>OY728133.1:2099491591-2102150060 GCA_963277665.1 Viscum album | reverse complement strand
CAGTCACATCCTTGTGGAAATCCCCCCACCCCTGTGGATAACTCGTACCCCCTAGACAACCCCACACCCGTGGACAACCCAACCACCCCCATGGACACCCCCACCCCGTGGACACCCCCACCCCCCGGACACCCCCACCCCTCAGTCACCCCACCCCCCAGACACCCCCACCCCCTAGACACCTCCGACCCCCTATACAGCCCCCAACCCCTTAGACAACCCCCACCCCTGGACCCCCACCCCCTTAGACAACCCCTAACCTAGTGGAAAGCCCACCCAATCCCTGCACACCCCTACCCCCTGGACAACACCACCAACCCATAGATAGCCCGCACACCCCCTAGACACGCCATACCCCCTAGACAGCCTCGCCACCCTTGTGGATAGCCTGCCCACCCCCTGAACACCCCCTACCCCTTGGACAGCCCCAACCCCATGGAAAGACCGCCCCTGGACACCCCAACCCCCTAGACAGCCCCGTCACCCCTGTGGAAAGCCCACCTATACCCCTGGACACCCTGTACCCCCCTGGATAGCCCCACCACCCCCATGGATAGCCACCCACCACCCTAAACACCCCTACCCCTGGATAGCCCCCAACCCCATAGATATCCAGCCCACCCCCCTGGACACCCCACCCCCCAGACACCACCCATCCCCCGGACACCCCATACCCTCTTGGACACCCTGTACCCCCTGTATAAGCCCCCCCACCCCCTTGGAAAGACTACCCACCCCCCTGGAAACCCCCTACCCCCTGGAAAGCCCCACCACCCCGTGGACAGCCCCCCACCCCCGTGGACAACCCACCCACCCCACTAGACACCCCTACCCCCTGGACAGCCCCGCCACCCCCATGGATATCCCCCACCCCTGGACACCCTGTACCCCCTAGACAACCCCGCCACCCCCGTGGATAACCCTCCCACCCCACTTGACACCCCTACCCCCTAGATATCCCCCCAACCCCATGGAAAGCCCATCCACCCCCCATGAACACCCCAACCCCCTAGACACCCCCATCCCCCCATACACCCCACCCCCTGGACACCCCATACCCCTCTAGACAGCCCCCACCCCCCATGGATAGCCCACCCACCCCCCATGGACACCCCTACCCCCTGGACAACCCCGCCACCCCTATAGACATCCCCACCACCCCCGTGGATAGCCCGCCCACCCCCTGGACACGCCGACCCCTGTGGATAGCCTCCCACTCCCCCGAGACAGCCCACACCCCCTGGACACCCCCACCCCCTTGGACACCCCACCCCTTGGGCAGTGTATGTGATCACTCAAATAATCTACTAAAATATTAAATTTTTTTGATCTAAAATTTACTCAACTCCTGAATAATTCTCCTCCAAAAGTCTACATGATCTTGTACACTCATTTATAGTTCTTCAAATATATTTTTTTTATAAATATAGTATTTTGTTGTTTTTGTATTATGATTATCATATAGAGTAGCATGTCAGTTATAGTTTCATATAAAGTGAAGAATTCTCATTTACTTAAATATATTTTCGATGGAAATTCAATGTTATTGAATTAATTTTAACAAAATGAATTATAACAATTTTTTACAGAATGGATAGAAGTTGGATGTGTGAAACCGATCAGATTTCAAGTGATTTTCAAAACAATTTGGGGAGTTTTTTAGATTTTTCATTTCAAAATGCTTTAGATAGTGGTCACATACATTTCCCCTATTAAAATTGCATTGGAATACCTTGGTTGAGCTGTGAAGAAGTCAGCTACCACATAACCAAATATGGGTTTCAAGAAAACTTCTTTTTGTGGTATCACAATGGGGATAAAATAAAATCTCAATTTGTTGATGATCCAAATGAGAGGAATGGATTAGATAATTTTTTATATGACCAGTTTCCATTTATTCTTCATCAAGAAAAATAAAGGATTCCGATCCAAGAAGATTTTGATATGATCATACATGATGCATCTAATGAAAATAATGATGTTTTCAGTGTGAAAAAATTGAATGATGCTGCCACAACTCTAGTATATCAATAATACGATAAAATGAAAAAGATGGAATTTTTAATCCGATTGTTTCATGGGAAAACTATGAATGGGATTTATAATACTGCCATCGATTAAATTATTACCCTCTTGAAGGACTTACTTCCAGATGATGCAGATATTCCCTCAAACCGCTATATGGCATGGAAGTTAGTTGAGGAACTTGGATTTTCAAGAAACAGAATTCACGCTTGCCCGAAAGATTGTAGTTTATTCTGGGAGGAAACTGCTGAACGAAATGATTATATAAAATGTGTCACATCCCATTGGAAGACAAAAGCTGATGGAACACCATACTGTGTACCACAGAAAGTTATGTGGCACTTTTCATTGATCCCATACTCCAAAATATTTTTATGTCTGATGAAATATCAATAAAAATGCGATGGCATGATACCGAGAGAAAGAAGACTAATAATGAGTTGGTTCAACCTATCGATGGATTTTCATGGCAGAGAATTGATGCTCGATATCTTAATTTGTAGATGAAGTGCATAATGTGAGGTTGGGTCTTTCATGTGAGGGTTTTAATCCGTTTGGGCATATGCTTACCTCACACAACACATGACCAGTTTTTATACACATTTATAATCTTCCCCCATGGCTGTGTATGAAAAAACTTTCACTTTCATGAGTATACTCATATTTGGACCTTCTGATCCCAACAATTATATAGATGTATACATGAAACCTTTAATAAAAGAGTTGAAACTTCTTTGGGATGTGGGTGTGCGCACATACAATGCATGTTCGAAAGACATATTTCAGATGCGTGCTACGCTTATGTGGATGATCAATGATTTTTGTGCTTATGCAATGATGTTTGGATGGAGCACAAAGGGAAAACTATCATGTCCTATTTCTATGAAGAATACACGATACAGAAGACTGAAACATCATTGCAGTTTCTGTTTTATGGGACATCGACGATTCTTTCCAATGGACCATCCATATAGAAATAATCGTCAAAGATTTGAAAATACCATGGAGACCAAAGATCCACCTCACTATATGTCTGGAACTGATGTGCTTAATGAATTGAAAGATTTCAGTTTTTCATTTGGGAAGGGTCAAATGAAATCTAGAAAGAGAAAGAATGTTTCCACGGAAATATGTTAAAATTGGAATAAGATAAGTATCTTCTTTGATTTGCCTTATTGGTCAACCAATTTTTTATGTCATTGCTTAGACGTAATGCACATTGAAAAAAATATATGTGAAATGTTTCTTTAGATTATTCTAAATGTTAAGGGAAATAAAAAAGATGATTTACGGTCTCGGCGTGACTTGGTGGATTGGGGCATCAGACCAGAATTGGATTCTGTGCGTATCAGTGAAAATAAATGGCAAGTTCCATGTGCTTCTTATGTGATGACACTTACAAAAAAAAGAAATTTCTATAAGTACTAGAGACTATTAAAGTTCCTGATGGCTATTCAAGGAACATATCTAAAAGGGTCAATAGAAGAGAGTTGAATCTAAAATCTTTGAAGACTTGATTATCACATCCTTCTACATGAGTTGATTCCAATAGAAATTTTTCATCTTTTGTCCAATAATGTAAGGGTGGATTTTATTTAGTTGTTCCATTTGTTTTGAGATCTTTGTTCTAAGAAGTTGTCCAAGTCTTTATTGCAAAAAATGTTGGTAGATTCCCCATTAATTTTGTATGAGTTTGAGAAAATATTTCCTCCATCATTTTTCACATGCATGATGCATCTAACTGTGTATATTACAAATGAAATACTTATTGGAGGACCTATTTCTTTTATTTGAATGTATCCAACTGAAATAAATATATACACATTAAAGTATTATTTCCGTAATAGGAATCATCCTGAAGGTTCTATCATGAATGGTTACTTGGCTCAAGAATGTATGATTTTATATTCTATGTATTTGTCTGATCTTACTACAAGAATAAACATACCAATGAGAAATGAAGAAGAACAGTATGAAAAAATTGAACCCAGTTTTCCATCACTTCCTCAAATAAGAGGAATTCCTGGATCATATACATTGATGAAAATAAGCCTTGAAGAACGAGAGATGGCACATCACACAATTTTTTTCAAATGTGAACTGTTCAATGACTGCATCCTGTAAGTAAATTGAATATGTATATCTTATATATATATATCTATTAAACTATTCCTATTTTTATATATAGGGAATATCAAGCGATGATAAATAGAAATCATTGTTCTTTATCTTTGATAAGGAGGGAGAATTTTCATAGAAAAGAGTTTTCTACTTGGTTAAAATTGAAGGTAATAATATCACTATTTAAAATAATTAAAACAATAATTAATTAAGTTTAATATTGATTTATATTTCAGGTATTGAGTTTTTTTTTCTGACTCTATCTTTGAGAAAATAAGAGCTTTGGATTTTGGTCCTAATACCGTGGTTCGTGACTATAAATCAATTATTATCAATGGGTATAAATTTATTATCACTGAACGAGCAAAGAACATGAGAACACAACATTATGGTGTTATGGTTACTACCAAAACATACTGTTATTCTAGTGCGTCAGATAGTAGACTATGATTTGAAAATGTAGGTTATTATGGATTCATTGAAAAAATAATAATATTGGATTGTTATTCTCATGGACGAGTCACGATGATGAAATGCCAGTGGTTTGATTCTATGACGACATAGGGAAAATTTATTGATGATTTTGGATTTTGAGTAATTGATATGACTTGCACTCTTGCTACCGATGAACCATATGTATTGGCATCAATGGCGAAACAAGTTTTTTATGTCAAAGACCATTTTTGAACTGAATTTGGTGTCATTATTGAAGTAATTCCAAGACATATTTTTGATGATGGTGATGATGGAATTGAAACTATCCCTAATACCATTGGAAATGATCCATTTATTACTTTTGATGACTTCGATAGACCAATTTTTAGAGTTCACTATGAACCTGAAGTTATGGTGGGAAATATATAAAATCATCCATTCATGTTCTCAATTCTTTTGGTTTACCTTGACATGGGATGTTAAGGTTGGTACTATTCAAATTGATTTAATATTGATTACAAATATGTTGGGTCTGACTAGACCGTTATGTGAATTTTCAGTGTTTATTGGTTGTAATTTTATTTGAATTGCATTTTCTAATTTGGAATTGAACTGTATTCAAACCTATGAAACCAAAATTTCTAACTTAGTGAACATTTCAATGCTTCAACTGTGATTTTTATAAAATTTTTAAAACTCTAAGACCTCTCTTTAACATTTTACTAGGTAATAAAAATGATGGTTTGTATTCTTCTGCAAAACATGTATTGAAACCTGCATCATCTACATAGGCTAAAGAAATTTTAATTTTCCTTAATTTTGACAATTGATTTACCTCTTATAAATCCGATATAATCAATGTTCCATGATTTTAATAGATTTAAGAAACTTAGTAAATAACCATACTACTAAAAATTAAATTTATTTATTACATCTTTTATGATTTATTAACTTCATTATATATCTATTCAAGCTTACCTAAAACAATGCATAGTTAAATTATCCAAGAATCCCCCTATTCCCTCTCATTTATTTTTTTTGGGTTAAACCTTAGTTATCCATTTCTATTTACTTACCTATTTGTTTTCAAATGCAGGAAATGAATCCAATTGAAGAGAGGTGCTGAAAATAGATTATGGACAACAATCGTCGCATGATTGAGCTGGGAATTCCACCACTAGTGCCTGTAGTGAGTATTTTATTTCATATATATATATATTTAAATAATATATAATGTAATGTGATTAATTTGTTTTATTTTTTTTTCCAGATCCATCTATTAGGCGACAGTTATTTGATGAGCAGCCTAGTAGTGGTCCCAGTACTCAGGGTATTTATACGAGGGGGGGGGGGGGTGGTATGAGAGTTAGATGATCTAGTCGGTGTACCCAATTAGACCCTACCCCTCCCACTAACATACCACCCATACCACATTCTGACCCCGAAGTGTCGTTAGGGACACACAAGATATTTAGGACTCCCATGTTTTCACTACCATTTACATGTGAGCCTCCTCGCCCATCTGTACCATATCTAATGATGATTCCCACTCCCCATTCAGCGTTCGGCCACCCATCCCTGTCAACTTCTTTTACTTATTCTTTCTTCTCTCAGAGCTTTTATATTCCATCTTCTTCGACTCCTGCTCTTCCAGAGTCTATCCCTGCAGAGCATATATTGGGACCCAATCTATCTATATAGGGTGTTCCTTTAGTTTCTGCAGATCCAATGACACCCATTGATCAGACTACTGTAGGTATACTTATATAACCTGAATAAATGTTTACACCATTATTTATTTTCATTATAACATGTATTGATAAAATATTTATTTTTCTTTCATAACAGATACATCTACTGATAGGAGGTAGGGTTGGGGGAATACATGCATGCGTGTGGTGTGGAACCGCCATACGCAGTTGATGGTGAACTACAATGAAGATAGTCAAATGATTGAAAAATCAGGGTAGCAATGTCAGAGTTTTTTGGAAACGCTTTCAAAATACTCCGACATCATTCCTGTCAGCCCACTATCATGGAGACAACTGCCAAATGAAGTCAAGAATAAAGCTTAGGTATAGATATGAGTAAAAAAATCTATTGTATTTTATGCAATATATTATTTTTTGTATTTATATGAATTAATATTTTGGTGTCAGCTACGGTTTAATTTCCCCGATGGTGAGGGTGTACAACCAGCACATCTAGAGGATTTAAGCGAGCTTTGGAGAGATTATAAGCATGAGTTGTACATTGGATGGCGTGCTAGAGTTAGCACAGAGTTAGAGGTGGTCCCTGTCATGGATGATTGTCCGTTAGAATAGTATTGACATATGATTACTCATTGGATGACTAGCCAATTTAAGGTATTAATCACATTAGAGGTATTTAAATGAGAAATTTCATGTTTTTCATTAATACTAATTATTTATTTTTTTAGGATTAATCTGAAAGAAATAAAAAACATTGATGCTAAAAAATACGTCCACATATTGGGACGTACTACGATGCCAGATCATGAGAGGCAGTAGGTATGATAGTTTATAATTTTTCTTTACTAATTTCACTTTCAATTGCTACCTCCATAATTTATTTAATTGTTAAAGTTGTTATATAATTTTATTTATGAAATTAATTATTGGTATCCTAATTTTAATTATGGTTTCTTACATTCAATGTCATTCTAGAGGCATAAATTTAATATAGAAGGATCTGTGCCTCGAACAATTTTTTTTTGCTCGAGTAGAAGGAATAAAGATGGAATTGCGGTTAATGAACCAACTTAGCAGCAGATTTTAAGTTTTACTTTGTAGATTTAAAATTTTAGTCTCAATTTTGTAAATTAATTATCTATTTATATTTGTAACAGGATGCTTTAGAGGCCCTTGATGCCCAGGAAACTGACAATTTTGGGCCAAACAATCACTTACATCAGGTGTTGGGAGATGATCACCCTGGTAGAGTACGTTGCCGACCTGGTAAGAGTATAGTTTTGACGAGGTATTGTACATCCCCAGGTACGAGTTGTAGTGCCACTGAGTTCTAGCAGGTTAAGGCACAGGAAGAACAAGCTGAATAAAGGGCCATGGAGATGGCAGAATAATCTCCTAGGGAAAACACTACATTTATGAAACTGATGGAAGTTTTACATCCAAAACTTCCACCAGAGGCCGACACGGATTGTGATGAATATATGTCGTCGATGTGTTCTATATATGGTGCACTAGGTGTCACTTCTAGTGGTGGTTGAGATGATGGTGAGGAGGAGGCCGAGGCATAGGAGGAGGAGGGAGAGGAGGAGGCCGAGGCCGAGTACGAGGGAGAGGAGGAGGGCATTGAGGATGGTGGGGAAGATGATGTAGATGATGATGAGGACAAGTGTGAGGCTGATAATGATAGTGATGATAGTGATGGTGATAAGGGAAAGATTGATCCATTGCATTTTTGACTGATATTACTGAACTTTTATGCCTATTGATTTATTGTTCTTGAATATATGTGTGATTAGGTAGGTTACATTATCTTTATTTTTTAATCTATAAATAATACAACCTGACTTAATGATTTGCTGTGACTGATTGACCCCTCCCTTGGACAACCCCCCACCGCCGTCAATAGCCCGCCCACCACCTGGACACCCCATACCCCCTGGATAGCCCCGCCACCCCCATGAACAGCCTACCAACACCCTAGAAAGTCCCTCCCCCTGTGGACATCCCCCCACTCCCGTGGAAAGCCCACCCACACCCCCGTGGACAGCCTGCCCACCCCCGTGGATAGCCCACCCACCCTCGTGGACAGCCCGCCCACCCCGCTGGACACCTCGTACTCCCATGGACTGCCCCGCCCACCCCATTGGACACCCTCGACCCACCTGGATAACCCCCAACCCCTAGACAACCCCTCCCCCCTGGACACCCCCTACCCCCTGGAGAGCCCGCCCACCCCTGTGGACAGTCCGCCCACCCCTCTAGACACCCCGTACCCCCTGAACAGCCCCGCCCGCCCACCCCCCCGGACACCCACGACCCCCCTGGACAGCTCTCATCCCCCTGAACAGCCCCACCCACCACCTGGACACCCCTACCTCCATGGAAATCCCCCACCCACGTGGACAACCCCCACCCCCTGGACAACCTGCCCACCCCCTGGACACCCTGTACCCCCTGGAAAACCCTGCCACCCCCGTAGACAGCCCTCCCACCCCCCTGACACCCCGTACCCCTGGAAAATACCACCCACCCCTCCTAGACACCACCCAACACCTAGAAACCCCACCCCTAGAAACCCCACCATTATGAATTGCCACCCCACCCCCCTGGACACCACCCCACCCCCCTTGGACAACACCCCCAACCACCTGGACCACCCCCACCCCCATGGATAGCCCCCACCACCCTACCCCCCACCACCCTGGACAACCCCCACCCCCTAGACACCACCCCACCCCCCTTGGACAACCACTCCAACCCCATAGACCGCCCCCAAACCCTGGACTCCCCCACCCCCATAGACACCCCTACCCTTTGGACAACCGGCCCACCCCCGTGGATAGCCCGGCCACCCCCGTGGACAGCCCGCCCACCCCACTGGACACCCTGTACCCCTTGGACAACCCCGCCCACACCCCAGACACCCCCAACCCCCTGGACAACCCCTAACCCCATGGAGAGCCCCACTCACCCCCTAGACTCCCCCTCCCCCCCATGGATATCCCCCACCCCCGTGGATAGCCCGCCCACACCCCTGGACACCCCTACCCCCCATGGACAACCCACCCCCTGGATACCCCCTCCTGGATTGCCCTGCCACCCCTGTGGATAGACCGCCCACCCCACTGGACACCCTGTACCCCCTGGATAACCCCCTCTCACCCCCTAGACACCCCTAACCCCCCTAGACATCCCCCACCCCCGTGGAAAACCCCACCAACCCCCCTGAACACCCCCTACCCTCGTGGAAAGCTCCCCACCCCCCATGGATAGCCCCCACCCCCATGGACAACCCCCACCCCCCTAAACATCCCCACACCCCTGGACAACCCCCACCCCCGTGGACAGCCTGCCCACCCCCGTGGATAGCTTTCCCACCCCCCTGGACACCCCCTCTCCCCGTGGACAGTCCCCACCCCCGGGGATATACCGCCCACCCCCTGGACACCCTTACCCCCCATGGAAAGCCCTCCCACCCCACTAGACACCTCGTACCCCCCTGGACAGCCCCGCCCACCCCCTGGACACCCCGACCCCCTAGACAGCCCCACCCCCATGGACAACCTCGCCCACCCCTTGGACACCCCTACCCCCGTGGATAGCCCCCTCACCCCCCTTGGATAGCCCCACCCCCATGGATAGCCCCCCACCACCCTGGACATCCCCCCACCCCCTGTGGATAGCCCCCACCCCCATGGACAGCCCCACCTCCTGGACACCCTCCCCCCATGGACAGCCCCCCACCCCCGTGGATAGCTCGCACACCCCCTGGACACCCCTACCCCATGTGGACAGCCCGTCCACCCCCCTGGACACCTCTACCCCCTGGATAGCCCTACAACCCCCATGGACATCCCGCCCACCCCACTGGACACCCCGTACCCCACGTGGATAGCCCACCCACCCCCCTGGACACCCCTCCCCCTATGGATATCCCCCCACCCCCATGGACAACCCTACCACCCCCATGGACAGCCTGCCCACCCCACTGGACCCCCCATACCCCCTGGACAGCCCCACCCACCCCTTAGACACCCCGACCCCCTAGACATCCCCCACCCCCTGTGGACAGCCCCCACACCCATGGACAACCCCCTCACCCCCTGGACATCCCCCGCCCTTGTGGACAGCCCACCCACCCCCATGGACAGCCCGCCCACCCCCCTTGGACACCCCTACCCCCCTTGGATAGCCCACCCACCCCCTGGACACCCCCTACCCCCTAGACAGCCCTACCACCCCCGTGGATAGTCCGCCCATCCCACTGGACACCTCGTACCCCATGGATAGCCCCGCCCAGCCCCTGGACACCCCCGACCCCCTAGACATCCCCCACCCCCGTGGACAACACCTCCCACCCCCTAGACACCCCCACCCCCATGGACAGCCCCCCACCCCCATGGACAGCCCCCCTGGACAACCCCCACCCCCGTGGATTATAGGGTTTCTACAACTCGAAGATCCCATTGATTATAGATACCCACTTGGTTGCCTCCTGGGATCCTTGATCACCAATAAAAAATAGTGGATGGTATTTTAGAAACTACCATGCATAATAAATAATATGATAAGAACATGGTTATTCCACTTCCACCAGAGTTTGAGTAGAGATCAAGACACAAGAATAACTACCTGAGATATCCCCTTATGGACTTTTTGGTTCATTTATAGTGGTAATATTCTAAAGAATTATCAAAAACAAAACCTTTAGTAAAATAATTAGTTGTTCTAAAACAAGGGACACAAAATCACAAATCCCATAAAGATACATCAAAAATAATTCTTCATAAAACTATTTTAAAATCACATAATAGAGACTTCTTTCTATTTAAAACTCCCCAATGGTTTATAAAAAACAATTTTAAGGTTCCATTTCAAAAATCATATAGTATTTTTGTTCTGAAATAAAAATGAAATCCTTTTCCTAATAACCAAATCATCCTTCCTACCATACACCAAAAGCATTCATTTTTTCCTAAAGAAACACATACGATTGAAATAAACACTATTCCAAAACCATTTTAAAAATACCAATGATCTTAAAATTCATAAAATTCATTCCATTAAAACCATTATAGCCCCCACCCCTCATAGACACTACCCCACCACCTGGACCCCCCCACCCCTGGACCCCCACCCCCATGGATAGCCCCCCACCCCCTGGACACCACCCCACCCCCCTTAGACAACTCCTCCAACCCCTGGACCACCCCCACCCCCTGAAAACCCCCACCCCCATGGACAACCCCTACCTCCTAGACATCCCCCAACCCCCTGGACGCCCCCACCCCTCATAGACACCACCCTACCACCTGAACACCCCCCTGGACACCCCACCCCCATGGACAGCCACCCCCACCCCCCTGGACACCACCACACCCCCTTGGACAACCACCCAACCCCTTGGACCGCCCCCACCCCCTGGACACCACCCCACCCCTGGACACCCCACCCCTGGACACCCCCATGGACAACCCCCCTCCACCTTAGACAACCCCCACCCCCTAGATACCCCCAACCCCCCGGACAGCCCCCACCCCTCCTAGACACCACCCCACCACCTGGACACCCCACCCCCCTTGAACACCCCCACCCTAAGGACATCCACCCCCACCCCCATAGACAGCCACCACCACCCCCCTTGGACAGCCCCAACCCCCTGGACACCACCCACCCCCCTTGGACAGCCCCCAACCCCCCTAGACACCACCCCACCCCCTAGACACCCCCGTGGACATCCCCCCCACCCCCTGGACACCCCCATTCTCCCGAACACCCCCAGCCCCTGGACACCCCCACCCCCCGGACAACCCCTACCCCTTAGATAACCACCCCAAACCCCTGAACATCCCCCAACCCCTGAATTCTGAATTGAATTCTTTATGTATTTAATTAACTCATGAATTTTATGTTAATGGTGTATGAGTATACTTGTTGTATGGGTATACTTTTTGTATGTGTACACTTGATGTAATTACTTTAGGAATTATGTGTTAATTCTATTAATGGTTTACGTTGTGAAGGCTGAAATGGGAAAAACTATGTTGTGGTACATGTCATGGTTAGAAGAGTGTGGTGTTTTTATGTGCTATTGAAGGTGGGTTTTTGTTCTATTATAAGTGTTGTTTGGAGGTGTGTTTGCAGGTGTATGCAATGGAGGGGATGGGTGGATGTTGTGTTGGCTGTTATTCTAATTTCTAGAAATATACTATACTAATAGTTTTAAACTATTTTCAAAGTGTATTTTGAGAATTGTTTTACCAACAGTTTGTTCAAACCATTGGTAAAACACTATACCAATGGCTTTGAACCATTGGTAATTGTATTTTCATAATATTTGTACCAATGGTTTTAAAGAACCATTGGTAATAATATATACCAACGGTTTATAAACCATTGGTAAACTTCATATAAACTATATATCCCAATAGTTAATAAACCGTTTGTATAAATATATACCAACGGTTTCAAGAAAACCGTTGGCATACTTAAGATTAAACTGTCATATACCAACAGTTAGAGAAAAACCATTGGTATAATCCTTTCTCAACGGCTTACTAACCAACGGTTTGCAAAACCGTTGGTATATAGTATACCAATGGTTTTTATACCTATACCAACAGTTTCAAACCATTGGTATATATTGTATTTCAAATAGTGGGTTTATCCTAGGCGTGACATCACCTTTGTGAGCTTCGGGTGTTTAGTTACATAACACGCATGGGTAATTCGTTTAATATTTGTATTATAATTTCTTATTAAAATTTAAAGTATCTCCCAAACTGTTTATCATTTGAAAAATCATAGACCACCATGGGGTCAAGTATGCGGGTTTTACCATAGACACAACATAATATTTGTGAGCATCGAGTGCTTGGTTATTTCGCACACAAAAGTATTATTTTTAATATTTTATTAATATTATTTTTATATATTATACAAATTATAAAAATTATTAATAAAAAATATTTTAATTAACATAAAATGTACATGAATTATTTTAAATTTTTAATAGTTATTGTTTTTTATATTTTCTAGCGAGGTTTGATAAAAAAATTGTATTTGTTAGAAATATTTTTTTAAAATTTTTAAAAGTTTAAAAAATTATTTGCTAAGTAATACTACTTATTTATTATTTATATATAATTTTTAATAAATATTAGTAATGTTTAACTATTACTGGTATTTATATTTTTTCTTTTACAAATTTTTACAAATTTTTATAATTTTCCCAAAATTTAAAAATATTAATAATAATTTGTAACTAACACTAATATCTACCATTTATTAATAATATTTACTAATTAATTATTATTTTTTATAAATTATGTAATGATTATTGTTAATTTTTCAAATTATTATTACATTTTTAATAATTAATATATATATATATATATACATCGTAATTTCTTAATTAATATAAATACATCAAATATATATTCTAACTCTTTTTTAATAAATATACATATATCAAATCTATATAAACACACACACACACACAAATATATATATATATATATATATATATATATATAATTTATAAGTAATCTTACTAATAGTTTATTTTGATTATAAATAAATTTGATTATATTGAATTAATAATTTATATAAATAAATAATTAATAATTTTGAGATAATATTTTTGAAATAATATTTATTTGGAATTGATATTTTTTTTGAATTAATAATTTTTACCCTAGACAAATTATAATAGTTGTGCACATCATTTATTTTTACAACATTTATAAAAATTATTAATACTTATTAAAATAATTAATACAATAATTATAATAATTATTATGAATTTACAGTAGCTGTTATATATTTTTATATAAATTATTATCATAATTATTTTATAATTAACACTAATATTTACAATTTATTAATTATAACAACTCAATAATTATTAAATATTATAAATTATTTAATGATTTTTACTAATTATTTAAATTAATTGTACATTTATAATAATTAATATTTTCTTACTAATTTTTAATTAAACTTTGTATTATTTATATTTTTTGAAAAAGTATGACAAAAAATTATCTCAATTTCTATTAACTAAGTATTAAATAAATATTACATATTTTAAATTGTTATTATTTTTATATTAAACCTCTTTTTAACGTTTTTTATAAAAAACTCTTATAAATAACATTTTGTTAGATGAAATAAAATATTACAACAAAAATTAACACCCAAATATAATGATATAGAAATTATAAAATTAATTTATAGGTTTGAAGATGAATTAACCCTAGAATCAAATAATTGAACAATTCAGGTGTACACTGTCCCATTTATCCATGGCATCTAAAAGCCAAAACTAGTAGATCAATTCTTTCGGTATCAATTTTTGAAATAAAATAATTATAAAACAATTAACACCCAAATATATATATATATATATATATATTAATCCTAAAATAAAATGAAATCAACTCTTTTAAAAACAATGAGCACCTAAATAGAAATTTATAAATTTAGATTTAACCCTAAATATCAAATAAATTAAAAAAACGGGGTAAATTGATTAACTTAGGTTTTGACCAGAACATTATTCAATATATTGAACCAAAATACGCAAAAAAATGAAATTAAACAAAAATATAGTCTGTACTTAGAAAATATCAGCATGGAAACCCGGGGTGGCGCTGAATCGTGGTTATGCGAGAGAGGGAGAAAAGAAGCAACATGGAGGAGTGACGCGATAGTGTGAAGGTGTGGCAGTGTAGTGGTGCGGCAATATGGTAGTGCGGTGGCATAGAACGATGGTGTGGGGTAGTGACATAATGTGGAGAAGGGAGGAGCCACTGACTGTGTGGGAGAAGAGGAAGAGGGAGGAGGAATAAGAATGGGATGCGTGTAGGTTAAATCAATTTATTATTTGTGATGAATTATTTATGACAGAATAAATTCAGTCACAAATAGTCTTTTGGTAAAAATTATTTCTGATGAATATTTAATTCAATCGAAAATACTTCTGATCCAATGAGAATTTATGACAGAATTAACAGTCAGTTGGAAATGACCATCACAATTGGTTTTGGCATCGGGCAACCGGAAGACCCGCCAACACTTTTTGCGACGAAATGGTTTATTCCATCATAAATAGTCACTATTTGTGATGAAATAATTATTCCATCACAAATAGTCTGAGTCCATAGACCTTTTTCAATGGGTTATTTGTCCCTCGCAAATGACCCATCACAAATAGTCAATTTTCTATTAGTGATCATTTATGAGTATGTACGGCCTACCGTCTCCATGAATGGTGTATTTCATTTTCTATTTATATATTTTATTGATTATAATAAATACATATACACAGAATATATATGATATTAATATCATGGTTTAAATTCTAGAAATAAGTAAATCATGATCTAAGTAAGATGACTAAAAATGAAAAGTCAAAACACATATGAAAAATGAAGATGTTATTATCCAAAACATAACATTAACATGTAATTGTTAAAAAATGGGTAATATAAAGTCATAAGTAAATAATATATGGTATTATATATTTGAATATGGTTCTGTGATTGATTTATAATAGAATTATATTTATATTACATGTGGTTTGAACAAGTACGACGAGAGTTAATACTTATAGTAAGGGTTTTCTCATCTCATTTTTATTTCTATGAGATATATACTGTATTCCCCACTTATTCTTATTGTGTGGTTTATATACTAACCTATGACATGTTATATCATGAATTTCATTTATTTAATGATATTCAATGTTTCAATTTATATCATTCTTTCACAGATATCATGATTAAAAAGTTACTTAGGTAGTAAGGGGATTCGTAGTCTCACTTTTATTTATGCAAGACTTATACCATATTCACCACTCGTTTCTTTTGCGTGGGGTATATATTTGACATTAATTTATTCTATGAATCTTAACCTAAAATTTATTGGTATTTACATATCCATTTTATGATCTCTCTTTCATGGTGTTTATGGTTCAAATGTTACTAAATCAGTAAAGTAATTTTGTCTCAACTTTCCTTCTTCGAGACACATGTTATGTTATGCACCTATATTATTTTACAAGTTTTATATAATTACCTTTGACATGTTATTTCATGAATTTAATTATTTTAATTATATTTTATGCTTCATTTAATGTTATTCTTTCATTGGGATTTTGATTCAAAGTTACCAAAGTGGTAATAGTTCATTGCTATAATATCATCGTTTATCAGGATTGTTTATGATTATGCTTCCATTGATGAGATATTATGATCCATCTCTCAATAAATCTCATGATTTTTTCCTCCTATATTTAGTCATGAAATATTCAAGTAATGGTACCATTTACCAACTATTTTTTACTTAAGATTATTAAGAAAATGTTTTTTTAGAAAATCCAACCTTATTTCTCTATTTGGTAGGAAATTTGTGTTATTAAAAACCATGTTTTTAATTTTTTTAAATGATATTTTAAGTTATTTTTAAAAGAAAAAGGTTTTAAAAAGGGTTTTATATTCAATAAGTGTTTTAAATTATTTTCAAATAATTTTTTATAAAATTTCAAGGCTATTTTTGAAGAAAAAGGCTTTCCATATGTTTTATGCTTTAAAAATCAATTTTCAAAGAGGAAAGAATATTTTAATCAAAGAAATGTTTTGAATTAATTTTCAAATTTTTCTTTATAAGTTTCCAATTTCAATTTTAATGAAAATTATTTTGAATTTTTTTATGAAATTTATTTTAAATGTAAGGTTATTCCCCTTAATAAATGTTCCAAGCGATCTTTCAAAATCATTATCCATCTAAGATGAAATCCATTGTTATGTTTTATAATTTATTAAAGATATGATCCAAGGAAACCATTCTTATTCTTTATTTGAATGGTTTATGTTTAATATGATTTTTTATGAAACCTATTTTTCTTCCATGGGTTATACCATGATAAAATTCTCATGAAACCCGATTCCTTTCACGGGTTATTCTATGATGAAATGATTATGAAATATGTCTCTTTTTTAGAGGTTATGAAATGATGAAATGTTTATGATACCCATTTCATTCCATGGGTTATGATATGATTTTTATGAATCCCATATATTTTTATGGGTCATGATATGATGAATGTTTTATTATCATGTGGAATATGTTTGTAATATTTCATTATGTGATGGGTGTGACCTATATCTCCCTCCAATAAATTGGGTAATGATGGATAACTCATGAGTATATACGTTAGGCATGAACTTGATTACATGTTCACAATTTTTTGAATGAACTTTATTAAATTTTTAGAAGTATGTGCATAGATTTGATTACATGTTCACAATGTTATTCATGGATATGGTTTCATGTCTATAAGTTTATGTGAGAACCTAATGAAATATTCAAAATATTATGTGTGAACCTGAAAACATGTTCAAAATGTTATATGTGGACCTGGTTGTATGTCCATAATTTTATGCATGAACCTGATTATAAGTTCATAATGTTATGCATGAACTTGATTACATGTTCAAAATGTTATGCACAGACTTAGTTTCTTGTTTATAAGTTTATGTGAGGCTCTGATTTCATGTCCTTAACTTAGTGAGTGAACCTGTTCCTATTTACACATGTTTACAATGTTATAAGATTTTGTTTATGCCATAATTACATTTATTATGTCAAGGTTTTTCTCATATGGAACAAATTATTTTATTATCTTATTATTCATGAATTATGTACTACCAATATTTATGCCATGACTCTTGATTATTATCTTTGATATGCATGGTATGATCTTCTAATGTTACGATCATTTTCTCATACCCTTATGATCATAATTATACTTACATATCTCCCTTGTTTACCCTTATCGAGCATCTAAACTCACCCTCTCTAATGTTCCCTTACCACAGGTTAGGAAGAAAGGTTTTAAATAAGAGTACTAAAAGGGGAATATATTCACATGAGATGTTGAAGATCTTTAAAAAAATCAGAATAATGTGTTCCCAGGTTCCAAAGACACTAAACTATTATGGTCCTTGGGCATGTAATTTTGTAATGTATTGAATATTATTCTAAAATGATGTAATATACATGTATTTTAATCCTAGGTCTCTATACATCCATTCCAAAACTTTAGGTAATTTTCCCTAAAAAATTATCTAATTACATATTTCAAACATTATATTTTGACTTATATAAAAGAGTCCCAATATGCACCCAATTAAAGAGGAAGGAAAGTAAAGAGAAGATAATTACCTGAAATTGGGTAACAAGATGTTAAACTTAAAATCATTGATCATTCATTATGGAAATAAATTCCATTGATATCATATATGTTAAAATAAAACATTCCTTTCTCAATTTTTTAGAAAAAGTTAAAAAAACACCTCATTCAAAAAATGATAAAAAGATTCCTTTTAAAACATTTTGTAAAAAAATAAAATATGGGTAAAAATGAATTTAAAAAATAATAATTGAATAGTATAAAACCTCTTTATAATAATTTTATAAAACATGGATATTGAAGGAAAACATTTTTGACCAAAGATAGAAATAAATTTGATTTTCCTTAGAACCATTTTTTCTGCCTCTCGAGTACTTAAGGTGATAAAATTGAAAGGAAAACATGTATTCTTAAAAAATAACCAGATGAAAAGAAAAATTAAAGGGTTTTATCAGATAAAGATCATATAATTTACTTAATAGAAATTAAATTATAAACAATCATGATTAAAATATAATTTAAAGATATGTTCCTTACCACTTTGGTAACCTTTGAATTGTAATCCCCATGAAACAAGAAACCTTAGGTGGATATGTAAACCCTCATAATATTTATAATAATCTTCATAAAATAAATTCTTGGTTAGTATAGAAACCACATAAAATATTTTTTTTTGAATATGACATGTATCTCATAGAAATAAAAGTGAGATGAAAATATCTTACCTCAAGATTGACTTGCTTCGAATGTTCTTTAACATCCTCTTCTTTGAAACAAATCCTTTAGATATCCACTTAAGGACCCTAGGGTTAGTGTTTTTGAAGTAAAAAAATCTCTAGAATGAGTCTAAGGAATTTCAAAAGGGATTTTGGTAGGTTATGTTTAAGTTATAATGCTCAAAGTGGTGTGAAGAAGAGAAAGGAGGGGCTCCCTTTTATAATTGAGTGGAGGGGCACTATTGGAATTTCTTATGATATTAAAATATAATAAATCTATTATCTATATAAAATGAATTAAAAATTAAAATTATTTTATTCTAAGATATTATGGTGTTGAAATAATATCAACCAATAAAAATTGGATATGTTTAAGTGGTTTTTAAACCTTATCTTTTTTTTAACACCTTAGTTAACCTATTTTAACATCAACATCGATAACAAATTTTTTAATATTAAAGGGTTATATTATTACTTATAAGATAAATAATAAATCATGAATAGAAAAATTATTAAATTTTAAACCACAACTTATTCCAATTTATCACTTGATTTTTTTATAATTTTTAAATAATTTAATTAAATAATATTTTGATGAAAAATCATTAATGTCAATTTTGACACTATTCATTTAATTCAGATTAAAATACATAAATAAAAAGTTATAATTTAAATATAATCATTTAAAAAAATACTAATATGTCATATTTATCTATAAAATTAGTGTAAAATTATAAATCACTTAAATTATATTACATTTAATATTTTTAGAATCATTTATTTTATTTTTCTATTAATTGAAGAAATGATGTGTTGGCATTGAATAAGAATTAAAGGTAATTATAAAATTTCTAAAAATTAGAAATAAATTTCTATACTGAAAATAAATTCATTAATCTAAAAAATATATATTTATATTCATTCATAAATTTATTTTTTCTTTATGTGGACGTATAAGAGATATTTAAAACTAAGAGAGTGATATTTTGTAACTTTTTTTCTTTAAATATTATATAGGTAGTCTTCATGGAAAAGCGTCCATTAAAAAAATAAATTTTGAGATTAAGGTGATAATGGTATAATTATATTCATCCAATAGTAATTAGGAATAAAAATCATAGCCTTATCAATTAATTTTGACCTAGATTAACCTGATTTACCCTTTATTGAGGTAATAAATTTTACTTCAACTACTATTCATAATGCGTAAAAATAAAAAGGAACTATTTAAAAAATTTGATCCAAATGATTTAAATTATTGAACCAATTTTATCAAATTAAATACTTATAATTGGTAGAAATTAATTTTTAAAAAAGTGCGTAAAATGTAGAAAAAACTATCTTTTAGAAAAATATAGTTTTAAGCCTAAAACTTGAGTTATTCTTATTCCATGCATAGAAAAAATATTATATTAATTTTAAAAAAATTTATTTAATATATCATATTAAAATTTAATTATAATTATCAAAAAATAATTATTAATTTAATATATTAATATTAAAATACATTATGTACATAAAAATAGTTTTTCAATAAAATGCCATTTTTACTTATAAAAATGTTTTTATACTAAATTCAAACATAAATTTGATTCTAATGAAATTAATTGTATTATATAAAACATAAGATAAATAATTTTACTTTGAAACCATTTTATAACAATATTTAACTTTTTTCATTCTTGAAATGAAAATTCAGATTTTAACAAAAATCAGTATTTCCTTACTATTCATTGAAAAATCATAATTTTCAAAAAATTATAAAAAATTAATCCTAAGGTAATTTTGAAATTATGAATTAAAAAATAATATCATTTTTATCAATTATAAGATCAAAATTTTCCAAAAATTAATTATAATATTTTCTCACAAAAACAAATAAAAACCATTTTTGAAGAATAAACCAACTTTACTAAAAATTTATGAGTATATTTATATTGATTAGAAAATTTATATATATTTAATAAATCAGTTAAGAATATTCATACCTTCCAATTTTATTTCTAGGTTATAGTGGTCATATTTAAATAATAACATTTCATGGTTCGTTTAGGCTCGATATTTCTTATACTGTACGTTATTGAATATAGTGTTATTTTAAAATATTAGGGTGTTACACCCTAAGTATTGTGAGAGAACCAATTAATTCCAATAATAATATGCTTAAATTGAGCTTAATTTAGATGATCCTAAATTTTCAGTAGTTTTGTGGAATGCTAAGAAGGGATCCACATAGTCATATTTCAAACTTTTTAGAGATATGTAGAACCTTTAAGAACAGTGACGTTTCTGATTATGAAATAAGTGTAAGAGACTTTAAATTTTTCATTAAATTATATATAAAAATATCGGTTGAAAGTATTATTAGATGAATTGATTATAATATTAGATTTACTAATGGAAAAATTTCTGGAAAAGTATTTTTTACCCTAAAAAATGAGGAAACAACATGATTACATTCAAAATTTAACTCAACATGATATAGAATATACATTTGAGGAATGGTAATTATTTAAGAATATATTGATAAAGTGAACACATCATGGGGTTATAATTGATATGAAATTTAAGATCTTATAATTTATATTGCAACCTAATTCTAGTGTGCAAACCTTATTAGCGACAACTCCCATAGAATACACTATTTTATACCCCCTTAACTCTCAGGACATGGGGATCTATCCTATCTTGTTTCTTATGTTTTTTCATTCCCTTTATAAAAAAATAATAAAGATTAAAAGTCCCTCTTAAGTGAGTAATTTATCATAAAATTGATAATAACAAGTTATAATCCTAAGTGGAAACCATATATAAAAATCCAGAAGCATTGTTAGCCATATTACGTACTAAAATGAAACCAAATCCACAACCACTTTCTTATGAGATTCCTGTTGGCCTACACCCACTCCTTGATTTCTAATCCATATGTAATGATAATCAAAATACGGAGGAAAATTTTTTATGGTATAAATTAACTCAATTTTTTTTCAAAACCAATACAGATTATAGTGGAGGTTATGGAATTTAAAGCAAGGATGAAAACAATAAGGAGGTGAGAAAAACTTCAAGATTTATTAATTTATAATATGTTTCTACCAAGTATAAAAATATAATCACCCTATTTTACATTTATTCCAACCCCCAAAAATATAATTAAATCAACCCCAAGTCAAAAATTTCTACCCCAAAGGTGAAAATTGATTGAACCCTTGATTTTACTTCCTTTTTTCCTTTCACTATGGTAGAGTCTCACTATAGATGTTTTTGATACACTGTTGTATTTAATTTGGACATTTTTGGTTTCCTCATAGGGTTTTTATCACATGTAGATGAGGTCAACATTTGGAACTAGAGTGACCTATGAGACCTAAAAGTCTTAGTGAGGTTTTTACTCTCAAGACTTATTTGGTAGAGGGTTTCACATTATTATCCCTAGGGTTGATAATATAGATATTTTAGGTGATCCTTAAGTTTATCATTGGTGGGGATAAAAGGATATATAACGTGATTTTTTTAGAGTCTATAATGGTGATTGATGGCTTGACTTGGAAACTTTATAGGGATGCTGGTGTGATCATCGACATACCATCTATGGATTTTCCCTTCATGATCACTTTTTTATGAGTTTAAGTTTATCTTGTATCTATCTAATCACCCTAGTTGGCATCATTTCCATATTTACCCTCTATATACTCTCTTATTCTTTATTATGTCTTGGTCTTAGAATTAGTGTTTTTGGATTCATTCTTATATAGATATGGTATACTTGAGATTATGTATGGGTGGATGTTCTTTAGAGAAGGATGTTGTCAGATTCGATGACTCATGGTAGTGGTATTCCTTTATTAGGAAAGGTAGTGTCTGGTTGATTTTGGTTTAGTGTCTTAGTGGTGGAGAATAATTTTTGACATTTTGGTTACAGTAGTTGGTTTTGGTTTTGATTTTGGAGTATTAGAGGTAAATTTTAGGCACAATAGAGTTCCTTGTTGGCTCAATGGATATTTGGATCACCATGGATTCAGCCTACCCCATACCATGTTGATTTTCCCTATACTGTAATTGCTTCTCTTAGAGTTTTTTATATTGTATTGAACTATTTTACACCGGGGATGGGATAACCTTAAAAGTTTTCATTTTATTCCCTTGATAAGGTAGTCTACTAACATTGGGTTAGTGGTGGAATTTGGTTCCTCAATGTGGATACAATTGTGGAAGACCTTGCATAGAGATATCTTCTTCTTCGGGTGGTGACCGTGGCCCCATTTCCCATTTGTGGATAATATTTTATTTTTAGGGATGATATCACCAAGATAGGAATATGATCTAACTAGTGGTAGGGTGTATCCCGCCAGTGAGACTTGTGTATTGATTTGGGTTTCCATGTTATGAGGTGGTGAGTTGGCCGAGCCTAATCACTATCAATGTCTCCATCAACCTAACAAAGGGCCTCATTTTTTTTGTTTTTTGATTTTTGTTGAGTTTTCATGTTTGTATGGGTAATGTATAGATTTAGGTTTTAACCAATGATCCTATTTCAGTTCCCAATTAACCTTAAAATTGATTATATATATATATATATATATATTTAAAATGGTATGAGAGAGAGGAAATAAGGACAAAAAATTTCACTTCAAAGAAGTCTAAATTGTATCCTTACCGGTCACTCCTTCCCCTCCTTGAGAGAATGCACTAAGGTAAGGTGGAGTATCAATATAGTAATTTCATAGAGATTTTTAAAAAACTATACATCAACATTCCATTCACTAAGAAAATTTCATAAATTCTGGTAATTTTTTTTGAATAAATCCTTTCGAACAAGACAAATACGGGGGACTTAGGAGTGAAATATATTATAGAGGCGTGTTTAGATATATTTTAAAATAATATAATATCCAATATTTTAGATAAAAGTATCTTATCAATTCTATGAACTATAATATTATGCAAAGTCAACAAATACTATTGAGATATATGGGTGAGTTTCAATATCATACCATTGAATATCTTCAAGAAACTTGTACTTGATAACAATAATCCCATAATAGTATCTATTTAACATATATATCATTCTATAAAATACCCAATTGAGATAATTTATGACATCTATGTGATGGTAGGAATGCTTATTTTCCCTATTGATTTTCATATCCTTGATATTAAGGATGGGAAAGAAGAACCAATCATTCTTGGGCATCCCTTCTTTACCATGGGTAAATCACTCATTGATGTGAATTAAGGATGGTTTATATTTTTGGTTAAAATTAACATTCTACTTTATAAAGGTCATGAAAAAAAGGCGAGTTTGATAATTTCCATGAAATTATCTCAATTGAATAAAAATAAGGACTTATCAATATATAATAAGAAAAATAAATGAATATGATGGAAATTTTTGATGTATAAGTGGATAAAAACAAGGAGGATAATAATGGATACTATCAAGATGAGGATAAAACCATATTGGAAAATCAATATAGTGAATGATCTCAAAATTGATTACCATAATTATAGATCCACCTGAGATGGAGCTTAAAAAAATCCTAAAAAAATTGAGATATTCATTATTGGGAGATAAAAAATACTTTCCAATAATTATTAATGGTAATACTTAAAATGAGTATGAATACCAGATTGTCGAAACACTTAAGAAAAGGAACATGAATATCATAATGAACTAGGATTTTATTTTATTCTTTTATTTAATTTTTTAATAATTTTAAATTTATTTTGAGTTAGTGTTGGGGGTTATAGGTGAAAGAAAGAGATAGGAGGGGGGAAATTAATGGTGGACTTTATTGGAATTTTTCAACTAGTTCTATTAAGTACCTAGTAGCAGGGTACTAGGTTCCTAGTGGGGGAGGTAGTGGGGGGTTACCTAAGCCAACCATTAGGTATCCAGTGGCTATATACCTAGTATATGATAGGATTTTGGGGAGTGTTTTTAGTTAGTGAATTTTAATAAACGCGCTATCATAAAATTTATATTCTGTTTCCCCTTTTCCATTTTGAGGAGAGCACTTTTATGAACTTCTTCCACTCTAATATTTAACTTTCCATATCTAACTTCAAAAAATGATTTCTTCTTTGATTCTTTGTGGAATAAATATCTTTCAACAATTTTGGTTTCATCTCAATAAGTGATTTAAGAGACCTATCCTTTTATGTAAAGGTGTTAAGGTGTGGTTATTATCATCTTTTAATTATACTTATTTTATTTTAGTTTGGTGATTTTATGGATTCCTTGTGTTTTAGATGGAATAAAGTCTTATCTCTTGGTATGTATTATTCCCCCAGTGTAAGGTAAGTGATCTCTTGAACTATTTGGTGTTTAATCATGTGATTTTATATTAATTGTATATTTCTCTCATGATTTAATAATTCTCATTAATTATTATGTGATGTTCATATGTTATATATGTATTTCAAGGTTGAATTTATATAATTACATGTGTTAATGGACATATTAACCAGGATAATGATAAATGAACATGTGAAATCAATTCAATTAATGGTGAGATTAATGATAAGAATGTAATGGTTTAAATTGATGTGTTAAAGTGTATTTCTTTACTATATAAATTCATTTAATTTCATGAATGAATTCTCTTAAATTTTTATGGTTTAATTAATTTATGTTATGAGTGTTTTGGTTAGGGAAAAATATTATAATTAATTTATTTTTAATTGTAAATATATGTATAAACGAGATAAACTCATATAATGAAATAGAAGTGTTAACTTTATGTTTTGATGATTTTTAATGAAAATATTGATATTTAAAGTGATAATTTATTACAAGAAATTGTATTTGTAATGATGTAAAGTGATATATAAATAGAGAATTATTACTTAATAATGTTTTGAATGATAAGTGATTTAAAATGTCTTTAAATGGTGTTTTTTTGTCAATTATACTTACTATAAATAATTTATTAAAATATAAAAATGTGATTTTAATTAAATATGATTAAATATGTTTTTTTGAGGTGAATATGTTATTCATGTTGGATAATAAGGATCAAATTTATGGATTATTTTTAAAAAAATAACATTATGTTTGAGATGTTTTATCATAACTGTTTATTTATGAAAATTCCTACATGTTTGGTCATTTAAAGAGAGCCCTAGATTAGTTTGATACATGAAATATTTAAATCAGAGTAATGGGTTGGCTATGAATTATGTTAAAACCAAAATTTTTTATGATTATATGTGTTTTTAATGATATAAATATGATCTATGAGTTTATTTTATTCCATGTTTGATATAAAAGGTTACAATAACACTAGCCGAATAAAGTATGAGACTATTTATGTGAATTGGTTAGCACTTAACTCTTTACTTGTATAATGAAAATGATATTGTTAAATATTTTTAAATATTTACACCATTTATAAATTATCAAGTTAAAATCCAAGGGATGCATAGGGTGAAATGAATTTTATTGATGATTTATTCTCACTCTCTATACACCTTGTGTGCATGCATATTATATTCATGATGTTTCAGGTGAAGGAAATAGGATTTAGTAGCTGGTAAATGATATCAGTGACATATTGGATTCATGTAGGTATGCATTTGGAGTTGTTTGGAGAAGTTTTCCACACTTTTCTTTATTTATCTTTCTAGTTTAATTATTTATGTTTTGGCACTTGATTTTTAAGTTAAAGTCTTATTTAGATATATGATTAATATGAGCATGTGGGAGATATTCTATTGAATTTATTGAGAATTTTATTTTTAGTTTCCACTTCTTATTGATATGGGGATGTTTATTTTTGGTATTTTTGATTTTATATACAATCAGAGTGTAAATTTATCCCCATAAAATATCCTTAGACCCTAATATTTACTCTTGAACCTCTGGAGATCAGAGAGTTCAATTAAGGCCATGTGAAATTTCACCTAAGTAGTATGGTTTTATGAAGGTGGGAGGTTACAAAATTCCATTATATCGGTTTCTTTTTTGAGGTTATGATATTTGGGAAATTAGTAGATTGGAGATTTGAAGCTGGGACATAGTAAAAAATATAGATGTGTGTTCTTGGATAGAATAACCAAAATATAAGTCTAAGTCACTTAAGTAGTATGTGATTATATGTTTTTGGTTTATAAATGAGATTTTGAGATATTATTCTTTTTCAATTGAGGGTGGGTTGTGAGATATGCATACATCATTTTGAAATATAAATACATGACCTATGTGTGTGCACATGTGTTTGTGAATTATTGGTGATTTAATTTTTGTTAAATGATTTAATTATTAACAAACTAATCAATGTAATCTTGAATAGGTTATTAATAATGGATTTTAGCTAAATTTTTTAGGATAAATTTGATGATGTTATGAAGTTAGTTTGATTGACTAATTAATTTGTGTTTATGTTTAGTAAATGATACATGATGTTTTTATTTGATAATTTTTTTGATATATATTGATAACTAGTGTATTTATTTTTATAAAATTATGGAGTCTAAGAAGTGAGCTAATAAACCTCCTAAGAAGGAAGTTGAGAAAGATAATTTTGATGGAGGATATATAGAAGGGGAATCTGAGCATATTTCTTTGATGGGTGAGACTAAGGCTCTAATGGTGATGATTCTAGGCCTTATGAAGATAAGGAGTGGATAGAGGGTATGAATATTATCTTTTAGATGATTGATTTTTTAGGAGGGATGAAAGTGAAGCTTACTATTTTTATACTTGTGGGATATATAAAAATTGGTGATATATCATGGTCTACATAAGGAGGATCGAGGGGTTGTTATGGGATGCTTTTTAGGATCACTTATTAAATAAGTTATATCCATAGATGCAGATGATAGATAAATATTAGTAGTTTAGGGAGTTTAAGTAAGGGAATATGTTCAATCTTGATTATGATTCTAATTTTATAGACTTAATATATTTTTATTTAACCTTATTATATGATGAGACTTATAATACTATTCAATTTGAGTATGGTCTGATGTTAGATACCTAATCCAAGGTTCACTACTTTTGTTTTCCTACTTTCATAAAAGTGGTGAATAAGAATATTATGGTGTAAAAATATCTTTTAGAAGAGAAGAGAGTTTTATTGGGAGATGGTGGATCAGGGAGTGGTATGATTAGAAATGGATATGAATATCATAGGTATATTGAGTGATCTGGTGTCTCTAGAAATAATTTTTCTTCTCTTTTAACAAGAGGAAGGGTGATATTGGAGTGCTATCAATGTGGAAAAAGAGGCCACACTTGAAATGTATATCCTAGTGATCCAATGGAGTTCTACTCTTGTGAAAAAGTAGCAAAATATTTAAAAGTTTTTTTTAAATGGGATCATAGAGGGGTGGATGTTGTGATTCTACTTCCACATATCCATGTCATGAATTTTATAATGCACCATAGCAGAGCATGATATTTATGTCATATATGAGGTCTAGACACAACAATGATAGTGGTTCTTAGGAATTGTTTTACTAACAAGATTCTATGTAGTGGTTTGGAAACATAGAGGAAGGGTTTGGTTAGTTATTTTCTATTGGGAAGCAATAGAGAATCTTGGTGAGAGTTATTCAATGGTTATAGGTATGATGATGGCTACCTTTATCTTGCTTATTTAATTATTTGATTTGATCACTTATAATTATTTTATATATCCTTGTTTTTTATCATACCAAGGTTTATATTTTAAGTTCTTATTTGTTTTTTTGTTTGTAAATACTCTATTAGAAAGAAGGGAGGATCCTATCAGAATATTTTTGGCTTATGCCATTGATATTTTTGGATATATAAATCTTTGGGATTATTTATTTTGGATAGTAGAGGATTTTATGTGATTATTGAGATGGGTTGATTTTTATATTTTCCAACACCTACTGATTGTTACCAAAAATAAGTTACATTAATTTTATATTTTGACAAATCATATGTTAATATGGGAGAATAATATTATCATTCTATAAAATCCAGCTATGATTTGGGATAACTGAGGAGTATTACATCTCAGGTGGTAGGGAATATTATTAGATCAATTGAAGGTGTTTTCAATTTTTTTACTACTATGGTTGATAGTTATTAGGATGTGTTTCCTAAATATTTTTCAGGCTCGCCTCTTGACAGGGAGGTGGATCTTGTGATTGGTTTAGTATCAAGTACCAAGCCTAACTCTATATCTCCTTACCTTATGGATCCAACTAAGATCATGAGTTAAAAACTTAGTTGAAATATCTCTAATATAGGGGATTTATTAGGAAAAGTGTTTCTCTATGGGGTTCTATAATGTTTTTTTTCCAAAAAGGTAGATGGGGTATAAAATTTTTTATTGACCATAATAGATTAAATATGGTTAATATTAATAATTGATATCATTTATCACAAATTGATGATTTGTTGAATTAGATGAGAGTATCTTGGTGGTTTTCAAAGAATTATATTTGATCAGGTTATCACTAGTTGAGGGAGAGGTATGAGGATGTTCCAAATACATTTTTTTTCTTCAAAATATGGTATTTCTATTTTGAGTTCTTAGTAATGACACTCTAACTGAGAAACACATTAGCTGTATTTATGACCCTAATTAACTATGTTTTCCATTAGTATCTAGATTCATTAATTATTGTATTTATTAGTGATATATTTATATAATCATGATCCTTTAAGGAGAATGAATAGTATTAAGATATTATCATAAAAATATTTATTTATTATCATTTGTATGAAAATATTTCAAAATTTCATTTCTGAATATAATAGGTGAAGTTTCTTATGAATTTTTTCTTAAAATCTAGGATATCAATGGATCACGATAAAGTGTCTCTTGTGATGTCTTGATAATTTCACAAGAATGTTTTTAGTATAAAAATTAAATTGGTATTATCTTGTTATTATCATCTATTTATCCATAAATTCTATCATTTAGCTACACTGCTGGTGGAATTGACAAGGAAATAAGTAAAGGTTTATTGGGATGATATATTCATGCTTGTATTTCAAGATATGAAAAAGATATTTACCTCAAATACTATTCTTATTTTACCAAATATATAAAAGAATTATGAGGTTTATTATGATGAATTTGGTGTGGGATTATGGTGTGTGTTGATGCTTGAAAGGGGGAGTAGTGGTATATGGTTCTTGGAATCTTAAGATGCTTGAGGGAATTTATCCTACTCATGATCTCGAGTTTTCCATGGTTTTGTATGCACTTAGATTTCGAAAACATTATCTATTCAATGATAATTTTATGGTATTCACTGTCTATAAGAGTTTGAAGTATATATTTTCTCAAGGGCATTTAAATATATGACAGAGGATATGGGTTAAATATCTCCAGTCATTTGATTTTGAGATGATATATAATTCTAAAAAGGGTAATACCATTGCTTATTCTTTGAGAATAAATTATCATGTTGATATATTTTTTGAGTTAAATTAGGTAGTTTATGTTATCCTTGAATATTTGACTATCACTTCACATATAATAGAGTAGGTGAAGGAAATTCAGAGTTCAAATTTCAAGTGCCATTTTTTTCATGAAAGGTTATATGGTGGGGATTACATACTCAAGTGGACACTTAGTGAGAATTATATTTTGTATTTCTATGGATTTATTTTTTGTTTTGATAGCTTTTTGAGGAGAAATTATGATAGATTTTCATATTTCTTGGTGGAAAATTCATCCCGATTTGACCAAAATGTACCATAGTGTTTGAAGAAACTTTTGGTGGCCAGGTATGAAATAGGAAAATATTAGTTTTTTTTGAGGTAATTTAATTTCCATCTACTGAAAGCAGAACATAAAAGACTAACAAGAAAGATGAAGGTTCCTATTCATGATAAAGAGACTATTGGGTCATATCCAAATCTAATTTTGATATAATAAATGAATTATTTGAGATATACATGATAACAAAAATTATGGACTATAGAATTAAATTTAATATTAATTGACTATTACGCTAGAACCAATAAGGCTGGATATTCACATATAATTTAAAATTAATTTTTTTTTTCATAAAGAAATACATTACATTAGATTTCTATATTCATTGATAAATACAATGATGTCTTAATGTCATAAATTCATTACATCACATGAATAAAGGGTATATTCTCTCTAATGGTGATCCACATGTGGACGGAAAACCTCTAAACATCACTATAGAAATATTTGAGTGCTAGAGTGGAAGATCCCAATGCTTGCGTTATCATCATTGATTGCCTTGAGAATTACTTCATGTGAAAAGAGTCTCCTTAATATCTCTAGAACCAAGAGGGTGGTAGAGGAGGATTGATCTCCATTATTGAGAGTATTCTAGGAGAGGATATATCCAGGGATTGAGAGGATTACCTCAAATTATTTTTACATAATTATTAGAATGGATAAGGATTTATATAATGTCATAACCAATTTGAAATTGATAGAAATAGAAAATAATAATTGAACATGTACCATGATTATTTTTCTTAATCCCCAGTGAACCCCATGTCTAAATAATAATACTACTATTATTATTTACATGACATGGGTTAAAATCATGAATAAAATAAATATTATTTTATTGAGTAAAAAAATTCAATATCCATTCAAATAATATTTAATATGTCATTTTCACTAGATCATTAAACTCGGTCCGCCAGTCCTCCTTAATATTTATCAAACCTTATATAATAACTATTTATTTAGTAAATAAATATTATAAAAATAGATAATAAATATTTATTAAATATTCAACTCACAAATATTCTCTCGAATAACTAGTAGCTGAATATATATGATCAAACTAAAATGAATAATTATTAAACCACATACATGAATAATATTTATACAACATGTTAAATACATATACAGTTTAACTAAGGTTTTGGATACACTTAATGTGAGACTCTCTAGGCCTATGTTAGTGTAATTAGGAATAACTACCTAAAGTCCAAGGTTAGTATCTAAAACCACACCACGACACCCATAGAGAAAAAATTTAATTTCACTCATGACTCACCCAATGTACCCTACTTCCTTTAAACATATAATGTCATAATTTTGTTCTGTACATCAAAGAACATGAATCATAATATTCATTAATAATAATATTAAATTCTAACTACCAATACACACATACAAAGATATGAACTTTCAATGAAACATATAAATATGGATTTCCTATTGGAAGGTCATGTTCTCATAATCTTCTTATCTAAAAATTACCAAGGGAGTACACAATGAGATAATGTTTGAAATTATCATGTTTCTCCACCTTAGATATCCAGTACCATTTTCATCTTTTCAAATGATATAATCCTTCTATAAAACATATATTCAAGAATACTTTCATGGAACTTATAGGTTCTCATCATAGAAGATAAATACTATGACATTTCAATGTGACAATTATCCTTAGGAAATTACCATATTCCATTCCACGCATAAGAATAATAATGATGTGATAATAAATTTATTAATATTAAAAATAATTTATACAGGTGAAAGGACTAGTCAAGATCTGTGTGATCACTATGGGTGAATATGTGATCATCTCTTTTTTATGTTTTATACTTTAAAACAACCTTTGAATTAAGTTAAAGATAAATGAATCTTCTATAACACAACATACAATTACAACCATATGAACATAATAATTTATAAGATTCTATACTCAATATTTTCATATAATTATTATTATGATCTAAAAAAATTTTGATACCACACATCCATAATATTTTTATTCATGGTTTTCAATAAGTAGGGAGTTTCCATCACTTACATAACACTATATTACTTTAATAGTTCATGTGATTCTTGCACATTTAATATGATACAAAAATGTTTGAAATAATTAAATGAACCTTCACCAATAAGATTCAACACACTGTCACTATGATGCCTAAATTATTCACACTCTTATTTCTATGATTTCTTCTTCTATTTCTTATAGAATATCTTGAAATCCTCTGCTAGATACCTCTCCATCTAGTACCTGTTCATCCAATACTCCTATTTTTGATACCCTATGTCTGATACCTCTCTATATGATATCCTATATCTGACATATCATTATTTGATACCCATTCATCTGATACCTTTTCATATGGTAACCTATCTATTTGATACCTCTATGTCTAGTTCTTTGACAAAAATATATCTTTATATCCTTAGTCATCACCTCACATTTTCAAAAAATAGATCAATTTCACAATACACTTTCTTCCCTTTACATAGAAAAAATTATTTAAAAAATAAGGGATAAGTGTGAACTTAAAATTCAAATTACCTCTTCCAAATTTGAATTCCCCACGGATGCATTTTCTTGATTTTACCACCTTCAAATACTGAACACAAATTGGAGTCAATAACTTCATTGGATCTTTCCTAAAATCTGGACATCAATGATCTTCAAAACTTTCTAAAATCTCATCTAGAATCATAATATTTACTTCATATTTTTAAGGAATTGAAAAACCAAATAAATATCATCATAATGAATTAATTTATAAAAGAATTTATAAATATCCTAAACCCTTCGTCTGATATATCTTCACATGGACTCCTCTATCTGATAATTCACCATTTTTAATAGATTTAAAAGGTTATTATTTTCTCAGTTCCCTTCAGTTTGGTAACCTCTTATATGAAGAACTCTCTATTCAATGGATATTTTAGAAAACTCTATTAAATGATTTCATTTGGAAAGATTTTTCTGATAAATTTTCTTTAGAAAACCCTATATGATGAATTCACTTGGTAAAATCTATCTGATGAATTTTCAAATTTCATTCGATAGACTTCATATGTGTCTCCATATAATATAATTTCATCCAATCAAAATAAAATCAGTTTAAACCATGATAAATTTTAGTAATAATGATGTTTGGTACTTTTAAGAATAGTAAATAATCAACTAATTTAAAATTATTCAAAAAACTAAGTCTGGTTTCCATTTGAGTACTTTCATATAAACACTTTATCCCATATCCCATCTAATCACCTCAGTCTGCTAGAGTTTTTATGAGTACCTTAGTCCGTGGGATTTATCTTTTCTTTCTAGAACACTATATCTAGAAACTTCATAAAGAAGGATCAACTTTATTAGGTGATATATATATTGAAAATAAAATCCAACACAATAATAAAACCTTGTTCTTGTTAACCAAGTTATTTCTTAGTTTAATAAAAAAATCAACACCTCTTAGTCTCAACAACCCCCTTTAGGTTTTGCTGTCAACCAAGGAACATAAATTATTTAATCTCTAAAAATCATGTAATATATCACTATCCAACAATTATAAGTCTACATGAGTGATATCAGTTTAGGAAACAAGAATAATTGAACAAAAAAACCATGATATCTATAAAGTAGTGGTTAGAAAATTATTCCAAATTTCTTTTTGATCTCAAGACTTCATCATCAAAAACCAAACAAACTTCTTCCTACAAATAACAAGTTCACGCATTAAATTAAAAAAACTATTAAAATGGTTCACAAACATGTTGAAAACATAAATCACCCCTTTTAAATCCCCTAAATATATTCTCTCCCAAAATATAAAAAAAAACATATAAATGGATAGATTCACTTTATTATATTTATCCCCATTTTATAATAATATAAAAATATAATAATATTGAGGGGATAGAGATAGCATACCTTAACCTTGAAGAGAGTGAGGTTTGATGCCCATAATCAACATCATCTTCTAAAATTTTTCTTTCAACAATGGTTTAGTAAAAATATAAAAACATTTCTATGTTATTTGTACAAATTCTATATTTAGTTTATTTATTTATACACACTCTTTGATAAAGTGATATTTAATATCAATGTGTTTAGTTCATGATTATTTCAATGGATTCTTGGTGAGATTGATAAAATTTTTATTATTACACATTTGTTACCGAGAAAGAAAATCCCACCTGATATGGATTTTTTTCATCCACATGATGGTAATATTTTGATGTAGTTTTATACCCAACACAAAGTGTAATAACATACACTAAATATATACTTTAATCCATGATATATAACATGATTCTAATCAACTTTAAAAATTATTTAGGACCAACATACTTTCCTTACTCATTCTTTTATAAGTTTCTTCCCACTAAATTGGTGTGAAAATAGGATTCAAATCTTCCACGTAAAATTTTTCAATAGTACCTTAGAAAAATTATTTTAATACCTTTTATTTTTATATAATTGTAATCCAAGAAATTATTTCATATCTGTTCACAAAATTATTCATTATTCCCTACAAATATGATATCATCAACATAAACTATCAAAATGAGGGAAACATCTTGATTTTCTTTTATGTAGAGGTTTCTATCAGCTCTTACTTTTAAAAAATTAAAATTCTTTAAGGGATTATCTATCTTAGAATACCAAGGTCTTGGATCTTGTTTCAACCAATAAAAAACCTTCTTCAACATAAAACCATAGCTTTCGTCTTGACTAAGAAAGAAGCTACATGGATTCTCAATATAAACTTCTTTTAACTCTACAATGAGAAAATAAGACTTGACATAAATTTTGAATAACTTATATCTTTATTGTGTAACAATAAAAAGAAATATTATCATGGTTTAAAGTCATTATAAAAGGTAAATATTCTCATCAAAATTAATTAATTTAACCTATGTGTATACATTACACACCACTATTTCCTTATTTCTTACTAATTTACCTTTTTCATTCAACTTGTTACAGAAAACCCACTTTGTTCCAATCACATTTTATCTTCTATTTTGGGTAAAAGATACCATGTATCATTTTTCTCAATCTGATCCAAGTCTTTATATATGGAATAAATCCATTTTTTATTCTCTAAATATTCTTCAATATATCTTAGATGAACCCGTGAAAACAATGAGTCATGTGAAATTTTCCTCGATGTTATTTTAGTTTGAACCTATTTTCCTTGACCTAAAAAGATATTTTAGACCTCCACTTGCTTCCTAATACTTGGATGAGATTAGAAAAATTCCACCTTATCACTTGAAATGTTTGAATCAATATCTTCATCCTATATATCCTCTATATCATCACCTCTGAAAAAACCTTTATCATGTTGTTTAACAGAAACAAATTTATCTTTACTTCCTCTTTTATATGTAGATAATTATGTACCCTTTCTATCAAAATGTTTGAATACTTTTACATATTTAGATTCAAAAATATTTCTAGTCATTTTATTATCACACTTGTATCTTATTCCATTAGGATGGTATCCAAGAAAGCTACCATGCACACCTATTTGATCAAACTTCCCAAGACTATCACCTTTGACTTAGATAATATAGGGGAAACACCCTTAAGTATTTTACATTTGGTATATCTTTGTAATACATCTCATATGGATTTATATCAATGTTTTTCCTATAAAAACAAGGATTATGAATGTTAACTATTACTCCAATAGATTGCATCCAAAATAATCAAGATGTGTCATGTTCAATCAGTATAGTTTGGACCATTTATACCAAAATTCTATTATTTATTTTAGAAAAACTATTTTTATGGAATTTATATTTCAATATGTTCATGAAAATTACCATCATTTTCAAGATAACCTTTAAAATTCCCTTTTTTATATTCAAAACCATTATCAATATGAATATTCTTCATGAAGTATGCATATTCCCTTTTAGCACTTCTCTCTAGAAACTCTTAAATTTTTTGAGAGCCTCTAATTTTTCTTTTAGAAATAATAATACATGTAATATGAGTGAAATAACTAATAAAAAATATATTTATATCTATTTTTAAATAATTTTCTCATTGGTCCTCATATGTCAACGAATAAGCTCTAAGGGATGAGTAGTATGTATCTCAACCCTTTTATATACTGAATAAAAAATCTCCCTTTCTAGAATATCAAATAATACTAATCTCTTCTTCTTCTCATGTCATGAATATCAGGAATACTTCTTCTATTTGTTAGATTTTTCATATTCCTCTAGAAAATATATCTAATCATTTCATACAATAATTGTTTCTCTTTAATCATGCTCAAATAGCATGAAATCCATTCATCTCCAACCTAAAATAGATTTCCCTTGGTTCATTTTCTTCGGGCTACAACTTTACCATCTTCAATACTTTTAACAATAAATAATCTCATCTAAAAACTACTTTATCTCCTTCATATAAAAGATGTGAAACACATAATAAATTATGTTTTAACCTAACAACCAATAAGGAACTTTTGCATTTAAATGTTTTCTTTCTAATGAAAGTAGATCCAATTCCTTTAATTATGAGTGAATAATCATTTCCAAAAGTCACCACCCCTTATTAATAGTCTTTTATATTTTTTAAGAGTTTAAAATGTCCATCAATATGTGAATAACACTTACTATCTAATATCCAAGGTCATCATCCTTTTGTGTCCTTGAGAGTAGTTTAAAAAACTAAGTCCTTCCCGTTTCCTTTTCCCTCATTCACATTAGTATTTTGATATTTTTCATATAAATTTTTTTGAGATGTAAGAATTACAAGACATACTTTAGAAAGATATTCAGGATGATCATAAATTTTATATATAGATTCTTGTGGTTGAAATCTATTTTCATTTTTCAAACTGTATTTTTTAGGTTGTCTTCTTCGAGTTAGTTAAATCCCCATCAAACAATAACTCCAATACCTCTTATATTCATTGAAGTGTTAATTATTAAACCAAAACATCTTCACTGTATATCCAAAGCCTCCAAAATAACAACAATATCCATAGAAATTATATTTTACCTCATAACCTGCATGCTGTCTAAAAATGTGTATTTGTATTTGACCATTTTCTGACCATCAACCACGGGTCCTTATTATGGACCAAAATTTTGGTATACTCTTGGAATATTTTTCTTCAAATTAGACTTATTATTCATCTTAATAGTATTCAATTATAATAGTTTTTTCTTTGAAGTTTGATTTCTAAAAAATTCCATAATTTTAGAATTTTCTTCTTATAGATACATAAATGGTTCTATTAAATTGATTATTATTATGAAAATATTACACTTTTTTGTTAACCTATATGAATGATCTTTTTTTATCCTTATGATATTTACACTTCTTAGAGCTTTCAACAAATGCTGGAGTTGAGTTTTGGAATCTTGATATTCCTTGATCAACATCAACTAGTTTATATTGTACAAGTTAAAATTATTTCTCTATCACCCTTATATTTTCTCAAAGATTAATGTTTTGTTTTTTATCTTCTTCAAGTAAATTATTCAGGTTTTAAATCTCTTTTAGTAGTATGAATTTTTATTTTTCTTGCACTGTGTCTAGATTGCCAATAAGTTGACCCTCTTTCTCTAACTTCTTATTTTTTTCTCAATATTATTAATTTATGTAAGATATTATTTAAATTATATTTTAATCATAAAATTTATCTATGTTTTTTATTATTATTCATAGTTTCTAATTTAATTATTGGTAAAACACTCATAATTTACTTTTGAGATAAGTAACTTCTCAGTACTATCATTACTAGAATTTTTAGCTTCCATTTGACTATCACCATCTTTCTCACATTTGGACAAAAATTTTCTCTTTTTATATTTATAAAACTTATTATAATTTCATTTTGAATAGGAATTTTATTTTTCTATATTCTTATTAAGATCTCTTTTTTACCTTCCATCTTCCTTATCACCATATTTATATTCCTTTAGTCTTAAAAAATTTACTATAAAAGTTCTAATGGTTACATAATTAAATAAATTTAGTGGTAACTTTATTTTATACTCACCTCTTCCTCATTTAATATTTCTAGAAAACAAATACATGAATTCATAAAATTTCTTACTCACTTTTTCTTTAGTGATAGATTAACCCAATTCTTCCTTAGAAACTTTATTATACTTACCTTTATTAATAGCTTCAAAAGAGATTTCTAGATCAATATTTTCCTTATTCTTGATATATTTTTATATTACCATTTCATATGTGATGAGAATAATAGGAAAATCATATATAGTGATAGATTTAGTATTTATATATTCAATATATGATAATGTAGAATCAAATTTATTTGGAAGAATTCAATGAATATTTTCCACAATAGTAGAATTTTCCAATCTATCACCAAAATATCTTTTGGTGATTACTATGTCATTGAACCTTGTAAATAATTCACCAAAATATTCATAATGTCCTATTTTAATATCTTTACACTTAAATATCTAGATCTATAACTTGGAATTATTATATTTTGTATTTACTTCATAAATATTTTTCAACTTGACCTAGATGCCTTTAGCAGTTCCAATTCCTTTAAACTTCAAATATTCACATTTAGAAAGAGAGTGAGAGAGAGTGAGAGAGAGAGGAAGGTATAACATTTATATCTCTCACATCATTCTATAGATTATTATTGTTTATATATGTTAAGGGAGAACCCTCAAAAATATGATTTAAATCATATGCATCAGCTTAAATAACTTTATAGATAATTTATAATAGATAGGGTAGCATTCTATCCTTCCAGATATGATAGTTTTTCCATCAAATATAGGAATACCAGTACTATTAACTGATTTATAAACATCCATGAGAGTATTATTCTTCTTCAAAATTTGAACATCCATTATACAATAAAGGAACCGCCCTCTGATACTAATTGAAAGGATATTCCAAGATCTATGTGATCACTGGGGGGGGGGGGGTGAATCGATGATCATCTATTTTTTATATTTTATTCTTTAAAACACCTTTAACTCTAGTTATAGAAAAAATAATCCAATGAAATAAAATATACAAAAAAAAACCATAGGAACACAATAATTTATATGGACCACTACTCAATAAGAGTATATAGTCCTTAACATGATCTAGAAATAATAAAATACCACAAATACTCTAGAAAACAATCCTTTGTGGTTTACAATAAGAAAAAAATATTCATCACTTTCATAGTACTATATTACTTTGAAATTTCATGTGATTCTTATCAAAATAACATGATGAAACAATGTTTTAAATAGTGAAATGAACCTTCACCAATAGTCTTCAACACATCATCAATGTTAGACTGGAATTCTTTACACTTGTTTTTCAATAGGTCCTTATTATATTTCTTACCCAATATCCTATAAGGATATGTAAAATACCTATATATCCGGTACCTATTTTTATGATACTCATTTGTTAGATACCCCATGTCTAGTACCTCTCTATCTAGTATCCTCTATCTGCTCTATCTCTGTCTGATACCCATTTGTCTAATATATCTATGTCCAGTACCCTTTCCATACAATACCTCTGCATCTAGTTCTTTTAAAAAATGATCTCTCTATCTCCTCAATCAATACCTCAAATTTTCAATAACTATAGAAACTTCATAGTGAAATTTATCCTCTTTGTATATCCACTTTTATCCCAAAATAATGGAGTAGTGTGAACTAAAAATTTGACTTACCACTTTCAAATTTTAATTCCCTACTTGAGTATTTTTTCTTTAGCTATAATCATGATATTTATTTATGATTATTTATGCATTGAATATCCAGCACAACATAATTATAATTTATGAATTTAAAAAGTACTTTGTAAATATACTCAACCCTTTATATAATAAATTTTCATATGTAGTCCACTGTCTGATAAAAATTTGTAAGGTTCTTCTTTGTCTAGTTACTCTACATTAGATAACCTATTATTTGATGAACTCTCTATTATATGACTCTATTAGAAAACTCTATCTAATGATTTCACTTGGAAACATCTATTCGTTGACTTCTATTTAGAAACCATTTTTTTGTTTACTTCTGTCACGAACCAAATTTGGTCACTATCAAAACTTGCACCCCACCTGGCCCGTGGAAAGGCCTGGAGGGCATTCCCAATCCCCATAGGCTAGAAAAAGTTTCTGGGTATCACAAAATGTAATTTTGGAATGATTTACTCGAGTTTATAAACAATAAAACAACAAACAAATCCAACATAACAAATCTGGATTTTTCAAAACAAACAATGTTTTAAAAAAATACAAAATTGAATTACATAATTTAAAAAAATTCTCAAAGACTATAACAAATTAAGAAACCCAAAATGGACAACCCAAGAACCAACTCATGGAAAGAGGCACCAACCTCAATCCATCTCCACGACACTGCACCAAGAAGGACCGATAGAAACCTGAACCATTGGCACTAAAAGATTTACCCAAACCCACGACAAAATAACCAAGTTTACTTACACCAAAAGGTGTAAGTAGGGTGAGAGAAAAATTCTAGTAGGATTTCACCACTAAAATATTCCATGTGATAAACATTCAAAGACAAAAATCTTTCAGTTTTCATAAACATGAAATGCTAATTAGAATTTTAAAGAGATGCTACTTTAAATAAAAAAAGTTTTCAAGTGGTCTACTTTAAGGAATAAATTTTTTTAAATATAATTCCAAAGCTACTGAATTTTCCATCCAAAAATACCATATGAAGATGGTAATCATAAAATATCTAATGAGAATAAGCAATGGGAAAATAACCCCTAGGCACTAGCTTGCTGTGGGTCCTAGGTACCTCATATCTCGGTGAAAGTAACCATCACAACATCCGTTCTCGTTCACATGATCCACTAGTAGGGATCACACCCATAACCTAGTGGTTCCCAAAAATCATCATAATAATCATCATCATAGTTTATTTAGTATTTTCATCATCAAAATTTCTACGTGAAACTGGGGCCAAACCCCAAGGGATCACTAGCATAATAGTACATGTCCTCCCACCTAGATACCCGGGTTTCCCTCTTGTTCTCAAACAAGGTCAACATGCCATGAAATATAAATTTCACATGAAAATACCACTTCCAAATCACAAACCCACCAAACAGCTCACACACATGTCTCATAATACTTCTTTCGCAAACAAAATTCATTTTTTACATCATACTCACACAAAACAGCCCATAAATGTGTTTTACGCCTTTATTGCAATTTGATAAAACATTTTAGCAGTTTATAAAACATTTTAAAAATGTTTGAAATCTTAAATAACAACTTTACTTTTAAAAAACCCATATTATGTGAACAAACTCCCCAAAATAGTATATGTACATCCCTTTCCCACTTTGTTTAACTCAATAAATCATTTACAATTTTCATAAAACAATCCCAAGGGTTATAACCATGTTTTTCACACAAAACTCATTTCAAAACCCTATTTCTAGGACTAAATAACTCCAATACCAATCCAAAACATAATTGGAAGCACTATAAACATTTATTAAACCTCTCTCAAGTGTTATAAAATTACCTAGAATAATACCACAAAAGATACAAACTAAAAACACACATTTTTTAAAAAATATGAAACTTTGAAAATAAACGCTTAATAAATAATTCCAAAAATGGTTCCCACACCTAAAATAATGTAATAAGAATATTATAAAAATATAAATGAATAAAATATAACTCATCTTAGGATTATTACACATGGAAATACCTACAATTTGTTCCAAAAAATTCGAACCATTGTGCGAAACATCAATCGCACCACCGCCGCACCACAAGGAAGTGAAATCATGAACTAATCCAAAATATTTTTGAAAAAAGACACAAAATAAAACCCTAGGTATGAACCCTATCTATGGGGAATTTTAGAACCTCAAGAAAAGTGGAAGAAACCCTAAGAAAATGGGAGGAACATGAGAGGAAACTCACTTAATTGAGAGATCTTGAATAAAACACCCCAAATACACTAGTATATGAATTCCCAAACAGAAAAAATTAAATTGAGGTTAGAATATGAATGATTAGGTCTTGTGAGAACTGAAATGGAGGGAAAAGAGTAAAAATTGAAGGATTTATAAAAAAAATTTACCTCTTTAAATCTAGAATATTTGAGAAATCCATAGAAGATTCACCCTAATTCGTGATGCAAATGAGCTCCAGGGGGTGAGGAGAGCATGGGAGAGCTTCTTGGGTACGTGGGCTAGGGTGAGAGTTGGAATAACCAAAAAAACTTAAAAAGTAAATGAGATATTAAAGAATTTAAAAACAAAATTAAAATGAGGAAATAGGCTTTCGGGATGGCCCAACACCTTAATAAAAAACCCAAATCCATCACTGTTATGGATTAATATGGGGTCCAAATTGATATGGTGGTTTTAATATACAAGGGGACTCAAATTGGGAAGTGGAATGGGTGTAAAATGTTGAAAAATGAAGGATTTATAAAAGAAACAAAATTTATTTTTAAATCTGGAAATGAACTCATGGTTTGGCCCCAATTTTGATAACCCACAATTTCCACCAAAATGAATGGGAAACCCCCAAAACAAAGAAATAATGGAAATTAAATGAAAAATACCTTTAAAATAAGTTATGTATGTGACAATTCTCCACACCATAAAAATTTATTCCCTCAGAAAGCCACTACAAGGCCAAAAACAAAAACCAAACCCAACCGAAAGGCCAAAATGGACTCCTTTGCCATGTTTCTCCCACCTCTGAAAGTCCAAAACAACTCCAGTGATCAATTAAGGAAGGAATACTCTCAAAAACCAAAACTTACTCCACATTCCTGAAATGATCAAGCACATTCAGACTTTATCCCAAAAGAAAACTTCTCATACACTATCCAAACAAGACTCAAGCAATTTACCCAAATGAACAACAACAACGAACAAGGTTACACTTACCTTTCTATAAATAAACCATTGGGTGCTCTCCAATCCCAATGTTTACCCAAGGAAGATATTGGTTGTTAGATATCTCTGAACGAGACTACCTATCACCTATCCAAGACCAAGGACAAATCCAAGTTACTAGTACATGGAGACAAAAATAAGCTCCCCACCATAAGAGACAACTTAAATTTTCCTGAGATAGAATCAAAACGCTAACAGGGGGAGGCCCGAACAGAGTCCCCAGTATAAGGGGTAGTCTTCCATTCAAAATTTATTAAGGAACTTACATGAGAATCATATTGGGTCTCCCCACCATAATAATGAACCATCTTAACAGACCAGTATGGGATGACACAGAAAGACCCCAAATTTAAAGAGTTGGGATGACCACACAGTTAGTTCACACAGTTTTGGAAACTGTGCGCTAACCATGGGGATCCGTCTATCTGCATGGTTTTATGGGGAATGGTTACTAATAACTATGCGCTCAACCTGTCTAGACAAATTTCAAACCTATCTAAAAAAACTCCCAAAGGGGGAAGGAATGACATTGGGTGATAACATGGACACGAGGTGCTCCCACCTCTTTCCATTGAAAAGGAAAGACAAAGGAAAGATAATGACACCAGAGGTTTAAACTACTCCCATATTTCATAAAGATTATATAACTTTTTACAAGGGTTTGAATGGCCCAGGTATTTCCCCTCACTATAGGCCGACTTCTCTTCTGGACCTATGGCTAGAGCTCAAAGGATTAAAGCATCATCAACCTCAAAATTAGGCTTTGGAAACCCCTAAATTGAACTTCTTATTCTGGTGCAACAAAAAACTACACCGCAATCCTAGATGGGTTCAATAAGACATAACACACTTAAAAACTCACTCTACCAAAACCTGACATTTTTCTGAAACTAGGGCTTAGAAGATGCACACACATCACCACTAGTTTTCTTCAGATGAGAAATGGAAGGAGAAATGGATATATAGAAACACCTCCCTCTAAAAAAATGTTGTCGATATTTCCCAAAAGGAGACACAATTATGACAAAATAAAGACTCAAAAAAGATTGTACAACTTCACCTTTACAGTCAAACGATCACATGACATCACAAGGCATCACTGAACATGACCATTGTGACTGATAGAAGAATTACATGGAGAGGGACCTTATACAACATTCCCAAACATCACAAAATTCTAGAAAGTGTCCACAATAGCCTCTCATGACCAGATTTCCCACATTGGTGGTTTAATGTGAACCCCTACTTCAAAGAGACTATGAAGGACCCATAGGCCCTCTTAGACACCATCCACACTAACAACCCCAGATCACTTCCACCTTTGACTAATCAGGCAACTTAAGAAACTAAGGTCTCTTTCAAACTTCCATGAGCACTCTCCTTAGATAAGAGGATCCAAAAAACCAAGAAAGGAAAGGGTATAGACTAAATCTACAAAGATCGAGAAAAATATTCCTTATATTGATCAACTAGAGGATCTTCCAATGGTGAAACAATATAGGATACACTTTATTCTTGCATTAACTCTTAGTGGGGGCGTACCTTACCCAATGAGAGAACCCAAGGACCCAACCAAGTTGGTCCGTTTGTCAAAAAATTACACAAACCAGATCCAAACACATGAAGGTAACCACCGTAAAGGAATCCCAAAACATTTTTCATAAGGAGACCACTAACCATCCCTTCAACCCAGCTTACAAAATAAACAAAAACCCAAAACACCATTCAAACAAGAGGGGTTCTTAGACTCAAAACATCCCACAACAACGACATTTCAAAAAACACATAATACACACTATCCTAAACCAGTCATCAAGACATCAAGTTTTCCTTTAAAATCATCTCTTTGAAAATAAATGGTTCAACAGTTAGCATATCCACCAATGGTACCCCATGGGCCTCATACAAGCATGTTTCCAGGCCACACTAGGCACCCTCCTCATATCCAACCCAACACTCATCCAGTCATTCCATTAACCATCCATCATCCCATATAACCCCATGAATGTGGTCGCTCATGGAAATACCAAAGGTTTAAACAAAAATTCTTTCCACTTTTCAAAACCCAAAAAATCAACCAATACTTACTTTTTTTTTCTCAAGACCGCTAACCACAAAATAAAAATCCCAATTCACAGCTTACAAAGTTTTTTAGAAAGGCACAATCATTCAAATGAAATATCACTTTCAAGATATTCACATCAATTTCAAAACATCTCAACCCCTTTCAAAACACTTATGGTTTTATGAAAAACACCATTTGATCAACACCCATTCATTGAAAAAATCATCTCTTCTTATTTAAAACAATGTACCAATGATTCGTACAATTTTTCAAAAGATCACCAATCATTTAATAAAAACTCACCTTAAATTCATGTACATTAATTTCAAAACATTTAAGCCCATTTCAAAACACTTCTAATTTCATGAAAAACTCTATTTCATAAATCCCTATTAAACTGGGAACTCCATTCTTATCATTTTAAAACAAGATTCCAAAATTTCAAAAAAACTTTCAAATGATCTCTAGTTACCAAATCAAAATCCATTTCTAAACTCAACACATGACCTCTAAAAAAATTCATCCCATCAAAACACCTTTCAATAGTTTAGAAAACTCTATTGAAAACCCTTTTTCAAAACCAACTTTAACATAATTTTCTTCTTTTAAAAGAGGTGTAAACACACCATTTTCTATTTCAAAACAATTTTGAAAATTCAGTTCCACCATTTCACAAATCAAACCATTCCCTCTTTATTAGAAAATAATTTCACAAAAAATTTGTGCTTCTTAAAATCATGTCATTTTTCTTTAAAACCAAACTTACAATATTTCAAAACTAAAGGAAACAAGACAATGTGAGGGGAAACTAATTTCAGTGGGTGATTTGGACATATGGTTGGATGAAATATTCCAATCACTTCACCATTATAGAGAGTGTTATAGGGAAATATACCCATCTCTACATCGCTTTCCAGGCCCTACGATCTCACTAATACCATTAACCCACCTCTCTTTTCATTTCCCCTAATTATCATCAAACCAAGAAAACCAAAGGACTCAGATAAATTCTAACTTCCCCTGGAGACTTGAATCCCATCAGGAGGTGTGCTGGTCAAAAACACTACCCATAACCAGAAGGTTAAGTCCAGAAAATCCTAGGTCCAGACTATCCCAAATCTTCCCCATTTAACATAACCCAAAGAGAGCGAACCTAACCTCCTCTGATACCATTTTGTCACAAACCGAATCTGGTCACCATCAAAACCAACACCCAACCCAGCCCATGGAAAGTCTTGAAGGGATTTCACGATCCCCATGGGCCGGCACAAGTGCCCGGGTATCACAAAATGGAATTTGGGAATGATTTACCTGAGTTTATAAACATAAAACAACAAACAAATCAAGCATAAAAAAATATATTTTTTAAAACAAACCATCTTTTACAAAAATTCATAATTGAATTACATAATTTAAAACAATTCTCAAAGACTATAACAAATGAAGAAACCTAAAATGGACAACCTAAGAACCACTTCATGGCAAGAGGCATCGCCCTCAAGCCATCTCCATGACACTGCACCAAGAAGGACCTATAAAAACCCGAACCATTGGCACTAAAAGATTTACCCAAACCTGTGAAAAAATAACCAAGTTTACTTACACATAAATGTGTAAGTAGGGTGTGAGCCAAATCCCAGTATAATTCCACCACTAAAATATTCTATGTGATAAACATTTAAAGATGAAAAACATGAAAGTTTTTATAAACATGAAATGATAACAATAATTTTAAAGAGAAGAAACTTTAAATAAAAATAGTTTTCAAGTGGGCTACTTTAAGGAATCAAAAATTTTAAATAGAATTCCAAAAATACAGAATTTTCCAACAAAACATACCATATGCCGATGATAATCATAAATTATCTAATGAGAATAAGAAATGGGAAAATAAATCCTAGGCACTAGCTCGTTGTGGGTCCTAGGTACCTCATATCTCGGTGAAAGTAACCATCACAATATCCATTCTCATGCACATGAGCCACTAGTAGGGAGAATACCCATAACCTAGTGGTTTACTAACATCATCATCATAATCATCACCATAGTTTAGTTAGTGTGGTCATCGTCAAACTTGCTACGTGAAACTGGGGCTAAACCCCATGAGATCACTAGCATTATAGTACACATCCACCCACCCAGATACCTGGGTTTCCCTATTGTGATCAAACAAGTTCAAAAAGCCATGAAATATAATTTGCACATGAAAATACCACTTCCACATCACACACCCACCAAACATCCCACACACTTGTCACATAATACTCCTTTCGCAAAGAAAATTCATTTTTTATATCATACTCACAAAAAACAGCCCACAAATGTGTTTCACACCTTTCTTGCAATTTGATAAACCATTTCAGCAATTTATAAAACATTATAAAAATGTTTGAAATATTAAATCACAACTTTAAATTTCAAAAACCCATCTTAGGTGAACACACTCACTAAAATAGTACATGTGCATCCTTTTCCCACTTTGTTTAACTCAATAAATCATTTACAATTTTCATAAAACAATCCCAAGGGGTATAACCATATTTTTCACACAAAACCCATTTCAAAACCCTCTTTCTAGGCCAAAATCACACCAATACCAATCCAAAACCGAATTTTCAAACCTAGAAACATTTATTACCACTCTCAAGTGTTATAAAATTACCTCGAATAATATCAAAAAAGATACACATGAAAAACAAACATTTTCAAACAAATATGCAACTTTGAAACTAAAATATTAATCAATACTACCAAAAATGGTTCCCACACCAAACATAATGTAAGAAGAACATGATAAAAATATAAATTAAGCAAATCTAAATCATCTTAGGATGATTACACATGGAACCACTTACCATTTGTGCCAAAAACTCCAAACCGTTGTGCGAAACATCAATCATACCACCTCCGCACTACAAGGAAGTGAAATCAAGACCTAATACAGAAGATTTTATAAAAAAGGAACAAAATAAAATCCTAGGTATGAACCATATCTACTGTAAATTTTATAACCTCAAGAAAAGTGGAAGAAACCCTAATAAAATGGAAGGAACCTGAGAGGAAACTCACTTAATTGAGAGATCTTGAATAAAACACCCCAAATACGCTAGTAAATGAATTTCCAAAAAACAAAAAATTAAATTTAGGTTCTAATATAGATGATTAGGTCATTGAGAACTGAAATGGAGGGAAAAGAGTAAAAATTGAAGGACTTATGAAAGACACAATTTTCCACTTCAAATATGGAATATTTGAGAAATCCATAGAAGTTTATCCTTAATATGTAATGAAAATGAGCTCAAAATAGGGGTAGGAGAGCATGAGAGCATGAATTGGGTACGTGGTCTCGGGTGAGAGTTGGAATCATTGAAAAACCTTAAAAATTGAATGAGATATTAAATAATTAATAAATAAAATTAAAAGCAAGAAATGAGCTTTCTGGATCGCCCAACACCATATTAAAAAAACCCAAAATACATCATTATTATAGATTCCTATAGGGTCCAAATTGATATAGAGGTTTTAATATACCAGGGGAGACCAATTGGGAAGTGTAATGGGTGTAAAATTTTGAAAAATTAAGGAGTTATAAAAGAAACAAAATTTATTCTTAAATTTGGAAATGGGCTCACGATTTGGCCCAAATTTTAGAAACCCACTATTTCCACCAAAATGCATGGGAAACCCCAAAAAAAAGCAATAATGGAAATTAAATAAAAAATACCTTTAAAAGAATTTATTGATGTGAAAAATTCTCTCATAAAACTCTATCCAATGACTTCGTAAAATTCATCTTGTAGAATTAAAATATCTCTATATCTAATTCAACTTCATCTGATCAGAATAAAACCAACTTGAACCATGAAAACTTTTAGTAATAATGGTTTTTGGTACTTTGAAGAACAAAAAATAATCACATAATTTAACCTTGTTAAAATAAACTCATTCCGGTGTTCCTGTTAGTACTTTTAGAAAATCACTTAGTCCAATATTTTATATGATCACCTTAGTCTACTAAAATTTTTCCAATCACCTTAATCATTGAGATTCACATTTTTTTGTTTAGAAAAATCTGTCTAAAAACTTCATAAAGAAGGCTCTAAATTTTTAGGTGATTTATATATTTATAAAAGTCAATATAATAAGAAAATATTATTCTTTTTAACCATATTCTTTCTTAGTTCAATTATTAGCTCAACACCTCTTAGTCTTAAAAATAGGTAATCATAAAGTACATAGAAGTTGGATATAGGGAACCAACTTTAATAAACTCTCTCTTTTACTAGATCCAACTAATAACAACTTTATATCTGTTAGTTATCACATGATATTCATACTTCTATTGAGATAAATATTTAGTCAAGAGTTCTACCATGTTCTCTTTTATGGAAACTTTTCTCACCGCAACCTCACCCCTCTAAGAAAAATCCATAAAGAGGTGATACTTTAGGATTATGTATTTATCCTTTAATGTGATCTTTTATATTTTTTGACAGCCAGCACTATAGAATTATCCTAATACAATGTGATAACATATTTATAACAAGTGTCCAAATCAATATCTTGAATGAAGTTTCATATCCACACCACTGTTTTGTCCACATCAGAAGCCTCAATATACTCAGACTCTATTATAGAATTGGCTAGTTAATTTGAAATATCCTAGATTACAACTCCTATGTTGAGACTGAAGATGTATCATAATTGTGACTTTATATTATTATAATCTATCTAAAATCTAGTGTTTATATAAAACCTAATGACTAGCTCCTCATCTATTTTATATACCAAGAACATAAAATTAGTTTTCCTTAGATACTTAAGGATAAAATTAAAAACAGGAAATAATTTTTCACTATGATCAACTTAATATCTTCCTACCATACACAAGGAATAGAAAACACAAATCTTAGTATAGAACATGTCATACATAATTCATATTATCATATAAGTTCATGGAATCATTCTAATTATTTATCTTTCATATTGTATTATATGATGCATTTTATTGGAAAGATGTATTACAGGTGACAATAGAACTAATCCCCAATTATATTATTCTATACTAAACCAATTTAAGATTTAGTCAGCATATAAAAATTGACTTATACCAATAAGCCTCTTGGATCTATCAAAAATGATCTTGATGCCAAGTATATAGGCTTCTTTACCCAAGTCATTCATGGAGAAGCACTTTTTCAACCAATCCTTAATTGATTGCAAGACTGGTATTTTGTTTCCAATAAGTAATATTCCATCGATATATACTACTAGGATAAAGATCACACCCCCACTAAAATTATTGTAAACACATGGGTCACATTCATTATTAATGAAACCAAATTATTTAATAGATTCATCGAGATTAACCTTCAATAACCCTAATTATTTCTTTAATCCATAATTAGATATATCCAACTTAAATACCCTTTTTTATTAATAGGAGTCACAAAACCCTTTTTTTGTTTCATATATAAATATTCCCGAAGGTTTCTAGTAAGGAAAGTTGTTTTTAAAACCATTTCACAAATCCCATAGTCATGGAAGGTTGATATAATAAGTAAAATTATGATGGATTTAAACATGGATACTAGAGAAAATGTTTCATTATATTATATTCCTTAACAATATTTAAAACCCTTATCCACTAGTCATGATTTATTGGAATTCACTTCACCTTCCATGTCCAACTTTCTCTTGAATACCCATTTACACCCAAAAGTTTTTACATCAACTATTAGATATACCATAACGCAAAATTGGTTATGATATATAAAATCCATCTCAGAATTCATGACATCTTGTTAGGATGTAGAAATGATGTTTTTAGTAATAGTTGGTATATAATAACAATATTTTAAAACCAAAATCATACATAGTAGAAACCAAAGGTGGTAGTATCATATATTCAAAGTATCAATTTTCACTCCATTGGAAACTCAAATATCCAAATCTCCTATAAAAATATTTCGGAATATACTTGGTTCCTGTATTTGGATATAGATGTGAGTAACATAATATATATCTAATATAAAATGTGTACATATAGAAATATTACACTTGATAATGAATGAACAACAAGATTCTCCTTGAATCATTAACTAGATGCATCCCATCTTCCAGTAGCCCAACTTTCTACATTAAAAATCTACCTCGTTCGGGAGCCTTAAACTTGTAATGAGTGTTTGTCCCCTTTGAATTATTTTTCCTTTTCTTATTCACCATAAGTAATGTGGGTTTTTCACACCCCATGTATTTAAAATATTTTTCTCACAAGTTCTCATATTATAGTTAATAATGAAACTAGGGAAGCTTTTAAGTAGTGGTAATATAATGAGATACATGAAAATTTCATTAGGGATTATAAAGATAAATATATAAAAGCTCTCAATGTAGTGAATCATCTTGACTACATGAGGCCCAACCAATTATGTCACTCTAATCTATCACAAGAATTGTGCATTGGGGACCTCATCTCTCTCTTTCCTCATCTTGTCTTGATAAAGATCATAAAAGAGAGACATCATCCTATATGCATCCATTTTTTCATGTTTCTTCATAACATCACTAGACATGTATGATAAAATTAATAATTATAAATCTATTTTAATACCCAATATCATACTATAATATGTAAATATTACATCCCTAGACTATTGCCTAATGCATATCCTATTATTTTATCATTATAACAGAAATTGTTCCTGGTAATATTTTGAAGTAAAATTTCAAAATTTTAGAAATTAAATTAGATAAAATGGATATCATTTTTATTTTAAAAGCTTAAATTTATCTTAGGGTGTTTTTTTTTGGTTTTTTAGAAATAATCAACTTTTGGGTGAATAGTGAAAATGCCATTTTTTTTGCAAAACTATCATTTATTTTATTTTAATAAAGTAATTTAAAATTACCATTATTTTTTGAATTTTATTTTAAAGTAAAATAAAACCTATTTTAATAAAAACTATCTAATTAATTACATGAGAATCAAAATTATATTTTATTTTGGTATTGGATTATTTTTATGATTAAAAACACATTTTTATAAAACAATTGTTTTTCATTGGATTTTGTACACTTATATTAAAATTAATTTATTCCAATTATAAAAATTTAATCTTGAAAAATATATCTCATATTTTTAATTAGGAGGCTAAAATTAATTAATAAAAACAATTTATTTTTTGTTCATTATGAATAATAATTTTGGTAAAAATGTTGTCACCACAAAGAAGGGGTGAAATAGTTTAATTAAGGTTAAAACCTTATGATAAGGTAATAAAATCTCATATTAATTATTATTGGATTATAATATTTTATCCCTTATCACATTATATTTTAAATTTAAATGTTTAAGTTCCACTTATCCATGAGTAAGACACTTATAATATTTAACAGTTAAGAATAATTACAAGTGTGTCACCCACCTCACTTATAAAAAATAACCCATTATCCTCTCTTATTAAAACCACTTAATACATTTAGATCAACCAATATTTAAAAAAATACCTTAAAAAATAACACCCCAATTATAATGAATTGGTACCACAAAAAACAATTTTAATAAGGTTTAAGGTGTAATCCAAATGAGGTTTCTCAAATAAATGGTATAACTCTTAACCGTGTGTTTTAATGTTTATTTATTCTTAAAAATCCTTAAAATATTATATAACCATGATGATATAATAACATAAATATCTTAAATATACTAAAATTTTATTATTTTTGATGGTATAATCCTTTATCATCTCCTTTTCCATCCTATAGAAAATGAAAACATCTCTCGTGTGTATGTACGACTTACCATATCCATGTAGCAATGTAATTATGTTTTCATCACCAATTTACTTGGATGGTTATAAAGATGTAAATAATTAATATATATGATATTTATGACATAATTATGATTTTTTAAATATAATATACCATGTAACTTGTTACCTTTCCACCCATTAAAAATGACAATGTTGCACCTGCGTATGTGTGGATTACCACCTCCAAGAACGATATGTTTCATTTTTCATGTTAATATTTCATGGATGAAACTAAAATTGTATTTAATAAATAACAATAATAATTATTTCATGATTAATATTCTGTATATAATGGAACCATGACCCCGTTGACCATGTTCAATGCACCAATGTTATTTTGAGGTTGTAAACTGAAGGGCCCCAAAAAGTCCAACAGGAACTTAAAAAATTTACTAACTATATAATACATAGTAATAAATGAAATAAAAGGGATTATAAAAAGTGAATAAACCTAAAAGGGTTATTAATTAAGTATAAAATTAATTAAATTTTATTATATAGGAATTAAATTACATACGTGGTGAGTCGGATCGAGGTAAGGGTTTATTTTACAATCTTAGTTTTATTCAGGATTATTTATATTTAAATTTACATTAATGAAAGTTATAATATTTTTTTTTATTTTAAAATCCATATATTTTCATTTTATCTAGTTATCTATGGAGTTTACACATTTTCCTTCTATATTCCTCTCTTGGGTACTTAAAATTACTAAGTATTTTTTTGGAAAACTAAACTTATTTCACTCTTTGGTCGTAAATATTTATCCTCCATATCCATATTATATATAATGCTTTAGAGAATATTTTTACTATTTTAAAATGATTTTAAAGCTATTTTTAACAATATATAACTTTATTTACAAAGGTTTAAAAATATTCTTTTTCTCATTTTTCAAATGCGGTAATTTTTAATTTTTACCCGAAGTATGAAAGGAATAGTCTTTTTTAATGTTTATTGAATGAATGGTTTTTCACACCTTCAAAACTAATATTTTATATAAGTCTTACCTTAAAAATTTCCATGGTTATTTTCAATGAAAATCATTTTATCAATACTTTGGTATTTTTTATTTAAAATATTATCAAAAGAAAAGGATATTTTTCTCATGTTTCAATGAAAGGATCAAATGTTATTTTAAAGGTATTTTAATCTATGTCAGGATACTTTGTTTATTATTATAATTTATTAGATATATAATCTAATGATATCATCCATTTTTTTTTCTATATATGGATTATGATCATGTTTTTCTATTTATTAACTATGGAAAATATTAACATTTTGTTAGTTAGTTTTCAATATAAATATTTATGATGATTATATATTGAAATATTATTCATTTTTTTCATATTATTAATGAATTGGACTTAGTAAGTGATGGGTGAGGGCCTATTATATTCCCTCAATTCATTGGTAGGTATCACGAGGAAAAATATATTGGGTATTTGGTGTACGCCATAACTATTTAAGTATGATGTCTTGGAATGAGGACTTGAGGGTAAGATTATGATATCCAACATTATGTATTATATCATTTTGAAACTAGTGATTATTATCCATTTTATTATTTATGTTGTTATTGTTGGCATCTAATTCCACACAGATCCATCAATAACCATCTTTGGGTAAACTAAGAGCCCCCTTTAACTCAACATAACATTATGAGAAGCCCAATGAAGGTGTTCGTTAGATTTGAAATATGAACGTAATATAGAAATCCATATGGAAGATGCTTATGTTACCAATGAAATGTAAAATGGGCCTTTATGTACATACCCACCGTGGATCAAAGGAACATATGCATGGAAAAACTCTTCTGCTTCTGAAATCTTTCACGCTACCGCTAAAGAATTTATCTATATATTGAAGTACACCCCCATTATTTAGGGAGATTCTTAGAAATTTGAATCATTACTCTACTATGAATAAGACACCTATTCCATGACATTTCACAAGATCAACCCCTCAAGGTATAATATTTTTCGTGATAGGTTCTCTGGGGGTTTGCCTTTGTGTGGGCCCATAGTGGTCTAATCCTTGATTATTTCATTTTCACCGAAGGAAAGTGTGTGAAAAATACCCCTATTGGACACACTGTCTACCCTTGTGCGCACCCCATTCTTGTTCTCAACTCCATCCTTTTGTGTGCAACCCTCCATTCTTGCGCACACCCCCTCTTTTAATCTCCATGGGTTTTCATTACTCCAAAGCACCATGTTTGAGTCCCTTTTTCACACAACCCTCATCTCTTGCATGAAACTTATTCGCATAGCCCTCCAGGATTGTGCATAGTGATTTCTTGGTCTCTTGTATAGTGTCTCCTATAGCAATGACCTATTTATTTCTTTTCATCATAGGTACACTAATGGATTTTTCTTTTCATCATAACTACACTAACATGGACCCCATGATCGACTACACCTCTAAACCATTTCCTTCTGGAATTACTGACGCCTTCCCTTCCCCAAGGGTTGATGAGAAATAGTTATGTATGTCCATGGGGTAAGGAGTGAGTCCCCCATGTCTGAGCTGCAGGACGTAAAACTTCTTAGAACCAACATCCTTAGTACATGACGTTAAACTATGATCTCACCCCGTGCGATCATCGTATGATTTCTCTATGTATGAATCACATGGAATGATATCCTACACATAGTATTAGAGAGGGGATGGGAATCAAGAACCTCTCAGTTACCACACTCTCAATCCGCAATCCCTCTCCCTTTGGGCTTTGTCTCCATGTGCGCCTTGGGAAGTTTCCACACACAATACCCAGTGAACCTCTTGATAGGATTCTTTATGTATGAATGAAATGTAATGTGATTTTCATCACACAGAATGAGATCCTCATCATAAAAAATTAAATCCTCCCCATTCAACTCATGTTCATAAGCCCCACACCATATCTCATTGATTCATCTTTTTTGACATGAAAATCAGGTCCATTTCTTCCTCTTATTTCTCACACCGAGCATGAATCACGTGGGATTAGAGGTTAAAAATGGCCACGACACCTCAAATATCTATCTTTGGGTATCTCACATGCATAAGCCCCATCATTTCAAATAGAAAACCATCTTGGAATAAGCCCCATCATGCCCCTCTCATCTATAAAGATTCCATGTGTATGCCCCAACCATATGCTTCAATTCTATGGGCCACCTCATCAGGTTTCCTAATAACCCTTTCCAAAACTATGAGGACATTTATTCCCAACCAAATTGGATATGTAGGAAGCCTACTTGAGGTTCAAGTCCCTAACCACTAAACATCTCATCCATTTTATTCACTCCACTCAATATTTCAACCACATCCATCCTTATTTTACTCGAGCTGCCACATCCCGGTGAAATCATTCCATCCAACTAGGATATTCTTACACTTAATCCCCATCTATATCATCACTAATCTTAGTATCCCTCAGGAATACCCCATGCATAATCCCCTCACAAATCAACACAATCCAATCAAGATCAATTCTCTTGTAGAGGGCATATTCCATGCTTAATCCCCACTCTACCTATCAAACTACATTGGCTTTGATCCATGTCTTCTAAAGAGGGTATGTAGGACACCTCCATGATGTGAAATCCAAGCCAATGGTAAACCTTGGTGTCCCCTCCTAGGGGTTCAACTCTGCAATGTCTCGGATTTTTACATTTATTATTTTTAAATATTATATGGAATTATTTCGAGATCGGGCGCAAAGACGACACATCATTCCGAGGTCCAGTGAGCCCAGAATGGTGGTTTGAACTTTTTTAAGTTAAGTGAGTCGGTGCTAGTACGCGGTTGTTGCAATTTCCAAATAGATGCCGGGATTAAAAATCTGAGCGCACCATTGTGTCTGGGATGATGACTTTGCCTAAGAATGATCCTAACCTCAACCGGCGCGGGTCAAGGTAAAAAGTTAATTTTTAGACGTTTTTAGTAAAGTAAAAATAAAATAACTTGCTAAATGTTTATTTTATTTTATGGAAACGTCTGCTGCAGCACATCGACGGGACGTCTGTTTCCTAAATTAATGACGTGTCATAATGACTCAAAAAATGACAAGTTGGCGTCATTAATACTGCCGTGTAATTAAATGTCAACATGTTTCCCTTTTTAATGGGTTAAGCATTGTTGATCGTTGGCGATGATTGGGAGGAACCTCTGCATAATCCGTGGGGCGTTGGATAAATTTCTCAGGGACAAAAAACGACGGATCGAGGCTGCAAATTGCTGCGCCAACGATGTTGAATGATCTCGACGATGACGACAGCGCTACACCTTTTTCAACGATCGATACTTTCTAAAGGTAGGGGTTTGTTATTTCAATTTATTTACCCCGTTTTTGAGTTTAAACGACGAACATGGATCAACCACGAACAAGTTGATCCGTGGATTCGTACGTTCTTGTGGGAGGGTTTTCTTTGGGATGATTTTGGGGAAATAATCCATGCTTTTATTTATGTTTATCTCTTATCTATTTAAACCTATTAACGGGAGTGGATCCACGCCATGACGAATGACGGAGGAGGTTCATTCCTCAATTTTGTTTATTTGATTTCCTCCCCCTTCTCTTTTCTCAAGCGTTCTTCACGGGGTGACGTACAACGGATCATTGCACATCCGTTCCACGACGCAACAATTCCAAATATAAGGTTTGACACCACAATGACCTTGTGGAAGTGCGGTGAATATGGCAGACGACGAATCATACCACATTAGGAAAGGGAATTCGTCGAGCGTTTTTTGTGTGGGAAGATCAAAGCACGTTTTAGGAGCCGATCGACGGTCCAAAAACACCGGAATCAGCTTCTTGGTGACGGGGAGACCAAAACCTGAAGGTTTCGTGGCAATCGGATGGCCGGATCAATGAACGGATCATCACCGGAGGCGCGACAGCGGAGGTCCGTGTTGCTGAAAATTTTTCAGAATACACGGAGTGTACTTCTGAAGAACACGCCGTGTAGTACTGGCAGTGGCGGATAGGGTTTTGGGGTCAGAGTGGAATAACATGGCATGTGACCCCGGTCACACGGTGTGTTGGACTTTCCCTGAAGCTCGGCATGTACTCTGGGTAGTACACGGACACGGGATGATCTACACAGCTTCAGGCGACACGACGTGTACATCTTGGCAGAGGCGACAACGTGAAGCTTAGCATGTATCCAGGGGATACACGGACACGAGTTGATAGCCATGTACGGCCACACAGCCAGTGACACGGGGCCAACCCCAGTCACTCGGACACGATGTGTACATCGTACTACACGTCGTGTACTAAGTTTTTTCTACACAACCAGTTCTATGACATGGGCCGTTGCACACGAGCAGTACCCGGGGTCAGACCACACGGCGTGTATCTTTTCTACACGCCATGTACTTTATGGAAAACAACATGGTCCTCTTGTTCACTGTATCTTGGACATCTTTCGTTTGTGTTAGTGCCCCTTCTTCTCATTCCCCTGAAGGCTATGCATCATTTCCTTCTACAGGAGTATGATCTCTTCATCCGAACTTTCTGTGATAGAGTCGGCATCCCTTCGAGAGGCCCAGAGAGAGATCCTCTATCCATTCCTGACCCTATGTAGAGTCAAGAATTGACGTAACCAACTCTACCGGGCGTTGATCCTCTACCTAGCTGGTGTATCACCTAACTGGTGTATCCGAATGAGTCGCGATACCCGCTATGGCCCTGGAAATGATGCTCATCTGTGTATCGTGATCTTTCCCACTCAGGAGTGTGTCTCCCTTAATGAGTGCTTCTATCTATCGTAACCTTCCCCTTCAGAAGTGTGTCTCCCGTAATGAGTTTAGCTACCTCTCGTGACGGTTCCCGATGAACAACACTTCTCGGATGGACATCATCAAAGCTTTAAGACTTGTAGAGTGTGTTCTCCCGGAATGAGTGCATCACAGAATATTCGAACAGAATACCTAACGGGGTTATGCGGTCATGTGACTTATCTCTAGAATACGGTCTGGGTTTTGAGTATATCCGGTTTGTTCTATATGTTCTGTAGACATATACTATACATAACTGACTATACCTTTACTTTGTGTACTGCTTTTTGGTTTTCGGGGTCCTCTACTGAGTATTGTTATAATCACCCCTGCACGGACTTTGCCCGCATGCCTGGTGTCTTGTGTAGACGAGCAGCCTTTTGACAGAGTCTAGGGCGGACCAGGACAGGACCGAGCCTTCTGAGTTCCCTACAGGCCGAGGTGTTCCTACGACTATGAGCAGCAGTCCCAATACCTTTTGTTCTTACAGGTTGGACTTTGCAGTTTTCAGACTCTTGTTTGTTTGTTTTTGGTGGGCTTGTTTTCTGTCCCAGTTTACTTTTACAGTACTCTACCTTTCGTCATACTCTGTTGGTTGGGTTTAGTTGTACGCATGCATTTTTGTTCCTTAGTGGTTTTTACATTTCAGCATTTGTGGGCTTGGAGATGTGTGCGTGTGTACATGTACTTAGGCAATGCCTCCCATGTTAGTGATATGACTACTCGGTGCTAGTCACCAGCCCCTGGCCTATTGGAGGCGGGCTTGGGGAGTCACGACGCAGGCCCCACTGGGACGGGTCATGACAGAGTGGTATCAGAGGTGGTCGGTTCTACCTTAGGACCAAGAGTCTATGAGTTTGCTTTGGGGCAATAGTGTTAAGTGTTTGAAGTTTGACTTTCAGGCCAGAGACTCCAGTGTTGGTGCGGCAACTGACGTATCAATACACCAGGGCTCTGATAACCTGCTTTCCAACTCGGTACACGAAAACACTGGTTGCGGGGAAATAAAAAGGTACATGTATCTTATAGGAGTAGTTTGTGGTTTCCATGTCCTTTGTGTCAGCTATCCAGATATACTATTTGACCATGGTACATATTTTTTCCTTACAGGATGCCTCCGCGATGCATACCCACTAGGATTCAGCATCACGATCACAAGGATAACCCCCTTAGTGACGAGGCTTCGATATAGGGACTAGTTCCCCAGGCGTTGCCACCGGGTGGTGCACCTGCTATGCCACCACCAGTGGAGCAGCCAGTGGTACCTGCAGTACCAACCGGCGAGGAGCGCAGGCTTAGAGTGCTCTATGAGTTCCAGAGACTGAGACCCCTCAGGTTCCGAGGCGAGCCAAACCCTCAGGCGGCTGAGGACTGGCCTGAGGCGGTGACCAGAGTTTTCCGTCTGGTGAGGACACCAGCAGACCCGATGGTGATCCTAGGAGCAAGCCTTCTTTAGGGTTTGGCAGGACGATGGTGGAGTCTGACCATGAAGACTCACGATGAGAAGACTCTTTTTTGGATGGAGTTTGAGTGACTCTTCAGGGAGGAGTTCTCTCCAGTTACATTGAGATCTGTGCACATCTAGGAACTTCTTCATCTCCAGCTGGGCAGTATGACAGTAGATAACTATTCATCGTGGTTCACTAACCTTGCTAGGTACTCGATGGATATGGACAAGGATCAATACTTCAGAGCTCGGACCTTTGAGCGAGGTCTACGATGATACATCCGAGCTAGTGTCGTGCCTCTATGCATATTGACTTATGCTGGAGTGCTCGAGCGAGCTTTGGTGGTCGAAAGCTTCTTGGCGGAGCAAAGACAGCTGTCGGTAGTCAGCAGCAGGTAGGAAGGTGCAGAGACCTCAGCGGCAGAGAGCCGGTGTCAGACGCAGGGATCGGGACATGATAGACGTCAGAGGAGGACCAACGATAGGGGATAGACAGTCCATGGCTCTCAGGCTGGATCCAGTCAGCCTAGGGAGAAGTGATTCTACGCATGCGACGGTAGGGGACATCTCGCTAGGGATTGCCCGACCCGTCGAGCTGCTTATAGGGAAGCGTTGGATGGACCACCAAGGCAGAGGCATAGAACAGACCAGGCAGACCCACCAGGCGGCAGACGTGGCATAGGAGCAGGGAGAGCTGCAGGTGGTGGAAGACGCTTCAAATTACTTCCACCACCACCCCCAAGAGGTCCGCACCAGGCTCAGGGAGCTGGGGGATAGGGGCGGGGACAGCTGCATGTGGTCGAGGCATACGACCCAGGGGCTCCAGGGATGATTTGAGTTACGATCTATGTCTTTTCTACCTTAGCTTCCGTACTCATAGACACAGGTTCCATTTATTCCCTTATAGCCACATGTCTTGTACAAAACCTTGAGATTCCGGTAGAACCGTTGACTAGATCCTTACGTTTGGATACACCTATGGGAGGAGACTTGACGATCACACACCTTTTAAGATAGTGTGATCTTACCCTTGGAGGCGAGAGTTTTGGTTGGAACCTCTTGGTGGTAGTGTCGAGGCCTTACGACGTAATTCTCGGTATGGATTGGTTATCTTCGGTCCATGCCCAGATTGACTATTTTAGGCAAAGAGCGCGGTGTGTCCGCCGTGATGGAACGATGTTTTCCTTTGTCAGAGAAAAGGAAGCCTAGGCAGTGAAAAATGGACTCATGCATAGGAGGGTGCAACCGATCACTCATGAGTTGGCTAGCCTTACCCTCAGAGCAGTGCATGTTGTGAGCTCTTAGTTCCCAGTGGTGGTGGTAGAGTATGATGATGTCTTTCCCGAAGATGTTCCAGGATTAACTCCCCACCAGTAAATTGACTTCTGCATCGACTTACACCCCGTGAAGACATTGATTTCCTCATCGGCATATCAGATGGATCCCGCAGAGCTTCGCTAGCTGAGGGTGCAGTTGGAGGATTTTCAGAGCAAGGGTTTCGTGAGACCCAGCGTTTCACCCTGGGCAGCCCCAGTCTTGTTTTCCAAGAAGGCAGACGGAAGTCTAAGGTTGTGCATGGATTACCGGCACCTAAAACAGGTGACGGTGAAGAACAATTATCCACTACCGAGAATCGATGATCTCTTTGATCAGCTAAGAGGGGCAAAGTGGTTCTCGAAGGTTGACCTTCGATCAACCTATCACCAGCTACGAGTGCGGGATGAGGATATAATGAAGACGGATTTCAGATGCTTCTACCATCACTATGAGTACTTGGTGATGCCTTTTGGCATGACGAATGCCCCTACAATGTTCATGGGACTGATGAACCGGATCTTCTAGCCATACTTGGACCGGTTCGTAGTGGTCTTCATCGACGACATCCTCGTGTACTCGGCATCAGAGGAGGAGTACGCGAGACACCTGCGGATGGTTCTGGACATACTTCGGGAGCACCGGATTTATGGGAAGCTCTCAAAGTGCCAGTTCTGGATTCAGGAGGTCCACTTTCTGGGACATGTCATCTCAATAGATGGAGTAGCTGTGGACCCAGCCAAGGTGGAGGCTGTGTTAGCATGGGAGCCACCTCGGAGTGTGACGGAGGTGCGGAGCTTCCTTGGGTTGGCAAGATATTACCGGAGATTCATTCCTAATTTATCCTGGATATCAGCACCGATGATGGCCTTGACCAGGAATGGGCAACCCATCGTGAGGACAAAGAAGTGCCAGCAGGCTTTCGAGCAGTTGAGGCAGAGTTTGACGAGCGCCCCAGTCTTGAGATTGCCGGAGGAGGGTGTCGAGTACGTAGTTTTCTGCGACGCATCAGGGACCGAGCTCGGTTGTGTACTGATGAAACGACAAGTAGTGATTTCTTATGTTTTGTTCCAGCTTAGGGCACATGAGCAGAACTATGCGACCCATGATCTCGAGTTGGAAGTGGTAGTCTTCGCCTTAAAGATGTGGCCACACTACCTTATGGGAGAGTGGTTTATTGTCTACTCTGACCACAAGAGCCTCAAGTACATCTTATCAAAGAAGGATCTGAATATGAGGTAGAGGAATTGGTTAAAGTTCCTCCAGGATTATGATTTTGAGATCATCTATACTTCTGGTAAAGGGAACAAGTTGGCGGATGATCTGAGAAAAAGGTCGAGCTCACAACTGTTGAGTGAGGCGATAGAGAAGTTATCCATGTTGCAGTTGTCCTTCATGGACGTAGAAGGTGCATCCTACCTACAGCCGATGGTTGTCACCCATCCACTCTTACAACGAGTTAGGGAAGCACAACTTGTGGATGTCGACCGTGAGGCTTTATGTGCTTAGTTATCCATAGGACATGATCCTGATGGATATTCTCAAGGTGGGGAGCACATGATTCTTTTCAGAGGACACACTGTAGTACCTGTGGCGTTCCAGGAAGAGGTCCTGAGGGAGTTTAATACATCCCCTTTGTCGGTACATCCTGGAGTGGAAAAGATGTACCAGGATCTCCAACAACAGTTCTAGTGGTGAGGCATGAAGAAGAAAGTAACAGAGTTTGTTTCTCGATGCCTCACATTCTAGCAGGTGAAGGATGAGCACCAGGTTCCAATGGGATTATCTCACCCCCTGGAAGTTCCAGAGTGGAATTGGGATGGAATATCGATGGACTTCGTGAGAGGCTTACCACAGACGTCCAAGGAGCATGATTCCATCTGGGTGATCGTTGACTGACTCACCAAGTCGGCCCACTTATTAGCTATCAGGGAGCAGAGTTCCGTAGAGAGATTGGGACGCATCTATGTGCATGAGATAGTTCGGATTCATGGCGTCCCCATGACTATAGTCTCAGATCGAGATACCTGCTTCATATCCCGGTTGTGGAAGGGATTTCAGGAGGCTTTTGGGACTCAGCTACGCTTTAGCATAGAATTTCATCCCCAGACTGATGGTCAGACGGAGAGGACCATTCAGGTTATGGAGGATATGTTGTGAGCTTGTATCTTGGACTTTGGTCGTAGCTGGGAGGACCACCTACCACCGGTGGAGTTTGCATACAACAAACTCTACCACTCCACCATTGGTATGGCACTATTCGAGGCCTTGCACAGGAGACCCTGCTGGTCATCGCTTTGCTGGACCGACCCCGGAGAGTCAGCACTCATGGGTCCAGAGTTAGTGAGAGCTACCACAGAGAAGGTGAAAATCATCTGAGAGTGGATGAAGACTACAAAGATCCGGTAAAAGTCCTATGCTGACAGACGATGGAGACCACTAGAGTTCGAAGAGGGAGACCACGTCTTTCTTCGGGTCTCACCTCGACAACGGTTACATAGATTTGGCCGAGGCAGAAAGCTATCTCTGAGGTTCATCACACCCTTCCAGATACTGTGCAGAGTTGGAGAGGTGGCGTACCGCCTAGCTCTACCACCATAGCTGCATCAGGTACATGATGTGTTCCACGTGTCGCAACTGAGGAGGTACGTGCATGACCCATCGCACGTCATCGACTGGGGCGATCTGGACATCGAGGATGGAGTGACCTTTGCTGAGTACCCAGTGGAGATCGAGGATCAGCAGGAGAGGATCCTTCGTGGGATATTTATTCCCTTGGTGCATGTCCGGTGGCAGCACAAGAATCTTCAGGAGAGCACGTGGGAGAGGGAGGCCCAGATTCGTGTCCAGTACCCACATCTTTTTTATTAGACCTTGTTTTGGATTTTCAGGGAAGTAAAGCCCCAAGGTGGGGAGAATGTAATGTCTCGGATTTTCCCGTTTATTATTTTTAAATATTATATGGAATTATTTCGAGACCGGGTGCGAAGACGGCACATCATTCCGAGGTCCAGTGAGCCCGGAATGGTTTTTTGAACTTTTTTAAGTTAAGTGAGTCGACACTAGTGTGCGGTTGTGACAGTTTCCAAAGGGATGCCCAGATTAAAAATCTGAGCACACCGTTGCGTCCGGGACGACGACTTTGCCTAAGAATGAGCCTAACCTCGACTGGCGTGGGTCGAGGGAAAAAGTTAATTTTCAGACCTTTTTAGTAAAGTAAAAAATAAAATAACTTGCTAAATGTTTATTTTATTTTATGGAAACATCCGCTACAGCACAATGACGAGACGTCTATTTCCTAAATTAATGACTTGTCATAATGACTCAAAAAATGGCAAGTTGGCATCGTTAATACTACAACGTAATTAAATGTCAACATGTTTCCCTTTTAATGTGTTAATCATTGTTGATCGTTGGCGACGATTAGGAGGAACCTCTGCAGAATCCGTGGGGCATTCGAGAAATTTCTCAGTGACAAACAATGACGGATCGAGGCTGTGAATCGCTGCGCCAATGACATTGAAGGATCTCGACAAATATGACAGTGAGACACCTTTGTCAATGATCGATCCTTTATAAAGGTAGGGGTTTGTTATTTCAATTTATTTACCCCGTTTTTGAGTTTAAACGATGAACGCGGATCAACCACGAACAAGTTGATCCGCGGATTCGTATGTTCTTACGGGAGGGTATTCTTTGGGATTATTTTGGGGAAATAATCCATGATTTTATTTATATTGATCTCTTCTCTGTTTAAACCTATTAACGGGAGCAGATCAACGCTATGACGAATGACAACGGAGGTTCATTCCTCAATTTTGTTTATTGGATTTCCTCCTCCTTTTCTTTTCTCGCACGTTCTTCACGTTCTTCGCGGGGTGACGAACAACGGATCGTTGCATATACATTCTGCGATGCAACGATCCCAAATCAAATGTTCAACACTATAACGACCTTGTGGAGGTGTGGCGACGATGGCGGGTGACGAATCGAACCTGATCGGGAAAGGGCGTTCGTCGAGCATTCTTAGTGCGGGAAGATCAAAGCACATTTTCAAAGCTGATCAGAGGTCTAAAAAAAATTTAATCGGCTTCGTGGTGACAGGGAGACCAAAACCTAAAGGTTTCGTGGAAATCAGATAGCCATATAGAGGAACAGATCATCACCGGAGGCGCAACGGTGGAGGTCCGTGTTGCTGGAAATTTTCCAGAATACACGGCGTGTACTTATGAAGAACACGCCGTGTAGTACTGGCGGTGGAGGCTAGGGTTTCGGGGTCATAGAGGAATAACACGGCGTGTGACCCCAGTCATAGGGTGTGTTGGACTTTCCTCGAAGCTCAGCGTGTACTTTGGGTAGTACATGGACATGAGATGAACTACACGGCTTTAGGCGACATGACGTGTACAGCTTGGTAGAGGTGGAAACATGAAGCTCGGTGTGTATCCAGGGGATACAGGGACACAAGATAAAGTACACAGGTTGATAGCCATGTACGGCCACACGGCTAGTGACACGAGGCTAACCCCAGTTACTCGAACATGGCGTGTACATCGTACTACATGCCGTGTACTAAGTTTCTTCTACACGACCAGTTCTACGACACTGGCCATTGCACACGGGCAATACCCGGGGTCAGACTACATGACGTGTATATTTTATACATGCCGTGTACTTTTTGGAAAACAGCATGGTCCTCCTTTTCACTGTATCTTGGACTTCTTTCATTTGGGTTAGTGCCCCTTCTTCTTATTCCCCTGAAGGTCAGGTATCATTTCCTTCTACAGGAGTATGATCCCTTCAGCCGGACTTTCTGTGATAGAGTCGGCATCCCTCCAAGAGGCCCGGAGAGAGATCCTATATCCATTCCTAACCCTAGGTATAGTCAGGCATTGACATGACCAACTCTACTGGGCGTTGATTCTCAACCTAGATGGTGTATCACCTAACTGGTGAATTCGAATGAGTTGAGGTATTCACCATGGCCCTGGCAGTGATCCTCATTTGTGTATTGTGATCTTTCCCACTTAGGAGTGTGTCTCCCGTAATGAGTGCTTCTATCTATCGTAACCTTCCTACTCAGAATTGTGTCTCCCGTAATGAGTGTAGCTACCTCTCGTGATAGTTCGCGATGAACACCACTTCTCGGATGAACGTCATAAGAGCTTTAAGACTCGTGGAGTGTGTTCTCCCGGAATGAGTGCATCACAGAATCTTCGAACAGAATCCCTAATGGGGTTATGCGGTCGTGTGACTTGTCTCTAGACTACGGTCTGGGTTTTGAGTATATCCGGTTTGTTCTATCTGTTCTGTAGACATATACTGTGCATAGATGACTATACCTTTACTTTTTGTACTGCTTTGTGGTTTTCAGGGTCCTCTACTGAGTATTGTTATACTCACCCCTGCACGGGATTTGCCCACATGCCTGGTGTCTTGTGCAGACGAGCAGCCTTTTGACAGAGTCCAGGGCGGACCAGGACAGGACCGAGCCTTCTGAGTTCCCTACAGGCCGAGGTGTTCCTAAGACTACGAGCAGCAGTCCCAGTACCTTTTGTGCTTACAGGTTGGACTTTTAAGTTTTCAGACTCTTGTTTGTTTGTTTTTGGTGGGCTTGTTTTATGGCCCAGTTTACTTTTACAGTACTCTACCTTTCTTCGCACTCTGTTGGTTTGGTTTAGTTGTACGCATGCATTTTTGTTCCTTAGTGGTTTTTACATTTCAGCATTTGTGGGCTTGGAGATGTGTGCATGTGTACAGGTACTTAGGAAATGCCTCCCATGTTAGTGATATGCCTACTCGGTGCCAGTCACCATCCCCTGGCCTATTGGAGGCGGGCTTGGGGAGTCACAGCGTGGGCCCCACTGGGACGGGTCATGACAAACTCTCTTATCCACCCTCAGTGGTTTCCAAACTAGCCTTCATGGTGTGACATATTCCCATTATGGGAAACACCACCCCAATTCTTCTATCATTGGGCATTCTGATCCATCCATATGGTAAACTTTCCAGGCACTCCCTCCTAAGAATGCACCCTCTCTGATATGCCTCCATGGGTAATTCTGATTAGCCTCTCTTCATCTCCGTAGGATGTTAAACTCACGAACTACCTCATGCTAAACATGGTATTCCTGAGGAAAACCTCAGAATACACTCCTTTGGAATAAGATACCCCATGATCGACATGGGATGCCTCAGGTTATATTTCCAACATGCCTCTATGAGATGCCCTCCTATGAGGAAGATACACGTGACTGATGTTTTAGTGTCCGGACATGCCAGAATGATGCCCAACATGAATACTCCCCTAACCGAAGGTTACTGACCTATCAATACCCCTTGGAATGTCCATACAAAAGTAGCATAATTAACCATAATCCACAAATAGATGGCATGTGGAATGAGTTCCTTGAACCACATCTTAATCTATGAGGGAGACCCTGACTAGGCGATGAGCTCCAAGGATGAATCCATGGGGGGATGAATTGACATCCCCTCATCCCATTTTGATCAAGATTATATATCCCTAAGAAATTGATGAATGCTATCCTCCTTTGAAAAGTGGGAATGTGGGGCACATTACAACCATCAGCTTCACAACAATGTGTAAGGTAGCATGCCTCAAGAAAAGTGTCAGAAATAGAAATAGTGAACCCGATGTGAATATCTTATCCTCAATGTGAGTATTAGTAGTTTTTGAGACATCATATTAATAGATAAGAATGTTACCGGATCCAGATATCTAGCATCAGGGTTTGATAAGAAAAACAGTGGTCCTATCATGAAACTCACTAGTAGTTGAGGCAGTTGAACGTTGGGCATCCTAGTCTACAAAATCATTAGTATGGATCTCTCTCTCCATACATGGAATACTGGTCAACATTGTGGAATTATGAATTACTTTCTTGGAATTTCTACTGATAGAATAATCTTCCTAATTTGTAGGACCCAAGTTATAGGGAACCGCTCACCTAATGATCACCGATGCAGGGGAAGGAGACCTATCAATGTGACAATAACACATGATCCTACATCCTTAAGGATCTCAAATATTCCATCAGATAATAAGAAACCACACCCCATTTCACTATCTGAAACCATCCATAATAGGGTTATGTAAACCCTCGTGTGACGGTACGAGAAGGAGGAAGTCATTCCCATAAGGGATATGGATCTCCATTACCTAGAGGCTTTTGCGCCTCACCGACACCGCTGCCCCCAAGGTCCGCGTAGGGATCCTCTATTCCCCACTATGATGATGAATATATTATGGATTCTCTCTCTGGAGTGATATTTCAACTCGCTCCCGTACGTTGAAGAGGTAGGGGATGACCGAGTCACCCCAAAAATGACCACCGCCTGGGATTTTCCTCGAAGGGCTCCCACTAGGTTACATCAATTCCACCAATGACTGATCTTTCAAGTTTAGGAATAGGTGGATCACTCCCTTGCTCTACTGGACCCAGTACAAATCACCTAAATACAATGTTGGATCTAATCTTAGGAGGATGACCATTAGGGGGAATCATCTTCCATAACTCTAGTGTCCCCTTCCACCTCCAGTGCATTCCGCCAAGTCCCCACTACTACAGAATAGGGACACCTCAATTCCTAGTTGGGATCAAGCCCTCAACCACCTCATAGGTAGGTTGGGATGACTCTTTTAACCATTGGAATCTCTAAAAACCATTACGGGCTAGTTTGTGACGATGAGACTAAATACAAAGGCCCTCTTAGTGCAGTCACTAGTTAGAGTGAAGGTCCTCCCTGATCTCACACCCAACAAAGAGTTCCTCCCCATGTTATTAGCATCAGCCAAAGTGGAGGCCCACCCCACTTCATCGATTCCAAGTATGAAGGTCCTCCCCATGCTTACGGTTCCCAATATGAAGGTCCTCTATGTGTCTCCAACCAGAAATGAAAAGGTCCTCCTCACATCATCCTAATCTTCAGTATATGTCCTCCCCAGTCCATTTTCTACCAAAGCAGAGGTCCTCCCCACTTCATTGGAGATCATTGTGAAGGCCCTTCTTATTCCCTCATCACAGGCCAATATGGAGGTCTTCCCTATGCGACAACCAACCAGAGTGGAGGTCCTAACCACTCTTTTGGAGGTCCTCCCCATGCATCCAATAACAAGTATGGAGGTACTCATCGTACTTGAACTACCTAACATGTTGGTCCTCCCCATATTCATGACGACCACAATGTAGGTACTCCCTGCTATATCAATGGATAGTATAGAGGTCCTCCCCACACACGCACTACCTAACATTTAGGTCCTACCCATGTTCCTAACGACCATAATAGAGGTCCTCCCTACTAAATCAATAACCAGAGTGAAGTTCCTCATCGCTCTAGAGACAACCGATATAGAGGTCCGCCCTATATCCCAAAAACTCAAAGTAGAGATCCTTTCTACACAATCAACCCACACCATGAAGGTACTTCTAATTCCAAAAAAACCCCTTACCCTGAAAAACTATCATAGGGAATAAGAGAGAACCATTTACACTGAATGAATAACTCCGAAAAGATCCAGGTTGTTTTCAATCCTATTATATTCTCAGATTATGAAGTTGAGTTTGAGTCGATGATAGAGCCTTATCCATAGTATTATGTATCATATTTTTGGGAAGGTGTCTGGAAGGTGAGATTTTTCATCTTAGAAGGTGAACTTCACAAGATTCCTGAATCTATTCATAGGTATATACGTGTGGAGAAAGATTTGGATCCCTTCTAGTGTCTCACAGTGTAATCATCTCTGTCATCACTAGCTTCATTCTCCACCTCTACATGAGATCATGTAGAATATTTATGGGGCATGATATACCATGAGTACCTAGTGGATCCACAGATGACCACTGCCATCCTTTCACATGAGGAAATGGTGGGAACCCCATCCTATAGGGATGTGATGATGCAGTCAACACTACCTTAAAGAGTTGTCCCAATGTGCAGTGATCAGTCTAATTATGCAGCAATCTCTCCACTATCTAGTCTACTACTGCAATGATCTATATCCATGCCATTGTTAGTTTCTCATCCAACACTTATCGGAGCCTGGGCTAGCCAAGATCTGGTTCCCTCTTCTGAGAAGGGAAACTTGTGGGACACTCTAGAGATCAACCAAATCTTAGTAGTTTTCTGGTCGAATGTGATTTCCAACTTCAACATTCCATAGACCCTCACTCAGGATGAGATTTTGTAATTTCTCTAGACCATCTGGGTGATGTACTTTCAACTTCGTGACTATCATTTAGTTTTCCCAAAGTGCCGATATCACTTTGATGACATCGTACAGAAATACCACATGGTTGAGTTGGTATAACTTCTAGTGGCGCAACATCCTACATCACTTGGTTACCGCTAGACCCTTGAAAAAAAATACATTTAGAGCTTCATAGTGCTCTGTAGAATCATTTAAGAAGAATCTACAAACATGCACATATGTGGTTGAAGATAGTACTCCACTCTCCACTTTAGTCCTATCAAGTGGAAACCTAATTCACCTAGTGACCTCAAGGACATGTCTGGTTTCATCACATTGAACATGGATAAACTCACACTACCCAAGTATGGGGAAATTGATAGAGTATCTGACATAGAGAACCAGACTATGGGGGTAACATAGTATATGGAACGTACAGGCGTTCACACTTTCCAGTAGAGGTAGACCCTCATCATAGGGGAACCCTTTACATCGTTGCTTGTCATTCGGAATCCCAACAAGGGTAAGGGACAACTAAAGCAATCAGATCTACCTGATTCTACACAGAGGACAAATGATGAATCTATAATCACTACCCTACAAATAGTAGATTTCATATTCGCATTAGATCATCAATAAGATCCTTATTGAGTGGTACCCAGATTATGGTGATCCCCGATAGGACCATGTTCCTCCTCCACCAGGACAGTAGGGGTAGCAGCAAGTCATCCTCGACTAGTTTCTCCCAATCAAGCCTGTTAATCCTGCGCACCCCAACAAGCATGGAAAGTGACCAGGGTATGAATCACTGAATCTGCCCGAATAGCATGAGAATCCTCTTTGGGATCCAAATCAAGCTACTCTGCAAGATGATCTATAGATCGCTCCATGATCCCTTGAGATTGTCTACTATTTTGATGAGCTGGTCAAGGACTTGGTGGTTAGGAATCCTAAAAAATATAGGAATCCTAGCTAGGATGACCTGATAACTACTCTCACTACTTGGGTTGAAGCCTTGGAAACACAGAAGGTGGAAATACCACCTGATAGTAAGCTGTATCAAGTGTGGGTGGATGATATGAAAGCACCCCAAGTTTTCAGGAATCCAACCTTCACCCTCTTAAACGGGATGAGAGACCTGCTAAAACATCTATCCCACTTCATCTTTAGGTACGAACCCATGTTGGGAACACCATAGAATAAGGAATCATCCAAGCCATGACGTTTTCTTCAAACATTGTAAGGGATTGAGTTTGTTTGGTACAACCAGTTACCCATTGGGTCTATCACTGGCTGTGAAGACCTCCATAGATAGTTTCTCTTATAATTAAGTTCCACTACATGTAAGATGAGTATTTTCGACCTCTTTAAGTGCAATAAGTTTCTAGATGAGAACATTGTAGACTTCATTACTATCTGGAAGGGCCTCACGTACTCAATCGATATTCTGCAGACTCATGAGAAGTTATTGAAAATGTGCATGGGGGAATTTTAAGACTGAATTGGTCCCTACACTCATAACTTAGAATTTCTAAGGAGGATTCTGGGATTTCTATGAAAAGACTAAATTCCTAAAGGAATCCTTGAAACAAGCCAATAAGGCATGTCCTTTGACTCATCTAGATCCTAGAATAAGATACAACAAGTTAGAAACTGACATCGTAGTATAGGTGGGTCCCGCAGGGCTGCTAGAGTTGTTGCCTATAGAGCCTCGTCAGGCATCACCTCATTGATGATAGTAGCCTCAGAAAGATTTGCCTCTCTAACCGTAGAATTAGTTGGAACCTCCTCGGTAGGAACAACTACCTAGGAGAGAGAATGTGGTTATAACCCCTCATCTGCCTCTAGCCCCTCATCAGGGCTAGACTCTCAGCATTCCCCTTACAGATAGGAGAAACAAAACCTATTCCTTACCAGATTCCAAGGTCCTTAGTTATTTCCACAGTTCTATAGAACAAGAGATTCTAATGGTTCTAGAATGAAAAAATCCCCATGAGGCTGATCTCACTGATCACCGTGATCACTTCCCTTACCACATAATACTTGGACATACCATCAAGTAGAGATATGCGTTCAAGTATTAGCTCCAGGACTGGGTAGAAAACAGTGTGGTCAGGTTGGGTGAAGTTCTGACATAGTTTCCACACATCATGTCTATGACCGACACTAACAGTGAAGGCTCTAGCAAGTGGAAATATGTCTCTATCCATGGGACTCATAAATATGATTACTGGTTGGATCATTTGGTAGCCTCTCACACCCACAACATCATTTGTGCCTATCTAGGATAGTCTAAGACTTCAAAAGTCACTACACCTTCCCCAACTTATTCATCTATATCCAATTATCCACCTTTAATGTATCATAAGAGTAGTCATTAATGGAGAAAAGGAAAGAAAATTCACTAGTTGATGCCAAATCTATCACATACACTTAGATACTTCATGCCTCTAAAGACGAGATTCACACCCAGAGTCAATCCAACATTAGAGGACTCCTATGATGATGATAAAGAGTGTGTTTCTATGAATACCATCAAATTTTTGGATCATTAAATGATCCCAGATGATGAGGAGTATCGGGTGAGCCTTCCCAATATCCTCGGTCGATGCCATCGAAGAAGAATTCTAGGTTAGACAGGCCACCATAATTCTCAGTCCAATGCTTCAAGCCAGGTTGTGTATACCATTGAGACTAGTCAACAAGCATTTCATATAGACTAACAAGAATAATTGTTCCAGCCTACTCTTCTAGAATCACCACCACCATTGATCATACTCATCAACTAGGAAGAACAACCATGACCGTATCATGATCAACATCATCCAGCTGTGGTCATGCCTCAATTAGCCGACGGTCAGGTAGTGGTAGTTCTAGGAAGTTTGTTTGATAAGAAGAAGGATGTTTCTAGCAACATTGGGAATCAAATAATCCAGACAATAGTGTTCATCGTACTTACTTCCACAAATAAACCTCATACAGGAAGAAATGTGCACCTAGAACAGAAGTATGATGTGTTGAATCACCTCTTCAGCATTCCTTCCAAGATCTCAATCCTTAAGGATCACCATCTATCGTAGGATATGTGAGAATCCATCATAGAAGCCTTGAAAAGACCCATCCAGTTTGAAATAGTTTTTTCAAAATCTGAGACTTTCTATATCAAGGGAGTCGAGTAGTCAAAATTCCAGGTCGTCATCTCTTTCTCCAGAGAAGATGGGATTTATCTCGTGTAGGGGTGCATTCACCCACTGTACATCATTGTCCAGTTCAATGGCATGGAGGTCCATCAATATCTAGTTGACATAGGTTTTAGGATCAATCTCATCCCAAACTAGGCTCTTTCTGGGTTGGGACTCTTCGAAGTAAATTTGAGCCCCTTTGACCCAAAGATGCAAGGTTACGATAAGACCAAGTATAGACCATATAACAGTATCCGTTTGAAGACCCAATTTAATATTTTTATAGTAGACATTTAATTGATGTTTGTATAATAGGAAAACACTTACAACACATTGATGGGAAGGACCTAGCTCCATTTGTATGCAATAGTCCCCTCCTCGTGTCACTAGTGCTTCAAGTTCTCCCTCAATGTTCGAGTAGGCATACTCCAAGGTGGTGCTTCTCCCTTTTACTATTGTGAATCTCTCTATACAGATGCATTTTATTACCAGAGTAAATATATGAAACTCAAAAAAATAAGGTTGATCATGCATCCATCACAACCTGCCCATGAACAGATATGGATGACACATTCTTCCTCTCGAATCACCATTTGAAGGCTATGACGCCATACTTGGGGAACAGCTTTGTCATTTATGAGAGAAGAAGATGTCGTTCCCTAAGGTATAAATAATTCTTAAAGATCACCTTATATTAATACATGGGTTAGGATTGGATGATATTAGAACTCCCTACTCCTATCAGATATCAAGATGTTCACCCCATGGAAACAATGGTTCGCCATAATTGCTTGTTCCATCGAGTCTGGTTAAACCATCGCAGTCTGACCTGTCACTACTTCATTAAAATAAATTATAGACCTCTCGGTTGAAGTCCTGATGGAATCAACACAAAAACATCTAATTCCATGATTTCATCAGTGCGGGAGTCTACCATTAATGATTCCACAACCGCCTTAGCAGACACTAGTGTTCCTTCAGAATTAGTCAGTTTGGAAGAATCACCTCTTCTGAATGATCCCCCTGCCTCAGATGATGATAATATCTAGAATAAAATCCTCATACATTTGAGGAAGGCATCTCTACCACCATCGATGAGTTGGTTCAGGTTCATCTTGGTACCAAGGTAGATCCAAGGCCAAGGATAATCAGTGCAACCATGCGTGCCAAGAAACAATAGTAGTATGTGGGTTTATTGAAGAAGCATTGATAAAAAACTATTTTGTTGAATATTTTATTGATAATAAATGAAATAATTTCCTCACATTGTGCTAAATATGTTCATTTATGAAATATTTGGGATTCGATCATTCATTTGAAATTTTGATGAAAATTCTAGTTTTACCTTTTTCAAATGAACTGTAGTATTTTGTACATAAATATTTTAATATAACTTATTTGAACTTAAAATTTTGTAATAGTGTTTCATACTTAATTTTCTACAACTTTTATTTAGGACACTAGAGCTAAATAGTGAATTTGTATGGAGTAAATGGGTCATTAAGTCAATGGTGGGATGTACATGAGAGATTGGACATCACTTTAGTGTTTGGGACATATCATCTACATCCGTGCATGGATTGAGCCCAATTTTTTAGAAGGTATTGAAAAACAAATTTCGCACATATTATCCTGCTATAATGTTATCTAATTCACATGTTTTTGTGGTCAAGAAGGTGGTGAAAGTGGGATTAAAATATTTAGAATAATCTTATCATTCACACTTGAAACCACTTTTAACCTATCCTCCCCTCCACTCTATAAATATGTATTTTTATCATTTTTAAGGGTTGGAAAGTGAATTAGGGAGTTTAGGTAAGAGTATTAGAGGTTAAACTCCAATTCTCTAAGCAATTCAATAAGGGAATCTCTTGAATCAAGGATCCCTTCGTCGAAGCCCTCTTCTTCTTTCTCAAGTTGTAATGTTTGTGTTTTCATAATAACATTCTTTGTTATTATTTTCTTTCTTATATTTTATTATGTTTTGTTCAATTATATTCTTATTTAATCATCCTATATGGGTTTGAATCAAGAGTGGAGATGATATTGAGTTCTACCCTTTCAATCATTTTCTCATGGAAAATGTCTCCACGATGACCACACCACCCATGGAAGAGTAGTTATCTTAGTGATCGATCTATCTTCTACCCCCTTAATTTACTTATTTTGAATCATTGAGATAATATAATTCACTTAATATAATCCATGAATTAAGTTTTTAAATTATAAAAAACTAAGAAAGCAATTGAAAAATTAACACAAAAACACATGAGGTTGGGAATTGTGTAAATTGTGAGAGTGAAAACTTAATCGGTAAAACAAGATCACGCAGGATAAATTTGTAGAGTTAAAATATAATCCCTAAGATCAATTAATCCTAATTTTCTAGAATGTACATGTGCCTTAATTTACTAGTGACCATAAGATATATTTATAACATTAATCAATGCAGGGTGCCATGATTACATGTTTTAAAGATAGCCTAGGGTTTAATTAATTTCATCTTGGTGGTTAAGTTAATTCTTGTAGGGTTAGGGGGTTAACAAATTAAGGGATCATAATGAAGTGGATATTGTTTTAAATGATAATGATGAATAATTAAGTGAAGTGGTAGAGTTATATCTATTACACCTTTTAAAATATTTTCTAAAAAAACATCTTCTTGTTGTGTCTTTTTAATCTAACTTCATTTCAAAATTAAAAACAAAAAAATATAATATTATTACAGAAAAATTCTTCTATATTTATAAACTATAACCCACCCCCCCATAATTTTAATTAATGTTCTTATTTACTTTTATTTTACTTTCAAAATACCTTTAATATGTTGTTAAATTTACTTCCTCTATTGAGAGATGACCTTGATCAGCCACTCTGCTGCACCTAAGTACCCCAAAAAACCATTAATCATTTTAGGGCACCCATGACAGCGCCTTTAAAGAATTGTGAAGTTTTTTCCTAGAGATATGACAAGAAGCCAGGTTTGGACCCTCAGGTATCCGTCCATCATCTTGGTCTCCCCATAAGTCATCACGGGATCAGGAAGCCTCCTAGAAATATGTATCTGTCCCATGGTGCCATGGATGAGGCTAAAGTTGACAATATTTTCAAATCCAACTTCATCAAGGAAGTTCAGTACTCCAAGTGGCTAGACAAAATTATCCCAGTCAGTAAGAATAATAGGAAGATCAGAGTCTATATCAAATTTTGAGATCTCAACCACCACTATATGAAGGATGGATTTCCCCTCCCAGTGATAGAGTTGCTGATCAAAACCATAACTAGGTTCTGGGATCTCTCCTTCCTGGATGGGTATTTCAGGTACAACAAGATCCAGATGGAACCTGAATACAAGGAGTCTACCACCTTTAGAGTGCTGCAAGTTACTTCTACTATCAGGTAATTATTTTTGGTTTGAATAATACAAGAGATACATATCACTGTTCTATGTATTGTATCTTCAAACTGATCCTTGAAACATTAGGGGAATCCAATGTAGATGATTTGGTGGTTAAATTCCACTAGCATCAGGACCATCTCAGAGATCTTAAGAAAGTGTTGTACTTCCTTCATTTCTAGCAGTTAAAGATGAACTCATTGAAATGTGCTTTTGGGGTTACCTATGAAAAGTTCTTCAGTTTCGTTGTCAAGTCATCCAGATCAAACTAGAGAAGATCAAGGACATCATCTAGATGCCTCCACCAAGTAACCTTTAGAAGCTTCGAAGCCTCTAAGTCCACTTAGCTGACATGACCAAAGTCATCATGAATTTGTCTGGTAATTGTAATCCCTTTTCTAGGCTCATTAATAAAGGTGTCTTCTACCAATGGGATAAATAGTTATAGACCACCTTCGAGGAGATCAAAAAATATATTATGTAGCCTTCAGTTCTAATGCATGGAATGATCCCTCAACACCCTTCTAACTTAGAGTAACAACAAGGGGATAGAGAAAAGTTTTTAATACCTCAGTTACATTCTCCTCAATGCAGATTCTAGATACTCACCCATTGAGAAGAGATACCTCATGCTAGTTTTCATAGTGCAAAATTTATGGAACTATCTACAAAAAAATGAGATATTGCTGGCATCCCACATGGATCTGATAAAGTATATCATAAACCGTCATATATTTAAAGGTGGGATAGCATGATGGGTGGTGATCATTCAACAGTTTGGCATTAGTTTCATTCCATAGAAGGCTATCAAGGGTCAAACACTAACATAATTTTTGGCCGCTTATCTAGACCTTGAGGAAACAATTATGGATATTGATATCCCAGATGAGGCTATCCTCTTAGTGAAACAATCCATGACGTGTTATTAGATTCATTTTTATGGTGCCTCCTGAATTCTAACTGGCAGAAGGATTAATGATCCCAAGATCAACAGAGTGGGTTTAAGAATCATCTCCATCACCCCGATACAGGCTGTCCTGCCCTATTCATTCCTACTATTAGAAGGTTGAACAAAACATGAGGTAGAGTATCAAGATCTCATTACTGGTCTTGATATGGTTATCAAGATTGATGTTCCCATCTTACTTGTAAAATGGGACTCTGAGTTAATCATCAAGAAGATCAGTAGTGATTACTTCATCATAAAGCTAGAGCTTGTGACCTTTATCAGGCAAGATTTCCAGCTGATGGTCCAGTTTCATTCTCATCCAGAGGCGACTCATGTTCCACAGTCACAAAATGGTCGAGATAATTCCTTGGATAGTCTAGCCACTTCTCTTGTAGAGCCTAACCATGATGATCTATTCATTCATATGGCACATCAAAGAGTCATCGCTCCAGTCATTTCAAATGATGATAACAACCCATAGGTAAATCACATGACTACCAGTGATTCCACATTAGGGCCTCTGAATTCCTCCATAGATGAATAAATCTACAATTGGACAACCCCCTTCATTGAGTATCTCCAACATGGAACTCTTCTACTAGAAAGAGCCAAACATGAGCGAATCTGCCCGCGTGCAGTGCAATTCGCCCTCCAGAGAGGTCCCAATATTGAGAAGATTATCTACAAACATGGTTTTGATGGAATTATCCTCCATTTCATCCATGGAGACAAGATCCCATAGGTTATGTAGGATGTTCATGCAGGTTCTCATGGTGATCATCAGATAGGGTTGAAACTCTCTCACCAGATTCAGAGGCTGGGATACCTTTAGACCACTATAGTCCATGACTGTGTCGAGTTCTCCAAGAGGTGCCACACATGTCATATCCATGCCAACTTTGTGCATAGACCACTAAATACCCTCCATACAAACAATTAATATTGTCCCTTTTCGGTTTGGAGATTCAACATCATGGGACCATATCCACTAAAAACAGCTCGCTAGTGCATGTTCATTCTAACCACAAATAGATTTCTTCTCAAAGTGGACATAAGCGATCCCTCTCAAGGAATTCAAGGAATGATTTATCATTGAATTCATGAGCTCAAACATCATTTATAGGTTTGGAGTCCCTCATGCTATTCTCACCGACAATAGTACTAACTTATGATTTGATGAGCTGAAGAGGTTTTATGCCAAGTACATCATCCGATCCAACCATACTTCTTGCTACCATGCACAAAAAATGGGAAGATAGATTCATTAAAAAAACCTCTCTAAAATTTTTCTAAAGATGGTGGGACAAAACAAGAAAAGTTAGCCAAAAAAGCTCCATAAAACTCTATGGGATTATCATAAGATGACCCAAAATTCCACCCAGGTGACTCTATATACCCTGGTGTACAGAAAAAAGGAAGTCCTACCCATCAATATATAGTTTACATTACTCCTAATATATATCTATGATCAGTAGATGTCAGATAGGAATATCAAGGTCTATATAGACGAATTGGAGGCCCTGGATGAAACTAGAATCTCAACCCTTCTTAATCTAGAGAGGCACTAGAACAAGATAGATAGAGTGTTCAACAAGAAGGTTTTCTTCCACTCTTTCTTATAAGGTGACATAGTGTTGGCTCTCTAAACATTGATGATACTAGGTAGGAAGACACGAAAGTTGGAACCAAAATGGGAAGGGCCATATATAATTCATAAGGTCTATCCAAATGGAACAAACTCTTTGGTTACTATGTATTGGGAACGCATCATTCTACCAACCAATTATAAGTTCCTTAAGTAGTACTTCACATGAATGGGGTCCTTAGTCTGAGTTGAATGACTTTAAACTACATAACAACCAGCGTCCTAGTTGCATGATGATAATTTGTGTAACGACCCTCATCCTAGTTACATGATGGTAAACTGTGTAACAACCAACATCCTAACCATACAATGATAAACTGTGTGGAAACCAATTTCCTAGGCACACGATGTTAAACTGAGCACTCAAGTCCAAGACTTATGACTTTAAACTATGTGTGATTTATTCTTAGGAATTTGTTGTGTAGTTCTAGGACTACTTATACTTCATTAATGTTGGGTTGCTTCATGATGACACCCTATATATTTCCACTTTAGAATCCTCATCCCATGGTCCAAAATCTATAACCTTAAACTAAGATTCCCAATGTCCTAGTTTCATGAAGATACACTATGTGAAAACCATCGTATTGGATGTATGATAATAAATATCATAATTACATAATTTCCTTAACCGAGAGGATATTTCACCTGACATTGGTTATCTACCATTTCATCCTCAAGAACTACATATGGATTTATTGTCATCCTTATGGGATATGTAGGAATTCCTAAACATTTCATCCTTGGGACCAGCCATAAATTAAACGTTCCACCTATTGTCTTGGGTTTCCTTTGGGAGTGAATGGTGTGGAATAAGATTCTTTTAATTCCTCATTTACATTGCATCTACAACAGCTACATCGTACACCTCCCTTAGGACCACTCCTCTACTGAATACCTAGTCACATGATGATAAACTATGTAACAACCAACATACTTACCACATGACATTAAAATACACAGACCAGTCTTTTCACATGACCATCAATCACTTACCATGCCCCTCTCTATGTATAGATCAGACCTACTCTGAGAGATATCCTTCAAGAACTATGTATGAATTGATTCCTATCCATACATGATATGTAGAAAGACCTGTATTTTATATCTTAGTACATCCACCCCAAAGAAAATGTCACCCTCTCTATATCTCTTCCTTATAAGATACATAGTGACACTCAAATCTGCAATCTCAGGCCCAACCACATCATTTCCTTTATTTCACACCATTTCACATTATTCCTTACCACGTGACATTAAATTGTATATGATTTCAAGATCTATGCATGGCTTGATTCCTATCCTCATGGGATACATAGTAATGCCTGAACATATTGTTCTTGGGTCCAGCTATAGATATATAGATCTTTTGTCCACTCAACCTCAACATAGTCCACATTACATGAATTTAAACTATATATGGGATCTCTTATAGGATGTGTTTTGTGGTTTTGGGCCTCCTTCGACCTCATTCACATCAGGTTAGTTATAGCACCACACTACAAATATCCATTTGAGATGTTCCCAATCATGGTCCAAGCTCTATGACCTTAAAATATCCTCTCAAGTCTATACACCATGAATTTAAACTATGGGAAGGCCTCCTCTAGGATGTGTTATGCAGTGTAGGGCCTCCATGGACTCATTTGCATCGAGTTAGTCATAAAATAATTTATACACATCCAATTGGGATATCTTCTTCATTAGTAAAAAATATATGACTTTAAACTAAGATCCAACATCCTCAATGAAAGACATTGAAATGAAATAATACACTGAGTGAGTTCTAGATTCCCCATGATAATCATGGGATGCCTCGGTTCCCTTAACAAAGAGGATTTCCACTACCAGTGTCGGTCTCTTACCACATTGTGTTTCATAACTATGTGTGGCTTGATTCCCATCCTTATGAGATACTCAGTGATGCATGAATTTTTTTTCTTTAGGCCCAAATCCAAGTTCCTTCAACTTCCAGCTCCTTGGCCTCAATTATCCATGGTCCAGGAATTATTAACTTAAACTATTTGTAGCCCCTATAGTCTGAACCTCACAAATTTAAACTGCTTTCACAATTCAGGTTTGAACTCCACCATTTGGTATGCTCCATCCCACATTTTAAGCCTTTCTTGGTCTGGGTCTCCATCCTCCTTCAAATCTAAACATACCCCCTTAATCCTGATGGTCACATACCAGTTTTTGAACACCTCCTATTTTGGGCCAATTCCCTAATGGATATTTGGTAGAAAATTGAAAATCTTGTGTTTTTGAACATGGTCAATAGTCAATTTTTCATTTTCTTGCCCCATTAATGGCTAGTTAGGTGGGGATACCTATGTTTTGAACATAGTCAACAGTCTATCCTCACTCACCAGTCACCCCTATGATCTAAACCTTGAAAGTATCGACTTTATTTCCATTCCCTATATACTACCACATGTTAGAAGATCCCCAACACCATTCCTTGTTTCCTACACTGAGCAAGGATCACACAGTATTATGTTATGACTCGTCCCAATGGGCCCCATCCCACGAAACCCCAACCCTACCTCCAATAGGCCAGTGGCTAGTGACTAGCACCGAGTAGGCATATCACTAACATGGGAGGAATTTCCTAATTACCTGTACACACACACACACCTCCAATCCCACAAAATGCTAAAATGGAAAAAAAACTCAACAACCAATGCATTCATACATATATATCCCACAACCAAAGTATGTCATTAAGTAAATAAAGTAAACTGGGCCAAATACAAGCCCACTACAAAGAAGTTTATAACACAAGTCTAACCTGAAAGTAAAAATACCGGGACTTCTGTCTAAAATCCATAGGAACACACCTCAGTCTGTCCTGTCTCACTAAGCACCGTCTGGTCCTGGTCAACCTAGGAATTCATTGAAAGGGTGATTGTCTGCACAAGACATGACACATGTAGGAAAATACCTTATTGGGGTGAGTATAACAATACTCAGTAGGAAACCCCTAAACCACAAAGAATATAACAAGATAAATATAGTTATCTCTACAAAAGTACATGTCTATAACACATATAATTAGAATATCCAGATACACTAAATCAAGAAACATATTCTAGAGGTAAGACACAACCATAGTATAACATCCTAGGATTCTAGCACAAAGATTCCATGAAGCGCTTATCTAGGAGAACACACTCCTGAGTCCTATAGCACTGATGAAATCCATCTGAGAGGTACTTCTTGTTGGGTCTTTCCAAGAGTGATATACACTGATAGATATAAAGATAATACAATACACATATGAGGATCACTACCAATTCTATGGGGTGATACCAAAAAACTTGATCTGGATTAACCCTACTAAGTAGAGGATCAGTGCCCGTGTAGTTTTGGTCATGTTGATACCAAGAACTTCACCCAGGGCATGAAGAGGAATATTAGAACTCTCTCCAAGATACTTAGAGGGATTCCAATGAATCTATCCAGGAAGTCCCACTAAAGTGATTGTAGTCCTAGGAGTAGGAAATGATTCCTACCTACCATTAGGGAAAGGATAAGGGGAACAATCCCGAATGAATATTTTCCAAGATATAGGGGAAAATATATCAAATACATGTAAGAAATAGTACACGACATGTAGAAGGGTCATACACCATGTCCCTTGACACCGGGTTCTTCCCATGTAAATGTCCCATGAATCAACCCATGTTGTGTAGAAGAGTACACGAAATGTCGAGGGGTTAGATGCTATGTCCCTGAATCTGAGGTCCCACCTGTGTACTCCAGCCATGTTTTAGTACATGGTGTCATCCCATGTATCAATTCCCATGTACCGATACATGGGGTAACCCATGTAAATGGTCTATGACATGCTTTGATGGGGGAGTACATGATGTGTAGGCAGCCTTTGTACTCCACCCCATGTCTGTGTACTTTTCCGAGTACATGATGAGTCATCCAATGGGACTACATGCTGAGTAGTCAAGGACTACATGACGTGTGTATCAGGTTTTTCCAGAACCCTTCTTCTCCCTCCCACTCACCCTGAAAAATCCTCTGAATTCCGTTCCTTCGACTGCCATGCTGTGAAACTTGAGATCTGGCCTCATCCAGCCAATCCATCACCGAATCGTTGATATTTGGGCCTTTGATACACTCATAAAATAATATCATTATGGTTATTTATTTTACACTAAAGAACATGAAATATACACTAAACATCATTCAATATACTACTGTAAAAATGGTCACACATTCATTTAGTCGTACTGATACCGAATCTATGATTTCGGATCATTTCACCAAGAATCGGATGTTCAATGATCTATCATTCAAGGAAATGTCAAACCACATGGAAAAATTAATAACATCATGAAGAACGATGAATATGGGTATAAAATCAAAAATTTTAATAAGAGGAACAAACCTTGATCGACGTTTGTGCCGATATCGGTTCGTTTCCATTAAAATGAAAAATGAATAATCAATATCAACGAATAAATCTTCTAATAAACCCTACAAATAAACCCACTCTACATAATGATAGATACATAGGACAATATATTGTTGATTGGTCCACTTTTTTCATAGAAATAAAGAATGAGGGAAAAAAGAATGGGAACATATTTCCTTTCTTGATTTGGTATGATCACTAACATAGAACTACCATCAAGTCGTGTTCATTGACGAGATCCCTCGAATCCAAGGTTGTGCCGATCGATCGATACATGTTCCATCAACGTTCTCTTGATAGGGTTATCAAAAGATACCCCTAGTGATCCTAAAACATCTACAAGGTTATGTGTCTAACCCTAGATTTCCAAAATAAGGATATATTTAAAGATGAAATAGTCTTTACATCAAAAAAATATAATAAAATAATTTTATTCAATAATTTTATTCATTTCTTTTCCCATGATGAATTTTCCACAAAAGGCCCACATTGAATAATGTTTATTCAATCCTAAGTTAAATCTCACATTATAAAATCAATGGTAGCCTCATATTTTTGATTTGATCACTCATTTAGAAGTTATTCCATTGTTTTCAAGAAAATCGCACCAGTGTGCTAGTTAATATATTTCAAAAATTTATTATGGTCACAATGGGCCTCAGAATCACACATCGTCTCAGCTTCTAGCCTTGAAAATAATCTATATAATATTTAAAAACAATACATGGAAAATCAGAGACATTACATTCTCCCCACCTTGGGGTTTTACATCCCAAAAATCTAAAACAAGGGCTACTCAAAAAGATGTGGGTATTGAGAATGAATCTAAGCCTCCCAATCACATGTGCTCTCCTAAAGATTCTTGTTCTTCCATCATACCCACACCAATGGAATCGATATACCATTAAAGATCCTCTCACACTAATTCTCAATCTCTATATGGTACTTAAAAAAGGTTGCTCCATCTTTGATTTCTAGCTCACCCCAGTCAATTACCTGCAATGGGTTATGCATGTACCTCCTTAGTCACGACATGTGGAAGACATCATGTACTCGATCTAACTATGGTGGTAGATCTAAACAATATTCCACCTTTCCAACTATACATAGTATCTAGAAAGGGCCAATGAATCTCGGAGATAGCTTGCCACCCTGTCCAAATCTCTGCAACCCATGTTGAGGGGAAACCCATAGGAACACATGGTCCACTTCCTTAATTTCTAAATACCTCTATAGCATGTTAGAATAAGACTTTTGATAGATTTTTATAGTATTAATCCACTCTTAGATGATCTGCGCCTTCTCTATATAGCTTGCACCAACTCCGGGCGCATGAGTACCGACTCTCCTAGGTCAGTCCAGCAAAGTGGTGACCTACAGGGTTGGCCGTACAAATCCTTGAATGATTCCATACTGATGGTGGAATGATAGATATTTATGTTTGAAATATATACTAGTGGTGGGTGATCTTCCTAACTATAGACAAAATTTAACATGAAATCTCACATCATGTCCTCTAGAACCTGAATGTTCCACTCTGTTTGGCCTTCATTTTGGGGGTGAAACTTTGTGCTCAAGCATAACTAGGCCCCAAATACATACTATAATCCTTTACACAACTGGGATGTAAAGATAGAATCATGATTAGAAACAATCATTGATGGTACACCTTGGAGTTCAACTATCTCTTACATGTAGTGGTGTCCCAAGATCTCTAATAAACTATGCTCTCAAATAACTAGGAATTGGGCCGACTTGAGAGTCAGTCAATGATCACCTAGATGGAATCATGTCCCCTAGAAGTACATGGAAAACTATTCACAATGTCTATAGATATATCATCCCATTTCTATTCTAGAACCTCAAGGAGTTGATCCAAACACTCTGGAACTTGGTTCTTATCCTTCACTTGTTGAAAAGTAAGACATTGAGATTCAAAATCTACAACTCATTTCTTCATACCTAGCTACAAAAACTAATGTTTGATGTCCTAGAACATCTCTTCCACACATGGATGTACCTAAAAAGGAGATTTGTGAAACTCTGTCAGAAAATCCTCTCACATCTTAATTGGTACCATCATGCATCCTATGAAAAGAATGACATGCTCCCCACATTTAGAATATCTATCAAGAGCATGCCCTATGGATATCTGATCATGTAGGGTCTCACAGTCAGTATCCAAAATATTAAACTCCCTAAATATCTATAAGAGTGGAGGGGTGACAACCATTAACTGGAGGTAAGATTCCCCCTCTCCATCCCCAAGGGCTAACAACAACGAGGTTTACTACTCTGACACCTCATTCCGAAACTACAAACTAGATATCCTGTTGAGAGCATCTGCCACCAAATTTCCCTTCCTAAGAGTATAGACAATCTCAAAGTCATAGTCTTGGAGGAACTCTTGTCATCAACTCTATCTCAAGTTGAGATCCTTCTAAGATAATATATAATTTATAATCTTATGATTCGAATAAACGATAAATTGCTCACCAATAAGGTAGTTTCACCACATCTTTAAAGAGAAGAATATAGATGCTAACTCAAGATAATGGATCATGTATTTATTCTCACATGGTCTCAACTGGAATGAACCATAGGAAATCACCACTTGCCTCTACATCAGGACACAACCAAGCCGGGTTCCTAATGCATCGCAGAACACTACGTACTCAGCACCCTCCTCCAGCAATCTAAAGATCAGAGTGTTCATCAGGCCCTGCCTAAACTACTGAAAAGACCACCAACACCTATCTGTCCATATGAAAAGATGCTTCTTTCAAGTCAAAGATATCATGGGTGATGATACCTTGAAGAAATCTAGTATGAATCTCTAGAAATAGCCTTCCAACCCAAGAAATCTTCTTACTTCTATCACTCTCTTAGGTGACTCCAAATATAATAATACCATGAACTTGGATGGGTTCTCTGCCACTCCATCTACTGTGATAATGTGTCCAAGAAAGTGAACCACCTAAATCCATAACTGGAAATTTGAGATATTTCCATAAATCTAGTGCTCTCAGAGTACATCCAAAACCATCCTTAAGTATCTTGCATTCTATTCCTTGGACTTCAAGTACACAAGGATATTTTTGTTGAAGACTACCATGAACCATTCTAAGAAATGCTAAAAGATCTAGTTCATGAGTCCCATGAACACTGTTGGGGATTTCATTACACCAAAGGGAACCACCAAGTACTCATAACAACCTTAGTGAAATCTGAATTCTATATTTATTATATCATTATCCCATACTCACAAATGGTTATAGCCTGATCTGAGATCAACCTTCAAGAACCATTATTTTCCTCTAAATTGATCAAATAGGTCATCAATACTTGGTAGTGGATACATATTATTCATGTTCACTTGGTTCAAGCACTGGTAGTCCACACACAATCTCAAGATCCCATCTACCTTCTTGGAAAACAAAATTGGGGATTCTCATGGTGAAACACCAGGTCTCATGAATCCCTTCCTCTTTAAGTCCTCCAAATTCACCCTAAGCTCACAAATCTCTATGAGAGCCATCTGATATACTGGAAAAAATATCAGTTTCATCTCAAGGTGTAGATAAATTCATAAGTCTATCTCTTGTTGGGAAGATAAACATGGAACATGTTCAAGGAATATGTCCTCGTACTCTACCACCACTACAAGAAACTGTAAACTCATAAAATATATTGGATCAAGGTCTAAGATAGATAACTTATGAGTGATTGGCTTCCCTCTCTTATGAATGATTCCACCCTATTCTTCCTGAGTTTCCTTTTCACCAAAAAAAGAGAACCTAGTTCTATCACTATGGACACACCACACCCTTCACCTAAAACAGTCAACCTGAGCATGAACTGTGGATAACTAGCCCATACCAAGAATGATGTCGTAAGGCCTCAACCCTACTACCAAGAGGTTATAACCAAAACTATTTCAACCAAGATTAAGGTCACACTATCAGCATAAGTGTGTGATCACTGAGTCTTCTCTAGTGGGTATCTCCTAGCATAAGGGTTGAGTCAATGGTTCAACTTAAATCAATAAGTCTCGAACAAGATATGTGGTGAGAAAAGAATGATTAGAACATGTGTGTATCAATATTTAAGATAAGTTAGAAAATACACAGATCATAACTCATATCCTTCCTAGAGCCCCTAGTTCATAAGCTTCAATCACATGTAGCTGTCCCCACCCCTATCCTTCAGCTCCATGAGCCTGGTGTGAATCACCTAGGGGTGGTGGTGGTGAAAATTTGAAACATCAACAAAATATTTATTCTCTCCCAGAACCTCTTACATGTCCTCTAACCTGAAAATATTCCTTATCCTACCCATTTATTTTCCTTGGTGGCCTATCTAAGGTTTCTTTGTTAGCAGTATGGTGGGTCAGACAATCTCGGGTGAGATATCCCTGACCATCACATGAGTAGCACCACCTCTATCTGGGATGAATAGACCCACCCAGTGAGACCTATATTTTAGATCCTATATCCTAATACCTCCTCCTCAAATGTATCCCACATCCAAGTATCTGAGATTGATGTTGGATCCCTGCTGCTGAGGTATCTACTCCTGCTTTCCCACTATTGACAATAATTAGTTGTATATGCTAAGACAAGAAACTCTCAATCACCAAATATATCTCTATAACCTTGAAATTGGTAGGAATTCATAGAGGAATAATTCTGGATCAGATCTCTCTACACAGAACTCTCTCAAAAGTTTGATCCCTGAAAAAATGATCTCGGACCATATCCATCACGTACCTAGAAATATTGGTAAACCTTGATGAATACTTAGATACTTTTGTGTTTCCTTACTGAAGCTAAAGAAGCTCCTTTATATGCATATAACTCAGCATATCTAGTGAGAAATGATCTCTAAAAAGGTTCTTGAACTCTGTCCATGAAAGAGTTTTTTCATAGTAAGATAGGGTAACTAAACCCCATTATCGTCTTATTTATCCATGAAGAAGGATCACTTCCAGGACCACCATCTAATTTGATGGTGTCCTAACTAGATGGAAAAATCAAGTCACTATCTCAAACCAGTCCTCATACTCCTATGGTTTGGGCTCACCTCAGTACCTAAGGGTTTTTGATCACTGAAACTCATGAAGCACGCTTAGACTACACTCCTCATATGTTGGTAATGCAGGTACTATGTGATACTATATAGGTTGTGGTATGACTAGTGCCCCACCTAAAGGTAACATATTATCAATTGGTCCCTAAATTGACACAAAATAATTAAGGGGATTATCCTCATTATTATCATGCTGAATCCTAGCTGGTATACGTCACTGAGGAATCCTGAAAATAAACAAGATGTACCATGATCAATGAGTATATCTGGAGAGATGAATCAAGATGTACATGGAAACCACAACCCATTACTATATTATGTTTGTAACATTTTTTCCTTATAACCATTTTTTTCATGTACTGAGTCAAAGAACAGGTGATCATAGTCTTGGTGTATGGATAAATCAACTTTTTCACCAACACTAGAGTCCCTGAATTGAAATCCAAACTCAAAACACTTAACATTGTTACCCCAAACCAATCTCACAAACTCTTAGTACTAAAGTAGAACCAACCCCCCTCTAATTCCACTCTTTCAAAACCCATCCTAGTAGGGCCTGTTTCACGACTCCATAAGCTCACCTCCAATAGGCCAAGGGCTAGTGACTAGCATCGAGTAGACATATCGCTAACATGGGAGGCATTTCCTATGTACCTACACACACATACATACACAAATCTAAGACCAAAAAAATTCTGAAATGTAAAATAAAATAAATTAACCAATTCATGCATACATATATATCATACAATCAGAGTATAAAAGGAAGTAAATAAAGTAAACATGGCCAAATAAAATCCCACCAAAAAGAAGCCTGTAACACAATTCCAACTTGAAAGTAAATGTACTATGACTACTCTATGAAATCCACATGAACACACCTTGGTATTTCTAGTCTCACTATGAACCATCTAGTTCGAGTCTACCTAGGATTCCATCAAAAGGTAGATCATATACACAAGACACAACACATGCAGGAAAATACCATGCAAGGGTGAGTATAACAATACTTAGTAGGAAACCCCAAAACCTCAAAGAATACAACAAGGGAAATAAAGTCAGATCTACAAAGTTATATGTCCATAACACATATAACAAGAATATCCAGATATAATCAATCCATGACACACCAGCTAGATGTAAGCTACAACCATAGTATAACAACTTAGGATTACGAATCAAATATTCCATAAATCACTCATCCAAGAGAACAGACTCTTGAGCACTGATGATGTCTATCCAAGAGGTACTTCTCACTAGGTCTTTCTATGAGATATATATGATGATATATTTAAATAGAATATGATACACATATGAGGACCACTACCAAGTCCATGGTGTGATACCAAAAAACTCGATCTGGAATAACCCTTCGAAGTAAAAGATCAGTGCCCAGGTAGTGTTGGTTATGTAAATACCAATAAATCCACATAGGGAATGAAGAGAAATAAAGGATCTCACTCTGGGCCTCTTAGAGGGATTCTAACGACTCTATACAGGAAGCCCTACAGAAGGAATCATAGTCTCAGGAGTAGAACATGATTCATACCTATCTTTAAGGAAATGATATGGGGAACAAACTCTAGTGAAACCTTTCCAAGATACAAGGTAAAAGAGATCTAATATATTTAAGAAAGAGAACACGAGGTGTATTAGGGTTACAAACCATGTCCCTTGACCTTAGGTTCTGCCCATGTAAATGGCCCGTGTCATTAACCCATGTTGTGTATAAGGGTACACAATGTATAGAGGGGTTACACACCATGTACCTATATCTAAGGTCCCACCTATGTACTAAAGCTATGTTTTAGTACACTGTGTCATCCCATGTACCCATTCCCATGTACCAGTTCACTGGGTAACCCGTGTACATTTTCCAGGCCATGCTGTGTGTAGGAGTACACACCATGTTGGTAACCCATGCACTCCACCCCATGTCATGTACTTTCCTAAGTACACGGTGAGTCATCCAAGGGGACTACATTCTGGGTAGTCAAGGACTATACGCTATGTGTACCAGGTTCTCCTAGAATTATTCTTCTTTCTCCTACTAGCCCCGGTCGATCCTCCAGCTTCTGTTCTATTGAATGCCATGTTGTGAAACTTGACATCCGAAATCTTCCAGCCACACCATCACTGAGTCAATGAGATTAGGTACTTTGACCTACTTGAAAAAAGACCACATCCTTTCTTTGTTATGCACCAAAGAATGATAATTCAACACCAATCATCATTTGATATGTTGTTTTAACCACCATTGCACCTCCTTCAAGTTGTACCGATGCTAAATCAAGGATTTTAGATTGTTGCGTGAAGAATCAGATGTGCAATGATCAATTATTCAAAGAAATTTTGAACCATAGGGAAAAATAAAGAACATCACAAAAAATGATGAATCATAGGATAAAATCAAAAATCCAAATAAGAGGAACGAACCTTGATCGATGTTCATATCGATCTCAGTTTATTTTTGTTATAATGAAAAATTAATAATCAACATCCACAAATAAATATTCTGATAAACACAAAAAATAAACCTATTCTCCATAACGATCAATCTATGGGCCAATTTGTTTGTTGATTGGTCTGCGTTCATCATATAAATTAATAACAGGGAATAAACGAATTGAAACACATGCTCTAAATTGATTCAGTTCAATTACTGATATAGAACAATTGTCTCATCACATTCGTTGATGATATTTGTCGAATCCGAGGTTGCACTGATCGATCAATCTATGATATGTCGCCATTCTCTTGAGAGAGTTCTCCAAAGCTCTCCATTGTGATCCTCTAGTGTCTCTAGGGTTATGCGGCTAACCTTGTCTTTACAACATAAGGATATATTTAAATATGAAATAGTCACTATGTCAAACCAACATAATAAAATAATTTTATTCAATAATATTATTCATTTCTGTTCCCATGATGAATTTTCCACAAATGACATATGCCAACTAATGTTAAGTCATGCCGAGGGTAAACCTCACATTCTAAACTCAACAATGTCTTCATATTTCTGATTTGATCACTCATTTAGAAGTTATTCCAATTTTCAAGGAAAATCATGAGTGTATACTATTAAATATATTAAATATATTTCAAAAATTTATTTCAGGTACACCAAGCCTCATAATCACACTTCGTCTTAGCGCTTGGTATAAAAAATAATCCTTATAATATTTAAAAATAATACATGAAAAATTTGAGATATTATAGCTTCAAAGTTTGGTAAGGTGTGAACTAACATGGTCCTTATAGTACAAACTGTACGACCTTAATATAGAAGCCTACTCCAAAGAAATCACAACTTTAAACTAGATGAGAATCCCTAGGAATGTGTGATGTGTCATGGGAGCCTATTTGGCCCTCATTCGTGTAGAGTTTTCCCTTTAAAACATCATGTATACCCCCTTCCTGTCTATTTAATAATACTTGTGTAGTGCACAAGAATATTTTGGAATCAGGTTTATTTAAAATTGGCCACAAACATATCTTTGGAATAGAAATTTATTATGGTCCACACAACATGACCTTAAACTGTTGGCCAGGGTGTAGGCGGTATGACCTTAAACTATGAGAAACGTTCTGATCACACGACATTAAAAATTATCATGCACTGTCTTCACTAAATGATGTTAAACTGCATGTTCATCATTCTTAGTTGAACATCATAAAACTACAAGGATTCCTAGGCCCTCAACTGAGAGGTATCCCCAGAAATATGGGTTTGATCATTGTTCATACCAACGCCTCTACACCAATGTGCTCTGAGCCATGGTGGCATAATTCCAAGAGTGTTGTAATTCTTTTGAACATTCCATAACCCCACTCTAATGATTTGTGTACCCCTCATTTAGATCCTCATCCTTTATCATGTCTAAAGGGACCCCTAATGGACTGGTTATTTTGATTCATCTCACCTACCGTCTTGGGCCAATGTTCTGGAAGACTTGGATGAAATTTTGAGTTAGGATCCATGTTTCAAACATTGTTAGCAATCGACCCTAGTTTGTTTATCCCCATTTCAGGCTAGTGGTATGGATACTATGTTTCGAACAAAGTCAGCAATCATCCTAAACTGACAGGCGATCCTCCATGTGTTCTGAATTTTGGGCATTATGATTCACACTCTTCATTCTCCTTTGTTCAGATCAATTCTAATACCCATGGTGTTATCCATTTTGTGCACTAGTTCATGTTGAGAAAATAAAGTTCTATGACCAGAGATCCCTATTTTCCAGCCACAACCTCTCTCAACCCGAACACTCTTGGTGGTCATTCAACAATAGCATACCCTTAGTGTTTGATGATTATCAGGCATTCTCATACAAAGTGAATGATTATGTGGTCGTTCCTTGTTACTCACACTAGGATTGAACCATGTGAGTTTAGGTATTGGTCATTAGTTATCTCACAAACATTATTTAAGTGAGATAATTTAAGCAAGAAAAGCAATGTGTCCATAAACATAATAAATATCCATTAAAGAGTTATGTGTTTTGAAAAAAATTTCCCATATAGCTTTACTTTAGCAATCATCCGCTTCAGATCCTCTAACCTTTCACATGTGGCCCCCAGGAATTACTGCTCCTTCCAAGATATTCTTCCACATCATTGGAAACTGGAAGAAAATCATCAGATTTTGTTTGTTTTCAGATCCAATCATCTCAAAGATCATCAATCCGAGTAATCGTTAGCTTCATCTGGTCCTCAGCCTCCTCCAGCTGATCCCTCAGATTTTTGATGTTTTTTGACTGAGTTATGAGGAAAGCAGTATGCTCGCTCTCTTGTTACCAAAGATTTCAAATATCCTGGGTAACTTTTTGAAGTTTATGCATGATATCAGACTTCTCTTGCCATTAGGAAGCCTCTAGATGTTTTATCCCCTCCCTAATCTTCTCAGCAAGGTAGTTACAGACCAACACATGTAGGCCCTGAGAATCTTTCCCCTCCAATGCACATGTTGCGTAGCCAATGATGGAGTGACCCCATATAACCCACTGGTTGTAGTTTGGGGGTTAGGTAAATGAAGCACTTAATGCATATCCATCCCCTATGCTGGATGATACAATTTTCTTTGGATGCGTCAGGGTTAGTAACATCCATTTACCCAGGATTGGTAGGTTCATACTATTGAAAATAAATAAGGAGCTTAGTAGAATGGTACACCTCTATAATACTCTCTAAAGGGTTAGGTTACATATCATGCGGGTTTACATCTTCAATTGCTTAGTCATCAATAGCCTCACTGCTTCCAGCTTAAAGTTCTACCCCTCTAGTGGTAGTCGCCTACTCATCTGGGAACACCAAGTCTAGATCGGTTTGGGAAACTAGATCCTCATGAACATGAACCACCATTATAATGGATCCCATGGATGACCTGGCCCTGTTTGATTTTTGGGCTCATAGCCTTCCAAGTACTTAATAGAACAAATAATCTTAGTCAATACACTCAGTCAATGGAAGGTATGAATTTTTGAGATCGAGGATTTATAGGAGCTAAGTTCCATTGGGTAAAGCTCTTGGGGCACCATAGGGACTTCCACCATAGGGGATCCCTCATGAATCAATATTTAAATGTCTGGAAACAGTCCTCATTTTATCATTTGAGTGATATCTACATAAGACAGATAGAAGTTGATGTCAAAATTTCATGGAAGACTAGATATGGTTGCAGAGTTCAGGATTTTCTCTTACCTAGTGGCGGGATTTAGATGATGGTCCTTCTGGTAAGTGCTACTTCAGAAGGTGACTTCAAGGGAATATCAAGATGTGGCCCCCCATAGATTAAATTAAGGACCCAAGGTTCTGATCTTGTCACCCCAACCTCCTTAGTTGGCCCACGGCTAGCCGCCTCTGCCTCGACTGGCTCACCACCTGCATTGGCCCAAGGTGGAGGCCTTAGAGAAAACTTCTCTACACCTACTGGAATGTTTTAACCTCCTATATTGGGGGTCTCTTTTTTTAATGATGATTTGATCCTATTCAGGATGAGTTTTGGTTAGTAGATCTATGGGGAGAAAGGGTAAATCGAGTGAAGATATGATTAAGTTGAACTTACTGAGAGAAATCTGGCAAACTCTTCTTCAGAGCTCATAAATTTCACCACTCTCCTGGGGGCTATCATTTTGGCCAACCATTCCTTAGGGTCCCAATTCTTCAAATTCTTCCTCTTATTCTCTCTCCTTCCTCTCCTTCCTCTCCTTTTCTTCTTCTTCTTCTTCTTCTTCTTCTTCTTCTTATTCTTCTTATTCTTCCTTATTGTCATCCACAGGTGGTGTTTCCTCTATATATGAATCTTTTCCAAGAATCACCTTCACCAGGGTGTAAGGTTCCTCGTATCAACCCCTATAGCATGCGTAGGTATCCATATATTTAATAAAATAAAACCTAAGATGAAATATCACATTATATGCCACCTAAATGAGTCTGATTAATGGAAATTAAATCCCATCATGCTTCAGCCTCTGCCATAGATCTCCAGCTGATAGCAATTGTCACGATGTTCTCCAAGTTTACTAGAGGGATAGGAAAATAACATTAGAAACTAGTTGTAAAAGATACCTTATCTTCTTTCTAGGATCTTATTTGTCTGAAAATTGAGTCCATTTTCAGGACCAACTCTCTTATGAAGGCGGAGGTGTGGCTACACCCTATGACACCCCTTCCATAGTGGTTCTAGTTCATGCCACCCCGATTGCTTGACTTGACTCTTGGATCACATCTTGGGTGGAAGCTCGCCTATCTTCCCACCACTCTGGCACCACGATAGCTGCTTTGATCTACTGAATGCATATTTGTAAGATTTCCTATAGATATTACACTACCTAGTGTTTGGAATATTCTATTGATAGGTTGAAATTGACATTCATATGTGACAATGTGATTGTCTTGCCAAAGCCAGTAGTCATCATCATGCATCATAGTTGACAGAGGATGCATGGGTGTATATCTTCACGGACCCCTGTATACATTTTTTTCACCACCTGATTAATGAATATGAATTTACTAGCGAAGAGGGACATCATGTATGGTTTTCAAAGTATTTTTCCATCAATCTGATCCACTAACACACTACTCTTAAAGCTCTATAAGTATTCCCTCTACTCCCATGAACCTTGAAGGGTTTCCACTATCTTGATGAATTGTGTACGAAATGGATGGAAGTTGAAATTCACATGTTTTTTTATATGGAGAATTATTTCTTCGTTATGGAGGGTCAGTGGAAAAACCCCAAAATTGTTCTGAAGGGATGGTCATAGACTGGAACTTGGAGGAAGAATGGTGTTTGGAAATTCTTATTCGCCAAGATGAGCTGCAATCTAGTCATGTATGATCTAGAATAGACCAAATATTCTCATAGGTGTGCTTCCCCTTAAGATGTGTCCCAGAATACTGAAAATAATTTCTAGGATAGGCACTCCTAGGATGACCCTATTGCAAGATGCAATGATTCCTTGTATCACAAAGGTCCCCAAGAAGACCCCCATTCTCATGTCCCTCACTGAAAACAACCACTCGCTCAAGAATACAATGAGAAAGGCATCATATCAAACTAATGGATCCCATATCTAATCCATACTGTACCCCCATGATTGATATTGTTCTTCCTATAGAATCACTCAGTATGATCCGACCTTTTCCCTTTACGATGCATCCGGGCACTGCTTCCCTTGACCTTACATCCTCACCTTCTCATCCTTCTTGAAGAACATAAGGAACCATGTTGGGAACAATATGTCATTATGGATGTATTTGATTTTAAATTTCTCTTTCGCTGCTTCCAATAGATGCCACATTAAGATTGGTGTCTTCCCGCAATTCGTCCATGTGTTCTTAGATGAGAGGAATTCATCCTATTGGAAAACCTATAGAGGAATGCATCAAATGAAATAGATGTCCCACAAGCTAATGCTGACCTACCCATGGTGGATATAGGAAATTTTTGTATCTGGAGACCATCAACTAAATAATTTTGGCACAAACTCCTACTGGTGGTAGAAATGGAATTGTGATATACACACAACCTCATACAACCCGATGTTCCACATATATTCTTCGAACTCCTCACATGTGTAGTATACCAAGTATGCACATGAACACTCATTTCTGGAGTTGACCTCAGACCTAAGGTCCCAATATTTTTGACATCCAATACTTTTATCCCTCATATTGCTTTTGAAGGTGCTGGCATAGTGGGCACAATACTCCTCTACTTCAGGATAATCTCTTGTGATTTTTCTAGTCTTCGTATTCAATACATATATGTCCATATCCCTATTCTCCCTTGCGACATGGACATAAATGTTTATGTTGTACCACTTAGGATTGTATTCACGTGTGAGCCATGATCACGGTGAATTAGTATCAAAGCCTAGGATAAGTACTTATTCTCAGATGATGAAATTCCACAATGGGAGGTTTTTACTCAAATTATAATCCTTTTACGACTGCATCAACATGCACAAGTGAATATGTTTGTTTGATATGACCCTCCTAGAATGAATAATTTTTGGGTTCCTTATAATTTCCACTCTTTAAAAGGCATCAGTAGCTTCCTTATCAACAACATCTTGTTGACCAACCATTTTGGTTGCATTTGGGAATCTAAGAATGAAGCACAAAAGGCTAAGGAAGTGGCGCAGAAAAGGAATATTTGTGCACAAGATCAGATGATGGGAATGAAAGAAGGTGAAAATTCCACAAAGGGTACACATAAAAAATAGGTAGTTTCACGTAAGGCAAAGTCCATGTTTTAGTTTTCTGTGAAAAAATCATAGACATAGGCGCATGAGAGATAAAGTGATTATCCTAAGGAAATTCATGGTATTATGACTAGGCCCCCCTTGTATATATAGATGCAGACCAGATCCTTCGTGTTCACACAATACCACTTCCGGGCCGACACCCGTTTGTTGCGTACACCTCCAGAAATTCATTCACCTCTTCTTCATCATTTCTCTCAGAACTTGACATTATGGTCCCCTTTCAACTTAGATTATGAGGGTGGGGGGAATTTTTGGAATCTAATTATACATAGATCCCTAAATGACTATCGTTTTATAAACTAATAGCACCATTCAACCCAAAATAACATTCCAAGAAGCCCAGGGAAGGCACATGTAAGATCTGAAGTATGTGCGTAAGATGGAAATCTGCACAGAAGATGCTTACGTGTCCAATGTGACTTATAACATGCCTTTATGCAATACCTGCCATGGATAAATATATAAGCTATGTGGAAAACCTTTTTTGCACCCAAAATCTTGTGCGCCATAGCTAAAGTATTTCTCTATGCATTTAAGTGCACCCCCCTTTTTCAGGGTGATTCTACAGAAGTTGATGCATCTCTCTTCTATGTATAAGACACATATTCCATGAAATCTCATAAGATAAACCCCTCATGGTATAATATTTTGTGCAATAAGTTCCCTGGGGGTCTTCCTTCTCATGGGACCATAATGGTCTAATCCTCACCTCTTTCTTTTTCACTGAAGGTAAGTTCTCACAAAAGACCCCTCTTTCATGCATCGTCTGACCATGTGCACACTCCATTATTATGTTCAAACCCATCCTTTTGGGTGTAACCCTATATTATTGTGATCACCCCCTCATTTAATCTCCATGGGTTTCCTTTACTCCAAATCACTATGTTTTATCCCCTTTTACGTGAAAACCTCATATCTTATGAAAACCTTCTCCGCACAACCCTTTATAGTTTTGCGTAGTGATTTATTATTCCCTCATGTAGTTTCCCCAATAGTGATGACCTACCTATTTATTTTCAGCTCAGGTATGCTAATGTATTTTTATTTTTAGCATATCTATGATAACATGGATCCCAGGATTGATCACTCCTCCAAACCCTTTCCTTTTAGAATTACTGACACCTTCCCTTCCCCAAGGGTTGATGAACAATGGTTATAAAAGTCCAAGAGGTAAGGAGTGAGTCCCCCATGTTCAAGATGTAGGACATAAAACTTCCTTGCATCAATTTCCTCAACATATGATGTTATATTGTGATCTCACCCTATGTGGAAAGCCCAAGATGTCTCTATATATGACTCACATGGAACAATACCATCCACATAGGATCAGAGAGGGGATGGGAACCACGAACCTCTCACTTCCTACACTCACAATATGTTGTCCCCATCATTTGGGATTTTTCACCATGTGATCCTCAAGAAATTTCCACTCATAACCCCCAATGAACCTCTTGATAGGATTCTCTGTTTATGACTAACATGGAATGTGATCTTTCTCACATGGAATGAGATCCTAATTTTACAAAATGACATCCTCCTTAAATATCTCACATGCTCAAGTCCAACACCATCTCTCATCGATTCATCTTTTGTGACACAATAGTAAGGTATGATTCTTCCTCCTATTTCTCACACTGAGTATGAATCATGTGGGATTAGAGGTTAGCAATGGTCATGAAACCCCAAATATCCATATTTGATAAGCTCACATTAATAATACCCAACATTTCCAATGGGAAACCATCCTTGTGTAAGACCCATCATTCCCCTCTCATATGGACAACTTCCATGCGTAAGCCCCAATCATATGATCCACTTCTATGGACCACTTCCTCAGGTTTCCCAATGTCCCTTTATCAAACTATGAGTAATTTGATTCCCAAAAAATTGGGATACATATGAAGCCTCCCCGAGGTTCAAGTCCATTACCCACAAATATCTCATCCATTTCATTCACTCCACTAGACATTTCACCCGCATCCATCCTGATTTTACCTAGTTCACCACAACCCCTAGTGAAATCATGCCATCCACCTCAGATGTTCCTTCATCTAATCCCTATCCATATAATCAATGCTCCCAATATCACTCAAGAATATCCCATTCATAAGCCCCACACAATCCAACACAATTCTACCAAGAGAAATCCTATTAAGGAGGAAAGATCCCAGGCATAAGCCCCACTTCATCCATTAAACTGCGTGGGATTTGATCCCTTTCTTCTAAATAGGTTATGTAGGAAACCTCAATGAGGTTCAATACCAGCCAACGATAAACCTTGGTTCCCCCCATATATGGGTGAACCTCTCCAATCCTCCCTCAGTGGTGTCCAAATCAGCCTTCATGGTGCGACATCTTCCCTTTACAGGACCCACCACACTGAGTTTGCTATTATTGGGTGTTATGATCCATCCATTCGGTAAACCTTATAGGTACTCCCTCCTACGGATGCACCCTATCTAATATACCTCCATTGGTCATTCTGATTAGCCACTCTCTATCTCTGCAGGACGTTAAACTCATGGCCGACTTCATTTTAATCATGGGATGCCTGAGGAAAACCTCATAAGACACGCCTTTGGCATAAGATACCCTATGATAGAAATAGTATACCTTGAGTTCGATTCCCAAGATGCCTCCATGAGATTCCCTCCTATGAGTAAGATACAAGTGACCAATTTTCCAACATCCAGACATTCCAGAACAATGAAAAATGTGACTACTCCCTTAACCAAAGGTTGCTGCCTAGTCAAGACCCCTTGGAATGTCTATAAAGAAGTAGTGTAATTAACTAGCGCACACAAAGAGATGTAACTGGGAATGAGTTTCTCAAACCAAATATTAATCTATGAGGGAGACCTGTACTAGGCGAGGAGCTCTAATGAGGAATCCATAGAGGGAGGAATCGACATCCCATCATCCCATTTTGGTCAAGTAGGAGACATCACAAAGAAAGTGATGAATTCCAACTGCCTTTGGAAAGAAGTAATACAAGATGTAATGTATCCATCGACGTCTCAACAATGTGTGAGGTGTTGTGTAACACCCCAAGCTTCCATGATACGCTTCTCCTTCAATAATACAATAGCTTGCATTGTACGCAACTTCGAGTTCTAACACACCACGACTAATCAAAGTAACCGTTATGAATAGTAATAACCACCTTTTAAAATTATAGAAATTTTATATTTCAAAATGGACTTCATTTTTGTATTCGGAAAATCAAAATTATCCTAAGTTGAATTTTTTGTAATTTTCTGAGAACTTCCAATTTTTGATGAATAATGAAAAATACTTAAAAACAACTTTTTTAATAAAAATAAATTATAGTGATAAATTTTAATATTGAGTGGTTTTAAAGTATAATTAGAATATATTTTTACCATTTTATCCAATGGTGGTTATTAGAATTAATTTCACTTTGAAATTGGACATAAACAATTGTTAATCTTTTGATATGTATTGTTTCTTAAAAACACGCTATTTGTTGTGACAGTGGGAATTAATTATAAAATTAATTAATGAAACTTATATGTTTGGAATTTTGTAAAATATAAATCATTTTTGAATTTGGAATATCAACTATAACTTAGAGTGAAATTTTGGCATTTTTCTGAAAAACTTCAATTTTTGATGAATAGTGAAACCACTAAGTGGTAGTTAAAAAACTGATTTTTTGTTTAAATGAAACATTACCACTTCTGTGATTTTATTTTCAAAAATCTGAAATACAAGGTTGTCATTAGGAAGTAAAATTTGGTTCAATGAGATTAAAGCAATTTTTTTGGTGAATTGTAACTTTTAAGTTTAATTAATCGCAATTAAAGGTAATTAGTGAAATTTAAGGTAAAAATGATATTATAAAAATATGAAAATACCCTTACACTTGTCATAAAATTTTTGGATGAGTCATGGCCGACCAAGAAAACCCATGGGTCAACTTGGGGACCCAATAGAGCCACTTGGGTAAGAAAATCACATTAATAACTTTTTATTTAAAGTAAAAATAAAATTGTCACAAACATGTGTTGTTTTACTAAAAAAATTATTACATGGGGTTATATAAGTTAACTTTTAGAGTATAAATATTCATTAGAAATATAAAAATATTTCCTACATCATGATATTTTTTTATAACTTTTAGACATTAAATAAATTAAATTGTTTATGACACCATGATGATGCAGCGATTACCTCATTAATTAACGATTTAAATAAAATGAAACGATAATGTAAAATATAAAGTTTACACTTGTAAAAAACCTATTGGATGAGAATATTTAGAACCCTTATAACCTTATCCTCGAAATATATTATTGTAGGACCTTTAGAATCCGAAAATCATTTCATAATAAAGTAACATTTCAATCTTTCCAAGAGTGTCCCTCCTCTCCTCTTATAAAAGGCCCCCACCTCTACCACCTTATTCACACCATCAAAGCCATTTGGCTCGTCCAAACTCTGAAACAATACTCTCTCAACTTCCCTATATTACTCCTAGAAGCCTCAGTTTATGCATAAGTCTTCCCAAGGAAGCCTTTGGCTCAAATCAAAAAGAGTTACTCGATTTAAAGGTAATGTCTTCACTTGTGTTCTTTTGTTTTATTTTGCTTCTCCAACCCCTTAAACTCTTTTTATTTTTTATTTTGTAACAAAAACAGTATCTTAAATATAATAGGATGTTGTTATGAGATTTAATTGATTTACACTTACACACACCTTCGTCTAATGGTTAAAGAACATACTGTTTCTGTGGTTGGCAAATTTCTGCCTCACGAAATGATGATTGTTCAATATTCTTTTAATACCTCTAATGGTGGAAATTAAGATGTCACTATATTTATATATGATATATATTATTTTTATGTTTTCCTTATACTTATGTATTTTTCATTTATGGCATACCTTTATGATTTCCATTATGGGTAAACGCGATAATTTCATTTTAGGAGGTGCGGACTACCGCCCCCTCAAAGTGATTTTAATCGTTAATGCCATATGTGGGATGTATAAAGGATGGTGTAAATGATATTATATATGATATTATACAGGAATTATAATATACCTTTATATAATTATGATTTCATTCCATTAAATATGAAATAGAAATGAAAGTAGCGTTCATGCGTACGTACGGCTTACCGTCTCCATGAACGGTGCATTTCATTTCTTACCTCTAAATGTTATGTAATACTATGAATGAATGTATATACTGGATATATATGATATATATGATATCTAAATCATGAATATAATTCTGTAGATGATGGATATTCTACCACATAACCAACTTTTAATTATAAGAAGTTTATAGTTGACTCAAGTACCAAAGATCGACAAAACGACCGTTATTAACTTAAATGACTACATAATTTTCGTAACATTGTAATAAGTGATATAAAAGGGATAATGAAATTGAAAAGGGTTCTTAAGAAAGTAAAGATTAACTCTATTTTATTATTCAGGAGATCAAAGAACGGTCGAGTGAAGTCGGACACGAGGTAAGGGAACTTCTTAACCCAATTTCCATTCTTTGGGTTAATCTCCTACTTTCAAATTATATCATGATATTATTATGTCCTATATTGTATTTGTACTTTCTTTATGTGTAATTATAATTATTAAACATAATAGATCTATTTTATTTTAAAAAATGATCTTTTTAAGGGACTTCGTCTCAATCTCCATTAATTGTGGCATATTTTGTTTTATACACAACATCCTTTTATACGGTGTATAAACCCCTTTGACTTTTAATTTTATTCGAAAGGAATATTTTTATATGAAGAGTTTTTTCTAAACAAAAAAAGGAATGTTTTATCTTACGTATGCGGCAACAACGACTTCTCCGCCACTGTGACCATTATTTGAGTTTCGGCTTCCTCTACAAGCCATAACTTGTTTTTAAATGAAAAATAAATAACATGTTTTAATTTTCTTTTATTTTGGTATTGAAAATGGTTTTGATAGTGTTTTATTATATCAATGTGTTGTATTGATATCTTGTGATTGAAATATGGAAATGTTATGTTTCCTTTATGCATGTTTTATGTTATACGATTATGTTATGGTTTATGATATGTTTAAACCTTTTCATATAAGGAATGCATTGGAATTAATAAGTGACGGGTGGAGCCCTCTATAGCTCATCGATGCATCACCAGGTCTTATGAGAAAAACTAGTATCTTGGCATGAGGCCTTGAAAAAATCTTATTTGTAGTCTTGACACGAGGCCTTAGCTACGTGGTTATGATAGTCTGGCATTATGCATTCCATCATTATGAAAGTGGTTATTGATATTGCATGTGATTATTCGACTAGTAGAATATCTATGTGAATAAGTAAATGGAATTATCTCATTTTACTTTTGCCATATTATGTTGAAGTTCAAGTTTAAAAGGCTTTTGTTTTAGTCATAAATTTCCTTAAATGTTTATGTTTTTTTATGAAATCTTCCGCTATATTGTTATCCTTACTGAGCATCTGAGCTCACCCGTTTCAATGTTTTATTTTTCCCAGGATGTGAAGAAATATTTTATGACTGACCAACAGGGACAATCTGAAGGGGATAAGAGTTTGGACTATGGATACTATGTTATTGTGATTTTTCACTTTATGATGTAATGTAACATTTTTGAATGTATCTAGTGTTTCCAAGGCTACTAAACTAATCAGCCTTTTGAGACTTGATCTTTTTTGATCATGCCAATGTTACGAAGTAATGCACTGTCTCTGGGTAACTGGGGTCGGGGCATTACAGTTGGTATCAGAGGCAATTTAGTACTAACCTTGGAAGCTATATTTAGATAAACTCTGATTAGAGCACATAGACCTAAGATAGACTTTGGGGATTAGTATAGAATAACTTCCTAGAATTTTGATATTATAGAGATTTTATGAGTTTTCCGAGCAATACATCCCTGTCTGGATACGAGAAGGTAGAGGCGGCTCTGGCACAAATGTACCTTGGGGTAAAACGCGAAAACACCACTTTGAGCTAGACTCGAACGGGAACTGGTGCATGACAACGGGCCTTGCTGCACTCTTGGTTACGACACTCCTGGGGGATATGCTTAGGATAATTCTCATTTTCTTTACAAACCATTATGAAGGGTTTATGAGTACACACTTCCTCAAAGAAAACATTTCTTTTTATGATTATGGATTATATCCATAAATAGTTCAATTTATGTTAAGTGTTTTACAAGTATGGAATTATGTATTTTGATTTATAAACTGATCTAGTTTATGCCATTGTTTAGAAATGGAACCTAGTGGGAGGAATGGAAACCGTATCAATACACACACTCCATGTAGGGATTTCCCTCTTGCTCAAGATAATCATAATGGAGTTGGTGATACAACTAGTGCTGATCAGCTTATCACCATACTGGGACAACTCACTCAGGTTATGAATAATAACCTTACTCATATAGATCATCCTGATCCGCAACGTGGAGGATCAATGTTAGACCGCTTCATGAGGAAACAACCACCAACATTTAATGGGGGTACAAATCCATTAGTATCTGAGCAATGGATAAACTACTTAGAGAAAATATTCCAAGCCTTGGGGAGTAGTGAAAGGGAGAAGGTCATTATGGCAGTTTACCGCCTCACTAGAGATGCCGATCAATGGTTTTCGCTGATTCAAAACACAAAGGAAGATGAAGAAGTATCAAATATGGAATGGTGGGAGTTCAAATATATTTTCTTAGAAAAATACTTCCCTCGTGACCATCGATCAGATATGGAAAGGCAATTTCTGAGTCTGAGACAAAAGGAGGATGAGAATGTCGCAAAGTATAAGGCTAACTTTACAAGGTTAGCAAGGCATGTAGCAGATTATATACATAACCCAAGAAGTAAGATTGATCGTTTCTTTGATGGGTTAAAAAAATTTCTCCTTGGAGCCTTAGTCTCACAATCTTTCTCGTCATACGAAGATATAGTCTCGTGTGCTATCAAGACAGAAAAGGAATTATCTAAATCTTATGACAATAAAGTAAACCAAGAGAAGAAGAGAAAGGTGGAACAAGAGACAGATAAAGGGAAAAGGGAAAGAAGGATTTTCTATTATGTGATAATTGTGGGAAGAATCACCCCGGTACTTGCCTAAAAGGAATGGGAGTTTGTTATAAATGTGGAGAAAAAGGTCACCAGGCTCGTGATTGCAAGGGAAAGAAAGAGGCTATAAATGTTGAATGCTACAATTGTAGGGAAATGGGGCATTATGCAAATGAATGTCCTAAGCATCAGGGAAACTTACCTTAGAAAAGGACAAGGGATCAAGGACAATCTGTAACGCCCCGACCCTAATTACCTAGAGTCGGTGCATTATTACATAACATTGGCATGATCATGAGAAAGATCAAGTCTCGAAAGACCGATTAGTTTAGTAGCCTTGGAATAACTAGATACATCCATAAATTTTTACATTACATCATAAAAAAACATCTTGTCTTCATATCCCCTCATACTATCCCTGCAGGTCATTCATAAATTACTTCTTCATAATCCTGGAAAAAATAAAACATTGAAAGGGGTGAGCTCGGATGCTCAGTAAGGATAACATTATAGCAGAAGCTTTCATAAATAAGCATAAACACTTAAGGCAATTTATAACTAAAACAAAATCCTTTTAAATTTAAACTTCAGCATAAAATGGCGAAGGTAAAATGAAATAATGCCATTTACTTACTCACATGGATATTCCACTAGTCGAATGATCACATGCAATATCAATAACCACTTTCATAATGATGGAATGCATAATGCCAGACTATCATAACCACATAGCCAAGGCCTCGTGCCAAGACTACAAATAAGATTTTGCCAAGGCCTTGTGCCAAGACACTAGTTTGTCTCATGAGACCTACCGATGCATCGAGGAGCTATAGCGGGCTCCACCCGTCACTTATTAAGTCCAATGCATTCCTCATATGAACAAGTTTAAACATAACATAAACATTCGTATTGAAACTAGCATACGAAATGTCAATACCTTTACCACAAACCTTGAATGGTATAAAAATAGCACATCCACAGTCAAACATAACTCATTCGATACAATATGGAAGATTGTATTGTATCACATTAACCTCAATCAAGAATAATGAAGGATGTTGACATAGATGAAAATAATCATCAAAACTATTTGAGAGAAATATCCCCCTTTTCTTGAAATCATTTAAAAGTCACACTATTTGTCAAAAAGCCATTTAAAAATAGATTTTTGAATCAAAGTGTCCCATACCACTTTGAAACTTTTTAAAAGGATTTTTAATTTTAAAACTTTAATGTCCATATAGATAAATCCTTAAAACCATTTTTAAAATATGGACATTAATGAGCATGATTTATAAGAATAATTCTTTAAAACATTTTAAAATGGTATTTTGGTTAGAGTTTCTAACCAAAAGAGAGACACTTGAATACAAATAATTGAGGTAATAAAAACATTGTAATATCATGAGAATAAAGGAATTCATGATATACTATGTCAAAGTACATTATATACACCACATAAAAGTGATTTGGTGTATATCATCAAAGAAGTCTCAATGGAATGTAAATTGAGATGAAATCTCTCATAAAGGTTGTATCCTTTGGTTAAGGATAAATCAATGACATAATTATGTGTGACAAATATAAATACACTAAATATGATTGGATATTCAGTGTAAATCAATCAAAGTATATTCACACATATTCTTGTAAAAACAATACCAACGAATTGGATGTTTAACTCAATAAATGGAGAATGAGTTAAAATTACTCTTATCAAATTCATATCAATGACTTGAGAATTATCAATGGAGTGATTATGTGTATCAAACTTATATCCACAGGAATGGGAGTGGAAATTATGACATAATCAAATGAATAGTGATTCCACACATAATCTTGGGGTAATATAATCAATGAAATATGCGTAAAGCCAAATGAGTGGAAATTGAAATCTCAAATTCCCTTATTGATTAGGTAACTTAAGAAACATACACCCATGAAAGAATTATCATACCATGATGATGTAAATACCCATAAATAAAAGTATATAACACAATGAATACAATCATGGGCAGTACACATACACCACATGCAATAATTAAGTGGTGATCAATGGAATTCTCACGGAATTAAAAGTGAGATAAGAAAATCCCTTACTTTGTACTTTTTCCTTGGTCGATGGTAGGTTTACCTCCTTTAATTTAGGTAACTCACTTTGGTTGGAACCAAAGGACTTGTTGAAATGCTTTCTGCCTAAGGGGAAGCTTCAAGGAGGAGGAGAGGGATGTGGGGAGCTTAGTTGGACAGAGTTTGGACGAGCCAAGTGGCTTGAGAGGTGTGTGGAAATGAGAAGGAGGAGTGCCCTTTTATAAGAGGGGTGAGGGGCACCTTTGGAAAAGCTAGAAATATTAATTTATAATAAATTCATATTCAGTTTCCAATGGCTCCAAAGTTGACTATTCAAAGGTTGAGGTGGGGATAGGTCGAAAACAACTCATCCAATAGAATTTAGACAGGTTTGGGTACTTATATTAACCTTATCTTTAAGTATTAACTCTAAGTTAATTAGTTTCACTTTTACAATGTCTCTTTGTATTTTTATATAATATGGTTAATAAACTTACTATATACATCCAAAAGACCCCCAAGTGGTCCATTAATGATTAACCTATCATAATATAAGTCTCTTGGCCGAACCTTAGATTTTTAGGAATTTAATATCAATTAATAATATAATATTTTTTTTAAGAACTCTTTTATGTCAATTTTGACACTATTCACTAGTTGATTTTTGTGAAATTCATAACAGATTGATTACTTCGAAAAAAGTCAAATAAATCAATCCTAATATATCATATTATCCTAGAAAATTTGTTTAATTCATTAAAAGTTTCATATTATAATTATTTGGGTATTTATAATATCAATTATGTTAATTTTTACTATTTTAGTAATTACTGCATCATCATTGTGTCATAAATAAAATAACTTATTTAATGTCAAAAAAATTATAAATAAAATATAATTATGTAGGAAATCTTTTTATCTTTCTAATGAATATTTATAATCTAAAATCCAGCATATATAACCCTATGTAACAATTGTTTTTCTAAAAGATATATGCTTGTGTCATTTTGTATTCATTTTAACTTAATTAATATAAAGTGTCATTATCACTTACAAGTGGATCCATGGGGTCCCAAAATTGACCCAAAGATGCCCATGGTCGACCATATATCAACCAATAGGGTTAAGACACATTTTAGGGTAATTTAGTATTATTATAATATTATTTTTTTTAACCCTTATTTACCGGATTTACCCTTAACCATGGTAAATAAAATATTTACCGCAGTAATTATTCAAAATGTCTAAAAATAAAAGTTACCTATTTACACAATTTGGACATCCTGATTCCAAATATGGAATCCATTTTTCTAAATTCAAAACACAGAAGTGGCAGAAATTAATTTAAAATTAATTCCCGCTGTCAAAACAAAAAGCGTGTTTTTAAGAGATAATAACTATCAAAAGATTGACACTTGTTTATGTTCGGTTTAATTGTAAAATTATGTCCAATGACCAAAATTATATTAAATGGTAAAAATATATTCTAAATATACTTTAAAACCACTCAAATTCACAATTTATCACTATTAATTATTTTGATTAAAAAAGTTGTTTTTAATTAAAATTTAGTAATTTTCACTATTCATCAAAATATGAAAGTTATCCGAAAAGTACCAAAATTTCACCTTAGGCTAAATTCGATATTCCGAATCCAAAAATGAAGTCCATTTTGAAATATAAAATATATATAATTTCAAAAAGTAGGTATTACTATTCATAACGGCTAGTTTGATTGGTTGTGGTGTGTTAAAATCTCGAAGTTGCGTACAATGCACGTCATTGCATTATTCGAAAGGAAACATACCGAGGAAGCTTGGGGTGTTACATTCTCCCCTCCTTCAATAAATTGCGTCCTCGCAATTTTTAAAATTTTGCTTGGGAATATAATGGAAAGTCCCACATCGGAAAAAGAGTCAATAAAACTGTCACTTTAAAAGAAAGAAAGAGAGGTATAAGGGTCATCCAAGATAACCCATACTAGGATTCCATGTAAGAAAACATGGATATGGATGATAAACTAAGTGTCAAGTTCTGATGGAGAGGGATAGAAATCATGATCAGGAGAAAGTTAACAATGAGAAAACCACAAACTTGTGTTGGGACAAACGACCATTAGTCTCCTAGTAGGAAAGTAAACGGACAACATTTTTTTTTAAGTTACATTACATAAGGAAGAGGAGTTAATTTATGATATTGACTAAGAACATTATGAGATATACTTACATTTTAAGTAGATTTTCATTCTTTAATAAATTTCCACCACTAACTCATTTTTTTTAAACGATGAGTATTCAAGAAGACTTGGTCACACTGGAAGAGATAGAATAAACTTCTATAGAATCACATGATCCATGAAGGATAAACCATATATTTACATTGTCTTTGAAGATTAATCAAAACCAAAATGGTCAGTGAATGATCTAATGATCCCCCAAAAGGATATTCATTGAGATAAATATGCACTAATCTTAATTTCTAAAATTAAACCAACAATACCCCAAAGTTAAATAGATACCATTCAATAACCAATTGTCCTTAAAATCCTTTAATATAATCCAAACTAATATTGAAACCCAAAACATAGAAGAATTTGATTATGTAGTCTCCCATGTTAAATTGTATCTCCAAATGACATCAGATACTCTTAAAGTCACATACTCAAAAGTAATTAACCTAATCACATATTCTCTATTATAGGTTAATCATTTCCATAAATAACCCAAATCACTATAAATCCACAATAAAAACGTAGATAAAAATCTATCATTACTCCACAAATGAAACCCCATAGTATTCTATTTTCCTTGGACATATAGTGTTTCCAACAAAGCGAACATCTTCCAAAATAACATTTATCACTTAATCACCAAATCATTTTCCTATACCCAGGGTATTCTTTTGATATGAAATAAGAACCCAAATCAACTTATTATTGATCAATAAAATCATTTAACTAAAAAAATAGTCACACTAACCAGGGACTTCACGTAGTCCAGTGGTAGGCGATAAATCCCAATCGCACTTTGGTTGTGGGTTCGATTCCCATAGCTTTGTCCGACGCGACGGGTTGTCACACGGTCTACGTGTTGTCCTTTTTCAAAAACTATATTTTATAATATTGCCAAAATGAGATAAATTCCTCAAAATACTATATCATAAATTTAACCACAAATGTTATATCATACCTTGAATCTTCATCCCAAATTAGAATAACTTATAATTCTCTCAAACCCCAATGATCATATAAATCCAAATGGTTATTTATACCCAAATCCACAAGAGAAGAGACAATTCTTCCTCAAATATCATTCTCACATGGCAAACTGCGGGGTTACAAATACAAGAGAAAATTATTCCATAGTAAACCCATCAACAAGGAGTGCTAATACTTTTTAAACATTTCTCCAACCATTTATTCCCACATAGCTTCTTCTTTGACCAAGAAAATATCCTATAGAATAGGACATTCACTCGGGTAATGGCCAGGTCCCCTACATTTACGGCAAATGACTGTAAATGGACTCTTGGGACCATTTTTATCTTCTTCCATAGTACTCTTCATTTTTCTTCGGCAATTCTTTACTTTATGTCCTTCCTTCCCGCACGTAAAACATTTCGTTGTCCCATTGAGACATTTTCCTGGGTGTCTCTTTCCACATTTCCTGCATGATGAAAATTGATGGTTCTTTTCTCCATGGTCTCCATTGCTGGAGCTCTTATCATTTATCACCTTTCTCTTCCTTGTTGAGTCTGGGAGTTGGTTAATATATATGTTGTTGATCATATTTTTGGAAAACTGATTTGGCATAAAGACGATATCTTTTACGCCTATCAACATTCCATTTTGTTGCTCATTGCCACCACCGTTCCCATCTTGTACATCATTCTCAAAGTCACTATGACTTCCTTGGAATCCAGCCATTGACTAAAACCATAAAGCATTGTGTGAGTAATAGTAGTCGTAAAATCATTTAGAGATTAAAATGTCATCATATTCTCAATTTGAAACATATTAGGATTAACCAAGGTCATTTACTCTCATCTTATATATATATTACTTAAATTGGTTTGTAAAGAAAATGTAAATTATCCTAAGCATATCCCCCGGGAGTGTCGTAACCAAGAGTGCAGCAAGGCCCGTTGTCGTGCACCAGTTCCCGTTCGAGTCTAGCTCAAAGCGGTGTTTTCGGGTTTTACCCCTAGGTACATCTGTGCCAGAGCCGCTTCTACCTGCTCGTATCCAGACAGGGATGTATTGCTCGGAAAACTCACAAAATCTCTACAATACCAAAATTCTAGGAAGTTCTTTTATACTAATCCTCAAAGTTCATCTTAGGTCTACGTGCTCTAATCAGAGTTTATCTAAATCTAGCTACCAAGGTTTGTACTAAACTTCCTCTGATACCAACTGTAACGCCCCGACCCTAATTACCTAGAGTCGGTGCATTATTACATAACATTGGAATGATCATGAGAAAGATCAAGTCTCGAAAGACCGATTAGTTTAGTAGCCTTGGAATAACTAGATACATCCATAAATTTTTACATTACATCATAAAAAAAACATCTTGTCTTCATATCCCCTCATACTATCCCTGCAGGTCATTCATAAATTACTTCTTCATAATCCTAGAAAAAATAAAACATTGAAAGGGGTGAGCTCGGATGCTCCGTAAGGATAACATTATAGCAGAAGCTTTCATAAATAAGCATAAACAGTTAAGGCAATTTATAACTAAAACAAAAGCCTTTTAAATTTAAACTTCAGCATAAAATGGCGAAGGTAAAATGAAAAAATGCCATTTACTTACTCACATGGATATTCTACTAGTCGAATGATCACATGCAATATCAATAACCACTTTCATAATGATGGAATGCATAATGCCAGACTATCATAACCACATATCCAAGGCCTCGTGCCAAGACTACAAATAAGATTTTGCCAAGGCCTTGTGCCAAGACACTAGTTTGTCTCATGAGACCTACCGATGCATCGAGGAGCTATAGCGGGCTCCACCCGTCACTTATTAAGTCCAATGCATTCCTCATATGAACAAGTTTAAACATAACATAAACATTCGTATTGAAACTAGCATACGAAATGTCAATACTTTTACCACAAACCTTGAATGGTATAAAAATAGCACATCCACAGTCAAACATAACTCATTCGATACAATATGGAAGATTGTATTGTATCACATTAACCTCAATCAAGAATAATGAAGGATGTTGACATAGATGAAAATAATCATCAAAACTATTTGAGAGAAATATCCCCCTTTTCTTGAAATCATTTAAAAGTCACACTATTTGTCAAAAAGCCATTTAAAAATAGATTTTTGAATCAAAGTGTCCCATACCACTTTGAAACTTTTTAAAAGGATTTTTAATTTTAAAACTTTAATGTCCATATAAATAAATCCTTAAAACCATTTTTAAAATATGGACATTAATGAGCATGATTTAGAAGAATAATTCTTTAAAACATTTTAAAATGGTATTTTGGTTAGAGTTTCTAACCAAAAGAGAGACACTTGAATACAAATAATTGAGGTAATAAAAACATTGTAATATCATGAGAATAAAGGAATTCATGATATACTATGTCAAAGTACATTATATACACCACATAAAAGTGATTTGGTGTATATCATCAAAGAAGTCTCAATGGAATGTAAATTGAGATGAAATCTCTCATAAAGGTTGTATCCTTTGGTTAAGGATAAATCAATGACATAATTATGTGTGACAAATATAAATACACTAAATATGATTGGATATTCAGTGTAAATCAATCAAAGTATATTCACACATATTCTTGTAAAAACAATACCAACGAATTGGATGTTTAACTCAATAAATGGAGAATGAGTTAAAATTACTCTTATCAAATTCATATCAATGACTTGAGAATTATCAATGGAGTGATTATGTGTATCAAACTTATATCCACAGGAATGGGAGTGGAAATTATGACATAATCAAATGAATAGTGATTCCACACATAATCTTGGGGTAATATAATCAATGAAATATGCGTAAAGCCAAATGAGTGGAAATTGAAATCTCAAATTCCCTTATTGATTAGGTAACTTAAGAAACATACACCCATGAAAGAATTATCATACCATGATGATGTAAATACCCATAAATAAAAGTATATAACACAATGAATACAATCATGGGCAGTACACATACACCACATGCAATAATTAAGTGGTGATCAATGGAATTCTCACGGAATTAAAAGTGAGATAAGAAAATCCCTTACTTTGTACTTTTTCCTTGGTCGATGGTAGGTTTACCTCCTTTAATTTAGGTAACTCACTTTGGTTGGAACCAAAGGACTTGTTGAAATGCTTTCTGCCTAAGGGGAAGCTTCAAGGAGGAGGAGAGGGATGTGGGGAGCTTAGTTGGGCAGAGTTTGGACGAGCCAAGTGGCTTGAGAGGTGTGTGGAAATGAGAAGGAGGAGTGCCCTTTTATAAGAGGGGTGAGGGGCACCTTTGGAAAAGCTAGAAATATTAATTTATAATAAATTCATATTCGGTTTCCAATGGCTCCAAAGTTGACTATTCAAAGGTTGAGGTGGGGATAGGTCGAAAACAACTCATCCAATAGAATTTAGACAGGTTTGGGTACTTATATTAACCTTATCTTTAAGTATTAACTCTAAGTTAATTAGTTTCACTTTTACAATGTCTCTTTGTATTTTTATATAATATGGTTAATAAACTTACTATATACATCCAAAAGACCCCCAAGTGGTCCATTAATGATTAACCTATCATAATATAAGTCTCTTGGCCGAACCTTAGATTTTTAGGAATTTAATATCAATTAATAATATAATATTTGTTTTAAGAACTCTTTTATGTCAATTTTGACACTATTCACTAGTTGATTTTTGTGAAATTCATAACAGATTGATTACTTCGAAAAAAGTCAAATAAATCAATCCTAATATATCATATTATCCTAGAAATTTTTTTTAATTCATTAAAAGTTTCATATTATAATTATTTGGGTATTTATAATATCAATTATGTTAATTTTTACTATTTTAGTAATTACTGCATCATCATTGTGTCATAAATAAAATAACTTATTTAATGTCAAAAAAATTATAAATAAAATATAATTATTTAGGAAATCTTTTTAGCTTTCTAATGAATATTTATAATCTAAAATCCAGCATATATAACCCTATGTAACAATTGTTTTGCTAAAAGATATATGCTTGTGTCATTTTGTATTCATTTTAACTTAATTAATATAAAGTGTCATTATCACTTACAAGTGGATCCATGGGGTCACAAAATTGACCCAAAGATGCCCATGGTCGACCATATATCAACCAATAGGGTTAAGACACATTTTAGGGTAATTTAGTATTATTATAATATTATTTTTTTAACCCTTATTTACCGGATTTACCCTTAACCATGGTAAATAAAATATTTACCACAATAATTATTCAAAATGTCTAAAAATAAAAGTTACCTATTTACACAATTTGGACATCATGATTCGAAATATGGAATCCATTTTTCTAAATTCAAAACACAGAAGTGGCAGAAATTAATTTAAAATTAATTCCCGCTGTCAAAACAAAAAGCGTGTTTTTAAGAGATAATAACTATCAAAAGATTGACACTTGTTTATGTTCGGTTTAATTGTAAAATTATGTCCAATGACCAACATTATATTAAATGGTAAAAATATATTCTAAATATACTTTAAAACCACTCAAATTCACAATTTATCACTATTAATTATTTTGATTAAAAAAGTTGTTTTTAATTAAAATTTAGTAATTTTCACTATTCATCAAAATATGAAAGTTATCCGAAAAGTACCAAAATTTCACCTTAGGCTAAATTCGATATTCCGAATCCAAAAATGAAGTCCATTTTGAAATATAAAATATATATAATTTCAAAAAGTAGGTATTACTATTCATAACGGCTAGTTTGATTGGTTGTGGTGTGTTAAAATCTCGAAGTTGCGTACAATGCACGTCATTGCATTATTCGAAAGGAAACATACCGAGGAAGCTTGGGGTGTTACACAATCTTATGCTGTTACTACAGTTGAAGTGGAATAATTAATGTATTAGTACTTTTGGACTCAAGGATTATATTCTGGTTATAAGAATAATGTGATATATATAAGGATTGTACTACAATACTTGTTGTTTTCATTAAAGATTTAATATGATGAAGGTAATTATATTTTTGTATGTGACAATAAGAGAAACTTTACTTTGTTTGAGGAATCTGATGATACAATTGATTTTGGAATTTAAAGACCTTTTAGAAAAAGTCTGGACATAGGTATTTTGGATAACTATAAAGGTTGGAATGGATTAAGTTGAACTTTGGATAGTATTGTTTAAGGTTAAAACATTTATGAAGATTATTTTTGGAATATTATAATACTATAGTTTTAGGAAAAAGACAACCTGCAGGTCGGGGGATAACCTGTTGCGTCGGACAAAGCTGCAGGAATCGAACCCACAATTATAGTGCAACATGCCTTTATTATGTACCACTAGCCTACAGGAAGTCCTTGGTTATTACAAAATAGTTTTCCTAATCTAAATGGTATGTGTTAATATTTGGAACGTTATACAATTAGGATAAATAGAATATTTTTGAGTTCTGTTACCATTTGGAGTGAAAGATGGTTTGTGGTAAAATTTATTAAAGAATGAAAGTCTACATGACAAGTAAGTATATTTCCTTACGTTCTTAGTAAATATCTTAAATAAATTCCTCAAAATTATGAAAGGTAACTTAAAACAAAAACGTTGTCGGTTAACTTTTCCAACTGGGGATTCAATGACCGTTTAACCAATCACAAGTTTGTGATTTTTTATGGTTAACTTTCTCCTAATCCTGTTTTATACAACTCTCCATCATACCTTGATGGTTTGTTTTTCTTCGATATCCATGTTTTCATATAATCCTAGTATTGGATATCTCGGGTGACCTTTGTACTTCTCTTTCTTTCTTTTAAAGTTATATTTTTATTAACCCTATTTCCGATGTGGGTTTTCCACAAAGGTATTTGCTACTTTCAACCTTTTATTTTCGAAGAACAATTTCAAATTGCGAGGACACAATTTATTTAAGTATGGGAGAATTTAACACCCCAAGCTTCCATGATACGATTCTCCTTCAATAATACAATATCTTGCATTGTACGCAACTTTGAGTTCTAACACACCGCGACTAATCAAAGTAGCCGTTATGAATAGTAATACCCAACTTTTAAAATTATAGAAATTTTATATTTCAAAATGGACTTCATTTTTGTATTCAGAATATCGAAATTATCCTAAGTTGAATTTTTTGTAATTTTCTGAGAACTTCCAATTTTTGATGAATAGTGAAAAATACTTAAAAACAACTTTTCTAATAAAAATAAATTATAGTGATAAATTATACTATTGAGTGGTTTTAAAGTATAATTAGAATATATTTTTACCATTTTATCCAATGGTGGTCATTATAATTAATTTCACTTTGAAATTGGACATAAACAATTGTCAATCTTTTGATATGTATTGTTTCTTAAAAACACGCTATTTATTGTGACAACAGGAATTAATTATAAAATTAATTAATGCAACTTATATGTTTGGAATTTTTAAAATAGTCATCATTTTTGAATTCGGAATATCAATTATAACTTAGGGTGAAATTTTGGCATTGTTCTGAAAAACTTCAATTTTTGATGAATAATGAATCAACTAAGTGATAGTTAAAAAACTGATTTTTCGTTTAAATGAAACATTACCACTTCTGTGATTTTATTTTCAAAAATACAACATACATGGTTGTCATTATGAAGTAAAATGTGGTTCAATGGGATTAAAATAATTTTTTGGTGAATAGTAACTTTTAAGTTTAATTAATCGCGATTAAAGGTAATTATTGAAATTTAAGTTAAAAATGATATTATAAAAATATGAAAATACCCTTACACTTGTCCTACCTTATTGGATGAGTAATGGCCGACCAAGAAAATCCATGGGTCAACTTGGGGACCCCATGGAGCCACTTGGGTAAGAAAATCACATTAATAACTTTTTATTTAAAGTAAAAAATAAAATTGTCACAAACATGTGTTGTTTTACTAAAACAATTATTAAAAGGGGTTATATAAGTTAACTTTTTGACTATAAATATTAATTAGAAAGATAAAAATATTTCCTACATCATGATATTTTTTTATATAATTTTTTAACATTAAATAAATTAAATTTTTTATGACACCATGATGATGCATCGATTACCTCATTAATTAACGATTTAAATAAAATGAAAAGATAATGTAAAATATAAAGCTTACACTTGTAAAAAACCTATTGGATGAGAATATTTCGAACCCTAATCACCTTATCCTCTAAATATATCATTTTGGGACCTTTATAATCTTAAAATAATTTCATAATAAAGTAACATTTCAATCTTTCCAAGAGTGCCCCTCCTCTCCTCTTATAAAAGGCCCCCACCTCTACCACCTTATTCACACCATAAAAGCCATTTGGATCGGCCAAACTCTGAAAAAATAATCTCTCAACTTCCCTATATTACTCCTAGAATCCTCAATTTGGGTAGAAGTCTTCCCAAGGAAGCCTTTGGCTCAAATCAAAAAGAGTTACCCGATTTAAAGGTAATGTCTTCACTTGTGTTCTTTTGTTTTATTTTTCTTCTCCAACCCCTTAAACTATTTTTATTTATTTCTTTTGTAACAACAATAATATATTCAATATACTAGGATTTTTTTATGAGATGTATTTGATTTACACTTACACACACCTTCGTCTAATGGTTAAAGAACATACTATTTCTGTGGTTGGTGAATTTCTGCCTCATGAAATGATGATTGTTCAATATTCTTTTAACACCTCTAATGGTGGCCATTAATATGTAACTATATTTATATATGATATATATTATGTTTATTTTTTCCTTATACTTCTGTATTTCTCATTTATGGCATACCTTTATGATTTCCATTATGGGTAAACGCGATAATTTCATTTTAGGAAGTGCGGACTACCGCCCCCTCAAAGTGATTTGAATCGTTAATGCCATATGTGGAATGTATAAAGGATGGTGTAAATGATATTATATATGATATTATACTGGAATTATAATATACCTTTATATAATTATGATTTCATTCCATTAAATACGAAATAGAAATGAAAGTAGCGTTCATGCGTACGTACGACTTACCGTCTCTATGAATGGTGCATTTCATTTATTACCTCTAAATGTTACGTAATATTATGAATGAATGTATATACTGGATATATATGATATATATGATATCTATATCATGAATATAATTCTGGAGATAATGGATATTCTACCACATAAACAACTTGTAATTATAAGAAGTTTATAGTTGACTCAAGTACCAAAGATCGACAAAATGACCGTTATTAACTTAAATGACTACATAATTTTCGTAACATTGTAATAAGTGATATAAAAGGGATAATGAAATTGAAAAGGGTTCTTAAGAAATTAGATATTAACTCTAGTTTATTATTCAAGAGATCAAAGAACGGTCGAGTGAAGTTGGACATGAGGTAAGGGAACTTCTTAACCCAATTTCCATTCTTTGTGTTAATCTCCTACTTTCAAATAATGTCATGATATTATTATGTCCTATCTTGTATTTGTACTTTATTTTTGTGTACTTATAATGAATATACATAATAGATCTATTTTATTTAAAAAAATGATCTTTGTAAGGGACTTCATCTAAATCTCCATTTATTGAGGCATATTTTGTTTTATACAAAACTTCCTTTTATACGATGTATAAACCCCTTTGACTTTTACTTTTATTCGAAAGGAATCATTTTATAGGAATAGTTTTTACTAAATGACAAAAGGAATGTTTTATCTTATGTATGCGGCGAAAACGACTTCTTTGCCACCGTGACCATTATTTGAGTTTCGTCTTCTTCTACAAGCCATAACTTGTTTTTAAATGAAAAATAAATACCATATTTTAATTTTCTTTTATTTTGGTATTGAAAATGGTTTTGATAATGTTTTATTATATCAATCTGTTGTATTGATATCTTGTGATTGAAATGTGGAAATGTTATGTTTCCTTTATGCATGTTTTATGTAATACGATTATGTTATGGTTTATGATATGTTTAAACCTTTTCATATAAGGAATGCATTGGACTTAATAAGTGACGGGTGGAGCCCGATATAGCTCCTCGATGCATCGACAGGTCTCATGAGACAAACTAGTGTCTTGGCACGAGGCCTTGACAAAATCTTATTTGTAGTCTTGGCACGAGGCCTTGGCTACGTGGTTATGATAGTCTGGCATTATGCATTCCATCATTATGAAAGTGGTTATTGATATTGCATGTGATTATTCAACCAGTAGAATATCCATGTGAATAAGTAAATGGAATTATCTCATTTTACTTTTGTCATATTATGTTGAAGTTCAAGTTTAAAAGGCTTTTGTTTTAGTCATACATTGCCTTAAATATTTATGTTTATTTATGAATGCTTCCGCTATATTATTATTTTTACTGAGCATCTGAGCTCACCCCTTTCAATGTTTTTTTTCCCAGGATGTGAAGAAATATTTTATGACTGGCCTATAGGGACAGTTTGAAGGGGATAGAAGTGTGGACTATGGAGACTATGTTATTGTGATTTTTCACTTTATGATGTAATGTAACATTTATGAATGTATCTAGTGTTTCCAAGGCTACTAAACTAATCGGTATTTCGAGACTTGATATTTTGTGATCATGCCAATGTTACGAAGTAATGCACTATGTCTGGGTAACTGGGGTCGGGGCGTTACATGTTTTAACCCGAATAAATCATCTAAAAAAGTTATGTCATCAAAAAATATATTCACCGTTATGATATTATTTGTACAAAATGTTTGATTATTGGTTATCTCTTCCATATTATCCATGATTTATTTATTCTATGATAGATTATGTTGTACTTATTCCCTTAATGAGCATATTAACTCACCCTTTATTATGTTTTAGTCTTTATTAACTCACCCTTTATTCTATGATTTCAGAGATATAATAGAATAAATAATAAAGTTCTCTCTAGAATTTTAAGTTGCATTTGATGTTTTAAAATGTGATATGAAAATCATGAATGTATATATTCTATAAAGACTACTAAAATATTTAATCCTTTAAGATGTGATGTCTTTTATCTTATTATAATGTAGTAAGATAACCATCAACAATGAGTTACTATATTCCATGTGTTATGATTGGTATCGATGTAAATTTAGTATAAACCTTTGGAACTAGATTTAGGAAAAATTTGATTAAAAAGTATAACCCTATGATAAAATATATGGGTAAGTAAAATTATATGATAATATCCCAAAGTTTTGTTATAGTAGAAAATGTGTGGTTTCCTATAAATTACATATCTATCTAGACAATAGAAAGTGGATGAGGCTATGGAATATATGCACCTAGGGGTAAAAACCCTAAAAAAAAGATAAGTGAGTATCAAATCAATCTTCAATTGGTGCATGATGAGTGGGCCTAAGGATACACACCTAGTTAGAAACTCTCTAAGGATATGCTTTGGTTTATTTGCACACTCTTTATGAACCATTATGAAATATTTGAAAATAGTTTTATGATTTTAAGATATTACCAAAGATACCAAGATTATGATTCTTATATTAGTTGTTTATAAAATTTTAATTTAAGTTAAGTGTCACACCAGATCTATAATTATAATCCATGATTTAAAATTCATAATGTTATGATATAATTCATTATATTACATTTTTTATAAATGGTTCCTTATTGAATAAATTGAAAATATATCAATGCACACAATCTTTATATAAATTTACCTTATGAGAAAGACAATGAAGCTAGAGTTGGAATTAAAAAATAATAACTATATTGGGGAATATGACTCAATTTATTACCAATTACCTTGACCATATGAAGAAACATATCGATCCCTAACATGGAGAAAAATTGTTGGACCACTTCATGCGATAAAAACCTACATTGTTCAATGAGACTACTAATCCATTAATATATGGGAAATAGATCAATTCCCTCGATAAGATATCACTTTCTATGGGAAGTTGTGAAATAGGTAAAGTTATCATGGTAGTTTATTATATTAAGGGATATGATGATAAATGATGGTTATTGATCCAAAACACTAAGGTGCTAAAGGAAATAAATAGTATAGAGTGAAATAATTTCAAGGAGACATTCTATTAAAAACACTTTCCTCAAGAGAAATGAGATGATATAGAGAGGCAATTCCTCAATCTAAGTAAAAAGGAAAAAGTTAATATTATCAAATATGAAACTAACTTTACAGGGTTATCAACTCATTTTGTGGATTATACGATCAATATATTAAATAAGATTGATCGTGTCATGGACCGACTTGGGATACCCTCACAATTGGTGCCCAAACCGATCTACCATATACCCAAAGGGTGTTTCTAATCCCTACGGGTTAGAGACTAGAACCCAAGAATTAAAAATGACAAAAGGGAATTCTTTCACCCAATCTAAGTAGACAACATGGCATATATTTAGATAGTAGAAATAAATAGTGTAAGAAAAAAATTCAAATAAAAATATTCCATAACTGAAAGATGACATCAAAAGCGATATGAATCAAAGAAGTTAAAAAAAAACCAAAGTACAATTCCAATAATAGAGGATATATAAAGAAAAGATGAATGATATATGTGAAAATGTGGGAAACATCCCACCATCTCAGTACCAGCTAAATATACAAAGCTGAAGTAATCATCACCACCTCACTGCAACACATTTCCTTTTACTACATCAAAATAAATTACCAAGTCTACACACCACCGAAGGGTTTGTAGGATGTGAACTAAACAGGATTAGTAGGATCCCAATAAGGTGTTTCATACCATGTATATGTATAAATAATCCCATTATTCCCATTTTAAATAAATCATGGAATGATAAGAGAAAAAGTAGTTTTATATCAATATCATGATAAATATTTTCTTTTATCCACAATTGTATAAAATCCAAGTAAAAATAGTTTCAAAGAATATTTCAAATTAAAAGTTCATCAGTAAAAATCCAAAGAATGTATATCAAATATAAAATATTAAAATCTGAGAATAATATTAAATATGCCAAGAACACAATAGGTTAGCATAGTATAATACTTGCACCACAATCAATGACTAGTGTACACCCAAGTCCTTATAAAATAGGACTAAGGAGTATAGGAACACCCCATTAGTGAACCCCCCAATGATGTCAACAATAGGCACATAGAATAAAAAATACTAGGAAGAAGAGGAATACTCCATTAGTGAACCCATTGATAATAAAATGGCTGATTACCCTAAGATGCACCTTCCAACTAAGCACCCAAGGCTTCTCACATTCTACATTTCTCAAATCATTTTAAATGGATTCAAATTTTACAAATAGTTCCAAAAACCATTATTCCATTAAAACATGCTTTAAAAAATCTATTTCACAATACTTTAAAAACACCCTTTTCTTTTACCAAAATAAGGGAAAAACCATCTTTTATCACAAATCTATTTACACTGACAAATAAATCATGCTAATTTATTTATGAAACATTTTATAAAATCAATAGAAACTATAGTTCATCCATTGTAGGATAGATATGGAAAAACTACCTCAAAATCAGGTTAAACACTACCCACAATGAGATAAACTAACACTAAAAGGAAATCAAATACAATAACAGAGTCCCTAATAAATATTCTCACACTATATAAAAACATTCCATAATAAACAAAATCCAATAGAGAGGTTTGATCACACATACCTTGATAAACACACTTGCCACACCAAAACCAACACAATGGTTGGCCTATGGAAAAATATTTCACAATGGATATAGAAAGGATTAAATAAAAATCACCAAAAGGTTGAAAGATCCATAAATGAAGTGAAACACTATTTTGACTAATAAAAATGAAGAAAAAAACCTCTTAACAGAGAGATTTAGCAGAACCACCATAGAGACCGAGCATCGAATATAGTGATTTGGAAGGAGCATAAACACTCAAAATCTCTTATAAGAGATGAGGGTTAAAGACCTACAATAATACAATGAATGAGGAAGATTTATATTCAAGTAGATGATAAAACCTATTGGTTCAAAATTTTTATGTCGCAAACAAGGTATTTATGACATAAAATCCCCATAATCCACATATGCTGAAAAATATATCACTTTAGGTTAAAAAAATGGAGTGATTATTTTACATCATAAAATATAATTTTGTGTAGTAAAATATTTTTATTTCCTAAAGGGTTTTACATCCTTCCCCATGAAATTTATGCCATAATTTATAAATCTACACTATAAATGTTCCCTACAGGTTGTAACGAGAAAGGGTTCTACTAAAAACTACAAAAATGATTCTTAATTTTCTCTAATACTAATAAATGAACTCATAAATATGAAAAATAGTTTACCTTTTATTCAATATATTAAAACCTCCCAACCATTGGACTTTCTATCCTCAAGAAGTCATGTGGATAAAGGGTGCTCTAAAAAGAGGTGAGGCCATTGCTTCCTCACTAATGATTTTCACTTATAAGTCTCATGAGAATCCGATTCATGTCACTATAAAAATTTGACCAACAGAATATAATTCCCATGCAAGACATTCACTTGATAATCCATGATCTTTACTATTTTCTCTATAACTAAAAAATTTGGAACCAAATCAATCTCCTCCCAACTAAAAAGATGAGAGGGATCAGGATGATACTTCCTGAGTTGAGATATGTGGAATACATCATGTATACCCATCAACTGAACTAGCAATTCCAACTAATAAGAAACCTTCCCAAGCCGCTCAATGGCCTAAAATGATCAAATATATATTAGATATTGTTTCCCCTATTTCCCAAGATGATAGTGACCCAACCGAGGAGAAATTTTCAAGAAAACCTGATCACTTACTAAAACAATTCAATGGACGACACTGATGATCTACATACAATTTCTACCAACTTTTTCACTATAACCAAATGTCAATGTGTTTCTTGAATCCTCATTGATGTCTCTTAAACAAGACTTGGTCCCATAAGATAGGTCTTACTCACCTCTACCCTATAAAGAGGTGACCAATATGGGTAAACTTACAAAGCCTCAAATCTAGCCATTATGATCAACAATTGATAGATATTGTTATAATAAAACTCAACTAGTCCCAAATGTATATACCATGATCCACCAAAATTCATGATGTAGAAACAGAGCATATCATCTGGGATTTTAATAGCATTATTTTTTTTAACTATCTATCTGTGGATAATAATTTGTAGTCAACCTGACCTTAGTCCCTATTTCTTCTTGGAGACTCTTCCAATACTGGGAGGTAAAATTAAAATCCCTATTAGAAATAACGGTAGAGGGAACCCCATGTAACCTAATAACCTCATTCACATAAAGTTTACCCATATCTTCAACCTTAGTGGTGTCCCTAATCAAAATGAAATGGGATGATTTCATCAACCGATCAAACACTACCTAGATAGCATTATTCCTTCATAGATTCCATGGTAATCCAAAAATAAAGTCTAAGGACACACCATCCCATTTTCAAACTAGAGTTAGAAGAAGTTAGAGGAAAATATAAGGTTTTAGATGCTATGACTTTATCTGTTTGAAGGTGTAACAATAAGACACATAATATAAAAAGTCATGATTTATAACCAGCCACCAAAATCACTATATCATACCTTAGTACATCTTCATAGTTCCTATATAAAAGGACCATAAATAACCATGATAGTAAAAAAACTGAACTCCTTATAGATATTGGGATCATAAACCAATCCCAAAAAACAGAGAACACCATCATAAAGTATAGACTAACCAGAAACAGACTCCCCATAATAAAGGGTTTCTTTGATTCCTCTAAACTCCTTATCATGCTACTGAACCTATAGAATAGATTCTAAGAGTAGTGAAAATAAATTAACACTAGTCAAAACCATACCCGATTCATCCTCTTGATCACATATATGAAACTGAGTGAAGATACCTATAAGTTTCCACTCTTCCTTTGATTCCAAGATAGCATGTGATGGAACTTTATTTTTAATATAATCCACAATAACATTACCCTTCCGTGGGGTGTAGGTAACATTGAAGTTGAATGTATAAAGGTATTCTACCCACCACCACTATTTGAGATTCAATTACTTTTGTGAAAATATATAACTTAGAATCTTATGGTCAGAAAAGAATGTCAATTTATCCCCAACAAGATAATGCCGCCAACACTTAAGCGCAAGCAGAACTTCGGTAAGCTCCAAATCACATGTGGGATATTTATTCAAATGTGGTCAAATATGATGAGAAACATAGGCTACAATGTCATTATCTTACATAAGCACACAACCCAAACTAGCCCCAAAACCATTATAGTACACCATATACCCCTTAATGGGATCATGTAAGATCCGAATAGGTGCAAATTTCAAAAGCCATTTCAACTCATCTAAATATGTCTAACACTTAGTATCCCATATGAATTTCACCCCTTTCTTGGTAATAACAGTCAAATGTAGCACCAATTTTGAGAAATCCTTGAAAAACCAACGATAATATCCATCATGACCAAGGAAGTTCTAAATCTCAAATACATTCCATTGATCCTCCTATGAAAATACAATCTTTACATTCTTACGATCGATTATCAATACATTCTTATAAATGAAATTCCCTAAGAAATTAAATTATTGGATCCATAATTATCATTTTTAATGGTTTCCTTACAAATTATGTCTCTTTAGGATTTCCAAAACCTAACTCAAGTGGTAATCATGCTAATTCTATAACATCAAATAAACCATGATATGATCCTAAAACAAAATAAAAAACTATCGAGATATTCATGAAATATCCAGTTCATCAAATAAATGAAAACTTTAGGAGTTTTAGTCAAAATAAAAGGAATCACAAGATATTCATAATGACTATAACTTCTCATAAAATCCATTTTCAGTATATTAGAATCCTAGACTCTGAGCATATGATAACCCAAACAAAGATTGATCTTCAAAAACCACCTCACCCCTTTAACTGATAAAACAATTCATCCCCACAGGGTATATGATATTTATTCTTAATTATTACCCAGTTCAACTTCTGATAGTCTGCATAATTGAAGTGAACCAATGAAATTCTTGGAAAAGAGCACTAGGGATTCCAAAGGTGAACACTATGATGAAAAAAAACCTTTTTCCATCAGATCATCAAACTAAAAATTTATCTCTTTCAGTTCTACAAGTGCTATATGATAAGAGGGTATCAAGATTGGTTGTGTATCATACAATTGATAAATCATAAACTCTACCTATCAATTAGTAGTAATATTAGAGAATTCATCTAGGAATATGTTAGTAAAATCTTGAACAACCATGGGGAGATCAATAATTGGAGAAACAACATCAAAATAAAATGAAACAAAAAATAAAAAACTTTTGAGATTTTGGTGGGAAGGTCCTGTATAACTAGATCTTAGATCCCACTCTCCTTAAAACATCTAAGATCTTCCATTGATAGCAAGGAAAGTGAAACACTGATGATTACAATCAATCTTATCATTATGAGTGATAAGCCAATACATCAAGATAATAAAATCAAACAGATCTAGATTGGGGATGAGGAAATCCCAAACTAACCTTGCATCAGCTATCAATAGAGAACAAAGACACTAAAACCCATAACTTTTCCTCTTTCCAATAGTTATTTCTAACTATAAACAAAGTACATAAGCTATGTTGGAAATTTCAACACATCAAAAGAAACAAATAGATATAAATGATTGGGAGGAAACTATATCAAATAAATCAGTTCCTATAGAATATAGAACAAAGATGACACTTGTCACTATTTACTGACCCGCACCAAACTCCATTATAGACTCATCAAATTCTTAAAAGTGATTTAGTATTGAGGTATGTATCTAGATCTATATGGACATTGAAGATTCTAAATGTGTTTTAGTGGCTTTTTGAACTGCCAATCCCTGACCACAATGTGGCGTAGATATATCCTGAAAAAATCACTGTAAATGGCCATAGTGGCCACAACCATTAAACATCTTTGTGGGGGAAGGAAAAGAATGTCAGGTGTTCCCAACCTTTCCACACAGATAAAAATTTAGGGGAACACTACTAGATATAACTAATGGTACAAAGGAGGTCCACTATATAGAACCACCTCCACCACTCCTACGATGCTCATTCCACTTCCTCTTCTTTCCCTATACGTAACTGAAGTTTCTACTAGGTGGTAGAGAAGGGGTAGAATAACCAATATTTCCTACCATATCCATTGTAAGATCCAAACATATATTCCACTAAAATGGTTCCTTAATCCTATTATCCATGAGGCCTCAAGCACACCTCTCCATACGTCATAGGCTTTTGACTAGTAGTGAGGGCCTAAGGTGTGTCTATTGAGAGGCTATTCCATAATATCCAAGTAAGAAACAATGAAAATAAACAAATATCATCCATAACAATAAATAAATAGAGTAAGGAAGTAGTAAATGAACTTAAATAGAAGCATGATGTAATAAAATGGAATGATTTAAAGGCCCAAATGGATATATCATACACATAAAAATAATCACCAATTAGGATGATCATATATACCAGAGAAAATAAAAGAAATAGAAATAAAAGTACATGGATCATCTACTAACTCTGAGACAAACCACATACTCGATCTCAAAGAAACTGTCGAGCTAACCTAGACCAATAATAATAATCCACATAAGTGACTTTTCTCAATCATGAAACACTGGTCCTTAGACCTATCCATCGCACATATATGATCAACCTGAAAGAATACATAAGATCTTTATGTACACTGAGGGTCTTGTACAAGGGGTGAGAAATAATATTAGTAAGAAACCCCCAATGATGAACATATAATCTACTGTCATAAGTTAATTTCCATGAAATATGATCATCCTAGCTGAGAAAAAACTAAATATTGTAAATAAAATATAACCATAGTAAATCCTTGGTTCTATGATTCTGATCAATGATACCTACATCATCCAACAACAGAATATATCTGAACAAAGTTCCATCATATATATATATTTATGTGAGTATATATATATTTCAATTAATACACACACACACAAATATATATATATATATATATATATATATATATATATATATATGGGTAAGGTGATGAAGAACATGAATCATCCACAATCAATTATTGGGTCTGAAATCCCGATAATCTAGACATCCTGTGAATAATTCATCGAGCTAGATGTTATACAAATAAATTTGTGTACAATTATGTCGATCCTTGGGTCCATAATCCCAATGAATGATACCTACTTTGGCCAGTTCTGAAAATGTCTCTGAGACAGCTACATCACCATTGGGAGATAAATTCCCTAACCCTAGGTTCACCTATACTTACGTCCAATCACTAAAATTAAAGATTCTAGGTAATATCTGGATATCTTGTAAATGGTCTATGAGATGGATTCCATACCACTCAAGCTATGTAAATCTAGTACGTTGTCTAAACTCTAGGCCCCGATCCGTAGGTGTTCACAACATCATGACGTGGATAATACTAAAAGGGGATTAACCTTAGGTGATATATAAATAATTCTATCTGAATCCAAGTATATGCTCATTATCCATTCAAACAAACAACTCAACAGACCCATCCCTAGAAAGTACATCTTGGAGATGTAGTAATTGGGCATCTACCCAACCCTAGAGAGAATTTAATGCATCGATCAAGAGAGAATAGTCATCTTTGAGTATATCTCAATTCAATGAGGAGGAGCATCATGTCCAACACTGTGGTAAAGTAAGGCTCATAAGCTAGATCCCAAGAAGTATATATGATCATCCTGATAATATAGAAGGATCAACAGAAGGATCTCGGTAAGAACATCTAGGCATGTAACTAAATAAATAAGATCAATATCCATATATCAAGAAGTAACTTTTGGCATTATAATAATATAACAATCAATAAAAGGCTAAAATTTTTGATCCCATGAAGTGCATATGGGCATCCCAATACATAAGAAGTCTCAATAGATGAATCATAGGAAGCACATTTGGAATCCCTATCATATATCATATAACTTTAGACACATTATCCACAAACCAGGATGCACCTCTGGTAATCATTGATTCATTAAAAGTAAACAATTGAATTCATATATAAAAGAGTTAGGGTTGCCTAATGCCTAAACCCACCACTGCTGCCACAACCCCTTGGGCTCACATGTTTGGTACGATTTCTAAGGTTACACCCACTACCATATTTTCCAAAACCTTTAATGCACTATATTAGGTTTGTTCAAACACCAAGGCACCCACTGGGTCCCTCTAGGTCAAAAAATAGAAGCGACATTCTATTTGGGATCCTTGAGTCCACACACAAATGAAGGAATACCTCTTGGGATCTTACAAGTCAACATGAAAGAAAAGGAATCCCTTCTAGGATCCTTGGAAAGAGAAAATGGACTCATCCTACATGGGATCATTGAAAAGATTATGTAGAGGCATTATTCATGGAATCATTAGAAATATTAAGTAAATAGAGGCATCATGCATGGGATCCTCTAGTTCAAAACATAAGTAGAGGAATCCTATAGGGGGTCCTAAAAAATTATAGATAAGTTGAGGAATCATACATGTGATCCTCAGAAATTATAGATAAGAGAATAAATCCTACTTGGGATCCTCAGAAAGAATAAATAAGTGGAGGCATCCAACATGGGATCATCAAAAGGAGTATGTAAATAGAGGCATCCTACAAAAGATCCTCTAGGAAAAAACATAAGTACATGCATCCTACAAGTGATCCTCATAAAGATTATGGAGGCATATTAATCCTACATAGGATCTTCTAGGAAATAGTAAGTTAATAGAGGCATCCTATATAGGATCATCAATTTCAACTATCCTCACTAGGTAACACCAAAATCTACACTTAAACTCAAGGGAAGGGATACTTAATTATCTGTCTAGGGAGATGGATCATGGATAATATCAAATGAAAGTCTCAATATCAAGAGATATATATATTTTATTATTGGAGGAATAACATCTCCATTAAATCTTATTCCCCCTAAAATCCTATCGGTAGTCCTCAAATAACCCCAAGAATTAAACCATTGAGATTTATGTGAAAAAAAATACTCCAATGGAATACTCATACATCCAATTATGACTTGGGGGAATAAATCTGTGAAACAGTAGACACCCTAAATAGGGTAGTAAGGGAGGAGTATATAGCCTGTATACATGAGTACATAGCATGTACCCTCAATGTATTTCTTGGGTGTGTACCTTCACTAGACATTGTGTATAGAACTCATGTACACGTTATATAGAACCCATGTAAATGGCGTGTACCCTGCATGGGGTACCTTCCCATTTACCTCACATAGTTTGGCCATATATCTTTGTTCAGTAATGTACTTATATATGACATGTAACCCACACATGGTCTATCTATGTTCTCTACCGGACCATAAACCCCTACAAGGGCTATATGGCCATGTTCTCAGCTATAAGGAAGAGTAATACTACATAGAATGTAATCCTAGTACACAACCAATACTTATAAAAATTAATTTTTCTAAATTGAAAGAACACATGGCTTTCATTTCTCATGTGATTGGTATTTCCAAATGGGAAACTCTTGCAATCAGCCCAAAACCCCATTTTATCCCCAAAGGATATAGATTAACCCTCAAGGGGTCTCAAGACATGATAATAGGGCTATAAAACATGAAAGAGGTAAATATATGGGGATTTATGAAAAAACTTAAAAAAACATACCTTTGGGAGTAATCCATTGAAGCTTCATCTGTTTCCATGATCCCAGCTATCGCACGACGATCCAAATCCTCCTGAGATCTGAGGTGGAACCTCCCTTCTTCCCTCCCTTTATCCACTCACTTTCCCTTTTTCTATCTCGGTCACAATAAGGGTAATTCCATAGGGGAATAAATGAGAATACATGGGAAGGATAATAAAATAAAAGAGGAAAAGAAAAGGAAAATAAGGAAAAAGAAAAGAAAAAGGGGCCCGACCCAACCCCATCGCCTGACATGAGTTTATGCATCACATAAGAAAAAAATACTATTCCAGACTCAATGATGGTGATTGAATCTCAATCCAACTCTTTGTTTAAAATATATCACCGGACGTGCATTTTTGAATAATTTAATATTTATTCAATTAAATATTAAATATTAATTATTCTGCAAAAACTCATACAGCTCGGAATCCAATCAAATACCTGTCCTACGGTAAAAACCCTATTCTGATACTAATAGGGTGGTTATAATAATTATTTGTGGTCATATACTATGAGAAAATACCATTTTACCTCTCACGAGCATCAATAAGTAAAAATTCATATTTCTTCTCAAATTATAGTCTAGAAAAAATGGTTCCTTAAAACCTCACAAACATAAGACTTCTTGTCCTTGAGAAGACTTGGTGGTCAAACACAACCATGCTCCCATTATGAGAATATACTCAACTACCCTATCTTGAATATCCAAAAAATGGTCCCACAACATCTATAACTGCCCCATGAGGAATGTACAACTATAACTGACTTGATGCTCCCCACCATAAGATTATATTTATCATTTCTCTAAAACTAAAATCTAAGATCAATGATCCATACTACTTCCATGACTAAATATAATAATTGGCTTGGCCAAAATCACCTATTCCCTAGTATCATGTCAAAACATAAAGTAATCAGTTGTTCCCTCTCCACAATAACTATTCTCATGAAAAATAAATAATTTCTACTGTAATCAGGGGTCACCACCCTCAGATGACCATAGGTTTTATCCCAACTATACAGATTACCTTCTACCACTCCTCAAGTACAACATCAACAGGTTTCTCTATCAAACCAATAAAGATATTTATGAATAAAATAAGTTTAGTGTATAAATGAAACACTCTAAATGTGATCATGACAATGTCAAGATAGGGGAATGTCCATCTCTAAACTAATATTGCACTAAGATTCCATTGATCAACATGTATCACTCTCGTGATCCACACTCACATCAAAACAAAATATACTTGCCTTTAACCAACTCTTGAAACCATGTCTCCCAAAAATTCATGTTCGGGTCCATCTATGGGTCAATCATCTCACAAAACCCAATTTATTCTCAATGTATCCTCTATGATGGAGGGAAATTTCTCATTTTAATCAAAAATATAGGGAAACCAGGACCATAACAGTTCTTTAAAACCATCGTTCCTCTGATTGAATATAGATGCTAACAAATTTATGATTTAAATGGAACCACATGTAATGGATGCATACCATTACCAATTGAATCATGCTACCATGAGTTTTCCATCACAAATCCAAGATTATAATGATACATATCATGTTAGTCTCATTAATTAGGAATATCCCTTGAAACTCCTCTTAAAAATTGGTCACTCTACCTATGCCATAATTTATTTCCATGACCACTCATCACATGACATTATTTTCTAAAATTAAAGCATCAACCATTGAACCACTGGTTAACTAGAATAGGAATTTGAATAGTCCTTCCCATCGAATCTAGTATCAAAATATTACCACCCTAGGTTCTTCCTCATAAACCAAAGGAATCATCATTCCTATTTCAAAAAACTCGAGCACCTCCCATAAATCAATCTCAAAAGAGCATACCACAAGCTCACTACTAAAAAAGAAAAGCATAAACCCTATAAATACTCCTCTCATAGGTTACCCTAAATTAAAAAAAATGAAAACCTACAAGGGTCTAAGTCATAACTAAGAGCATCTAGTCTCCCACCTAACCCTGTTGATCAAGGATCATAACAGGGTAACTATGTCTAACCACTTATCCCATAAGTATAACCTCTTAAAGGTTAGATCTCACAGGGTGTCATCCACATAACTATCTCAAAACTGTGAATCTAATGTTCCTTTCAACCCTATATAATGGGTGTAAGGATAAAATCAACCTACAAGGGTAAAAAGATATCAAGCATCATCCTACTTGGGCCCTAGCCCTCTCTAAGCATCCTCATAAGGGGCTGCTCCCTGAAGTGTCATGATATAAAGAAAATGATAAAGAACTAATCCTCACTAGGTATTTGTATATGGTAATACCCCTTGAGGTTTTTAGTTCACTATGAATGTTTAGTTATCTATTGGAATCATACAAATCAACTCGACTAGATAACCTCAAATGAAGGAATCTACTGTTAATGTTGACCTAAACAGGTAAATAGTATGTGTATAAAATCATCTCAAAAATCTGTGTCATATCATAAACTTGAGGTTTGGTTAATTAAAACTCCATTATAAGATATGTTGGAAAAAATATAGGTTGTTAATGAAATTTTAAATAACTGAACCAAGGAAAAAACACCATATGAGGGGTTCATTACTGGGCACCATGCACCTTATCGACCTACTAGGGTCACTACACTACCCATGAATGAGGACTGAGAAATCATCCTCACCATTGAGCGTCTCATCATAGATATACATAACCTTCCATCAGAAAAGAATATGTATACGAGTCATCCCAATTGAGTAGAATACCACCAAGAAACTATACAAGGAAACACCATTTAGGTTATTGAAAACAATTTAAACAATTGGACTTTATTATTATTAAAGTCACACACTAGTAGGACTATAAGATGATAACTCTACATTCCAAATATGATGCATGAGGCACCTCTTTAATTTTCCATCCAAGAGTAAAAATCATTCACCAACATATTTCTAATAGGCTAAGAGTTAGAGATTCATAATAAATCATAAAATACACACAATATGTGCATTGATCAAAGTGAAAATTTCATAAAACTTTAACATCAAATATCAATAACAGTAATCCCATATCCCTAGAAACCATGACTTCTTATCCAAACAAGTGTTCTCAACTAACAAGTTTGATATCCTTCACAGGTTCCAAAAAATTCCAAATACTCTTATCTACCATATATAGCCATGTACTTAGATATATAGACAAGTTCCACTATATAGAGTACCTTCCCATGTACCTTATATGGTCTATCAATTTATCTTTTTATAGTCATTTACTTATACATGGTGTGTAACCCACACAAGGTCTGGAAATGTTCTCTACACAGCCATGTGCCCCTACACGGGCTATCTGGCCATGTATTGAGATATATGGTCGGGTATCAATATATGACATGTAATCCCAGGACACAACGTGTACTTATAAATAGTAATCTTACTCTAATGGTAAGAACACCATAAATGTGTTACTAAACTACACACCATGTGATCGATATCTCTGAATGGGAAACCCCTCAATCTACCTAAAACCACGTTTTCTCCCCAAAAGCTATAGATCGACCCTCAAGTTCTACTAAAGAGTGATAATAGGGATATAAAACTAGAAATAGGTAAATTTATGGTTATTTATGAAAAAAATTAATAACTGTACTACCTTTTTATGGATTTTGCTAAAGCTTTTCTCATTTCAATGATCTGTAGTTTCTGCACGATAACCTGGCTCCTCCTGATCTCCACTACAGAACCAACCCTTCTCCAACATCTCTCTACTTATAACTTTTTATCTCCTATTAATGTGATTTTTAATCCCAAATGGGAATAATTGAGAATCTTGTGGAATGAGAAGAAAAGGGAAGAAGAAAATAAAAGAAAAATAAGTAAAAAAGAAAATAAAAATAAAAATAAAAAAGGGGTTTGATCCAGCCACGACACCCGACATGAGTTTATGAATCACCTAGTAAAAACCCATTATTTTGGACTCAATGGTGGATATGAAATATTAATCTGACTCTAAATTCAAAATATATCTTTGAATGAACTTATGTGAATAATTTAATATTTAATTAGTTAAATATTAAATATTAATTATTTTGTGAAAAATTGAATGGCTTGAAATCCTACCAAACTCTTGTCTTTTAGTAAAAACACTATTCTGAGACCAATAGAGAGGTCAAAAAATTATCTAAGATCATATGTTAGGGTAAAATTCTATTTTACCCCACATGATCATCTATAATAAAAAATTCACTTTTTCTCTCAAATTCCTGCCTGAAAAAACATAGGTCCATACATCCATTCCTACCATCATTTCCCTATCTGCCTTTATAGAATAGGTATAAATATTTAGCATAAATAACTTTTGAATTAACATCTAGTTACAAAACCAATAAAAACTTAGTATCTTTCAAGTGATCATTCTTTACCACCTCCAGAGAAAAATGAACCAGCTCCACAAAACAATTGGTGTTCTCTAACACTGAGTACTCTTCATACTATAAAGAGCGGAACTGAAGAGAATTTTCTATAAATAAAGAATTTGAAAAGAACTAATGGAAGAAGTGGGTATTTAAACCCTTCCAATACAAGCCCATCTTCCTATCTACCTATAACTTTTAATCCTACCATCGCTTGCTCAGACCCTCGAGTTTGAACATTTCAAACTTCACCTTGATGGTATCAGGTGTATTTAGGAATTCCAAGATCTAGTCTATATTTTATATCCAGTCCTTTGACTCTTTGTGTTAATTTTTACTATTATAATATGGGGTATTCTCATGTAAGAATTCTCATGATTGATCCCTCTCATTCCCATCTCCTAAATGTGCCTCAAAAACTACGTTCAAGAATTGCGGTACATTTTTGTCTTTGACACAAACTTCTTAAATGATAGACTCTATAAGATACTTATTAAAAGGAGGATTCCATTTAGGAGAATATATCATCTTACCCTCATATGAAACCTATGGAAGATTTATTAGAGTCATATCACTAAACACCAAAAATTTAATAAAAGATAAAACAAAAGGAAAATATCAGTTCAAACCAGAAAACGATAAGAAAAAAAAACTAATATTAGGATTAAGAACTCATCACAGGAGACACACATCCCAACATCAAATGGTAACTTGAGTATTTTTAAGGAAATAACTGGCCATTAACTCACCACAAGCAACCTTTTAAGGCCTATAAATACCATATACTATCTATTAGAAATACAAAGAAAAGGAATTTTGAGGGAAAACCATATTGGATACCAATTTTTCATTAACTAGTCTAGGACACCCTCAAAACTCGTACCCAACCAGATATACCACAAACTTGAAGGGCATTTCTGATACCCATGGGATGATAAATATAGCCTGATCATTAATTAAAACCAAAGGGAATGATTGTTCCCAACTTGAGAAAACAACATGTCATATACATACATAGTAGAAATAAAGATAAGAATAAAAAAATAAAAAATAAAAATATTCCATAACTAAAAGGAGACAACATATGCAATACAAATCAAAGAATTTGGAACAAACCAAAAAGTAAAAGTACAGTATAAAAGGATAAATAAAACAAATATGACTACTATATGTGAAAATGATGGAAACATCCCACCATATCACCACCAGATATCTATACCAAACTGATATAAACCTCACTACCTCACTGTAACAACTTTCTATTTACAACATAAAAATACATAACCAGATCTATACACCATAAAAGGGGTTTGCAGGGTATGAGATAAAAAATCTTAGTAAGATCCCTCCTAGGTTTTTCTTATCAGGCCTCTTTATAAATAATCATAATATGATCTTTTTAAAGAAAAATTATTATGATAAGAATTAAAGCAATTTTATATCAAAATCATGGTAAATATTTCCCTTTTCCCCTAGTTTTAGAACAATAGAGGTAAAAAAAATTTCAAAGAATATTTCAAATAACATGTTCATTAGTCAAAATATAAATCATTTATATCAAATCTAAAATTTTATAAGCCAAAAAATGGTAAACAGACCAAGGATCATAATAGGTTAGGATAGAATACTACTTGTACCACCATCAATGACTAGTTAACACCCAAGTACTTAGAGAAAAAGCCTAAGGATCATAAGAAAACCCTATTAGTGAACCCATCAATGATTTCAATAATAGGTACCTAGAACAACAAGCATAGGGAGTAGAGGAATAACCCATGAGTGAACACACTAATAATAAAATGGATGATGGACCCAAGATACACCTTCCACCTAAGTACCCAAGGTGTCCCATGTGCTGTATTTCTCAAATAATTTTAAATGGTTTAACATTTCAAAAATAGTTCCAAAACCCTTTATTCCATCAAAAAAATATTTAAAAACCCATTTCAAAATGCCTTGAAAATACAATTTTCATTAAAAAAAATATAAAATCCATATTTTATCATAGATCCATTTATGCACACAAATCAACCATGCCAGTTTATTTATAAAATTATTTATAAAATCAAGAGAAACTACAGTTCATCTAACATAGTCTAGATATGGAACTACCAACCTCAAACTCAGGTCGAACACTACCCACAATAGAATCCACCAACACTGGAAGGAATATAGAGACAAAAAAGAGGCCCTAAAATTATTATCACATATTTGAATCACATTCTATAAAAAAATATAGTAGAGATGTTAGATCACACATACCATGATAAAAACACCTACCGCACTATAACCAACATGAGATTCCACCTTTAGGAGAAGATTACACAATGGATCTAAAAAGTATACAAAAATGTCACCAAAAGGTCAACAGATCCATAAATGTAGAAACACACTTCCAAAATTAATTGGAACTAAGAAACAAAAAGTTTTATTACTAGAGAGGTGTAGTGAAACCACCATAGAGATCGAGCATCGAATAAAGGAATTTAGAAGGATAGGAGACACCCAAAATCACATGGAAGAGCCTATGGTTCAAGAACTATAGACACACTATGAGGGAGGATGAGTTACAAAAGAGATGAAGATAAAAACAACTTAGTTGAATGGTTTATGTAGTTAACTAGGGATTTACGATATAAAATCCCCACAATACACATACCCAAAAAAATACATCACCTCGTGTTAAAAATCCCAAGTGATTATTTTACATCATAAAATATACATTTACACTATAAAATGGTTTTACATACTAAAGGGTTTTATCAATTTACCCACAACATTTATGTAGTAAGCTACGCATTTACACCATAAATGTTCCCTGTAGGCTAAAATAAGCCTAGGTTTTACTAAAAACTCCCAAAATGATCCTTTATACCCTTTTAAATTGATAAAAAACTCTTAAACATAAAATAGAGTATAGCTTTTATCTAAGATGTTACCAATTTTTTCTTTAATGGGATAAAAAGTATCCTTAGAAGGACAATAGTCTCTCAAACATTTTTAGTATATGAGGATATAGTATGAAGTTCCATCAAAACAAAGAAAAAACTCTCTAATTCATATGATTTCTTAAGAAAACAGAAAAAAGTAGGAAACTGAGCACTCTCAAAAAACAAATAGGGCAACATGGATGAAGGAAATGGTAGAATTTTCAACTTTTAATAAATGTAGAAAGAAAACATGGAACATGCTTGATGGGAATGTGAGTTTCCTTTTAGTGTGGATAGAAAGGGAATTAGGATCATGATTAAAAGTTCTAGAAAGAACCCTCTAATGTATAATGATTCAACTATAAGAAGATAGGGAACTATTAGAACGAATAACCCAACTGTCAAGGGAATTTTCCTCAAAAAATGGAAAGGGAACAAGGATAAGCTTAAGTGATCAATAAAACTAAGGTTTAAATTATTAATTATGTGGTGGTAGGTACTTTTATAATAACCTCAAATTTATGTAATGATTTATTTGATTCCAGGTCTTTGGACTATTTTATATCTTCTATGCTTTCTAAGGAAATTAGATTTTTCCCTAGCACCTTAATAAGGTAGTTTTCAATCAAGAATCATAGTGGAAATCTTATTGAAAAAAGTATCTATCTGTAATTTCCCATTGTAACGCCCCGACCCTAGTTACCCAGAGTCGGTGCATTATTACATAACATTGGCATGATCATGAGAAAGATCAAGTCTCGAAAGACCGATTAGTTTAGTAGCCTTGGAATAACTAGATACATCCATAAATGTTTACATTACATCATAAAAAAAAACATTTTGTCTTCATATCCCCTCATACTATCCCTGCATGTCATTCATAAATTACTTCTTCATAATCCTGGAAAAAAAAAATAAAACATTGAAAGGGGTGAGCTCGGATGCTCAGTAAGGATAACATTATAGCATAAGCTTTCATAAATAATCATAAACACTTAAGGCAATTTATAACTAAAACAAAAGCCTTTGAAACTTGAACTTTAAACATGGTATGGCATAAATAAAATGAAATAATGCCATTTACTTACTCACATGGATATTCTACTAGTCGAATGATCACATGCAATATCAATAACCACTTTCATAATGATGGAATGCATAATGCCAGACTATCATAACCACATAGCCAAGGCCTCGTGCCAAGACTACAAATAAGATTTTGCCAAGGCCTTGTGCCAAGACACTAGTTTGTCTCATGAGACCTACCGATGCATCGAGGAGCTATAGCGGGCTCCACCCGTCACTTATTAAGTCCAATTCATTCCTCATATGAACATGTTTAAACGTAACATAAACATTCGTATTAAAACTAGCATACGAAATGTCAATACTTTTACCACAAACCATGAATGGTATAAAAACAGCACATCCACAGTCAAACATAACTCATTTGATACAATATGGAAGATTGTATTGTATCACATTAACCTCAATCATGAATAATGAAGGATGTTGACATAGATTAAAATAATCATCAAAACTATTTGAGAGAAATATCCCCCTTTTCTTGAAAACATTTAAAAGTCACACTATTTGTCAAGAAGCCATTTAAAAGTAGATTTTTGAATCAAAGTGTCCCATACCACTTTGAAACTTTTTAAAAGGAGTTTTGATTTTAAAACTTTAATGTCCATATAAATAAATCCTTAAAACCATTTTTTAAAACATGGACATTAATGAGAAAGATTTAGATGAATAAGTCTTTAAATCATTTTAAAAATGGTATTTTAGTTAGAGATTCCAACCAAAAGAGACACTTGAATACAAATAATTGTGGTAATAAAAACTTTGTAATATCATGAGAATAAAGGGATTCATGATATACTATGTCAAAGTACGTTATATAAACCACATAAAAGTGATTTGGTGTATATCAACAAATAAGTCTCAATGGAATGTAAATTGAGATGAAATCTCTTGTAAAGGTTGTATCCTTAGGTTAAGGATAAATCAATGACATAATTATGTGTGACAAATATAAATACACTAAATATGATTGGATATTCAGTGTAAAACAATCAAAGTACATTCACACATATTCTTGTAAAAACAATACAAACGAATTGGATGTTTAACTCAACAAATGGAGAATGAGTTAAAATTACTCTTATCAAATTCATATCAATGACTTGAGAATTACCAATGGAGTGATTATGTGAATCAAACTTATATCCACAGGAAGGGGAGTGGAAATTATGACATAATCAAATGAATAGTGATTCCACACATAATCTTGGGGTAATATAATCAATGAAATATGTGTAAAGCCAAATGAGTGGAAATTGAAATCTCAAATTCCCTTATCGATTAGGTAACTTTCGAAACATACACCCATGAAAGAAGTATCATACCATGATGATGTAAATACCCATAAATTAAATTATATTACACAATGAATACAATCATGGGCAGTACACATACACCACATGCAATAATTAAGTGGTGAACAATAGAATTCTCACGAAATTAAAAGTGAGATTAGAAAATCCCTTACCACGTTAATCGACTGAGTCGTATGGCCAAAAGTTAATAACCACCAAATGATTTACAGAATAACATTAATATAAAGAGAATCATGATAATATATATCAAATGGTAGTACACAATACACCACTTTCAATAATTTAGTGGCAAACAATGGAAATCTCACGGAATTGAAAGTGAGATAAGAAAATCCCTTACTTTGTACTTTTTCCTTGGTCGATGGTAGGTTTACCTCCTGTATAATGGTGAAATAATTGTTATTGAATAATACAAGAATCATTTAATTTAATATGATATCATATATGATCTTTTAACATTGATTTGTTAATAATATCTTAGTATTAACGCCGTTTCGGGTGTTAACTTACTCATTTTATTTTATATGTTTTGTTACATAAGTCATGTTTGTTGTATCTTATTCATATCCAGAATGATATCAAGTCCTTAAACATCATTTTTAAATCATTAAATGATAATTATACTTGAATGGATACGATGGATAATGAATCTCATCGCGTTCGTGGAGACGGTAGTCCGTACGTACGCACGAACGCTACTTCCATTTAATTTTTTATTTTAAAAGAATCGAATCCAAATGATACATAGGTATATTACTATTCCAGTATAATATAATATTTTATATATGTTACTTAAGTTCATTAACACCATCCTTTATACGTTCCATGTGTGGTATGAACGAGTCATATCATTTTAAGGGGGCGGTAGTCCGCACTTCCTCAAATGAAATTATCGTATGTATATACGACATGAAACGAATAATGGTATGAAATAAAATGGAATTACAGAAGCTTATATATAAAATATATATCATTAATATCATATTTAATTACAGTTCCATCATAATGGCCACCATGAGAGGCGGTAAGATGTTTTTGAACAATCATCGTTTCGTGAGGCGTTAGTTTGCCATCCACAGAAACATTATGTTCATCATCCATTAGATGGAGTTGTGTGTATGTGTAGTTTGAATACTTCTTATAACAACATCCTAGTATATTGAGGATACTGGTGTTGTTACAAAAGAAGTGAAATAAAAAGAGTTTGGGGGTTGAAGAAGCAAAATAAATGAAAATAATTTAAGAGAAATCGTTACCTTTAATTTAGGTAACTCACTTTGGTTGGAACCAAAGGACTTGTTGAAATGCTTTCTGCCTAAGGGGAAGCTTCAAGGAGGAGGAGAGGGATGTGGGGAGCTTAGTTGGGCAGAGTTTGGACGAGCCAAGTGGCTTGATAGGTGTGAGGAAATGAGAAGGAGGAGTGCCCTTTTATAAGAGGGGTGAGGGGCACCTTTGGAAAAGCTAGAAATATTAATTTATAATAAATTCATATTTGGTTTCCAATGGCTCCAAAGTTGACTATTCAAAGTTTGAGGTGGGGATAGGTCGAAAACAACTAATCCAATAGAATTTAGACAGGTTTGGGTACTTATATTAACCTTATCTTTAAGTATTAACTCTAAGTTAATTAGTTTCACTTTTACAATGTCTCTTTGTATTTTTATATAATATGGTTAATAAACTTACTATATACATCCAAAAGACCCCCAAGTGGTCCATTAATGATTAACCTATCATAATATAAGTCTCTTGGCCGAACCTTAGATTTTTAGGAATTTAATATCAATTAATAATATAATATTTGTTTTAAGAACTCTTTTATGTCAATTTTGACACTATTCACTAGTTGATTTTTGTGAAACTCATAACAGATTGATTACTTCGAACAAAGTCAAATAAATCAATCCTAATATATCATATTATCCTAGAAAATTTGTTTAATTCATTAAAAGTTTAATATTATAATTATTTGGGTATTTATAATATCAATTATGTTAATTTTTTACTATTTTAGTAATTACTGCATCATCATTGTGTCATAAATAAAATAAATTATTTAATGTCAAAAAATTATAAATAAAATATAATTATGTAGGAAATCTTTTTAGATTTCTAATGAATATTTATAATCTAAAATCCAGCATATATAACCCTATGTAACAATTGTTTTGCTAAAAGATATATGCTTGTGTCATTTTTGTATTCATTTTAACTTAATTAATATAAAGTGTCATTATCACTTACAAGTGGATCCATGGGGTCCCAAAATTGACCCAAAGATGCCCATGGTCGACCATGTATCAACCAATAGGGTTAAGACACATTTTAGGGTAATTTAGTATTATTATAATATTATTGTTTTTAACCCTTATTTACCGGATTTACCCTTAACCATGGTAAATAAAATATTTACCGCAGTAATTATTCAAAATGTCTAAAAATAAAAGTTACCTATTTACACAATTTGGACATCCTGATTCCAAATATGGAATCCATTTTTCTAAATTCAAAACACAGAAGTGGCAGAAATTAATTTAAAATTAATTCCCGCTGTCAAAACAAAAAGCGTGTTTTTAAGAGATAATAACTATCAAAAGATTGACACTTGTTTATGTTCGGTTTAATTGTAAAATTATGTCCAATGACCAACATTATATTAAATGGTAAAAATATATTCTAAATATACTTTAAAACCACTCAAATTCACAATTTATCACTATTAATTATTTTGATTAAAAAAGTTGTTTTTAATTAAAATTTAGTAATTTTCACTATTCATCAAAATATGAAAGTTATCCGAAAAGTACCAAAATTTCACCTTAGGCTAAATTCGATATTCCGAATCCAAAAATGAAGTCCATTTTGAAATATAAAATATATATAATTTCTAAAAGTAGGTATTACTATTCATAACGGCTAGTTTGATTGGTTGTGGTGTGTTAAAATCTCGAAGTTGCGTACAATGCACGTCATTGCATTATTCGAAAGGAAACATACCGAGGAAGCTTGGGGTGTTACACCCATTATGTCACATGAACATAACTTATTTGAAAAATTTATTATTATATCTATGGTTTAATTTGATATAATCCTTGGTATGGATTGGGCTTCAAATTATAATGAGAATATTTACTACCAAGAGAAGGATGTTATGATTCATGATGGAGATGTGGAGTCCCTTATATTTATAGGGGAGGGTACATCATCTAAATCACATCTGGATCCACTTAGAGTAGTTATCCTTAATTAAATTATTAAAGAAGAAGAGTTTACAATAAATATAAATGAGAAAGGTATCATTAAAATAGAGGATGTACCGATTTTGCATGAATACATTGATGTGTTTCTTTAAGAAATACTTAAACATACACCTGATTAGGAAGTTGAGTTTCCCAATGATCTCATCCATGATAAAAAACCTATATATAAGACTTCATATAAGATGAAAATAATGAAATTAGTGGAACTAGAGAAACAACTACAATAGTTGTGTGATAAGGTATTTATACACTCTAGTGTTTCACAATGGGGATCCCCTATTCCTCTTATTAAGAATAAAGATGGGTTTATGATGTTATATAATGATTACAGTGAAGTAAAATCTATTAATAAAAAGAACAAGTATCATATGCCTTGTATTGATGACTTATTTGATCAAATTAAAGTATTTTAATATTTTTTAAATATTGATATTCATTCTAGGTATCAGAAACTACAAGAAAATAAGGAAGATATTCCAAATATGACTTTTCATATGAGGTATGGACATTATAATTTTATATAAATTATATTTGGATTGAATAATCCACCATATGTTTTTATGGATCTAATGAATATATTAATCAATATTCATAATAATTATTTCATCATGTTATTTATTTATTATATATTAGTATACTCTAAAAGCTATGATGATCATAAGACTAATTTTTTAATAATTCTCAAGACTCTTAGAGAAAAAAGAGTGATATTTAAAATTTAACAAATGTGAATTTTAGCTTTAGGAAGTATCTTTTCATAACCATGTTTTCTATAAGTATGGAATATCAGTAAATCATTAAAAGAAAATTACAGTGATAAAATTTATATTACTAATTAATATAACTAAGTATGTAGTTTCCTTTGATAATTAGGTTGATATCAATGATTTGTTCAAAAATTTTCTTGATTAGCAAACCCATTAACTAATTTGGAATGTAAAGGGGTTATGTTCATATAATCTGAATACTGTAAATAATGTTTTAAAGAATTAATTTAGATATCAGTCAATTCACTGATATTGAAATTATCATTAGGAAGGTATGTAGTTTTGAAATATAGTTATGGAACATTGAAGGGACATAGATGTTTTCTTATAATGAATGATAAAGTTGTATCCTATACATTAAGGTAGTTAAATATTCTCAAATATAATTATAAAACTCATGATATTTAGTCAAAAACCATAATATTTTCATTGAATATATGTACGAATTACCTTTAAGGTGAAATATGTGAAATATATGTGGATAAAAAATGTTTTAAATAAATATTCTCATATAAAGTGCTCAATATGAGGCAAAGGTGATGAATAGAACTACTCAATGATTATAATTTATCAATACACTACCACTCTCAGAAGGAAAATAAGGTGGATAATTCATTAAGTAGGAAAGAACATGTGGTTTTGAATATTAATTGAGTAAAGTTGGATATGGAAATCAATATAGAAGGGGAAACATCACATATATTATAAATTATTTCCAAATCATCCTTATCAGAGAAAATACAAGGTTCCCAGTTTAATGATAAAAATATTCAGAATAAAATGAAAGTCGTGAATGATGGGAAGTTTGTAGAATCTATCAATAATGATGGTATATTGAAATTTTGAATGAGGATATGTGTTCCATCCATTTTTGAGATGAAAATAGTATTATTAGATGAAGATCATAACACATATTTCTCAATACATCATAGTAGCACTAAAATGTACTATGATTTGAAGGAACATTTTTGGAGGGATAATATGAAATGGGAAATTATAGACTATGTATTAAGATGCTTAGTTTTTTAAAAGGTAAATACTAAGAGACAATATACTAAGAGAGTCATGCAACCTTTACTTATTCCTGTGTTGAAATGTGATGATATTACAATGGAAATTTTCACTAGATTTCAAAAGAATCATTGAAAGAATGATTCCATATGGGTTATTATTTATTTTTTTAACAATTACACACATTCAATTGGTACAGGGGAAGATATAACTCTTGAAAACCTCACGTGACACTATATTAATGAAGTTATAAGACTTTATGATGCACCTATTTTGATTGTATCTAATAATGAAATGCAGTTTACATAAAATTTTTAGAAGAGTCTTTAGAAGGATCTTGGAACTATTTGAGTACTACCTATTATCCTCAAACTTTCTATAGTCTGAATGTATTATTTTTACATTTTAATATATTTTTAGGCCATTCTCTATTGAATTTCAAAGTATTTGGGATTAATATTTACCTTTATTGGAATTTTCATATGATAATAGAATCCATTAAAGAATTAAAATGGCACCATATAAACAATGGTAATAAAATATGCGTCATAGTCCAAATTATTTTGATGAAGTTGAAAAAATGAATATTGTAGGACTATATCTCATGGAATTGAAAATGGGGAAAATGAAGACTATTCAGAATCATATTAAGGCTATTTAAAGTAGACAAAAAAATATTCCGATAACTGAAGGAAGGATTTATAGTTTGAAGTGAGAGATCAGGTTTTCCTAAAGTTATATCCATAGAAAGGTGTTATAAGGTTCTAAAATTAAGGGAAAATAAGTCATAGGTACATAATTACTTTTAAAATTTTGGAAACAATTGGATCTTTTTCTTATTGTTTGGAAATTAAACCTAGATTCAAAAACATTCATGATGTGTTCTATATCTCATAATTGGGGAATTACATTCCAGGACCAATGCATGTCACCACCTTTGAGGAAATATAATTCTAACATGATTTATATTACAATAAATATCCTAGCTAGATTCTGTAAACTAGATAGAAAGTGTTGTGGAATCATACAACTCAGCTGGCGAAGGTTCTTTGGAGAAATAAAAAACTAGAAGAGGCAACATGGGAGCTTGAAGAAGTTACAAGGAAGGGTTACCCACATTTATTTAATAGTTTAATTTTATCACAATTTAAAGTATTAAATTATTTAGTGGGGGAAGGGAATTTAATACCTAGCATCATCATATTACATGTAGACATTACATCCCTAGACTATTACCCAATGAAAATCCTATTATTTTATCTTTATAATAGAAATAGTTAATGGTTATATTTAAAATTAAAATTTCTAAATTTTATAAATTTAATTATATAAAATAGATATCATTTTTGAATTTATAAGGATGAAATTATATTATGTATAATTTTTTGGATTTTTAGAAATAGTTGATTTTTGGGTAAATAGTGAATAATTTCAATTTTTGAAAAATTATCATTTATTTTCTTTAAATAAAGTGATTTAAAAGTAAAATTATGTTTTTTGGATCTACGTTTTAAGTAAAATAATATAAATTTGACTATAATTAATTAAATTAATTCCATATTAATCAATATTATATTTTATTTTGATATAAGATTATTTTTATGCTTAAAAACACATTTTTCTAAAAAACTATTTTTTATTGAATTTTGGGAACATATATAAAAATTATTTTCTAATAATAATAAAAATTTAATCTTGAAAAATTCATATCATTTTTGGAATATGTAGGTTTAAATTTATTGATTAGGTCATTTTCATTTTTGGTCATTATGAATAGTGACTGGTAAAAATGTTGTCACCATAGAAAACGGGTAAAACAAGTAAATTAATGTTAAAAACTTGTGATAAGGTTATAAAATATCATATTAATTCTTATTATATGTGATAATTTCAAACCTTATCATCTTACTTTTGAAATTTAATTGTTTATTTTCCTCTCATCCATGAGTAATACACTAATAATATTTAATAGTTAAGAATAATTACAACTGTGCCACTCACATCACTTATAAAAGGGCACCCCATCTCATCTATTCTTCACACTACTTAAGATATTTATCTTGAACATTATCTACCCAAATAACTTTAAAACATCCCCCATGTTCTATATATCTTGGTCTCACCAAAATACCACTTCAAGAAAGCTTAAGGTGTACGCCAAAGGAGGCTTCTCAAAGAAGAGGTATAAATATTAACAAGTGTTTTCATGTTTATTTCTTATTACAACTCCTTAAAATATTCTATAACCATGATAATATGATCAAATAATCATCTTAAATATACTGAAATTCTATTATTTTGATTGAACATGACTTTATCATCTCATTTTCCATCATATGTAAAAAAGAAAACATTGCTTGTGTATACGTACGACCTAAGATTTCCACATTGCAATGTAATTCATTTTTCATAACCACTTTACTTGGATGATTATAAATATGAAACTAATGAATATATATGATTTTTATTAAATAATTATTATTATATAAATATTATATATTTTTTACCTTCTTACCATTCCACCAGCTAAAAAATTATAACGTCACTCATGTAAATGTTCAGACTACCACCTCCACGAAGCAATGTGATTAATTTTTCACATCCTCCATTCATGGATGAAATTAAAATTTTATTTAATATATAAATATAATAATTATTTAATTATTTTTATTATAGATATAATTGAACCCTAACCCCTTTAACCATAGTCAACACACCGAGGTCATTTTGAGGTTATTTTCTGAAGGACCCCAAAATTTATAACGTCAACTTAACTGATTTACTAACTATATAATAAAAGGTAATAAATTAAATAAAAGAGATTATGAAATTGAAATAAAAAAAAAAGTTATTAAAAAAAATATAAAAAATATATATTTTAATTATAATGGAGTTAAATTACGTATGTGGTGAGTCATACTCGAGGTAAAGATTTATTCAACAATATTATTTTTATTCAAGATTGTTTATGTTTAAATTTAAATAATAGGAAATTATAAGAGTTTTATATTTTAAAATCCACATATTTTCTTCTTATCTATTTATTTATGGATTTACTCATTTTACTATCAGTTTCCTCTCTTTGTTACTTAAAATTACTAAGACTATTTTTATGGAAAACTAACAATATTTATCCTTTTGGTTGGAGATATTTCTCCTCCATATCCATGTTTTCTATAATGTTTTCAAGATTTTTTTAACTATGATCCAATAATTATTTAAATTGATTTTTATCTATATTTTATTTTATTTAAAAAGGTTTAAAATGAATATTCTTATCATTTTCTGAATGAGGTGGTAACGAACCAACCCAGGTCACTAGACAAACCACCATAAATGGTCTGTCACATGGTGAGATATAGAAATGAACCGCAAGTCTCCTGTAAAAATGAAGAAACATCAAAGTATAATGCATAATAAAGGAATAAATATCCACAATATATATAAGTCAAACTAAATAGTCTAAAACTATAAATATAAAATATACCATAATAAACAAGTCTTTATGTTACCATCCATCACCAGCAAACCATTCCACTACGAAGGTGAAAAATGGAAAGAGGCCTGACATGCTACAAGATTCCCTTCTATTTATATGAGTCCTAAAAAAATGTCTATAACCACCCAAAGTAAAAACCAACCATGGATACACCACAAGATAAACATGTGAGAAAATATCCATGAAATAATCCATCATGTAATAAAATAGGTATAAATGAAAAACATCACCATTTGGTATCTATAGTATGAGAATATATAATAGTAAAAAAAGTTTCCTAAACCAAACATATGTTGGTTCCAACCAACATCGATTGCTTCCACAGTTTATTAGTATCACAAAACCTCTAGTGATGTTACACACACTAAAGTGACATGTCCATTTCTTGATGCACCCAAGGTTCCCAATGTTCTATGTTTTTCAAAACCACTTCAATATCCATGATCACATATAATAAAACCTTCTCATATCAAATAAAATCAATTTTTAAATCCAAATACATTTAAAAATGTGAACTGTTTTCCAAAAATTCCTTTCAAATGTCAAACATAAATTTTCATTCAATAACCCAATAAAATTGACAAGAACATATAGAAATTTAAGAATTATAACCACTTGCATAGATACACATGCCTAAATAATGATAAAAACCTAACCTCCTTTGATAATGGAGATTTTAAATCTATATACCGGCCTTCTAAAGATAAGCCACAAAATAAAACTACAAAGGATCGATAAAAAACAATAACTGATCATAATATGAATAAAAATCATGGCCAATGCCACTTCCATGACCAATGAAAATTAATTAATAGGAATACCTCTTACCAAGGATATATGATGAAACTTCTATGGGAGTGAACCATTGAACAAAGTAATTTTGAAGGAGGGAGATTACTGAAAATCATCCAAAATCACCCTCAAGCTCGAGAGGGATGTCTACACACTGGATAAAATAAAGGGTTATGTGTACAACATGGTTATAATAATTTCCCCCAAATAATTCCCACCATGAATACCTTTTATAGTGTGAAATCCAAAAAGTTCAAGTACACTAAAAAAGTTTCATATTGGGTTAAATTAAATCCCAATTGACCCATTCACGATGTGTAATGGTTTCAAATCTTGTAAATTTTTACACTATAAACAATAATCATGATATATTCCTTGAAATTGGTTAACATCATGCAAAATATTCATGAAATGAATATGTCTAGCTGGCAGTGCACAATCTAGTTTCTTATTAAAAATCCCTGAGGCAATTCTTTAGGCACTCTAAACCCAATAAGTACCCTCTTAATCCATTTACACATTTATACCTGGATTCCACTAATTAAAACTAACATACATACCTATAATTTTGGATAATGTCCCTAGAAAAGGCTCTAAATCCTTGAGAATCCCACAATGCACCCAAACAAAAAGAGAAACCAAAGTAAGAGACAAATAATACCTGAAGGAAGGTAACAGTGTGTTGAAATCTCCCCATTGTAAATGCTTTCTATCCCTAAAGTCCTAAATGTCCTAGAATTGAAAAAAAATTAAGTCCACTTATACCTCATTAACAATTCCTTCTCCCACATCCCATGGATATCCCATTTGTACTTCTATAATACATAAAACAAAGGAATAATTTTAGCATACATCAATTTCTCTATGAAATCCATAATATGAACTATTTTCTCAACCATAGTTGTTTCATTATCAAGATCAAAATCCTCCCATTCAATCACATGGTAAAGATATGGTCAATACCTCCTTAGTTGAGAAATTTGAAACACATCATAGATTGATGTTAAATGAGACTATAATTCCAACTGATATTCCAAATTTCCTAGTCATCCAATGATCTCAAAGGGTCCCAAAAACATCGATGACAACTTATCCTGGTTACCCAACTGACGATGTCCCAAGAGAGGTGAAAATATAAGAAAGAAATGATCACCAAACTCAAAATCCAATTGAGGATGACCATAGTCCACATAAGATTTATGATGACTCTATTCCATGATCAATATCTTCTAGATCAACTACCCCTTTCTTATCATCTCCTAAAAAAGGCTCAGCTTGATCAAGGACCACTCTCCCAACTCTTCCAAACACAAGGAATATGTACATGGATACCCATAAAAAGCCTCAAAGGGTACTATTTTGATTGAGGCTTGATAAATATTATTATAGAAAAAATAAACTAAAAGAAAATGTTTTTTCTAAGGACCACTAAAATCAGGCACACAACCTCAGAGAATATCCTCAAGAACCTATATATCCCTCTCTATCTTTCCATCTATCTATGGATTATATGATGTGCTCAATTTCAACAAGGATCCAATGCATCCTATAAAAATTTCTAAAACCTGGATGTGAAACTTGGGTCCCTATTAGAAACAACCATAGTGGGAACCCCATGATGTATCACAATCTACCAGACATATAAGTCCCCAAGCTATTTGAATTTCATTACCTCCTTGATAAGAAGGAAATGTGATGGTTTTGTTCATCAATCAATGAACAAAACTATCATGCAATAAAATAGGGAAGAATGCAATTTGGGTGATCATTGATCGATGAAAAAAACATGTAGGTCTCTGGTGATCCATCATAATTTTCTAGAAATCAATACACCATGATACAAAATTTACAATCAACCATCTTATCCTCGACCACCAATACCAATGTCTCAAATCATGATAAAAATTGGTAGTACCTATGTGTATAGACAAAAAAATATTGGTTTCCACTATCCATAAAATCCAACCTCATAGGAAAAGGAACAAACAACCGATTTTGGAAACAAAAGGCACCATTATGAGACCAAGACCACTCACTCGATTTCTCCCCACCATAAAGGATTTTACTAAATCTCTAATACTCAAGGTCAGATATCTAATTGATCTAAAACCACTAATTAAATGATGAGTTTTAATTTATTGAAGACAAAAATACCTACCCACCATATTATTTCATTCCCAAGCTTATCTCACCAAAAAAACTCATTAGATACCACTCTTCCATTAATTCCTTCATTGTTTGTGTCTGTAATTTTCTGCTCAGTGCATTAGTGACCACATTCCGTTTTCTATTTGTATAAGAAAGATCATAATCAAAAGTCTAGAGATAGTTTACCCTACTACTCTATCAAAATTTCAGATCCCTATGAGTGAAAATATATATCAGGTTCTTATGATCCGAATATATTGTAAATTGACCCCTAAAGAGGAAGTGACACTAAGTTTTTAGCACCTGAATAACCCTTGAAAAATCAAGATAATGGGTAGGGTATTTTTGATCATGAGGGAATAATTGGTGAGAGATTTAGGCTATTACCTATCACCTTGACATCAAGAAACACCCCAAAAACCTTTCTAAAAGCATTGTAGAAAACATTATTACCCAAACCTGGTTCTAGAAGAATAAAAACTAAGGATAAAGTTAAATTAAAATTGAATTACTCAAAATATTTATGACATTTTTCATTCCACTAAAAATGTACACCCTTATATGTTAAATATATCATCGAAGATTAAATCTGAGAGAATTCCCAAAAAACTAACCTATAATAACTAGACTACTCCAACAATATTCATATATCAAAATAATTTCTAGGCCATTCCCAGGGCATAAAAACCTATACCTTTTCAACATACACTATGACACCCCTATCAAATATAAAATTCCCTAAAAACCTTACTTCTTGAATTGAAAAATCACATTTGGAAAGCTTACCATATAAGTGATGTTCCCTCAAAGTTCTAAGAATGATATCTAAATGGTCCATATACTCCTCCTCTAAATTAGAGTAAACCAAAATATCATCTGTGAACATAGCAAAAAAAGAGTCTATAAACCGATGAAATATATAGTTAATTGACATCATGAAAACCATAGGAGTGTTAGTGAGACCAAATGGAATAATTATAAACTCAACATTTCCATACCAGCTCCTAAACACTGTCTTTGGGATATCCTCTTATTAAAATATCAAATGGTGGTTCCCTGAAAAAAGTTTAACCTTTGAAAACCAACAATCCTCTCTAATATGATCAAAGATATCATAAATCTTTGGAAAGGTATATTTTTCTTTATAGTCAGCTAATTTAGATTTCTCTAATTAACATAACATATGAAGTTCCTGTCTTCTTTCTTAGAAAATAGGATAGACACAACCCATGGTGACATGATAGGATGAATAAATACCTTATCCTTGAGATCCATAAGATAGAACTTAAGTTCTTCCAACTCATCTAGAACCATATGATAAGATGTAATAGAACTAGTAATTGTACTAGGGTACAAGTCTATTGTAAACTTGAACACTCTCTATCGTGGTAAACTAGAAAAATGATTTGGAAAGACATTAGGGTAAATATACACCACCATAAGAAGTGTAATGATCAAATAGGATCAATGAAATCTAGGAACAATTCTAACAATCGAAATCAGATCACCCCAGTATACGGAACAACAAGATCCACTCCCCCAGACCTGGAATCCCATTATCTTGAAAGACATGAGTAATTAAATAAATATATATATAAACCAAAATCAATGGTGATAATAGTTAATATGGGTCATAACACTGATCATCCAATCCATTACAATAACTATGTTGAAGGTATCAAGATCAAGAACCAAGAAGTACCACCCCATCTCATGTTCTACTATTATCACTCAACATGATGGACACTTGAAATCTTGTTTAGAACTATTTCCCAAAGGAATGAAAAAAATACAACAAGAATGACATAAGATCCAAATGAAAGTCCAACACATCTACTAAAATTGATGATATAAAAGAATGAGTAGCACTTATATCAAACAAAGCTGTCACTATAGAATATGAAATAAACACCATGAATATAACTATAGATATACCAACTTCAGATTCCTTTTGTTCTTACTCCACTGTATAAAGACATCTGATACTAGCTCATCTATGAGATTTATTAGCCACATGAACACCCCCTTATCATGAGGATAAGATCCACCAAACTTGGAAACATTGGTGTGAACATTCAAACCCTTTTTGAGATTGGATCTAGACTTATTTCCTCAGGACATCCCTTTACAAAAATTCTTCAGATGGATATATTTTCCATGACAATAAAAATTCTTGGGATACTCCATTCAATTATGTTTGGTATGACCAGGTCGTTTACAATGATAGAAAACAACCTATTTTTGTTCAGATCAATCATTTAAAATTGGTCCTGAAGAAAACTGGATACCTTTATGCTTTCTTTTATAGCCAAAAAATACACCCTGGATAATAAAATTGCTATCTAAAGGTCCTAACAAACATGTTTTTTGACTAATGTTAGCCTCTTCCAAATATTCCCTTTAGAAAACCTCCCCAAAGGTCAAAAGGCACATAAGAGTCAACAATGACTGAATATCATCCCACAAACCCAACTCAAACCTCTAAGACTCCAAGTAATAATTGGTGACCAGCTCTGGTGCCAAGTTCACCAACTCTATAAAATGGATGGAATACTCTAGAATGGTATTCCCTCCTTGTTCTAAGGTCAAAAAATCCAGAGAATTTTCCCCTCATAATATCTCAGGATAAAATTGGTTTCAAATATTTTCTTAAAAATATCTCGGTGATATCCTCATGAAACATAGCTTGGAAAATAGAGTCCCACTATATCCTTTATAGCCCCTATAGTATATAGTTGAAAAAACCCACCTTAGAGTCCTTAGGAGTATTTAGAAAGTTGAATATCCTCTCAATCAACTTAATAAATTCTTCAGATTCCTAGGGTACTTTGTCACCAAGGAAGATAGGTTGATTATACTTAGTAAATTATAATCCATGATCCACTATAGGTTCCTAACACCTGCTTTACCTAGAGTCTGAATAGTGCATATTCCAATTTTTACCAAAGAAGGTCCCACTGAAATATTCACCCGTGGAACTTGTCTTGAATCTTCCTAACTTGGATTTGAATTATATCCTCTGGGAGGCATTGTCTAATAATCATAAGACAAAAACCAATCCATCACGAGAAGATTCAAAAATCCTAGAACCAACTTTAGGTATCCATATCAATGCTTTAAAATAACCTAAATTTAAAGAAATCAGAAATTATTTGACAAAGACTGAATAAAAGAAAGGAAACAACCATTTAAATAAACCTAATATCCGATTTATTTAAAAAAACTCAACCACCAAGTCTCAATATTGTTATTAATTCTTAACCACCAATGGTAATTGAGATTCACACATGAAACTGAGCTTCCCATGACCCTTTTCGGCACTTAATACTTGAATTATAGTGCTCCTAACTCTGGTCTACCAATAATCCTTACAATACCTAGGCAGTGTCAACAACACTCTTGGATGAGTATTCCCTTTGATAATAATTTGTAATGAAATTACCCATGTATACTAGATAATCCACACAGAATGGTCTACCGCATGGTGAGTTACAGAAAGGAACCAAAAGTCTCATTTAAAACTAAAGAAACATCTAAGTACACCATGGAAGAAATGAATACATATCAATGAGAAATACAAGTCAAGAAAAATAGGCCCAAACCTAAAATATAAAACATAATAGAATAAAAAAGTCTCTATGTGACCATTCTTCACCACCAAACCATTCCCCTATGAAGGTGAAGAACACCAAGAGAACCTAACATGCTATAATATCCCCTTACCATTGCCTAAGTCCTGCAAAATAGGGTTTACAACTATCCAGAGGAAAAAGTAGTTTTTTAGAACATAGCCCATTAGGATTCCACTAAATAATCTATACAAGTTCTAATATCAATATTGCACAAGTTATAACATTAAAACAAAATCCATTTTATAAATCATTTTTATAAATGAAACCATTTTGTAAACATTATTTCATTTTCTGTAAATGAATAAAATATTCACCAAATCTAGAAATATTATAAATATAAAATAAAATTTAGAAATCATAGGAAAAACCATCTAGGGATACACCATAATATAAATATGTGAGAAAATACCCATGAAATATTCCATCATGCAATAAAACATGTCCAAATGAGGGAGAAAACCATTTGGGAATTATCCTATGGGAATATTTACTAGATATAAAATAATTATATACTAATAATATGTTGGTTCCAAAAAATATCATGTACTTCCATAGTATATCAATATCAAAAACTTCTAGTGGAATTACACCCACTGAAGTGATATGTCTATTTCTCGACACACCCAAGGTTCCCAATTTGCTAAGTTTTTCAAAAACCACTTCAAAATCTATGATCACATTTATTAAAATATTTTCATATAAAATAAAATATGTTTTTAAAGCCAAATACCTTAAAAAATGTAAATAATTTACAAAAAATCCTTTCAAATGTAAAATATTCATTTTCATTCAATAACCCAAAGTAATTGAAAAGAACATATAACAATTCAAGAATCAGAACCACTTGAATAGATACACCTACCTCAAGAACAATAGGAACCTAACCACCTTCGACAGTAGATATTGGAAACCAAAAGATTAACCTTTGAAAGAAAATGAATGAAAGAAAAATGTAAAGGATCGATAAAAAACACCAAACAATAACAATATAAATCAAAAATAGGACCAACACCCCTACCGAAACTAGTGACAATGAATAAGTAGGAAGGCCACCTATTGGGGATTTGCAACGTAGCTTCCATGGGAGTCAAACGCTGAATGGAACAATCCTAAAGGAGGGAGATCACCCAAAATCACCAAAAAATATCCCTAAATCTCAATTGGGAGGTATGTTCACTAGATAAAAAACTAGGTTATTCATATAACATTGTTAAAACCACCAAACCTAAAGAATTCATGTTATGAACACCTTTCATGGTGTGAATTCTAAAAAATTTAATTACACCTAAAAAGGTGATCCCTTAGGTTAAATTATAATCCTGATCAACCCATTCAAGATGTGTAATGGTTTCATATCATATAAATTTTTACATTCTAAACAAGTCTCATGACATCTACCCTACAATAGGTTCAAGTCATGTAACCCATTCACGATGTGAATATGTCCAACAGGTAGTGCATAATCCAACTTTCTATAGAAAATACCCGAGCCAATTCTCAAGGCTCTCTAAACCTAAGAAGCACCCTATAAATCTGTTTACACATTTATACTAGGACTCCATTAATTCAAAAAAACATACAACTATAGAATTTAGATCACTTTCCACAATAAAGACTATCCATACCCAAGAATCCCACGATTACCTTAAACAAAATGGGAAACCAAACTAAGATTCAAAGCATACTTAAAAGATGGTAACATGGAGTTACAAAGATACTTTTATATTTTTACTAAAAGTGAGAAAGGAATAATCTTTTAAAAATTTACTAAATAAAAGGTTTTTCCTACCATAATAACTATTATTTTATTTGAAGCTTCCTTTACAATTTACTTGTTTATTTTTAAATAAAACAATTTTCTCAATATTCTTCAATTTTCTATTTAAAACATTATTAAAAGAAAATGATATTTTTCTTATATTTTCCAAAAAAGGATCAAATGTTATTTTAAAGGTATTTTAATTTATGTCAATATAATTTAATGATTATTATTAATTACTAGAGATATACTCGAATGATACCATCCAACTTATTTCTTTTGATGAATTTTTTTCATGTTCTATTTATTATCTAGGAAAAATAATAATGTTTAATATGCTAGATTTTCAATATGAATGTTTATATTGATTATGTATTGAATTGTTATCAATTTATTTAATATCATGAATGAATTGGACTTATTAAGGGATGAATGAGGGACTATTATAATCCCTAGATGAATCAGTAGGCCTCATGAGATAAACTAGATCTGGTGTTTGGCATATTCCTTAGCTATTTATTTATAATGTCTTGGAATGAGTCCTTGATGGTAAGATTATGATGTTTGAAATTATGAATTTTAGAATTATGAAACTAGTAGTTGTTACCCATGTAATTATTTATGTTTTTATGTCATCCATGAATATATTCCCCATTATAATACTAGTTATATGGAAGATTTGATTATTTTTTTATCACTGGTAGATTATTCATTCTTTATTTATTCTATGATAGCTAATATTTTACATTTTCTCTTACCGAGTATCTGAGATAACCCTTAATTATGTTTTACTTTAAATAAGATTCATAGGATGGATCTATGAATGATTTTATGGATATAATAGAATAAATAAAAAATTAATAACTAGAATTAATTTGTATTTCATGTTTTGAAATGTAATGTGAGAATCATGTATGTATTGAGTTTCCAAAGACTACTAAACTATGTGATTTTATTGGGATGTGATCTCTTTTATCTTGTACCAATATAGTATGATAAACACTAAATATGGGTTACTAGATCATAATTTTACATATGTGGCATCCCCCATATGTTTAAGGCAAAGAGACCCTTCTTCCTCACTAGCCTCTTTAGCAAGAGACTCATGAACCAAGTTATACAACATATATTCTAATAACCCAGGAAATGTTATAAAAAATATTTTTTTATGTCTTATTAATATAAATTAATTATATATTAATTATATTTTATAGATATATGTTCACAATAAGAATATTAAGTAAATTTATAGTTAGGAATGGAAATAGTTTAATTCATACTAAATTTGTTTATATAAATTATATGGTTTTATTTAAAGGATTGATCTAAAATTTTTAGAATTTTCATTTGAAAATATTAACTTAATTTTTTAAATCATCATACCAAATTATATTATGTTAATATTTTGGTATTTTTCTAAAAAGTTTGATTTTTCAATGAATAGTGAAAAGTATCGATTTTTATTAAAAATTATAATTTACTTTCATGTATTTACAAAGTCACATTATATTTTGGATTAGTTTTAAAATGTCATTAGTTACTTTTGATTAAATATAATCCAATAAATGATATTTTAATCAACATTATATTTTAATTTTATTTATAAAGACACTTTTATACATAAAAAGTTATTTTTCTAAAAAAATATTTTTCTTCACGTTTTTTGAGTTTAATTATAAATAAAGTTTTTACAATTCTAGAAATTTAATCTAGAAAAATTGATCCCTTATTTTGAATATGGTGGTCCTAATATTGTAAATATTTTCATTTTCTTTGGTCATTATGAATAATATCCATAGTAAATAATTGTCACCTTGGTAAGGGTAAATTTGGTAATTAAGGTTAAAAATAATGTGATAAGGTCTGAAACATTCCCTAACAATTGTATTTATTTAATTTAAGTTGTTTTTCTCTACCAATACCATAAAAGTTTTGAAAATGTGTCAATTTTTTTCACTTTACTTTAATAATTACCTTAATATAATTTTAATAATGAATAAAAACAAAATGTCACTCTCTTTATTTAAATATTTATAATTTTTTTTAATTTAGATTAAATGAATTTATGTTTGATTATAAACTTTTAATTAAAATATAAAATATTTTTTATCATGGTAATTTTTTTTAATTTTTAGTAGTGAAATAATTACGTTAAATGTTTACAAAATTCCATCACAATGCTTGTACAAATAGTAGAAAAATTATAAAAATAATTTTAAAAACAATAAAAGAAATATTTCTTGGATGATTTATTATTTATAAATAATTTTATAGATAAATATAACTTATTTGGGAGGTGATATAGTTTTATATTCTAATTAATTGTTTTAATATTATTTTCAAAGTAAAATTAAACGAATAGTTACAAAAAATGACATTAATGATATTATATAACAAACAATATTTTATTAAATTATTTAAAATTAATAAAAATCATATATTCAAAAAAGTGAACGATATATGGTTTTAATTATCAACCATGGTATATTTGTGGGTAATTTATCCTTTTATAGTAACTTCCTTGACCCCTAAAAAGTAAAAAAGTTGATATTGCTGTAATTGTCAAAAGGGTTAGTGGGTGGTCAAAACAAAGAGATAAGGAAAAAACATAATCTAAACACATACATATTTTATTGGATGATATTAGTTAGAAACATACTCATAATATATTCTAATTATATCAATTTGAGTCATTTTCCTCTGAAAATTAATTTATATTAATTTAATATTTCAAGTAATTCCAAGAGTACCCCTCCCATCACTTATAAAAGGACACTTACCATCCTATCTTCCACACTCCTTTTGACCACTATATTTTAGAAAATACCTAAAAAATGATCTATAAATATTCACTCTAAACATCTTAGTGTTCTTGGTTGCTGGACTCCTCATGTATTTATCATGTTTTAATGATCACAAATCTTATTCAACCTAGTAAACTCCTATAAATTATATCCAATCATGTGTATTTATGTTTAATGTTTTCTCATGTTTTAAGAAGATCCATGCAAGATCTTAATTTCTCTATATTCAGTTTACTTAATTTATACGATATTTGATCTACTCTCATAATACCTTCTTTGAAAAATTCATAAGTCTAATCCTTTCTGTTATCATCATTACTTAAGTCAGAACACAGTTACTTTGAAAAGTCTAAGACATCATGAGTCTGTCACTGGCTATGTATTTCTGACACCGTGAAGCCAGACACCGTGAAGTAGACACCGTGAAGCCATACACCGTGAAGAAGATACCGTGACCACGAGACACCGTGAACAAGACACCATGAACAGGACACCGTGAACAAGATACTGTGAACAAGACACCATAAACAAGACACCATGAAAAAGACACAGTGAACAAGACACCGTGACTGTGACACACCATGACCATGAGACACTGTGACCATGAGACACCGTGACACTCAGACACCATGTAAAGGAGACACCATTTTCATGACTTACTGTGACCCCATTTCTTAAAATATTTTTTCATCTTTCAATTTAATTTATGATGGTCATATTTGATGATTTTAATGCACTGACATAATTAATGTTTCTTTGTAGACATATCATCAGACAATACGAGGTACGAGGTGGAGAACACATGCAACCTGCCGACTCCAACACATGCATTCCAAGTTAAAAGTGAAGTGTGGCCATGAATCAGTGCGGGAGATACAAAAACGAAAAGCAAGGAAATGAGCTTGATAACAAAGAAGTTACTTGGAGGAAGTTTCTAAAGAAAGGCACATTGTATGAAACTCGACACTACTGAACACACGAAGCATACTTGAAGCTTAAAGAACATCTTTTCTCGATTGAACATCACAAAGAACATAAGATGAATCACAACACTCTATTTTTTACACAACTTCCAAAGAAGTAATCAAAGCTTTCTCTTCTTCAATCCAAAGGAGTACAGAGCTGCAGTGACATCACACAAGAGCATTCTATACTCATCTCTATATTCTTGCTCTGCTGTGATCATTCTTTTCAATACATTATGAGCAGTGTGTGTGATTCTGTCTATTTAGACACACACTGACTCCTAAGATAAACTGGAGGATACTAAAATACTCACACCAAACATCTTATACCTTTGTGTATCCTATATAGAACTATGGTAGAGGTCTGAGGACTTGGACAACCGATATACTATTTTTGTTGTTTCTTTCCCACGTAGAACTATGGTAGAGGTCTAAGGACCTGGATAGTCTTGGTACTGTTGCAAACCCTGATCCAGGGTGTGGATTAAAGTTTATTTATTTAAATTTCTTGGTGGCAGGTGATCAACAAGTGGAGTGGATTAGTTCTCGTCTTGATACTGAACCAGTTGTTTCTTTTTCGCTGTGCTGCTTAAATTTAGTTATCTCTGTTTTATTTCTTTACTGTATAATCCAGAAATCACTAATTTCACTTTGAATGTTAATCTTATAAAGAAGTTATAACTTACCTGTCTTAGTAGGATAACTTCAAAAGTAATATTAATAAAACAAATTAAGATTAATGAGAATTAATCAATCTTCTAAGAAGTTATTTAAACAGTCAAACTCTTATAACAATATAACCTTGATTAACTGGGCTGTATTTAATCTTTGGGGAAAACCTTTTTAGAAATAATTTTTAACAGAAATTTTAATTGGAATTCAATTCACCCCCTCTTGAGTATCCACTCCTACCAACATTGGTCTAACAAAAATACCCAACCTAGGAGGCTTAAGGTGTAAGCCAAAGAGGTTGTCCAAGAAGAAGGTATAAGTCCTACCAGACCTATTTTTAGTTTATTTATTCTTCAACATCCTTAAAATATTATTTAAACATGCTAAAATAATAACATAAGTATGTTCCATATACTGATATGTTATTATGATTATGGTATAATCCTTTTTCATCTCAATTTCCATCATATGGGAAATGGAAACATCAGTTGTGCGTACATGTGGATTACCACCTCCACAAATAGATGGGTTTCTTTTTACATAAACACTTCTTATTGTTGATTATTATGATATATTTAATTAATATATATGATATTAATGAAATAATTAACATTCATTAAAGATAATATATCATCTACATACCTGTCCCTCTGTTGAAAAATGATAACGTCGTTTGTGTGTACATGTGGACTACCACTTCCACAAAGTGATGCAATTATTTTTTCATCAACATAAGATATAAAAGATATATATAAGTTTATTTAAATATATATTATAATATTTATTATATAATCATTATTATATAAATATAAAATAATACTTACCATTTTTCTGTCAAGATTGTTGGAGAATGAAAATATTACATATGCATACGAACGACCTACCATCTCCATGATTGTAAAAAAATTCATTTTTTATAAAAATAATTCATGGTTTGTTTTAAAATTATAATTGATATAAAAAATGATAATTATTTCATGATTATATTTCTATAGATGATGGAATAATGACCTCTTTGACTATAGTCAACCTATAGAAGTCATTTTGGTCATATGTGCCAAATATCATCAAAACATCTGACATGAGCATAAATCATTAAGTAATTGAATACAACTTGGAAATAAATAAAATAAAAGGAATAATAAACTTTAAAAAGGCTCTTAATAAATTAAATAATTAACATAAATTTATTATTTATAAAGATAAACAATGTACATGATGAGTCATATTCATGGTAAGGGACACTAACTTAAAATCTCATTTAAAATGATTTAAAGATCAATTTTCTAAATCATTTTAGTCCATGTACATATTCTTAAAATTATTTTATTGATGTATTTATGAGGAAATAAATTAATTATAAAGGAAATTGTATGTCTCTTTTGACTTTCTTTCAAAGGTTTTTAAAAGGAATATTTTTATATATTTTATAAATATTATTTTGAATTTATTTACAAAAGGTGAAAGGAATATTCAATTTTTACTTATACGGTATCAAAATATTTTTCCAATTATGTAACTATTATTTGATGCTTGAATTTATTTAAAATATTCCATGTTTTATTTAAATAAAAACCCTCTTTCCATTTGTTATGGGATTTTAGTTTTTAAAATGGGGTTTTAAAAAGAAAGAGTATTTCAATATCTGAAAATGTTTTGCATATGGGTTCAAAAGAGTTTTTAAAGGTTTTACGATACAAATATGGATGAGTAATTTTTTTTATTAATGATATGGTACTTGAAAATTATATATTATTAGGTGTGATCTCGATACAGCTTATATGATGTGTCATCCTGATATATCTTATATGACGGGTGATCCCAATACAACATATACAATGGGTGATCCCGATATAGCTTATATGATGGATGATCCTGATATAGTACTCCAATTCATTAGATAATGTTTCTTATCTTAATAGGAAAGAAGTAGGGAGTTAACCAGGGATATTTTTCAAAGGGTTTAAGGATGAGTAAGAATAAACAATAATTCAAGTTGATTTTTATGAATATTTTCCTAAAAATAAAGCATGTTTCATTTTAAAAGTTATATATTTTGGAAAAAATGGATATTGAGTATAAGTTTCATCATTTCAATATATGGATTTTTTATATAAGAGTTGTGAAATAATTCTCTAAAACTATAAATCTATAAAAATATTTGGTAATTAAATAAAGTGAATTCAAGTAAAAAAATTACATTATGTAATTTTTAAGGATGGTATCCTTATAGTTTGTAATAGAGAAAATGTTTTGAAAACTTTAGAGTCTAAGATAACATTAGTAGTATACCTTTGAAACATATTACTTTATGGTTAATTTGAAATGATAATTAATTTAAAGATTACCATTTTTTTAAAAGGTGGCGACATGAACTGGTTTCCCAGCACATGCCCCACAGGAATTTATTAATATAAAAAAGAGTTTACAAAACAAGCTCGAGGTGTAACATACTTACACCAGTAGGGAATTAGAGATTACAAATCATAGCAAAAAAATAGACACCAGCAGTGTACCTTCATTGAGAGAAAGATGTGCCTCCATGACCAGCCCTTATAAACTTCAGAAAGTGTTAGATAGCATGAAAAGATTCTTCAGAGAAGTAAATTTCTTTTAGATCCAGCATGCCTAAAAATCAAATCAGGAAGGATGAGAGTCCAAAATCAAGAAAAGGATTCCAAACAATAAGCATAAGTACTACATCCAAGAGATGCCTCTAAATAGCATGTCAGTAAATTCATGCATCATACCCAACACCAATTGAAAACAGAGAAAGCAACCAAAAAATAAAGAAGAAGGTAGACCAGGGATTCCACAACAAATAAACTAGAGGTAGAATCTTCACAAACTTTCAACTTCTATCCAGATTCATGAAAGCATATAGAATCCAGATTCATCAAATCATCATGGCATGCATCTATGAAAAAAATTTCAGGAGCAGGACTTCAGCATTGAGAATAGAGATGGAGTGCGGCAGGAGGAACCCAACCAACATGCGGCCAACCATCCTAATTCTAGGGGTGTAACACCAAGGAACAAAAGGACTCAATGACAGAATTTAAATAGAAATTGAACAAAGATAAACAACAACCAGATTGAGACAGGTGAGCCAGGAGCATGTGCCAAGACAAGAAGAAAACACTCAGAAGAAAACTTTAAGAAAGAAATCATTCAGTATCCACCAGAGTCATCAATACAGAAAGTCAATCAAAGATCGAACCAGATCCAAAAATATTTCCATGGAATACTCGTGAAATCAAAGTTTGGATCCTTATTGAATTCCTCAGCAACTTTGATAAACATCCTTTTTCTGATATCAAGGTAATCCTGAGCAGTTATATCACCATTTTTATACTTTCTAAATGTATTTGTCTCATTTTCGCTGAACCCGGAGTCAAGTTCTTTTGGAAAATCCAGATCATTATCATACTGGTAGGCATATCTATATGCCGGGTCATTTTCATCAACATCAATTAAAGAAGTTTTTGAATCAGAACAATCAGAGTTTTGTGAATATTCAGGCAGGGGATCTATAGGAACTGGCTGTGGAGGAACTTCAAGGGAAGAACTTTTGGCCACAAATGATCTTATGATGATTGTTCTTTCATAGATGACATTGTCTCTATGTTTCCTAGTTTTCCTAGGGAATGGAGTGGTGAAACCATCTGAGTCCACAATAACTTTTTTACATTTCGATCATGTAGATGAAAAGATTCCCCTACTTTAGGTATCTTATCAACAACAACCTAGAGAGACTCCTCTGTATGCTCATCTTTGTTAATCACATGGCCCTCATATTTTTCAACTTCCTTCATAATTGATTGGGTGGAATCACTCTTTTCAGCTTCAATATGTTCTTGCTGCTTGGTGACAGCAAGAACTTCATTGACAAAGTCTGAGAGTTGATCTCGAGATGTTTGAGAAATCAATTGTCATTTTACCCCATCATCTCTTTCCTTGAAAACACAATAAAGTATTTTTTATTTGTCCTTAACCACATGATCATCTTCTCTGCTATCAAATTTAGAAGGTCCAGCCATGTTTTCTTGGTTATTTTTACACTTTTATGTCCAAACAGGTTTAAGGATTTTAAAATGAACAGTAGTTTTGCCACAATTGCTTGTACGATGCCCTAATCTGAAGCACTTAGAGCAGTAGTCTGGAAATATTTCATAAATAACTTCTTGGGAGAAGGAAAATTCCCCACTTTGAATCCAAATACTGGAGGGAAAAAGCTGAGAAACATCTAACTCAATACAAATCCTAGCAATAGAGGGTCTTGAAATCATTTTTGTTGCAAAATCTAACTTTAGAGGATTCCCGATAAGATTAGCAATAGGGAAAAGGGCTGCCTGCTTGAACAGGAGATGTGGTAACTTTGGGAAGCTAACCCAGATAGGAACAATAGGGGATTAAGTATAGGCATAAAAATATGGAGTCCACTTAAGAATTTTCAATAAACAACCTCCAAAGGACCATGACCTCTTGTCCCAAAGCCTATAGTATCCTTCCTCGGATGCGAACCAAAAAACAATGTGTGAGGGGTTCAGGAGACCGATTTGAAAACCCATAAAGCCTATCGCTTAAAGGGATGAGCGAATATACTTCAAAGATTGCCTTCTATTAACAAATTTTCCAACAAAAACAAATCTTAGATCAGAGGAAAGAAATTTTACCTCACTTGTTGAGAATGAAATCGCGGGTTGCCCACAAGATATATATGGTGGTGGTTAAAATTGGATCTAAACAATTTTTTTCAGTGATGGATCAGTTGACGCAAGATATATATAGTGGTGGTTTCCATGTTAGAGAGAAATAAATTTTACCATATATAATCATTTTTATAGTTGAAAATTTCATAAAATATAACCCTTTGGATTTAAGTGTAACTTTAGTTCTAGTTGGAGCCTAATGATGGATCAATGCACTGGAAATGATATTTTAAGTCATGGGATGTTCTGAATGTAAAAAGGTAACTCTTTCCATTTATCCTTATAAGGTGAATTGAATTGATGTTGGTGTCTAGTTAAAAATAACATATAGAGAAATGATATTGATTCTATGTAATGTGATACATTTAATAATATTTTTCCAGATAAATATTTCCCTAAGGTTGTTTGAATCAAGATAGCGAAAAAATTCTTGGAGTTCAGAAAAAAAGATGAAGATTTAGTAGATACATATAAAGTAAATTTTACAAGACTATCTAGGTAAGTGGAAAATTTTATTCAGGACCTTGATAGTAAAACTAATAGATTTTACTTAGGATTTAACCCAAATTTTAAAATTGCTTTAGCCTCAAAAGAGTTTTAAAGTTAAGAGAATTTTTTTTGTGATGATATTGTTGATATGGATTTTTTGACACTAATGTTCTTCAATATGACATGAGTAAGAATTAGTCAAGGTGGATATTAATAGAAAATTAGTTAACTAATAAATATATAGGTAATCCACCAACATGTTCTATGTTTAGTAAAAAAATTAGGGAATTTTTGACAAGATCTAGAAAGTGTTACTTCTAGCACCTCGTTACCTTTAAATTAGGTATGTTTAAACCTTTGTTGTGGATTTATTTTTTCATTGGTTGGGTAATTCCAATAAGGAATTGGGAGGATATATGTAATGGTGATGTTAAGGATTTTTCATAATTTTTAGCATAAATCCTGATTTTTTTCAGTTTTTGGTGATTTACAAACCATGTAATGTGGTTACACAATGTGTAATAATTTCTTGGGAAGTACCATGAAATGGGTAGACAAAATTAAAGGATACATTCCATACACAAATTACACACCATTTAAATATTAAAAATCAGATTTTTAATAAAAACTGATTGGTTTTTTGGTGTACATGAGACAAGAAAATTACACGATGTGTAATGGAGTTACATGTCGTGTAAAATCCAGACTGTTGGTTTTAAGAAAGATAATTGGATTAAATTATTACTTCTATCCTATAGGATTCCTTTCTCGTGGCCTAAAGGCTCTTCTTAGGAAATTTTAGAGATATAGAATCCTTCCAGACCATCTATTCAGTGATTGGTCATCGTGTTGGTTGTGGTGTATCTTTATGGGTAAGTGGTCTCCTTGTCTCTTCTACCTCTCTGTCTTCCTCCATGGATTTTGATGGATCATATTGAAATGGATGTATATAAACTTTGTGTTATTGAATCTTTATTCTAGTTTGAGTTTCTAGATCTTCTATGCCTTATTCCTTTGTTGGCGAGTCTTATTGTGAACATTGTGATTCCATGAAAAAGGTAGGTGGTTTCGTTTAAGATTGTCCAATTTAATAAATATTGATATATTTTTTTGAAACTGATTTCAATTGATTTGTGAAAAAAATTAATTTGATGAAAATTGGGATTTAAATTGATAAGGTTTGGATTTTGGTAAAAAACCCCAATTCCAAAGTAATTAGAGATTGGGAAATACTTTGAAATTGGTGTAAATTTGGAAAGGATTTGTGAATTTATTTGAGAATTGATTTTGAGAAAAGGGATTAAAATAAATTGATAAAAACCTATGATTGGTTTTATTTTAAAAGGCATGAAATTATGAAAAAAACATGATTTTTTAATGTGAATTGGAATTTTGAAATTGGAAAATTGGGAAATTGAATTGTGAATGATAATTTATGGGAAATGAAATTATTTTCCATTTACCAATCGATTGACTAAGCATATGCAAGACTGATTAGTTAGTGGATTATTTGGGACAAGCTTGCTAGGATGGTAATTCCCTATCAAAAAATTAATGATGAAAACTCTAACAAAAACCCAGTTCTCAAGATCTTATCCTTCATGAGATGTTGATGAGTCCTATTTATACTGATCCTAAGGGACATGTGTTCACATATTAGTCATGATCAGTGATATGAGATGTGTGAGGATCCCATATCTAGAAACTATCATACCTTAGGGTAGATGATCATGGGGCTTATTGTGAAAATTTTGATTATAAATTCCATTAATTGTGAAACTGTTTTACTCATGACTATTGATTTATATAAACTATTCTATATAAGGTGTTTATTTCATCCATGTTTTAATTTTTTTCCATCAATATGAATTGAAGAATATTTTATTAAATATGAAAATTTACTTCCATGCTAATTTCAATTAAAAATGAAATCATGATTTTATTTATTTTTATGTCATATTATTATAAAAAACATGATGATACCCTATTGGAATTTTTGGCTCACACCCTACCTTTTCATTCAGGCATTTGTAGACATTCTCTTTCCAGGTTTGAGTAAAGGGAAAGAACCTCTTGTAGGAGGTGGTTGATCTTGATCACTTATAGATTAGAGTTACATGTCCTTTTAAAAGTTGAGATTTTATTTTCAAACTTTGAGTACTTTGATGTTTTACTATCTGGGATTGTGATACCTATTTGGTTTCTGGTACTACATCCCTTTGAAGTTTTTGAGCATACTGATATGTATATTTTTTCTTCTATTATTTTTATGTCAAATTCATTCCCTATTTTATTATGTATGATGTGAAGTGATATTCTCTAACCAATGTGTATTGGGAACAACCTTTGAGCTATGTAAGTTCTAACTTGGGTATTGGAGTACCAAGGTATCCTAGCTGGTTCATGACTACATGGTATCAAAGGTGTAGGTTGAGCACCTTTCCTTGAAATTAATATGAATTTGGTTATTTTTTTGGGACTTAAGAGGTAGTTGGGAGAGAGTTCCAGACCTACCCTCATTGTAATGAGCCTTAATTTACCATGGGTGGTTTGGGAAAGGCTTCAGATTAGTTATAGTATCTTTCTTAAATTATATTTTGATAAGTAGAAATCCTAATCTTGTTTTCTTATATGATGTGATTAATTTCCCTATTTCACCTATTTGAGTTGTTGATATAAGTAATTTTATGATGTATTTATTGTTGGTTGTTGATGTTGTGTAGAATTATGCCTCTAATAATATGCATGAATAGGGTTCTGGAGGAAGCTGTTAATAAACCATGGAGAGAGAATCCACTCATGGACTAGAATCTGTTTGAGGTTGTTGTGTGTGCTATACAAGCTCTAGGACAGGATCCTGCACCCATTCTCATCCAAGATCATGTTGTGGAACCTCATAGAGATGAGTCTCAGAATCGTGATGAGGAGTTCCTTCACTATAATCCACCACTATTATAAGGATCTAATGATCCTCAAGAGGTTGAGGATTGGTTGAGAAAGATTGATCTTTTCTTTGAGTTCTTGGATATGCCTGATTCAATTAAGGTGAAATGTGCCACCTTAACACTAGATGGACCTAACAGGAGATGGTGGGACACAATGGTTACAATGAAGAATCATGAGTGTTTATGGAATTCAAGGTTATTTTCACTGATTAGTTCTATCCAGAGTCTGTGGTGCTGGCTAAGGCTTTGAAGTTTTTTTAAATCAATCAGGCTGATAGAACCATGACAAAATATGAAAACTGATTCACTAAGCTTGTGCAGTTTTCATCTAAGATTGTATTAAATGATAATATAAATACTTGAAGGTTTGATATTATAATTTGATCTTATATTCATTCTCAAGTTTTATTTTTGAATCTCTCTTATTATACTGATGTTCTAGATGGGTATTTGATGGTTGAACATGATCTGTGTGGTAGGTCAATGTTGACAGGAGTTCATTTTTCATTTATTTGAAGTTATATGAGTTCTTATAAAGGAAATATAAATAGTGATGAGTCTCCTGGTGTATCTCTATAGTATGGCTCTTCTATACCATCTATAGTGTTTATAAGAGGACCTTTTACCTTCTTCTAGTGTGGAAATCCTGGGAATTCTAAATGTGTTTTCATGGAGGCACCCAAGATATGTGGTTTCTTTGGTCATTCATGACACTTGGAAAAAGTTATATTATATTTATTATTATCCACATAGTTTCACTTGATCATCTACACCAAAAAGTACCATGTTTCAATCATATTCTTCATGATTTAAGGGGTTAGAACCACATGAATCTAGAATGAATATTCTTTAGGCAGTGGAAGATTCTCTAGAGGAAGTAGATATAGGTCCAGTGACTATGATAAGTATAACCACTATAGCTTCATATTTAGTGACTAATTTATTTGATACTAGTGTAACTCATTAATTCATTTCAACTCATATTGTGAATATATTAAATCTTCCTATGGAACTTATATCTTATGTGATATATATTACTACACCCATTAAGATGAAGAGAGACTAGGGTATCCATTATCTTACTTGTGTGTTCTATATATCAGAGAATGATCTTACTTGGGATTTTATGGTTATTGAAATGAAACCCCCTGATTTTATTTTTGGGATGGATAAGATTATTTCTAATAAATTCTAAAGTTATTTTTATCTTCGATGAGTCTCCTTTACTACACCTGAGGTGGTGTGAAGTATCTTTCTTAGAGAGTGGGACCCAAGGTCGAGTAGAGCTAGAAATTCTTATCTATAGTTTGGGAAAGTAATATCAGTGTTTTATTTGGATCTAGAGTGAGAATATTTGAGTGATTATCTACCTCTAGTTTTCATTGACTTTCCTGATGTTTTTACTTTTGGATTTTTTTCTTTTCCACGAGTAAGGGAGGTAGATTTTTCTATTGCTTTAGTACTTGGTACTCAACCGATATCTATTCTTTCTTACCATATGGAACCAGCTAAAATGAAATATTTGAAGACTTATTTGGATAATTTTTTTAGAGAATGGATTTATATGACCAAGGGAATCAACTTTGGAAGCACCTTTTCTCTTTGCTAATAAAAATGATGTAATGCTTCACCTATGTGTTGTTTACTGAAAACTCAACTAAGTTACAGTAATTAAATAGTATCTATTTCCATAGATTGATAATTTTTTGACCAATTTAATGTGGAGAAGTGGTTATCAAAGATTTATCTTCGATTTGGTTATCACTAGTTGAGAATAAAAGAACCTGACATTCAGAAAACCACCTTTTAGAGTAGATATAACCATTAGGTTTTTCTTATCATGAAATTTGGTATAACCAATGATCCTAAAGTATTTATCAATTTGATAAAAAATATTTTCCATGAGTATATTGATAAATTTATGGTGGTCTTTGAGGATGACATCCTAGTTTACTCTAAGTCTAAGGAGGATCATGTGACTCATCTGAGAGATATTCTTGAACTATTGATAAATCAAATTTTTTATGACAATCTATCAAAATTAAATTTCTAGATTTGAAAAGTGAAGTTCTTGGGACAGTTGGTCTCAAAATATGGTATCTCAGTTGATCCTGAGACGGTGAAAGATATTATTACATGGGAGAAACCAAGTAATGTTTTTTGAATTTGAATATTCTTAGGTTTAGCATGATATTATTTCTGATTCATAAAGGTTTTATTGAAGTTAGATTCTCTGATGACCTCTCTCACTCAAAATGAAGTGATTTTTTCTTGGAATGAGGAATTTCAAAGTTATTTTGTTGACATGAAATTTATTTTTTTACTTGTGCATCAGTGTTGACTCTTCTAGTGGCTAGGTAGGTATATGTGGTCTTCTTTGACCCATCAGGTTCATATTTGGGATGTGTTATTATGTAGGGTAATCACGTCATTTCCTATGTATCTTGGTATATTAGGACACATTAAAAGAATTATCTGAACCATGACCTCGAACTTGCAGCTGTGATGCATACACTTAAGATTTGTCAACATTAAATTTTTGGAGAATGGTTTACCATGTATTCTGACCACAAGAGCTTGAGTAATATATTCTCTAAAAAATATTTGAAACTCCTATAGAGGCATTAGATGGAGTAACTATAATTCTTTTATTTCAGCATCGCCTATACCCTGGGGAATGGGAATGTCAGTTCTGATGCTTTGGGAAGAAAACTTATGACCTATTCCATGAAAAAACCATCATTAGAGTGTGACTTGATGGATCTTTTTACAGAGTTTCATATTAGAGATTGAGAAACAAGGGTCGAGGATGTTTTGGATAGTGTTTACTTGAACTATGATCTTCTTGATATGGTTCTTTAGGAACAACAACTTGATTATGAATTCTATATCATTAGAGACTCTCTTTATAGTGGGGAGATGATATCTAAGTAGTCGTTCTCTAAGGAGGGTGTTCTATGTTTTCAGAATCATTCTATTGTACTGTTACCTAGGATAAAATATATGATAGGGGATTTCCATAATTCCTAGTGGTTTATGCACCCAAGAACCAGAAATATGTGTTATTACACGTGGTAACGATTTTTGGGGCTGGTTATGATATGTGACATCACTAAATTTGTTTCGTGCTGTACACTTTTCAGTGAGTCATGGATGAGAATTAGAGACATTCAAGTAAGCTTTAGCCACTTCCAGTGCTGACTTGAAAGTGGGATGAGATATCTATTGATTCTATGGTTGGGTTTTTTCATAACTATATAAAAAAGAATGTGATATGTGATGTGATCAATAAGCTGAACAAATTGTCTCACTTTATACCCATTCATGATACAACCAATGTTTATGACCTGGATGTCTTGTGAGAGATATTTTTTATTTTCACATATTTCCATATACTATAGTCTATGAAATGGATCCCCATTTTACTTATTTATTTTATATAGGCCTTCAGGAGGCACTGAGATCTCATGTTTTTTAGTATGAAATACCATCTATAGACGGATGGCCTGATAGAGGGGACTATATAGATTCTTGAAGATATACTTTTTGCATGTGTCCTCGATTATGGAGGATCTTGGGATGACCATTTTAAGATAGTTTAGTTTTTTTATAAATATATTTACTAGTGTGTGATTAGAATATATCTTTTTAAGTCATTGAATGAAATGCCATGTAGATCTCTGCTGTGTTGGTCAGTGATCAGTGAAAATTCCTTGGTTCAAGAGACCATAATAAAGATTCTGTTTATTCTTAAAAGGATGTTGATGGCATAGATCTGGTATAGATCTTCTATTTATCATCATCATAGACCTTTTTAATTTTTAATTTGTGATTGGGTGTTCATGAACGTTTCACCTCATTTGGGTCATCGATATCTTGGGAGGTAAGGGAAGCATGCTCCTCATTTTGTGGGACCTTTTGAGGTAATTAAGAATGTGGGGAAAGTGGATTACCATTTATAACTTCTTTTATAGTTGACATAGATACATGATGTGTTCCATGTATCTCATCTTTTAAATTATTTTTCTGATCCATCTCATGTTTTGAGTTGGAGTGATCTTGATGTTGAGCCTAATTTATCTATGACTGATCATCCAACCAGGATAGTTGATTCTAAGACCAAGGTACTTCATGGGGGGAAAATAAATTTGGTCAATGTTCTATAGTAACACAGTTATAATTCTCATGATACGCGGGAGTGCGAGGTAGTGATGATAGAGAAATGGACTCGCCTTTTTGATATGGTAGCTTCTTGAAAAGATTTTAGGGGATAAAAAGTTTTTACGGTGGGGAGGTTGTAACACCCCATCACCTTTATGTTTTGTATGTTTTAACCTTTTTTTGTGGTTTCCATTTTTTATTGGTTTTGTAATGATAAGAAGGAATTGGTAGGATACTCATAATTGAGAAATCATAAATTTAATGGAATTTTTAGCCTGAAACTTGTAGTTTTTTTTCAGTTTTACAGGGATTTATATGTTGTGTAATTGGGTTACACGATATGAAATCATCACTTGGTAGATTCCATGAAGAGGGTACACAACATGAAAGGTTACACACCATGAATAGATTACACAATGTGAAAATATGAAAAATCAAACTTTTAATAAAAAGCGATGAGTTTTTTGGCCTATATGGGAATCAAAAATTACATGATGTGTGAAGGGGTTAAACGCTATGTAAAATCCTAAGTGTTGGTTTTAAGAAGTTAGATTGGATGAAATTATTATTTACCTCAAACATACTTCCATGATTTTGACCTAGAGGATCTTACTAGGTGATTTTAGAGATTCCCAATCCCTCCATATCACTCGTTTGTTGATTGATCATCATGTTGGTTGTGGTGCATCTCTTTGGGTAAGTGGTCTCCTTGTATCTTCCATCTATCTCTCTTTTCCTCCTTAGGGTTTGATGGATCATCTTGAAATGGATAGATCTAAACTCCATGTTGTTTATTCTTGATTCTAGGTTGATTTCTTAGATATTTTTTGCCTTTTCCCTTCATTTGAGAGTCACGTTGCGGGCATTATGATTGCATGAAAAAGGCAGGTGGTCCCATTTAAGATCGATCAATTGAATAAACCTAATTTTTTTTATTATTTGAAATTAATTTCAATTTATTTATAAAAAACCCAATTTGATGTAAATTGGTATTGAAATGGATATGGTATGTAATTTTTAAAAAAATCCTAATTCCAATAAAATTAGAGATTGGTGTGTATTTTTAAATTAATGGAAATTTTGAAATGATTTGTGAATTGATTTGGAAAATAAATTTTGTGAAAATGTATTAAATTAAATTTATAAAAACCTATGATTGGTTTTATTTGAAAAAGGCATGAAATAGTGAAAAACCACAATTTAGTTTTGAATGTGAATTGAAAATTTTAAAATAGAAAATTGGGAATTGAATTATGAAAGATGATTTATGTGAAATGAAATGATTTTATCTTTTCCAATTGATTGATTGAGCACATGTGATCCTTCTTAGTTAGTGGGTTATTTGGGACAAGAACACTAGGATTGTAATTCCCTGGTAATAGATTAATGATGAAAACTCTAACAAAAACCTACTTTAGAATATCTTATCCATAATGGGATGTTGATGAGTCCTATTCAGTATGAGCATGAGAGAAGTGTGTACCCATATTATCCGTGATCACTGATATGAGATGTGTGAGGATCCTATAACTAGAAAATGTCGTACTGCAGGTCAGATGACCATGGTTCTTATTGTGACTTATTTTATTACAAATTACATTAATTGTGAAACTGTTTTACTCATTCCAAGTTATTTGTATAATTTTTTTATATAAATTGTTTATTTAATCCATCTTTGATTTTTTTCCATCAATCTAAAATGAACCATGTTTTTTTAAATATAAAAATAAACTAAAATAGATTTTATTATTAAAATTTAAAGAATTATTTTGTTTATTTATAAGGAATATTATTAGGGAACACTATATAAGACCCTAATAGGCTATTTAGCTCACATGTTACCTTTTATTTCAGGCATTTATCAAATTTCCCCTGCTAGGCCCAAGTAATGGGAAAGCGCCTCTTAGATGTAGTGGTTGATATTGATCCCTTAGAGCTTGGAGTGATGTGTCCTTTGGGATATTGAGATTATATTTTCAAACTTTGAGTAATTTTATATTGTACTATTTGGTGTTTTTATACATTTTTATTTTCTGGTATTATCACCATTTGGATATTTTGAGTATACTAATATGTATCTATTTTATTATTATATTTTTATGGAAAATAATTCCCGCTTTTATCGTGTATGATTCCAGGAGTTAGTCTCCAGATTGTCAGGATTGAGAACACCCTTCGAGATATGTCAGTTTCAGGTTGGGTATCAGTGTACCAAGGTATTTGGTATGGTTCATGACATTGCTGGTGTAGTAGGTTTGGCCATAGGGATCATGACAATAAAGAAAAGAGTCCTAAAAAAAATCCAAGATTTGGGTAACATATATACAACCAAGGGTGAGATGTTTTAAATGGAATGATTTTAAGAATTATGCTAATGTGTATCTGAATTTAGTTTCATTGGGTTCAAATCATTAATATCGAAATAAAAGATATGTAGAAAAATGATTTGATACTACTATAGTTGATGTTGGGACATATAATAAAATGGTAACTGGTATGTTACATGTTTATTAAAATTATGCTGATGCCCATTTTGATCTGGATCACCACATACCTTCATTTCTGATAATGTTTTATATAAAACATGAATATAACCTCATGAATAGAATATAGAACTTTTGTTGAAAACTTCAAGTTGAAATAATAATGAAAAAAATATATAGGAATATTCCTATTTTTATCAGTGGGATGATAATTCCTAAAAATATTTTTCAATTTTTCTTAGGAGAGTTTGATATTATTTTGGTTATAGATTATATTTCAGTTTATCATGTTAAGATATATTTTAGAGATAATAAAGTTATATCCAATGTTTGTATACCTTTGATAACATATCAAAAAGTTGAGAAATTGACTAGTTATGTTAGTGAAAGTTACCTAGCTCATGTTGTTGAAAATAAAGAAAATTTTCAAATTAGTGATGTTCCAATATTGAATGAATATATTGATTTTTTTCCAAATGAATTTCTGGTTTTTATTCCTAAGAGGGAGTTTGAGTTTACTGTTTACTTAGTAACTTATGCTAATCCAAATTCAAAACCTCATTATCTAATGGATCAAATAAAACATTTCGAATTGAAAAATAAATTTCTATATACAAGTTTCATTAATCAATGCATCTCACCATGGGGTACTAATGTTTTATTTTTTAAAAATAAAGATGGTTTAATGAGACATTGCATTAATTATAGAGCCTTAAATACATCACTATTAAGAATAAGTATCCTTTTTCTCATATTTATGATTTTTTTATCAGCTATAGGGAGTGAAATATTTTTCAAATATTGATCTTATATCAGGGTATCATATGTTAAATGCAAATTAGGAATATATTCTAAAGAAAACAATTCAGATAAGATACAATCATTATGATTTTTTAGTTATGACCTTTGGATTGTATAATGCACCATCTATATTCATAGATCTTATGAAAAGAGTTTTCTATGACTATTTAGATAAGTTTTTCGTTGTTTTTATTAATGATATATTGGTATATTCTAAAATTCATGAGGATCATGAAAATTTCGTTTGGATTATTTTGAAAACCATAAAAGAAAAGAAACTATATTGAAAATTTAGTAATTGTGAATTTTGGTTGGAAAAATTTCTTTCCTTAGAAATATTATTTCAAAAGACAGAATAAAAATTAATCCTAATAAAACTAAATTTATTTAAGAATTTAAAATAACTATTAATGTCATAGAGTTTCATTTATTTCTTGGATTAGTGGGTTAATACCATCAGTTTGTTGAAAATTTTGCATGATTTTCTAGCCCACTGAAAAAGTTAACTAGAAAAGAGTTAAATTTATCTACATAAAAGAGTGTGATGATTATTTCAAGGAATTAAAAAGAAGATTGGAGAATTATCCATTTTTTTCATACCCTCTATAAATGGTGACTTTTTCATCTACAACAATGCTTCATTTAAGGTACTTAGTTGTGTTTTGATATATAACGATTAAGTAATTTATTAGGGTCCATGTAATTTGAAACCTCATGAGTTAAATTATCCTACATGTGATCTATAATTAGATGTTGTGGTTTTTGATTTAAAAAATTATAGGCATCATATATATAGAGTAAAGTATGAAATACAATATGATCATAAAAGTTTGAAATATATATTGATTTAGAAGGAGTTTAACAAAACGTAGATAAGCTGGATAGAACTTATTAGGGAAATTGACTACATAAATCATTAATATATTGGAAAATAAAAAAAGTAGTGATTTTTTAGTAAAAAAGATTATGAATCATTAACCATTATATATTTGGAACATTATCCTTTGGAAAATGATGTAATGAATGATGGACTATAAATTTTGCATGAAAAAAATTCCACTTTTTTGTTTTAGTTTTATTGAATTTGATATTATTATACAAAATTAACCAAGATCAGAGGAAAGAGAATGATTTAAAAGGAAAGGAAAAAATGTAAAGGAAAGGTAAGTTACATGAATTTTTCATTGAAAAGTAATGGGTTTTACAATTTTGAAGGGTATTATATGTGCCTTGTGATTCCCAACTGAAGAGAGATTTTTGAGTGAAGCTCATAGTTACATATTTTCCATTTATCTTGGAATCACTAAGATCTATAGAAACCTTTGAAAGTATTATTGTTAGGAAGTAATATAGAAATATATTGTATAAATTAACATAAAATGTTTTAATTGTCAAAAAGTTAAAAATTAATTACAATTACCGAAAGGGATAATTCATCCTTTACCTGTGCTGGAGTTGAAATGGGAAAATATATCCATGAATTTCATAGTGGGGTTACTAAATACATCTTGAGGTAATAATGAAATTTGGGTTATTACAGTCTGACAAACTAAATCTATAAAATTACTTCCCATTTTAGATACTATGCCTTTAGATCACCTTTTTTACTATACCTAAATAAGATATTTTGGTTAAATGGGGTTACTATATTCATTGTATCTGACCAGGATCCTAGGTTTACTTTTAATTTTTAGAAAGGACTTTATAAGTTTTTGGGTATTGAATTAAAATTAACTATAGATTTTCATCCCCAATATAATGTAAAATCCAAGATATTGACTCATAAGATAGTATACTTGCTTAGTGCATGTTCAATGTATTACCAGGTAAGTTGGGATCAATATTTTTCCAAAATTATTTTTCATATAATATTTTTTTTTCATTCTAGTATATAGATGGAACCTTTTGAGGAATTATATAGAAAGTGGTGTTGAAATCCATCTTATTGGCAAGAATTAGAATAAATGGATTTTATGGGACCAAAGTTGGTAGAAGAAATGGTTGATAAGGTAAATATGATTCAAAATCACATGAGAGCAGCTTAAAGAACGTAGGAAAGTTATGTGGATAAATCAAGGGAGGATCTTTTATTGGAGGTATGTGATCATGTTATTCTTAAAGTATCTCTCTGGAAAAGTGTTATGCATTTTGGGAAAAAGGGGAAGCATAGTATTTATTTCATTAGACCATAATAAATACTAGATAAAGTTGGATCAATTTCCTATTAGGTGTTCTTTCTTCTAAGTTTATCTCACATACATGATGTACTTCATTTTTCATTGTTAAGAAAATATGTGTCAGATGTATCTCATATTTTGAGTCCTGAAGTAGTTTGGTTGGAAGAAAAACTTTATATGAGGAAAACCAGTAAAAATTCTTGACTAAAGATAGAAAGTGTTTTAAAATAAGGTAATTCATCAGGTTAGTTTTTTTTGGAAAAACTATATGGTTGAATAAGTAACATGTAAATCTAAAAATGCTATGAGGGAGTAATATCGTCACTCATTTGTGCAACAAATAAAATTATAAGTATGTAATTCTAAAGGGGGAGGGGGATGAAATAATCCAGGTAATCTCAAAATAAACTATTATCATGTCTTATTAATATTCATTAATTATATTTTATAGATATATATTCACTATATGAATATTAAGTAATTTTCTAGTCAAAAAGGAAATAGTTTTATTCTTACTAAATTTGTTTACATATATTATATGGTTTTATTTAAATGATTTATTTCCAAATATTAGAATTTAAATTTTAAAAAATTAACTTCATTTTTAAAATCATCATAGAAAAATTATAATAGGGTAATATTTTGTCATTTTTTTTGAAAAGTTTGATTTTTAAATGAATAGTAAAAATACATATTTTTATTGATATCTATTTGCTAGCTTCAAGTATTTACAAAGTCACATTATATTTTTGATTAGTTTTAAAATTTAATTAGTTCATTTTTATTAAATATAATTCAATAAATGTTATTAGAATCAATATTATACATGAATTTGGTATAAAAACATTTTTATATTTAAAAATGCATTTTTTTTGAAAAACCATTTTTCATCACATTTTAGGAGTTTAATTTTATATAAATTTATGACATTTATAAAAATAAAATATTGAAAAAAAGATTACATATTTGGAATTAAGAGGTTCAAATTTATCAAATAGGTCCTTTTTTATTTTGGTTATTATGAATTGTAATCGTAATAATTATTTGTCACTTTGGTAATGGTAAATTACGTAATTAAGGATAAAAATAATGTGATAAGGATTATAAATATCCCTAAAAATTGTCCGTATATCATTGGATAAGTGTTTTTAGAACTTTAACATCACATTTTCTAAAATGTAAAAATTTATTACCCTTTGACTTTGATAATGACCTTAATATTATTTTAAATGAAGAATAAAAAAATGTCAGTCTCTTTATTTTAATATCTCTAAATTGTTTACATAGGGATAAAAAAATTTATGTTTTGTTATAAATTTGTGTTTAAATATAAATGTTTTTTATCATGTAAAGTTTTTTTTTAATTTTTAGGAGTAAAATAATTACCTTAAATTCTTACACAATACTGGCAGAGTACTTGCACAACAGTAGAAAAATATAGAAAATAATTTTAAAAACTCTAAAAGTAATATTTTTGGCGAGTTATAGTGTCCCAATAATTTTATAGATATATATAAGATATTATAAATTTTTTAAAGGTTTACATTCAAATTCATTTTCTGTCATGTTTTTTTCGAACTTAAATTAAACGAGTTGTTCTAAAAATGAAATTAAACATATTTTATAATGAACTATATTTTATTAAATGATTTTAAATTACTAAAAAAATATTTTCAGAAAATTGAATGTGATATGGTTGAAAATATAAATCATGGTCCATTTATGGGTCATTATTTCTTTTATAGTAACTTTATTGACTCCTAAAGAGTAAAAAACATTGATATCATTATAATTATCAAAAGGGTTATGAGCGGGTTGAAAAAAATAGATAAGGGTAAATACATAATATAAACTGGAAATTTTTTTATTGGATGAGATTATTTCAAACCATACTTATCATATATTTTAATTATGTCAATTTAGAGCCATTTTTCTATGAAAATTAATTTATATTAATTTAATATTTTATGTAATTCCAAGAGTGCCCCTCCCCCCACTTATAAAAGGGATCCTCCTCTCATCTCTTACTCACACATTTTGAGAGATCTAGATTAGCCAATCCCTAATAAATCTCTGCCCAAATTTTATCCATATATCCTAGAGGCAATTGTCTCACCAAAAGACCAAACCTAGGAGGATTAATGTGTAATCCAAAGAGGTTTTATGGGAAGAAGGTATAAGTCCTAGCCAACATATTTCAAGTTTTTTTCTTCTTCCACCTAATTAAAATATTATTTAACCATGATGAAATAATAACATAATTATATTCCATATAATTAAATTTTATTCTGATTATATTACAACCATTTTTCATCTTCTTTTCCATCCTATGAGAAATGAACACATCGTTCATGCATACATCTTGATTACCACCTCTACGAAGTGATGTGTTTCATTTTTCATAACTACCTCTCATGTATTTTTATTATGAAGAATTTAATTAATATATATGATATTAATAAAATAATTAAAATGATATAAAGATAATACATCATCTAATTTATAAACTTTCTTTATGTTTAAAAATGATAATGTCATTCATGTGTACGTGTGAACTTTTACCTCCACAAAGCAATGTGATTTATTTTTCATCACCACATCACATGGATGATATACATAGGTTTATTTAAATGGATAATATTATATCAATGTAATAATCATAAATTTTGTAATATAAAATAATACTTACCTTCTTTATATTATGATCATTTAAAAATTGAAACGTTACTCTTGCGAATGTATGACCAACCATTCTCATGATTGTAATGTAATTAATTTTTCATAACCATAATTAATGGTTGGTTTTAAAAGTATAATTTATTTATAAAAATGATAATTATTTCATGATTATTATTTTGGAGATGATGAAATAATGACCAATTTGACCATAGTTAACCCATATATGACATTTTGGATATATGGGCCAAATATAATCAAAATGACTGATGTGGATTTAAATGATTATGTAATTGAATATAAAATAGAAATAGATACATTAAAAGGTATTATAATTTTTAAATAGGTTCTTAATAAAGTAAATAATTAACATATGTTTATTATTCTGGAAGATAAATAATATACATGATGAGTGAGGCTTAAGGTAAGGGACACTTTAAATTAAAAACTAGTTTTAAGTGTTGTAAATATTTATTTTATAAATATTTTTATTCTATTTAAATATTCTTAAAATTATTTTATGGATGTATTTTTATTTAAATAAATTAATTATAAAAGAAATTTTATGTCTCTTTTAACTTTATTTATAGGGTTTTCAAAATTTATTTTTTATATATTTTATATGGAATGTCTTTACTTTTTTACAAAAAGGAAAAAAGAATATTCTATTTTAATACATATGACATCAATGGATTTTCGTGCCGCCATAAACATTATTTTATATTTATATTATTTTATAATATTCTATTTTTTCTTCAGAAAAACACCTATTTTTCTTTATTATGGGTATTTTTGTTTTGAAAATGTGGTTTTAAAGGGAAATGGTATTTTGATATCTAAAAATGTATTGTATGTTGGTTCAAAAGATTTTTTTAGGGTTTTATGATGAAAATGTGTAAGAATAAATTTTTTTATTCCTAACACGGTACATGAGAATTATATATGATGATGGGTGAGCCTGATATAGCTTATATGATAGGTGACCGTAATAAAACTTATACGATGTGTTATCCTTATACAAATTATACAATGAGTGATCACAATGTAGCTTATACAATGAGTGATCATGATAGAGATCTCTAATTCATTGGATAATGTTCCTTGTATTTATAGGTAAGAAAGTGGGAGTTTTCCATGGATGTTTCTCCTATGGATTTAACTAGGATCTAGTTATTTTTGACATGGGTTATGGATATAATGTTTTAAGTTACCTAAAAATGTTTTTATTTTCTTTATATGGATTTAAAAGGTTTTATCTGATTAAATAGTGTATATTTTACATGTGTGTATGGTTTATTTCATAAACTCACAAAATATTATGAAAAAGGTAAACACTTTATGGGTTTTTCTGTTTTTCACTAGACAAAGGAGTTTCTTACTTTGACATCCATTGATGGGATGTTTTGTAATCATCTCACATTTTTAAATGTTTTTATAGGGTTCAAGGATGAGAAAGAAAAAAAATTAGAATTCAAGTTTAAATTTTTGAAGATTTTTCATAAAAATAAAACGTGTTTCATTTTAAAAGTTTTTTATTGTGGAGAAAATGGGTACCAAGTAGAAGTGCTCTCTTTATAATATATGAATTTTTTATATAAGTGTTATGACCTAATTATCAAAAAACATAAACCTAAAATATCATTGGGAATTTAAGAAAGTTAATTCTAGTCTAAAGAAACTATATTATCTAATTTTTAAGGTTGCGTCCTTATATATATATTTTTTGGTCATGGTGTAGTATAATACATAATCACATATACCATTATTGGAAATTCAAGATGATGAGAATGTTATACTTCTCTGGTATGGATCATAATGAAATATTTAAATTCTTGTGGCCTAGAATTTCTTCAAAAAATAAGATCATAATTTTAGTAAAATATCAGGATTACAAAATTATATATCAAAATTTCAAATTTATTAATCTCCCACTATTTTTTTGTAACTGGAAATCCCTCCCCATTAGTTTAAAAATATCCTTTCTCAAGGATATTCTAGTGGAAAGGATTCTTATTCCCCTTTCCATAACCTAAATGAGGTATTGGTTTGTTAGTCGAAGGTATTTAGGTAGGAGTAACTAGAAATCTACATTAACTTGAAGCTTCTTAATCTGTTGAGCGGATTCCCTAATATTGAAACCCTATGTTCAGATTTTGTCAACATTTGCCTCCAAATTTCAACCAATTCTAGTGAAGGCTACTCATCTTGAAGTGAAATTTGTTACGTCAACCCAAAAACTTCTTTAGAAATCCCCATTAAATGGAAGTCTCCTCATGAGGTCTGGATCAAACACTATGATATATTGGTTCCATTCTAAATTATCTAATTGAAGGCTATACTGACTTAATAATTTATTTTAGTGATTTTTATCTGTATACATAAATTTTCTATTTTATCTTATTACATCCATATTAATATTAGGTATATTTTACTTATGTAATTAACCATTTATTATATAAAATATATTTATAATAAAACTTATTTCAATTCCATATTAAATTATAATCAATTCATTAATTTATGTGACCGTGAAAGATCATCCAAAAAAAAAATTAACCATGTAATATGATAAAAATAAAAGTGGTTTGATCATAATCTTCTCTAATGATTATTTTATCCAAAGTATTATAAACTAACCCTCTATTATAGGATAAAAAAACCTCAAACTATAATTTGGTTCATGATATATTGTCACACACACCATTCTTAATTTTATTATTATTATTTTTGTTAATTTTTCCTAGCTTCAGGTAGTTTGGGTTGAAGTGGACTTACAATTTTTGAGTTATTGTTTAAAAACGCTTATTTTGGCCTTATCTGTATCCATCACACCACAGTTGAAGCCGCACGACCTCGCCTGGGTCGCCATGTGACCTTGCCTGGTTCACTGCATGACCTGTCCGATGTCCAAAACAAATAAATGAAGTAAAATGAAGTAAATTCTATTGAAGAAAGATAAGATATAAATAAATAAATAAATAAATAAATAAATAAATAAATAGATTTTAAAGAATTATTTTAATAATAATAGAAATGGTAATTTTTTATTTCTTTATTATAATAATTATTATTGTTATTATTAATGTTAATATTATTAATGTGTTAATTATTATTATTATTATTATTATTATTATTATTATTATTATTATTAGTTTTAATTTTTATTTTTATATCCTTTTTTTCTTTATTTGGGTTAGGAATTATTTCCCTCCCTCTTTCTGGTCATGGCACCCCTCACCCTGTAACCCCTATCCAACCTGTCACCCTCACTACCCTCTCCCACTTCTAGTCACGCCGCCACCCATCCTTGTCGGCTCCGGTGACCGTCTGGTTCCCCGACTCCTATCACAACCCCTGTTTCCCCCTCCTACCTACCACACCGTACCCCTAACCCCCATCCATCCACAATCATGGCCTTCCTCCACCATCATTGGACCATCATCTCGGCCAACCTCCCCTGCTTATCAACCAGCTGCCCGCGGCGTTCCCCCTTCTCTGGGCACCCTCTGTCGCGCCCAGCCTCCCCCCATTCCAATCCCGTTGAGCCCTTCTCCCCCATGTGTGCTATAGACCACATCAGCTAGACCCTATCTCCAAAATTCCTCTCTTAATCGAAACAATACTTCTTACAAAGAAACTGACCAGCTCCGCTCTCCTCCAGCACACACGCCTCCCTCTGGTAAGTCATTTCCCCTTATCTTAGGGTTTCAGTTTGAGGTTTTTGAGTTTTTGAGGAATAATATTGATAACTTTGGTTTAGTCCTCTATTTTAGGGTTTATTTGAAGTTGTTTGAGGTGCTCTTGGTACGCGACTATAGTTTTACTTTGAAATTTGGGGTTTTTTTGCATTGAGGTAGGTGGTTCCATGCCCTTACATTTCTTAGATAATTTAATTTGTTTGTTTGGTTAGTTTTAATATATTATATTATTTAGTTACATTGTGTGAATGTAGTTTTAAAAAAATGACACAAAATTGGTTTCAAACTGGTTCCTTTTTATGAACTTAGTTTACTTAATTGTGTAAATAGTTTTGGGGTGTTTTATAAATTATGAAATGGATTATTTAATTTGTTTTTATGGTGCGATGCAAAATTTTATATGGTGAGGACATGCGGTCGGATTTTAAAGAGGGTTTTTAGGTGCACCTTTGATGTAAAATATTGGTGTGTTTAGTGAGGTTTTTTTATAAAATGTTATAATGAATTATTAAATTATTTTGAAAGGTGAAAAATATGTTTTTGAAGGATTGGATTACTTACGTATTGGGTTTTTATTTTGTACAAAAAATGTCTATGTTGTGTGTACATGTTTTAAAATGTTGTTCTTAAAAAAATGGGTTGTGTGAGTTGTTTTTAAGGTGTGATTTGAGTTCATAAAAGATTTAAAGTGGTTTGGTGTTGAGAAATGGAATATTTGAAAATATGGGTTATATTCATTATGTGTCGCACACATGTATTTGTGTTTATACCTTGAATGTATTTTATAAAATGTGTTGGTGGTGTGAAAACCATTTTTAAATGGTTTCGTTTTGTTTATGGCTTAGAAAGGGTTTTTTTCTAAAATGGAAATCAGATGTGTTTTTCAAGCGTAAGCCTTTGTTTTCTAATTTTAAGCGTTTTATAAATTGTTTAACTAGATTTATTAAATCATATGTGGAGTGCAGGAGTTGTTTTTGATAGAGGTAAATTTGCATTATGTTTTTAAAGGAACTCTTATATGTGAAACTGGACATATTTCATATGCAAAACATTGTCGTTTTACTTAGAAATTTTCTTTAAATTGTTTAAATAATTTTCAAGTCATGAAAGTGATGAGAATTATGGTGTGAAATGGTTTTGGTGTGCGTGTGTTTTTAAAATAGTGTTTGGGTATGCAAGTGGTGGATTTTTTGTGTAATTAATTGTTTGTCTTGTGATATGTGAAAGTGATATATTATGTGAATGTGTAACTTGTTTGAGCACAAGGGAAAACCCTGTGTATCTAGGTGGGTGGAGTAGAACTAGTGCGCTAGTGATCCGGAGGGGTATCATCCCTATTTCACTTAGTTGTATTGATGATTTAAACACCAACTAAACATATGAATGACCGAGGTTCATGGTTTATATGCAATGTTGTCTGAGGGTCGTGGTTTATTAGCCATGTTTTCTGAGGGTTGTGGTTTCAAAGCCACATTTCACCGAGACATGAGGTTCTTGGGTCCCACTAAATCTAGATGAACCTTATGGGATTTACCCATAGTGCTCTACTATCCATTACGTAGTGCCTTCCGTCAGTATACGGAGGACCACTTGTGTGTATGTGAGTGTGTGTGTGTGTTCTTAATGATTTTTCTCTCTCTCTCTTTAAAGTAGTTCTTGTGAAATAGTTTTTATCAAGTATTCCTTTTAAACTTTTAGCTTGTAAATATTTTCCTTAAAAGAGTTTTAAAAGTATAATTTTGAATAAGAACATTAAATTATCTCTTGAATGTGGTGGCATGAAACCTTTTATGTGGTGGTATCCTACTGGGCCTTTGGCTCACACCCTGCATACACCTTTGGGTGTATGTAAATTCTGTTGTCTCTTTGTTTCAGGTTAAGGCAAGATGTGACAGGTTGGAAGTTCATTTTTTTAGTGGCTTGGTTTTGGGATCTTGGCAGAGGCGGCCTGTGGATGTTTCTCCTCTTGTTTCCCGAAGGTTTGAGGTTTGTTTTGGTTTCCATTGGTGTGTTTTTTTGCTTTTTGGCATTTGTTTAGTTGAAAAATTTAAAATTTTGAATTTATTAAAGGTGATTTCATTTACATTTTCAGATCTATTTATTTTGGTTTTATTGGTTATTTTAACATGGTAAATATTGGAAAATCATTCCCAAAGAATTTATTTTAATACCCGATCACTTGTACCAACCCATGGGGATTGGGAACACCCTTCGAGCCATGTCACAGACCGGGTCAGATGACGACCCTACATAGTTCATGACAAAATGGTATCAAAGGAGGTTTTCTTTTTTGATTCATGTACCTTTAGGATAGACTCAAGTAAACCAAAGTTAAGGGTGTTAGAACTCGGTGTTTTAGCTAGGAGCAAGGTGCCTATCCAACACACCTTGTGGCAGGACGTGAGTTGCTAGGATAAGTTGATGTTTTTTTGAGTCTTTGGTCCTTGTGGTTAATCTCATTTAGGGTAAATGAAAAGGGAGTTGGTTCAGTGGTCCTAGTGAGATCACTGGGTCTGGAAAACCATGTAGAGATGAGGATGTTGTCCTAGAATACTCTATGTGGCAGTGGAATTATTTCCATATGGTTTCCAACCATATGTCCTAATCAGCTACTGGCACAAGTTTTTTCTTTCATCGTTCCTAGTCCCTTTGTTTTGAATTTTTAGAAATATAGTTTTTAAGTATAAAAGGATTTGGTGTTTTAATAATCGGTGGTTGTGTGGTGTGTCCACGTATTTTTGGAAATGTTGGATGTGAGGCGTTTCGAGCAAAGAATCTTTTTGACTGATTTGTGTCTTGAGTTTGAATTCTTATAGGTCAGTTGGTTTGAAAGCATGTGGTTTGTGGTTTCTTTTGAAAAAATTCTTTGGGAATCCCTTGAATTGGTTCTCCCTACATGTTTAGTGTTCTATTGTGGTATATCTTAGCCATTTGATCAATTTTACTGGGACCATGGTTTTCTTTATTGTCTAGTGCCCCCCATAAAGCCTTAACATGTGATTGATGTGCGGCCAATGGAAATTCTCTGCTGGCCGGCCCTCCAGTTTATCAAATGACTCTCTTATTAAATTCTAAAATTGAACCCTCCTATCCTCTTTTACAATGAAGTGGATCCTCTCACAATGGGATGAAAGATGTGAGGGGATTTGAAGGGATTTTTGGTCTCTTTGAGTTGCCCGAGTCATCGGGTGTGAAGTTTGACACCGTTGCGTCTGAAGGTTCCCCTGGGATACGGTGAAAGGAATTCCAGCAGGGAGGGGTAGAGGCAGTTCGGAGTTATCGGTGCTGACCGATGTATTGAAAGGCTTGTAGTGCTTTCATTGACCGTAAGGGTCATGTTTGGTGACTTCTAATTGTGTGATTTCTATTTGAAAATCAAGGGTGGATTTCATATAATCCTTCAGGAATCCCTGTTTTCATAGGAGTGTTTCATCTCGGGGAGTTCTAATTTTTCAGTTCAAAGGGGAGTGTTTTTTGTGCATCTTTACTTCTTAAGTTCCTTGGTTAAGGTGAATAGGAGATGCATGTGCATCATCTAAACCCCTGTTTTGGTGGATGTTCCACAAAAAAGTAGTTGGATGTTGTGGCGTGTTGTGTTTGTTGGTGTTGTATCGGTTGTGGTGTGGTTTTTTGTAACACAAAAAATGAGAATCTCTATTCGGGAGTCTTTAATGCTTGATTGTGAGGTAGGAGATACTTCGAACACTAGGGATCCAGCCATAGGCCTCGAAGTGAAGCTGGAGTGTGGTCATGAAACCTGAGAGTTTATGGGACCTCGACTTTATTTCTCTCATCGGGGTTGAAAGTCAAAGCAGCTTAAATTGTTTTCTATGGTTGTTCAATTTCGAAAGGCCCATTTGGGTGCGTGAGGTTTCCTATGGCTTTGAGGAGGCATGGTCGTCTCAATATCTTAAAGTCCTGATCATTGCATCCCACCAAATGTAATCGATTTTTTTGATCCTTATGGGGCATGTTGGGTAAATCAGTCTCAAAGTTGAATAGCGATCATCCAGGGATTTGGAGATGTTGGGCTATCTTCAGCTGTAGTTTTGACACCCCGATAATTGGGGTCGGCCCTCCCTGCCCCTTTTGGTGGGGTGTTTGGTTACTAATGAAAAATTTTCAAAGTTCTGTATCTTATGTCAGTTCTAATGGTGGGGAGACCCATAGTGGGTCTCACAAAAATGTTTCTGTAATGAAACAGTGTTGGACTATGAGGACAATAATTAGTCAGATGACCCTTTTAGGGATGTGGGTGGGCCCCAAGGTGGGGACTATGTGTCTGTGGGTCAACTGGGGGTACCTGGTGGTCCAGGACCCGATGACCTTGTTAAGAAGGGGTGTCTATGGTGTCACTGGGGCCCAATTGTCACATTCCCCAGGCCTCCCCATGTTGGTTTCCAACCTCATCTCGAGTGTTAATAAGTTTATAATGATGGGGAGCCCGTTCGGGCTTTCCCATGTTGGCTTTTGTAATGTTCCTAGAGATGACTTGGTGGTCAGTGATCAGAGTGTTCCTTGGACGTGTTTGGTCTTATTTGTTCATTTCGGTCAAATGCAGTGGTTCTCATTCCTTGGTGCTCGAGGTGTTTGGGTTTGTGAAGTTGAATTCTGTGGGTGTGAGGGTTCCTTTCCTTGATCAGTCCACTGGAGGTGTTCTAGCTCTTTGGGCCAGGAAACACATAACAGAAAGTCTTTTTACGAGTTTCTTGAGGTTGTAATTTAAGTCACTTTCTTTGAGCATGATTCTTTTTCCTACTTACAATTTTTTAGGGGAACCCCTTCAAATATTAAAGGGTGTGTTGTTTTCTACTTTGGGTCTCAGCCTTAGTTGGGTATTTCTGGGGACATGAAGTTTTATGGTGGGGAGAATTGTCACACTCGCCATTCTTAATTTTTTTTATTTTTTTGTTAAATTTTCTGGGCGTTGGGTAGTCGAGGTTGAATTCGACTTACAATTTTTGAGTTCTTGTTTAAAGACGCTTATTTTGGCCTTATCTGCATCTAGAGCACCATAGTCGAAGCTGTAGTGCCTCGCCTGGGTTGCCGCGTGACCTGAACCGTTACACCACACGGCCTGTCCAATGTCCCAAACAAATAAATGAAGTAAAATGAAATAAATTCTCTTTATTTAAGATAAGATATAAATAAATAAATAAATAAATAAATGGATTTTAAATAATTATTTTAATAATAACAAAAATGATAATTTTTTTCTTTCTTTATTATAATAATAATTATTTTTATTATTAATATTAATATTATTAATGTGTTAATTATTATTATTATTATTAGTTTTAATTTTTAGTTTTATTTCCTTTTCTTTCTTTCTTTGGTTTAGAGTTTCTTTCCCCCCTCTTTCTGGTCATGGAACCCCTCACCCCGTAACCCCTCTCCGGTCTGTCACCCTCACCCCCCTCTCCCACTTCTGGTCATGCCGCCACCCATCCTTGTTGGCTCCAGTGACCACCCACCTCCCCACCTCCCCATCGTGACCCCTGTTTCCCCCTCCTACCTACCGCACTGCACCCCTACCCCCCCAACTAGCTACAATCGCGACCTTCCTCCACCCTCGTTGGACCATCATTCCGGCCAGCCGGCCCTGCTTCTCGGATAGCTGCTCGCGGCGTACCCCCTTCCCTGGACACCCTCTGTTACACCCAGCCTCCCCCCATTCCAATCCATTTGATCCCTTCTCCACTATGTGCACACCAGGACACATCGGCTGGACCCCATCACCGACATTCCTCTCTTGACTGACACACTAATTCTTCTAACGAAACTGACCAACTCAGCTCTCCTTCGGTGCATGATCCCACTAATGGAAATTTTAACTTTACCAATAGTTTAAAACCATTGGTAAAGGCTGGAAAACCATTGGTTCTTAAGCCTTAGGGATAGAAATATCCCAATGGTTCTATGATAACCATTGGGATATGTATGAAAAATTCAGTATATACCAATGGTTTCAATAAACCATTGGTATAAATGTTTTCCAATAGTTTTAAATCATTGGTAATAACAAGAATTATCTCTATACCAATGATTTACAAAACCGTTGGTATAGACTTTTACCAATGGTTTGCCCAAAATTATTGGTAAATATCAAGTAAAATTATCTATCCCAATGATTTACAAACCGTTGGAATATACTTATACCAATGGTTTACATAAAACTGTTGGTATAAGTTCTGGTTTTACACATATGCCAATGGTTGTAAACCATTGGCATATCCTTTTTATACCTGCAATAGCAATCCGGGTTGCTGGCCTCCCCCTGTGCAGCTGCAACAATTCCACCAACAAGCCTGCAAAATTCATACACAATAGAATAACTGAATAATACATACACATACAAAAAGTAATACAATACACCATTTACAAGTATACCTACATAATACATACATAATTCTGTATGGATTCATATAGAATTTCTACAACACATAATTCATATAGAATTCTGAATACCTCTAATTCTATATTTAATTACCCTCTACACACATACATAATTAACACATAATTCATAAGGTAATTACATCAAGTATAAACATAAAACAAGTATACCCATACACCATTAACACATAATTCAAAATTTAATTAAATACACAAAGAATTCAATTTAGAATTCAGGGGGTTGGGGGGCTGTTCAGGGGTTTGGGGTGGCTGTCCAAGGGGGGTAGGGGGGTGTCCAGGGGTGGGGGTGTCTGGGGGGATGAGGGTGTCCAAGGGGGGTGGGGGGCTGTCCATTGGGGTGTCCAAGGGGGTGGGGTGGTGTCCAGTGGGGTGGGGTGGTGTTCAGGGGGTGGGGTGGTGTCTCAGGGTTTGGGGGGATTTCTAGGGGGTGGGGGGTGTCCAGGGGGGTGGTGTCCGGGGGGGGGGGGGGTGTTCAGGGGTTTGGGGGGATATCCAAGGGGGGTGGGGGAGGTCCAGAGGTTAGGGGGCTGTCCAAGAGGGGTTAGGTGGTGCCCAGGGGGTGGGGTGGTTTCCAGTGGGTTGGGGTGCTTTCCAGGGGGAGGGGGTGTTTGGGGGGGGGGGGTGTCTTGGGGGTGGGGTGGTGTCCAGGGGGGTGGGGGTGGCTGTTCATGGGGGTGGGGTGTCCATGGGGGGTACGAGTGGGGGTTTCTAGGTGGCAGGGTGGTGTCTAGGAGGGGTGGGGGCCGTCTAGGGGGTTGGGGGTGTCCGGGGGGGGGGGGGGGGCTATCCAGGGTGGTGGTGGTGGTGGTGGGGGGGGGGATATCCATGGGGGTATCCAGAGGGGGTGGTGTAGTGTCCAAGGGGATGGGGGGTTTCTAGGTGGTGGGGGTGTCCAGGGGGTGGGGTGGTGTCCAGGGGGTGGGGGATCCAAGGGGTTGGCGGGCTGTCCAAGGGGGTGTGGTGATGTCTAGGGGGTGTGGGTGGCTATCCATGAGGGTGGGGGTTTCCAGGGGGTGGGGGTTTCTAGGTGGTTGGGTTGTGTCTAGGAGGGGTTTGGGGGGTGTCCGAGGGGTTGGGGGTGTCCATAGGGGGTGGGGGGCTGTCCTGGGTGGTGGTGGTGGTGGTGGTGGGGGGGGGGCTGTCTATGGGGGTGTCCAGGGGACAGGGTGGTGTCCAGGGGTGGGGGGGGGGATTTAATGGTTTTAATGGAATGGATTTCATGGATTTTAAGATCATTGGTATTTTTAAAATGGTTTTGTAATAGTGTTTATTTCAATAGTATGTGTTTCTTTAGGAAAAAATGAATGCTTTTGGTGTGCATGGTAGGAAGGGGGATTTGATTATTAGAAAATGGATTAAATTTTTATTTTGGGACAAAAATACTATATGATTTTTAAAATGGAACCTTAAAAGGGATATCTCAGGTAGTCATTATTATGATCCAGCTATTGTCTTCCTAGTCTTGGTCTCTACTCAAACTCTTGTGGAAGTGGAATAGCCATGTTCTTCTTGGATCTTTTATTATGCATGGTAGTTTCTAAAATACCATCCAATATTTTTTATTGGTGATCAAGGATATCAGTAGGAAAATAAGTGGGTATCTATGATTAATGGGATCTTTGAGTTGTTAGAAACCCTAAAATCCATGAGGGTGGGGGCTATCCAGGGGGTAGGGGGCTGTCCACAAGGGTGGCGAGGCTGTACAGGGGGGTGGACGAGGATGTCCATGGGGGTGGGGGATGTCCAGGGGGTGGCGGTGTCCAGGGGGGTGGGTGGGGCTATCCAGGGGGGTAGTGGGTGTATAGGGGGGTGGGCAGGACTGTCCGGGGAGTATAAAGTGTAGGGGGGTGAGCGGGCTATCCATGAGAGTGGAAAGGCTTTCCAGGGGGTAGGGGCTGTACAGCGAAGGGGGTGGGGGTGGGGGTGGGTGGGCGGGCTATCCATGGGGGGGTAGGGGTGTCTAGGGGGGTGGGCGGGTTGTCCATATGGGTGGGGGCTGTCCATGGGGGGAGGGGGTGTCCAGGGGTGTGGGCAGACTGTCCACAGCAGTGGCAGGGCTGTCGAGGGGGGTCGGGGGTGTCCTGGGGGTTTGGGTGGGCTGTCCATGGGAGGCGGGGGGGGGGGGGGGGGGTACAGGGGGTACGGGGTGTCCAGTGGGGTGGATGGGCTATCCACGAGGGTGGAAGGGCTGTCCAGAGGGTATAGGGTGTCCAAGGGGTGGGTGAGATATCCATGGGGGTGGGCAGGCTGCCCATGGGGGTGGGTGGGCTGTCCAGGGGGTAGGGGTTATCTAGGGGGTGTGGGGCTATCCACGAGGGTGGAGAGGCTATCTAGGGGGGTAGGGAGTGTCCAGGGGGGGTGGGTGGGGCTATCCACAGGGGTGGAGGTGGGGGTGGGGGCTGTCTGGTGGGGTACGGGGTGTCCAGGGGGGTGGGTGGGGCTGTTCATGGGGTACGAGTGGGGGGGGGGGGGGGGGGGGGGGCTATCCACGGGGGTAGTGGGGCTGTTCAGGGGGGTAGGGGTGTCTAGGGGGTGGGAGAGCTGTCCAAGGGGGTGGGGGGGTTGTCCACGGGGGGAGGGGGTTTCCAGGGGGGGTGGGAGGGCTGTCCATGAGGGTGGAGGGGCTGTCGAGGGGGGCAGAGGGTTTCCAGGGGGTGGGTGGGCTGTCCATAGGGGTGGGAGGGCTGTCCACAAGGGTGGGGTGGGGGTGTCCATGGGGTAGGTAGGATTTCCATGAGGGTGGCAGGGATGTCCAGGGGGTACAGAGTGTGCAAGGGGGTGCGCGGGCTATCCACGGGGGTGGGCGGGCTATCCATGGGGGGGGGGGGGGGGCTGTATAGGGGGGTAGAAGGTGTCCAGGGGGTTGGAGGGGCTATCCAGGGGGTACAGGGCGTCCACAAGGGGGTGGGATGTCCAAGGGGGTGGGAAGGCTATCTAGGGAGGTGGGCGGGGCTGTCCAGGTGGGTGGGCGGGGCTGTCCAGGTGGGTACGAGGTGTCCAGGGGGTGGGAATGGCTGTCCAAGGGGAGCTATTCATGAGGGTGGGAGGGGTGTCCACAGGGGTGGGGGGGGGGGGGGCTGTACAGGGGGTCATGGGGTGTATGGGGGGGGGGTATCTAGGGGGTATGGGGTGTCCACTGGGGGAGGGGCTATCCAAGGGGTGGGCAGGCTATCCAGGGGGTGGGCAGGCTATCCAGGGGGTGGGGTTGTCCACGGGTGTGTGTGTGTGTGGGGGGGGGGGATGTCCACAGGGGGAGGGGATTTTCACGGGGGTGTGGGGTTTTCCATAGAGGGAGAGGTTGTCTAGGGGGGTGGGTGGGCTATCCACAGGGGTGGCAGGACTATCCAGGGGGTACGTGGTGTCCAGGGTGGTGGGTGGGCTATCCACGGGGGGGGGGGGGGGACTGTCTTAGGAGAGGTGAATTAGTCACAACCAATCATCAAGTCAAGTTTTATTATTTATAGATAAAAAAATAAAGATAAGGTGACCTACCTAATCACACATATATTTAGGTGCAACAAATCAATAAACATCAAAGGTCAATAATATCAGTAAAAAATGTAACTGATCAATCTGTCCCTCATCACCATCACTATCATCACCGTCATCATAAGACTCACCCTCATCCTCATAATCTTCCTCATCATCATCCCCTCCCTCCTAAATTCCCTCCTCCTCGCCCTCATACTCATCCTTGTCCTCCTCCTCGGCCTCCTCCTACACCCCAGCCTCCTCATCGCCCTCCTCCTCCGCCTCGACCTCCTCCTCCACCTCCTCATCCTCTGACTCGGTATCCTCATCACCATTGTCTCGAACACCAATAGAACTGATACCTGGTGCACCATATATAGAACGCATCGACGCCATATATTCATCACAATTTGTGCTGGCCTCTGGTGGAAGTGTTGGATATAAAAATTCCATCAGTTTCATAAATACAGTGTTTTCCCTAGTAGACTATTCTGCCATCACTGTGTCCCTTTTTCAGCCTGTTCTGCTTGTGCCTTAACCTTCTGGACCTTAGTGTTACTACAAATCTTACCTGAGGAGGGAAAATACCTCGTCAAAACTATACTCTTCCCCGGTCAGTAGCGTACTCTACCAGGGTGCTCATATCCCAACAGCTGATGTAAGTGATCATTTGGCCCAAAATTGTCAGGTTCCTGGGCATAAAGGGCCTCTAAAGTAGCCTGTTACAAATATAAATAGATTATTAAGATACAAAATAGAGATTAAAATTTTAAATCTACAAATTAAAACTTACAATCTGCTGCTGATTCGGTTCATTAACCGCACTTCCATCTTTCTTCCTTCTACTCGAGAAAAACAATTTTTCGTGAGGCACATGTCCTTCTATGTTAAATTTATGCCTCTACAATGACATTGAATGTATGAAACCATAATTAAAAATAGGATACTAATAATTAATTTCATAACTCAAATTATATAACAATTATAACAATCGAATAAATTTTGGAGGAAGCAATAGAAAGTGAAATTTGTAAAGAAAAATTATAAACTGTCATACCTGCTGCCTCTCATGATCTTTCATAGCAGTACATCCCAATGTGTGGACGTATTTTTTAGCATCAATGTTTTTTTTATTTTTTCTAGATGAATCCAAAAAAAATTCAATAATTAGTATTAACGAAAAATAAGAAAATTTTCATTTAAATACCTCTAATGTGATTAATACCTTAAATTGGATTGTCGTCCAATGAGTAATCATCTGTCGATACTGTTCTTATGGACAATATTCTATGACAGGAACTGCCTCTAACTTTGTGACCACTCTAGCATGCTATAGAATGCACAACTCATGCTTTTAGGCTCTCCAAAGCTCACCTAATTCCTTTAGACATCCTGGCCGTGCATCCTCACCATCGTGGAAATTAAACCGTAGCTGAAACCAAAATATTAATTCATATAAATACAAAAAATAATATGTTGCATTAAATACAATATATTTTTTACCCATATCTCTGCCCAAGCTTTATCCTTGAATTCATTTGGAAGCTGTCTCTATGAGAGCGGGCTGACATGAATGATGTCAGAGTATTTGGAAAGCGTCGCCAAAAAACTATGACATTACTGCCTTGATTTTTCAATATGTTGACTATCTTCATTGTAGTCAACCATCAACTTCACGTGGAAGTTCCACACCACACACATGTGTGTACGCCCCCACCCCTGCCTCATATCACTAGATGTATCTGTTATGAAATAAAAACAAATATTTTATCAATACATGTTATAATGAAAGTAAATAATGGTGTAATTTTTTTTAGGGTTGTATAAGTATATCTGCAGTAGTCTGATCAATGGGTGCCAGTGGATCCACAAAAACTGAAGGAACACCCTGTACAGATGGAGTGGGTCCCAATGTATGCTTCGCAGGGACAGACTCTGGTGGAGTAGGAGTCAAAGAAGATGGAATATAAAATCCTGGAGAGAAGGAAGTATAAGTAAAAGAAGACGACAGAGATGGCTGGCCAAATACTGGATGGGGAGTGGGAATCATCATCGGATATGGTATAGATAGGTGAGGAGGCTCAGATGTAAAGGGTGGTGAAAACATGGGAGGCCTAAATATCCCATGTGTCCCTAATGACACACCGGGATTAGAATGTGGGATGGATGGTATGTCAGTGGGAGGGGAAGAGTATAATCAGGTATGTCAACTAGATCATCTAGATCTCTTACCACCCCCTCATATGAATATCTTGAGTATTGGGACCACTACTAGGCTTCTCATGAAATAACTATCACCTAATAGATGGATCCTGCATAAAATGTTTAAAAAAATTAATCACATGAAATTATATATTGTTTAAATATATATATTTGTAATAAAATACTCACTGTAGGCACTATTAGTGGAATGCCCAGCTCAGTCATGAGACAATTGTTTTCCATAATCTGTTTTCATATCCTCTCTTAAATTTGTTTTATTTCCTGCATTTTAAGAAAAATATGGAAGTAAATAGAAAAGGATAACTAATGTGTAACCCAAAAAAATTAGAGGAAATAGGGGGATTCATAGATAATTTAACTATCCATTATTTTAGGTGAGCTTGAAAAGATATATAATGAAGTCAATAAATCATACAAGATGTAATAAAGAAATTTAATTTTTTGTAGGATGGTTATTTACAAAGTGTCATCAGTATATTAAAATCAAGGAACATTGATTCTACTAGATTCATAAGGGGTAAATCAGTTGTCAAAATTAAGGAAAAATTTAATTTCTTTAGCCCAGGTAGATGATGAAGGTTTCAATACATGTTTTGTAGAAGAATAAAAACCATCAAGTTCATTACCTGGTAAAATATTAAAGTGATGTCTTAGAGTTATATAAATTTTATACAAATCATAGTTGAAGCATTGAAATTTTCACCAAGTTAGAAATGTTGGTTTCCTAGGTTTGAATACAGTTCAATTCCAAATTAGAAAATTCATTTCAAATAAAATTACAACCAATATACATTAAAAATTTACATAACGGTAAAGTCAGACACAATATATTTTTAATCCATCTTAAATTAATTTGAATAGTACCAACCTTAACATCCCAAGTCGTGGTAATACAAAATAATTGAGAACATGAATGGATGATTTTATATATTTCCCACCACTACTTAAGGTTCATATTCAACTCTAAAAATTGAACTATTGGAGTCATAAAAAGTAATAAATGGATCGTTTCTAATGGCAGTAGGGATGGTGTCAATTCCATCATCACCATCATAAAAAATATGTCTTGAAATTACTTCAATAATGACACCAAATTCAGGTAGAAGATGGTCTTTGAAATAAAAAACTTGTTTCACCATTGATGCCAATACATATGGTTCACCAGTTGCAAGAGTGAGAGTCATATCAATTACTCGAAATCCATAATAATCAATAAATGTGGTCTGCCACATCATTGAATCAAACCATTGGAATTTCATCATAATGACTCATCCATGAGAATAATAATCCAATATTATTATTTTTTGAACGACTCCATAATAACCTATATTTTCAAATCCTAGTCTACTATCAGATGCACTAGCATTAAAGTCTATTTTGGCAGTAACCATAACACCATCATGTTTTTTTCTCATGTTATTTTCTCGTTCAGTGATAATAAATCTATACCCATTGATAACAATTGATTTACAGTCACAAACCATGGTATTATGGCCAAAACCAAAGCTATTATTTCCTCAGAGACAAAGTCATAAGGAAAACTCAATACCTAAAATATAAATCAATATTAAAATTAATTAATTATTGTTTTAATTGTTTTAAACAGTAATGTTATTACCTTCAATTTTAACCAAGAAGAAAACTCTTTTCTATGCAAAGTCTCCCTCCTTCTCAAAGATATCGAATGGTGATTTTTATTTATCATCACTTTATATTCCATATTGATAAAAATATGAATAGTTAATATATATATATATATATAAAAGATATACATATTCAATTTACTTACAAAATTTAGTCATAAAACAATTCACAATTGAAGAAAACTGTGCGATGTGCCATCTCCCGCTCTTCAAGTTAATGTCTTCAATGTATATGATCCAGGAATTCCTACTATTTGAGGAAGTGATGGAAAATTGGGTTCAATATTCTCATAATGTTCTTCTTTGTTTCTCATTGGTGTGTTCATTCTTGTCGTAAGATCAGACAAATACATAGAGCATAAATCTATACATTCTCGATCCAAGTAACCGTTCACGATAAAACCTTTGGTATGATTCCTGTTACGGACATAAGAATTTAATGTGTACATATTTATTTCAGTTTTATACATACAATGAAAATAAATAGGTCCTCTAAGAAGTATTTAAGTTGGAATATGGACAGTTTGATGCAACATGCATGTGAAAAATGATGGAGGAAATATTTTCTCTAACTCACACAAAATTAATTGGGCATCTGCCAACATTTTTTGCAATAATGACTTAGACAACTTCTTAGCACAAAGATATCTAAAAAATGGCATGATTGAATAACAACCACCCTTAATTTATTGCCTAAAAGATGACAAATTTCTATTGGAATCAACTCATGTAGAATGATGTGATAATCAAGAATCTTCAAGGATTTTAGCTTCAACTCTCTAGTGTTGACCTGTTTAGATATGTTGCTTGAATAACCATCAGGAACTTTAATAGTCTCTAGTACTTCTAGAAATTTCTTTTTTTTTTCTATAGGTATGATCACATAAGAAGAAAATGGAATTTGCCATTTATTTTCACTAATACTCACAAGATGCAATTCTGGTCTGATTCCCCAATCCACTAAGTCATGCCAATACCGTAAATCATCTTTTGTTTTTCCATTAAAATTTAAAAGAGTCAAAAGAAACATTTCACACATATTTTTTTTCAATGTGCATTACGTCTAAGCAATGATGTAAAAAATTGTTTGACCAATAAAGCAAGTGAAAGAAGTTACTTCTCTTATTCCAATTATAATAGGTTTCAGTGGAAACATTCTTTCTCTTTATAGATTTCATTTGACCCATCTCAAATAAAAAACTGAAATCTTTCAATTCATTAAGGACATTCATTCTAGACATATACTGAGGTGGATCATTGGTCTCTATGTTATTGTCAAATCTTTGACAAATATTTCTATATGGATGGTCCATTGGTAATAATTGTCGATGTCCTATAAAACTAAAACTACAACAATGTTTCAATCTTCTAGATCGTGTATTCTTCATACAAACAGGCCGTGATAGTTTTCCCTTCTTTCTCCATCCAGACATTATTTCATAAGCAGTAAAATCATTGATTTTACACATAATCACAACACACATATGAAATATGTCTTTTGAACATGCATCATATGTGCACAGACCCACATACCAAAGACGTTTCAACTCTTTTATTAAAGGTTTCATGTATACGTCTATATCATTAACGGGATCAGAAGGGACAAATATGAGAATACTCATGAAATTAAAAGGTTTTTTTCATACACAACCATGGAGGAAGATTATAAATGTATATAAAAACTGGCCATGTGTTATATGACTTAAGAATATATCCAAATAGATTAAAACCTTTACATTAAATACCCAACCTCACATTACACACGTCAGCTGAAAAATCAGGATATCAAGCATCAAATCTCTGCCATGCAAATCCATATATAGGGTGGCCAACTCATCATTAGTCTTATTTCTCTCAGTATCATTCCATTGAATTTTTATTGATATTTCATCAGGAATAAAAATATACTAGAGTCTGGGGATCAATGGAAAGTGCCACATTACTTTCTGTGGCACATGGGATGGTGTTCTATCAAATTTTGGCTTCTAGTGGGATGTGACACATTTTATACAATCATTTCATTCAATAGTTTCCTCCCAAAATAAACTGCAATCTTTCGGAAAGCATGAATTTTGTTTCTTGAAAATCCAAGATCCTCAACTAACTTCCATGCCATATAGTGGTTTGAGGGAATATCTGCATCATCTGGAAGTAATTACTTCAAGAAGGTAAGAATGTAATTGATGGCAGTATTAGAGATCTCGTACATAGTTTTTCCATGAAACAATCAGATTAACAATTCTAGATTTTCCATTTTACCTCATTGTAGATATACTGGAGCTGTGGCAGCATCATTCAATTTTTTCACCCTGATAACATCATAATTTTCCTTAGACGCATCATGTCTTCTCATATTGAAAGATTCTTGGTTCAGAAACCTTTATTTTTCATGATGACAAATAAATGGAAACTGGTCATATATCAAATTCTCTAATCCAATCCTCTCATTTGGATCATCAAAAATTTTAGATTTCATTTTCTCCCCATTGTGATACCATATAGAGTAGTTTTCTTGAAAACCATATTTGGTTATGTGGTAGCTGAATTCTTCATGGATCAACCAAGGTCTTCCAACACAATTGTAACAAGGGCAGTGTATGTGACCACTATTTGAAGAATTATGAAATGAAAAATATAAAAAGCTCTTCTAATTGTTTTGAAAATCGCTTGAGATCATATCAGTTTCATACATCCAACTTCTATCCATTATGTAAAAAAAATTGTTATAAGTAATTTCATCAAAAGAAATTCATTAAGATTAAAGTTTTATCAAAAATATATTTAATTAAACGATACTTTTTCACTTTATATGAAACCATAACTGACACACAACTCTATATGAGAATCATAATATAAAAAACAACGAAATAATATATTTATAACAAAACATCTTTGAAGAACTATACATGAGTGTACAAGATCATCTATACTTGTGGAGGAGAATTATTCAAGAGTTGAGTAAATTTTAGATTGAAAAAATTTAATATTTTAGTAGATTATTTGAGTGACCACATACAATACCCAATGGGGTGGGGGTGTCCAGGGGGTGGGGGGGGGGTGTCTAGGGGGTGGGGGGCTGTCCCGGGGGGTGGGGGGCTATCCATGGGGGTCGGGGGTGTCTAGGGGGGGTGAGCTGTCCACGAGGGTTGTGGGGCTGTCCATAGGGGTGGTAGGGCTGTACAGAGGGTAGGGGCTGTCCACGAGGGTGGGGGGGGGGGGGGGTGCTTAGGGGTGTACGAGGTGTCCAAGGGGTTGGGGTGTCCGGAGGGATGAGGGTGTTTGGGGGTGGGTGGGGGGGAATCCCGGGGGCGGGCGGGCTATCCACGTGGTTGTGTGGGGATATCCAAGGGGTAAGGGGTGTCTAGGGGAGTGGGCAGGCTGTCCACAGGGGTGGTAGGATTGTCCAAGGGGTAAAGGGTGTCCAGGGGGTGGGCAGGCTATCTACGTGGGTGGAGGGGCTATCCAGGGGGTAGGGGGGTGTCCAGGGGGGTGGGCGAGCTATCCACGGGGGTGGGGGCTATCCACCGGGGTAGCGGGGCTGTCCAGGGGGTAGGGGGTGTCCAGGGGGTGGGCGGGCTATCCATGGGGGGTGAGGGGGGGGGGGGGTGTATAGGGGGTACGGTGTGTCCAGGGGGGTGGGTCGGCTGTCCACAGGGTTGGGGGATGTCCAGGGGGTATGGGGCGTCTAGGGGGTTGGCAGGCTGACCACGGTGGTGGCGGGCTGTCCAGGGGGTGGGCGAGCTATCCACAGGGGTGGTTGGGCTATCCAGGGGAGAGGGTGTGTCCAAGGGGGTGGACAAGCTGTCCACGGGGGGGGGGGGGGTCCAAGGGTGTAGGGGGTGTCCACGGGGGTGGGGGTGTGTCCACGGGGGTAGGTGGATGGGTGTGTGGGGGGGGGGGTCCAGGGGGTGGGGGACATCCAGGGGGTTGGGGGATATCTAGGGGGGTTGGGAGTATCCGGGGGGATGGGGGGGTGTCCGGGGGGTGGGTGGTGTCTAGGGGGCGGGCGAGCTGTCCACGTGGATGGGGGGCTGCCCGGGGGGTACGGGCTGTCCACGGGGGTGGGGGGCTATCCACGGGGGTGTGACTGAGAGCTATGGTATTTAATTGGGTTGTCAATCATGTTATAAAAAATAAACAAATGGTGTTAAGTATTAGAGTAGTATTTTTTAGTGAAAATCCAATTTGGCAGGATTGGTGACTTGATAACATGATGGTATCAAGTTTGAAATTGGGAAAATGTTGGGGCATTGGATTATGGTGGAAGGAATATGGGTTAGAGAATATCTATAGGTAGTTATTAGGAATGATATGATGTATGGTAATGAGTTTGTAAGGATTTTCATCATCATGGCATGATGATTAAGGGTGTTTTCCTATATGAAGTTGTATGGATTCCTCAATATTTTTTTCATCAGAACATGAATTAAATTTAGGATGTCATTAGAAGGTGAAGTCTAGATAGAATCACTATTCATTTAATACATGGAGAGGTGGGATTATGAATATGGGACATGCATATGGTAGTAGGTCCCTGGTCTAGGTGGATATATATGGAGGTTTTCCTCTACTAGTCTCTGTGTGAAAGGATTCGAAAAGGCTCCCACCACCATCCAAGTATGTATTCATTCTAGAAAAATGTGTTTTGGGAGAAGTAATTCATCCTATACAGTTGATTTCACTGTTAGATCATGTGATTCCTTACTCATCAAGAATAATAGATAAGAACTAAAACCAAAGAGGCCTCAGACCAAATGAAATCTCTAGAAATGATGACTTCCCAGTGCTTATTGGCGAACTATGGAAGTGATGACTTCCAACCTGCACAACCCCCCCTCCCCACCTCACCCCCAATAGATTCCCCCTACACAGCACCCCTCTCATCCACCCACTGCACACCCCCCACCTGCACCACCCCCACTTGCACAACCCCCTCCCCCCCACCTACACACCCCCAACAACCCCCTCCCATCCACCCACTGCACAAACCCCCCCCCCCCCCAACTGCACCCCCACTTGCACATCACCCTCCCCCCACCCTCACCTGTACACCCCAACATCACACCCAATAGACTCCCACCTACCTAGCCCAACCCCCAACATACAAACTCCCCTCCCCCCCCACCCACTTGTAAAGCCACCCCCCCACTTGCACAACACCCTCCCCCTACCCCACCTGCACATCCCACCCCCACCCCCACCTCTACAACCCCCAGCTCACGCCCAACAGACTCCACCCAATACACATCACCACCTATACATCCCCCTTCACCCACTGCACATCCCCCCCACCTGAACACCCCCCACCTACACCACCCCCTCCCCCACCCAATGCACCCCCACCACCTTCACCCCCCCACACTTCAAATAAAGTTGATTCACACAATCATGACAGTCAAAATGTAGAAAAAATAGAAAAAAATAAAATTTTAATTGTTGGGTATAACATACTACACCGACCTCGGGTTTAGGCCAAATCAAAATAGAAAACAAAAAACAAAAGATGAAAAACATTAAACCTAAGGTATGACTTATAGATTTTAAGTGTGGAACAACACAATTATCTGATCGAAGATGAATCCGGTGGAATAATTTTCTGAGCCAAAGATCTATTAGGTCTCAGATTTAGGCCTGTAATCGCACAAATGGGGGATTGGGTCTACTGGAAATTTAGAGGAAAACTTTCCTGATGGTTTTTTAAAACCGTTGGGAAAGGTAAGATTTACCAATGATTTCAAAAAATCGTTGGGAAAGCCATCCTAAAACTAACATCTCCCAACAGTTTTTTCAAACTGTTGGGTAAAAGTCATCTAAAACTCATATATCCCAATGGTTTGATAAAATAGTTGGGTAAAAGTCATCTAAAAATTTCTATTCCAATGGTTTAGTGAATTTATTGGGTAAGGACCCCTATTCCAACGATTTAAACTCTTCGATAGCTTGAAAAATGCATAACCCCAAGTCTAAATGATTTATAATATATTATACAATCACAAAATAGCCATTAAATTGGAGGGTAATAATAGTAAAAACTAAATTTTGAAAATTATGGTTATTTATTGATTAGAAATAAAATAATAATTATTTAAAATAAAAATAAATGTTTTCTGAAATTCTGTATTTTGTGTAAAAGACAATTTAATTACTCTTTGCTAACAAAATTTAAAATTAATTTTTACCAATTTTATAAAAATTATTTAATAAAATGAAATTAATTTTTAAAATTATAATATCAAAATTATATTAGGGTGAATTTTTGGTATTTTTCTAAAATATTTCATTTTTTGATGAACAGTGAAAATATTTATTTTTATTGAAAATTTCCATTTTGATTAAGTAATTACCATGGTTAAATTACATTTTAAACTTATTTTAAAGTAATATTAGTTAAATTATATTAATATTTAACTAATTTAGGTCATTTTAATAAATTTCATATTGAATTTTGATAATAAAACCATCCATACTCATGCAAATTTTCTCTTTGAAAACCCACCTTTTCATCATGTTTGTGAGAATAATTTAAAATTGGATTTTACAACTTCTATGAATTGAATTCATAAAAACAAATGAAATATTTGGAACTATAATAATTTTTATTATATAATAAATACAACTTAATTTTTGGTCTAAATGAATGGTGAAAATAGTAAAAATTAATTACCGTGGTTAAGGTAAAAATGGGTTTACCGGGAGGTTAAACTAAACCAATATGGATTAAAATAACCTATAAACTTGTATAAAATATATTTTATTAACATTTTTAGATATTATAATTTCTAATTATATATAATTTTTTATTTTGACCCTTTTATAATGTAAAAAACATGGGTACTACTTTTTCTTTTAAAAAATTACAAGTGTACCACTCACCTCACTTATAAAAGACCACCCCCTATCCACTCTTATTTACAAATTAAGAAAAAATTGTTTGGAAATTAAATAAATAAATATATTAATAAATTCCATACTCTCTTCTTATATTCTTTTATTTTTTCATAAATTCATTCTAGGAATAATTTATGTATAATCCTAAAGAGGCGGTCTTAGAAGAGATAAAATTCCTAACTATGCATTTTAATTTTATTTCTTCTTACACCACCTTAAAATATTCTTTATTTTTGATTATATAGTAAAAAATTTATCTCCCACATAATGAGATATTATTATTTTAATTTAATGAACCATATCCATCTTTTGTTCCCTCAAATGGGAAATGATAACGCCACTCATGTGTACGGTGAACTACCCCCTCACGAATTCATGCGTCATGTTTTCCATCAACACCTATCATGGTTGGGATAATTGTGGATATATAGTATATATATGATATTTAAACCATAATTATACCCTTATAGTTATTATATCATATATAATTTTTTAATTTTTATTCAATATGGGATACAATAATGTTTCTCAAATGTACGACACACTACCACCTCACAAAGCGATGTGATTTGTTTTTCACTAATGATTTACATGGTTGGTAGTAAGGATATTCTTAATGAATATATATGAAATAAATGACATAATTATTATATTAATTAAATATTTATCATTAATAAAATATAATATATCATTTTATTTTTCACCTTTTCACCCACTATAAGATGATAACATCATTCGTGTACGTGTAGACTACCGCCTTCATAATGTGATGTGACTCTCTTTACATAACCACACTACATGGATGATATATATAAGTATATTTAAAGTAATAATATGGTATTTATGATATTATTATAATTCTAAAAATATAAAATATTAATTACCTCCTTTACATAATGATCATTAAAAAATGGAAATGTTACACATACGTACGTATGACCTACTGTCTCTATGATCATAACATGCTTAACTTCAAAAAACCATTTTCATGATAGGTATTAAAAGTATAATTGATATATAAATATGATAAATATTTCATTATTATTATTCTTATTATGATAGAATAATATAATATTCACAAGAACCATAACTCTCACGAAGAAGCATGAATGAGAAAACAAGGCAATTAACATTCGTAACAATGGAAATAATGAAAGATTATTAAAGAAAGAGTGATAAGATGTTATAAAAGGATCATATATGATATTATAAATATTAATATGGTTCTATTATAATTTTAAAACAAGTTTAAAACCACTCTATATGAGTATAAAAGAACATTCAACCAAAAGAAAGCATGAGGTAAGTGACTTCATCTCAATTTCCCTTCATTGAGGCATATTGTAATGTTATGAGTCTTATTTATTTTATATATTTTATATACTACCCCTTTGACATGAAATATCATTAATAATTCATTATTCATGTTATTTTAAGTTTAAATTTGACTTTTTTTTATCCCAGGGGATTTGAATAGAAAATTAACAAGTGGTAATGAATTTCATAACTCAATTCATTTTCATTGGGTTATATTACTTATTCACTATATTTGATATTCTATGATTATGTGTGTATTTAATTTTTAATAACTTCTTTTTTATATCCAAATTTTTATTTTTATTTACATTTTATACACATAATTGATTCATTGGTTAATTCTCACTTTAATGTTATGATCTTTTTAAGGGTTTATTTTACAATCACATTTTAATAAGGAAAATTTAGACTTGAATTTAAATAGATTATTTGATATACGAGGAATGATTTAGACATGAAGTGACACATGGATCCTAGAATTATATATCCCCTCGATGCATCGATAGTCTCACAAGGTGAATTAGTAAGATAACATTAAATGGGGTTCTACCAGTAGTTTTAAACCATCTTGTGAATGATCTTGATGGTAGAGGTACCATTTTCATGAGAACATGATGTCTAATAATTAATCATTTCCTTCATCAAGAATTTATTTATTATTATACATTTAATTCTTGAAATTATATTATCTCTGGATGCATTTCATTATCAATTTATTGATTAAATGGATTTTTTAAAGATATTTTCCTTGAAATATTGATTTTTCCTTATCTAGTTATGATATTCAAGATATTGATTAAAATGATTGTGTTTCTAGTTATTTACCTTTATATATTTTTTATGATATTAAAATTATTTAAATAGAATTTTTTTTTCAGTTATTTAAATTTCCATGTTGTTTATTCTCATTGATTCGTGATAGGTTTTATAATACTTAACCCCTACCGAGCATTTGAGCTCACCCTTATTTTGTTTCCTTTCTCAGGAATCCATGAAGTATATTCTGAATGGTATGATAGGATATGATAGAGGGAATAATGATATTCTCAAAAAAAATTATGTTGTAATTTTTATATTCAAATATAATGAAGGAATGTAGTATGCATATAGTTTACTATGACTAATAAACTATTCAGTCCTTTGGGATTCGATTCCTCATATCTTATGCCAATATAATAGAGTAGACATTGACTCTGGGATATTGGGGTTAGAGTTTCAATATATATGATGATAAATGTCAGGACCAATAGTATTAAATCAAAGATTAATTGACTATTACGTTGGAACCAAGAAGTCATGATCATCACATATAAATTATAATTAAAATATTTGTATAAATAAATACCTTATATTGAATTTATTTATTTATAGGTGAATCTGATGATGTATTCACATCATAAAATTTCTACATCAAAAGAATCAATGGTATATTTCCTCTACTGGTGATCTAAATATTCACCAAAAACCTCTGAATGTTGCAATAAAAATCTCAGAGTGCTAGCATGTAAAATCTTAACACTTGCATCATTCTTTGTTGATCACATAGAGAATCAATTTAAGTTGTATGACTCTCCTTATTCTCTCTATAAACTAGAGGATAGTGAAAGAGAATCACTCTCCATTCTTGATAGAGTTATCATAGAGGAGCTCTCTAGGGCTTGAGAGGATTCTATAGATTTTTTTTGTGAATAATTATTATAATGGGTATGGATTTATAGAATTTGAAAACTAGATTTAAATTAAGATAGGGTCAGAAAATAATAACTTCACATGAGACCTTATTATTTTTCTTTATCCTTATAGAACCACCAATAAAAATAATAATATTACTATTATTATTTACATGAAATTCTATAAACTAACGGATAAAATAAATATTATTTTCTTGAATAAATAATATAATTTTTAATTTTTCACTTGACCATTAAACCCAGTCTAACAATCCTCATTAATATTTATCATCTCTTGAATAATGACAATTTTTTAATAAAAAAATATCACTAAATTATTCTCTAAGAAATAAAAATATATTATATTTCAAAAAATAGTAGATAAATATTTATGAAATATTCAACTCATATATATTCTCTCAAATAACCAATGACTTTATATATATGATCGAACAAATATGAAAAATTATTAAACCAGGTATGAGAAAAATATTTATCTAGTATTTTAAATCATAAATAATTTAGATAAGGTTATGCATACACTTTATGTGTGACCCTATAGACTTATTTCTTAGTGGAATTAGGCAGAACCTCCTAAAGTCCAAAGTTACTGTCTAAAAACATGCCAAGGAACCCATACAGAAAAAGTTTACATCACAATGACATACAGCCTCATAAAAATTCTCATGATATAATATAATACCTTTATCTTGATATCTCTAATGAAGTAAGTTTCATGATGGTTTCATCAAACTCTGTGCTTGATGTCTCTTTCTTTGATTTTTTTTTGAAAATGCACTTACTGATAGAATTCCACGACCTTAGACTTTTTCTGGTAGTTCCATTTCCATCAAAGGGCCTATGATATTAAATTCCACTAAACTGGGAATGTAAAAATTCATTGTTTCCTTATTAATTAATGTAACACCAATCATGACACACAAAACATACTGTACTTAAATTATATAACGTCATGATTTTGGGTTGTATATTAAATTCCAAGACTCGTGATATGCATTAATAATAATATTAAAGTATAAGGAACAATACAAAATTCTATAGATAAGAACATACAATGACCTAAATAAATACAAATTCAATACTCATGGGTTAATTTATCATAATAAACTTTTATGAAAATTTCTAAGGGCACACACCATGAAATAATGTCTCAAAGTCCTACAAATATCCAACCGAATAGCTTATATAATTTTTGTAACGTAAAATTATATAATATTGATATAGAACCTATATTCAAAAATATTGTCAGGACAATTCTAGGTTCTCATCATCATATAGAACTGTTATGATCTTTTAATACAAAATCTTTCCTTAAGACATTATCACATATTATGTTATGATTAAGAAAAATCATTATGTGATAATAACTTTATTAACATTCAGAAAAAGGATAAAGGTAACCATCAGGTACATAGAAGTTAGTTTTATGGAACTAACTAAAATAAAATATATAGTCATTACCTATTATAGAAGGAAAAGGGGATGATGTTTCCATGGATATTGTGACAGGTTTCTTGAGATCGTAGAAAATGAAAGATGCAGTTTGGGTTTCCAATGATTGTTTGGATAAATTTATTTATTTTATTTTGATTATAGAGACTTATATAGTTGAGGATATTGAAAATATTTATGTTTTATTAATTAAGAAACTTCATGGGATACCTGATAATATTATATTTAATCATGGTGTGATATTTACATCATAATTCTTTAAAAATTTATATAAATATTTGGTTTCTCTAGTGAAGTTGAGAATAAATTATCATCTACTGATAGAGGACCAATATAAGTGTACTATATAGATTCTTGATGATATGATTTATGTATTCAATCTTGATTTTTGAGGAAAATGAGAAGATCATTTGGATTTGGTAGCGTTTTTTATAATAAAAACTATCAAACATCTATTTATATTGTAACATCCTTGGATTTCAAGGAATGTAACTTTGATCCTAATTATGGTTTATTTCAAGTTTTAAAATTATCATAGGTTGTCAGGGGATAAAACATTATTTTTGGGTGTTTGATAGTATAGAATAGGTTAGACCATGTTGTGGCATATGCCATTTTATACCTGGACCACAATTAGGGAAACATGAAAATGCTATGGTGGAAGGTGTGGTGTGTAAAAAATATATAGGTAATTTCTTCCAAGATGTAGTGTCTTACCGTGGTGGTTCTCCTAGGAGTGGTATGATTGATTCCAACATGAGAATAGAGGGAATCACTGCATCGTGTTGGCACTAGTTTTAAATATTTGAAATTGATGAAATGGATTTAAAACATTGTGTTTCAAAAAAAATTTAAAGATGAAAGACATGATATATTGAATAAATCATGTTTAATAACTTGGAATCATTTTCCAATATTAATTAGTTCATCCTTCTCCACTTGTGAATTCCATGAATCCATGCATTTTCCCAGAAAATATAGGGTGAAAATTTGGGAGATTATCCTTCTATAACTAGTGGATTGTGGTGAATCTTTCCTTTAGTATCTATATCTTATTGATCAAGGATAATAAGTATATTAGGGTATTTTCTTTAGTTTCTTTTCTATAAGAAATAAGTTCTCTTCTTTGGATATACCTAGATCCTCTATTTATAGTGGTTTTCATTGGGTAAGTGTTATAGTTATACCATATTAGATTGTTTCAATTCTTGAATATCATTCTAGAACCCTTTTCATGATGGGTTGGAATCAGTTCTAAGGACCCTTGGCCTGTGATTTTGATCTGGTTGGTGCAAGATCATGTTTTGGGATAAACCCTTGGTGAATCTTTTCATTGAAATTGACATGTTTTAGGTAGGAATTCCTTGATATATTAATCCTTTATATAGTCATTTTCTCCATGTTTGGATTGTGTGTGTCCATATATTATTGACCCTTACATGGTAGAAACATTTGAAGTATATAGGGTTGGTCGTGAGACCTTTCTTGATTATAAAATTTTATTCCTTATTACTTATGTAATATTTATTGTCCTATGGAATTGATGATTTATTATTTCCTTACTATGTTATGCCTTATATGTGGTTTGTACATATCCAGTGGAATCACCATTTAGTTTTCAGGATGATAGGTGTCCCTGAAATACTTAGCCAACTCCTTTGAGGGAAAACATGGATGACATGACTAATTGATTTTATTTTTCATAGGATAGTTAGCACCTAATATTGGAATGAGTTATCCATTTGGAACACTATATTCCATTTGGAACACTATATTCAATTTTAAAAGTGTCTATATATTCCGTTATGACCTACCAATGGGGAACTTCCATACATATGAGAGAGAGTCCATTATCTGGGCATCCCAAGTGCGTGTACCATTATTAAAGAGTAGATAACCATGATTCATGGGTATGATTTATCCTTGAAGGTGTAAAAATGTAATTATAATGATCTAAGTCATAAATATTTCTACATATTACATCCATATAGAATGGTTCCAAAGTTGGTATGCATGAGGTTCATAATTGCTTGGTTAGAACATGTTCACTTGGTATATTATTGATTGTATGATCATGTGCACATTTACTTTTCCATCATATCATAAAATTATATATACATAGGAACTTATTATTATCCTATTATGGATATGGTTACTGAGGTTATAGTATCCCCATGACACTTTAGAACCTCACCACTAATTTTTATCCTCCTCCACACATAGAGGTACACATGAGGTTATATAATACTTCAAATCAAAATTAGCCATCTGGGTTGGGGTATTACAAAATAGTATCCAATACATGAGGGTTTCCTTTATTTTTTTTGGAGATATGGTAAAAAGGAGATAGGTTGTGTGGTACTTAGGTAGAGGTGTTTCAAATATGCCAGAATAGATCATGTGTAATGGAACTCTAAAATGACATTTATAAGATTTTTGTTATCTTTTTATGGGATTTGGGTGCATACCTGCATCATGAATAGGAATGCATGATCACATGTCATATATATATATGTAATTTTTAACCGATTAATATTAGCTATTTAATTAAATTCTGATAAACTATTTAGTTATATATTTTCACTCATTAATTTAATGGTATATATGTTGACATTATTTAGTTGAACTTGAGCACGCTGTTATGTTTTTTATATATATATTATTTTGACTAATGTGAAAGTACAAAGGACTAGGATTGAGCCTTGGGTAGAACTAAGAGGGTTATAACTTGTTTGTAGGTATCTTTTAGGATATGTATTCCAATGGGAATCACTTTTATATGTTTTATAACTACTTAAGTCTTTATTATAATAAAGTTGTTATAGGAATTCTGAATGATCATTGGAATCTTGAAAAAAGGCCGTTATATAGATTCCAGGATGTTCCTACTAGGTATGGCACACTAGTTCCACTATGGGATATATAGGAAGATTCACTTGAGTGTTCTCCTACACTGGCTTTGGTGGTATAGGAGGTAAACCCACCCTAATTAGATTGACATCATTGATGGAATCTTCCACCTCTTTGATACACCCAAGGATAGAAAGGTGAAGTTGGAATCCTTTAGGTTTTAGGACCCTATAGGGGTAGTGGGCATCATGGGATAAGTGGGTTTAAATGAGTATATTACTTGGAATGACTTCAAGGAGCTATTCTTTGACGAGTTCTTTCCTAAAATGTTGAATCTGAATAGAGCTCAGGAGTTTATAGAGCTTCAACAGGGGGAAATGTTAGATTATGCATAATCAACTATTTTAATGGAATTTCTATTATTTTATCCTTTTTTGGATGGGAATGAGGCGCTAAAGGATAAGAAATTTGATATTTGACTTCATTCAGATACCAAAGGTTAGGTTAGCATTTTTGACCTAATAATGTATAAAAATGTGCTATGCAAGGCCTTGAATTTTGAGAAGGTTATAGAGGAGGATATACTTATAGGTTTTCTTCCATTCCACAGAGCATAGATTATTGGATTTCCCAATGCTATAGTGAGTGCCTCTTATGATAGTAAAAATAGGAAGTTTACAGAGGTAAAACATGGTGGAAATTAGGTGGATCATATTAGAGACCTTCTACAGTTAAAGGTATAGTCATGACTAATTCTATGATATCTAATGCTTTGTTTGTTACAAGAGATTCATATTCTTTAATATATTATCAAGTTTTTACCAGCATAGATTTTCCAATTAAGATTTATTCTTAGCTACTATCTCTTGAAATTCCATTAGGAGTGAAAGTAGATCTTATCCATCAATGTCCTGAATATATAGTAGGTTTTTGGCTAAATACATCTGAGTCTTTATGATCTTATAGATGACTAGTTTCAATTTGATATTTTGAATATAATGGTAGACCAATTATCATGCTCATACCAACTATTATAGGAGACATGTGTCTTTCACCACCCCAAGATGAGATAGGTTTATATTGATTGGTGAGTGGGATATTGGAGAAGACATTATCGGACCGGACTTGAGAGTTATGTTAGAACCATCTTAGTGGAAGTAGTAGGTTGGACTCTCACAACAGAATTAGTAGTATCCCCATTTATATTTCCTCCAGTGGAAGATCATTATCAGGATGTATTCTATGATGAATTATTAGGTATTACTCTATACAAGGGGAATTTGAGTTTGAGATTGATATTTTACTTGGGGAACAACTGATATCTCTTCCTCTTTTCCATATAAAACCAACTTAGTTGAGAGAGTTAAAGGAGTAGTCATAGGATTTAGAGGAAAAAGTTATTTATTTTACTGGGAACATATCCTTGGGGTGATCTAGGGTTATTTTCTAAGAGGGTAGACAATAATATATGGATCTATGGGGATTACAGGAAGACGAATAAAGTAATGGTGAAGAAAAATTTCCCATTACCCCATATTTATGATCTTATTGATTAGTTATAAGGAGACTGTTGGTTTTCTAAGATTGATATTTTTTCAAGCCATCTTTAATTTTGGGTAAGAGAAGAGGAGATTCCCAAGAAAACATTTAGGAGTAGGTGTAGAATTTATAATTACATCTTCATGCCTTTTGGGATAAAAATTCTTTAGTGGTGTTCATGGATCTCATGAATAAGATTTTATATCCACATCTTTCCCCCTTAATCATTGTATTCACTTATTATATCCTAATATATTCCAAGAAATCAGTCATACATTCCATATAACTTTATATTTTATTAGGAACACTTTGAGTGAATCTTCTTTATTAGAAAATGTCCAAGTGTCACTTTTGGATTTAGTAGGTGATTTTCTTAGGCATGTGATTTTTATGTAGGGATTTCCATGGACCTAGAGAAGGTATAGGTTGGGATGTATTGGTAGTACCCTAAGAATATGTTTGATATTAAGTGTTTCCTTATGCTTTTAAGGTTCTATTGATGCTTCATTTATAACTTATCCTATTTGGAAGCATCGATGACAGATTTGAATAGATTGGGGAAGAATTTAGTTTTTTTATTAGTGTGAGGATGTATTCCTAAAGTCCAAGAGGTGATTTAAAATGAACTCTAGTTTTGATCCATCCAGGGTTTGGGACTGGATACACAGTGTACTGTGATGCCTCCAATGTTGGGTTAAGAGTTGTGTTGATGGAGGGAGATAATGTGACTACTTATGGGTTACCTCAACTATGACCCTTTGAGTGGAACTACCAAATTCATGACTCAGATTTAGAAGCCATGGTTTATGCTCTGAAATGTTGGTGAAATTATCTCTTAGGTGAGAGGTTTATCATCAACACATACCAAAAAAATCTATAATAAATCTTCCCTCAGTAGGTCCCCAATCCGAGGAAGAGGAATTTGGTGGATTATCTATAAATATTTGAATTTGAGATGACCTATACTCTTGGGAATTGTAATTTCATTGAATATTATCTTAGTTTAAAGACACCAAAGATATAAGACCATGGAGAGGGGGATTCAAAAAAGTGGAGTTTAATGATATTTATGGATGAGTGGCTAGTGGATGCATTTGAGGATCACTGAGTTACAAAAAATGTTCCCTTGGTTATCATGTCTACTTTAGTGGATTGGGTAAAGACCATCTAGGAGTCATATCCCACGTGCATAGTGATATGGGATCACTTAACATGGGATTATTAAATTCTAATATTGTCCATAGATGTTGAAAACATGATCTATATTTATAAAAGGTTAGTTGTGATGTATTAGTTTATGGAGGATCTAACTATAGACTCTCATACTTTAATGTGCAAAATATATCCAGGTTTGAAAAAGATGTACCATGATATTTGACATCATTTTTAGTGTCTAGGTATGAAGAGTTACATCATCGTTGTTTCTCACAATTCCTTACTTTCTAGAGGATATAGGCTGAACATCATCATCCTAGTGGTTTAATTCATCCACTTCTGGTTCATATGTAGAAGTGGGATGACATGAAAATTGAATTCATGGTAGGCTTACCCATTACCTTGAGGAGTCATGATTTTTTTTCATAATAGTTGATCGACTAATAAAAATGGCTCATTTATTACCAATTTGAGAGACCCATTTAGAATATAAGTTAAGGAAGATATATATAAGGGGGATTATATAGATTCATGTAGATCATTTGATAATAGTATCATACTAAGATATTTATTTTACATCACGACTTGGGAAGGGATTATAGATGGTCTGGGTGCTCAACTGGGGCTGAGTATAATGTATCATCCACAAAAAAATTTACAATCAAAGAGAATGATATATATTTTAGAGGATATACTATGGGAATATATTTTGGACTTTAGAACACCAAGAATTGGTTGATTTAACATAAAATAATATCTTCTAGTCATTAATTTAGATGGAACCTTATGATGATCTTTATCGATGACAATTTTTCTCACCACTATATTGGAAGTAGGTTGGTGAGGCAGTAGTTGTGGGGCCGAGCATGGTACATGGGACCTCTAAGAGAGTGAAATTGTTCCGAAAGTGGTTAGTTACCACTCATAGAAAACAATGATCATATGATGATAAGAATAAATGACCATTAGAGTCCACTATAGGTTATCAAGCTTTCTTGTGGGTGAATCCTCGATTATGAAATCAATTTTAATGAAAGAAAGGGAAGTTTTCAATAATTTTAATTGGAGAATTTAATATTACCAATAATTTCAAGATAGTTTCATACTATTTGGATCTTCCCCCATGGTATCGAGGTATTCATGATATGTTTCATTTCTCCCAGCTTCAGAGGTACATGCTCGATCCTGAACATGTGATCGACTATGAGGATGTTGAGTAGGTGCCTGTTGCATATTTTATAGAATGCTTGATATAGATCATATACTGAAGTGATAAAGTTTTTTAATTAAATAAAGTGCCAATTTTTCAAGTCCCTTTACAGAATGGATGGATTCAAGAGGAGACTTGAAGACTGAGTATGATGTTCAATAACAATGTCCCAAGTTGTTTGAGTAGGACCTCTAGAGGAACATCTCAGGTATGAGAAATCATTAGAGGGGGAGATTTTTAATATCCTTCATTTTAAAGGAATGTAGTGTTGAGACATATAATAATTTAATTTAGGTTCAAAAATCATTGGTTGTTCTTAGTGTCTAAAATAGGGGTTTTTAGTGTTTTGGGGTACACTATAGGTTGGACCATATCATGTTATAAGGCTATTTTATAAATAAAAAACACCTATGTGAAACTGGAAAGACTAACATGTCTTGTTAGGATGTGTCATGAACATGGAGAACTGAGAGTCCTCCTATGAACCATAGACAGGAAAGCCTCACCAAACTATATTGGAAGGTGTGGTGAGTCCCAAATGTGAATAGAATTTATCCCAAATTGTAGTGGATTTCTGTGGTGGACATCCTGAGCATAGTGTGATAGAGGATACTATGAGAATGAAGGAAATATCTATACCATGTTGGAACCTATTTTATAAATTTTGAAACAGATGAAATGGCCACCAATATTTTTGGACCCCAAGAATTTTAAATGGGAAACATGTATGATCTTCAATAAAGGATGTTTAATGCCTTAGAATTATTTACCTTATTAATAAATTCATCCTTCTCCTATTTTAAATTACCTAAATCTAGGCCTTTAATATATTAATCTAGAGTAAAATTTTGGATGATATTCCTACTTTTACTAATATCCTAGGATGATAGTTTCCTTTAGGAGCTTTTTCATGTTGATCTAGGCTCATAGGGATCTTAGGACCTCTTCTTTGGTCACTATTCCAGGAGTGTTAGGTTATCTTCTATGACCATACCTAGATCTTTCAGTGATAGTGGTTGTCATTGGGTAAGTGTTATGTTTATTCCCTATTGAAATGTTTCCATTCTAGAATATCATTCTATATTCCTTTTAAATATGGTTTGGAATCTTTTCTAGGGACCCTTGGTTTATGATTTTGATTTGGTTAGTGCATGTGCATGTTTTGGAAATAGACTCTTGGAAAGTATTGATGTTCTCATAAAAACATTTTAGCTAGGAATTCCTTAACATCTTGTACCTTTGTATGGTATTATTTAGAATGTTTGGTTAGTGTATGTGCCTAGATAAGTGAACCTTATATGGTAGACACATATGATGTGTGTAGGGTGTCTTGTGAGAGCTTTCATAATTATGGAATGTTATTTATTGATATGGACTTAATTACTTGTGTGATATTTCAAGGCATGAATAATTCATGATATATTATTTCCTTTATAAGTTAATTGGTATATGTGGTTTATACATAGCCTGTGGAATCTTTTTTCAGAGTTTATGTTGATAGGTGTCCCTAACAGACTTAACTGACTCCTCAGAGGGGGAGCATGGGTGACATGAATAATTTTTGGGGGTTTTTCATAGGATGGATAACCCCGAATATTGTCATGATTTATCCCTTTGGAATTCCATATTCCATTATAAGAGTGTCTATAGATGCAATTATTCACTACTGATGGGTAATGTCCTTTCGTAAGAGAGAGAGTCTTTTATTTGGGCATGACAAGTATGGGTACCATCACAGATGAGCAAATAATTATAATTCATGGGTATGATTTGTTCTTAATGTTACAAGGATTTACTTATAAAGATATAAGTCATAAAAATTCCCATATATGACACCCTTCCAAAAAGGCACAAAAATAGGTATGATCGGGGTTCACAGTGACTTGGTTAGTGAATGTTCACTTAGTACATGATTTATTATATGATTGGGTGAAAATTTACTTTTATATAAATGAATATACTTCTATATACAAGTGAAATTATGTTAATGATGCATTAGTGGTGTCCTAATGTTACATTGACACCTTGTATGGGCTTCTTGGTGCATTTTTAGACTTCATGATTAGGGTTCCAGAGAAGGGAAAGGGCACTACTGAAGGTTGTTGAGGAGATTGGAGTGGAGTTATTGATGCAACACCAAGATAGAATTCATATGGTTTCTATTTAACTTTTGTTTTTTATATTTTTTTATGTTGTCTAAGTCGACTTGTTGACTTGCCACTTTGGGGTTTTGATTGACTAGACCTGCATGGATTGACTTGACATATTTTACAATTTAAATTTGTATTAAATTTCCACTGTATTGTTTATTTGGAATTTATTTAAGTTGATTGTTATCCTTTGATGACTACAGTTACCATGGGTATACTCACCCCACTTCACTTTAGACCCTTTACACTAGTTGACAGCCTCTTGCATATAGGGAGTTGTACGTGAGGTTATGTGGCACTTCGACTTGGAATTGGTGATTTAGGCCATAGTGTTAGACAAATTCATCCATTTGAGGATACATATAAAAGGTTTTTTGGTCCCCATTATATTGGATAGAAGCTAGTAAGGTATCTTAATTTGGGAGAATCTTGATTCATCAGACTTCTGATTGAGTGGAAATCATCATGAAGAAATTTTCTAGGGATCCAAGTAAGAATAAGTCATATGATGTTTTTAGGAATATTCATCTTGAGTTTTATGTCAGAGATCATGTATTTATTTGTGTCCCACATTGGTTAAGACCACAAATAATTGGGAATTAAGGTATTTTGGTTTCATGGTTTATTTTACCATTCGAGTTTCTGAAGAGTGTAACAACCTAGACTCTTCTATATGAAAATTTTACCTTATGAATATATGTTTTTGTCATATTTAGGTATGATATATAGTATAAATCACATGAAACATATTATAGAAAACAAAAATATTTTATTTTATCAGTAAAGAAAATTATATATGAAGGATAAATTGACTCTATAAAATTTAAAATAGCATAATGGGATAATAAAAATAAATAAACAACATGACTTGAATTTGGAGATCCAAAGTGTCATGGACTCCTAGAAATTTCACACCCATGAATAATACAGTAAAAAGAAAATAAAATATTAGAACAATTTTTGGAATTTTTTAATGATATACAGAACCTTGATAAAAAAACTAATCTAATGATGAATGAAGGGAATAATAGTTATTTATTGGACGAGTAAAATTATATAACCATTGGAAATATGTCTGTTAGAATAATAATTTGGTTGATATAATAATAACCAGACCATTGGAAAAGTAAAATGAGAATTTTTTTAAATAATGAATGAAGATTCTAAATAATATTTACCATTATTTAAATAAGTAAATATAAGTAACAAAGCACCATAAAAATAATTACTTAATTAATGTAACATAATATACGTATAAGTGTAATTTTTTTAGTAAAACACATTTTACATTATTTAATATAACAAAAAATTTTATACAAGAATTAAATATTAAAAATAAATATTTAATAAATTTATTTGTGAGAAATGTATTTTATTTTTGGACCCATCACATATAAACAAGGGAAGGTTTATGTTTTGTTATTTTTTAAGAATTGTAAAAAACATAGGTGAATATAAAAATACCATGTAAATACCATATTTTGTAATAGTGAAGTATGGAAAAATTTTAGGGTTTTAGAATTTATAAGTATATTATAATACCCCATTTACTAAAAACTCAAAATATCCTTACTATTGAATCACATGTTTTATAACTATTTAGAGAAATAATATTATATAGTAATATTTAATTCAAAAACACCATGATACCTCTCAAATAAATACCACCCCTCACTAATCTACTCCTAATATCACATTAATATTTTTATAAATATAATAAAAAAATTTCATACCATAAAAAATGATATTTCCATTCTATAATATAAATTATAAAATCATACAATGAACATAATATTTGTTTTTTAAAAAACATCTATTCATTATCGATATGACCACCAATACTGACATTGTTATTTATAACTTCATATATAGTTATAATTAATTATTTCAGTGATAAATATAACTTTTTGTTGATATTATATTATGATGAATATTATGGATCAAATAAATAATCATAAAATTAAATAAAAAAAATTAAGTATATTATGGCTAGTAAAACAACCTAATTGCACATATCAATATACAATAACATTTATACCCATCATACCATACTTATATTAGAAAACATTTTAATATTTTGAACCTTTTTAACTTATTAAAATAAATTAACTCCATATCATTACACTTTTCTAGTTACTTGTTTATTCAATGAGAAACTTGACAATAATTGATAAACTAATACAATATTGGAATCGTGAAACAACCATCCTCAATATGATTGTAATAAACATCATATTTTAATAAATTTATTATAATTAACATAAAATAATAATAAATAAAATAAAAATTAATAATGTTATGAAACTAGTATTTAATAAATTTAATTTTATTATTTGTAATGTTAGGTTTGGTTACTAATCTGATTTAGGATTCGAGGTAAGGGATTCCTTCCACTCACCATCTTTGTTTTGGATTATGATTTTCATTATTTCCATATAATTTATGATCTAAATAAATATTTTTATAAGGTCATATATTTTATTCATATTACTTTATTTTTTTTGTAAAAAGTATCTCTTTTCCCCCAATAATTTACTTCTTTATTATAAACCCATGTGAATAATTTATTTTTTACCTTATAAATGTACTTAATTTTTATGAAATTTTTCTTTACTTATAATCTTATATTATGAGACTTATCCCACAATACATGAAATTAAATAAAAATATTTTACCCTTAGTTTGTTAGTTCTTAATTTATTAATTTCTTAAAATACTTTTAACTCACACCTTATCATCTGTGTAAGTGAAAAATTTATATTTTATCTATTATGATTCATTATTTATATAAATTACCTAAAAAATTATAAATTATTTATATTTAGGTATTTTAATGTCTACTATAATAGTTTCCTTTTATTTTTTTTAAACTTACATATCACTTTATCATATACATAATTCCGATGAATACTTCTTAAGACACAACCTTGGTGAAGAAGTTTATATCAATGTATCACTTATTCTCAACTTGTGATTTTATTTCACTCTTATTCAACTATCCTATAATATTTTTATAGGTATTTTATCATCCTTTTAATTCTATTCTGAAATGTATCTTTCTTAGCTATTGAATCATGTGATTCCTCACCTTCTTGTGCTAGTTTATACCAAATGCCATGGATTATATAACCCATTCATTCTCATGGATTTTTCATAATTATAATGTACATATTATTTTTACCATATGTGTAACTCATACTCATGACATATTATGATATGATTATTGATAATGTAATATATATCACCTAAATTTATTGGGCATTTTTTATACCTCATAAGATATTATGTATGATGCCTGATCATTGAGCGGTGCACATTATTTAATGATGTCTTAATAGTGATCCTCAACTTATGTTATGATGAAATGTTTTATATTTGTGCCACATTATCATGTTATGACTCATTATTATCTTATGCTCATTCTCTTATTTACATGTTACTCTATATAGAATAATTTCCATTTCTATATCATGTTCACATGTTATGAATTTTTTACTTGATGATATTATCTTACGACCCAATTTGACTATCTCACGATATTTATATTATTCATGATTCTCTGTGATTATTTTTGTTTTCTCCTTATATAACTTAATATACCACTCTTTTGTTTTATGTATGTCCTTAAGATATCTCATGAAATGATGAAATTATGATGAGATGCAACATCCTATTTTTATTTCAAAAATAGAATTAAAGGTTTTTATATTTTTAACATCATTTATTATTTAAATAATATCATAAAGACACTATTCCTTTGGATTTTGGTTATTTTGGATATATATGTTAAAAATTATGTAATACTATATCCATGAGATGTTGGTTATTATAGTTGGTAAAAGAGAAAGGTCATGTTATTGTTGAGGATTTGGTTAGTGAGCTTTATATAAAATACATCATAAGTATCCTAGATTTAACCTTATAAAGTCATATGTTAATAAATAAAAGTGATTTTATAGTTTATCCTTATAAGTTACATAATTTTCCTTTTATATGATTTTTAATTGGAGTATTCTCACTATTAACTTTCCATTTTTTAAATGGATGGAAATACGAGGAACTGTGTGGATGATGTAATTTTTTTTATTACAATATGCCTAATATCATGGGATATGGAGTTAAAAACCTCACTTGATCAACTATCTTGGGCTATGAAAAATAAATTGAACCACTTGGAGTTACCTACTTCTATTAAGATAGAAAAATTTATTATCAAAACATTTGTGTGACAATTACTATCCTTATTTATTAGATCTTTCAATACCTTGATCATAATGAAATTAATTAATTCCATTAAAAAGATATTTTCCATCCTTCAATTCTTTGAGATAGATAAAGTTATATTGGTTGTATATAACCTAGAAGGTGAATCTGATCAGTGGTGGAAACTAATTAAGAATACTAAGACTAAGGATGACATCAAATTGATTAAATGACAAGAATCCAAGAATTTTTTTGACCGAATATTTTCCTTTAAATAACCACATTAAAATTGGTAGGGAGTTTCTTAGACTTGGTAAAATGGAGAAAAAATCAATTGTATCATATTAAGAAAATATTGAATGGATTGAAAGGTACACCTATATATTTTTTGTTAACTCAATAATTAAGGTAGTCTATTTATTTAGTAGTTTAAAGATGAGTCTTCATAAAGATTTAGAGATTCAAGACTTTGATTTCAATGTATAAATAGTAAAACATGACCTCAAAGTTGAGATATATATTAGTTATTCCTAGTTTTCTAATGTGTAAAGATATAACAAGTGAAAAAAGAGTTAAATTCTAGGGATAAATGTCAATAAGAAAAGAAGATTCAACTACCCACATGCCAAAGGTGCGGGGAGAAGCACCTTGGAAACTAACTAAAGGGAACAAAGTAAAGTTTTAATTGAAAAAACAAGGGAATAATGCATAATAATTCCAAAGGGAAATAAATAATAAAATCAATATGATGGAATAAATTAAGGTTCTGATAAACCCTCCACCCATGGTATAATTTTTCTTCTACATGAATCATGGACACTATACAAGTCAATACACTAAATAAATAGTCATTGGGGATAACTGATGAAAAAAAATCCATATCCCAGGGATAAAGGATGAGCATATGCTATCACTACCATTTATGTGGATCATGAAAACAAAGTGGTGACATGAAAACTCATTAATAATCCAATAATAGTGAATGCACTATTTTATTCTAGTTATATTCATTCATTAATATCATACATGTTCTGTAGAAATATTTAATCACCACCTCACAACACGAAGGTAGATCTATCAGCGAAAACAACAAGTGATGTAATCATTTCATCTAAAGTAAATAAATATTCAATAATTAAAATTCAGGGGATTAAACTTTAAAAAAATCTTTCTATACATTATTTGGTATAATTCAATGCTATACTTGGTATGGATTGGTTTTTGGTAGGGGGAAATAACTTTAGATATCCTAAACTATACTCTGATTCTATACAAGTGAAAATAGAATCATGAATCTCATTTAGTGAATCCTTATAAAGTATGGATATTACCACCTTATGAGAAAACTTATCTATCTAAAGTGAATGAGGAAAGAAAAAGGTTTATCCAATAATATATTCCCATTATGAGGGAATATACTGATGTATTTCCCAAAGAATTTACTGGTCTTCCTCCTGATCAAGAGGTTGTGTTCTCTATATAACTTATACCTATAGCTTTACCCATATTCAAGAGTTTCTAAAAAATAACCCCTTTGAATTTGAAGAGTTTAAGAATAAATTACAAGATAACTTGGAAATGGGTTTTATATAACCATTTTATTCTCCAAAGGATGCCCTAGTCTTATTTTTTATGATAAAGTATGGGTCAGTTCTTCTCTCCATTTATTATCATGATCTTAATAAAATCCTGATAAAGAAAAAGTACCCTCTTCCATGGATTTATGACTTATTCAACCAATTACTCAGGGTTCGTTAATTATCAAAGGTAGATCTTTGATCGAGATATTGTTAATTAAAATTCAATAAGGATATTCCAAAGACTTATTTTTTATATAAGATATAAACACTATGAGTTCATAGTGATATTATTTAGACTCACTAATTCTCCACCATTATTTATGGACTTGATCAATAGTGACTTTAGAGATTACCATAATGATTATTTTTGTCTTTATAAATGAAATTATCATATAATTCAAAGGAAAGGAAGAGCATGATGAGTATTTTGTTACAGTGTTAACGAATTTGAAAAATGAGAAACTATATGAAAAATATAGTAAATATTATTTTTTTATTGCAAAAGTTACATTCTTAGAACTAGTTATCATAAGAATGGGGATATATATTGATCCATTAAAGACAAAGCCAATTGAGGAATGAAGTAGTCCCACATCTATAATAAAGATCTATAGTTTACTTGAATTAGTTAGGTAATATCAACATATTGTGAGAAAAATATCATTATTGTCGAACCCACTAACCAAGATAAGATATAAATAATTAAAATTTATCTATACAGATAAATTTGAAGAGAGATTAAAGGATTTTAATAAGAGAATAATCACTTCATTTTTACTCATACTACCCTCAAGTGGGAAATGATTTGGGATATATATAGATGCATACAAAAGGGTTTGGGTTGTGTACTCATTCAAAATGATAAAGTGATATCTCATGCCTCAATAAAATTGAATATATAAGATAAAAATTACCCGAAACATGATTTTGAGTTAATAGATGTAATAATTTCTTTGAATATTTGAAGTAATTATCTCTATGAATAGAAGTCTGACATATATAAAAATTATAAGAGCTTAAAGTATAAATTCACATTAGAGGAGATTAACATGAAACAATTAAGGTGGTTTGTGCTGATCAAGGACTATAAATTCTAAATACATTACCATCCCAGAAAAGAAAATAAATCATTAGATGATCTTAGTATAAATGTTCATAAAATCTTATCAATGGTGAGGATTGAAGGAGATCCAATATTCAAAGATAAAAAAAGCATGGAAATGATAATCATAAAGGAAGTTATAATATCCTACCTTCCACAAATGATTTCTCAACCAAATATGTAACACCCCAAGCTTCTACGGTACGCTTCTCTTTGAATAATGTGATAGCGTGTGTTGTACGCAACACCGAGTTCTAACACACCGTAACCAATCAAACTAGCCGTTATGAATAGTAAGACCTAATTTTTGAAATTATATATATTTTATATTTCAAAATGGACCTCATTTTTGGATTCGGAATATCGAATTTAGCCTAAGGTGAACTTTTGGTACTTTTCGGATAACTTTAATATTTTGATGAATAGTGAAAATTACTAAATTTTAATTAAAACAACTTTTTTAATCGAAATAATTTATATTGATAAATTATGAATTTGAGTGGTTTTAAATTATATTTATAATATATTTTTACCATTTAACACAATTTTGGTCATTGGACATAATTTCACAATTAAACCGAACATAAACAAGTATTAATCTTTTGATAGTTATTATATCATAAAAATACGCTTTTTTGTTTTGACAGCGGGAATTAATTTTAAATTAATTTCTGCCACTTCTATGTTTTGAATTTAGGAAAATGGATTCCATATTTGGAATCAGGATGTTCAAATTGTGTAAATTGGTAACTTTTATTTTTAGACCTTTTGAATAATTACTGCGGTAAATATTTTATTTACCATGGTTAACGGTAAATTCTGTAAATAAGGATTAAAAAAATAGTATTATAATAATAATAAATTACCCTAAAATGTGTCCTAGCCTTATTGGTTGATACATGTTCGACCATAGTCATCTTTGGGTCGATTTTGGGACCCCATGGAGTCACTTGTAGGTGATAGGGGCACTTAATTTTAATTAAGTTAAAATAAGTACAAAAATGACATAAGCATATATCTTTTAGAAATTTTTTTTTATATAGGGTTATATATGTTTTATTTTCAACTATAAATATTCATTAGAAAGATAAAAATATTTCCTACATAATTATATTTTATTTATAATTTTTAGATATTAAACAATTTAATTTATTTATGACACAATGATGATGGAGTAATTACCACAAGAGTGAAAAATTAAAATAATTGATATTATAAATACCCAAATAAATATAATTTGAGACTTTAAATAAATTAAAATAATTTTCTAGGATAATATGACATATTAGGATTGATTTAATAGACTTTTTTAGAATTAATCATTCTGTTATAAGTTTAAAAAAAATCAACTATTGAATAGTGTCAAAATTGACATAAAAGAGTTTATAAAATAAATATTATATTATTAATTGATATTAAATTCCTAAAAATCTAAGGTTCGGACAAGAGACTTATATCATAATATCTGTATCATTAATGGACCATTTGGGGGTCTCTTGGATGTATATAGTAAGTTTATTAACCATATAATATAAAAATACAAAAAGACATTGTAAAAGTGAAACTAATTAACTTAAAGTAAATACTTAAAGATAAGGTTAATATAAGTACCCAAACCTGTATAAATTATATTGATTGAGTGGTTTTCAACCCATACCCACATTAACATTTAAATAATCTACTTTGGAGCCATTAGAAACCGAATATGAATTTATTATAAATTAATATTTCTAGCTTTTCCAAAGGTTCCCCTCACCCCTCTTATAAAAGGGCACTCCTCCTTCTCATTTCTTAAAACCTTCAAAGCCTTTCGGTTTGGAAAAACTCTGACCAAATACTCTCCCAACTTCCCTCACTACAACCTATAGGCCCTTTTTTGATCAGAAAGCCAACCTAAGGAGCCCTTTTGATCAAATCAAAAGGAAGAACCCGAAGAAGAGGTAATGTTTTCACCACCCTTTTTCAAATTCATTTCATCTTCCACTTCTTATTCCTTTGTTATTACCATTCTAAAATAATAACTCCAGTATCATATATATATTGTGATGTTATTATAAATATGGTACAACCATATTCAGTATTCTATCCACCCTTTTAATAACATGTCACCATACGTGCATACGTACGACTTACCGTCTCCACGTCGTGGTGCAATTGTTATTCAATATATTATTATTTGGATGGGTATAATAATGATATGTAACTCATGTAAATAATAAACATAAAATGTTAATTATTCTGTATATATGATATACCATCCATTTATATATTATTTTAATATCAAAATAATGATATTGTCGCTCGTGCGTACGTACCGACTACCGTCTCCACGAACGCGATGAGATTCATTCTCCATCGTATCTATTCAAGTATAATTATCACTTTATGATTTAAAAATGATGTTTAAGGACTTGATATCATTCTGGATATGAATAATATACAACTTATCCATTACAAATATGGCTTACGTAACAAAACATATAAAAGAAAACGAGTAAGTTAACACCCGAAACAATGATAATACTAAGATGCTATTAACAAATCAATGTTAAAAGATCATATATGATATCATATTAATGTATATGATTCTTGTATAATTTAATAACAATTATTTCACCATTATACAGGAGGTTAACCTACCCCAACCAAGGAAAAGTACAAGGTAAGGGTTATTTCGCAATCTCTTCATTATCCGAGGTTGTTTATACGTAATAATCTACTAGGATCTCTTTATCATCCACATCCATGTTTCTTAAAAATTTATTTCAAAACATTTTTACTATTTAAAAGAACATGGGTTAAAGTCATTTATACCCTTGTTTGTCTTTTTATAAGAGTTTTATAAAGGAATCTTTCCGTCGTTTTCCAAACAAGGTGCTTTTAACCTTTTCGACAGAATCAAGGTAAGAATGTTTTTTTAACTTATACGACGAGTGCAGTTATTTTCGGCTGTTATAAAATTGTCGAAGCTTCCCTTACAATCTTATAAGAATATTTTCAAAGAAAATGTTTTATTTTATAAATATATGACTCTTAAATGATTTCAAAAATATAAAGAGATATTTCTCTAAAAAGAGTTTTGATTTCATCTATGTCAACATCCTTTGATGGATTTTACGCTTATTTGAAGTTGATTTATTATGATACAAAACTTCTATATTGTATTGAAGGTTTTGTGATATTTTTGACTGTGGATGTGCTATTTTTATACCATTCATAGTTTATGGTGAAATTATTGACATTTCGTATGCTAGTTTTAATATGAATGTTTATGTTATGTTTAAACCTTTTCACATGGGAATGCATTGGACTTAATATGTGACGGGTGGAGCCCGCTATAGCTTCTCGATGCCTCGGTAGGTCTCATGAGACAAACTAGTGTCTTGGCACAAGGCCTTAACAAAATCTTATTTGTAGTCTTGGCACGAGGCCTTGGCTATGTGGTTATGATAGTCAGGAATTATGCATTCCATCATTATGAAAGTGGTTATTGATATTGCATGTGATTATTCGATTAGTAGAATATCCATGTGAATAAGTAAATAGAATTATTTCATTTTATTTTTTCCATACTATTTTTAAGTTCATGTTTAAAAGGATTTTGTTTTAGTTATACATTGCCTTAAATGTTTATTCTTATTTATGAAAGTTTCCGCTATATTGTTATCCTTACTGGGCATTTGAGCTCACCCCTTTTCTATGTTTTATTTTTCCCAGGATGTGAAGAAGTAAATTATGAATGACCTGCATGGATTTTATGAGGGAATAATAGTGTGGATTATGGATACAATATGTTGTTGTAGTAGTTTTTCACTTCATGATGTAATGTAAAACTTTATGAATATATCTTGTGTTTCCAAGGATACTAAACCAATCAGTCTTTTGAGATTTGATCCTTCTTGTGATCATGCCAGTGTTATGTAATAATGTACCGACTCTAGGTAACTGGGGTCGGGGCGTTACAGTTGGTATCAGAGGAAGTTTAGTACAAACCTTGGAAGCTAGATTTAGATAAACTCTGATTAGATCACATAGATTTATGATAGACTTTGAGGATTAGTATAGAAGAACTTCCTAGAATTTTTGTATTGTCGAGATTTTGTGAGTTTTCCGAGCAATACATCCCTTTCTGGATACGAGCAGGTAGAGGCGGATCTGGCACAGATGTACCTAGGTGTAAAACCCAAAAACACTGCTTTGAGCTAGACTCGAACGGGAACTGGTGCACGACAACGGGCCTTGCTGCACTCTTGGTTACGACACTCCCGGGAGATATGCTTAGGATAACTCTCATTTTATTTTCAAATCATTATGAAGGATTTATGAGTATATACTTCCTCAAATAAAACATTTTTATGATTATGGATTATATCCATAAATAGTTAAATTTATGTTAAGTGTTTTATAAGTATGGGATTATGTATTTTGATTCATAAACTGATCTAGTTTATGACACTGTTTAGAAATGTCTCCTATTGGAATAAATGGAAACCATATCAATGCACACACTCCATGTAGGGATTTCCCTCTTGCTCAAGATAATTATAGTGGAGCTGGTGATGTAAATGGTGCCGATCAGCTAATCACCATACTGGGACAACTCACTCAGGTTATGAATAATAACCTTACCCATATGGAGCACCCTGATCCGCAGCGTGGAGGATCAATGTTATATCGATTCATGAGGCAACAACAACCAACATTCAATGGGAGTAAAAATCCCTTAGTAGCTAAGAAATGGATATTTTCCCTAGAGAAAATATTTCAGGCTTTGGGGAGTAGTGAAAGAGAGAAAGTTATCATGGCAGTTTACCGCCTCACTGGAGATGCTGATCAATGGTGGTCATTGATTCAAAATATGAAGGAAGTTGATGAAGTATCAAAAATGGAATGGAGGGAGTTCAAAGATCTGTTTTTAGAAAAATAATTTCATCATGACCACCGAGCAGATATGGAAAGGCAGTTTCTGAGTCTGAGACAAAAGGAGGATGAGAATGTCGCAAAGTATGAGGCTAACTTTACAAGGTTAGCAAGGTATGCTGGAGATTATATACGTAACCCAAGAAGTAAGATTGATCGTTTCTTTGATGGGTAAAAACCATTTCTCCGTCGAGCATTAGTATTACAATCCTTTTCATCGTACGAAGACATTGTCTCATGTGCTATCAAGACCGAAAAGGAATTCTCTAAGTCTTATGACTTTAAAGCAAAGCAAGAGAAGAAGAGACCTACTGATCAATCTGAGAATGGAAATAAGGGGAATAAGGGAAAGGTTGAATATCCATACTGTGGTAAATGTGGTAAGAAACACCCTAGTACTTTCTTGAAGGGAACATGAGTCTGTTACAAGTGTGGTGAAAAAGGCCACCAAGCTCGTGATTGCAAGGGGAAGAAGGAAGCTACCAATGTTCAGTGCTACAATTGCAGGGAGATGGGGCATTATGCAAATGAATGTCCTAAGCGTTAGGAGAACTTACCTCAGAAAAGGCCAAGGGATCAAGTCCAAGCTTATGCTATCACTACTGCCGAGGTAGAAGCTCCGAAAGACGTGGTGGCAGGTAATTTAATGGTTTCCTCAAGTTTAGAAAATGCATTATTTGATTCTGGATCATCGCATTGTTTCATATCTTCCCAGTTTGCGAAGAAAATTAGATATTTCCAATTTGATTTAACAAGGGAGTTGTCAGTTAAAACTCCTAAGGGAAGTATCATTGCAACAAAGTTTTGTGAATCAGTCCCCATTAGAGCACATCAATGTTCTTTATCTGCTGACCTCGTCGTCATACCTATGATTGAGTTTGATATAATCCTCAGTATGGTCTGGCTTTCGGACTATGATGCAAAGATTTATTGTAAGAAGAAAGAGGTTACGATTCTTGATGATGATGATAAGGAACACCTTATCTTTAGAGTAGAATCGTCACCACCTAATTCTTATTTAGATCCACCCCCAGTAGCTCAACTAAATTCAATTATTGGGGAGGAAGAGAATGAAATAACTGTGGGTGAGGAAAGGAATGTTCAAATAGAGGATGTACCTGTTGTTAAAGAATTTGTAGACGTATTTCTGGAAGATTTACTTGGACATCCTCCAGAATGAGAAGTTGAGTTTTCCATTGATTTAATTCCTGGATCAAGGCCTATATCAAAGACCCCTTATAGAATGGCCACTGTAGAATTAGTTGAACTAAAGAAACAACTAGAGGAATTGAGTAATAAGGGATTTATTCGCCCTAGTGTTTCTCCATGGGGATCCCCTATTCTTTTTGTTAAAAAGAAAGACGGATCTATGAGGTTATGTATCGATTATAGGGAGATCAATGCTATAACAATAAATAACAAGTATCCCCTACCATGCATTGATGATTTATTTGACCAACAACATGGAGCTCAATACTTTTCAAAGATTGAACTTTGATCTAGATACCATCAGTTGTGTGTGAAGAAGGAAGACATTCCGAAGACAGCATTTCGAACCAGGTACGGGCATTACGAGTTTACTGTAAATCCTTTTGGATTGACTAATGCACCCTCTGTATTCATGGATCTGATGAATAGAGTTTTCAAGGAGTATCTCGATGAATTTATGGTGGTATTTATTGATGATATCTTGGTATACTCCAAAAGCTATGAAGATCATGAAAATCACTTGCGCATTATCTTGAAGACTCTTAGAAGGCATGAATTATATGGGAAGTTTAGCAAGTGTGAATTCTGGCTTCAGGAGATTTCTTTTATTGGCCATATTGTTTCTAAAGATGGAATCTTTGTTGATCCTTCTAAGACCAAGGCAATCCAAGAATGGCTAGCACCTACGATTATAAATGAGGTACGTAGTTTTATTGGTTTAGCAGGTTATTATCGACGTTTTGTCCAGAATTTTGCCCGATTGGCTAACCCATTAACGAAGCTCACACGTAAAGGGGTTAAATTTGTTTGGAAAAAAGAGTGTGAAGAATGTTTCGAAGAACTGAATAGAATATTAGTCAATGATCCTATATTGACTCTACCATCAGGGAATGATGGGTTCGTTATTTATAGTGATGCATCGAAGAAAGGACTTGGTTGTGTCCTTATGCAGAATGATAGAGTTATTCCCTATGCATCATGACAGTTGAAAATTCATGAACAAAACTATCCTACTCATGATATCGAGTAAGAAGCTATGATATTTTCTTTGAAGATATGGAGGAACTACCTCTATGGTGAAAAATGTGAGATTTATACTGATCACAAGAGTTTGAAGTATATGTTCTCACAAAAAGAACTCAACATGAGGGAAATGAGATGGATTGAATTACTCAAGGATTATGATTGCACGATACACTACCACCCAGGGAAGGAAAACAAGGTGGCAGATTATTTGAGCAGAAAAGATCATGGAGTTTTGAACAATATGAGAATTGAAAGGGATCCAATTTTCATGGATCTAGTGAAGATGGACATGGGAATAACCAGGGAAGGAGAAACATCAATGCTTTTTCAAATGGTTGCCAAACCATCTTTACTAGAAAGGATTAAGAGTTCTTAGACTAATGATGGAGAATTTCAAAAGAAGATTAAAGCTGTGAATGATGGGAGACTAAGAGACTTTGTGTATGAAGATGGAATTTTGAAATTCGGGAAGAGACTTTGTGTTCCCAATATAACTGATCTAAAAAAGGAATTGCTGGATGATGCTCATAGTTCCAATTTCTCTATACACCATGGGAGCACCAAAATATATAGAGATTTGAAGGAACATTTTTGGTGGGACAATATGAAGAGGGAGATTGCTGATTTTGTGTAAAGATGTATGGTTTGTCAACAAGTGAAAGCTGGAAGGCAACACCCTGGAGGATTCATGCAACCTCTTCCCATACCGGAGTGGAAATGGGACAATATTACGATGGACTTTGTCATGGGGCTACCAAAGGCTCCTAGAAGGAATGATGCAATATGGGTTATTGTTGATCGTCTTACCAAGTCAGCACATTTTCTTGCTATAAGAGAAGATCTACCCCTGGAACGTCTAGAAAGACAATATATTAATGAAGTTGTGAGACTTCATGGAGTACCCCTATCGATTTTTTTTGATCGTGATCCCCGTTTTAATTCAAGATTCTGGAAGAGTCTTCAGAAATCCCTGGATACTGAACTTCATTTGAGCACTGCCTACCACCCTCAGACAGATGGACAATCAGAATAGACTATTCAAACCTTAGAAGACATGTTTAGATGTATGTGGGATCAGTATTTACCTCTCGTAGAATTTTCCTATAACAATAGCTTCCATTCGAGTATTCAGATGGCACCATATGAAGCGTTATACAGAAAGAGATGTCGCACACCAACCTGTTGGGATGACGTTGGTGAAAGAAAACTTGTAGGTCTATAACTGGTGGAGGAAATGATGGAAAAGGTGAAGGTAATCCAAAATCACATCAAAGCAGCTCAAAGTAGGCAGAAGAGCTATGCCAATAATCGAAGGAAGGATTTAGAATTTCAAGTCGGTGATCATGTTTTCCTGAAGGTATCTCCATGGAAGGGAGTCATACATTTTGGTAAGAAAGGTAAATTGAGTCCCAGGTACATCGGACCTTTTGAAATTCTAGAACGAATTGGGGCTGTAGCTTACAGATTGGCAATGCCGCCAAGTCTCTCCAAAGTTCACGATGTGTTCCACATATCTCTGTTGAGGAAATACATGCCTGACCCAACGCATGTACTCACCTATGAAGAATTAGAACTGGAACCCGATCTATCTTATTGTGAAGAGCCCGTTAGGATTCTTGATATGAGAGAACAAGTACTGAGAAACCAGACAACACGTCTGGTAAAAGTTTTGTGGAGAAACCATAAGATGGAAGAGGCAACATGGGAACCCGAGAAACTTATGATGAAGAACCACCCGAGTCTTTTCATGTGATAAGTATTATAGAAATTTCTAGGATGAAATTATTTGAAGGAGGGGAGAATGTAACACCCCAAGCTTCTACGATACCCTTCTCTTTGAAAAATGTGATAGCGTGTGTTGTACGCAACACCGAGTTCTAACACACCATAACCAATCAAACTAGCCGTTATGAATAGTAATACCTACTTTTTGAAATTATATATATTTTATATTTTAAAATGGACTTCATTTTTGGATTCAGAATATCGAATTTAGCCTAAGGTGAAATTTTGGTTCTTTTCGGATAACTTTAATATTTTGATGAATAGTGAAAATTACTAAATTTTAATTAAAAACAACTTTTTTAATCGAAATAATTTATATTGATAAATTATGAATTTGAGTGGTTTTAAAGTATATTTAGAATATATTTTTACCATTTAACACAATGTTGGTCATTGGACATAATTTGACAATTAAACCGAACATAAACAAGTATCAATCTTTTGATAGTTATTATATCTTAAAAACACGCTTTTTGTTTTGACAACGGGAAATAATTTTAAATTAATTTCCGCCACTTCGGTATTTTGAATTTAGAAAAATGGATTCCATATTTGGAATCATTATGTTTAAATTGTGTAAATAGGTAACTTTTATTTTTAGACATTTTGAATAATTACTGCGGTAAATATTTTATTTACCATGCTTAAGGGTAAATCCTGTAAATAAGTGTTAACAAATAATATTATAATAATACTAAATTACCATAAAACGTGTCCTAGACTTATTGGTTGATAAATGTTCGACCATAGGCATCTTTGGGTTGATTTTGAGACCCCATGGAGCCACTTGTAGGTGATAGGGAAACTTAATTTTAATTAAGTTAAAATGAATACAAAAATGACATAAGCATATATCTTTTAGAAAAACAATTTTTATATAGGGATATATATGTTTTATTTTCGACTATAAATATTAATTATAAATCTCAAAAGATTTCCTACATAATGATATTTTATTTATAATTTTTAGAAATTAAATAATTTAATTTATTTATGACACAATGATGATGCAGTAATTACCATAAGAGTGAAAAATTAAAATAGTTGATATTATAAATACCCAAATAAATATAATTTGAGACTTTTAATGAATTAAACTAATTTTATAGAAAAATATGACATATTAGGATTGATTTAATTGACTTTTTTCGAAGTAATCATTCTGTTATAAGTTTCAAAAAAATCAACTATTGAATAGTGTCAAAATTGACATAAAAGAGTTTTTAAAACAAATATTATATAATTAATTGATATTAAATTTCTAAAAATATAAGGTTCAGCCAAGAGACTTATATCATAATAGGTGTATCATTAATGGACCATTTGGCGGTCTCTTGGATCTATATAGTAAGTTTATTAACCATATAATATAAAAATACAAAGAGACATTGTAAAAGTGAAACTAATTAACTTAGAGTTAATACTTAAAGATAAGGTTAATATAAGTACCCAAACCTGTCTAAATTATATTGGTTGAGTGTTTTTTGACCCATCCCCACCTTAAAATTTAAATAGTCTACTTTGGATCCATTAGAAAACGAATATGAATTTATTATAAATTAACATTTCTATCTTTTCCAAAGGTGCCCCTCACCCCTCTTATAAAAGGGCACTCCTCCTTCTCATTTCTTCACACCTTCAGAGACTTTTGGTTCAGCCAAAATCTACCCAAATACTCTCCCAACTTCTCTCAATACAACCTATAGGCCTTAGTTTGATCATAAAGCCAACCTAAGGATCCCTTTTGATCAAATCAAAAGGAAGAACCCGAAGAAGAGGTAATGTTTTCACCACCCTTTTTCAAATTCATTTCTTCTTCCACTTCTTCTTCCTTTGTTATTAACATTATAAAATAATAAATCTAGTATTATATATATACTGTGATGTTATTATAAATATGGTACAACCATATTCAGTATTCTATCCACCCTTTGAATAACATGTCACCATACGTGCGTATGTACGGATTACCGTCTCCACGTCGTGGTGTAATTGTTATTCAATATATTATTATTTGGATGGGTATAATAATAATGTGTAACTCATGTAAATAATAAATATAACATGTTAATTATTCTGTATATATGATATAACATCCATTTATATATTATTTTAATATCAAAAGAATGATATTGTCGCTCGTGCGTACGTACGGACTACCGTCTCCACGAACGCGATGAGATTCATTCTCCATCGTATCCATTCACGTATAATTATCATTTGATGATTTAAAAATGATGTTTAAGGACTTGATATAATTATGGATATGAATAATATACAACATATCCATTACAAATATTTCTTACATAACAAAACATATAAAAGAAAACGAGTAAGTTAACACCCGAAACAACGATAATACTAAGATGTTATTAACAAATCAATGTTAAAAGATCATATATGATATCATATTAATATATATGAATCTTGTATAATTTAATAACAATTATTTCACCTTTATATAGGAGGTTAACCTACCCCAACCAAAGAAAAGTACAAGGTAAGGGTTATTTTGCAATCTCTTCATTATTCGAGGTTGTTTATACGTAATAATCTACTGGGATCTCTTTATCATCCACATACACGTTTCTTAAAAATGTATTTCAAAACATTTTTACTATTTAAAAGAACATGGGTTAAAGTCATTTATACCCTTGTTTTACTTTTTATAAGAGTTTTATAAAGGAATCTTTCCGTCGTTTTCCAAACAAGGTGCTTTTAACCTTTTCGACGGAATTAAGGTAAGAATGTTTTTTTAACTTATACGACGAGTGTGGTTATTTTCCGCTGTTATAAAATTGTCGAAGATTCCCTTACAATCTTATAAGAATATTTTCAAAGAAAATGTTTTATTTTATAAATATATGACTCTTAAATGATTTCAAAAATAGAAAGAGATATTTCTCTAAAAAGAGTTTTGATTTCATCTATGTCAACATCCTTTGATGGATTTTACGCTTATTTGAAGTTGATTTATTATGATACAAAACTTCTATATTGTATTGAAGGTTTTGTGTTATTTTTGACTATGGATGTGCTATTTTTATACCATTCATAGTTTATGGTGAAAGTATTGACATTTCGTATGCTAGTTTTAGTACGAATGTTTATGTTATGTTTAAACCTTTTCATATGGGAATGCATTGGACTTAATATGTGACGGGTGGAGCCCGCTATAGCTCTTTGATGCATCGGTAGGTCTCATGAGACAAACTAGTGTCTTGGCACAAGGCCTTGACAAAATCTTATTTTTAGTCTTGGCACGAGGCCTTCGCTATGTGGTCATGATAGTCTGGCATTATGCATTCCATCATTATGAAAGTGGTTATTGATATTGCATGTGATTATCCGATTAGTAGAATATCCATGTGAATAAGTAAATGGAATTATTTCATTTTATTTTTTCCATACTATGTTTAAGTTCATGTTTAAAAGGCTTTTGTTTTAGTTATACATTGCCTTAAATGTTTATTCTTATTTATGAAAGTTTCTACTATATTGTTATCCTTACTGGGCATTTGAGCTCACCCCTTTTTTATGTTTTATTTTTCCCAGGATGTGAAGAAGTAAATTATGAATGACCTGCATGGATTTTATGAGGGGATAATAGTGTGGATTATGGAGAAAATATTTTGTTGTAGTAGTTTTTCACTTCATGATGTAATGTAAAACTTTATGAATATATCCAGTGTTTCCAAGGATACTAAACCAATCAGTCTTTCGAGATTTGATCCTTCTTGTGATCATGCCAATGTTATGTAATAATGCACCGACTGTAGGTAACTGGGGTCGGGGCGTTACAAAATATCCTAGAGAATATTAAGGAAACTAAAAAGGATTATGTGGATATATAAAATAATATGGAAGTAATAAGGAAGGAGTAAGTCTAAAATTATTATATTGATAAAGATAAAGGTATAAGATTTTGGACATTATTATGTGTACCATCAGATCCAAATAAAAATAATGATACATTAGATTATTCCTATAACTCTACATTCTCTGTATCCCCATAGAGTAAAAAGTTTCATAATTTTTTCTAAGAGAACTTATATCGTTATAATATAATGAATGAGATTTCTAAATATATATAAAAGTGTTTGGTTTACCGGAATGTGAACATAGAATGAAAAAAACTACATGGGAAGATACAACCGTTACCCATTTTAACATAGACATGGATGAACATAACTATAAATGTTTTTATGTTTCTTCAAAATAAATATAAATGACATAATTCATATGTTGTGGTGGGTTTTCTTATGAATTCTTATCACTCCATCACCATTCAAGAAGGCTTATCACTCAATCAACTTTCTAAGATATACATCTTAGAAGTTGTAAGGTTACTTGAAACACCACTATCAATTGTCTATGATGTATATTTGTGGTTAAATCCAAATATATAGAGGAGTATTAAAAATGAATTGAAAATATATTGAAAATTTATTATTAAATATTTACCTTAGATAGAAGTTAAATTTAAAAGTAAAATTAAAACTCTAGAATATATAATATGTAAGAACCCGGATCTTCTTTTCGGGTATGTTTTTCCTTTTCTAGTCATTTTTGAGGAAAAGAGGAAATTCTGGAAATTTTCTAAGTACACGCCATGTACTTTATGGGTACACACCATGTACTTCCTTTCCATAGGAGGCCGTGTAATGGCCATGTAGTAGCCACACACATGGCCCTGTGGGAGTGACTTGGATGCCGCCTAATGCGGAGTATGAAAACAGTATGTACACGCCATGTACTCCAAAATTACACGCCATGTATTTTGTTTTTCTTTAATTAAATGCATCGGGGTCGCGTCTGACGGATAGAACACACCTCTTCTAGGTTTCGTTTGTTCATGAGAGTCCATACAGCCATGGATCTTCGTCAAGCCCCCACACCTTCGTCCATCCTCCGAATCAAACATCGTCGATTGCGTTGGAATCGCATCGGTGATTTTTCTGTTCTCCTTGATCCTCATTTTATGTTTCCTCTTCTTTCTCAAGTTATTGTGGGTTGAATGTTTTATACATTTTCATAGATCTACAACATTATAAGGAGATTCAAGCCTCATGGTTCAAGTATATCGATCTCTCAACCCCGAGGTAGGTGGTTTGTGCCTTTTTGTTGAAATTATTTGAGTATTATGTGAAAATTCCACCAATAACCTTGAAATTGTATTGTGTTTTTACGGTTTTACCCCTGTTGTTTTCTTTCCATGCTTGTATGCCCATGTAGAGGTAAATTAGATATGAAATGGGTTAATTGCAATGCTTTGTAAGTTTCTGACTTGCCTGATTTCCATGCTTGTTGCTGTAGGGTGGAAAGTTTGTTTTTCTGACATGCTTGATATACTGTAGACTATAAGCCAAGTAGTTCTATAGATTTACTTTGGCCATATTAAACTGCTATGCTCATTAACCTACACAGGACCGTGAGAACCTGTTTTAGTAGACTATAATGGGATTTGACTGGGTGAGCTTTCTCAGAGAGTCTTTGAGCACTTTGGCTATAAGGGGGATTGACCGAGTGAGCATCCTCAGAGAGCCTAGAACCACTTGGGGCTATAAGGGGAATTGACTGGATGAGCTTCCTCAAAGATTCCTTGTTTTCTTTATACTATAAGGGGATTTACGAAGTGATCTTCCTTAGAGAGTCTTTGTTTGAATTGTATGAAATGGTCTATAAAGGGAATTGACCGAGTGAGATTCCTTAGAGAGTCCTAGACCTTGGGGATATAAGGGGAATTGACCGGGTGAGCTTCCTCAGAGAGTCCTTGACTACTCTAGACTATGCGGGGAAAGGATTGTGTGAGCTTCCTCAGATATTCTTTCTTTACCTTTGACTATAAGGGGGTTGACTGTGAATTCTTACTCAGAGAGTCTTATCATATTCATACACAGGACCAGAGGGGTTAGACTGAGTGTGCTTCCTAGAGGGTTGCTTGTACTTTTTAGGTAGGACCAGAGGGGATGTCCATGGGCACTTCTCAGAGGGTTGCCTATTTGAGGTTTAGCTGTTCGTTTCGCTGTTGCTTGATCAGAACTGTGGATTGTTCACTGTTTAGTACTTTCCTGTTTACCGCTTTCTGTACTTTTACCTGCCATATATTCACTGACTGTTAGGAAAAAATCTTTGGGTGGTTTCCTACTGGGATTTAGTCTCACACCCAGTTTGGGCCTTGCTTCTGGGCCCAAAGAGATTATATTATTGCCGGTATAGATAAGGGAAAGAACCTTTCTACTTCAGGTACTTGATATGCTGTGGATATGGAGAGCATGAGACCAGGCTATGGCTTCAGATTCTGAAGATCTTATCTGATTTATTTTGCCTTTGGTTTTATCACTATTGTATTTCCGCATTGTGACTTGTTTGGCAGTTTTCCTAGACATATGTATCATGCACCATTTTATATATATTCTCCAGTTTATACTTTCAGTTTTCTGCTATTACTGTTGTATGTCAATATTACTACTTCTGATCTTGTATGTGTTTGTTTAATTCCGTTGTGTACTCTGCCAATGAGGGCATAGTTTCCCCACTATCACAGCCAAGGCCCTCGCTACTAGTCAACAACCTCTGGCATTCGAGGAAATGTGCTTGAGGCCATTTGACCAACCGGGTACGGGGTGCCTCTGGGTGGATTCCAGAACTAGGACATTACAAAGTGGTATCAGAGGAATTATTTTCTCTTGAATTACTATTTAGAGCCTTTATCCAGGGATATAAAGGAATAGATACTTGGTAATAAGTTGTGCCCAGGAGTAGCTAACCCGTGTATAAGGAAAAACCAACCTACCTTGTTTATTTCAATTTTCCAGGTTTTTCAAGTTTACAGTTGATTTGATTTCACCTTGAGTGATTCACAGCATTTGTGCTGTTATTATTGATGTTATTGAGGTTCTATTTCTGTCGCAACCCGATGAGATGAGGGTATTCCATCTCATGCATCATATAGGCACTTGTTCGAAGTCAAATGTAATTAATTTTTTCCATTCCATCTAGGATGCATTATCAATTTCATGTTTTTTTGATAAATGTTTTGTAGAATATGCATGCTGTTGGGATAGATGCCTTGATAAAAAAATATACCTGCTGTTTGATAGGGTATTATTTTGTGTAAAGTTTTGCTTGAATGAATGCCAAACTTTGGTTATTGAGGTGTTATGGGCCCTCATGAACCAGAAATTGGTGGATCATTTCTTGTTTCCCTTGTTATAGCATGTATATGATGCCAGAATTTGATTCGTGGAGAGTATGGGCCCTCACAGATCAAAATGTGGCACTTTCTTTGTTCGTTTTAGTGTTTTCTGGTTTCCAGAATAGTTTCTAAGGCTTAATGTCTAGAAAAACCCAGAATACATTCCATGTAATGTTAAGTACATGCCATGTGTTCTTCTATTTGGGAAGATACTATTTTTCTTAAGTACACGTTGTGTAATTTATGTACACGTCGTGTAGTCTCTGAATGTGTCATAGGCCGTGTGGGAAGAGGCACGGGATAGAAAAAAATATTCTTGTAGGAACACTCCATGTACTAGTTAAACACGCTGTGTAGTCTGATCTAGGTACCCGGAAGTGTCACGAACAACATGGGTCAGTGTTATCCCTTCTCGTACACGCCGTGTCCACCTGAAACACGCCATGTAGTGTCAGCTGTGTAGCCAGCCGTGTAACCAACAACACAGGTCAGTGTTATCCTTTCACATACATGCCATGTCCACCTTGAAAATTCCCTGTAGTTTGAGCCATGTGTCAGGCCGTGTTTCCAACAACACGGGTCATGTGAAGCTTGTCTATTATACACCACGTCTATCTTGAACACGCCGTGTAGTCATTCCTTGGGAGAGCCGTGTGGCTTAACCGTGCAGAAGGACTCAGGTAGGAGAAGAGGATTCATGGAAACGTCATGTGTTAAGACAACACGCCACCTGTTTTGGGTGTTACACGACCAATTTAGGCAGGGGTACATGCCCATGTGAATGGCTTAAGGGAACACGCCGTGTAGTAATTGTACACGCCATGTAGTTATGTTTTTTGAAACTTGAATTTTTTCTTTCTCATGTTCCCTTCTTAAATTTATAGTTTTCAGTCCTTCATAATCTTGATCTAAGGTGTGCACTTGACCTTGCAGAGTCATTCCACCAAGACGAACTCCAGTTGTACACCAGTTTCCAGGCGGTGATCAGATGCCGGACATGGTTGATCAAGGACTCCCAGTGGATCCTCCAGTTGTGTCAGCCTTAGCACCAACTATTGTACCCGTCATAGGTGATTATGCACAGTTCAGTGAGGGATTTTTGAGGATGATGCAGACTGTTCAGGGAGAGCCATCTCCTACCTCATCAATGGAAAAGTTGACGCGAGTCTTCCAACAGTAATATCCTCTTACTTTCTCAGGGTATGGAGGACCTTAGGCTGCAGAGTTATGACTAGAATCCACGCTGATGATCTTAGAGCATTTGGAGATACCTCCAGAGAAGAGGGTGAAGCTCGCTACCTACATGCTCTGAGACTCCACCAAGAGGTGGTGGGATGTGATCTCACAGGCGGGCCACTAGTAGAATATGGATTGGGAAGAGTTTTATGGAATCTTCTAAGATTACTTCTATTCGGAGACCTTGAGGGCCGATCAAGCTTGAGAGTTCATGAATATGGAGCAGGGTACTCATAATTTTATGGAGTATTCCTCTACCTTCATAGTGCTGCAAAGTTTCACTCCTATTCTAGGATGTGATGAGCTGTTCCTTGCATGAAAGTTTGAGGATGGTCTGAGGCACGACATCTGATCTCAGGTGAATATCTTCAGGTTGAATTTGATATATTCTATTGTCAAATAGGTGATGATTACAGAACAGAATATGAGGGATTCTAGAGCTGTGAGCCAGGGCGGTTCGACATTCAATATTAGTGCTCTTCCTATTGATAGCAGGAAAGGTCATAGGGAGTCTGCATGGGGAGATCAGAGTAGGCGGGATGCATCTTATGGTAGCCAGGTGGTGTGATACCAGTGCAAGAAGAGAGAGAATATGAGGTCACATTGCCCAAGAGACCCAGTGGAGTGCCGATATTGTGACAAGATGGGCCATCATTAGCATTTTTGTCAGTTATTTTCACTAGCAGCTGGTGACAGGGGTTCTTCTATGACTCCGAGTTCAGGAGAAGAACTACCATTTTCTTACCAGTCAGGGAACTGGAGTTCTTCCAGCCGTTCAGCCTGAGGTGGAGGCCATGGACATGGTGGTCAGTCGCCAGTATTTTAGCGATAGTAGACTAGATCAGCTCAGAGTGATCAGGTAGGGTCACAGGGCCGTGGAGCAGGCCAGACCTTTGTAGTGGAGTAGACCCAGTAGGGGAAGGATTTCGGACCTTCTACAGTTCGAGGTATGATCTTAGTAGCCTCAGTTTTAGCTTATAATCTTTTCGATAAAGGGGCTTCCCATATCTTTATATCTGTGTCTATTTTAGATATCCTTGTGCTCTGTATATTTTCCTCTACATATATCTTGATGCTAGACACTCTATTGGGGACTAGAATGGCTAGTGTACGTCAGGGCAAGGAGTATGCTCTACAGGTTGGTGGGTGTCACTTCTTATGGTACCTCAATGTCTTAGAGATAACATGCTATGATTTCATTCTTAGGATGGACTGGTTAGTTCTATTCAAGGTAGTCTTCGACTGTTATCATCGTAGGGTGAGTTTCACATCACCAGAAGGTGAATCTTTTCTTCATAAGGGCGAATGGGATGTACAAGCGAGAAGAGCGGGACCCAAGCATCATGGGTTGGTAGGAGTTACAACCCAGATTTCTAGTCTATATCTGGATGACTAGGGGACTTCATAGCTAGACTTTCCTCCAGTGGTGGATCATTTCAGAGATGTCTTTCTAGAGGAATTTTTAGGTTTTCCTTCAGAGCATGAGGTGGAATTTTCTATTGAGCTTGTGCCAGGATCGACATTGGTGTCCATTCCTCCTTATAGGATGGCTACACCAGAGTTGCAGGAGCTCAAGAAGCAGTTGGAGGAGTTGCAGGAAAAGGGTTTCATCCAACCCAATAATTCTACTTGGGGTTCGCCTGTCCTATTTGCGAAGAAGTCAGATTTTACCCTTAGGATTTGTGTGGATTATTGGAAGCTGAACTAGTTAACGGTCAAAAACTAATATCCATTTTTGAGTATTTATGATCTCTTTGATCAGCTTCGAGGAGCACAGGTGTTCTCAAAGATTTACTTGAGGTCTGGTTACCATCAGTTGCACGTTAGACCATATGATATACCTCTTACAACCTTCCGGAGTAGGTATGGTCTATACGAGTATATTGTTATTTTGTTCGGTCTCACGAACGCACCTGCATTTTTCATGGCACTGATGAACCGAGTGTTCCATCCATATTTGGATTCCTTCATCGTGGTCTTCATGGATGATATCTTGGTGTACTCTCACACTTGACATGACCATGCTACCCATCTTGAGATCATTTTGAGTACACTGAGAGAGCATCAATTATATGCTAAGCTCTCAAAGTGCCACTTTTGGATGGATTCGATTCACTTCCTGGATCATATTATCCCAGAGGTAGGAGTATTAGTAGACCCAAATAAAGTGAGAGCTATAGTTTCTTGGGAGCATCCAAATAACGTCTTTGAGGCGCGAAGTTTTCTCAGGCTGGCTGGATACTATAGACATTTCATAGAGGACTTTTCATGCTTAGCAGCATTGCTGACAGGTCTCACTAAGAACGGTGCGAAGTTCTCATGGTCAGATTCTTGTGAGTCAGCCTTTCCGAAGATGAAAGGGATGTTTACTTCAGCACTGATACTAGTCTTTCTAGAGTCGGGAAAGAGCTATAATGTTTACTGTGATGCATCTGGAATTGGGATGAGAGCTGTGCTTATGCATGGAGATGAATTTGTTGTGTACGAGTCTTGGCAGTTGAGGCCACATGATAGGAATTACCTGATGCATGATCTGGAGTTTGCAGCTGTTGTTCATGTCTTACGCTATTGAATACATTATCTTCTGGGAGAGAATTTTGTGGTTTTCACCGACCAAAAAAGTCTCAAGTACATCTTCATGCAGTGTGATCTGAATTTGCGGCAGCGCAGGTGGGTTGATTACCTACAGTTCTTTGACTTTGAGCTTGCCTATACTCCTGGGAAGTGCAATGTAGTGGCTGATGCGTTGAGTAGGAGAACTCAGATACAATCCGTTTAGGAGGCCAATAGTGAGTGGAAGCTAATGGCTCTGTTCTCTGAGATGCATTTGAAGGTGCACGACAAACAGGGGCAGACTTTTCTTTCTTCGGTAGCTGTTACCTCTACTCTTCTTGATCGAGTTTGAATGAGGCAGCTATTAGATTCTGATAGCCAGTCCGAGCGTACAATTCAAGTTCTTGAGGATATGGTTTGAGCATGCATTCTGGATTTTGGAGGTTCTTGGGAGAAGCATATACCTCTTGTGGAGTTTGCTTACAATAATAGTTTTCAAGAAACTATTCAGATGGCACCTTATGAGGACATGTACGGTAAGCCATTCCAATCACCTTTATGTTGGGTAGAGGTAGGTGAGAAAACTTTGCTGGGACCTCATCTTGTTCAGGAAACCACAGAGCATATATAGTTGATTTGGAAGAGGATGACTAATGCACAATCTCGACAGAAGTCTTATGATGACCAGTGGAGACGACCTCTAGAGTTCGAGGTCGGGGATCAGGTTTTCCTGTGTTTCACACCAAGTTTGGGACAGAAGAGTATCAGGATACAGGGTAATCTTTCAACGAGGTACGTCGGGCCGTTTGAGGTGTTGAAGAGAGTTGGGCCAGTTTCCTATCGGTTGCAGTTACCTCATAGGTACCGAGACATGCATGAAATTTTTCATATTTCTCAGCCCCGATGTAACTTTTCAGAACTGTCTCATGTCTTTCAACTTCAGGAGGTTGAGCTCGAAGCCAATTCATTCTTCTAAGAGCATTCTATATGTATCATCGATCATAGTGCAAATGTTCTCTATGGATGTTCTATTCCTCTGGTATGGGTTCTATAGAAGCATAGGCAAGTATAGGACGAGACAAGGGAGAGGGAGGTAGACATGCGATCACAATGGGCATAACTGTTTGGGGTTTCTTCCTCTATGCCACACTAGGGAAATTCAGGGATGAATTTCTTTAAGGGGGGAAGTTTATAAGAACCCGAATCTTCTTTTTAGGCATTTTTTTACTTTTCTGTTCATTTTTGAGGAAAAGAGGAAATTTTGGAAATTTTATAATTACACACTGTGTACTTTATGAGTACACACTGTGTACTTCCTTGCCACAGGAGGCCGTGTGCTAGCCCTGTAGTAGCCACACACATGACCGTGTGAGAGTGACACAGAGGCCGCTTAATGTGGATTACAGAAGCAATAAGTACATGCTGTGTAATCCAAAAGTACACACCGTGTATTTTGTTTTTTTCATTAAACACACCATGGGCGCGTCTGACGGATAGAACACACCTCTTCTAGGTCTCATTTTTCTACGAGAGTCCATACGGCCACAGATCTTCGACGACCCCCCATGCCTCTTCCATCCTATGAATCAAACACTATTTTTTGTGTTGGAATCACATCGGTGAGTTCTCTATTCTCCTTGATCCTCGTTTCATGTTTCCTCTTCTTTCTCAAGTTATCATGGGTTGATAGTTTTATACGTTTTCATAGATCTATGGAGTTCTAAGGCGATTCAAGCCTCGTGGTTCAAGTATATTGATATCCCAACCCCAAGGTAGGTGTTTTTTCCTTTATATTGAAATTATTTGAGTATTATGAGCAAATTACACTAATACCGTTAACGGGGTATTGAGTGTTTACCATTTTACCCCTTTTGTTTGGCTTCCATGCTTGTATGACTGTGTAGAGGTAAATTGGATATAAAATGGGTTGATTGCTATGATTTGGATGTTTATTCCTTTCTGAATTTCCATGCCTATTGCTGTAGGGTGGAGAGTTTGTTTTTCTAACATGCTTGATATACTGTAGACTATTAGCCAAGTAGTTCTGTATGTTTACTTTGGCCATATTACACTACTACGCTCATTGACCTACACAGGGCTATGAGAACCTCGTGTAGTAGAATATAATGAGAATTTATCGGGTGAGATTCCTCAGAGAGTCTTTGAGCACTTAGGCTATAAGGGGGATTGACCGAGTGAGAATCCTCAGAGAGCCTAGAACCACTTGGGGCTATAAGTGGAATTGACCAGGTGAGCTTCCTGAGAGAGTCCTTGTAGGCTTTAGACTATAAGGGGATTGACCGCGTGAGCTTCCTCAGAGGGTCTTTGATTGAATTGTACAACCTGGGATATAAGGGGAATTGACCGAGTGAGCTTCCTCGGAGAATCCTAGACCTTGGGGATATAAGAGGAATTGACCGGGTGAGTTTCCTCAGAGATTCCTTGACTAACATAGACTATATGGGGAATGGGCTATGTGAACTTCCTCATAGAGTCTTGCTTTACCTTTGACTATAAGGGGGTTGATTTTGAGTGCTTCCTCATAGAGTCTTATCATATTCATACATAAGACTAGAGGGGTTAGACCGAGTGTGCTGCCCAAAGGGTTGCTTGTACTTTTTATGTAGGACCATAGTGGATGACCATGAGCACTTCCTAGAGGGTTACCTGTTTGATGTTTAGCTGTTCGTTTCACTGTTGCTTGATCAGAACTATGGATTGTTTACTATATAGTACTTTTCTATTTACTACTTTCTATACTTTTACCTACCATATATTCACTGACTATTAGGCACAAATATTTGGGTGGTTGCCTACTTAGATTTAGTCTCACACCCTGTTTGGGCCAAGCTTTTGGGACTAAACAGATTATATTGTTGCAGGTATAGATAAGGGAAAACACCCTTCTACTTCAGGTACTTGATATGCTGTGGAGCTGGAGAGCATGGTACGAAGCTATGGATTAGGATGTTGAAGATTTTATCTGCTTTCTTTTGCCTTTGGTTTAACACTATTGTATTTCAGCATTGTGACTTGTTTGGCAGTTTTCCTAGACTTATGTATTATACACCATTTTATATATGTTCTCCAGTTTATTATTTCAGTTTTCTACAGTTACTAATTTATGTCATTATTACTGCATCTGCTCTTGTATGTGTTTTTTACTTCCGTTGTGTACTCTGCCAATAATGGAATAGTTTCCCCACTATCACACCCGAGGCCCTCACTGCTAGTCAGCAGCCTCTAGCATTCGGGGAAATGTGCTTGTGGCCATGTGACCAAACAGGTATGGGGCGCCTTTGGGTGGATTCTGGAACTGGGACGTTACATACCAAGTGCCTAATCTATAGACCTTAAAGGAGGCTGGGTTAAATATATTCCTATAGTCGAGTTCTCATAAAATAATGGATTCCACTTAATAATTCAAATGGATACTTATAAATCCCTATATGGGAAGAATTTTAGTACTCCAACACAATAGGATGAAGTTTGAGAGCATAATTTATTAAGACCTTAATTGGTTGAAGAAATGATAGAGAAGGTCCGAGATAGTCTATAATAAATCAAAGTAGCACAAATTCAATTTAAGATCTATGATGAAAATCATTGATGGGATCCAAATTTTAATATTGGAGATAAAATATTACTTTGAATATTACCAAAGAAGAGAGTTACAAGGTTTGGTAAGAATAGAAATATTAGTACAAGATACATTAACCCCATTGAGATTATTGATTACATTGAAGCTATGGACTATCGATGTTCACTTCCACAAAAACCACATAAAATATATGATTTTTTCCATTTATCCCTATGAATGAAGTAAATACTAGACCCCTCACATGTACTGAATCTAAAGGTGGTATAGTTGGAGCATGAAATATCTTTTGATAAGGAATGATTGAATATATTATATCATAGAGACAAAGTTCTATACAATAAGATTACCAACCTTAGAAAAGTAATATATAAAAACCATAAGTACAAAGAGGAAACATGAGAACCTAGAGATAAAATAAAAAAGATACAACCTCATCTATTTTTTTTTTCCAGTTTTTGAGTTGAAATTTTGTGGTTGAAATTTCTAAAGGGGGAAAGAATGTAAGGACCCAACTATTTCTATGTAAATAATTAACTTTCTCAAGATATGTGTGTTTCATATTAAGAAATAAGATATAATATATATTAAATGAAACACATAAGAAAATAAAAAATATTTTATTTCATTAATAAAGGAAAATATATATGAAGGATAAATAAACTCTATAAAATTAAAAATTATACAATGGGACAATAAAAAAAATAAACAACAAGACTACAATTTTAAAATGCATTGGTTCATAGTCTCCTAGAAATATAAAACCCGTAAATAATACTATAAAATGAAAATAAAATACTTGAAAATGATTTGAATTTTATAAATGATATAGAGAAATTTGATAGAAAACTAAGTAAATGATAAATGAAGAAAGTAAGAGTTATTAATAGGATGTTTAAAATTACATGAACATTAGTAATATAACCATTAAAATAGTAACCTAGCCATTAAAGTAAAAATTTAACCACTAGAATAGTAATATGATCATTGGAATAATATAATGAGAATCAGAGTAAATGATTAATTAACCTTACAAATATTTTTTTACTATTAATTAAATTAGTAAATATAAGTATCAAAATACTATAAATTAATTACTCGATTAATGTAACGTAGTGTAATATAAGATTATATTTTTAATAATATATATTTTAAATTATTTAAAAATATGTATATTGAATTAAATTTTAAAATTAACTAATTTAGAATACTTTTAGAGAAATGAATGTCAATTTTGGAACCAGGACATGAAAATCAGGCAAGGTTGAAGTTTTTACATTTTTCATGAATATTAAATTACACAAGTGAATAGTAAACTACTGTATAAATACCATATTTTGTAATAGTGATGTATTGATGTTTTTTTTTGTGTTTATAGAAGTTATATGAATATTATAATACACCATTTATTATTAATTCACAACCCTCTTACTATTGAATCATAAGTATGATCAATATTTAGAAAAATAATATAATATTATTATATTTTCTTCAAAACACCCCTCTCCTCCAATTATAAATACCACAACTCACCATATTACTTATAATCCCACATTATTCTTCTTATATTTTAAAATTTATACCTAATTCTCCCCCTTATCACTCTTAACTCAATTAGAGAGGTTTTTGTCTCATCAAAAGAACACATTTGAAGGCCAAAGTCGATTAGAAAATGAGTCATCCCACAGAGAAGTTAAGAAATCTTAATCATGATATTTATTTTCTTTCCATATAAACCTTAATATTTTATGAAATATTTATCTATAAATTAATTTTATTAATTTTATATCTTGTGTTACATGCAACATAAATCTTAAACGAACGATGAAATATTATTATATTATCACTATAATCAAGATGATAAATTAGAGGGTATGGATAGGATTAGCTACTTTATGAAATACATTTAAATTTCATACTTAATATAAATTTTTTTATTAATGAATAAGAAATAAGTGCCAAATTTTTATAAAATTCATATTCTTCTTCAAAAACACATTTTCTTCAAAAATGGGTTTTATTATTTTTTTCTGAGAAAATGATTATAATTAAATTTATTGAAAATTGATAAATTTTATTTGATAAAAATGATATATATTTTGAAATCATGATATTAATGTTATATTTGGGTAAAATATTGGTATTTTTCTAAAGATATTGATTTTTCAATGAATAGTAGAAAATACCGATTTTTGTAAAATTATCATTTTATTTTCATAAAAAAATTATCATTATGCGTTGAATTTGATATGAAAGTAACATAATTTCTATTTAATTATATTTAATCTAATAAAATTAATTTTAATCATACTTATACTCATTTTTTTTTATAATTATATATTTGTGGTAAAAAACCCATTTTTCAAAAAACTGCTTATCTATCTGTTTTACGCTTTTATATTAAAATTAATTATTGAAACTTTTGGAAATTGAATATTTTAAAGTAGATTTCATATTTTTAATCATGATTTCTAAATTTGGTAAATATTACCCTTTTATTTTCAAACATTATAATTAGTAACATTAGTAATTTTGTCATTATGGTAAAGGGAAAATTAGATAATTAAGGTTATAAATATCATGATAAGAACTAAATAATGGCCCTAAAACTTACCTTAATTTTATTTTATGAGTATATATCAGCTGTAATAATAAAAAATTAAAATATTTGTCCTCTTTTTCATTTGGATATGATTTTGACCTTTATAATATTAAAGTGAATATCAAGAAAAAATGTCACACTATTTCTTTCAATAACTATAATATTTTTTAATATAGGGATAAAAGGTAGATTTGTTTAGTTATAAATAATAATTTTAAATATAAATTAGTTTTTGTCATGGAAATTTATTTTTTAATTTTATTTAAGAAACAATCACCTTAAGATCTTATGAAACATTGTTACAATAATTATTAAATTAATAGAAAATAAAATAAATAATTTTAGAAATGTTAAAAATTATATAATTTGAATGAATATTTGTGTGAAAATATTTTTAATGTAGTCTTGAAAACTTATAGATGTTTTGATTCATTCTATTTGAATTCTATTATTTTTTTAGTTTTAAAAGTCAAATTAGACTAATAGTTCCAATATTGACATTAATGTTATTTTATAATAAATAATATTTTATGAAATGATTTAAAATTATTAAAAATTATCTTCATCTAAGTGAATAGGATATGTATTATGAAATCAAACATGATCAATTTATAGGTTTTTCTTCTTTTTTAGTAAATATATTTATCCCTTAAGAGTAAAATATATTGATATCACCGTAATTTCCAGAAGGGTTAACAGAGGGTTAAAAAAAAGATAAGGTAAAAATGTGATCCAAACTTTTACAAATTTATTTTATGTGATTATTTAGACTCATAATAATATTATATTTTAATATTATTAATTTTTATCCATTTTAAAACAAAAATTAATTTATATTAAATAAATATAATAAAAAAATTTAAAAGTGCCCCTCCCCTCAATTATAAAAGGACACCCATCCTTTATCTTTTTTACACCATTTTGTGCCTTCTATCTCAACCATCCCCTAAAAAATTCATTATAAAATTATTTATACACATTACATAGGTGATGGTATTCTCAAAATACCAACTCTAGGATCCTTGTAACACCTAGATGTTTTTATGAAATATTTTCTTTAAATAATTTTAATTCTACAATAGCTTGAATTTTACGCAATCGTTAGTTTAAAAAACCCGAAAGAATTCTTTGATATAAAATAAACATTATAAACTATCCTTTAAGATAGTAGTAATAAATATAACTAACATATGATAATATAGGGTGAATTATTTTTCTACCATTTATTTATAAAAAATATAAACCAATTAAATGTAATGGAAATATTTTTATTTTTGGATTATCAAATTAATTTAATTACAATTACTAAATAAAATTAATGAATTCTATATGTTATATATTTAATAAAATATTTTTTATATTCATCCAATAGATATTTTAGTCATTAGGTATGAATAATCCCTATTTTATGTATAAAAATCGATATTTTTCAAAAGGATAATTTTACTGCATTTTCATGGGAAACCCTTTTAATTTAATTTTTTTACAAATTAATAATTTTTATATGAAAAAATAAACCACTGATTTGGAAGTGGGTTATAAAAATTTACTTTGGATGAATATTTGGTATTTTTCTCATAACATTCAAGTTTTTATGAATAATAAAAATATATTAAATTTTAAATAAAAACAAATTTTTTCATTAAAATAATTTATATATTTATATTATATTATTTAATGGTTTAAGAGTATAAATAGAATATATTTTTATCAGTTAATATAATGCAGGTCATTGGAATTTATTTTACAATAAATTTATATGTAAAAACATTCCAATCTTTTGTAATGTTTTAACTTTTAAAACCCATTTTCTCATTCCAACAATGAGATTTATTTTAAATTAATAACTGAAAATTATGTGTTTTTAATTTTAAAAAATGGATTCTATATTTTTAATCAGTATTTATGAATTATGTAAATATTTTTTTTTTATTTTTGGACATTATGAATAGTAACTTCTCTAATTTTCATTAGTACGGTAAAAAGATAAATAAGACAATTAAGGGTAAAAATAATATTATAAAATTACCCTAATTTTTTTAGTAATATAATTTTATTAATTTGTTTATTTCTAAATCATTCTTAGGTCAAAATGGTATCCAATGGAAGCCATTTGGATGAGATTAGTACATTTTATTTATTCTATTTAATGAAAAGTTAAATATGTCTCTACCTAATTTTAATAACTATATCATGTTTAATATAAGTTTATATAGAAGATAAATTATATTATAAATATTAAAATGAAATATATATTGTTTTTATTTATTATGGTTATATATTTGTAATTTTTAGCATATAAATATGTACCTTAAATGTTTATACATTGATGATTCAAAAATTATTTAATTGATTAAAAATCAATAAAATATTTTTTATTGAAATTATAATAACCATTAAAATATTAAAACACTTGACCAATTTTTTTCGTTGAGTATATCTTGACCATAATCATCCAAGGGTCAAGTTATTGACCATTTGGAGCTATATGAAAAATATTATGACACTTATAATGTTTTATTTAAAGTGATGTTGAAGTTGTCACATTAATGTTTTCACAAAATATAACATTTTCAATGTAGATTTTTCTAGAAGATATGTTTGACTATAAGTATTATTTTGAAATATATATGATTTATTTTATTTAAAGTAATTTATTTTTAATTTTTATTCAACAAATAATCATATTATATAATTACAAAAAATAGACGTATTAATTATTTTAGTAGTGGAGATAACAAAAAAATGTGATTAAAAATAATACAATAAATATATTTTTGGATAATTAATATATCCAAAAAATTTCTAGATGACCTTGACCTATTAGTAATATAATAATTTTTTTTGAAGTTAAATTTTTATCTTAATATTTTTAAAAATAAATGAATTGGGTAGTATAAAAATTGTCACTATTGATTGTTTATCAAAGTAATGTTTTTTAAATTATTTAAAAATAATGAAATATTATTTCAAAATATAGAATAATTATGACATGTTATAAAAAATTCTAAATTATTTATTTATTATCTAATCACTAGTAGAAATTTTTTTAACATCTATTTTTTTTAATTTTGATATCGGTTTTTAACCGATGTTTAAGCCACTGACTTAAAAAATATTAGTTTTGACTTTAGTTTTTATAAACTGAAACCAAAAATTAATTATATTTTGTTTTTTTGGAATTTTTTTTAAATAAAAGACACCAAAAATAACAATTGATATCAATTTTGGCGTCGATTTCTATAAAAAATGATGTCAAAAAGTAAAAAAAAAATTTTTTTGCATCAGTTTTAAAAAAAATCAATGCCATAAATAAAAAAACTATTTTTTGTATCTTTTTTTACAAAAAATGATGCCAATAATTAATTTTTTTCTTTTATGTTTTAGAGAATTTTCTGAGCTCCGGTTTTACTAGTCGTGGAGCTAAAACAGAGTTATAGATCAAGAGTTATGGTCATTCAAAGTTGAATATATCAAAGTTTCTATTGATACAAATCATTTCAAATATAACATAATAAACATGAATGAAAATAAAATACACAAATGAAATAAAAAAATATAATATTTTGAACATATTTTCTTTGTTTTAGGAGTTTCCATCAAAAGGGTATGTTATTTGTCCTCGTAAATTTTAGATTTAGGGGCAGTAATGAAAATGGTGGCCGATAATCATTTTTACACCTCTTTAGTAAAACTCATCCAGATGTTTTATATTTTCACTCAATCATAAAAATAAATCATCATTTTAATTAAGTTAGCGAAGTTGTTTACAAAAGAAGGAAAATAATAATAAAGAAATAAATGATTAGAATAAATATCGTATTAAATCTTCGAATGAAGCCACATTGAAAATGTGATTGAATTGGAGACATTGAAAATGTAAAAATTATTAATGAAATAGAATATAGATTTATATATAGTAAATGAAAATATTTTCAATAGCATTGTATGAGAATGTCTACAGGACTTTAAAAAGTTAAATGCACGTCGTGAAAAAAAAAATGAAATACTGATCCCGTGTATTTGTGAATACTATTTGGTGTCAGTTTTGTTTAAAACTAATGAAAAAGTGGATTTACATTAGTTTTTTGGTGTCTCTTTTTTTCAAAACTGATGCAAAAAATGCCAATCATTATCATTTTTGGCATCGGTTTATAAATAAACTAACTCTAAAAAGTTTAAAAAATTATTTTTTGCGTCAATTTTGTTTTAAAAATAATCCCAAAAGGTAAAAATATGATAAGTTTTAAAATATAATAATGCAAAAAAGAAAAAAAAAATCTTCATTTCATTTTTTAAAAAACCGAAGCGAAAAACTAAATACCAAATATTTTTTGCGTCGACTATTAAAAAAACTGACGTGAAAAATTAAAAAAATTGTTTTTGAATCTATTTTCATAAAAAATGACACCAAAAATTAAATATTTTTGTATAATTTTTTAGAAAATTTATTAATCTTCAATTTTACAGGACGTGGAGCTAAAACGGAGTTACAAATTAAAAGTTATGGCTTTCGAATGTTGGAATTTTTTAAGACTTCTCTTAGAGAAGATCAACTTCCGACATCCATAAGTTTTAATTCGTAACTCCATTTTAGATCCATGACAATTAAAATGGAATATTAGGAAATAATCTAAAACATAGTTAAAAAATATTTTTTTTCATCATTTATTTAAAAACGACACAAAAAATACTTTGTTTTTATTTTTGGTGTCAGTTTTTAGAAAAACTGATGCGAAAAAGTCTCTGCAAACATATTTTATGTCAGTTTATAAGAAACCAATGTCATATTTTTGATGTTAAAAATAATTTTTCTACTAGTGAATCTATATAAAATAATTAAATATTTCTCCCTTTTAATATTGGAATATTTTTTTACCTTAGTTAGAAATTAAATATAATTACTAAGTGTTAATTAAAATGATAAGGTTTAGATTGATAGAAAAACTTGTCTAAAATTTATTGGTTAAGAATATTAAAAAGTTATATCATCTCATATTTAAAATTAGATCATTTTTGAGGTTTTTGGATGTGGTTTGATTTTATTATAAAATAATATATTTTGAGTTTCCAAAAGTGCCCCTTCACCTCAATTATAGAAGGGTACCTCCCTGGTCGTTTCTTCACTTCACTTTGAGCCTTAAAGCTTAGTCATACCCTTTGAATTTACCTTCTAAAATTATATAGTCATTTTCTATAGGTTCTTTTCTTCTCTAAATACCAACCCTAGTGCTTAAAGAGGTGATATAGAGGGAGCTCGTCAAAGAAGAGGTAATCTCCTATGCCTATTCTTTCAAACTTATTTCTTCTTCTACTACCTATTCATGAGTTATTTCCATTTTAAATTAATAAGTACAATATAAATTATATACTGAGATGTTATTATGATTATGAAATAACCATATTTCACCTTCTATCCATCCTAAGAAAAATTAAATCACCACGCGTGCGTACATATGACTTACCATCTCTACATCGTGGTGTAAGATATTTTCCACCACCACTTTACTTGGATGGGTACAATGATGGAAATAATACTTATATATGATTATTATAACATGATATTTATTCTGGAACAAAATATATTCCATCCACTTCCATACCATTTTACAATTATGGGGATGATATTTTCGCTTGTGCGTATGTACGACCTACCATCTCCACGATATGATGCGATTCATTCTATATGATATCTATTAAAACATGATTATATAAATTTATAGATTGAATAAATATGATATATATTATGTTAATATCATTTTATAATGATATAACTATGACCTAATAAGGATAACCACAACTTATTCAACAAAAAATGCATAAGAAATTGAAGAAGTTAATGCCCGAATAACGAGTCATAATGAAACATTATCAATAAACAAATGATAATATGATCATATATGATATCATAAAAATGAATATGATTATAGAATAAGTTAATGAAATTATTTAAATCATTATACTAGAGGTTCAGATACATATAATGGATATCTGACCTAAGGTAATGGATAATTTCACAATCCCATTATTATCCGAGACTATTTATACAAAAGTATTACCATGGAATATTTATCATTCATTTCCATGTTACATAAATATTCATTCAAAAATATTCATTCTATTGTTATAAAATTTTTTAAAGAAAATTTTACCCTTTAGTAAATTTTTATTTAATTTTTTAAAAGGAATCTTTTGTTTTTTATATGAGGTACTTTTTAACTGATTCGACAAAAGTAAGAGAAGAATGTTTTATTTTAACTTATATAACATGAAGATATTTTTATGTTTTCATAACTCCTTATTTCCATGATGTTTATTTTACAAGAGTTAAATGTTGTTTTCAAATAAATTATTTTCTTTTAAAATTGTGTGTAATTTCGAGAATAGGAAATGTTTTTGAATAAGAAAGGATATTTTACTCAAGAATTAATTTCAAGTGTTCTGTCAAAATTATTTTCCATCTAATATGGAATTATTTAATAGGGTTTTGTTTCTAGTATAGTATCCCTATTATTCTTATGGTCTTATTATGTTTATGATATAATTCTATTTATGAACTACATTTGTTTTACATAGATTATGTTACGATGGAATGTTGTTTAAAACCCCATTTTATTCCTTGGTTTATGCTATGATGAATGATTTACGTTTTTGTGGCTCAAGTAAGAATAATTTTATTATGAGATGGGTGAGACCTATATCTCCCTCCAATGTGTTGGGTAAAGATTTATATCTTATGAGATAGATAGGGTTAGAATAGAAAATGATCTCGATTCTGTAATATAGGGTTGAAACGAGAAGTGAACTTGGTTCAATAATGGAGTTTATCCTCTATAATGATCTTGGCAATGAGAGCTGAAAAATATGAAATGATTTTATATGCTTTTGTGTATGCCAAAAAATTTCATGCCTTATGTTATGACTTTTTGGATAATGTTCATTAATTCTTATGAACTTTTATAATTTATCCCTTAACATGATATCATGATACTTTATATACTCAATAATGTTTTCAAAGGTTATGTTATTATGTCTTATTATTATTATATGATTGATATCTTCCTTGTTAACCCTTACTGATCATATGATCTCACTCTTTCTTATGTTTCTTTTCCCCGGGTCATGAAGAAGTGTGTTAAGTAAGATATGTCAAAAGGGGCCGAGTTATGAAGAAATAAGTAGGAGATAATGTAGATGTCTTATGAATTAGTTTTTTATGTTTCACAATTTCCAAATACACTAAAAATATACAGTCTTTCCATGGTTTTGTTACATTTTTTAATGAATATTATTTAATTTTTAAGTAATATCTATGTATGTAAAGTATGAGCCATTATAGTTGGTATCAGATAAAAGGTATAGTTAAGATTTAGAAACATGGATGATAAAACCTTAGTAGGAACCCTAAGGATATGTCTAAGTATAAATTATAATCCTAGTATTTTATAAATGACCATGAATAACATAGGATAAAACCTAAAGTGTCCTAAAATGAAATTTTATTCTTGATTATGTGGTTTTCCTATTATGAATTACGTTTCTCACACTATTTTTCTTATTTTTAGTTAATGGATAGAACATGATGGAATCAAGTTAATGATAAATATAGAGGGAAATGATATGATTATTATCCTGAGGAACCAAATGTTATGGGAGTTGGAATGAAAAATCTTGATGCTATGCTCACACAACTTTCTCAAGCTATGAATCATGCATGACTTCCAAGTTAGAAAATAAGGGAAATTTTTTTTGTTAAGTCTTTCATGTGACATTTTCCACCTTCTTTAAGTGGGTTTTATGATCCATTAGTGGCTGATTAATGTATTAGTACCACTAATGTTTTGAGTTCTCTAATGTTCATAACATGATAAATTCATCTTATCAGTATATTGTTCTAAAGGTGAAGTTGATCAATGGTGGAACCTTATCAAGAATATTTGGTAAAGATATGAAATTTTATCCATGGATTGAGATGAGTTTAAGAACATATTTTTCAATAAGTACTTTACTCATATTCTTCAAACAAATATGGAGAATGAGTTTCTTGAGTTTAATCAAATGGATGATGAATATGTTGGTACCTATGGAGAAAATTTCCCAATACATTCAAGGCACACTTCTGGAATTATTATCCAACCTGAGAGTAAAATTGATTGATTCTTTTGTGGTTTAAAACCAGGTCTCCTAAGGTAATTATCCATAAGGGATGTCAATAGCTATGATGAAATCATTTGATGTGATCTTAAGGTTAAGAAGGATATTGGAGTAACCCATTAGTCTTATGGGGTTGATAAAAAAAGAAAAATGGAATTCAAATAAAAATCTAAAGGCCACAATGAAAAGATGATTAGTTTTCCCTTATGAACAAAGTGTAGAAAGAAACATAAAGTAAATTGTCTTAAAGCGACTATAAAATGTTTTAAATGTGCAAGTGAAGGTCATTGGGCAATTTAATGTTGAAGCAATGAGAAAAAATTTATAATGATGCAAATAAAAAAAGGCTACACAAAATGAACCTCCCACATTTCAATGCTACAAGTACAAGGAAATGGGGAATTATTCCAAACAATTCCCCAATACAAGGGTTATTGATGATGATTTATGTTATTAAACTCTTAAGTCCAAATAGAAAAGCAAATCACATGCAATCACAATCAGCAATGTAGAGTATGATAATGAAGTGTTGAAAGGTACAATTACCATTCACTCTAAAGTACCAAATGTTTTATTTGATTATGGATCCACCCACTCTTTTATTTCTAAATATTTTTCTAAAGGTATAATATTATTACCTAAAAAATTAGATGTTGAGTTAGTTGTGACCACTACTAATGGAAAAATAGTAAAATCAAAAGTTTATAATTATTCTCTTGTTTAAGTTTGTGGGAAATTGTTTTTTATAAATATTATGATCCTTCCATTAGTGGAATTTTATGTGATTCTTTGAATGGATTTAATTTCTCTATATGTATATCATATCAATTTCTAATAAAGGGATGTCACATTCCATATTCTAGATCAAACTATTATCATCTATTGGTGCAAGGATGAGTATGACCTTCCAGTGGAAATGTTTTCCATATTATGGGCCTTGATTCCTATAAATGAAGGTTAACTATCTCAAATAGATGTGGAGAAAATAACCATTAAGAATACACCTATTATACATTAATTTTTTGATTCCATTTTGAGAGAATTACCAGGTCTTCCACTAAATCATGAAGTTGAGTTTTTAATAGAAACCATACCAGGTGATATGCCTATTTCAAAGACACCATATAGAATAACCCCAATTGAGTTACAGGAATTAAAGAAGCAACTCCAATAGAATCTTTATAAGGGATTCATACACCATAGTACATCACCTTGGGGTTCAATTATTCTATTTATTAAGATGAAATATTGATCAATGATACTATTAATTGATTATCGAGAACTTAACAAGATCGCTATCAAGAATAAATATCCTCTTACCTACATTGATGACTTATTCAACCAATTACGTGGAGCTCAAAATTTCTCCAAAATTGATCTTCATTCAGGATATCATCAATTAAAGGTCAAGAAGGGGGATATACTAAAGTTGGAATTCTGTACAAGGTATGGACATTATAAATTTACAATGATGCATTTTAGTCTTAATAATGCCCCCACTATCTTCATAGATCTAATGAATAGTATTTAGAGACTATCTTAATCTGTTTCTAGTAGTATTTATAGATTATATTTTTATATATTCGAAGAACAAGGAATACAATGAATATCACATAAGAATTGTACTAAAGACCTTGATAAAGGAGAAGATTTATGAAAAATTTACCAAGTGTGAATTTTGGCTCATAAAGTTTCATTTTTTCATCACATAATTTCAAGAGAAATATATTTGTGGATCTAGAAAAAAGAGAAGTTATTGAACATTGTCATAGGCCAACAATGGTAACTGAGATCCAAATATTTCTTGGTTTGGATGGATATTATCAATGTTTTGTGGAATATTTTTCAAAAATATCTAATCCACTCAGCAGGTTGACTCAGAAAGGAGTTAAGTTCATGTGGATGGAGGAATGTGAAGAGAATATCAAAGAGCTAAAATAAAGGTTAGCCAGTGCACCTGTGCTCACACTGACTTGTAGTGGAGAATGTTTTGTGATCTATAGTGATGTTTCCAAGAAGGGGATGAAATGTGTTCTCATGAAAAATGATATAGTGATATCTTATGCCTCGATACAATTGAAAATCCATGAGAAAGATTACCCAACTCACGATTTGGAGTTAGTTACAGTAATATTTTCATTAAATATATGTAGGAACTATATTTATGGTGAAATTTGTGATATTTATAATGATCATAAATGTTTGAAGTATATTTTCACACAAAATGTGTTGAATATGTGCCAAAGAATATGGCTGGAGATGATTAAAGATTAAGACTGCTCAAAACATTACCACCCTAGGAAAGAAAATAAGGTGGTAGATGCTTTTAGTTGAAAAGGCCATTCTAGCCTATCCATTATGAGGATAAAAAAGGCCAAATATTCACAGATTTTCGAAGGATGGATCTTGAAATTTTAAAGTAAGGGGATAAATATTATCTTTCTCAAATGAATGTTCAACCATATATACAAGTGAAGCTTAATGTGGAGTAGAAGGATAATGTGGAGCTACAAAAGAAGGTTAGAAATGTTTCTGAATTCAACCTTGACTGTTATTGAATAATAAGGTTTAGGAACTGGTTTTTTATTCCTCCCATAATGGAATTAAAGAAGGATTTGTTAGAAGAGGCTCATATCTTTTCATTCTCTATTAATCGTGGAATCACAAATATGTACAGGGACCTAAAATAGTATTTTTGGGTGGGATGGAATGAAAAGCGATGTCGCTGAATTTGTCCCTCAGTTCTTGGTTTGTCAGCAAGTTAATTCTGAGAGATAGGAGTCTTATGGTATGTTATAACCATTACCCATACCAGAATGAAAATGGGAAAACATCAATATGTAATTTTTCATCGTAATTACCAAAAAATCTAAAGGCCAAAATGCTATATGGGTTATAATTGATCACCTTACGATGTCGTCACACTTCATTGCTATTGGGGAGTATTTATCTCTTTATCATCTTTCTAGGATATATATATAAAGTGGTAAGATTTCATGGTGTACCACTTTCTATTATATATAATCGGGACTCGAAGTATACCTTGAAGTTTTAGAGAAGTGTTTAGCAGGCTCTATATATAGAGTTAATTTTTAGCACTGCTTATCAAACTAAGATATATGGTTAGTCTGAGAGAACAATTCAATCTCCAGAATACATGTTGAAATCTTTCTATATGGATTTAAAAGGTGGTTGGGATCAACACCTACCTTTGGTAGAATTTTATTACAATAATATCTTTCGAGCAAGTATTCATATGAATCCTTATGAATCCCTCTATATAAATAAGTGCAGAAATCAAACATACATGGTTGAAGATGGGGAAATAAATCTATTAATATTTTATCTTGTTGATGAAATGACAGATAAGGTTAGATCTATTCAACAACACATAAGAGGATATTAGAGTTGAAAAAAAATTATGCTAACAACTGGTGAAATTATATTGAGTTTGAAGTGGGGGACAAGGTGTTTCTTCGAATATCTCCCCGGAAGGAAGTAATGAGATTTTGTAAATAAGGTCAAGTTTATCCGTAGGTATATCGATCCTTTTGAAATTCTAGATTGTGTTTGGAAGGTAGCTTACCGATTGACGCTTCCATCAAATATAACTCAAGTTCATGATATGTTCCATGTATCTCTCCTGAGAATGTACATACTTGATCCTTTACATGTACTAAACTCATAAGTCATATCGCTGAAGCATGACCTTTTTTATGAAGAAAAACCGATATAGATTTTGGATCTTAATGAAAAAGTTCTAAGAAACAAGACCACTTGTTTGGTTAAAGTTTTATAGGGTAATCAAAATTTTTTGGAAGCTATATAGAACTTGAGGATGTAATCAGAAAGAGGTATCCTCATCTATTTTTATCTAAATGATTAATTTTGAGGAAAAAATTCAATTTAAGGGCAGTATAATGTAACACCTAGATGTTTTTATGAAATATTTTTTTAAATAATTTTAATTTATCAATAGCTTGCATTTCATGCAATAGTGGGTTTAAATGAACCAAAAGATAGCCTTGGTATTAAAATAACATTATAACAAAGATGATATATTGGTGGTAATAAATATCATTAACATATGAAAATGTATGGTGAATTATTTGGCTACCATTTATTTATGGAAAATATAAACCGATTAAATATAAAGGAAATATTTGTATTTTTGTATTAATAAATTAAGTGTATTAAAATGAGTAAACGGGTTTAATGAAATATATATGTTATATATTTAATAAAATATTTTTTATATTCATAAAATAAATATTTTAGTCAATGTGTATGAATAAACCCTATTTTATGTATAAAACCCTATATTTTTCAGAAGGGCAATTTTACCGCCTTTTAATGGAGAAAACTTTTTAAATTAAAATTTTAACACATTAATAATTTTTATATGACAAAATAAACCTATTTTATTGAATTTATATATAAAAATTCACTTTTTATGTTTTTTTTATATTTTTATGATAACATTTATGTTTTAATAAATAGTAAAAATATAATAAATTTTAATTAAAAACAAATTTTTTCTTCAAAATAATTTATATAGTCAAATTATATTATTGAGTGGTTTCATAGTATAAATAGAATATATTATTATCATTTTATAAAATTTAGCACATTGGCATTAATTTTACATTAAATTTAGATGTAAAAATACTCCAATCTTTTGCAATGTTTTATATTTTAAAACCCATATTTTCATTCCGACAATGAGATTAATTTTAAATTAATTACTAGAAAATTATGTGTTTTGAATTTTTAAAAATAGATTTCAAATTTGGAATAATTAGGTCCAAATTATATAAATATCTTTATTTTATTTTTGGTCATTATGAATAGTAACTTCAGTAAATTTTATTAATATAGTAAAAGGGTAAATTAGGTAACTAAGGGTAAAAATAATAATATAAAATTACCCTAACAATTGTACTAATATCATTGGATGAGATTTTTTGGACTAAATCATATTTGGGTCAAAATGATATCATTTTGAAGCCACTTGAATGAGATTTGGACATTTAATTTATTTTATTTTAAGAAAATTTAAATATGTCTCACTCAGAATTTAATAACTATATCATTTTTATATAATGTTATACAGAATATAAATTTTATTAAAAATACTAATTTTAAATATTTTATTTATTTATCATGGTAATTTATTTTTAATTTTTAAGAAATAAATAATTATGTTAAAGGTTAATACATTGGCGATGCTGAAATAATTTAATTGATGAAAAATCAATAAACCAATTTTTATTAAAATGATAATAAACATTAAAAGTCACAAAAACTTGACTAAATTCTGTTGTTAAATTATATATCTACCCTAATCATCCATGTGTCAAGTTATTGACCATTTCGAGCCATATAGAAATGATTATGACATTTATAATATTTTATTTAAAGTGACGTTAAAGTTGCCACATTTATGTTTTAATAAATATAACATTTTTAATGTATGTTTTTGAAGAAGATATGTTCGACTATAAGTATTCTTTTGAAATATTGAGTATTTCTATTCTCAAAATTATTTTATTTATAATTTTTATTCAAAAAATAAGTATATTAAATAATTATACAAAATTGATCTAATAATTATTTTATTAATGGAGATAACAAATACAAGTGATCAAAAATATTAAAATAAATTTAATTTGGGATAAGTAATGTATCCAAATAATTTTATATATGACCTTGACCTCTTAATAATATAATTAAATATTATTTTAAAAGTTAACTATTATATTAATATTTTTTAAAATCAATGAATTTAATAGTGTAAAAATTGACACTATTGATTGTTTATCAAAATTATTTTTTATGAAATTATTTATAAATAATATTTTTTTAAAATGTAAAATAATTATTATATTGTATAAAATATTATAAAATATTTATTTATGGTCTAATTTATATAAAATAAGTAAATATTTCACCCTTGTAATATTGAAATATTTGTTACATTAGTTAAAAATTATATAGAATAACTAAGTTTTAATTAAAACGAAAATGTTTAAATTTACAGAAAAACTTATCTAAAATTTATTTTTTGATGATATTAAAACCTTATATAATCTCATATTCAAATTTAGGACATTTTGGAGGTTTTTTTTTGTTGTGGTTTTTTTATTTTAAATTAATATTTTTGGAGTTTCCAAAAGTCCCCCTCACCTTAATTATAAAAGGCACCTCCTCCCTCACTTATTCACTTCACATTGAGCCTTAAAGCTCGACCATACACTACTAATTTCCCTTATCAACTTCCATAGTCACATTATAGAGGTTCATGACTTCTCTAAAGACCAAGCCTAGTGCTTTAAGAGGTGATCTATAGGAACCTCACCGAAGAAGAGGATATCTCCTCTACCGATTCTTTCAAATTTATTTGTTATTATAATTCCTATTCATGAGTTTTTTATATTGTATATTAATAAATAAAATATCCCTTATATACTGAGATGTTTTTATGATTATGTAAAAACCATATTACACCTTCTATCTTTCCTACAAAAAACGATATCACCACGCGTGCATACGTATGGCTTACCGCATCTACACCGTGGTGTAATTTTTTATTCATCACCAACTAACTTGAATGGGTAAAATGATGGAAATAATACCTATATATGATTATTATAACATGATATTTATTATGGAACAAAATATATACCATCCAATTCCATAAAATTTCACAATTATGGGGATGATATCGTTGGTTGTGGGTACGTTCGACCCACCATCTCCATGATGCGATGCAAGCCATTCCACATTATATCCATTAAATAATGATTATATAAATATATATAATGAAAAAAATATGATATATATTATGTTAATATCATTTTTTAATGATATAAATATGACTTAAGAAGAATAACCAGAACTTTTTCAACAAAACATGGATAAGAAAATGAAGCAATTAATACCCGAATAACGAGTAATAATGAAATGTTATAAACAAACAGATGATAATATGATCATATATGATATCACGAAAATTTCTAAAATTATATAATAATTCAATGAAATTATTTAAATCATTATATAGGAGGTCTGGATATATAAAAATGATATCACACCTAAGGTAAATGATAATTTCACAATCTCATTATTATTCAAGATTGTTTATACCTAAGTATTTACTAGGGTATATTTTTCATCCATGTCCATGTTTCCAAGATAAATATTACAAAATATTATTTCTATTCTTATAAAATTGTTTCAAATCAATTTTACCCATTTTTGAATTTCTGCTAAATGGTATTAGAGGAATCTTTTTTCGTTTGGATACAAGGTACTTTTTGACTAATTCAAAAAAGGTACGAGAAGAATGTTTTCTTTTAACTTATCAAAATTTAACGTATTTTAATGTTTTCATAAATCATTATTTACATGAATATTATTTTAAAATATTTCAAGGTTATTTTCAAATAAATTCTTTTAATTTAAAATTGCGTTGAATTTTGAGAAAAGAAAACGTTTTTGAAGAAGAAATGATATTTTCCTCAAGAAATAATTTCAAGTGTTCTATCAAAATGATTTTCCATCTAAGATGGAATTATTTAATAGGGTCATGTTTATAGTAAAATATACCTATTATTAATATATTTTTATCATGTTTATCACGTAATTATATTTATGAACTCCATTTGTTTTAATGAATTATGTTACGATGGACTAATGTTTAAGAAACCCATTTTATTCCATGGGTTACGCTCTAATGAATGATTTATGTTTGTGTGGATCATGTAAGAATGATTTTATTATGATATGGATGAGATATATATCTCCCTATAATTCATTGGGTAAATATTTATATGTTCTCTTATATACAGGGTTGAAATTATTAATGATCTTGGTGTAGTAATACAGGTCCGGAACGAGGAGTGAACTCGGTTTAGTAATGGAATTTGTCTACTATGAAGGTCTTGGAAATGATCCTCGACTAATATGAAATTATTTTATATTATTATCTATATGACACAAAATTTTATATCTTATGTTATGAATTTTGGGATTATATTCATTGATTCTTATGAACTTTTATGATTTATCCCATGATAAGATATCCTAATCTTTCAAATGCATGATAAGATTTTCAAATGTTATGTTATCAAATATTATGATTATGATATGATTTATATATACATTTTTTACCCTTATTGAGCATATTATATCACCATTTATTATGTTTCTTTTCCCAATTCATGAATAATTGTATTAATTAATATATGTCAAAAGGGGTTTAGTTATGAAGAAATAAGTAGGAGACAATATAAATATCATATAATTTTTTTTATGTTTCCTAGTTTCTAAAGATAGAAAACATTTACAGTTTTAACATGGTTTTTAATGTTTTTTAATGAATATTATTCAATTTTTAATTTATATATATATGTAAAGTATGAGCTATTATAATCCTTAAGAGGAGATCTAAAAGAGTTCTTTCAAAGGAGAAGTAATCGCCTTAATTGACCATTCTTTTTTTAATTTTTCTTTTAACTTCTATAAATATGTTATATACTTAATAAAATAATATCTTAAGTATCATAAATATAATTAAATTTTATTATAATTATTAAATCACCTTTATTCACCCTTTTTTCATCAAATTGCAAGTGAAAATATCACTTGTGCATACGCATGGCTTACTATCTCAACATAGAGATATAATTAATTTTACATAAATATCTTTTATTTATGGGTATTATGATGATTTGAATGATTATATATGATATATATGAAATTATTATTATTATTTAATGATAATATAATATATACCTTCTTACCTTCCAAACAGTTGGAAGATTATGGAGTTGTTTGTACACACGTGTGGACTACCACCTTTATGAAGCGATGTGATTCATTTTTCATTTATATTTTACTAGGATGGTAATAAGGATGGATTTATGTGATATATATTATATAATAATGAAACTATAAAGGTTATTTATTATTTAAATCTCTTTTGTTCAATCTATTGAAAACTGAAAACTACGTTCATGTATAGGTATGACCTACCATATCCATAAATAATGTAATTCTTTTTTTTATATATATAAATTTTATGGATGATTATAAATACATATATAATGAATATATATGATATTTATATCATTATTATATTCTAGAGTTTTTGGAACCATGATCAAAGTGCAAGGATCAGAAATACCGAACTAATATAAAGATAAAAAACGAAGCAGATATCACGCAAAACAATAATTTTAATGGAGAATTGTTAATAAATGGGTGATAAATGGTTATAAGTAAAATATATATGGTATGATATATAATATTATGGTTCTTTAAAATATTTATAATAAATTTATATTTATTATAAAATATTTTATAATGCATACAAAGGAAGTCGGGCTTATGGTAATAGATTTTCATCACACTTTTATATATATAAGACTCCCATATTCACCAATTTTTTTTGTGAGGTATATATACTAACCATGAATGTATTTTATGATACTTATCATAAAAAATATGGTATATAAATATACGTATATGATTATTTATTTCATGGGGATTATTATTCAAATGTTACTAAAGTGGTAAGGGTGTCATGTTACAATCTCATTGTTTATCAAGATTGTTTATGATTAAGTTTCCGATGATGAAATATTATGATATATATCTACAACAATTCATGAAATTTATTATCATATGGTTATTTATTTATAATACATGTTTTCATTTCATTTTCCCCTTTAATAAACTCAAAATATTTAAATAATATTTTCAAGGAAAGATGACTTTATTTCTCTCTTCAACCAAAAATCATGTCTATTCCATTCCCATGTTTTATAAATATGTTTTAATTTTTTTACTATTATCCATATATTTTGTAAAGAAATTTTTAACCTTGTTTTAATTTATAATTTTTTAAACGGAATATTTTTTTTTCATTTTTTGAATGAGGTACGTTTGACTTTTTAGAAAAAATGTGAAAGGAATGTTTTATTTTAACTTATATAGAACGAATCAAATTTATAACATTCATGACCACTTAATGTTTTGAATATTATTATAAAATTTTATAAGGTTATTTTAAAATAAAATATTTTCCATAATATTTTTGAAATATTTTTATTTTGAAAAGTGATTTTCAAAGGGGAAAGGTTATTTTCTTTAAGAAATATTAAAATGAAATTTTAAAGGAATTTTTATATATGATAACATACTTTGATGTAATTACGATTTATTATAGATATGATCTAATGATACCATTCCTATTATTTCTTTGGATTATTTTTTTATTATGAAAATATATTTTTAAAACCAACTCTTTTTTGACAAGTTATGCAATGATGAAATGATGAAATTTTTGTAAAACATGTTTATTTTCCATGAGTTATACTATGATGAGATGTTTAAGAAATCTATTTATTTTAATCTGATATGATATAATGAATGTTTTATGATCTCATATAACACTTTTTTATTATTTTCATTATGTGATGAGTGATACCTATATCTTTCTCCAATGCATTGGATAAATATGGATAACTCATGAGGTAAATATGTTATGCGTGAACCTAATTTCATATTCACAATTTTATATATGTACTTGGTTTTCATGTAGATAAGTTTATACATGGACCTAAAATTCATGTACATAATATTATTCATGGACCTAACTTTCATGTACATAATATTATGCATATAACTAGATTTCATGACTATAAAATTATGTGTGTATCGGGTTTCATGTCCATAAGTTTTTACAAAGGTTTGATTTGATGTCCTTAATTTAATGAGTGAAGTTGTTTCTATTTATATATGTTGACAAAGTTACCAGATTATTTATTCTACATACTCATATCTTATGAAAATGATATGATCTCATGGATCATGTTATTTTATTCCTTTAGAATTCATGTCTTATGAACTTTCAAGCTTTATACAACCACTCAAGATTAGGATTTATGAAATTCAAGGTATGATCTTAAAATGTTATGATAATGTTATCATACCCCTATTATCATATTATTCTCAAGTGATCATTTATATCTCCATTTTATACACTTACTGATCATCTAGAATTACCCTTTATTGTGATTAATTTTCCCCATGTTATAAATAAATGAATTAATTATGATATTTCTAAGAAGGGATCTAGTTATGAAGAACTTAGTAGTAGACGATGTAGATATTTTATGAACCAATTGTTTATGTGTCCATGATTCCAAGGATAATAGTTATATAAAATCTTAGTGTGGATCATTATGATATGTAATGAATATTCATCTAATAAGATGTAATATATTTGTATGAAAATTATTGCTATCCATAGTTGGTATATGAGTAAGTTTTAGTTACCCTTTTGAAACTAGGATGAGAAATCTTTAGTAAGAACCCTAGGGATATTTTTATGTTTAGTATAACATACTATATATTTTTTTAGGAATAGATTATGATATTTTCCTATAAAAAAATCCCTATAGATGTAGTTTTGTAATAGATTCATCTAGGGGTATTAACCATGAAAAGAGTTGGCTGAGTATATATCAACCATCATTATGGTGGACGATGAGTGTGCCCTTACTATGCACCTATTTTGAAACTCCCAAGGTATATGCTTGGGTTAATTAACATTTTCTTTGTGAATCATTATAAAGGATTTTAATAGATAATGTTTATGGATGACCAAGGCTAAAACTACGTTTTCATAGATTTAAAATAATGTGTAATGATTTTCAAATCATATTAATGAATTTTTTCATGATTATGTGGTTTTCCAATATGATTATTATTGTACAAAATATGATTTTTAATTTTAGTTAATAACAGAATCCAAAATTAATTGAATTAAAATTAAAAGTGATAGACATTTTTTTTGATTTTAAACCAAATGGGATAATGAGTGGAGTAAAGGATATTTTGATTATTCTTAATAAATTATCACAATTTATTTTTAACAACTTGAACCTAGAACTAACTCTTGGACTCACCAAATAAGGGAAGGATACAGTTCATTGAGAGATTTTGTGGTGGAGGAAATGGAGGAAAGAAGATTTAGTTTCCAATATTTTGAGAATATGGGAAGAAGCACTCAAAGGAATGTCTCAAATGAATAATAAGATGTTCTATATATGGAGAATAATGGCATAGAGAAAGTAATTGAAAAGTAAAAATGAAGAGTTTGATGGGGGGATTGAAAGTTCATTCTAAGGTACCATTTATAGTTTAATGTATTATTTGTGTGGAATATTGGAATTATCCAAGTCAATTCTCTAATCCATGAGTTAACTCCTTGAATATGGAGGGACTATGTTATAATGATTGTTGAAGTGTAATGGTTGAAATAACTGTGTATTAGAATTCAATAATTATGTTGAATAAGTATTTTTATAATGATATTTTGGTTATAAGTTCCATGAAACATATAAGGATTATTTTGTAGTGGGTTTTCTTAAATGATTTTAAAGGATTTTTTGAATGGTACTAATGACTCATAAAAGTGATTTGGTTCTAAGGAGATATTTTTGGAGAATAAAATATTGAGGAAAATATTAACTTTAATATGTGCATTTTGTTGAGATAATAACAAGATAAATATATGTTTGACCGTGATAAAGTAAATGGGCTAGTATTGAAGACTGTGGAAATGATTAGTGATTTAATGATAAAGAGGATTATGTTATCATTGATGGTGTTTTCATAATTTTGGGATTTATATAATATATTCAATAAACTATGATTTTATGAGATTAGAGTTAATTTTTGAAATAATTATGGTTTTCATTATTTTTTTGGTAATTCATGTTATTACTATTTTTCATGAAAATATATGATTAGGGTATTCACATATTTTTATGTAATGATAAAAGAAACTTTTAGTTGTTTTTGGGATTAATGTTAAGTTTATTTTGTGAATTCAGTAATGTCACTTCTAATTTTTTGTAGTTTTATATTAGTCAAACATATTTTTGAAGGATTTTACGGTTAAAAATTTATGGAATAGTGTATATTGAACTTTATATGAGTTTTTAAAGATTAAAGTATGATTTCTCTATATTGGATAACCTGGACTAACTATTTTTTGTTTTGGTAAATATTTAGAGGCATAAGGAATGAATTAAAAATATTATGATTCATTTAAAGTGATGTAGGTGTGAAAAAATCATCTCTAATATCCATTTACTGGCATAAGAGACAAAGTGGAAATTGATCCAAGAAAAACTAAAGGATGTTATTGTTCTTATGACATGGAAATAAATAATGTAAGTTTATCTACCTGAGATTTTTATCTGGATAGTAAAAATATCCCTCAAATTTAGTAAAATTAACTTTTAAATAAAATTTTATCATTTTACTTTTCTTTTTTAGGAATTAATGGTCTTTTAACTCATCAAGATTCATGATTTTATGGTAGTTAACTTTTTCATGACTATATTCTCTACTACTTTATATTACTCTTTAGGAGTTTGTTTTGACATCCATGTATATATTTTAACTTCCCACTAGTGTTTTAATTATCTAGGAACCCTATTTTATGTTATTTTAGGTAATATTTATGTTTTACACTTTCCCTTTTACAGGGAAGTTTTATTATTCCTCTGTATGATGTGAGTTTTAAAAAAGGAATTTTCAAATATTAAACCTTTGATGACTGAGAAAAATTGTGCGGGTGTAATTTATTTTGGTGGGTGGGTGGGGGGGGTAGAATGTAGAACCCTGAGATTTTATGAAATATTTCTCTATAATTTAATGTTATTTCTTTGATAGTTTTCATTACATGCAACGTCAAGCTTTAAATAACCATGAAATATTATTATATATCCATTATAACCTATCCGATAAATTTGTGGGTATAAATAGGATTAAATAATTTATGAAATAAAAATAAATTCCCTAATCAATATAAATTTATTAATTAATTCTTACGAAATAAGTATTCAATTTTTATCAAATCCATTTTATTCTTTAAAAACATGTTTTCTTCAAAAAAAATTCATTTATTTTGGAGAGAAAATAATTATAATTAAATTTATTGAACTTTGAGAAATTTTATTTAATAAAAGGAAATAATTTTTAAATCTTCATATCAATTATTTTGGGTGAAATTTTGAAATTTTTCTGAAGAGATTGCTTTTTCAGCAAATAGTGGAAAATATTGATTTTTTAATACTGTCATTATATTTTTATTAGAATCCTAATTATGAATTGAATTTAAACTCAAAGTAACATAATTATTATTAAATTATATATAATCTAATCATATTAATTTTAATTATTGTTATAACTAATTATTGGTTAAGTACATTTTTGGGATTAAAAACATATTTTTTCTAAAAACTGTTTTTATTGTATTTTACGTATTTATATTAAAAGTAATTTTTCATAATTATATAAATTGAATATTAAAATATGGATCTAATATTTTTAATCATGGGGTATAAATTGGGTAAATAGTTCCCATTTAGTTTCAAACATTATGAATAGTAACATTATAAATTTTGTTACCACGATAAATGGTAAATCAGGTAATAAATGTTAAAAATAAAATGATAAAAAATTTCTAATGACCCAAATATTTGTCTTCATTTTATTTTATGGTTATATATCATCCATAATCATACAAAATTAGAATATATTTCCTTATTTCCATTTTTACATGAATTTAACTTTAATAATATTTAAGTGAATATAAATCCAAAAATGTCACACTCTTTCTTTTAATAAGTAAAATATTTTTTATATTGGTATAATTAGAGGATATGTTTTATTATAGATAATAATTTTCACTTTAAATTAATTTTACTTATTGTGGAAATTTATTTTTAATTTTTAGTGAAAAAATAATTACCTTATAATCTTACGCAACACTCACACAATAATTATTCAATTAATAAAGAAATAAAATATATAATTTTAAAATTTTTAAAAATGATATTATTAGAATGAATATTTGTATTGAATGATTTTTTTGATACAAATTACATATTATAGAGGTGTGGAAGTATTTTATTTGAATTCTATTATTTTATTTTATTTTTAAAGTCAAATTAAATGAATAGTTCCAAAATTGACATTATTATTTTTTATAATAAATATTACATTATTAAATTATTTAAGATTCCTAAAAATATTATATTTGGAAAAGGTAATAGTAAATTCTTTATGAAATCATCTATGGTCCAATTATGGGTTGTTTTTAGTTTTATAGTGATGCAAGGGATCAGTCATGTTACCTCAGTCAATAATTTCACCATTTAAAATTAAGCACAATGGGAATTATGGTGCTGTCTCACGAGGGTTTTGTAGAATAAGTTAAAACTATCACTTTGGTTATTTTTTTAAAGTTAGTAAATTGGGAGATTTATAAAATAATTTAAGAAAATTTACATAAAAAAATCATATAATCACTATATATTATAGGTAGATATTATAATTTAGATCCAAGATGGATTGAAAAAGACTAGCTAAAGATAACAGTAGTGAGAAATTTTGATCCTTGAAAACTTCCTTTAAAGTTAAAAAAAATTCAATTGAATTATAAAATTTATACGTCAATACCTCAAATTATACACCTAAATTTCATATAAACTATATCAAGGCCTTAGTTATAGGTGTTTATTCCCTTATAAAAGTGATCTGATTACATGAAAACCTCCATGTGACTAAAACAGATTATACTCACTATGCTCAAAGGTAAGACCATTCTAGAGGTATTTAAACAATGATATTAACAACCTTAATTTTATAATTTGAATATAAATCCAGAATAATTTAAAATAAAATGAAAACTATAAATAAGTATACCACCTTAAATTAATAAAACAATATCAAAATTAATTAAAAAGAAAAGAGTTTACAACCAAAAGCACAAACTCAAAAGATAAATTCCATCAGATTTTTATTTTCCACAACCACATGTAGTTAATCCCTTCATGGATTGATTACTTCATTGAAAAATCCTTTTCTACATCATATTGTTTCCATAATATCCAACTACCATAATCTAACTATCCTTTTAATTGAAGTGGAAATGAAAAATATATAGGAAAAGGGTGTAGAAAAAGTTTTGTACAATTAGTATTTATCTATAATTTGATCAATTTGGTCCATATTGGAAGCCAAATCTCACAGGTTCCCTTCCTAATTTTTTTTTCATATTAATCATAAAATTTCACATGGAAAAATTAAGAGTTATTAGAAAAGTAATGAAAAATTTATAGTCACAATAATAAAGCTCTTTTTTTTGTATGAAGAGACACTTAAACTTCCTAATGTTATACATGATCATATACCACCTTAATGAATAAATTTGAAATTTAAATATAATGGAGAGGTGAGAATAAGAAATATATTTTATATCTAGTTTTAATAAATTAATTTTGACACTTTTAACTCACTATATTCCTCATTTAATGAGGTGTGGTAAATTCAGTCATCCAAAAAGATTTTCCGAATCGACTGACTTATTTGGGCTTGATGAAATTTGAATTAGAACTTGTTATAGTTGATGAAGTTGAAGCCCAATAACCAAGTAAGCCTAAAAAAATAATTAATCAATTTGGATCAATATTAATTTTTTTTTCTTTAAACTCAAAAGTGATAGTAAATAGTTAAATTTCAAGAATTAAGCAATTTTAACTTTTAAGCTTAAAACATCCCTAAAATCCAAAAATGATTCACTTAATCTCAAATTAGTAAATTTTTTAATATTAAATTATTTAAATAAACAAAAATATTAACAAAAATATTATCTCTATCAATTCCCCCACACTAATCACTTAGACTCTTGGATAATTAAGCATCAAAATCAAATCAAGGAAAATTAAAAACACATAACCATGAGATCCATAAATTTATCACCAAGAAAAAAAGATATCATACCTCCTAAAAAATAATTATTTCAAGTTATTAATTCTTCTAATTCAATTCATTTCAACTTTATTTTTCCTCACATTCATTCATAAAACATACCTTACATTAATTTTCTCTCATCACATAAATATCGTTCTTCAAAAAGGATTTTCTCTTCCAAACTCCTGAAGGAATCACTGTATTATTGAAAAATTTCAACATCTCCACTCTATGTGAGTCAAGAATATGTTTTTATAATGATGATTTTTTAGTATTTTTTAGTAGATTTTGGTTGTTAGGTTTTATATTTCAAATATTCTGAGGCAAGATAAGGATGGTTTGGATCTTTTTGAAGAAATATTAATTTATTTTAATTTACACTAAAGTATAATATCCCCCTTAGTCCCCTTAATAGAAAATAATCTCTAAGAACATTTAAAATTCTCACAGAAATTCCACACCATCAACATTTTAGTTGAAAACATTATATTTTTCTTTTATTTTTCTAAAAGCTCTAAAATGGTACAACTTTTAGTCTCCTTGAAATATCCAATAAGGCACTAATTTCATTACAATAATTTTTTTAGTAGAAAATAATAACTTAAGAATTTTATATTACACCCCGAGTTTCTGTAAATGATGTAGAAAATAACAGAAAAAACATCCCCCACACTTAAGTTTAATTATATCATGTATTTTCACTTCTAGAGCAAGTTGGATTGGGGAAAATATATTGTAATGTGGTTAAATTAATAGTAAGTTAATGAATAATAATGGATAAAAGGATAAAATGTACATGATAGGACAAAATAAAAAAGATTTTCTTAAAAAGTTTTATTTTAAATTAGAGAAAATCCTTAATCATTTAAAACACAAGTACCTCAACTATCATGTTTTTATAAAAATAAATCAAATTGTATTTAAAGAAATAGTGGATTTTTTTCATCAAGAAATGAGGGGAATGTAAAGAATATGTCAAAAGGGTTCAGAAGCCTCATAAAAAAGCGATTTAAAAAAATTTAAGATAGTGATATATGATATGGGATTCAAGAAATCATAGGTCTTTTCATGAAATTATCAAATTTCTAAACTTGAAACAAAGTTATTTTATATATTAAGTTATATTATGTTTCATGGGATAAATTGGATCGATCATTGGTATGGGTTTTAAAAATGAAAATGATAATCATTTGATCTTAAAATTTTCAAAGATGCACAAAAATTGAAAAAAAATAAACACACAAAAATTTAAAGAGAAACTAATAAGAAAAATTTAAAAATAAAATATAGAAAATCCTAAATTTAATAAGAATGATCCTCTCCCGATTTTTTTACAATTTATTCCTTGTTAATAGTTTGTATTAGGAGTAAAAATCAATAATATACGACATGAAAAAAAACAAGTTGGAAGGAAATGCACAATCTAATATTTATTGAGCAATAACATCCTTGAGATAACCTCTTAAAAGATACAACTTAGAGGCCTATAAGAAAAACAAGAAACAAGGAATCGATATTATATTGAAAGTAATGAAATAAAAAAAAATATATGAGGGAAAATATCCATAATTTTAACCTCCAAGTGGGTGATAGGATTTCACTTCCCTTAGGCATTTCCTCCCATTCATCCCCAATTGAATGGTTAGTTTGGTTTCTTCTACATAAAAAACCAAAATGAATTTTTCCTAGTCTTATTTAGCTCAACAAATTTAAAATATCACTTTTGAAAAATCTATTTAGGATCCTTTTCATGTCTTTTTTTTCCAATGATGTTGTGTAAGAGGGAAAAAATGTAAAAGAAACTCTCCAACAGTTTATCCTAAAAAACAACCTCCATTGGTCATTAAAATTCAATTCCAGGATGTGGTTCATCTTCAGTTTTAGCTTTAAAAACAATTTTCTCTTTTAAAAGGTACTCAATACCCCCATCATCATGTGTAGTAATGAAATATTCAACACAAAACACCATAATTTCTTCAATTTTGTCACTCACCTCCTCTTCATCTAAACCATTAGTCGAATCCAAAGTAGTAGGCATAAAATCTACACATAGAGAAATATTTAACAATTTATTATCAAAATAGTTTAAAAAACATGGATCAAAATTTTAGACTACTCCCTATGTTCACTCAGGGTCCAATATTATTTAGGAGTGTATAACACTGTATTGAAAGTCAGTATCAACTCAAGTTCCTCCAAATTATCTTAAAAATGAATTAATCAATTATATTTTCCCTTCTAGATAAAGTTTGATTTAAAGGTTATGAATTTTAAATTTCAAAAAGTGGGGTTTCATATGGAATTTAATTTTTAACACAATTATTCTAACAATTTTCTAATGTCTTTTAATTTACTAAAGATGCATCAATTTATAGATCAGTGATAATTTTTTACTTTAAATTTAAAAAATGAGATTCCAATTCATTTTTCCCATCACCCATAAAATATTATTCGATATAAAAAGTGGTTAGGATAATATTTCCTTTTTATTGAGACTGTATATGATATTTTAACTATGTAACATCCTGACTTGGGTGCCACATACTGGTGCCCCAATCCGGTTGATCATATGGCCTCAAGTGCACCTCCTCATATGATATAGGATGCCGATAAGTAGAGAAGGTATAACATATAACCTGGGGATACTACACCCTCTTTATAAAAGTAGAACAAAAACAAAAATAATTAAATAATAACCAAATTAAATAACCAATAACCAATACCATAACCAATACAGACCTGTATCACATGATAAAAAAAACAAGAAAAATATGTTCAAACTAAATCAATAGATATGCCACTCCATATATGTGTCATGTGTAAAATGAAAAACAAAAAAATAAAGACACTAGGAACTCCTAATCGGGTCTCGACATCATGTTTTGTTCCCTCATATATGATCCATACCAACTCATCCAACTAACATATAGCTCTTTCCCTTATCCTATCCTCCACAAATTTTATTCAGGTATCGACCAGGCAGTCTGCGTAGGGTGTGAGTACAAATTATCAGGTCCCCACCAACAATGTCTAAAATAATATCTAGTATATAATAGTGAATGAAATTTTATAAATAATAATATAAAAGGGATAAAGTAAATAGTTTACATATTCAATTAATCTTTATTTCACGAGATAAATTCCAAGGTTCATGATGACACCAAAACCATGAATACCCACTTTGGCATGTAAAAAAGTATGAACCATATCACATAGGGAACTAAAATTCATCATGACATGGGATTCCACGAAACAGTTAATTTAAAATTCATATCATGGATTCCTTGAACCATAGTCCAATGCCAATTTGATCGGCCTATAATTTCAACTCTAGAACCCCATGGGTATTTGGAGCATCATTCCCTATACCACACCCCATGGGTATTTGGAGCATTGGACCCTATCTAATATTATAATATTCACATGCATTCATTAGGCCTATAATGTCATGTTTAACACCCATTGGTATTTGAAGCATCAGTACCTATCCCACACCTCATTTATCAATTAATCACACGTATATCACATATATCATATTCATCAAGGTTAATCATCCTTAAAATTATTATCAAACATTCTTATTATTGTGAACCATTTCAATTTATCATTAAAAACATGGTTCTTCACTTTAATCACATGGATTAATACAAAAAATTCACCACTAAACCATTTATCAACATTTAATCATATAAAACATTAACCCTTTAAGGTTAATCTAACCATCCATTAATTCCCATTATCAAACAATTTCATAAATCTCATTAATCAAAAAATTTAATAATCCCAATTTTAAACCAATTTTAAAAACCCATTAATTAATTAAACAATTAATTAATTAAATTCAAGATTATATTTATAAACATGGTAATTAAAATTCTACAATTATGTACATGAAATTATTATTCAAGAATATGGGAATTCACATTTAGACTACCTACCTCAAGGTCATTGATAGATGTTCTCCAAATTGGAAATCCCTAAATTGAAGAAGATTGATCAAGAAAAAAATTATGTGGAAGATATAGAACCAAAACCTAAGAACAAGATCTAATAAATTAACATCCTTGATTTGAAGATTAAATATTTTATAAAAGATGGAGGTAACCAAATACACCAGGGGCCCTCACAGGAGGCCAAAATGATGAAAACCCAGGAAATCCCCATGTATAACAACTTTACACTCTATGGGTAGTGAACCCAAGATATCATAAATAAACAGATCCTCCTCTAGACTACCCATGCGAGTTATTGAATCTGGTACAAAGTTATACTCCCTCCAAATATGCCGAATAATCTATACGTGATTAGTCTCCACAATGCAATGACGAATAAGATAGGTCAAAGCCCACAACACCGAATGGTTCCCTAGAATAGACCTCACCATAACTTTAGAATCAGATTCAATATCTTCCACATGTATACCACACTTCCTAAAAATCAACAAACTTGAAACAAGCGCCCGTACCTCCGCACCCAAGGAATCTCCAGGTCCATAGAAGGCACTAAAACCAATTATAACCGAGCCCCGCAAGTCCCAAATCACCCCTCCACCTCTCATCATACCTCCCATAAAAAGATCCATCCACATCGAGTTTCCAGACTCTGAGGGGTGGCATCCACCTGATCCAGTGACCCCCCCCCACAAGGCACATGAGATATGTTAAGAATGTTTTATGCTATAGAAGAAAATTTTAACCCTTTTAACATATGTCCCAACTCAAAAATAAGTGCTCATAGCCTTATCTAGAGAAATAATAGGGAACATATGGATCCTAGCCAGGTTCTGTTGCATGCCTCCCAAATGGTCCAGAAAACTTGTGAAAATATGACAGCACTAAGGAAATTACAAAGGAAAAACAATAGGGTTGACCTAAATTGAATTGGGTTTAATACTGGTAGGGGGGTTTGGGGATTTTAAAATATTTTTTTCAAAGAAATAAATCTTATGAACACGATTTCCTAGGAAGGGGAAAATAGTGTGTCAAATTGTGCGCCATAACCATTCACCTCATCTTAAAGGTTTATAATTTCTACTAAGAGAGAACATAATTTTACAAATTGTGGTCTAACTGTAAAAATTCCCTCTATTTGGGTTTTCACAGTTTGGGGAGGGTGGCTAGTCAGTTTGGCCAAACCATACACTAACCATTCACAACACATTTTCCTTCAAAAAATTCTCTAATTATACCAAATCATCCCCAAAGAAAAACCCAACCTATATATAAAAAATAAGAGAAAAAGAGTACCTGTAAATAATCTTGAGACATCACCAAAAATGTTTGGGATCTTACAATATCCCCACCTTATAACAGATCATCCACCTATTGTACTCTCAAGAATTTTTAATATTCCAAGGTAAAAATATTGGTCCTCTAGTCCCTCATATTTGATTATATCTTGCATGTTTCTCCTTGAAGACACCCATGTTTCCAAAATACTCACACTATCTTCATGGTCTCCCCCTACAACACTTTATCACTGAAATCCATAACATGATTCGTATGCTTCTCAAAGGACACATCGATCTCAATTTCAACATCATCCACATTAATCTCATAAGAAGGGTCAGTGTGATACCACCAAATTTGTGGCCCATGAAAAATGTTATACATAACACTATAACTCTATGGAAAGAACAATTAGTATTCCATTGGTCCAATTATCACTACAATCTAAAAAGTTATGACAAGCCTAGGTGCCAACTTACCTTAAATATAAATCTTGTAGTGGCCCAATCTAATAAAAACCCAAAGGAACATATGATATCCAACTATAAAGTCAAAGGGTCATTGATTTCAATCAAAATATGACTTATTTCCACTCCAAGATGTATCCATATGTTTCTGAATCAACTGAAAATACTCTAATGTCTTCTACTTGAGATTCGTTCCCAACATTATGACTCACCTGCCTCCATCTAGCATAGAGGTGATCTATATGAGCAACTGTAAAGAGACTCATATAGTTCCATATGAATAGTTTCATAATAACTATTGTTATAGTTGAAATCAATGAGTTCCAAGTGCTTCTCCCAAGGCCCTCTAAGTCAAGGATTCAATCTTGTTGCATATCCTCCAAAACCTGTATTGTATATTCTGATTGTCCATCTCTCTATGGGTAGAAAACCATACTTAGAAATACATGTATAAGAAGCACCTTCTTTATTCCTTACTAGAAGCATGAAGTAAACCATGATTTATGGTATGAAACTATAATCTATGCCACCCCGTGCAGATAGACTATCTCCCAAATATACAAGTCTCTGAACTGATCCATTGAGAATGTATCCTAGATATGTAAGAAATGAGTTACTTTCATAAATTGATCCACAATCACCCAAATAGGGCCATTATTCCAAAGAAACCTTGGGAGACCTATCAAAAAAAATCCATTGTAACATTGTCTCACTTCCATTACAGAATAGGCAGCGACTATAGTAAACCACCAGGTTGTTAATGCTTAGCCTTGTCCTATTGACAGGTGTAACATCATGTCACAAACCTTACAATATCATTTTTCAGGCCTGGCCACCAACACCTCCAATGTATTTCATGGAATATTTTATTCAAACCAATATTCACCTCCCACTTTGAGGTATAAAATTCACGAATTTTATCCTCTCATATACTCATTGAAAAAACAACATGATTCCTGACATAAATGATCTTATTTTCATATATGGTCCAATATGTAGGTGAATCCCCACCTTTGAGGATTTCCCTCAAGGGAAAACACTACATATAATCATATTTTATTTCCTTGATCAGACTCAAAAGTTTGGATTCCAATGATACTGATATGAGGATCATCTGATCTTAGCCCTCCTAAACCACAATATACATATCAGCCGATAAGGTCATTCCACTCAGAACATGACTCCTGAATAGCCTGAGACCGTGTCTTTCTACTCAAGGAATATTCAATACAATTTCCCTTCTAGGATGTATATGATAGTTAAAAATCAAAAGAATACATATAATCAACCAATCTCCATTACTGAAGATTCAATCATGTTTGGGAAAATATATACTTTAAACTCTTGTGATTAGTATACATAATAAACTTTTTTCTCAACAGATAATGCTACTATGACTTTAAGGCATAAAAAAATAAAAATAACTCAAGACCATGCATAGGGTAGTTACATTAATGAAGACTAAACTTCCATGACCCATACACCACATCTCAATCCCCCTACATTAACACTACTTTAAATATGATCCCTGGCACATCACAAAACACTGTATACACCTCCTTTGGCCCGGGTAAGATCAAGACTTGTGTGGTAGTCAAATGCTTCTTCAATTACTGGAAAGAATTATCATATGATATAGACCATCCAAACTTAAATCTATTCATGATCAAGTCCAGAAATAGTGATACTATGTGGGAAAATTCTTAGATGAATCTCTGATAATAGCCCACCAAAACCAGAAATCTTCGAATATCAAAAATATTATTGGGCTTCTACCAAGAAACCAATGAATATAATTTTTCTGGGCCCACTAAAACACATTCCTATGAGATGATGTGACCTAAGAAATGTACCAGATCGATCTAGAATTTACCCTTAGATATATTTCCATATAGATAATTCTCTCTTAGTATACTCAGGATGATGTCAAGATGTTGGGATTGATCTTACTGAGTCTTGGAGTACACCAAGATTTTATCCCCAAAGACAACCAAAAACAAATCTAGGTATGGGTGGGATATTCAGTTCATTATGGCCATAAACATTGCAGGAGCATTCATCAGCCCAACCAATATCACGACAAAGTCATATAGGCCATACCTTCTTATGAAATAAATTTGTGGTATAACAAAATGTAAAACTCTTAAAGAATGATACACTAATATCAAGTCAATATTTTAGAAGACACAAGCTCCCCTAAGCTATTAAAATATTTCATTAATACATGTAAGAGGATAATAGTTCTTAAATATAATGAAATTAAACTTTCAGTAATCAACACATAAATTCATGATCCTATTACCCTTATTATAAAAAAATACTGGAGAACCCCATGGTGATATAGTCAGATGGATAAAACCCTAATCCATTAACTCTTCTAGTTGATTCTTAAGATATTGAAGCTCTATTGGTTCCATTTTGTAAGGTGGAATGTAAATCAACTCACCTGTAGGCATGATATCAAACATATACTCTACATCCCACTTAGGTGGAATCCTTGATAATTCTTCTAGAAACACATCCTGAAACATATCCACTATGGGTGGAAAGACATCATTCTTTATGCCCCATCATTTATAAAAAGTCTTACAACCTAGGTTGTAATCTCCCCCATTTGCTGATGAACTAGCCCTACATGACTCACTTGGATTTCCCACTCCCCATGATGAATATATTTTTTACCCTCAAGAGATGTAAAAAATATGGCATCTGTACATTACCAACCATTCCATACCCAGAATAAATTCAAAACCTAACATGTCAAGGATATAGAGATACAAAGGAAAATGATACTCCCCAAACTCTAGAGAACACATTTTGTATAAAGAGATGTCCCTTGACCGTACTCCCAATGGCATGTCGATCATCGTTATCCCACTCATGAACACTACCTTCATACTCAACCAGTTTAGAAATTGTAAAAATATAAAATAATGAGGGGGAAAAGTATCAAATAAGGAACAATAAAGTATAGAATATATAATAATATTAAATTTGACTATTGATGATCCAACCTCTCTATCCACAAGTATAAGCTGAACTACATGTAAATTTCTTATCCCTCTTCATGATGCTATAGTCTGAGTCCTTTGAGCTATACCACTATTTTGATATTGGTGATATTTCCCAGAAGTACCTTGTCTACTACCTCAACCACCATAGTTAGTAGAACTCCATCTTCTAGACTGATATGGGTTAGAATAACCCCTTCTAACACTCTAACTGTACCTGGATCCTCCGTCATAACACATCTATTGTGGTTTTTTGTAGAGTCTTTGTAGATGTCCCATCATTCCACAAGATTGCAACTCTACCAGTTGTTGGGCGAATTGATTATAAATGTAACCCGACCTACCACACAGGTGTTAGAACACTTCAGTATAGTCCTGAGTAACTGTTCCTTCCCCTTGGACATTATACTTGTTATCTCCCTAGTTAACATTATCGAAGTGACACTTCCTACTATCAGAATATGTACCTCCTGGTTGTCCAATTAAAACTTCCTATCCTCCATTAGAAGTATCCTTTAGGTTCCCCTCTAATATGATATTCTGATTCACCACCTCAAAAACCTTATTTAGGCTAATGATATTAACCTGGGACTTAGTTTCACACTTCAACCCATCCTAAAACCATTTTTCTATAGCAGCCTCATTTGTTGGTAATGTTGGAGAAAACACTATAAATTAATAAAGCAACCAACATTGTCCATCACAAACATGATCCCTTGGTTCAACCAAATAAACTCAACTTCCTCTCCTTCCTGAGCATCTCAGGGTAAAAGTTCTCTAATAACTTCTCCTAAAAGACATTCCACTCCAAAATTTTCTTGTTGTCCATCTTGAGTCTGGATATCCCATTGATTCTTCACTTGAACATATAACATATAAGATTCCAATTTGAATATCTTCTTAGAATGATTCCCTTAGTGATAAATAATAATTTAGATAGAATTAATCTAGAAATCATATGTCTCAAGTCCACCCTCTCATCTAATGTTTGTACGATGTAACAACCAGAACTCCCATGTTAAGTCAGACACACTCTTCACAACCCACCTAGGGTCCTTTAATATAAACTACATAAAGAGAGTAAATTTATCATGAAAATTTTATCCTTATCCTTCACCTGAAACTATTAGAGCCTCTGGATCCACTAATGGCAGATCATTTTCATTCATATCCTCTAGTCATCATATCAATAAGCATCATCATGGATAAATATCTCTACAATAACAAACCCAAGTATTAGTATGCATAAAAAAACTTTATCACATTATCTAATAGGTATTCACATAAATCCATAACAAGCCATCCCCAAAAACAATCCAAAAGGCCAAAACAAAGGTATTATCACTACCTTTACCATCCCCCATCGAGGTTATGGCTAACATAGGGTAAAAAATTTCCACATTTTAAGTTTCTCATTAGACACCCTATTTATTCATTTTATGTTACCAAATATTGCATCATTTTTAATTTTCAATTTCTCATTAGGCACATTTCTCATTTTAATTATGCAAACAAGAAAATAATTTTCATCTAAAAAACTCACCCCAAAACATTCTTTTCCATGAATGCCCAAAATTATGAATTTTATAATAAATCCTGAGTGAGTAGAATGATTAATGTATGCCCAACTTTCATGACTTACCAGGCCATGAGTAAAATCTCAAAAAACAATATTACCACAAAAAAAGTTAATCACTCAAGTTAAAATAAAATTTATCCTTAAAATAAATCATCAATAATAGAAATACCATCATGGTTATTTGGGTTTTCACCCCATGCATGTGTTAGAAACTCCTATGCACAAGCTCACGACCAAGTCCCGACTCATCCTAGTCTTCTTTCCACCTTTCCCAAATAGTAAGAAAAAATAAAAGAAAATAAAAATACCTCTAATACAACGTTGTAACATCCTGACATGGGTTAAACATATCGATGACCCAAACTAGTTGGTCACATGACCTTAATCTTACCTCCCTACATGCTAGAGGATACAGACTTGTAGTGAGATTCCAACATATAACATGGGGAGACTATACCCCCTTTATAAAAGTGTCAAAACAACCAAAATAGATAAACAATAACCAAATGATATAAACAATAACCAGAAAAATACCATAACCAATATAAAACAATATCCAAACTAAATAAGTAGATATGTCAAGTCATATATGTGTCAAGTTTCAAATGAAAAACCCCAAAATAAAGACACTGGTAATTCCCAAGAGGTACCAGCCATCATTTCTAGTTCCCTCATTCATGCTCTATCCCATATCAACCATCTAACATATGTATTTTTCCCTTATCCCATCCTGAAAATATTAAGTCTATATGGTCACCAATCAGGGAGCCTGAGTTGGGTGTGAGTACAACTCAGTATTACATCATTAAAGATGACTAAAAAAATATCTAGTCTACAATAGTGTATGAATTTGTATAAATAATAAAGTACAAGTGATAAAATAGACAATTTACATATTCAATTATTCTTTATTTAACCACATAAATTATTAGGTTGATGATGAAACCCGAATCATTACTACCATCTTCAGCCCATGCCAGGTTCTGAACCGTATTACATATGGAATCAGAATTCATTATAACACGGGATTCCATTATCAATTTAATTTCAAATTCATATCATGAATAATCGGTAAAATAGTAAAATTCCAATATTATGGGCATAAAACATCATATCTAGATCCTCGTGGGTATTTAGAGCATCAGTCCTTATCCCACACACCATGGGATCACCAGTCCCTATCCCATACTATAATATCCACATGCATGCATTGGGACGAGAACATCATGTCTAGAACCCATGGGTATTTAGAGAATAAACCCCTATCCCACACCCCATTTATCAATCAATCACACATATATCAAAAATATCATATTCATCAAGGTTAATCATCATTAATATTCTTATAAAAAATTGACTTTATGGTGCACTATTTCAATTTATCAAGACAAATATTATTCTTCACTTTAATCACATAAAATAATATGAACAATTCACCATTAAACCATTTATGAAAATTTAATCATATAAACCAGTATCCCTTCATGGTTATGACAACAATCCATTGATTCCCATTATCAAAAAATTCCATAATCACATCAATTAACCAATTTCAAAGTCTCATTTATCAAATAATTTCATAAACCCAATTTCCACCAATTTAAGAAACCCATTAATTAACTAACCAAATAATTAATTCAACTTGATATTCAATTCCAAAATAGTTTAATTGAAATTTTATAATTACATACATGCAATTATAATTAAAGACTATAGGAAATGACATTTATACCACCTACCTCAAGGTCGTAGATGGACGTTCACTAAACTAGAAATCCTTAAATTAAAGAAGATTTATCAATAACACAACAAAATGAAAGATATAGGACAAAAACCTAAGAACATGATCCAATGGATTAATATCCTTCAAAAACTTGATCTTAACTAACAACGATAGAGGGAAACTTATCTGTCTTCCTAGTGAAAGAGATACAAGAGAGATATGAAACCACATGGGAAGGGATTACATACTAGAAGAGGTGAAAATCCTTCAATTAGATCTTTGATTCATCAGGAATAGAGTTATAGAATCCTTGAAATTAATCCTAGAGCTCCCAAAAATTATGTAAAAACATTAGTTTTGAGATGGGGTGAATTGGGGTTAATACTTGGGGTTTGTAAATTTTAAAATAATTTTTTGTAGAAATAAATCCCAAACGCATGGTTTCCTGGGTAAGGGCTCATAGTTGGCCAAAATGTGTGCCCTTCCCTTGTGAGTCATATTAAAGGCAAATGATTTCTACTAAGAGGGAATAAAATTTTAAAAATGGTGAACCAACCATGAAAATCCCCTATTTTTTGGATTTTATAGTTTAGGGAGGGTGGCTGCACAGTTTGGCCAAATAGTGCACCAACCGTGAACAACCCCTTTTCCATTCCAAAAATTACCCAATTTGTCACAAAACATCATGAAATTGAAATCCAAAAAAGATATCTCAAAACAAGGGTATAATATTACATGTAAACAAGATCAATAAATCAATATAAAAGGCTATGATCTTACAAATTATTTCAATTCCTTTAAATTATTGATAAGAATTTCAGTTTGTTTAATTAATTATTTAATTATAAAAGCATTATTTTGATTCATTGAATCGTTTTTTGGATTAAGAAAGCATTTTTTAATTGAAATTTTAAAATTTCTTCACGAATAATCTCCTAAAGTTGTTTATAATTAGGAGAATCATAGGAGTAGCCTCTTTGATAATCCATTTTCTTATTTATTTAAATTCTTTAAATTTGTTACTCGAATCCTAGAAATTCAAAATAAAATTAGAAACAAAACATAGGAAAAATCTAAAAAAATAGCAGCAAATTGATGCGTGGGTTTAGTCATGTTACCTTAGTCAATAATTTCCGCTTTAAATGTAGTACAGTGGTGACCATGGGGTTTTCTCACAAGGAGGTTATAGATAAAGTTCATATAGTCACTTCAGTTAATTTGTTTTTTTAATGTAAGTAAATTGGTGGATTTATAACAGAAGTTAAAAAAACTTAAATAAATAAATATTAACACTATAAATTATAGTTAAATATTATAAATTAGATGCAATATGGATTGAAAAAGACAACATAATGGTAGTACAAGTGGAAAATCATCAATCCTCAAACACTCTCTTTGTGAATATCAACAAATGTTTATCAATTGAATTATAAAATGTATATATAAAGGCCTCAAAGTATGAAACTAAATTTCATAGAAGCCACATAGAGACCTAAAATATGGGTGCCAATATACTTATGAAAGTGATATGATTACCTGAAGACCTATAATAAACAAAAATAGTTCAGGCTTACTGTGCTCAAAGTTGAGACCTTGCAACAAAAATTTAAAAAATGAGAGTAACCACATTACTTTAATAAATTGAAGAGAAATAAAAAATAATTCAAAATAAAATGAAAAAAATAATGAAAGATATATACTTGAGTCTAGAAAACAATTTCTAGAATAATTTAAAGGAAAATAGTTTACAACCAAAGGAAGAAACTCAAAAATGAAAATTCCATCAAATATTTTATTCCCACCACCACATTGAGTTTATCCATTCATAGATAGATTAATTAATGAAAAACTACTATTATCAACCATATTCTCCATAAAATATCTCACTCCATAAATCTAATAATACTTTTAAATGAAGTGGAAATGAAAAATATATAGAAATTGATGTGGAAAAGGTGTTGTGTAGTATATACCTTTAGGAATATTTCTCAATTTAGTGTAGGTTCATGGATGAATCTTGTGGAGGTACATTCTTGAAATTTGTTTTAACATGTATTATCTTCTAAAACTCAAAATATCATAGATATTTTACTCATGGTAGAAATGTTATAGACAAATTACTGAAGCAATATTTTTTTCAATAGAATCTTCAACTTACTCATGTTGCACATTCTCATAGACTTCCATAATAAATTAATTTAAATTTGAAATTTAATAGAGAGATTAAACTATGTGTTCTATTTTATTTATAGTTAGATTCAATACATATGGACACACTTATCCTAATATATTAATAATATAATGAGGTGTGATCAATTCCGTCAGCCTAAAATATTTTCCACATTGACTACTTTATTTGGGCCCTATGATATTAGAATTAGCACTAGGTCCTATTAAAGAAGTTGAGGAACACAAAAAATGACACCTTTTAAAAATAGAGTTACTCAATTTGGATAAATATTGAAAAATTTATACTTGAAATATATAAGTAATTGGAAATAAAAAAATTTACATAATTAAGAAAATTTTACTTTTAAGTACAAAACATCCCTCAAATCCAAAAATGTTTCCATTTTACTCAAATTAAAAAATTAGTGGGGTTTAAGTCATTAAAATACACATGAAAAATAATAGAAATATTATCTCTATCATTTTTTCTACACTTAGCACATTGAATCCTTGATAAGTAAGTATTAAAATCAAATCATGGAAAATTAAAAAAACATACCCATGAGATCCATCAGTTTATCACCAAGAAACAAAATATAACATACCTCCTCCAATAAAATTATTTCAAGTTCTCCATTTAGCCAATTTAATCAATTTTATGTTAATTTTTCCTCACATTAACTCAAAAAACTTACCTTAAATCTATATTCTCTCATTATACAAATTTATATTTTCAATAAGAATTTTCTCATCCAAAATCATAAAATAATAACCCTATGGTTGATAAATTTCAACATCTATACCCAATGTGAATTAAGAAATATTTTTATCATGAGAAATTTTTAGGATTTTTTGGTGAATTTCGGTCGGTAGATTTTAGATATAAAAAAATATAAGTCCAAATAAAGAGGGTTTGGCTATTTTTGAAGAAAAATGGCACAGTTCTAACTTTCAATCAAGCATGGTATCCTCCTCACACATTTAGTAGAAAATCAAAAATAAGAATATTTAAAAATCTCATTTAAATTCCACAAAATCAATATTTTAGTAGAAAAATGACATTTCACTTTTTTTTTGAAATCTCCAGAATGACACAACTTTATTTCTCCTTGAAAGCTATAAGAAGGCCGCACTTTTAGTATAATAATTTTTTCATTAGTAAAAATGTAACACCCCAATATTCCATGGTACATCTATTTTCGAATAATACAATAGATTGTGTTGTATGAAACTTTGAGTTCTAGCACACCACGACCAATCAAACTAGCTGCTATGAATAATAATACCCACTTTTTGAAATTTTATAAATTTTATTTTTCAAAATGGACTTCATTTTTGGATTTGGAATATCAAAATTATCTTATGGTAAATTTTTGGTATTTTAATTAAAACTTTAAATTTATGATGAATAGTAAAAAACACTGCGTTATTGTTTAAAACTGACTTTTTATCTAGATAATTATTTATTTTACTTAATTTTATTTTAATTTAAAATAGATACATAATACTTATATAATTTCAATGTAATTCATTGGATTAATTTTATAATAATATTAGATATATAAAATTTTGTTGAACTATTTAACACATTTTACCCACCTTCTAAGCACATTTTCAAATTTGAAAAAAATGTAATTTTAACGCTTCTATGAAATGAGTTTAAAAAATCTGAGAGACACAATTGATATCAGTAAGTAAAATGTGGTTCATTAGAATGAACATAATTGTTGGGGAATATTAACGTTTTATTTTTATTTACCACAGTTAAAAGTAAATAGGGTAATTAAAGGAAAAAATGATATTATAATTACCCTAAAATATGTATTAATTCTATTGGATATGTTTATTTAGACCAAAATAAACCTTAGGAATAAAATATTATCCTTTTTGATCCCCTTGGAGTAGATTACTAATTTTATTTAAAGAAGAGTTAAAAGTGTTGAATTGAAATTTTAATAACTAAAACATTTTTAATATATGTTTATACATAAATTAAATTTGACTATATATATTAATTATAAGGATAAAAATATTTACTACATCTTGGAATTTTATTTATAATTTTTAGACATTAAATAATTAAATTTATTTATGACACAATGATGATGCATCATTTTTCATATTAATGAAGGAATCAAATAAATAATAGTACAAATATTAAAATAAATATAATTAAAAAGTTTTGATTCTATACAAAAATTTTATAGGTAAATAATAAATTTTAGGTTTTATTCAATATATTTTTTTTATAAGTAATCATGTTTTTATGACTTTCACAAAAACCAAATACAAAATAGTGTCAAAATTAAAATAAATGATTTTTTAAAACAAATACTCTTTTATTAAATTATATAACTGTCCTAAAAATCTAAGGGTCAGACAAAGGACTTATATAATGATATATATGTCATTAATGAACCACTTTAGGTTTTATTATAATTTTATAGTAAATTTATTAACCATGTAATATAAAAATACAAGAGGACATGGTAAAAGTTAAACTATTTATCTAAGTGTTAAATCTAAAAGATAAGGTTAATATAGTGACCTAAAATTGTCTAAAACCTATTGGTTGAGAATATATCGACCCATACCCACCTTATACTTTAAATAATTCCATTTTGAGCCATTAAAAACAGAAAATTATTTTATAATAAAATAATAATTCAAGAATTTCCTTAAGTGACCCCCACCACTCTTGTAAAAGGGTACTTCCCCTTCTCTTAATTTCACACCTCCAAATCCATTTGGATCAGACAACCACTTCTCAAATATCCACCCAACTACCATAAATTAAACCTATAGGACTTAATTTTATCATAAAGAAAACCTAAAGAGCCATTTTTATCAAATCAAAAGGAAGCACCCGAAGAATAGGTAATTATTTAATCACCTATTTCAAAGTTATTTTCTTCTTCCACTTCCTCTTTGTTTATTTTTTCCATACCAAAATAATTACTCTAGTAAATTATACAAACTATCATGTTATTATAAATATTGTACATGAATATTCATTATTCTATCCATCCTATGAATGACAATGTCACCATATGTGCGTACGTCCGACTTACCATCTCCACGTCATGGTGTAGTTTTTTATTCGACAATTCATTATTTAGATGGGTATAATAATGAGTATTATTTATATAAATAATAAAAATAAAATGTTAATTATTATTTATATATAATATACCATCCAATTATATATTATTTCACCACTAATAGAATGATATTGTCGCTCGTGCGTACGTACAACTTACCGTCTCCACGACGTCATGAGTTTTCATTCTCCCTCGTAACCATTCAAGAATAATTTTCATTTTATGATTAAAAATAATGATTAAATAACATAATATCATTTTGAATATGAATCAAATATATTCTATCCATAACAAACATAACTTATGTAACAAAACATATAAATTAAAATTAATCAGTTAACACCCAAATCAATGATACTACTGAAATATCATTAAAAAAGAAACATTAGAAGATCATATATGATATCATATTTATGTATGTGGTTATTTTATAATTTAATAGAAATTATTTCACCATTATATAGGAGGTTAATTAACCCTATACTAAGAAAAAGTAGAAGGTACAGTTTAATTTTACAATCTCTTTATTATCTGAGCTTTTTTTTTATGAAAGTATCTACTGAGACTCATTTATCATCCACATCTGTGTTTCTTAAAAATTAATTTCACAAAATTTTTCTTATTTCTTAGAATATGGGTTAAAGTCATTTGTACCCTTGTTTGAATTTTTATAAAATGTTTTTAAATGAATCTTTATGTGGGTTTTAAAATAATCTACTTTATAAACTTTTCGACAAATTAAGGAAAAATGTTTTTTTTAACTTATACAGCAGGTGGGGCTATTTTATGCCATTATAACACCTTCAAAGCTTCCATTACAAGAATATAAGAATATTTTTAAAATAAATATTTTCTTTATATTTAAATTATTTTAAAATAGAAAGAGAAATTTCACTCAAATAGTTTTTGGATTGATTTCAGCTATGTTAACATCCTTCATTGGATTTTACATTTTTTTGAAGTTGATTTATTATGATACAATCTTCCATATTATATTGAAGGTTTTGTGATATGATTGACTATGGATGTTCTATTTTTATACCATTCATTGTTTATGGTTAAATTATTGAAATTTCATATGCAATGTTTAATACGAATGTTTATATTTTGTTTCAACAATTTCATATGAGGAATTAATTGGTCTTAGTAAGTGATGGGTAGGGCCCGCTACAGCACCTCGATGCATCAATAGGTCTTCTGAGACAAACTAGTGTCTTGGAATAAGTCCTTGACAAAATGTTTATTTATAGTCTTGGAACGAGGCCTTGACTATGTTGTAATGGTGTTCGACATTATGCATTTTATCATTATGAAATTAGTTATTGATATTACATGTGTTTATTCGACTAGTAGAATATCCATGTGAATAAGTAATTGGAATTTTTTATTTATCTTTTCCATATTATAATGAAGTATAAGTTTAAAAGGATTGTGTTTTAGTCTTATACATTTCCTTAAATGTTTATGTTTTTTATGACAATTTATGCTATATTGTTATCTTTACTGAGCATCTAAGCTCACCCCTTTCTTATGTTTTATTTTTTTCCAGAATTTGAAGAATTATATTAAGATTGACCTGAAGTAATAGGATAAGGGATATAAGTGTTTTCAAAGGAGACACAATGTTTTAGTTTTTCTATTTCATAATGTAATGTAAAACGTATGTATGTATCCAGAACTTCCATGTATACTAAACTTATCGGCCTTTTGAGACTTGATCTCTTTTGATGATTCTAATGTTATGTAATATTGCACCGACTCTCGGTAACAAGGGTCAGGGTGCTACAATTGGTATCAGAGGAAGTCTAGTACAAAACTTGGAAACTAGATTTAGAAAAACACCTATTAGATAACACTACCCTAAGATAAAATTTGATGATTAATATAAAAGAAATTCCTAGAATTTTGGTAAAGTAGAGATTTTGTGAATTTTACAAGAAATATATCCATGTATGGATATGAGTAGGTAGAGGTGGCTCTAGCATAGATGTATCTAAGGGTGAAACCCGATAACACCACTTTAAGCTAGACTTGAACATGAATTGGTGCATGAAAACGAGCCTTTCTGTACTCTTGGTTATGACACTCCTTAAAGATATGTTTAGAAAAATTCACATATTCTTTACAAACCATTAGGAAGGATTTATGTGTAATAATTCCGTAAAGATTTTTTTTATGATTATGGATTATATGCATAAACTGTTCAATTTATGTTAGGTATTTTTCTAGTTTGGAATTATGTATTGAGATTCATAAACTAATATAGTGTATGAAATTGATTAAAAATGGAACCAAGTTGAAGGAATGTAAACTGTATCAATTCATGTAATCCATGTTGGGATTGACCTCCTAATAAAGATAATTATAGTGGAGCTAGAGATGCAACTGGTGCTGAACAACTTATAACCATACTGGGAAAACTCACTCATGTAATTAATTATATCTTTTCCTGTATGGAGTATCCTAATCCACAACGCAGAGGATAAATACTAGACCGCTTGATGAGGAAACAACCACCAACATTCAATGGTACTACAAATCCATTTGTAGCTGAGAAATAGATAAGTTCCTTATAAAAAATATTTCATGATTTGGGGAGTAGTGAAAGGGAAAAAGTTGTCATGGAAGTTTATCACCTCACATGAGATGCAGATCAATGGTGGTCATTAATTCAAAACAAAAAGGAGGATGAATAAGTATAAAATTTTCAATGGAGGGAGTTTAAAAATATTTTTATAGAAAAAAAATTTTCTCATGACCATCGAGTGGATATGGAAAGGCAATTTCCGAGTCTGAGGAAAAAGGAGGATGAGAATGTCACAAAGTATGAAGGTAACTTTACAAGGTTAGAAAGGTATGATGTATATTATATATGTAACCCAAGGAGAAATATTGATTGATTCTTTGATGTGTTAAAACCATTTCTCATCAAGAATTTGTCTCACAGTACTTCTTGTCATACGAAGATATAGTCTCTTGTGCTATCAAAATAGAAAAGGAATTCTCTAAGTCTTATAACTCTAAAGTAAAGTAAGAGAAGAAGAGATCTGCTGAACACCCTAGAAATGGAAATAATGGGAAGAAGGGAAAAGTTGAATTTCCATCCTATGGTAAATGTGGGAAGAAACACCCCAGTACTTTCCAAAAGGGGATGAGAGTTTGTTACAAGTGTGGAGAACAAGGCCACCAAGATTGTAATTGCAAGGGAAAGAAAGAGGCTGTAATGTTGAATGCTATAATTGTAGAGAAATGAGGCATTATGAAAATTAATTTCTTAAGTTCCAAGGATACTTACCTCAGAAATGGCCAAGGGAGTAAGGCCCAGCTTATGCGATCACTACTGTAGAGGTTGAGGCACCTAAATACGTGATGGCAGGTACTTAAATTGTTTCCACAAATTTAGCCAATAATTTATTTGATTCTAGATCATCAAATTATTTCATATCTTCCCAGTATTCTAAGAAAATGAGATACTTCCAATTTTTTTAACATGGGATTTTTCAGTCAAAACTCATAAGGGAAGTATCATTGCAACAATGTTTTGTGAATTAGTTAACACTATGGCATATAAACGCACTTTATCTATTGATCTCATCATCATAACCATGATTTAATTTGATATAATCCTCAGCATGGAATGGATTTCAGATCATGTTGTGAAAATTTATTGTAAGAAGAAGAAGGTTACAATTTTTTATGACGATAAGGAATACCATATCTTTAGAGCAGAACCGTCACCATTTTATTCTCATATAGATCTACCCCCAATAGCTCTACTAAATTCAATTATTTGGGATGAAGGGGGTGAAATAACTATGGGTGAGGAAAATAATATTGAAATAGAGGATGAACCTATTGTAAAAAAATATGTTGATGTGTTTCTAGAGGATTTACCTGGACATCCTCCAGAATGAGAAATTGAGTTTTCCATGGATTTAATTCTTGGTTCATGACCCATATCTAAGACCCCTTATAGAATGGCCAATCTGGAATTAGTGTAACTAAATAAAAAACTAGAGGAATTGAGTAATAAAGGATTTATTCCCCCTAGTGATTCTCTATGGGGATCCCCTGATATTTTTTTATGAAAAATATGGATCTATGAGGTTGTACATTGACTACAGGGAGTTCAATGAAAAAACAATAAAGAAAAAGTATCCCATACCCCACATTGATGATTTATTTGTTCAAATTCATGGATCTAAATATTTTTCAAAGATTTAAATTCAATATGAATACTATTATTTGTGTGTGAAAAAGGAATACATTCCAAAGACATCATTTCGAACAAGGTTTGGGCATTACTATTTTACAGTAATGCCATTTGGACTGACTAATGCACCCTCTTTTTTCATGGATCTAATTAATTGAATTTTCAAGTAATATCTTGATGTATTTTTAGTGGTATTTATTGATGATATCTTATTATACAACAAAATATACTAAGATCATGAAAATAACTTGCAGACTATTCTAAGGACTCCTATAAGAAATTAATTATATGGGAAGTTTAGAAAGTGTGAATTCTGGATTCAAGAGATTTATTTTCTTTCCCATATTGTCTATAAGAATGGAATCTATACTGATCCTTCAAATACAAGGTCAATCCAATAATGGCTAGCACTGACGAGTATAATGGAGGTACACAGTTTTATTGGTTTAGTAGGTTATTATCAGTATTTTATATAGAATTTTTCCCGATCGGCTAACCCAGTAACCAAGATCACACGTAAAGGGGTTAAATTTGTTTGGACAAAAGAGTGTGAAGAATGTTTTGAAGAACTGAATATGATATTAGTCAATTATCATATCTTGAATCTACCATCATGGAATAATGGGTTTGTTATTTATAGTGATGCATCAAAGAAAGGACTTGGTTGTGTCCTTATGCAGAATGATAGAGTTATTGTCTATGCATCCCGACATCTAAAAATTCAGGAACCAAACTATCCCACTCATAATATTAAGTTATCAGCTATAATATTTGATTTGAAGATATGGAGAAACTATCTCTACAGTGAAAATGTGAGATATATACTGATCAAAAGAGTTTGAAGTATATTTTCTCATACAAAGAACTCAACATGATGAAAAGATGATGGCTTGGAATACTCAAGGATTATGATTTAACTATACACTACCTCCCAGGGAAGTCAAACAAGGTGAAAGATGATTTGAGTAGAAAGGATCATAGTGTTCTAAACAAGATGAGAGTTGATAGGGATCCTATGTTCATGGATCTAGTAAAGATGGATATGAGAATAATCATGGAAGGTGAAACATTGATACTTTTTCAAATGGTTTCCAAACTATCTTGACTAAAAAGGATAAAAAGTTCTCACACTGATGATGAGGAGTTTCAAAAGAAAATTAAAATTGTGAATGATGGAATATTTATTGACTTCGTATATGAAGATGGAATTTTAAAATTTAGGAGGAGGATTTGTGTTCCTGATATTCTGGATCAAAAGGGGGAATTATTGGATGATGCTCATAGCTCCAATTTCTCTATACACACTGATAGCACTAAGATGTATAGAGATTTAAACGAACATTTTTGGTGGGACAACATGAAGAGTTAGATATCTGATTATGTGTCAAGATGTATGGTTTGTCAGCAAGTTAAGGCTAGAAGGCAACATCCGGGAGGATTCATGCAAACTCTTCCCATACCTATGTGGAAATGGGATGATATTACGATTGAATTTGTCACGGGGATACCAAATACTCCTAGAAGGAATGACGCAATATGGGTCATTGTTGATCTTATTACAAAGTTATCACATTTTCTTGCTGTAAGGGAAGATTTACCACTTGAATATTTAGCAAAACTATATATTAATAAAGTTTTAAGGCTTCATGGTGTACCAATATTGGTTGTTTTTGATCGTGATCCCCATTTTACATCAAGATTATGGAAAATTCTTCAGAAATCCCTAGATATTGAACTTCATTTGAGTACTCCCTACCACCCTCAAACTGATGGACAATCATAACATACTATTCAATCCTTATAAGACATTTTGGGATCTTTCTCACTTGACTTTTAAGGTATGTGGGATCAATATTTACATCCAGTATATTTTTCTTAAAACAATAGCTTTCATTCAAGTATTCAGATGGCACCATATGAAGAGTTATATAGAAAGATATGAGACACACCAACGTTTTGGGATGATGTTGGTGAAAGAAAACTCTTAGGCCCATAACTTGTTGAGGAAACAATGGAAAATGTGAAGATTATCCAAACTTACGCCAAAGCACCTAAAAGTAGAAAAAAGAGGTATACCGATAACTTAAAGAAGGATTTGTTATTTCAAGTGAGAGATCATGTTTCATTAAAGGTATCTCAATGGAAGGGTGTTTTACAATTCGATAAGAAGGTTAAATTGAGTCCTAGGTACATCGTACCTTTTTAAATTTTAGAAATAATTGGAGTTGTAGGTTACCATTTGGAAATGCCTCCAAGTCTTTCCAAAGTTCATGATGTGTTCCACATATCACTGTTGAGAAAATACATGCCTAACCAAACACATGTACTCACAAATGAAGAAATAGAACTAGAACCTGATATGTCTTACAGTGAAGATCCTATCAGGATTCTTGATACTAGAGAAAAAGTGTTGAGAAACTATATAACTTGTCTAGTACAAGTTCTGTGGAGAAACCAATAGATGGAAGAGGAAACTTGGGAACCCAAAGAACATATGATAAAGAACCACCCAAATATTTTTATGATGTAATATTCTAGAAATTCCAAGGAAGAAATTATTTGAAGGAGGGAAGAATGTAACACCCCAAACTTCCATGATACTTTTCTCTTTGAATAATATCATAGCTTGCATTCTATGCAACTTCGAGTTCTAGCACACCACGACCAATCAAACTAGCAATTTTGAAAAGTAATACCCACTTTTTGAAATTTTATAAGTTATATTTTTTTAAAATGGACTTCATTTTTGGATTCTAGATATTATAATTATCTTGGGGTGAATTTTTGGTATTTTTCTGAAAACTTTCAATTTTTGATAAATAGTGAAAAACACTGCGTTATTGTTTTAAACCAACTTTTTATTCAAATTTAGTCTAAATCAAAATATATACATAATATCTATATATGTTTAATTTAATTCATTTGATTCATTTTATAATAATATTAGATATAAAAATTTTATTGAACTATTTAACGCCTTTTACCCACCTTTCTAGACACATTTACAAATTTGCATAAAACCTAATTTTACCACTTTTGTGAATTGAATTTCAAAAATATGAGAGACACGGTTGATATCATTAAGTAAAATGTGGTTCAATAGGATGAAAATAATTTTTGGTGAATAATAACTTTTTAATTTAATTTACCACGTTTAAACGTAAATAGGGTAATTAAAGGTAAAAATGATATTATAATTACCCCAACACATGTACTAATTCTTTTGGATAAGTGTATTTTGACCAAAATCAACCTTATGAATAAAATATGATCTTTTTTATCCACTTGGATTAGATTAAGGAATTTATTATTATTTTATTTAAAGAAGAGTTAAAAGTTTTAAATTCAAATTTTAATAAATAATTTTTTTTAATATAGGGTTATACATAAGATAAACTTGAAAATAAATATTAATTAGAAATCTAAAAATATTTCCTACATCATGGTATTTTATTTATAATTTTTAGACATTAAATAATTAATTTTATTTTTGACACAATGATGATGTAGTATTTTCCTTTTTAATGAGAGAATCAAATAAATGATATTATAAATATTAAAATAAATATGATTTGAAAGTTTTTATACCATCCAATAATTTCTAGGTAAATAAGAAATGTTTGGTCTGATTCAATATATTCTTTTCAAAGTAATCAAGTTTTTATTACTTTCAAAAAAACATAATACAAAATAGTGTCAAAATTGATATAAATAGTTTTTTAAAATAAATACTATTTTATGAAATTATATAATAGTTTTAAAAATATAAGGTTCATCCAAAGGACTTATAAAGTGATATATATGTCATTAATTAACTACTTGAGTTTCTATTGGAATTTTATAGTAAGTTTACTAACCATGTAATATAAAATACAAGAAAACATGGTAAAAGTTAAACTATTTAACTAAGAGTTAAATAAAAAAGATAAGGTTAATATGGTAATCTAAACTTGTATAAAACATATTGGTTGAGAATATTTCAACCCATCCCCAAATTATAATTTAAATAAATCTATTTGGAGCCATTATAAACCTAAAATGATTTTATAACAAAATAATATTTCAAGCTTTTTCTAAAGTGACCCTCACCTCTCTTATAAAAGGATACTTCCCCTTATCTTAATTTCACAACTCTAAAGCCATTTGAATCGGACAAACCCTTCTCAAATATCCTCCCAAATTCCCTCACTTCAACCTAGAGGCCTTAATTTTATCATAAAGTAAACCTACAGAGCCCTTTTGATGAAATCAAAAGGAAGCACCGGTAGAAGAGGTAATTATTTCATCACTTCTTTCAAGGTTCATTTCTTCTTCCACTTCCTCTTTATTTGTTGTTTCCATAAAAAATAATAAATCTGGTACCCTATACATACTGTTATTTTATTATAACTATGGTACAACCATATTTATTATTTTATCCATCCTATGAATGACAATGTCACTATATATGCGTACGTACAACATACCGTCTCCATGATGTGGTGTAGTTTGTTATTCAACACTTCATTATTTGGATGGGTATAATAAGGAGTATAATTTATGTAACTAATAAATATAACCTGTTAGTTATTCTTTATATATAATATAACATCCAATTACATACGATTTCACCACTAATATAATGATATTGTCGCTCGTGCGCACGTTCCACTTACTGTCTCAACGACGTGATAAGTTTTCGTTCCCCATCGTAACCATTCAAGAATAATTTTCATTTGATGATTGAAAATAATTTTTAAAGAAATTAATATCATTCTATATATTAATAAAATATATACTATCCATAACAAACATAACTTACATAACAAAACATATAAAGAAAAACGAATTTATTAACACCAAAAACAATGATACAACTGAAATATCATTAACAAAGCAATATTAAAATATCGTATATGATATCATATTTATGTATGTGATTCTTGTATAATTTAATAAAAATGATTTCACCATTATACATGAGGTTAATGTACCCTTTACTAAGGAAAATTACAAAGAAATGGTTAATTTTACAATCTCTTTATTATCTGAGGTTGTTTTTACGAAATTATATACTAGGACTTCTTTGTCATCCACATCTGTGTTTCATAAAAATGTATTTCAAAACATTTTTAATATTTCTTATAATATGGGTTAATGTCATTTATACCCTTGATTTAATATTTATAAAATGTTTTATAGGAATCTTTATGTTTTTTTCAAAATAAGGTTCTTTATGACCTTTTCGACAAATTGAGGAAAAAATGTTTTTTAACTTATACGGTGGGTGTGACTATTTTCCACCATTATAAAATATTCCAATATTACCTTAAAATATTATAAGAATATTTCTAAAATAATTGTTTTATTTACTTTTAAATTATTTAAAAATATAAATAGATATTTCTCTCAAATAATTTTTTGATTGATTTCATCTATGTCAACATCCTTTGTTGGGTTTTACAATTGTTTGAAGTTGATTTATTATGATACAATCTTCCATGTTGTATTAAAGGTTTTTTTATATGATTGAATATGGATGTTCTTTTTTTATGCCATTCATGGTTTATGGTTAAATAATTTACATTTAGTATGCTAGTTTTAAAACGAATGTTTATATTATGTTTCAACATTTTTCATACGAGGAATGAATTGGAGTTAGTAAGTGTTGGGAGGGGCTTGCTATAGCCCCTCAATGCATCAGTAGGTATCATGTGACAAACTAATTTCTTGGTACAAGGCCATGATAAAATTTTTATTTTCATTCTTGGCGTGAGGCCTTGAATATGTGGTCATGATGTCCGGCATTATGCATTACTTCATTATGAAATTAGCTATTAATATTACATGTGATTATTTGACTAGTAAAATTTCCATGTGAATAAGTAAATGGAATTATTTGATTTATCTTTTCCATATTATGGTGAAATTCATTTTTAAAAGGCTTTTGTTTTAGTCTTATACATTTCCTTAAATTTTTATATTTTCTTATGATAGTTTCCACTATATTGTTATCCTTATTGGGCATCTGATCTCACCCCTTTCATATGTTTTATTTTTTCCAAGATATGATGAAGTATATTATGATTGACCTTTAGAAATAGGATAAGGGATATGAGTGTGTTCAAAGGATACAAAATGTTGTAGTTTTTTCATTTCATAATGTAATGTAAAACATATGTTTGTATCTACTACTTCCTAGGCTACTAAACTAATTGGTTTTTCGAGACTTGATTTATTGTGATCATGCCAATGTTATGTAATAATGAACCGACTTTGGGTAGCTAGGATCAGGACATTACAAAAATATCTCTTCCTATTTTTTTCAACCAAATTAGCACCAAATGATATAGCACATGAAAAAAAACTTTCCCAAACATTTAATTTTAACTATATCATGCATTTTCACTTACAAAGTAGATTAGATAGAAACAAATGGCTTGTAATGTTTCGAACCTAAAAGGATGTTCATGATTAAAAAAGTATACAAGGATTAAATTTATTGGGAAGTCTAAAATAAAAATGATTCTCTTGAAAAGGAGTATTTTAAATTCAAATAAAATCCTCCATAATTTAAAACAAAAGTACCTCAACCCTTAAGTTTTCATAGATAAAAATTAAATTATAGTTAAAGAAATAATAGGTTGGTTGTCTCAATAAATGAGGCGAATTTAATATATATGTAAAAATTGGATAAGAAGCCTCATGGTAAGGTGTTTAAAAAAAATACAGTGATATGTGGTATGATATTAAAAAATGAGTGGTATATTCATGAAATTATCAAATCTTTAAAAATTGAAAAAAAATATTTTAAGTAATCATTTATGTTTGGATTAATTATATAAATTTGTACACTCATTTTAATGCGTTTAAAAAATGAAAATATAATCATTGTATCTTAAAATATTCAAAAAAATAAACACAAAACTTAAAAAAAAATAAACACACAAAAATTGAAAAAAAATCGAAAACCAAAAATTTGAAAAGAAAACACACAAAATCCAAAATCTACTAAGGAAAATCCTCCAAAAAACTTATTTTGTACAATGTACTCATTTTTTATAATTAATAAGTTAAAATTAAAAATATAATACATTAAAAAATAATTGTGAAATTAACAAACAAATTAGTTTTTATTGAGTAGCACCAGCATTAAGATAACCTCTTAAAATATTAAACTTGGAAAACTATAAGGAAAAAAAAAGAAAAAAAAGAATTAATTTTTTTTAAAAGAACTGAAAAAAATAAAGATAATGGAAAAGTTCCTTTTTTTAACCCCCAATTGGGTTCTAGGATTTCAGTTCCCATAGTTAGGGAGTTCTAGTGTGTCACCCCCAATCATAATATGGGTGTGATTTCTTCCACACAAACCACCAATATGAAATTTATCTTGTCTTATTCATCTTAGAAAACTTGTGAAATATCCCTTCGAAAAATTTCTTTAGGTTCCTATATAAGTTTTTTAGTTATAATGATGTAGTGGAAGAGTATAAAAATGATAAAGAAACTTTCCAATAGTTTATCCTCACAAAATACCACCACTTGTTGTTGGAATTCAATTCTAGAATGTGGTTTATCTTAAGGATTAGCTTCAAAAATGATTTTTTAATTTGAAAAAAACTCATTACCACCTTTCTAATGTGTACCAATGTACTCTTTAACATGGTACACCATTATTTCTTCAATTTCAATGCTCAGAACATCTTTTTCTGAAAAACATGTCTAATCAAAATCCGTATGCCTAAAATATGAATAGGGTAAAACATTTAAAAATTTATTATCAAAATAATCTAAAAAATATGTATCAAAATTTGAGACTTCTCTCTGTGTTTTCTTTGTATCCATAAAATTTTTGGAGTAGGTAAATATTTTATTTAAAGTAGGTAGTATATTGGGTTCCTCTAAATTCTCTTAAAAAATGAATGGATCACATATATATTTCTCTTTTTCCAAATATTGATACATAGATTCTGAATTTTCAATATCAAAAAGTGCAGATTCACATGGAATTTCATTTTCAATGTAGTTAACCCAATAATTTTCCAAATACTTTTTATTTCCTAAATATGCATTAATTATTTAACTCAATGATAATATATTTCTTTAAATTTAAAAAAGGATATTTCAGATAATTTTTCAAATCATCCAAAAAAGGTTTTATAATATCAAATGTTGGTGGGAAAAAATTTTCTTTTTCTTGTGCTTATTTTTATGATTTTATTTCTTTTAATTATTCTAATGAAATTGAAATAATTTCAATATGTTTACTTACTTATGGAATTATAACATCATTTTTTTGAATCACCAAATCATTTTTTTGGATAGTGCAATCATTTTTTATGTAGTTGAAAATTTAAAAATTCTTTATTATTGAATCCTAATTTTTTTATAATCAAGATAGGTATAGGAGTCATTGATTTAAAAATCCATTTTTTGTTTTTAAAAACTATAATTTAGTGGTTAAAATATTATAAATTTAAAAACAACTTATAAAAAAAGTTGTGAAACCTCCTCAGAAATAATTATAAATTGATGTGAGGATTCAGTCATATTACCTCAATCAATAATTTCCACTTTAAAATGAAACACAATAGTGACCCTAGGATTGTTTCATGAGGAGGCTGCAGACTATGTTAAAATTGTCACTTTGGTTAGTTTTTTTGTTAATGTTAGTAAATTAGAGTATTTATAATAGGAGTTAAAAAATTTTGAAGAAAAAAATATTAAAACTAGAATTTATAATGAGAAAATAGAAATCAGAAGCTAGATAGATTGAGAATGAAAAGATAAATGTTGTAGTAGTGGAAAAGATTTAGTCCTTATACACTCCCTTCTTCATTGTTAAAAAATATTTTTCAATTGAATTATCCAATTTATACATAAATAAATCACACCTAAATTTCATAAAAATCATATCAAGACCTCAAATATGGGTGTTGATCCACTTATAATGGTGATATGATTACCCGAAGACCTATGAGAAACCAAAATAGTTAAAACTATCTATTCACATAGGTGAGACCTTGCCAAAAAAATTTATACAATGAGTGTAACTAATTTAATTTCTTAAGTTATAAAAAATCAGAAATAATTTAGAAGGAATTATAAAAAAAATAAAAATCAATCAATCAACAAAACAGTTTCTAGATTTATTCAATAATAAAATAGTTTACAACCAAAATCACAAACTCAAAAGGTAAATGTCATCATACCTTGACTACCCACCACCACATGAATTTTAACTCTTCATGGATTGATGACTTCATAAAAAACTCATATTCTCTAGAATATCCTATCCAGAACCACGAACTACCTCAATCTAGCCATCATTTAAAATGAATTGGAAATGAAAAATATATAGGAAAACGGTGTGGAAATGGTGTGTTCCAGTTTCTATCTCCCAAGGGTTTACTCACTTTATTCTAGGTTAGAGGTTGAATCTCATTAGGGTCCAATAATAATTTTTTTGAATGTGTCTTAAATTATTACCTCAAAATTAGATATCTATTATACACATGGTACAAAATCTATACTTGAATTACTGAAGCCATATTTTTTTGTTTGAATACACACTTCAACATACTCAAGTTTCACTCCCTCATAGGCCACGTTAATGAATGAATTTTAATTATATATTTTATGGATAAGTGAGACTAAAAATTTTATTTTATTGTCAATTTTAATAAACTAATTTAGACACTTTTATCATGATATATGCGTCATTTAATGAGGAGTGGCCAATTTTATTGTCTAAAAATATTTTCCACATTGACTGATTTATTTGGGCCCCATAAAATTTTAATTAACACTAGGTAAACTTAAAGAAGTTTAATCCCATTAAAAAATGAATCCTAAAAAAATAATTACTCAATTTGGATCAATATTGAAAAATTTATGCTCTAAATATAGAAGTGATAGAAAATAGTTAAATTTCCAGAATGAAGCAACTTTCAATTTTAAGCTCAAAACATCCCTAAAATCAAATAATGATGTAATTCATATCAAACTGGTAAATTTTTTGGGATTAAATAATTTAAATAGAGACAAAAAATACTTTAAATATTATCTCTATCATATAATAATTATATTTATCCCTTGAGAGTCAAAAAATATTGATATCACTATAATTGTCAAAAGGGTCAGTGATGGGTTAAAAAAAATTCTATGGGTACAAATGTGATACAAACATGAACATATTTTATTTGATGAGATTATTTAGACTCATAATAATTTTTTTTAAATATTATAAATTTGTATCCATTTATACATAAAAATTAATTTATATTAATTAACAAGTTTAATAAATTCCAGAATTCACCCTCCCCTTAATTATAAAAGGGAACCCGTTCTTTCTATTCTTTACATAATTTTGAGAATTATATATGAACCATAACCAAAAAATACCTTCTAAAACTACTTTTACACATTATATAGGTTATTTTATTCTCAATATACCAACACTAGGATCCATAAGATGAGATCTAAAGGAGTTTATTCAAAGGTGAGTTAATTTCTTTAACTGATCACTTTCTTTTTAATTATTATTTTACCTCATATAAATTAGTTATATTATTTAGAAAATAATAAATTAAGTATAATAAATATACTGAAATGTTTTTATTATTATTAATCCACATTTATTTAGCTTATTTTCATTAAATGTGAATTGAAAGTATTGCTTCTCTATAAGTACGACATACCATCTCTTCATAGCGATACAATTCATTTCTCATCACCATATTTTATATATGGGTATTATGATGGTTGTAATGTTTATATATGATATATATGATATAATTAATATTATTTAATGATAATATTATATCTACCTTCTTACCTTCCAAACCATTGTATAACGATAATGTCGTTCGTGCGTACGTGTGGACTACCACCTCCACGGAGTGATGCGATTCATTTTTCATTTCTGTTTTACTTGGATGGTAATAAGGATGAATTTAATGAATATATATGATATATATGATATAATTATTATTCTATAATGGTGTTTTATTATTTAAATTTTTTTCATTCAATCCTTTGAAAAGTAAAAATAGTGTTCGTGTGTACGTACGACCTACCGTCTCCCTAAACGGTATAATTCATTTTTCAATATCTAAATTTAATGTATTATTATAAATATGTATATAATGAATATATATGATATTTGTATCATGATTAATATTATTTATATGATTTAACCATGATCAATGTACCAAACAGAAACTATTGAACCAAAACATACATGAAAAACGAAGAAGATATCACCCAAAATAGTGATTTTATTGAATAATTGTTAATAAATGGGTGATAAAATTTTACAAGTAAATCATATATGGTATGATACCTATGATTATTATTAAGTAATATATTTATAATAAATATATATTTATTATATGAGTGTTTCTAATGCGTATGAAGGAAGTTGGAACTAAGGTAACAGATCTTCATCTCCATTTTATTTCTGTCGGACACATTCCTTATTCACCACTTACTTCTTTTGTGTGGTGTATATACTACCCATTAATCTATTTTACGATAATTATCATGAAAATCCTGGAATATTAATTTCCATATAATATTCTTTCACTCATGGGGATTATGATTCAAATGTTTCTAAAGTGGTAAGGGTTTCATGTTATAACCTCATTATTTATTGGGATTGTTTATGATTAAGTTTTCAATGATGAAATATTATGATGTATCTCTCAATAAAATAATGAATTTTATTCTCCTATATTTGTTTCTATATAATGAAATTTCCTTTTTCTTTTTTCTCTCTTCAATGAACTCAATAGTTTAAAAGAATATTTCTAATAAAAAGTGAATTTATTTATATCTTTGATTGATAATAATTTCTATTCTATGTCGATGTTTTCTAAAATATTTTAAATAATTTTTTTACTATTATCCAATTATTTTTAATTCATTTTTACCCATTTATTTATTTTTTTAAAAAAATATTTTCAAACGAGTATTTTTTTCTAAATGAGTTACTTAATGAATTTTTACCAAAAAAGTGAAAGGAATGTTTTATATTAACTTATACCACATGAACATAATTTACCACTATCCTAAAGGATCAATGTTTTGATGATTCCTTTAAAATATTCCAAGGTAATTTTTGAATAAATTTTTTTCCATAAAATTTTGGAAATAATTTTATTTTAAAAAGTGATTTTCAAAGTGGAAAGGTTATTTTCCTCAGGAAAAATTTCTATGATATTTTAAAGAAATTTTCATATATGATAACATCCTTTTATGTTAATATTATTTACAATGGATGTGATCCAATAATATCATTCTTATTATTTATACGGATGTTTTAAGTTTTTGATGAAAATATGTTTATGAAACCCGTTCTTTTCAATGGGTTATGCTATGATGAAAGAATAAAATGTTCATGAAACCTTTTTCTTTTCCATTTTTTAGTATATAGAAAAATTCTTAAGAAAATAATTTATTTTAATTTTTTATGATATAATTAAATTTTTATGATATTTTTACACACTTATATATGATTAGTTATATGAAATGTGGGACCTATATCTCTATCTAATGTATTGGGTAAATATGGATAACTCATGAGTTAAATATGTTATATGTGAACCTAATTTCATTCTCAAAATTTTATGTTTGGACTTGGTTTTCATGTCTATAAGTTCATGCCTAGACCAATATTTCATGTCCATATGATTATGTGTTGATCGATAATTAATTTCCATAAGATTATAAAAGGACCTGGTTTCATGTCCATAAGTTTATGTGAGGGCATGTTTTGATGTAATTAATTTAATAAGTGAACCTATTTTTATTTATAAATGTTCAAAAACATAAAAGATTATGCATTCCACTAACTCATGTGTTATTCAAATGTTATGCTTTCGTGGTTCATGTTATTTTATTCCTTTATGATTCATGTCTTATGAACATACACACCTTATGCCATGACTCAAGATTTTTTTTGATATTCAAGGTATGATATTAAAATTTTATTCTCATATCCTCATACCATTATGATCATTTTTCTCTCAAGTGATCATTGATATCTCCCTTTTTACCCTTACTAAGCATCTGAACTCAACATTTCTTATGTTTTCTTTTCTTCATGTTATGAAGAAAGGTATTAAGTATGATATATCTAAGAAGAGGGATAATGATCAAGAACTATGTGAGAAATAACATAGGTCTTATGAAATAATTTTTTATGTTTCTATGTTTCTAGAGATACCAGAACTGTCCGATTTTATTGTGGATCATTATGATATGTAATGAATATTCATAAAATAATTTGTAATATCTATGTTTGAAAATTATGGGTTGTACAATCTCTTTAATCAATCTTGTTTCACTTTATGAATTTGATTGTAAAGTTAAATATCATAAAATAAATGATATTATACTTATATAATATGAATGGTAAAATCATACAATGAACATAATATTTATCTATTTTTATATTCATCCATTCATAGTTGTTATAACCGCCTATAAGGATATCCTTATTAAGAAACCATTAATGCCTTCATTTATGGTTATAATAAATAATTTTATAAATAAATCTGAACTTAATGATGATATTATAATACTATTTACATTATTTAATAAAAAAATAATGATAAAATTAAATAAAAAAATCAAGTTCATCAATGATGTTAAAACATGGTAATTGAACATATCAATATGTGATAACATTTAAATCCATTTAATTATACTTACATTGGAACACCTTTTAATATTTGTAGCCTTTTTGAAAATTTTGAAATTTTTGAAGTAAATTTACTCTATATCATTATAGTTTTGGAGTTATAGACTCATTAAGAAAAACCTTTTCCATTATCGATAAATCAATACTATATTAGAATCCTAAAACAAGAATCCCCATGATGAACATGAAAATCATGTTTTAATTAAATAATTTTAATGTAAATATAAAATAAAAAATATTATGAGACAAGAATAAGCTATTGAAAAAATTAGTTAATACATTTAATTAAATTATTATAAAGGTTATGTATGAGTATTAAGACAAGTTTGGACTTAAGGAAAGGGGATCCTTCCAGTCACCCTTTTACTTTTAGATAATGTTCTTTTTTATGTCCATATTTTTAATTATTTGAATAAATTAGTCTATAATGTCATATATTTAATTCTTTATACTTTATTAGAAGGTACAAAATCCTCTCTCATCCCTTCAAATTACTTTTTTATTCTCAACCCATGTGAATAATTTTTTGAGTTTACCTTCAAAATCACCTTACTTTTCATTCTTTGTTTCTCTACATATGAGACATATACCAAAATCCATGAATGTATACAAAAACATTTAACCTAAATTTAATGTTATTTATTTTATTATTAAATTCATAAATTACTCATAATTCATACCTTATCATGTTTATAAGAGAACACTTTCTCTTTCATGTATTATGATTATTGATTTCACTAGCTTACCTACCTTGTCATAAATTATAAATATTTCAATCTTTTAAAGTCTAATATACTTGTTTCCATTTTTATTTTTGGTATATACATGTATCTTTTTCATGTACATAATTCATATGAATACATATTATAATATGACTTTGGTAATGAAGTTCATACCAAAGTACCTTTTAATATCAACTTATGATTTTATTTCACTCCTTTTCCCTTATCCTATGATCTTTTTAATAGATTATAGTATCCTATGAAACTGATTTTTAAATTTATTAGTTTTTTATTTCTTAACTCATAAATTCATCATATTTTTATACTTTGGTTTATACCAAATTACATTTTTTATGTAACCCATTTCTTCTCATAGTGTTTTCATGATTATAATGTATATATGACTTCTACTCTTACGAATGAAATATTATGATGTGACTGGTGGGATAAAAATTTTATATCCCTCAAATTTATTTGTTATTGATTACGTTATATGTGAAATTATGTATAGTTCACAAGTATTGATCTCATCACATTATTCAATGATGTCTTGGCTGTGATCCTCGACTTATGCTATGTTGTAATGCTTTATGTTAGTACCACATTATTATGTTATGACTCATGATTATATTATTACCTTACTACTATGTTCTTTTATATATTATATTTTACATTTCTATATCATGTTCACATTATATGACTCATATACAATGTGATATGATCTTATGATACACATTATTGATCTCATGGAATTTATATTGTTCATAAATCATTATAATTCTTTTTGTTTACTAACTAATGGGATTTACAACTAACCATTTTATTTTATTTATGTATAAAGGATATCCCATGTAGTGGTATAAGTATTATGAGATATAAAATCCTATTATGAAGATGGAAATAAAATTGAATTTAGTTTTTTACACCATGTATTATATGGATAATCTCCAAAGACATGAAACCTATAGATTTATAGGTATTATTTATGGATATTTATACGATAAATGATATAACAATATGTGTATTATATGTGGGTTATTATAGATTCTATTAAAGAAATTTATAGTTATTTTTATGGATTAGATTAGTGAAAATGATCTAAAACAAATTATAAATAACCTAGATTGGACATTTGAGAGTTATATGTTAGGATATACAAGTGATTTATGAATTATTACTTATGAGTTTATAATTATTATTTTATAAGATTTTAAATTTGAGTATTCTCATCCCTAAATTATCTTTATTTTAGTAAATGGTTATAAATAAGAGGAACCATGCCAACAAACATTGTGATGGTAAATGTACTGATTACCCTAATGAGATGTCTAATATGATGGGAATGACAGTTAAGAACTTGATAATAGTAATTTCTCAACTAAATCAAGTTATAAAAAATTAATTGAACTATGCTAAACATATTACTTCTTTTAAGAGATAAAAAGTTGTGGGTAAGTCATTTATATGACAATGATCTCCCTTTTTGTGGGATCTTTCAATCCCTTAATCATGGAGTAAGGGATTAATTCAAACTAAATGATATTTTATATCCTTCAATTCTCTAAGTAATATAATATGATCTTGGATTTATATCTATTAGAAGGATATTTTGATCATTATTGAACACTAACCAAGAATACTAAGACTAATTATTACATCTACTTGATGGAATTAGAAAAATCCAAGAAAATATTTTTCAAAAAATATATTTCTTTGAACTCTACTTATTAAAATAGAGAGGTAGTTTCATGGATTGAAGAAAACGGAGGCTATAAAAATTGGGTAATAAAAAGAAAAGTTTAAAAGGATTATAATGTATGCATCTAGTATTTTCATTAACCTTGAAGGAAAGATTGATCATTTATTTGGTGGATTAAAGTTGATTCATCTAAAAGATTTTGGAAATCAATACTTTGGTAAATATAATGAAATAGTCTAATGTGATATTAATTCTGAGATAGATATTAGTGATTCCCAATGGTATCATGAGGTATGGGATAAAAATATAAGAATTAATTTTAATTATAGACATAAATCTCAAGGTGGAAAAAATATTCATTTACCCACAATTTAAAGGTGTTCCAATAATTACTTTGAAACAACCTCAAATGTATGAGGAAATATTTCAAGTGTTTAAAATAAGGGTATAAAGATTAATAATGTCAAAGGGACATGAAAAATCCAATCAATATGATGGAATAATGTAAGTTTCTAATCAATCCTCCACCAATGGTGTAATTTTTTCACTATAAAGAACATAGAAACCATGAAAGACAATGCACTAAGATATGGGTAATCAAGAAAAACTGTTGACAACAACCTACAAATCCAAGAGTTAAAAGACACACATATACTATTACATCTATTATGATAGATTTTGAAAATATAGTGGTGATATATACACTTATTATTTATTAAATAATATAATTTCCTTATTTGATCATGGTTCTACATATTCTTTCATATCATGCATGTTTTGCAGAAATATTTGAAATCCACCTCAATACATGGAGGTTTTGTTATTTATGGAAACCTAAAGTGGTGAAATCATTGAATCTAAAGTATATAAACCTTGTAAAATTAACATTTTTGATCCAAGAGTCTCTATATAATTGTCCCCATTGAATTTTAAGAGTTTAATAAATAACTATAATAATGATTATACAAGTTTTTTACATGCACAAGTGCTTCTCCATGGGGTTTCATAGTCCCATTTTTTAAAAATAAGGACAATTCAATACATCTCAACATTTATTATCATGATTTTAACAAAACCATGATAAAGAAAAAGTATCATTTTACATGGATTGATGAATTATTATAACAACCACATGGGGATTATTATTTATCAGAGGTATATATTCAATCATGATATCATTAATTAAAGGTAAATAATGAGGACATTACAAAGACTAACTTTCAAACAAGATATAATCACTATGAGTTCATAGTGAGGCCATTCAGACTCACCAATGCTCCTACAGTATTATTATACTTTATAACTGTATTTAAATATTAAATTGATAAATTTATGGTGGTATTTATAGATTATATTATTATATAATCTAAAAAAAGAAAAAACATGAGGGGTATTTGAGTACAATATTAAATAATCTGGAAAAGGATAATATGTATAAAAAATATATTATATTATATTTTTGGATAGAGAAAGTAATATTCCTGGTGAATTTTATCCCAATATAATATATATTGATAATTAAAAAAAATATGAATTAATAACGAACCAAACCAACATATATAAAAGAGATATGTAGTTTCCTCAGATTAACTGGGTACTATCAATGTGTTTTTGGGAAAGTTCTCATGATTATTAAACCCACTGGCCAACATAACTCAAAAATAAGTAAATCTTATTGTATAAATGGATGTAAATTTTGATTCAAGGAGTTGAATAAGGGGATAATGAATAAACCTATAAGTTCCCCCAATTTCCTAGTGTAAGTCAGAAGGTTTATAAACGATTTGGTAAAATTTGCATCCAAACTATACATACTATCCACGTAATTAAAAATTTAAAATGACGATGTTTCCCCTCTTTTAATAAATAAATTTTGGGACTCCCTCTTATCCATTTCAACCCCATATACTCATGGAACCTATACCATTTAATTTCATTCATCCCCTTGGTGATTTGATGAGTTTTCATCATAATTTGTGTTGGAATCTTCAAGGTATGTTCCTCCAATCCTCCTCTTACCCTATTTTTCATATTGTTTTATATTTTTATTTCCCTAAAAATGTATCGACGACCTAGGGTTTCTTATAGCCCAATTTTTGTTGGTTGTTTTTTTTAAGATATCCATGTGACTTTCTCAAGGTTTTTCGACCTTTTTAAAGTGGATTGACATAGGGAATAGAGAAAGTGTTATGTTTGAGGTTTGTTTTCTCATTTCATGAGTCTTTAAATCTAAAACCATGATTAATTTTATTTTCAAATATATTTTATTAGTTTTTTAAAAACCTTATATAGTATAATTAATTTTTTTAATTTATGTTGGTTTTATTTAAATTTCATGGAATAAGAAAGGGTTTTCTCTTTGTTCCAAAGGAATAAATTTATTTTCAAGAGACCAGAAGAACTATGTGTTTGTTTTAAAGACTAAGAGGCTCTTTAAAATTCAATTCAAAGTTATGGGATATTTTTTTGGTTTTCAAATTGATTTGTAAGGGTTTTAATTTCAAAATAAAATGTATTATTGAGAGTATTCGAAAAATATCAAAGGATTTCTTAATGGTTTTTTCAGAGAGTGAAATAATAAATGGGGATTTCTTTACTTTTTTTCATGTTTTATGATTGTGATAATTTATTTAGGGATGAATATTATTTTTTATTGTTGTTCTTAAAATGCGTTTGTTTAAAGGGTGATTTCATAGATATTTTCAAATTATTCTTTTTTATGTTCAATGTGTTAATGAAGTATTTCAAACGGATTTTTGACTCTAAATAGAATAAAAATGGAAATTTTAAAATATATTTTTCTTTATTTAATTTTTGATTTATAATGAGTATGATTTAGAATAAAATTATACTTATTTTGGCTGTGGATTAATTTTTGGATGCACATGAGAGACCTTGTGTGAGTGGGTAAACTATATTAAAGAACCCATAGTGTAAATTGTGATATGGATAAGAAAGATTTCCCAATTAGACCCAATGTACCAATGGGATGGATTATATTACCTATAAGATAGAGATTATATTTATTGATTATTCTAAGAGGGTTTCCAGGATGGAAAACACTTTAGATATTCTATCTAGTGTTCCTGTAGTGAGTTCTAGTTTCCTAATAAACAGAGGCTAGAGCCCCATGTTACATGAGTTTTATTTGGTTGAGATGGGTTATTTATTATTAACCACTTATTTATTTTGATATTTGGATATTGTTTGTACTATGTTTTCGATAGTTATTTTTGATAATTATATGGGTTATTTTATATTTCTTCATTAAAGAGATGATTTAATGGTTACATTCAATCATAATCTTCTGTTTTTAGGGGATTACATTGTTTACTATTCTTTATTAAATTTATGATATGGTTTGATTTTAAACTTTTTTTGAAAAGGAGTATTTTTTGTAAAAATATTTGAAAAAAGATAAAACAGATTATTTTATTTTTCAAAAAATTTATAAGTCCCCCAATTTATGATTTCAATGTATTTTCCCTTTTTAAATATTAGATTCCACCACTTAGTAAGAAATATATTTTGGAAAGTGTGGTCTCTATATTTTGAATGGAATAGTTTTAATTATGAATGGAATGTTATGGGTTTTTAATAAAGGTGGGAAACTTAAATTTACACTCGTATTCTAAAGTAACATGAAATGGATTTATTTTTAAAGGTTATTCAGGGGGTGTGGGGAAAATATATAATGGTATTTCATGTGAATTATTTTAAAATAGGTTAAATATAGATTTTGGTTGGACACTATATTTTTATTCTTGTTTTTGGTTTAGGAATTATTGGTGGTGAAAAGTGAGGGCGATTTACTTGGATCATGGAGACAAGAAGTAGAATTTATTGTATTATTTTTGGTACTTGGTTATCTAGATGTATTATACTATATAGGAATTCACATTCTAGATTTATTTTATGGGTTTATATATTTTAGCTATAGTTCAGTTTTATTTTTGTTGTGCATGCTTTATATATGTTCATTGGATAACTTTATTGATCATGAGATAAATTGATTATTTATGAACATTTTTATTCTATTTTGAATTAATTACTTCATATGTATGACATCCTGACTTATAGGATGGTCATACTAGATTCATAAGCGGAAGTCCCCTTCCTTTGTTATTGGTTTATTAGGAAAAATAATTCCCAATAGAACATATTTGTACCCTAATACTATTTTTCAGCTCGTGGGATTGGGAAGACCCTTCAGGATAAGTGGAAGATCAACCTCGGTACCAGTTCATTATTAAATCCAGATGGTTTATTTTAAATGGAATCAAATCCCAATTTATATTTGTGGAGCTTAGTAGTATATAGATAAGTTGATTCAATTTCAAGTGATTTACCATGTGCAGGTTCTTGATTACCACCTTTTGAGAAAACACTTTAGTTATCAAGGGATGTTCGGGATATCTGATTTATGAATTCAATATTTGTTTTAAGTAGTTTTTGTAAAATTTTGGTATTGTTTTAATTATGTTTGGGGGAAAATTTATGAGTTTATTTTTGAGAAAATCCATGTTTTATAGAGGAATTTAGAATAATAAGTGGGTGGGGGTGAAAGTTATTATGCATATTTTGGAAGACCATGCACAAACCGTGTAGCTGAGCTTAAGAGTCTTAAATTGGAGACTCACTTGATTATCACATAGTTTTCTAGATATTAAAACCAAACCATGTATGGTTTTGGATTTTCTATATTTTTTAGTTTTGATTCTTGAGATTATAAATTAGTTTCATTTCTTTTAATTATCAATTAAAGATGAATTATAGAATATTTAGTGGTTTATTGAAATTTTTAGGTTGGTTAAAGTTTAAACCTTAAAAATAAAACCATGATGTTATTTTAAAAATGAGTGAATGGATTTTGAGATTCCAAAGTGATGTGACCAAGTGGTTTGAATTATAAAAACGACTTGGTTCTAAACAAGATTATAGGGTCCTAACAATCCCTCCAAGGGAAGAAAATACCCCCATAATAGATTTTTAAAAGGAAACAACTATTTCTACAAGTCAAACAAGGTTAATGGACTCAAATTGAGTTGAAATATTTAGAAGAAACTTGAAGGAATTAAAGTTTTCAAGGAATTTAAAGTGGCATGCGTACCATCACTGGGAAAGGTACACATACCAGTTGGATCATGAACCAACAAGGTATGTGGAACGATCCTAAAACTCATTTGTTTGCAGACAAAGTGAACCTGTAGGGTTCCGCGGACCGTCATCGCAAAGTGAATCCCCTGAAAACCCCAGTTGACCAAGTCTTATATGGGTCAGGATATCTGTATGGGCCTCCGAGAATAGTGTCACATTCCCAATAGATACATGTGTCTCGATGCTCAATAAAAGGGAGCACAGTACAAGGACAAGGGATGAAGGAATTTTTTTTGAAAGGGACTAGGAGGTTGGAAGAAAGAGTTCTGAGAATAATCTTGCTTCCGTCTTGATAAACAGTGAAACCCAAATCACAAACCACACTCTCTGTAGGTACAACCGACCACAAACCATAAAACAGGGGAATTGAATAATAATTATAGAACCACGAACCTAACTAGTGAACCACGAACCATGTACTTCTCACTGATGAATTCACAGCAAATGATAATCCCCTGAACCCTCCTTCAATATGGTGCTCCGTGTACTGCACCAATATGTGGACTGAACCCAGTGCCGTATACTGCATCAATACATAGAAGGAACCCCAAGAGGCCTGGTGATCCGCTTACAACTATGGTATGCAGTTGTATATTCCCATGATCGCGTACCTTATCGGTACACGGATGACCCCTCTGCCCGTATACCACTACGATATGCAGATCCTCCCTCATCCCACACAAGAAACTAGTACACCGAATGGGGTGTTTTCAGGTATTTTTTCCTATGGCCCTAAACTCACCCTTCCCTTACCATCCAGTCCTCCATGATTCCTCTGCTAACCAGTCCTCCAAAATTAGGCCAAATTCTACTCCAAAGAAACCAGACCAGTATGATCAGGCCTTCAGGCGCATCAACACTCCCCTTTGAGTCTATATACCCATGGTAAGTGGAATCATGAAGGCTATCCTCACAATGGTCTGGGCTCTGAGAATGCCCATGGGTCAACATTCCAATGGTAGCCTAAATTCTAACCTTGGGACACCTACGTGAACCTCCCCATTATAGGGATTAAGTGTGATCACTTTGTTTTCTATTCCACGAGGAATAGTGATAAGTTGGAGGGGTTATGTTCGCTCCCCCCTTTGACAAGGATGAAACTCCTCCCCTTCCCAGAATGTGTTGCGAGGTCCTACCACTATGGTAACTCCCCAATATTCTGAGGTAGGGCTACATGACATTCAATTTAATTTCACATTAAAGGGTTCATTGCTATCTTCCCTCACCCACGGCTGCCCCAGCCTCTTCTGTCATTGTCTCTCCCTCTCCCACCAAAAGGGGAGGAGGCATGTTCATAGTTGAATCTTTGACATCCTTTTATTTCTCACACTGATCATGACTCACGTGGTCATAGAGGTTTCTTTTGATTAAAAAATCCATGCAATATGAACTATGTGAACTTTGTTTTCTGATAAAACTAGGATATGTAGGACACTTACCTAAAGGGCCGAGTTCAAAAGTGTGACCTACCATAAAGGGTCCACCAAATCATGTCTCATTAAATGGGAAGATTCCATACATAATCCCCGCACAATCTGAACTAAGAGAACTCAGATTCCTGATAAAACTAGGAAATGTAGGAAGCCTACCTGAAGGTCCAAGATCAAAATGGTTCCCTCTCATAAAGGGTCCAACCAATCTTGTCTTATCAAATGGGAAACTTCCACACGTAAGCCCTGCAATATATGAACTACAAGAACTCTTATTACTGATCAAATCAGGATACGTAGGACACCTACCAGAAGGCCCGAGCTCAAATGGGTGACCATCCAAAAGGATCCACCCAATCATGTCCCCTCAAATGGGAGACTTCTATATATAAGCCCCAAAAAAAATTTGAACTACAATAACTCTAATTCATAATAAAACCAGGATACATAGGATGCCTACCTAAAGGCCTAAACTCAAAACGGTGCCCATCCAAAAGGATCCACCCCATCATGTCCCCTCAAATGGGAAGATTCTATGCATAAGACCTAGCATAAATCTAGACTATGTGGGTTCTTATTCCTCTCTTAAGGATACATAGAAAGCCCTTATTATGAGACCGATCCCAACTTCAAGTCACCTTACACCCCCTATGGATGACGATAAACTCCAGAGCGACTTATAATATGGATTAAGTCAGCATCACCTCTATAACATCAAATATATGCATACCTAACACAATCATACAAACCAAGGGTAACCTGTGGACACACTCTTCAGGAATAAACCAAGGATTCATGAACATATGTGCACGACTTAAATCTATAAGAGAGTCTCGAAACAAGAAACAATCCTACCCCAGAAGGGTGTGGTGAGCCTGACCTCTCATCCTCTCGACCAATGGATTCCTTAAGTATAATTGGCCAAATCTTTAGTCGACGAGCACCTACCTTTGGAAAGAAGGTCCATGAATCATGGATACCAGGGCTGTTGGGTGTTCTTAGCTCCACGAATAAACCCATTTGAGACCATCCGAGGAAGTTATATATGAGAAGTATCAATTTCACAAGCGCTTAACCCCCATGTAATTGGCCGATGGGATCAACAGTTCCTACAGGGTTAATTCAAACTTCTATAAAGGATAATAACGCTGAATGGGTCGAAAAAAAAGGAGTGGTGAATTCGACGAGAATCCATCTCTATAGAAAAATGGACTGGTGATGATCCTCATTGTTATATTTCCACACCACAAAGAAATGCGCCACCTCAAAGGTGGGAAAAAATGGTGAACCCAACGTGAATCCCTATTCAAGGTGGTGGTTCTACCCCACTCAAGACCTTTGGCCCCACAGCAAAATAAAATGGGAAGGGGATAATATTAATTTCCAAATATGAATATGTTTAAAATAATGATACTTTGATGGGGTTTTGTGGTCTGTTTTTCATATATATATATTTCAGGTTCCCTCAGAGCAACCTTCGATCCAAATGACATCCCAACCACCCATAAAGACACACATATCAGCGATCCCACAGGTAGATGGGGCCCCAACGAAAAGCATGACCCCCTCACATACCCAACATCTTCAACGCTGGGTATCCAACACACTGATCAGGGAGTACCACCAAAATGGGACTCTCCCCACACTGGAGGCCGCGAGACAATCCCTCCAGTATGCAAAGGTCCACCGGCCGCTTCCTCAGCTGAAGCTGGGACCCCAGTACAAGGATGCCCCGATGGCCATCACAAACCATTTCGAGAGCCTCTCCCTAGAATGTGACAATGAGTACCTCCCTTACCTTAAAAAGGCAGATGAAGTTGATGATGGTGGATTCATCTCAACTGCACATGAGTCCAACTCATGGGCCCCCGCCAGAGAGTGTCATCACTGGCATCAGATGATTAGGCCTCCTCCCACCAATGAGGACCTTATGCCGAGGGAACCTACCAAATTCCAAGAGACCCGGGCCCCTCAGACTGCCTACCAAGGGAAGAAAATATATAATCAAGAACATGTTATCACTCTGGTTCCACTACTGGAAATAAAGGATATACCAACGGTTTAGAACCGTTGGTATAGGCTGGAGAACCGTTGGTATATTCTATACCAACGGTTGTCCAAACCGTAGGGAAGTAAGGAGTGGGGAAAGATATATACCAACGGTTTGCAATAAACCGTTGGTATAGCCCACTCTAGGTATGGATTTGCCAACGGTTCAACAAGAACCGTTGGGAATACTATAATTATGATCTTATACCAACGGTTCACAACCATTGGTATAGTATTTTTCCCAACGGTTTTCATAAAATCGTTGGGAATTCGATGGTTTTGATCTTATACCAACGGTTGTAAACCGTTGGTATAGATGTTTTCCCAACGGTTTCAATGAAACTGTGGGGATATGTTTAAGTATGGTTTTTTACCAACAGTTTATTGAACTGTTGGTATAATTCTTTCTCAAAGTATACCAACGGTTTACAACCGTTGGTATTCTGTATTTCCAGAATTATTGCACAGCAGCCCCTCCAGTAGCCCCTCCAGTGCATACAGCTGCATAAAAAACAGCACTAAAAATAGTGACAGACTTAAAACAACAAAAAAGAACACCACCTATTTGATTAGAGTCATGGTGAATAATTCCCCCTTTGAATCTTTATATGACAAAAATCATCCAGTATAGTTGAATCAGAGTTTCAATAAATCAAATATTATTTACACCCATTTCAATCTTCATACGACAACCACTTTTATAATATATGGTGAAAAGGTATTTTCATAGGAGTCTCATCACTTGTGACTCAATAAGTGCCACACCATGCCTCGAATTGAGGCTGGGTTGACTGGTACACATCACATATGATCCATGTATCATTTTCCTAAAGTTTCAACACAATCAAAATCCGTTTGATCAGTTTGGCATATATACGTAAAATATTAATCCATTTTGAACAAATGAGAGGTAGTTTGGGTGGTCCTCTCCCCACGGTGACTCGTATTGAGGCGGGGTTGACTCGTACACGTCACATATAACCCATGGATCGTTTTCCTAAAGTGTCAAAAGAATTTGAATTTATTTGGTATGTTTCCCGTATGTCAATTTTTGATATCACTTACAATTTAGTCCATTTTGAAGAAAAGAGAGACAGTTTGAGTGGTCCTGGCCACATCGTGGCTTGGATTGACGTAGGGTTGACTCGTACACATCAAATATGACCCATGGATCATTTTCCTAAAGTTTCAATAGAATCCTAATTTGTTTGGTTGGTTTGGCGTATGTCAACTGTTGTTTTCACTTAAAATTATGTCCATTTTAAACAAAAGAGAGACACTTTGAGTGGTGTCGGCCACACCGGGCCTCATATTGAGGCGGGGTTGACTCGTACATGTCACATATGATCCATGAATCATTATCCTAATGTTTCAACACAATCAGAATCTGTTTGATCATTTTGGCGTATGTATGTAAAATATTGTCAATTTCTAACATAAGAGAGACAATTTGGGTGGTGTTGGCCTCACCGTGCCTTGTATTGATGTGGTGTTGACTCTTACACATCACATATGACCCGTGGATTTTTTTCCTAAAGTGTAAATAGATTCCGAAGGTGTTTGGTCAGTTTCCCGTATGACAGTTGTTGATTTCACTTACAATTTAGTCCATTTTCAACAAAAGAGAGAAATTTTTAGTGGTCCTAGCCACACCGTGGCTCAGATTGAGGCAGAGTTGACTCGTACACATCACATATGACCCATGGATTGTTGTCCTAAAGTTTAAACAGAATCCTTAGGTGTTTGGTCGGTTTTCCATATGTCAGTTTTTGTTTTCACTTAAAATTAAGTACATTTAAAAAAGAGAGGCACTTTCAGTGGTTTCGGCCACACCGGGCCTCGGATTGAGGCGGGGTTGAATCATAAACGTCACATATGAGGCATGAATCATTTTCCTAAAGTTTCAACACAATCAGAATATGATTGTTTAGTTTGACGTATGTACATAAAATATTGTCCATTTGGAACAAAAGAGAGGCAGTTTGGGTGGTCCCGGCCCCACGGTGCCTCGGATTGAGGTGGGGTTGACTCGTACACATCACATATGACCCATGGATCATTTTACTAAAATTTAAATAGAATCATAAGGTGTTTGATCAGTTTCCCGTATGTCAGTTGTTGATTTCACTTACAATTTAGTCCATTTTGAACAAAAGAGAGACAGTTTGAGTGGTCCCAGTCACACCGCAGCTCGGATTGAGGCAGAGTTGACTCATACACATCAAATTTTATCCATGGATCATTTTCGTAATGTTTCAACAGAATAAGAAGTCGTTTGGTTGGTTTTGCATATGTTAGTTGTTGTTTTCACTTAAAATTATGTCTATTTTAAACAAAAGAGAGATAGTTTGAGTGGTTCCGGCCACACCGCAGCTCGGATTGAGGCGATATTGACTCGTAAAAATCACATATGACCCATGGATCCTTTTCCTAAAGTTTCAATAGAATCCTAAGGCATTTGGTCCGTTTCCCATATGTCAGTTGTTGATTTCACTTACAATTTAGTCCATTTTTAACAAAAGAGATACATTTTGAGTAGTCCTGGCCACACCGTGGCTCATTTTTTGGCGGGTTTGACTTTTACACATCATATATGACGCATGGATTGTTGTCCTAAATTTTCGAGATAATTCGTAGGCTTTTGGTCGGTTTCTCGTATGTCAGTTGTTGTTTTCACTTAAAATTAAATACAATTTAAAAAAAAAGAGAGGCACTTTGAGTGGTGTCGGCCACACCGGGCCTTGGATTGAGGCAGGGTTGACTCATACAGGTCACATATGATCCAGGTATGATTTTCATAAAGTTTAAACACAATCAGAATCCGTTTGCTCGGTTTGGCGTATGTACGTAAAATATTGTCCATTTTGAACAAAAGAGAGGCAGTTTGGGTGGTCCCGGCCACACGTCACCTCAGATTAAGGCATAGTTGATTCATACACCTGAAATATGACCCATGGATCATTTTCCTAACGTTTCAATAGAATATGAATGCTTTTGGTCCATTTCCCGTATGTTAGTGGTTGATTTCACTTACAATTTAGTCCATTTTGAACAAAAGAGAGAGAGAGTTTGAGTGGTCTCGGCCACATCGTGGCTCGGTTTGTGGCGGGGTTGATCCATACACGTCACATATGACCCATGGATCATTTTCCTAAAGTTTCAATAGAATCCGTAGGTGTTTGGTCAGTTTGGCGTATGTCAGTTGTTGTTTTCACTTAAAATTAAGTTCATTTTAAACAAAAGAGAGGCACTTTGAGTGGTGTCGGCCACAAAAGGACTCAGATTGAGGCGGGGTTGACTCGTACACGTCACATATGACTCATAGATTGTTTTCCTAAAGTTTTAACATAATTTGTAGGTGTTTGGTCGGTTTCTTGTATGTTAGTGTTGTTTTCACTTAAAATTAAATACATTTTAAAAAAAAGAGAGGAACTTTGAGTGGTGTCGGCCACACCGGGCCTCGGATTGAGGCGGGGTTGACTCATACATGTCACATATGATGCAGGTATAATTTTCATAATGTTTAAACACAATCAGAATCTGTTTGATCAGTTTGGCGTATGTACGTAAAATATTGTCCATTTTGAACAAAAGAGAGGCAGTTTGGGTGGTCCCGGCCACACGACACCTCTAATTAAGGCATAGTTGATTCATACACATCACATATGACCCATGGATCATTTTCCTAATGTTTCAATAGAATATGAAGGCGTTTGGTCCATTTCCCGTATGTCAGTTGTTGATTTCACTTACAATTTAGTACATTTTTAACAAAAGAGATACAATTCGAGTAGTCCTGGCCACACCGTGGCTCAGTTTTTGACATATGAGTCTCATTAACTTGCATACACAGTGGTACAACAGGAAAATGTTATTCAAGTCTGGGGGGCTGTCCGGGGTCCAAGGAGGAGGGTGGGGGGCTATCCGGGGAGCTATCCGGGGTCCAGGGAGGGTGGGGGGATGTCCGAGAGGCTGTCCAGGGACCAAGGAGGAGGGTGGGGGGCTGTCCAGGGGTTATTCGGGGTCCAGGGAGGAGGGTGCGGGGGCTGTCTGGGGTCCAGGGAGGAGGGTGGGGGTTGTTTGGGGGGGGGGGGTGTCCGGGGACCAAGGAGGATGGGGGGGGGGGGGGGCTGTTCGGGGACCAAGGAGGAGGGTGGGGGGTTAACCGGGGGCTGTTCGGGGGGCTATCCGGGGGCAGTCCAGGGGCTATTTGGGGGGTGCCCGGGGGCTGTCCGGGGTCCAGGGAGGAGGGTGGGGTGGATGTATAGGGGGCTGTCTGGGGGACTTTTCAGGGACCGAGGAGGAGCGTGGGGGGATGTCCGAGGGGGGGGGGGGGCTGTCTGGGGTCCAAGGAAGAGAGTGGGGGCTATCTAGGGGTGTCCAGGGGGCTGTCCGGGGACCATGGAGGATGGTGGAGGGGTTATACAATGTCCTGGGTGGAGGTTGGAGGAGGGACTATACAAGGTCTTGGGTGGAGGGTGGAGGGGGTTGTCCTGGGTCCAGGAGGGGGGTGGCTATCCAGGTTTCAATAAAGTGGGGGTGGGCTGTCCATGTTCTAGGAGGGGGTGTCTAGGGTCCAAGAGGGGGGTGTCCATGATCCAGGAGGAGGGGGTCTTTGTTAAAGAGAGGAAATCCCCATATAATTCTTTGAAAATTATCTAAACCCAATCCAAACAACATCACAATTCCAATCCATCACCCAACCAAAATCTAATTCATCTTCAATATCAGTAACCTTCCCATTATTCCTTAAACAAAAACTATAAATACAAAACACATATTCATTTTTTGAACTAAACTAAAGTCCATAGATACTACCATATCACCCCACTAAAAAATGGAAAACCACCTACGCCACTACCCCAACCGTCCACAATCACTTCACATGAAACATACTTATATCCATTACATACCCCGAGACAATATGACTAAACAAACTCTTTATCATCTTTGAGTGGGGATACATCTCACCAGCACCTCCATTGGTTCATATGGTTCACTAAATACAGGAAAGGATTGGCTATGTAGACTTCAAATAATGTTGATCCATACAATCATGAAACATAAGTATTGAAGAAAGACAAAAAACAAATCAAAGTGCACTTGTTGGGTATTCCATGCCATAAACATCACAAAAAGGTTTATACCAAATTAAAAAAGAAAACGAAAATTATAGATGCAAATAATTTAAACAAAGGTAGTACATACAGATTTAGAGTGTAGAACTAAAAAATTATTTGATTTAAGATGGATCTATCAAGTGGAACGAGTTTCTCAATCTAGGTATAGAGAGATCGCTCGCATTTAGGTCAAATAAAAATAGAAAATAGAAAAGATAGATGAAGAAAATTAGAACTGAGGTAGGACTTACAGATTTGATGTCTTGAACAGATGTCTTGAACAGAAAAGTTGTTTGACTGAAGAGGATGGATGGAGTTTCCAATACCCGTAAGGAGAGAGCGTCAGGAGAGAATCAATTTTAGGGCTGCAGTCGCACTAAGAGAGAATTGGGGGCTCACTGTATTTGGAGAGAATTTTTCCCAATGGTTTTTAAAAACCATTGGGAAAACTTGAATATGAAGATTTCCCAACGATTTTACTAAACCGTTGGGAAAATGTGGTTGAATGCCAAGATTTCCCAACGGTTTTGTTGAACCGTTGGGAAAAGTCTTAGTTTTAATGACATATGCCAACAGTTTAATGTAAACCGTTGGTAAACGTTGGTTGAAATCAAGCTTTCCCAATAGTTTACATAAACCGTTGGTAAAACTTTTCCCATAGTGAGATATCCCAACGGTTTAATGAAACCATTGGGAAAGAGGTCTGTAATCCACATATGCCAACGGTTTTCTAAAACCGTTGGCACCAAACTGTTGGTATAGCTCTCCATTCCAGTAGTGTTCCTGAGGATTACCTCCTTCATACTAACGCGGCGGTTTTCAATGGTCAGACATATGACTCCGTCGTTTCCACTCAATCCCATCATAGAAATAGGGTGGCATAATACGAGCACATGAATGTTCCTGCTAATGCTTGTTGGTCTTGACATGAATACAGAGCGGCAAAATATAGGCAGATGCAGATATCTACCAATACACAACAAGCCGGTCAACCAAATAGAAAAGCTCTCAGCTGCACATAGTCACAAATACATGATTATGCATTACAAGCCCTCCATCCAAATAGTGATAAAACAAGCTATATGCAGGAAAAACAATTATTAGAATATTTCAAGCCTATCATCTAAATTGGGTGACAACCAAATATGATTAGAGTCAAATTCCTACGGAAGCATACAAATCCCACAAGACAAATACAATGGCAAGAGAGTGAATGAAAATCCCCTCTCGTGAATATGAAGACCACCAATCAAATACGATGAAAACTGGAGAAGAAAATTGACAATGGACTCATTCCTCTGTCTTGGCATAGGAGAACCGCTAGTATCTACTGGAAACTCATAGAGGACCAGAGCACACACAAACCGCTGTTCTAATATCAGAACGGGCCTTCATACCCATTCCAACCAAAGATGTATCTCATCACATCCTAGAAATGATGGAATATCAGACGTCTATTCCAAACCATATCCTCGAAACATGCAAAGATGTCATTGAATTAGCAGCAAAGGCAAGAAATTGGTCCCACAACGTAGTTTCCTCGAACGGAATGACTTACTCACAAAATGATTTAGTTACTCTAGAGCAGTTATGCATCCATGATCTAATCTAGGAGGGTCGATGGAAATATCCTGTGATACACGGACAACCGAATCAGGAAAAAATACTAATTCCAACTGGAGGATGCTGCTCCAATGTGGTGGCCTCTCCAGGGCATACATATATTCCTGCCAAAACTCAAGATGCCTGTCGACGTATCTCAATGACATCATGGGACCCAATAAGACATGGACCCGCATATCAAGGTCATTACCAATAGAAGATGTCCTCAGATACCCATAAGAGAGTGGTTAGAGATAAAATTTTCCAAAGTAAACTAGAAAAAGAAGAGAACATACATGATCTTGCCCTGCTGGAAGTTGGGATTCTTGAAGACCTCAAACATATATCACAAAAGGATAAAGACCCAGTAATTACATTACCAAATTAAGAAAGTGGAAGTAGCAGTTCCGAAGGCCCTCACTGCAATGTTTCTACCAGCATCTCTGAAGGTTCTCTACATAGTACCCATGGGGGCTCACTCTATGGTCCAAAAACGATCAATCATGAGATCATATCTTCTAATGCACGTCAGGGTAGCCCTCCCCTCAACCTGAATATCAGACTGTAAGATGGTCCTCCCCTTACTATCGTCCACCCTGATGGTCCTCCCTAGGGTATACACTTTAGATATGCTTCTCTTTGTAGTTGGAAATCGAGTCACGTTGGTAATCCTTGCGATGATGATAGTCATTGAGAAGGCCCTCCTGAAAATTACAGTTGGTGTAAAGGTCCTACTCATAGTAACATCTAGCAACGATAATATCCTATACTTATTTCAGTACATCCTAAAGACCCTCCATAAGATGTGTAATGCATAAATTCTCCATACAGGCAAGTATCAAGTGATGATGGTTGTCCTCTTCATGATGACAATCATAGCGAAGGACCTCCCTACAATGGTAGTTGCTATGAAGGTATTCTCCATAGTAGCATCAAGAAGCAAGAAGGTCCTCCCCTCACTATAGTCCACCCAAAAGGTCCTCCCTAGGGTATATGCCGAAAGGACATCTCCCATGGCTTGGCATCAAGTTCCAATAGTAGCCCTTTCCATTACAACATCAATTGCAAAGGTCCTCCCCACAATCAAAATTTATAATGGCAAGAAGGTCCTCCTCTTGTCGAAAAAATATGAGAAATCCCTTCTATGTCGAGGCACTCAGAAAAATAGAGCTAGGAACATTGGGCACACCATCTATAATGAGGGATATTCTTTGTCAACCAGAGGATGTCCAGGGGCCATGCTCATCTTCTATGCCAATCTCACGCCATCCACAAATCAATAAGGCTTACACCAGCCCGATTGCTTGGAACAAAATTATTAAGAGGTAGTTGAGTTGGGAATATCATGTAGAGAAGCCTCAGGAAGAACAACAACATGATATGTGTAACACCCCAAGCTTCCTCGGTATGTTTCCTTTCGAATAATGCAATGACGTGCATTGTACGCAACTTCGAGATTTTAACACACCACAACCAATCAAACTAGCCGTTATGAATAGTAATACCTACTTTTAGAAATTATATATATTTTATATTTCAAAATGGACTTCATTTTTGGATTCGGAATATCGAATTTAGCCTAAGGTGAAATTTTGGTACTTTTCAGATAACTTTCATATTTTGATGAATAGTGAAAATTACTAAATTTTAATTAAAAACAACTTTTTTAATCAAAATAATTAATAGTGATAAATTGTGAATTTGAGTGGTTTTAAAGTATATTTAGAATATATTTTTACCATTTAATATAATGTTGGTCATTGGACATAATTTTACAATTAAACCGAACATAAACAAGTGTCAATCTTTTGATAGTTATTATCTCTTAAAAACACGCTTTTTGTTTTGACAGCGGGAATTAATTTTAAATTAATTTCTGCCACTTCTGTGTTTTGAATTTAGAAAAATGGATTCCATATTTGGAATCAGGATGTCCAAATTGTGTAAATAGGTAACTTTTATTTTTAGACATTTTGAATAATTACTGCGGTAAATATTTTATTTACCATGGTTAAGGGTAAATCCGGTAAATAAGGGTTAAAAAAAATAATATTATAATAATACTAAATTACCCTAAAATGTGTCTTAACCCTATTGGTTGATACATGGTCGACCATGGGCATATTTGGGTCAATTTTGGGACCCCATGGATCCACTTGTAAGTGATAATGACACTTTATATTAATTAAGTTAAAATGAATACAAAAATGACACAAGCATATATCTTTTAGCAAAACAATTGTTACATAGAGTTATATATGCTGGATTTTAGATTATAAATATTCATTAGAAAGATAAAAAGATTTAATACATAATTATATTTTATTTATAATTTTTTGACATTAAATAATTTATTTTATTTATGACACAATGATGATGCAGTAATTACTAAAATAGTAAAAAATTAACATAATTGATATTATAAATACCCAAATAATTATAATATTAAACTTTTAATGAATTAAACAAATTTTCTAGGATAATATGATATATTAGGATTGATTTATTTGACTTTGTTCGAAGTAATCAATCTGTTATGAGTTTCACAAAAATCAACTAGTGAATAGTGTCAAAATTGACATAAAAGAGTTCTTAAAACAAATATTATATTATTAATTGATATTAAATTCCTAAAAATCTAAGGTTCGGCCAAGAGACTTATATTATGATAGGTTAATCATTAATGGACCACTTGGGGGTCTTTTGGATGTATATAGTAAGTTTATTAACCATATTATATAAAAATACAAAGAGACATTGTAAAAGTGAAACTAATTAACTTAGAGTTAATACTTAAAGATAAGGTTAATATAAGTACCCAAACCTGTCTAAATTCTATTGGATGAGTTGTTTTCGACCTATCCCCACCTCAACCTTTGAATAGTCAACTTTGGAGCCATTGGAAACCGAATATGAATTTATTATAAATTAATATTTCTAGCTTTTCCAAAGGTGCCCCTCACCCCTCTTATAAAAGGGCACTCCTCCTTCTCATTTCCTCACACCTCTAAAGCCACTTGGCTCGTCCAAACTCTGCCCAAATAAGCTCCCCACATCCCTCTCCTCCTCCTTGAAGCTTCCCCTTAGGCAGAAAGCATTTCAACAAGTCCTTTGGTTCCAACCAAAGTGAGTTACCTAAATTAAAGGTAACGATTTCTCTTAAATTATTTTCATTTATTTTGCTTCTTCAACCCCCAAACTCTTTTTATTTCCCTTCTTTTGTAACAACACCAGTATCCTAAATATACTAGGATGTTGTTATAAGAAGTATTCAAACTACACATACACACAACTCCATCTAATGGATGATGAACATAATGTTTCTGTGGATGGCAAACTAACGCCTCACGAAACGATGATTGTTCAAAAACATCTTACCGCCTCTCATGGTGGCCATTATGATGGCACTGTAATTAAATATGATATTAATGATATATATTTTATATATAAGCTTCTGTAATTCCATTTTATTTCATACCATTATTCGTTTCATGTCGTATATACATACGATAATTTCATTTGAGGAAGTGCGGACTACCGCCCCCTTAAAATGATATGACTCGTTCATACCACACATGGAACGTATAAAGGATGGTGTTAATGAACTTAAGTAACATATATAAAATATTATATTATACTGGAATAGTAATATACCTATGTATCATTTGGATTCGATTCTTTTAAAATAAAAAATTAAATGGAAGTAGCGTTCGTGCGTACGTACGGACTACCGTCTCCACGAACGCGATGAGATTCATTATCCATCGTATCCATTCAAGTATAATTATCATTTAATGATTTAAAAATGATGTTTAAGGACTTGATATCATTCTGGATATGAATAAGATACAACAAACATGACTTATGTAACAAAACATATAAAAGAAAATGAGTAAGTTAACACCCGAAACGGCGTTAATACTAAGATATTATTAACAAATCAATGTTAAAAGATCATATATGATATCATATTAAAGTAAATGATTCTTGTATTATTCAATAACAATTATTTCACCATTATACAGGAGGTAAACCTACCATCGACCAAGGAAAAAGTACAAAGTAAGGGATTTTCTTATCTCACTTTCAATTCCGTGAGATTTCCATTGTTTGCCACTAAATTATTGAAAGTGGTGTATTGTGTACTACCATTTGATATATATTATCATGATTCTATTTATATTAATGTTATTCTGTAAATCATTTGGTGGTTATTAACTTTTGGCCATACGACTCAGTCGATTAACGTGGTAAGGGATTTTCTAATCTCACTTTTAATTTCGTGAGAATTCTATTGTTCACCACTTAATTATTGCATGTGGTGTATGTGTACTGCCCATGATTGTATTCATTGTGTAATATACTTTAATTTATGGGTATTTACATCATCATGGTATGATACTTCTTTCATGGGTGTATGTTTCGAAAGTTACCTAATCGATAAGGGAATTTGAGATTTCAATTTCCACTCATTTGGCTTTACACATATTTCATTGATTATATTACCCCAAGATTATGTGTGGAATCACTATTCATTTGATTATGTCATAATTTCCACTCCCCTTCCTGTGGATATAAGTTTGATGCACATAATCACTCCATTGGTAATTCTCAAGTCATTGATATGAATTTGATAAGAGTAATTTTAACTCATTCTCCATTTGTTGAGTTAAACATCCAATTCGTTTGTATTGTTTTTACAAGAATATGTGTGAATGTCCTTTGATTGTTTTACACTGAATATCCAATCATATTTAGTGTATTTATATTTGTCACACATAATTATGTCATTGATTTATCCTTAACCTAAGGATACAACCTTTACAAGAGATTTCATCTCAATTTACATTCCATTGAGACTTATTTGTTGATATACACCAAATCACTTTTATGTGGTGTATATAACGTACTTTGACATAGTATATCATGAATCCCTTTATTCTCATGATATTAAAAAGTTTTTATTACCACAATTATTTGTATTCAAGTGTCTCTTTTGGTTGGAATCTCTAACTAAAATACCATTTTTAAAATGATTTAAAGACTTATTCATCTAAATCTTTCTCATTAATGTCCATGTTTTAAAAAATGGTTTTAAGGATTTATTTATATGGACATTAAAGTTTTAAAATCAAAACTCCTTTTAAAAAGTTTCAAAGTGGTATGGGACACTTTGATTCAAAAATCTACTTTTAAATGGCTTCTTGACAAATAGTGTGACTTTTAAATGTTTTCAAGAAAAGGGGGATATTTCTCTCAAATAGTTTTGATGATTATTTTCATCTATGTCAACATCCTTCATTATTCATGATTGAGGTTAATGTGATACAATACAATCTTCCATATTGTATCAAATGAGTTATATTTGACTGTGGATGTTCTATTTTTATACCATTCATGGTTTGTGGTTAAAGTATTGACATTTCGTATGCTAGTTTTAAAACGAATGTTTATTTTATGCTTAAACCTATTCATATGAGGAATGCATTGGACTTAATAAGTGACGGGTGGAGCCCGCTATAGCTCCTCGATGCATCTGTAGGTCTCATGAGACAAACTAGTGTCTTGGCACAAGGCCTTGGCAAAATCTTATTTGTAGTCTTGGCACGAGGCCTTGGCTATGTGGTTATGATAGTCTGGCATTATGCATTCCATCATTATGAAAGTGGTTATTGATATTGCATGTGATCATTAGACTAGTAGAATATCCATGTGAGTAAGTAAATGGCATTATTTCATTTTATTTATTCCATACCATGTTGAAAGTTCAAGTTTCAAAGGCTTTTGTTTTAGTTATAAATTGCCTTAAGTGTTTATGATTATTTATGAAAGCTTCTGCTATAATGTTATCCTTACTGAGCATCCGAGCTCACCCCTTTCAATGTTTTATTTTTTTCCAGGATTATGAAGAAGTAATTTATGAATGACCTGCAGGGATAGTATGAGGGGATATGAAGACAAAATGTTTTTTTTATGATGTAATGTAAACATTTATGGATGTATCTAGTTATTCCAAGGCTACTAAACTAATCGGTCTTTCGAGACTTGATCTTTCTCATGATCATGCCAATGTTATGTAATAATGCACCGACTCTGGGTAACTAGGGTCGGGGCGTTACAGTTGGTATCAGAGGAAGTTTAGTACAAACCTTGGTAGCTAGATTTAGATAAACTCTGATTAGAGCACGTAGACCTAAGATGAACTTTGAGGATTAGTATAAAAGAACTTCCTAGAATTTTGGTATTGTAGAGATTTTGTGAGTCTTCCGAGAAATACATCCCTGTCTGGATACGAGCAGGTAGAGGCGGCTCTGGCACAGATGTACCTAGGGGTAAAACCCGAAAACACCGCTTTGAGCTAGACTCGAACGGGAACTGGTGCACGACAACGGGCCTTGCTGCACTCTTGGTTACGACATTCCCGGGGGATATGCTTAGGATAATTTACATTTTCTTTACAATCCAATTTAAGTAATATATATATAAGATGAGAGTAAATGACCTTGGTTAATCCTAATATGTTTCAAATTGAGAATATGGTGACATTTTAATCTCTAAATGATTTTACGACTACTATTACTCACACAATGCTTTATGGTTTTAGTCAATGGCTGGATTCCAAGGAAGTCATAGTGACTTTGAGAATGATGTACAAGATGGGAACGGTGGTGGCAATGAGCAACAAAATGGAATGTTGATAGGCGTAAAAGATATCGTCTTTATGCCAAATCAGTTTTCCAAAAATATGATCAACAACATATATATTAACCAACTCCCAGACTCAACAAGGAAGAGAAAGGTGATAAATGATAAGAGCTCCAGCAATGGAGACCATGGAGAAAAGAACCCTCAATTTTCATCATGCAGGAAATGTGGAAAGAGACACCCAGGAAAGTGTCTCAATGGGACAACGAAATGTTTTACGTGCGGGAAGGAAGGACATAAAGTAAAGAATTGCCGAAGAAAAATGAAGAGTACTATGGAAGAAGATAAAAATGGTCCCAAGAGTCCATTTACAGTCATTTGCCGTAAATGTAGGGGACCTGGCCATTACCCGAGTGAATGTCCTATTCTATAGGATATTTTCTTGGTCAAAGAAGAAGCTATGTGGGAATAAATGGTTGGATAAATGTTTAAAAAGTATTAGCACTCCTTGTTGATGGGTTTACTATGGAATAATTTTCTCTTGTATTTGTAACCCCGCAGTTTGCCATGTGAGAATGATATTTGAGGAAGAATTGTCTCTTCTCTTGTGGATTTGGGTATAAATAACCATTTGGATTTATATGATCATTGGGGTTTGAGAGAATTATAAGTTATTCTAATTTGGGATGAAGATTCAAGGTATGATATAACATTTGTGGTTAAATTTATGATATAGTATTTTGAGGAAGTTATCTCATTTTGGCAATATTATAAAATATAGTTTTTGAAAAAGGACAACACGTAGACCGTGTGACAACCCGTCGCGTCGGACAAAGCTATGGGAATCGAACCCACAACCAAAGTGCGATTGGGATTTATCGCCTACCACTGGACTACGTGAAGTCCCTGGTTAGTGTGACTTTTTTTTTGTTAAATGATTTTATTGATCAATAATAAGTTGATTTGGGTTCTTATTTCATATCAAAAGAATACCCTTGGTATAGGAAAATGATTTGGTGATTAAGTGATAAATGTTATTTTGGAAGATGTTCGCTTTGTTGGAAACACTATATGTCCAAGGAAAATAGAATACTATGGGGTTTCATTTGTGGAGTAATGATAGATTTTTATCTACGTTTTTATTGTGGATTTATAGTGATTTGGGTTATTTATGGAAATGATTAACCTATAATAGAGAATATGTGATTAGGTTAATTACTTTTGAGTATGTGACTTTAAGAGTATCTGATGTCATTTGGAGATACAATTTAACATGGGAGACTACATAATCAAATTCTTCTATGTTTTGGGTTTCAATATTAGTTTGGATTATATTAAAGGATTTTAAGGACAATTGGTTATTGAATGGTATCTATTTAACTTTGGGGTATTGTTGGTTTAATTTTAGAAATTAAGATTAGTGCATATTTATCTCAATGAATATCCTTTTGGGGGATCATTAGATCATTCACTGACCATTTTGGTTTTGATTAATCTTCAAAGACAATGTAAATATATGGTTTATCCTTCATGGATCATGTGATTCTATAGAAGTTTATTCTATCTCTTCCAATGTGACCAAGTCTTCTTGAATACTCATCGTTTTAAAAAAAAATGAGTTAGTGGTGGAAATTTATTAAAGAATGAAAATATACTTAAAATGTAAGTATATCTCATAATGTTCTTAGTCAATATCATAAATTAATTCCTCTTCCTTATGTAATGTAACTTAAAAAAAAAATGTTGTCCGTTTACATTCCTACTAGGAGACTAATGGTCGTTTGTCCCAACACAAGTTTGTGGTTTTCTCATTGTTAACTTTCTCCTGATCATGATTTCTATCCCTCTCCATCAGAACTTGACACTTAGTTTATCATCCATATCCATGTTTTCTTACATGGAATCCTAGTATGGGTTATCTTGGATGACCCTTATACCTCTCTTCCTTTCTTTTAAAGTGACAGTTTTATTGACTCTTTTTCCGATGTGGGACTTTCCATTATATTCCCAAGCAAAAATTTAAAAATTGCGAGGACGCAATTTATTGAAGGAGGGGAGAATGTAACACCCCAAGCTTCCTCGGTATGTTTCCTTTCGAATAATGCAATGACGTGCATTGTACGCAACTTCGAGATTTTAACACACCACAACCAATCAAACTAGCCGTTATGAATAGTAATACCTACTTTTAGAAATTATATATATTTTATATTTCAAAATGGACTTCATTTTTGGATTCGGAATATCGAATTTAGCCTAAGGTGAAATTTTGGTACTTTTCGGATAACTTTCATATTTTGATGAATAGTGAAAATTACTAAATTTTAATTAAAAACAACTTTTTTAATCAAAATAATTAATAGTGATAAATTGTGAATTTGAGTGGTTTTAAAGTATATTTAGAATATATTTTTACCATTTAATATAATTTTGGTCATTGGACATAATTTTACAATTAAACCGAACATAAACAAGTGTCAATCTTTTGATAGTTATTATCTCTTAAAAACACGCTTTTTGTTTTGACAGCGGGAATTAATTTTAAATTAATTTCTGCCACTTCTGTGTTTTGAATTTAGAAAAATGGATTCCATATTTGGAATCAGGATGTCCAAATTGTGTAAATAGGTAACTTTTATTTTTAGACATTTTGAATAATTACTGCGGTAAATATTTTATTTACCATGGTTAAGGGTAAATCCGGTAAATAAGGGTTAAAAAAAATAATATTATAATAATACTAAATTACCCTAAAATGTGTCTTAAACCTATTGGTTGATACATGGTCGACCATGGGCATCTTTGGGTCAATTTTGGGACCCCATGGATCCACTTGTAAGTGATAATGACACTTTATATTAATTAAGTTAAAATGAATACAAAAATGACACAAGCATATATCTTTTAGAAAAACAATTGTTACATAGAGTTATATATGCTGGATTTTAGATTATAAATATTCATTAGAAAGCTAAAAAGATTTCATACATAATTATATTTTATTTATAATTTTTTGACATTAAATAATTTATTTTATTTATGACACAATGATGATGCAGTAATTACTAAAATAGTAAAAAATTAACATAATAGATATTATAAATACCCAAATAATTATAATATTAAACTTTTAATGAATTAAACAAATTTTCTAGGATAATATGATATATTAGGATTGATTTATTTGACTTTGTTCGAAGTAATCAATCTGTTATGAGTTTCACAAAAATCAACTAGTGAATAGTGTCAAAATTGACATAAAAGAGTTCTTAAAACAAATATTATATTATTAATTGATATTAAATTCCTAAAAATCTAAGGTTCGGCCAAGAGACTTATATTATGATAGGTTAATCATTAATGGACCACTTGGGGGTCTTTTGGATGTATATAGTAAGTTTATTAACCATATTATATAAAAATACAAAGAGACATTGTAAAAGTGAAACTAATTAACTTAGAGTTAATACTTAAAGATAAGGTTAATATAAGTACCCAAACCTGTCTAAATTCTATTGGATGAGTTTTTTTCGACCTATCCCCACCTCAAACTTTTAATAGTCATCTTTGGAGCCATTGGAAACCGAATATGAATTTATTATAAATTAATATTTCTAGCTTTTCCAAAGGTGCCCCTCACCCCTCTTATAAAAGGGCACTCCTCCTTCTCATTTCCTCACACCTCTCAAGCCACTTGGCTCGTCCAAACTCTGCCCAAATAAGCTCCCCACATCCCTCTCCTCCTCCTTGAAGCTTCCCCTTAGGCAGAAAGCATTTCAACAAGTCCTTTGGTTCCAACCAAAGTGAGTTACCTAAATTAAAGGTAACGATTTCTCTTAAATTATTTTCATTTATTTTGCTTCTTCAACCCCCAAACTCTTTTTATTTCCCTTCTTTTGTAACAACACCAGTATCCTCAATATACTAGGATGTTGTTATAAGAAGTATTCAAACTACACATACACACAACTCCATCTAATGGATGATGAACATAATGTTTCTGTGGATGGAAAACTAACGCCTCACGAAACGATGATTGTTCAAAAACATCTTACCGCCTCTCATGGTGGCCATTATGATGGCACTGTAATTAAATATGATATTAATGATATATATTTTATATATAAGCTTCTGTAATTCCATTTTATTTCATACAATTATTCGTTTCATGTCGTATATACATACGATAATTTCATTTGAGGAAGTGCGGACTACCGCCCCCTTAAAATGATATGACTCGTTCATACCACACATGGAACGTATAAAGGATGGTGTTAATGAACTTAAGTAACATATATAAAATATTATATTATACTGGAATAGTAATATACCTATGTATCATTTGGATTCGATTCTTTTAAAATAAAAAATTAAATGGAAGTAGCGTTCGTGCGTACGTACGGACTACCGTCTCCACGAACGCGATGAGATTCATTATCCATCGTATCCATTCAAGTATAATTATCATTTAATGATTTAAAAATTATGTTTAAGGACTTGATATCATTCTGGATATGAATAAGATACAACAAACATGACTTATGTAACAAAACATATAAAAGAAAATGAGTAAGTTAACACCCGAAACGGCGTTAATACTAAGATATTATTAACAAATCAATGTTAAAAGATCATATATGATATCATATTAAAGTAAATGATTCTTGTATTATTCAATAACAATTATTTCACCATTATACAGGATGTAAACCTACCATCGACCAAGGAAAAAGTACAAAGTAAGGGATTTTCTTATCTCACTTTCAATTCCGTGAGATTTCCATTGTTTGCCACTAAATTATTGAAAGTGGTGTATTGTGTACTACCATTTGATATATATTATCATGATTCTCTTTATATTAATTTTATTCTGTAAATCATTTGGTGGTTATTAACTTTTGGCCATACGACTCAGTCGATTAACGTGGTAAGGGATTTTCTAATCTCACTTTTAATTTCGTGAGAATTCTATTGTTCACCACTTAATTATTGCATGTGGTGTATGTGTACTGCCCATGATTGTATTCATTGTGTAATATACTTTAATTTATGGGTATTTACATCATCATGGTATGATACTTCTTTCATGGGTGTAAGTTTCGAAAGTTACCTAATCGATAAGGGAATTTGAGATTTCAATTTCCACTCATTTGGCTTTACACATATTTCATTGATTATATTACCCCAAGATTATGTGTGGAATCACTATTCATTTGATTATGTCATAATTTCCACTCCCCTTCCTGTGGATATAAGTTTGATGCACATAATCACTCCATTGGTAATTCTCAAGTCATTGATATGAATTTGATAAGAGTAATTTTAACTCATTCTCCATTTGTTGAGTTAAACATCCAATTCGTTTGTATTGTTTTTACAAGAATATGTGTGAATGTCCTTTGATTGTTTTACACTGAATATCCAATCATATTTAGTGTATTTATATTTGTCACACATAATTATTTCATTGATTTATCCTTAACCTAAGGATACAACCTTTACAAGAGATTTCATCTCAATTTACATTCCATTGAGACTTATTTGTTGATATACACCAAATCACTTTTATGTGGTGTATATAACGTACTTTGACATAGTATATCATGAATCCCTTTATTCTCATGATATTAAAAAGTTTTTATTACCACAATTATTTGTATTCAAGTGTCTCTTTTGGTTGGAATCTCTAACTAAAATACCATTTTTAAAATGATTTAAAGACTTATTCATCTAAATCTTTCTCATTAATGTCCATGTTTTAAAAAATGGTTTTAAGGATTTATTTATATGGACATTAAAGTTTTAAAATCAAAACTCCTTTTAAAAAGTTTCAAAGTGGTATGGGACACTTTGATTCAAAAATCTACTTTTAAATGGCTTCTTGACAAATAGTGTGACTTTTAAATGTTTTCAAGAAAAGGGGGATATTTCTCTCAAATAGTTTTGATGATTATTTTCATCTATGTCAACATCCTTCATTATTCATGATTGAGGTTAATGTGATACAATACAATCTTCCATATTGTATCAAATGAGTTATATTTGACTGTGGATGTTCTATTTTTATACCATTCATGGTTTGTGGTTAAAGTATTGACATTTCGTATGCTAGTTTTAATACGAATGTTTATTTTATGCTTAAACTTATTCATATGAGGAATGCATTGGACTTAATAAGTGACGGGTGGAGCCCGCTATAGCTCCTCGATGCATCGGTAGGTCTCATGAGACAAACTAGTGTCTTGGAACAAGGCCTTGGCAAAATCTTATTTGTAGTCTTGGCACGAGGCCTTGGCTATGTGGTTATGATAGTCTGGCATTATGCATTCCATCATTATGAAAGTGGTTATTGATATTGCATGTGATCATTCGACTAGTAGAATATCCATGTGAGTAAGTAAATGGCATTATTTCATTTTATTTATGCCATACCATGTTGGAAGTTCAAGTTTCAAAGGCTTTTGTTTTAGTTATAAATTGCCTTAAGTGTTTATGATTATTTATGAAAGCTTCTGCTATAATGTTATCCTTACTGAGCATCCGAGCTCACCCCTTTCAATGTTTTTTTTCCAGGATTATGAAGAAGTAATTTATGAATGACCTGCAGGGATAGTATGAGGGGATATGAAGACAAAATGTTTTTTTTATGATGTAATGTAAACATTTATGGATGTATCTAGTTATTCCAAGGCTACTAAACTAATCGGTCTTTCGAGACTTGATCTTTCTCATGATCATGCCAATGTTATGTAATAATGCACCGACTCTGGGTAACTAGGGTCGGGGCGTTACAATATGTTTCTTGTGAGAAGACAACTAGCTAGGGATAATTTACTAATGATGTATTGACCTATGAAAACTTATTACTTAAACATAATAAGATAGTTTTTGGGGGAACGCATGCATGACATTTTCCTCAATATATGGATGAATTTTCGTCAGTTGAAAAAAATCCTACCCAAGGAGGGGTATGAAGACCTTGTCATCACAATAGGGGAGCTTCGCCATCTAATCGAATCGGAAGCCCACTCATCTGCAAGGTAGCCAAAATCACAAAGGTGAAAGAAAATCCTTGAACTGGATTGCCTCCACGCACTGCATAAATTGCATTGCCGCATTGGCAATGCCCCTGCTGGAGTTCACATTCGGGGATGAGGAGAACATAGAGCTTTGCACTTCACCCCATGTCTCATACAGTAAGCCCCATTAGAAATGAAATCCTGTAACGTCATTTCCTATAGGTAACAATCAAGTGAAACCCCTTCTCAGAAAATATGGGATACTCAACAAAAATTAGCCTGGAGTAAGTCACAAAGCATCCCGGATGAAGAGATCAATCCATCGAAAATCTTCTGAGTTAGGAAACCGAGAACACACAACAAGCCTCCCAACTAAGGGAAGCCAACTAGAAAGTAGTGCCTGCATCTTAAAAAGACCATAGAATCCATGCAGGCCCAATTCCATACTTGGCTTACACCCACACAGGATTACATGAAAATGAAAATGCAGCAATAGTAGTGGCTATCGCTGTAATACGGGAACAACCCCAGTCCACAGGGCTGCGACAATTTTTAAATCAAAATTCCTCCATAAGACCAACAAATCCTAGCCATAGCGTATCAATAGAATAACGAGAACAAACTCATCCCACAGGGCTGGGGAAATTTTTACCTCAAATCCCCGGCACAATGGATGTATGTCTTCTACAATTTGGGAAGAATGATGGATAGAGAAGTCACCCGTTCTACCCCTTCTCACATTTCATAACCTCTGAGACAAAGGCACGTTATGAGGTCAGACCAGGGCTCCCTTAGGGTCAATATTCACCATGAAACCTGAAGAATACTGTATAATGGAAGGATAAAATCTAACAAAGGATGAAGAAAGCATTCTTACCATTCAGCACTGGGTAAACCACCCCCAATATAGTATGCCTCGGTAAACGTGGTAAAAATCAACCCCACAAATATCACAAGAAATTAAGCAGGGGGAGAGGACACGAAGGAAGATGGTTCCCTCCTAGAGGAATCCCACACCGATCCTGATGGTGTGCATACTTGGAACCAGAGAGTAGTCCAATATTAGGGAAGCCCCTCGGTTAATCCATCGCTACCTCGCTCGCGAATCTCCAACAAGGAGAAAACTAAATCCATGGTTGCTTATGAACTGCCACCTCATCCCCCTTAGAATGTGTCCCTCACTCTCGATGAGATTTTCAATAAGCAGGATGAAGAAATGAAAGTGATCAGGAGAATTAATGTCGAGCTATGTCAAGAGAGATACCTCGCTGGATGTGTCCCCCCCCATGGAATTTCAGTAGGTGCTTCGGAAAGAGGTGACCATACGACAAGAACTTATTCCAGTGAATGAAGCCAAGCTCAGAGGACCGTTCAACACAGCCCTGGAAGGACATCAAGAATTCCCCCTACTGGAAAGGCATCCGGATTATATTCATGTAAACCCACAAATGATACCCCCGGATGGGTATCCACCCCAAATTCCAGCAGCTCCAGCACGCCCAGTCTTAGCCCCTACCGCACTATCCCAAGATCAATCCCAACAGGATATGGATCAAGGGATCTTAAACACTGTCGATCAAGTGACTTCTCGACTAGAATCCATGGATGGGTGGCACGTTCTAATACAACTAGAGTTAAAACCCTACACTAAGTGTGTGAGAAATGTTCTTCCACCGCCAAACTTCAAGAACCCAATATTCCCAGAATTCAATGGATCAGGGGACCCAGAATAACATTTAATGCACTATGCCTATTATTGTGACCCCATGATGGGTACTCGAGAGTAAAAAGAAGTAGTAAAAATTAGGTTCTTTGTGAAAACCCTATAGGGATCGACCTTCGTATGGTATAATAGCCTACTATACAATTCAATTATTGGCTGGGAGGACCTCCAATGATAGTTTATCTTCCAGCTCAGCTCAAAAATACCTAAGACAATGGTCAGTGACCACATGAACTGAAAGTAGAGAGTGAATGAAAGAGTCTCAGACTTTATCTCTTTGTGGAAGGGCTACACATATTCCCTGAACTAGATGCTCCCCCAGGATGAGAAGCTCTCCATGTGCATCGATAAACATTGGGATGAATTATGAACATCGCTCATCCTGGTGAAGTACACCAGTGGGTTTAGATACTTCTTTACCATTTCCCAAAGGATAGAAGACTTCTTGCAACAGACCAACCACAAGTCCGGGGTGGCCCCATCAGCCCCCGAGAAAATAATGAGAAAATCTAAAGAGGCTTCTATCACGCTTAATCCACCCCCAACACCATCTCTAGTTGTGAGGCCCCCACCAAACTGTGCAGGACCCCCTAGATGCCAACAAATGCCCCAACCTCAGAATGACGAGCATTATGGTGCTAAAAAAAATCAGGTTGAAGAATGAAGAAATAATTTTTACTCATTCCGAGACGACCAGGTCCGTGACTATTTCATAGCCGCCATGAATTGAAATTTGATTCAGCTGCCAGATCCAAAGAGATCCGATGAATTGGGTCTTGACGACTGTCCACATTATCGTACCTATCAATAAATACTAGGACACACCATTTTGGAATGCTTCATTTTCAAGGATCTCCTACAAAAGATGGTGGATTTTGGGCAAGTCGTGTTAGGCCCACCACCAGCACAAGTGGCCTTTGTTTCCACCTCCAACTAAAGAGAAGAAGAGGAGTGGAAAAAGTCTCTAGTAAAAAGGATAATTTTTTTGACAATTGGATGTCCTAGAAGACCCTCAACCGAGTCTATGGCATCCAACAGGTGTAGTTGAAACAACTAACTGTGCCCCCAAAAGCTCCCAATACAACACAACCATCCTCCTCAACCCCACGGTCCTCTAAAGACCAGAAGGGAAAAAAATAAAGAAAAAGAATATGAGATGAAATTAAAGATGAAGTCAGTGTTGACACATTCAGGCTTCATGCCAAAAGACTTGGTACAATGGGTGTCGCCCCACCAAATGGTACAACGGGCACCGCCCCGACAAACAGTACAAATGGAAACGCCCCGCTAAACAGTACCACAGGTGCTGCTCCGCCCAATGGTACCACTGGCGCCACCCCACCAAACGGTACAATGGGCATCGCCCTGCTAAATGGTAAAATGGGCATTGCCCCACCAAACGGTACAACGAGAACTTCCCCACCAAAAAATAACACTAGAAGGAGATAGTCAGATAGAAACAGTGTTAGATCAAGAACTGATCTTCAGATCCATCAATATCATTCACCTGATGGACCCCTTTTCTGATGAATACTATGGCCATGAACCTGAATTTATTACTCCCAATTGGAGAGCTGGAGGAAGAGGTTGTCGAGGCAGGAGGTTTTCTGGAAGGCATGATCATTGCAAGAGTCAAATTCTTGGCCACACCACAAGTTAAATCGTTAACATCATGGAAACTCGTAGAAGGACCCTTAAAAAGACACAACAAGAACCTAAATTCTCCTCTACCCTCATTGGAATTAATCCAAGCTCAAATGTCATGCAATATCCATCAAGGGAAGAACAAATAACAAATCTCATTAGGAATATAGAAGGACCAGTTTGGCCACACGTGGAAAAGACTGAAACACCATTGGCCCTTGTTAAAGGGGCTAAACCATATATCTCCAAAGATCAAACCCCTAAAGTGTTTGTGAAAGAGAAACCTTGATCTGGGAAGCACCAAACTTTATAGAAGAAGTATGATATTCTAAAGTAGATGGATTCAGTTCAAGTAAAGCTTTCAATGCTGGATGCGTTAAGCCTGTACGCAGATCTTAGGGAGGCATGCATTGAGGCCGTGCTAAGTCCCCAGACGTTTGAGGCCGAAGTAGCTGCTGCCGAAGTCTATCGGATAGAGACCAGTCACGAAGAATGTCACACCATCATCTCTTTCACAGAAAGGGATGGAGATGCCATTATGCAAGGTCACATCAAAAAGTTATATGTGGTCGGAAAGATAAATAGAATTGATGTCCATAGGATCTTTATAGAAAATGACTCTAGAGTTAACCTCCTCCCACTGTGAACACTTTGTCGACTGGGATATAATGAAGACATCTTGACACCCTGCACTAAAAATCTGCCAGGATACAACAAGAGTGAGAAGAAACTATTGGGATGAATCAAGATTAAAACTTGGCTCAGAGATCTCATGTCAGATTTAGAGTTTCTGGTAGTACAGAAAAGTATAACCATCAACGTCTTGTTAGGGGGGCCTTGGTTGCATCAGCACGTTGCAATTTTTTTTATCATACCATCAGTGCCTCAAATATTGCACTAATGGGAAAAAATGGGATGATTTACACTGATAAATCCCCATTTGAGTCCTGTGAGTCACACTATATCAATGTAGGGTTCTATGAATCATAAGAAAAAAATATTTTGGCTGACAACATTAATTGGATCAATGCCTCGAATGGATTGGAAATGGATCCCGTTAACCCCATTCAGCAACTTACAGAAGAGTACATACTACCCATTAACCAAGTTGAAAGCATAGGTGCAAGTATGGACGTAGACTCAATTGTACGCACGATCTCTGCGACAACTACCAAGTCCAAAGACACAAAATAGCGGGCTGACTCCCACGATGTTAGGAAAATCCCTATCAAAGATGCTCCTAGACCATCCTCGGGACATCAAACAGACCTTTCCTCACACACTAAGGCAATAGATGATCCCTCTCACAATATTGGACAGTTTGTCTTGAAAATCCTCTCTCCACCAGAAGAGTAAGAAGAGAAAGAAGATGAAGGTGAAGAAGAATAAGAAGAGGAATAAAAACTCAAACATGCCTCTCATTCATTCGAAGAAGGTGTCTCCACCATAGTCAATGAACTTAAGAAGATAAATCTAGGCACCAAAAACGACCTGTGGCCCACTCTGATCAGTGTGGCTATTACTGTTGAGGATAAGGAGGCATACACCTCCTTCCTAATGAATAATCGAGACGTGTTTTCTTAGAATTACAAAAAAAATGTTAGGCCTCCATCCTAAGGTCGCCCCTCATCATCTTGGATTACTAAAATATCACCGGGGATATAAGAAGGAATCCAGAAGGACTCACCCGACGCATGATGCCAAAATAGAGGCTGAAGTTGATAGGATAATCAAATACAACTTCATACGAAAGGTCCAATATCCAATCTAGTTAGAAAACATAGTTCCTATAAAAAATAATAATGGTCATATTAGAATCTTTATTGAATTTAGGGAACTTAATTATCATTTCCCAAAAGACAATTTCCTTATCCTGATCATAGAATTATTGATCAATGGAACAACCAGATACATAGCCCTCTCTTTCATGGATGGATATTCTAGATACAATCAAATCCGGATGGCCTGAGGAGATGAAGAAGCTACCTTTTTTAGCCCCCCTCAGGGAGTGTTCTATTATAATGTGATTCCATTAGGTCAAAATAATGTCGGAACCACATATCAACACTCCATGTATCGCATCTTCAAGCCCTTCTTAGGAAAATTTGTCGAGTGTTATGTCAAAGATCTGGTGGTCAAATCACGACAACACTCGAACCACCTGGATGATCTTGAAAGAGTATTCAATAAATTGCAACATCAAAATTTAAAGATGAATCCCCTAAAATTCACCTTTGGCATTGCCTCAAGAAAATTCCTCGGCTTCATTGTACGCCATCGCATAATCAAAGTTGACCCTGAGAAGAAAAAAACCATCCTTGGCATGTACGTACATCACAACCTCACTAAGTTGAGAGGTCTCTTGGGGAACCTCTCCAACATTCAGCGCTTCATGGCCAACCTAGTAGGTAAATTTTTACCTTTCACTAGGCTCATGAAGAAAGGAGTTATGTTTTAGTGGGATAATGATTCCCAAGAAGCGTTTGACAATATCAAAAGATACCTCCTAAGCCCAACAGTTCTGATGCAACCAATTGAGGGGAGGCTACTAATTTTTTAAATAACCATCCTGGAAAGGTCATTAGGTGACTTATTTGTGAAGAATAATGATGCCGACAACGAGAACAACATATATTACCTCAGAAGGAAAATTATCAATGCCAAACCCAGTATTCAAAAATTGAAAATAACTAACTAGAACTAATCCCCACAGTTCAGAAGATCAAGAATTAACTACATAACCATGTGGTCCAAATGATCTCCCACTGCAACGAGCTCAAATATATCCTCAACTGTCCCATGCTAAATGGGTGCCTATCACGATGGGTGGTCATCCTACAAGAGTTTGACCTATTCTACATACCACATAAGGCCATCAAAGTCTAAGCATTAGTAGACTTCCTCGTCGGGAACCAATTAGAAGAAACAACACTGTTGGATGCCGAAATTCAAAATGAAGAAGTGTTTTCTGTTCAAGAAGCCCCCTAGACATGAAATATGTACTTAAATGGTGCTTCTCGAAGCCCGAAAAGGAAAAGGATGGAGGATCCCAAACTCAAAAAATTGGGGATGGGATTTATACTTGTATCTCCCGAAATATCCATCTTTCCTTACTCTTTCCTTATTTTGGAAGGGTGTACAAATAATGAAGTAGAGTATCAGACCCTCATTGTCAGCCTGGAACTAGCACTTTAGGTGCAAGCCACACACCTAAAAAAAAATGGGTGATTCAGAGCTAGATATCAAACAGGTCAACGATGACAATTCCATTAAGAAATAAGTATTGGTCGCCTTGATGAACCATGTTTGAGGATTGATGGCAGAATTCCCATCAGAACCAATATTGACCTATGTTCCCCGATCACAAAATTCCCAAGTCAACACTTTAGCTAATGCAACCACAACCTTGTCCGATTTAGACCAGGATGAAAGAGTCATTAGAATTGATCACTGCCGGATGGTCTTGCCATTTATTCAGAGCAATACAGAGTAAATCGATGAAATTAGCCTCATCTATAAGCCTTATGATCACACCACCGGTTGGATGTTGCCCCTTACAAATTATCTTCAGAATGGGGAACTACCACTAAATAGGGCTAGAGGGAGTAGGTATGAAGACGACCAGTCAATTTTGTCATGTACAATAAAGTAAACCAAGAAAAGGTTCTCTAAAAACGAGTCCTTGACAGGGTCCTTCTCAGGTGCCTTAATGGAGAAGAGACTGCTATCGCCATGAAAGAAGTGCACACTGGAGCTTGTAGAGCACACCAGTCAGCAAATAATCTCTCTCACAAAATCCAAAGGATTGGGTATTACTAGACCACTATGATACATGATTGTGCCATATTCACTAAGAAGTTCCATTCCTTCCAAGTTCATGCTAATTTCATACACCGAACCCTGGAGTTACTTCATGCAGCTAAGTACTCCTAGTCATTCATCACCTGGGGGATGGATGTTGTGGGACCATATCCTCCCACCACAGCCCGACAATTAAAGTTCATACTCATAGTGATTGACTTCTTTTATAAATGTTCCAAATACACACCCCTTAAAGAAGTCGGGGTGAAAAACATCATCAGCTTTGTGGAGACTAACATATTTTCTAAATTTGGTGTCCCTCATACCATCCTAACAAAAAACGACACCAACTTCTGCTATGATGAGATGGAAAAGTTATATCAGGAGTATGGAATCAAATGCAATCATTCATCCCACTACCACATGATGGATAATGAGAAAATAGAGGCTTTAAACAAGACTTTGTCAAATATACTCCAAAATATGGTCGATAAGGATAAAAATTGTGGCCAGAAAAGTTCCTTCATGCTTTATGGGCTTACTGAACCATGAGCCGCACTACCACCCATGAAACCTCGTACTCACTAGTATATGGGGAAGAGACAGTTTTTTTTATCTAAATCCAAATTCTATCACTTCGTGTGGCCATTTTAAATCAACTGTCCATGTACAAGAAATACCCTAGATGGTTTGATGAACTGGAGCATCTAGATGAGAAAAGATTGCACACTCTGAACCATTTGTAAATCTACCAAAACTAGATTTCATGAATCTTCAACAAAAAGGTTTGCCTTCAATCTTTCTTCAAAGGAGAAATGGTGTTAGTCCTCAGAACCCCAATGATACATGGGAAGAATCCCCCAAAGATTGAACAAAAGTTGGAAGGACCATATGTCATATATAGGGTCTATTCCAATGGAGAATACACCCTAATATCAATGGATGGAAAACTCATCACAGCTCCCAAAAATGAAAAGTTCTTCAAGAAATACTTCAGGTAATAGCACATAAGTCAAGGTCAAGCTCTATGAACCTAAACTATGAGTTATAATACCCCCATTAATAGGTCCAAACTCTATGACCCTAAAATATGAGTTATAATATTCCATGTCTTGGTCCAAGATCTATGACCTTAAAGTTTGAGTCATTGTCCTAACCAAATGATGTTAAAATGTATGATGTTAGTACATGAAACATGAAATTGAACTATAAATACAAGTTCCAGACTCTAAGACCTTAAACTATGAGTAACAACCCCCATGTTCTGGTCCAAAATCTATGACCCTAAACTATGAGTCATTATCCTTTACACATGACATTAAACTGTAAGGAACTTGTCCCTGAAACATGACATTAAACTATGACTCATGTCTTCTCTGTAAGATGTTAAACAACATAACACAAAACGTCCTAATAACATGATAATAAACTACATGATCTCTTACAGAACTATGTGCATCTTGGTTCCTTCCCTCGCATGATACGTAGGGGAGCCTCAATCTTTGATCATGTCCCAACCCCCCCCAAAAAATGCCTCCATCATGCCCCCTATCTACCCATATTTGTTATGTAAACCCTTATCACTCATTATTTCTCCCATTGAGTATACATCAAGTGAGCTTAGGATCAATGGTAGGGATTCTCTAATGAAAGAAAACTATGGAGTAACATGAAAGAGCTAAAAACTATGATGGATAGAATGAAAATTCCCCTACCCCTAGACTAATACAAATCAGTTTAGGGTGCATACATAACTAAACACAACTTTATTCCTTCCCTTGTAGGATACATAGCAATGCCTCAGTCCTCAATCCTAGCCTAGACCCCCCCCCCAATTCCCCCCATCATATTCTCTACCCCCCCCCCACACTTGAGAAGGAGACTCTATGACCACTCCTTGTTTCTCACACTGAGTATAGCTCATGTGATCTTAGGATCAATGGTAAGTATTCTCTTACAAAAATAGATTGTAGGGAGATATGGTAGACCCAACACCTGTAGCAAATGAAGCAATATTTCCCTGTATGTGAACCAAGATAGGTTGGTGTAGGGAACTTTCAGAACTATGTATGGCTTGATTCCTGCCCTCGTACGATACGTAGTGACACTCGGATTTGGAATCCCTATCCATACATTCATAATAATTAAAAAAATGCACCCAAATGTTTCTAGATATTTAGAAGACATTTGTATGGAACATTCAGAACTACGTATGTCTTTATTCCTGCCCTCGTGGGATATGTAGTGACACCCATATTTGGCATCCCAGTTTATCTAATCACCATTTTTAAAACAAATGCCATCAAATGTTCCTACATATCATGTAAACATCTGTAGGGAACATTCAGAACTACATATGGCTCGATTCTTACCCTTGTAGGATACATAGTGACGTTCAAATTTGGAATCCATACCCAACCACATATATATATGAAAACAAAATGACCTTGCATATTCTTACACATAGACTAAGAAAAATTAGAACAGGGTACATACATAACTATGTACGGATTGATTCCTACCCTTGCAGGATACGTAGTGACGCCCAAATTTGGCATCCAGGAACAACCACTATAAAAAACCCCCCTTCTCCCCCATACATAGGCCATACTTGTACGTGGATCCCATGAAGAGTCCTAATTTCATGAAAATGAACAGAAAACTTCTTCTAGAGTTGTGTGTGGTTCATTCCTCGGTGTTATAAGACCTCGAACATGCCCCCCCCCCACTCATGAGAAGTTAAAAGATCCTGCTTCCCCTATACATATCAGCCAGAACTACGTAGAAGCCCCAGTAGTGCATAGTTAATCATTGTCTGGGTATTCCATAAATTCCCAGACACATAATTCCTGTTTTTCAAACTCCATAGCCTAGAAAAACTTGGATCTACATAATCATCCAAGGCCATTTGAGACATAAGGCCAGTGTCCTAGGGACACATTTGTTTGACTATGCACATAATTCCCTGGTGGCTCTGCATATGTTGCCCACAAAAATGGCCATCAATAATTGGAAAATTCGTCCCCAGGAGAGTCTTATCCTATTTCAGTATCCCAATGACTTCCATACCCCATGTCATTTCTCCGGATTCAAGCTTCCCTCAAGACTATTGTTTACACCTTCTATCATCAATCATGTCTAAAGAATGTCATAACATCTTGATTTTGATTAACCCAAAACTATTAAAGATCTTTATGATAGTATAATCATCCTCACTGCATGACTCTAAACTTCACAATATCATGTACTCACCCCACAACATTAAACTACAAGTCCCAAATTGTCCTTATTGTACAACATTAACCTGCATCACAATGATTTAAGCCTAAAAGTTCCCTCTAATGTTGATCTTTCTATTCCCTAGAAATGACACAAAACCCTCATAATCCATTGTTTCTCACACCGAGCACACCTCACATGATCTTAGGGATCTTATTGATGGATACACTATGACATTATGTGAAAAAAGTCTAAGAATTTGGTCCTAGAAGAACAAACCTAAAAGTCATGTCATGGTTCCCTCCCCCTGAGAAGAACCCCACATCCTCGGCATGTGACATTAAATGACCAGGTACTCCAAATATGGAATGAATGATTCACGTTTCGTATGAGTCATATCTATGTAAGGAACACCTGATTACATGAGTAAATTGTAGCCCAAACGTCCCCAATATGTCCAGATACAATCATATCATACCCCAAACTCCATGATTTGACTGATTTTGAATCCCCATAACCCGCTAAGGCCCATTGAGATGGAAGGCCAGTGGCATGAGGGCACATTTTCTTGACTTTTTACATCATTCCCTAGGGGCTCTGCATATATTTCCCACAAAAAATAGACATCAATCAAATGAAAATTTGTTTATAGGAGTGTCCTCTTCTATCTCAGTATGACCCAATGGCTTCCAAGCCACGTTCCATCACTCTTGATTTAAGGTCCCTCAAATTCATGGATAACATTTTCCTCCATACACATATCATGGATATATCGGAACATATGAGCTCGATTCATCTCCAGTCTCTTTTGAGGGTTTTATGGATACCCCATCCATATGTGTGAAGTTGATACACATACAAAAGAAGAGTTCCTCCACTCATTTTTAGGTTTTCCCTGAAGAAGTTCAGTTAAAATGCCCCTTTTGTGTTTAGGTGCACCCCTTGTCGAAGGTCACATCACATATTCAGAATGTTCCCAATCTCCTTAATCTACCATAACCATTCGAGACGAATGGCCAGTGTCCTGTGGACACCTTTGTTTAACTATGCAAATCATACCCCAATAGCTCTGTATATGTTTCCCACAAAAACGACCATCAATCGAGAAACAATTTGTCCCCAGGAGAGTCTTTTCTAGCTTCCATATGCTCAAATGACATTCATGTCTTTTCCCACTCTCAGATTTGGAAAACTAATGGATAACGGCTTACATGCCTTTTTTTGTCCAAATACCCTTGAAAATAGGGGGCTTCTAACTGAACCGTCCGAGTAAGAAATGTGCGGGAGTAGTCGCTCACTCAAAGCCAACATGAATGCCCCTAATGTTTTCATACACCACTACTCAGTCCAGCCATCCACTATGGCTCTTGACTTTAAAATAAATTCAAAATATTGCATAACCCTAACAGGACATTAGAAATGGATGTCTAGTGTCTTGTAGACACCTTTTATTGACTGTTCATACCATTCCCTAGTGGCTCTATATATGCTGTGTAGAAAAAATGGTCATCAATCAAAGGAGACTCCATCCCCAGGAGAGTCCTTTCTTACCTTTGTATGCCTAAAAAGCCTCCTGATCCTCATGCATATTTAAAATTCACAAGTCAAGGGTCAAGAAAAATACATAATCCATGTATGAGGGATATTAGAACATCCCCTAATGATGGTACCAAATTAGAACCATGCCCCATTAAATTTGTTCAAAGTTGTTCGACCTAAAACATCAATAATATGTTTGGTTGTCCAGACTGTGAACTTCCAGCAAAAACGATGCCATACCTACCAGAGGGAAAAGTTGGAGAAGGAAACTCTAGGTAAAAGTCGAGTATCAGTTCATTAAGAAAAACATTGAGCCATTAGAAAAGGTTTAAATCTTGTTAGGTCAAAAACCCACAAAGGGAAACCTAATAAAAAGTCAAGTTATACTCACTAAGCCCATGTCAAGAAGGCTTAGAAAAAAATTAGGGTAATAATGAAAAATACATAAAATTTTATGGGGTTTTCCATGAAACACCGGTAATAGTTTAACTACGCTTGCTGAGTCCCATAACTAGGGAGAAAATTAGAGCTCGATTCGATTATTTCATTTTATTGGTTTCAAGTCATGGTTTGAAATTAATACATAATTGAGATAATGTTTATATGATTGATTGACCAATTGACATAACATGAAAAGAAAAAGAGAGAGAATTTAGAGGCAAACCATTTACATCATATTCCATAAAAATATATGGTGGGCATCCATAGGATGGAGCCTCTCCTTATGATAAAGACAAAACATTTACAGGAGATGTTCGACAGATTCACAATGTCGCATCAACGATTGGTGAGACTCCTAAACGGCTTGGAGAAGCTTCAATAAATTCATAATCTCAGCTTCTGAACTCACTCGTAGTGTATCCTCTCCGCTCATGGATTGGAGGCTGGTTCTCTCTCCCTCCTGTATTTTCCATCACCCCTCCTCAATGGCAGCTACGACCCGGGCCTACTCCAGTTTGAGCTGCTCCAACTTTTGGCTTTGTTGATCCACTTCCTAGTTAAGATGTTCCATCAAAGACTCATTCTTTATGAGTTTGGTTTTCAACTTCTCAACCATTCCAGCATGAGTGGCAGATTTTTCAATGAGAATTTGTCGAGGAACAACAAGATAAGCCATCGAATCTGCCCAAGAGAGTTGATATTCAAGTGCACCAGTTGCTTCGAGAGTAGCAACTAAATGTCTTAATATATCATAAATTCCATGATAGTTGAATCCAATGAAGCCCAGGACCACAAAATAGCAATGTAACTTTGGAAACTTTCCAATAATATCATCTAATGGAATCTTAGAGATTTATATCCAAATATTCCTCCACACCTTTTACTGAGTGGGATGAAGATCGACTTAGATTTCTTGATCTGTCTTATAATCACCCCCTGATGATGAAATATAGTTAGAAATTAATGTCACCAGAGAGGGACTTGAATTGAAAACTACAAAACTACTTGACCCTGTAATAGCCTTGTCTCTATTAATGGAAATCGATGAAAATCTAGGTGCATCCATCGCCATTGATAAGGCCAGTGGTTGTGATTTTGGGGATGGATGGGAGATGAATTCAATACCTCCCTACCATGTAGTGGTACCGCTATCTAAAATAGGTGACACTGCATCTTCAATCATTAGTGGAACTCCGTGGATATGTGGAAACAATGAAAACACTGGGCCATGCTCTGCCAAAACAGTAGCCCTCAAAAGTTTTTTGGTTAATATGTGGCATGTAGGGATGGTCATTCCAGATAAGGATATAGGTCTTGGAATCCTAGTGGTAGAAAACACAAACCCCCTTTAGAACTATAAAAAAGGGAATGATAGCCCACTTGAAATTTTTAGGGGACGGAAAATCAGCCTCCCTGATTATGACTTCAGCAGGGCCACAATGTGTAGAAAAAATAATAGTCTCTAAAGTGACTCCATCTATATAGGAAAAATACTCTCGATTGAGATTGACTGCCTCCTCTATTTTTGAAGCTCCTCCAATATCCCACAAGGCCTAGGGCTTGTCACTGGACTCGACCCCTTCTATGAAGACTACCTTGTATCTCTCCATGAGAGTTAGCTCAGCACAGTCAGGTGCACCTGAAACTTCTATATGTATTTCCATTGTTGGGGTAGAGATTGTTCGTGCAGGAGCAGGCACACCTGAGTGGTCAGAAGCACCCTCGGTCTCTTCAAATGGTCCTACTTCCCTATTTCAATCAACTGCGAAAGATGGTGACCCTTCCTCTACCATAAAAGGGATAAGAGCTATAGATTCCTAAGAAGTCATACTTTGGTCACCAATGGGCCCTACATCAAAGTACATATATGTACTAGTAAGTCAACAAGATAAGGGTACTGGGTTCAATCATCAGATAAAAAAACAATTACTTGTGATCCCTTATCGAATACTCTTTGAAAACTAAGAGGCTTTCTGACATTTCTTTGACTGTCGAGGGGATGGATTTGGAATAAGATCACCAAGAGGAGCTAGAGGGGAAAACGCCTGAGAAGGGTCTACGATAACCGCTTCCTTATGTTCTTGGGCTATAGGGGATCCTTCTAAAGTACCTATACTATTGAGGGGGTGTAATCCCTAGTCGTAGTACCTCCAGGATAATAATTTGGGGAAAATTCCATTTCTCGAGATCTAGAAGGTCCCTGAGGAATAAAAAAGGAAAGGGGGGGGATTTTAGCATCTTTTCAATAAAATAATTTAAGGCCAAAGGTTTCAGATAAGACCTCTCCCATCGGCCATGGGAATACCACCTTCAACGCCACACACTCCGATCAGTAACACCTATCCGCGGGAGCATTAAGAAACCTATGAATTTCATTCAAGTAAGCTTCCACCTTATCAGGCTCTTCATCGGTTGAAATACCAGTATGAGAAATGGCTCCCCAAAGCCTAGAATATCAAAGCATTCCATCAGAATAAGTCTCCATATATCTTCATCTGAGGTGCTCAATCTCAATTCATCCTAGACCCTACAAGACTCTGAAAATGAGGTTGTAATTGAGATATCTAGCATTGGAAGGATGGTATAGGGGAGAGGATCAGGTTTCCACAATCACAAACATTTCCCAGGTGTCCCTGCAAACTCAGGACCTCGAGAAGAGGAACGTTTATGAGATGATGGAAGCATGTAAGAAACGTTTTCCATGGTAGCCACAATAAGAAATCCAATGATGTTGTTATATTAATCAATAGTTTGTAGTCACATCATGGAAAGTATCCTATGAGAGAACATACAGATACCAATTTGAGAGTGAATTAGGGTCTCGAGGTCATTAAGATAGCAACCCACCCTATCTGGATTCTCATCAAAATAAATGTCAGTCAGTGCTGACACGAATCCAATGCGACTAAGGGATAATTCCCTAATCTGGAGTAACTGTCATAAATCATGGTGGGACTAGTCACATGTAGATGAATACCATTTAAAAAGTTCCCATTGCCTCTAGACCATTGGAAAATCGGCCTCAAAAGGAATGGATGATGGGCCCCTGGAAACAGCTCCAACAGCTTGTTCGACCACCCATGAGGTCATAACCCCATTTTCATAATTTCCCTTAGGGGGAGAGAACAAAACTTTAGAGAACTTTTCCTAGTTGAGAGTGTTCATCAACACAATTTTTCTTCCCCTTTCCTTTAGTCATGGATTCCTTGGATGTTATTACAATATGCACGAGGTCGGCTAATTATCCATTGAGATATGACTTAACCTAGGCCTCAACATAGTTCTTAGTAAGGAAGGGAACAAAATACCCAGAATCCAGAAGTCTGGCATAGTACTGGGTGTCCTCCCAGGTGAACATTAGCAATAATTGGTGAGCTATCATCAGATGGTTCTCCTAGAGAGCACTGTTAAGAGCAGGAGGGCACAACTTCTGATTGCAATTGAATTTTCAACTAAATCTGCAGGGTGCATAGCCCTCACAAAAAAGTTCTCCTCCAATAAAGGCAACCAGAACGACTTATCATAGAGAAAAGAAGTAACCTTAGTTTATGAAGTCTTAAAATGAATTATTTTTAATAGTATCAGAGGGGGAATCATAAGGGTGGTAAGAGAAACATTTGTAAACATTGAGACAATCCATTAAGTGATGCTCGTTTTTTTTTTCTTTTTGCTCATTCTTATCCTATGAAGCCTAAGCTGTTGGCTTGACCCTACTAGTTCTTTGATGGTACAGTCAGAGGGTGTAATGTCGAATTGGTAGGTAATTGATGAAGGAATAACCCATTATGTGGGCTCCCATCCAGAATCAATGAATTTGAAAAGGTCCAGTCAGCTGGTAGGGTGACCCCCTTCGCTGATTTGGCCCATTAGGTAGTATATATTGGACAACACAAGGATATCCAAATTGATGCATTTTTTAGTGGCCAACTAAATTTCCATGAGAAAGGTTGAGGCTCTTACACTACTAAAATATCACACTGGTAGGAGCCACCCACTCAGGAACATGGCCAAGAAGGCTATTAGTCAAAATAACCGATCAATGTTAGGGATGATCCCTTATCCCCATTTCTAAAACCCCCCCTCTTCTAAGGTGGGCCAGTAAGTACCCACTCACCTCTAGGTGGATTTGAAGGGACCAGCCCTGGGTCTCCATGGATCAGGCTCGAGAATAGTAAGCTTAACAAAAGGTCCAAAAAATTCATCAAACAGAATGTCCTTCTTTGGACAGGGAACACTTTCCTTTCAAAGTGCCTTCACTTGGATGATGATTTTCCAAGCTGGGGGGGGGGGGCTTTCCTCATCATTCCCAAATAGTGGAGGGAGGAAGAAATTCATTTAACATGTCCCCAATGATAGGGACTACTGAAATCAGTCGGATGTCCCAAAGGCTGATCCCCACCTCCCCGTGGGTCAAATAGAAAGTGTTGGAATCTGGACTCCAGTTTCTTAAAAGATTTGAAATAAGGGTAGTAGGAAGATGGGTGTATGTTTGAGAAACCCAAGCGGCCTCGTATAGTCCCAGAGTCTGTAGCTTAGCTCGGAATTCTTCAAAACTCTGGAAAACCTGAAAGGGCCACCCCCAGTCCAAGTCAAACAAGCCTCCGGGGTGAAGGTCTCATCGGGATGACCAACTGTGCTCCTCATTCACTATAGCCTTCATTTTAATGCTTTCATAACAGTGGTCCATATGATTGGTCTTTCGCTGCACCACCTATAAGGTTTGAGGTGCGTTTTGCATAAAATACCTGGAGGTAGTATCTATATGAAGGTACCTCCCCTTAAGAAATATCAAAGCCTTGAGAATAGAAGTATTAATTATAAAGGTCACAGGATGATCAATAGATTTTGGCACCTAGATCACTGTGCCAGAAAAAAGGCCAAACCTATAAGAAGGAAGCCTGTCTGAGATCGGGTACTCCCGTTGACCCACTGTGAGCAGATTCACAAGATATTGGTGAAATTAAATGACCAGAGTTTTGTCGTCAACCAAAGCCACTATGTCCTTCGATCTTTCGTCAGTAGAAAAAAGAGGTACAAAAATAGTAGCCACAGAAGAAGTAGCAACATCAGGAGTAGCCTATGAATCAACCATTTTAGCCTACAAAAGAAGATCTAGAAGTTAACAAAAAGCTAGTCCAATGAAAACATATTGGAAAAAAGGATATAGAAGAATGACTAAAGGACTCAAAATATGGCAAAAGGCTCTGCATACTATTCCCATAAATGGTACATTATAGCCACATCCCATGTACTGCATAGTGTGAGAAATCCCAAATTGTGTACTGTATGCTACACATAGGTAACCCTGCCAACAGCTATGGTACCAAATTCCTCTCACCACAAACAACCATGGTATGCAAACCATCTTCAAGGCGTTAACCCGCGGATCATTGGATGATGAACAAAAAGGTTCATGGAAAGTGGATACGATGAAACTAGGACTTGATTAAGTTTATATTCCAAAATTTCAGATTGAAGTTTAATGTTTGGATTATTAGTTCTTAATGTTCAGTTAGGTGATCCAAGTTCGGTATGGAAACAAGCCAACCGCATAGCATACTCCAATGTGGAATTCATATTTTATGTCTTAAAATTCCACCAACTTTTTACAAAATCCAAAACATGGTACGCAGATGAAAAAATGGTGATGAGATTTTGCAGTACATATGAAGCGGTTCATGAATAGGATTTTTGGAAGGAGTATGGTACGCAAGAGAAGAGGAATCCGGGGAAATCAAGAGCACTTTTTCCCACAAGAAATTGTAAAAAAAATGACATGGACCCTTATATATAAGTTTGGTCACCTTCTACTAGGTCCATCTGTTCTTTCAAAAACCATTTCAGTTCAAGACTGCTTCTACATCGGAATAGTCCTCTTTTCGTTCCAAACAGACACCATTCAAATGGGGGGAATTTGTAGGCTCTTAAAAATTATTCCAAAGGAAATAAATACCCCCAAAATCACTTTTTAGAAGTAATAAAATACTTCTACAAGTCTAGAAAGGTGAATAGAATCAAATTGAGTTGCAATATTCAGTAGAAACTTGAAGAAATTCAAGTTTTCAAGGAATTTCATGTGGCCTATGTACCATCCCTGGGAAAAGTATGTGGACCACCTAGATTACAAACCAACAAGGTATGCGGAATGATCTGCAAAGAACTGGCCCATGGGGTGATGGACATCGAGCAAGGAAAACTGTGAATCTTGTTTATGAAGAAATTGTGTGTGTGAAGTTAATCCATGTGTTGTACCATAATCTCATAATTTCATGGACAAAGTGAACTAGTAGGGTTCTATGAACCATCATAACAAAATTAATCCCCTGCAAAACTCAGTTGATCGAGTTTTCTGCAGGTCAGGATATCTGCATGGGCCTATGAAAATGATGATGTGTTCCTAATAGATAAAAGTGTCCTGATGCTCTATAAAATGGATCATAGTAGAAGGATGAGGGATGAAGAAAAAAGGCTTTAAGGGAACTCATATTATGGATGAAAGATTTCAGAGAAGACTCTGACTTCTATCTTGATTCATCGGCAAAGCCCAAATCTCGAACCATTCTCTCTATAGGTATAGCCGTCCGTGAACCATAAAATGGGAGAATTGAATAATAATCATAGAACCACAAACCTAAATGGTGAACTGCAAACCATTTCTTCTTGCAGATGAATTCCTCATGAATGATAATCCCCTAGACCCTCCATAAATATGCTGCTTTGTGTAGTGCACCACTATGTGGACTGAACCTGACACCGCGTACTGCATCAGTGCACAAAAGGAACCACAAGTGGTGTGGTGAGCTACATACCACTATGGTACTTAGTTTTCTATACCCCTGCCTGCTTACCACATCAATATGCGGACGACCCCTCTGCTCGCGTACCATTATGGTATGAGAATCCTCCCCTATCTTTCATAAGAAACCAGCATGCAGAATGGGGCATATTTGGGTATTATTTCCTCTATCCCCAACCTCACCCTTCCATTACTGTCTAGTCCTCCATGATTTATATATTAACTAGTCCTTTGACATCATGAGAAAGCCTCCTCTAAAGCCACTAGACCCATATGATTAGGCCATTGGGCGCATCAGCGTGCCCCTTTGAGTCTACATACACAAGGTAAGAGGAGTCACAAAGGCTCTCCCCACAATGGTTTGGGATCCGAGAATTCCTGTAGGTCTACATTCCCATGGTAGCCCAAAGTCCAATATTGGGATACTGATATGAAACTCCCATTTATAGGGATTAGTAGTGATCACTTGATTTTCCATTCAATGAGGAATAGTGATCAGTCGGAGGGGTTATGTTTTCTCCCCCCTTTGATGAGGATGAAACTCCACCCCTTCCAAGAAGGTGCTATGGGGCCCTCCCACTGAGGTAAGTCCCCAATCATTTGAGGAAGGGCTGTGTGATCTTCAATGTCATTTCACATTGAAGGGTTCATTACTCCACACCCTTTCCCATGGTTTCCCTGACCTCTTCCACTGCGGGCTCTCCCTCCCCCACCAATAAGGGAGGAGGCCTATGAATTGTTGAATCATTCACATCCTTTTTTTATCACACTGAGAATGACTCATGTGAGATCAGAGGTTTGTGATTATTACAACATTTGTGAAATCTAAACTATGAGAACTCTGATTCCTGATAAAACCAGGATATGTAGGACACCTACCTGAAGGCCAGAACTAAAAAGGGTGCCTCCCATAAAGGGTCCACCCAATCATGTCTCATCAAATGGAAAGCTTCCACGCGTGTGCCCTGTAAAATCTAAACTACAAGAACTTTGATTCATGATAAAACCAAGATACATAGGATGCCTACCTAAAGGCCCAATCTCAAAAGGGTTCCCTCCCATAAAGGGTCCACCCAATCATGTCTCATCAAATGGTATGATTCCACACGTAATCCCCACACAATATGAAATACAAGAACTCTGATTCCTGATCGAATTTGGATACGTAGGATGCCTACCAGAAGGCCAGATCTCAAAAGGGTCCCCTTTCAAAAGGATCCAACCAATCATGTCCTCTGAAATGGGAAGCTTCTATGCATAATCCCTAGCACAAATATGAACTACTAGAACTCTGATTCCTGATAAAACCAGGATACATAGGATGCCTACCTGAAGGCTTGAGCTCAAAAGTGTACCCATCCAAAAGGATCCACCCAATCATGTCCCTTCAAATGGGAATCTTCTAGGCATAATCCCCAACAAAAATCTTAACTACATGGGTTCTGATTCCTCTCCGGAAGATATATAGGAATCCATTAATATGGGTTGATCTTGACATCAAGTCACCTTATATACCTTCTGGATGACGATAAAATCTAGAGTGCCTTATAATATGGATCAAGTCAGGATCACCTCTGTAGAATCAAATATATTCATGCCTTAAATGATCCTATAAACCAAGGGTATCCTATGTAAAAAACTGTTCGAGAATGAACCAAGGATTCATGAACTTATGAGAACAACATAAATCTATAAGACAGTCTCGGAATAGGCAACAATCCTCACCCAAAAGTTTGTGGTGAGCCTGACCTCCCATCCTCTTGACCAATGGAGTCCTTAAGCGTTGTTGGATAAATTGTCAGCTGGCGAGGGTTTCCCTTTGGAAAGCATGTCCATGAATCATGGATACTAGGGTCGTTGGGCATTATTGGTTCCATGAATAAACCCATTAGAGACCATTTGAGGAATTTTTATCCGATAAGGGACAATTTCACAAGTTCTTGATCCCCACACAATTTCCCATTGGGACCAATAGTTCTCATAGGGTTAATTCACCCTTCTTTAAAGGATAATGACACCGAATGTGTCAAAACAAAAGTAATGGTGAATTGGATGAGATCCCATATCTATATAAAAAGGTACGAGTGATGATCCTCGTCATTTCATATCCGCACCACCCAGAAAAACACCACCTCGGAGGTGGAACAAAGATATTTAATATGTTCTAAAAAAACATTCATGAATATTTTTATAAGCCCCTTGATCATATTTTAGTGTTTTAATTAGGAAATGTTATCAAAAAATGATTTTAAATGTTTTAATTTGAATGAAGTTTAGACCCATGAAGGGTTTTTTATAAATAGTGGGATGAATAAAATGTTTTCAAGGAGTCATTATGGGGGTTTCGTAAAAAGATTTTTGCATCTATAAAGGTATTTTATTTATAAATATTCTTATTGATTATTTTAAAAATACTATGATTTTAAAGTGAAATTTGGGATGCATTTTTTAAGGAAACTAACTCTATAAAAATGGTTTGAAATCCGCTAGTGGAAAAGTGGGATTTTATTTTGTGAGTAAATGTGAAGAAAATTTCATTTGATTTTATAAATAAGTGGTAATATTTTAAAAGTATGATTTCTTTTGTTTTCATGCTTTTATGGGGTATTTGAAAATGGGGTTTCCTTTTATAATATGTCCTGTGAAGTGGTTGGTTTTATTTTAGGATCTATAGAATGTTTTGGAATTGCGAGTGGATTTCATAAGAATGTTTTAAATATCAATGTGAAAAGTTGAAATATTTTTAAGGTTCATTGTTTTTGTAAAATAAGTTTTTAGACTCTTTTTAAAGTGAATTTGGTTTAGAAGTAAAGGTTTCTGAAGTGATTTCATTTAGTGGATCTATTTATTTGATTTTGACCAGTGGTTTAAATTGAGACTATTTTATTTTAATCAATAAAAATAATTTAATGCATTTACGTTTTTTGATATTTAAATTATTACTAGGAAAGATACTAATGAGTGATTAGAAGTCAATATATATGTCATCCTTCTACATTTTCTGGATTTGATTATGTTTTAGGATTGATGACCGATATCTATTTTGAGGTATATGATTATTGAATTAAAATAAGTTGAAGTTTCTTAGTATATTCTTGTTTTTTATCACCTTGGGTATTCCCCTAGTAAATACTTATATGATTTTGATTGTTTGGATAATACACATGCCTCATTTTTTGATTTCCCTATATTAGTTTTGATGTGATGTTATCCTTTTGGTGAGTTTTTATTTTTTAGGGGATGTATGTGGAATGTCTTGGGTGCATTTTTGAGTAACTGGAATGAGTTATCATACTATTTCATCATAAAATGAGACGTTTAAGGATTTCTGATGCCTAATATTTGATTAATTATAGGGATGTTAAATGCATTTCCAACTCATTTTCATCTGGTTTCCCATTTTTTTATCCTCCTTTGAAACTAACAATGGTTCTCACATATATAACTGAGAACATACCTACTTTTTAAAGGTAGGTGGTCATTTGGGGTTTCCTTCCCAACAATTCAGAGGAAGTCACATTGGTCAAGAGGATGGGAGGTTGGGATCCTTGCACCCTTTTAGGGGGAATTGTTTGCTACTCCATGACTCTATTATTGATTTATGATATGTTCATGAAATCCTTCCCATAAACTAATACAGGACTGGTTACCATTGTGTCAATGACTTGATTATTAACATGTATTGATATGAACAAGTTCGTGCATATCGTAGGTTCTATGTCTCTGTCTTAGTTATTTATGATGCTTTGGGTTATGGCCATATTCTGTAACTCTGGAGATTATTTTCATCTTGGAAGGTGGTTGGTGTCTTGGAAGTGGGATTGAACCTCTACAAGGTGTCCTACATAGCCTATAAAAAATGGAATCAAACCCACATAGTTCGTTTGACATAGTTTACATTCACGTGACTAGACTCATCCATGTAGTTTGAAATCATACAGTAAAGATATAAATATAGATCTTTGACCTCAGTGAGGTGTCCTATGCATCCTATTTGATATAGGAATTAGAGTCTATATAGTTCTTATAACAGGCGTCTATGTCTTAAGAGATATGAAAATACAGGCCATAAGAGGGACTTATGTGTATAAGACTACCCTTGATTTCTTTTTTTTTCTGAACGTTTGACCCTTTGAGTGTGATGAGATATAATCAGACTAAAATCCTAATGTTGAAGATAACATACCAGGGGATTCTCAACATTCTTTATATATAATCACCATTGGACTCTAAACTCACATGAGCCATGCTCTATGTGAGAAAAAATAGATAGTAGTAGATAAGAAACATTTCATGAGATAATATCTGTACAATGCTTATATATTAATGTTTTTATTTGAGCGGAAAGATTACCCATCTTATGGATGATGTGGTATGGATATCGGGACTTAGGAAGGCATCCTATGTATCCTTTTTTATAACAGGAATCAAATTCATCATAGTTCAATTCGTCCCCCAACCCACTGATGGGTTTGAGGTACTTAAAGTCATGATCGAGGCTCATACTTAAAATAATTCCCATACATGACCCTACTCCTCATCTACTAATGGATGATGAAAAACTGTAGACCTATGGGAGAATTTAATCCCTTAAGTCAAGAATACTTGGGACATGAAGGTGCTTACATTGGATTGTATTCCAGTTGGATCTTGAACCTTAAGAAGGTTTCCTTAGTATCTCTATTATGGAGGAAATCGGAGTTTTTTTAGTTCATTAATCCCTTAACCTACTAATGGGAAAAGGTTGATGATCAAGCTTAGAGGAATTATTATTTTTCCCAAGGTTTTATGAATGCTAGGGGCTTATACCAAGATGGATTTTTTAGTGATCGGGGGTTACATAATGAGGCTTCCCTTTGATCGGTGCTTATACATTGGGATTCCCTAAACATCTGGGGACATATCATGTTATATCAATGATCAAGTCTTACACACTAAGGTTTCCCTTTGATCAAGTATTACACATTGAGGATGCCCTATTGTATAATCATTCTTTATCATATAATGGATTAAGAGAGGTGAAAACCATGAAAGGATTGTCTGAGAGCATTATACCAATTAGGTCGTGTGAGTGAATAAACCTAACTCATAAAAGAAAATTCCCTTATGAAATGGGGATGTGGTTGAAGGTTCCTAGTCAGAGTCCACATGGTATGAGTCCAAGTGGACCAATCGGATGAAGTTGACATGCAATAGGGGATCTTCCTAACATGTCTTGGATTTTTTCAGACATGTCTCAATTTTCAACCCTACTTACTTGGGGTGTCAACCTATCATAATAAACAAATCTAAGGGTGTTTTCCTGACATGTTCACAATGCCTTGCATGACCTAAGTTGGAATTCCCAAGATCTTATACATGAAAAAGTGGACATGACTTGGGTCTTTGACATGATGAAACTAATTATCTCAAATTCATCCTCATGAGTGAATAAATCAGGTCCAATATGATTCACAAAATTAAATTCGACATGTCTGAGGCTTTATGTATGACCAAAGAAGACATGACCATGCATTGTGGCATGATCAGCCTGAATTGTCTTTAGACTGTCACATTCCGATGGTGACATGTCAATGGGAAATCTAATGACCATACCGACATTTTGATAATATTCCACTAGATCATCAGGGATTGTCTTCAGATTATCGCGTGACAATGTAGACATGTCAAGGGACTTTCTCCTAATCAAATTGGATTGTCTTCAAATTGACATATGATAATAGTGACATGTTAACCAGCTTTCATAAGATGAAATTAAATTTTCCAAGGCTTGTCTTGTGAACAACATGATATTCCCAAGGCTACCCGAGGACATTGTGATATTAATGGAATTTCATGTGATTTGGCGTCCTTAAAATTATCTCATTGTGAGTCTCACAGACATGTTTAGGATCTTTTTCTTCTTCGAATGTTGTGGGTGAATGTACAAAAAAATCATTCCTTATGTTGAATGGGAAACATACTTGTATAAGGAGTGTATATAGATAGTGGGTTCATTCCACATCGGCATATCCCATGTTCTTCACAGAAATGTGAGGGATTGTCCATGTGTTTCACATCCATGCACCTATGGAGGGGTGTACACATGATGGGATCATATGGAGGTTCCAATTCATGGAACCCACATGACCTTAGAGGGGGTATTGCAATTGACTATTCGATCATGATTTTGCATATTTTTTAGGAACTATACACTATAAAGTGTGTACACTACATGAAGATGGTTCATAACACATGACTCGCACAATATTATCATTTCTTTGCATGACGGGGGTGTCGGTAGGGATGTTGCGTGTCGATGCGGCTACTACCAAGGTTGTATGTAGAAATTGTGATACAAAGGAACTTCACACAAAAAAATGAGGGTAATTATTGGGATATATATATATATATATATATTGGCTATCAAATCCATGTTTAGAATCCTTCATGATCATAGGTTCATAAGAATGGCTCACGCTTCAGAGGGTCCTCATGGGGCTTCTTTTCTCATGCAATTTTCATTCCCTTTAAAAAGGATATTTCAAGGTAGACTATGATTATATCAAGGATCCTTGAGGGTTCCATATGCAAAATTTTACATTCACAAGGCTGTATTCAAGCACCATCCAAACATGGAACTCATGATTTCATGAGACCGAGGGTTAATACTACTAGTATGGGCATCCCGTGAACTTGAAGGCCTACATTATTCACCTTTTAAAAAATGGGTATCATGGTCTTAATATTTTCATGCGATCACATGATCAATTATTGGATCAATGTGGAAGATTTTCTAATCATGCACTAAGGGTGAGGGTTTTTGTTTCATTTAGTAGAAGAGCACTTGGAATATATGGTGCATGTCTTAAATCCAGCACCATGAGGCTGAATGAAAGAGCACCACAATATCGGGTTAGGGGAACCAAAAGAAAAAGGACCTACTTCATGTATGAGGTGCGTAAAACCAGGCCATGAAGATCTAGGGGAACCACACCATCATAGGCATGGATTTAAGGGCTCATGGTCATAGGTGAATGAGGTTGTGACAAGACTAAGGATTTCCATGGTCATCCTGTTCAAGAATGTATAGGGTATAAGGGAATCACTTGACATTATCCTATCATGTGATTGTGTGGTCTTAAGGAGATCACAAGATGATTTCTAGTGAGAGGGCCCCTTAATTTACTTTAATATTATCTCTAAAGGTGGTGACTAGATTCCGCTTCTCTATTGTTTTTCTCTGCTTCTTCATCTTCTCACTCACTTATTTCATTTTCATGATAGGGGAAAGGTATTTATAGGTGAATTCAGGCTAAGGGTGCTACTTCTTTGTACGGGGTGGATGCCTCATGCACCAGAAAGAAAACCTATTATTCATCGCATGATCATTTTATTTGATCATCTGATGCTCTAATTTCCTTTAGTGATGTCATATGACAACCTCTAATAAATCTAATTTAATTCAGATAAAAAACATTTAAGAGGTGGAAGGGATCACAGTTATAAACTCCTCGCAGTGACTCCAGTGATTGTATCCTCTTCAATATCATGATCAAAAGATGATCATGCGATGTCCTTATGTACTGGTGGGATATCTTATTACATTCCACTAATGTTCATGGTTGGATGTCGCAACAACTCATGTTATTTTTCTCAGACTCTCTTGACTATCAACAAAGGGTTAGAGATGGCTATCAAGGTGATCACTGAGTGATTTTGCGACTGATATCAAGTTTCCATGTTGAACCATTGATGTAAGAGGGTGATAGTCAATCGGGAGGATGAGGATAAATGTATCTTGTGGCACAAGATTGATTTTTAATTTGGGCAGTGCAAGATCAACTCATTTCAAACTCACGATGTGTGAGATTGAAACAGATGACTCAGATCATCGAGAGGCATGATCAAATGTCTGCGCTTCTATCACTTGAACAGATTATGTGAAAATTACATCCCACATATAAATTTATTCATTTAATCCCTCCGATATAGAATCCATTCAGTGACTTATACTTCATTGATCTGAAAATGGGTTTTGGTACCTGTACCACCTACAAACACCACCACTTTGGGCTTCGGTTCTATGGGATGTTATCCCAATCTATGCATGGCTCTGACCTCATGCACTATATGGGCCCTATAAATAGGGTCACCTTCTTCCCTCAAGAACTATTCCCTCTGTCCTCTGGCTGGACTAGGCTAGCTCCCATTGGACATGGTCAACTTCGGTCAAACATGTTCTTGTGGTCGAGCCCTATTCTGGTTGTCTAGTAGATCGACCCAATTTTTAGTTAGGGTCCAATAATAATAATTAAAAAATATTCTTAAGTAAACAATGGACATAAGGCCCACACATATATTTCCTTAAACCAAATCCTAATCCTTCATTTATTCCATTTCCAAGTTCTTTATTCAAATCACTTCAATATGTTTTACAAACATCCCATTTCTTGAATCTTCAATGAAAAAGTAAAATATGCACAATTATGGGTGACAAAAAAATGCCCCCTTTGAATGAGATTCATTTAGAATGAAAATAATATAATTATAAGGTAATATTAGATCACTTTACCACATATCTAAATATCTAAATAGATTTAATATTGATCTGCATGAGATGGTATGTCTCGAGTATGTCACTGAGGAATATGAGGTTCTATGAAGATGATACTTTTAGCCATGAGTGCTTGGATGAAACTTTGTTGGGTAGGGGATTTGAATTAAGGAATGGAAATTATTAAATTATAATGTTTATAAACTCTAGAATGGAATAGGGATTGGGTGGAATGGAAATTTTGGCTGCATCCAAAGTATGGTACTTAGACGTCTCTACGTATCTCGTGATAATGGGAATCAATCCGTACATAGTTTTAGAATATACCACTGCATGGATAAAACTCATACACATGGAACATAGGTTCATAGATAATAAAATATATGATTAATGTACTTATATAGATCTCTATCATACATATGAAGGGGAATGTCATTATTTTATGATGAAATCTCAGATAGAGATCAATGTCTTGGTGAAGATGCTGCTCAGATCATCCATGATACAAATACTTTATGCATAAAACGAAATAGATCCAATCACCTAGATTTGTGTACTTAAAATAAAATAGGTTTCTCTTGTGAAATATTCACAAATTCAAATTGACATGAAATTATTTATTGATGCACTTGATCTAGTTGTGTTGATATCATCTGATTTACATGGATAATTCAGGCATGGTATCTTTCATGAAGGTAGAATGATTTAACTTCTACATATTTCAAGGGACTTAGAGATGACAACTTGATTTTTTATAAGGATATATGGTGATCCCCAAAAGATCTTTACCTAATTATTTTCCCCTATATTTTTCCCTAAGATTCATATAAAGGAAGAATTAGTCGGTATGGACTTAGATTTTTCTCAGGATGCATTATTATAGGTTTTCAACATAAAAATTCTTATGTCTACTTTTGTCTTATAGATGCTCAATATTGTGTGGGTCACACAAATTTTATGTCCAGAGAGAAGAGACTCGACTTTTTCCTAGGATTAATTTATCGGGTTTTCATCCTGGTGAATATTATGTATTTTTAGTTGGATATTTTAAGGTCTTTCAAGATAGATCATCACTGTGTTGTAGTTTAGAGTATTTTAGAGTAAAAATTTATTATGATATATTCTAGGGCATTTTATCTTGGACCTTTGATGTACTATAGTATATGGTATTCTATCTTGAAACTTTGATGTGATTTAGTTTATAGTCTTCTAGCTTAGACTAGATTGATGAATATTAAACATTAGGTAGAAATATTAATGATAACTCAAAACACTCTGGGATGCTGAGTTCTACCATGGTGTTTCCAAGGCTCATGAGGATTGGAGTTCCTTTCATAAAAGGAGGATATACCCATAGTTGGTAGGTCAAAAAATTTATGTATAACTAATATGGACAAATAAAGGGGTCTCCATTCTTTTTTAAGGGTCATGGATGATTTTTTGGAGGATTTTTGGTTGAGGATGAAATACAAGGGATGCTAGGTCCATTTGGATATCTGGAGTATGGGTGATATTAATCATATGCACAGGAGCTTGAATATATTGGTAAAATAATGGGGAATACATACTAGAGATGACTCAAAACACTATAGGGTGATGAGTTTCACTATTGCATCATCGTGGCTCACAAGGATTGGAGATCCTTTCTTGAAAGGAGAAGATGCATATGATTGGTAGGTAAAATCCCTTATGAATTATTCTATAGGGATTAAATTTATGGACAAGTATAGACAATACCCACTCCTTTCTGAGGTTCCTGTAATATTTTTCAAAGACTCAAACATCTAACCAAAGAAGTTGGGTATGGAAGAAAATCTATCTAGGAAGGGTTCTAACACCCTAGGTAAGTTTATATCTTAATTTTTAATCTCAATCCTTATGCCCTGTGGTTTCAAATCATGAGGTGGGGGCCATCAAAGGTTTTATAATGGAGTATCAAATCATTACTTTGATAAAGGGTACAAAATGTGGTGATGTATTGTTGAGGATGTCTAATATGATTGAATTGTTTGGTATGGGGATTTTAAATAATGGTCTGAAGTTCCCAGGTCATCCGTAAGGTATCGAACAATCATACTGGGGATGAACCAAAACAAAATTGGGTGATGAGTTCCACCACGGTGACATTATGATCATAATAATCATAAATCCCTTTATACTGGGGAAAGATGTCTCTAGTTGGTGGGTCTAAGCCATTTTGTATCAACAACATGGATGAATTGAGAGACATTTTTTCCTTTTCAAGGGTCATGAAAGGTTTTAATTAGCCAAAGTCACTTTAAATCATGAAGTGTGATTCATGGAGAATGGAATAACCAAGAAGGGTTCAAGAACACTAAAATTTGTTTCACCACCTAGAGAACATATTCTCATGGTGAAGAGATGTGAAAAATCGCTACTCTATCTTTCCTACTAGACCAGGGGGTCCAAATAACGTAACATAGATTTTTCTAGGGCTACAAAGTAAGACCTATGAGTTTTTTTCCTTATTTATTTGCACCCTCATTTTTCCTAAACACTATAGATGAAGAGTTTAGTGAGAAAAGACTTGACTTTTGCTCAGGACACCCCTTATGGGTTTTCAACCAGAGAAGTTTTGTGTCTCTTTTTCCAGTAGTTTAAGGTCTTGTGATTTGAAAAATTATAGGCTATATTTTAAGGTCTTAAATATTTGAACAATGTGTAGGGAGTTTAAGGTTTTGAAACTCATGGACCTAATTTGAGGGATGTTACATAAGATCCTGATTAGAATACCCAGAGCCAAGTGTACTTCAACATCCTTTCAGAAAAGGAGATGAAGATGTTGTAAATCATGGCTTGAGGCACTCTGGTCATGAGTAATGATATGTGAAAATAATAATGGTGATGAAAAAAAACCATCAATTACTGAGTTATTCTATGGTGAAATCAAGCTCACAAGGAATATAAATCTCTCCTTACAGATCCAAGATGTCTCTGGTTGGTGGGTCTAATCCCTTCTACATCAATAGAATGGAAAAACCGGGAGATATATCATCCTTTCAAGGACCATGAAAGTCTTAGAGAAACATGAGGTTCTCAATATATAATGTGTGGTATATGGATTGAGGTACTTTAAAATATGAAGGATGCTCCCCGTACACTATTTGACTGGGGAACGACTCTTGAAGTCTTTTGATAAGGAATGATAATGGGTGATGGCCTGCACATTTTATCATCATGTAGTGGGGATTTATTTTCTTCTGTGCAGTTTAACATCATGATGTAAGGTAATTTTCATTACAGTTTATCATTATGTGGTGAGGACATTACCTTAAAGTTTAACATCATGTGGTAAGTACATTTTTGTTGTGCAGTTTTAATGTCATATGAATAGGATGTTTTCCTTATATCTTAGGGTAATGTGGTAAAGATGTGGGAACTAATGTGAAAAATTTTGCAATACATATTACATGTATAGTCAATATGTATATAGAACTAGCTCATATATAGGAAAATTATTCTTGTATTGCTCAGCCCCTATGCAGGTGGGGTGCATTTATTCTTGTTGATTATTGTAGCTAAGCCCAGGATTGGAGATATGAGTGTCAATAAATATCATGAGATAGTTGAAATCAAGAAACATGTAGTTCTCAAGGGGATGTACAGTTTAATGTCATGCAGTATTGACATGGGCTCCCCATTTTGAAATGTTATTTTTGCCGCAGGGCCCATGAATGAATATATGGGTGTCACTATATATCCCATGGTGATAGGAATCAATCCACATGTTGCTCTTAAGAAATATCCTTGCATAGGTCTAACCTGTACGCAAAGACAGGGACATTTTCATACTTTTTTGTTGTGACTAGACCTGGGATTGGAGTTTTGGGCATTGATACATATCATGTGAGGATAAAAATCAATTCATACATAGTTATTTAATGGAAAGCACTCTGCATAGGTTTGATTAATACATGGAGGTGGGCATTTTTTCTATTGATTTTTTGTAGTTTGGATCAGGATTGGTGATCCAGGTATCATTACATATTCTATGGTGACATGAACTAAGGCACACATAGTTCTTGAGTGGAAGTGTGGAAGGGGACCAACACCAACCAATGTAGGCCTCTCGAGCAAGGTCCTTGGAAACATTAATTTTTATGTCCTGAAGAGGACATCAACCATGTAGTTTTATCATCATTAAATGATGACTCATGGTATTTCTCTTATGGCCTTTGATTTATGATTATTATGATCTTGTAATGAGCCTTCATGCCTTATTTGTGTGGGGAAACACTAATCAGAATTCCTAAGCTCATGTGAGCTATGCTCGGTGTGAGAAACTAGGATTGTAAAGGGTTCCTCTTACTATGTAGGGAAAATTTAAGGATATAATAGGGGGATTTTTTATCATGGGGTGGATAGAATGAGATATAGGATCTAGGCGTCCTTACACATCTTATTGGAAATGAGAAACAATCCCAAGATAGTTCTATAAAACCCATAAAGTTTTAATGTCATGTAGAAAGGACATCATCCATGTAGTTTTATGTCTTCCAGCAAGGACGTGAATACAGATGGATGGGATAGAAAATAGGATCTAAGAATCCCTATGTATCTCATTAGGATGAGAATATATCCATTCATAGTTCTATAAAACTCATGTAGTCTAATTTTGTTCATAAAGTACTTTAGCCATACAATTTGATGTCTTACGGTAAGTTTGAGAATTAATGTGGTTAGGATAAGATATAGGATCTAGAGTCCATTTGTATATCATTAGGATGAGAATCAAGCCATGAGTAGATCTAGAAAACTCTTTCATTCTAATGTCTTGTGAAGAGGACATCAACCATAGAGTATTATGACTTGCAGTAAGGATGTGAATATAGGTGGCTGGGCTAAGATAAAAGATATAGTGTCCATATGTCTCTGATCAGGATGAGAATCAATCCATACATAGTTATAGAAAAGCTGTGTAGTTTAATATCATGTGGACAGGACATCAACCATGTAGTTTAACATCTTTTGGTAAGGTTGTTATCTATGCAGCTTATCATCTTGTAGTGAGGAAGATGGTCATGAAGTTTAAGGTCTTGCGGTAAAGACATTAGCCATGCAGTTTAATTTCATGCAGAAAAGAAATAATCCATGTAGTTTAAAATCTTGCAGTAAGGATGATTGTTATGCATTTTAACATCTTGGGGTTAGGACAACAATAACAACTTATCAGGAGAGTGACTCTTCTAATGCATATCGTATAAATATTATGCATACTGTATGAGTTTCGGGATCCTTCAACTCTATTAGGACTACACTTACAAGTATCTCCAACCAATCATTAAAGATAAAGTATCTCACTATTTTGTGGTTCAGACGTTGATGGTAGGGGAAATGGTTTTCATGGACTTTCAACCCCACCTCATTCAACTTTCTTATTATCCAGAGTTCCACCAAAAAAATTTCCATGGAACACTATAAATACTTGGTGGATGAATTTTTTAGAAAGAATAGGTTTTATTGAATATTTCATGGAAATATGGTTTCTTATCCATGGAAGGTATGTGACTCATTCTCCACTTCACAACATGTGTGTCTTGTTCACATCGTTTAGATGACTAGAGAGGTGATTCAGGTGTTGGTGGTTCCGATATCCCCATGTCCATCCATACCTTTACCCAATATTTAAAGTAAAACAACCTTCTACAATATGTCTGAGATGTCTATGATAAGGACAATGATTGTCATGGCATTCCATCCTTTCCTCACTTGACTTTCTCATTTTTGGGAAATTTATCAAACCATTTTCCTTGACATAGTTGACATAATTGAGGACATGTATTTACTAGAAGGAATATTATTTTCACTGTCCATCTTCAAAAGATAAGAGATCATGCTTCTTCTCCCTTAGGTTATCTATACCTCTATTTGTATGGGTGTATGGTTCATCTGGATTACTGAGGTACAGAGTCCCAGTATTTAATAGCATGGGGGGAGGTGTTGAAGCATTGGGGGTCTTGGATAATTCATACTCTTCCCACTAATTAAAAGACCCTGAATATACTATAGTAATTGTGGAAACATATGAGAAAAGATGGTTTATAGAATATCCTCAACGAGGAGGTGGAAAATATAAGGCTGTGGGTTTTGAAAATATGAAAATTCAACCATACCTATGGGATGGGGTGAGGTGGAATAATATATGGATTTAACATAATGATGGGATAAAAAATATGAAAATTTCCCCAGCCCTATGGGGTGATGTATTTCAATATAAGTTGGGATTCCATAGGTAGAAACTGGCACATCATCCTGAGGTAGGGATCACATGAGTATTTCTATAATTATTTCCAAGATATCCTTGTACTCTTTTTGGAGTTGAGTGATCTATTATTTTGTAGAAATTTCCTTGTCATATTCAAGGGGATGTCTAAAGGATCCACAAAACACCCTCTCCTATTTCGGTGGTAGGGTGAGTAGATGATGATGGGAGTTCCAATGTGGAACCCAAAGACTGAATCCACTACTGGAACTATACATATTATCCATTATTATTACCATCTGAAATACCAATATAGTCAGTAACACCTTCTGCAGATACTGAAAAATACCACTGGGCCTTTCTTTTCCTATGTCAGAAGTAGAGGGTAGGCCAACCTTTTTTGACTTAGATGACTATAGGAGGTTATCATTATACTATTTAGGAGTGTTATCTTCTGGATCTGATGAATATTCTTTAGATCCGATTGATATCATATTTATTGAGACATATGTGGGAAGGTGCTCCTCCTCGATAGAGTATATCATATAGTCGGTTGGTGCCTAGTGTACCATTTGTGGGGTTAGTTCCCATGTTAAAGATGATCCCATGTTAAAATATGGTAAAAAGTCCCCCAAACATATCAGTTGGGGTGCTTCCTAGGTTTCCACAATCATCAAGGATAGCTGTGATGATTTAAGGGGATCTTATCTAGTGAAGATATGAGATTTATTTTGGGCCACTGTTAGGATACACTGGTGGGCCTCAGAAAAATTTAAAATAGCAGCTATATAATCCTTATTTGGAGTTTCATTATTTAGATACACCTAGCGGGATCTCCTATATGGTGCTCCAACATGAACACTTGGTGTAGGAATAACCTCCTATATATATGCTTATGGAATCATGGTCACATGTTAGTGTTGATGGTCAGAATGGATGGGAGCCCTACTAGGAAGATCCTGAGTGATTCAATTGACTTGAGGATTGTCCTTACCCACCTTTCCAAGGTAGTGAAGGTATATATTCTACACTCTAGGGATAGTCTCCCAAAGTGGGTGAATGTGGAAATAAGGGCCACTTCCTCACCTATGTCCTATTATGGGAAATATGGAAGGTGGAAACTCATCCTATGAAGGATTTTATGAGTTAATTAAATATTTAAAATATAGTTCTTAATGTGATATTATCTAGGCATGATGTTCACCAACTGATACTGGAAGTCGGGTGTTAGTGACAACGTACGTTGAGGCCTCATGGCTAAAGCAGCTTGTCCAAGGATCTCAAAATCCATTGACACATTTGTTGATGTAATTTTGGTTTTGAGGAATATGAGAATTCTTAAAAAGGAGAAAGAAACCTTGTTAGTGAAACATCAGATATAATAGTACACATTCGATCAAAAACTTTCATAGTTAAAGGATAAAGAGGTAGTACCTTTTTTACACAATTTTTAGTATTGTTATAAGAAATGTGTTGGTTTCACCATTTTGTTGCATAATGAGTGAAGAAAAATGGTCCTGAAAAGAACATGAAAATTTATACTTTTTAACCCATGAAAGGGATGAAACAGTTAAAGAACTTCATTTCAGGTTCACCATTTTTTTTGTCGGGAAATGATTTGTGTTAGGGTTTTTGGTGCCCAATGGTTTGATTGATTATAGGGGGTTCAATTACTTACCCACAAATTAACATATAGTTTCCCATTTGATAATCCTCCAAATAAACTCCCAATGGTTTCCAAATCCATAAATAAGCATAGAATTTATTTCCAAAGGTAGGTGGTACTTTGGGGTTTCATGCCCAACAATGCTTCGGAACTCACATTGGATGAGAGGATGGGAGGCAGGGTTCATCTCACCCTTTTGGGGGGAAATGTTCCCTACTCCAAGACTCTATTATATATTTAAGATATGTTCATGAAATCTTTCCCAGACCCCAATACATGAATTTTTACCCCCATGTCAATTACTTGATTATGAACATGTATCGATAAGAACAAGTTCAAGCATTTCATGAGTTCTCTGTCGATCTATTATTTATTTATGATACTTTGGGTTATGACCATATTCAGGTACTCCGGAATTTATTATTTTCTAGGAAGGCAGTTGGTTTTTGGAATTGTGATAGAACCTCTATGAGGCATCCTATGTATCCTACAAAAGTAGGAATCAAAACCTACGTAGTTTGTTTGACATAGTTTAAGGTCGTGTGTGTAGACCCGTCCATGTAGTTTGACGTCATACAATAAGGATGTAAATATATGGTTGGGACCTCAGTGAGGTGTCCTACATATCCTATTTGACATAGGAATCAAAGTCTATGTAGTTCTTATAATGTTCTTCTATATCCTAAGAGATAAAAAAAGTGGACCTATGGGGGACTTATGCATATAAGACTGCCCTAGATTGCTTTTTTTAGGAGTATAAACCTTTCAGCGGTGATGAGGCGTAATCTGAATTACATACCAATGGTTAAGATCCCATACTAGGAGAATTATGAACATGATTTTGATACAATCATCACTGGTCTCTATGCTCACATGAGCCATGATCGATATGAGAAACAAGATATATTGATAGATTATACTGGGAAGGGTCTTGATGAAGGAGGCGAGACGTTCTCTATCTAAGTCTCGACACCTTTAGGGTATCAGATATATCGACTGAGCCACTATCAGGTGTATATATTCTTTCTCATGGTCATTTTGACTGCTATAGGTTTCCAATGTAAAGGATGCAATGAGGATTGGTGTGAGTGGCATAAGCTTAGAGGTCTTTAACAGTGTGGTAGGTGCATACAGATCCACGATGGTGATCACCGATGCAGCCGACGGCATGAATTTGGTGGTGGAAACCAGTGTGGATGGAGAGGGCAATGTGATGAAGGTGTCATCTGGTAGCATGAGGGTAGTGGATACTGGTGCAGATGACATAGGCAACACGATATCGATGACGGTGGGACCTAGTGTGGGCAGTGCGAGTGGGGTGCATAGGTCCACGCTATTGTCTGAAGTGATGCCCACAAGAATGGACCAAGTTTATAAATATATGGAAGAAGATATGATTCCTATGGGTGGCATGTAGTCCTTACCAGTGGTTGATGGGGTGGATGGAAGTCATATGGTGGTAACTATAGATTGTGCGGTTGTAGTTGATGATAAATTGAATGACTTGTCTGTAGGGAAATTGAAGCTGGCTAGACCAGACGTAGCAGCTGCCAAAGCTATAGTGACACACCCACTCCCTGAGGCTAAGAAATATGATATAATAAAAAGTTACTTTTCATATGTTAAAGTTTATTCTCAAGATTTAATGGTCAATAAAGGAGACACTACCCACGTGACCGCTAATAGAGAAGCGATTCTTGACATATTCAAAAATTTTAAACACTCCATAATTGCTAGGCTTATTACTTCCACTGAAGAAAAGCCTTGAAATATTTTTTATTTATTTAAGAAGCTGGCCTCTATATGGGGATTTTCTAGATGGAGATGAATTCCCCTGGTTTGAGGTTTCTTTCATATCATTTTCAATCAGTGGATATAAAGCAGAGGGTATGGGGGATTAGATCAATTTCCTTAATGTTAGGTATGATATGATTTAAAGATTGGTATTTTCGGTTTAATACTTTAACCATAAAAAATACTAGATCTCAAGTCTAGATCAAAATTATTATCCTTAATTTTATTTTGTGGCATCCTAAAATATTTTTGATAATGCATCTTTTATGGGAATTCAGATCAATATGGATAGGAATACTGAGAATGCCAAATTTGGTCACTGTTCTAGGATTATGGTTGAGGTTTACATGAGATCTAGCTTGTTCTGTAATGTGGTTTTGTCATAACTGGAAGATGAAACTCATTTAAAAGTGTAATATTAAAGACTTCCTAACTTTTTTCCGAAGTGTCAAATGATTGGCCATATCAATGATAAATGTCAGAAGTCTTTTGTTTTCAATTTTTATTCCCCCAAAGGGAACCTGGACAACTTTTATAGGATGAAATTGAGGATATAGTCTACCAAATACAATATGGACTAGATTATTGATAGAAAACCCACTATTGACAAAGGAAATGTGTTGATTAGAGATGGATCAACTAAGGAATTGACAGAGGAGACTCATGTGTCAGGGGGGATGGACCCAGAGATCCAAGTGGATGAGGGAATCCGTATACAATGAGTGACTTTAGAGCATAAATCCAACCATTCAATTTAAGGGAAATATAATCTAAGTGATGGGAACATTTCATGGATTCAAGGGGAACTCAATAAATTAAGGAAAACCTAGGGTGTCCATGGAAGGTGGGATGACATTGAGGATGATTCCAAAAAAAACCATCATATAGTCTTGTATTTTAAAAGGGAAAATTTATGTTGTGGATGATGAATTTTTCCACCAATTCCTCCTAGGAATGTGAGATGAAGGAAATACAATTCCTATCTCAAGCTGACTATGATAACCAGTTCTCAAGGCCCCTAGATGATTCCTACTGGTATGGTGATTATGATGATTCCTATCAGTTTGATTATGATTTTTGAAATCCTTTAGTATCACTTGGATTGAGAGTATGATTCTTGTGTGACCCCATCCATCACCTTCCAGTACTTTCTCTTCCCTTTTTTACTAAGTGGGATCTTTCGAAACATTTCTGATATTTTAGTTCATCCTCCAACTTGCTGATGGGTTTTGTGGTACTTAAGGAAATGATAGAGGATTATACTTAAAATTATTCCCAGGAAAGACACAAATTATTTTTTTCTGATGAATGAGGAATAATGTAAAAACTATGGGAGAATTTAATCCATTAAGTAAGGAATACTAGGGTAATGAAGGGACTTACACTGAAGTGGATTCCCATTGGAGATTGTACCTTAAGAAGGCATCCTATGTATCCCGATTATGGTGGGAATCAAATTTTTCATAGTTCATTTATCCCTTAAACTGCTAATGGGATAATTTGGATGTTCACACTCAAAGACATTATCATTATTCATAAGGTTTTAGGAATGTTAGAGGCTTATACCAGTATAGGTGCCCTAGTGATTGGGGATTACACATAGAGGATTCCCTTTGATCGGGGATTATGCACTAAGGATGCATATACATCAGGGGACATATCATGTTATATCAATAATCATAGCTTACACACTGAGGTTTCCCTTTGATTGGGGCTTATACACTGAGGCTTCCCTATCCTATACTAATTCCTTGTCATCTAATGGACAAAGATAGGTGAAAACTATAAAAGGTTTGTCCGAGATCATGAGACCTATAAGTTTTTTTGAGTGCATAACCCTAGATCATCAAAGACACTTACCTTATAAAAAGGGGATACAACTAAAGGTTTTGGGTTGGTTTCTACATGGAATGAGTCTAAGTGGTCCTTCCAAATGAAGTTTACATGTTGTAAGGGATATACCTGTCATGTCTTGGATGCTTTTTGGACATGTCACAATTTTATTCTAGATATACTTTGGGTGTCAACATACCATGACACACCTATCTAAGTGTGTCTACCTTATATGTTCACAATACCTTAGCTATCCTAAGTTGGAATTCACATGATATTCTATAAAACCAAAGTGTACATGTCCATGTTCTTTCACATGATCAAACAACATGTCTTTGATTCCATCTTGAGAGTGAAGTTTGTATGTCCAAGATGATTCACATAATTAAAGTGGACAGTTCTGATTCATTACTCATGATCGAAGAAGACATTACCATGGACTTTCGAATGATCAAACTAACTCATATTGAGACCCTTGCATGACAGTGATGACATGTAAATGGGAAATCATGTGATCATGATGACATGTTGATAATCCACCATGAGATCATCTGGACTTATCCTCATATTTTCGTGTGGCAATGTTGATATGTTAAGGGACTTTTTCCTATTCAGCCTATCCTATCTTTAGACTACCATACAAAAATAGTGACATGTCAACTAGCTATCGCGATATCAACATGAGTTGTCCAAGGCTTGTATTATGACTGATATGATATGTCCAAGGCTAATTGAGGACATCATGAGATTAGTGGAGAGTCTTTTTATCATGTTTCCTTAAAATACTAAGATGGTAGTGTCTCTTGGATATATTTATGATCTTATGATTGTTCAAATGATGAGGGTACATTCCAAATTGATCATGACCTAAGTTTCATGGGAAAAATTATTATGGAAAGAGGGTTTATGGATAATGGGTTCATTCCACCTTCACATCTCCTAGGATCTTCATGGTAATTTGAGGGCTCGTCTGTGGGTGTCACTTCCATGCACCTATGGAGTGGTGAACACATGATGGAACCATATTTAGGTTCCAGTTCATGTGACCTACATGACATCTAAGGGGGTCTTGTGATGGATTCTTCGATCACGACTTGTTCTATTTTTCGAGGCTGTATAAACTAGAGAGGGTATACAATGCATGAATAAGGTGAATGACATTTGATTCACACAACCTTATCATTTTCTTTTAATTTAGGGGGTGTTTGTGGGGATTCTTTATGTTTAGGTGGCCACTCCCAAGGCCACATTAAGACATCAAGACATAAATGATTTTCACATCATAAAACTAAGGGCAAGAATATGGGATATCTGTCTTGGGTTCCAAAGCCAAGGGTGGAATCCCACTTGATCATGGGTTCACGAGAATGGATCACACTGCATAGGGTCCGGATGAGGATTCTCTGCTCATGTGATTTTCATTCCCATCAAACGAGGTCTTGTGAGGGAGCCTACAACCATATCAGGGATCCACAAGGGAGCCACATGCTAAGGATGTCATGACCAAGGCTACATAAAAGAACCATCTTGATAGGGAACTAAAAAATTCATGAGTCTGAGGTTCATTACTACCAAAATGGGCACACTATGTGCCCAAAAATATTTATTATACACCTTATAATAAAGGGATATCATGGTCTTCATATTTTCTTGTAATCACATGATAAAAAATTTGATCATGTAGAAAATTTTCTAATCCTGCATAGAGGTTGAAGGTTCACATTTCATGGTGAAGAGGAGTGCATGGAATATGTGGTGCATGTCTTAAAGTCTGCACCACAAGGATGAGAGAAGGATCACCACAATATTGGGTAGGGCACTATGAATCCTAGGACCTCTTTCATGCACGGGGTGTGTACAACCAAGATATATAGACCTAGGATAACCATGCCATCATATTTATGGATTTATGGTATCATAATCACAGACACATGAGGTCATTGGGAGACTAAGTATTTTCATGGTCGACCTATTCAATACAATACGGGGAACAAGGGACTCACATGACATTATCCTATCATGCGATTATGTGACCTTATAGAGATCACATGATGGGGTACCTTAAATTTACCTATAAAAGATCTCTAAAAGAGGTGACTAACTTCTTATTCTTTGTTTCTCCCTCTTCTCCCTTGCCTATGTATTTTTCTTGATTGGAAAATGGTATTTATAGGTGAAGTCGGCCTGAAGCTGGAGCTTCTTTGTCTGGGGTGGACACTATGTACACCAGTGAGAAAAACGGTTCTTCATCGCATGATGATTTCATTTGATCATGAAATTATTTGATTTCCTTCCATAAATCCACATGACAACCTTGGATAAATCTGGTTTAATTCAGATGAAAAATTATTTAGGATGTGGAAGGGATTGCAGTCGTAAAATCCTTATAGAGACTCCATCGACTGTCTCCTCCTCGATCATGTGATAAAAGGATGATCATGCGATTTCCTTGTGCACTAGTGGGATCTCTTGTGGCATTCCATAAGTGTTAATGGTTAGATCCTATGGTGGATTGTGTTAGTTGTATCAGACTCACTCAAATATTAAGAAAGTATTGAAGATGGATAGCATGGTGATCACCGAGTTATCATGTAGCTGATATAAACTTTCCATGACGAAATAGTGGTGTGGGAGTGTGAAAGTTGAGTGGGAGGTTGAAGATGAAGGTCTCAAACTATGTGAGATCAGTTTTGAATTTGTGCAGTATGGTACTGACTCATTTTGAACTCACAATGGGATGGGTTGAAACAGATGGCTCTGGTCATTAGGAGGTATGATCAGACAACTATAATTCTATCACATAAATAGTACATGTGAAAATTCCATCCCACATTAAAATTTATATCATGCATCTCTCAGTTATATAAACTATTATATGACTACTACTTCATCGAACCAAAAATTGTGTTCGACACCCATACCACCAACACACACCACGACTATATGATTTGGCCCTCCATGACTTCATCCTAAGCTATGTGAGGCTCCGAACTTATGCACCATGAGACATATACATGATCCCTCCTACTTCATATAGGAATAACTCACTATATCCTCTAGCTATCATAGGCTAGCTCCCACTAGGCATGGTCAACTACAGTACCAAATGTTCTTGTGGTTGAGCCCTGGTCTGGCTAGCCAGGGTATTGGCCTAATTTTTTGTTTGGATACAACAATAAAAATTTAAAAAAAATATTAAGTGGAAAAAGGATACAAGGACCACACATATATTCCCTTAAACCAAATACTATGCTAACATATATTATATTTTCTTATTCTCTATGAAAATTACTTCAATGTTTTTCAAAGTCTTCACATTTTTTGAATCTTCGATGGTAAAGTGAAAGATGAACAATTATGGATGCCAGAACCTAATAACTTAGATTATTCCCTAACTTGTGTTATATGTATTTTTTGGGGTTCCCTAGGAGACATTGTTCTGATATAGAGTTCCTATATTTCTCTCTCTAAATATAATATTAAAGCCATGGTGTTCTAGTGGATGTATGTTATGAACTAAGATACTTTCGATTATATCCAGTCTTATTTATATTGATTTATCTTGATTTTTTTCTTAAGGTAGTATTTTTTTTGAGATTTTTATTTTAATGGATCATTTATGTTTTTTTCTAGGAGTAATGCCTTGTTGATATATCTTTGAGACTGTAATGATAGTTTTTATATAGTTTTTGGGTTTCAGTGAATTTCATTATAATCCTTTTGACCTTTTGGTGATATTTATTTTATGTTGAGTTTCTTAATTCTATATGATTATTGTAATGGTTTATTATTTTGGAGGATTTGGATTTTATTATAATTCTTAAATAGTGGGGAGACCACCATTGATTTTACCTTTTAATTTATAATTTACCAGATTTCTTGTAGAAATAGTAGTGTAAGGTTTAAAGATGAATTTCATATTTTTTAAATGAAACTTCCCTGTGATGGGATGTTCCTTATTTGTTTTTGTGTTCTTTTGATTATGTGATCAAATGTCTCTTACGGATGTTTTTTTTGTGTTTAAAATTATGGTTTTTTTTGTATCACGAACTTTCATATTGAGGATGGAGTTCTTGATATTTGGGTCTTTGGTTTCTTAGGTTCCTCAAGAGAGATAATTGAGTTTGTCTATTTTATCCTCCAAGTTATTTCCATGTATTTCCATGTTTTCTGGAGTTATTATGATCATGAGGATGAAAATAACCAATATTTATTTTATAAACCTTTCCCACTAGGAGTTTTCTTAGGGAAAAATCATTATAGAAATGACAATTTTAACACCCAAACATTATTTGATTCTGATTTATTTATCCATTTATCTATTATTAATATTTTTCTTCATCCATAAATTTTTACATTGAAATTTTTAATAAATGGGTGAGTTTTTCTTATTACATGGCTAGCACTTGGTTAGTGAAAATTGTGAAATGACTATGTGAGTGTGTGTGATTTTTAGAAGAACTATTTTCATGTTTGGAACATGGTTTGTATAACTGAGTGAGTAAACTATGTGAGGTTCCTAATTTGTTCAGTATAGGTCACATGGTTGGTGCAACATTTAGTAAATCATTCGACCAAATTATATATACAATACAAGTCTTAAAAAATGTGAATTGACTATGTTTCCCCCTCTACAAATTTAACCTTTTGGGACCTCCTTCAACCCCTCTCAATCCCATCTAGTCATGGAATATATCCCCTTTGACATCCCCATCCCATAGTAAATTTCATAAGTTTTACTCATGATTTTAGTTGTGATATCTATGGTAATCTACTTTATACCTCTCCCTTCACTTTTTTCCATCTTCTTTCTTCTTATTATTAAGCTAAAAAGATCTTGGTGGACTAGAGTTTCTTATGAACAAAATTTAATTATGTTTTTTTCATTTTAAGGATCCATGTGTCCTTTTAAAAGTTAATTTTTCATTGTTAAGGTGGATTTACAATGATAATAGAGAGGGAGTCATGTTTTAGGTCGGTTTTCTCCGTGTAATAATATTTAACACTAAAATCACAATTGTTTTTAACATATTCTATAAGTGTTTTATGAGCCCTACCAAGTATGATTAATATTTTTTATAAATTATTTATGTTTTCTTTGAATTTCCTAGAATAAAAAGGGTTTTCCCTTTTTTCTAAGGATTACATTTTTTTCTAAGTAACCATACACAGTAAGTGTTTTTTTTAATATGTAATAGAATGTTTTAAATAAATTTAAATGAAAAGAGAGATGTTTTTTATTTTAAAATAGATTTTTAAGGGTTTTAACTTCAATGTTAAAGTCATGATTAGGAATCTTAAAATGATTTCTAGGTGGGATTGAAATAAAAAATGAATATTTCCTTCAGTTTTATTCATGTGTTGTGCTTGTTTTGAACTATTGAAGTCTGCGTATTATTGTTTAATGATATTATTGGATTTTTTTTAATTGGTGATTTAATATAACTTTGAAAGAATTTTTTTTCTTATTCAATGTGTTGATAAATGATTTAAAAAGGAATTTTGACTCTAAATTTATTAAAAATGGAGCCTCTAAAAGTAATTTTACTTTGTTCCATATTGATAGAATATGGGTTTGAAAGAGAATACAACTGTAACTATTTAATTAATGGATCTGTTATTATATGAACATAAGAGACCACGAGTGAGTGGGTAATTTAGAAAACCCTAATGTAGATTGTACACTAGCTAGGTAATGTTTTATAGTTAGGCTGAGTGAGCTAATACTATTTTTTATATTTCTCAATAGGGTTAAATTATATTCATTGGTTATCCTAAGAGGGATATTGGGATGGTAATAGGTTCAAATATTCCAACTAATGTACTTTTAGTGAGTTCTAGTTTCCTTATACCCATAGGTTAGAGCCCCATATTGTATGTGTTATATTTTTTGAGATGTGTTTATTATGACCCAAATATTTATTTGGATATTTGGATGTTACTTATTCCATGTTTCCCATAATTATAATTTATAGTTATCTTGTACATTTTATATTCCTTCATTAAAGTGATTATATTATTGGTTACATTTAGTCATTTTATTCCTTTGTTTAAGGGGATTATATTGTTATCTATGAATTATTTTGTTTGTGGTATGGATAAATTTTCAACTTTCATTGAGAAGGAGTATTTTTTAGAAATATATTATGAAAATAAAAAATTGTTTGTTATGTTTTTCCATAAATTTTGTTTTCCAAAACTATATATTTCCAAAGTATTTTCCATGTCTAAATATTTAATTCCATCCCTTAGTAAGAAATGGATTTTGAAAAGCGTGATCTCTATTTTTTGAATGGAACCATTTCAAATGTGAATGGCGTGCTATTAGTTTTTAATAAAGGTAGATAACTTAAATTTTTTAATTTTTTAAAAAACTAGCATGAAATGGATTTATGTTTAAAGATTATATATGGGGTGTGGGGAGGAAACCTTCTAGAATTTTGTGAGCATTCATATTATATAGGTTTAGTGCAGGTTCTGATTGGATGTTGAAATTATATTCATGTTTTTGGTTTTGGTATTATTGATGGTGAAAAGTGAGATTGATTCACATGGAACATGGAGATGGGAAGTGGTGTTTGTTATTTTACTTTTGGTACCCTTTTCTCTTGATATATCGTGGCATGTCTACATTTATGTTCCAACTTTTTTTATGGGCCATTGTAGTTGTGTTGTAGTTTAATTTTATTTTGGTTGTACATGTTTTTGTTTTTTTCATTTGAATTTCTTATTTTTTATGATATAGATTTATGGTTTATTCCTAGTTTGATTTTTTTTACTTTGATCTAATTTATGACATACCAAATTATTAGATGGTCATGACAGATTTTTGGATGGAAGCACCCTTACAACATTATTTATTTACTTGGTTAAATCATTCCCAATGGAGTATATTTGATACCCTGACACTAGTTTCGAACCCTGGGGGATTGAGAACTCCCTTTGGGTAGAGTGATCGATTGAATCAAGTACCAGTTCATTGGTATCCCTACATGGTTCATTACAATGGTAGTTTACAAACAATTTAGTTTCAAAAAGTAAATGAATAAAGGTCAAGCTTAAAGGACGATGACATTTTTATGTACCCAATTTAATAAGATATTGGTTGATAAAGAGATTATATTAAATATTATTGTTCATAGAAGGTTATTACTTCTACGAATCATCTTTTATTTATAAGGACTATTATGTGTTGCGTGATACTTTTCTTATTATGTTGTTTAGACTTACTTACCTTAAGAAAAGTGCTAAGAGGGGAACACACTAAGTGTATCCAAAAGATTATTAGATACAATTGAATCTAATGTTTAAGAATAAATTTATTCCAAGTTTAGAGTATAATATTTATAAACATTTTATTAATTTTAAAATTAATCCAAAGATTATTTACGATAAAAATTAGCATTTTATGTTTTTTATTTTATTTAATCTCAATAAAAATAAATACATTTATTCAAGATATGAGTGATTATAATATTTGATTATTAATTTATAAGTTAACTAAAAAAAATAAATATTTATTCTCTAGTCAAGCGAATGTAAATATTTATTTTATCGAATGAAAATATTTTTATTCATTTTTTGATAATTTTATAAGATTATTTAGATCGAGTTAATGGTCTGATAAATAAATAAATAAATATTTAATAAATTAAATTATATCATTACTGGTTTCCTAAAATAATAAATATTAATATTTAAAAGTGGTGACATGTTTAATGTATTTTAATGTTATTTAAATAAATATTTTATTTATTTAATAAATGATATTTAAATATTAAATATCACCATAATAAATAATACTTGTTTTATTGTAATTAAATAGATAAGTGAGATGAGTTTTTATTATGATATTCAAGTCAACTAAAATAATCATTTATTTATTACTAATTGTGAAAATTTATTACTAATTATTAATAATTATTAGTAATTATTACTATTTATTAATAATTAATACTAATCCTTACTAATTATAACTATTTAGTATAATTTATTACTATTTACTACTATTTACTACTATTTACTACTAATTACTACTATTTACTACTAATTACTTTTATTTACTACTAATTACTACTAATTAATACTAATTACAACTAATTACTACTATTTAATTCCAAAAAAAATATTTACTACTAATTTATTACTATTTACTACAAATTTATTACTATTTACTACTAATTTCATTCTATTTATTAATATTTATTAATATTTACTACTATTTATTACCAATTATTAGTAATTATTACGAATTATTAGTAATTATTACTAATTGTTACTAATTGTTACTAATTATTACTAATTATTACTAATTATTACTAATTATTACTAATTACTACTAATTGTTATTATTTATTATTATTTATTACTAATTATTGCTAATTACTACTATTTATTACTAATTACTACTAATTACTACTAATTACAACTAATTACAACTCATTACAACAAATTACTACTAGTTACAACTAATTACTACTACTTACAACAATTTTTTCACAATTACTACTTTATATTAACAATTACTATTATTTATTACTAATTACTACTATTTATTACTAAATATTACTATTTGTTACTATTAATTGCTAATTACAACTATTTATTTCTAATTACTGCTATTTATTAACTATTTCTACTATTTATTATTAATTATTATTATTCATTATTATTTACTAATATTTATTACTATTCATTACTATTTATAACTATTTAGTACTAATTACTACTATTTACTATTATTTAGTACTAATTACTACTCTTTAGTACTAATTACTACTATTTAGTATTAATTACTACTATTTAGTACTAATTACTACTATTTAGTACAAATTACAACAAATTACTACTAATTAGTATAAATAACTACTAATTACTAAGAATTACAACTAATTAATACTATTTATTACTATTTTTTACAAATTTTGAGTAATTACTAGTAATTATTACCAATTATTACGAATTATTACTAATTGTTTCTAATTGTTACTAATAATTACAATTTACTACTATTTCATACTAATTAATGCTATTTTTAACAATTATTAGTATTATAACTATTTATTTCTATTTAATATTATTTATTACTATTTGTTACTAATAATTACTAATAATTACTTTTTATTTCTATTTACTACTATTTACTAATAATTTCTACTATTTTCTACTAATTACAACTAATTAAGACCAATTACAACTAATTACTACTAATTATTACTATTTATTATTATATATTACCAATTAGTACTAATTATTACTAATTATTACTATTTGTTACAATTTATTACTAATTATTAATATTTATTACTAATTATTTCTAATTATTGCTATTTTTACTCTTTATTACTCTTTATTACTATTTATTAATATTTATTACAAATTATTACTAATAATTACTAATTATTACTATTTGTTACTATTTATTACTAATTATTACCATTTATTACTAATTTCAACTATTTATTAACAATTACTACCATTTATTATAATTACTACAATTTATTACTAATTACTACTACTTATTATTAGTTACTACTATTTATTACTAATTATTACTATTTATTTTTAATTATTACTATTTATATCTGATTACCACTATTTATTAACAATTACTACTAATTACTACTAATTACTAGTATTTACTACTATTTACTACTATTTATTATCATTTATTTCTAATTAGTTCTAATTAGTTCTATTTATTTCTATTTATTGCTAATTATTACTAATTATTACTAATTATTACTAATTATTACTAATTATTACTAATTATTACTATTTAGTATTAATTATTACTAGTTATTACTAATTATTAATATTTATTATTATTTATTACTTATATTATTAATTATTAGTAATTATTACAAATTATTACTATTTATTACGATTTATTACTTTTAATTACTAATTATTACTAATTACTACTAATTTACTACTAATGACTCCAATTTATTTATAATTACTACTTTTTATTACTAATTATTGCTATTTATTACAAATTATTACAAATTATTACTATTTAGTACTATTTAGTACTATTTATTACTATTTATTACAATTTATTACTAATAACTACTATTTATTACTAATTATTACTAATTATTACAATTTATTACTAATTTTTATTAATTATTACTAATTACTACTATTTATTAAAAATTACTATTATTTATTAATAACTATAACTATTTATTAATAATTTTTACCTAAATGGCACAAAATCCCTCTTTTTTTATTGATTTTCGATAACCCCCCTTTCAAGGGATGAGCGAGAACCCTTACAAGGCCTGTAGGCTTGGAGATTACATGACCCATTGGTCTTAGGAAAGATACAAACTATATTTGGAACTCCTCCCAGCTTTTTCATCATGATATCAGCTCTCCACCTTCATATGGATGTTCGGCTAGGCTTCCCATACAAGCACAGGCTGGTCTCGATGGAAATTCAATACCTTCCCTTTCTAAAAAATCTTCTTAGCTTCCGCTCTAGTGAATACGCCTGCTCTGAATCCCCATCAAGAGTCTACTCCGTGTAGAGTCCGCCTGATCATTTAAGCATAATTTCAGGTTGTTCGAAGGCCTTGAGGTGGCCTGAAGGCCTTGAGGCGACCCGAAGGCCTTAAGGTTGCCCAAAAGCCTTACTAGCCCGAAGGCCTTGGGTGGCCCAAAGGCCTTAAAGGACCCGAGGCCCAAACCGGTGGCCCGAAAGCCCAAATAGATGAATAGTTCTGGCTACTACAGTACTGAATAATGATTCTTATAGTACTGCTATAGTACCTTAGAAATATGTCTCCGCCCGGTTTTGAACTCTTGTCTTTTGGATGCACTTACTGAATCCTCACCAACTGGGCTGAGGCTCTTGTGCAAAACGTGATAACGGTTAATGCGTGTATTGGTTCGACCTTACACCACCTGCACGCCACACGTCCCCGATGAGGCCCAAGGTGGCCAACCTTGGGCTTGGGCCAGTTCCCATCGGGGTTGAGGGAGCCATGAGAGGTTTGTTAGCATATAATGGACGTTGCCTTGCGAGGACACAAACTCGGAACCTCAGGGTCAGGATTCCACCGCCTTTAACCAAATCCCCAATGCCCCATGGGCATTATTACAATATATTACTAATTATTAGTAATTACTACTATTTATTACTAATTATTACTATTTTTACTATTCATTACTCATTATTGCTATTTATTACTAATTATTACTATTTATTACTAATTACTACTTTTTATTAATTATTATTACTATTTATTTATAATTTTTTCTATTTATTAATAATTATTACTAATAAAAAAATAAAATAAAATGAATAAATATCTCTAAACTGAATCTTTCGTGGGATAGAAACCATGAAAATTACTCTGTTGGGAAGTCCGAAGCATTGAAATAAATAAAGAGAAAAAAATGAGATTAGAGAATAAGAAGATAGTTGAAAGAATAGTGAAATGGAAAATAATTAGAGGGGTATATATAGGTTATCACATTTTTGACTGGAGTATTTGTGATGAGACCCATCGCAAATGTTCCCTCCCATATTAATTGCGGCAGTAGTAAAAAAACTATTTGCGATGGGTCCCGTGAAAAATAGTTTCCTGCTGATATACTAGTTGTGACGATAGTGTACTCCAGTCGTAAATAATAAATACCACAGTCACTATTTGTGATGGGTGTAGACACCTGTCGTAAATACTTTTTTACAACCAACTATTTGCGACGAGTCATCCACCCATCACAAATGACCAGTTTCAAAAACACATTTTTCCTATAGTGTTATACCAAATTCATGTATAATGTTGATTCCAATAACATTTGTTGGATTTTTTAATCAAAAGAAACTAATGAAATTTTAAATCTAATCCAAAATAGAATTTGATTTTGTAAGTAACTGAAAAGAAAATAATGTTTTTAATAAAAATCAGTGTTTTTAACTATTCATTGAAAAATCAAACTATTCCTAAAATTCTATAAAAATCATCCTTAACTAATTTTGAAATTATTAATTCAAAAATTATATCATTTTTATCAAATATAATTTCTAAAATTTTTAGAAAATAATTATAATATTCACTCAAAAAAAGTAATAAAAACCCTTTATGAAGAAAACATATTTTTTAAGCATAAAAAGATTTTAATAAAAAAATTGAGTATTTATTTCCAAATCATTAATAAATAAATTTATATTGAGTTGTACCTCTATATTTATTTTATAATATGTTTAATTCTATTCATATCCCCCAATTTAATGACTAGGTTATAACTAAAATATTTAAATATTAATATTTCATGTTTCATTTAAGCTTGATGTTGAGCGTTGTATATGCTATCAAACATAATGTTTGTTTTAAAATATAACGATATTACATTCTACCCCTTTAATAATTTTCTTCCTCATAATTTGAAATTGAGTTTAACAATTAGGGGGTTGAAATTTAAAAATACATTTGTTGAAATCCCACATCATAAAAAGGGTTAATAAAACTTCATCTTGAAAACCGGGAAAGAGAAATACAAAGGTCATCTGAAATAACACATATGAGGTTTCCAAATAGGGTAAAACTAGTGGAAGTGAAAATATATTTGTCGAGGAAATTTTAATGTCTAAATAATGAGGGAGAGTGACATTGAACATTGATCACAATAAAGTGTATGATCATGAGAATGTTAATGACCACAAAACAAAAATCGATGTGTTGTGAAAAAGAAAATCAATTCATCAAATATAAATGTAATAGGATAAGATTTTTGTTTTGAATATATTTTTCCTAGATTAGTTGAATTATTTTACAATATAGACTAGGAGCATATGGAAATATACTTACATTATGTAGCACCACAAGCTTCCACGGTACGCTTCTCTTTGAATAATATAGTAGCGTGTGTTGTATGCAACTTCGAGATTCTAACACACCGCGACCAATCAAAATAGCCGTTATGAATAGTAATAACCAATTTTTGAAATTTTATAAATTTTATCTCTCAAAATGGACATCATTTTTGGATTCAGAATATAGAAATTAGCCTAGGGTAAAATTTTGGCACTTTTCAGATAACATTTATATTTTGATGAATAGTGAAAATTACTAAATTTTAATTAAAAACAACTTTTTTAATCAAAATAATTAATAGTGATAAATTATGAATTTGAGTGGTTTTAAATTATATTTAGAATATATTTTTACCATTTAATACAATTTTGGTCATTTGACATAATTTAACCGTTAAACCGGACATGAACAAGTGTCAATCTTTTGATAGTTATTATCTCTTAAAAACATGTTTTTTGTTTTAACAATGGGAAATAATTTTAAATTAATTTCTGCCACTTCTGTGTTTTGAATTTGGAAAAATGGATTCCATATTTGGAATCAGGATGTCCAAATTGTGTAAATAAGTAACTTTTATTTTTAGACATTTTGAATAATTACTTCGGTAAATATTTTATTTACCATGGTTAAAGGGTAAATCTATTAAATAAGGGTTAAAAAATAATATTATAATAATAATAAATTACCTTAAAACATGCCCTAACCTTATTTATGGATACATGTCTGACCATGGTCATCTTTGGGTGGATTTTTGGGACCCCATGGATCCACTTGTAGGTGATAGGGACACTTTATTTTAATTAAGATAAAGTAAATACAAAAATGACATAAGCTTATATCTTTTAGAAAAACAATTTTTACATAGGGTTATTTATATTATATTTTCAATTATAAATATTCATTAGAAAGATAAAAATATTTCCTACATAATGATATTTTATTTATAATTTTTAGACATTGAAAAAGTAAAAATATATATGACACAATTGTGATGCAGTATTTTCCTTATTAATGAAAGAATCAAATAATTGGTATTATAAATGTTAAAAGAAATATAATTTGAAAGTTTTGATGACATACACTAATTTTATTGGTTAATATGACATGTTAGGATTTATTAACGGATTTTTTTGAATTAATAAATTTGTTAAGACTTTAACAAAAATCAATTATTGAGTAGTGTCAAAATTGACATAAATGAGTTTTTAAAACAAATATTATATTATTAATTTATATTCAATTCCTAAAAACATAAGGTTCGGCCAAAGGACTTATATCATTATTGGTGTATCATTAATGAACCACTTGGGGGTCTCTTAGATGTATATAGTAAGTTTATTAACTATATATTATAAAAATACAATGTGACATGGTAAGTGTTAAACTAATTAACTAAGAGTTAAAAATAAAAGATTAGGTTAATATAATGACCCAAACCTGTCTAAAAAAATGATATTGTTGCTCGTGCGTACGTACGGACTACCGTCTCCATGAACACGATGAGATTCATTCTCCATTGTATCCATTCAAGTATAATTATCATTTGATGATTAAAAATAATGTTTAAGGACTTGATATCATTCTGGATATGAATAAGATACAACTTATCCATAACAAACATGACTTATGTGAAAAAACATATACGAGTAAGTTAACACCCAAAATGACGATAATAATAAGATATTATTAACAAAGTAATTTTAAAAGATCATATATGATATCATATTAATGTATATGATTCTTTTATAATTTAATAACAATTATTTCACCATTATACAGGAGGTTAACCTACCCCAACTGAGGAAAAGTACAAGGTAAGAGTTTATTTCACAATCTCTTCATTATCCGAGGTTGTTTATATGTAATTATCTACTGGGACCTCTTTATCATCCACATCCATGTTTCTTAAAAATGTTTTTCAAATCATTCATACTATTTTAAAAACTATGGGTTAAATTAATTTATACACTTGTTGAATTTTTTATAAAGGAATCTTTCTTTCATTTTCCAAACAAGGTCCTTTTTAACCTTTTCGACAGAATTAAGCTAAGAATGTTTTTTTAACTTATACGGCGAGTGTAGCTATTTTCCACCGTTATAAAATAGTCTAAGATTCCCTTACAAGCTTATAAGAAAATTTTCAAAGTAAATGTTTTATTTTATAATTATGTGACTTTTAAATGATTAAAAAAAGAGATATTTTTCTCAAATAGTTTTAATTTTATCTATGTCAACATCCTTTGATGTATTTTAAGATTATTTCATGTTTATTTATTATGATACAAAACTTCCATATTGTATTGAAGGTTTTGTGATATATTTGACTATGGATGTGTTATTTTTATACCATTCATGGTTTCCGGAGAAAGTATTGACATTTCGTATACTAATTTTAATATGAATGTTTATGTTATGTTTAAACCTGTTCATATGAGGAATGCATTGGACTTAATATGTGAGGGGTGGAACCCGCTATAGCTCCTCGATGCATCGGTAGGTCTCATGAGACAAACTAGTGTCTTGGCACAAGGCCTTCAGAAAATCTTATTTTTTGTCTTGGCATGAGGCCTTGGCTATGTGGTTATGATAGTCTGACATTATGCATTCCATCATTATGAAAGTGGTTATTGATATTGCATTTGATTATTCGACCAGTAGAATATCCATGTGAATAAGTAAATGGAATTATTTCATTTTATTTTTTCCATATTATGCTGAAGTTCAAGTTTAAAAGGATTTTGTTTTAGTTATACATTGCCTTAAATGTTTATGCTTATTTATTAAAGTTTTTTCTATATTGTTATCCTTGCTGGGAATTTGAGCTCACCCCTTTCTATGTTTTATTTTTCTCAGGATGTGAAGAAGTATTTTATGAATGACCTATAGGGATAGTATAAGGGGATATGAGTGTGGAGACAAGATGTTGTTGTAGTTTTCAATTTATGATGAAATGTAAAATTTAGGAATGTATCTAGTGTTTTCAAGACTAATAAACTAATCCGTTTTTCGAGACTTGATTTTTCTTGTGATCATTCCAATGATATGTACCGACTTTGGGAAACTGGGGTCGGGGCGTTATAGTTGGTATTAGAAGAATTTTAATACAAACCTTGGAAGCTAGATTTAGATAAACTCTGATTAGAGCACATAGACCTAAGATGAACTTTGAGGATTAGTATAGAAGAACTTCCTAGAATTTTGGTATTGTAGAGATTTTATGAGTTTTCTGAGCAATACATCCCTGCCTGAATACGATCAGGTAGAGGTGGCTCTGGCACAGATGTACCTAGGGGTAAAACCTGAAAACACCGCTTTGAGCTAGACTCGAACGGAAACTAGTGCACACCAACGGGCCTTGCGACACTCTTGGTTATGACACTCTCGAGGGATATGCTTAGGATAACTCTCATTTTCTTTACAAATCATTATGAAGGGTTTATGAGTATATAACTCCTCAAAGATTTTTTTTATGATTATGGATTATATCCATAAATAGTTCAATTTATATTAACTATTTTACAAGTAAGGAATTATGTATTTTGATTCATAAACTGATCTAGTTTGTGCCACTATTTAGAAATGGAAACTAGTTGAATAAATGGAAACCGTATCAATGCACACACTCCATGTAGGGATTTCCCTCCTGCTCAAGATAATTATAGTGGAGCTGGTGATGTAACTGGTGCTGATCAACTAATCACCATACTGGGACAACTCACTCAGGTTATGAATAATAACCTTACTTGTATGGAGCACCCTGATCCACAGCGTGGAGGATCAATGTTAGATCGATTCATGAGGCAGAAACCACTAACATTCAATGGGACTAAAAATCCCTTAGTAGCTGAGCAATGGATAAATTACCTATAGAAAATATTTCAAGCTTTATGGAGTAGTGAAAGGGAAAAAGGTATCATGAAAATTTACCACCTCACTGGAGATGCAGATCAATGATGGTCATTGATTCAAAACACGAAGGAAGATGATGAAGTATCAAATATGGAATGGAGGGAGTTCAAAGATCTATTTTTAGAAAAATACTTTCCTCGTGACTATCGAGCAGATATTGAAAGACAATTTCTTAGTCTGAGACAAAAGGAGGATGAGAATGTTGCAAATTATGAGGCTAACTTTACAAGGTTAGCAAAGTATGCTGGAGATTATATACATAACCCAAGAAGTAAGATTGATCGTTTCTTTGATGGGATAAACCTATTTCTCCATAGAGCATTAGTCTCGCAATCCTTCTCATCATATGAAGACATTTTCTCATGTGCTATCAAGACAGAAAAAGAATTCTCTATGTCTTATGAATTTAATGCAAAGAAAGAGAAGAAGAGATCTTCTAATCAATCTGGGAATGGAAATAAGGGGAAGAAGGGAAAAGTTTAATATTCATCCTACAGTAAATTTGGGAAGAAACACCCTGGTACTTTCTTAAAAGGAATGGGAGTCTATTACAAGTGTGGTGAAAAAGGCCACTAAGCTCGTGATTGCAAGGGGAAGAAGGAAGTTGCCGATGTCCAATGCTACAATTGCAGGGATATGGGACTTGATGAAAATGAATGTCCTAAGCATCAGGGGAACTTACCTTAGAAAAGGCCAAGGGATCGAGGCCAAGCTTATGCAATCATTACTGCTGAGGTAGAAGCTTCAAAAGACGTGGTGGCAGGTAATTTAATGGTTTCCTCAAGTTTAGAAAATGCATTATTTGATTATGTATCATCGCAATGTTTCATATCTTCCCTGTTTGCTATGAAAATTAGATATTTCCAATTTTGATTTAACAAGGGAGTTGTCAGTTAAAACTCCTAAGGGAAGTATCATTGCAACAATGTTTTGTGAATCAGTCCCCATTAGAGCACACAATTGTTCTTTATCCGCTGATCTCATCATCATACCAATGATTGAGTTTGATATAATCATCAGTATGGATTTGCTTTCAAACCATGATGCGAAGATTTATTGTAAGAAGAAGGAGGTTACGATTTTTGATGATGATGATAAGGAACACCTTATCTTTAGAGTAGAATCTTCACCACCTAATTCTTATCTAGATCCACCCCCAGTAGCTCAACTAAATTCGATTATTGGAGAGGAAGAGAATGAAATGATTGTGGTTGAGGAAAGGAATGTTCAAATAGAGGATTTACCTATTGTGAAAGAATATGTAGATGTGTTTCTATAATATTTACCTGGACATCCTCCAGAACGAGAAGTTGAGTTTTCCATTGATTTAATTCCTGGATCAATGCCTATATCGAAGACCCCTTATAGAATTTCCACTATAGAATTAGTTAAACTAAAGAAACAACAAGAGGAATTGAGTTATAATGGATTTATTTTCCCTAGTGTTTCTCCATGGGGATCCCATGTTCTTTTTGTTAAAAAAAGATGGATCTCTGAGGTTATGTATTGACTACAGGGAGTTCAATACTATAACAATAAATAACAAGTATCCCATACCTCTCATTGATGATTTATTTGACCAACTACATGGAGCTCAATACTTTTCAAAGATTGACCTTCGATATGGATACCATCAGTTGTGTGTGAAGAAGGAAGACATTCTGAAGACAAAATTTTGAACAAGTTACGGGCATTATGAGTTTACGGTAATGCCTTTTGGGCTGACTAATGCACCCCCTGTATTCATGGATCTAATGAATAGAGTTTTCAAGGAATATCTTGATGATTTTGTGGTGGTATTTATTGATGATATTTTGGTATACTCTAAAAGATACGAAGATCATGAAAATCACTTGCGCATTATCCTGAAGACTCTGAGAAGACATGAATTATATGGGAAGTTTTGCAAGTGTGAATTCGGGCTTTATGAGATTTCTTTTCTTGGCCATATTGTCTCTAAATATGGAATCTCAGTTTATCCTTCTAAGACCAAGGCAATCTAAGAATGGCTCGCACCGACGAGTATAACAGAGGTACGCGGTGTTATTGGTTTAGCAGGTTATTATCGACGTTTCGTCCAAAATTTTGCCCGGTTGGCTAACCTATTAACAAAGCTCACACGTAAAGGGGTAAAATTTGTTTGGAAAAAAGAGTGTGAAGAATGATTCAAAGAATTGAAGATAAGATTATTAAATGCTCCTATATTGACTCTACTGTCAGGGAATGATGGGTTCATTATTTATAGTGATGCATCGAATAAAGGACTTGGTTGTTTCATTATGCAGAATGATAGGGTTATTTCCTATGCATTAGGACAATTGAAAATTCAAGGGCAAAAATATCTTACTAATGATCTTGAGTTAGCAGCTATGATCTTTTCTTTGAAGATATGGAGGCACTACCTCTATGGTGAAAAATGCGAGATTTATACTGATCACAAGGGTTTGAAGTATATTTTATCACAAAAAGAACTCAACATGAGGCAAAGGAGATGGGTTAAACTACTCAAGGACTATGATTGCACGATACACTACCATCCGGGGAAGGAAAATAAGGTGTCAGATGCTTTGAGCAGAAAAGATCATGGGGTTTTGAAAATGATGAGAATCAAAAGGGATCCTATTTTCATGGATCTAGTGAATATGGATATGGGAATTACCATGGAAGGTGAAACATCAATACTTTTTCAAATGGTTTCCAAACCATCTTTACTAGAAAGGATAAAGAGTTCTCAGGCCAGTGATGAAGAGTTTCAAAAGAACATTAAAGCTGTGAATGATGGGAGATTGAATGACTTTGGGTATGAAGATGGAATTTTGAAATTTGGGAAGAGACTTTGTGTTCCCAATAAACCTGATTAAAAAAGGGAATTGTTAGACGATGCTCATAGTTCCAATTTCTCTATACACCCTGAGAGCACCAAAATGTATAGAGATTTAAAAGAACATTTTTGGTGGGACAACATGAAGAGGGAGATTACTGATTTTGTGTCAAGATGTATGGTTTTTCAACAAGTGAAAGCTGGAAGACAACAACCTAGATGAGTCATGAAACCTCTTCCCATACCTGAGTGGAAATGGGATAATATCACTATGGAATTTTTCATGGGACTAACAAAGACTCTTAGAAGGAACGATGCAATATGTGTCATTGTTGATCGTCTTACCAAGTCAGCACATTTTCTTTCTATAAGGGAAGATTTACCACTTGAACATCTAGAAAGACTATATATTAATGAAGTTGTGAGACTTCATGGAGTACGCTATCGATTGTTTCGGATCGAGATCCCCGTTTTACTTTGAGATTCTGGAAGATTCTTCAGAAAGCCTTGGATACTTAACTTCATTTGAGCACTTCTTACCACTTTCAAACAGATGGACAATCGGAATGGACTATTCAAACCTTAGAAGACATGTTGAGATCTTGCTCACTTTACTTTTAGGGTATGTGGGATCAATATTTACCTCTGGTAGATTTTTCTTATAACAATAGCTTCCATTCAAGTATTCGGATGGCACCATATGAAGCATTATACAGAAAGAGATGTCGCACACCAACCTGTTGGGATGACGTTGGCGAAAGAAAACTTGTAGGCCCAGAACTGGTGGAGGAAACGATGTAAAAGGTGAAGGTAATCCAAAACTACATTAAAGCAGCTCAAAGTAGGTAGAAGAGCTATGCTGACAACTGAAGAAAGGATTTGGAATTTCAGGTGGGACATCATGTTTTCTTGAAGGTATCTCCATATAAGGGAGTTATACGTTTTGGCAAGAAAGGTAAATTGAGTCCTAGGTACATCGGTCCTTTCAAAATTCAAGAACGAATTGGGGCTGTAGCTTACAATTTGGCAATGCCGCCAAATCTCTCCAAAGTTCACGACATGTTCCACGTATCACTGTTGAGAAAATACATTCTCGACCCAACACATGTACTCACCTATGAGGAATTAGAACTGGAACCCGATCTGTATTATTGCGAAGAGCCCATCAGGATTCTTGATACAAGAGAACAAGTGCTGATAAAACGGACGACTCGTCTGGTAAAAGTTCTATGGAGAAACCATAAAATGGAAGAGGCAACGTGGGAACCTGAGAAACTTATGATGGAGAAACACCCGTGTCTTTTTATGAAGTAATATTCTATAAATTCTGAGGATGAAATTATTTAAGGAGGGGAGAATGTAACACCTCAAGCTTCCACGGTATGCTTCTCTTTGAATAATACAGTAACGTGTGTTGTATGCAACTTCGAGATTCTAACACACCATGACCAATCAAAGTAGCCGTTATGAATAGTAATACCCACTTTTTAAAATTTTATAAATTTTATCTCTCGAAATGGACTTCATTTTTGGATTTGGAATATCGAAATTATCCTAGGGTGAAATTTTGGCACTTTTTGGATAACTTTTATATTTTGATGAATAGTGAAAATTACTAAATTTTAATTAAAAACAACTTTTTTAATCGAAATAATTAATAGTGATAAATTATAAATTTGAGTGGTTTTAAATTATATTTAGAATATATTTTTACCATTTAATACAATTTTGGTCATTGGACATAATTTCACAATTAAACCGGACATGAACAAGTGTCAATCTTTTGATAGTTATTATCTCTTAAAAACACGCTTTTTGTTTTAACAATGGGAATTAATTTTAAATTTATTTCTACCACTTACATGTTTTGAATTTTGAAAAATAGATTCCATATTTGGAATCAGGATGTCCAAATTTTTTAAATAGTTAACTTTTATTTTTAGACATTTTGAATAATTACTTCGGTAAATATTTTATTTACCTTGGTTCAAGGGTAAATCTGGTAAATAAGGGTAAAAAAATAATATTATAATAATAATAAATTACACTAAAACATGTAAAAACCTTATTGGTTGATACATGTCCGATCATGGGCATCTTTGGGCCGGTTTTGGGACCCCATGGAGCCACTTGTATGTGATAATGACACTTTATATTAATTAAGTTAAAATAAATACAAAAATGACATAAGCATATATCTTTTACAAATATTTTTTTACATAGGGTTATATATGTTGAATTTTCGACTATAAATATTAATTAGAAATATAAAAATATTTCCTACATAATGTTATTTTATTTATAATTTTTAGACATTTAATAACTAATATTATTTATGACACAATAATGATCCAGTATTTTCCTTATTAATGAAAGAATAAAATAATTGGTATTATAAATGTTAAAATTAATATTATTTGAAAGTTTTTATGACATCCATGAATTTTATTTCTTAATATTAAATTATACGATTCCTTAAATGAATTTGTTTCTAATTAATAAAGTTTTTAAGACTTTAACAAAAATCAATTACTGAATAGTGTCAAAATTCACATAAAAAAGTTTTTAAAACAAATATTATATTATTAATTGATATTAAATTCATAAAAATATAAGGTTCGTACAAGAGACTTATATCATGATATATGTATAATTAATGGACCACTTGGGGGTCTCTTGGATGTATATAGTATGTTTATTAACTATATAATATAAAAATACAAAGTGACATGGTAAATGTTAAACTAATTAACTAAGAGTTAAAACAAAACGACAAGGTTAATATAGTGACCCAAACCTATCTAAAACCTATTGGTTGAGTGGTTTTTGACCTATACACACCTTAAAATTTAAATAATCCACTTTGTAACCATTAGAAACCAAATATGAATTTATTATAAAATAATATTTCTAGCTTTTCCAAAGGTGCCCCTCACCCCTCTTATAAAAGGGCACTCCACCTTCTCACTAATTCACACATTAAAAGCCTTTTGTCTCGGCCAAACCCTTCCCAAATACTCTCTAAACTTCCCTAAATACAACCTAGATGCCTTAGTTTGATCAGAAAGCCAACCTACGGAGCCATTTTGATCAAATCAAAAGGAAGAACCTGAATAAGAGGTAATGTTTTCACCACCCTGTTTCAAGTTCCATTCTTCTTCAACTTCTTATTTCTCTGTTATTCCCATTATAAAATAATAACTCCAGTATCTTATATATACTGTGATGTTATTATAAATATGGTATAACCATATTCAGTATTCTATCCATCCTTTTAATGACATGTCACCATACGTGCGTACGTACGAATTACCGTCTCCACATCGTGGTGTAATTGTTATTCAATAAATTATTATTTGGATGGGAATAATAATGATGTGTAATTCATGTAAATAATAAATATAACATGATAATTATTCTTTATATATGATATACCATCCAATTATATATTATTTTAATATCAAAAAAATGATATTGCCGCTCGTGCGTACGTACGGACTACCGTCTCCATGAACGCGATGAGATTCATTCTCCATCGTATCCATTAATGTATAATTATCATTTGATGATTAAAAATAATGTTTAAGGATTTGATATCATTCTGGATATGAATAAGATATAACCTATCCATAACAAACAAGACTTATGTAATGAAACATATACGAGTAAGTTAACACCCAAAACGACGATAATACTAAGATATTATTAACAAAGCAATGTTAAAAGATCATATACGTTATCACAATAATGTATATGATTCCTTTATAATTTAATAAAAATTATTTCACCATTATACAGGAGGTTAACCTACCCCAACCAATAAAAAGTACAAGGTAAGGGTTTATTTCACAATCTCTTCATTATCCGAGGTTGTTTATACATAATTATCTACTGGGTCCTCTTTATCATCCACATCCATGTTTCTTAAAAATGTATTTCGAATCATTCGTACTATTTTACAGACTATGGGTTAAATTCATTTATAACCTTGTTGACTTTTTTATAATGGAATCTTTCTTTCATTTTCTGAACAAGGTCCTTTTTAACCTTTTCGACAGAATTAAGGTAAGAATGTTTTTTTAACTTACACGGCGAGTGCGGCTATTTTCCGCCGTTATAAAATCGTCGAGGATTCCCTTAAAATATTATAAGAAAATTTTAAAAGTAAATGTTTTATTTTATAATTATGTGACTTTTAAATGATTTAAAAAAAGATATATTTTTCTCAAATAGTTTTTATTTCATCTATGTCAACATCCTTTGATGGATTTTAAGATAATTTGAAGTTTATTTATTATGATACAAAACTTCCATATTGTATTGAAGGTTTTGTGATATGTTTGACTATGGATGTGTTATTTTTATACCATTAATGGTTTATAGAGAAAGTATTGACATTTCTTATTCTAATTTTAATATGAATGTTTATGTTATGTTTAAACCTGTTCATATGAGGAATGCATTGGACTTAATATGTGATGGGTGGAGCCTGCTACAGATCCTCGATGCATCGATAGGTCTCATGAGACAAACTAGTGTCTTGACACAAGGCCTTGAAAAAATCTTATTTGTAGTCTTGGCATGATGCCTTGTCTATGTAGTTATGATAGTCTGGAATTATGCATTCCATCATTATGAAAGTGGTTATTGATATTGCATGTGATTATTCGACCAGTAGAATATCCATGTGAATAATTAAATGGCATTATTTCATTTTATTTTTTCCATATTATGCTGAAGTTCATGTTTTAAAGGCTTTTATTTTAGTTACACATTGCCTTAAATGTTTATGCTTATTTATAAAAGTTTCCGCTATATTGTTATCCTTACTGGACATTTGAGCTCACCCCTTTCAATGTTTTATTTTTCCCAGGATGTGAAGAAGTATTTTATGAATGTCCTACAGGGATAGTATAAGGGGATATGAGTGTGGAGAAAATTTGTTATTGTAGTTTTCAATTTATGATGTAATTTAAACTTTATGGATGTATCTAGTGTTTCCAAGACTACTAAACTAATAGGTCTTTCGAGACTTGATCTTTCTTGTGATCATGCCAATGATATGTAATAATGCACCAACTCTAGGAAATTGGGGTCGGGGAATTACACTTTACAAGTAGAATATAGTCATTTAATAAATTTCAATCACTATATCATCTTTTCCCCCAAATTATTTGTATTCAATATTGAATACTATGCTTTTTTATTTGGCTGTTTTGATGAATCTTGTGGTTTCTCAATTGATCCTTAAAAGTGATTTGATAATCAAATAAAAAATAATTTTCAGTCTGTCATGCACGTAGTAAAAAAATCTACTTCTAACGGATCACAAAAGCCATAAAATAATAAAAAAACTATTCCTTCATATATTTAGACATTAAACAAAACCAAAATAGTTAGCACAAAGTAAGATAATTTCCAAAATGAATAAACTGTCATACGATAAAATACAAAACTAATCTCCAAAGAATAAATAATTACACCCAACATTCAACTTTTATTATCTGATATACAAATAACCTTAAAATTATTCAAAATATTCATGAAAAAGTTAGAAACCCAAAAATCAAAAGGATTGGTTCACATATTCTTCTAAGCTTAATTTAATATTTACCTCCAATCAACATTAGTGACTCATAAATTCACATACCAAAAAATGAATATAGTATAGTCATATAATCTCTCAAACATGCTAATTATTTCTATAAATAACCTGAATCACCATATAGACACATTTAAATCATATATGCTTCCAAAATATAGTTCAACCTTCATTCCTCAAATAAAATTCCATATTATCTAATAATATTATATTTACCTTAATCATATAATGTTCCAAAAAAATATAGTGATATTTTTCACTTAATCACCAAATCACTTTTAAATTATTTACTTATTTATATGATGAAACATATAGTCCCAAATTGTAGTAACGAATATTTACGTCAACATCAAAGATAATATGAAACCTAAAGGTTATCAATAACTTGAATCCTATGTCCACAAAATGTAAAGGAATTATTCCTCAAATAATTTTTTCACATGTTAAAATTAAGGGTTATATATATATCAAACATATATCAAAACTCAATAAATGTCTCCAAGGTACTCCCATGAACTCAAAAATCCAAAGTGTATTAGTGATTTTAAAATTATGATCATTCTTAAATATACCACTATATCATAACTCTTGAATCACTATAAGTAGAAACAGAAATCATTTATTTATTTTTTGAAAATCCATGGACCATTATTTTCCATCTTATTCTGTAATACTTACTTTTTTACAATAAATAATAATAATAATATCTTAAGATTCATCAATACCAAATCATAATCTGAAATATAATCCTTACCATTCGCATGTCATCCATAGTTTTCTCATCTTCAACTATAATTGAATTAGGAATTTCTGAAAATTTATTTGTATGGTATTCCTTATCCTATTATTAATCTTTTTACCTAGGGAAAAAATTTACATAATACCCATACTCCGTATATTTAAAACATTCAATTGATACCTTAGGGATGACTTTACCCCCTTCAAGGTGTTAACTAAACTCTTCTTTTTTTTCTTGGTATATTATTTATTTATTCCATCCTTTACCACATACAAAACACCTTACCATTATTTTAAGACATTTTCTGGGGTGATACTTACCATATTCATAACACTTAGTATATTAATTTTTATTAATTTTATGATCATTATCACTTCAATTTATATAGAAATTCATTTTCCCCTTATTTTGTGCATTAGAAAACTCCCCTAGTCTTAGGTTATTAATCAAATCTTGTGATAGCTGGTTAAGAATAACCAAAAGAGTCTAAAATATAGCTCCAATTCCATTCAGTTTCTCATTCATATAACCACTACATTGTTCTTCACATCTACTGTTAATCGTATTCTATCAAGTTCCTGAAATTTTATAAAACGGAAAAATTATTGTTAGTATATCAATAAAATCATAATAAACTTTGATATATGATGTATAACTAGTAAGATATTTTTAACCACGTTATGTTTTATTCAACTCTTTCGATTAATCCAAAATTACCATATTTATCTAAAATATACTATACTTTTAGGTTCTAGAGGAATTTTGACTTATGCTCAAATAACATCATAACATTTAAAGTTATCCAAACCTTTGGTTTGATAAAATTTATAAGTAACATACCTTAAACAACCCATAAATGATTCTTTAGAAAAGAATTCACTTTATTTCATTTTAAGGTTTTTTTATTTTTATAATTTTAAAAATTAGGGCATAACTCTTTCATAATAAACCGATACATTACAATTTTTAAACGTCCACTAAGTATCTATTTTCCCACAATAAAAAACTTTTAAAATAAAACATTTTTTCATTCACAAAAAATCTTTATGATTTTAAACTTGACTTCTTCTTTTTTCCTAATCATCCTTAAAACCTATGTAAAACACATAAAAATATGGGATGATCACAAAAAGATATGTAAGGGACATAAAAAAATAAAGAAACCCTTTAGTACATTTTAAAACCATTAGATCATAAAAGAGAGTTTTCCTTTAACATAATAAACATTGATCTCAAATAATCATTTAATTTCTCATAAAATAATCTTTATTACCCGAATTATTTCATAAAACAATTTATGAGAAAAATAAAAGAAAAATCATAATTTTGTGGTTTTCATAAAAAGAATGAGAACTCGTGAAACATATTTTCATAAAAACACACCACTTTACTATAAAAGGGAATAATAATTCCTTTAAAACAAAATATCCTTATATTAACTTATCGAAATAAAAAGATTTCAATGAAATCTCATTATAAAAAATATAATATTTTTACAGGTTCCTTGGGACATTATCTTTATAAAAGCCTTAAAAGAACCCTTACAAGTAGAATAACTAAAATAATCAACTTCTAACATAATTCTCTGGAGAACATAACCTTTACCTAATGAATTGGAGAGATATACTGGGATAACCCAATCATAAATAATTTCAAAGAACCATAACAAGTATAAAACACATATAATCTTTCATTTAAATCATAAAACTCATAAAAATATCATTTTAAACCCATAATTATTATTTTAGGATATTGATATATGACTTTCTATTAAAATCCATTTTTAAAAACTAAAATATCCAGAATAAAGGGATGGTGGGTTTGTATTTGAATAAAACATAGAATCATATAAAGGAAGAAAAATATAAAATAATAGTTTTTGTAGAGGGAATGTGATACGACCTAGAAATATATCAATAAAATTTCACTTCTTATGTTTATTTGATATAGTATAGATCACATAAAATCACTTATACAACATAATAAAAACATCATAAAGGAATAATGAATGAAATAATAGGTATTTCTAGAAGTTAATGAACCTATACCGATGAAATAATAACATGCCCTTAAGAATAGTAATGTGACCCTTATGAATAGTAAATCAACCAATAGAATAGTAAATTTAACAATGAAAGTATAAATAAAATTTGGCTATCTTGTAAATAAAATTATTCTATAATTATATCATAGTGTAAGTAGATGAATATTTTAAAAATTAATATTCAAGTGTTAGTATTTTTGTAAGTCATAAATAATTAATTACAATATTATAATTAATAAAATGATTTAAAATAAAATTTATTTTCACAAAACTTTTTTATAAAAAAATATTCAATTGTATTATTTTTTAGGATACTTTTTTTATAACTTTGTTATTTTTTAAATGTGTTATAGAATTTGTTATAAATTTAAAACTATATTTTTCATGTAAATAGTGATTTTAATTAAAAATTAAAATTTTCACATTTTGAAAATTATTTTCAGAAAATGGAGTTCATTTTTTAATTCTAAATGTTGAAAATGGTTTGGGTGATTTTTTTGGGATTTTTATGAAATACTTGAATTTTTAGTGAATTGTAAAATACATTAATTTATAGTATAAATACATTATAAGATAAATAATCTATTCCTATAGTCATGTGTGATGTAAGAAACTTTGGTTTTAACATAAATACTCTTATTATTGGATTTAGTCTCAAAAATCAACACAATTTCTTATCTTGAGACAAATAATAAAATAATGAATAAAATAATGATAAATCACCCCTCTCCTCTACTATAAATATGACCCCTCCTCCCTCTTTTCCTAACACCGTCAAAGATTTTAAAGATAACAAATCCTTAACCAATCCTATTCCCATGCTCCTCCCCCACGTTTATAAGCTCTTGGTCTCATTAGAAGATTAAAATCTATCCCCTTAAGGAGATTCTCAAGGAGGACTATTCAATAGGTAAAATCCTCTTCCTTTTCCTTTTATTTTCTTTTCAAGTTCATTATTTTATTATAATATCATCAAATACTCTATCTAAATGAGAATGAAAACTCCAATATCATTTATATACTGGAATTATATCATGTTAATAGAATAACTATAATGAATATCCTTACTCTCTCTCTTTTATTTTAAAAACGAAATCATCGCCCGGGAGGTGCCAATTTACAACCATCATGGACGAAGAACATTAGTTCTTCAGTTTCTCCTTCAAGTCTGGACATGATACCATTTTTATGGTTAAAAAATATTAATAAATATTAATTATATCTTATTTAATATTCTGTAACTATTAAATATACATAATAATAATCCATACAACAAAAAATAGTCCATAGTGATCGAAATACTACCATCATAAACCAAACAATTATCAATAAATGTATTATATAATGATTAATAATCATACCATATAACCATATGATATATACAAACATTTACACTTATATATATTTATAAATTCATTTTTTGAGAATTATACCCATTCACATGAACTTTCATACTCATATATAAGTTTACCAATCGTGAAAACCAAGGAAAGGAACGCTCCCGAGCAATAAAATTGTATCTTATAACTCATAAAAAAGGCCATAAATGAACATTGTAAAATTATAATAAATAAAATAAATTTATATAAGGTTATGAATTAATTAATTAATGGATTTAATTTGATTATCCTTGACGTTAAGATCAATTGTAGAACACATTCAGACAAAAGGTAAGGGTTTTCTTCCCGAACTTCCATTTTCATTAGGGTTATGTTTTCTTTCTCTATATGCTAATGTAATTATTAATTATTTTATATGATTCTTATAAATTATATATATTTTCAAAAATCATATATCCAGATCATTTCATCATTATTTTATAAGATAATAAATGTTTTACAAGGTTCACCTTTCAAATATTCCGGACACGCAAGCCCGATTAAAGGGAAAATTTCGATTTCTTACCCATTTTCGAGTACCATACATAATCTATTTTAAGACACCATTATTTTTCTAAAATCACTAATTTTGTCATGAAAAACTAAAATTTTTTATTAGAGGTTTTATAAATATAATTATGATAAGTAAAAATAATTTTTCCAAAAAAAATATTCTTTGTAAAGTAAAAGGGGTATTTCTCTAAAGAATTCCTCGATGATTTTATAAGTATTTTCATCTATTTAAACAACTATTTTGAATTTTATATTTTATTGAGATTTAAATATTATTAATTTCATATATCATATGTTATTAAATTGTTTATGATTAGTTTTACTATGGATATGCTATCTTGATACCATTCACCATGCTACTTTGTTAGGTTAGTGATTATGTTTACAGATTGGGGAAAGTTATTTACATATCATATATTTATGTTGTGTATGTTTATCTACACTCATATTAGGAATGAATTGGACATAGAAAGTGATGGTTTTGGCCCTCTATATCCCCTCTATGCATTGATAGGTCTCATGAGACAAAACATAATTTGGTTTTGGCTGAGGCCTTACCTTATAATTCTCAAACATCTTGGTTGAGGCCTTAACGATATACTTCAAATATCTAGTATTTTTCATTATCTCATTATAAATTTTGTAATTGATTAAACATGTGATATTTTACATGTAGAATATTCATTATTAATTTTCATTCCCTTATGATCAATTGTATGGATTTATTTTCTCATCTTTCATTCCAACCAAATTATTCCCAAAATTCTTTTTAAAGGCATGCGTTTTTAGTTATTCATCATGCCTAATGTTTATGTTTGTGATAAATTATATTGTATAATTAACCTTATGGATCATCTGAGATCACCCATTTCTTATGTTTTATTTTCCCCCAAGATGCAAAGATGAATAGTATTACAAATGACTTATAGGAATAATCTAAGAGTTTAGGGGTGTTTCTAATGGAGTTGAAATGTTGTTTTTTTGCTTTCAAGTTTTAATGTAAATCATATGGTTTCATATGGTTTTAAAAAACAACTAAAATATTTGATCATTAAAGATATGACATCCTTGTTAATATACTAATGTATTTATATAAGGCACCGACTCCAGGAAACTGGGGTTGGGGTCTTTACAGTTGGTATTAGAGGAAGTTTAGTAGAAACCTTGGAACATAGATTTAGAAAACTTAAATTAGGGAACAACACCATAAGATATACTTTTCGGATAATCATACAAGAACATCCTATTATTTTGGTATGGTATATATTATGTGGATCTTTTAAGACATTATACCCTTATCTAGACACTACAAGTAGACGTTGTTCTTACAAAAATGTACCTATAAGTAAAAAATCCAACAAAGTGTTCCGAGCTTGACTTAGGGTAACCTGGTACATGATAATAGGCCTTACTATGCACCTGATTTGAAACTCCTGGGGGGATATTATTTGGGAAGAACACATTTTATTTACAAACCATTATAAAAGATTTAATTATAAATATGTCCCCAGAGAAACCATTCTTATTATTATGAGATTATAAAAGCATAAAATTTCAATTCATTTAATGTGTTTATCTAGTTGGACATTATACATTATGATTCATACCCTAATTTAATGTATTCCATTATTTAGAAATGGTTCCTAGTGAAAGGAATGGAAACCACATAAATGCACATATCCCATGTAGGGATTTCCCCCATTTGAAAGATAATGATATTAGAGCTATGAATGGTGTTGTGCAGCCTTTAACTATACTGGGTAAACTGGCTCAGGGTTTGAACAACAACCTTACCCGTATGGAGCATCTTGATCCACAATAAGGAGGAGCAATGTTAGTCCAATTTATGTGACATAAACCTCCATCATTTAATGGGACTAAAAACTTATTCATAGTAGGGAAGTGGATATGTTCTTTAGAGACAATATTTCTCGCTTTGGTAAGTAATGAAAGGGAAAATTTTTTCATGGAAATTTATCATCTATAAGGAGATACTAATCAATGGTGGTTGTAGATTCAAAACACAAATTTGGATGAAGAGATTAAAAATATAGAATGGAGGAATTTTAAGGAAAGTTTCCTAGAAAAATATTTTCCTCATGAACAGTGATCAGATATGGAAAATAAATTCTTAAATATGAGGCATAAGGAGGATGAGAATGTTTCCAAGTCTGAATCCATCTTTACTAGTCTAGTAAGGTATGATATATACTACATACATAATCCAAAGAGTAATAATGATCGATTATTTGATGGTTTAAAACCAATCCTCCGAAGGGTAGTGGTTTCAATAAATTTCTCATCATATGAAGATATAGTCTCATGTGAAATCAAGAAAGAGAAATAATTCTCTAAGTCTTATGACTTTAAAGGAAAGAAAGAGAATAAGAGGGTGATGAAGTAAAGAACAGATTAAGGTATGAATAAAAAAAAGGAGTTTTCCAACATGTGATACCTATAGATGTAAGAACCCTATATCCTACTTAAAAGGAAAATGAGTATGTTACAAGTGTGGAGTAAAAGGCCACCAAGCCCATGATTTTTAGGGAATGAAAGAAGATAAGAATTTCCAATGCTATAACTGTAGGGAGATGGGAAACTGTACAAATTATTGTGTAAAGCATTAATGAAACTTTCTCATAAAAGGCCACAGGATTAAGGATAAGCTTATGCGATCATAATAGTTGAGGTTGAAGTTCAAAATGATGTAGTTGCATGTATATTAATCATCTCATCAAATTTTGATAACTATTTATTTGATTCTGGATCATATCATTCCTTTATATCTTCCCAATTTTCATTAAGTATTAGATATTTACAATTCTTCTTAACAAGGAAGTTATCAGGAAAATCTACCAAGGGTAGTCTCATTACAATAAAGATCTATCAGGTAGATCCCCTTATATAAAATAAATGTTATTTATATACTGATTTTATCATCATACCTATGGTTGAATTTTACATAATCCTTAGTATGGATTGGATTTCAAAATATTATGTGAGAATCTATTGCAAGAAGAATGAAATTATGATTTGTGAGGAAGGTGTAGAATACCTTATCTTTAGAGAAGAAATACCACCATCTAATTATTATCTAGATCCACCCCCAGTAACTCTACTAAAATCAATTCCCGGGGAGGAAGAGAATGCAATATATATGGGTGAGGAAATAAATCTTCAAATCGAGGATGTACCTATTATGAAATAATACATTTATTTTTTTCTAGAGGATTTACTTGGACATCATCTAGAGAAAGAAATTGAGTTTTCTTTTGATTTAATTTATAGTGAAATGCCTATATAATATAATTGTTATAAAATGACCATTGTAGAATTAGTAAAACTCGAGAAACAACTAGAGGAATTGATTTATAAAGGATTTATCTTCCCTAGTGTTTCTCCATGGGGATCCTCTGTTCTTTTTGTCAAGAATAAATATGTATCGATGAGGATGTGCACTGACTATAGATAAATCAATGCTATTATAATAAAGAACAAGTATACCCAACCTCATATTGATGATATATTTGATCAACTTCACAGATCCCAATATTTTTCAAAGATTAAACTTTGACCTAGATATCATAAGTTGCATGTGAGGAAGGAATATATTCCAAATATATCATTTCGAACCAGGTATGGGCATTACAAGTTTACAGTAATGCCTTTTGGACTGACTAATGCACCCCGTGTCTTCATGGATCTAAGAAATATAATTTTCAAGGAATATCTTGACGAATTTTTTTGTGGTATTTATTGATGATATATTGGTACACGCTAAAAGATTCTAAGTTCACGAGGATCACTTACAGATTATTCTGAAGACTCTTCGAAGAAATGAGTTATATGGGAATTTTAGAAATTGTTAATTCTAGCTTCAAATAGTTTCTTTTATTATACATATTGTCTCTAATGATGGAATATTATTTGATCCTATATTGAAAAAGGAATTTTGGGAATGAACTACTCCAATGAACCTAACTATGGTGCATAGTTTTATTGGTATAACATATTATTATCGGTATTTCATTTATAAATTCACCTGATTAGCAAACCTGTTAACCAATATTAATCATAAATGTGTTAAGTTCATATGGACTAAAGAATGTGAAGAATGTTTTGAAAAATTTAAGAGGAGATTAGTGAATTATCTGATCTTGACTCTACCATCAAGAAAAGGTGGATTTATAATTTATAGTGATGCATCAAAGAAAAGACTTGGATTTTTCCTTATGTAGAATAAAAAAGTTATTACCTATGAATCAAGGTAGTTTAAAACTCATTGAAAAAAATATCCAACTCATGATCTTGAGTTAGTAACTATCATCTTTCCCCTGAAGATATAGATACATTATCTCTACGGTAAAATATGTGATATATATATATATATCACAAGATATTAAAATATATCTTCTCATTGAACGAACTCAAAATGAGGCAAAGGTTATGGATAAAGCTATTCAAGGATTATGATTATTCCATACACTACCACCCAGGGAAGGAAAATAAGGTGAAGGATGCATTGAGTAAGAAGGATAATGGAGTTCTAAAAAAATAAGGATTGAAACAGATCCTGTGTTCATAGATCTAGTAAATATAGACATAAGAATTATCAAAGAAGGTGAAACATCATTAATTTTTTAATTGGTTTCCCAACCATCTTTATTTGAAAGTATTAAAAGTTCTCCGCCTGATTAAGAGAATCTTCAAAAGACAATTAATACTATGATTGATGGGAGATCGGTAGACTTCATTTATGAAGATTGAATTCTGAAATTTGGGAGGAGTCTATGCATTCCCTTTATACCCTATCTAAATATAGAGTAATTGGATGATGCTCATAGGCCAAATATATTTATACTCCCTTGTAGCACTAAGATGTATAGTGATTTGAAGGGACATTTATGGTGGGATAATATGAAGCATGAAATTGGGGATTATATATCTAGATTTTTAGTCTCTCAACAAGTTAAGGATGAGAGAAAACATAATAGGGGAGTCATGCAACCTCTTCCTATTCTAATATGGAAACAGGATGACATTATTATGTATTTTTTCATTGGATCACCCAAAACTCCAAGAAAGAATTATGCAATATGGGTAATTATTGATCGACTTACCAAATCTATACATTTTCTCACTATAAGAGAGGATTTTTTTCTAGATCACCTTGCAAGACACTATATTAATGAATTTTTAATACTTTATAGAGAATATCTCTCAATTTTGTTTGATCTTGATCAATGATTTACATAAAAATTCTAGAAAAGTATTTAGAAAGATTTGGATACTGAGGTTCATTGGAGTACTGCTTATCACCCAAAAAAAGATGGGTAGTCTGAAATGACCATTCAAACATTAGAAGACATGTTGATATCATAATCCATTGACTTTCAAGGTATGTGCAGTCAATATTTTACTTTTTTAGAGCTTTCCTATAATAATAGTTTCCATTCCAGTATTCAAATGGTACCATATGAAGAATTTTATAGAAAAATATGTCATACACCCACATGTTGGGATGAAGTTGGTGGAAGGCAGCTTGTAGGCCCAGAGCTTGTCAAGGAGACAACAGTAAAGCTAAAGACTATTCAAACCCATATCAAAGTAGCTGAAATAAGGAAAAACAGCTATTCTGGTAATGGAAGGAAGGATTTCTAGTTTCAAGTGGGAGATCGTGTTATCTTGAAAGTGTTCCTTAGAAGGGTGTTAAAATATTTGGGAAGAGAGGGAAACTAAGCCCCAGGTACAATGGTCCTTTTAAAATTATAGAGAGAATCAGAGTTATAGCTTATTATTTTGAAATTCCACCTAGCCTTTGTAAGGTACACAATTTGTTACACATCTCATTGTTAATGAATTACATGCCAAACCCAACACATGTACTCACTTCTAAAGAATTATAATTGGAACCTAAATTATCTTACTGTGAAGAGCCTATCTAAATTCTAGACACTAAAGAACTGGTGTTGAGGAATTGGAGGACTCGAATGGTAATGGTACTTTGAAAAAAATCATAAAATTGAAGAGGCAACGTGGGAGCCTGAGGAGATTATGATGAAGAACTACCCAAATCTTTTAATGGGGTGAAAATCTGGAAAATTTGAGGATGAAACTTTTGTAGGAGGAGGGAATGTAATGACTTAAAACTCTATCAATGAAATTTTCCTTCTTATGTTTATTTCACATAGTATATATCACATAAAATAACTTATAAAACAAAATAAAAACATCCTAAATAAAGAATGAATTAAATAAGAGGTATCTTTAGAAGTTAAGGAACCTATACTGATAAGATAGTAATATGCCCTTAAGAATAGTAATGTGACCCTTATGAATAGTAATCCGACCAATAGAATAGTTACCTCACCAAAAAAATATAAATAAATTATTTCAATATTATAAATGAAATGAAGGAATAATTATATCATTGTCTATGTAAATTAATATTTTAAAAATTAATTTAAGTGTTGGTATTTTTATAATCCATAAACATTTAATTATAATATTATAATTAATAAAATGATTTAAAAAAAATAAATTTTTATAAAAATGATTTACAAATCAATATTTTTTTATCTTATGATTTTAGGAAAATTTTATTAGTCCTTAGTTAATTTTTGAAAGTGTTATAAAATCAGTTATAAATATAAAATTTCATTTTTCGAGTAAATAATGATTTTAATTAAAAATTAAATTTATTATAATTACAAAATTATTTTCATAAAATAGAGTTAATTTTATAATTCTACACATCTAAAAATGGTTTGGCTGAATTTTTGGGATTTTTCTAAAATAGATAAATTTTTAGTGAATAGTAAAATACAGTAATTTACAGTATAAATATATTAAAATCTAAATACACTATTCCTTGAGTCATGGATGACGTAATCAACCTTGGTTTCAAAATAAAATGCACTTTTTATTGTATTTAGTCAAAATAATCAACACTATTTATTTTCATGAGCAAAATAATAAAATAATGAATAAAATAATGAGAAATCACTCATCTCTTCCACTATAAATACAACCCGCACCCCATTTTCTACTCACAACTTCCAAGATTTGATCCTTGTACAATTTATACACAATACTCTTACCAAGGTCTTACCCTGCTTCCATAATCTCTTTTTCTCATAAAAATACCAAAATCAATCCCCTTAATAATATTCTCAAGGAGGAGTATTCAAGAGGTAAAATCCTCTACTTTTTACTTTTATTTTCTTTTCATGTTCTTTTTATTATTATTCTATAAAAACCCCCTCTATGAAAATGAGAATTAAAACTCAAATATAATTTATATAATATAATTATATCTTGTAAATTTAAGAACCATAATCAATCTTATTACTCTCTCTCTCTTTTATTTAAAAAAAAATCACCGTCCAGGAGGTGCCGATTTACAACCTTTGGGGACAACAAACTTTAGTTATTCAATTTATCCTTTTAGTATGTCCATGATAAAATTTTTATTTTTAAATAATAATACAATATATTTATTAAAACCTATTTAATGTTATGGAAGTAGTAAATATACCTAATAATAAATCATACGACAAAAACTAGTTTGCGGTGATGGAAATACTACCGTAATAATCTAAACGATTATCACTAATTGTATTATCAAATGATTTATCCTCATAAGATATTACCAAATGATATATATAAAACGTTAAACTTATTTATGTTTATAAATTAAATTCTAGATAATTATACCCATTCATATGAACTTCCATACTCATATATAAGTATATCAATCATGAAAACCTAGGAAACAAATTCTCCTTAGCAATAAAATTGTATGTTATAACTCATAAAAAAGGTGATAAATAAAAATAATAAAATTATAAAAAATAAAATACATTTAAATAATGTTCTGAATTAATTAATTAAAGGAATCAATTTGATTATCAAGGTCTTTAAGTACATGTTCCGAACACATTCAGACATAATGTTATGGTTTTTTTTCTGAACATTCATTTTCATCTAGGTTATGTTTTATTCTTCTATAAAACATTGAAATTATTAATTATCTTATATAATTATTATAAATTATATATATGTTCCTAAATCATATATATATACCATTTAATAATTCTTTTATAATATAATAAATGTTTTACAAGGTTGCCTTTTTAATTATTCGTGGTACGCAAGCCTGATTTAAGGAAACATTTCGATTTATTAACCATTTTCAAGTACCATACATAATATATTTTAAGGAACCAATATTTTTATAAAATCACTAATTTTGTAATGACAAAATAAATTTGTTCATTACTAGTTTTATTTAAACAATTGTGAAAAATAAAAATGATTTCTCCAAAAGAACTCTACTTTGCAAAGTAAAAGGGGTATTTATCTCAAGAATTCTGTGATGATTTTATGAGTATTTTCATCTATTTCAACAACAATTTTGAATTTTATTCTTTATTTAGATTGATATGTTCTAATTTTCATCTACCATATATTATTAAATGGTTTATGATCAGTTTGACTATAAATGTGTTATCTTGAGACCATTCACCATGCTACTTAGTTTGGTTAGTGATTGTGTTTATAGATTAAGGAAAGTTATTTACATATCATATGTTCATGTTGTTTATGTTTAGACCCATTCATATGAGAAATTAATTAAACCGAGAAATTTACAGTTGGAGAATTCTATATCCCCTTGATGCATCGGTAGGTCTCATGAGAAAAAACTTAATTGGGTTTTGGCTGAGGCCTTAACCAAGTATTTTTAAATGTCTTAGATGAGGCCTTTATGATATTCTTTATATGACCTACATTATGTATAACCTCATTATGAATTTATTAATTGATTAACCATGTGATATTTCACTAGTATAATATCCATTATTAAGGTTAATTCTTTTAAGATCAGTTATATTGCTTTATTTTCTCTACTTTCAATCTTTCTATATTATACTCAATTTTATTTTAAAAGGAATTTGTTTTTAGTTATTCACCATGCTAAATGTAAATGTTTATGATAAATGTCTCTGAATTACTTACCCTTAATGAGAATATGAGATCACCCCTTTCTTTTGTTTTATTTTTCCCTTGGATTTGAAAAAGATTATTATTATTAATTCATTTTAGGAATAATCTATGAGTTTACGGGTGTTTCCAATGGAGTTGAAATGTTGTTTTTTCTTTCAAGTTATAATGAAAATATTATGTTTGTATCTAGTTTTCCAAATCTACTAAAATATTCAGTCTTTTAGGATACGATATAGTTTTAAAGATACCAGTGTATTAATATATGGAAAATACTTCTAGAAACTTTGGTTAGGGTCTTTACAGAAAATCCATAAATGCTACATACATTAAAAAAGAGAATTCCTTTTTCCTTTTGTAATGAATGTCAAATCATTTAGTATAAAATAAATAAAAATAATCTATTTAAAAACTTTTAAAAGAAAGTCAAAAATACAAGAAATTTACTTTATAACTCATATATATCCATGTCAATACATATAAAATAAATTTTTAATAATATAGATATTGAAGAAAAATATTTAAAAAATTAATCCTTAAAATATTTAAAATGATGATTTTAAAGTAAAGTGCCCCTTACCTCAAGTCTGAGTTTTCAAATACGTTCTTTATCTTCCTAAATAATAAAATATTTTAATACTTTTATTTATTTAGAAAATTTTCCATTTTTATCATTTTATTTTATTTAATACTATGTTATATTTAATTACATAATAAATTAACTTCACATTCGATATTTTGATGATATTCAGATCATATTTCCCAAATGAAATTAGTGGGTTAAAAAAGGTAAAAAGGATCATTATTCTATAATATATAGTATAATAATCATTCCATAATTATATTTTTTATCGATAAATTATACATTTTAAAACAACTAATACTGTTGGTTATGAAAAATGAACTAGGTTACAATCATGAAGATTCTAAGTCGCACATACACATGAGTAAAAATTCCATTCTTTAATGAACATGATAGAAATAATGTATGTAGGATTACACCAAACCTCATTAGATTGAGGAGTGAAAGGGAACCACTAATCTTAGGTTACATCCCCAAGACCCCAAAGCTTGGTAATAGGTTTTGTGGGATAAAGGAACAGTTGGGGGATGAATTTCCCTATATAAGGAAACAAGACCACAACACACGACAAGAACCTTTAAACCACTGTATAATGAATGATAAAATAATAGAAACCAAATATAAACCAATAGTACAAACATATAATATTTTAAATAGAAATGTGAGATAAAAACCTAGAAGATGAAAAGACTCAATGACATCCAGTCAAAATACCATGTACCACCCAAACAAGCTCTAAGCTCTTACTCCACCTACTATGACCAAGTAATCAAGAAAAATCTCTAGAAAAATACAATACCTTCCACTTTCCTATATCCCAATACACGAAATCTACAAACATACCAAATATCCCAAGAAGATGGTGTGTATAAACTGGGCAGTATTTTCCCAAAGACTTCCCAACTCATTCCATTAGGATAAGAACTGATCATCACATTTTATATAAAATAATTTAGAATTAGATAAAACAAATTATATCAAAACTAAAATAAATTTAAATGGAAATCAATAAATGAGGTATCAAAACCATTTCTCATTTTGAAAATACCCATCCTCATGTTTCCACACACACACACACACATGCGGGCCAAGTTACAGATCCCTACTCATGAGTGGTTTCTTATCTATCAACAATGTTATACTAAGGTGAATAATTTTTATGTACCCAAATAGCACACACCCCTTGTCTAGGGTCATGTCCATGAAATGATGGTTCCACAATGGCACAGGCCCCTTATCCTGTGTTATTTCCAAATAATAAAATGACTCAAACAATGTATGCCATACCCAATTCCAAATTCTATTTCACATAAAACCAATTATTTATTGAAAACATTTCATCAAAAAAGTGAATGCATCAAAATAATTTCATAATTTCAAAAATATCAATTTAAAGTTATAATAAAAGAGGGATTTCAAAATACCAACTAATTTACAAAAATTCTAATGGCATGAAAAAGTATTATCCTTCAATAATGGCACATGGTTTTCACAACAATTTATATTAAAAATTCAATAAAAACTAAACCTTTAAGTTATGTAATGGGGAAGAAGAAAGAGAATCCACCTAACTATCAACTATTAGAAAAAACCAATAAAAACCCAAATATATTCTATATTAGGGATCAAAATACCTTCCCTTCATAATGTAATACAAGATATCATCAATATCTTCAACAAGGAATTTAGATTTATCCATGGTGGACTAGATCTCATAATCCAAGAGAGTGAAAATGAGAGGATCTAAGGAGAGGGGGAGATAGACGATGGATTATTGGTGAATCTGAATCTCTAAAGAACTTTTGATTGAAAAATGGTCACTACAGATTAATGGAAATTATCAAAAGATTTTTTTGAGGGAGGGAAGTTCGAGACCCTGGAAGAATAGCAGTTGAATAAGGGTTTTGGGGATTAAACTTGGGTAAAATTAATTTTTCAGATTAATTAATTCTCATCATATGATTAGGCCACATAGTTTGGAAAACCATATTCTTACCATGTAGTTCTACCACCTCATGCTAACCCCTTCCATAGTTTTCTCACATAGTTTTACATCTCATGCACCAACCGTGGTTTTCCCTCTATTTCACTTTTCATTATTTCCCCTGGGCACTTAAAAAGTTTGGCTATATTGTGTGGTAATCGTGTGCTTCCCTAGTGACTCATAGAAAAGGTCTCATGGTTTCATAGAGTTGGCGATTAGTTTTTACTAACTATGAACATACCATGAACTTCCATAAACACCTCTAAAAGATGTTGAAACCTTCCCAAAAATCTTAAAACTTAACCCAAGAATTATACAAACTCAAAAAACATAATTTTTTTTATCAAGTACCTGATACTATGGTGCTATATTCTCTCCAAAATTGGTCTTTCTATCCTTGAAAATAAAGTTTATAATAGATCTTTGGAAGATTTTAAAAAATTTTCTCTAGAATTTCCTTCTCACACTTCCACATCTCTTCCTGAGTTTTCCCATGCTTCCATAAAAAGAATACTAAACTGATGTTTTCCCCATGAAAGATATTCTATTTCATATAAAAAATCTACACCAAAACATAAACCAACAATTCATCTGGTTGAATATCAAAATGGTCCCATTAAATCCCATTCACAATATAAATTTGGTACTTTTTCAATTGAGATAAATTAGAAACATTATGCACCAAACTGAACCTTGGAGATATATCCTACTAATAAGCTACCTCACCAACCCATTATAGTTTCCAAAAATAGATAATTTACCGAGGTGAAAAATTACCCTACTTACAAAAAATGGTGATACCCAAGCCTTGGATAAATTCTTAAGAACACATGATCATCCACCTCAAACAACAATGATTGACTATAGTGATCCACATAAGATTTTTGATGACTCTGAGTTGTCAAAACTCTATTTTTGATAATCTAAATCTTATCCATTGTTTATTTCTAAAGATTATGTTTGATAAATGAATGCTTACTTTCTTCCACCCAACAAAGTGGAGAACGACATGTATGACCATAAAATGATTCAAAATAATCCATATATGTTGATTCTTGATAATTTTTATTTTATAAGAAATCAAATAATGGTATGTGATCCTCCCATGGGCTAGTAAAATCTATCACACAATCCCAATGAATATAATCTATCATTTAAATCATATGTTTTTATTGTACATCCATTTGAGGATGATAAACTTCGCTCATGGAAAATTGATTTTCAAGGGACAACTGCAAGGACTTCTAAAACCGATATGTGAACCTAGGCTCTCTATTAAAAAAAATCAAAATTGGAACCCCATGCATATTTAATAATTATAAAATTTATATTTTTAAAAAATACTCTAATATATTGGATTCATGAATAGGGATTTAGTTAGTCCACATTTGATCCAATACACAGTCACCCATATGGAATCGTGTTTCCTAACCATTCTTGGTAGGCCTGTCACAAAATCCATGGCTATCTTCCCTCATTTCCACATTGTTAAAAGTAAATATTATAATGTACCAACTAGATATTGGTGATATTTTTTTACATGATGACATGTGATAAATCTAAAAATAAACTCTTCCACTTCTCCTTTAATTCCAATCCACCAAAACCATGCTTTCATTACTTTATGCATCTTCAATATTTAAGGATGAATAACACATATAGAATGGTGGTAAATAGAAATAAGCTATCCATGATAGGTTGGTGGAACTATAATATAATATTTAAATAGTAGAAATTTTTTTCCATATAGCTTCCATCCCTAAATATTCTCCCCACCATTAAGTTTGGACCTCAAATTCAAAAATTATAGATCAGATATATGAGAATATCTAACCCGCTCAACTAAATTAGGAACAAAAGAAACTTGGAAGAAGGTTACAACTTTACCTTAATAAGCACAATCCAAATAAATATCATCAATGATTGACATTATTTTCCACTTATTTAAAGCCACTTTATCCAATTGTCTATAAGACTTCCTACTCAATTCATCTTCCATGGAATTCCACTTAATAGGTATATACATCAAGCCAATGTAAATAATATAAATATATTACATTCATCTCCATGAACTTAAGTTAAAGTCTCTTTGTGAGAAAATGGTATTTTAACTCTTATGATCCATAAACACCATAAATTTTTCACCAAAATGATACTATAACCAAGTATTTAATGAAATGAATACAACAACTAAATCTAAATCATGCATTGGGCAATTTTTCTCATAAACCAATAACTGTTGTGTTCTATAAGGGACAAAATGATATACCTTCATGGGAACACATTCCAAACTAGATCCCAATGCATAAAAAAAATATGACATACCCTCATATTGAATTTGGAAAAATAAGGATATGTGATTATGTAAAGTTAACCTTAAGCTATTAGAAATATTCTTGACATTCATGACTCCAATGGAAAGGTAGTCCCTTCCTTTTCAAATCTGTCACTTGTGGCTCAAGACATGACAAATCATGAAGAAATAATTAGTAGTATCCAGCTAATAAAAAAATTCCATATGTCAAAAAACTTCTTCAATGGTTTCCAAGAGACAAAAGACTATATCTTTTCAGGATCCAAAGAAACTCATTTTTTATAAATGAAATGACTGAGTAAATGTACTCCCTATATCTAGAAATTAATCTTTGAAAATTTCACATAAATATTATTTTCATTCAAGATAACCAACACTATATCCAAGTGTTCCTCATGATTGGACTTAGTCTTAGAATGCACTAGAATTGCATCCAAAAACACCACCATAAGGAAATATAGATACCTTTGAAAGACCTAATTCATTAAGTGCATAAAAAGTTCTAGTTAATTTAAAATACCAAAAGATATGACCACATATCCATAAGGGCCATAGTGACTCTTGAAACTGGTTTTATAATATCCTCTTTCTGAACTCAAAGTTAATAACAAACTGAGAATAATTCAATATTAGAGAACATATGGGTTCCCATAAATTGATAAAAAATAAAAAATGAATGGAATCAGATACCAATTATTTATCATAACTTGGTTAGGCTTATGATAATCCACAAAAGACTAGGATTTCCATCCATGTTATTTATAAAAAGAACTGATGATGCCCTCAGGGACGCTCTTGGTTGAATGAATCCTTTATCTTCAAACCCTCTTAACTTTATTTTCATTTCACTCAATTATTTTTGGTTCCATCCTATAATATAGAAGCAAAGTAGGATTGGTACCCGGTAGGAAATTAATCATAAAATCTCATTCCATTTTGGGAAGAAACCCTAAGAAATTATCCTAAAACATATGAGGAAACTGATCAACTATGGTTAAAAAATATCTATTTATATTTTCATCCACTAATTCCAAAGTAACCACTACCAAATGGTAAGAGATGGTTACAACCAATGGTACCAATGGTTCTTATCACTTGAATCCATTATCCGATATCTTTTAAAGAGATGATTCACACCATTAGAGAACATGAAATTGACTTTCTAGGCATAAAATTCAATATGGTTTTCATTTGTCTTCAACTAATCCATTCCCAAAATCATGTTATAGATCCCCATCTTGAGAAAAAATAAGTCTAAAACTAATTTCTCTCCATCGATAGTCTTCGTAAATACTGTAAAACTAAAATATCAACACCCCCATTGTCCAAGAGGATTATATAGTTTAAAAACATATAACATCATATCAACATTAAAACCCATAATATCAACAACATGAGAAGTAATAAAATAGTGGGATGAAATTGTGTCAAAAGATCATTCATAAGGTCATAAATCACATGATTCGTACCTTATACCATCAAAAGACCATATTGATTTACTGTGATCATTTTCTAAACACCATACAATTTATTAGTTGTCTTCCCTTTCTCTTTGTTTCCATAATGAGATTACCTTTGATAAGGATTCATGGTGTTTATATAATGACCTTGACTCACTTGTTTCTATGTATGGGGTTATTCTAATGGGATATCCCCATTAAAGCATAATTTGTTTGAGATATATGATATGTATTCCCAATATTGGTATTTGGAGTTCCATGAAAATAACACTAGAGATATCCCAGCTTGTTCTATTTATGACATTATCTTGGCATTTCTATAAAATATCACTCGATATTCTCAAAAGATCCATATTGTTAACATATATGCTTACTTTTTGGTTCATGAGGGAAGTTGATAGATATGATTGTCTGATTTTGAGATATCCCACCACTTTGGAAGTTGGTGTCCCTCTTCCACTTTATCATAGAATTGGAGTTCCCACCAGTTCCCTTGGGGATAAAAATGCTCCATCCAACCATATTTGATAAAATATACCTTTTTCCATAGTCACTCTATTTACCATCACCTATATTCTTGAATAAAAAGGATGATAGTATTTGGGAAGACTTTTGATCATATCCCTGAATAAAAAATGTATGCCTATAAGGACTCACTTGCAGCTAATTATGGTTAAAAGTGTACAAATTTTATAAACATAGCTACATATTCTTTCACTGATAGGTTATATTGATTTAAGTTGAATAAATCTATTATTATAGGAATCTAATAGGTGTGGGGATATAATTTTTGGGAAAACAATTCTTTAAAATCGTCCATAAAGTTCCTTATTAAATTATATCTTAGAAAGATAAATCCCACAATTAACATGCTAGATCCTATATATATGGAAAACTTACCTTTATCTATGACAATGTTCCAATAAAATCAAAAAGTCTTTTCATTCAATTTAGAAACACTTATTCCTTTTCTGGCTCTAAGTCCCCCCAAAATATGGGTGGATTTTGTTTCTGAAACTGAACCAAAGTATCAAATTTCCTCAGTTCATCTTTTTTGGTTTCCTTTATCAATGACCAGAAATGTTTGTATGATACTTTTTACAAGTTGTTGGTTTAACTATGTCTTATGTGAAATCACATTCTCTCTATCCACTTCCATTTGATTCCTATGACATCTAATCATTTCCATTTTATATAAACATAAAAAAACTCTATTTAGTAACAATCACGAGAAACTAAAGGTTTATAAATTTATCATTATCATATCAAGAAATAACTCAACCTTTATTTTAAAATCCAACTATTATGATCATTTTATAAATTTTTCATAAATCATAAAATTGAATATGATCAATGAATTCCTAACGAGAAGTCTCCCTACCAATGCATGATATCCATTCCTCATCAGCTAAACCCATGAAAATGAGAGGAAACCCCCATATAAGTGTCTTAAAACAAAATTTCACCCAAAACACCATGGTAACATGAATTTCATCATAAACATGTTAGATACATATTTTTAATTCTATACATTTCAAGTCTTTATATCTATATTATGACATATCAAACCCGTTTCACTCAATAGTAATGGAACCTGGTTGGACACATGGACTCAAGTGCACCTCCCTATACTAGAGAGGTTTCATATGAGATAAGTACACTTATATGGTATTAAGGTAGGCGTTCTATACCTTTTCTCTAAAAGTATTGTTGTTTATAGATTTTCTTCCATTGTACAGAACACTATAATTTCTGAAAGATTCATTTTAAATTAATTGATCCTTGAATTATATGATAAAATCATGCTTAATATATTCCATGATACCATTCTTCATGGTTGTTGATAATTGACCTCCACCCATACCACCCATAGGGCGAGTTATTATTTTTTACCATGATTTTACCACCCTTGGGGTGCATTGAGCTCACTTTGTATAATTGATAATTTAATATTGTAATTAAGAGAGTTGTTAAAGGTTGTAATCCCCATGTAGAACCTTTTTATTATAAATTAAAGGTATTAAATGGTTAATCCCTTATATTTTTTATAAAGGGAATAATGAAATTATAAAATGAATTACTGATGAGTTTACTTAATTATGATGATGTTGGAGAGTTCACGATATGGTACTGAATACCCACTTGGATTCCATGAACATTACTACACCATGGATCCAATTTACTTGACTTATGTTGATGCCTTGGACATTTCTAATCATTGGATCCTATCTAATTAGATTGAATTAATGCCTTGGATATTTCAAATCCTTATATCTAGTTAAATTATCTAGCTAGTGTGCCTTGTACATTTCTAATCCTTGGATCTAAAGATTATATTTGGATGCCTTGGACATTTTTACTCCATGGATCTAGTCAAACTAGTTTACTTGCCACGATAGGATGCCCTAGAAATTCTAACTGCTTGGAGTTGATGACCATTAGGATTACAAGGAAATTTATACTCCATGGATATGGATAGTTAGGATGCCTTGGAAATTTATAATCCTTGGGTCTTATTTACTTGATTTACTTAGCTTACTTAGTTTCCATAGACATTAGGGATCCTTGGACCTTGGACCATGTAATCCTGACACATGATTACACAACATAGGCCATTGTTGTTGATGTTTTCTATGCTTTACAAACACCCTTATGATTTAGTTTCTTGATAACAATGGGACTTGATAGACTAGATAACATAACTTATACTATTTTACTTACACACCTATTATATCTTTACACTGATTCAACATATATGAACAAACTATAATTGTTATAAACACCGTTGGAGGTGGCCTACTGAGTGTTATGTCACACCCTATTTTTTCCACCATTGGGTACCTAGATAGAATCCATGAATATAGGTTGGGACATGGGAAAACACTATCTTGTAGATGCTTGATTTTTTTGGCATAGTAGTAGTGTATTACATGACTGGGATGTGGATCATGATGCTATCTGGGGATAGTTACTTTTGGTTTTTTTGTTACTTTGGATACTTTTATTTTACTAGATTCATTTTTTCATATTTTACCTATTATTTATTAAAATTCCATGATTACCATTATATATGAAATTGTTGGATGAGATTACCTGGTTATTTATATGATGTAAATTTATTCTTTTTCTTCTTATTTATTTCATATGATTATTCTATTCTGCATTATGGTTATACCGCTATGCTATTCTGTGATCATGAGGGTATAGTATCCCCACTATTCAAACACGGACTCTCGCTACTGGTCAGAATAGTTTAGAGTATGGGGAGGTGTGGGTGAGTCCATATGGCTAACCGAGCTTAGTTATAGTTGAGTGAACCAGGTCTGAGACATCACAAAGTGGTATCCGATGTTTTTTTATTTTTTCTTATCATTGATAATATTAGATAGAAGAATAGGAATGTGTCAAAACAATTTAATGTGCTGATCCTAAGAGTATCTAACCCACATATAAGAAAAAAGAAAAATTATATGGGATGGTACATGTTGTTATTAATTAATCTTATTATAGTTTCCTTGATTTCACTATTGGGTGATGCAATTTTTGTTTTATTTTCTTTATGATTACATATTGCTACCCTTGGCTTGGTATGGTAAGGATATATTACATAATGCATCATTATAGGCACATCCAGATTTATATATCATGCATTATTCCATGCCATCTTTAAATTACTATGTCTATTGATTGCAACATGTTTTTGTGTCTTATTTCATTATCCAAGATATTTTTCTACCATTTTTATGATGGGAATTGGTAAATAACTAGTTGGGATTAAATCAATTCCATACTTCAATTTATAAGTTATATGGCCCATTATAAATTGGAAATGGTGATGCATATAGTTCAAACTTGTAATGAGATTATATTTATAAATGATAAGAAATTTAAATGAAATTGAATACAAAAATGAATGGTTTCCACTAAATAGGGATTCCAATTGGAATTTAAAGGGTGTTTTCCTCTATAATTTACAATTCAAACATCATATAACAGAACCCCTAACTTATAGTACAGAACTTGACCTTGACCTGACCTAAGTAGTGGGAAGTAGGAAGTGTCTCTGACTTTTATTTATGAATTATATGTCACATAGACCTAGATTTAGGATTAGGAAGAGGGGTGACAATCATGTTAATAAGAATTATTCCTGTCCTATTTTTATACATGTTTTATTTTCAATTCTTTTTTGAGGTGTGAACTTGGAATTTATTGAGATATTCCACCATGATGGCCTCCAGTTGTGCACCACGAGGGTGGTGATGACCATGATCTGAAATTCATGGGCCATGGGACCCCTTTAGAACCTCTTGTATTTACTCATGAGGTACTTCCCATTATTTTAGATATGGGTGTTGAGGACCAGTTTTTAGAGGCCTTCCTATGCTTCATATAGACTATTCAAGGAGCATCACGACCTGCCTCGACTATGTTAGAATTGACAAATAAGTTTGAATAGTAGAATCTGACGATGGTTTTAGGGGATGGTAGACCACATGCTGTATATCCTTGTATAGAGTCCATGCTATCAGTTTTTAGCATCTCGAGACATATTCTAAGAAGAAAGTGGATATTGTTATGTATATTCTATGGGATTCTGCCAAGATATGGTGGGACATGATTTATCAGATGGACCATCATTATGATATGGATTGGAGGGATTTCTAGATAGAAATATTTGATTATTTTTATCTAAAGACCTTAAGGGATGATAGATCCAGAGAGTTTATGTATCTTGAGTTGGGAATATTATCAGTCATGGACTATTCTGGCTATTTTATAGATCTCTAGTCTTTCAAAACCTATCCTGTTAGGTGATGAGTTATCAAAAGATAAAGAATTCTAGGATGGTCTTAGGTATGAAATATAATCACAGGTGAATGTTTTTTGGATTAGTATAATATTATAAATAGTAAATTAGGTGCTGATTACTAAGCGTAACATGAGGAAAGATGAGGGAATAGAGTAGTGCATATTAGCTTCTCATCACAATGGATCCATGTCAGGTGGAAGGTAGATACTTTTTGAGGTTTCTTATGAGAAGAATACAAGTCAGATCATGAGTATAGGTAGTTATATTATATTTCATCTGTATGGGAGGAAAGGAAAGATGAGGAAGTAGTGTGATAAATATCCATTCAAGTGGTAAGCTTGTGGTAGGATGGTCCATTTATTGTGATTTTTAGAACCATTCCTCAAACAGCTAGTGAGAGAGGGTTTGCACTAACTCCATGATCATGAGAGGGGTCTGCAAAATCTCATTTGGTAGGGATATGAAGTGGGAATGACATCTTAGGATGAGGTTGTGGTCACATCCATGTATCTAGATAATAGTTTCTTAGCGATGGTAGAGTAGAATATCTCAAGGTAGTCAAGAATGTTGAGTCAGTAAGGTTTTCCTTATGACTTTTACATTCGTTCTTGTTTTGAAAATCAAAAACACCTTATACATAAGCAAATCCATATTTTACTTTAATAAGGAAAATTTATTTCTTTATGGAAATTTACCCTTACCTAGATTTTCGTATTCATATCGTAAACTTGTATAAGTATAAATTTCAGATTGAAGTCCAAAACCTAAGAATCATATAAATACTTAGATGTAAGGTATTCTGTTTTTCATTGCGAATTCTAGTGTAGAATTCTCATTATGAATTCTGATGATGAATTATCATTACGAATTTCAGTGATGAATTCTCATTACGAATTCTAATGATGAATTCTCATTATGAATTTTGATTACAAATTCTGATTACGAATTCTGATGAAAAATTATCATTACGAATTCTAGTGCAGAATTCTCATTACGAATTCTGATGATGAATTCTCATTACAAATTCTGATTACGAATTCTGATTAAGAATTCAGATTATGAATTCTCATTACGAATTCTAGTGCATAATTCTCATTACGAATTCTGATGAGGAATTCTCATTATGAATTCTAGTGCAGAATTTTCATTATGAATTCTGATGAGGAATTATCATTATGAATTCTGATTACGAATTCTGATTATGATTTCTTATTACGAATTTCTTAGAAAAACAGAATCCGAACATCTCTTTATTATAGAATCCAAATACCTTTTTGGTTAGAATATGAAATTTATTTTGATTACATTATGAACTTCAGTTTTGCTTATGCTCACACTTGTTTCATTACAAAATGATGTCGTGTATTCAGTTATTGAATAACTATTTTTTGAGTGACACGTGTAAAGGTCCCTCCAAAATTTAAGGAAAATATGACCATTGGAGGAGGGAGTCGACCAATGCTACCAAGCCTATAAATAGGATCTCATTTGAAAGAGCTCAATAAGAAGTTGATCACTCTAGAGACCACACACTTTCAAGGAGATTTCTAGAGAGAGAAGCTTTTCATGCCTTGTTCATACTAAACTACTCGTTCCGATTGCTTCGTGCGACTCTGAATGTTGGTGATTACATTTGAGGGATTCTGGGGATAGGAAGACAGAGGTTCCAACAACCTTGAAGTTCGAGGGCTTCCTTGCTGAGGAAGATAGAGGTTTCAACTAACTTGAAGTTGAGGGTGTGCGGGGATAGCAAGACTGATAATCCGATCTTTGTATCGAGGGCTTACTCGGGTGTGGGTAAGATAGACTTTTTTGAAAGTATAAATCTAGGGACCTTTATCCAAGGTTGTTGGATACCCTTCTCTTTGGGTTGAAAGATTTATATCTTATTACTTGTTTTTGTTAAAAGTTTTCCCGCTGCATTTTGTATTGTAAGGAAAGTATAATATTATTATATTTACTTACATTTATACTCCGATTCAGTTAGATTCTATACGGTTTAAGGTAGAATCCCATTATTGTAAACTTTGGTTATGTTTCATTTTTTGAATCCATATATCCGGAACCAGTTTTTTGGAATCACTTTCCAGATTTAAGAAAGTGCATAGAACTAGATGTTTGTAACTTCATACTTTGTCCCAATCCTTCAATTGGTGTTAGAGGTGTTGTGAATTTTCTTAGATTAACTTTGTTAAACTTAGATCTTTCTTTGTTTAAGGAAAATTTTAAAGTATACAATTCACCCCCTCTTGTATATTGAGAATCTACATCATTATTTCGATCCTACAATTGGTATCAGAGCGGGTCTTTGAAATACTTATACTCCCATATAAGTCTTTCTAGCTCAGGTTTTCATTGTTCTATATTTTTCTTGCTTAATAATTTTCTCCTTGAATCCGAAGTTTTGTTGTTAACAAGTTTTTGTGTAGAAAGTTTTTTTTAAGATGGAAGGAATCAATGTTAGTTCCATCAACAACCTAAATCCAACAAGACCATCAATTTTTGATGGAAATGATTATGAGTATTGGAGAGATCTAATGAATACTTTCGTTATAAATACTAGAGTAGAAAATTTTGTTATGCTTACTGAAGGTTATAAAATTCCTGAAAAGTAAGTTAGTACTTTCACAAACCAAGAGAAGCATGATTATCAATTAAACTATAAGGTACACAATACTCTACTATGTTCAAGGACTAGGAACATATATAGCCAAATTTCATGTTGTGAAACAGCTAACTGTATATGGAAGAAACCCGAAGTTACACATTTTGGTACATCTAAAGTGATTGAGACTAGAAGAGCCATGCTTAGAGCTGAGTATCATGGTTTTAACTTTCCTTATGGATAACCTATAAGCAAAGTAAAACAAAGATTTATGACTATCGTAAATAGTCTACAATCAATGGGAGAGAAAGGCCTAGATGACGAAGCTATTGGGGATAAGATTATAGATATTATGCCCAATCAGTGGGAATAAAAGAGGACATCAATTGATTAGAACAGAAAGGTAACTCAAATTTATCTTAATGAACTATTTGGAACTCTTCTTTAACACGAAACTAGAATGAAGAGATATGTTGACAACATCAAAAAGAAGAATGGGAATGGTACTATTGCTTTTACTACAACTTCAAATAACATGAAAGCTAAGACTCTTGAGAGAGTAACTAGATCCAAGTCTAAGAATGTTACTATCCAATCCGAATCTAGTGAGAGTGAAGTCTCATAAAATGAGTTAGCTAATCTTGCTCGAAGAATGAACAAGATAGCTGGTCAAAGAAACTTCCAATCCAAGTATAAGAAGCTGGAAAGGGGAAAGAGATTTCCGTATTGAGTTTCAAGAAAAGCTGAAAAAGATGAGTTGCTGAAGATACAAGAAGAGGACATGAAGTATCAAGAATAGGTGATGAAAGCTCAACAAGAAAGGATCACAACTTTGGAGAAGCAAGCTGAGGAGGATCAGAAAGATTTGAAGAAGCTGAAAATTCTCTTAAAGAAGTTAATTCCAAAGGAGAAGGAAGACAAATGAACTCAATCTTATCTTTTTTTGCATTTGATTTTCCTTGTAAAAATTCTTTCAACTCTAATGAAATCTCTGGTTGTTTTTATCTGGTGTTATTATGTACTAATCTTTCAGGTACTTTATTACTTTTCCATTTCCTCAATTCTTTTTGAAAATAACAAAGGGGGAGAAGGAAAAAGAACAAATAAAAAGGGGGAGAAGGAAAAATATCTAAGTAAGAACTATCCCTAAGTAAGGGGGAGCTTATCCAAGGGAGAGTTTCACCATACTAAGGTTTTCATTCCCATGATAATGAAAACTCCATTCTAGAACTCCAGAATACAATCCTTAGTGTTCCTAAGCCTAAGGGGGAGTTAGTTGTATTCACCATAATACATAAACAAAGGGAGATAAGTTTTAATTTGAAAGCATAAAGAAAATTTTCTAAGTCCTTAAATTCTTTTTTGTAAGGATGATTGTGATTTCCAAAAAGGGGGAGATTGTTGAGTCAGTAAGGTTTTCCTTATGACTTTTCCATTCGTTCTTATTTTGAAAATCACAAACACCTTATACTTAAGAAAATCCATATTTTACTTCTATAGGGAAAATTTATTTCTTTAGTGAAATTTACCCTTACCTAGATTTTTGTATTCATATCGTAAAATTGTCTAAGTATAAATTTCGGATTGAAGTCCAAAACCTCGGAATCATATAAATACATATATGTAAGGTATTCTGTTTTTCATTACAAATTCTAGTGTATAATTCTCATTAAAAATTCTGATGATGAATTCTCATTACAAATTCTAGTGATGAATTCTCATTACGAATTTTGATGATGAATTCTCATTACGAATTCTGATTACAAATTCTCATTACGAATTCTGATGATGAATTCTCATTACATATTCTCGTACAGAATTCTCATTACGAATTCTAGTACAAAAATATCATTACAAATTATGATGATGAATTCTCATTACAAATTCTGATTATGAATTCTGATTACGAATTCTCATTACGAATTATCATTACGAATTCTAGTGCAGAATTCTCATTAGGAATTCTAATGAGGAATTCTCATTACGAATTCTAGTGCAGAATTCTCATTATGAAATTTAATGAGGAAATCTCATTACAAATTCTGATTACGAATTCTGATTACGTATTCTCATTATTAATTGCTTAGAAAAACAGAATCCAAACATCTCTTTTTTATAGACTCCGAATTCCTTTTTGGTTAGACTACAAAATTTATTTTTCTTACATTAAGAACTTCAGTTTTACTTATGCTTACACTTGTTTCATTACAAAATGATGTCGTGTATTTAGTTATTGACTAACCATTGTTTGAGTGACACGTATAAAGTTCCCTCTGATATTTAAGAAAAATATGACCATTGGAATAGAGAGACGGCCATTGCTACCGAGCCTATAAATAGGAGATCAATTGAAAGAGCTCAATAAGAAGTTGATCCCTCTATAGACCACACGCTGTCAAGGTGATTTCTAGAGAGAGAAGCTTTTCATGCCTTGTGTGTACTGAACTACTTGTTCATATTTCTTTGTGTAACTCAGAATATTGGTGATTACATTTGAGGGCTTCTGGGGATAGGAAGAGAGAGGTGTCGACTACATTGATGTTCGAGGGCTTCCTTGCTGAGGAAGATAGAGGTTCCAACTACCTTGAAGTTGAGGGCTTGCAGGGATAGTAAGATAGAGACTCTAGTCTTCGTATCGAGGGCTTACCCGGGTGTGGGTAAGACAGAATTTCTTGAAAGTATAAATTAAGGGACCTTTATCCAAGGTTGTTGGATACTCTTCTCTTTGGGTTAAAAGATTTATATCTTGTTGCTTGTTTTTATTACAAGTTTTCCCGCTGCATTTTTTATTGTAAGGAAAGTATAATCTTCTTATATTTCCTTAAATTTTTACTCTGATTCAGTTAGATTCTATATTCTTTAAGGTAGAATCCCATTATTTTAAACTTTGGTTAAGTTTCATTTTCTGGATCCATATTTCTGGAACGGGTTTTTCGGAATCACTTTCCATATTTAAGTAAGTGCATTGAAATAGAAGTTTGTAACTTCATACTTTGTCCCAATCCTTTAATTGGTGTTAGAGGTGTTGTGAATTTTATTAATTTAACTTTATTAAACTTAAATCTTTCTTTGTTTAAGGAAATTTTTAAAGTATACAATTCACCCCCTCTTGTATATTGAGCATCTACATCATCATTTAGATCCTATAAAGAAATATCTCAGGGTTTTGGTTTAGTTTAGATATATAAAATACATATGATACTAGAGGAGAAGAGTGTAAAATCTTCTAATGTAAGAGTTACTATTTCAGTAGCCTCTATGTTAGTATCTAGTATTTTTGATACATGTGTATCTCATTATTGAATATTTGTACCTATTGTGGAGAGACTTGGGCTCGATGTTTAGTTTTCTAATGGATTGATAAAACTTGATACCACATTAGAGATATGATCAATGAGTTTATGATAGTTTAGGGAGTTACCCATTGAGATATGTGAGTATCACCTTTTATAGCACCTCTTTGTCATTGAGATGAAAGGGTTTGAAATCATTCTATAGATGGAATGGTTAGTTCCCAATCATTATTATATTGATTTATATCATCAAAGGGTGACCCTCATTTCACCATAGGGAAATGTTTTTATTCAAATGGGTGAATGGGATGTCTAGGGGATCCAAGAAGGACCTGAGAATCATGGGATAGGTAGGAAGAGAGCCCAAATTCTATCTTATAACTAGATAATTAGGGAACACATTAGGATGACATACCCCTAGTGGTTAATTATATCAGGGATGTTTTTTTAGATGAATTTCCTAGATTACTTCCAAGGATAGAGGTAGAGTTTTCCATAAAACTTGTTCCTGGAGATACACCAACACCAATTTCTCCTTAATGGATGACTACTATTGAGTTTCATGAGTCCAAGAGGCTTCTAGAGTTTTTGAATGTTAAAGTGTTTATACGACCAAATACTTCTCCATTGGATTTTCTAATACTTTTCACCAACAAGGTGGATGAAACCCTCAGGATTTACATGGATTACTCGAAATTGTACCAATTAAAGATTAAAAATTGGCATTAATTTCCTCAGATAGATAATATCTTTAACTATCTCTAAATATCTCGGGTGGTATCGAAGATTTATCTGAGATAAAGTTATTATTAGGTGCACATTTGACCATTATACAAACATCACACAACCTTTCATAGTAGGTATGGTCTATATGAGTATTTTTTAGGCTGTTTGGTCTCATGATTTCACCATTATTTTTCATTTCACTGAAGTATTAGGTTTTCTATCCTTATCAGGGTCCATTTGTAGTGGTATTCATGGATTATATCTTGGTGTATTCTCACACTCGATATGACAATGCCAAACACCTTAATATTATAATGATTATATTGAGAGAGCATCAGTTATATTCTATTCTCAAATGATTCCTCTTTTGGATGGATGGAATTTACTTCTTGGGTCACATTATATCAGATATAAGAGTATCAATTGAACCATAGAAGGTGAGAGTAATAGTTACTTAAAAGAATACCAAGAATCTCTTTGATGTATGAAGTTTATTGGGGAAGAATGGTTATTATAATCACTTCATACGTGAACTCTCATGCTTAGAATCACCTCTTATAGGCTTGAATAAGAAGGCTGTGATGTTTATATGGTTAGAAACTTGAGAGATAGCCTTTCAGAACATGAAATAGTGACTGAATTTAGAACCAATATTGATTCTTCTCATGCAAAGAATAATCTATAAAATATATTATTATGAATTTGGTATTAGGTTAGGAGATGTCCTTATTCAGGAAGAGTGATTCATGGCATATGAGTCTTGTTAGTTAATGTCACACAAGAGGAATTACTAGTTGTACGATCTTAAGCTATCCACTATTTTACATGTCATTAAGTGTTAGAGAAATTATTCACTGGTAGAGTGTTTTGTGGTGTGTATAGAACTAAAAATTCTCAAGTACAGATTTACAAAATAAGAATTTAATCATAGTAAATGATGGTGGGTTGAATACCTCCATTCCTTTGACTTCGATCTAGATTATATACATGATATGGGAAACACAATTTTCGATGCTCTGAGTAGAAGGAATTAGACCCAGACGGTTTAAGAGGCTAGTAGTGAGTGGAATCTTATGGCCTTGTTTTCGGAGACAAATGTAGAGATTTTGGACCAGCATGGAAAGTCGATACTTATATCATTATTAGTTACCACTTTGCTATTACAGAGATTAAAGATGTTACATCTATCAGATTCTTATGGTATGGTCCTACAAGAAATAATTGAAGGTGATAATTGTTACGCCCACCATATTTAAATTAATTATTTTATTAATTTTATTCACATCAGTTGGTTCTGGTTGAAACCCAACATAGTTTTTTTGATTACTTATTTAAAAATGTGTGTTTTGGCCTTGACTACATCTTGCACACTATGATCGAAGCCACGCGGCCTTTCATGGGTCGTTGTGTGACCTCACCCGGATCACCGCATGCCTTGTCAATGTTCAATTAATGAAATAAAATGAATTAAGAATCGTTTTAAAAATAATAATAATATTAAAGTCACTTGAGATTATTATTATTATTATTATTATTATTATTATCTTGGAACATAATTTAATTGAGAGTTTTATTTTTATTATTAGCATTTTATTAAGTTGATTATTGCATAGTTTATTATTTTTTGTACTATTTTTGTTATTATCTTATTATTATTAATATTATTATTATTACAATTGTTATAAATTATTATTATTATTTTCCATTTATTATTATTATTATTCTTTATTTTATTTTGTTTTGGTTGGGGTTTCACCCTCATGGTCGGCGCCTTCCACCCTCCTTACCTGATCGGCTCACGCCTCTTGGAACTCTCTGAATCCCGTTGCACCACCCACCCAGCTCACACCCCTACTAGCTGGCTCTGACTTCCCCCTCCCACTAATCCACACTACTATCCCCCTCACACTGAGATACCACACCCACTTCCCTGGCCTCATTGTGCGCCGCCCTCTCCCTTCTACCTCTCTTGGTCACGTTGGCTTCCTAGTTAACTGGTCTCTATCTGGCAAAAACCCTGTGACGGCCTCATCTTCAGCCCGCTTGCCACCTCCCACACCTCCCGTCACAACAAAACACCGGCTACCATTCTACCCTTGACCTCCATCCGGCGAACCTCTAGTCTTCTCCTCCTCTTACTTTTCCGACCAGCATCCTCCTCCCCCGATCTAATGTTTCGTAGTTTTTATAGGGTTTTCACTTCTTTTAGGGTGCAATTGTGATCTCATTAGTCCGATATCTTATTTTAGGGTCTGTTCTTGGTTTCTTGTAGTGAGGTCGAGGTGCAATGGAGAGTTAACATATTTATTCAGAAGATTCTTGGTTCATGTATGTGATTCCATTCTTTAACACCAATTAGAAATTTAATTTGTTTGTTAAATTAATTTTTTCATGTTCTGTACTTTGTTTGTGTAATGCGAATTGTGTTTCTGAAGTGGTTAGTATGTCTATGTGCATGAAATGGATCTTACTAAGTAAATGGGTTATAATTTGTGTGTGTTCTATTGAGTTTCTTTTTATAAAGAGATTTATAAATTGTTTGGAAGGGGTGAAATATGCTTTATAAATATTTTTACATGCATGTGTGATGAAATTTCATTTTCTTTTAGAAATGGTTGTGTTTTTTATTTTGGTATTGTTGTCTTAATTTCCAATAGTTTTTTAAAAAATATTGATGGGAAGAGAATGGGGTTTTACATGTTTGGGATGTGCAATTGTTTTTTAATGGTTTTTAAACATGATATTTGTGTGTTTTGAAGGGAGTACTTATGGTATGCATGTGTGATGTTTTATTAATTGAGAAATTGTTTATTTATGTGGTTTTTGGGATGAAGAACATGGATGGAAAGGTTTTGGGGGTTGTTTGGTTGGTGAAAAAATTGTTTTTAGGGGTATTTGAGTTATGTATGTTTAAATGTGAATTTTAAAGTGTTTTTAAATATGAATAGCTTGCTTTAAAAATAGCTTAATGTATGAGTGGTTTTATGAAAGGGTTTGGCCATTGTTTTGGTATATCTTAATTGTGTGTTGTCTTGAGTTATAAAAAGGGAATTTGAGAAACAATATAAGTGGTGGTAAATATATTTGGGGTGAGGTTTCTATTGATGATTTGTTCAATTTGGTTTTATTTGGATCCTTTGGTAGTTGTTAGACACCCTTGCATTATTGTAGGGTGTTTTGTTCATCACAGTGTGGGTTTTGGTCATCAGCAACACAGACCTATATGTATATACATGGGTGAGAATTTATATATGTATATCATCCTTGCGCATATTCCCTCATGCTGAAGGGAATATTTACTTGGGTAAAAGGGTATATATATATGAAAATGTATATGCACATAGCTGAAGCGGTCCCGAATTCCCATAGTCATGAGCTTCATGCCTTGATGTTGGTCCCCTAATGAACTAAACTATTAAATTTAGAATTTATTAATTACTTGATATTTCATTGATTTTATATAAATGAGAAATAATATCAGATAATTATTTTTTACAGAATTACTTGATGTAAACGAAGCTATTTTTTACACATGACACTTGAATTATTTTCTTAATGAATTGACGCACAATAATGAAATAATGCCCATTTTTCCTTTGAACATAATTCATAAAATCTCATGTGTGGTTAGGGTTTGATTTAAAATGTTCTCTAATAATGTGTGAACAAATGTTTTTCTTTCTCTATAGGAATAGTGTTTCTTTAAAATTTTCATAAGGCCCGTTTGACACTTTGGTAAAATAAATTATTTTGAAAAACATTATTTGGGGTGACTCAGGGGTGATCCTATTATGTATGTTGATTGTGTTATTTGTGGGTGATGTTGTGCATTGTGTCTAGTTAATTTATTTACATTGTTGAATCACCCTATTATTATTACACATGTTGACAAGGAAACCAGTCATAGTAAGTGAATCTCATGAGAATGACTGTTGAACTAGTTTAGAATATACCCTGGCTAGTGGCCTTTAGTACAGACTTTTCTCTACTAGGGGATTGAGCCCATCAGTTAGGCCATGTTGGGAAACACCAAGCGTTTGGGCATTATGACATCATTGAGAGTAGGCATGCCTTCAGGATGGGTCACATTTATAGTATGTTCTAGATTTTTCACGAGCTCCTAGGTTCACCCCATGTTTTATTTAGTGCTTATTTTTATATGGTGGATGATTGAGGGTCCTAGTTAGGTTGATGGTCCCTATTCACTACTTTCCCATTTCCCTTATTCTATATTGTGCGTTGTGTGTGTTTTTCCTCTTGACTAAAAACTATTTTTGTTACTTTAAATTGTTCATAAAAATGTTTTAAAATGTAATGCACCTTTTCCCTTCAAATATTAAACTTGTTTTAAATTAAAAATGGAAATTGACTATTACTTGTTATAGAAATGAAAGTGTGTCTGGAAAACCATATTTTATATAATTTAGTTCAAACCTGGAATTAGTAAATTCTTTATTTAAAGGTAGTTCTTTGAGAATAGTTTCTATTGGGCATACCTACTAGATTTAATACTCATGCCTATAGTGTTTTCATGTTTTTAGTTTCTCCTGTAGGTTCAAACTCTGGTTTGGATCTCCTTGGGAGACATTTGGTTTGAGTGTTGGAGAGTGACTCTCTGGGTCACCTGGAGTTTTGGTCATGGTTAGGTTAGTATGTGTTTCTAGCCGTTCATTCTATTATATGTCATTTATTTATTTTGTGTTGTTCTATTTTATTCATGCTTTTTACTTAATTTTTATTGGGAGAAATCATTCCCCTGTTGTTCTTTGTTGATGTCATGGTGCTTGTCACTAGCCCGGGAGGATCAGGAACGCCTCTTGGGACTTGCTGCGAATCGTCTCGTGTGACCAGTCTAGGGTCGACCCAGGTTGGTTTGTGATCATAAACCACCTATAGGATAGATCATTGACAAGGATGAGATATTTTTCATCCATGGATGTTTATGGGTTCCTACTAATATCCGAGAGGAGTTGATTCGAGTGTCTCATTCTACTATATGGGATGTTCATCCTGGTATAACCAAGATGTATCATTAATTATACCATCAATACTGGTGGACGAGGATGAAGTGGGAGATAGTTGGGTTTGTTACATGGCATGCCACCTGTCAAAAGGTGAAGGAAGAATACCGGTGACCAGCTAGGATTTTACAGTCATTACCTATTCTTTAGTGAAAATGGAGAAATTGTACCAATGATTTTATGACAGTACTACCTAGGCAACCTTGGGGAAGTGAGACTGTATTGGTGACCACATATATTTTGAAATATATTTCCAATTTTCTATCTATTTGGGAGAATATTTTAGTGTATGAGATCAAGAGGCTCCACATTTGTTAGATTATATTCCTCCATAGGGTTCCATATTCTATTATATTAGATAGATATGCTTATTTCATGTCTTGGTTTTGGTAGTGGTTTCAAAGGGAACTCATTTCACATGTACTACTGTCTACAACCAATTTCCCATAGACTTATAGTCAGTACATGAATACGATATAGGTTTTTGAGGACATGATTTAATCATGAATCCATGATTTATGTAGAAATTTAGAGAAACACATACCTCTTTTCGAGTTTGCTTATAATAAATTCTTCCAGGAGACCAAATAGATGGATCCTAATGAGGCCCTATCTGGTAGGATATGTCTTTCACCACTATGATAGTTAGTGGTTGGGGAGGCAGTGCTAATGGGCCACTATCTAATTCAAAAGTCTATTGATCAGGTTCATCATATCAGGAACTGGTTTTCATTCAAGATAAAAATCATAAGTCGGTCATCACTGTTGATCACTTGAGTTTTAGGTGGTTGTTAGGTTTTTTCATGTTTCACCTAGACTAGGGAATATATGGATTAAAAAACATGGTAATATATCACATCATTATGATAGGACCCTCAGGATTTTGGAGAGATTTGGGTTGGTAGATAATTGGTTGCAGTTACATCATAGGTATAATGCCTTGCATGATGTATTCCAAAAATATCAGCTTCACCAATATCATTTGGATATTTAACGAATTCTTTAGCCCAAGGAGGTTGAGTTTAATGTTGATGTTTCCTTTGAGGAGTATCGTATATGTATTATTGATCGAGGCATGAAGGTTATACTAGGTCAGTCAGTTCATCCGGTGCGGGTACTATGGAAGCATGACAATGTATAGCATGAGACTTGGGAGTGAGAGGCCGATATACATGCTTTAGTGGTAGGAGTTATTCTCAAATCATGGTTTTCCTCCCTTAGAAGGAAAATTTTGAGATGAATTTATTTAAGGGGGAGATATTGTAAGAACATGGATTTATTTTAGGAATGAAACCTTTTAATTTACGGTTTAAATATTTGGTTTTGGCCTAATGTGGATGCTTAGTAAGGCTATGGAGGAAACGAGGATGTCCGAGGCTTGTTCGGATCCTAGAGCCTGAGTTTTTAGAAGAGGCAGTTGGGCACAACATTTATAGAAACCACACAGCCTAGGATGCATGGTTTGAGTAAACCGTGTGTGGTGGTCCATTTCACTATCCAGGGAAGCATGTCTTGAAGAAACGTGCAATTGGGGTTGTATTCATATACACAGATTCTACAATTTTTATAAGAGAAAAAAAAATCACAGTCGGTTCTTGGTTTGTCTAACTGTGTTCCATGATCATAAAAGGGTGTTATTGAGGTAGAGGGGTGTGCATGGTTGGCAGAATATTTTTCCAATCATGATACTAAACTATGTGACCTAATATTTAATGTTAAATGAACATTTTCCCTTAATGCTTTATATGTTTAAACCATATCTCTCTTTTCCTCCAATAGATAGATCCTTCATAATTTTAGAGACTATTTAGGACATTGAGATAGGATTTGATCCTATTTCATCATATAAAATCTGATTCAAACACCATTATTCTTATTGGATGTGCACTGATGTGTTTCTATTAATCTTTCTCATTTCATGATTTTCCTTGCTATCGATGATGCTAATTTGGTATATAATTTTATGCCCCCTTTTTTAGTGATTTCATCTATTATTCCATTTTATTATGATCTAGATCAATTAAGAGGCTGATACTAGATGACTAATAATCTACGAGTTGAAGGTATGTGGATTATAAATTTTCCTAAAAATTTTCATTGTATATATCTTGTTTCTATTGTTTCACAAACCAAAATTTATAGAAGATGAATTCTACAGTTATTCAACCATGAATTAAATGATGAAATCATGTTTGAGAAATTCCATGACACCATTCATCATGTTTTTAGGTTGCTACCCTCATCCCAAACCACCGATGGGATGAGTTCTACATTTTTACCATGATTATACCACCCTTGGTGAGTGTTTAACTCACTTTGTATAATTGAGAGTTGAATATGGTAATTAAGAGAGTTGTTAAAGATTGTAATCACCTTGTAGCACATTTTCATTTTACATGAAAGGTGTTAAATGGTTATTCCCATGGCTTGTTTATGTTTATGAAGGGAATAGTGAAATGATTAAATGAATGGTTAATGAGTTGATTTGATTATGATGATGTTCGAGGGTTATGGTATAGAACTGAAAACCCACTTGGATTCCAAAGAAACTACTACACCTTGTATCTAATGTACTTGACTTATCTGGAGGCCTTGGACATTTATACCCCTTGTATTTTATCTACATATATTACTTGTATTATTTGAAAATTTATGCTCCTTTGATCTAGATAAATTAGCTTCCTATGATTCCATGGACATTTATACTCTTTGGATCTGATAATTTTTTTAGTATACCTTGGAAAATTCTACTCCTTGGATCTAGTCAAACTAGTTTTCTTGACATGCTAGGATTCCTTGTACATTTATTCTCGTTGGATCCAATAATGACTAGGATTCCATGGATATTCATACTCCATGGATCTATATTATTAGGATTTATTGGACATTAATAATCTTTAGATCTTTTTTACTAGATTTACATAGCTTAGTTAGTTGACTTAGTCATTACTAATCCTTGTTACTTAGCCCATGTTGGTGACACATTATTATATGGAATAATCCATTATTGTTGATTCTTGATATGATTTATAAAAGGATTACTACATAGTTTCATAATTTATGTGATACGTGATATACTTGATGACATCACTTATACTATTTTAATTGGACACATATTATATATGAATACCACTTCATCTTATATTCATGAACTAGACTTGTTATAGATGTTGTTGGTGGTGGACTATTAAGTGTTATCTCACACACTATTCAAGCCTCCATTGGGTACTTGGATAGACTTCATGGATGAAAGTAGGGATAGGGGAAAGCACGCGCTTACATATTCTTGAGTGTTTATACATAGTAGTAGGGGATAATATGACAGGCTTATTTATTATGATGATATATGGGGATAATTCCTTTTTGTTTTTTGTACTTTTTACATATGTATTATTCTAGATACCTATTTTCATTTTTTACATATCTTTTTTATATCATTCCATGATCATCATTTTATATGAAATTATTAGATGAGATTACCTCGAAATTTAAATGATGGACATTTATTCTTTCACTATTTAGTTATTTCATATTGTTCCTCTATTATTAGTTATTGTTATACCATTTTTATACACTTTGATCACAAGGGTAGAGTATCCCCACAATTCCAGCATGGACCCTCGTTTTAGTCAGTAGTATCTAGCATATGGGGGGGGGGCACTTGAGGTGATGTGGGAAATTGGGTTTGATTACCATTGAGTGAACCAGGTCTTGTATGTCACACCTATCTCCTTGATACCATCCTATATAAATAGATATACAGACCAAGACTAATACAATTTATAACATATATCCCATCATCATTGGGTTTAGAAGTGATGGGGTGACACCATCATTACGTGAAATCTATAAGACATCAAATGTATATAATAAATTCAAAGGGATTAAGGAATAGTTAGGGGGTTATTTTACTTATAAAATAAAACAACCTAACAACACATGAAATGAACATTCAAACCACTATATGCTGTAAAATAAAAAAATAGAAACTAAATATAACCCAAAAGTATAAAAATATCTGGATGATAATGGTTATAATAGATAATAAAATAGAATATAAAATGACTCAATGATATCAAATTAAAATCCCAATTATCACCTGGACAATATTCAAGCTCTAACTCCACCTACCATGCCCAAAGTATCAAGATGCATCACTAGAAAAAAATTATACCTTCCAATTTCATGTGTACCGACAGATAAATTTTAAAACTAATCCAAATTTCCCAAGAAGGGGGTATGTATAAATTTATAAGGATTTCCCCAAATAGTCATGTTAGAACAATTTATGTAAAAAAGTGTAGAATATTGTAAAATAGATTATATAAAATCTGTAATCATGTTCCTTGGAAATCAATAAAATGTCTCAAAACCATTTCAAATTATTGGTATACCCATTCTTATGTTTCCACATAAACACACACAAACACATTCTTTCCATGTGATATATCCCTGCTCATGAGAGGTCTCTCTTCAATAATTCAAATCATCACAAGGTGACCAATGTTCATGTTCCCCAATGGAACCTTCCCCTTTTCCAGTTTCACATCCAAGAAATTAATGTTCCCTAATGGAACAAACCCCTTATCCTGGGTCACATCCAAACAATGAACTCACACCAAACATGTATTTCCTACCCCATTCCATATTCTATTTCACATAAGAAAGATTATTTCATTAAAAATTTCATCAAACAACTATAGTGCATCAAAATTATTTCATAATTTTAAACTATAATTTTAAAATTTTAAATAAAGTGGGATATATGAATTCCACCCAATTTCAATTCCAATTCCTTGAACAATAAGGTTTATCCTTCAAGAATCACACATGGTTTTTTTATAACAATTTCAAGAAAAAAAATTAATACAAACTAATCCATTAAGTTTTAGAATGATGAAGATAATAGGGAAGACACCTACCTCTCAATGATTGGAGAAAAATAAGAACAAAACTAAGATATTATAGATATGGGTTCACAATAACTTCCCATAATTAGATCCAATATGATATCATTAATATCTTCAATAAAGAATACAGATCTATCTATGGAGGAATAAATATCAATTTCTAGGTAATATAAAAATAGTGGATCTAAGGAGAGAGATAGAAAATGACTTAATGGTGAATCTAAATCCCCAATGCACTTTTATTCAAAAAAATATCACTCTAGATCCAAGGAAATTTTGAAAATATACTTGGAAGGGAGGGAAGTTTTAGAACCTTTAAGAATAAGGGGATAATGAGGGTTTCAAGGGTTAAACTAGGTTAAAATTAATTTTTTTGGATAAATGAATTCCCATCACACAATGAGGCTGCCAAGTTTTGAAAACCATGCACCAACTGTACAGTGATACTGCTAAAAAATAACCCCTCACACGGTTGTCTCACATGGTTGGAAAACCCATGAACCAACCATGATATTACCTCTATTTCTCTTTGCACACTTCCCCCTAGAAACTCACATGGTTTATCCAAACCATGAACCAATTTTTCACCTATTTAGTGAATCAAAAAAAATTCACGTTTCCTTGGAGGTTGTGGATGATTTTTACTAACGATGAAAAAAATGTGAACCTCCAGAAACCTCTCCAAAACACGCCAAAACCTCCATGAACGTTCTGTAAATTAAACCAATCATTATATAAACCCAAAAAACATAAAAAACCATGGTCATGTATCTGAAAATGGGGGTGACGGAAGGTAAATATTTTATTATTTAAATAATGGTGATTATATTATAAATACCATATCCATTATTTAAATACACCTATATATTGAATCCATTTTACGTGACTGTGAAAAAAAATCAGATCTCTTCATGGAGGTAGTAATCCATTCATAAGCATGAACGAATTTGTCATTTTTAACGGATGGAATGGTAAGAAAATATATGATATATTATATTTAAAAATAATATTAATTTAATAAATATCATATATATACAATCAATCCATCATTATAACCAGCTATGATAGATGGTGATGGAGAACAAATTATATCGGTTCGTGGGTGGCTAGTCCATTATACACATGAATGATGGTTTCATTTTTCATTTGATGGAAGAGGAGATGAATATAGATTATGAAATTAAAATAATAGAATATATATATAGAATATATCTATATTGTTATTTTAGTATGTTTTAAGAATATGTGGGTGAGTTTGAAGAAGAAATAAAATTAAAATATTCAATTAAAATTTATACCACTTTTTCGAACATCCACCCTTTCTTTACATCTTAATCCCTATATGGTTGGTATTTTGACAAAAATAATACATCTTGAATGTGGGTATTAATGATTGGAATGATTTTTTGAAGGTATTGGACAAACCAAATGTCTTTTGAAGTGTGTAGGGGATACGATAGGGGTTTCCCTTTTATAAATGAAGGTAGGGACACTTTTGGAATTTCATAAATTATTAAATTAATATATATTAATTTTCATTGGAAAATTGATCCAATTTAATATAATAATAATATAGGTTGAGTATAAGTCGAAATAATATCATCCAATATAATTTGGATAAGTTACAGTGATGTTTTACCCTTATCTCTTTGTTTTGACCTCCTTTAACCCTTTTGACAATTATTGTGATATTAATGTTTTTTACTATTTAATGGTCAATAAATTTAATTAAAAAGGAAAAGTGTCCCAAAAATAGAACATGGATGATATTTCAAACCAGGCATCATTCAATTATCTGAGTACATATTTTTTTTATTAATTTGAAATCATTTAATAAAATAATTTTTTATTATAAGGTATCATTAATTCCATTAATATATGACTAACTCATGTAAAATGGATAAAAACATGGATTCAAATATATGGAGTATATGTTTTTAATATAACTACCCAATAAAATTTTGATATATTCTGATATCATTTTAAACCATATCTTTAGGTTTAATCCATTGGTTAACCAATTTTAACCCCAACCATGGTAATGACCTTCTCAATATCAAAGGATTATAATTTTTATTATAAGGTGGAAAGTGGATCATAAATGGATAAGGGATGATATTTTAGACCACATATAATATTAATTGTACTATTTCTTGATTTTATAACTTTTAAATAATTTAATAAAATATTATTTAACATAAAATATCATTAATGTTATTTTTAAGACTATTTATTTAATTTGACTTCAAAGTCATAGATATATGAACATAATTTGAATATAAACCTCCAAAAAATCCACAATATGTTATATTTTTTTATTAAAATTTTGATACACTATAAATAAAAAAATATATTACATTAATATTTTTTAAAATCATTTACTTTATTTTTCTACTACCAGCATAAACCTTGTGTCAACATTGTACCAGCATTTAAGGGAATTATTTCTTCACAAAAAATTAAAATAAATTACCATGATAAAAAATAATAATTTAGATTTAAAATAATAATTTATAATATAAAATATGTTATTTTCATATATTACACAAAATATTTAAAATATCAAAACTAGGAGAGTGAATTTTTTGATTTTATCCTTTACTTAAAATATTATAAAGGTAAAAATAAAAGATAAATGCTAAAAAATGTCATATTTTCAATTGAATGATTTTGTATGAAATAGAATCAACCAATGAAATTATGGCCAGTATTTGGGTCATTTAATCTTTATCATATTATTTTTAACCCTAATCAACCTATTTTACCATTACCATGGTAACAAAAATTTACTTTGGATACTATTCATATTGACAAAAAATAAAGTTAAAATTATTTTAATATTTTAATTATTATAATTAAAAATATGGATTCAATTTTATCATACATAATTAATTTAAGTTTCATAATTTAATTTAAAATTAAACCCACATAACACGACTGAAGTGCACTGTGTTGCATTTGTTGTCAATGAGGCATGAAGTTGTCTTGGACTGAATGTAAGTCAAGGAATGTCACGATGTGAATGACAAAGGTTGTGATGGTGTTGGTGATGAATGGAGAATGACCATGGTACTAAGATGCATGTCACTTAGTAGATTCACTAAGTAACATAGGAGATGATGGTTGAAACATTCTCTAGTCAAATCAGACGATTGTTGAGCTGCTCTTTAAGTTCAAAGAACTTGTATCAACTAGATACAATGTCACAACATGATTAGAAGACCATGCATTGTAGTGTCAACGCATGAGGAGTTGAAGAAGATCCATCCACAAGTCCTAAGTGGATGAAGTGAGCTAAAGAAGTCCATGCACTATCACCTAGTGCATGTGAATTAGAATAAGATCCAATTGATCTCTGATTTGATCAATGAAGCACTTTGAAGGATTTAAGTGATTCAGGAGTTCGGTTTAAAAAGAAGAACCTTCAAGAATTCACTCCTAAGTAATGAATATATGTTGAGGAGATTTGAGGAATTCTAATGAAGAAGAGAGGGGAAGAAATGAAGAAGAAGAGTTGTGGCATTTGGCATTTTACACTTAAGTACTTTGTATACTTAGTGTATATTCAAGCAAAAAATTAGCCACCAAGAGCATGCCTTAAGGGTTCAACCCAAGGAACATGTGGGACAAGCTCACCACGCCCAAGGGGATCCCATGGGGCCAGCCCGAGAGAGGCCGGGGCCGTGTATAAGCCCCGAGGCCACGCGGTGATGAAGCCCGCGCAGCGTGGGCGCAGGAGCGCGCCCGGAGGGTGCATAGTAGGCGCCAGTGGCGCGCCCGCAGGGAGCAGAGTGGGTGCAAGAGCGCGCCCGCAGGGAGAACACAGTGCGGGGCGGCACCGTGGAGGTTGGAAGTTCAATCGAGGGGTTGAGGCAGCGCCAGGGTGATAAAGCGCGGAAAATCCGCTCTCCGTTTCGATGTGGGACGCGGAAAAAATTCCAAGAGCGAATCCCAACCGCACGATTGATCGCGCAGGCGATCTAAGCCGCACATCTGATCCGCGGCGAGATGATCTGATCCAGGCCGTCCGAGATCAATTGAATCGCCGATCCAACGGCTGTGAGACCGTCTTCAACCCCGAGCTCGTCCGAAGTCTCCCGCGAGCTGCCGACGAACCAGGCGCTCTCCGAGCATCGTTCTTGAGCTGCCGACCACCATTTCCGAAGCCGAAGGCTCCATTGATCTCATCTGGACCTACTGGACAGATCCATTCTATAAAATGAGCATGCATGCAACAAATGAGGATTTCGAAGTTCGGCCGAGGCAAGCAACGGTGCCGAGGCCGTGAAGGTTTATACCTTTTCATGGATTGGAAGAGAAGAGGCCGTGCATGCGTTCTAAGTCGCATGCACGTAGAGAAAAATAAAAAGAGAAGAGCCCGTGTGAACCGAGGATAAAAATAAATATTTAAAGATTTTTAAAGATCCAAAACTTTCGGGAACTTGAGTTATTATCACGCGGATGTTTAGAAGTGTTTCTCAGCCTTTAAAAGGAGCACCCGAGGCATGAATATGCTTTGCTGAAGTTCTTGTTGAAGATTTGTGTCCCGTGAGAGCTCTATGCCTCGCGAAGTACAAGCCCCGCGCACACTTGCACAGCTGAAGTTCCAGAGCCACCCGAGGCTCTGAAGGAGGTCCCTGCCCGCATACTCGCACGGCAGAAGGAGCCCTCACTGCCCGCAAACTTGCGCGGCAGGAGGAGCCTGCGCGGTCCTTGTGGCATGTGAACCTTGCGCGCCCAAGACCCCTTGCACCCACTAACACTTGCGCGGCTTCCTTGCACCCAAGGAGATCGGGCTGTGTGTGCAAAAACAGAATAAGGCAGTGTGTGTGTGTGCCAAGTGGAGAAGAAGACCCGAGGCCTTAGTGCCTTGTGTGAAGAGAAAGAACACACCCTAGTGGTGTATGTGCAAAGGAGGTGGCCGAGACCACACATTGGTGTGTGTGTGTGCACAAAAGAAATAACAAGGCCGAGACACCTTAGTTGTGTGCAAGAGAAGGAGGCTTTGTGCTTTGTGTGCACAAAGAATAAAGGAAGGCCGAGGCATAGCTTGGGGGTGTGCAAAAAGAGTGGAGGCCAAATATACACTCATTGTGTGTGTGCAAATCAAAGAACAAGTTGTGTGTGCAAAACAACAAAGTGGCCGAACCTAGTGTATGCACTAAAAGTGTGTTCACCTAGAAGAAGAAGAAGAGGACTCACACAACGTATAACACACATTTATGTGTGTAATCAAAAAGAATTAAACGTGTGAAGGAAAAGAAGAAAAGGTGTGTGTGCTAAAAGTATCTACACCCATTGTGGGTTTATCACACCAAGTAGAAGAAGGAGAGTGCATGCTTGCATGCATGCACGTGCACACGTGAACAAAGACAAATCTGCTTGTGTGCATCTGAGTTGTCCAAGACCAGGAGGTTCTTGAAGAAATTGAGAAGGCCATGCAGTCAGTGCATGAGGATGCAGAGTTGCCATGCACTCAGTGCATGAAGTTAAAGTGAAGAGAGACTGGACCAGACTGAAGTTAAAGATATCAGTTGTCTGAGTATTCAGTAGTTGAAGAGAGAAGCCAGGTCATCCTTAGAAGAAGGAGATAAAGCCTGAGCAAGACGAGAAGACCTGATCATCACAAGTGATCAGAGGTACAGAGCAAGGCCAGCAGTCTTTATCCCAGACTGCTGAAGATACTTGAAGAGCTGAACAAGAAGAAGAGCTACTCGTGTGACTCGAGGAGCCAGGAGAAGACCCTGTGGGACTCAGGGAGAAGAAGTCTTCAGTGGGATTCTGGAGCAGGCTAGTGGGACTCTGGTAACACTGTGTGACGCAGTATAAAGACCCTCCTGTGGGACTCAGGAGAGATACAGTGGGACTCTGTATCGACCATTGTAATTTTAACAGGTTATAATGGAGAATCCATGCTGGGAGAGCATGGCAAGGATGTAGGCCTTTGGTGCCGAACCTTGTAAATCCATGTGTCCTGTACCTTTTCATTACTGCATTATCCAGGAATGGTTGAGAGACATAAGAAGAGTGGATCAAGGCATTAACAAGGCATAGAGGTTTAATTGATTAAGAATCAATTAGTAAAAAGTTTTAAAGGATCACTGATTCACCCCCTCCCCCTCTCAGTGATTCACACTGATCTGGGCACTTCAATTGGTATCAGAGGGAGGTTACCTCTAAAAGATCCAAGAGAGTCTATATGGAGTGCAGATTTGAGGAAATGAAAGAACAACCTCAAATGGAGATATCTTTCAAGACTCTGAAAAACAGAATGAAGAAACAGGCAAAGAAGATGAAGAAGAAGGTTGTTGCAATCAGAGAAACTCCTTCTATGGAAAGAAATGTGAAAGTCACATCAGATGACAATTCCTTTTATCATTCTTCTGATGAAGCCTGCTCTAGCTGTGATGAAGATGGAAGGAACAATGATCTTCTAAATGCAATCAAATATCTTCAGAAGACAGTCCCCAAGGAAGTGGAAATGTGTATAGCTACAAGCCTCCTTGATCTTCAAGAAGAAAAATTACAGCTAGAAGATGAAGCCAATTCTCTGGAAGTCCAATTGGCAAAAAGGGTTGGCATAATCAACACTCTCAGAAAGCTGGTGAAGGCTAAAGATGAAACTGTTTCTCTTTGAAATGAAAGATATGAAGACACTGCTGAAGAATTGCAAAGAAGCCTTTCTGAGAAAGAAATATTTATGATAATGATCAAAGAAGTTTTCCATGCACTGGAGAAGTTGCACAAAGTGTCAATGAATGTCAGAGATGCTCAACTCGAAGAAAAAGTCAAATTGGTGAAGGAGCTGGACAATTCATTGCAAAAATTGAAGAAGGTGCATGAAGACCAGATGAAACAACTGGTGGAGAATTGGGAAGGAAAGCTAAGAACTGTTGAGGATGAGAAGAACTCCCTTAACATGAAATTCTTAGAACTAGAGGTGATATTGAAAAATCTACAATCACCCAAAGCTGAATCCTCCCAGTCAGCTGAAAGTAGAAATGTTGCTACACAAGTGTGCATTGAGAAGGATGATTTCAAAAGGAGGACATCCTCTAATAAAAGGGCAACATCTTCTAAAAGGAAGGTACCATCCATCCCATCTTGTACTGATGCTTCTAATTGTGTTTCCACAAAAAGTGTAGGATGGAAAAATAATTCCAAACAAGTATGGATGAAGAAAATGAAGAAGCAGAGCTCTCCTGAAACAACACAGCAAGTCAAGAAAAGTACCCAACAATCAGAAGGACTGAAGAGGTCAAGATTTTTGGGTCAGTGTTGGTGTTGTAATAAGTATGGGCACTGTGCAAAGGATTGTTGGTATAATCCACTAAATGTAAAAGCACAAAGGAAGCCCATGCCAAGGGGGAGAAAGCCAGAAGAAAAGAAGCAGCATCCACAGGTCCAGAGACATCTGTTTACTGCAAATAGATTTGGATTACTTGAAAACATCTGGGATGATTGCAAAAGTGGTCAAAAAGATACATGTCCGTCTCCAACTGTATCCAGAGCTCAAAAGAAGAAAAGATCACAGAACCTGGCTCATAAAGAATCCTTGGGAAGCAAGAAGAAAGTTGAAGATTCTCCCAAGAAGATTATGAAAAAGGAAGAGAAGACCTTGGAGTCTAAATCCAAGAAGGGTGATGCATCTAGAAGGACCACCAAGAAAACATGCTTCTACTGTGGAAAGAAAGGACACATCATGGACCTTTGTAAAGAAGCCATGAAACTAAATAGAAGCAGACTGAACTCCAAAAGACAATCAATCCAGAAGAAGATGGGATTGATTGAAAACAAGTTGCCTAAGAAAGGTAGCTTGACAGCATCTAAGGAACCATGTGGAACGTCCAAAACTGAGGCCACTCTTCCAAATGATTTACTTGTCATATGGCCACATCAGTTGCAACTTGCCAGAGAACTACAAAGAGTTGAAGATGAAGCTCTAGCAATTTCTAAAGCAAAAGGGAAGAAGAAGGTTTCACATGAAGATGTTTTGAGAACCACACCAGCACAAACATCAATGAAGATCAAATGTGCAAGTGTGAAGAATGGTGAAAATGGGACATCTCGGTTGAGAGAATCTTCTCAACCTTGTTGTTCACATTGATGAACCAAGGAGGTTCCATCTTATTCCCTTATACTAGTGGTATTTACATGTGCTGACATTGCAGGGAATTGAAGATGATGATCATTCTCAACTGGAGGATGGTTTGGATAGAATGGAGTGCACCCCTTGAGGGGGAGCCAATCTGGAGAAGATTATGTTCTGAAATTAATATCATCTTGAGAAAGTAGATGAGAGGGGGAGCTTTATCTTTGCACCTGAACATTCTAATGTGTTTTGTGAAGTATGTGCAGGATTTAGAAATTCATTGAATATCTGAAAAAAAATTCATCCCCTAAGCATGATCTCACATGTGTAGAGAATTGTGGACAACATTGAGTATCTTGGTTACATCACTCTTGTTTTCTACACCGGGTTAGCCCAAGTAGACTTAGAGTTGATTTACTAAAGGTTCATTTCTAAAGAAGAACATGTGGCATCATCCCTCTCTTAGTGATTTTCAAGAAGATGCTATTCAAAGGGAGGAAGATATTTTTGAAAGTGAACCACACCACACCTTTGCATTTGATTGCCAATAAGGGGGAGAAAATATTGGCACACATATTGACCCATTCATATGTGCTGAAGTGGTGTATTGACAACAAATACAAAGGGGGAGATTGAAGTGCACTGTGTTGCATTTGTTTTCAATGAGGCATGAAGTTGTCTTGGACTGAATGGAAGCCAAGGAATGTCACGATGTGAATGAAAAAGGTTGTGATGGTGTTGGTGATGAATGGAGAATGACCATGGTACTAAGATGCATGTCACTTAGGAGATTCACTAAGTAACATAGGAGATGATGGTTGAAACATTCTCTAGTCAAATCAGACGATTGTTGAGCTGCTCTTTAAGTTCAAATAACTTGTATCAACTAGATACAATGTCACAACATGATTAGAAGACCATGAATTGTAGTGTCAATGCATGAGGAGTTGAAGAAGATCCATCCACAAGTCCTAAGTGGATGAAGTGAGCTAAAGAAGTCCATGCACTATCACCTAGTGCATGTGAATTAGAAGAAGATCCAATTGATCTCTGATTTGATCAATGAAGCACTTTGAAGAATTTAAGTGATTCAGGAGTTCGGTTGAAAAAGAAGAACCTTCAAGAATTCAATCCTAAGTAATGAATATATGTTGAAGAGATTTGAGGAATTCTAATGAAGAAGAGAGGGGAAGAAATGAAGAAGAAGAGTTGTGGCATTTGGCATTTTACACTTAAGTACTTTGTATACTTAGTGTATATTCAAGCAAAAAATTAGCCACCAAGGGCCAGCCTTAAGGGTTCAACCCAAGGCACATGTGGGACAAGGTCACCACGCCCAAGGGGATCCCATGGGGCCAGCCCGAGAGAGGCCGGGGCCGTGTATAAGCCCCGAGGCCACGCGGTGATGAAGCCCGCGCAGCGTGGGCGCAGTAGCGCGCCCGGAGGGTGCATAGTAGGCGCCAGTGGCGCGCCCGCAGGGAGCAGAGTGGGCGCAAGAGCGCGCCCGCAGGGAGAACACGGTGCGGGGCGGCACCGTGGAGGTTGGAAGTTCAATCGAGGGGTTGAGGCAGTGCCAGGGTGATAAAGCGCGGAAAATCCGCTCACCGTTTCGATGTGGGACGCGGAAAAAATTCCAGGAGCGAATCCCAGCTGCACGATTGATCGCGCGGACGATCTAAGCCGCACATCTGATCCGCGGCGAGATGATCTGATCCAGGCCGTCCGAGATCAATTGAATCGCCGATCCAACAGCTGCGAGACCGTCTTCAACCTCGAGCTCGTCTGGAGTCTCCCGCGAGCTGCCGATGAACCAGGCGCTCTCCGAGCATCGTTCTTGAGCTGCCGGCCACCATTTCCGAAGCCGAAGGCTCCATTGATCTCGTCTGGACCTACTGAATAGATCCATGCTATAAAATGAGCATGCATGCAACAAATGAGGATTTCGAAGTTCGGCCGAGGCAAGCAACGCTGCCGAGGCCGTGAAGGTTTATACCTTTGAATGGATTGGAAGAGAAGAGGCCGTGCATGCGTTCTAAGTCGCATGCACGTAGAGAAAAATAAAAAGAGAAGAGCCCGCGTGAACCGAGGATAAAAATAAATATTTGAAAGATTTTTAAAGATCCGAAACATTCGGGAACTTGAGTTATTATCACACGGATGTTTAGAAGTGTTTCTCTGCCTATAAAAGGAGAACCCGAGGCATGAATATGCTTTGCTGAAGTTCTTGTTGAAGATTTGTGTCCCGTGAGAGCTCTCTGCCTTGCGAAGTACAAGCCCCGCGCACACTTGCGTGGATGAAGTTCCAGAGCCACCCGAGGCTCTGAAGGAGGTCCCTTCCCGCGTACTCGCGCGGAAGAAGGAGCCTTCACTGCCCGCAAACTTGCGCGGCAGGAGGAGCCTGCGCGGTCCTTGTGGCATGTGAACCTTGCGCGCCCAAGACCCCTTGCACCCACTAACACTTGCGCGGCTTCCTTGCACCCAAGGAGTTCGGGCTGTGTGTGCAAAAACAGAAGAAGGCAGTGTGTGTGTGCCAAGTGGAGAAGAAGACCCGAGGCCTTAGTGCCTTGTGTGAAGAGAAAGAACACACCCTAGTGGTGTATGTGAAAAGGAGGTGGCCGAGACCACACATTGGTGTGTGTGTGTGCAAAAAAGAAATAACAAGGCCGAGACACCTTAGTTGTGTGCAAGAGAAGGAGGCTTTCTGCTTTGTGTGCACAAAGAATAAAGGAAGGCCGAGGCATAGCTTGGGGGTGTGCAAAAAGAGTGGAGGCCAAATATACACTCATTGTGTGTGTGCAAATCAAAGAACAAGTTGTGTGTGCAAAACAACAAAGTGGCCGAACCTAGTGTATGCACTAAAAGTGTGTTCACCTAGAAGAAGAAGAAGAGGACTCACACAATGTATAACACACATTTATGTGTGTAATCAAAAGGAATTAAACGTGTGAAGGAAAAGAAGAAAAGGTGTGTGTGCTAAAAGTATCTACACCCATTGTGGGTTTATCACACCAAGTAGAAGAAGGAGAGTGCATGCTTGCATGCATGCACGTGCACACGTGAACAAAGACAAATCTTCTTGTGTGCATCTGAGTTGTCCAAGACTAGGAGGTTCTTGAAGAAATTGAGAAGGCCATGCAGTCAGTGCATGAGGATGCAGAGTTGCCATGCAATCAGTGCATGAAGTTAAAGTGAAGAGAGACTGGACCAGACTGAAGTTAAAGATATCAGTTGTTTGAGTATTCAGTAGTTGAAGAGAGAAGCCAGGTCATCCTTAGAAGAAGGAGATAAAGCCTGAGCAAGACGAGAAGACCTGATCATCACAAGTGATCAGAGGTACAGAGCAAGGCCAGCAGTCTTTATCCCAGACTGCTGAAGATACTTGAAGAGCTGAACAAGATGAAGAGCTACTTGTGTGACTCGAGGAGCCAGGAGAAGACCCTGTGGGACTCAGGGAGAAGAAGTCTTCAGTGGGATTCTGGAGCAGGCCAGTGGGACTATGGTAACACTGTGTGACGCAGTATAAAGACCCTCCTGTGGAACTCAGGAGAGATACAGTGGGACTCTGTATCGACCATTGTAATTTTAACATGTTATAATGGAGAATCCATGCTGGGAGAGAATGGCAAGGATGTAGGCCTTTGGTGCCGAACCTTGTAAATCCTTGTGTCCTGTGCCTTTTCATTACTGCATTATCCGGGAAAGGTTGAGAGACATAAGAAGAGTGGATCGAGGCCTTAACAACCCATAGAGGTTTAATTGATTAAGAATCAATTAGTAAAAAGTTTTAAAGGATCACTGATTCACCCCCTCCCCCTCTCAGTGATTCACACTGATCTGGGCACTTCAACGACGAAAATCAATATTTCAGAAAAATGCCCTTTTTGTATAAATTTGATTAAACTATTTTTAAATATAATGTTAATTAAAATAACATTTATCAAATAATTTTTCATAAAAAGGAATTAATTAAATTTTAATACCAATCCCAAATATAATTTTTCTTTGTATGTACTTTAACACAAAGACAGTTTTCAATAAAATTTAGTATTTTCACTATTTATTAAAAAAATAGAACTTTTACAATTTTTTTTCAAAAAATCATCCCAAGCTAAATTTTACATGATAAATTAAAAAATGATAAATTTTTTATCAAATAAAATTTCTAATGGTTCTATAAATTAATTATAATATTCATACACAAAAATTAATAGAAAACATTTTTGAAAAAAATATATTTTTGAAGCATAAAATGACTTTACTAAAAACAATTGAGCACTTATTTCCTAGGATTTAATAAATAATTTTTTATTGAGAGGTAATTTTATATATATTTCATAATTTGATTAATCCTATTCATAACCTCCAATTTTAAAATTATTTTATAACTATAACATTTAAATATATATATCTTAGAGTTCATTTAATCTTGGTGTTACGTGTTGTATACACTATCAAACATAGAATTATTTTAAAATATTAGGATATTATAGATTTAACCACCGAAATAAAAAATATAAACATAATAATAAATTATTCTAGAACATTATTAATATCTAATACCTTATATATAATCAATTTAGTATCATTTTCTACACATATATTAGTTAGTTATATTTTATTTTCATCATCCAATATTATAAATTTTGTTCATTTAATTAAAGTTTCATAACAACAATGTTGGTTCTTGTCTATAGATATAAATTTAATAATTATAATATTAATAAAGTTACTATAATTAAAGTTCTATAATTATTTATAATGTTTTAATTTCATTAAATTAGAGTTTTAGTCACGATTCTTAAAGATAAAGTCTTTGATGAGGTTATTTCAATAATTTTTGACTAACAAAAGTTGGTATATTAATAATGTGTTAAATATTAATAATTAATTTATAAAAACGTAATTAATTTGTAAAAATATTTTTAATTCATTAAATAAATTATCTGAAACATCCAAGTAGGATGGTGATAAAAAATGAAATATGTGGCTCTATAAAGGTGATTGTTTAGACCCACACAATGATGAAATTTTCATTTTCCCAAGAAAAAATTAGATAGAAATTGAAATATATTTTCACAATATTAATATTGTTATGAATATCATATTTAATCATTAATTAAATTTTTATAACCATTCTTTGTGAGGTGGTTATGTAAAAAAAATTTGTTCATGGAGACGGTAGTCCGCATATACACATGAATGATGCTTTTATTCTTATAATTATTGGGAGGAAGTTATAAAATGAGTATTCCATAAAAATAATAAAATTTATGTGTACTTATGATACATATGTAATTATGTTTGTTTAGGTAGTGTAGTTTTTTAGGAGTTGGATGAAGAAATAAAGAAATAAAGAGGAAAAATGAGTTATTAAGATATTTTACCTTACTCCCTCATACAACTCTTTGAACCTTCTTAAAATTATTTTTTGGTGAGTAAAACATCCCTAGAACTTGGGAGAGAGATTTTTTGATTGATTTGGGTAGAGTTTTTTTCTAGATAAAGACATTACAATTTGAATATAAGTGGGGAGGTGAAGGGGTCCTTTTATATGTCATAGGGGTGGGACATTAGTAAAAATTCATAACATTATATTAAATACATGTAACCTTCAAACTGATGTAGAACTAAAAGTGGAAAATAATAGAGGGATGGGGATTATTTGTTCATAAACCTCTCATACACACAAGTAATGGTTAAATTTTGAGATATTTTAGGTATTTCTCATTTTGTTTCCCTTTTACATTAATTTAATTTTACCAAAGTAACTCATTTTGTAACATCAGTAAAAAAAACTATTTCTAAAAATGAAATGAACCAAATTAAGTAATTTCAACATGATGATTTAAAATTTGAAAACAAATTTAAAGATCAAATTTATAGATGTGGTGTAAGAACCTGGTCTTTACATGAGGTGATAATCCTTTAAATTTTGGACTAATCAGTTTCTTTGGACCTAATATAGATGAACAAGGACTTCATGTATGTTTTGAGGGTGTTAGAGGCTTGTTCAGACCCCAAAACCCAAATTTTAGAGAAACAAATCTAGGTTGAATGATTAGTAGAAACCATGCGACCCAAGACACACCGTTTGGTGGAACCGTGTGACATAGTCCAGATATCTGTCCAAAGGTGCACAATTGAAGAACTGTACATCAATGAGAGTAGGCCCATATGGGAGAACCTATAATTATTAGTATAGGAATATAGAATGATTATTTAAAAAATGTGCAGGAACCGTATGATGTGCCCCTTGAAGCTTGGAAGGGCCCATAGTTGGCGCACATTCTGGCCAACAGTGTGACCAAACCTTGAGACCCATATATTTTGGGTAAAATTACATTTTTCCCTTAAATATATTTAATTCAACCCCACCTATTCATTTCTTATTTCTCTTTAGTACATGAGTGTTCCTACCTTTCTGAGATCTTTGTTGACTAAATCTAGGCTTAGCGATAACTCTCTGATTCGATGTCTAATTCCTTCACTATTTGTCTTATTGGATCTACACCAGTAATATATTATTTCACCTTATAACTTTATCAATTTATATTATTTTAAATGTATTTATCAAGGTGCAAGTTCATAAGTCCTATTTTACTAGAATTTTTCCATTCCTCAGGTTTCTTTTGATCCAGGCCAAACTAGGGGTCAATACTGGACTAGGAGGGTTTTACGAGCATGAGGTAGGTGTTATACTAATTACCCCTTAAAGTCTTGATGTTTTATAATATGTGATATATTCCCCATGCCAGTTTCACAACACATTTCCCATAAATTTAACCCTCCTTTAATTGGTTATTATTCTTGGAACTAAATGACTTCCTATAACCCAAATTCATCTTGAGAATATCAACCTTGGAGTGATCTATCTCTTTAGGTGTGCCCTCATTATTCCTAATCATATTTAGGATATTATGAAAAAAATACCTAAGGGTTTGTTTGGAATCCCTTAAATGATGATCTAATGTAATGAATGTAGTTTCATATCATGGCTAGTGACCTTGAAAATTATATTGAATTGAATTGAAAGTGAGTGGTATGCCCACATAAACCTCATTAAATTGAACAATGATTATTCCCTTGTTGAAATTAAATGTCATTGAATTTTGTATTATTCCTTGGATCATATTAAATATAATGTATTCTCATCTCAAATGGTATGTGGGCATGATGAAACCCCCCTTTAATTATGGTATATGGGTGTGATGAACCTTATGCATGATGAATAAAAATGGGTATGGCATCCCTTATTGTTTATATGAAAGAGACATAAAGAACCATTATAATTATAATAATTGGTTTTAGAGACCCTTTATTATGAAATATGAGAATGATGTCCCTTTATAATGAATTATGAGTATAAAGACCCTTTATAATGAAATATAGGGATGCGACCCTTTATAATGAAATACAGGCATGTCGAACCTTTAAAATGAAATATGGGCATTATGAACCTTTTATAAATTTGAAATGGGTATGGAATCCCTATACATGTAAATTGGGAATGATGTCCCCTATTTTGTGATACTGGTCACAACGTACCTAATTATTGTGATACTGGGAATGGTATTCCTATTCTATGGCACTAGTCATGGTGTTCTTATTCTATGATACTAGAAAAAACATCCACTTTACTACTGTGATGCTAGGAATTAATTCCCTTATAAACGTGATATTAGGTATTATTTCCCTTGTTACTTGTTCAAAGATATAATAGAATGGGCCAAAGAAGGCAGTGTTAGCATAATTTCCTTCATGAACTAGCGCCAACCCATTTAAATTTGTTATTCATACTTTATATTGTTATATATGCACACTTCCATATTGTATACATGATGGGATATTAATATATTTTATTGGTTATGGACTAATTAGTTTACCTCACACCCTATCAAGGCCACTGATGGTATGCAGGTAGACTATATTCTTGTAGGAGTAGATAAGGGGAAACATCCTCTTATAGATGCGTGACTTTTTGGCATGTCTTAGGATGGATATTTGGTAGTGGATAACCTATCTGAACCTTAGGATGCTTGGATTGAGTTTTGGCCTTTTTATACATTTCGTATATCTTCTCTAGAAAGTATTTCCTACTACTTTGTCTCTATTTCCCCCTATTTTGTGGACACATGACATTATCATCCATTTTATATGATTTTGATTACTGCTTTTGATTAATTTTCATTGCTTTTGATGGTTATTGTTATTGTGATAGAGGTTTACCTTTTATCATTGGATTGATGAGATGAGGGAAAGGAAACATTGAGCATGCATTAAATTAAGCCCCTTGTATGAAATTCACATGCCATGCATATGACATGCCATATAGAAGCATTATGTTGATTAAATTACCTATAATTTTCATGAGTTATTTGATTACTATAAATATAATTGTTATTGGATAAAGATTCTTATAGGTAATTGAGAAAACATAGTTGGTTCCTATAGTTCCTTCAAAAACATAGTTTTTTCCCATATAGGCTATAGGGGACACCCTAAAAAGTCAACTATATAATATTGAGTCATGAAATAAAGTTTACATAGACTGGAACATGTTATGTTATGGATTAAATGGATTCCACATTTTGGTTCATAAGTTGTATGGTACTTTATGGATCATAATTTGTGAACAACTTGGTCCAACCATCCTAATAAAATTGAAATCTAAATATGAATTTAAAAAGAATTTGAAACTACAAAATGCAGAGCTTTTCTGTATCCATTCCCTAATAGTGGGAAGTAGGTAGCACCTCTTATGTCCTATATAAATGTTTCAATCACCCAGACCCGCATATTTGATCTGGAAGAGGGGTGTGATAATTACATAGAAAGGAATTATACTTGTTCTATTTCTATATATATAGCTTATTCCATTATTAAACATTTTTAGATTCACGTGTTTAAAATTTGTAGATAAATTACACTACAACGTCCTTTGCTCATACATAAGGAGGGTAGTGAATACCATGCCCCATAGTTGGCGGGACCTGATTCACTAGTTATACCTCCACTAGTGAATCTTGGGGCACATATTCGTATTCCTTACATGGTTGAGGATATATGTTTTTGAGGATATTTTCTAGGTCCTATGAAGACCATACAGGGTGATCAGTGCTCTACCCCTACTATGGAAGAGTTGACTCGAGAGATTTAGTAGCACCATATACCCATGTTTTCGGGGGATGATGGATCAAAGAATACAAAGTTATGGATCAAGATACTCATTTATATATTAAATCATTCATAGACACCTACTGATGGGATATTGATACTCACTACTTACATTCTTCATGGATCTACCAGACACTGGCGGGATGTTTTAAATTAGGCTAGTCAGTATTAGGAAGTGATTTGGAAGGATTTCTAGTTGAGATTGTTTTACTATTTATTAACAGAGACCCTGAGGGATAATCTTTCCAAGGAATTCATTAACTTGTAGCATGGTTCAATGATAGTGATAGAATATTTATATTTTTTTACAAAGCATTAGTGATTTGATCCCATCTATACAGCTGATTTACCAGTGAAAGTGAGAAGATTTGAGGATGGCCTTTGTCATTTTATTCATTCTCAAGTGAATGTATTTTTGATGAATAACACACCAAATAGAGGGAACCATACCCATATCATAGAGAAAAACCTTATAGAAGTAGGAAGTGCAATCTAGAGTGGTTAAAAACCTAGATAGAGGTGTGGTTTGACTACCAGTCCGAAGAGACACTTTGATACTACACATGTGAACAACAACCAGTTGACACCCATATATTGTTACATGGTGTGTCACTAGTGTGGGAATCCTATTCATATTAGGCCATAGTGTCCTAGAGACCCCCATAAAGTATCGAGGATGTGAAATATTAGGGAATCTTCAGTGATTCTGTAGGACCTTACAAGCTGTTTTGAGTGGGATATGATCCATTCTAGTTCCAAATCGAGGAGAATGTTCAGTAGCACCTCACCAATAAGGAAGCTGGGGTACTAATTGACATACAGGTATAGAAGGAAGTCATGGATGTTGTATCCAGGCTCTTAATAAATAGTTACAATAGAATGGACCCACTTTATGTAGTCAGATTATAGCATAGGGTTTGGGATCAGTCTATATCTATTTAGTGTAGCCTATACTATAGGAGCAGGATGTCAGACCATCCACTATTTGAGGTACTATTCTAGTAACATCTATTATTGTTTCTACCTTATTTGATAAAAGTGCATCACATTCTTTATATATGTGCCTATTGTGGAGAGCCTAAGGATTCACGTTGAGTACTCTTATAGAATTAAAATTCTTGATACACCTTTTGGTATACGTTCAGAGAGCGTACACCAGTGCAAGGACTATCCACTTGAGGTAGGCATTTATTGATTCTTATAAAACATTTTCATCATTGAGATAAAGTTATTTGATGTCATTCTCGATATAAACTAGTTTGTTCCTTATCATGCCTAAGTGGATTTTTATTATCAGCTAGTTTCTTTTACCCTACTATAGGATGATACATATATTTACAAGGCAGGTGGGATGTCCAGACTAGTATAGGTGGATCAGGGAATCTTAGTCTAGGTGGAGTTACCACCCAGATATCTATCCTTTACATGGAGGATCAGTGACTACATCAAATGGAGTTACCTTCTAGATATGCAGTAATATTCATTCCTCATTATAGGATAGATGCTACTGAGTTGCAGGAGATCAAGAGGTAGTAAAGAGGATTTGGTGGCTAATGGTTTTATATGGCCCAGTACTTCTCCCTAGGGTTTACCAATCCTTTTTTTTCATGAAGGCATAGAGAACCCTCAGGATTTATATGGATTACCAAAAATTGAATCAACTCACAATGAAATACTAGTATCCCTTACCTCACATAGATGATCTTTTTTACTAGCCCAGAGAAGAGAGGGTTTTTCCAATGATCAACCAAAGATCTGGTTATCCTCTGGATCAAGTTAGACCTATAGATATTCATCACATGGATTTCAATAGTCGATAGAACTTATATGAGTACCTCGTGATATTTTGGGTCTTAAGAATTCACCTTCTATATTTATGTATATGATGAATAGGTTTTTCTATCCCTATTTGGATTCCTTGGTCTTGATAATATTATATGACATCTTAATGTATTCTCATACTTTAAGTGACCATGAAAATTAGCTTGAGATCATTTTTAATACACTGAGAGAGAACCATATCTATTATAATCTTAGTAAATTTCAGTTATGGTTTAAAAAGGTACACTTTCTAGGTCACATTATCTCAGAGGAAAAAGTTTCATTTGACCTAGAGATTTTGAGATCCGTGGTTACTTGGTTTAGTCCTATAACATCTTTAAAATACGAAGTTTATTAGGTATTCCTAGTAACAAAATAAATTTTATACAAGAATCCCCTTCTTAGAATCATATCTCACAAGATTGACTATTATGGGTGTGAATTTCATTTGGTCTAAATCCAATAAGAAAACATTTCAAGAGATAAAAGGGAGATTGAATTTTGCATAGATCCAGATTCTTCTAGTGACAGGCATGAGATATATAGTATATTACGATGCATTAGGTATTAGTCTAAGACAGGTTATGACATAGTAGTATATGGACTTTACTTATGAGTCACATCAGTTGAGGCCTCATGAGAGGAATTACCAAACTCATTATCTTGAGTTAGAAACTATTGTAAATTCCATGAATTATTAAAGGCATTATTTATTTGGAGAGTGTTTTTTTGGTGTTTATGTACTACAAGTGCCTCATGTATATATTTACACAATGATACTTAAATCTTAGGTAATAAATATGGGTTAAATATCTATATTATTTTTACTTCAATATTTTTTATAAACTAGTGAAAGGAAATGATTTTGCTAATTCTCTAAGTAAGAGGACATAGACACATGTTGTTTTGGATACCAGCAATGAATGAAATCTTATGGATATATTTTTAGAGATGCCTAGAGAGGCGTAGGACCATTAGGGATAGTTTGTACTTGCATCACTAATGGTGACCTCTTCACTTCTAGAGAAGGTGAAGATGAGAAAATTTTCAGAACCCAAGGTCTTGGAAATATGAGAGAGAATTGATGGCATGGAACCTCCTTTATATTGGTTTATTGATGATGAAACCATACTATACATACATGGAAATATCTAGGTTCACAAATATTTGAGAGAGGAGATGATGTAGGAGTAACATTTTTTTTGTGGGTTGTTCATCTATGTATCTCCAATATTTTTTCTGATATGCACAAACAATACTGGTGTCTCGAGATGAATCATCAGATAATATATTTTTCACAAGGTGTTAAACATATTAGTTGGTGAAGGAAGAGCACTATAATAACACCCCAAACATTGTACAATATGTTTATCTTAAATAATTTCAATACATTAGAGAACCTTTATTGCATGAATCATTGATTCTCTATGAACAAAAACTTTTTTATTTATAGGATAGAGTCATAACCTATCCATTAAACTTAAATTTTCCACTCCTTTATTTTGAATTTTAAAATACAGACATACATAGTTATGATCAGGGAGACATTTGGAGTCTGATATAATCATGTTAATTTTATGTGAATAGTAACTTACCCTTATGAATATTAAAACACCCTTATGAATAGTAACATACACTTATTAATAGTAATATGACCCTTAAGAATTGTAACCTTTCCCATGAAAGTGTAAATAAAATTTTGGCACCATAAAAATGAAGATGAATATTTCAAGTGTTGGTATTTTTTGATTAAATTATGATTATATTTAAAAATTAACTTTCTCATACTAAGAAAATTATTTTCGAACATTTTTAGATTCTACATGTCAAAAAATGGTTAAGGTAAGTTTTTGGTATTTTTCTAAAGTACTATAATATTTGGTAAGTAGTAAAATACGATAAACTATGATAAATGCTAAATACATGATTTATTAGGTCTTGGATGATGTACTGGTTAGGTAAGAACACTTGGTTCAAAATCACATGAAATTATTACTATTTTTGGTCATGAAATCATCATTATTTCTAGTCTTAGGGAAAAATAATAAATTAATGATTAAAATATTAAGAAAACCCTCCTCCCCTCCACTATATAAACCACCCTCACCCCCTCTTCCTCTCACACCACTGAAGATTTGAGCCTTGCCTATGTTCTTCCAAATACACTTCCCAAGACCTCCCCCTACATCTAGGACCTTCTGGTCTTAGTAAATGGCAAAAAAAGGCCTTAAGGAGGTTATAATGGAGAAGTACTCAAGAGGTGAACTTCTATTCCTTTTTCTTTCAACTTCTTTTACAAGTTCCTTTGTCTTTTTCTACCTAATCACCTCCCCTCACCCAAATGATATGATAATTTTAGTAGCTTACATTACTTGGAATTTTATTATGCTAATGGGATATTTCATCATCATATATTTTTTCTCCACTCCTCTTATAATAAAAATGAAAACATCGTCCGAGATGTGTTAATTCATCACATTAAAGGACAACAGGTTTCCAATTACATTTACTATCTTTAAGTATGGTAATAAAACATTTTTAATGGTTAAAAAATATCATAATATATGTATTTTATCTTATGCAATGTTATTTAATCCTTACACACTCATAATATAAAATAATAATAGAAAACATGTTCATTGTGCACAAAACCGCCATGTTAATCCAAGCCTTTATCATTTACTTTTATCTAATGAGTCATCCTCATCGTATTTAACCATAATAATTATAAGATCATTTATATATCTAAAATTTTACAAATAATTTATATTTACAATTCTTTATATTTAACCACATTTTAAACGAACTTCCATTCATGAATACAAATAAACCGATTTTGAAAACCGAGGAAGCAAATGCTTCCAAAACACTAAAATTGAACCTCTTAAACCCATAAAGAGGCCAATAATGAAACTAATAAGGTTATAATAAATCAATAAAATTTATAGGAGGTTATTTAATTAATAATTAATGAATCTAAATTTGAAAATTCAGGTCATTAAAATCAACTAAAGAACATATTCGGGCATAAGGTAAGAGGTTTCTCATCTCACTTTTATTTCCATGAGATTTCCATTGTTCACCACTTATTTCTTGTATCTGGTGTATGTTTACTAAAATTTGATATATAATATCATGATTATCTTTATATTCATGGTATTTAGTGATTCACTTGATGATTATTAACTCTATTGATTATAATGTTGTAAGAGAATTTGTTTCGATTTCCATTTCATTGTGATTTACTTGGTATTGTGCACCTAATCATGATTATGTAGTGTAAATACCACCCCATTGAGATCATTTTTCATTTTAAATTGTAATTAAATTATATATCCATATACTTGTTACATGGATATGATTATTGTGTTAGCTTTATATCATTTTATATACGATGTTTAAGTGGAATGTTTCTTTATCTATGGAAATATTGATAAATCTATATCATATACTCATTATGGATATAGAAAAGGCATATTGTTCTTGTATTAATTATTTTTATAAATAATTACTTGGATAAGAAGTGATGGGAATGGCCCGATAAAGCCCCTAAATTCTTAAATAGGTCTCATGAGACAAATAAGTTGGCCGAAAACCCATCGAGTTTGTTTCCAAAAATTAGACAGGTTTCTACCCAGAGACTTAAACTGTCATGACGATATAATAGTTTATGTTCCCAATACATGAAGTCAAAATAATAATCATTCTTTTTATTCATTATTCAGTTATTATTGTCCATGAAGTTTTCATTATGACATAATCTATGGATGCATTTTTATTCTCAGCTTATTGATGGCATGTTTTTTAATTTATTCATCATGCCATATTAGTCATGTATAATTGATTATGATTTAATTATTATTGATTTATAATTTCACTATATGTAACCCTTATTGATAATTTTATCTCACCCTTATTATGTTTCTTTTCCACATGTTATGAAGTAAATAACCTTAAATAAGATTTCGAGGAGGCAGTTTATTTTAGTTGATTGTGTATCATGTCGTTTTCTTTCATTTCAAATGTACTATGGATATCATGTATGTAATATGGTCTACCAAAAATGGTAAACTAATCAGCCCTTTGGGATTTTATTTCTTGTAATCATGGAAATATAGTAAATTAATGCCCCGACTCCATGTTTCTGGGGTCGGGGCATTACAATTAGTATCAGATCATGTTCAGAAGTGACCTTAGAAACTAGATTTAAGAAACATAGTTTAGAGGAAATACCCTAAGATAGACTTTTAGGATAAGAATATAGTGACATCGTAGAATTTTGGTAAGGTAGAAACTATGTGCTTATTCATAGAAAATACATCCATGTCTGGATAATACAAGTGGAAGTGGTATCTGGAAAAAATGAACCTAGGAGTAACAACTCCGACTAGGAGTTTCAGGCTTGACCCAGGGTATCTTGGTACATGAAAACATGCCTTATTGCACACCTAGTTTGAAACTCCCAAGGTATATACTTAAGATAATTCACATTTTATTTACAAATCATTATGAAGGATTTGAAAGTTAATATAAAAAATGTTTATGATTATGGTATTAGTTGTGTATAAATATTCAGATTATGTTCAATATTTGACTATTAGAAATTAATAATTATGAACTAATTTAGGATATGCCATTGTTTAGGGATGGAAACTAATGGAAGAAGGGGAATTAATACCCTTAAACAGTGTAGGGAACCCTCACTGAGAAAGTCACCACAGTTAGTGTTGGACAAGATCAGATCATAATTATATTGGGACAACATACTCAATTTATGAAAAATAAAAATGTTAAACCGATGTTAGATCATTTCATGCAACAAAATCTCCCATATTTTAGTGGTACTACTAACCCAGTGGTACCTAAGCAGTGGACCAAGTCCCTTGAAAAGATATTCCTGTCATTAAGATGCAATGGAAATGAAACGGTAGTGCTAGCCATATATTGTCTCCAGGGTCATGCTGATGAATTGTGGTCCTTGATCTAGAATACCATGGAGGAAGAAGAAATAAAAAATATGGAATGCATGAATTTTATGGAAATGTTCTTTGACAAATATTTCCCTCATGAGAAATTAACTGAAATGAAGAGGAAATTCCTTAGTGTAAAGAAAATGGAAGAAGTTATTGTGGCAGAGTATGAGGATACCTTCAAAAGATTATCCAGGTATGCTATAGATTACGTACATGATTTAGAAGAAAAGATTAATCATTTCTTGGAAGGTCTTAAGTTAATTCTTTGAGGGGCATGGGATTCTAAAACATTTCCATCACATGATGAAATTGTATTAAGTTCCATTAAAACATAGAAGTAATTTTCTAGATCAAGTTTTTTTCAAGGGAAACCAAGATAAGAAGTGGTACTCTGATAACCATGGAAAAGGTAAAGCGCCAAAGTCGAATAAGGGAATGATAAAATTCCCATTATGCGAGAACAATGGAAATAATCATATTGGGAAATGCTTTAAAGGAACGGGATCTTTCTATAAGTTTGGAGAAAAGGGTTATGAATCTAATGAATGCAAGGGGAAGAAGCAAGTCAATGAAATTCAATGCTACAATTGTTGGGAGATGGGATGCTATGAAAATGAGTGTCCTAATAACCAAGGAAACATTCCTCAGAAAAGGCCATGAGTGCAAGGGAAATCTTATGTGGTTACAACTATGGAGGTTGAAGTTTCTAATGATGTGGTGGAAGCTACTATAATTTTTTACTCAAATGCATCCAATGATTTATTTGATTCAATATCATTAAATTTATTTATATCTTCTCAGTTTTCCAAGAAGATTAGACATGTCCAATTTTATTTAATAAAGAAGTTATCAGTCAAAACTCATAGGGGATGTATCATTGTTATAAATATGTGTCAATCAGCCCCCCTCATGACACATAAAAATTATTTAGTTGCTAAAATTATCATCATAACAATTATTTACTTTGATATAATCATTGGTATGTGTTTTATTTCACGTTATGATGTTAAGATCTATTGCAAGAAGAGAGAAGTTATGATTTTTGAGAATGATGTTGAATCCCTTATCTTTAGAGTAGAGACCTCACCATCTGATTATTATCAAGATCCACCCCCAGTAGCTCTATTGAATTCAATTATTGGGGAGTAAGGGAGTGCAATAACATTGTGTGAGGAATGTAATGTTCAAATATAGGACATAACTTTTGTGAAATAATATGTTGATGTGTTTCTAGAATATTTACCTAGACATCCTCTAGAGCAGGAAGTTAAGTAATCTATTGATTTAATTCTTGGTGCAAGACCAATATCAAAGAATCTTTTTAGAATGACCATTATAGAATTAGAAGAACTTAAGAAATAACTATAGGAATTGAGTGATAAAGGATGTATCCGCCCTACTATTTTTCATGGGGAGCCCTGGTTCTCTTTGTCAAGAAGAAAGATAGATCTATGAGGTAATGCATTGACTACCGGGAGATCAATGCTATTATGAAAAAGAAAATGTATCATCTTCCTCCAATTGATGATTTATTTGATCAAATTCATAGATACCAATATTTTTTGATGATTGATTTTAAATATGGATATCATCAGCTTTGTGTGAGAAAGGAAGATATTCCAAAAACATCATTTTAAACTAGGTATGGGAATGACTAGTTTACAATAATTCCCTTTAGAATGACTAATGCACTCTCTATTTTCATGGATCTAATGAATAGAGTTTTCAATGAATATATTGAGGAATTTGTTGTGGTATTTGTCGATGATATCCTAGTATACTCCAAAAGATATGAAGACCAAGATAATCACTTATGGATTATTCTTAAAAATAATATAAGAAATGAATTATATGGGGAGAATAGAAAGTGTGAATTTTTTATTCAATAAGTTTCTTTTCTTGGACATATTGTCTTTAAGGATGGAATATTAGTTGATCTTGTGAAGACAAAGGAATTCCAGGAATGACCTATGTCAATGAACATAACCGAGGCATGTTGTTTTACTGGCTTATCGGGTTACTACCAGTATTTTGATTATAAATTTTCTATATTGGATAACCGTATCAAAAATATCACACCTAAAGGTTTTATGTTTGTATGGATTAAAAAATGTACAAAATGCTTCGATGAATTGGAAATAAGATTGGCCAATGCTCGAATTTTGACTCTTCCCTCTGGCAATGATGGATTTTTGATATATTGTGATGAATCAAAGAATAGACTAGGTTAAGTCCTTATGAATACTGATAAAGTTATATCTTAAGCATCAAGGTAGTTGAATGCACATGAAAAAATTATCAAACTCATGATCTTGAGCTAGAAGCTGTAATATTTGATCTAAACATATGGATACATTATCTCTATAGTGAAAGGTATGAGATCTATATGGATCATAAGAGTTTGAAATAGATTTTTACGTAGAAAGAACTCAACATGAGGAAAATGAGATGGCTTGAGTTACTCAAAGATTATTATTTTTCAATACACTACCACCCATGAAAGGAAAATAAAGTGGAAAATGCATTAATAATGAATGATCATGGACTTCTAACATAAATGATGACAGAGAGAGATCCTATATTCCTGGATCTTCTGAAGATGGATATGAGAATTGTTATAGAAGGTGAATCATATTTCCTTTTAAAAATTATTGCTAACCCATATTTACTAGAGAAAATAAAAAACTATTAATATGATGATGAGATCCTACAAAATAAAATTAAAGCTATTAAAAAGGAATGTTTGGCTAACTTCATGTATGGGGATGGATTTCTGAAATTTGGAAAGAGGTTTTGCATTCCATTAGTACCTAAGCTAAAAAGGTAACTATTAGATGAATCTCATAGCACAAATTTCTCCATATACCTCGGTAGCACCAAGATATATATATATATATCTAAAGGAACATTTTTTGCAGGATAACATTAAGTAAGAAATTGATGACTATGTTTCAAGGTGTCTAGTTTTCCAACATGTGATGTTCGGGAGACAACATCATAGTGGGGTCTTGAAACTTTTATCTATTTCTATGTGTATGTTTGATGAAATTATGATGGAATTTGTCACAAGACTACCAAGAACACCTATAATGAATGATGCGATATGGGTAATTGATGATCGTCTTAAAAAATTATCACATTTCCTTTTTATAAGAGAGGATTTATAAATAGAGTTCCTAGAAAGACTTTATATTAATGAAGTTGTAAGACATCATGGTGTACCTCTATCGATTGTGTCTGATAGATATCCCTGATTTACATTAAAATTCTGGAAAATTATCTAGAATGCTTTGGATACTAAGCTTCATATGAGTGCTTTTTATCACCCCAAACTGATAAATAGTCTTAAATGACTATTCAAAATTTGGAAGACATGTTGAGATCATGCTCTCTTGACTTTCAAGGTATGTGGGATCAATACTAGCCTTTGGTGGATTTTTTCTACAATAATAGTTTCCATTCTAGCATTCAAATGGCACTATATAAATCATTATATGGTAAAAGGTGTCAAACTCCAACTTGTTGGGATGAAGTTTCCGAGAGGAAACTTATAGGCACTAAACATATCTAAGAGACAATTTCAAAGGTATAGAAAATTTAGGACCATATTAAAATATCTCAGAGTAGGAAAAATAGTTATCCTAAAAATCAGAGAAAGGATTTAGAATTTCAATTAGGATATCATGTCTTTCTAAAAGTATCTCCATGAATGGGTTTCTTAAGGTTCATTAAGAAGGGAAACTGAGCCCTAGGTACATTAGACTATTCAAAATTCTAGAAAGAATTGAAGCTATAGATTACCGTTTATCAATGCCACCAACTCCCTTCAAAGATTATAATGTGTTCTATGTGTCATTGTTAAATAAATACATTCCAAATCCAATTCATGTACTTACCTATAAAGAAATAGAGTTGGAACCTAATTTTTCATACTATGATGAGCCTATCATGATTCTTGACACAAGGGAGAAGGTATTGAGAAATCAGACAACTTGATAGTTAAGGTTTTTTTGGAGAAACCATAAAATGGATGAATCAATGTTGGAACCTGAGAATTTTATGACAAAGAACCACCCAAATATTTTTAAAGGTCTTTATAAATGAAAAATTTATGGAAATAAATTTGCTTAAGGTGGGAATAATATAACACCCCAAACATTTTATGGTATATTTCCCTTAAATACTTTCAATTAATTAGATATCCAATATTTCATGAAGCACTACTTCTATATGAAAAAAACTTGGTTATTTGTAGGATATATTCATAAACTAGAGATTAAACTTAAATTCTCCACATATAATTTTTGAATTTCATAAAATGGACATACATGGTTGTGATTTGGGTGATATTTGGAGTCTAATAGAGTCAAGTAAATTTTTGTTGAATAGTAACTGACCTTATGAATAGTAAAATACCATTTTAAATAGTAACCTACCTTTACGAATAGTAATATAAACCTTATGAAATTTAAACTTAATAAATTAAAATATAAATAAAATTTAGCCACCTTAAAAATGAAGATGAATATTTTAAGTGTTGGTATTTTTCGATTATCTAATGATTATAATAAAAAATTAAATTTCTCATACATAGAAAATTATTTTTTAAAAATGGATTTCTTTTTTGGATTCTACGCGATGAAAAATGATTAGGGTGATGTTTTTGGATTTTTCGGAAATACTTGAATTTTTGGTGAATAGTAAAATACGATAAATTATGCTAAATGCTAAATACATGATTTATTAAAGCATGGATGATGTCCTGCTGAGGTAAACACACTTGGTTCAAACTCACATGCACTTATTACTATTTTTTTTCATATAACCGTCACTATTTCTTATCCTAGGGAAAAATAAGAAACCAATGATTAAAATATTAATAAAACCCTCCTCCCATCCACTATTTAAATCACTAATCACCTTTTCTTCATCTCAAACCACTCAAGATTTGATACTTGCCCTATTTCTGAAAAATAAACTTCCCAAGACTCCCCCCACGTCCAATACCTAATGGTAACCCCAAAATTCCAAAAAACAAAGGCCTTAATAAGATTCTCAAGGAGGAATAGTCAAGAGTTGAACCTCTCTTCCTTTTTCTTTCAACTTCTTTTACATGTTCCATTCTTTTGTTGATCTCTCCTCACCTACGCTCATCCAAATGCTTTGATAATTCCAGTATCTTACATGAACTATAATTTTATTATTCAAATGGAATAATTCATTAGCGTCTCTCTTTCCCCCATCCACATATACTAAAAATGAAAACACCATTCGAGATGTGTTAATTTATCATATTCCAAGACGATGAGTTTTCAATTTTTATTAATATATTCAAGACTGGTCATTAAAACCTTTTAATGGTTTAACCATTTCATAATATATAGATTTTATCTTATTCAATTTTCTTTAATACTTACACACTCATAATATAAAATAATAATATAAAACAAATTTGTTGTTCACAGAACTGACAAGTTAATCCAAGCATTTATCATTAACTTTTATCTAATGAGTAATACTCATGGTATATAACCAAAATAATTATAAGATAATTTATATATATGTAATTTCACTAATAGTATATATTAACAATTCTATATGTTAACCACATTTCAAACAAACTTCTATTCATGAATATAAGTAAACCGATCCTGAAAACCGAGGAAGAAATTTCTTATAAAACTATAAAATTGAGCCTATTAACCCCATGAAAAGAAAATTAATAAAACTAATAAGGTTATAATAAATAAATTAAATGTAGAGGAGTTTTGGGACTTATTAATTAATGAATATAGATATTATTATTCAGGTTATTAAGATCAACTGAAGAACACATTTGAGCATGAGGTAGGGGTTTCTAATCTCACTTTTATTTCCATGATATTTTCATTGTTCTCCAATTATTTATTATAGGTAGTGTATGTTTACTAACATTTTCTATATGATATAATTATTCTCTTTATATTCATGGTATTAAGTGGTTCACTTGATGATTATTAACTCGATTGATTACAATATTGTAAGGGACTTTGTTTTGATTTCCATTTCATTGTGATTTACTTGGCATTGTTCACTTAATCATGCTTATTTAGTGAAAATAATTCCCATTTGAGATCATTTTTCTTTTTAAATTTTAATTAAATTTTATATCCATATACTTGTTATATGGATATGATTATTATCTTAGCCGTATACCATTTTACATATGGTGTTTATGTAAAATGTTGCTTTAACTATTGAAATTTTGATTATTCTGTATCCTCTACTCAATAAGTATATTTAAAAGGCATATTTATATTGTATTAAATATTTTTATAAAGAATTATTTGGAGTATATGTGATGTGCGTGGTCCACTATAGCCCCTTTATGCATCGATATGTCTCATGAGACAAATCAGTTGGCAGCAAAACAATTGAGTTTGTTTCAAAAAATAAAATAGGTTTCTACCCACAAACTTTAACCATATTAATGGTATAATGGTTAAAGTTCTAGATATATGGCATCCAAATAATAAGCATTATCTTTATTCATTATTCTGTTATTATTATCCGTGAGGTTTTCACTATAACAAAATCTGTAGATGCATTTTTATTATTAGCTTATTGATGGAATTTTTTTTCATTTAATTATCATTCCATATTAGTCATGTATAATTTATTATGATTCACTTATTATTGATTCATGATTCCACTATATGTAACCCTTAATGAGCATTTGATATCATCTTTACTATTTATCTTTTCCCCAGGTTATGAAGAGGATAACCTTGAATATGCTTTCAATGGGGAATTTTATTTCAGTTTATTATTTAACATGTTGTTTTATATATTTAAAAATGTACCATGGGTATCATATATGTAATGTCTTCCTCAAAAACTGCTAATCTAATCGGACCTTTGGGATTTGATTTTTTGTAATAGTTCTAATATAGTAAAGTAATGCACCAGATCTAGTTTTTTGGGGTTGGGGTGTTACAACCAGTGACCTACTAACTTGTTACAACTGTTACATGTCCTATGATGGAAATGGTAGGATGTTGCTATTTAATTTTTCTTTATCTTTCTAAGGTTTCCTCGAGGTATCAAAATGATTTGGGTAGTCATGGATCACCTGAAGAAAGTAGACCACTTCCTTCCTATTCGAGAGACTTTCTCAGTTGATGAGATGGAAATATTTTTATTACATAAGATTAAATTGCCGCAATAGGTCCCTCATAATATCATTTCATATTGGGATGTTCATTTTACATCGAGGATCTGGAATGGGTTGCATAAGGTTATGGGTAAAAATGTTCTTTTGAGCAAAACCTTTCACCCATAGACTGATGGATAGTTATAATGGATGATACATGTGTTAGAGGATAAGTTCAAATCATGATTCCTTAATGTTGATAGTTCTTGGGAGAAAAATATCCCCATCATTGATTTATCTAAAAATAACTATTATCAGGAGAATATTAATATGTCTCCATATGGGGTCTTATACCGTAAGTCGTTCTGTTCATCCATGTGCTGGTTAGAGGTTGGAGAAGAAGCACTACTGGGTCCTCATATTGTTTAGGAGACTTAGGAGTAGGGTTATCTAATCCGAAAGTGAATGTTTACTACTCATTCTAGATAGAAATTTTATGTTAATCACTATCAATGACCTTTGGAGTATGAGGTTAGGGATCAGGTTTTCTTAAAAGTATCACCCAGACTTTAGAATACATGGATACAAAAGCAATGAAATCCATCACCATGATTTTTCAGGCTGTTTGAAAATTTGGAGAGAGTTTTGGCCAGTAGCATATCAATTCCTATTACCTTATAGGTAACATTCCATATATTATGTCTTCCACATTTTATAGCTTCAATGAAACAGTTTTGAACCATCTCATACTTTTGATATCTAAGATGTTGATCTTGATGCTAATTATTCTTTTGAGAAGTATTCTATATGAATCATTTACCGAAGCATGAAGTCTCTCCAGGGATAGTTTTCCCCTCTAGTACAAGTTATATGATATAAAAAATACGTATAAGACAGGACATGGGAGTATGAGAATGACGTACATTCTTAGTGGCCAGTGTTGTTCTCATATGATGTTTTTCACCATTGGAAGGTGATTTTGGGGATGAATTCATTTAAGGTGGAATAATATAATAAATCAATCTTTACGTGAGGTTAGTATCGTTTGAATTTAAGAATAATCCTTCTATTTTGACATAATATGGATTCACAATAACTATATGGATGTTTGGGGGGGGCTGGTGTTTGGGGCTTATATGGATCATGAAACCCCACTTATGAAGAAAAGAAGATAGACTATATGATTAGTATAAATCATGTGATCCAAGCCGCACAGTTTGGTGGAACCATGAAAGGTGGTTAAAGACTTTGTATAGTGGCACATGGTTTAAGAAATAATGTATCAGAGGTTGAATGACCATGCAGAAGAACCATCAATTTTTAGAAGAGGAAGACCACATGGTTTTAACATGGTTTGTAAAACCATGCAAACGAATCATACAAGGTTCCCCTTTAAGAAGATAAGGGAACACAGTTGGTACATGGTTTGTCCAAAATAGTGTGACCCAAATATTTTTGGTAAAATTATATTTTCCCTTAAATCTATTTAACTCAACCCCACCTCTTCATTTTTTATTCCTCCAGTAGACAGAAAGTTCCCTCCCATTTTGATCTCTCCTCCTCCTAAAGATTGGATTGGAAATAAATCTTTGGTATAGTGTATGATTCCTTCAATATTAATCTCATTGGATCTATTCTGGTATGATATTCATTCTTCTTATGCCTTTCTCTATTTTCTTCTTGTTTATAGATTTATCGAGATGTTGGCTCAAGTGCCCTATTTTTAGGGTGTTTGCCCATTATTCATATTTCATCTAATCTAGGTAAAAATAAAGTCTAATACTAGATGAGGAGAGTTATAAAATAATGAGGTAGGTTCTCAACTAATTATAACTTCAAGTCTTGATGTTTTATAATATGTGATATTTTCCACTTGCTGGTTTCACCACACGTTGCCCCTAAATTGAAATTTCCTTGAATTGGTTGTTATTATTGGAACTAAATGACTTATTAAAACCCAACTTCATATTGAGAATTTCATCCTTGGAGTGAGCCATCTATTTGGGCGTTCCATCCTTATGAATAATTTGATTCAGGCGCTTATTCCCAAAAAACCTAATGCTATGTTTGGAATTAATTAATGTTTGATCCTATGGAATGTATGTAGTGGCGTAACAGGATTAGATCCATTTAAAATTATATTTAATTTAATTGAATGTTAGTGGTATGACTATGTCACCCTTATTAAATGGATCAATGGTTTCACCCTTTTTGAAATTAAATGATAATGAATAATGAATTATTCATTGTCTTGTATTGAAGCTAATGGATGTTCATATCAAATGATGCGTGGGAATGAATATCCCCCTTTAACTATTGTAAATGGGCATGATGACCCTTATTCTTGATAAATACTAAATGAGAATGGAGTACCTTCTCCTTTATATCAAATGGGCATGAAGACCCTTTGTAATTTTACTAAATGAGCATGGTGACCCTTTATAACGAAATATGGGTACGACAACCCTTTATAATTAAATACAATCATAGTAACCCATTATAATGATATAAAGGCATAGAAACCCTTTATAATGAAATATGATCACGATGAACCTTTTGAAAAATTATATGGTCATGAGTCCATATACATGTGACACTTGGAATGGTGTCCCCTATTCTTTGATATAGGGTATGATATCCCTTACTATTGTGATACTGGGCACGACATCCCTATTTTGTGATACTAGGCATGGAATCCTTATTCCGTGATACTGTGAATGGAGTCCCCATTACTATTGTGATGTTGGGAGTGCAATCCCTTATAATTGTGATTAAAAGTATTGAAACCCTTTCTAATTGTTCATTGATATTACAGTACGGGCCGAAGAAGATAGTGTTAACTTGAGTTCCTTCAGGAACAAGAACTGAAAAATTTACAATTTTTATTCCTACTTTACATTATTATATCTACACACATTCATATTGTATATAGAACTAGATATTTAAAGACACCGTTGGCAGTGGGCTACTGAGTTTATATCACACCCTATCCGGGTCTCCCATGGTACCTTGGAAGACTAAATGCTTGCATGTGCAGTTAAGGGGAAGTTTGCTCTTAGGATTAAATTACTTTATGGAACATCTTAAAATGGATCTTTGGAAGTATATGACTCGGCTGGAGCTAGGGACTCCTGGATATAAATTTGTATTTTTGTACCATTTGTATATATTTTACAATAGGTGTTTCCTAGTTCATTGTATCCATGAACCCTGTTTTGTAGACACATGACATTATCATCTATTATATATGATTCTGTTCACTACTATTGATTACAATCCTATTTTTGGTTACTTATGTCTATTTTTGTTGTTCCATATTTTTAATTATGCTTCCTTTTTTTACTTATTATATTACTTTTTCTCAATGCTAGACTCTGTTAATGAGGGTGTAATCTCCCTATGGACATACCCCAGACCCTCATTGTTAGTCATCAAACTCTGGAGTTTAGGGTGATGTACTTGAAGCCATGTGTCCAACTAGGATTAGGGCACCGTTCAGTGACATCTAGTTCTAGGATATCACATTGGGTAAAAATTGTCTTTAATAAATATAATAGCCCCAAACCCATACGGCCAAGTCTAGTACTAAAAAAATAAAAATTATATTTTAGGCTCTGATACCAAGGAAGACAATCAATTTTTCATCATATAAAATATACAATACCAAAAGTAAATAAAAGATTACTTATAGTTTCAAGTAATTTTTTGGTTTATATATTTAGAAAATTAGGAAAAAATCTTAACATCATGAATTAATTAATAACTAGTTCATAAAGAATAACATTATCTCCTACTATACTCATATATTCATATTCCACCTTAAGTCATTATAATCATCGATATGAAAACATTCTAGAAATAATTCATTCTTCCTCAATCATTATAACCTTGAGAAAATGAAACATCCGAACTGTGAGATCACATGATTAGTAAGGTTAAGCATAAGCATTAACAATTGAATGTCATCAGTGAGTATAAGAAGAGAATAAGGGTATGATGACATATTCAATGTGAATGAGTATAACATAAGAATATTAAAACCCATCAATACCTAGATCATAAAACATGAAAACATGGCATAAGGCTTTAACAAAGTCAAGAGTCATCAAAATCAATAATCATGAGCCATTTGATATCAATCTTAATCAAAATAAATATTTATAATGCATAGTAGAATAATAAAAATATGTTAGTATCTTGATACATCATATTCATAAAACCCCTATGGAACCCTTTAGAACCCTTAAAAATAGAATAACAATATTATAAAATTATATATAACTCATGAGAGAACATAATAATTACCCAAGGCCTTGGAGTGCTATCCAGTTGCACTCATCATATAAGCTATATCAGGCCCACCCGAAACTTTCCGGGTGCACAAATCATATAAAAATGTTCAATAACAACCATGTGAATAAATTACATGAAGATTCCATTACGTTATAAAACTCTTAAATCAACCATTATACCTTTTTTAACATGATTAACTCGTAGAAAAAAAGTTCTTCCATGAAAATCTATTTTAAACAAGATTAACCCATGGAGAATAAATGGGTTTTATAACAATCTATTTGAAATATTAATAACCCATGGAATGAAATGGGTTCCCTAATAATCTATTTGAATCATTATTAACCTATAGAAAATAAAAAAACTCCATAATGTTTTTTTTTTCAAAATGTGATTAACCCATTGAAAAGAAATGAGTTCCATAACAACCTCTTTGAAACAATCATTATACATCCATATAGATAATGATGATGGTATAAATAAAAAAATCCCCATTATATCATAATTAAAAAACAAGGGTTTTTACTTTAACTAATGTAAATACCAATTACATATCATTAAAAATATTCTTGAGAAAAATAAACTTTTTACTTTAAAATCACTTTAAAAAACTAAAAATTAATAAAATATTTGGATAAACCATTTATTTGAAAACAACCTTGGATAATTATAAAGTAGGTTTCCAAGAAAATAATTTTTATGATGGAGGAAAAATCTATTCATGTCATAAATGATAAAACAAATATTAATTTCACATTTTCATTAAAATTTGAACAAAATTTATTTGGCTAATGATAGGAAGATTCCTTTTAGAACATTTTTAAAAATATAATTATGGGTAAAAGTGAACTTAAAAAATCAGAGTAAAAAATTTATGATTTTTTTAGAAAATATTTATTTTAAAATAAAATTTATTTTAAAATGTAGAGAGAAATGAATTCTGATTTTCTTAAAAATATTTTCTTTTAAAAATAACATTTTAAAATATAAAAACTACAGATATAAAAATAAAATATTTTTCATTGAAAAGTACATTAGAAATATATAAATGAAACATATAATTACTTAAGCATCATTAAGGTGGTAAAATATTTTAATTTCATAATAGTTAAATAATAAATTCCTTTTGAAACGAGTTTAAAATTGAACATTAAAAGAGAATTTATAAAATAAATTCCTTTACCACTTTAGAAAAAATTGAATCATAATCCTCATTAAATATTAAAAATAAAAAAATTATAAATATCATGATAATAGTTAAATTAATGATATAATATATAAAAGTTTCTATATATACCCCTCATAAAATAATATAGATGAATAACATCAAAATATGCCTTAATGAAAGGAAATGGAGAGCAACACCCTTACAATGATCATAATGTTGAAGTGAGAATTAATAAATGAGTTGATTATGTGAATCAAATGAAAATAAATATATTAAAATTTTAAATAAAACATAATATATTAAAATATCATTTAACACATAATCTTATAATATAAAAGGTGAATAATAAGTAATAAAAACCAATGAAAATAAATTGAGTTATGAAATTATTTACCCCTTGAAGACTTTCATGTAAAATCCCCATCAATGAAGTAATTAAAATTGAAAAATAAAATACCATTATTTGTGATGAATTCATGATATTACATGTCAAATAGATATAATATACACGAAAAATAAGAAAATGTGGTGAATAGTATATATATCATAGAATTAAAAGGGAGATGAGAAAGACCATTACCTTGAGTCCAAACATTCCTTATATGTCCTTCACCTTATGTATAATAATATTAAATAAATTATTTTATTTATTAATAAACTTTTATAGGTGTAACAAATTATTATTGAATCATTTATTTTATTTCTTTATAATGACATATTTGAATACTTAATCAGTTAAGTCCCCATCAGGTGTTTTGAGGACATTCGTTTCGTTGTTTCAAAATGGATTTGGTGTGTTTACCATGGACAAATAGGTAATTATTTCTACATATATAGAATAATAATCATAAAATAATTATAATATTTATTCATCAATTATAATTTTAAAACCAAACATGAAAAATGGTTATAAAAAATTAACTATGTTATAATCTTGGAGATGACCGACCATATGCACACATGAGTAAAACTTCCATTTCTGAATGATCATTATGGAAGGAAGGTATGTATTATTTTATATTTAAATAGTAATAAAAACATAAAAAAATAACATATTATTTATTTATATATACTTATATATACCATTATTATGATGTGGTGAGGAAAAAATAATCACATAGCTTCGTGGTGGTGGTAGTTCACACGTATACGAACAATGTTATCATTTTTCATTGCAAAAAAATAAATGATATATTATCATTTAATAATTATTTATATTTCAATAATATAATTATAATGTAATTTATATTAGATATATTAATTAACACTATCTTTATTACCTTCCATGTAAAGCGTTAGTTAATAAATGAATCACATCACTTCGTTAGGTGGTAGTCCAATGTACTCACGAGCGACATTATTGTATCCCCCTTGGAATGAAATGTAAAACGAGATATGTGATATAATAAATATAAAAGTATAAAAATGTAAAAAATATTATATATATACTTTAAATCCATCATTATAACTATCCATGTGAGGCGATGATGGAAAATGAATGACATGGTTTGTAAGGTAGGATTCCACCGTACACAAGAATAATGATTTCGTATCCCATTTGATGGAATATGAAATAAAATTAGTTTATGGAGTAAATATAATAATAAATTAGTATATAGAATAATTTTTTTTATAATATGATAATATTTTAATAATACTTTAAGAAGGTGGAAGAATAAAAAAACACTTGGTTGGGAAATCTACCTATTCTAGGAACACCTCATTAGGATAATACCTAAAGTATTAATAGAATGGATTTATGAATAAAATAATCTAACATTATGGGATAAAATTTGGAAATTTATTTTGGAAGTTATTTTCTGAACCAAAATGTTTTTAATGTGTGAAGAAGAGGAGAGAGTGAGTGACCTTTCATAAGTGAGGTGAGTGGCACACTTGTAATTTTCGAAGAGAAAAACGTGTACCCACATTTTTCACATTAAAGGGGTCTAAAATGGATTATTTTATAGATTTATACATTATTAGATCAAGATATGGCAATAAAATATATTTTAGACAAGTTTTTTGGTCATTTTAACCTTTTTCTTTTTAGTTTATCCCACCAGTAAACCCATTTTTACCTTAATTATGGTAATTAATTTTTAATATTTCCACTATTCATTATGGTAAAAAATTAAGTTAAAATTATTATAAAACAAACATTATTATGATTAAAAATATGGAAACCATTTTAACAAAATAAACTCAAAAAATTGGAAAAATTTAATTTAAAACCAAACTCACAGACGTGATGAAGAAACTAGTTTTCAAGAAATGTTTTTATCAAGAAAAAGATGATTTTATATTAACTATATAATTATCAAAAATAATTTTATAAATATAAATTAATATTTATTGATATATAATCTATGAATTTAATTTATAACATTCCTCGTTAGGTATTATTTAAATTAATTAAAAAAGAGGAACATTATGTATTTTAAAATAGTTTTTAGAAAATCTTGTTTTTAAACAAAAAATCCTTCACTAAAAAAATATAAAGTTCATTAATAGAAAATTGAGGGAATTAAATATAAATAAAAAAATAATTATATTACTTTAAATTATATTCAAAACATAATGGGACTTTTTAATTTCTTAATTTTTGGAAAAGAATTGACATTTTTACAAAATTGGTATTCTTCACTATTCACTGAAAAATCAACATTTTATGAGAAAAACCATAATTTCACCCATAGTAAGATTTTATTATGATTTATAAAATAATAATTTTATAAAATAAATTTCTAAATTTTTTAAGAAAGGAATATAATTTTTTTTCATGAAAATCAATAAATATCATTTTTGAAGAAAGAATATTTTTAAAGAATAAAATTACTTTACTAAAAACAGATTGATTATTTAATAAAAATTTATCAATAATTTATATTGAGAAGGATATATATATATATATATATATATATCATAAAATATTTTATAGTATTCATACATGCTAATTTAATAGCTAGGTTATAACAGTTATATATATCATGGATCATTTAATCTCGGTGTTATGTTTCGTGTACACCATCGAACATAAAACTTATTATGGTTGCATATCCCAAAATATATCTAAGAGACTAAATTTATTAAAAAATAAATATATCATAATTTCTTATGGTGTTGTATTCTTGTTTAAGATTGGTTTTTCATGTCTTATACATTGTCAATCATGATTTTTTTCTTTTAAAATCTTGAGGTGTTACATCCCCCTTTTAATAAATCGTGACCTAAAAATTTGAACTTTTATTAGCAATAAATGTTTAGAAATTCTTAAATACCTTTTATTGGAAACCCAAATTGTAAAATTTTTTAATAAAAAAATTTATTGATAAGATATAAAAGGACGTATGAAGGTCATATGGAATAACACATACTAGGTTTTCCAAATAGGAGAACATATGGGAGGAGAGAAGATTTGGACATGGAATAAATTAAAAATTCATATATTATGATATGGAGTGATATAGATCATTGATCAAAAGTAAATGAATGATCAAGAGAATGTTAACAACCATAAAACCATAATCCATAGAGGTGTGAAAAAGGTCATTAATTTTATCATAAATGACGAAAATATAATTTTTTTTTGTTTCAAGATCCTTCTCATAGAGTTAAATAATACCTTTAAAATCTAGAATAATAGAATAAGGAAATATAATTAATGAGTATAAATTCATCCTTTTATCAATTTTCACCATAATCTCATATTTTTATCCAAATTATTAGTATTTGTGATAATTTTTTCTTGTCTAAAACACTAAAATCATCTTTTATAGCTCCACATAACGATAAAGAGAAAATAAAGCTATACAACCTATATTTAGACATTAACCAAAAAAAAGATTCTTATAAAATGATAATATTTTTATCAAAATAAGTAAACCATCATATGATGAAATAATACATTAATTTCAAAAATACAATAGTAGTACCCAATGTTCAAACTAAATCATTACTAAATAAACATAGAATTAAATAGTGTTTTAACCTCAAATTCCATCTCATACCTTTCAAATTTCACGATTAAAAACATAGAGATATTTTTTTTTGAAAAAATTAATCACTTATTCCCCAAATCATGCTTCAATCCTATGGTTATCTATATAAATAAACTTATGTTCCCATAATTACCTTAATATAAAAGATCATATAAACCAAACAAGCTATTAATACATTAAAACTTATGTCCAAAAAATGTAAAGGAATAATTCACATTAAAATATTTCTTTACATATACTTCAACCTAATTAAATGATTCCTAAAGTTTCATTAATTACATTATGATCTCATCACTTAAAACCTAAAAAGGGGTGTCTAAGACAATAGACTAATTATCATCCTTAATATTATAGACCTAATATAGTATCCATAATTATTAAGATATCCTCACTTGAAAATATCCTAATCTTTGAAGCTATATAATAAATTTCATTTGATACCATCTTTAATAGAACTAAACCCACACTCCTAGATCTAATTCTAGAAACATCGAAAATAAATTTTTGGATTTGATTCTGACGAAGGTGACCCAATTTTTTCAACGAAAACATACAATATCAAAAATAAATATTAGATAACCTAAATTATAGAAAATTTTTTAGGTTTTAATTTTTTAATAATTAGGGAAAACTCTTAACATCAAAGATTCATAAACAACCAGTTCATAAAGATAAACATCATCTCCCACTATAACCAAATTTTTATATCCCAAATTAAGTCGTCACCATCTTCCATATAAAACCCTTTTAAATATAATTCATTCAACCTCAATCTTTATAACCTGTTGAAAATGAAACAAAATAAGTGTGACCTTAAATTATCAGTAAGGTTAAAATAATCATTAAAAATTAAATGTTATGAGGGAGAATAAGAACAAAATATGCATATGATGACATATTAAAAGTGCATGAGTATTACATAAGAATATTCGTACCCAAAAATACCTAGATAATGAAACATGAAACATGGAATATGGATTTAAAAAAGGAAAGAGTCATCAGAATCAATAATCATGAACTATGTGATATCAATCTTGATCAAAAGAATAATTTATAACCCATCGAATCATAAAAAAACATGTTGGTATCTTGATAAATTATCTTCATATAACCCTAACATAAACCTTATAGATTCCTTAAAAATGAAACAACCATACAAATGACTTATATATAATTCTTTAGGGAACATAATCTTTACTCAATGTACTAGAGCATTATTGGGGAACACCCATTGTATAAGCTATATTGGGCTCAACTCACACTATCTTGGTCCACCCATCATAAAAACATTTCCAAGAAAATTAACATGAATAAAGTACATAGAGCTTGTATTTCTTCATAAAACTCACAAAAAATCATTATCCCTTTTATAACATGATTAAATTATGAAAAATAAATGGATTCCATGATAATATATAAAATATGATTAACCTATGGAAGAGAAGTGGGTTACATAAAAATATCTTTAAAACCTGAATAACATGTGGAAAAGAAATGGGATCCATGAAAATATATTAGAAACATGGTTAACCTATGGAAAATAAATGTTTTCCATAATAATATTTTTGAAACATGACTAACCTGTGGAAAAGAAATAAGTTCCATAACAATATCCTTGAAATAATCATAGTCCATCCAGATAAAGAAATAGGATGGTATCAATAAAAAATATCCCAATTATAGAATAATTAAATACAAGGGTTATTGACACTAATTAATGTAAATATAATTAAAATATCATTAAAAAACATTATCATTTAAAATAACTTTTTTACTTTTAAAATAACTTTAGAAATCAAAAAAAAATCTTAAAATAAAAAATTTATTTAAAAATAATCCTGCATAATTATAAAGTAATATTAAAAAAAAGAGGTGTCATTAAAGAGGGATAATCCATTTACATCATACACATTAAAACAATGATTACTTTCTCATTATTAGTAAAATGTAAATAGTTGTCTTTTGAAAATTGATAGGAAAACTTCGTTAATTTTTTTGTTAAAAAATATAAAATGGGGTAAAAATGACTTAAAAAAAGTAACACATTTCTAAAAGCATTTTTAGAAAATATGGATTTTTGAAGAAAAATTATTTTCAAACAGAGAGAGAAATAAAGACATATTTTTAAAAATATATAATTTTAAAATAAATTCCTTCATTTTGATGGTGATGTGAAAATAAATTCGTATCTTATTTTTTAAAAAATAAATTTCTTTTAAAAATATTTTAAAAGGTAACTTTAAAATTTTATTTTTAAAATATAGACCATTACAATGATATGTGGATGACAAAAAAATACACCTCAACAAAAGGAAATTTAGATAAATTCCCTTACAATGATAATAACGTTGATATGAGAATTTATCAATGAGTTTATTATGCATATAAAAATTTAATCAACATGTAAAAATTGTATATAATATATATTATATTAAAAATTCATTGAACATGTAATTTTAGTATATCAAAGGTAAAAAAGTAGTTTTATAACCCAATCAAAAGAAATTTATTAATGAAATTATTTACCACTTGGTAACTTTCATGTCAAATCCCCTTAGATGAAATAATTCAAATTGAGAATAAAATTGACATGATGTATGATAGATTCATGTATAAGGGGTTTATATACACCACACAAGAAAACTGGTTTATATTCCATATGTCTCATAGAAATAAAAGCGAGATGAGAAAAACCCTTACCTCGAGTCCAAATTTTCTTTGTATATACTTTAACTCATGTATAATAAAATTACATAAATTATTTGACTTCATAAGAAAATTTTATAGGTTTTAAACCTTATAATTAAATCATTTATTCTATTTATTTATAATAACATATTCGAATACTTAATTATTTATGTCTGTGTTAGGTGTTTTGAGAACATTTGTTTTTTTAAAAACAACTATGGGGTGTTGAATGTTATAAAAGAGGTAACTATTTCAACATATATAGACTAGTAATCAGGAAATAATTATTTTATTTATTCATAAATTATAATTTTAAAAATAAATTTGAAAAATTGTTATGAAAAATGAACTGAATTATGATCATGGAGATAGTAAACAGTATATATGGATGAGTGAAATTTCCATTTTCTAATTATTATTATGGAAACAATTATGTATGATTTTATATTTTAATAATTACTAAAATATAATAAATACTATATTATTTATTTATTTATAATTATATATATATTTATTATGATGTGTTTATTAAAAATTAATCACATCACTTATTGAAGGTGGTAGTCCACACATACACAAACGATGTTATTGTTTATCAGTGCAAAAAATAAAATGATATATAATGTTTTAATAATGATAAATATGTAATTAATATCATAATTATTTCATTATATCACATATATCAATTGAAAATATCTTTATTACCTTCTATTTAAAGTGTTAGTGAAAAAAGAATCACATCGCTTCGTGAGGTGGTAGTCTGTCGTACACACAAGCGATGTTATTGTATTCCCCAAGGAATGGAAAGTAAAAAAGGTATATGTGATATTATATACACATTATTAAAAATATGTAAAAATATATCATATATATTCTTTAAATCCATCATTAAAATAATATTTTAGAGGTGATGATGGAAAACGAATGACATCCGTTCATGTGGCGGTAGTCTGCCGTACACACGAATGATGATTTCATATTACATTTGATAGAAGAGGAAGAGGATTTTTGTTGTTACATTAATATTAAAACAAATAAAAAAATGTGATATAATTTTGTGATAATATTATAATACTTGAAAAAGATTTTATGGAGGTGGAAGAATAAATTAAACAAAAACGCATAGTTAAGAATGTTACCTCTTTTTAAGCCACCTTTTTAGGATTATACATAAAGTATTCCTAGATTGGATTAATGAAAACAAAAAGGATTATAGGATGATGTTATGAATATTTTGAAGTGATTTTGGTTGGTATTTTCTGAATAAAATGGTTTTAGGTGTAAAGAAGATGGGAGAGTGGGTGGCCTTTTATAAGTGAGGTGAGTGACACACTGGTATTTTTTGAAAAGAAAAAGGTGTATCTACATTTTTCGCATACCATAAGGGTCAAAAATGGATTATTATAGAGACCTAGACAATATAAAGTCTAAATATTTCCATAAAATATATTTTATATTATTGTTTAGTACATTTTAAACATTTTATTTTTATTTTAACCCATGGTAAACCCATTTTTACCTTAACCATGGTAATTAATTTTTAGAGTTTTCAATATTTATTATGGTAACAAATTACGCTGACCTTACTAAAATATTTAAATTATAATTAACCTAAATATTTAATCAATTTCATCAAATTAAATTCATAGACTTGGAAAAATTAAATCTAAAACAAAACCCATACACCCGATGAAAAAGCAGGTTAAAAAAATGTATTTTTCAAGTAAAATATATGTTTATATTTCTTATATGTTTAATAATAATAATTTTTATGAATATTAATTCTAATTTATTCATAATATATATATATATATATATATATATTTAATTTTAAAAAATCTTAATTAGGTATTATTTTAATTAATTAAAAAGGACAAACATTTTTCATTTTAAAGCAGTTTTGAGAAAAATATCATTTTTAAACCTGAAAACAAACTTATACTAGAATATTATATCAATTTGATTAAATATTAATTAAGTATATTAAATATAAATATATAATAATTTTTTTACATTAATTCAAATTCAAAACAAAATGTTTTTTTTGAATTTCTTGATTTATAGAAGAGAAATGGCATTTTAAAAAAAATAAGTATTTTTCATTACTCACTGAAAACAAATATTTTATCCAAAATCCCAAAATTTAACAAAAAATAAATTTTTATATGCCAATTTAAAATATTAATTTCATTTTATAAAATAAAATTTATAAAATTTCTAAAAATTAATTATGATATTTTTCATGAAAAAGAGTAAAAATATTTTTTGAAGAAAGTATATTTTTGAAGAATAAAATTACATTTCTAAAAAATGATAGATTATTTACTAAAAATTTATCAATAACTTATATTGAGTCAGAAATATATATATATATATATATATATATAATTATTTTATACTATTCATACCCTCCAATTTAATATCTATGCTATAATGGTCATGTTTATCGCATGGTTTTAAGATCCGTGGTGCATGTCGTATATGCTATAAAAGATAAAAAATATTAGGGTTTCATATACTCCAAGATATCAAATAGATCAAATTCAATTTAAAATATATATATATATATATTATTTTTTTGTGGTGTTACATTATCATCTAGGCTCATTTTTTCATTTCATATACACTATCAGACATAATTTTCTTCTTTTAAAATCTCAGGGTGTTACAATAATAGCATGATTAACACAACAAAAATAGTTTTTACCAAAATTCCCTTATAAGAATAAAAAATAATTTACAGAAAATCATATATAGTATTTATTCTAATTATATTTATTAGTTTATAGTTAAAAAATAATGGTTTTGTTGCATAATAGGCAATCCAAAATAGAATGGACCATTACAAATACTTAATTATATGTAAAGGAAATATATTTTTATTTACAATAAAAATAAAACCTAGGTTATAAAAAGTCAAGCATGGATTTCCAAATCCCACATAATATTTTTAAATCTATAATTTTACTTATTAAATACATATTTTTATAGGAAAAGGGTTTTATTAATTTTTTTGTCCCACTTATATCATGATAATGTCACTATATTCGTAAAATTGGTATTTTTCACTATTTATATATAAAACCATCCTATAGAAAGTTTAAAAAAATTCACTCGAATATAATTGTGATATGTTGAATCCAAAATTTAAATTCATTTTATCCAAAATAATTTTCTAAATATTATAAATTTAAGTGTTAAATTAAATCATAATTTATATGGCAAATATTATTTTTTAAGAAAAGGGATCTTTTAAAAATCATTAAGTTTTCTTAATCCTATTTCATATTTATTAATATTATTATATGAGTGTGTATATTTTTTTTACTTCGTTTTATTAATATTAATTCTTTGAAAGTGATCAATTTATTTTATTAAGATAAAAATATATAATATATAGAAAAATACAATTCTTAAAAAAATGATCCTAAATGATTTTATTCCAAAAAACTTAAGATTGATAAATTTTTAATAAGTATTAATTAATTTAATTAATAAATTTATATGAAATAAAAATTTATTATTTAGTTAAATTAATTATATAAAAGTAATGTTTATATGAATACCAAATGTATAAAAAAATTGCATTGACATAAAATTTATTACATTATTAATTTCAAGTTTATAACATCCAAAATTCTGCTTAAAAATCCTCTAAAAACATTCTCATATAATCTTCATGAAATATAAGATATGGGGGATACTGTGTGTGGGGACTCATCTAGAATTTATCTCATAGAAAGTTTCACGATCTTGAACTTCTCTCACAAACAGTTTCTCTATAACGACACTTGATGGAGTTTGTATTGGACATGATCTAGGGAAAACTATAGTGATTCCATTTCAATTCCAAGATAATATAAATGATCCTCATTAGAAATAATTACACTACATGATTCCATTGATTCTTATTTCTATATAAATTTTACAATACAACTACTTTTATTTATACCTACCAATTTAACATCTTTATTATAATGATCACATTCAATGCTTACAATTTTATCGCAATAAACTCTACCATAGTCCATCTTGGTTCATATTTGTGTATGAAATAATCTATTCAAAATAATATTTATTTAATAGGAAATTTGTACTAAAATCATAGGTTGTTATAACTCTCTTGGTCTATGGGTTAGATATACTACCAATAAGAAAAGAACCTAAATGATCACATAGTAAGTGTATCTAGAATCTAATTAGATTCAATTGAATCGAAATTTTATGTATTAAATTATCTACTCTTTGGAGAATAATGTTTATTAAACACATATTTATTCTAAATCTTATTACAAGACTATTTATGAAAATAATAAGGATTTTAATTCTATCTCTTATTTATTCACCTAATAAATTAATATATTTATTCACAACATGAGTGAAATATAATAAATTAAAATTCCTTCACATGTCAAGTGAATGTAAATATTTATTTTATTAAAAATATTTGTTATTCAATGTTTGATATTTTTATGGGAGGGTTCATATTGAGTCAAGGATCTATTAATTGTATGTATATATATATATATATTAAATATCATTCAAATAAAAAATTATTTATTTGTTAAATGATATTAGGTTATTACTAACTATTTAAAATATAAAATATTATTATTTACGAGTGGTGAAATATGCAATTTATTTTAAAATTATTTAAATAAATACTATATTTATTTAATAAATGACATTTAAATAGATTTATATATACACGAGTGAGTGTATTACTCAAACCCTCCAAGAAAAATAAAAAATAGATTTATATATACACGAGTGAGTGTATATGTATGCTCATGATGATCATCCTAAATAATAATGTATCCATTGGTATTGTTGAAGTATGTTATAAATGATGTCAACTATGATCAAGAAGTTTTTCAAATTTTTGAGAATTTTTTTGAGATGAATTAAAGAGATTGGGAAGGCTTTGAGTTGAATTGTAGGTTCTTTGAGTGATGATAAAATTTTTCTACACTAAAAGAAATTAGGAATTTTGGATAATTCCTAAACTATATGCACTTTATAGCGTTCCAGACTATATATATTTCTCTTTTACTTTTTAGAGTTTGAGATTGGGTAGAATTATATTTTTGGAAAAGGTTATAGCTTTATGTTTAACATAAAAGGGTCATTAGAGTTTAATGAATGAATCATGTTTAAGACTTATAATAGTTAAAAGAGTTTTTATAGTTTATTTAGAATTTATATGTTTCAAAACATTGAAAATATTTTAATTATTGGAGTACACTAAGTACCTCATAGAGTTTACAGACCACATAAAGCTCAAAAGTTCAGAGAATTCTAATAACCATTTGAAAAAACACTAGGTTCAATAAAAATTATGTAGAGCATGAAAAATATTGAAGAAATTTTTATGGTTCCCTCCTTGTTCAAAATAAAGTGGATCAACTCAAAAGTTTATATTTTATTGAACATAATGAAATGAGAAAAATTAAAATTTTTATTTTGAAAATATAAATTTAAATTAGATATTGCTTTACTATAATTATGTTAAGGAAATATCATTGAACTGTTTAAATTCATGATTCTATATTAATTTTATTGATATTTAAATGTGGTTAAATGAGAATAATATTAGGTGAAATTCATTAAATAATTATAATTAAAATTTGAAATCCTTATAGTTGACAAATTTGGAATGATTGAAATTAATATATCTGATTCAAACTATGATTTTTCAGGAGGGTTTTATATGATTAAAACTCATTGGATTTTATATAATTTAGTATAAAAAATTATTCTTGTGTTATAGAGGATATAAATTTCATAAAATAATGAGTAAAAGTAGTTTTAGAATTGAGAAATCTAGAAACTGATACACTGCAATCCTAAAAATCATATGTATCAAAGTGAGAGAAGAATTAATAGAGTTCAAACCAAGTTGTGTATATGTTTTATTAATATGATTAGGAAAGTATATTCCATTTATAAAAATCATGTATATTTCTAATGAGAAATAATATGGCCATCTCATGTATGTATGTTCTCATGCTTGAGAATATTATTCCGAAGAGCTAAAAAAATAAGTCGACCTGCATGCTACAATGTAACATCCTAATATTTTAAGAATTATATTCTTTGAAAATAATTTAAATTGTCTAATATATTGTGTTAAAGGAAATTGAAATTTTATCTATAATTATAAACAACACCATGCTTATCTTGCGGTGCACTCAAGTTTAATTTTCTTTGAAAACATATGTTATACCCAAGACCAAGTCTTACTAGACAACAATATACAAGTAATATCTAACATGACAGTTATAACCTGGAAATTTTAATGGAATTAATGAATATTATTAAATATATTATAAATATATTGTTTAAATTTTTTTATATAATTAATCCTTTTGTGACCAATAAATTATAAATGAAAATAAAAACCAATTAAATATAAAGGATGTATTTTTATGAAAAAACTATTTTTATCCCCAAAACGAAATGTTTTCATAATAAATTAAATTAATCATTATTAGTGAAATATATTAATAAAATATATATTTTATGTATTCATTCATTTTTTAAATCTATCAAATAAGTTTGATAGGTTTAGGATAAAAAATGAAATTTTAATAAAAAAAACAATATTTTCTAAATTTTTTTCTTATCATTAAATAAGGAAATGTTTAAAATCTAATTTTTCACACTTTTATAAATTTTATTTGAAACAATAAAATTTTTTAAAAGTGAAATTTCAAAATTATCTTAGCATGAATTTTTGGTATAATTCTGAGAAGTTTTGTTTTTTTATGAATAGTGAAAAACATTGAATTTTAATTGAAAACTGCTTTTTCTAAAAATTTATTTATATAGTTAAATTAGTTTTTAAATTAGTATTAAATTATAATTAGTTCAATTAAACATTAATAAATTTATTTTAGGTAATGGTGATTAATTTCACATTGAAATCAGATATAAAAATATATCAATCATTTGAAATTTTAACTTTAAAACTCGTTGTTTCATCCCATATATGGGAGTAATATTAAATAAAATTATGCCACTTATGTAATTAAAATTTGGTAAAATGAATTAAATATTTGGAATAATAATAAAATTTAATTCCTATTAAGGTCAAAAAATCTTTCCCAAAAATTATTAGTGAATGTAATTAAAATTAATTAATGTAATTATGGTAAAAATGAGTTTACTTAGTGGTTAAACTTTAATATTAAGGGAAAAAACGAACAATATAGTTTTCCAAAACAAATTTCTTTTGAATATTTACACTATTTAATCTATAGGATATAATTTTTTGTTATATTTAATCCTATTGGTTGGTAATTTTTTTGGTAAACATAAATTTCATTACAAAAATACAAAATGAGTCCTTTCCCTCAATTATAAAAGGCCATAACCTCTTCCCATTTATTAACACATATCAAGCCTTTTGTTTCATAAAAAACATACCCAAATAAACTTTAAACATCCCTAATCTCATACTATAAGCCTGAATTTTAGTATAAAGCTAACCAACGAAGTCTTTTGGTGAAAACCAAAAGGAATTACCTGAAGAATAGGTAACATTATTCAATGATCACTTTTGTGTTATTTGTTTATGTACCCTTTAAATTATTATTATTTCATAATTATATAATAAAATAAGTATCATAATTATAATTACATGTTTTTATGTTATGTTTTATACATACACTTAAACACACTTTCATAAAATGGGTAACAAAATTATCATTCTTGTGTAAGGCGAACTACTGCCTCAGGGAAAGATGTCATTTATTTTATTTACCACCTAATATGTTTGATAAATACAATGGAAATCTTATTTATATATGATATTTATCATATTTATGATGTATTTATGTTTCTATAATTATTATATAACTCATACCTTCATGCTTTCCATTTTTTGGGAATACGATTACATCGTTTGTGGATTGTGGACTACCACCTTCTCAAAGTGATATGATTCATTCATGCTTTACATGGAATGTATTGATATTGGTTTTAATAAAAATATATTATAAAAAGAAATATTTATTATATTCATGAAATAAATATCTATCTGGATATATAAAATATCATTTTATTCATTCCATTTCAGACACTGAAAAAGTTATAACACTGTTCATGGATGTGTGGACTACCACCTCCTCGAAGGGATATGATTCTTCTTTTTTCATAATAAAATCATAATAATAATATATATAAGTTTATATAATTAAATAATATGGTATTTATTATATAATGGTAACTATTTAAATAAAAATTTTACTTACCTTTATTCCATAATGATTATTGAAAAAAGGGAATGTAAATCATGCGTACGTATGGCCTACCATCTACATGATTGTAACATTTGTTCATTTTTTATAACCATATTACATGATTGTTTATCAATGAATAATTTATCTTAAAATATGATTATTATTCTATATATGTTTAAATAATGGTATCATAGGCCTTAGTCAACCTATCCAGTTTGTTTTGACACATAAGCTGAATATGATCAAAACATCTAAATTAAATTTAATTGATTAATTAGTTGTATATAACCTGTTTATAATTGAAATAAAATTAATAATAAATTGTTAGAATTTTATTAAGAAAGCAAATAATTAATATAAGTATATTATTTAGTAGGATATAGGATAAACATGACTAATTAGACTCAAGGTAAGCGATTTGAATCTCACTTTTTATATCTGCGGGATAAATGTCATATTCACCAATTACTTTTTTATGGTGTATATACTGACCCTTTTGATATTTTTCATCATTAATTATTTAATATTATTTGTTTTTAAATGTTTTATTTTATTATTATTAGTTTTTGGGTTTTTGATTCAGATGTTAGCATAGTTGTAAGGGGTTTCGTCTCAATTTTCATTCCATTGAGACTTTTTTGTTATTGTGAACCTAATTAATTTAATATTGAGTGTATAATTACCTATGAAATTTTATATCATGAATTTCATTAATATAATTATATTAAAAGTTTCAATTTATTTTATTCTTTCAAGTATTCCATGATTAGAATGTTACTCATGTAGTAAGGGTATTTCTAGTCTTACTTTTATTTCTGTGAGACATATACCAAATTCACTACTTATTTTTGTTATTTGGTGTTTATACTACCCATGATGGGATTTTATGATTCATATACTTGAATTTATTTATATTTACATACCCATTTAATTCTCTCCCTTTCATGGTGTTTACAATTACAATGTTACCAAAGGGTAATAAATTTCTTCCACAATTTTCCTTTTTCGAGATGTTTGTTATGTTATACAACTATAATCTTTTATGAGGTGCATATAATACTCTAATGAAGTATTAAATCATGAATTAATTTATAATCATGATATTATAAGATTAATTTAATTATATTTATTCATGGGGATTTTGATTCAAACATTTCAAAGTGGTATAAGACACTTTGAATGTTTTAATATTATTTTCCACAAGAATGTTTTTGATGATATTTTAATATAATTTTCATTTATCAACATTAAAGACCCTAGTTGTTACTAATCATCCACCAGGTATATTTTTTATTTATTCCAACTCTATTCTTTCCTTGTATGGATTATTATTTTTTCAAATTAATTTTTAAGGAACCTATATCTTTTCCACGAGTTAATATTTTATCAAAGAGATTGTTATAAAACCCATTTATTTAAAATGTTTTAAAAATATTTTAATGATATTTCTATAGACCCCATATCTTTTCCAAGGTTTAATCAAGTTTCAATGATATTTTTATATAACCCATTTATTCTCCATTGGATAACCATGTTTCATAGAGATTATTAGGAAACTCTTTTATTTTTCTACTGGTTAATCATGTTTCAATGAGATTGTTATGGAATCCATCTCTTTTCCACAGGTTAATCATATTTCAAGGATATTTTTGTAGAAACCATTTATTTTTCACGAGTTATTGATGTTATGAATATAATAATGGTTTCACCTATGATTTTAGGATGAAATTACAGATATTATGTATTATGATTATATAATTGTACTTGGATAAAGAAGGGTGATTATGTGATAAACCAATGATAGGTGGTTATGTGGAAAAATAATGATGGGTGGTTTTGTGATAAACCATCAACTATTGGGTCTGTGAGAACCCTATATTTCATTGGGTATGGAAGTAGACCATATAGTTATTCTATTGGTAATAGTGATTGTAAGAGGGAAATGAAACTGATGTCCCAATTATGTACATGATTTCATTATTATTTATATAAGTTTATAATGTTTTTGATGATCAATATTGATATCACATGGATCATGAATATCAATTATTATTTCCCTTTCATTTTCCATGTTTTAATATTGGATGATCTGTATATTTATTGGTATATGTTCTTTTATGATTCACTCATGCAATTTGATTATGTCATCATACCCTTATGATCTTCTAATGCTCATTGATGGAATTTAAATGTTAATGCTTTTGTTTAGCCTTACTGATCATCTAAGCTCACCCTTATTATGTTTCTTTTTCTCTAAGTTTTAAATAATTATGTTGATTGAGTTATGTATATAAGGTATTTCATATGGATGATGATGATGTATTAATGTGATAAAGATAAGATGTGTTAGGGGGATAAATTCTCATTTAAAGTCATGTGAATTTTTTATTTAGGAGTTTTTAAAAATGAAATAAAATTAAAATCCTAAAAGGTCCTATAGAATTTATGTGATATGGGTTTTCCCTCTAATTTCATAAGGCTTATACAAAAATTTTAGGTAAAACTTATCAGCATCAAAGTTAGGAATGTACAGCTATGGATTTAAGCATAAGATATGAGTGTTTGGGTTATATGTTTTTGTAGTTGGTATCAAAGGTCAATTTAGATAACTTTTTAGATTCAGATGTTTTCATGTGCAGATATATTAAGGGTTGTGGATACCGTCATATAAGCTTAAGTTTGATCATAAATTCAATATATTATGACACCCCATTTTATGTTTTTAAGTAGTAAAAATTATGACGCAATAAATGACATTTTAAGAGATGTTTTATTGGGTTAAAGTATATGTAAAACTATTGTTTAATGTGAATTATTACTTTATTTTTTGTAAATATGTTTTAAGATATTCATAGCATTTTTGGTCATTATGATATTGGATATTGAGGTTATTTGTGATATTAAGTTATTGAATGATTTACTACCAACATTGGGTATTACTATTGAATTTGTAGGTTAATGTATCATATGAAGGGTTATACAGTTTTGAAATTATCTTATCATGTGTTAACAATTTTTGTATTTGGTTAATGTCTAAACAAAGGTGGAATATATTTATTATCCATTTTATGGTTATGTGCTATTTAAAAGTTTATTTTAATGCTTTAGGAAATAAAAATTCATCTTAAATACTCATCCTTTAGAGACAAAAGATGATATTTTAGTGGAAATTGACTAAAGGAGGAAATTGCACTCATCAAGTAAGTATTCTTCCTTTTTTTCATTATTTCTATTAATACATATGGTAAGAGAGTTATTTAAATCTAAGAAAAGTATCTTGAAATATAAAGTATTATTCTATTACCATAAATTATTATTAACCGATGGACTTTTTGATTATCACAGATTTATGTTTTTGTGGTCCTTAAATTTACATTGATCATTTATTTGTTTTCAACCAAAGACCTCAATCACTCTCTATAGTTATTTATGATTTTCTCTAATGTTATCCCTATATTGAATACTCGTAATGCATTCCTTTCAGTTATGTTTATGTTTCCCAATTTTTATTTTTAAGAGAATGATTTATTAACCGTTAGTAAAATGTGTGTTTTAATAAAGGAATTATAAAAATGTTAATCCTCTGACATCTAAGACAAATTTCAATGATTACATTCATTTTAAGGGGGTAGGATGAAACATCCTGAGAATTTAATAAATATATTATTTATAAATAATTTTTAATTATTTTCTATCTTATGTTACATGAAATGAATATTTTACCTTGAATTATACAGAACATCATGTTTATCTTTCATTGCGCATAACTTTGAGTTTCTTTGATAACTTGTATTGCGCGTAAGAACGAGTCTTATGAGACAACAATATACTATTAATATTTTACATGATAGTTCTAAACTAGAAATTAGAATATAAGTAATGAATATGATTAACTATATTGTTTATATATGGTTTACACATGTTTATATAATGAATCTTTTTTTATTAATTAATTATAAATTAAAATAAAAAACAAATGAATTTATTCCCATAAAATATTTTTATCTTTATAATTTAAATTAGTAACTATTAGTGAAATATAGATATTAAATTTATATTTTATTTGTTCATTAAAATGTTTTTAAATTCATATAATAAGTTTTATAGGCTTAAGATAATAATAAATCTAATTTTAAGCATAAAATCCATATTTTCTAAAAGGTAAATTTTCTTCCTTTTAATGATAGACTCGATTTAAAACTAAATTATAATAATTTTATAAATTTTAGTTGAAAAAATTAACATCTTATTTTAAATTGAAATTTCAAAATTATATTAGGGTTATTTTTTTGTATAATTCTAAGAAGTTTCATTTTATGATAAATAGTGAAAACAACAAATTTTAATTATAAAATGTTGTTTATTATAATTTATTAGTATATTTAAATAATATTTTAGATCATTTTAAAGTATAATTAGTTCAATTATACATAAATAAATATAATTTTGGTCTTTCTAATTAATTTCAAATTGAAATTGGATATAAAAATAATTCTTACATTTGAAATTTTCACATTAAAAACCAGTTGTTTCGTCCTGCCTGCAAGATTAAATTTAAATTATATCCAGCCATATATGTGATTAGAACTTGTAAAAATAGATTCCATATTTTGAATAAAAATAATTTATAATTTATATTATGTTCAACATATTTTTTTACCAAAATTATTATTGAAAGTAATTAAAATTAATTAAGTGATTAAGGTAAAACTGAGTTTACATAGAGGTTAAACCTTGATATTATAGAAACAATGACCTATAAACTTTTCAAGAACCTATTTTATGGCCGTATTTAAACCATTATATAATTTTTATATAATTATTTGTGTTATAGAAGCCCATTTTAGCTAATAACATGGGTAACAAAACTTTCTCTTAAAAAATACGATGTGTGTCATCTCCCTCACTTATAAATGGCCCCCCAACTCTCCCTATATATTCACACCAATAAATAATATTTTTCTTCAAAAAACTACCCATATCATCTTATAACATACCTCCTCTCATTATATAATCCTAACTTTAGTAAATAATAAAACAAATAATGTACTTTGGCACAAACCAAAACGAACTACCCAAATAAGAGGTAACGTTCTTCAATAAGAATTTTTGTTTTATTTGTTTCTAAACCCATTCAATTATTATTATTATTTTATTATATAATAACTTTATTATCCAAAATATACTTATATTTTGTTATTTTAATTTTTTTACCAACACTTACACACAATTTCATCGAATGGGTAATGAAATCACTATTCATGTGTAGGGCAAACTACTTCCTAACAAGACGATGTCGTTCGATTTTCCATTAACACCTCTGATGTATTGGAATTATGTTGTTAATAATATTTTTATATTATATATATGATATTTATTATTTATAAATGTTTTTATAATTATTATATAACTCATAACTTCATCCTTCCCATTTTGTGGGAACAGGATGACATTGTTTGTGGACTTGTGGAATGCGGTCTCCTCAAAGTGATGTGATTCATTCACTCTTTACAAGGAATGTATTGAGGATTTATTTAATAAAAATATATTATATAAATGAAATATTTATTATATAAATTACATAATTATCTATTTTTATATATATTATATAGTTTTCCTCTTTCCATTTCACACACTAAAAATGTGATAATGTCGTTCATGGACCTGTGGACTACCTCCTCCTCAAAGCAATGGGTTTTTTACTTTTTCATAAAGAAATCATAATAATGACATATATATGTGTATATAATTAAACAATAATTTAAATATTATATACTTTTAATTATTTAAATATAATTTTTACTTACATGATTTCCATAGTGATCATTGAAAAATTGGAAAGTTACTCATGCGTATATATAAACTAATGTCTCCATGATTGTAATGTTGGTTCATTTTTCATAACCACATTCCAGGATGGGTAATAAAATTTTAATTGATTTATATATATGATGATGATTATTTTATTATTATTATTATTATTGTGTAGATGTTTAAATAATTACCTCATTAACCTTAGTCGACCTATCAAAGTCAGTTTTGACACATAAGTCGAATATGACCAGAATATATGGCTTAAACTTAATTGATTAAGTAATTGTATATAAATTGTTTAAAAGTGAAATAAAATAAATATTAAACTTTTACATGGTTTTTAATAAATTATATAATTAACATAATTTTACTATTCATGAATATATAGGTCAAGAATAATGAATCAGACTCATGGTAAGGAATTTTAATCTCACATTTTACATATGTGAGATACATTTCAGATTTACAACTTAATTGTTTATTGCGATGTATCTACTAAAACTTTGGATATATAATATAATGAATTATTTTATCTTCATGTTATTTAAATGTTTCATTTTATTATTATTACCTTTTGGGTTTCTGATTTAGATGTTAACACAATTGTAATGAGTTTCGTCTCAACTTTTATTCGATTGAGACTTATTTGTTATTATAAACCTAAAAAATATTATATGATGTACATAATTACCTATGAAAATTTAAATCATTAATTTATTTTATTTAATTATATCAAAATTTTCTAATAATATTCTTATTTCACAGATCTCATGATTCAATCTTTACTAATGTAGTAAGGGGATTTCTATTCTCACTTTTATTTCAGTGATAACTGTGGCATATTTCTAAATTATTTTTAATGTGTGGTGTATATAATAACAATGAATTTATTTTCTGATTATTATAATCTAATTTACTCATATTTACATATCCATTTTATGATCTCCCTTTAATTGGGTTTACAGTTTCAATGTTACCAAAGAAATACTGGATTTTTTTCACAAATTGTATTCTTTGATAAATTTGTTTTGTTATACAACATTATTATTTTATGAGGTGTATATAAGGATAATTTAAAATTTTATATTATTAATATAATTATTATCATGTTATTATAAGTTTTATTTAGTGATATTCATTCATGAATATTGTGATTCAAACCTTTAAAGTGGTATGGGATACTATGAATGTTTGAATATTATTTTCCTCAAGAATGTTTTTGATGATATTTTAATGGAATTTAAATTAATGAACATAAAATACCCTTTTTATTAATTATCCTACATTAGAGATAGTATGTATTGATATCATTCACAATATTTCGTTAAATAGATTATGATTGTTTTAAATATATTATTAGGAAACATGTTTCATTCCCACAGTTTAATATTGTTTCAAAGATATTTTTAGGGAACCCATTTACATTGAATGGATTAAAAATATTTCAATGGGATTTTTATGGAACCCATTTATTTTATATAGTTTAATAATGTTTTAATGATATTTTTATGAAACCCATTTCTTCTCCATGGCATAACCATGTTTCAAAGAGATTGTTGTGGAACCTGTTTCTTTTCCATGGGTTAATCATGTTTCAATGAGATTGTTATGAAACAAATTTTTTTCCATGGTCTAATCATGTATCAAGAAAATTTTTATAAAACCCATTTCTTTTTCATGGGTTAATGAATTTATAAAAGGTATAATGGTTGTTTCTATGAGTTTATGATGAAATAAAAGATTTCATGTGTTATGATTATATAATGGTAATTAGATAATGATTGGTGGTTACGTGATAAACCAATGATGGGTGGTTCCATAGAAAACCAATAATGAGTGGTTATGTGATAATCCAACGATGAGTTGGTCCGTGATAACCCTAAAATTCAATGGGTATGTAAGTATACCATATAGTTATTCCATTTCTATGTGATTGTATGAGTGAAATGTAAATAATGTCCCAAGTATGTTCATATTTTATATATAATTTATATAAGTTTATATTTTTTCTCATGATCAATATTGATATCACATGGCTCATGATTATTAACTATGATGTATGTTTCATTAACCATGTATTCACATTTGATGATCTTGGTATTGATGGGTATGAGTTATTTTATGATTTACTCATGCAAATTGATTATATCTTCATACCCTTGTGCTCTTATAATGATCAATGGTGAAATTTAAATGGTAATGTTTATGTTTACCCATGAAAATCATATGATATTAATCTTCTTATGTTTCATTTTCCCTAGGTTTTAAGGATTGATTTTAAAAGAGTTATACTTACAATGGAATTCATATGGATGATGAAGATTTATTAATGTGATAATGAAAACTGGGTTAAGAGGAAGAAATTATCATTTAAAGTCATGTGAATTGTTTATGTAGGTGTTTTTCCTAATTCTCTAAAACTCCAAACCTAAAATGTCCTCTAGAATTTAAGTGATAAAATTTTACACATTTATTTTGGAAGCTTTAGTTGAAAAATTTTGGTCACAATTATTGACATAAAATCTAGAAATTTAAAGTTATAGATTTTGGCATAGGATACGAGAGTGTGGGTTCCATGCCGTTATATGAAATACTGACATCATTTTATAAATTTAAGTCTTATTACAATAATATACATTATTTGATGCCTAGGAATGTAGTGATATATTATATATCTGATTCATACTCAATATTATTATAGGAATCACGGAGAACTGGTTTTTCCAGTCTAGAAAATTTCATACGTTATTTATGGGAAGTGGATAATACCCACACCTTTTGAGAAGTGGAAGATACCTGATCAAGCCTTGTATGTGACTTGTACTTTATTTATTACTACTAAAATCTTATAGTGATAATAAAATCTATAAATCAAAAAGAGGTTAGACATAGAAATTAGTAGGCTCTCCCATTGAGGATAGAATTTATAAAAATAATCTATGTGTGGTTAGTTTTTCTTATTTTTGAATATGGATGGGGAAGATATTTTGGAGATTTGATCACAAAATTAATTTTTCTTAGTGGTTTAATTCAAAAAAGAATATTTTCTAAAATTGTAACCACTGATTCACCCCAAATGGTCACCTAAAAAATATGGGTTTTATAAGTGGTATTAGATAAAACCAACCCTCTTAAGATATCTCTTTTAAAAGTGATGCATGTATAATTTTAACTCAGAAAATATCATTTGAGTTCCTATTTTTATGGGATGAACATACATGAATTGAAAATTTGAATTATACAAAATTTTCTTTCTTAAGGATTGATGGACAATGATGTTATTACTATGATATTTCTACATATTACAATAGATTATTCTCTAGATTATATTGATAAAGGAAATATTAAGGTGTATGGGAAGGCTATAAATGATATAATTTCTACTATACCTAAAAAACTATATATCAAATTGATGGGTCACAAAATAACCAAATAAGTGTGGGTAAAACATGAAATTATGTATGAGGGAAAACTTCAGGATCAATGAAACTAACATAAATATTTAGAGGGATAACTTTAAAGATATTAGGTTGGTTAAATATTAGAATGTTGATAACCACTTAACCTGGGTGAATAAATAGCTAGTCATATGAGAGGATTCAAATATGAGATTTAAGATTCTACCATTGTTAAAAAAGTAATGAAAAACTTTCCAGATAGATTTGATACAAAGTTTGTAGCTATTGTAGATAACTAAGATCAATCTCTAGATGAGTTAAAAAAATACATTTATTAATTATGTTGTGAGAAAAGAACTAGTTTTTATGAATAATAATAAATAGTAAATGACATTAAAATCCCTGAATAATTTAAAGTTTAATGAGGAATAATTTTAATCCTCCATTGATATATATATATATATATTTATATGATAAAATTAATGAGAATGACAAAATGGTTATAAAATTTTTATATAAAAACCAGATAATAAGTTAAGGTAAATACTAAGGAAATTCCCACTCAAATTATTCGAGTTTGAAGCTGTTGGGTACTTGTAGATAAATTAAAAATAATAAATAAGACATGTGGAGTATGATGAGGAAGAATATAAAGATAAGTATCAAAGAAAATCTAAATTCAAATCACCCAAAGTGTTCAAGAGTTTTCATAAAGTCATAAGAAGAATACAAAGAATAATGAAGTGAAGCATGTTGATTAAATAGAAAAGAAGACTATTTTTCTCATGTAGCTAATCATAATAATATTATGCTACAAATTATACCGATTTCATGGAACATGTTGAGGGAAATGAAGGAAACTCAAACTGTGAAGAACAAGGAGGAGAATAAACCTATATAGATCACTTGTTGAGAACTAAAATTTATGTGTCCCTTGAAATAAATACACGTCATAAGAAATAGTTCCCATATATCAAGAGGTATGTTATTAAACTGTAGAAATTTTATGATGAGTTTCATAGAGTTGAGGGAGAATACATTTTGGCGACAAAACATCTTAGAGTGAAATTAGCTGAGCAAGAAATAATCATGAAGTATTTTTAAAATAAGATGGTTGCTCAAAGAAGAGTAACTTGGTTGATAAAGGTGTATTAAGGATGATAATACCCTTGTAAAACTATATAGTGACATTTAATTTCTATAGAAGATATGTTTGAGTCATTTATATCTGACGAGAATTATCGTACTCATAATAGGGTAAAATATTCACCTATTATATAGGAAAATGTCACATGTGTTCCAACTAATAGTGTAAGTACTATATTCTAGACATAAATTAATTTGGATAAGATATCCCCTCATAATATAAAATCTGTATGTAAGGAAGTGGAGATTGGTTAGAAGAATATAAATCCTTCAAAACACATGTAAAAGAAGGAAAAAAATGTTTAAAAATAGTAAGAAGAATTTCAACAATTGACTCAATAAAATCCTGGTAAAACTATATTCACGTTTTAATATTGGTGTTTTGGATATTAAAGACATAAAAAATACGTTTTAAGGTATAATATGTAGCTTCTGTATAATTAAATAAGTATTTAACTAAGGTAGATTTATTTTGATGAAAAAAGAAACAAAGTTATGAGGAAACAAATTGCATAGGAAAAAATTCCAATGATACATATCCATAGAATGATTTATGGGATTGAAGTGATCTGTAGAAGATGTTAATATAAGGTTTACCATGTATAAGTGTGTATGAAAATGATTCTTGTTTAAAAAAATTTATTGCTGAAGAAAATAAGACTCAACAAAAAACCAATTTTGAGAAGTCTCTTACTGTAGAATTTATACTTAAATCCAACATGAAGAACATGACTGGAATACTTGACCATGAATTCCCATAACACATGAAAAAATTATATCATGTTCTAGATAAACATTTTAATCCATGATGGTGGTGTAGTGACCCTGGTTAATGACATCTCCTTTAATAACAAAGTAATATAATCAGTTCAAATTATGACTCATAGTTTGAAATCATAGGAAGTTCTGTTTGTTGATTGTATCAAGGATAACTATTTTAGTTTTAGTTAATTATTTAATTAAGTAAATGAATTGAAAATAAAAAATAAAACTTTTCCCATTAATAGAATAAATTTCTAAAATTCATCACAAAAGTAGAAAAATTGAGTGGTAATCTATTTAAAATAGGAGACCTAAAAAATTCTTACTATGATAAGGATAATGAAAAGAAAAAATGGTATAGAATACTTGGACATATCATCCAAAATAAATTGTAAAAAATTTTAAATAAAAAATTAATGAGAGATATACCCCTTATAAAAAAATAGATATATCTAATTTTTTGTATCTTTCTAATAGGAAAATTTACTCCAAGGTAATCATAAAATATTGAAGATACAATCTACTAGACCACTAGAGTCAATCCACTTAGATTTATATAGACTATTGAGATAAAAATTTACTAGATAATATTTATATTTCATTAATTTCATTGATTATTATAAAAGGATAAAAAGGGCGTTGCTTATTAAAAACAAGTCATAGGTATTGGAGAAATTTAAACTCTTTTGAGAAGAAGCTGAAAGAGAATATGGAATTCAAATTAAGAATCTAAGTACCAACAATGGTAAGTGGTTTATTGGAAGAACTTTTGAAAAATATATTACTAATTATGTTATTATGTACCAATATTTTACTCCATGTACACCATATAATAATGGAGTTTTTGAGAGAATTAATAGAAGTATTATTGAAATGGGAAGGGAAATTCTAGCGGAGTATGAAAGATAAAAGTTTTTTTGTAGAGAAGTTGTTTGCATATATGTACACATTCAAAATAAATTCTTAAAACAATAAAATTCAAATATGATATCATGTGATATATAAAATAAAAAAACCCAATAATGAGACACTTTAGAGTCTTTGGAATCCGCTACATTAAAAATTAAAGACTAAAATCTTAGAAACTTTGATGATAAGGATGAGGATCTTATTCTTCATGGGTACATAATAAATAGAGAAAGACACCAATACTAGAATAAAATAAATCACATAGTGTTTTAATATTATGACGTAAAAATCATTAGGAATGAACATATAAATAATGTTCTAGAAGTAGCATATTTTGAGTTTTTGTTAAATAAAATGAGTATATTTAAAATAAAAATAAAAATGAATAGCCGGTAACTTAACTAAAACATGATAAATTGGTAAAAACTAACCATTGGTGAATAAGACAAAATTTAAAATGAAAAAATATATGTTCCAAAGGCTAATAAAACATGTGAAGATAAAAAATATCAATAGAAGTCAGTTCTCACTTTTCCAAACTATAAAAAAGCTGATATGTTTCAATCGAACAACTATAATATATAAAATAGAACTATAGTCAGTTAATAAATCTATTATATATATGGAATGAATTGGATATATGAATCAGGAGTTGGATCAAATTTATAAGAACACCACTTGGGATATACTTATTTTACATACAAAATATCATTAGAACTAAGTGGGTGTTCTCTAATAAATTAAATGAAAAAGCATAAGTCACATATAAAAAATAAATACATGTTTTATGGGATACTATCAAGTTTAAGGTGCCAATTTTGATGATACCATTTATCTAGTTGAAGTTTGGTAGGCTATAATAGTGTTCTCAATTTTTTGTATACATTAACTAATATTAAATATATTAGATAAATGTCAAATCCACATTTATAAATGGCGAGTTAGAAGAATAGGTATATATTGAGAAGAATGGGGAATTTTATATTGGTAAATATGTTTCAATGTTGTAAAAACTAATGAAGGACTTATATTTGTTAAATAAGTACTGAAGGTCCTGGTATTAAAATCTTGAACACAGCTTAAAATAGATTAAATTTGGTAAAGAAAATGTTTAAAACAAAATGTGTTTAAAATAATTTAATAATGGTAATCTTGTTTTTATTGTTTATATCTAGGAAATCATTTTTAATATTAATAAAACATTACTTTTAAAATATTTTATAAATGGAGGAAGAAACATTTTGAGATGTCCATACTGGGAGGAATGAGATATTTCTTATGATTACATGTGACAAAAGAAGAAATATTTATTTTTATATCCAAACAAATTTGGGAAAATAATTATTAAATAAGTTTTAGAAAATTCAATTAAATATATTATCCAAACCTATAAAAGTTAGGCTACATATCTAAAAGCATTCTGAAGGTGATAGTGTAAATTAAAAGTAACTTAGAATATTGAGTGGCTGATTTATTTTCCACATTTCATTTAGACTAGATATTGTCTATGCTATGATTTTGTATGATAGATATTAGTGTGATCCTATGGAATAAAATATTATGGTTTATAATAGGGTCATAAAATATATCAAGGTGAAATTGAGAATTGGGATGATATATAAGAAGGGAAAAAACCTAAATATGATATGTTATACTGATATAGACTTGGTAAGAGATTTTGATGATAATAGGTTCAACTCAGGAGGATTATTTTTTCTGGGAAGAAGTTATATGAGGTTGTATTATAGGAAACATAAATCAATCACACCGAGTAATATATATTATGAATATATAATTTCAACTAGTTCTTATACTTATATGATTTATACAAACGGTAAACATGGGATTTTAAGTGAATATTTTCTAAAAAAAATCATACAACTCTCAATATTAAATATCATTGACAACCGGTTTCACTTTCTCAAAGAGTTAGTTTCAAATGGTTACATCTACATAGATTTTATTTCTACCTAAGACCAATTAGGTGATATTTTCACTAAGGAAATGTATAAATATAGTTTTGATACATTGAGGATGAACATGAATGAGTATAACTTTTTCCTTATCATGAAACATTATAAGGGAACCCCCTTATATCTATACATTATATTATAAATTGGGGTACAAAATTTTAACACAAATGCCGAGAAGGATTTAATATATTCTATATTTTTCTTATAAATCATGGAGATTCTGTTATCATGAAATGTTATAGAATTTGAAATGTAAGTTCTTGGATTAAGAAGGAGACCATTCTAGTTACTTAGCACACATTTTTCATAACATTAATGGATGAAATTATTTCAAAAACACTACTTTTTCCTATGGTGTGGTGTTAGGATACATCTCATGTGATAAAATTTATTATATGATGATTCTTGGGAAAAGGATCTTGCATGAGTTGGAGACCCAACCCACACCCCAAAATTTATTAAATAAAAAGAATGATTTGATGTTGTAGAATGGGGTGAAAAATTCTTTACACCAAAAATAATTTTAAATATTACAAATGAAAATGATAAAAATGTATTAGAACTGTGTTAGTAAAGGAAATATAAAAGGTCTTACCATGGATTAATACAACCACTAACTATCCACCACCAAATAATAATAAATTCTATGAAACACTAATTATCTTGATAGAATAATCAAATACACCCACTAAATATCTACATGGGCCATTAAAAAATATATATATAAAAAATATCATTAAAATAACAGATACACTGTTGAAATTGTGCAGGACCTTCATAAAAACATCTAATCCACATTGAGGTGCAACTAGACATAGATTTTTAATACCCTATATAGGTACACAACCTTAAACATTACATACTATTGTTATTTTTAGAAATAAAAATAAATTTATTCTCCTTAATATATTTTAGGTCTAGAGTTTTATAGAATTAGGAATAAATCATACAGAGTAAACCAGTAAATTATAAGTGGAGACTTATACTCAATATTCATTTTTCCCATAAAACCAAAAATATTTAAAATAAATCATGATTTCTTATACTGAGGGATCTTCAAAATGTTCCCTTGATCTCATATGTATCAAAAATCTTCCTTAATCCTTTTGATTTTTTTTAAAACTTGGGATAAGAACAGAATTTCAATAAGGAGCTTAAAATAAAGAAAAAATTAGTCCAGTGAAAACAAATAAAAAAATTTCCTTAAAACATTCAATTTTACCCTAAAAAATAATTCATTATATCAAAAGATCATTATCTTACATTTTTAAAATCAAATGATTTTCATGAAATCTCATAAGAAAGTTGGTAAAAGATAAGTAGGTAACTTGGGACATAATTATACTCAATTGGAATAAACTTGTGGTTGACTTCTATACATGTCACTCTTTAAAAAAGAATAACCATTCGTTAAACATCCATATATGTCACTCTTACAAATGAAATAACCATACGATCGAATTCCATACCCAATTCATTGGAGGTTATAACATAACCACCCATCCTTGGTTAATCATGATACCACCTCTTCTAGGTTTATCATGTAACCACCAATAAAAAGTACAAGTACCATTATATAATCATAACACATAAAATCTTTCAATTTCACAGTTAATTTTTTTTTCAATCATAATAAAAAAATTTAAGTTATTTAAATGATCAATCCATTTTTAAAACCTATTTTGAACATTTAAAAAAATATTATTCAATAAAAGTGTCCCATATGAATTTTAATAATTTGAAAAAAATTATAAAATTCACAATTTTTAAAATTCATATACATACAAATACATTTCCAAAAATCATTTTTAAAAAATATGGACATGAAAGAGAAATATTTAAAAAATAATTATTTAAAACATTTTGAACGAGGTTTTTAATTATAACATCCCTTACCTTGAGTCTGAATCATCATGTACAATTTTATATTCTTGAATAATAAACATAGGTTAATTTTTTAATTTCTTTATAAACTTTTTAAAGTCTATTATTCCTTTTATATCACTTAATGTTATAATAATTACTTAATTATTCATGTTCATGTCAAACGTATTGACAATATTTAGTACTTGAGTTAAAAATGAAATTGGTATGATGTCAATAGTCAAAGTGGTCATAAGTAAGTTTTAACTAGAAAAATATTCATGAAATAATAATCATTATTATATATCAATAATACTTTTATATCAAACCATTAATTATGGTTATGAAAAATGAACAGCATTATAATCATGGAGACGGTAAGCCAATACATACACATAAGTAACATTTCTGTTTTTCAATGATCATTATGGAAAGAAGATAAATATTATTTTATATTCAAATAATAATAATAATATAATTAATATAATATTAATTATTTAAATACACATATATATATATATATTATCCATGTGTTGTGGTGATGAAAAACAAATAACATCACTTCATGGAGGTGGTAGTTCACACGTACACATGAATGACATTATCATTTTTCCGTTCATAGAAAGGTGAGTATGTAAATCATATATTATTCTATAATAATGATAAATATATTTTTAATATCATATATATCTATAAATTCTACCATTATAACCGGTATTGATATATGGTTATGGAAAAAAATTATATCAGTTTGTGAGGTGGTAGTCCTCCGTACAAACAAATTATTAACTATTTTCACATTTAATTGAGTGGAGATGGATTTAGATTATGATATTAATATAATAAAATCTCATTATATTTAATACACTGGATTTACTATTTCATCAGGGTATAATAATATTTTAAGCAAGTTTAATAAGAAACAAATAAATAACACTTACTAAAAAATGATACATTTTCTTCGGACAATCTCCTTTTACTAACACCTTAACACTTCTAAGGCGAGTGTTATAAATAAAAAAAGAGATATATAATGTGTTTAGGTATTATAGTATGGGATTTTGGTAGATATTGGGTGATAAAAATAGGGGTTTAGGTGTGATGAAAAGAGAAGAAGAGGTTCCTTTTATAAGATAAGGGAGAGGCACTCTTAGAAATTTTCAAAATATTAAATTAATATAAATTAATTTCATATTAAAAATTGATCCAAGATGAATTATTTAAAATATATGATGATTATGGATCTAAATTCATCCATCCTACAAAAAATTATACAAGTTTTTATTATTTTATAATCCTTATCATTTTGTTTTAACCCTTATTTACCTTTCTAACTCTTACCATGATATCATGTAATTTATACTTTGAGGGTTAATATAATAACTATAAAATGACAAAAAACAAATAAATGTTTAATTTATGACATTTGGATACTTATCCCAATCATTTTGAATGATTTTATATTTTTATGAATTTTATATAATTTAATAAAATACTATTTATTTTAAAAAAGATCCTTAATTTCAATTTTGAAACTATTCATTTCTTGAATTTTTAAAAATATCACAACAAGATTATATATTAAAAAAACTATTTCAAATCATCAATGAACTATCAAATCCATCTATAAAATTATTTGATGACATTAATTATATCAAATTATATTTGTGTTAATATATTTAATATGTTTTATTTGATAGTTCCACTAATTAAACAATTATTGCATCATCATTGTGTCACCATTTAAGGTAAATATTTTATCACTAAAAATTATAAATAAATTTCAAATATGTAGAAAAAATTTTATATTTAAAATTTTTATTTATAGTTTAACATATAACCTATATAAACCCTTATTAAAAATATATGACTTGTTAAAAACTAATGTATGACAAGTTTGACTTTTCTATGAATAAAATATTATAAAGGTTATATTCTCATAAAAATGGCCATAAATGATCACATAAATGACAATTTAATTATTAGGGATGTGAAATAATCCTCTAATAAAATTGATTTATGTTTTAGAATCATTTTATAATATTTATAATTTTATTTCTACAATTAATTACCAGATCCACCCTTACCCGTGGTAAAAAAATTACCAAAGGTAATATTCATATTGTCCAAAAATAAAAGGGTCCTATTTAATAAATCTATACATTTTTATTCAAAATATGAAATCCATTTTTCAAAATTTAATTCAAAAAACTTGCAGAAATTGATTAAAAATTAATCTCACAGATGGGACGAAATAAGGGGTTTTAAAGTAAAAATATTCAAAAGTGCCAAAAGTTTTTATAACTAATTTCAATGTGAAATTACATAAAATTACATAAATTGAATTAATTGATGTAATATTTATCTAATTATAATTTAAAACTAATAAAAAATATAATTTAACAAAATTAATTATTTAAATGAGAAAACTATTTTCAATTAAAATGTAATATTTTTCACTATACATCAAAAAATGAAACTTATGAGAATAAAAAATTAAACCAAAGTAAATTTTGATATTATTATTTGAAATAAGAAGTTTATTCTCTCAAATAGATTTTATGAATAAAATTGGATATCTGTTTATATCATGTATAGATAATAAATAATTTGAATGTTAAAAATTAGATTAGATATATTATATATTTATTTCATTAATATAATCCAAAAGTTGTGATTTTTTATTGGTATAAAACATACTTGTGCACATTTAATGAGTCTTTCATATAACCATTTACTTTTATTTTGCAAAGGATTTTACATTCATTTATAATTATTTGTTTAAAAAATTATATATATATATATATGTAAACAATATATTTCTAATTTATTTAACCTTATTCATACTCACTATTCCAATGAATATGTTATAATGATAGCATTTAAATAATAATATTTATTTGTCCATTTAAGCTCGATGTGGCATATCAGGTACAAAATTGAACATAGTATTCCATTTCATTAAAATCTCAGAATGTTAAATTCTAACCCTTTTGGAAATTTTGTCCTCTCAATTTTGAATTTATCCTCAATAATTGATATTTTAATTTTAAAAATACTTTTATTGAAACCCCACATCAGAAAAAGAATTAATGATACATCCACTTTAAAATAAATAAAGGGAAGTATGAAGGTCACTTGAGATAACACATACAAGAGTTCCATGTAGGAACAAATGTACATGGAATAGAAAACTAACTTTCATTTTCTGATGGAGAGTGATAGAGAACCTAGTGATGAGAAAGTTAACAATAACAAAACCATAAATTCCATATGGGTAAAAGGTTATTTATTTCACAATAAGAATACTAAATAGATAACATTTTTTGTTTCAAAAATCATTTCAAAGAGTTGAGGAATTATTTTTCAACCTTGAAAAAGAACATAATAAAATATAATTACTTGACAAGTATATTTTCATCCATTAATAAATTCCCACCATAAAATCATCTTTTATTTCAAGTGATGAGTATTCAAGATGAATATTTCATGCATGAAGTATAAAAATTAAATTATTGAGAATCAAATAGTCCCCAAAAAATTAAATAACTATTTATACTGACCTGAAATATAAACAAAAACCAAAATTGATAAAACATGATAAGATAATTGTTTAAACATAAAAAGCCATTATATGATGAAAACAAAATTTAATCTGCAAAATTCAATAGTAACACCCAAAGTTCAAAATAAATCATTTGAAATATAACCAACCTTAAAATTTCTAAAAATAATCCAAACTAAGATTGAAACCCAAAATCTAGAAGTATTTTACTCCATTGTCTTATAAGATAATTTTTAAGTCTTATATCTAAATAACATCAATCAATCTTAATGAATCATACAAAAAACGTAAGGTCCTAAATAACGAAATCTCTAAGTCTACTATCCATTTCCATAAACAACCTGAATATACATAAAATAATTTTTTTCTCTAAAAGATAATTCAAACTTTTTTATCAAATAAAACCACAGAGTATTATATTTACCTCAATATTATAAGATTCCAAAAATTTGGAATGTCTTTCAAAATTACCTTAATCACTTAATCACCAAATCATTTTCCAATCTTGAGGATATCTATTTGAATAAATATATTTTCCCAAAATCAAATTATTCTTCATACATGAAATACATTAACTAAAAAAAATCATACTAACTAGGACCTCACATAGGCTAGTGGTAGGTGATTCACCCTTTTAACCCTTCGTTTGGGGGTTTGATTCCTATGGCCTTGTCGGACACGATGGGTTGTCACCCATCCTTCCAGTTGTCATTTTTCTAATACTATATTAATATAATCCTCATAAAATTATATATATTTTTAAAAAAAATTCAAAATAACTTTAATATGTCTTAACCTCAATGGTTATCTCATACCTTCATTTTGTATCCCAAAATGTAATAACCAATAATTATCTCAAAAATGAATGCCTCCAAAAATAACATAAGTCAAATTAAAATTTCATAATTGAAATCATGAAAATGGGTTCCTAATGCACTAAACTGATGATAAGCCTAAAAATTTTTAAACCATGATTATATCCATAACTATTAAGAAAAAATCCTAATCGCCAATGTTGTCTATAACCTACCTTTATACCAACTGTAGGGACCCAACCATAAACATTACATATTCTTGTTATTTTTAGAACTAAAAATAAATTTCTTTTCCCAAATATCTATTTAGTTTATAGTTTTAGAGAATAAGAAAAAACTCTTACATAGTAAACCCATACATTGAAAGTGGATACATATACTAAGTATCCATTTTATCCCATAAAACAAAAATATTTAAAATAAATCATGATTTCTTATGATAATAGATATTCACAATTTTCTCTTGATTTTTTCCTAGTCTAAACTCTTCCTTAAAAAAAGTGAAAAACATTTTAGAATTTGGGATGTGCATAAAATCTTAGTAAGGAACTTCAAAGAAGGTAAACCATTACTCCAGTGAAAACACATAAAAATTTCCTTAGTGACATACATTTTTAACCTAAAAAAGGACTCATTATTTCAAAAGGATCATTATCTTACCTTTTGAAAATAAAATGATTTTCATGAAAACTCAAAAGCAAGAAGATAAATGATAAGTCGGTAACCTGGGACATTATTATAATAAAATGGAATAGCCATGTGGTTGACTTACAAACACGTTACTCTTACCGATGAAAAAATGATACGTTTAAATTCCATACATTTCACTCTTAAAAATGGAATAACCATATGGTCTACTTCCATACCCAATGCATTGGAGATTATAACATAAACACCCATTCTTGGTTTATCACAGAACCACCCATCCTTGGTTTATCATGTAACCACTTATAAAATTTCCAAGTACCATTATATAATCATAAAACATAAAATATTAAAATTTCATTATTAAAATTATATTTTCACACATAAAAAATAGTTCAATTTATTGAAATAATAAATCTACTTTCAAAACCCATTTTAATCATTTTAAAAAATATTTTTAAATCAAGGTGTCCCATACCACTTTGAATTATTTAAAATAAATTATAAAATTTCCATTTTAAAACACTCATGTCAATACAAATATATTCAAAATAGTAATTTTTTAAAAACATGGAAATAAAATATAAATATTTATAAAACAATTCTTTAAAACATTTAAAACGATGTTTTTAGTTAAAAAGACTATCACCTTGAGTCCAAATAATCATGTAAAATATTTATATTCCTAAATAATAAACATAGGTTAATTATTTACTTAATTTAGAAACTTTTTAATGTTTATTATTCCTTTCATATCAATTACTATCATGTTATAACAATTAATTAATTATTCATGTTTGTGTCTGATGTTTTGATGATATTAGTTACTTGAGTCCAAAATTAATTTTGTATGATCTCAACAGTCAAAGTGGTAATAATAACATAATATAAAGAAAAATATTCATGAAATAAAAAAAGATATTATAAAAAAATCATAATTTTAAATAACACTATTAATTAAGGTTATGGAACTACACTATAATCATGGAGACTATAATCCATATGTATGCACGAGTAAGGTTTCTATTTTTCAATGATCATTTTGGAAAGAAGGTAAATATTATTTTATATTTTTATAATGATAATAATATAATTAATATAATATTAATTATTTAAATTGACTTATATATATATCATCCATGTTATTTGGTGATGAAAAACGAATCATATCACTTCGTGGGGATGACAGTTAACACATACACATGAACAACATTATCATTTTTATGTGCACTTAAAGGTAAGAATATAAATTATATATTATTCTTTATTATTATAAATATGTAATTAATATAATTTATGACCATTAATTTCATAATTATAACTAGTCGTGAGATACGGTGATGGAAAACAAATTATATTGGTTCTTGAGGTGGTAGACCTCTGTACACATGAATGGTTAATTATTTTCACATTTGATGGAAGTAAAGATAGATTTATGAGATGAAATAAAACTAATATCATATCAGTACATTGAGGATACTAGAGTTATTATTTCATCAAGGTGGAAGGATATTTTAAGTAAGTGGATGAAGAAACAAAACAATAACACATTATTAAAAATGATACATTTTCTTGAGACCATATCCTTTGACTAACACATTAACATCTCTAAGGTGAGTGTTATGACTAAAATTAGAGATCTAGAATGTGTTAAGGGATTATGGGAAGGTATTTTGGTAGATATTTTCTGAACCAAATAGGTTATTATGTGTTAGTAATTGAGAAGAATATGTGCATTTTTATAAAAGAAGGTAGGGGCACTTTTTGAAATCTTCAAAATATTAAATTAATATTAAATTAATTTTATATTCCAAATAGATCAAAACTTAATTATTATAAATATAGTTCGAGTATGAGTCCAAATCCATTCATCCAATAAAAATAATAAATTATTTGATTATATTTTAATCCATATCTTTTTGTTTTAACCCCTATTTTACCCTTTTAACTCTTGTCACGAAATCTTATAATTTACAATTTGAGGGTTAATATTCATAATATAAAATGAAAAAATACCAATGAATGAGTGATTTATTAAATTTAGTTAATTATTAAAATTATTTGGATGAATTTTTGATTTTTATGAATTTTATATCATTTAGTAAATTATTATTTATTTTAAAATATCATTAATGTCAATTTTGACGCTAATCATGATATGAATTTTCAAACATATCATAACATGTTATATAAAATAAAAATATATTAACTGATAAATTACATATAAGAGTCTTATAAAAAATTCTTGGATGAAATTATTTATATCAAATTATATTTATTTTAATATCTTTAATATCTTTTTTTTTGATATTTCTGTTAATTAAACAATTATTGCATCATCATTGTGTCAAAATTTAATGTAATTATTTTATCAATAAAAATTATTATTAAATTTAAAAGATATAGATAAATATTTTATCTTTTAAATTTCTATTTATAGTTGAACATATCACCTATATAACCCCATATTAGAAATATTTAACTTGTTAAAAACAAAATCATGAAAATTTTGACTTTTCTATAAATAAAATATTATAAAGGTTAAAGTCTCATCAAAATGGATATAAATGGTAAAATAACATATAACTTAATTTTTCAGGGAATAAAAATCCTCATCCAATAAAATTGTGACAATATTTAGGGTCATTTTCAAATATTTATAATATTATTTTTTCTCTCTCGATTTACCGTTAACCATGGTAATAAAAATTACCATCGTTACTATTCATATAATCCAAAAATAGAAGGAAACTATTTAATAAATTTGAAAATTATGATTCCAAATTTGGAATTTATTTTTTAAAATTTAATTCACTAAAAATTGATAAATTAATTAACAATTAATCCCACAGTTGGGACGAAACAACGAGTTTTTAAAGTAAAAAATGTTCAAAAGTTCACAATATTTTTATATCGAGTTTCAATGTGAAATTGATTCCAATGACCTAAATTTTATTAAATGATATATTATTTATCTAATTATAATTTAAAAACAATATAAAATATAGTTTAACACTATTTATTATTTAGATGGAAAAGTTGTTCTTAATTAAAATGATGTACTTTTACCCTATTCATCAAAAAATGAAACTTATTAGAAAAAAACCAAAATTAAACCAAATTAAATTTTTATATTAATATTTAAAATAATAAGTTCATTATGTAAGATAAAATTTATAAAATTTTAATAAACTTGACTTAAAAAGTGCACCATCAAAACACGGTAAAACTACTTTCCTAGAAAAATATTTTTTAAGTGTAAAATTAAATTTGTTCTTATATCATGTTTAGAAAACACATAATATGAATGTTACACATTATATTGAATATTATATATATATATCATTAATATATTCCAAAAATATTGATTTGTTAATTTATTGGTATAAAACACACCTGTGCACATTTAAATAGTTTTTTAGAAAAACGTTTCCTTTTATTTTAAAAAAGGGTTTTAATTCATTTATAATTAATTTTTAAAATAATTATATATACATTTTTAATCCATATTTTTATAATTCAGTTAACCCTATTCATACACACTATTATAATGGATTGTTTATAATGATAAAATTTAAATAATAATATTAAGTTTTTTGTTTAAGCTTGATCTGGTGTATCATGCACACTATCGAACATAATATTTGATTTTTTTTATAAAAACTATTTATGTTACATTCTACCATTAATAAGTGTTTATATTATTCCTTATACTATTATACACATAGGTTTTACCCCTTATGAAGTATCCTAAAAATAGTTCTAACTTTTTTCAAGATTTACTCACCCTTACGCATGTATCTAATGACCTTTACAAAATACCCTTAGATATAAATTCTGTTCCCCCCAAGTAGATTCCATCATGCATGGTCCTAAATACCTTTATTAGACACCCTTTACATATACTCTACACAACTACCCTTACACATAGGGTCCAATGAAATTCACATAAAAAAAATTTCTATACCTTTACGCAGCCTCCTAAAAAGAAACCCATATGCATCCGTCTGACAAGCCACCCTTTTGTGCCTAGACGATGGAACAATTCCAATTAACATCATGTAGAATTCATGCCTTTACCTTTATATATCCTGAATATAATCTACCCTTAAAAATGGGTCCAATAAGCTATCCTTATGTATATTAAAATAGATAAAATAAAACCACTAGAAAAAGTAGAAACTTACCTTTATGTACCACAATAACTTTGTAGAAACTTTTACACCAGTTACCCTTAGAGACACAAATTACTATTCATATGAAGAATCTTGAAAATGAGTTGCATTTACAAAATATTCAAATCACTATTATGTAAGATTCTAAAAATTATACTTACCTTTATGCAAGATTCACAACCTAATGAAAATAAATTGGTCTAAAGAACTTTAGATAGCCAATATACCTTCATGAAACTCTGAATGAACAATTAAAATGCTTCTATATACATACAATACACACTTAAATACTCATACCAAACCATTATAGAATAAATTAATAGGAATTTAACCTTCTAAAACATTTAAATAATTACTACAAAAATGAGAACTAGTAATTCTATAAAATAAAACACCATGAAAATAAATTGAATCATTTCAAATCATTCAATATTGGTAAAAGAATCTTGAAAGAAGTAATTTCTAAGTAATGTACCTATAGTTAATGTTAGGACTATGTTCAAACTCACATTCTATCTTAGATAACAACTATTGTAGGATATGATGTTAATAATCAATAGTTACTTCTCTAATAGTGTATTTATTGAATATAATTATGTTTTGTTTATCAATAGAGGAGTCTAAATCCTCCTCAAGTCATCCTTTATCCAATTATCATTATTCATTTTTGTATCAATATCATCATTTTTATTACTACTAGAATCAATATATGGTTCGATATTAATGACATGAGATGTTTTGGTAATGTTAGATTCCATCATAGAACTGAATTTACTATTTTTAAACATCATTTTCTCCAAAGTTTGTAAATAATGTTGGTTTGACATATATGTATCCATAGGCATATAGTGATAATTTATCTTCCCACTTTATAATAATCAACATTGTTTCAATAATTTCTCATGCACATAGTGATGAAACTTTCTATTTCTAAAATCAGATTCTTCCATTTTTTAACTTGAAAGAAAAAATCGTCAAAAAATTGATTAAATTAGTCCTTTTAATCATGATTAAGTTGATTAGATTTAATGGACTCAACCGAGTCATTACATTATTCATCATACTCACCCTATAATGTCTAGTTATGACTCAAAGGAAAATTAACCCACCCAAGGGCTTGCCCTATTCCCATTGTGCGTGCATTACCCTACCATTTAGTTGAAGTGAAAAAAAGAATCCCTAAAAGAATCATAATCAATAGGTCCAATATCTGGGTAATTAGTGATTTGTAAAAAATCATTATAGGCTAAGACATGGGGTCTCTATCCCTTCAAGGTACCAACTTGATCTTTAAAAATCCCATTATCCCCCAATGTAGCTTTTTTCCTGTAGGGGGGGGGGTGTCAAACTTCTTCGAGGTAATGTTGAATCATCTTTCCAAAACTCTTAGGTGAGTTAACAAAATTAAAACAATTCATAAAATATTCTGAGATATATTCTTAAAAACTATTCTACCAGAACCATGATAACCATTTTTAATCTCAATCTCAGAATGAAATGATTCTTTTACTACAATAAATTTTTGAAATATCATGTAAGTGGTCAAATATTTTATTATTACCTAATATTTTTGAAGATTTAATTATTTTTAAGTGAGGATTATTTTGGGTGAAATTCATAGAATAATTAAAATTAAAACTAAAATTCAAATTCAAATTCATCAAGGATGATAAATCTGAGGTGATTGAAATTAATATATCCAATTGAATCTTCTATTTTTAGGGAATTTTATATGAATAAAATTCATGGTAACTCCCATAATTTGTTATTAAAAATTCAATCTTTCATTATAGAGGTTATAAAATGAATAAAATGAAGAAAACATATTGTCCGATAATTGATAACTTAAGTAGATGATACTCTATTACACTAAAGATCATCTGTATGTATGAGAGAGAATAATTTATGGATATGAAACTATACTAAATCGATGATTTTTGAAGAGGTCGTGGAAAGGTGATTCTATTACTCATCATCCAAGAGATATCTATTGAGAAGGGAAAATGGCATCCCATTCATGTATATTATCATTCATGAGAAGATAATTTAGAAGAACTGTGAATAGAATCCAATGTTCTTGATATAGTATTGATTTCATTATAGTAGTCAAATACTTCCTATAAAAAGATATTTTATTTAATTCTAAGGCATAAAATTATGGATTAAAGATCTGATTCATACTTAATATCATAGGTGGAATTTTGAATTACTGGCAGTTCCAATAAAAAATCACCATAAGTCATTTTTGGGAGGAGGTTAACACCTGAAACTTTTTATTGGTAGATAATACATGCTCAACCATTATATATTACTTATAATTAATATGCAATCACTAAAAATTTATAGTGATAACAAAATACATGGATCAAGAAGAGTTTGGATACAATAAAGAATTGTCTCTCACACTGAGGGTGAAATTTTTAAAACCTTCTTTTGTGATGATCTTTTTTTTTCATATAGTTAAGGACTATATTCTAAAGACAGAATCATGACTTTAACTAGTCACAAGAGATTAATTTAAGAAGAAGTTTTTTATAAAAATGGTACAACTTATTCACCACTAGTGGTACCCAAACTAATCTCATATCTACAAAGACCTCTCATGAAAATGTTGAAGAAGTGTACTAATACCTTAGTGAATAATAGTATAATCAATATGAACCTAACCAAGTCATTAATTACCCTATGTCAATAATCCTTACACACTAAATAAATAATCAATGTATAAAAACACAATTTTAAAGAATATAACGTCAAGGAACATTGCAACCACATCCCTACTATTTATTCACTCATATAATATAATGAAAAATGTACCGTGATTCCATACCTACCATGTCCACAAAAACCACACAAGTAAAACCACATCACCATTATTAAATATCCACTAACACATACCATAGCACAACCACACACCATAAAATCACACTGTATATGAATTTTATGACCACATATGATATTTAAATCACAATAGTACATCATGAACATGAAGGACATCAACCCCACACACTCCTCCTACCATGCATGACCCCCACCATGTATCATAATCACTTACACATTAACAATTTATCTTGTATATCATATAATATAAATCCATTACATCCCATATGATTATACGTACATAGAGAAATCAAAGGTTATTATATGTCTAAAGGTTGAGTAGATAGGTGAGAGTATTCATCCATATATTCCCTCTCTAATATGGATGTTTATAGAAAGAGCTTGAAACCCAAAAAATTTGGGTGTTAGTATGGTTAGGAAACTTGGGTGGGGTACATATTAAATGATAATATAATAACAAATATAATAGTCACAAATAAACCCAACCTAAAGGTTCATACCGAAAACACTACCAATACTAAAAATCATCACCTCATAATCACTACCAGTAATTTGAAATCACTTACATCTCCACAATACAAACCTATCCAACCATTCCATAGAAAATAATCACAACAACAATTAGTAGTTACCATTTCATTATATCATTTCTCATGTCTATATTAACCACTTTATTAAAAACATTTCATTAATTATACCATTCACTTCCATATTTAATGTTAAACCATTCATTATCAATCACTGAAATTTATCCTAGCCTTTAATAATTTATTTGATTTTTAAATAGTTCATTTATAACAATGAATTTTTAAATTCAAGCCCATACTCAGTATCATGTTTATCATTACCATCCACACTCCATAACATTGGGAAGAAATAATAAATCCACACTAAAACAAAAAAATCACTATACAAACCACCATAAAATACTTTCCAATAACCTCATAATCTTCTACAAAACCATTTCCTTTTTGCATTAATATCCACACCACTATTCCAAACTATGCAGTAACCCATCCATATATTCTACATCAATAAACACATATCCCTAGTACAACCATGGAAAATGTAAAAATATATCCCCACAAAATACCATTCCAACCACAACAAAAGAATCGTAATAAAAAACTAACCAATAATGTAAAAACCCACAACAATGCGTAATAAACAGTCTCATTTTAATCATTACTTGTAAAAAATCATTTGTGGACACCATAAACATCCCTGCCACATTTCCTGATTTTCCTAGAAATAGTTTAATTAGAATATTTATACAATTAAACTTTATATGAAGTGAACCCATCAATTTATTCACATAAACTATACCCACAATAGAAAAACTAATCCCAATTACAATAATAAAAAACCATTATTCACATGTAATGGAATAATATCATATTAAAAACATGTGACCACCCCTTCACCTTCAATTATTTTTATTATAATTCATTATATTCATTATTTTAATCCTTATATTACATCCTATGTAAAAAATCATGGTAATTACACAATTTCATATACAAAAAGGGAGAAGTATTGAATCCCCTACTTCAATAAAAGGTTTAACAACCACTATGAATGAACTAGAAGAGGAAGATTAAAAAAATGACATTCCATGGTCATGCTGTAATAAGGATAAGTTGAATGAATTTATAAGTTCCACACCATAATCTACTCCATATCTATTTATTTAAAAGTATATCAATTATATTGATCTGATATAATGAAGGAAGGGTCTTTACATGTACATGAACCTCTAAAACAAATCCTCACACAATAAGAGAACCATGTTGTGATGAAACCTTCAAATTAATATCATCAAAACCATCCATCAAAGGATTCAAATTGGGGAATATATCTTAACAGTTACTCATGAGAAAATTAAACAAAATCCTTATGACCATAAAACACTGTGACTTATACCCTTCATGATAAGAGAAAAAAATGGATAAAGAAATATGTAATAATGAAAATATATACATAAGGGTTTCTTATTAATTTGAAAGGTATCAAATTAAATAAACCCCCTTTAAGTCCTCGATTCCATGGAAGGACTCACTATGTCATGAACACACTTTCTCCACAAGGAAATATAGTTCATAAATATGATGACTTACACCCCACGCCATGACACTTTCACCATTTCATGATTTAACCAATAATGAAGTGACACAAATGAATACAAAATACCATCTCTAATAGATATCCTTTTATGAAACAAACCCCTTAGACCCACCATGAAACTACCTTTTCAGCTGAAATCTAAACTCTATCTGCACCTCCCTTCCTCTAAACTTATCCCCTAACCTCCATCATCTAGAAAACATAATGTAACTATTTAGAAAGCTCTAATACAATAAATTAAATACCTCTAAAATAATTATAATTATAAATAATTAAAAATAACCCTAGGAAGAAAACTAGTAGAAACAAACCTAATCATTTCTATGAGATAAATCTCAAATAAGGACCTCACTAATATTGAAACATGAATTTGACCCAATAAAAAAATATAAATTTTAATAATAAATAATTGATAATTTTAATAAACACTACCTAATGCGAAATTATTCCTAAAACCTAATTATTAGAGATGATATATCCCCAAAAATATGACACAATTTAAAGACAATACTCTCTAAACTCTTGAAGAATGAGACAGCTCAGGGAAAAACCTCCTAATTTATTGGAATTACTACACTCAAGGGAAAATATTTAATATTACCTTACCACCCCTTACTTAATAATCTTACAAAAACAACAAACCTAATTTAATATAGGAAATACATAAAACAAACCAACAATGATAGATAAGTCCAAAATATAAATTTCACAAAAAGGTATTAACATGATAGAGATGAATGAAACAAAACATTATCCACTCCATCTTCCTTACCAACCCTTACTTCTTTCATAATGGCAAAATAAGTTTTCAAAAAACATTCCACAAATTTTTTAACATTAATAAACATATGTTTTTTATCTTCTAAAGAATTTATACATTTTAAAAATCATTCAAGAAGAAATAGTAAAATAGAAACAATTTCTACATTTATTTTTCACCCAGCCAATATTGAATCATATTTTTGTTTTAAATAGAAAAAAGTGAAATTTAAAAACTAGTTTAACATAAATAGAACGATTGTATTCCAAAAAAAAATTAAACAAGAACACAAAATATGATTCAAAGATATGTTATGAAATGAATAACGTCACAAGCTCAAGAAATTATCACTCTTCAATTCTCTACCCAAACTCATGACATCCTAACCAAATATTCACTAAAATAAGACCACCCTTAACCTATGACCACAATGAATCATAGGGAAATTGAACCTTTAGTGAACTATAACATTACAATATAAACATATCAACTCTCAACACACATGAATCCTTGAGATACATAATCATAGGGTTCAAAGCCACACACTAGCTCTAAAAGACCACCTCACTCTCTTATTCCACCTTACACAATACCCATATCTTGAGGAGACGTCATTAATATCCTCAATAGACTAGAGAAAACTGCCATAAATCACCTCATCATAATCCCCCATCTCTAACAATGATTTAAATCCCAAAATATCCACCCTCTATTGAATCTTTAGCCACATGAAAAAAAGTGACACTTTATTTTGTCTTTACAAGATAATAGGTCAATAATTAGGACACCAATACATATAAGTGAATCTTGATATCACAAAAACTGGTATTCCTTTTTCCTAACTTCAAGATATCCTTCATACACCCATCCTTCCATACACATGGAACAAACATCTCCTTAACTGAGGTAAAAAATATTCATAATAAACCTCTTGTAATTGGCCTGGTTTCATCTTCCAATTCTATTAAGACACCAAAATAAGCAAAACAACTACTAAGGAAACTCGGTATTGAGATGGATTCCTTTTCAGTTTGAATGAAACCTCAATCTCTGGGAATCTTTCCTCAACATCAAGGTCATCCACTACACCAAGGAACTTCAACACTTATTATTATAGAAATCTAAACAAAACCTTATCGAATGACTCTAAATTACTAATAATAACACCTTATATATTCTTTCTAATCATTTATTCAACCAAACCATCAAAATGAATAATGTCAATCCAAATAATTAAATCACAAACCAACATTAAAGAAAAAACACACAACATGAATCATATCTACTACCATTACCATAAACTACTAAAAAACACTTAATCCATAAAAAAATCTAATCTTCATACCAAATCATCACCATGCTACCCTCCAACAATAAAACTACCACAACACTTATATTACATTATCCATAAAATCATTATGAAATCAGACAACCACTTTATTCCCACCACCAATCATGTCAACCACACAACAAGAACAATAATTCTAGTTAAAGAACAAACCTCAATAATTCCCTCTAGGTGTAAAAAAATTCTCTTTGAATAAGTACAATCATATAAAGAATTATCAAAAGGATTAAAAAATAGTTTCAAAACATAGAAAACTGTACTTTAAACATAATCATTTAAAAAACTGTAAATTAACCCCTTGTTTTTACAACAAACATACCTTTAAATGAAAAACCATTTAAATTAAAAACTCTTAAATCATTTATTAAAATAAGACATAAAAAAACCTTTTTAAATCACAATAATATTTAAGACCGCATATAAAATTAACTAATCCTTTTTAAAAGGGAAAAATTTATTTTATTTAAGAAAATATATTAAAACCCTAATTAATTAATTTATTCATGTAGTCTTTACTAAATGATACCGCACACATTGTAAAAAATCATGGGAAACGATCTCAAAATCCACCTTTCTTAAATCAAAAACAAAATGTCCAGAATTATATTATTAAGAATATAAATATAATAAATTTTAACTTATCATACATACTAAAATATCAACAATTTGTCCACTACTACATTAAAACATTAACACGCTTTCTATTAGACCAAATAAAAACTCTAAGAAATTTAATATATACTAACCATGAAAACTAACTTACCATATTAAACATAATTCTTATAATTACACATATATATACAAAAAATAAATATCCCATTCCTTAATTACATAATTAGTATGACTCATGAAATTTTAAAATAATCTTTTCTAAATTAGTATCAACTATTTTAAAACCAAAACTATGAATTATAATTTTTCACATAGCATGTTATATAAAACATGGGGCTAGAAAAATTCATATGATCTAGTTAAAATGTATCTTTTATTAATAATATATCATCATTTTTCAACAATACACCATGTCAGACACATAAAAATTTCAAAAATAATGAAGTTAGTTTTAACATTATCAATGTTTTCTTATATATTTACATAGAGTGAAAGGTATTAATTCTAATGGGTTCAAAAATTATATTCCTTTTAACAATATAGGAAAATTATGTCACTATAATATCAACATATACATATTTATTTATAAAAACCAATACAGATAACAACAAAGAAAAAAATATGGCAAAACAACACTAACAATACCCTGAGGAAGAAGAATAAATATCAATGATAATAATAATAATTCCTCATTCATATCCCTGAAACCAAGAGATAGTTAACCAACATGAAATTGATACCAAATCCTGGAATATAACATTTTACACAAGTTCATTTAATAATTATTATTTTAACTCTTTCCCTAAAATCACCCCAATTCAAACTCAAGTGTAATCAATCATGGTATAAGTACCTCTTCTAGAAATCTACACCATAATCAGAATTATCTCACCTTGGGTGTATAATAAGTTTAATGACCATGAATTGAATAATATGGGGACAAAAGTTTCTATTTCCTAACCATTTTCTCTTAACACATCACACACTTGGTTCAACAAATATTGTTTCATAACCCATCCCATTCAATACTCACCATCTTATAACTATAGTTTACATTATAAATATTGTCCATAGTTGTTATAGTAATTTTTCATGACCTTCCCTCATTGGGAACCCCTCTGATGCCTACAGTGAAGATGAGAGTGATACCTAAAACTACCTGTAACACCCCATCCTGAATCACATAGTTTAGTCTGAAGTGGTATGGAGAATCATGTTCACCTCCCAGTATGCAAGAGGCTACGAAATAGTGTCAAGGGACGTAATGGTATATAGGGACACTATTCCCTCAGTATTGGGTGGATATCAGTGCAACACATACCACTATATAAATAACTAATGGAAAATAAAAATAAAAGTAAACAATAGAACCATATAAAAAACCAATAACATAAATATAACATGTTACAACAAAATGGTATATAGTATATAGAGTCACACAATAGTATAATGGATCCCCATAGATGTTGGATCAATGTTCAAGGAGAAAAAAATAACAAAATTTATGAGACATGACTGTAAAATATCCCAATATATGTCCCAACATCACCCTTATCCAATTCCACCAACACCTAGTGAGCAGTTCATCAAAGCGCCCTTACCCATGGATATATCCCAAATCATAACGTCTGTACAAACATAGTGATGCTAATGTAGAGTGTGAACATAATATCATTATTACATAATCAATGAGAATATAACATTAATGAAATAAGTGTATATTGTTTGATACATCATTAGAAAAGATGGTCATAAATAAACACACAACATGCTAGGTCATCATGAACTAACCATGCCACCACAAACACAAACCCCACCTAATTAAAATCCATGATGGGAGGATAGTTTATCAAGGACACAATAATAATGTTTCACCACCAACTTGTGCTTTTCTATAGGTCATGAACTCAATAGAACCCTGACCCATCTTAGGGAATCTAAGTTGGTCATCTCATACCACCAACCCATCCTAAGGATTCTTAGGTGGTCTAAATATACACGTTGAACCATCATGAATATTCATGGAAAGTCCAAAAATACATGTTATTCCAACATAAGGATTATTGGGGGGTAAAATATACATGACAGTTTATCCTAATGATTCTTGGGATCTCACATCAAGAAGCAGGAATATAGAAACAAGAAACACCAATAAAAGTTTTCAAAATAAGAGGAAACTCCATCCATTCACAGACACCATTTATCCTGGACATAATTTCTCTCACCAAGACTGAATGACTCCCATATGGTCAAGTGTTACTAAGTGGATAACCCTTATGTTACCCATAACATATATCATGAAACCACATTAAAGAACCCATAACACCATTAATCCCCCACTAAAGGGTATACCACATATATATACCTAATTTTCCAATATAATTTTGAAAAACGTATCATAGGGATACATAATCACCCACATGAAAAATGTTACATATAAATTTATGAAATTTTCATAAAATGGTAATGGAATTCCTATCTTTTTCAAGGGAATGATGAAGCACCAAGGATTTCCAGATGAAACAAGCCGAACACACTAAATCCCCAATTTAAGCCCCAAATCCAAAATTAAAAAAAGGAGAAATTGAGATTAAAGGGTATAATGGTGTTAAAACTACAAAAAAGGCTTTATTAATTAGAGACACTTGTATTTTTTATGAAAGGGGGAGAAGATAGTTCAAAATACAATGGAAGGTTCCCTATATAACCAAAATCCCATCTGATGGTCAAGGAAAGAACATGAATGGGTTTATGTGGGATCAAGGTGAAATTATCCCACTGATAATTTTTTAAAAATTTCCTACGAATCCTTCATGTAACACCCCGAGCTTCCACGATACGCTTCTCATTCAATAATGCAATAGCTTGCATTGTACGCAACTTCGAGTTCTAAAACACCGCGACTAATCAAAGTAGCCGTTATGAATAGTAATAACAACTTTTTAAAATTATAGAAATTTTATATTTCAAAATGGACTTCATTTTTGTATTCGGAATATCGAAATTAGCCTATGTTGAATTTTTGGTATTTTTCTGAGAACTTCTAATTTTTTATGAATAGTGAAAAATACTTAAAAACAACTTTTTAAATCAAAATAATTTATAGTGATAAATTATACTATTTAGTGGTTTTAAAGAATAATTAGAATATATTTTTACCATTTTATCCAAATGTGGTCATTAGAATTAATTTAACATTGAAATTCGACATAAACAATTGCCAATCTTTTGATATAAATTGTTTCTTAAAAACACGCTATTTGTTGTAACAACGAGAATTAATTATAAAATTAATTAATGCAACTTATATGTTTGGAATTTTGTAAAATAGACATCATTTTTGAATTCGGAATATCAATTATAGCTTAGGGTGAAATTTTGGAATTGTTCTGAAAAACTCCAATTTTTGATGAATAGTAAAACCACTAAGTGGTAGTTAAATAACTGATTTTTTGTTTAAATGAAATATTACCACTTCTGTGATTTGATTTTCAAAAATCCGACATACATGGTTGTTATTAAGAAGTAAAATGTGGTTCAATGAGATCAAAATAATTTTTTGGTGAATAGTAACTTTTAAGTTCTTAATCGTGATTAGAGGTAATTAGTGTAGTTTAAGGTAAAAATAATGTTTTAATAATATGAGATGAGCTTGACACTTGTCCTACTCCTATTGGATGAGTCATGGCCGACCATGAAAACCCATGGGTCAACTTGGGGACCCCATGGAGCCACTTTGGTTGGAAAATGACATTAATATATATATATATATATATATATATATATATATATATATTTAATGTTAAAATTAAATTGACACAAACATGAGTTGTTTTACTAAAACAGTTTTTAAGTAGGGTTACACAAGTCAAAATTTTGACTATAAATATTAATTAGAAAGCTAAAAAGATTTCATACATCATAGTATTTTTTTTATAATTTTTAGACATTAAATAAATTAAATTATTTATGACATCATGATGATGCAGCGATGACCTCATTATTTAATGATTTAAATAAAATGAGACGATAATGCAAAATCCAAGGCTTACACTAGTCCAAATCCTATTGGATGAAGATATTTCGAACCCTTATCACCTTACCCACGAATTATATATGTTTGGTACCTTTAGAATCCGAAAAAAATTGTATAATAATGTAACATTTCAATCTTTCCAAAAGAGCCCCTCCTCTCCTCTTATAAAAGGCCCCCACATCTCCCACCTTATTCACACCTTCAAGCCATTTGGCTCGGCCAAACTCTGCCCAAATACTCTCCCAACATCCCTATATTACTCCTAGAAGCCTTTTTTCGGGCAGAACTCTTCCTAAGGAAGCCTTTGGCACAAATCAAAAAGAGTTACCCGGTTTTGAGGTAATGTCTTCTCTAATGTTGTTTTGTTTTACTTTTCTTCTCCAACCCCCTAAACTCTTTATATTCATTTCTTTTGTAACAACACCAGTATCCTAAATATACTAGGATGTTTTTATAAGAAGGATTCGAGCTACACTTACACACACCTACATCAAATGGTTAAAGAACATACAGTTTCTGTGGATGGCGAATTTCTGCCTCACGAAACGATGATTGTTCAACACTCATATAACACCTTCAAAGGTGGCCATTAAGATGTCACTATTTTTATATATGATATATAATATGTTTATGTTTTACTTATGCTTCTTTATTTCTCATTTATGGCATACTTTATGATTTCCATTATGGGTAAAATGCGATAATTTCATTTTAGGAAGTGCGGACTACCGCCCCCTCAAAGTGATTTGAATCGTTAATGCCATATGTGGGATGTATAAAGGATGGAGTAAATGGTATTATACACTATATTATACTGGAATTATATTATAAATTTATATCATTATGATTTCGTTCCATTAAATATGAAATTGAAATGAAAGTAGCGTTCATGCGTACGTACGACTTACCGTCTCCATGAACGGTGCATTTCATTTCTTACCTCTAAATGTTACGTAATATTATAAATGAATGTATATACTGGATATATAAGATATATATGACATCTAAATCATGAATATAATTCTGGATACAATGGATATTCTACCACATAAACAACTTGTAATTATAAGAAGTTTATTGTTAACTCAAGTACCAAAGATCGACAAAACTACCGTTATTAACTTAAATAATTACATAATGTTCATATCATTGTAATAAGTGATATAATAAAGATAATGAAATTGAAAATGGTTCTTAATAAGGTATATATTAACTCTAGTTTATTATTCAGGAGGTTAAAGAACGGTTGAGTCAAGTCAGACACGAGGTAAGGGAATTTCTTAACCCAACTTCCATTCTTTGGGTTAATCTCCTACTTTCAAATTATGTCATGATATTATTATGTGCTATTTTGTATTTTTACATTCTTTATGTGTACCTATAGTGAATACACATAATAGATCTATTTTATTTTAAAAATTATCTTTTTAAGGACTTCGTCTCAATCTCATTTCATTGAGGCATATTTGGTTTTATACGCATTTTTCTTTTATACGGTGTATAAACCACTTTGACTTTTACGTTTATTCAAAAGGAATATTTTTTTATACGAAGCGTTTTGCTAAACGACAAAAGGGAATGTTTTTCTTTCCATGCTTATGCGGCGACAATGACTTCTCCGCCGCCGTGACCATTATTTGAGTTTCGGCTTCCTCTACAAGTCATCATTTTTTTTAATGAAAAATAAATACAAAGTTTTAACTTTCTTTTATTTTGGTATTGAAAATGGTTTTGAAAGCGTTTTTATTATATCAATGTGTTGTATTGATATCTTGTGATTGAAATGTGGAAATGTTATGTTTCCTTTATGCATGTTTTATGTGATACGATTATGTTATGGTTTATGATATGTTTAAACCTATTCATACGAGGAATGTATTGGACTTTATAAGTGACGGGTGGAGCCCGCTATAGCTCCTCGATGCATCGGTAGGTCTCATGAGACAACTTGACGTGGAATTGGCCGAGGCCCTTTCCCAAATTGATTTATGGTTTTGGCCGAGGCCTTAATCATTTTAGACGTCTTGGCCGAGGCCTTGACAAAATGTTTCAGAATGTCTGGCATTATACATTCCCTCATTATGAAAGTGGTTATTGATCTTTCATGAGATTATTCGACTAGTAGAATATCCATGTGAGTAAGTATGTGGCATTATTTGATTTTACTTTTTCCATATTATGATGAAGTTCAATTTTAATAAGGCTTTTGTTTAGTTATACATTGCCTTAAATGTTTATGTTTATTTATGAAAGCTTCCGCAATATTGTTATCCTTACTGAGCATCTGAGCTCACCCCTTTCAATGTTTTAATATTTTCCAGGATGTGAAGAAGTATTTTATGAATGACCTGCAGGGATTGTTAGAAGAGGATATGAGTGTGGACTATGGAGACTTTGTTATTGTAGTTTTTCACTTTATGATGTAATGTAACGTTTACGAATGTATCTAGTGTTTCCAAGGCTACTAAACTAATCGGTCTTTTGAGACTTGATCTTTTGTGATCATGCCAATGTTACAATGTAATGCACCGACTCCGAGTAGCTGGGGTCAGGGCGTTACTGTTGGTATCAGAGGCAGTTTAGTACTAACCTTGGAAGCTAGATTTAGATAAACTCTGATTAGAGCACATAGCCCGAAGATAGACTTGAAGGATTAGTATAGAAGAACTTCCTAGAATTTTGTTATTGTAGAGATTTTGTGAGTTTTCCGAGCAATACATACCTATCTGGATACGAGCAAGTAGAGGCGGCTCTGGCACAGATGTACCTAGGGGTAAAACCCGAAAACACCGCTTTGAGCTAGACTCGAACGGGAACTGGTGCACGACAATGGGACTTACTGCACTCTTGGTTACGACACACCCGGGGGATATGCTTTGGATAATTCTCATTTTCTTTATAAACTACTATGAAGGGTTATGAGTATATACTTCCTCAGAGAAAACATTTCTTTTTATGATTATGGATTATATCCAAAATTAGTTCAATTTATTTTAAGTGTTTTACAAGTATAGAATTATGTATTTTGATTCATAAACTAATCTAGTTTATGCCATTGTTTAGAAATGGCGCCTAGTGGAAGGAATGGAAACCGTATCAATGCACGCACTCCGTGTAGGGATTGCCCTCCTGCTCAAGATAATTATTGTGGATCTGAAGATACAACTGGTGCTGATCAACTTATTACCGTACTGGGACAACTCACTCAGGTTATGAATAATAACCTTACTCGTATGGAGCACCCTGATCCGCAACGTGGAGGATCAATGTTAGACCACTTCATGAGGCAACAAACACCAACATTTAATGGGGGTACAAATCCATTAGTAGCTGAGAAATGGATAAATTCTTTAGAGAAAATATTCCATGCCTTGGGGAGTAGTGAAAGGGAGAAAGTTGTCATGGCAGTTTACCGCCTCACTGGAGATGCCGATCAATGGTGGTCACTAATTCAAAACACAAAGGAAGATGATCACGTATCGAATATGGAATGGAGGGAGTTCAAAGAGCTTTTCTTAGAAAAATACTTTCCTCGTGACCATTGAGCAGATATGGAAAGGAAATTTCTGAGTCTGAGGCAGAAGGAGGATGAGAATGTCGTAAAGTATGAGTCCAACTTTACAAGTTTAGCGAGGCATGCTGCCGATTATATACGTAAACCAAGGAGTAAGATTGATCGTTTCTTTGATGGGTTAAAACCATTTCTCCGTCGATCTTTAGTATCACAATCCTTCTCATCATACGAAGATATTGTCTCCTGTGCTATCAAGACGGAAAAGGAATTTTCTAAGTCTTATGACAACAAAGTAAAGCAAGAGAAGAAGAGAATGGGGGAACAAGAGACAGATAAAGGGAAAAAGGGAAAGAAGGATTTTCCATTATGTGATAATTGTGGGAAGAATCACCCTGGTACGTGCCTAAAAGGAATGGGAGTTTGTTATAAATGTGGAGAAAAGGGTCACCAGGCTCGTGATTGCAAGGGAAAGAATGAGGCTGTCAAAGTTGAATGCTACAATTGTAGGGAAATGGGGAATTATGAAAATGAATGTCCTAAGTGTCAAGGAAACTTACCTCAGAAAAGGCCAAGGTATCAAGGCCAATATTATGCTGTGACTACAGTTGAAGCGGAATAATTAATGTATTGGTGCTTTTGGACTCAAGGATTATATTCTGGTTATAAGAATAATGTGATATATATAAAGATTGTACTACAGTACTTTTTTATTTCAGTAAGGTTTTAATATGATTAAGGTAATCATATTTTTAGTATGTGACAAAAAGAGAAACTTTTCTTTGTTTGGGGAATCTGATAAATTGATTTTGGAATTAAGAGACCTTTTAGAGAAAGTCTGGACAGAGGTATTTTGGATAACTATAATGGTTGGAATGGATTAAGTTGAACTTTGGATAGTATTGTTTAAGGTTAAAACATTTATGAAGATTATTTTTGGAATAGTATAATACTATATTTTTAGGAAAAGGACAACCTGCAGGGTGGGGCATAACCCGTCGTGTCGGACAATGCTGCAGGAATCAAACCCACAACCATAGTGCGACAAGCCTTTATTTCCTACCACTAGCCTACAGGAAGTCCCTGGTTATTACAAAATAATTTTACTAATCTAAATGGTAAGTGTTAACATTTAGAACCTTATACAATTAGGATAAATAGAATATTTTTGAGTTCTGTTACCATTTGGAGTAAAAGATGGGTTTGTGGAAAAAAATTATTAACGAATGAAAGTATACATAACAAGTATGTATATTCCCTTACGTTCTTAGTAAATCTCCTAAATAAATTCATCAACATTATAAAAGGTAACTTAAAATAAAAATGTTGTCGGTTAACGTTTCCAACTGGGGATTCAATGACCGTTTAACGAATCACAAGTTTGTGATTTTCTTGTAGTTAAACTTTCTCCTAATCCTACTTTCTATAACTCTCTATCAGACCTTGATGGTTTGTTTCTCCTCCATATCCATATTTTCATAGAATCCTAGAATGGGCTATATCGGGTGACCTTTGTACTTATCTTGCTTTCTTTTAATGTTATATATTTATTAACCTTATTTCCGATGTGGGTTTTACTCAAAGGTATTTTCTCTTTTCAACCTTTTATTTTCAAAGAAAAATTTCAAATTGCGAGGATGCAATTTATTGAAGGAGGGGAGAATGTAACACCCCGAGCTTCCATGATACGCTTCTCATTCAATAATGCAATAGCTTGCATTGTACGCAACTTCGAGTTCTAAAACACCGCGACTAATCAAAGTAGCCGTTATGAATATTAATAACCACTTTTTAAAATTATAGAAATTTTATATTTCAAAATGGACATCATTTTTGTATTCGGAATATCGAAATTAGCCTATGTTGAATTTTTGGTATTTTTCTGAGAACTTATAATTTTTTATGAATAGTGAAAAATACTTAAAAACAACTTTTTAAATAAAAAAATTTATAGTGATAAATTATACTATTTAGTGGTTTTAAAGTATAATTAGAATATATTTTTACCATTTTATCCAAAGGTGGTCATTAGAATTAATTTAACATTGAAATTGGACATAAACAATTGCCAATCTTTTGATATAAATTGTTTCTTAAAAACACGCTATTTGTTGTAACAGCGGGAATTAATTATAAAATTAATTAATGCAACTTATATGTTTGGAATTTTGTAAAATATACATCATTTTTGAATTCGGAATATCAATTATATCTTAGGGTGAAATTTTGGCATTGTTCTGAAAAACTCCAATTTTTGATGAATAGTAAAACCACTAAGTGGTAGTTAAATAATTGATTTTTTGTTTAAATGAAATATTACCACTTCTGTGATTTGATTTTAAAAAATCCGACATACATGGTTGTTATTAAGAAGTAAAATGTGGTTCAATGAGATCAAAATAATTTTTTGGTGAATAGTAACTTTTAAGTTCTTAATCGCGATTAGAGGTAATTAGGGTAGTTTAAGGTAAAAATAATGTTTTAATAATATGAGATGATCTTGACACTTGTCCTAATACTATTGGATGAGTCATGGCCGACCAAGAAAACCCATGGGTCAACTTGGGGACCCCATGGAGCCACTTTGGTTGGAAAATGACATTAATATATATATATTTAATGTTAAAATTAAATTGACACAAACATGAGTTGTTTTACTAAAACAGTTTTTAAGTGGGGTTACACAAGTCCACATTTTCACTAAAAATATTCATTAGAAAGATAAAACGATTTACTACATCATAGTATTTTTTTATAATTTTTAGACATTAAATAGATTAAATTATTTATGACATCATGATGATGCAGCGATGACCTCATTATTTAATGATTTAAATAAAATGAGAAGATAATGAAAAATCCAAGGCTTACACTAGTCCAAAGCCTATTGGATGAATAGATTTCGAACCCTTATCACCTTACCCACGAATTATATAAGTGTGGGACCTTTAGAATCCGAAAAGCATTGTATAATAATGTAACATTTCAATCTTTCCAAAAGAGCCCCTCCTCTCCTCTTATAAAAGGCCCCCACCTCTCCCACCTTATTCACACCTTCAATCCATTTGGCTCGGCCAAACTCTGCCCAAATACTCTCCCAACATTCCTCTCTTACTCCTAGAAGCCTCACTTTGGGCAGAACTCTTCCCAAGGAAGCCTTTGGCTCAAATAAAAAAGAGTTACCCGGTTTTGAGGTAATGTCTTCTCTAATGTTGTTTTGTTTTATTTTTCTTCTCCAACCCCCTAAACTCTTTTTATTCATTTCTTTTGTAACAACAACAGTATCCTCAATATAATATGATGTTGTTATAAGAAGGATTCGAGCTACACTTACACACACCTACATCTAATGGTTAAAGAACATACAGTTTCTGTGGATGGCGAATTTCTGCCTCACGAAACGATGATTGTTCAACACTCATATAACACCTTCAAAGGTGGCCATTAAGATGTAACTATTTTTATATATGATATATAATATGTTTATGTTTTACTTATTCTTCTGTATTTCTCATTTATGGCACACTTTATGATTTCCATTATGGGTAAAACGCGATAATTTCATTTTAGGAAGTGCGGACTACCGCCCCCTCAAAGTGATTTGAATCGTTAATGCCATATGTGGGATGTATAAAGGATGGAGTAAATGGTATTATACACTATATTATACTGGAATTATATTATAAATTTATATCATTATGATTTCGTTCCATTAAATATGAAATTGAAATGAAAGTAGCGTTCATGCGTACGTACGGCTTACCGTCTCCATGAACAGTGCATTTCATTTCTTACCTCTAAATGTTACGTAATTTTATAAATGAATGTATATACTGGATATATAAGATATATATGACATCTAAATGATGAATATAATTCTGGAGATAATGGATATTCTACCACATAAACAACTTGTAATTATAAGAAGTTTATTGTTGACTCAAGTACCAAAGATCGACAAAACTACCGTTATTAACTTAAATAATTACATAATGTTCATATCATTGTAATAAGTGATATAATAAAGATAATGAAATTGAAAATTGTTCTTAATAAGGTATATATTAACTCTAGTTTATTATTCAGGAGGTTAAAGAATGGTTGAGTCAAGTCAGACACGAGGTCGGGTCGTGCACGTATCTCCTCAGCTGAGACACGTGGAAGACGTCGTGCACCCGGTGCAACTGAGGTGGTAGAGCCAGGCGATAAGCCACCTCTCCTATCCTGCTGAGGACCTGGAAAGGCCCGATGAAGCGTGGAGACAACTTGCCGCCTCGGCCAAATCTCCGTAAACCACGTCGAGGTGAGACACGCAAAAAGACGTGGTCGCCATCCTCGAACTCTAGTGGCCTCCGCCTCCTGTCAGCATATGACTTCTGCCGGCTCTGAGCTGTCCTCATCCTCTCCTGGATGATCTGGACCTTCTCTGTCATGGCTCGGACCATCTCTGGTCCCACGAGTGCTGACTCCCCAGGGTCTGTCCAGCACAACGGTGATCTGCAGGGTCTGCCGTACAACGCCTCGTATGGTGCCATCCCGATGGTGGAGTGGTAGCTGTTGTTGTACGCGAACTCCACCAAGGGTAGGTGGTCCTCCCAGCTGCGACCAAAGTCGAGAACACATGCACGGAGCATGTCCTCGAGTGTCTGTATGGTCCTCTCCGTCTGACCATCCGTCTGAGGGTGGAAGGCTGTGCTCAGATGGAGCCGCGTCCCGAACGCCTCCTGCAACCCCTTCCAGAGCCGGGAAGTGAAACGAGCATCCCGATCGGAGACGATAGATGATGGCACACCGTGAAGCCGTACGATCTCCTGGACGTAAAGACGTCCCAAGCTCTCCACTGAGCCCTGCTCTCTGATGGGTAAGAAGTGTGCCGACTTGGTGAGTCGGTCGACAATCACCCAAATGGAGTCGTGACCTCTGGAAGTACGTGGAAGTCCAGTCACGAAGTCCATAGATATGCTATCCCACTTCCACTCCGGGACCTCCAAGGGCTGTACCAAACCTGCTGGTACCAGATGCTCTGCCTTCACCTGCTGGCAGGTGAGGCATCGTGAAACGAACTCTGCCACAGCTTTCTTCATGCCCGGCCACCAGTGCTGTCGTCTGAGATCCTGGTACATTTTCGCCACTCCGGGATGTACCGCCAAGGGAGAAGTGTGAAACTCTCTCAGCACCTCCTCTCGTAAAGCGACTGGTACGAAGGTACGTCCTCTGAAAAGGATGTCGTGCTCTGCTCCAAGGGAGAAGCCATCAGGCGCCTGACCTGAGGATATCAGTGCACGCCGGGTCTCACAGTCAGCGTCCCCACGCTGAGCCTCTCTGACCCGCTGTAGAAGTGGAGGAGAGACTGTGAGAGACTGAAGAAAGGCTGCTCCGTCTCTATCCACGAAGGATATCTGCAAGGAGGCTAGCTGCTCCGTCGCCTCCTCAAGCAGCTGAATGCCCGTCCTCCTGCTGAGGGCATCGGCTACCACGTTCCCCTTCCCAGGAGTGTAGACTATCTCAAAGTCATAGTCCTGGAGGAACTCAAGCCATCTCCGCTGTCTCAGGTTCAGGTCCTTCTGAGAGAAGATATACCTGAGACTCTGGTGGTCAGAAAAGACTGTGAAGCGCTCGCCCATCAGATAGTGCCGCCAAGTCTTCAGAGCGAAGACCACTGCTGCTAACTCCAGGTCATGAGTGGCGTAGTTCTGCTCATGCGGCCTCAACTGACGTGATCCGTAGGCGATCACGGCCCGCTCCTGCATCAGGACGCACCCGAGTCCAGTCCCTGATGCGTCGCAGTAAACTACGTATCCAACTCCCTCCTCAGGCAACCTCAAGATAGGTGCGCTGGTCAACCTCTGCCTCAGCTCCTGGAAGCTCTGCTGACATCTGTCTGACCACACGAAGGGTTTCCCCTTCTTCGTCAACGCTGAGAGTGGTGCCGCAACTCTGGAGAAGTCTGGAACGAATCTCCGATAGTATCCGGCTAGGCCCAAGAAGCTCCGCACCTCTGTCACGCTCTTGGGTGGCTCCCAAGCTAGCACTGCCTCGATCTTCGCGGGATCCACTGCAACTCCCGCCTCAGAGATGACGTGTCCCAAGAAATGGACCTCACGTAACCAGAACTGGCATTTTGAGAGCTTGCCATAAAGCTGGTGCTCTCGGAGTGTGTCTAGCACAACTCGCAGGTGGTAGGCATGCTCCTCCTCAGTCGTCGAGTATACCAAAATGTCGTCAATGAAGACCACGACAAAACGGTCGAGGTATGGCTGGAAGATCCTGTTCATGAGGCTCATGAACACTGCTGGAGCATTGGTTACGCCGAATGGCATAACCAAGAACTCATAATGGCCATACCGACACCTGAAGGCCGTCTTCTGTACGTCCTCGTCTCGAACTCTGAGCTGATGATAGCCTGACCGGAGGTCTATCTTCGAGAACCACCGCGCTCCCTTGAGCTGATCGAAGAGGTCATCAATCCGTGGCAGCGGATACTTGTTCCTCACTGTCACCTGGTTCAGGCGACGATAGTCGACACACAGTCGCAAGCTCCCGTCCGCCTTCTTGGCGAACAAAATCGGGGAAGCCCAGGGTGAAACACTGGGTCGGATAAACCCCTTGCTCTGCAAGTCCTCCAACTGTACCCGCAGCTCTCGAAGCTCGGCGGGGGCCATCCGATATGCTGGAGTAGATATCGGGGCTGTCCCGGGGTACAAGTCGATGTAAAAGTCTACCTCTCTACGAGGAGGTAGCCCTGGAACGTCGTCGGGAAAGACGTCCACGTACTGGTCCACCACTGCAGGAAAAGCCGGACTCCGCACGTCCACTGCTCCTAGGATGAGGCTAGCCAACTGATGAGAGATGGGCTGCACTCTCCTCCGCGGAAGTCCATCCTGTGCTGCAAAGGTTCCCTTCTCGCCGGTGAAGGTAAACCTGCTCCCGTCGGTGCGAACACATCGCACCTTGCGCCTAAAACAGTCGATCTGGGCATGAACCGTGGATAGCCAATCCATGCCCAAGATGACGTCGTAAGGCCTCGACGCCGCTACAAGGAGATCCCAGCCGAAGCTCTCGCCTCCTAGAGTAAGCTCACACTGCCGGCACCAGTGCGTAATCGTCGAGTCTGCTCCCGTAGGAGTCTCTAGCCGTAAGGATCGAGCCAACGGCTCAGTCGGAATCTCCGAGCTCCGAACAAGGGCAGAGGCTATGAAAGAGTGACTCGCTCCTGTGTCTATAAGTAATGCAGCAAGGGTGGAATAAACACAGATCGTACCTCGAATCATCTCTGGCATGTCGGGGTCGTAGGCCTCCACTGCCTGGAGCTGGGCCTGTCCCTGCCCGCCGGCTCCCTGTGGTCGAGGTGGCCCTCCTGGTGGTGGTGGGGGTAGAGCCTGGAAGCGTCGCCCACCACCCGCTGCTCGGCCAGCTCCTCTGCCTCGTCCGCCTCCTCCCTGCGGACCGCCACGGTCGACCCTCTGTCTCTGCCTGGGTGGCCCCTCCACCGTCTGCTGCTCCTCTGATCGGCGGGTCGGGCAGTCACGAGCCATGTGACCCTGCCCGCCGCAGGAGTAGCATAGCCTGCCTCTCGGAAGGCTGGCACTCCGCTGTGTGCCCCGTACTGCTGAGCCGGTGTCCTGAGGCCGTCTGCGTGGGGGTCTGGTCTGCCTGGACCCGAGAGTCATCCGTCGGCTACCTGCTGCCGAAGACTCAGCTACCTGCCGCTCTGCGCTAGGTCTCGCCGCTGAAGAAGGCTCTGCCAGGAAGCTCTCGATCAGGAGGGCTCGCTCCAGCACTCCCGCCTGGGTCGGAATGCTGAGGGAGATCAGCGACGCCCGAATCTCCTGTCGCAAGCCCTGCTCGAAGGTCCGGGCCCGGAAGAAGGGGTCCCGTACCATGTCGGTCGAGTAGCGAGATAGGTCCGTGAACCTCGCCGCGTACTGAGCGACCGTCATGCTGCCCTGGCGCAGCTGGAGAATCTCCTGGATGCGCACCGCTCGGAGGGTGGCCGGGACGAACTCAGAGCGGAAGAGGCTCTCGAAGTCCGCCCAGAGCAAGGATGTCTCATCGTGAACCTGGAGCATCAGGCTCCACCATCGTCCTGCCGCCGCCTGCAGGAGGCTCGCCGTGAGGATCACCGTGAGATCCGCTGGTGTCCTCACTAGCCTAAAGATCCGTACCACCGCCTCTAGCCAGTCCTCGGCGGCCTGGGGGTCCGCCTCACCGCGAAACCTGGGCGGTCGCTGGCTCTGAAACTCATGCAGTGCCCTGAGGCGACGTGCATCGTCAGCGTCTGGTACTGGTAGCATCGGTGGCTCGGCGGGTAAAGCTACCGCCGGTGCCACAGCTGGCAAGGGGCCCTGCACCGAGGCCTCGTCGCTCGGTGGGCTGCCGTCGCGCCCTACACTCGGAACCCTAGCTGGAAGTCGTCGCGGGGCCATCCTGAAAAGGAGAACAAGAGCACCACAGTCAGAACAGTATACCTGGTGAGCTGGCACAAGTAATCACAAGGAAAACTTGAGACTTTCATAAAGCAGTTCAGTATACCCGGTGATCTGACACAAGTAATCAGAAAGAAGACTTGAAACACACACGCAATCAATGTTTTCATGCATTAAGTCGGAAATCAGGAGTCAGGGTCCTGGTGTACGGATACGTCGGCCGCCGCACCAACACTGGGCTCCCTGAACTGATAACCACACTCAATACACTAAACACTATTACTTCATATAGAAAGAAAAGACGATCAGAGTCTGCGGTAGAACCGACCACCTCTGATACCAATTTGTCACGACCCGTCCTCGGGGCCCGTGCCGTGACTACCCCAAGCCCGCCTTCCATAGGCCAGGGGCTGGCGACTAGCACCAAGGCGTAAAATCCCAGTAAACAGGGAAGGCATTGCCTTTATAAGTAACAACCACACAGAGTCAGCAAGCGGAAAGTAAAGTGCAGAAAGGTAAAGGCACTACTGGAAATAGAGGATTTCCCAACGGTTTAGAACCGTTGGGAAAGGCCTGGGAACCGTTGGTATATGTTATACCAACGGTTCTGCCAACCGTTGGCAAGTAAGCCGTTGGGAAAAACTTTCCCCAACGGTTTACATTGAACCGTTGTTATAGGTGGAGAAAAATACTAAAAAACATTCCCAACGGTTGACAACCGTTGGCAAAACTCAGAACACTGTTTTTCCCAACGGTTTTGAAAACCGTTGGGAAAAACCAATAGTTTTGATGAACTCTTTCCCAACGGTTCTAAACCGTTGGGAAAAGAGTTATTACCAACGGTTCATAGAACCGTTGGTAAAAACATATTTTTAAGATTCTATGCCAACGGTTTAAAACCGTTGGCATACCCTAGGCTGCAAATTGCAGCAGCCTGCAATTTGCACAGCGCTCTGTACATCAGCCACCTCTCATCTCATCAGGCCTCATTCTCACCTCATTTTCGATTTGTACCTGTAATAAACTAAAACATACATATACAATTACGAACAAATTCATACACATTTAACATATAATGGATCCTGAAACTATACACATCCATAATTAATTTACAATTCATAAACATACATAATTCATATATAATTCAATTTAAAATTTAGATGACAATTATATGTGGAATCCGATTGAGACGGGGATGATTGGTACACGTCACATATGAACCATGGATCGTTATCCTAAAGTTTCAATGGAAACCGAATGCGTTTGGTCGGTTTTGCGTATGCCAGTTCTTTTCACTTATAATACTACCCATTTTAAACAAAACAGACACAGTTAGAGCGGTGTTGGCCACACCGCGCCTCGGATTGAGTCGGGGATGACTCGTACACCTCACATATGACCCATGGATCGTTCTCCTAAAGTTTCAACAGAAACCGAATGCGTTTGGTCGGTTTTCCGTATGTACTTAAAATGATGTCCATTTTAATCAAAAGAGATCCACTTAGACTGATCCCGGCCACACCGCGACACGGATTGAGCCCGAGTGGGCTCGTACATGTCACATATGACTGATGGATCGTTGTGATAAATTATCAACAGATTCGGAATGCGTTTGGTCGGTTTTGCGTATGCCAGTTGTTTATTTCACTTATAATCATGTCCATTTTAAACAAAAGATACACAGTTAGAACGGTGTCGGCCACACCGCTCCTCGGATTGAGCCGGGATTGACTCGTACACATCACATACGACCCATGGATCCTTGTGCTAAAGTATCGACACAGTCCGAATGCCTTTGGTCGGTTTTTCGTATGTCACTTGATGATTTTCACTTAAAATGACGTCTTTTTGAAACAAAAGACCGACACTTTGAGTGGTGTTGGCCACACCGCGTCTCCGATTGTGGCGGGGTTGATTCGTACACGTCACATATGACCCATGGATCGTTCTCCTAAAGTTTCAATGGAAACCGAATCCGTTTGCTCGTTTTTCCGTATGTACTTAAAATGGTGTTCATTTTAAACAAAAGAGAGCCACTTAGACTTATACCGGCCACACCACGACTCGGATTCATCCCGGGTTGGCTCGTACACGTCACATATGACCCATGGATTGTTGGGATAAATTATCAACAGATTCGGAATGCGTTTGGTCGGTTTTCCGTATGTCAGTTGATGCTTTTCACTTAAAATGACGTCCTTTTGAAACAAAAGACGGACACTTTGAGTGGTGCCGGCCACACCGCGTCTCCGGATTGAGATGAAACCACCGTGCAACATTCTAATTATTATTCGTGACGTGTACGCGCAGACGACACGTCAATCGGACGTGCCGTGTGCCCGCGGTGACCGACAACGCAGTTCTGGTGTCATAAACGGCCAAAACGGGCGTCCAACGGTCAAATTCATAGCGGACGACCTCAGATTGAGCTGAAACCACCGAGAAACATTCAAATTATTATTCGTGACGTGCACGCGCAGACGGCACATCAATCGGACGTGCGGTTTGCCCGGTACGGCTCAATATTCTTGTTTTAAGTGATGCGCGCGCTTCGTAAACGCGCGTGAGGGGGGTCCAAACGGGCCGAACGATGTCGGAATGGCCTGAAATCAGACGACAAATACGGGTGAGTGATTTATGAAGTGGTCGAGCAGACGGCACATCAATCGGGCATGACCTGTGCCCGCGGTGGCCGAGAACGCAGTTCGGGTGTCATAAACGGCCAAAACGGGCGTTAAATGGTCAAATTCATAGCGGACGACCAGAGATTCACCTGAAACCACCGTGCAACATTCTAATTATTATTTGTGACGTGTACGCGCAGACGGCACGTCAATCGGACGTGCGGTTTGCCCGGTACAGCTCAATATTCGTGTTTTAAGTGATGCGCACGCTTCGAAACGCGCGTGAGGGGGGTCCAAACGGGCCGAACGATGTCGGAATGGCCTGAAATCAGACGACAAATACGGGTGAGTGATTTATGAAGTGGTTGAGCAGACGGCACGTCAATCGGACGTGCCGTGTGCCCGCGGTGACCGACAACGCAGTTATGGTGTCATAAACGGCCAAAACGGGCGTCCAACGGTCAAATTCATAGCGGACGACCACGGATTCACCCGAAACCACCGTGAAACATTCTAATTATTATTCGTGACGTGTACGCGCAGACGGCACGTCAATCGGACATGCGGTTTGCACGGTACGGCTCAATATTCGTGTTTTAAGTAATGCGCGCGCTTCGTAAACGCGCGTGAGGGGGGTCCAAACGGGCCGAACGATGTCGGAATGGCCTGAAATCAGACGACAAGTACGGGTGAGTGATTTATGAAGTGGTCGAGTATACGGCACATCAATCGGACTTGTCGTGTGCCCGCGGTGACCGACAACGCAGTTATGGTGTCATAAACGGCCAAAACGGGCGTCCAACGGTCAAATTCATAGCGGACGACCCCAGATTCACCCGAAACCACCGTGAAACATTCTAATTATTATTCGTGAGGTGTAAGCGCAGACGGCACGTCAATCGGACGTGCCGTGTGCCCGCGGTGACCGACAACGCAGTTATGGTGTCATAAACGACCAAAACGGGCGTCCAACGGTCAAATTCATAGCGGACGACCTCGGATTGAGCTGAAACCACCGAGAAACATTCTAATTATTATTCTTGACGGGTACGCGCAGACGGCACGTCAATCGGACGTGCGGTTTGCCCGGTACGGCTCAATATTCTTGTTTTAAGTGATGCGCGCGCTTCGTAAACGCGCGTGAGGGGGGTCCAAACGGGCCGAACGATGTCGGAATGGCCTGAAATCAGACGACAAATACGGGTGAGTGATTTCTGAAGTGGTCGAGCAGACGGCACATCAATCGGACATGACCTGTGCCCGCGGTGACCGAGAACGCAGTTCGGGTGTCATAAACGGCCAAAACGGGCGTTAAACGGTCAAATTCATAGCGGACGACCAGAGATTCACCCGAAACCACCGTGCAACATTCTAATTATTATTTGTGACGTGTACGCGCAGACGGCACGTCAATCGGACGTGCGGTTTGCCCGGTACGGCTCAATATTCGTGTTTTAAGTGATGCGCACGCTTCGAAACGCGCGTGAGGGGGGTCCAAACGGGCCGAACGATGTCGGAATGGCCTGAAATCAGACGACAAATACGGGTGAGTGATTTATGAAGTGGTCGAGCAGACGGCGCGTCAATCGGACGTGCCGTGTGCCCGCGGTGACCGACAACGCAGTTATGGTGTCATAAACGGACAAAACGGGCGTCCAACGGTCAAATTCATAGAGGACGACCACGGATTCACCCGAAACCACCGTGAAACATTCTAATTATTATTCTTGATGTGTACGCGCAGACGGAACGTCAATCGGACATGCGGTTTGCATGGTACGACTCAATATTCGTGTTTTAAGTGATGCGCGCGCTTCGTAAACGCGCGTGAGGGGGGGTCCAAACGGGCCGAACGATGTCGGAATCGCCTGAAATCAGACGAAAAATACGGGTGAGTGATTTCTGAAGTGGTCGAGCAGACGGCACGTCAATCGGACTTGTCGTGTGCCCGCGGTGACCGACAACGCAGTTATGGTGTCATAAACGGCCAAAACGGGCGTCCAACGATCAAATTCATAGCGTACGACCTCGGATTGAGCTGAAACCACCGTGAAACATTCTAATTATTATCCGTGACGTGTACGCGCAGACGGCACGTCAATTGGACGTGCCGTGTGCCCGCGGTGACCGACAACGCAGTTATGGTGTCATAAACGGCCAAAACGGGCGTCCAACGGTCAAATTCATAGCGGACGACCACGGATTCACCCGAAACCACCGTGAAACATTCTAATTATTATTTGTGACGTGTACGCGCAGACGGCACGTCAATCGGACGTGCGGTTTGCCCGGTACGGCTCAATATTCTTGTTTTAAGTGATGCGCGCGCTTCGTAAACGCGCGTGAGGGGGGTCCAAACGGGCCGAACGATGTCGGAATGGCCTGAAATCAGACGACAAATACGGGTGAGTGATTTCTGAAGTGGTCGAGCAGACGGCACGTCAATCGGACTTGTCGTGTGCCCGCGGTGACCGACAACGCAGTTATGGTGTCATAAACGGCCAAAACGGGCGTCCAACGATCAAATTCATAGCGTACGACCTCAGATTGAGCTGAAACCACCGTGAAACATTCTAATTATTATCCGTGACGTGTACGCGCAGAAGGCACGTCAATCGGACGTGCGGTTTGCCCGGTACGGCTCAATATTCGTGTTTTAAGTGATGCGCACGCTTCGAAACGCGCGTGAGGGGGGTCCAAACGGGCCGAACGATGTCGGAATGGCCTGAAATCAGACGACAAATACGGGTGAGTGATTTATGAAGTGGTCGAGTAGACGGCACGTCAATCGGACGTGCCGTGTGCCCGCGGTGACCGACAACGCAGTTATGGTGTCATAAACGGCCAAAACGGGCGTCCAACGGTCAAATTCATAGCGGACGACCACGGATTCACCCGAAACCACCGTGAAACATTCTAATTATTATTCGTGATGTGTACGCGCAGACGGCACGTCAATCGGACATGCGGTTTGCACGGTACGACTCAATATTCTTGTTTTAAGTGATGCACGCGCTTCGTAAACGCGCGTGAGGGGGGTCCAAACGGGCCGAACGATGTCGGAATGGCCTGAAATCAGACGACAAATACGGGTGAGTGATTTCTGAAGTGGTCGAGCAGACGGCACATCAATCGGACATGACGTGTGCCCGCGGTGACCGAGAACGCAGTTCGGGTGTCATAAACGGCCAAAACGGGCGTCCAACGATCAAATTCACAGCGTACGACCTCGGATTGAGCTGAAACCACCGTGAAACATTCTAATTATTATCCGTAACGTGTACGCGCAGACGGCACGTCAATCGGACGTGCCGTGTGCCCGCGGTGACCGACAACGCAGTTGTGGTGTCATAAACGGCCAAAACGGGCGTCCAACGGTCAAATTCATAGCGGACGACCACGGATTCACCCGAAACCACCGTGAAACATTCTAATTATTATTTGTGACGTGTACGCGCAGACGGCACGTCAATCGGACGTGCGGTTTGCCCGGTACGGCTCAATATTCTTGTTTTAAGTGATGCGCGCGCTTCGTAAACGCGCGTGAGGGGGGTCCAAACGGGCCGAACGATGTCGGAATGGCCTGAAATCAGACGACAAATACGGGTGAGTGATTTCTGAAGTGGTCGAGCAGACGGCACATCAATCGGACGTGCCGTGTGCCCGCGGTGACCGACAACGCAGTTATGGTGTCATAAACGGCCAAAACGGGCGTCCAACGGTCAAATTCATAGCGGACGACCACGGATTCACCCGAAACCACCGTGAAACATTCTAATTATTATTTGTGATGTGTACGCGCAGACGGCACGTCAATCGGACGTGCGGTTTGCCTGGTACGGCTCAATATTCTTGCTTTAAGTGATGCGCGCGCTTCGTAAACGCGCGTGAGGGGGGTCCAAACGGGCCGAACGATGTCGGAATGGCCTGAAATAAGACGACAAATACGGGTGAGTGATTTCTGAAGTGGTCGAGCAGACGGCACGTCAATCGGACGTGCCGTGTGCCCGCGGTGACCGACAACGCAGTTATGGTGTCATAAACGGCCAAAACGGGCGTCCAACGGTCAAATTCATAGCGGACGACCACAGATTCACCCGAAACCACCGTGAAACATTCTAATTATTATTTGTGACGTGTACGCGCAGACGGAACGTCAATCGGACGTGCGGTTTGCCCGGTACGGCTCAATATTCTTGTTTTAAGTGATGCGCGCGCTTCGTAAACGCGCGTGAGGGGGGTCCAAACGGGCCGAACGATGTCGGAATGGCCTGAAATCAGACGACAAATACGGGTGAGTGATTTCTGAAGTGGTCGAGCAGACGGCACGTCAATTGGACGTGCCGTGTGCCCGCGGTGACCGACAACGCAGTTATGGTGTCATAAACGGCCAAAACGGGCGTCCAACGGTCAAATTCATAGCGGACGACCACGGATTCACCCGAAACCACCGTGAAACATTCGAATTATTATTTGTGACGTGTACGCGCAGACGGCACGTCAATCGGACGTGCGGTTTGCCCGGTACGGCTCAATATTCTTGTTTTAAGTGATGCGCGCGCTTCGTAAACGCGCGTGAGGGGGGTCCAAACGGGCCGAACGATGTCGGAATGGCCTGAAATCAGACGACAAATACGGGTGAGTGATTTCTGAAGTGGTCGAGCAGACGGCACGTCAATCGGACTTGTCGTGTGCCCGCGGTGACCGACAACGCAGTTATGGTGTCATAAACGGCCAAAACGGGCGTCCAACGATCAAATTCATAGCGTACGACCTCAGATTGAGCTGAAACCACCGTGAAACATTCTAATTATTATCCGTGACGTGTACGCGCAGACGTCACGTCAATCGGACGTGCGGTTTGCCCGGTACGGCTCAATATTCGTGTTTTAAGTGATGCGCACGCTTCGAAACGCGCGTGAGGGGGGTCCAAACGGGCCGAACGATGTCGGAATGGCCTGAAATCAGACGACAAATACGGGTGAGTGATTTATGAAGTGGTCGAGTAGACGGCACGTCAATCGGACGTGCCGTGTGCCCGCGGTGACCGACAACGCAGTTATGGTGTCATAAACGGCCAAAACGGGCGTCCAACGGTCAAATTCATAGCGGACGACCACGGATTCACCCGAAACCACCGTGAAACATTCTAATTATTATTTGTGACGTGTACGCGCAGACGGCACGTCAATCGGACATGCGGTTTGCACGGTACGACTCAATATTCTTGTTTTAAGTGATGCGCGCGCTTCGTAAACGCGCGTGAGGGGGGTCCAAACGGGCCGAACGATGTCGGAATGGCCTGAAATCAGACGACAAATACGGGTGAGTGATTTCTGAAGTGTTCGAGCAGACGGCACATCAATCGGACATGACCTGTGCCCGCGGTGACCGAGAACGCAGTTCGGGTGTCATAAACGGCCAAAACGGGCGTCCAACGATCAAATTCATAGCGTACGACCTCGGATTGAGCTGAAACCACCGTGAAACATTCTAATTATTATCCGTGACGTGTACGCGCAGACGGCACGTCAATCGGACGTGCCGTGTGCCCGCGGTGACCGACAACGCAGTTATGGTGTCATAAACGGCCAAAACGGGCGTCCAACGGACAAATTTATAGCGGACGACCACGGATTCACCCGAAACCACCGTGAAACATTCTAATTATTATTTGTGACGTGTACGCGTAGACGGCACGTCAATCGGACGTGCGGTTTGCCCGGTACGGCTCAATATTCTTGTTTTAAGTGATGCGCGCACTTCGTAAACGCGCGTGAGGGGGGTCCAAACGGGCCGAACGATGTCGGAATGGCCTGAAATCAGAAGAAAAATACGGGTGAGTGATTTCTGAAGTGGTCGAGAAGACGGCACATCAATCGGACGTGCCGTGTGCCCGCGGTGACCGACAACGCAGTTATGGTGTCATAAACGGCCAAAACGGGCGTCCAACGGTCAAATTCATAGCGGACGACCACGGATTCACCCGAAACCACCGTGAAACATTCTAATTATTATTTGTGACGTGTACGCGCAGACGGCACGTCAATCGGACGTGCGGTTTGCCCGGTACGGCTCAATATTCTTGTTTTAAGTGATGCGCGCGCTTCGTAAACGCGCGTGAGGGGGGTCCAAACGGGCCGAACGATGTCGGAATGGCCTGAAATCAGACGACAAATACGGGTGAGTGATTTCTGAAGTGGTCGAGCAGACGGCACGTCAATCGGACGTGCCGTGTGCCCGCGGTGACCGACAACGCAGTTATGGTGTCATAAACGGCCAAAACGGGCGTCCAACGGTCAAATTCATATAGGACGACCACGGATTCACCCGAAACCATCGTGAAACATTCTAATTATTATTTGTGACGTGTACGCGCAGACGGCACGTCAATCGGACGTGCGGTTTGCCCGGTACGGCTCAATATTCTTGTTTTAAGTGATGCGCGCGCTTCGTAAACGCGCGTGAGGGGGGTCCAAACGGGCCGAACGATGTCGGAATGGCCTGAAATCAGACGACAAATACGGGTGAGTGATTTCTGAAGTGGTCGAGCAGACGGCACGTCAATCGGACGTGCCGTGTGCCCGCGGTGACCGACAACGCAGTTATGGTGTCATAAACGGCCAAAACGGGCGTCCAACGGTCAAATTCATAGCGGACGACCACAGATTCACCCGAAACCACCGTGAAACATTCTAATTATTATTTGTGACGTGTACGCACAGACGGCACGTCAATCGGACGTGCGGTTTGCCCGGTACGGCTCAATATTCTTGTTTTAAGTGATGCGCGCGCTTCGTAAACGCGCGTGAGGGGGGTCCAAACGGGCCGAACGATGTCGGAATGGCCTGAAATCAGACGACAAATACGGGTGAGTGATTTCTGAAGTGGTCGAGCAGACGGCACGTCAATCGGACTTGTCGTGTGCCCGCGGTGACCGACAACGCAGTTATGGTGTCATAAACGGCCAAAACGGGCGTCCAACAATCAAATTCATAGAGGACGACCTCGGATTGAGCTGAAACCACCGAGAAACATTCAAATTATTATTCTTGACGTGCACGCGCAGACAGCACGTCAATCGGACGTGCGGTTTGCCCGGTACGGCTCAATATTCTTGTTTTAAGTGATGCGCGCGCTTCGTAAACGCGCGTGAGGGGGGTCCAAACGGGCCGAACGATGTCGGAATGGCCTGAAATCAAACGAAAAATACGGGTGAGTGATTTCTGAAGTGGTCGAGCAGACGGCACATCAATCGGGCATTACCTGTGCCCGCGGTGGCCGAGAACGCAGTTCGGGTGTCATAAACGGCCAAAACGGGCGTTAAATGGTCAAATTCATAGCGGACGACCAGAGATTCACCCGAAACCACCGTGCAACATTCTAATTATTATTTGTGACGTGTACGCGCAGACGGCACGTCAATCGGACGTGCGGTTTGCCCGGTACAGCTCAATATTCGTGTTTTAAGTGATGCGCACGCTTCGAAACGCGCGTGAGGGGGGTCCAAACGGGCCGAACGATGTCGGAATGGCCTGAAATCAGACGACAAATACGGGTGAGTGATTGATGAAGTGGTTGAGCAGACGGCACGTCAATCGGACGTGCCGTGTGCCCGCGATGACCGACAACGCAGTTATGGTGTCATAAACGGCCAAAACGGGCGTCCAACGGTCAAATTCATAGCGGACGACCACGGATTCACCCGAAACCACCGTGAAACATTCTAATTATTATTCGTGACGTGTACGCGCAGACGGCACGTCAATCGGACATGCGGTTTGCACGGTACGGCTCAATATTCGTGTTTTAAGTAATGCGCGCGCTTCGTAAACGCGCGTGAGGGGGGTCCAAACGGGCCGAACGATGTCGGAATGGCCTGAAATCAGACGACAAATACGGGTGAGTGATTTATGAAGTGGTCGAGCAGACGGCGCGTCAATCGGACGTGCCGTGTGCCCGCGGTGACCGACAACGCAGTTATGGTGTCATAAACGGCCAAAACGGGCGTCCAACGGTCAAATTCATAGCGGACGACCACGGATTCACCCAAAACCACCGTGAAACATTCTAATTATTATTCGTGATGTGTACGCGCAGACGGCACGTCAATCGGACATGCGGTTTGCACGGTACGACTCAATATTCGTGTTTTAAGTGATGCGCGCGCTTCGTAAACGCGCGTGAGGGGGGTCCAAACGGGCCGAACGATGTCGGAATCGCCTGAAATCAGACGACAAATACGGGTGAGTGATTTATGAAGTGGTCGAGCAGACGGCACGTCAATCGGACTTGTCGTGTGCCCGCGGTGACCGACAACGCAGTTATGGTGTCATAAACGGCCAAAACGGGCGTCCAACGGTCAAATTCATAGCGGACGACCACGGATTCACCCGAAACCACCGTGAAACATTCTAATTATTATTCGTGATGTGTACGCGCAGACGGCACGTCAATCGGACATGCGGTTTGCACGGTACGACTCAATATTCGTGTTTTAAGTGATGCGCGCGCTTCGTAAACGCGCGTGAGGGGGGTCCAAACGGGCCGAACGATGTCGGAATGGCCTGAAATCAGACGAAAAATACGGGTGAGTGATTTCTGAAGTGGTCGAGCAGACGGCACGTCAATCGGACGTGCCGTGTGCCCGCGGTGACCGACAACGCAGTTATGGTGTCATAAACGGCCAAAACGGGCGTCCAACGGTCAAATTCATAGCGGACGACCACGGATTCACCCGAAACCACCGTGAAACATTCTAACTATTATTCGTGACGTGTACGCGCAGACGGCATGTCAATCGGACATGCGGTTTTCACGGTACGACTCAATATTCGTGTTTTAAGTGATGCGCGCGCTTCGTAAACGCGCGTGAGGGGGGTCCAAACGGGCCGAACGATGTCGGAATCGCCTGAAATCAGACGACAAATACGGGTGAGTGATTTATGAAGTGGTCGAGCAGACGGCACGTCAATCGGACTTGTCGTGTGCCCGCGGTGACCGACAACGCAGTTATGGTGTCATAAACGGCAAAAACGGGCGTCCAACGGTCAAATTCATAGCGGACGACCACGGATTCACCCGAAACCACCGTGAAACATTCTAACTATTATTCGTGACGTGTACGCGCAGACGGTTTCAACACAATCCGAATGCGTTTGGCCAGTTTTCCGTATGCCAGTTGATGGTTTTCACTTAAAATGATGTCCTTTTGAAACAAAAGACATACACTTTGAGTTGTTCCGACCACACCGCGCCTCGGATTGAGGCGGGGATGACTCGTACACGTCACATATGACCCATGGATCGTTGTCCTAAAGCATCAACACATTTCGAATGCGTTTGGTCAGTTTTTCGTATGTCACTTTTTGTTTTCACTTAAAATCTTATGGAAATTCATATAGAATATTTTTATATCATATTTAGTATGGATTAGATTTTAGTTGATCGTGCTATGAAACATTTCAGAGCTAATGAAATTAAGGAAGGTGGAGGGGCTGTCCGGGGGGCTGTCCGGGGGGGCTGTCCGGTGGGTGTCCGGGGGGCTGTCCGGGGACCAAGGAGGAGGGTGGGGGGGCTGTGCGGGGTCTGTCCGGGGGGTGTTTGGGAGTTGTTCAGGGGGTTGTCCGGGGTTGTTCAGGGGGCTGTCCGGGGGTTGTTCAGGGGGTTGTCCGGGGGTGTTCAGGGGGCTGTCCGGGGGGTGTTTGGGGGGGGGGGGGTGTCCGGGGTCCAGGGGGGGGGTGGGGGGGTTGTCCGGGGTCCAAGGGGGGGGGGGGGGGGGGTGGGGGGGTTGTCCGGGGGGCTGTCCGGGGGGCTATCCGGGGTCCATGGTGGAGGGTTGGGGGCTGTACGGGGGGCTGTCCAGGGGGCCGTCCGGGGGGGGCTGTCCGGGGGTTGTTCAGGGGGTTGTCCGGGGTTGTTCAGGGGGTTGTCCGGGGGGTGTTTGGGGGGTTGTCCGGGGTCTAAGGGGGAGGGTGGGGGGGTTGTCCGGGGGGCTGTCTGGGGGGCTATCCAGGGTCCAGGGTGGAGGGTTGGGGGCTGTACGGGGGGCTGTCCAGGGGGCTGTCCAGGGGGCTGTCCGCGGGGCTGTCCGGGGGGTGTTTGGGGGGTGTTCGGGGTCCAAGGGGGAGGGGGGGTTGTCCAGGGTCCAAGAATGAGGGGGGTTGTCCAGGGAGTTCTCAAACACACAACCACTAAAAGACAACAACATCCATAAAAACAGACAATATATAAAAATAACTCAACTCCAAACTATACTACGAGTCTAGATAAAACCAACAACTAGAATAGATTAAACATCAAATCTCAAGTCAAAAATGTAACGGATCAATATGTCCCACATCAGCATCACCATCTCCATCATCATCATCATCATCGCCCTCGTCATCGTCCTCCTCATCGTCCTCACCCTCCACAGCGCCTTCCTCCTCGCCTTCGCCCTCCTCCTCGCCCTCCTCATCTCCCTCCTCTTCCGCATCAGACTGCTCGCCATCATCATCTTCAAGCTGGACATCGGCCTGACCACCACTGGAACTGCCACCTGGTGCACCATATATAGAATGTATCGACGACATGTATTCATCAATCGCTGGGCTGGCCTCTGCTGGAAGTGTTGGACGTAGAACTTCAATAAATTTCATAAATGCACTGTTTGCCCTAGCAGACTGTTCTGCCGTCTCTGTGGCCCTTTTCTCAGCCTGTTCTGCCTGTGCCCTAACATTCTGCAGCTCGGTGGCACTACAACTCGTACCTGAGGCAGGCCAATACCTCGTCGGGGCTATCCTAGGTCGGCAGCGTACTCTGCCAGAATGATCCTCTCCCAACACCTGATGTAAGTGATCAGATGGCCCAAAATTGTCTGCTTCTTGGGCATCGAGGGCCTCTAAAGCATCATGTTACAAATATAAATATAATATTAAGTTACGAAATAGATATTAAAATATAAAATCAACAGATTAAAACTTACAATCTGCTGCTGAGTCGCTTCGTTGACAGCACGTCCATCCTTTTTTCGTCTACTCGAGCAAAACAGTTTTGCTCGAGGCACACGTCCTTCAATATTTTGTACTTGCCTCTACAATGACATTGAAAACAAAATTTATATAAAGACTTCAGAAAATAATTGAATAATTGAGGAAACAAAAGAAAATGTAAGTCGTAAAGAAAACTTATAAACAATTGTCATACCTGCTGCCTCTCATGATCCGGCATCGTCGTGCGTCCTAGTGTATGGAGGTATTTTTTTGCATCAATGTTTTTTTTGTTTTTTCCAGATGATTCCTATATAAAATTAGATAATGCAAAGGATAATATTAATGCAAAACTTGAAAGTTATTATTTAAATACCTCAAATGTAATTCATACCTTAAACTGGGTACTCGTCCAATGAGTAATCATCTGACGATACTGCTCTATAGGACAATCATCCACGACTGGTACCGCCTCTAACTCAGTACCAACTCTAGCACGCCAGCCAATATACAGCTCATGCTTGTAGGCTCTCCAAAGCTCGCCTAAATCCTTTAGACGTTCCAGTCGTGCACCCTCACCATCAGGAAAATTAAATCGAAGCTGAAATGAAAATATTAATTTATATAAATACAAAAAAAATTCATGGCATTAAATACAACAGATTTTTTTACCCATATCTCTGCCCAAGCTCTATCTTTGACCTCATGTGGCAAATGTCTCCACGACAGCGGGCTGACGGGAATGATGTCGGAGTATTTGGCAAGCGTCGCCATAAAACTCCGACATTGCTGCCCTGTTTTCTCAACCATCTGATTGTCTTCATTATATTCCACCATAACCTGTGTGCGACGGTTCCACACCGAACGCATGCGTGTACGGCCCCGCCCCCGCCTCCTGTCAGTAGATGTATCTGTCATGAAAGAAAAACAAATATTTTATCAAAACATGTTATAATGAAAATAAATATTGCTATAAAAATTTGATAGGGTTTTATAAATATACCTGTGCTAGTCTGATCAATGAGTGGCGCCGGATCCACAGAACCTGATGGAACACCCTCTGGTGGAACAGGAGTCGAAGACGATGGAATATAAAAGCTCTGAGAGACAGAAGTAGAAGGAAAAGAAGATGAAACAACTGTATGACCTAATGCTGACTGGGGAGTGGGAATCATCATGGGATGTGAAAATGATGGGGCAGAAGATGCAGAAGGTAGCGAAAACATGGGAGGTCTAAATATCCCGTGTGTCCCTAACGACACACCGGGATCAGAATGTGGGAAGGCTGAAATGTCAGTGGGAGGGGCAGGGTCTAGTCGGGCATGCGCAGCTCTATGTCCACCTCTGGTACGAACCCTCCTTGTACCACCGGCCTGAGTACTAGGACCAGTACTAGGCTCCTCGTCGAATAACTGTCGACGTAATGGTGGATCCTACAAAAAAGTTTACAAAAAAAATTAATCACATGTCATTATTTATTCTGTAAATATATATATATATTTGAAATAAAGTACTCACTATAGGCACTAATGGTGGAATGCCCATCTCCTCCATCCGACGATTGTTCTCCGCCATTTTTTTTCTTCGTCTCTCTTCAATTGGCTTCATTTCCTGCATTGGAAAACAAATATGTAATTAATTAGAAAAAGAAAATTAATGTGTAAACCAAAAAACTAAATATATGAGGGAATGAGGGGATTCATTGGTAATTTAGCTATCAACTGTTTTATAAGAGCTTGAATGAATTTAATAAAACATACAAGTTGTAATGTTCACCAAGTTAGAAATATTGTTTGATTTGGTTTGAATACAATTCAATTCCAAATTAGAAAATGCAATTCAAATAAAATAGCAACCAACCTTAACAACCCAACTCGAGGTAAACCAAAAGAATTGAGAACATGGATGAATGATTCTATATATTTCCAACCACAACTTCAGGTTCACAATCAACTCTGACAATTGAGCTATTGGAGTCATCAAAAGAAATAAATGGATTGGTTCCAATGGCAATAGGGACAGTGTCAATTCCATCATCAGCATCATCAAAAATATGTCTTGGAATTACTTCAACTACGACACCAAATTCTGGTTGAAGTTGATCTTTGACATAAAAAACTTGTTTAGCCATTGATGCCAACACATATGGTTCTTCAGTTGCAAGAGTGCGGGTCATATTAATTACTCGAAATCCAAAATCATCAATAAATGTGCCATGTCTCGTCATCGAATCAAACCAATGGCATTTCATCATTGTGACTCGTCCATGAGAGTAATAATCCAATATTATTATTTTCTCAACGACTCCATAATAACCCACATTTTCAAGTCGCGGTCTACTATCTGATGCACTGGCATAACAATCTGTTGTGGCAGTAACCATAATACCATCATGTTGTGTTCTCATGTTTTTGGCTCGTTCAGTGACAATAAATCTGTACCCATTGATAACAATTGATTTACAGTCACGAACCACGGTATTAGGACCAAAAGCCAAAGCTCTTATTTCCTCAGAGACAAAGTCAGCAGACAAACTCAATACCTGCAATATAAATGACAGTTAAACTTAAGTAAATATTGAAATAATTAATTTAAACAGTAATATTTTTACCTTCAATTTTAACCAAGCAGAAAACTCTTTGCTATGCAAAGTCTCTCTCCTTCTCAAAGATAAAGAACGATGCTTCCTATTTATCATTGTTTTATGTTCCCTGTAGATAAAAAAATATGAATAGTTTAACAGATATATATGTAAGATATATACATATTCAATTTTGTTACCTGATATAGTCATCGAACAAATCACAGTTGAACAAAACTGTGCGATGTGCCATCTCCCGCTCTTCATGGCTTAATGTCTTCAATGTATATGATCCAGGAATTCCTCCTGTTTGAGGAAGTGATGGAAAACTGGGTTCAATTTGCTCATATTGTTCTTCTTCATTTCTCATTGGTCTGTTCATTCTTGTAGTAATATCAGACAAATACATTGAACAGAAATCCATACATTCTTGAGCTAAGTAACCGTTCACGATAGAACCTTCGGGATGATTCTTGTTTCGAACATAAGACTTTAATGTGAACATATTTCTTTCAGTTGGATACATCCAACGAAAAGAAACAGGTCCTCCGAGAAGTATTTCAGTTGGAATATGGACAGTCAGATGCAGCATGCATGTGAAAAATGATGGGGGAAATATTTTCTCCAACTCACACAAAATTAATGGGGCATCTGTCAACATTTTTTGCAAGAAAGACTTGGACAACTTCTTAGCACAAAGATCTCTAAACAAATGGCACAACCGAATAACACCCACCCTTACATTATTGGACAAAAGATGACGGATTGCTATTGGAAGCAACTCATGCAGTAGAACGTGATAATCATGAGTCTTCAAAGATTTTAGCTTCAACTCTCTTCTATTGACCCGTTTAGATATGTTGCTTGAATAGCCATCAGGAACTCTAATAGTCTCTAATACTTCCAAAAATTGTTTTTTTTCAGTAGGTGTCATCACATAAGAATCACATGGAAGTTGCCATTTATTTTCACTGATACGCACAGGATGCAATTCTGGTCTGATGCCCCAATCCACCAAGTCACGTCGAGATCGTAAATCATCTTTTGTCTTCCCCTTGACATTTAGAAGAACTGAAAGCAACATTTCACATATATTCTTTTCAATATGCATTACGTCTAAGCAATGACGTAGCAAATTGGTTGACCAATAAGGCAAATCAAAAAAGATACTCCTCTTCCTCCAATTGTAACAGGTTTCTGTGGAAACATTCTTTCTCTTTCCAGATTTCATTTGACCCTTCCCAAACGAAAAACTGAAATCTTTCAATTCATTAAGCACATCAGTTCCAGACATACGCTGAGGTGGATCATCGGTCAATATAGTATTATCAAATCTTCGACGATTCATTCTATATGGATGATCCTTTGGCAAAAATCGTCGATGTCCCATAAAACTGAAACTACAACGATGTTTCAGTCTTCTGGATCGTGTATTCTTCATACAAACTGGACATGACAGTTTCCCCTTCGTGCTCCATCCAGACATCATTGCATAAGCCGGAAAATCATTGATTGTCCACATAAGCGCAGCGCGCATCTGAAATATGTCTTTCGAACATGCATCGTATGTGCGCACACCCACATCCCAAAGAAGCTTCAACTCTTTTATTAAAGGTTGCATGTATACATCAATATCAATGCCGGGATCAGAAGGACCAGATATGAGTATACTCATGAAAGTGAAAGATTTTTTCATACACAACCATGGGGGAAGATTATAAATGTGCATAAAAACGGGCCATGTGCTGTGCGAAGTAAGCATCTGCCCAAACGGATTAAAACCGTCGCATGAAAGACCCAACCTCACATTACGCACGTCAGCTGCAAAATCAGGATGTCGAGCATCAAATCTCTTCCATGCAAATCCATCTGCAGGATGAACCAACTCATCATCATTCTTCTTTCTCTCGGTATCATGCCATCTCATTTTTATTGATATGTCATCAGACATAAAAAGATTCTGGAGTCTGGGGATCAATGGAAAGTGCCACATTACTTTCTGTGGAACGCGAGATGGTGTTCCATCAGATTTTGACTTCCAGCGGGACGTGCCACATTTTATACATTCATTTCGTTCAGCGGTTTCCTCCCAGAATAAACTGCAATCTTTCGGGCAAGCATGAATTTTGTTTCTTGAAAATCCAAGTTCCTCAACTAACTTCCATGCCATATAGTGGTTTGAGGGAATATCTGCATCATCTGGAAGTAAATCCTTCAAGAGGGTAAGAATGTAATCGATTGCTGTATTAGAAATCCCATACATAGTTTTCCCATGAAATAATCGGATTAAAAATTCCAGCTTTTTCATTTTATCGCATTGTCGATATACTGGAGTCGTGGCAGCATCATTCAATTTTTTCACCCTATCAATATCATCATTTTCACTAGATGCATCAGCTGTCCTCATATCGAAGTCTTCTTGAGTCGAAATCCTTTCTTTTTCATGATGACGAATAAACGGAAACCGATCATCTAACAAATTCTCCATTCCAGTCTTTTCATTTCGATCATCACCAATTTGAGATTTCGTTTTCTCCCCATTGTGATACCACAGAAAGTAGTTTGCTTGAAACCCATTTTTGGTTATGTGGTAGCTGACTTCTTCACGGCTCAACCAAGGTCTACCAACACAATTGGAACATGGGCAGTGTATGCGACCACTATCTGAAGCATTGTGAAATGCAAAATCTATAAAGCTCTCCAAATTGTTTTGAAAATCGTCTGAGATCCGATCGGTTTCATACATCCAACTTCTGTCCATTCTGTAAAAAGAATTTATATAAGTCATTTTGTCATAAACAATTCAATAGGCATTAACTATAATAGAAAATACATTTAAGTAAACGATAAAGGAAGAAAATAATCAAGGTATCAACTACACATGTCAAAAAAACATACAAATGTGTTATTGAAAAAATGTAAAACCAACAAGAACTTAATGTATTATATCACATAACAGCATGACTCATCCCATAACCATATTAGTAGGGTATCATGAACATGAATAACATCAACCTTGTGCCATCCTCCTACCCTACATGACCCCAACCACATGCCACATCTTATTATAGCCTTATCACATCACACCTCACCGAAAAACACTAGGGAAATCACAGTACATCTCACCTGAAGACACATGGACAATCACATCACATCTTGCCTAAAAACACATGGTCAATCACTTTTTAAGGAAGAGTAGGGAAGACATGGTAGCTATCCAAACATATAACCACCATCCTAGATATTAGAAAAAATACCCATAACTCAAAACCTCTGATCGTTGGTAAGTTTATCCAACTCTAGTTGGGAATGTGTAGAAATAACATAAAAATACATGATATATAGATAGCACAAAATACTCAACCTATGGGTTCACATTAACTACATAATCACACACTTCACTACTACCATAAAACACATAAACCACACCACCACCACACAAGACGCATATCATAGGAATATAATTCTACATTCAATAAGTCTATCTATGAAATTATCATAAGAATCCATGTATCAATTGGAATATAATTCTACATTCAATAAGTCTATCTATGGAATCCCTCCCTTGGATCCATGTATCACCAATGGCTTAATCAATATTGAAAGAAATGAGTCTATCCGTGGAATTCCACTGTGAATCCATTTATCACATAAAGCATATAAGTTAATAGAAACAAGATTATATACCTGACATCCTAATAGAATCCATGTATCACTATTTACTATTAATCATTTAATGAATTTCATTTCATTTAAACAATTCATTAAACATACCAAGGTCAAAAACAAAGGTATTTAATACAACTCACCTCAAAATGGCGACTCAATCAAATAAAATTCAAGCACTCACATGGGAATTTTTAATATAACACTCCTAACAAGACTATAAAGATATCACATGCATTAGTTATAATATATCTAACATGGTAACATAAAATATAAGTGTTAAAGGGGAATGAAAACCATAAAATACCCTTAATTAATTTAATTTACAATTCAATTCATAAATCGAACAATCAATTCGATTTATATAACCTTTCACAAATGACATCCCATGTTCAAAGGGTAAAATCCAAAAAGGAATTTTCAAGAAAACTCACCCTTAGGCGCCGGCAGTAGCTCCAAAATCGTCTAAACTGAAGGGAAAAATAAAAATAAGTTTCAATACTATCCAAACATTTGAATACCTTTTGAGATAAAGAAGAAGAATAACCTGAAGAAGAGCTTCAAGGTCCGGCCGGCAGTACTCCAAAATCGCCTGCTGCTGCTCCCGTTAGGGCTCTGTAACGCGAATGGGGGAGAGAACGGGCCGCTGGTGATTTGGGGAAAACCTTTGCCAACGGTTTTTTAAAACCGTTGGCATATCTCCCCGAAACAAGGCCTATCCCAACGGTTCCATAGAACCGTTGGGAAACACTCCCAAAACAAGGTTTTTCCCAACGGTTCCTAAGGAACCGTTGGGAAAAACTGGCCTACCCCAACGGTTTTAAGGAACCGTTGGGAAAAACTCCTCAAAACTAGGCCTATCCCAACGGTTCCCTAGAACCGTTGGGAAAAACTCCCCCAAAACCAATCTACCCCAACGGTTCTAAGAAACCGTTGGGAAAAAACTCTATTTTATCATTTACCAACGGTTTGATAGAACCGTTGGTATGTAACCGTGGGGAAAAACCCACATTCCAGTAGTGAGGGGCCGGAAATACAAGCCCAACTGTAAAGTACAACTGAAAAGTAAAGTACAGAAACTGAAGAAAAGTCGGCGGCCTCGTGTCGTCCACTGGCAATCCCACCTGAAGGGTGGGTACAGATAGCCTCCAAGCTCCTCGGGTCCCACGTCCGCTCCGTGCACGTCCCGACCAGTGGTCCACCTCCAGGTACCGTCCTGCTTCACGCCCCAACCGTGATCAGCGCTGTCCGTCGTCTGCAACCAACACAACAAGGTGCGGGCATAGCCCGTGCAGGGGTGAGTACAACTACTCAGTAAGGACCCCGAGACCCCCGAAGGTCTCCCGAAATCCACAAAGGATATAGCACAAAAGAAAGATGCAATCACGAAGTAACATCTGACTCGACTTAGGTATATGCCCATACATATACCTAAGTCCCCAATTCTAGCTCTGCTCACGAGCTCAAGAACAACTCAATCCACAAAGGAAAGCAAGGCTCAAATCCACAAGGAGAGTAACATAAGATTCAGCTCAACCAGGTATACTATTTCAGATGACGTCAAAGATGATCACTGATCCATCTAAGTCGTCGGACCCACGAAGGATCGATAGGTACTAACCCCCGCAGAAGACCCACACAGGATCGGGCTCACACAGAACCTGTAGGCAGTGGCTCACACAGAACCGGTAGTAAGGACCCACATAGGATCGGGCTCACACAGAACCTGTAGCACTGATCCACGTGGGATCGCTGAGTGCAGTAGTCGACGCAGTCCACTGAGGATCTCTGCACAGTCGTCGCCGCAGTCCACGAAGGATCTCTGCTCTGCCGTCGTCGCAGTCCACGGAGGATCTCTGCTCTGCCGTCGTCGCAGTCCACGAAGGATCTCTGCTCTGCCGTCGAAGTCACAGCCAGCGCTAGGGTTCCCGCACAAAGCGAGCTCGTTTAGGAGGGTCCGCTCCATGAGCCGAGAGGCTGATACATCAACTGACACGTAGTCCGAAGTTGATGTATCCAAAAGTTCCGTATCGACAACAGGATCTCAACGCAACAGACGGCGCGTCAATCGGACGCCCGGTCTGAGAGTTATTGGCATTTTCGTCCCAGGGGCCCGGTCGGTTTTTAGGGCAAAACCAACCCGACCGTACTCCGCCTGTATCCGATCCTCGGGCGGAGTATGCCAAAAGTTCCGTCTCACTTAGAGGAAACTACCACAGCTGACGGTACGTCGATCGGACGTCCGTAGCTCAAGTTATGAGCGTTTCTGCTCCGAGGGCCCGGTTGGTTTCGTGTACGAACCAACCCGGCCGAACCCAAAGTCTTCCGAAACCTTGAGTATAATATACCGAAACGACCGTCTCGATCCAAGGATCGCGTAGCCGCTGACGGTTCGTCAATCGGAGGTCCCATGCCCAAGATATGGGCGAAAGACCGAAGAGGGCCCGAAACGGGGGTTCTGGGCCCGGGGCGACCCGGCCCGAACCCCCCCCTGGGGTCGGCCGAACCGGGTCGGCCCGACCCGGCCCGAACCGGCTCGGCCGGGTCCGGTCCGGCCTGGGCGCGGCCCGGCCGACCGGACCGGCCGGCTCGGCTTCGGCCGAGCGGCCGAAGATTGCCGCGGGCTTGACCCGCGGCTGGAGAGAATCGCGGCCCCGCGGGGGGCCGCCGCGTCCGTTCCCGGTTCCGCGCGGCCGCGGCTTCAGCCGCGGCGGAAGTTCTCCACGGCGGCGCGCCGGGCGCCGCCGCCGCCTTCCGCGGGCCGCCGGAGATGCTCCGGTGGCCCGATTCCTTTCCCGTCTGCGCCGTTACTCCTCCCGGGACGCGTCCTTCACTGCGGAATCAACAGATCGCCCCTGCCGCGCGGTTCGTCGTCCGCCATATCCGCACAACAAAAGAGATCGGCGGAGGGTTGCCGGGTCTTGTTCGTTAGACCCGCACCCTCCGCGTTAGTCATAAACGTCACCGGGAGGGAAAATCAACAACAATTTTAATTAAATTAAAATTGTCGGAGATTATGTTCTTTACTTAAAAAGAATAAACACGGGGAAAAAGATAAAACAATCCAACATCCCTTACCTTGTCGTCGTCGTCGGACGAGGGGTCGTCGCGGAATCGCTCGTCGCGGAGGAAGGAGATCGTCGCGTCGTCGCGGTATCCGGCGTCGCGTCGCCAATCTCCGGATCAAGAACAAACGGATTTAATTAATTAAATCCGTTGTTATTGAAATTTAAAAAGGGAGAAATAAAAGATTCGATTCTCACCTTTGTTGCCGATCGCACGTTCGCCGCGGAAGAAGAGGCACCGAAGAAGAAGAAGAAGAAGAAGGTCGCGGAAAAGTTGTCGACGTCGCGGATCGTGCGTCGTCGAATTCCGGTTCCGGCGTTCTTCGCGTTCTTCGCGTTCTTCGCGTTCTTCGCGTTCTTCGCGGAGAGGGTGGAGGCTCAGAGGAATAGCAATCCTCCAAAATAGACAAGTTTGTCTATTTTATTATTTTGCCAACAAACGTAAAACGCATAAGTAACGACCCAATTAATTCACGAAGAAACAGTCCATTTAATTCACGAAATAAACCGCCCAATTAAATGGTCTGTTAAGAATTAAAGAAAACTCGTCGGTTGACTTTTCAGTTACTTTGACGGGTTTTCGCGGGTGCGTTACTTAGCGAAAGAAACAGCGGGGCTCGTGCGGGTCCCACCGCACAAATATCCTACCAAGGGGTAGGATATTTATGGATAGCATCCTATCCAGTTCAACTCAGTTCAAGCCGCCTTTAAGTGACTTTAAGTGGCTTCCAAGCAGTTTAAGTGAAATAAAATAAAGTTGTCGCACAAACTTTATTTTATTTCTGACTTAAGCCGCAAAATTTAAAAACCACGTCTGAGCAAACGCAACTCCGGAAGAGGCGTTTCTAAGCAAATACCGGCGCTGCGATTTCATCGGTGCCCTCAGAATTTGATTCCGGGCACCGGTTCAAAAGATAGAAAAACCCGCTCGTCCGTTCACTGAACGTACCCGAGCCAAACTTCGGAAATTGATTCCGGGCACACCGGGCCTCGGAATCAGGTGCCGTCTGAAGCTGCGCTCTTGTAAAATTCCAAAGAAAATTAAGAAAAAAAGATTTCCTTGAAATTTGCGGGTCTTTACATTATGTTTCTCTATTACTAATTTGGATATAACTTCATCTTCAGTGATTAAGACCGTCCATGTTTGAGTGGAAATTTGGTTGAGATTAAATAAAGTTATTTTTCATATATATATTGTGCATTCATCATCAAAAATCCTACCAGATCATTGTGGAGTAATCTAGGCACCAATATTATTTAATATTCAAAAAAGTAAAATAAATAATCTTGCATTTCAATAACCTCAACATATCATCCTGGACATCCCTTTCAACCAATGATAATAATCTTGGAATCAATTTTTTTCATGAATATGGTGAACATTTCATTATGGAATTGAAGATCCGATTCTTATTCAACAATTTGAGTTCTGGAATACAATTGGTTCTCCATAAGATCCAATTTCGAATCATATTAAATGGAGATTACTTTAAAAAAACCAAGCTTCAAATAGTTTTCTATGGGTGATGATTTATCTTCTATGGTTATTATGTTTTTTGTAGTTGCTACTTTTCCTCGACACACTCCAATTCTGTTTTGATGAAATTGGGTTCATTTCACCCCCATCAACAGCTCTTATTGGTATCTGATTTGACCTATGAATTCCATAATTGTAGATATCAGTGTGGGGTTTCTTATTAATTTTCGGTGACAGTATACTTACGAATATGTTTCTCTTCAATCAATCAAAAATTAATAGCGGTTCAATGTATTTTTAGAGGTGGTACAGTGAAGATGGAGGAGGCACGATAGAGCTGTGAGAAGATATCGGTAGTGATGAAAGTGGACTGGTAGCATGGGTTGGTGGTAGAATATTCGTTAATAGAATCAAAGTAATAGGGGAAACAGAAAAGTAATAAGTTTCTGAGAGAAATAAAGGTGGAGGGGATGGAGGTAGCATGTAGAAGTAGCTGAAACAATGGATAGAAAACATTTATTCTAATGTTCATAGAATTTGGTGACGTGGTAGTGGTAGTGGTTACACCCAAGAGGTAGTGGATCCTAAAATAAAAAATTTCATAAAATGTGACACTCTTAAAAAATGATTTCAAATGAAAAATTATCAAAGAATTTTAAAAATTAAGAATTTAATTATATAAAAACTTTAATTAAAAAAAATCATTCCACATAAATTTTTCAAAATAAAGTAATATAATTTTTAAGATAATTAATTTTAACATTTGAAATATCAAACAAAAACCATCCAAAATTGATTTTAAAAACTATTCAAATGAAATTTCAAATTTTAATTATCTTGGAGAAAATATTGTTCTCAAAATATTTGGAAAATTAAATCAATATTTTAGTAATAAAAGAAACAAAAATAAATATTTTAAATAATATTTTTAATGACTAAAAAATTGAAATCTCAATTTATAAAAAGACATCAATTCTTCATTTCCAAAACCTTTCAACATAAAAAACTCATTTAATTTAATCAAAAGGATGTGATAAAATGTATCAAATAATTTCGACATAAAATAAAACCACATTTAAACAATTTTCTCCTGATAAATTAAATTTATTAAACTTATTTATTTTTAATGACTCCAACGTATTAATTTATAATCTTACCGATGCATAAAAACACCCCATAAATGAGGAAAATCATTAATCCATCAATTGTCAAGAATTTTGATCCCTCATATTTGAAATCACTCACTACCCACCTTCAATTCAAATACAGGTCCCAATTTTTGGAGTGAAATAGATTTGATAAAAGTGGAATCAGAGATTTAATAAGTATCACCTTTAATTATCAATCTCCCCTAGGTTCTAAAAATCAAATATCAGTTTAACATTTCATTGATATAACTCAAATTATTTTATTCTATATCATTTTCCATTTATTCATTTGGTTTTAATATTCTACTCACCTTAATAAACTCATTTTAGAAAAATGGAGAGTTCTTAAAGTTTCCTTAGCCATGTATTTGTGTGAATCACAAAGAAATGAACATATTGAATTTAAAAAAGATTTTATTTATTAAAACAACTCACATAGTTCCTAATGTATCATAGATTTAACATGGGATACAAGTATACAAATTTATAAAAATTTCATAATACTTTTACGAGTATCATTTTAGTTGACTTTCTAAGGACTTTTTCTTCAAAAAAAGTTGGGTCCCCTAGGTTAAAGCTCAAACATCTAGTTTAATCGAGTTCTAACTCTAACTCCACCAGAATTAATCCTATCACACTCACTTTCCTTATTATTAAAATTTGTTATCATAAACATAGTGGGTAACTTATACTAAAAATCAATAAATTTTAGCAGTTTTAGAATCAATAAAACCCCTCAATCCAATATGAAATTTTTCCCTTAGATTGGATACATTGATTTGTTATTTTTCTAACTTAGGCATATAACAAAACACTAATTCTATTTACAAGAAAAAAATATATTGTATGCATAAAATGGAGAAAAATTTTATTTGATAAATTTTTGGGGGTTTTTGATGTGTGTATTATTGAATAAAAGAGATGGAATAATTAAATACCCCTCTCCCCACATCTATAACCTAAGGTGGGAGAACATTTTATAACATTTATGTCAAAACAGGTTTTCAATTTTCAGTAGTTCAAAAAAAATGTCATAGTTTATAGTGAATTTAAAAAAACACCTCTTCACACAACAAAAGTAATTTTTAAAAATTTTATGGTTTTTATTATTATACATAGACACAAGAATCCACAATTCAGTTAAAAAATAAAAATAAACATTATTTTATAACACAAGTACCATGTTAAATCCCATGGAATTTTATTGGTGTAAGAATATTTTGATTGTTTTATCAATTTTAGTTTTAATACTATAGATATAAGAAAACTAATCACACGAATAAGAAAATAGATCATTAAAACACTACTTAAAATAAAAATTGGACTCACCCCCACTTAATCTTAGACGACATTCAATATGAATGGAAATAATTAAAAGTAAAAATACTATGGTGTAGAGGCTTCTAAAATTTGTTCTTAACCAACCTATAACTCCCTTTCATTTATTTTTATAAGATCTTTGGGTGATACATTCATGTACCTAAATGTTGTAATAAAAATAAATATTGAAGTTAATCTTTTAAAATTCAAAGTTTAATGTAACCAAGTCTTAGTTAGGGAGTATTGATCCAAAAATATCTTATTATAGCTCCTATTGGACTTTATTGGGTTCTTTTTGATAGTAACACAAATTATGGTTGTACTAGATGTTTAATTATGATTAGAAAAAATAAATCACATTAAACAAACAAAATTAAAATGAAATAAAAAAACACACAAGACAATCTTGGGATAACCCCCGAGGGGTACTGCTTTAGATTTTCCACAATTGGATAGTTTTTAGGTCAACCCTAATCTAATTGAAGTTTTGGATTCTTCCTTAAAAATCACTTGATTCTCTTCCCACAATTTTTATTTCATTTCAATTTTTAGAGTACCATCTATACATATTCAAAACAATCCCACTTTTTGATGTACAAATATTACCAGATAGTGGAGGGGAAACTAAGATATAATAGTACATTCAATATTATTTAGCTTAAGTGTTAGAGTGCAGAGGTTATGGGAATTAAAATCTTGGATGTGACTTGTCCTATATTTAAATCCATTCAATGAACTCTTTTTTACCACAAAAAAAATTGGGTCAAAATACTCTTTAACACCCATGAATGATTAAAACACCTCCTCATTTTAATATTATCCCCTAAATTTGAAATTTCTACATCAAAAGTAAATTTAAATACTTTTATGTTAGGTGTAAATTTTTTTCCTTCAAGGATATTCAAGAGATCAGAAGGCTAAGAGGATGCTTCAATACCTACACATGGATAATCAATTTAAAAAAATCTTCCCTAACAAAAATATAAATTGAAAACACAAGTTTTCACATCAATTAGTGATCTCCCTACATTTGTTCATATAACTTTAGTTTAAAATGGAATAGTGACCCTAGTGGTATGCATTTTTATTAATTTATGTAGTCATTCTCCTAAACCCAATTCTCAAAGTAAACCACATCAGTTGATATATCCTCTAAAGAAGAAGTGATAGTTTCTTGAACTATTAAAACCTATATAGAAATTGAAAAATAATTAGATAAATCCGTATATAAGAAATAATTCTCATAGAAAGTAAAAACAGATTTATCTTCCATAATAGAACCATATTTTAAAATATCTATAGGACCCTCCTCTTGAAATCTATCAAAATGGTACCCAATAAGTTGAATTTTTAGTTTAATCTTGGAATTGGAGGAAATATTATATTCAAATGTGGTTGTCTCCAGATCATCATAAAATTTAATTTTCATATTCATGTACAAAAATTTGGTGAGGGGTTTCCCTATTCCTAAAGTCCTATTAGGTTAATTAGGATGCTCATAGGAATTCCATAAGTGACTCAATAGCCTCCATATTCTTCATTGGAGGCAGCTGATGTATTTTCCTAGATTTCAAGTTCACTGAATATTCTAGAGCCTATGAATATTCTTGAACCCCATATTTTTTTGAAAGAAAAAATATTTAATAATATACTTTTCAATAATGGTTGTTTGTTTTTTCGTTATTATTTTTTAGTAGTAAACTTTTATGATAAAAATTTCAGGAAACCACTATGAAAAACATTTTTCCCCAATATTGACGATTTTTTGATAGCCTTATTATTTAAACTATCAATGCCAGATTTATAATCTCCCTATAAATTTAATAATGGATAACCTCAGGATCTCTATCAAGGAGGTAGTGTCGAATTCCATAATAGTATTTCAAAAAAATATTTGTGTATTTTTAAATGTATTGAAATAAGGAAATGAAAACAAAATGATACAATGGTAGATAGAGTGTTGAAATAGTTAATGGAAATAATACACTGAAACAACAAGAATATGGATGCAAGAACATAAGTAATAACAACAACCAAGGAGTTGAAGAGAAAAAGCGTGATTAAAAGAAAAAGGAAAGATAAAATTTGATCTGCTCTTAATTGTATATCATTGATATTATAAGTAAAAAAAACCATCAACTCCCACCCTCCATCAATGTAGTATTGATGCATTAGATCAAACAATTATCTCACTTAAATAGTGAACACTCAAAATTAGAAGTTCTTTAGTGATTAATAGTTCGTCTATAATGAAAAGTAAACTATCAAACAGACTTATTATGGTTAGGAAATCTCATAGGAAAAATAATACTTATTTGGTCATAATATCACACAAACAAATAAACTTACTATAGAATGTGAAATGAGATAGTAATATGAAAAGGAAGTGTATGAAACCATTCCTTAGAAAGAGTGTGATCTTGAAACTTCTAAAATACTAATCAAAATCAGCTAAGGGTGAGGAAGAGGTGATGAGGATTAGAAAAAAGATCATATCTTTAGGGATCATTGATTTTCATATCCGAGATCCAGCCCCATGAACCATATATTCAGATCTAGAGTCTTAAGATCAAAACAATCATGGAAAAGAAGAAAAAAATTATTTAAAAAACTGGAAAATAAAGTTACAGAATGAGAGAAATGGAAGAAGAGGAATTTGATAATTCAAGACAAGTCTCATAGGTCAAGAGTAAAATTATAGAGTGAGGAGTGGTCCTCTTATTCTATATTAAAAAAGGGGATGAACTGATCTAACTGTTAGGTCATTAATGTGGAATTATCCCAAGTGTCTATCATCCACTCCTAGTGAAGTCCCATTGCAGTTAGGAAAATTCCTCAAACAATGGCCAACATCCCCACATGATCATCATAGACGTGGTGGGATCTCTCTGTCATTTTATAACTCATTAAACCTTCAAGTAACCTATAGATTCTTTACGACACTTTTTGAATTTTCCAATTCATTATATCACTTTATAATTTCCCTTATTATTATTATGTTTCAATTTATAATTGTAGGGATCTATATTAAAATGGTAGCAACCATAACCCCAGTATCCAAGAATCATTATCTACTTTATTACATTGTAAAATATTCAGGGAATCAAATCCAGAAAGACTAAATAGTTTAGTTGTATTAGAAAACTAGATACATATTTTAAATTCATGCTATATTTTAAAAAATACAATACAAAAAGAAATTTCTTTGATAATTCCATTTATCCTCTTAGTTTGTCCTTTTATATAAATCCCAAAACACTTTCTCACATCCTAGGGAAAATAAAAATATAAGAAAGGGGTGAGCTCAGAAGCCCATAAAGGGTAAGCATATAGAAGATGTTATGAATACATAATTCATAATAAATATAGAAAGGTGAATAACTGGAAAACATTTAATTTTATCAATAACTTGAGTATAATATGACAATAATAAATTACTGTAAAATAATGAAATCTAAATAATCAAAAGGGAAAGAAACATAAACATGGATATTCTAAATAATCGAATAATAACATAGAATATCAATACTTGAATTCATAATGATTTAATGAGTTATTATATACATATAAAATATATCATCAATGCCATATTACAAAAAAATATAATAAAACCCAATATATATTTTCTCATGACACCTACCAATGCATTGGTGGGCTATAGTGAGACCCTCCCAGTTCTTACTAACTCCAACCCATTCATCACAAGAAATGGGTGAAACATAATGTGCAAAAACATCCATATTTCAACTAGAATATAAAATGTAAATAATTTCCTCCATCAGTAAACACAATCATAAACCATCAATATTAAAGTAAATGGTATCAATACAACATATCCCCGAATGTTTATATGTAAAATAAAGGATTTTTTTATTAATAGAATCACCATAAAAATATATTTATAAAAATTGTTGAGGAAAATATCCTTTTAATTTAAAAAATCACATTTAAAAAAAATTTAAAAAAATATATAAAAAATTATTTGGAAGTAAACATTGAAACGTATAAATTATGTTTAAAAGAATGTATTGTTCATGAAGACAGAGTATTTTGTACATTCTAAGAACATTAAATAATATTCCTTTTACGTTTTCGATAAATAAAAATCAGGACATGTTTTGAAAATTCCATGAATATTCCTTTCTAATCGTTTTGTTAAAAGTTAAATAAGGTAAAAATTTATTTAATAAATCATTTGGAAAAGGTTAGTTTTTTAATTTTTTTTAAAGAAAACATGGTGTTGGTAGAAAAATTATTTCTGACTGAAGGGAGAAATGACATATGATTTTATTACAAAACATTTATAAATAATTTTAAAAAAATATTTTAGAAATTTGGTATTATTAGGTGAATAGGATCACGAATAACCATATGATAATAAAAATAAATGTTTTATTAAACCATAATCAAATAATTTTCTTCAATGTAATTTCAATTATAAAAAATCTTGATTAAAATGATATTGTGAAATAAACCCTTGCAAAGATCAAAATATTGAAGTGAGAATAAATAAATGAATCAATTATGAGTATTAAATAAAAATAAAAATGAATCAATTAGAAATATAACATAATATTGGCATAATATATAACACAAAAAATATTATAATATCAATTAAAATGATGAATTAATATAACCTAATGAAAATAAATTGAGTTGTTAAATTCTTTACCACTTGGTAACATTTATATAAAAACCCATTGGATGAAATTATTAAAATAAAAACTTAAAATACCATGAATTATTAAGGAATCATGATATTAAATTCCAATGTGAAGGTATATATTCTATATAATAGAAATTTGGTGCATAAAATTACAATATTCCTCAATGAAGGGAAATTGAGAAGAAGTCCCTTACCCCACACTTCATTTTGATAGAACTTGTTTTAACCGCTTGAATAGTGATTTTTAAATTGTTTTCAACTTATAAAATTACAATATTAATATCTTTAATATCATATATTATCCTTTTATAATATCTTATCACCCATTTGTTAATAATCATTCATTTTTTTGATTGTTTTCGGTGTTAATTACCTTATCTTCTCATTCCTGATTTTTCATGAAATTTACAGTTATTGTCCATATTATATAGTCCCATCATATAAAAAATAATAATAACAAAATAATTATCATATTTATAAAATAATTATAGTTTTATGACTAATCATTAAATATGGTTTTTAAAAATGAAGTAAGTTACGATCATGGAGATGGTAGATCGTGCCTACACATAAGTAACATTTCTATTTTTCAACCATATTTATGGAAGAGAGGTAAGTAACATTATATCTTTATATAATGGTAATAATATAATAAATAAAATATTATTTATTTAAATATAATTTTATATATCTTCCATGTGTTATGGTGATGAAAAATGGGTCACATCTCTCCATTAAAGTGGTAGTCCACTCATACATGGAAGATGTTATCATCTTTAAGTGAGTGAAAAGGTAAGATATAAAATGATATATTATATTTTAAGAGTTATAAATATTTCATGAATATAATAATTATTTAATTTATTTTACATAACATCATTAAATTTATTCTTATTACCTTCCATGTAAAGCATTAGTGGAAAATAAACCACATCGCCTTGCGAGGTGGCAGTCTTCCATATAGACGAGCAATGTTATCATATCCTAAATAAAATAGAAATTAAAAAGTTATATATTATAGAATGACTCCATGAGTGTAATTATGTAATAAGTATCTTTTATATACTTTAGATACATTATCATACCCCACCATGAAAGGTGGCAATGGAAAAATGAATGACATCGATTCATGAGGAATTTGTCTACGTACACACAAATGATGATTCCATAACACATTTGATGGAAGTGGAGATGGTTTTGGGTATTGATATTAAAATAAAAAAATCAGTATATTTAATATACTTTCTTTATTAAATCATTATGGTTTAATTATAATTGTAGGTGGTGGAGGAATAAATAAAATAGAAACACTCGATAAAGAATGTTACCTCTTCATCGAGTAACCACCTTAGGATTTCACCAAAATCCTTCCAATGTTTTATTTACGAAAAAAGAACATATAGATATTAGAGGGAATTATGGAAGTGATTTGGGACAGTATTTTCTGATCTAAAAGTGTTTTATGGTGTGGAGAAGAGAGGTTAGTGGGTGACCTTTAATAAGTAAGGGGAGTGGTTCACCTATAATGTTCTGAAAGAAAAAAGAGTACCCTTAGTTTTCAAATAAAAAGGGTCAAAAATAGAGTATTATCAAGATTTATACTTTTAGGGTATAAATATAGCCATTAAATATATTTTTAACTAGTTTTTTGGTCATTTTAATCATTATATTTTTAGTTTAACCTTTGGTAAACCCATTTTACCTTAAACATGGTAAATATTTTTTACTATTTTTAAAATTAATTTTGGTAAAAAATTAATATAAAATTGTTATATAATATAAATTATTCAAATTCAAATATTAAATACATTTTTCTAAATTCCATTCACAAAATTATAAAAATTTATTTTAAAATTAATCTCGCAAATGAGATGAGAAAAAGGGTTTTAAAAGAGAAAATGTTTAAAATTTTATAAGATTATTATATCAAAATTATAAATTAAAATAGTAAAAATGACCTATATTAGTTATATTATAATATAATTGAACAAATTTTACTTTAAAACCAATTTAAAATATAATTTGTGTTTATAAATGATTTAAAAAATCGACATATTTTAATTAACATTTATTATCTTTCAATATTCATTCGAAAATTAATCCTTTCAAAAATAAATAAATAAAATAACCATAAGAGAATTTTGATATTATGATTTAAAAAAAATAATTTAATTTAATCATATAAATTTTCTAAAAGTTTTAAAAATTAATTATGAATTATTTTAAAAAAACACGACTAAACCATATTTTAGAGAAAATACTTTTTTTTAAAAGTCATTTATTTTTTCATTTAAATATTTCTTAATTTATTTATAATCAATATATAGCCCTAATTTTAATAATTTATTTATTATTATTCATACCGTTCAATTTAATTGTTAGATTATAATGGTATAATATATTATGGTTATTTTTGACTCGGGGTTGCATATTCTGTAATCCATCGATTAAATTAAATTTAAGAAAATATATTTCTTAGGTTATTTAAGATCATTGTTTCATGTCACATATTATATTAAAAACAATGTTCTTCATTTAAAATATTAGAGTATTACATTATACCAAACTTAAATAAATTTCATCCTCATATTTTAAACTTGATCTCGGTAATCAAGGATTTTTCATTTGGAGATTCCATTTTTAAAAACCCACATCCTAATGGGGTTAATAAAATATCCTCTTAAAAATAGTAATATTATTTAAAAGGTCATATAGAATAACACATAACTAGGTTTCCAAGTAGGATAAAATTGGTTTCAAGTGATGATATGCACATGGAAGAAAAGTGTACAAAATTATAGAGTCTGATATAGGTCATTTATCTGAAGAAGGTTGGTGATCTAAAGAATGATAATGATGAAATATAAGAGATGATTTAAAAGAACATTTGATTCATCAGATATGAAGGTAAATGGATAATTTTTTTATTTTAAGATATTTTATATAAATTTAAGGAATTATTTTACTGTGTATGAATATATGGAAATATACTTACATGATATGTTTCTATTTCATAAGAACAATTTCATCTTTTGGTAGTTGTTTGATAAATTTTCAATTCATCACTTACACTAATTAATGAATATCCAAAAATGAATTTCTTTCCTAAATCACTAAAATTCACTTTTAATAGATTAAAAGAACCATAATAGAATAATAATTCATTCTATTGATCTTTAGTTATTAATATAAAAAAATTCATTGTACATGTTATCCTATATAGATAATTTTTTATATGGAGAAACAATACATTAGTCTCTAAAACCACAACGAAAGTTAAAATTAAACCATTTCATAAATGTTTCACCTTATTATCCTTCTAAATAGTTATGATCTAGAACATTATAAATAATGTCACTAAAATTACAAAATGAACTTATCATTAATCCCCCAAACCACTTGAAGTAGCTCTTAATTGTCACATACCAAACATGTGAATACCTTCATCATGTATTCTCTTGAAACACTATTATTGTAACATATCATTAATTTTTTATGCGTTTTAACCCATTTATATGAGTACCCAATGTTTTTATATCTTTGTGGGTTGTTTTGGGTATTTTATTAAATCCTTTTTGAAGTATTCTAGGGATTTTCAAGGATTGTGAATGGTTTGCACATGGTTAAAAAATCTGTGAAACACGTTGCAAGGATTTCACATGGTTCAAGATAAGTGTGAAACTATTTAATAGTTATTTAATGGTTTTTTCTTATTTTAATGAATGTGTGTAACATTTTTCATGGTTTCTTCATGGTTTAAACAAATAGTGAATCCTATTGCATGGTTTGCGCATTGTAAGTACAAAACCGCGCGACTTTGCCTAGAAAACCATGCACATGATAATTAATGTTACCAAAAATGTAATTAAAATCTCGAAACCCAAATAAAGTACCCCAAACTCCTCCCACTCAATAATAATATGATCCTTAGTGTTTGGGAGTCCTCTAATGCCATTTGTTCTCCCGAAACCTCATATCATGACAGATCAAAGTGAAAATCAAAGAAGAGATATTTTCTTTCAGTGAGTTATTTTTTACACAATCTTGGATCTCCTTTATCATCTTGAATACTTGTTTCTAAAGGGTTTTAAATATGTGAGATTTTTTTATATTGATTGATTGATTTAGAATTGAAGATCTAGGATATTCTCTATCTACTGTAATGATCTGTCTTCTTAGATATGGTGATCACTATCGAATGTGACACATCTTGGATTCATTACAGTTTGATTTCTTATTTTCCAAATTGGTGTTTCTTTTCCTTTCCTTCATTTTTTGATTCATTTTTTCGTGATAAATTCATGGATGTGTGTTTCTTAATTTCTAACACATGTTATATGAGTATCTTCTATTTAATTCTTCATAAATTATTCTTTGGCTAATATTACTTTAAATTAAACCTGGTATGATTTAAATGGATTTTATTTTGATCTCTCACAATATTTCATGAATTGTTTAAGTTTTATGTGTTTTTTTTGTTCTCAAATAACCTTTAAATGGTTGTTTTGGTGAAAATGAGGACTTTAGACCATGTTTGGATTTATCAAATGGGATTCCTTTATTTTAATGAAATGAAATGATTTTTTTTTAAAATGAAATGCCCATCATTGATTTAGTACTAGATCCCATGAAAAAAATTAGGTATTTAGTGTGTTAATTTTATATCACCATATGATTTTACAATATTATAAAAAAATAATTCAACACATCACATCCCCGACAGGATGGAGATTAATTCACCTTTGGCCATACCAAAGGGACGTGTGTATACCCATATTGTCATGTCACCTTTAGTGTGTGGAGTTGTTTAGCCTAGATATACCATACCTTCTTAGTCATATGAAAATTTGAATTTATTTTTTATATTTGAAATATATTCCATTTTCATTGTGATTTTTTTACATTCCTTAGCAATTTATGTAAACTACTTTTACCCATAATATCCATATATTTTATCTTGATACATGACAACATTTTTTATCACCATTAGGCACTAGAGTTTCCTTGTTTGCTTCATTTTTTTCTATTATTCACCATGAATCTATTATATTAAATCTTATTCATATTTAAATATCTTATTCATATTCTCATATTTTCTTTATTATTTGACTTTATCTTGTAAAATGATTTTCAAGAAAATATTTGTTTTATAAAAGGTGAAATGTCATCTTTTACAGGTTTAATTTAAAAAATGAATTTTAAATGTTTAAAAATATATTTTTAAAATATCCTAACAATCTCTCATTTTTAGTCTTATTTTTTCATTGTTTAATTGAACAATAAAGTAATTGCATAGAATATTTGGTGGAATCCTTTTGGGCTGCTTAGCTCACACCCCAATTGTATGTTTTGGTGTTTTTAACGCATTATTATCATATTGAAGGTTTTTGTGATCACACATTACTTTATGGGTTCATGCTTGGGTGACCAAGGGTGGGTGACTTGGGAAATGGTTAGTAGTCGTGGACCACCATGAGATGAGTTTTAGTGGCTATGTTCTACTTTCAGTTTCCTTAGTGTCTCCATGTACTTGATATTTATGTATTGATTGATATATATATATATATATAATGATGTTTACACATTATACACTATTATTGTAATATTTTGTGGGTGAAATCGTTCCCATTAGTTATTTATAGATTCCCATGTGCTTGTCGCTAGGTCGTGGAGATCAGAAACACTCTTCAAGATAATTGTGAATGAGTTAAGTTATCAGTTTAGATGGTATCCAAAGTTAGTTTTTTAAAAAGGGTATTAGAGGGATGTTTTCCATAAAGGGAGTTACTTAACATTTAAGTCCTTATGTTATTTTCAGTGAGTCATGGTAGAAAGAATATTAAGAATGTGTCAGGACTCAATAGTTAGTCTGTGAGAGGGTGCTTGATCACCCCCCTTCATGGTGATACTTGAGTTACTAGATATATTGGGATTTGAGTCTTTATTTTGAGTTATTATATTTTTAATGATAAATTATATTTATATTCCCAATGAATCTACCTTTGATTTTGGGAATATCTTATGAGTTTTTGAACCAAAATGGAAGGGCAACCAAGCTGGCACTATTTTTTCATAGTCTTGTAAAATGTGAGAAATCTATGTGGATGATCTAGAAATCAATCCACGAATACTTGTGAGAATGGTGTGTGGATTTCCTATCCATATAACCAAGCCTCTTACTATTTTAACTTGGTTCTAAACTCTAATCATTATCTATTTTATTACAAGTGACTTCAATTATGTGAGGTCAGTTATGTTGGTTATGGATATGGGTTGTTTTGTGATCTCATTTGGTTGATTCAAATTTAATCCCTTGTTATTAATTTTAAATATTGTATGAAAACTAAATTGTGTCTTAAAAAAAGTTTTGGTATGTTATTTGAGAAATTTTTTCTATTTTCAATATGTGAGCTTTATGAAATGTTTGTTTTGAAGAATAATTATAAATGATTATTATGTGATGTGGTAAAACAATATTTTAAGAATAAATTTTGGTTTGTAGTGGATTTAAATGGAATTGGTTTTGTTAATTATAAATTGGTATTTTTTTGAAACCAATGATTAATTTATATTTACTAGTAAATAGTTTTTAAAAATAAAATTGATTTATAGAATTATTTATCATTTTGAAGTGAAAGTGTAATGTTTTATGAATGGTGAAATATTTTGTGTTGTGAAATCAATTATATTTTATTAAAGTGGGTTTTAATTTTGTTTAGAAACATTTTTGATAATTTTTAGTTTTCTTTGATTATTGAGTTTATATTACTATGTTTTTTAATGTTTTGAAATGTCTCCCATAAACTCCTTCAAGAGAGATAGAATGTTGGTCCAATAGTCTAATCCTCAAGGTAAATCCTCACATCATCCAATAGTGGAATCCCTTGTCAATAACTCAACCCAAAATTCATATCGAGTGATGTATCTAGACACTTCCAACCATTTGAACCCCATCCATGAATTCCTATATTTTTAGACACCTTATTTTAAAGGTGAATGAGGTTCTATTGAGGCATTGGAGTGGTATGAAGAATTTAATGTGATATTTAATACTCACAAGACATCTGAATCTCTAAAGGTCAATTATATCCACTCTTTATTTGAGGGACCCGACCAAGAGGAGTGGGAAGTTCTGATTACCTTTGGTATGTATGAAATAATGTCTTGTTAATTCCTCATGTCAGTATTCATTCTATGGACATATCTTAAATAAGTTCATTATCCTCAAGAAAATAATAAGACTACTGTTTGTTTCAAGTTTGGAGGACATGGTCACTATAAGAAATTGTGTTTGAGTGCTTTGAGATTTTTGTAAACAGTGTGACCATTTGGGTCACCATTAGAGGTTCTGTAAGTTGTTAGCAAAAAATGATGTTTTTATTGGGAATATAAAATCTTTATTACGGGGTAGTAGATTCTTCATGATAATAGTGATCCATCCTCTATCCACAGAGTGAATCTTTTCACACAGTGGAGGATATTTTTGTTTCTAGCTTGATGTTTCTAACGTCAGAGTGAAAAATATTTAAATTTTCTTTCTTATGGCATGTCTATTATGGAAAATTTTTATTTTGGTAACTTTATGATGATATCTTGGGGAATATCGTTTGGGTAATTTTTGTATTGGTGATGTAATAATGGTTTCCTTATCTTGGCATCTTGTTTGTTTTTCCTTGGGGGTCCTCTTTTTTTGACTTGATGGTTAAAGCTCATTTTTTCTATACTAAATGATTTCCCTTATGAGAGTGTAGTTCCCAGTTGTGTACTAACCTGGATCTATGAACTCTTTCTATTTAGGCATGGATAGACCATTGGAATGTACTTAGGTGACTAGGGCTATGTGGATTTTGATAGAATAGGAACCCGATTGTACTGGAATTTGATTTCATGAGCTCATCGAGGTATGGGTACCAATTAAAAAAACTCCTAGGTTAACATCGATAATTACCTAAGGTATAAATCATTTTTTGTTATTTAACTTGCCTATAGATACATGATATTAGATGTTACTTTTTAGTGTGTGGGAGAAATATGTTCTTTGTGTTGTAGGGGGCATACTTTTCTTATGTTACACTATTTTGGTGAATAATTAAATGGTAGGGAGACCTACGCTAGGTCTCTAGTATTATTCTTTTCTGGGGACATTTTATTATCTTGGTGTTTTGATCCTAGAGTTTTCTGGGTTATTATCCTCTAGGTGAGTCTGTATTCTGGACTAAGGAACTTTCACCTCATAAGATGAGTGAAGGATTTATTATTCTTTTATCGTGCTCTATCTTTCAGACTAGATTATTTATGGGAAAAAACATCCAACGATAGGAAGTTTGTAACATCCCATTAATTTTTTATGTGTTTTGACCCATTTATTTGAGTACCCAATGTCTGGATTTCTATGTGGGTTGTTTTTAGTATCTTATAGAAGCCTTTTTAATGATTTTAGGCCTTTTCATGGTTGTCACATAGTTAAAGAGAGTATGAAACTTTTTTTTATGGTTTTCACATGGTTTAAAAAAAGTGTGAAACTTGTTACACAGTTTATGAATGGTTTCCACATGGTTTAAACAAATTGAACAACCTATTTCATAGTTATTTCATGGTTTAAATAAAGTGTTCACCTTATTTCATGGTTTTCACATGGTTATTACTAACCATGTGACATTTCCCAGTAATCTGAGAATGCGATAATTAAAGTTACATGTCACGACCCATCCCCTAGGGCCCGTACCATTACTACCCAAAACCCACCTTCCCTAGGATAGGGGCTAGTGACTAGCACCAGAGGTGTAAATTCCTAAACTAGGAAGGTATTGCCTTTATAACTGTAAACAATCACATCAGAGTACACAACTGGAAGCAAAACACAAAGTAAAACTATATACAAAATAAGTGATGGAATGTAAAAAGGGGCCGGAAATACAAGGCCAACGTGAATGTACAAGTAAAACTGAAGAAAAGTAAAGGAGATCTTGGGTCGCCATCCGGGGTTCCTACCTGAAGGGTAGGTACAGATAGCCTCCACAACACTCTCGTTCGTCCATCAGCTCCGTGTTCCGTCACACTAAGTGGTCCACCTCCACGTACCATCCAGTCCTACTAGTCTCTGCCTCAGTCAGCACTGTTTGTCATCTGCAACCAACACAACGAGGTGCAGGCATAGCTCGTGTAGGGGTGAGTATAACGACACTCAGTAGGGATCCCGAGACCCTCAAGGTCTCACAAAATCCAACAAGGATTAACAAAAAATTATGAAACCAACGTATAACCATTACTTAGGTATATGCCCATACATATACATAAGTTATCTAGTAACCCATCTCAAAAATGAGGAAAACACAAAAGTCAAAGACTCAACTCAAACCAGGATTTTATTCTATGGGTAGTATCAAGCAATATCCCCAGTCACAATGTTGGATCCTCTGATGAAGGTTTACTCATCCTCTATCGAGTACAATTGCCCTGCCGTGTTACACAGAGGTGCTTTCCACTATCCCGGACTTCTGTGGTACTCCTCCCATCGAGTACCATGGGTCTGCTGCGCTCACACAGAGGCGCTCCCCACTATGGCCCTTCCACACTCACATAGAGGCACTCCCCCTCATAGCTTACTGAGGTACTTATCCTATAGAGTACCATGGATCTTCCACATAACATAGAGGTGCTCCCCACTATGGGACTGCTGCGTCACAAAGAGGCACTCCCCACTGGACTAGTCAAAACACTCTGAGTCGAAAGGTCAGCAGTCGTCAGATCTCAGTAAGCTACTAGGTCTCCATACTCTGCTCACTCATCTCCAGGAGGATCCGCTCCACGAGCTACAGGTCGATCCTCCAACTGTCACGAAGTCCCATGTAGAAGTATATCAAAAGGTTTGTCTCGTCATAGGGATCTCAACGCAATAGATGGAGTGTCAAAGAGACGCCCGATCTGTGAGTTATTGGCATTTCCGTCCTGAGGGACCTGTTGGATTTTAGATTCAGACTAACCTAGCCATACCCCAACTGTGTCCAAACCTCAAGTGGAGTATTCCAAAAGAACTTTCTCTCTCTAAACTTTCCGTCGCCATATACGGTTTTTTGATCGGACACTAATAGCCCATGTTATGGGATAAATAGTGAATTCGTGTCCACGGGCCCGTACTGGGGTTCGATGGCCCACGCTGGGTTCGGCCCGGCGGCCCGCATGGCCTGGATGGTGGCCTACGTGGCCTGGCTGGTGGCCTGCATAGCCCGGCTAGCCAATGGCTGGCGGTGCCCTACGGGGCCCACCCTAGTCGCGTGAGGGGGTGGGGGGGTCTGTGCCCCCTGTCTCCCCAACGGAACCGGCCCTAGGCGTCAGTTCAGTAACCCGCAAAACCTGGGGGTCCCACATTGTCCGGCTGGCTGAGTAGCCAGCCAGTTCCACACCGCCAGTGGCCGGACTACCCGGCCGCCTTATCACCTTTTCCATGACCCGCCCTAGTCGCGGCTCTAATCCTCCGCACGGCGTGACGGTGTCGCGCCCCTTCCCTCTGGCCCGGCCTGGCCACGACCCTCTTCTCCTTCGTGCAGCGCGACGGCACCATGCCCTTCTAGCGACCCGGTGGCCTTGCGTCGCCGGTTTCTTCATGGTCGGCCCGACGCCAGCCGTCGTTGCTCCACCTCTCCTCTGGCGGCCCCATTCCGTCGCCTCTGTCGTCAAAAAGGAATGGTAAATGGAGGGGGTTCCAGTCGTGTTCATGCGGCCCGCACCCACCGCTTTGTGGTGATAACAATTGGAAAAACACAAACCAAGTTTGTACATTGAAGGACAAAAACAATTTCAAACATAAAATCCCCTACCTCGGGTTCGTTGATGATGTTACAGAAGTTGGACGCCGTTCGTTGACATCGGAAATAAGATGAAGAAGTCGAGGACGACGTCGTCAGCGTTCTTCAAGGATGGTGCTTCCCTTTCTTTCCCTGGTTTAAGATCATTCTTCGTTGGAGGAAGAGGCGTTCTTCATTGGGAGAATTAGTTCCTCCAAGCTTTTCCAGACCCTCTCCCAATGCTCCACAAAATGAATATGCCAACCAAAAATAATCGGTTATACTAACCCATTATTTATGTGTTTGCCAAAATATTCAAAATATTTCAAAAAATAATAATTAATGTTCCATTAATTAATTTGAGTGGATTGTAACATTTCTGAGCGAAGTTGAAGGGTTTCCCCCACTTATGGAGAGTTCAGGGGGGTTTCAAGCCCGTGTGGTCCCTACCTCTTTAAATGATAATAGGTGTTTAGAGCTTGGGTGGGCCCCACCACCATAACCTCTCATGGGAGGTTATGGTGTGGTGGCCCCCACCTTTAACCTTCACTTGGAGGTTTTAACCACCAAATAAAAATAAGTTACACACTTATTTTAATTTAATTTTATTCTTAAAAACACTAAAAACTAACTTTCATTCTCAACCAACTGTCGTCGAGGTGGAAGTCTTCTAAAGCGAATATCGTTGTTGCGAGTTCAATAGTGCCCTCAGATTTCCTTTACGAGCACCAGTTCAAAAGATATAAAATCCCGCTCACACGTTTACTGAATGTAACTGAACAAGACTTTAGAAATTGATTCCGGGCACATAGGCCCTCGGAATGAAGCATCATAAATTTTCACAGACTCGTAAAAATCCCATGTATTTAAAAAAAATTCCACGGAATTTCCGGGTCCTTACATTCTCCCCACCTCATGGATTTACATCCCCGTAAGGTATAACTCAAACTATGGAAAAAATGGGGGTACTGAGCACGCATCTAACCCTCCCACTCCCATGTTCTCTCCTAGAGGTTCCTATGCTTCCAGAAAACGCACACAAGAGGTATCAACCATCCATGTAGGATCCACTCTTGTCGATGCACAATCTCCACTGGAACCTCTGTAAAAGTCGCTCCATCGTCGATGTCCAGCTCTCCGTGGTCGATGATGTGGGAAGGGTCGTGTATGTATCTCCTCAGCTGAGATACATGGAAGACGTTGTGCACCAAGTGAAATTGAGGTGGAAGATCCAAGAGGTAAGCCACCTCACCTACTGTGCTGAGGACCTGGAAAGGTCCGATGAATTGCAGAGATAACTTGATGCCCCGACCAAATCACCGTAGACCTCATCAAGGTGAGTCCCGTAGAATGACATGGTCGCCATCCTTGTACTCCAGAGCTCTCTGTCTCCTGTCAGCATATGAATTCTGTCTTCTCTGTGTAGTCTTCATCCACTCTTGGATAATCTGCACCTTCTCCATGGTAGCCTGTACCATTTCTAGTCCCACTAGTGCTGACTCCCCTGTGTATGTCCAGCACTGTGGTGATCCGCAAGGTCGACCATAAAAGGCCTCAAAAGGTGTCGTACCAATGGTGGAGTGATAACTTTTGTTGTAGGAAAACTCTACCAATGGTAAGTGATCCTCCTAGCTGCGAACGAAATCGAGGAGACAAGCACAAAGAATGTCCTCGAGGGTATGAATAGTCTGCTCAGTCTAACCATCTGTCCGAGGATGGAAGGTGGTGCTCAAGCGATGTTGTGTCCCAAAAGCCTCCTACAACCCCTTCCATAGCCGAGAAGTAAACCGTGTGTCACGATCAGAGACACAATATGAAGGTAATACATGTATCCGCACAATATCCTATACATAGAGGCGTCCCACGATCTCTATTGAACCCTCCTCTCCGATCATTAGGAATTGGGATGACTTGGTGAGTTAGTCGACGATCACCCAAATCGATTCATGACTTCTGGATGTACGTGGAAGACCCATCACAAAGTCCATGGATATCCCATCCCACATCCATTCTGGGACCTCTATGGGCTGATCCAAGCCTGCTGGTACCTGGTGCTTTGCCTTCGCTTGCGGACAAGTGAGGCATTGTGAGACAAACTCAGCTACCACCTTCTTCATACCTGACCACCAGTGCTATCGTCTGAGGTCCTAGTACATATTTGCCACTCCTAGATGTACCTCTAGAGGGGATTTGTGGAACTACCTCAACACATCCTCCTGAAGTGCAACTGGTACCAAGGTACATCCTCCAAAGAGGATGACATGCTCCCCACCTTCAGAAAATACATCAGGTGCCTACCCTTTGGATATCTAGGCATGTCATGTCTGGCAGTCCGCATCCCCATGTTGTGCCTCCCTGACTTGATGAAGAAGTGGGGGAGTGACTGTAAGAGATAGTAGATAGGCTGCTCCATCTCTATCCACAAAGGATATCTGTAAGGCAGCCAGCTACTCTGTCGCCTCTCCTAGAAGTTGTATACTAGATCTCTTACTGAGAGAATCTACTATAGAATTCCCTTTCCCAGAAGTATAGACTATCTCGAAGTCATATTCTTGGAGGAACTTGATCTGTCACTGCTATCTCAGGTTCAGGTCCTTCTGGTAGAAGATATACCTAAGACTATTGTGATCAGAGTAGACTGTGGAACGCTCGCCCATCAGATAGTGCCTCCACATATTCAAGGAGAAGACCACTGCTACTAACTCTAGATCATGGGTAGCATTGTTCTTCTCGTGTTGTCTCAGCTGCCGAGAACCATAGGCAATCATAGCTCTTTCCTACATCAGGAAACACCTGAGTCTGGTCTCTGATGTGTCATAGTAAACTACATACCCAACACCTTTTTCTGGAAGCCTCAAGATGGGGGCACTAGTCAACCTCTGCCTCAGCTCCAGAAAGCTCTACTGGCATCTCTTAGACAACATGAAGGGTTTCCCCTTCTTCATCAAGAATGATAGTGGTGCTGCAACTCTAGAGAAGTCTAGAATGTATCTCTGGTAGTATACAACCAAACCCAGAAAACTCTGTACCTCTGTCACACTCCTGGGTGGCTCCCAAGCAAGTACTGACTCAATCTTCACTGGATCTACAAAACCTCCATCCTCTAATATGACATGTCCCAAGAAGTAACCTCTCAAATCTAGAATTGGAAATTAGAGAGCTTACCATAAAGTTGGTGCTCTCGGAGTGTGTCCAGTACTACCTGCAAATCATAGGCATGCTTCTTCTTTGTATTTTAGTGGATCAAAATGTCATTGATGAATACTATGACAAAGCGATCGAGGTAATACTGGAAGATACTATTCATGAGACTCTTTAACACTGCTGGAGCATTGGTTACACCGAAGTGAATAACCAAGAACTCATAGTGGTTGTACCGACACTTGAGGGCCTTCTTCTGCATATCCTCATCTCGAACTCTGAGCTGGTGATAGACTGATCTGAGGGCTATCTTCAAGAAACACTGTTCTCCCTTTAGATGATCAAAGAGGTCGTCAATCCTCAGGAGTGGGTACTTGTTCTTCATGGTCACATGGTTCAGGTGACGGTAGTTGACACAGAGCCTCAAGCTCCCATCAACCTTATTGGTGAACAGAATTGGGGATGGCCAGAAAGAAACAATGGTTCGGATGAATCCCTTCCCCTGTAAGTCCTCTAGTTGTACACTCAGCTCGTGAAACTCAACGGGAGCCATCCGATATGCTGGAGTAGATATAGTTTCCTTCCTAGAGTAGATGTCAATGTATAAGTCCACCACTCAGCAAGGAGGTAGTCCGGGAACATCTTCAAGGAAAACATCTGCATACTGGTATACCACTACATGATAAGTCAAACTCTCCACATCAACTGTTCCGAGGGTAAGGCAAGCCAACTGGTGAGTGATCTGCTGTACCCTCCTCTGAGTAAGTTCTTCCTGCACTGTAAAGGCTCCCTTTTTTCCAGTGAAGGTGAACCTGGTCCCATCCCTGTAGACACACCACACTTTTTTCCTAATACAATCAATCTGAGCATGGACTGTATATAAAGAGTCCATACCCAAGATTAAATCGTAAGGCCTCAACGTTGTTACTAGGATATCCCAGTCGAAGCTCTCAATTCCTAGAGTAAGTTCGCACTGCTGGCACTAGTGTGTAATCATTAAATCATCTCCCTTAGGAATCTCTAGCCGTAAGGATCGAGCCAACAGCTCCTTCGGAATCTCCGAGCTCTAAACAAGGGAAGTGGAAATGAAAGAGTGACTAGCACCTGTGTCTATAAAAACTATAGCTAAGGTGGAGTAGACATAGATCGTACCTAAAATCATCTGTGGAGCATCGTGGTCTTATGCCTCAGCTGCCTCAAGTTGATATCTACCATGTCTACCTTCTCCCTGTGGTCGGGGTGGACCTCCTGTTGGTGGTGGCGGTAGCACCTCGTAATGTCGTCCACCGCCAGCTGCTTGACTTGCTCCTCTTCCACCTCAGCCTGCACCCTGTGGACCACCCCGATCGAATATCTACCTCTACCTGGGAGGTACCTCAACTGTTTGGTGATCATCTGAATGGCGGGTCACATAGTCACAAGCCATGTGACCCTACCCACCACAAGAGTAACACTGCCTGCTCCCAGCAGGTAAGTCACTGCCTCGGGTGCCCCACACAACAGATCTCGAGTCCTGAGGTCATCCACCCATGGCTCTGGTCCTTTTGAACCTCTACATCATCTGTCTGCTGCCAGCTGCAATAGACTCCACTGCATGTCGACTAGTTGTGGGTCTCACTGCTGGTGATTTCCTACCAAGGAAACTCTCTATTGAGATGGCGACCTCTAACACCCCCACCTATGTGATGATGATGAGGGGGATCATTGATACCCTGATCTCTCGCTTGAGCCCCTACTCGATGGTCTGGGCCCTGAAGTGTGGGTCCCGTACCATATCCGTAGAGTTTCACGAGAGGTTAGTGAACCTCGCTGAGTACTAAGCTATAGTCCAGCTACCATACTGTAGATGTTGTAGCTCCTTTATCCGCACTACAAGAAGGGTGTCTAGGAAAAACTCTACCCGAAACAGGCTCTCGAAGTTTTTCCAGAGTAGAATCGCCTCATCATGCACCTAGAGCATCAGGCTCCACCATCTGCCTACTACTGCCTAAAGAAGGCTGGCTTCAAGAATCACCATGAAGTCCGCTGGTGCCCCTAATAGCCTGAATACTCTCATTACAACCTCCACCCGATCCTCAGCTGCCTGTGGGTCTATCTATTCCCAGAACCTAGGTGGACCCTGGCACTGTAACTCATACAACACGCTCAAGTGGTGTTCATTGTCTTATGTTGGGGCTATGGGAATCAGTGTCTCAACAAGAAGTGGTACCATTGGTTCCTCCGCTGGTAAAGGATCCTGCACTGAGGCCTCGTCGCTCAGTGGGATGTAAGAGCATATGCCTCTTGGGGCTCTGTGGGGAGGAATCCTGAAAGGAACAGATGCGGCATGGTCAAAAGTTTATACAGGGTGAGCTGACCTGGTTGAGATGACTTAAAGAAATCTTTTGAAAACACACATGCAATCAGTGTTTTTGTGCATTGAGTCGGAAATCAGAATTCAGGGTCCTGGTGTATGGATACATTGGCCGCCCACAACAACACTAGACTCCCTAAACATAAAACCACACTTAGTACCCTTAACACTATTTCTCTACAGAAATGAAAGATTAGAGTTCTAATTTATACGGTAGAAAAGACTCCTCTGATACCAATTTGTCATGACCCATCCCCCGAGGCCTATATCGCGACTACCCCAAGTCCGCCTTCCATAGTCCTGGGGCTGGAGATTAGCACCAAAGTCATAAATCCCTAAACTGGGAAGGCAATGCCTTTATAACTGTAAAAAATCACATCAGAGTACACAAATGGAAGAAAAACACTAAGTATAACTGTATACAAATGTAGTACTTGAAAGTAAAAAGGGGCCAGAAATACAATCCCCATAGGAATGTAAAAGTACAACTGAAAACAAGTAAAACTGAATAAATTTAATGAAGCAACTAGGTCGTCCTCCGGGTTTCCTACTTGAAGGGTAGGTACAGATGGCCTCCACATCACTCTCATCCGTCTGTCATCTCCGTGTACCATCACACAAAGTTGTCCACCTTTGGGTACCATCCAGTCCTGTTACTCTCTACTTTAGTCAGAGGAGTTTGTTGTCTACAACCAACACAACGAGGTGCGGGAATATCCCATGTAGGAGTGAGTATAACGATACTCAGTAGGGACCCTAAGACCCTCAAGGTCTCACAAAATCTAACCAGGATAAACCAAAAAGTATGTAATCAACAGATAACCATTACTTAGGTATATGCCTATACATATAGCTATGTTATCTAGTAACCCATCTTAAACATGAGGAAAACACAAAAGTCAATGACTCAGCTCAAACTGGGATTTTATTCTTGGGGTAGTATCTAGTAACATCCCCAGTCACACTGTCGAAACCTCGTCGGATAGTGTACTCCTCCTCTATATAATACAGTGGCCCTACCGCATCACACAGAAGTGCTTCCCACTATCTTAGACTTCTGTGGTACTCCTCCCATCGAGTACCGTGGGACTGATGCACTCAGACAGAGGTGCTCCCTACTGTGGGTCTGTCGCGCTCACATTGAGGCGCTCACCCTCGTTACTAGCTGAGGTACTCCTCTTATTGAGTACTGTGGGTCTACCGAGTCACACAGAGGCACTCCCCACTGTGGTTTTTCCAGGTCACATAGAGGCACTCTCCACTGGACAAATCAAAATACTCCGAGTCGAAAGGTCAGCAGTCGTCAAGTCTCAGCCAGCTACTAGGTCTCCGTACTCCGCTCGCTCATCTTCAGGAGGATCCGATCCACGAGCTACAAATTCATCCTCCAACTGTCAATAATTCCCATGTTAAATTATCTCAATAGGTCCACCTTTTCTTAGGGGTCTCAACACAACAGACGGTGCGTCAAACGGACGCCCGGTCTGTGAGTTATTGGAATTTCCGTCCCGGGGGCCCGGTTGAATTTTAGGTTCGAACTAACTAGACCGTACCCCAACTGTGTCCAAAACTCAAGTGGTGTATTACAAAAGAACCTTCTCTCTCTAATATTTATGTCACCAAAGACGGTTTGTCGATCAGATAGACGTAGCCCAAGTTATGGGTGAAAAGGTTAATTCGGGTCAACTGGTCTGGGCTGGGGTCCGACCCGTTCCAATGTGGTGGCTTGGCCCGAGGGGCGGCCCGGCCTGAGGGGGTGGCCCGAACCGTGCTTTGTCCGGAAAACGTGGCCTGGCTGGAAACCCGCGTGGCCCAACCGGCGGCCCGCGTGGCTCGGCTGGCGGCGCCCTATAGGGCTTTACCTAGCTGTGTAGGGGGGGGGGTGTCATTCCCCCTATCTTTCGAATGGAACTGGCGCTAGGCGCCCATTCAGTATCACGTGGGACCAGGGTGTCCTGCCTTGTCCGGCTGGCCGAGCGGCCAGCCGATTCCGCACCGCTGGGGGCCGGCCTAGCCGGCCGCCTCTGCACCTCCACCATGACCAACAATGGCTGCGACTATCCTCCTCAGTGCAGCGCAACGACGCCACGACACGGTCTGGCCACCACCCTCTTCTCCTCCACGCGGTATAATGATGCCGCGCCCTTCTGGAGACCCGGTGGCCTTGCGCCGCCGGTTTCATCGCGGCCTGTCCGATACTGGACGCCATTGCTCCGCCTCTCCTCCGGCGGCACCGTTCCACCACCGCTGGTGTCAACAAGCCAGGGTAAACAAAGGGGGTCAGGCCGTGTTCATGCGGCCCGCACCCTCCACCTTATGGTGATAACAATTTAAAAAACACAGACCATGTTTTTTATGTTGAAGGACATAAACAATTTCAAACGTAAAATCCCTTACCTCAGTTTTGATGACGAAGTTGCAGAAAGGCGGACATCATTCCTTGATGTCGGAAAGAAGATGAAGAAGTCAAGGATGACATCGTCAGCATTCTTCATGGACGACGCTTCCCTTTATTTCCCTGGTTGAAGATCGTTCTTCATTGGTGGAAGAGGCATTCTTTGGTGAGAGGATTAGTTCCTCCATGCTCTTCCGACCCCTCTCCCAATGCTCGACCAAATGAATATTCCAACCAAAAATAATGGGTTATTCTAACCCATTATTTAATTTTTGGCCAAAATATTCAAAAGATTTCAAAAAAATATTAATTAATGTTCCATTAATTAATTTGTGGGGATTGGAACATTTATGAGGGAAGTTCAAGGGTTTCCACCACTTATGGAGAGTTCAAGGGGGTTTAAAGCATGTGTGGTCCCCACCTCCTTAAATGATAAGAGGTGTTTAGACCTCAGGTGTGCCCCACCACCATAACCTCTCATGGGAGGTTATGGTGTGGTGGCCCCTACCTCTAACCTCCACTTGGAGGTTTTAACCATCAAATAAAAATAACCTACACACTTATTTTTATTTCATTTTATTCTTAAAAACTCTAAAAACTAACTTTTATTCTCAACCAACTACCGTCGAGGTGGATGTCTTCTTAAGAAAATACCGGTACTACGAGTTCAACGGTGCCCTCAGATTTTAGTTCCAAGAAACGGTTCAAAAGTTATAAAATCCAGCTCACACGTTTACTATGCATACCCAAACAAAACTTCAGAAATTGATTCTAGACACACTGGGCCTTGGAATAAAGCTCCGTAAATTTTCGTGGACTCATAAAAATCCCATGTATTTAAAAAAAATCCACAGAATTTCCAGGTCCTTACGTTACAAAAATTGTATTTAAAATCCTAAATCCTTCTAAATAACCACAAACTCCTCTCACTTGTTCATAATCCAAAATTAAGGGTTTTGGTATCCCTCTACAACCATTGTTTCTCCCAAAACACCATCTCTTGATGGATCAATGTTTTTATCCAAGGAGAAATATTTTCTTGCAATGAGTTCATTTCTTCTTTAATCTTGGATCTCCCTTCTCCACTTTATTTTATCTTACTAAAGGTTGTGAAAGAATTGATTTTTTTTGTATATTAATTTATTGATGTGGAATTGTTGATATTGTATTTCCACTCTCTTATTTCAAGATCCATCTTCTTAGATATGGTGATAACCTTTAAAGGTGATGCATCTCGAATTTTTTGGAGTTGGATTCCTTAATTTTAAAGTAGATATTTCTATGCCTTTCCTCCATTTTGATTCATTGTTTCTTGGTAAATTCATGGATGTGTGTTTCATGATTTATAACACATGTTCTAAGATTTTTGTACATTAAATTCCTCATAATATCTTCTTTGAAGAATTTCACTTTAAATTGAATATGGTATTATATAAATATATTTGATCTTGTTCTCTCTCAATATTTTATGAATCATTTTAATTCCTTGTTTTTTTGGTTGTATTTTCAAATAACATTAATTGTTTTTGGTTAAATTGAGGGATTTGGGATGAGGATTGATTTATAAAATGAAATTTCTTGATTTTAATTAAATGAATTGAAATATTTGATGTTTTTTAATTAGTTTAAAATAATTTAATTTATTTGATGACCAAGAAACCCCTTAAAATGATTTTCCCCATGTTTTGGACTTTTTGTTCTTGGTTTATTTGAAAGAAATGATTTGTCTTCATGGAAAGAGGGTGTAATCCCATTTTTTGAAATGTATTCACTTATTTTACAATCATAACACTTCCTTTAAATTGTTTAGAGATTCCTTGAAAAAAATTATTCTTTTAAAGGCCCATTTTGAATTTTTATTATGAATTGTGAAAGGTAACATGTATTAATTGAATTTTATAAATGGTTTTGAATTGAAATTGGACGGATTGTGAAATTTGAGGGAATTTGTTTGAAATTAAATTGTGGAAGTAAATTTTTGGAAATTGGTATGATCAAATTGATTTCAAATTTTTATTTTATAAAAATGGATTAAATTGGTTTTTATATAGTCCTTTGGGTTTTCTCATAGAAAAAGACACGTTTTAATAAACAAAACATGTTGTGGTTTTTAAATGGAAAATAAAAAATAACAGAAATGGCGAATTGGATGAATTTAATATTTATTAAATTAATTTCCCATAATTGATTTTATACTAGAGAACATGAAAGGTATAAGTAGTTAGTGAGTCAATTGAAAAACACTCTACAATTCTAAAACGTTTGAAAACATTAATGCAGCACAAAAAATTCATGGTAGGATAGCGATGATGCTGCCTTTGGCCATACCAAAGGGACGTGTGTATATACATATTGATGTGTCACCTTGAGTCTGTATTTTCCTTTATCCTAGATCTATCCTACCTTCTTAGGCATATAACCATGTGGATTTCTAGTTTGTATTATATATATATTCCATTATTATGGAGAGCTATTTTATATGACTTGTGAATTTATATAAGTTTCTTGTACCCATGACATCCATACACTTGATCTCGATACCTGAAAATATTTGTTGTCATCATTTGGCACCAGAGTTTACTTTCTTGCTTAATTTATTCTTATTATTCACATTGACTCTTTTGTATTGATTCTTTTTCATCTTTATATATTAGGTTCATATTATCATATGTTCTTGATTATATGACTTTATCTTTTTAAATGGTTTTAAAATATTTTCAAGAAAATGTTTCATTTTTAAAAGGAGAAATGGAATGTTTTATGGGTTTAGTTTAATAAGTTATTTTTAAACATATAAAACTCTATTTCTAAACTAATCATAATACTCTATAATTTTAACTCATATTTTAGAATATCTGAATTTCTTTATGAAGTAATTTCATAGAATATTTGGTGGAATCCTACTATTATCTTTATCTCACATCCTCCTTGTGCCTTTTGGTGTTTTCAACCATTTATTTTACAATATCAGATATTCATGATCTCACATTTATTTGTGAGTTTTTAATTGGGTGACCAAGGGTGGGTGGCTTGGTACATTGTGTGTGGTCATGTACCACCAGGATATGGGTTTTAGTGTTTATGTTCCAATTTAAGTTTTCTTAGAGTCTCCTTGTACTTGATATGTATGTATTGATTTATATATATATATATATATGTTGATGTTTACACATTGTACTCTAGTATTGTAATCCTTTGAGGGAGAAATCATTCCCAATGGTTATTTTTAGATTCCCAAATGCTTGTCACTAGACCATGGATATTGGGAACACTCTTTGAGTTAGAAGAAAATCATCTTAGGAATCATTTTAGATGGTATCCTTGGATGGTTCATTGGAGTAATAACCCAAATTACCATAAAATATTTTTAAAAACATCCATATTTCCTTATTAATTATCTAAAAAATATATTATTATATATATTACATAAATCCAAATATTCTATTAACTCCATCAATGATAGCATAAACAAATTTCTTAGAAAAACATTAATCAGTTCCATGGTTCTTAGTACTATCAAATTTAATTTACCTATATCAATCATCTCTTCATCCCAAGATCATTATCTCAATGTTAGAATCATATTAAGGGTTATATTTTCCTCGATCACAAGTTTTACATGAAGTTAAATGTCCCAATGAATCATTTTTATTGGTCATTAGTACAGTTCAATATACGCTTTCAAATATTTAATTGAAAAGTACTATAGTAAAATCCTTATACATTTCATTGTTATTATAACCAGGATATTATTGATTAAATAATAAAGTGACATAATTATTGAATTCAGATAAAAATACATTAATCATTAAACTTTATCTATGGTAATAACATAATCTTGTCCATGATCTATTAGCTAATTTTGAGGTATATTCTTTTGACGCTTGTGGAACTCATTTACGTAGTGACCAATATCCATATACATGAATCATTGGACATTAGAAACTTTTTTTCCCTTTTAATCCTGATCTTGGTGACCTTTATATCCAAACTTTTAGCGAAATCCCATTCCCTTTAACAAAGTACCAGGGTACCTCTTTCCAAAATTATCACATTTGGGAAAATACTTCTTTCCCTTATTCCCATTATACATCTATTTTCAGTCCTTATCTTATTCTCTTGATTCCATTAGAATTAATAATAATTATAAAATTATTTCTCTATCTTGTTATCACATTATACTACATACTAATATAATGAGAATGTTTGTATAACTAGTTCCCTTCAAAATATTAGCTTAATCCCATAAAAGGAATGGCCATTCTTACTCTTTGGATTACGTGTAGTAATATGGTTCCCATTAATTCATCTAGGAAACATTTAAAAATTATTAAATACAATGTATTAGAATATATAATTATGAAACATATTTTATAATCCCAAAATAAGTGAAATAGTTGACATAAATTGAAAATTTATGAATAGATAATCTCAAAATAATAAATACGATTTCTTTGGGGATATTTTTATTTTAAAATCCTTTATAATGGCTTTTAATGAAAATATGAATTATCCTAAACATATACCAAATATTGGAAGACTTGGAACATATTATGACCTATTGGCGTGCACTAGGTGGTGATCGGGTCAAGCCTAGTATTCCCTTTTAGATGTTATTACTCTTAGGTACCTCAATACTAGAACCAAATACACTTATAATATCCATTAAGATATGTATTTCTACTAAAAACCACATAATATCTTCCTTAAAAATCATTATAATGATCTTATATTCTTATCCTTAACTTTTTTCATTGGTTTATGTTCCCTAATGTATGTTTCCCTTAATCTAATTCCCAAGGTTTTTACTAAACTACCTCTAATAACAACTGTAGAAACCCTTACCCCAGTAGCCTAAGGATAGTGTATAATTCAATAAATTGGTATAATATACAAGGAATCAAATACTGAAGGAACGAATGGTTTATTAGTCTTAGTAAAATAGATATATAGTATAACTTCACATTATATTTAAAAAATGTAGAATTTTATTTGACAATTGCTTTTATCCCCTTAGTGTATCCTTGCATATCAATCACAAAACACTTCCCCATATCCTGGGGAAAATTAAAAATAAGAAAGGAGTGATCTCAAATACTTTGTAAGGGTATACTTAAAATATAATCTATGAATTAATAAGTAATAATCAACATGGAAAGGTAAATAATGGAAACACATGCTATTTAGTCGATAACTTGAGCAAAATGTGGTAGGAGTAATTGATTATCAAATAATTAAATAAAAATAATGACACGAGAATAAAAATAAACCAAGGATATTATGACTAATTTAATAATAACATTAAATATTAATAACTAAATTCATAATGGTGGGATGCATAATGTAGGTCATCTAAAACATACTATTGTGGGCTTCTTTCAAGTTATAAAATACCATCAAGGTTGTGTTAAATGAAAACCATAAAATGAGTAATTAATTGGAAGTAACCCAATCTAGATTATAACATTAGAAATATCAATGCATTGAGGAGCTATAAAATCCCCCTCCCATCATTTAATAAATCCAAGATATTCTACATTTGAATGGGTTAAAACATAATGTGCAAAAAAAATCATATTTAAAGATGGATAAAAAATGTAAATAAATTCCCCAATCAATAAATATGTTCAAAAACCTTATAGAGTAAATTGAAAAACATTAATAGAAAATATCATCATAGGATTATATGAAAAATTAAGTATTATTTTAATCTATGAATATAAATTACATCAAAATATTTTAAATAGAATCTTAAGGAAAATATCTATTTCATTTTGAATATAACCTTTTAAAAATAAAAGTTAAATTTTTATAATACAATTATCTTTAAAATAACCTTCTAAAATTATAAAGGATGTTTTAAAACAGGGAGTGGTCATGATGATATTAAATTACATACATGATAAGTATGTTAAAAAATGATTCCTTTCACTTTGTCAGTAAAACCCAAATGGGACTTGATTTAAAAATGACATGAATTTTCATTTAATTTTTTTATATAATTAAAAATGGGTAAAATTTTATTTAATAAATCATTTGGAAAAGTTTCAAAAACATTTATGAAAACATTTTTAAAATAAATGGTTTGTGAAGAAAAATGATTTCTGATTGAAGAGAGAAATGGAGTCTAATTTGAATAAAACATTTTCTCAATAATTTTAACTAATGAAGTATATAAAATGGTACTTTACTTAAAAAAACTCATGATTGACTAGAAGAGAAGAAAATAAAAGTTTTTATTAAAAAATTATCAAGTATTTTCCTTCAATGTAAATTCAAGAATAAATAATCCCTATTAAAATGAGATTGTGAAATAAAACCTTACAAAGGTTATAATGTTGAAGTGATAATTTATCAGGGAATTGAGTATGTGTATCAATTTTAAACCCAAATGAAAAATTTGAAGTAAAATATAATATAATAATAAGTCATTACACATATAATATTATAATTTTGAAGACAACGAATAAGTAATATAATCCAATGAAAAGAAATTGAGTTATGAAATTATTGACCATAAAGAAAAATTTAATTAAAATCAAATTGGATGAAATAATTCAAATTTCGAGTTTAAATACAATTAGTTATTAAGAAATAATAATATTATATGTTATACACTTTACTGATGAAATTAGGTGTATAACATTACAATATGCCTCAATGAATGGAAATTGAGACGAAGTCCTTTAACTCACACCTCATTTTAGTTGAACACAATTATACCTACTATATAATGTTTTTAAACATATTATTAACTTACAAATACCCATATTAAAATTTATAATATCATATATATTCATTTTATAACATCTTATCACCTATTCGTTAATAATATTTCATCATTTTCATTGTTTGAGGTGTTAATTGTCTTGTTTTCTCATTCTTTATTTATCATGAAAGTTGTGGTTAATATGCATATTATATAGTTAAATAATATACAAAATGATAATAGTTACATAATTATTATATTTATATATCAATTATAATTTTAAGGTTTGGAAAAATGAAGTATGTTATGATCATGGAGATGGTAGGCCGTTTGTACCCATGTTCAAAGTTTCCATTTTATAATGATCATTATGGAAAGTAGGTGAGTATTAGTTTATGTTTCTAGGATTATAATTATATAATAAATACCATATTATTTCTTTAGATATAATTATATATATCATTCATGTGGTGTGGTGATGAAAAGAGTGTCACATCGCTTTGTGAAGGCAATAACCCACACTTACACGAATGATTTTATCATCTTTATGTGAGTGAAAACGTAAGAAATAAATTGATATATTATCTTTTAATAATGATAAATATGTCATGAATATAATAATTATTTCATGTATATCACATATAATAATTAAATTTATCCTTATTACATTCCATGAAAACTTTTGTTGAAAAAATTAATCATATCATTTCATGAGGTGGTAGTCCACATTACAGACGAGCCATGTTATTGTATCACCTTTTGAATGGAAAGTAAAAAAATGATATATATGATATAATGACTCCATATGTATAATTATTTTTTTAATTTAATATATATACTTTATAGACATCATAATTCCAAATTATGATAGGTGGTAATGGAAAAATTAAGGACATCATATCACGAGGAAGTAGTCCATCGTACATATGAAAGATGATTTTATAACAAATTTAATGGATGTGGGAATGGTTGTAGGTCATTTCCATAAAAAAATACATTTAATATAAATAATTTATTATATCCTCAGTTTTAATTATAATTGAACGATGTGTATTAGGAAATAAATTAAAAACCCTTGATGAACTATGTTACCTCTTCCTTTGTTAACCTCATTATATTTGCACCAAAATCCTTTCAAGGTTGGATTTATGACTAAAATACGACATATAGGATTAGAGTAGGGAATTTGGAAAGTCATTTGGGTATGTATTGTCTGAAAAAATGGTTTTAATGTGTTAAGAATATAAGAGAAGGGGTTTCCATTTATAAGTGAGGTTAGTGACACACTTGTAATTTCTGAAAGGAAAAGGTGTCACCATGTATTTCACATGAAAAAGGGTAAAAATAGAGTATTACAAAATTATAGACATTTTATGGATTTAATATCACTACAATATATATTTTATACAAGTTTTAAGGTTATTTTAACCCTTATAAATTTAGTTTAATCCCTAACCTTCATCGTGGTAAATGATTTTTACTATTTTTACTATTATTTATGGTAAAAAATTGTGATAAAATTATTATATAATATAAATAATTAATATTAAAAATATGGGATCCATTTTTCCATATTTAATTCATATAATTAGTAAAATTTAAAATAAAATTAATCTCAAAGGGGTGAAAAAATAGGTTTTCAAAGAGAAAATGATCAAAAGTTTACAAGATTTTTGTATAAAACTTCATCATGAAAATGATTTAAATATCTTAGTTTAATATAATTGAAATAATTATTTCATAAAAATAAATTTAAAATATAATTCAAATTTATAAATGATTTAAACATAAATGTATTTTTCAATTATAAATATGTATATTTCACTATTAATTAAAAAAAGAAAATTTATAGAAAAACTCAAAATAATTACACTAAGAAAATGATTATATTATAATTTAAAAAATGAAATTAATTTTATCATATAAATTTTCAAAAAAATTTAATTATTATTTTTAAATTACGTGATCAAAATGCTGTTAAATCATCTTTTATAAAAAATATAGTTTTCTAAAAAATAGTTTTTTATTTTAAATGATTTATAATTTATTTATAATAAATAGATAACCATAATTTTTATAATATATTTTTTATTATACATGCCCTATAATTTAAGGGTAATTTCATAATGGTATATTATATTATGGTTTATTTTGACTTAGGCTTGTGTGTTCCACAAGCTATCGAAGAGATTAAATTTTAAAAAATATATTTTATTAGTTATTTATGATCTTAGTTGAGTATCACATAATTTATAAAAAACAATGTTATTATGTTATAATCTTGGGTTGAGAATTCTCCTCAAATTAAATAAATTTCTTCCTTACAATTTAAATTTGATTTCACTAATCAGGTGTTTGACATTTGGAAATACCATTTTTAAAAAACCCACATTGTAAAAGTCATAATAAAATATCCTATTAATAAGAGATAAAAGGAATTAAAAAGGTCGTAGGGAATAAAACATAACTAGATTTCCAAATAGGAGAATTGTGGTGACCCGGACTTAGATGCCACTTAACGGGTGCCCCGAGCTCGGTGGCCACATGGCCTCGTGCACATCATCCCGAACACCAGAGGCTGCTGACTAGAACTGAGGGCCTAGGGTGTGTCCATGGGAAGACTATGCCCTAGTTATAAGAGTGTATCATAGCATAAGGAATATAATCGAATAGTAAACAATGGAAGCTATATAAAAAATAGCCGAAGAAAACTAATTCGATAGATAAACAAGAAAAACATTAACTGTATCAATTGAAATAGTGATGAGGTAATATCGTGTCACTATAATACTAGGAATCATGGATATAAGACAATAGGAATAACATGTTCCAAAAGGTAAAATAAATCAATTCTACTCCAAGCATCCTGAGATCCTACTCTGCCATCTGCTATCAAGATCCATCCTATCAGCACAAAATAAAGTATTGGAAGTTGCATGCTGGATTTTGTCAATACTTTTAATCGTGTAATCTACTCTAGGTACCAAACAACGCCCCAATAGGGGGTGTGATAAATCATAGTGGGCCACCACCAATAACTTTTATAACATCTGGTCCGTGTAATGGAATATAGAAGTATGCAGACATGAATATATAAAGTATATAAAGTAGTACAATATAACTAAATAACCAAGTACCTGTTTCAACCATCGGCTAGTGACTGAACACGTAACCGGTTAATTAATTAAAAAATTACCATTTAATGTTAATAGTCATGTAATTCATAGCGAAAACTAACATCACATCATGATAGTATAAGTATTGAAGTTCCAAGATGTAACAAGGAAATCAAATAATGATATCTAGTGAGGGAGTTCTAAGGTAAAAACCAAAGTAACATAAACTCACAGAAATCTAACTCAATAGTATATGAGTTTTGATAAGGGGTAAGAGTGTAATACAAGGAGATTAATCCAAGGTATTCCATAATAAGGCTCCAAACAAGTCCAAAGTGTTTGACCAAGGTAAAATGGGGCTATGAAAAGATTGAGCCTCATGGAATTTTGACCATGGAACCAACTAGTCAATGCTTGATCAAAGGAGTGTATCTGTGGTATCCTGTAATAATGAAAGGGACCCTATTGTAGTATATCACACTTCTAAGGAATATACAAGAATCAGAGTCTAGGTGGATATCTGCCTAAGAAAACAGTATCCTTGAATCGGAATGGGGTTCCTGAGACCCAAGGTATTCTCCTCTAAACAATCCAAGGAATTATTGAGTCATTCCATTCCTTTTTGATATTTTAATCAAGTAACAATTCATTTGGTTCATGTATTTCCTTCCATTCTTGTGGATAAGTCATGTAGATTTGAAACCATTTATTTATGGCCTAATGCCTTGTCTTCCATTTGTGTGGATAGGCTATTTAGCGTTGGAACCATTTAATCAAGTCTTAGTTATCCATTAAGACATATTCAATTATTGAGGTTCACTCTGATACCATCCATCAAAATATAAAATAGTGGTATGGACTTGTAACCATTATTCAATCTCTTTTAATAAGGACAAGTTATATACTTAGTAGACTTGACACTTCACATTTCCCATTTCACTTTTAATAATCATTGAAGTGATTACCTTAGGTGGGTCAAATGGTGAGAACACATGGTATATTCCATTATGAAATTCTCAACAATAACAAGCCATTTATAATAAGAATACTCACCTTTATAATTTTCAAGTAAAGGCATAACCGAACAGTGGATCAAATATGAAAAAAAACTAAAAACCCAATTATGGCATAACCTTTGATAAGTGGTGGATTGGGTTGTTTTTGAAACCACAAGTAACTAATCACATATTTGAAAATAGCATTACAATATGATTCAAATGTGTATAATCCTGACATGTTAATTTAAGAAATTTTTTCCAATGAAACTGATGGGCTCCACATAAACATTCCAAAAACAATGAACTTTAGGGATGAGTTATATACCACCCACCTCAGGGTTGTACGAGTATTCTACTCTAGCATCAACACTTGATTTTCCATGGATCTTAGTATATCTAGGAAAAAGTGAAAAAATGATCACATGGCAATATCTTCATCAAGGGTGAAAGAGAAAAATAATGGATAAAGATAACATGAGTAATTTTTGTTGCGCATCCAACGTGATGAACAGAAGCTCGAAAGGTTTTCGGAAGAAGAAGATATGTTGATCTTTATCTTTGGCCTTAAAAAAGATCCAAAATGGGTGAAAATTGAGGGAAATCCCACTGGTTCTTGGATTAGGTGGATGGTGGAGGATAAATAGATCATTAAGGGAATTTTGGACATTTTACATAGGTTTTTAGCATGTGCACGGTTTTTCCACATGGTTTGTCAAACCATGTGGAAACTGTGCAGGGCGGTTCAGCCCGAAAAGGCTTCTTTTCCATGGTTAGATTATACCATGCACCACCCATGCACTATTTCTTGGGGGAAAAGGGGCGTTCACATAGTTTTGCTGCACAGACATGCACCAACCACGCGAGGTGCCACTGTCCGAAAAAACACCTTTTACACGGTTTGACAAGCCATGCGGAATTCCCACACGGTTTACTCTAAACTGTGCGTAGAGTCTATTTCCTCCAAAAAGATAGACTCCGGGATCTGAACAAGCCCCAAACACCCTCATAACCTTAACTAACTTATTAGGAATACATATTAGGCCCAAAGTAAACATTTAGACTGAAATTTTAAAGAATCCATACCTAAGTGAAAAATTGGGTTCTTACAGTCTTCCCACATTAAAAGAACTCGCCCCTGAGTTCTCCTTCCAAAGGTAAGGAAATGTGGTTTGAGAATAGCTCTGGCCATTGGGAATATATGTGGGCTTCCCTCTCCCAAGTCTCGTCTTATACTCGTAAATGCTGCTATATAACCCATATGAGAGGGACAAACTTGTCTCAGAGATCCTTCATGCTTTGGTTAATGATGCGTACTAGATACTCCTCAAAGGTAGCATTGACTTCTAAATCAACTTCCTCAAGATCGATAGTATGAGAATGGTCAACATGATATTGGATAAGCTGTGAGACATGAATGATGTCATGCATTGAAGAGTACCTCTGAGGTAGTTGCAACCGATAAGCTATCGACCTGACTCTCTTTAGAATCTAGAATGTCCCGACGTAATGAGGAGACAACTTTAACTGCTTTCTTAACCATCTATGCCCTTTCTTGGGTGATACCCAATGAAAAACACAATCCCCAACCTTGAACTCAAGAGGTCATCTACAGTGATAAACATAATATTTCTATCTAGAATGAGTAGGATTCATACACTTCCTAATCAGCTGGACCTGTTCTAATGTCTCCTGAATGAGATGGGGACCTAGTAGGGATGCCTCCCATACCTCTAACAAGCACAAGGGTCAACAAAATGGCCTAACATATAAGGACTCAAAAGAAGACATCTGAATCATCACCTGCAAACTATTATTATAGGCGAACATGATGAGAAAAATATGATTCTCACAAGAACCACTTAAATAAAGGATTCATGTTCGAAGCATATCCTTCAAAACCTGTATTGTCCTTTCTGATTTTCTATCAGTATGAGGGTAAAAATCTGTGCATATAGGCGCATGAGTTCCAATCTCTTTCTGAAAACATTTTCCAAACTTTTTAGTGAAACGAGAATCCCTATTTGAAATGATAATATGTGGAACTCCGTGTAGTAGTATGATCTCACATACATAAAGCCTTCCAAGATCATTAAATGAGAAGGTCTCCCAAATCAGAATTAAGTGGGATGATTTCGTTAGTCGGTCAATGACTACCCAAATTAAATGACTACCCCTTAGAGACCTAGGTAATCTGAATACAAAATCCATAAAAAAATCTTCCCATTTCCATTTTGGGGCTGGAAGTTGCTGTAACAATCCTTTAGGTCTATGGTGCTTCACCTTCTCCTGCTGATAGGTGGAACACTTAGTGATGAAACCTTCAATCTTGCGTTTCATCCCAAGCCACCAATACTAGCGTCACATATCTCGATACATCTTTGGGATGCCTGGATGAACTACCCAATGGGAAGCATGAGACTCTTTCATCATCTCCTCTCTCAAATATTCAAGAACCCAAATATGTCCACGTAGATAAAAGATTTAATCTATTTATAAAGACCAATCCTAAGGTGGGTTATATCCTGATATACTCTCACAGAGAACCAAACCTTCAGGATCTGAAAACTACACACTCTTTACCTTCTTAATGAGGGAAGAGGTAACTGTTAAGGCTAAGAGGTAAGATTGCTCTAGAATTTCATTAAACTCCAGATGAAGTTTAGAAAAAAGTTCCATTAACTTCCATTCATCACTTTCTTCTTGTACGATATGCATTTGAGTTTTTCGACTCTATTCATCTACAACCATATTTTCTTTTCTAGGCATATAGACAAGCTCAAAATAAAAGGATTGTAGATATTCGAACAATCTTCACTATCATAGGTTCAATTCACACTGAGTAAAGATATAATTGAGGCTCTTGTGAGCTGTATACACCTAAAAGTGCTCAACAAATAGATAATGGCTCCAGAAACGTAAGGCATGGGAAACTACTGCTATCTTGAGGTCATGTGTCAGGTAATTTCTTTTGTGAGGCCTCAACTGCCAAGATCATCATGCAACAACTTTGTCTTCCTGCATCAACGGTGTGCCTAGGCCAATGCCTGATGCATCACATAAGATGATATAACCTTTACCAGGTTCTATAAGAATCGGAATCGGTGTTGAGACAAGCCTCCCTTTCAACTCCTGAAAGGATTTCTCATATTCTTTTGACCATTTGAACTTGAAAACCGTCTCAGTAATACTAGTAAGATGTGAACCAAGATGATAAATGTCTTTTATGAAACACCTGTAATATCTTGCAGGCCCTAAGAAACTCCTGATATCAAACATGTTCTTGGGATTCTCCTAGGAAACTACATCACTAAACTCTTAAAGGTCAATGGATACTCTTAATTCTAAAATAATATGACCCAAGAAGTTGAATTTGTAGATCCAAAGTCACATTTAGAAATCTTGGAATAAAGCGGATTCTCTCTATGAGTGTACACAGAATGATCTCAATATGATTGGAATGGTCATTATGAGTGCATAAATGCACCAAGATGTCATCCAAAAAGACCACAACAAAAGAATCCAAATAGCGATGGAAAACCCTACTCATCAAAGCCATGAAAATGGCAGACACGTTTGTAAGACAGAACAATATAACAAGATACTCATACAGACCATATGTGCTACGAAAATCTATAAGAGGTATGTTTGAGGTTATGAGTCACACCTGATGATAACTCGATCTTAGGTCGATCTTAGAGAACACCTTTTCTCCTAAGATCTGGCCAAAGAGATCATCTATTCAAGGAAGTGGATACCGGTTCTTGACCATAAGATAGTTAAACCTTCTCTAATCCACAAATAGAGAAAGAGTTCAATATACCTTCCTAGAAAAAAGCATGGGTGAAGCCCAAGAGGATGTACTAGGACGTATAAAGCCATTGACCTCTAGGTCCTCTATCTTCCGCTTGAGCTCCTAAAGCTTAGTAGGTTCCATCCTATATGGAGGAATATAAACTAGAGCTATCCAAGACCAATCTCAATAGAAAACTCTACCTCTATCTTAGGAGGTAATCAAGAAAAGTAATAAATAAATACTTCCCTAAATTGATCAACCAATGGAGGGAAAATAGTTTAATAAAACCTTGAACCTGCATGAGAATACATTTAATTTGGGTGGTCAATCCACCTAGCTCATGATGATTTAGTCCCACTCTCCTTGCCTGGACTTCCCACTCACCTTTGAAAAGATAACTGTTTCCTTCTGGTGATGTAAAAGAAAACATTAGTCAATAACAGTCTAAAAAGGCATGATAGTGGACCAACCAATCCATCCCAAGAATTACATTGATTCCCATCATCTTGAGAACAAAGATATTCCACAAGAAATGGTAACTGCAAACCTCAAAGGGATAGTTCCTCCACTGGCATATTCCCTCTGTCTATATTCCAACGGTGTATCGAGGTTCATTACACCATAGTTATACTGTATCTATAGTGTGATAATTTCCATGATAGATACATAAATAAAAGAGTTTGAAGCACCTATATCAAACAAAGAAGATACAATATTCGAGGCTACAAGAATAATATATCATACTGTAGATGGTCCCACAACCTGAACCTCGGGTATCTGTTTTAAGGCATACAAGTGATGCAATCCATAACCATGTTCAATAGGTGGACTACCATGATCATTACTATTATTCTGGCACTATTGGTGATCAGGGATAATACTACCATGACCACGACCTCCACCTTGGCCAGAAATTCCAGTGCTACTCCAACTCCCCACCTGATGCGGTGCAAAAGAACTTTCTCATGATGGTGGAGTTGAAGTGGTTCTTTTTCCACTCGATGTTTATGGAAAGGTCCTACTAAAGTGTTGAAGATGACCCATACGACCACAATACCAACACTCGATAAGGTCTCTATCACACTGGGGATTCTTATTGCCTATCTTACCACACTAAGGACACACTACATAGCTATCAAACTAGATACTCTGGCTGCCACTGCCTTGATGAAAAAACTCAAGGGAACTTTTCCTACCACTAGAAGAACTATTGTCTTGATGCGACACTAATCCTTTAAACCCATTACTAACTCCATCCCTTAGGATATGCATAGTGATAATGGTCTGATCAATTATTTCATAGAAGTTAGGAAGGCAAAAAACATTCACCTGAGTACAGATGGTGTACTGTAGCCCATACTCAAATCATCTTGCTTGCGAAAGCTTATCATCAGATAGATGTTGGGAAAAGTACTAAAAATCAGTGAAATGTTTTGAATATTCCATAACTGACATAGAAACACACTCAAGTTGCATGAAATCCTTGGATCTATCATCTATCAGTGACTGGGGAAATAACTTATCATAAAAGTAAGACTATAAGTCAACCCATAACATGCCCTAATGACATCTGGTCGGGGTAACGACATCCCACAAACTCTTGGATGAATATCAATGCATGTATGTATAAAGTTTGACTCCCATATTTGAGAGTGTTTCTAAATTCTAAATGATATAATGACTGGCCTATAGACAAGACTCAATAGCCTGAGAACCACCATCCCCTGAAAAAGTAGGAGGGTGCTGCTGCTATAACTCATGGGCCAGATCAGCCATTGTAGGTGAAACCCATGGAGCACCTTGCATGGACTGCAACAGACGTAGGAAACCATCACAGACTTGGGAGTCAATGCCTAGATTAGGTACAGCAGGTGGTGCCTCAAGTGGAACCCCTAGAAGTAAGACTGTAGATTCATGGTCCACCATGTTTGGAACATGGTCATCACAACACTCTTGGTGAATTCCATGAGGACATTGTGGCGGTATTGGTCTACAAATACTGAGAAAACACATTAGAACAATCTTAGAAGTAAGGAGATAACATCATTGGTAGAAAATATCATATGAAAACTCACTACATAAGGAATACTACACCATATTACCTACTTAGACGGTTATGTATCAGTAAGTGATCAAGTATAAGTTTCATATCATTTTAATGTTAATTCTTAGGTTCAATCCTTTACCTTTTATAAACATGATAAGGTAGGATAAGTATGTGAAACAAATTCATTTTTGATTTCACAATTCCCTTTATAATGTGTATTAATTTCTGATGAATCAGTGCCCATACACCTATCACTAGAAATGAAACCCATTTACTATATAGAATAATGTCTTGACTCGATAAATTACTCATCCTGACCCATGAGGGACTATACACCTCATGAAATGAGACATAAAATCACTCAATTGCAGCCAATGTAATATAAGTACAAGAAACTATCACAACATAAAAAAATAATCACAGGAATATCAAGAAATTCAATAGAGTTAAATGCACCAAAATGGCATGGAAATATGCACAACATGTGAATTCTAGGTGCCTATGATGATTCATGTTGAAATACTCTGAGACCTCATGTCATCTGGACAAGGATGAAATAGATTCCCTAAGAGTGGTAATAAAAACCCCCACAGAATATGTGAGTCACCCAATGATGAAATAATATCAATTGAAATAGTCAAAATAGAGCAATAATTTCATTTTTGGGTAACTTTGGTTTGACCCTGAACATGGTCTTGCAATGCCCAAGGATGACTTATGACCAAGTCCCAAGCGTTCCTATTCTCCAATCTATTTTTTCCAAATATTAATGTAAGAAAAAAACGACCTATGATACCACTTTGTGATGACCTGGACCTGGATTCCACTTAACAGGTTCCCCAGGCCCAGTGGCCACATGGACTCAAGTGCGTCTTCCCAAATTCCTGACACTTACGACTAGCAGTGAGGGCCTAGGGTGTGTCGGTGGGAAGAATATTACCTCATTAGAAGAGTGTAGCCCAGTGGAAGGAATATAGTGTAATAGTAAAAAGTGAAAGTAATATAAAAAATAGGGGAATCAAACTAATGAAATATACAAAAAATAATAACAATAATTGAATCAACTAAAACTGTGATGATGCAATGTCATGTCACTAGAAAACTGGAAAGCATGGATACAAGACAATAAGAATAACATGTTCCTCAAGGTAAATGAAACAAATTCTACTCCAAACATCTCGAGATCCTACACGGTCATCACTTTTCATGCTCCATCCTATTATCACCCAATCAAGTATTGTATCTTGAATTCTTACATTTTTCAATACATGAAACCATGTAATCTACTCTAGCTAACAAACAGTGCCTGAAGAGGGTGTGTGATAAATCTTAGTGGGCCACTACCAATGGTGTCTATATCATCTGGCCCGTGCAATGGAATATAGAAGTGTAAAGGCATGAATATATAAAGTAATGCAAGCCGTAAAATATAACTAAATAACCATGTACCTGCTTTATCACTCAGCTAGTGCCAGAACACATAACCAGATCATTAATTAAACAATTACCATTTAATTTTAATTGGTCACATGTGGCATAGCCAAAAATGAAATCACATCATGATAGTATAAGTAGTGGAGGTCCCATGACGTTACATAGAAACCATAAAAATGATATCCAGGGAGTGATTTCTAGGGTGAAAACCCATGTAATGTAAAATCCTGGAAATATAACATAATAGTATCTATTCCTAGCTAATAGTTAAGAGTGTAATCCAAGGAGAATAATCCAAGGAATTCTATAATAAGGTTCCTACCGAGTCCAAGGTGTTCGACCAAAGTAAAATATGTCTAAGAAAAGACAGGGCCCGATGGGTTTGACCCTAGAACATACTAGTCAGTGATATATCCAAGGAGTGTATCCGAGGTATCCGATAATAAGAAAGGGACCCACTAGTCGTATACTGGGCATCCAAATAATAGAATAGAACTGGAGTCAAGGTGGGTATCAACCTAAGTAAAAGGTATCTTTGAATCAAAATGGGGTTCCCAAGACCCAAGGAATTCTCCTCTCAGAAATACAAGGCATTCTCGAGTCATCCCATTCCTATTTGATATTGAAATCATGTAATAATTAATTTTTTTCAAGTATTTCCTTCCATTAGTGTAGATAATTCAAGTAGAGTTTAAACCATTTATTTATTGGTCCAATCCTTATCTTCTATTAGTGTGGATATGTCAGGTAGCATTGCAACCATTTAATCAAGTATTATTTTCCATTAAGGCATATTCAATTATTGAGGTTCACTCTACCACCTTCCATAAACATGGAAAGGGGTTCTATGGACATGTAAACTGTATTCTATCTCTTTTAAAAATTTCATGTTATATACTTAACATAATTTTCATTTCCCATTTCCCATTTCACTTTTAATAACCATTTGGAAGCACTTACCTTAGCTGAGTCAAGTGGAGAGCATAAATGGTACATTCCATTATGAAATTATTAGTAATAATAATCCATTTATAATAAGAAGACTCACCTCTAGAAAGGTCATGTAAACGCACACCTGAATAGTGGCCCAAATTTGACAAAACACTAAAAACCTAATTATGGCATAACGATTGACATGAGGTGGATTCTGTTGTGGTTGAAACCACTAATAACTAATCGTGTATTGGGAAAGATCATGACCATATGATTCTAATGAGTATAATCATGGCATGTTAATTTAAGAAACATTTTCCAATGAAACCAGTGGGCCCCAAATGAACATTCCAAAAGTAAAGAACTTTAGGGATGAGTATTTTGACCACTCACCTTATGTTGGTACCTATATTCTCCTCCAATATCGGACCTTGATTTTCCTTGGATAAAATTAAATCTATGATGAAGTGAAAAACACACACATGGCGATATATAGGTTTTTAGCCTGTGCACAGTTTGTCTGAATGGTTTTTGAAACCGTGTGCAAACTGTGCGAGACAGTTCTCCCCGAAAAGTCTTCTTTTGCACAGTTTCATCAAACTGTGTGCCACCCATGCACAGTTACCTAGAAATAAAGGGAGTTCACACAATTTGGATTCATGGTCATGTAAAACCGTGCGAGGTGCCACAATCCAAAAAAACACCTTCTGAATGGATTGGAAAACCATGCCGAAATCCTGCACAGTTTACTATGAACCATGCATAGAGTATGTTTACTCCAAAAAGATGGACTTCAGGCTCCGATCAAGCCCCAGACACCCTCAAAACCTTAACTAACTCATTATAAATCCATATTATCTCCAAAGTATAGATTCAAACTTATGATTTGATATTTTTTAATGTAAGGAAATGATTCATATATTTGTTTGTAAGAAGGATGTATTAAAGAATAATATGATAAATTTTGTTTAATGTATTGTTAATAATGTTTAATTACTAAGGCGTATACATATATTTAGATACCCAAAAATTACATATATATATTTATTACATATTTTTAGATGATTATTCATTACATTTTACAAACAATCACCTGAGGATCATCAAGGTATAGCACCTTTCAATACTTTTGAACCTATAAAACTTATTTATAAGAGTTGTAAATAATCTACTACTTATTTCCTCATAACCAACATGATTCTTGAACATTTCACATAAAAGAACTATAATCATATCATAAGGAAAATAAACATAATAGAGGGAAAGTTCTGATACCCAATAAGTGTAAATAAGGGAAATATATAATCATAACATGATAATAAGTGTATGATAACTTGAACATTACAGATGAAAACCATACCCTATATATCAAAGATCAAAATCTTGAGACATGTCACAAATAATGGTAATTTATAAGACATGAATCACAAGGAAATCAAAGAACATGTGACTAGGTAGCATAAAAATAACATAATCCACAAAATTGTGGGATTCAAATATATATAAAAAATATAATTCCAAGGAAATAAACCAATAGATTCATAATATGTTAATCATGGCATAACCACTAGTGTACTTGCTTTAGGCTTGGAATAGCCTCCCGTGTACCCTCTTTCAGGCTTGGGCTAACCACTCATGTACCCACTTTTGAGAATGTGATAATATCTCAGGAACCCTTTGAGATCATATGATATCAATCATTTCCCATTTCATTGGAGGGAGATATAGGCCCCCTATCACATAATCCATACATTTGTGTTCTATAAAATCATAAAAAAATTCATCATATCAAAACCCATGAATTGGAATGGGTTTCAAAAACAATTTATCATATCATAACCCATTATAAATAAAAAGGTTTGATACAAATTGTTTCATCATAAACATAATCCATCCAGATAAATAATAATAATTGTAACATTGGATCATAACCCTATTAAAACATAATTAATATAAAAGTATGTCATATTAGATATAAAATTATTTTCAAAAGAAAATAGGAATATTTATTGAGGAAAATAGTTTTCATAATTTAAAAAACACTTTTAAAAAAATAAAACATTTTTAAAATCATTCTATTTAAAAATAACCTTGGAAACTTATAAATTATGATTTAATGATCATTTAAAACAATTTATGAAGGAAAAAAGTTAAATGAAAATCACTTTTTAAAACTAAAAATTCATAATTTTTTTAGTAATCATTTTCTTTTAAAATAAACATTAATACATATTAAGGAATCTTTATAAAGATAGTGATCATGATGGAGGGAAATAGTTCTCATTTTAAAAGAAATATTGATTTTATATTTTTGGTAAAATACAAATGGGTTTTTTTTAAGAAATACATGAAGATTAATTTAATTTTTTTTAAAAAAATCACGAAAGGGGAAAAATAAATTTTAAAAATCCAATTGTATAATAAAATATTTTTTGAAAACATTTTCAGAAAACATAGATATGGAAGAGAAAAAAGGTTTGTGATCGAAGAGTGAAATATAAATTTTTTCATAAAAAACTATTTTGGAATAATGAGTACCTAAAGGGAGTAAAATTAATGGAAACCATGTATTATCATGAAATAACTAGATTTTAATAATATTAACGAGTTTTTTGAGATACAGTTCATAAGATTTAATCATTTTATTCATAAAAATAAACAATCTCAATAAATGATGAGATTATATCATTACACCCTTAACACTAACATTGAATCATAAAAAACATGAGGAAATAAAATTAAATTAATCATAAAATAGAATTATGATAAATAAATTCATGATATTTCAAGTTAAAGGGGTTTTATATGTACATCATAAAATAAGATAGGTGCATAACATACTGTATGTCTCAAAGAAGAAATATTGAGACAAAACCCTGTACCTTATGTATAAACTTTTTTCATACACGTTCAAACCCAATGTTTAATTAATATAATTTTTTTATAAATATACTATAGAATAATAATTATATATATATATATTATGTAATATATTATTTACTTATGACTTTTTACTACCTTTTTTTAATAATTATATGTAAAAATCATGTTTTGAGAAATAACTACTTTGTTTTTCATGTATGTTTGTTATTTTTGGTCCTATAAATTTGATCATGGTTCCATAATCTCAATATTAACAACCATGATATAAATTTCATATATATTCAGTATATGTGTTTTTAGAGTAATCCATAATGGTTAGTGATAGAAAATTAAATACACCGTTCATGGAGATGGTATGTTGTACGTACACATGAACACTATTTACATTTTCTTGAAAGATGAAATTAATGAAATTAAAATAATATATTACCTTTAAATAATTTTTTATGTAACATATTTCAAATATATTTATTAAATTCATTATAATTACCATTAATGAAAAGTGTTAGTGAAAAATGAATCACATTTCTTCGTGAGGTTGTAGTTCGCCATACACACAAATGTTGTCATTATATACCCATGTAATGAAAAGTAAGTAATTATATGTGATATAATAATTAAAAAAATATTATTATATTAAAAATATAATATATATTAATTTAATCTTTTCTTACGACAGTCCATGTAAACAGAAATGAAACACACATCACATTGGTTCGCAAGGTGGTAGTTTGCCATAGACATGAGCGACAACATTGTTATAAATGGGTTGCGAGTTAGGAATATATTTTTGGTAATAAAAATAAATTTTTACTATAATATAATAAATATAATATATAAACATTAAACCCATAATTATATTCATCCTTGAGATGTGGTGATGGAAACTAGTTTTAACACTAACAGTGGTCATGTATTTTTATTGTTTTCACTATTCATTATAGTAAGAAGATAATTTAACCTTATTATAAAATTTTAATTTTTATTATTCTAAATAGTTACTAAATTTTTAAAATTTGTTAACATAATTGTAAAAAATTATTTTAAAATTATACCCATCTACGTGGTAAGAAAGCAGGTTTCCAAATAGAAATGTTTTGAAAGTCTAAAATGTATTTATATCAAAATTCAATATAAAATTAATTATAATGAAATAAAAAATATTAATATATATATATATATATATATATAATTTAACTATATTTACTTTTAAATTAATTTTTATATAAAATTTAGAATGTCAATTATTTGAATGAAATTGAGGTTTTTTTAATAAAAGAATTTTGTTTTCACTATCAATTGAAAAATTTATTTTTCTATAAAATTATCAAAAATGAACTCGAAGATAATTTTTAAAAGATGATTTAAAAAATGAATATAATTTTCTCAAATAAATATTTAAAAATTTTCAAAAATTAATTTTAAAATAAGCGCGCCAAATGCGACAAAACAACCTTTTAGAAAAATATAGTTTTTAAATATAAAATTGGATTTAGGCTTATCTCAAGCATATAAAAAACATAAAATGAACGTTAAACATTTAATTAAATATATAATATATAAATATAATTAATATAATTCACTAAAATTTATTATTTTCATTTTTTGTGGTAAAATGTGTTTGTGCGCAGAAAAATAGTTTTTCATAGAAAGATTTACTGTATTTTCAAATTGGTTTGAATTTACATGTATAACTAATTGGTCACCAAAAAATTCAGTTTATATACATGTGTGAAACATATATTTATAAAATTTATTTAATCATATTTGTACCATTCATTCCAAATGAAAGAAAATAACTATAATATTAAATAATAAGATTTTAGTAGTATGTCACATTTTGTTAAAACTCAGTGTTGTTTATAACTTAATATATAAAATAATTTAAATTTATTCAAAAAATAAACTTCATAAAATCATAGGGTGTTAAAATATAAGGATTAAATATGTATGATGTAGTGGTTTAATTTTGGTTGATTAAAAGTTCAAAGGATTAGACCCACATCCATTTTGAGTTTTTATGTGATGAGAATACTTTGGGAGGAATTTATTGAATTTTGGTAGATATCTTAAGTATATATAACCCCTAAGTTTAGCATATGAAATGTTATCTATGCAATAATGATAATTTATTTTTTTGGATATATATTTATAGATATTGATAAGATTTATGGATTATATAACCATTTATGATTAAGGTTGTATTTTTGGGAATTTTATAATACTTATATAGTTTTAGAAAAATGAAAATCCCACAGGCTGGGAGAAAATCTGTAGCACCCAGCAGGGCCACAAGGCTTGAACCCACAACCAAATGGTGACAATAGTGAAGATCATACCACTATACAATGTGATGTCCTATTTAGTAAGGAATTGTTTTTTTAATTAATAAACATGATATATAATGACTAAGTTGGTTTCGGGAACATATGCCTCATCATATAGATAACCAAGGGACTGAAAAGTGATTTAGTGATTGAGTAATTAACGATATTCCAGAACAAGTTCACTATTTCAGGACCCTTATATGATTAAGGTAAACATGACATTATGAAAATATTTGGAGGTTCTTTTGAAGCCATATATGATTTTAAAGAGGCTTTATAGAGATTCAAGATATTTATGGAAATGATAATAATAACTTGGATATTATATGATTAGGGCATATAATTTTTTTAACGAGAGGTTAAGAGTGATTTATGTTATTTCTAGACAAATGTTAAATTTCTTTGGGAAGAATTTGTGATCACATCCTTTTGTTTTTTGGGTTTCAATCTTAGTCTGGAATACTTTAGAGTGATTTTAAGGATATTTATTTATCAGTATTAAGTTTTAACATTGGGTATCACTTTTGAATTATATAGATTAATATATTATTTATTTGTATGAAGTTATACCTAATTTAAAAAATTATCTTACCATATTATAACCATTTCAGTTTTGGTTAATGTCTAAAGACAATATGAATTTATTGGGATCCTTTTTTGGAATTATGCGATCCATTATAAGTTGATTTAAGTTCTTCAAGCATAAAAAAATCTTCTTGAAAAATCACCTTTTGGAGAAAGAGATGAGATTATGGTAGAAATTGATTAATGGATAAATGAGTACATGTATAGTAAGTATATTTTACATATTTTCTTATCCTATATGGTGATAAATTCTTCAAAAAAGGATCTTAAAATAAAAATTTAATCATATAATCAATTTATACCAATATCTTTCCCTAGATCATCCACTTTCTTGTGATCAATGGTCTATGTCACCTAAAATAATTATTTGAGTAACTAAATTTTATTCTATGTCCATATTTAAACTTCAAACCAATTTTTCCATATATAAAAAACTAGTTATGTGGAATTCTAGATGAACTTCATATTACCATTTTTATATTATCAAGAGAAAAATTTAATATCCTTTTTTTATGATGTGGGAATTCAATAAAGGTATTTTGAAATATGAAAACATTTAGTACCAACTACAAGATAAATTTTTGAAGATATATTTTATTAAATGAAAGATAATTTAATATCCTATGATATTAAAAATAAAACTATGTTCGATAGCATGTATGAAACACAACACAGATCCTAAACGAAACATGAAATATCATTATTTGAATATTACCTTTATAAAATAGCCATTAAATTAGAGGGTATGAATCTGATTAAATAATTTAATAAATATATATAAATAACCAATTAAATACAAATTTGTTTATTAATTATAAGGAAACAATGACTCAATTTTTGAAAAAACTTTCTATTATTAAAAAAATATGTTTTCTTAAAAAAATGTATTTGTTTCTTCTTTGGAGAGAATATTATAATTAATTTTTGATGAAAATAAGAATTTTATTTTATAAATATTATATAATTTTTAAATTCATCATATCAAAATTATATTATCGTGAAATTATGATATTTTTCTAAAAAGATTAAATTTTAATGAATAGTGAAAGTATGTTTTTATTGAATAATGTGTTCTCTTTTAAAGTATTTATAATGAAAAATTATATTTTGGATTATTTAAAAAATTTAATTAGTTATTTATTATTTAAAATAATATATTTATAATTTTTCAAATAAATTTTATAATTTAATTTTTTATAAAACAATTTTATACTTTAAAAGGGATTTTTTATGAAAACCTGTTTCTGTTGTGTTTTTTCATCATAATTTTAAATTAAATAATGGAAATAATATTAATTAAATCATTAAAAATCGATTGTATAACGACCCATACTTTAAATACATTGTAATTACTTCATAATTGAAGCACACTTATTACAACATATAACAAAACCAGTAAAGGACCGTATAGGTATAGAGTCTTTAGAAACTGGGAAACATAAACCACTGGTTCATAAAGCATCTAATTTACCTCCCATTTATTTAATCATATCTAGAGCCCATTTTGGCATATCCTAGTTAATAACCTTCTTCATGACCTGGGGAAAGAAAACATACAAAAGGGTGAGCTCAAATTCTCAGTAAGGGTAAACAAAAGAAATATCAATCACATCATATTCATAAGAACATAACTTTTGGAAATCTTAACCTGCAAAAGAGATCATAATTTCATAACATGGGATAAATCATAGTAGTGAAATTTAATCCCAATAATCATAACATTAAACATGAAACTTTGTGTCACACACACATAATCCTAGAGCATCATTTCTTAGTAGTCAAGACTCATAGTCAAGACTATCTTAGCGGACAAAGTCCATTTCTGAACCGAGTGGACTCCTCGTTTCAGTCCTGTTTCACTGAACTAGATTAAACTCCCATTCCAGCCATGTCTATCTCATGAGATATAAATCTTTACCCAATGTATTGGGGGGAGATATAGGTCCCAACCATCTCATAATGGTACCATTCTTAAGTGTGCCACAAAATCATAAACAATACATCATTGCATAAACCATGTAATAAAAATGGGATTCTTAAACATCGTGAGATCATAAAACAATTCATATAAGATAAAGGAATTCATAAAAATAAGTCCATAACAACATAATCAAATCAATGTAATAATAGGGATAGAAACATAACCCTATATTATCTTAGATGGAAAATACTTTTGATAAAACACTTGAACTCCATTCTTGAGGAAAATATCCTTTCTACTTCAAAAAACATTTTCCTTTCTTAACAAGTCAGATAATTTTAAACTAAAAGAAGTTGAATAAAAATAAACTTGAAAACTTGTAAAGGAAGATTCTTGGAAATAATGTTTTTAAAAATCCATTCATGCCGTATAAGTTAAAAACAACATTCTTCTCGTGCTTTTGTCGGAAAAGTCAAAAAGTACCTCGTACGAAAAACGACAAAAGATTCTTTCATATCTTTTACTAAAAACACACCGAAGGGTCAAATTGGACTTAAACAATTGTATAAGGATATAAATATTACATATTTAGGAAACATGTACGTGGATGATAAAATACACCCCAGTAAATACCAAAGTATAAACAATCTCGGATAAAAATGAGATTGTGATATTTTCCTTTACCTTAGGTCCGATTGGCTTTGTAGGTGTCTGAACCTCCTGTATAATGATTTAAATAATGTTATTGAATTATTCCATAATCATAAATGTCTTTATGATATCATATATGGTCATATTCTTAGCTTCTTATTAGTAATATTTCATTACTACTTGTTATTCGGGTGTTTATTACGTTTTGTTCTTATGCTAGTTTTGTCGAATAAATTATTATTCTTATTTTTAGGTTATAGATACCTCATTTACAGAATTCTATTAGTGTAATATATATCATATTAATTCATTCAATTCATTTATATAATCATTATGCACTGAAGATCATGTAGAACGAGTCGCATCACATCGTGGAGACGGTATTTCGTACGTACGCACGAGCGATGATATTGTTCCCATGATCGTGAAATTGTAATAGAGTGTATGTATACTATTTCAGAATCAATATCACTTTAAAATAATCATATATAGTCATTATTTACACCATTATACCCATCCAAGTAAGGTGGTGGTGGAAAATAGATTACACCACGGCGTGGAGACAGTATTTCGTACGTATGCACGCACGGTGATTTCATTTTCCATAGGACAGATAGATGGTGAAATATGGTTGTTTCATACTTATAATAAAATATCATTATATGAGTGATACTGGTTTTATTACTTCATAATGAAACAACTAATGAGGAAGAAGTGGAAGAAGAAATAATGTTGAAATAATCGGTAACGAACATTAACTCTTCTTTGAAGCGCCTCTTTGAGACCTCCTCTTAGGGCACTAAAATTGGTCTTTGAAGAAGACCAGGGCCTCTAAGATGTTTCTAGGGAAGTGGAAAAGAGAAATTTTCATGGTTTGGACGAGCTTGAAGGCTCAAAGTGGTGTGAGGAAGAGAGGGAGGAGGTGCCCTTTTATAAGGGAGGAGAGGGGCACCTTTGGAAAAATTAAATATATTATTTTATTATAAAGCCATATTCGGTTTTTAATAGCTCCAAATTGATATATTTCGAAGCTAAGGTGGGGATGGGTCGAAATACTTTAATCCAATATAATTTAGGCAAGTTTAGGACATTATATTAACCTTATCTTTTAGTTATAACTCTTAGATAATTAGATTGACATTTACCATGTCACTTTGTATTTTAATATTATATAGTGAATAAACTTACCATATACATCCAAGAGACCCCCAAGTGGTCCATTAATGATACAAATATCATGATATAAGTATGTTTTCCGATCCTTAGATTTTTCGGAATATAATAACAATTAATAATATAATATTTGTTTTAAAAACTATTTTATGTCAATTATGACACTATTTGGTAATTGATTTTTTTGAAAATAAAAACAGTATGATTTGTTTGAAAAAAGTTAATTAAATCAATAATAACATGTCATATTAATATATAAAATTATTAGAATCCATAAAAAGTCTCGAATTACATTTATTTGGGTATTTATAACATCAATTATGTTAATATTTCATTAATACGATAATTACTGTATCATCATTGTGTCATAAATAAATTAAATTATTTTAAGTCTCTAAATTACAAATAAAATACCATTATGTATGAAATATTTTTATCTTTATAGTGAATATTTATAGTCGAATTTATCTTATTTATAACCCTATTGTAAAAAGGATTTACTTATTAAACTTTGATTTTAACTATTTTAACCCTTCTTTAAATAAATTAATAATAAATGTCCTAATATAATCCAAGTGGGCCTAAATGGTCATATTTTATTCCTAAGGTTGTTTTTGGTCGAATTAAACTTATCCAATAGAATTAGGACATGTGTTATGGTAATAATAATATCATTTTTACCCTTAGTTACCCTATTTACTTTTAACTGTGGTAAAAAAAAGTAAAAAGTTACTATTCACCAAAAATTATTTTCATCTCATTGAACCACATTTTAGTCCTTGATATTAACGGTGTCTCTCAGATTTTCGAAATTCTACTCACAGAAGCGGTAAAATTAAGTTTTATGTAAATTTTCAAATTCTCCTAGGAGGTGGGTAAAAGACAGTGAAAATATAAATAAAATTTTTATATATCTAAAATTATTATAAAATGACTCCAATGAATTTCATTGAACTTATATAGGTATTATGTATCAATTTTGACCTAAAATAAATTTAATTAAAATAAATAATAATTTAAATAAAATGTCGGTTTTTAAATAATAACCCAGTGTTTTCACTATTCATAAAAATTTGAATGTTTTCAGAAAAAAACCAAAATTTCATCTTAGGCTAATTTAGATATTCCGAATCCAAAAATGAATTCCATTTTGAAAAATAAAATTTACAAAATTTCAAAAAGTGTGTATCACTATACATAACGGCTAGTTTTAATAATATTTTAATAGCATATCGTTGTTTAGTGAAACTCGGTATTGCGTAAAACACAAGATATCGAGGAAGGTCGCGATTGCGTGTAAAGAAATTCAAGATAGTGTTGTGTGTAGTGAAAGATTCCTTTGATGATTTATATAACATAAAGACAAAATATTACTCATAATACTCTCGGGTGTTACAATCTGCCCCCCTTAAAATGAATTTCACCCTCAAAATTCATCACTTTGTAACAAAAAGATGAGGATACCTCTCCCTCATCATATCCTCAATCTCTCATGTAGCTTCTTCTAATTGGTGGTTCCTCCATAAAACTTTCACCAAGCGAGTGGTCTTGTTCCTTAGGACTTTTTCGCTATGATCCAGAATCTCTATCGGTTGTTCTTCATCAGAAAGATCTTGCTCCAGCGGTACAACTTCTGAGCTGAGTACATGTGAAGGATCAAGTATGTATTTTATCAGGAGAGATACATGGAACACATCGTGAACTTGAGAGAGATTCGGTGGAAGCACCAATCGGTAAGCTACCTTTCCAACACGATCCAATATTTCGAAAGGACCGATATATCTAGGGCTCAACTTCCCCTTCTTTCCAAATCTCATGAACCTCTTCCAGGGAGATATTCGTAAGAACACTTTATCACCCACTTCAAACTATAGGTCTATTCTTCGGTTGTCGGCATAACTTTTCTGTCGACTCTGAGCTGCTCTTATGTGTTGTTGAATAGATATGACCTTTTCTTCCATCTCATCAACAAGACCAGGTCCTAATAGATTTCTTTCCACAACTTCATCCCAGCAAGTTGGAGTCCTGCATTTATTTCCATAGAGAGCTTCATAAGGAGCCATATGAATACTGGAGTGAAAACTATTATTATAAGAAAATTCCACCAAAGGTAGGTGTTGATCCCAACCACCTTTGAAATCCATAGAGCAAGCTCTAAACATAACTTCTATAGATTGAATTGTTCTCTCAGACTGACCGTCTGTCTGAGGATGATAAGCAGTGCTGAAACTCAACTCTATATCCAGAGTATGCTGAAGACTTCGCCAGAACATCGATGTAAATCTCGGATCCCGATCAGATATAATAGAGAAAAGTACTCCATGAAATCTTACCACTTCCTTTACATATATCCTGGAAATCTGATCAAGTGAGAAATCCTCTCTGATAGCAATGAAGTGTGCAGACATTGTAAGATGATCAACTATGACCCAGATAACATTATTGCCTTTGGATGTTTTTGGAAGACCGGTGACCAAGTCCATAGTAATGTTTTCCCAATTCCATTCGGGTGTGGGCAATGGTTGTAACATTCCCTAATACTTTTGTCTCTTAGCTTTAACTTGCTGACAAACCAAGCATTGAGAGACATATTTAGAAACATTTATTTTCATGCTATCCCACCAGAAGTACTCTTTCAGGTCCCTATACATCTTCGTGCTTCCAGGATGAATAGAGAATGAAGAACTATGAGCCTCATCCAACAGCTCCTTCTTTAATTCTGGGATGGTAGGTACATAAACTCGATTCCTGAACATTATTATCCCATCACAATCAAGGTTGAATTCATGAATATTTATCACATTCTTTTCTAACTATACATCTTCTTTTTTCACCTCTTTAATCTTCACATGTATAGATGGTTGAACATTCATTTGAGAAAGATACGATTTTCCCCTTCCATTATAATTCCAAGATCAATCCTTTGTAAATCCATAAATATAGGATCTTTTGTGTCCTCATCATGGATACACTGGAATGGTCTTGTCGACTTAATGCATCTCCCACCTTGTTTTCTTTCCCAGGGTGGTAATGAATTGAGCAGTCATAATCCTTAATCAGCTCCAACCATCTTCTTTGGCGCATATTTAGCTTCTTTTCTGTGAAAATATACTTTAAACTTTTTTGATCAGTATAAATATCACACCTTTCTCCATAAATATAATGCCTCCAAATATTAAAATCAAAGATTACCGCAGCTAACTCCAAGTCATGAGTTGGGTAATTTTTCTCATGGATTTTCAACTGTCGTGAGGCATAAGCTATCACCATATCGTTTTTCATGAGAACACAACCCAATCCCTTCTTGGATGCATCACTGTAGATCACAAACATTTCTCCACTACAAGGTAGTGTGAGATCAGGTGCACTGAATAACCTTCTTTTTAAATCCTTGAAATTCTCTTCACATTCCTCTGTCTAAACAAACTTAACTCCTTTTCGAGTCAACCTGGTGGGTGGATTAGATAATCGTGAAAAATCTTTCACAAAACGTCAATAATATCCAGCCAAACCAAGAAAACTTCTGATCTCAGTTACTATTGTTGGTCTTGACCATATTTCGATAACCTCTGTTTTTCCTGGATCCACAGATATCCCCTCTTTTGAGTTTATGTGACCCAAAAATGCAACTTTTTGAAGCCAAAATTCACAATTGGTAAATTTGGCATAAAGGTTCTCCTTTCTTAGGGTCTTCAATATAATTTTCAAGTGATCTTCATGTTCTTCTTTTCTCTTTGAATAGACAAGAATATCATCTATAAAGACTACCACAAACTGATCAAGATAGTCTCTAAAGACTCTATTCATCAGATCCATGAAGATAGCAGTGGCATTAGTAAGACCAAATTGCATCACTATAAATTCATAGTGTCCATACCTTGTACGGAAAGCTGTCTTTGGTATATCCTACCTCTTTACACTTAATTGATGATACCCTGAACGAAGATCAATCTTGGAAAAGTATTGAGCTCCTCATAGTTGGTCAAATAATTCATCAATGCATGGGAGAGGATATTTTTTCTTGATAGTGATCTTTTTAAGTTCTCAATAATCAATGCAGAGTCTCATTGATCCATATTTATTCTTAACAAAAAGAACAGGTGCTCCCTAGGGTGAATAACTAGGGAGTATGAATCCCTTATCAAGATTCTCTGGGAGTTTCTTCTTCAATTCCTGCAACTCAATTGGGGCCATTCTATAAGGTGTCTTTGAAATAGGAAAAGCACCTGGTACGAGTTCTATTGAAAACTCTACTTCACGATTTGGTGGAAGACCCGGAAATTCCTCCGAAAAGACATCGTCAAACTCCTGTACAATGGGAATATTCTTAATTGTGAGTTTCTCACCAACCATTTCAGATAAATAACTCTCATTTAGTGGAATCAAGACCCATAAGATGGAAGAAATTTCCACTGGATGGTTATGTTCATCCTTGCATCGATAGACGATCATAGATTGATCTGGAATATGAAATGTGACTTCCATTCTTTGGAAATTGATATGAGATCCATATAGAGAAAGAAAATCCATGCCAAGAATCACATCAAATTCCACCATAGGATGGATAACAAGATTTGCAGGAAGAACTTTCCCACAAAATTCAATCGGAGAAGAATTATAAACTTTTGATGTGACTGTTGTTCCGTTAGGGGTTGTCACAGCTAACTAAGCATCTTATTGTTGAGGTAATATGACGATACCCTTAGAAAATTATTCAAAAATAAAAGAGTGGGTTGATCCAGAATCAAATAAAACATTTTCTACTTTAGAGTGGATGGTAAGTGTACCTTCCACCACATCATTATCGTACTCCATATCGCTGATAGAAATTTAATGTGACTTTCCTTTCTCTTTAGCCTTAAGTGTTTGTTGACGTTGACCATCATCATCAAGCCTTGGATTTGGGAATTAATTGGAATAATGCCCCATCTCCTTGCACTTGAAACATTGAAGTGTAGTAGGTTCATTTTGTGTATCCCTTCCTTTGTTTGCATCACTAGACATCTTCTTCCCATCATTTCGGAATTCAAATGCCCGATGACCTTCCTTTCCACATTTGAAACATTTACTTGTCCCTTTAAGACAACTCCCTCCATTTTTCTTTCAACACTTTGAGCATAAGGTAAAGCTCATCTTCTTTTCAGTGTGCTCTTTAGATTTTCCGTTGAATTCCATTTTCCCCTTCTTATCAAACCCATATGACTGATGGGTTACTCCAATATCCATCTCAACTTTGAGAGGACATCGAACGATTTTCTCATAGCTATTGAAGTCCCTTATGGCTAAGGCCCTTCGAAGAGTTTTTTTTAAGCCACTAAAGAATCGATCGGTCTTACTCTCAAGTTGGATAATAATACCAGAAGCGTACCTTGCAAGTCTTGTAAAATTTTCTTCATAGGTACCAACAGATTCATCATCCTTTTGCTTCAATTCAAGAAACTCTCTCTCCATTGTTGTTCAGAGAATACGAGGTAAGTACTTATTGAAAAATAAGTTCTTGAACTCGTCCCATTCCATGGACTCAATTTCATCTCTTTGCCTCGTATTCTTGATAATATTTCACCATTGATCAGAATCTCCTTCCAAACGATATACTGCTAAGATAACCATATCATGTTCAAAACATTGAAGAACTGAAAATATCTTTTCAGTGGTACTGATCCATTGTTCAACCACTAATGGATCAGAAGACCCGCTAAATGAAGGTGGACGCTGCCTCATGAAGTATTCAACAGAATATTGCTCCTTCCTTTTCTCGTTTGGAAGTCCTGGATGATTCAGAGCTTGAGAAAGTTGTGTGATCATGGCTACAATATTTTTCATTCCATCTCCCATAATGTTTGGTTACTCAGGGGGATAATCATTGAAATGCCCGTCGCATTCTGCATTAACACGGTTCCTTCGGGTTCCATCCATTGACTAAAACCAAGAAGAATAGTGTGAGCAACAATAATTATAATAGGAAAACCACATAATCAAGAATAAAATTTCACACTTAAGGTCTTATTATAGGTTATTAATGGCCATTTCTAAAACACTAATATTGTGTTCCATGCTTAGACTTATCCTTAGGGTTCTTACTAAGGCTTTCACATCCTAGTTTCCAATGGTTGACTATACCTTTCCTCTGATACCAACTATAACGACCCATACTTTAAAAACATTGTTATTACTTTAGAATTGAAGCACACTTATTACAACATATAACAAAACCAGGAAAGGACTGTATAGGTATAGAGTCTTTTGAAACTGGGAAACATAAACAACTGGTTCATAAAGCATCTATTTTGCCTCCCATTTATTTCATCATATCTAGAGTCCCTTTTGGCATATCCTACTTAATATACTTCTTCCTAACCTGGGGAAAGAAAACATACAAAAGGGTGAGCTCAAATGATCAGTAAGGGTAAACAAAAGAAATATAAATCACATCATATTCATAAGAACATATGTTTTGGAAATATTAACCTGCAAAAGAGATCATAATTTCATAACATGGGATAAAACATAGTAGTGAAATCTAATCCCAATAATCATAACTTAAAACATGAATTTTTTTTGCAGATACACATAATCAAAGAGAATCATTTCCTAGTAGTCAAGACTCATATCCAAGACTATCTTAGCGGATAAAGTCCATTTTTGAACCGAGTTCACTCCTCGTTTAAGTCCTGTTTCACTGAACAGGATTAACCTGCCATTCCACCCATGTCGATCTCATGAGATATAAATCTTTACCCAATGCATTGGAGGGAGATATAGGTCCCACCCATCTCATAATGATACCATTCTTATGTGTGCCACAAAATCATAAACCATACATCATTGCATAACCCATGTAATAAAAATGGGATTCTTAAACATCATGACATCATAAAACAATTCATATAAGATAAATGAATTAATAAAAATAAGTCCATAACAACATAATAAAATCAATGTAACAATTGGGATATAAACAGAGCCCTATATTATCTTAGATGGAAAATACTTTTGATTAAACACTTGAACTCCATTCTTGAGGAAAATATCCTTTCTACTTCAAAAACATTTTTCTTTCTTAACATGTCATATAATTTTTACCTAAAAGAAGTTGATTAAAAATAAACTTGAAAAATTTTAAAGGAATCTTATTGGAAAGAATGTTTTTAAAAATCCATTCATGTGGTATAAGTTAAAAAAACATTCCTCTCGTACTTTTGCCGGAAAAGTTAAAAAGTACCTCGTACAAAAAATGACAAAAGATTCCTTTCATATATTTTAATAAAAACTCACCGAAGGGTAAAATTGTACTTAAAAATTTTTATAAGGATATAAATATTACATATTGAGGAAACATGGATTTGGATGAAAAAATACACCCCAGTAAATACCAAAGTATAAACAATCTCGTATAAAAATGAGATTGTGATATTTTCCGTTACCCTAGGTTTGATTTGCTTCATAAGTGTCCGAAACTACTATATAATGATTTAAATAATGTTATTTACTTATTATATAATCATACTTATATCTATGATATCATATATGGTCATATTCTTAGCTTCTTATTAGTAATATTTCATTACTACTTGTTATTTGGGTGTTTATTACTTTTTTTTCTTATGCGTGTTTTGTCGAATAAATTCTTATTATTATTTTTAGGTTATAGATACCTCATTTCCAGAATTTTATTATTGTAATATATATCATATTAATTCATTCAATTCATTTATATAATCATTATTCAATGAATATCATGTAGAACGAGTCGCATCACATCGTGGAGACGGTGTTCCGTAAGTACGCACGAGCGATGATATCGTTCCCATGATCGTGAAATTGTAATGGAGTGTGTGTATACTATTTCATAATCAATATCAATTTACAATAATCATATATAGTTATTATTTACACCATTATACCCATCCAAGTAAGGTGGTGGTGGAAAATAGATTACACCACAGCGTGGAGACGGTATTCTGTACGTACGCATGCGCGGTGATTTCGTTTTCCGTTGGATGGATAGATGGTGAAATAGGGTTGTTTCATACTTATAATAACATATCAGTATATTAGTGATACTGATGTTATTACTTCATAATGAAACAACTAAAGAAGAAGAAGTGGAAGAAGAAATAAATTTGAAAGAATTAGTAACAGACATTACCTCTTCTTTGAAGCGCCTCTTTGAGACCTCCTCTTAGGGCACTACAATTGGTCTTTTAAGAATACCAGGACCTCTAATATGTTTCTAAGTGGAGAAGATAAGTTTTCAGGGGTTTTCCGAGCTTTAAGGATCAAAGTGGTGTGAGGAAGAGAGGGAGGAGGTGCCCTTTTATAACGGAGGAGAGGGGCACCTTTGGAAAAACTAAATATATTATTTTATTATAAAAGCTATATTCGGTTTTCAATAGCTCCAAATTGATATATTTCTAAGATAAGGCGGGGATGGGTCGAAATCCTCTCAGCCAATAGAATTTAGACAAGTTTAGGTCATTATATTAAACTTATCTTTTAGTTGTAACTCTTAGTTAATTAGATTGACATTTACAATGTCACTTTGTATTTTTATATTATATAGTTAATAAACTTACCATATACATCCAAGCGACCCCCAAGTGGTCCATTAATGATAAAAATATCATGATATAAGTATCTTGAACGAACATTAGATTTTTAGGAATATAATAACAATTAATAATATTATATTTGTTTTAAAAACTATTTTATGTCAATTTTGAAACTATTTGGTAATTGATTTTTGTGAAAATGATAACAGAATTATTAGTTCAAAAAGAGTTAATTAAATAAATACTAACATGTCATAGTAACATAAAAAATTATTTTAATTCATAAAAGTCTCAAATTACATTTATTTGTGTATTTATAACATCTATTATGTCAATATTTCATTAATAAGATAATTACTCAATCATCATTGTGTCATAAATAAATTAAATTATTTTAAGTCTAAAAATTACAAATTAAATACCATTATGTAGGAAATCTTTTTATCTTTCTAATTAATATTTATATTCGAATTTATCTTATGTATAACCCTATATTAAAAATTATTTACTTATTAAACTTTGATTTTAACTATTTTAACCCTTCTTTAAATAAATTAATAATAAATGTCCTAATCTAATCCAAGTGGGCCTAGATGGTCATATTTTATTTCTAATGTTGTTTCTGGTCTAATTAAACTTATCCAATAGAATTAGGAGATCTGTTAGGGTAATAATAATTCCATTTTAACCCTTAGTTACCCTATTTACTTTTAACCGTGGTAAAAAAAAGTAAACAGTTATTATTCACCAAAAATTATTTTCATCTCATTGAACAACATTTTAGTCCTTGATATTAACCGTGTCTCTCAGATTTTAGAAATTCCACTCATATAAGTAGTAAAATTATGTTTAATGTAAATTTGCAAATTCTCCTAGGAGGTGGGTAAAAGACAGTGACAAGTTCAATAAAATTTTTATATATCTAAAATTATTATAAAATGACTCCAATGAATTGAATTGAACTTATATAGGTATTATGTGTAACGCCCCGACCCTAGTTACCCAGAGTCGGTGCATTATTACATAACATTGGCATGATCATGAGAAAGATCAAGTCTCGAAAGACCGATTAGTTTAGTAGCCTTGGAATAACTAGATACATCCATAAATGTTTACATTACATCATAAAAAAAACATTTTGTCTTCATATCCCCTCATACTATCCCTGCAGGTCATTCATAAATTACTTCTTCATAATCCTGGAAAAAAAAAATAAAACATTGAAAGGGGTGAGCTCGGATGCTCAGTAAGGATAACATTATATCAGAAGCTTTCATAAATAATCATAAACACTTAAGGCAATTTATAACTAAAACAAAAGCCTTTGAAACTTGAACTTTCAACATGGTATGGCATAAATAAAATGAAACAATGCCATTTACTTACTCACATGGATATTCTACTAGTCGAATGATCATATGCAATATCAATAACCACTTTCATAATGATGGAATGCATAATGCCAGACTATCATAACCACATAGCCAAGGCCTCGTGCCAAGACTACAAATAAGATTTTGCCAAGGCCTTGTGCCAAGACACTAGTTTGTCTCATGAGACCTACCGATGCATCGAGGAGCTATAGCGGGCTCCACCCGTCACTTATTAAGTCCAATGCATTCCTCATATGAACAAGTTTAAACATAACATAAACATTCGTATTGAAACTAGCATACGAAATGTCAATACTTTTACCACAAACCTTGAATGGTATAAAAATAGCACATCCACAGTCAAACATAACTCATTCGATACAATATGGAAGATTTTATTGTATCACATTAACCTCAATCAAGAATAATGAAGGATGTTGACATAGATGAAAATAATCATCAAAACTATTTGAGAGAAATATCCCCCTTTTCTTGAAATCATTTAAAAGTAACACTATTTGTCAAAAAGCCATTTAAAAATAGATTTTTGAATCAAAGTGTCCCATACCACTTTGAAACTTTTTAAAAGGATTTTTAATTTTAAAACTTTAATGTCCATATAAATAAATCCTTAAAACCATTTTTAAAATATGGACATTAATGAGCATGATTTAGAAGAATAATTCTTTAAAACATTTTAAAATGGTATTTTGGTTAGAGTTTCTAACCAAAAGAGAGACACTTGAATACAAATAATTGAGGTAATCAAAACATTGTAATATCATGAGAATAAAGGAATTCATGATATACTATGTCAAAGTACATTATATACACCACATAAAAGTGATTTGGTGTATATCATCAAAGAAGTCTCAATGGAATGTAAATTGAGATGAAATCTCTCATAAAGGTTGTATCCTTAGGTTAAGGATAAATCAACGACATAATTATGTGTGACAAATATAAATACACTAAATATGATTGGATATTCAGTGTAAATCAATCAAAGTATATTCACACATATTCTTGTAAAATCAATACTAACGAATTGGATGTTTAACTCAATAAATGGAGAATGAGTTAAAATTACTCTTATCAAATTCATATCAATGACTTGAGAATTATCAATGGAGTGATTATGTGTATCAAACTTATATCCACAGGAATGGGAGTGGAAATTATGACATAATCAAATGAATAGTGATTCCACACATAATCTTGGGGTAATATAATCAATGAAATATGCGTAAAGCCAAATGAGTGGAAGTTGAAATCTCAAATTCCCTTATTGATTAGGTAACTTAAGAAACATACACCCATGAAAGAATTATCATAACATTATGATGTAAATACCCATAAATAAAAGTATATAACACAATGAATACAATCATGGGCAGTACACATACACCACATGCAATAATTAAGTGGTGATCAATGGAATTCTCACGGAATTAAAAGTGAGATAAGAAAATCCCTTACCACGTTAATCGACTGAGTCGTATGGCCAAAAGTTAATAACCACCAAATTATTTACAGAATAACATTAATATAAATAGAATCATGATAATATATATCAAATGGTAGTACACAATACACCACTTTCAATAATTTAGTGGCAAACAATGGAAATCTCACGGAATTGAAAGTGAGATAAGAAAATCCCTTAATTTGTACTTTTTCCTTGGTCGATGGTAGGTTTACCTCCTGTATAATGGTGAAATAATTGTTATTGAATAATACAAGAATCATTTACTTTAATATGATATCATATATGATCTTTTAACATTGATTTGTTAATAATATCTTAGTATTAACGCCGTTTCGGGTGTTAACTTACTCATTTTCTTTTATATGTTTTGTTACATAAGTCATGTTTGTTGTATCTTATTCATATCCAGAATGATATCAAGTCCTTAAACATCATTTTTAAATCATTAAATGATAATTATACTTGAATGGATACGATGGATAATGAATCTCATCGCGTTCGTGGAGACGGTAGTCCGTACGTACGCACGAACGCTACTTCCATTTAATTTTTTATTTTAAAAGAATCGAATCCAAATGATACATAGTTATATTACTATTACAGTATAATATAATATTTTATATATGTTACTTAAGTTCATTAACACCATCCTTTACACGTTCCATGTGTGGTATGAACGAGTCATATCATTTTAAGGGGGCGGTAGTCCGCACTTCCTCAAATGAAATTATCGTATGTATATACGACATGAAACGAATAATGGTATGAAATAAAATGGAATTACAGAAGCTTATATATAAAATATATATCATTAATATCATATTTAATTACAGTTCCATCATAATGGCCACCATGAGAGGCGGTAAGATGTTTTTGAACAATCATCGTTTCGTGAGGCGTTAGTTTTCCATCCACAGAAACATTATGTTCATCATCCATTAGATGGAGTTGTGTGTATGTGTAGTTTGAATACTTATTATAACAACATCCTAGTATATTGAGGATACTGGTGTTGTTACAAAAGAAGGGAAATAAAAAGAGTTTGGGGGTTGAAGAAGCAAAATAAATGAAAATAATTTAAGAGAAATCGTTACCTTTAATTTAGGTAACTCACTTTGGTTGGAACCAAAGGACTTGTTGAAATGCTTTCTTCCTAAGGGGAAGCTTCAAGGAGGAGGAGAGGGATGTGGGGAGCTTAGTTGGTCAGAGTTTGGACGAGCCAAGTGGCTTGAGAGGTGTGAGGAAATGAGAAGGAGGAGTGCCCTTTTATAAGAGGGGTGAGGGGCACCTTTGGAAAAGCTAGAAATATTAATTTATAATAAATTCATATCCGGTTTCCAATGGCTCCAAAGTTGACTATTCAAAGGTTGAGGTGGGGATAGGTCGAAAACAACTCATACAATAGAATTTAGACAGGTTTGGGTACTTATATTAACCTTATCTTTAAGTATTAACTCTAAGTTAATTAGTTTCACTTTTACAATGTCTCTTTGTATTTTTATATAATATGGTTAATAAACATAATATATACATCCAAAAGACCCCCAAGTGGTCCATTAATGATTAACCTATCATAATATAAGTCTCTTGGCCGAACCTTAGATTTTTAGGAATTTAATATCAATTAATAATATAATATTTGTTTTAAGAACTCTTTTATGTCAATTTTGACACTATTCACTAGTTGATTTTTGTGAAACTCATAACAGATTGATTACTTCGAACAAAGTCAAATAAATCAATCCTAATATATCATATTATCCTAGAAAATTTGTTTAATTCATTAAAAGTTTAATATTATAATTATTTGGGTATTTATAATATCAATTATGTTAATTTTTTACTATTTTAGTAATTACTGCATCATCATTGTGTCATAAATAAAATAAATTATTTAATGTCAAAAAATTATAAATAAAATATAAATATGTATGAAATCTTTTTAGCTTTCTAATGAATATTTATAATCTAAAATCCAGCATATATAACCCTATGTAACAATTTTTTTGCTAAAAGATATATGCTTGTGTCATTTTTGTATTCATTTTAACTTAATTAATATAAAGTGTCATTATCACTTACAAGTGGATCCATGGGGTCCCAAAATTGACCCAAAGATGCCCATGGTCTACCATGTATCAACCAATAGGGTTAAGACACATTTTAGGGTAATTTAGTGTTATTATAATATTATTTTGTTTTCCCTTATTTACCGGATTTACCCTTAACCATGGTAAATAAAATATTTACCGCAGTAATTATTCAAAATGTCTAAAAATAAAAGTTACCTATTTACACAATTTGGACATCCTGATTCCAAATATGGAATCCATTTTTCTAAATTCAAAACACAGAAGTGGCAGAAATTAATTTAAAATTAATTCCCGCTGTCAAAACAAAAAGCGCGTTTTTAAGAGATAATAACTATCAAAAGATTGACACTTGTTTATGTTCGGTTTAATTGTAAAATTATGTCCAATGACCAACATTATATTAAATGGTAAAAATATATTCTAAATATACTTTAAAACCACTCAAATTCACAATTTATCACTATTAATTATTTTGATTAAAAAAGTTGTTTTTAATTAAAATTTAGTAATTTTCACTATTCATCAAAATATGAAAGTTATCCGAAAAGTACAAAAATTTCACCTTAGGATAAATTCGATATTCCGAATCCAAAAATGAAGTCCATTTTGAAATATAAAATATATATAATTTCTAAAAGTAGGTATTACTATTCATAACGGCTAGTTTGATTGGTTATGGTGTGTTAAAATCTCGAAGTTGCGTACAATGCACGTCATTGCATTATTCGAAAGGAAACATACCGAGGAAGCTTGGGGTGTTACATTCTCCCCTCCTTCAATAAATTGCGTCCTCGCAATTTTTAAATTTTTGCTTGGGAATATAATGGAAAGTCCCACATCGGAAAAAGAGTCAATAAAACTGTCACTTTAAAAGAAAGGAAGAGAGGTATAAGGGTCATCCAAGATAACCCATACTAGGATTCCATGTAAGAAAACATGGATATGGATGATAAACTAAGTGTCAATTTCTGATGGAGAGGGATAGAAATCATGATCAGGAGAAAGTTAACAATGAGAAAACCACAAACTTGTGTTGGGACAAACGACCATTAGTCTCCTAGTAGGAAAGTAAACGGACAACATTTTTTTTAAGTTACATTACATAAGGAAGAGGAATTCATTTATGATATTGACTAAGAACATTATGAGATATACTTACATTTTAAGTATATTTTCATTCTTTAATAAATTTCCACCACTAACTCATTTTTTTTTAAAACGATGAGTATTCAAGAAGACTTGGTCACATTGGAAGAGATAGAATAAACTTCTATAGAATCACATGATCCATGAAGGATAAACCGTATATTTACATTGTCTTTGAAGATTAATCAAAACCAAAATGGTCAGTGAATGATCTAATGATCCCCCAAAAGGATATTCATTGAGATAAATATGCACTAATCTTAATTTCTAAAATTAAACCAACAATACCCCAAAGTTAAATAGATACCATTCAATAACCAATTGTCCTTAAAATCCTTTAATATAATCCAAACTAATATTGAAACCCAAAACATAGAAGAATTTGATTATGTAGTCTCCCATGTTAAATTGTATCTCCAAATGACATCAGATACTCTTAAAGGCACATACTCAAAAGTAATTAACCTAATCACATATTCTCTATTATAGGTTAATCATTTCCATAAATAACCCAAATCACTATAAATCCACAATAAAAACGTAGATAAAAATCTATCATTACTCCACAAATGAAACCCCATAGTATTCTATTTTCCTTGGACATATAGTGTTTCCAACAAAGCGAACATCTTCCAAAATAACATTTATCACTTAATCACCAAATCATTTTCCTATACCAAGGGTATTCTTTTGATATAAAATAAGAACCCAAATCAACTTATTATTGATCAATAAAATCATTTAACAAAAAAAAAGTCACACTAACCAGGGACTTCACGTAGTCCAGTGGTAGGCGATAAATCCCAATCGCACTTTGGTTGTGGGTTCGATTCCCATAGCTTTGTCCGACGCGACGGGTTGTCACATGGTCTACGTGTTGTCCTTTTTCAAAAACTATATTTTATAATATTTCCAAAATGAGATAACTTCCTCAAAATACTATATCATAAATTTAACCACAAATGTTATATCATACCTTGAATCTTCATCCCAAATTAGAATAACTTATAATTCTCTCAAACCCCAATGATCATATAAATCCAAATGGTTATTTATACCCAAATCCACAAGAGAAGAGACAATTCTTCCTCAAATATCATTCTCACATGGCAAACTGCGGGGTTACAAATACAAGAGAAAATTATTCCATAGTAAACCCATCAACAAGGAGTGCTAATACTTTTTAAACATTTCTCCAACCATTTATTCCCACATAGCTTCTTCTTTGACCAAGAAAATATCCTATAGAATAGGACATTCACTCGGGTAATGGCCAGGTCCCATACATTTACGGCAAATGACTGTAAATGGACTCTTGGGACCATTTTTATCTTCTTCCATAGTACTCTTCATTTTTCTTCGGCAATTCATTACTTTATGTCCTTCCTTCCCGCACGTAAAACATTTCGTTGTCCCATTGAGACACTTTCCTGGGTGTCTCTTTCCACATTTCCTGCATGATGAAAATTGAGGGTTCTTTTCTCCATGGTCTCCATTGCTGGAGCTCTTATCATTTATCACCTTTCTCTTCCTTGTTGAGTCTGGGAGTTGGTTAATATATATGTTGTTGATCATATTTTTGGAAAACTGATTTCGCATAAAGACGATATCTTTTACGCCTATAAACATTCCATTTTGTTGCTCATTGCCACCACCGTTCCCATCTTGTACATCATTCTCAAAGTCACTATGACTTCCTTGGAATCCAGCCATTGACTAAAACCATAAAGCATTGTGTGAGTAATAGTAGTCGTAAAATCATTTAGAGATTAAAATGTCACCATATTCTCAATTTGAAACATATTAGGATTAACCAAGGTCATTTACTCTCATCTTATATATATATTACTTAAATTGGTTTGTAAAGAAAATGTAAATTATCCTAAGCATATCCCCCGGGAATGTCGTAACCAAGAGTGCAGCAAGGCCCGTTGTCGTGCACCAGTTCCCGTTCGAGTCTAGCTCAAAGCGGTGTTTTCGGGTTTTACCCCTAGGTACATCTGTGCCAGAGCCGCCTCTACCTGCTCGTATCCAGACAGGGATGTATTGCTCGGAAGACTCAAAAAATCTCTACAATACCAAAATTCTAGGAAGTTCTTTTATACTAATCCTCAAAGTTCATCTTAGGTCTACGTGCTCTAATCAGAGTTTATCTAAATATAGCTACCAAGGTTTGTACTAAACTTCCTCTGATACCAACTGTAACGCCCCGACCCTAGTTACCCAGAGTCGGTGCATTATTACATAACATTGGCATGATCATGAGAAAGATCAAGTCTCGAAAGACCGATTAGTTTAGTAGCCTTGGAATAACTAGATACATCCATAAATGTTTACATTACATCATAAAAAAAAACATTTTGTCTTCATATCCCCTCATACTATCCCTGCAGGTCATTCATAAATTACTTCTTCATAATCCTGAAAAAAAAACATTGAAAGGGGTGAGCTCGGATGCTCAGTAAGGATAACATTATAGCAGAAGCTTTCATAAATAATCATAAACACTTAAGGCAATTTATAACTAAAACAAAAGCCTTTGAAACTTGAACTTTCAACATGGTATGGCATAAATAAAATGAAATAATGCCATTTACTTACTCACATGGATATTCTACTAGTCGAATGATCACATGCAATATCAATAACCACTTTCATAATGATGGAATGCATAATGCCAGACTATCATAACCACATAGCCAAGGCCTCGTGCCAAGACTACAAATAAGATTTTGCCAAGGCCTTGTGCCAAGACACTAGTTTGTCTCATGAGACCTACCGATGCATCGAGGAGCTATAGTGGGCTCCACCCGTCACTTATTAAGTCCAATGCATTCCTCATATGAACAAGTTTAAACATAACATAAACATTCGTATTGAAACTAGCATACGAAATGTCAATACTTTTACCACAAACCTTGAATGGTATAAAAATAGCACATCCACAGTCAAACATAACTCATTCGATACAATATGGAAGATTGTATTGTATCACATTAACCTCAATCAAGAATAATGAAGGATGTTGACATAGATGAAAATAATCATCAAAACTATTTGAGAGAAATATCCCCCTTTTCTTGAAATCATTTAAAAGTCACACTATTTGTCAAAAAGCCATTTAAAAATAGATTTTTGAATCAAAGTGTCCCATACCACTTTGAAACTTTTTAAAAGTATTTTTAATTTTAAAACTTTAATGTCCATATAAATAAATCCTTAAAACCATTTTTAAAATATGGACATTAATGAGCATGATTTAGAAGAATAATTCTTTAAAACATTTTAAAATGGTATTTTGGTTAGAGTTTCTAACCAAAAGAGAGACACTTGAATACAAATAATTGAGGTAATCAAAACATTGTAATATCATGAGAATAAAGGAATTCATGATATACTATGTCAAAGTACATTATATACACCACATAAAAGTGATTTGGTGTATATCATCAAAGAAGTCTCAATGGAATGTAAATTGAGATGAAATCTCTCATAAAGGTTGTATCCTTAGGTTAAGGATAAATCAACGACATAATTATGTGTGACAAATATAAATACACTAAATATGATTGGATATTCAGTGTAAATCAATCAAAGTATATTCACACATATTCTTGTAAAATCAATACTAACGAATTGGATGTTTAACTCAATAAATGGAGAATGAGTTAAAATTACTCTTATCAAATTCATATCAATGACTTGAGAATTATCAATGGAGTGATTATGTGTATCAAACTTATATCCACAGGAATGGGAGTGGAAATTATGACATAATCAAATGAATAGTGATTCCACACATAATCTTGGGGTAATATAATCAATGAAATATGCGTAAAGCCAAATGAGTGGAAGTTGAAATCTCAAATTCCCTTATTGATTAGGTAACTTAAGAAACATACACCCACGAAAGAATTATCATACCATTATGATGTAAATACCCATAAATAAAAGTATATAACACAATGAATACAATCATGGGCAGTACACATACACCACATGCAATAATTAAGTGGTGATCAATGGAATTCTCACGGAATTAAAAGTGAGATAAGAAAATCCCTTACCACGTTAATCGACTGAGTCATATGGCCAAAAGTTAATAACCACCAAATGATTTACAGAATATCATTAATATAAAGAGAATCATGATAATATATATCAAATGGTAGTACACAATACACCACTTTCAATAATTTAGTGGCAAACAATGGAAATCTCACGGAATTGAAAGTGAGATAAGAAAATCCCTTACTTTGTACTTTTTCCTTGGTCGATGGTAGGTTTACCTCCTGTATAATGGTGAAATAATTGTTATTGAATAATACAAGAATCATTTACTTTAATATGATATCATATATGATCTTTTAACATTGATTTGTTAATAATATCTTAGTATTAACGCCGTTTCGGGTGTTAACTTACTCATTTTCTTTTATATGTTTTGTTACATAAGTCATGTTTGTTGTATCTTATTCATATCCAGAATGATATCAAGTCCTTAAACATCATTTTTAAATCATTAAATGATAATTATACTTGAATGGATATGATGGATAATGAATCTCATCGCGTTCGTGGAGACGGTAGTCCGTACGTACGCACGAACGCTACTTCCATTTAATTTTTTATTTTAAAAGAATCGAATCCAAATGATACATAGGTATATTACTATTCCAGTATAATATAATATTTTATATATGTTACTTAAGTTCATTAACACCATCCTTTATACGTTCCATGTGTGGTATGAACGAGTCATATCATTTTAAGGGGGCGGTAGTCCGCACTTCCTCAAATGAAATTATCGTATGTATATAGAACATGAAACGAATAATGGTATGAAATAAAATGGAATTACAGAAGATTATATATAAAATATATATCATTAATATCATATTTAATTACAGTGCCATCATAATGGCCACCATGAGAGGCGGTAAGATGTTTTTGAACAATCATCGTTTCGTGAGGCGTTAGTTTGCCATCCACAGAAACATTATGTTCATCATCCATTAGATGGAGTTGTGTGTATGTGTAGTTTGAATACTTCTTATAACAACATCCTAGTATATTGAGGATACTGGTGTTGTTACAAAAGAAGGGAAATAAAAAGAGTTTGGGGGTTGAAGAAGCAAAATAAATGAAAATAATTTAAGAGAAATCGTTACCTTTAATTTAGGTAACTCACTTTGGTTGGAACCAAAGGACTTGTTGAAATGCTTTCTGCCTAAGGGGAAGCTTCAAGGAGGAGTAGAGGGATTTGGGGAGCTTAGTTGGGCAGAGTTTGGACGAGCCAAGTGGCTTGAGAGGTGTGAGGAAATGAGAAGGAGGAGTGCCCTTTTATAAGAGGGGTGAGGGGCACCTTTGGAAAAGCTAGAAATATTAATTTATAATAAATTCATATTCGGTTTACAATGGCTCCAAAGTTGACTATTCAAAGGTTGAGGTGGGGATAGGTCGAAAAAAACTCATCCAATAGAATTTAGACAGGTTTGGGTACTTATATTAACCTTATCTTTAAGTATTAACTCTAAGTTAATTAGTTTCACTTTTACAATGTCTCTTTGTATTTTTATATAATATGGTTAATAAACTTACTATATACATCCAAAAGACCCCCAAGTGGTCCATTAATGATTAACCTATCATAATATAAGTCTCTTGGCCGAACCTTAGATTTTTAGGAATTTAATATCAATTAATAATATAATATTTGTTTTAAGAACTCTTTTATGTCAATTTTGACACTATTCACTAGTTGATTTTTGTGAAACTCATAACAGATTGATTACTTCGAACAAAGTCAAATAAATCAATCCTAATATATCATATTATCCTATAAAATTTGTTTAATTCATTAAAAGTTTAATATTATAATTATTTGGGTATTTATAATATCAATTATGTTAATTTTTTACTATTTTAGTAATTACTGCATCATCATTGTGTCATAAATAAAATAAATTATTTAATGTCAAAAAATTATAAATAAAATATAATTATGTAGGAAATCTTTTTAGATTTCTAATGAATATTTATAATCTAAAATCCAGCATATATAACCCTATGTAACAATTGTTTTGCTAAAAGATATATGCTTGTGTCATTTTTGTATTCATTTTAACTTAATTAATATAAAGTGTCATTATCACTTACAAGTGGATCCATGGGGTCCCAAAATTGACCCAAAGATGCCCATGGTCGACCATGTATCAACCAATAGGGTTAAGACACATTTTAGGGTAATTTAGTATTATTATAATATTATTTGTTTTAACCCTTATTTACCGGATTTACCCTTAACCATGGTAAATAAAATATTTACCGCAGTAATTATTCAAAATGTCTAAAAATAAAAGTTACCTATTTACACAATTTGGACATCCTGATTCCAAATATGGAATCCATTTTTCTAAATTCAAAACACAGAAGTGGCAGAAATTAATTTAAAATTAATTCCCGCTGTCAAAACAAAAAGCGTGTTTTTAAGAGATAATAACTATCAAAAGATTGACACTTGTTTATGTTCGGTTTAATTGTAAAATTATGTCCAATGACCAACATTATATTAAATGGTAAAAATATATTCTAAATATACTTTAAAACCACTCAAATTCACAATTTATCACTAGTAATTATTTTGATTAAAAAAGTTGTTTTTAATTAAAATTTAGTAATTTTCACTATTCATCAAAATATGAAAGTTATCCGAAAAGTACCAAAATTTCACCTTAGGCTAAATTCGATATTCCGAATCCAAAAATGAAGTCCATTTTGAAATATAAAATATATATAATTTCTAAAAGTAGGTATTACTATTCATAACGGCTAGTTTGATTGGTTGTGGTGTGTTAAAATCTCGAAGTTGCGTACAATGCACGTCATTGCATTATTCGAAAGGAAACATACCGAGAAAGCTTGGGGTGTTACATTATGTATCAATTTTTACCTAAAATAAATTTAATTAAAATAAATAATTATTTAAATAAAATGTCGGTTTTTAAATAGTAACCCAGTGTTTTCACTATTCATCAAAAATTGAAAGTTTTCAGAAAAAAATGAAAATCTCACCCTAGGCTAATTTCGATATTCCGAATCCAAAAATGAATTCCATTTTGAAAAATAAAATTTAAAAAATTTAAAAAAGTGGGTATTACTATTCATAACGGCTAGTTTTAATAATATTTTAATAACATATCATTTTTAGTGACACTCGGTATTGCGTATAATGCAAGCTATCGAGGAAGGTCGCGATTGCGTGTAAAGCAAGCCAAGATAGTGTTGTGTGTAGTGAAAGATTCCTTTGATGATTTATATAACATAAAGAAAAAATATTTCTCATAAAAGTCTCGGGTGTTAAAGATTGAATATTTTTAATCAGTCAGTTCAAAATTTTTAAATAGGTTCCTATAATTTTTTGACCTTATGAAGAGTAACCTTAGTAATTTTGTTACCATGTTCAAGGTTAAAATAAGTTAAATAAGGTTAAAAATAAAATGTTAAGGACAATAAATTGACTCTAACACTTGAAATATTTTTTTTATATAAGCATATATCATCCATAATCATCCATAAGTCAATTATATGGTTTTTTTTTAATTGAATATGATTTTTATAATTATAATATTCATGTGAATATAAAGGCCAAAATGAAACTCTCTTGCTTATAATAACTATAATATTTGTAATATAGGGATAAAAACAGAATATGTTTACCTATAAATATTAATTTTAAAAATGAATTATTATTTTCATGGTGATATATTTTTAATTTATTTTGATGAAATAATTACCTTAAAATCTTAGGCAACACTAACATAATATTTAGTTAATTAACAAAAAAATAAAATAAATTATTCAAAAAATATTATATGCAATATAACTTGAAATAATTATTATGATCCATGATTTTTTTGGATGAATATAAAATTTCCAAATTTTTTTAATATATAATATTTTAATTATTTTATTTTATTTATTTTATTCAACTTAAAGTAAATTAATCTTTTCATAATTAACATTAACGATATATTATAATTAACAATTTTTATTAAATGAGTTAAAATTACTAAGGATCCTATATTGACCTAAGTAATTTTGATGAGGTTTAAAATATCAACCATGGTTCATTAAATGTCAAATTTATCTTTTATAGTAACTATCATGACCCTCAATCATTAAACGAACTTGTTATTGTAGTAAGTGAGAAAAGTGTTAATGGGGGGTTAAAACCAAAATATAAGTGTAAAAACATCATCTAAAAGTGTAAAAATTTTAGATGATGAGAGGATTTAGAATTATAATAATCTCAGAATCTAATATTATCAATTTGGATCCATTCTAACATTAAAATTAATTTATATTACATTAATATTTTATAAAATTTCAAGAGTACCCCTCCCATCTCTTATAATAAGGCACCTATTCTTCTCATTTATTCACACTTAAAAAAGTCCTTTTTTGGTATATCCCTACCCAAATACCTTACTAATATCCCTACCAACATTCTATATGATAGACTTTTGGAATAATACCAACCTTAGAGTTCGTAAAGTGTATAGAAAAGGAGGTTGTTCGAAGAAGAGGTATCGTTATTAACCAATAACTTTTGTTTTATTTCATCTTCCACATTTTCAAAATCTTATTTGACCATGATTATATCATAAAATAATTATCTATAATATATTTATATGTTATTATGTAAATTTAATAACCAATATTAATCTCAAACCTCTATAAAATGATAAAGGAATCCATCGTTTGTTTGTACGGTGGACTACACCCTGTGGACCGATGTAATTCGTTTTCCATCACCACAATTAAACACTGATTATAATGATTGATTTAATGAATATATAAATGATTTTAATGAAATTTTGTTCATTATGTAAATATAATATAACCCTAATTTTGTTAACATTTTATTCATTTGAAAAAAATTAATGTTGTTCGTGCGTACATGTGAACTACAACCTCCATGAAGTGGTGTGATTCATTTTTCATCACCACATCACATAAATTATATATATTAGTATATTTAAAGAAAGAATATGGTATTTATGATATTATTATCATTATTTAAATATAAAATAATATGTCCCTTCTTTCCATGTGATTCCCCAGACCTGGTTCAATCAACAGTAATCAAACATAGTTGGTCACAAGAACTCAAGTGTGCCCCCTCGTATGCTAGAGGCTTCCATCTAGCAATGAGGGTCCACAAAGGGATAATGGAGAGACTATACTCTCATGATCATAGTGTATCAATATGGTATAATAATATTAATTAATAGTGTAATCATAATGATAATTGAACAAATGATTAATAAAAATCGACCATATAATAACAATTTAATCACATACATCAATGTCATAAACAAACTTATAATAATGTCTTGATATATAAATGAAAACACATACAGACATGGGAGAATGTACACATACATAAAAGTATACAAAAAGAACCAAAAATACGGAAATTATATCTCTATATAGCATCATGAGCCATATCTATGTCTAATACCGTGTTGTCTATGAATATATATATATATATATAAACAATGTATACGTCACAATAAAATATATAAATGAAGTTCCATTTACAAACAACCCATATTGGTTTTGTTTCCTATGGAACACTCATCCTATGCTACCTAATTCATCATATGTAGGAATATATCAAAGTAATTAGTCTTTCATGATTTAATTTAAAGTAATTTCATGGGACTTGGAAGAATTCCCAAGCATCCCATGTGAATCATATCTAGTAGGATGTGTATAATAAGGCCATTTGTAAATTGTATGGCTCTGAATTAATCTAAGATTATGATTTCTCTGAGAAGATGTGTTATATTTTCATAATATTATTTTATATTTAAATTGAACCAACACCATCCATGGAATTCCTAATTTGGAACATAGGTGTATCTATAGGAATATATGAACCCACCACATTACAATCCCATCATAGGAATTCCTTATGGGAACTTTTGATTACTCTAGGCGTGAAATAAATTCACCTCCATCTGATTCCATCATTGGGGGTCCATAAAGGATCCCAAGTGTCACGCTTGGCATCAATAATGACCATACCTATAATTCCATCCTTTTAACTTCACATAAGGATTCCATGTATAACTCATGGTATACTAATATTATTCCCTATGATTCTGTCCTTGGAAGTCCACAAAGATGTCTAAGTTTTACTCGGGGGAATTCAAGCCTTCAACTGAATGAGTCTATCCATGGTGTTCATATGGGAACTGACAAGCCACCCTAGGTGAAAATAAAAATTTTATTATAAAAATTTAATTAATGAATCTTGAAGAGACTATTTATGGTGATCCTAAATTGGAACCCACGTCTCACTCTCGATGAGGAAATAAGAACAGTCATTGGATCAAAGACTAACCATGCCATTTAAGTTCACATATCTGAATTGGGAATCATAATTATTTAAGAAATTAAACTCACCTCATAAGGTTGATCAAAATAAAAGATATTATTAGAAGGCCTAGAATCACATTAATCCTCACATTCATTTTAATTGGATATTTAAATTATTAAAGAAAACTCAATCATAAGAGAGTAAGAACAAAAAATAAGGGCCTAGGAACATGGTCTTCCATTCCCACTTTCTATTTTTTTATGCTAATATTTAAAAAATTATTTTGGAATTCCTAAGGAAAGGTATAAAAGTTCACACCTCAATAGGTGAATCAAACTCATAGTACACCCATGGTAGTTTAATCTCATCTATCTACTCACCCCAAGGGGTGGTTTGAATTCGTGGAAATTAACATTTAATTACACCTCAACAGGTCTAATAGGTTATCTAGGTAAATACCATTCATTTTATTTACATAAAAATTCAATGTATAAAAATATCTTGGAAGAACTAGAACATGGAACAATGAAATAATATATAGTCACCACTACTTTAAAAAAATCATGAGACCACCTAACTCATATTGGTAGTCCAATATTCATCCATTTTGGCCTATAATGTATTATAGAATGGAATAAATTGATCAAATATAATAAATTACCTGAAAATAGTTCATATGATATCACACAAGAATAACTATGTTGAGATTATTACAATTTAAAAATACTCAAGAGGAATAGATATCTCACAAATGGATTTCAAATGAGATTGATAGTATATCGATCAGAGTCTGGATGGTCGGGACATGTCAATACCTAAGTAAAAGGAAAATGAGATTTCTATCCCAAATGGACACATATGATTTAGGAAATGACGTTTTATAGAAGAGAAATTTAATTTATGTAATTAAGAAAAAATCTATATTTTACCCAATTTTTTAAGGGTGTAGGGTTTGGTCATATGGTTGGAAAAACCAAGCACTGACCATGCAATGCTCACTACTCATGCCCCCTTAAAACATGATCATGGGGAAAAATTATACAAATAGTGTGCTGACCAGTTGATTTCCATATTTTAAATAGTCTACAAAAAACACATGGATATGTGACTTGGGTTGCTTGGATTCATGAAACGACATGTCACTAGATAAAATAATGGATCACCCTACCTGGTTTGATCTAACTGTATGAACAAATTCACACCGTTTCTAGTAACCATGTAAACCAGATACCTCCTCTAAAATATTTTGATACTGGCTTCATAGATTCCCTTGACACCACCATTTCCTACATGACCTCATTAGGAACTCATAAAAGAATAAAACTGAGGGACTAAAATTAAAATAAAAGGTTGCATACATTATTGAAAAAGTTTAGTTGATACGATCTTCCCCCCCCCCTAAATAAAATCTTTCACAAATTTCCGTTACAATGGTTGTAAAAAATCATCAAATAATAACTATGAACATTAGGCACATACTTCAGCCTTCCGATCCTAAGTCTTGTTCTATACCTGACTATGCTTCCATAACACCTGAACTGGAGGAACTCACCATCCTCAGATAACCCTCACACCTTGATCAACAATATGGATAGGGTGATCCTAAATGGATGAATCTAACTCCAAATCAACCTCACCAGGATGAAGATCATGTGATAAATTAAAATGATATCAGTGAATATGAAATTCATGGAAGATGCCATGTATGACTCGATACCTATAAGGTAACTACAAATGATAGGATACTGGCCTTAATATCTCTAATATCTAAAAGGGTTTGACATAACAAGGTCATAGATTCCCTTTTTTATGAATCAATTTATGCCCTAGTCCAAGTGAAACACATAATAAAACCCAACTTCCCATCTCAGAATCTAGTGGTCTATAATAGTGATCCACATATGACGTTTTCCTAGAATGAGTTGTAGACATTCACTACTTAATAAGATGAACCTACTATGAAGTCTCATAAATGATATAAGGACTCATTAGTACTTCCTCTCCTACCTATAACCATCATATGGGTGAATTAAATGACCTAACTTATAGGGCCTCATAAGGATTCATTTTTATAGTCTCTTGGAAGATCTTATTTTGCGAGAACTCGGTGAGAGGTAATTGTTTCTCCCAAGAATCTCCAAAATCAAGGAATCATGTTCAGTGCATGTGCACCAAAACCAATATCATACACTCAAATTGACATTCATTATTTGTATAATAGGCTAAACTCAGTTGTACTTTTGAACCAAATTCCCTTTGTAACACCTTCTAGAACTACAATATGAAGTGAGCATCTATGATCGACCTGATAGAATATGGAACTATATGGAGGCTTATGATCTCAAAAATATTGATACTCCTAAGCTCATACACTATATATCCTCACTAATACATAATAAATGGGTGAAAATTTTCAACTTGACTATGATCCCACATACAGAGTTATTTTCCCATGGTGGCCAAGGAAATCTTGTCTTGAAATCCATGGTGGCATCATCCCATTTTCACTCAGGAATCGGTAATAGTTTTAAAATACCTACTAGTAGTTGTTGTTTTTTACCTTCACCTAATCATAGGTGGAATACTGAGAAAAAACTATATATTTGAATTTTCACCTCTAACCAGTTGTATTGGAAGCATAAGTCACAATACATCTTAGTAAGATCTGAATATAATGCCCATATAGAGGCATGAGGAACTTGAATCTACTCATCTTGGACATATGTATGAGCCTTGACATGTCCATAGATGTATAAGATCTCATCCTCATATGTGATCTAACTAGGTGGAAGGTCATCACATGAAAAACTCTCCCATAGGACCCATCCCTTATAATATGGTAGCTTCCTCATCTTCACTCTCTCTAAAAGTGAAGAGGCCACTGATAAAAATGACTGTAAAAAATCTCTATGATAGTCCTAAACCTTTATGTTCATCATAGAAATTAGGGCCACTATCTAACACTCAATACTGGACTCCTAAACTATCCATATCCAAGTCCTCCTTCTCAGATCATCATCAATTACATTTCTCTTTCAAGTCTTATAAGAAAGCTCAAAGTCAAAGGACTATTGGTATTCACCACACTTTATTTGTCTATGATTAAATTTACACCATGAAAAAATTCAATTGAGGCCTTTTTAGACCATATACTGAGAAAAATTATCTCTTAGTAAATAATTACTCCAATAGCATATGGCATGAACAACGATTACTAACTCAAGATCAAGCATCCACCAATTCATCTCATGTGGCCTTAACTAAAAATACCTGTACACCAAAAATCAATCATTCAAAAGCAGAATTGACCCTATCATGATACTTGATTCATAATAATAAAATGTATAGGTTTTTCTTGGCTATTGTAGAATTTTTATTAGCATTTAAATCAGTGTTCCTTTTATCTATTAAAAGAATATGTTGTAGGAATATGACCACATTAATTTCATGCCTTTCATAATTAAGCTCGAAAATGTGAGGCTAGGGATGAGTAGTCCTGAATGAACCAACTTCAATAAATAGAATTCACCAAGTGACTCTGTATATAAATTAACTTATTAGGTTTATCCTTTGAAACTAAAATTCTCACCTTATCTTAGAGAACTGATACTCCCATCTCTATGATAATATAGAATAGGAAGTGAATCTTATTTATACTTTGTCATCATAGAATATAATTGAATCCCGCTCAGTGTATACAAAATGATCTCAAATTTTAGGAATTGTCATTTCAAATGTGAGAATAAACCAAAATATCATCTTGGAATTTCACCACAAATAAATCCAAATATGGATAGAAGAATCAGTTCATTAGTTTCATGGAAACAACTAGGTTTTTCATGATATTGAACGGCCTGAACAAATACTGATACAATCCATATCTTCTATGGAATAATGTATGTGGTATATATGATTGTCTAATATGAACCCAATAAAAATATGATCTCATATCAGTCATAGAGAAAACCCATTCTCCTTAGAGCTGGTCAAAGAGACCGTCTATATGACATAATGGATACTGATTCTTAATCGTAACCATATTTAACCAATTGTAATCCACACAAATCCTAAGGGTACCATCCACCTTTTTCGAAAAATAGACCCGAGAACCCCATGATGAAGAACTTGTCCATATAAAATCCTTATCCTGCATATACTCTTTCTATCTCTTGAGATACTACAACTCATTAGTAGCCATCTTGTAAGATGTAATGGATACTAATATAGATCCAGGAATTAGAACGATGGATAACTCTACTACTCTCTTGAGTGGTAGTATTGAAAATTAATATAGGAAAACATCATTGAAATGATCTACCATAGGAAGGATATCCTCCTAACATATTCCCTATTCATCCAAACATAAACTAACAATTTGGCCTATTGTCCCTCCAAGCTCTTAATGCTCAAGTCCATCATGACTCGCTTGGACATCTCATTCAACTTTATGAATAAAAAACCCAACATATGGTGATTTTAAATTCAACCTTATATAATATAATTCAATGAAATCATGATAAGGAACTAACCATTCCATACCAAGAATGAGATCAGGCCCAATCATCATGAGGAAAAAGAGGTCCCATAAAAAGTGATGATAACTTATCTTAAAGGGGAACTACTTGAACAAGAATACACTATCTGATCGAATCCCCAATGTAGTATTAAGTGTCATTATGCCACATGAAAACTGAATATTGAGCCCAAGTCTCTCCATATCCAACATAGATATGAATTAATGTGAAGAAACTACAACGAAAAGAGAAGATACTAATATAGAGGCTACTTGAATATTACCTCTCACCATATAAGTCCCAAAACTATCCTACTCAGGTATCTATTAAAATAGATACATATGGAATGATCTAAGACCCTATGATATAGCTTTGAAACCCTAAGTAGGTCTAATCTGCTGGTGCTGTTAGTTTGGTGTCTTGCTACCTTAGCTACAACCACTGCTTTGACCTGATTGGTTGGTCATACCCCAGCTCCCAACCTGATAAGAATGTTCTAAACACACTTTTAAATTTTAATTATTTATAGGACCTCTCTCTCGGATTAATAGTGAAAAATAATAACAAAATCACTTTAGATGGCCCATCATACTGCAAGACCAACACTCAAATGGGTCCCTTGTACCCTGGGGTTTTGTATGTCCCGATCCACCACACCGATGACACATCACATGGATACCTATATATGTAATATGGATACTAATATCATTTCATGGATGATAATAATTATTCTTCCTACTTTTGGGTTATGTAATTCCAAATCTAGGTGCTCAAACCCCTAATCTTGTAGCCATATCCTCTCTCATGTTGTGCTCTGTGACATGCACTTGATTCACAATTCCCGATATAATAATAAGCCAAATGACATTCACCTATGATCATTTTTTATACTAGATACCATCCTCAAATCTCAAATATTGGGATAACTATTCACCTAAAAAAATAGTTTTGATATTATATAGCTCCATAAAATTGGTAGAATAGTCCCAGAATGATAATGCTCCCTTCTCCTAGTGTATAAACACCCTGGCTTTATCAGTCCCCAACTTCATGGGATAGAAATTATCATAGATGTCCTTATGAAAATAATTCCAAGCCATATCCTAATGATGATCTATTTGAGTAATAACATCCCTTGAACTCTTATAAGAATCTTTATGAATATAAATAGTGATCTTCACTCTCTTATCAGGAGGTGTCTCAATATACTTGATGACCGATAACATGGAATATATCTAGGAAAATGTAACAAGTGGTCATCCATCCCCTAGAAACATGGAAGAATTATACTTCTATAATTCACAATTCAACACTACCATAATAGGGGTAGGATATGGGGACCCCTAAATAGTATTTATATATCCTAGGAAACCCTCTATAAACTAGGTATTTGTGCCCTTATTGGGTATAGTTGGCGATGCCTCAGGTGGCGCTACTAGAGGTTCTATTAGTGACCCATGACCCACCACCTCTAGATCATTGTCATTTCCACCCTCTTGGCATACTAATTAAGGATATCATGGTTTTATGTCTCAAAAAATTCCCTTTACATGCCTTAGTAAAATATTTTATAACCACTAAATTCATAGGTATAATAATAGGATAGGTATATGACTTCTTATATAAGAGTCACCCCCTCTACCTACTCCAAAATCTATGTCTCGGAAACATACAGATCATAAAGAAATAAGAGACACTATCTACTTCCCACAACTAAGGTTGGTTCAGGGCCATGTTATAGGCTATTAATCATATGTCATTGTATTCAAATTTCCAACTTTAATTTATAGAGGAAAACACCCATTAAATTGAAATTGAAATCCCTATTTAATGTTGACCATTTAATTTTAGGATTCAATTTCATTTATATTTAATCTCATTTATATCTAAATTATCTTAAATATTTGAATTATTTAGATAACTATATATAATTCATAATGGCCTTTAAACCATATAAATTGAAATTTTGAATTTATTTAATTTCAAACAATTATTTATTCAAATCTATAGGAAATGTTATCACAAATTCGTGGACATTGAAATAAAGAAACCAAAAATTTCTACAAGAAATCCATGTGGTAATTTAAACATGGAATGGCATATGGATGTCCTATATCTTAAATTTTATATCATGATGCATGATGAAATAATTCTTTTCTATATTGTCCATGGGTAAAAATCCATAGTTATAAGGAACATCAAACATCAAGTGCATCCCCCAATGTTGAAATCAAAAAAAAAATAGTTGAAAAATATATAACCACATGGTCTATCCCAATTAATTTGAATTTTTACTATACATCATTTAGCTACTTCTAGGAACATGATCATGACCAAATTACAAAAATTATTATTTCTCCTTTCTACCATCCGAAAGTAGTAAGGCTATAAAGAAAGAAAAAACTACTTGATACCACTATTTTGACATCTCGAACATAGTTTACTCAATAATAACCAAACTTGGTTGTTAATATGACCTCAAGTGCATCTCACGATATGCCAGAGGCTTCCGACTAGAAGCAAGGGTCCATGGTGGAATATTTGATAAACTATGACCTCATGATATGAGTGTTTCATAATGGTATAATAAGATCAATAAAAAGTGGAAACATAAAGATAACTAAACATATAAAGAATAATCATCCATTATATAATAACTAGGTAATCACATCCATCAATTTCATATACAAAATGTTAATTGTGGCATGCTATACAAATGGAAATACATATAGACATAACAGTAGGTACACGTACATTCAATTATAAAAAATAACCAAAAATACCAAAATAATATCTACATATAGAATCATGAGAGATAACTTATTCCCATTCTCCCATACTCCCATACTATAATAAATCAAGCATCAGAAACTAAGCGCTTTCCCGTATACCTACCTTCATCCATGAATTCTGTCTTGGTACCAAATAGTGGTCAGAGAAGGGTGTGTGATAAACTTATTTGGAAACCACCAACAATGTCTAATGTCGTCCATTCAGTGAATATATATATATATATATATAGTGGTCAGGTAACATTAGAATTTTTAAACAAAATTCATTATATAAAAAAATCACATTGGTATGGGTTTCCATGGAACACACATCCTCTAATACCTGCTTTGGCCTAAGAAAAATTATCATTGAGTAACTAGTCATTCAAGAGTTAATTTATAATAAATTCTTAGTACCTGGAACATATTGCAATATTCCCCTATGAATTATTTACTATTGGATTTCTATAATAAGTCCATTAGTAAATTGTAAGGTTTTCACTGATTCTGAGATTATTATTTGGCATGGAATATGAGTCACATAGTCACAATATTATTTAATATTTCAAATAAACCTAATCTCATTCGTGGAATTAAGAATCTAGAACCAAAGTATCACTCAAGTAATATATTAACCCATCACCTTACAATACCATCCAAGGAATTCTTAATGGGAACCTTGATATTACTATAGGTTTGGTATAAAGTCACTACCCTCAGTGTCCATCCTTGGAGGTCTATAAAGGAGTCTTAGTTTCACACATGGTGTAAGTAATGACCAGACCTCCGAGTTCGTCCTTTCCAATCCATATAGAAAGTCTTAGTGTCACTCATGGTATAATAACATTCTTCCATATGAGTATGTACTTGGTAGTCCACAAAGGAGTCCAAGTTTCACACGTGTGCATACAATCCTATAGCCAAATGAGTCTATCCATGGTATTCATATGAGAACCCATGTGTCACAAAAGGTGAATAATAGATTTTAGTTATAAAAATTTAATTAATCAGGCTTGAATAATATGTTTATGATTGTCCTATATTGGAACTCAAATCACACACGACATGGAAATAAGAATGGTCATGGGATCAAACACTATCCATACCATTTAAGTTAACATATCTAAATTGGACGTCATAAATATTTAAGAAATTAAACTCACTATATAAGGTGGCTCAAAACAAAGAATAGTACTAGATGTTCAATCATCAAATGTATCCTACCATTCATTATAATTTCCCATTTCAATTATTAAAGACACCTTAATTATCAGTGAGAAAGAAGAACGTCCAAGGGCCTAAAGAAATGGCCTTACATAGCCTCTTTCATTTTTATTGAAGATACATTTCATGAAATTCTTTTAACATCACTATGGAAATGGGTAAAATGCCACACCTTAATAGGTGAATAAAACACATAAGTGACCCATGGGGGTTTAATCTCATCTATCAATGCACCCAAGGGGTTGTAAAAATTCATGGACCTTAATGTTTCATTACACCTCAACTTGTCTCATGGGTCATCTTGGTCAATCCCATTCATTTAATTTAAATACAGATTCGATGTATATGTGTCTCTCTGAAGAACCAGTGCATGAAACAATGACATAATATATAATAAACATGATTTTAATAGAAAACAATGAGACCACATACCTCTTCTTGGTTGCCAAATCCTCATCTATTGTTGGAGTCTAATATAGGATAAAATGAAATAAATCTAGAAATTAGAAAAATTCCCAAAAAATATGGATAATGATTTTTCATTAAAATAACTCAGTTAAGAGGAAGACAAATGATGAAATATTCAAGGGGAATAAAGAAATCATCGTTGTTTATCCATTGAGACTAAATGCAGCTCGATCGAAGTTTGGATTGAGGAGATACATCAAAGACTACATAAAAGATAGAGGATATATCTCCCATAGATGGTCTCACATGGATTTGAAAATAAGGGGTGAGAGGAGAGAAATTTAATTTATGAAAGGGAAGAATTTAATTTTTACACAACTTTAAAGGGCCGCATGGTTTGGTTTCAAATTTGGCCAAACTGTGCACCAACCATACAAAGATCACTTCTTAAGCCCCTTTCTAACCCAGTCATATCACAATGTTAGAAAAACCAGGTGCTGAACTTGAAATTTCCCTCTATTAAATAGTTTACAGAAATTTATCAGTTGTGTGACCTAGGTTTCATGGTTTCATAAAATATTGAATCCTTAGATAAGGCATTGGATCATCCTACATGTTATCATCTGTCTATATACATTTGGCTGCATAGTTTCTATAATCCATGTTTCCCAACTACCTCAAGTAAAATATCAGGACCTGGGCTCCTTACAATCTTCAAACACCCCTTTTTAATGCATGGCATCATTAAGAAATAATAAAATAATAAAATTAAGGAATTGAACTGGAAACATATTCCAACCCTCATTGAAAAATTTAGGTTCTTACAATATATAATTATCACTTAAAAATGAAAATGTTACACATGCATACGTATGACCTACTATCTCTAGGATTGTAACATAGCTCATTTTTCATAAAAATCCTTCATTATTGGTTTTAAAATTATAATTTTTATAAATAAATTATAACTATTTGACGATTATTATTCAATATATGATGTTATAATGATGTTTTTTACCATAATCAAACTACCATAGTCATTTTGGAAATATGATATGAATATCAACAAAACATCCAATATTAAACCAATTGATTAATTAATTGATTATAACGTGGTAATAAGTAAAATAAAATGTATAATAAATAAGAAAAAATGTTATCAATAAAGTAAATAAATAACTTATGATTATTATACAGAAATGTAATGAATGTATATGACAAGTCAAAAACAAAATAAGGGATACTATAACTTAAAACATCATTTTAAATGTTTTAAATATTTATTTTCTAAATATTTTTTATCTATGTCTAATTTATTCTAAATGTCCCAAGATATTTTTTATTTTTTATTCAATAGACGCTAAAGGTCATCTTAACCATATTTTAATTTCTTTACAAATTTTTGACAATGATAAATATTTTTATGGTTTTATATAATGGCATTTCAAGAAAAATAAATCTTTAAAAGGTTTCCTTTAAATTCATTTTATTCCATATTCATATTTATTAAAATTATTTTATGGATATATTTATTCAGACACAAAAGAATTATGAAAAAAATTTATATATGTTTTGTTACTCTTTTAAATGTTTTTCAAATGGAATATTTTTACATTTTTTATAAAGTACTTTTTGACTAAAAGAAAAAAAGGAATGTTCTTTTTTAACATATATGAAAAAAAACATTTATATCATTGTAACAGTTATTTGATATTTGACTTTTTTTCAAGATTCCATGTTATCTTTAAAGAAAAAACCTCCTTCCCTTATTCTAGGTGATTTATCTTTTGATAATGGGGTATTAAAATTGAAGGGTATTTGGATATATAATTTTTTTCATAAGGGTTTAAAAGGGGTTTTCAAGTATTTTTTTGATGGAAATGTGAAAATGTAAGATGTTTTATTCATGATATATCCTTGGTTATTGTTAATGATAATGGGTAAGCCTAATAAAACATATAAGATGTTTTAAACACCATTATAGATAATTATAGGATTAGTTGATCTACATTATAGCTTATGATATGATGGGTAGAGCCCTATTATAGCTCATTATATGGATGGTGATGTCCTAAGGAACCTATATGAATTTAAAACTTTTTCTAATGAGTTTTCATTGACATATTTTGTTTTCAAAATGTAAGCGAATGATATTTTCAAATTAAGGGTTAAGAACTTTAGGGTAAAATTGTACATTTTAAGAAAATGTTTTTCATGGGTTCTCATGTTTTCTAAGAAATGTTCATGGTTATTAATTTCCCTTATGTTATATTATAAAATGTTTTATGAAAAACATTTGGAATAAAATCCATTTTCATTGAGATACATGTTTAGATAAAAACTATTTTTATGATCTCAAGGGTTTAAAATGAACCATTAACGTATTTTTTTTTATTTCTATATCCCATACTCGTTTTTTCTTTTCCCATATTTAAAAATGTTTTCCATATAATTTAAGGATAGGTATAAATGTTAATAATTATAGATTTTGAGATATGAAAGTTACCGTTAACTATAGTAGAATGTCTTTATAAATAATTTCATTATGCGGGAAAATGGATACTATGAGGAAGTGTCCACAATGTATTTTATGTATTTTATGTAATATTTATAACCCAAATATCTAAAAATATATGTTTAAAATATACTTTATTATGTAGGAATGTGAGTTATTATATAAGAACACATGATTATGAAATTTTTAAGGATGAATCCTTATAATAAACACCACAAAATAGACTATAATCATAAATATAAAATATTAAACCTAATTAAAATTATTCCATAATATGAATCAGTTAATGAAATTACTTAAATGATATAGTTTTAACATCCTATATTATTACAACATGATCAATTTATCAACTACAAATGAGACAAATATATCATTGTTATGAAACTATGCTAGTATACATCTTCTTCAAATAAGATCTCTATTGTTCGACATAAATTTTTAATAATGGATTTTCATTGATCCCCTATGGAGTCCTAGGATAGAGTTGGCATGGATTATTGTAGAGTGTAATATGATTCTACTAACTGAGAGTAGAATGATTTATCGGTCTATCATACATTATATACTATTTATGCCTCATCCTATCCTTTGATCACTCAATCATATCCAATATCATCAATAGGAAAACATAATTGATATTTTGTTTTGAACAGTATAAAATAAAAAGGGATGGTTTGGAATAAGTTGGTGGAATGTGGTAGAAGATGAAAAAAGGAAGATCAAAGTGATGTTTGGGGAGGTGGTGGGAAGTCTTCTGAATGTTGGGGTAGAGGTACTAAATCGATATAACTACCCTAGATGACAATCTCTTTCTCCTATTTGGAAAAACTAACAGGTACCTTAGAAGATCATATGTATTCCTTTATATTTAGATAAATTTTGAAATCATAAATCATGAGGCAGTCCATCTAATTAGGTACACATAAGTGTTTAAGGGGTGAAAATATATTAAATAACTCTAAAATAAATGTTAGTTAGGTTGTATAAAAGGTATTATTTATGTTAAATTTATATAAGGTGAAAAAAGGATAGAATTAATAAGTTAAAAATAGGGGAGTCTAGGAAAAAATCTATGATAAAGATATGTGGTAATATCTATGTCTCTATTGGTAATTATATCTCAAATCCCATACCGAGGAAAAAGTATGTCACTAGAGAAACAATGTATGAGGTTTTAATAAAGATAAAAAATGAGGGTGCGATTTTGTGATGTGGGAGAATACATGACATCTGGTCTAGTAATATCTATTCATAATAATATTTCAGTATTGTAGTCTAGGAGGGAAAATAATTCCATGGGAGTAGGGTTAAATGTTAAAGAGTAAAAGACACTCCCATGACTGAGTTTACTCAATATGAGTGAAAATTTTCTATTTCCTAGATAGAAGTGGATGATGGATTTGGATTCATTGTGGTGTACTCTATATATTGGCTCCTAGAACTCTAAAGTTTCTTCAAAATCATGGAATATCTTTTAATAAGCATGGATATTAACTTGTAATAATACTAAGAGATGTGTATGTTTTAATATCTCATCCAAATCATTTAGAATATCCTAGTACACTAGGATATTTAGGTTGTGCACTTGAATACTCTTTTATATATGTCAACATTGATGCTTTTATAACTATCCACTTATAAAGACCCCTATTAACGTGAGAAAATTATTTCATGGTTGTTTTAATTGTTGGAATACCACGTACTGAACCCACAAGGAATTTTCTTTTTCTAGAAAATATAATTTGATTGACCATTGAATTAAAAATACATCAGTCTATAAAGTGGTGACTATCAATAAGGGTATAACATATGAATATTGGAAGCATTAAACTTAGGTTAAGTAAAGAAAAAACCACATCCCCCTTAAGCTAATAATCCATGTTCAAAAGATTAAATAAAGATATACAATAGTAAAGTCAGTGTAATGAATAGAAAAACTCAATGTCAAAATAAGTAAACACAAATATTAGACTCCTTTCACTCTAAGATCAACCATGTAATGCCCTACCTAATATATCTTGATACCACCATCGATATGATATTTTAATTTTGAATAAAAATAAAGAATAATGGAAATATTAAAAAAGTATAATGAGTAGTCTCCTCCTATAACCTCTCCCATATCATGTGAGTAGGCTTTTAAATATCCCAGTGAATGATCTATATAAATACATATTAATTATATATAAAAATTAAGAAAACTTCAACATAACCAAACCCACACTTTATGTCATTCCCTACTCCAAAATTAATAATATAACCACACCCTTTCAATGACCACATCTCATAATCCACACCTTAAATTAAAGTACCTAAAACCTTAAAAACTATCTATTGATAAAAGAACCCATAATTACCTAAAAATTAAATATATTGTAATAATAATAATAAAACTATAGCTATGGTGGGAATACTATATCCCACCCCAACATCATCATTTATAATTATCACATCCCCTAAAACATATCAATTTAATGGAATAACAAATGAACCTAAATAACATATCAACATCAAACGAAACCATAATATAAAAATTATCATCACAAACATAAATATCACATAAACCAACAAGTATATAAAACTAAGACTTCAATAAAAACATGTAACCACAATCTGTGTGGAAATAATAATCATAAAAAACTTCTGTGTTTATTATGAAATCCAAACATATTTGGGAAACTTACCCCAATAAACTACACTCAACCCATACTCCATCACCTTTATATCAATACCTTATAACCAAATACCACCTATTACACTTTATGGTTTCCAAAAACTCTTCAAAAAATATCTACAACAACAACCACTTATAAAAACGTAAAAGTATATAGCTATTTAACATAACCTAATCTGTTTTCCCAAAAAGAAATCAATTTACATTAATATCTCATTTTATATATTCCCCCTTTACTCCATTTCTATTCACTTTTATAAAATAATCCAATTAATTTTCCCTATGTCTTGACATGATTACCATCTCTCCATCAAATTCATTTTTCCTTGTCAATTAAATTTTTTACTTATACACATCTCTATAACTTTAGTATATCTATCTTTAATTACAAGTGATTTATAATAATTACCCATCAAAACATCAACCAATCTATAAAAATTTACTAAATACACATAAAAGAGTGGTTAAAAACTCATACATTAATAAAGATATATCTTTTTTCAATCATACCAAATATATAAACACTTATTGATAACAGAAATAGCATGAATCATCCATAAATACACCAATTACCATGAATAACAAAGAATAAGAACAGTCTATTAAGACAAAAAAATAATATAGAAAAAAATATTAGTTACCTCGGATCCAATATTTATTCTAAGAACTCCAAAAAAATCCAATAATGGATGAAAAGGATCCTATAAAATGACCCACAAGTTACTCTATAGTTTTCTCTATGTTCATAAATATGTTTTCAGAGAAAATAACGATGTTTAAGACCCATAATTGTAATCCACATACTAAAAAACTATGGTGTGTAACCCTAAATCATGATGTGGTTGCATAGGTCAATGCATGATTCAAAAATGACAACATGTTTTCAGATAATTAAATAAAATATATATATAACTTTTAATTAAAATTCATACACATCTAAATCCCAAAATGAAATGGAGAATAAAACCACATCGTATTTTTTGGAATTTATAAAAACCATGATAACAAACCATAGAATTTTCACCCTTGTCATGTTTGATAGTTAAACTTCCAAATCCACATCATAAATTATATCTAAATGATTCTAACAAAACAAGGTTTTCATTGAAAAAATTTCTAGTAATCACAATCAAAGAAACTTCAAAACATGTATATAAACCTTGAAATTTTCACCCAAACTACATTGGAATAATCAATACAATGATATTTTCCATGAGATTTGTTGAAAAATAATTTCTAAAATGTTACATTCATTAATTTAGGGAATATTTTCAGAATATAACCAACCCTAAAATAATCCATGATGTGTTTTATTTCAAAATGACGTGTTTTTTAGGATAGGTTGAATTTATACCTATACTCAACTCTTCATATTAGTTTTCATTACACAATGCGTAAAAAATACATAAAATAAAACATAAAGATATCTAGATTAATAAATTAGATTCACCACAAACAATTTCATCCTCAAAAATACAAAACATATGAATAAGAAAATTGCTCAAAATTATAAACCATCATGCCTCATACCTCATTAAATATTTTCATCATAAAACATACTTAAAATATAAACGTGTAAAACAAAAATAATTCTAAACCACCACAATAGATTCCTCTCATGTGATTTTATCTCTCAAAATACAACCTATATCAATTAGTTCACAAGTCTTTAAAAAAACACATTTGAATTCAGATTCAGACTACAACTTAATATTATAAGAAACATGGTTAAAAACACTACATATATTGAGCCATTTTCTATGAATACAATTCATAAGGAATTTCATATAAAATTCCATTGATGTATATGATATACACCTAGAGAATTACCCATTCACTCAATACATTCTATTAAATATCTTGAATCTCCACTGGATACTAAAAAATGTCACATATTTATCAATATCATAATCGCCGATTCAATTAAATTGGAATAATAAATAAGATACATCTAAAGATACATTACATAGAATATGTCATGACCTCTCTATAGTATGGGTGGAACTTACAAATAATTTTCCACTTCACCCATATACCCAAACTACACAAAGAGATAAAAAAATTTAGAGACAACTTACTAACAAGAAGAAATCTATAATATCATTGTTGGGGGAAAATATAAAGAAACAATGGTACCCAAAATCACACAATAGTAGTCACATAATTTAATTAGAATATGAGTTATGATGATATTTTATAACATTTATGTATTCAAAAATATTATGTACCATCTCTATTATATATTAAACCAAGTTTATCCCTTCAATCAACGTAACACCAATGTCAAACAAATAAAAAGGGGATATGAAAGTACAAGCATAAAGTCCCACAAATGGTTTCAGTATAATAAAATAATGGAATAATTTTTATTAAATAAATTAATCGGTAAAAAATTATCAAACCCTAACCCACAAAAGTATAAAACACACACCATTAATATATCCTCTAAAGTTTAAATCATTCATTCAGTTTGACCTTCAATATAAGGGAATAATAAGGTGATAAAGTTTAAATATTTAGTAATTTCAAATTCAAATATCTTTTATATCCTTGATTTAAAGTAATATTCCTGGTAAAAAATGACCAACCTTAGAACTCTATGAATCCTTACTACATACTCAATATAATTCCTCTATAAAACCTCATGTGGTATACATTCTTGAATTTCCATGAAATGAAATAATTTGATTAATTTATTAAAAATTATCAAGATGGAATTATACCATCTTGATATATGGGATACCACAATTATAAAATACATAGATATTTCCTCTCACCTCCACTATAGGATGTTAAAATTTTATAATATACTTTTCAGAACTCGAGGCCTATCCTTCATTCTTTGACCAGTAACATCTTCCTATAAATTCTTCCATTGAATTAATTATTCCAAGAAACTGTAATTTCTTATTAAAAGTATGATGTATCTTCCCAATACAAAAATATACTAATAAACGTGAGCTGTGATAATAATAAAAAACATATTCACTCATTCACAGAGGAACACATAATTTTACTCATTTTTTTCCAATTAACCAAATAATTTTTTAACCATAGTATCCTTACACACTTATACCTTAATGTCTCCAGTTTAAGACTCCTCCACTTTATAAAACAAAAGGGAATTAAATATCATCTGAAATAAAAAACCTACACTACCAAACACTTTTTGACATTTAATAACATAAAAAAATTTCTACATAGTTAATGTGTCTACATTTTTTTAAAAAACTAAAACACACAAATCAATATAACATAATGTATAATTTAATTTATGATACTAAAACTATCTTTATGTATAAAATATAACTACCCTATATTGAATCAATATTTACCAAAGTCCATGGTGTAAAGAATCATAATAAACATTGAAAAAATCTCATTCTGTAGGTAAGGAAGGTATAAGTGTGATAGAAAACTTATCATTTAAGGTCCTAAATGAAAATTGAAAATTTTATGGATAAATGATGTTGAAATATAAAAGGATATTTATTTTAAAGAGGATAGACTATATAATAGTCTCTAATGGATATTGTTTGACCATAGCATTGAGGTTATAGGGGGTTTTAGGGTACAATACCCTTATCCTTTTATGGAATAGTTTCTGGGGGTCTAGTGCCCATAAATTTATTTTGGGGATAAGGAAAAAATGATCATGTGAAATATAGAGTATTCAAATCAAATTTCACACTTTTTTTAATGTTTGGGGCTTAAGCCTCATTTATTATTAAATCAAATCAACGAACTCTTTAATTGGGTAGAGGGAGACCCATTACATAGCCTGAAGGCCCAGTGGGAATTTAGCCCATTACATGGCCAGTTGGCCCAATTGTTTGGCCCAATGCCCATTCTGTGAATAGTACTACTATAGTACCTTCCTGCTACAGTACAGCACAGTACCTGCCGCCACTACAGTGCTCTGCCACCACTATAGTGACGTGCCACTGATAAAGTGCCCACCGTTACTATAGTGCCTCTGCGGCTATAGTACTACTACATTGCTTGCGCTCAATGGGTTTTGAACCCCCATTTTTCATGTAGGATTATAGGGTGCTTACCACTAAGCCAAACCCCAACTACAATTTCACACATTATTTATATAGAACATAAAGTCAATATAATTATATTCATGTGTGGTTTATATTTATTTTTACCCATAATTTTTATATGGGGAATACATGGAAACACAAAAATTGAACATTTTTATTGGGTTATAGGTAGGTATGCAAGAAAATTTATTTCATTCAAGATCTATTTCACTAAAAAAATTATTATGAATTTGATTTTTTATCAATGAATTTATACATATAAAATTATTAAGTTTGTATCTCAATTTTACTAAAGGGATATAGATAAATAATTTTTGTTATAAATAATTATATAATTAATTCTTTATGTTTATATAGGGTATATTTTATAAACCACATAAATCACAAGGTTTGATATTTCTTTCTCTCTAATTTCCAGAATATGTGGAATTAGAGTCTGTTTAAGGTTCAATGTTTATAAATGCTCATGGAAAATTGTAAATTATAAAGTAAAGGTAAATATTTTTCACTTCAATGGAAAATAATTCATCTTTTAGAGTATATATATTGAATACTTTTTGTATTTGAAGTGGATGTTCCTTTAAGTTATAGTTTAATAACCTATAACAATTTAATAAGATGATTATGCAATTTGGAAAAAAAATCCCTATGCATTATATGTATTATATTGGTAAGAAATGTTTCATTCAACATAAATATATAAAATTATAACATGGTATTGATGAATTATTTTACAAAAATGTAAAAAATTTATTCTTCATTAATCATAGTGATAATAACACATAGACAATTCAACCAAAAAAAAAACAAAGTTAATAACACCAGTAATCTTAATAACGATTAAAATATCATTATAATATATGAAACTTCATTAAAATGGAATTTATATACGATATAAGGTTGTTTATTCTCCTATAATCACCTTAATAATGATGGGATATGTCAATCACACTTTTGGTAGTCTCTCATGGAACTTAAAAAAAGTCTAATGAGATTCATGATATAATATTAAGTAAAGGTATTAATATAGGATATTTGGGAAAATTATATTAATCTTATATGAATGTTAAAAAAATATTAAGATCATTTTATTAATAATGAATCAAAGTTAAATATAAATCAATACAAATGAGTTAATAGAAATCAAAGGGATATGGTCTAACATGTTGGGGTTGTGATATTAAGGGACACTTCTTAAATGAATACAATGTGAAAAAAGTATTAATGTAATGAATCAATGAATTGTATTGTATAGAGATATGATGACGAACTATTTCTTAGTTTCAATTGTTATATAAATCCACCAATATTAGTCTCAATAAATTATTTCCATTTAACCACAATGAAGTAATGTATATGAAATAATATTACTATTTTTTCCAGAAACTTTCATGTTTATAATTATGAACTTCTTGTTTTTTAAAAAGGTACTATATTAATTACTAGATAAAATAAATATTTCTAGATTTTAAATATTATTACATATATATTAATACTTCCTAGATATTTAATATTTAATTTACAACTTTATAGTAATGGATGTTATACCGAATTTTTTATAGGATCATGGAAAATCACATGAGTTACTATTATTATAACATAATGAGTGAATAATGAAATAATTTTCATGATAGATGATTAAAATTATATTATTATATCATTAAAATCACATATAGATTCCAAAACATGGTATTATAGATTTGGATATATGAGTGAAAAATGGAATAATGGTTCTAACAATTAAGTGAATGCAACTTGTCTTATATCAATTTAAATTGGATTCTATTAGAATTGCATTATTGGAAAAAAGAAGATAAAATCCTTTAATGAAGGTGAAAGAGCACTAAATGATCTAAAAATATAGGTTTCCCATTATGTTGTTTGAGTTACATTTTTAATACCATCTATTTGGGAAACATTTTATTACATGACATTCATTGATGAATCATTTCAAAATTATAGTTATATTTCCTCAGAAATATTTTTTATGTTTTTTAACCTTATAAAAATGGAAGTACACTGTTAAAAAGGAAACAAAAATGAAGGTGTTGTGTTTGATATTCAATAATTTAGATGAGTATGAAATAAAGGATATTAATTAATTATGAAAAAATAATAAAATTATATTAATAAGATAGTTCCTCAGGCACCATATCAAAATTATTTTACTGAATGCATTAATAGAACACTAATTAACCAAATAAATAATATGAGGTTCCTTACTAAATTATACAAGGTTATTGAAGAAGAAATTATTAACATGATGAAATAATTAATAAATTGAGGTCTATATTTACTCTGGGGATACCCCATATAAAAGTAATTATATATGAATAAAGGGGAAAATATTTCACAATTTAATGTTTATGGATGTCTATCTTATGATTATTAAGAATCTGATTATATGGATAAGTAGGATGATAAACCCCAATAAATTTTCTTGTCTGGTAATATTAATGAATTTTTTGATTATACCATTTGGGAATATGAAAATAAAAATAAAATTAAAATAATAAATTTTATATTTATGAACATTTTCTTTATAAGGATAAACGTACTGTTGAATTTGATGGTGGGAGAAAAGAAACTTCTCTCAGAGAAACATTTAACTTCAAGGAGTTTTAGAAGATTGTATATTTCATCTCTATGTTATGTTGAATAATCCTATGTCTCTTAGGAGTCTATAAAAGTTATATATATTTATATAAAAAAATTATTTTATTCTCATTATATATTATCAAATAAAAGTGGAAAATTTTGGTGATTTTATGAGTAAATATCGGTGAATGATTAAATCATATTGTATATTTCAATAACGAATGATATTTTATCACTTTTTGAAAATAAAACCATTAAAATTACTACTTTACCATGTGTATGAATGTATTTCGAAATAAATTTGTATACCATATGAAGGAAGAATAATATGGTAGAAAAAGGTCAAATGTGAGGCTAGATATAAAGGGGTTTTAATAGAATGAAGGTATGAGTATCATTGATATTTTTTATTATGTTTTCAATTAAACCATAATTACATTTATTTTTAGATTTATAATTATAAATGTATTACAATTAGAATGAGTGGATGTTATGTAACAAATCCATATGGATCTTCTATCAACATGAACTGGACCACCACATGACTTGAGGTCATTCATTGATATCTAGGGGATGGTGACTTTTTCGAGGCTCCAATTAGATCAATGGGGAATTATTTTTTAATTACCTAAACTATTATAATTAAAATTTTACTTATTAATTAATTAAACATATTATTATGTAATATGGTTATAGAAAAAACATGCTCTAATTTTTTTATTATGCCATGTCAGATTCAAAATTCCAATAAGCCTCATTACCACTGATAATATAGACATTGAAAAATGAACTTATGATTATTATAAATATAATATTTTAACAAATCCATTTAACACATAAAAAAGAAGTGATAACCTCTACCAGTAGGATCATACCCTATGAATCCCATTTTTTGGATCTGCTAAGGGAGATAGAATCACTAGGATTTTCCCTTGACCAGTCCCAAGATGATATTGAATATCATAATCATGATCAAAATAGTTTTTCATATAATTTCAATATCACCCATATCATGAACCAAACCATGTATACAGAACCACCCCAAGAATGTCTCACTGTTGCACACCGTACTGTTAATGAATTTTCTGGTGTATGAAGGGGATATGTATTAAGACCCTATAAATATTGTATGTAAATTACTTTTTAAATTATATTTAAAACATTTTCATCCTATTATTATTAATTTATAAATAATTTTTTATTTTTATACAATAAAAAAAATTATATTTTTGGTTTATATTCATATTTAATTTAAAAAATTATTTTATTGAATTATTTTATTTTTTAAATAAATACTATTTTTGTAAAATATTATTATTAAATAATTATTATCAATTATAAATGATCATATAATTTTTATGAAGTCAAAATTTATTTTTTTAATGGTTAAAAAACTGTTATTGTCAATGTATGAACCTGTTTTTTTTGCTACGAAAGACTTTGGAATATTATTGGTAATATTCCAGGGCAGCGCCATCAGACGGCATGCGATTCCGAGCCCCAGAGTGGCCGAAATTAAATTTTCAGTGCGTTCACACTGGAAATGATAAATAGATGGGATAACTCCTAAACGGAGTTCTGGATCAGAGATCCGAGTGTACGGATGGGTCTGGAATGGGGTGTTTACCCTAGGAACGACATAAAATTTGTCGGTGTGGGATGTTTGGACCCCTCGCCCGCTCCAGGAACGTTAAACAGATAAATAAATTAATTTATTTATTCGTTTAATGGAGGAACACAAGTATCTCTTAAATGGTGCCTCGTATTGGAAAACCGAGGGCACCGTTGAGTTCGGAGCGTTCCGTTTACCCTAAGAGGGGAGTAAGTTTCGCGGGCGCGTGCCATTTGTGAAAAATGGCCGGAGGGACGTTTTCATAATTTGGCGGCCTCAGGCACTAAGTTTAATAACTTTTGAACGGGGCCTCGGATTAAAATTCCGAGACCGCCATTGTTCTCGGGTGGTGGTGTTTACCCTAGGGGAGGCTTAACCTCGACCTCGTCGGGAGTATCATATGCGGGTATTTTCGGGGGTTTTAAATTAATTAAATTGTTAATTAATTTTATTTAAACACCCCTCCCCTTCTCCCTTGAACATTCTGGCAGCCCCTCCTCTTCCTCTCCTCCTCCACCTCCGGCGAGGCGGCTCCGGCGAGGCAGCTCCGGCAAGGCGGCGGATCGTGCGGCGAAACTTCGGGCGAAGCCCAAGAGGTAGGATCGTGCGTATTTCGTTTTTAATTCCCGCACATCATTTGAGCCCATAAACAGACGTCGAACTGCTGTTGGATTTTCGAACAAAAACCATGTATGCGTAGTATAATTTATGTTCTTTCTAGCGCTGTTTACGGAATCGAAATCGAAGTTCGGAGGTGCTCGTAATCGCCCTCCGAAGTTGGTGGGTTTTCGGTTTCCGACGGGTTCGAGCGGCGGTGCGGCTAGGGCGGACGGCGCGGCAGTGGGGAGCTTGGCTTCGAGGGCATCCGAGGGTGTCTGGTGGAGCTGCTAGGCAAGGCCGAGGCTATGGCAAAGCGTCCAGGCAAGACAGGGTGTGCGGCGCTGGCCGGTTGCTGGGCGCCGGCACGGGGCAGCGCTCACCGGAGCGCGACGGGGAACCAAGGTTGCGGCGCACGACCCCGCGGAGGAAGCATGACCCGCGTCATGCGGGTCGTCGCATGGAGACCGGACACAGCCGGTCAGCCGGGCGGTGGACCGGGTCCACCACCGGCCCACGCGGCCAAGCCTCGGGCCGGCCCAGGCCGGTCCAGCCCCAGGGGTCTTGCCCCCTCGGTGTTCGGACACCCGTATTTTCCGCTATGGGTGTCCGTTTTAAGTACCGTCTGCGGCGATGGAACCGCATCGATGAGGTAGACTTTTTGAGATGGTTTCGGGAATTTTTAATTCTCGAAACGAGGGGCCTCGGAGGCAAGCCATGTCTTTAAGTGGTTTGTCGTTTCCTTCGGGGATTCTTGATTTGGACGGCGCGGACGCGTCCGACGTCCGTTTTGAGCGCCGTCAGTGGTGTTGGGACCCTGGCATCGAGGCGGAGCTTTCGAGGGTGGTTTCAAGCGTTGAGGCTGAAGTTGAGGCACATTCCCCACGGCCCGTCTTTTGAGCTTCTTGCAGATAGTAACGACTTTTTCCTCAGGCGTCCGTTCGGGGCGTGAAAGCAGTCGATGTTGGGTGTTTTTCTGAGGGCATCGCGTTGGTGCATTCTGCCCGCTGTAATTCCGCATGATTGTGCGGGCCCCGCGAGAGCCGTTTCGGGAGTTGACGGTGATTTCCAGCTTTATCACCGGGCGACCATTATGGACAAGTGAGTAGTCCATCTTTTGTACTTTTTCAAGAGGATTGCAACGGTGCGATCCGTTCGTTGAGTTTCGGGACTGGGATGCGGGTCCCACGTGGCACTGCTCGTGTGCGGTGTGCCGGGATGCACCTTTTTCTCCGGATATCTGTGGAACTCAAGTGAGTAGAGCTTTTGACGTGTATTCCCGAGGGGAACGCAATGGAGCGATGCGCCCGACTGTTTTCGGGGTCGAGGCTCGGGATCACGGGACGTCGTTCGGGCATGAGGCGGTGTTAGCGACTTTTCCGTCGGATATCCGTTGGTGGCTAGTAAGTAGTCGATCTCACTTTTTTTTCTGTGAGGATTACAACGGTGTAATCCGTTTGGTCGTGCGGAGCCTCTTGTGCGATATTGTTAAATGTGGAAGCATGGAAGGTGCTCCAGCGGTGGTTTGCCCTACGTTGTTTGTAGCTGACCCTTGGCGTGTGATCGCACACTTTTGGGAGAGTGATAAAAATGGTTCATGAGATGTGGTTGGTTGTGCCTCAACCGATGAGGTGGCAGGTTGGGGTGGTTATGTCACCCCTTCGCGTTGATATTGGGTGCCGTGTGCACGATAGCCTATGGGCGGGAATGAGGTATACTCTGGGAGTATACGGGAGTGCTTGGAGGTACGTGTGGTTTGTACCTGAGAATGTGTGTGCGCTCAGTTGGGATTGACTTGGGGCCACACATCGTGTGGGCCCCACGTGCGTGCCGTAATCTTCTTGCGTACTTGACCTCTCGTGACGTAGAGGGTCCCTCTGTGCTCGTTTGTTTGACCAGCAGGGTGGAGTTTTTCCCTAGGATCAGTACTCGTTTGTTGACCAGCAGGGTTGAGTGGTCTCCCCCTAGTTTTGTTCTCGATGGATCGACCACTAGTGGTGCTAGTGGCACCCCGTGATGGAACAGGCATTGAACCCATCAGGGTGAGTTGTGCTGGAGTTGGGTGGTTGCGTGATACCCACTCTGTGTTTTTTTGGCCAGTGTTATACCCTTCAGTGGATATGGCCAGAGAAGTTCTGAGTTTTACCCTCCAGCGGGGCTGGGCAGTGGGTTACTCATCGGCTTCTAGGGTCTACCCTCCAGCGGAGACTGGGCAGTGGGTCACCCGACGCACATAGGGTCTACCCTCCAGCAGAGACTGGGCAGTGGGTCACCTGACGCACTTAGGGTCTACCCTCCAGTAGAGACTGGGTAGTGGGTCACCCGATGACCTCTTAGGGTCTACCCTCCAGCAGGGTTGGACAGTGGGTTGCTCGTCATCTAGTTCTAGGTCTACCCTCCAGCAAGGCTGGGTAGTGGGTCGCCTGTCGACTTATTCCACGTCTACCCTCCAGTGGGGCAGGGCAGTGGGTCGCCTGATGATGTATTATGGTTTACCCTCTAGCAGGGCTGGGCAGTGGGTCACCCAGTATCTTATTATGGTTCACCCTCCAGCGGGGCTGGGCAGTGGGTCACCTGACGATGTATTATGGTTTACCCTCCAGTAGGGATGGGCAGTGGGTCATCCGATATTATATTATGAATTACCCTCCAGCGGGGCTGGGCAGTGGGACACCTGTTGGCATTCCAGGCTCAGTCCTTCCTTCTAGGCTAGTCTGTGGCTTTCCTCCGTGACCACCAGAGCGGGACCCTTGGTTGTACGGGTCGGTGATGGAACGACTTTGGCTTTAAGGAGACCTCTCGACTGCAGGGCAGTGACGAGGTGTGGTTTGGATTTCCCTAGAACTCTCAAGTACGAGGGGCCCCTTCCCCACCGAGATGCGTTCTTATGACGCGATCTAAAACCGTGCGGGTGAGGCAGTGCCGCCCAAAGCGGATGGTGTCGAGGTGTGGTGATTGATCCCCTTGGATTACGGTTAGGGGTAGACATGCGGGATATTGGGAATCGATGGAGGTTACTTCTGGGACTGTTGTCTACTCTTTCTTGGGCTGAGCTATGGGACGAAGATCCCCTTACGACGTGGTTCATGCTTCTCGACAGAGCATATGGATTTATATATACCATGTTCCTACACCCACTTCTTAGGTTTGGTTTCTCTCTTTCCAGGAGAGGCGAAGACAAGCGGGGTATTCCACGTGCTTTCCCTATCTAGCTTCTCGTGGTTGGACGAGTCTACTCTCCGACTATAGGGAGAGAAGACTCGACGAGAAGTTCATCTTCTCACCATTTCCAGCTTCTTGTGTATGGATGAGTCTACTTCCTTTCTTTTGTTAGGTTGAGATGGACTCTCTGCTGGACTCTTTACTTCACTTCCAGTTGTACTCCTCTACTTTTCTTGTTCGCTCTACTGCTCACCCTTCGGTACCTCCTTTGTTTCTCCCTCGAGCCTTCGGGGTATCCTACTTAGTATTTTTATACTCACCCATGCTTGGGATTTTTCCGTAGTTGGTGTGCCCTTGTAGACGACAGACAGGTGGAGCGTGACTTCAGTGGAGTGTAAAAGCTTGGGAGATTGGACCGTGTGCGGTGGTCATGGCCGGGTTCCAGGTGGCAGACCCGTCAGCTGTTTCTTTTCATTTACCTGTTGCCGGGTTGTGGCACTTTTTGGTTGGGCGCGTGTTTTCCCCCTTTTCTTTTCAGCTTGTACCGTATATTGTTTAGAGGTCGATGCACATTTGTGGTATTTATATAGCAGTTTCCCCTTTTCTTTACTTGTCTTTTCTTTTACTCTGCACTTTTTCATTGAGTGTGCTGCGTGTGTGTGTTCACAGGTACTTATGCAAAGGCCTCCCCGAGTTATTGTGCCTTCGGCACTGGTCACGAGCCCCTGGCCTATAGAGGCGGGCTTGGGGTAGTTGCGGCTCGAGCCCGGGTAGGGTCGGGTCGTGACAAAGTGGTATCAGAGGTGGTTCGTTCCTTGGGAATTTGTTCAGACGTCCCTAAAATAAAAGGAATTGGTTGGGATTTAGGGCAACAGTGTTAATGTGTCTCGAGAAAGGCTCTCAGGCCAGGAAGTCCAGTGATGGTGCGGTGGCCGACATATCCATTCACCAAGTCCTTAATAACCCGCTTGTCGACTCTTCATGCTGAGACACTTGTTGCAGGGAAATTTTTTTGTGCATCACATAGGTCTGAGTCTTGATTGTCCTTCTTGAGTCAGCTCCCCATCGTTGCTATTGGTATATACATGTATGCTCATCTCACCGCGGCACTCCTTGATAATATTCAGGATGTCTCTACGAGGACAACCATCCATGATACCAGCTTTGGTTCGTGATGACAACCCTGTGAGATACGAGGCCATAGTCCAGGACCCATCATGCGAGCCCCTTTCTACAGGTGGGCCGGTAACAGCACCCCCACCTGTTGAGTAGTAGACAGCTTCAACAGAGCAGGCTGAGCTTGAGCGTAGGTTGAGCGCGCTCCGTGAGTTCCAACGGTAGAGACCGCTGAGGTTCAGTGGTGAGCCAACCCTCAGGCAGCAGAGGTTTCGCTCGAGGCAGTGGTTCGCCTTTTCAGGCTAGTGTAGACGCCGAACGATCAGAGAGTGGCTTTGGCAGCCACCCTTTTTCATGGAGCAACTTGGAATTGGTGGAGTCTGGTGACTCAGCTTCTTGACGAGTCGTCGCTTTCGTGGGGAGACTTCCAGTTGTTGTTTCATGAGGAGTTTTGCCCCTCCTTCTTGTGCTCCGTTCAGATTCAGGAGCTCCTGCAGTTTCAGCAGGGTGGGATGACGGTGCCCGAGTACGCGGCTAGTTTTGCAGAACTTGCATACTTTTACGCGGACTTGGTTCGTGATGACTACATCCGAGCGTGGACGTTTGAGCAGGGTCTCCGCCGAGAGATTCGTGTTGTCATAGTACCCTTGGGAATTTCCACGTATGCTGGGGTGCTAGAGCAGGCACTGGTGACAGAGGGCTTCCTGTCATGTTTTGCAGTTGGTAGTGGCAGTGGGCACGACGGAGCCGGGACGTCTGCCGTAGCTGGTAGGCGCCGGAGGACAAGACCTCGATGCAGGTGTCCTTCCCACTGCCAGCTTCGGAGACGTGGTCGTATACCACTGTGGAAAAAAGGCGCAGGGCCTCAGCCAAGGATTCCTTTCCGTGAGTGGATCCTAGGCCGTGGTTGTACACCACAGTGGCGCCGGAGGGCACCAGGGCAGCCCAGAGAGCGTCGGTGTTATGCGTGTGACAGGCGAGGTCACTTGGCACGAGACTGCCCGACCCGAGTTGTTGAGAGCTTCGGGCAGACATCAGGCGCACCACCACGACAGAGGAAGCGCCGTGATCAGAATAGTGGCCAAAGAGGTGGTGCTAGAAGAGGAGCGGGATGAGTTGGAGGTGGGGGACGACGTTACGAGATTTCCCCATCACCACTAGGTGGTCCACATCAGGCTCCGGGAGCTAACGGTTGGGACTGCGGGTAGCCGCGAGCTTGGATGTCTACGATCCTACAGAACATGGGATGGTGAGAGGTACCCCTTGTGACTCTTCTACTTCTTGAAGTAGAATTGTTAGGATCTTCATGTGAAAGGCGTTTCTCCCTGCTCCTTGTTTGAGGTGTTACTAGGGTGACGTAGGGCGTCAGGTGTAACCCTGTGTTGGTAAGGAAAAAGGCATGAGACCTTTTCCTTTATTCGATGGTGTCGACTCCTTCGCCTTTGAGCGTGTAAGAGAGCATCGACTGTGGAATATTGTATGACTAGATATCCTTGGGTGTTTCACCATATGGATATTCTGAATGAGGGAATCACCGGGCCTTGTTTCAGGTGCGGGCGGTGATTCCTGTCGCGACTTACGACGTATAGGTTTGACCAGGGTGGTGAGATACCCCCGAGAGCCTTCGGGCCGTTTGAAACTGTGCAAAGGGATGGCGAGGTTCCCTACCGCCTTGCCCTAACCCCAAAGTATGGAGTGGGTGCACGATGTTGGCATGGGCCGACCTCACGTGAACGGATCAAACCTATGGTCTGTGTGCGGTGACGCAGAGCTGTGCGTGGGTTCTTCTGGGTATGAGAAAGCCAGGTGTGGGATTAGTACCCTGTGTTGCTCCCTAGTTTTTCTTTTCAGGGACGAAAAGCTTGAAGGAGGGAATGATGTAAGAACCCTTTTTTTTGCTACGAAAGACTTTGGAATATTCTTGATAATATTCCGGGGCAGCACCATTAGACGGCGTGCGATTCTGAGCCCCAGAGTGGCCGGAATTAAATTTTCAGTGGGTTCACACTGGAAATTCTAAATAAATAGGATAAATCCTAAACGGAGTTCTGGATCAGATATCCGAGTGTACGGATGGGTCCAGAATGGGGTGTTTACCCTAGGAATGACATAAAACTTGTCGGCGCGGGATGTTTGGACCCCTAGCCCGCTCTCGGAACGTTAAACAGATAAATTAATTAATTAATTTATTCGTTTAATGGTGAAACGTAGGTATCACTTAATCAGTGGCTCGGATTGGAAAACTGAGGGCACCGTTGAGTTCGGAGCGTTCCGTTTACCCTAGGAGGGGTGTAAGTTTCGCAGGTGCGGGCCGTTTGTGAAAAATGGCCCCAGGGGCATTTTTTTAATTTGGCAGCCTCGGGCGCTTGGTTTAATAACTTTTGAATGGAGCATCGGATTAAAATTTGGAGACTTCCGTTGTTCTCGGGTGGTGGTGTTTACCATAGGGGAGGCCTAACCTCGACCCTGTCGGGAGTTTCAGATGCGGGTCTTTCCGGGGGTTTTAAATTAATTAAATTGTTAATTAATTTTATTTAAACACCCCTCCCCTTCTCCCTTGAACCCCCTGGCATCCCCTCCTATTCCTCTCCTCCTCCACCTCCAGCGAGGCGGCTCCGGCGAGGCTGCTCCGGCAAGGGGGTGGATCGTGCGGCGAAGCTTCGGGCGAAGCCCAAGTGGTAGGATCGTGCGTATTTCATTTTTAATTCCCGCACATCCTTTGAGCCCATAAACATACGTCAAACTGCTGTTGGATTTTCGAACAAAACCCATGCATGCGTAGTATAATTTATGTGCTTTCTATCGCCATTTACGGAATCGAAATCGAAGCTTGGAGGCGTTCGCAATCGCCCACTGAATTTGGTGGGTTTTCGGTTTCCGGCGGGTTCGAGCGGCGGCACGGCTAGGGCGGACGATGCGACAGCGGGGCGCTTCGCATCGGGGGCGTCCGCGGTTGCCTGTTGGAGTTGCTAGGTGAGGCCGGGGCTCTGGCGGAGCGTCCAGGTGAGGCAGGGCGTGCGGCACTGGCCGGTTGCTGGGCGCCGGCGCGGGGCCGCGCTCACCAGAGCGCGCCGGGGAACCGGGGTCGCGGAACGCGACCTCGCGGAGGAAGCATGACCTGCGTCGTGCAGGTTGTCGCGCGGCCAAGCTGCGGGCGGGCCCAGGCCGGGCGGACCGGTCGGTCCAGCCCCAGGGGTCTTTCCCCCTCGGTGTTCGGACACCCGTATTTTCCGCTACGGGTGTCCGTTTTGAGTACCGTCTGCGGTGGTGGAACCGCATCGACGAGGCGGACTTTTTGAGATGGTTTCAAGAATTTTTAATTCCCGAAACGAGGGGCCTCGGAGGCAGGACGCGTCTTTACGTGGTTTGTCGTTTCCTTCGGGGATTCTTGTTTTGGACGGCGCAGACGCGTCCGATGTCCGTTTTGAGCACCGTCACTAGCGTTGGGACCCTGGCATCGAGGCGGAGCTTTCCAGGGTGGTTTCAGGCGTTGAGGACGAAGTTGAGGCGCGGGTCCCATGACCCGTCTTTTGAGCTGCGTGCAGCTAGTAGTGACTTTTTCCTCGGACGTCCGTTCAGGGCGTGCGAGCAATCGATGTTGGGTGTTTTTCCGAGGGCATCGCGTTGTCGCAGTCTGCCCGTTGTAATTCCGCATGATGGTGCGGGCCCCACGAGGGCCGTTTCGGGAGTTGACGGTGATTTCCAGCTTTATCACCGGGTGACCGTTTTGGACAAGTGAGTAGTCCATCTTGTGTACTTTTTCGAGAGGATTTCAACGGTGCGATCCGTTCGTTGAGTTTCGGGACCGGGATGCGGGTCCCACGTGGCACCGCTCGTGTGTGGTGCGCCGGGATACACCTTTTTCTCCGGATATCTATGGAACTCAAGTGAGTAGAGCTTTTGACGTGTTTTACCGAGGGGAACGCAATGATGCGATGCACCCGACTATTTTCGGGGCCGAGACTCGGTATCACGGGACACCGTTCGGGCGTGAGGCGGTGTTAGCGACTTTTCCGTCGGATATCTGTTGGAGGCGAGTAAGTAGTCGATCTCGCGTGTTTTTCCACGAGGATTAAAAAGGCATGATCCGTTTGGTCGTGCGGAGCCTCTTGCGCGATATTGTTAAATTTGGAAGCATGGAAGGTGCTCCAACGGTGGTTCACCTTACCTTGTTTGTAGCAGACCCTTGGCGTGTGATCGCGCACTCTTGGGAGAGTGATACAAATGGTTCATGAGATGTGGTTGGTTGTGCCTCAGCCGATGAGGTGGTAGGTTGGGGTGGTTATGTCACACCTTCGCATTGATGTTGGGTGCCGTGTGCACGATAGCCTATGGGCTGGAACGAGGTATACTCTGGGAGTATACGGGAGCGCTTGGAGGTACGTGTGGTTTGTACCTGAAGATGTTTGTGCGCTCAGTTGGGATTGACTTGGGGCCACATGCCGTGTGGCCCCACGTGCGTGCCGTGATCTGCTTGCGTACTTGACCTCTCGTGACGTAGAGGGTCCCTCTGCGCTCGTTTGTTTGACCAGTAGGGTGGAGTTTTTTCCCCTGGCTCAGTGCTCGTTTGTTGACCAGAAGGGTTGAGTGGTATCCCCCTGGTTTCTTTCTCAATGGATTGGCTAGTAGCGGTGCTAGTGGAACCCCTTGATGGAACAGGCGCTAAACCCCTTGGGGTGAGTTGTGCTGGAGTTGGGTGGTTGCGTGATACCCACTTCGTGTTTGGTAGGCCAGTGTTGTACCCTTCAGTGGATATGGCTAGAGCAGTTCTGAGTTTTACCCTCCAGCGGGGCTGGGCAGTGGGTTACTCATCGGCTTCTAGGGTCTACCCTCCAGCGAAGACTGGGTAGTGGGTCACATGACGCTCTTAGGGTCTACCCTCCAGCAGAGACTGTGCAGTGGGTCACCCGATGCACTTAGGGTCTACCCTCCAGTAGAGACTGGGCAGTGGGTCACCCGACGCACTTAGGGTCTACCCTCCAGCAGAGATTGGATAGTGGGCCACCCGACGACCTCTTAGGTTCTACCCTCCAATAGGGCTGGGAAGTGGGTCTCCCATCGTCTAGTTCCAGTTCTACCCTCCAGCAAGGCTGGGCAGTGGGTCGCCTGTTGACTTATTCCAGGTCTACCCTCCAGCAGGGCTGGGTAGTGGGTCGCCTGATGATGTATTATGGTTTACCCTCCAGCAGGGATGGGCAGTGGGTCACCGAGTATCTTATTATGGTTCACCCTCTAGCGGGGCTGTGTAGTGGGTCGCCTGACGATGTATTATGGTTTACCCTCCAGCAGGGCTGGGCAGTGGGTCACCCAATATCATATTATGAATTACCCTCTAGCGGGGCTGGGCAGTGGGACACCTGTGGGCATTCTAGGCTCAGTCCTTCCTACTAGGCTAGTCTGTGGCTTTCTTATGTGACCACCAGAGTGGGACCCTAGGTTTTACGGGTCGGTGATGGAACGACTTTGGCTTTGTGGAGACCTCTCGACTGCAGGGTAGTGACGAGGTGTGGTTTGACTTTCCCTAGAACTCTCAAGTACGAGGGGACCTTTCCCCCCCGAGACACGTTCTAATGACACGATCTAATACCGTGCGGGCGAGTGAGTGCCGCCCAAAGCGGATAGTGTCGAGGTGCGGTGATTGAGCCTCTTGGCTTGCGGTTCGGGGTAGACGTGCGGGATGCTGGGCATCGATGGAGGTTACTTCTGGGACTGTTGGCTACTCTTTCTTGGGCTGAGCTATGGGACGGAGATCCCCTCACGACGTGGTTTGGGATTCTCGACAGAGCATATGGATTTGTATATACCATGTTCCTGCACCCACTTCTTGGGTTTGGTTTCTCTCTTTCCAGGAGAGGCGAAGATGCGCGGGGTATGCCACATGCCTTCCATGTCTAGCTTCTCGTGGTTGGACGAGTCTACTCTCCGACTATAGGTAGCGAAGACTCGATGAGAATTTCATCTTCTCACCATTTCAAGCTTCTTGTGTCTGGACGAGTCTACTTCCTTTCTTTTGTTGGGTTGAGCTGGAGTCTCTACTGGACTCTTTACTTCACTTCTAGTTGTACTCCTCTACTTTTCCTATTCGCTTTACTACTCACCCTTGGTTCCCTCTTTTGTTTCTCCCTCGAGCCTTCGGGGTATCCTACTGAGTATTTTTATAATCACCCCTGCTTGGGCTTTGCCCGCACTTGGTGTTCCCTTGCAGACGACGGACAGGTGGAGCGTGGCTTCAGTGGAGCGTAGGAGCTTGGGAGATTGGACCTCGTGCGGTGGTTGTGGCTGGGTTCCATGTGGCAGACCCGTCAACTATTTCTTTTCATTTACCTGTTTCCGGGTTGTGGCACTTTTTGGTTGGGCGCGTGTTTTTCCCCTTTTCATTTCAGCTTGTACCTTGTACTATTTAGAGGTCGATGCACATTTGTGGTATTTATATAGCAGTTACCCCTTTTCTTTACTTGTCTTTTCTTTTACTCTACACTTTTGCATCGAGTGTGATGCGTGTGTGTGTTCACAGGTACTTAGGCAAAGGCCTCCCCGAGTTATTGTGCCTTCGGCGCTGGTCGCCATCCCCTGGCCTATGGAGGCGGGCTTGGGGTAGTTGCGGCTCGAGCCCGGGTAGGGTCTGGTTGTGATAGTCAAAAAACCCATCATTTCGCAATAAATGTGAATTATTATTTTAAAATAGAAAATTCACCTATATAAAAATATTAGTTTGATCAAATTAATAATATTTTTGGAATAATTATGTATAAATTTTACAATGGTGAATTTTTCATAATTTTCTAAGTAAAATGTTTGAGGAAAAAATAAATACTATATAAATATATAGTTTGTATTATGACATCATAATAATCCCAAGTGATGTAATAAAAACTATAAAGGATATCCATTAAAAAATCTATGATTTTTACTTAAAAATAATGTGATTTTATTTTTATTTTATAAATTTAATAATACTTTATGAATCATTAAGGACCATTAATATATTTTATGGTTTTAAAATATTTTCCTTAATAATATGAATAGCATCAAAATCAAAAAGTGTTTTATTTTATTATCTTCATACCATGGCCTTATAAATTAATTAAAACCACTTCCTTGTGGTAGGAAACTATGGAAAAAACCCATGGAATGGTTTGTGGTTATTTGATTTTTTTATTGAGTCTAAAACCTATGTTTGAGAAATAATGAAGAATTCCCCACTCATTTTTATATAATACCACCAAATCTCTCATTTATCTTCACAAACATTACCTAGACCATGTACTTACTCTATCCTCCCCTCTCTAATGTCCTATAAATGTTCCCTAAGCTCTTAAAAAGATCCTCTTAGGTATTTTTAGTCACACTCTCTAGGTAAGGGATCTTTTCCTTGTCCTCTTTATTCATGTTCCTTCATTATCTTATACCATCTATTTTGAAATCATTTTGTTAGGACATATTTTTACATGTTCCTATTACAGTACATTTTCTATCCAAATTATGAGATTCCCTTTCGATCTCATCATCCCATTTTATCAATTTTTAAGTGGTGCTATTATGATACCAAAATCCCACCATGATTTTCCATGCCAAATAATTGTGCAGTGAATACCATACCCTTTTCATATCAAGGGTTTTTGCATTTATAGAATTATAATTATTGATTTGGGATATAGATGTCTGTATTCAAAATTCCATGATTAAGGAATAAAATATTATGATAAATGATCATGTGTTTTATTATCCATATGGCACACTTAATCATGAGAATGAAATGAATGTGTTGGGTGCACCTAGAATTATATAGTGCTCCAATGCATTTGTCAATTTTTAGTCTTATAATACATAATGTTAATACAATGAGTAAAAATGATTTATTTATGAAACATTTTGCATTATTATTTTTTAGTATTTAGCCTAGACCTATCTTTATAATGTAATGTTTTAACTCTTACTAAATTCCCCGTTCTGCCTTTATGATTACCATTATATATAACATCTCATTGTTCTTGTTTACGATTCTATCTTCTTTATTCCCCATTGATATGCCTATTGTCTAATATTTATTTTTTCTTAATTTTATTCCATGTTTATTCCATTAATGGTATTTATGTCACACCCCTTTATTATGTATATCCCCTGGTTATTCTATTTAGTTTTAAGTATGATCTTGTTAAGGTTGTTTTCAATAATGATGATATATTATCTTTTTTAATTTTTTATGTAATGTACCTAATTCACACAAAAAAATTAATTCTTGATATTCCATGTTGTATTCTTTTTATTTTTATATAATAAATGATGAATAATTGTGTAATAAAGACAAGGGTTGTTATAATGGGTATCAAATAAAAGGTTTAGTTATTTTTTTGGATTAGGATTTGATAACTCTTGAAAAAGAATTAGGGATAAACCTATGTATAAGAAAAAATACCTAAATTTTTGTAAGTATAGAGTAAGTGTTTTATCAAGAAAATAAATTACTATTTGGATATTAAAATTGGATGTGTCTCTCACATAGATGCACATAGGGTTAAACCCAAAACACCGCATTGATCTAGAGTCGACTAGGCACTATTGTATGAAAATGGGCCTTTTTACACACCTATTTTGACCCTTCTAAAGGATATTATTTGGTATATTTGTAATCTCATTATCAACCATTATTAATGGAGAAAAAATACGAATAAGAATATATATTAGGAAATAGATCATGGATATCATAGATTGAATCCTATAAATTCATAAGTTAAGAATATACATATAATTCATAAGCCTTATCTATAATGTAATAGGATTCCCATATATGGGTTTAATAGTTTAAAAATTATCATCCCTAATTTTTACCTTTATTTTATCCAGTTCTTGGAAATATAAGGAATCAGGTAAACACTCAATGCGATGTGTAATGTGATGACTGCCCCAACGAGATTCTTAACCCCATAGGAGATGTAATCACAAACATTATGATGATACTCTCTTAGATGAATTAGGTTCTAAATAGAAACATGGATCAGGAGGAGTGTCGAAATACATTTAATAAAGAATAATCTACAATTGAGTCCTTTATGTAACAAAAGTCTCATACTTTCAATGGATCATATAATCCCTTAATCTTGGAAGAATTGATCAAATCCAATGATAAGATCTTATCTATCCTTAAATTTTCTATAAAAGAGAATGTTCTAATGAATTTTTGTAATATAGAGGTAAGAGATGATCAGTGGTGGACATTTATCAAGAATACGAAGCCCGAAGTGGTGATTGAAGCGATGGGGTGGAAGGAATTCAGGAAAATAATTTTTGATAAATATTTTCCTCTCACTCTCTATTATAAATTATAAATGGATTTCTTTTCCTTCAAGAAAAAAAGAATAAATATATTGGGGAGTATGAGGAAACCCTCACAAGGCTTTTCGGATATGCCTCTAGCTTTTTCATTAACCAAAAAATGCAAGGTTGACCACTTATTTTATGGGATAAAACCTAGTCTATAAAAATCACTAGCGATCTGAGACTTTGATAACTATAAAGAAATTGTCCAATATTTCTTAAAAGTTTAAATATAGATCGAAGAAACTATAGATTATCATGGGGAAAATAAGAGGAAATTGGAGTTTAATTATGAAGGTCTGATGGATAAATCTAATAGTACCAAGAAATTTAAACATCCCACATGTCATAGGTGTAGAAATAATCACCGCAAAAACATCCAAATGGGGGTGAGGAAATCCTTTAGGTGCGAGTAGAAATGACACCTAGCCAGTTATTTCTGACAAGGGAAACCCACTAATGAGTTAGAGGAAAGGAATTATCCAGTCAACCCATATCACATTGTTTATTTCTTCATCTAAAATGCATAAGGGAAATTTTTAAATGAATAAATTAATCAAAGTGTCTTCAGAGACAACCTAAAACCTCTAAGGTAGAAATAATGTTCTTTTTTCCACCATAACCACTAAGGTGGATCTCAACAGTGAAGTGGTGACAAGTATACTAGTTATTCATTCAAGAATAGTGAACACACTTTTTAATTCAGTTTTTAAAAATTCATTTATATCATGATAGATTAGTATAGATTTTCAAATACCACTACAATACATGTAAATATAGATGTAGATGAAAATAGAAAATGGGGAAATTATTACATCCAAACTATATAAATCCTACCCTATCAAAATGTTTGAGACTAACTTCATAGCAAAAAATTTCATACACCATTTTTTGGAATTTGATTCAATTATGTTTATGGATTATCTTTAACTATATTAATAAAAAATAATTTACGATGATAAAGAAATAACTCTCTGTATTGAAAATATACCGCCGATTCAATACAAGAGAAAGGAGGATGATGATTATTCTTTAGAAAAAATCCCAATATTAGATATTATTGCCCTATGAGAATTCATATCTTTCCAAAATGATTGAGTCTAAGGAAAGAATCATCATTGAAGACACGAAAATTATGACAGAAAACACTGATGTGTTTCTTGAAGAATTATCTAGTCTTTCTCATAGTTGAGAAGTTGGGTTTTCAATCAAACATATACCTTGGGTGTTTCCATTATCCGAGAACTTGTATAGAATTGATTTTGAGGAACATGAGGAGATAAAGAAACATGTATTTTAGAATATAGATAAAGGGTTTGTACAACCATGTTCTTCAACATGGGGTACACCAATCATTTTTTTCAAGAAAAAGGATGAGTCAATGTTCCCTTACATTGATTTTCCTGATCTCAAAAAGATAACGATATATAATAAGTATCCTTTTTAGTAGATTGATTAATTGTTAGATTAGATACATAGAGTAGAATAATTCTCCCAAGTAGATATATGATTGGGTTTTTACCAAGATAGGTTTAAGATGGAGGATATCCCCAAGACTACATTTCATACAAGGTACATGCACTATGAGTTCATAGTAATTACTTTGAGACTAACTAATTCTCCAAAAATATTTATAAACTTTATGAACAGATTCTTTGGATATTTCCTTGAATAATTTGTTTTAGTATTTATTGATTATATTCTAATATACTCAATGAATATGAAGGAGCATGAGAAGCATCTGAGCACTGTGCAATGGACCTTACGAAAGGAGAAGATTTATACCGAGTATGGAAAATGTGAGTTATGTTTTATTGAAGTCTCATTATTGGGGAATATGATCATAAGAAATAGTATATCTATATTCCCTTTAAAGAGAGAAGCAATTTCAGGATAGTATTTTCCAATATATGTGACAAATAGCCATAGTTTCCTTGGATTAGCTTGGTATTAACATCGATTTGTGAGAAATGTTCATTGATTTTCAAATCTCCTATCCATTATAACTCAGAAGGGAGCCAAGTTTTCTTTAAATCTTGTATGAGAATATAGATTCAAGGATTTAAAAAGGAGGCTTATCACTACACCTGTGCTCACACTACCCACATGTGGAAAACGTTTTGTGGAATTTAGTAATTCGTAGAAGAAAGGATTGGGATGTGTATTAATGTAGAATGATAAAGTCACAACCTATGATTCAAGGAAGGTGAATGTTCATGAACAAAAATACCCAACACATGATCGAGATTTGGCTGTAGTAATATTCTCATTGAAAATATGGTGGAATTATCTCTTTGGGGAGAAGTGTGAAACATTTACGGATCACCAAAATCCTCATCTATATATTCACATAAAAATATCTGAATATGTGCCGATGAAGATGGTTAAAGATGATCAAATAATTTCATTTCCTACTCAAGTACCATCCTAGAGAATCGAATAAAGTGGCATACACTCTATGTAGAAGGGATCCATCAATTTTAACATTTATGAGAATTTAAAAGGATCTAATCTTATTAAACTTGAAGATGATGGACATGGGAATCATAAAGGAAGTAACACCATCAATACTTTCATAAATTATTGGTCAACCTTCTATTTTGGAAAAGGTAAAATATTCTCAAAGAGAAGATGTGTGAATTTAGTAGAAAGTGGAAGCTATCAGAAAAAGGTAATCCTCATTTTTTATTTTTAATGAAGAAAGTGTTATGAGATTAGGGTCGCAAATATGTATACCAAGAAATCCTAAGTTAAATAAAGAACTTTTGGATGATACACATATTTTGACTTCCTACATCCATCAGTTAACCAAAAATATGTATCAAGATTTCTAAAAGAACAATTAGTGGTATAATATGAATATGGAGATTTCATAATATATATCAAGATAACTTGTATGTCATCAAGTAAATGTGTAAAGAAAAAATCCAAGAGGTGGATTAAACAATTACCCATACCTATATGGAAATAGGAAAATATCACCATGGAATTTTCCATTGGTCTTCCAAAGACATCAAGAGAAATAATTCTATATAGGTTGTGGGGGGTCATTTTATTATGACTGTACAATTCATTATGATTTGAGAGAATATCTCACTCGATCATCATACAAGGATATATATCATATAAGTAGTGAGGCATCATGGAGCACCTCTATCGACTATATCTGATCAAGACCAAAGATTTACCTCCATGTTTTGGAAGATTCTTAAACATTATATTAATACAATGTTGAAATTCAGTATATATTATCACCCTCAATCCATTGACTAATCTGATTATACTATCCAAAATCATGGGAAAAAGCTGAGAGCATGCTAAATTGACTTTTAAGGGGGATGGGATCAACATCTTCCTCTGGCCGATTTATTATACAATAACAGTTCCCAATCAAGCATGAAAATTTATTCTTATAAATCCCTTTATAGGAAGAGGTGTAGAAAATAGCTACATGTTGGGATGAAGTTGGGAAACACAAACTACTAGGTCCATAAATGTTAAAGTAAATGGTGGAAAAGGCCAAGACCATTTAGCATAACATTAAGGCTACTAAGAGTAGAAAAAAGAACAATGATGATGATCATAAAATGTACCAAGAGTTTTTTAGAACCATGGAATTCCTCTACATATCTCCATGGAAGAAAGCCATGATATTTGGGAATAATGGAAAGCTTATTACAAGATACATCATCCCCTATGCGATCCATGATCACATCAGAGTGGTGGCCTATCTAATAGAACTCCCACCCAACCTATCACAAGTACATGAAGTTTTCAACATATTTATATAGAGGAAGTACATAACAGACTCCTCACATGTACTTAATCCATAAGTAGATCCAGTGAAGAATCATCTCTCATATAATGAGAAGTTAGTAAAGATTTTAGATCGTAGAGACAAAGTTATAAGAAATAATACAATTCACATATCAATGTTCTATATGGAAACCAAAAATTTAAATATGAAACATGGTAATTAGAGGAGGGGATGAAAAAAAGTTATCTTTATCAATTTTAGTTTGGAAAATGAAAATTTCAAGGGAAAATGTTTTTAAAGGGGGAATATTGAAATAACCCACAATGTTATAAAAAAAATCCCATTATGTTTTAATTAAACATTTTATTATGTAATATGGTCATAGAAAACACATGAAATTATTTGGTTTTATTTTTTCCTATCATATTTAAAATACCTTTAATAATAATTACCATTGATAATATAAATAGTTAATAGCGATCATGTGATTAGTATAAATATAGGGTTTTAAAAAATCTAATTAACACAGACAAAGGAATTGATGACCTCAACTAATAAGATCATACCATATGAATCCCATTTATTTGGGATTCCAAGTGAGATAAAATCACTTGGATTTTTCCTTTACCAATCCCAAGTTGAGATCTAAAAACTTAAGAAATGGAGAACCTTTTTATAGGTGATGTTTAAGCTCATCGAGATTATGACCCAAACTATATACGCTGAACCACCTAATGAAAGTCTCACCATCACACATCTTACTCTTAGGTTGTTTGTTGGTGCATTAAATGGATATGTATAAATACACTATAAATATGAAAATATGTGTTATTTTGTATATAATAATGAATAAACTGTTTACCTATAATTATAACTTTATAAATGATTTTTATTTCGATACAATAAAACTAAAATTTTATTTTTGGGTAATATTCATGTTAAATTATGAAATTTATTTTGATAAATTAATAGATTTTTAAATAAATAATATTTTAATAAAACATTATTATTGAATATTTTTTTCAAATATAAATTATCATTTAATATTTATGAAGTCAAATATAATTTTTTAAGTGTTTGAAAACTTTTATTATAAAAAAACATGACATTTATCAATAAATGTTGATTCTTAATTTAAACGCAAAAATTAAAATATTTAGAAAAATTGTTTGATTAAATGAATATTATTTTTGGGATATAATAAATCAAGATTATTTAATAGTTAATTTTTCATAATTTTCTGAGATAGTTAAAATTTCTGGTAAAAATTAAATATCATATAAATATATCGTGTGTATTGTGACATCATGAAAACCTAAAAAGTGTTGTAATAAATAATATAAATGGTATCTAAGTCCAAATATATGTTTTTAATTTAAAATAATGTGATTTGATTTTTATTTTGTCAATTTTATAAAGCTTTGTGAATCATCCAAGACCATTAAAATATTCTAAGGTTTTAAAATCATTTCTTCAAGAGTATGATTCACTTACAAAAGGGAAAGGGTATTATTTTTAATCCCTTGGACTTATAAAATAATTAATAATACTCTAATTTGGTGGAAAACAATAGAAAAAATAGTGTAATGCCTTGTGGATTTTTTTATTTTATTATTTATAGTCCAAAACCAAAGTTTGGGAAATAATAAAGAATTACCAACTGTTTTCCTATAAAAACAAAAACAATCTCCCACTTATCTTCACTAAAAATATTTGGATGTGATCTTAGCTCTACCTTACACTCTCTAGAGTCCTCATAAGGTTCCCAAATCTCTCAATAAGGTCCTCCCAAACATTTGGTGTCACAAGACAAAGGTAAGGGATATTTTCCTTCTCCATTTTATTTAAGTTCCATCATTATCTAATGAATTATATTTTAAATTCATATTGTTTTGATATATTTTTCACATGTCTTTATTAGTATCCATTATATTTACAAATTAAGAGATCCCATTTTTATATCATCAACCAAATTTATGGGTTTTATGTGGCATTGTTATGCTGTAGAAATACCATTGTGATTTTCCATGCCAAACAATTGTGTTATGAAAACCAATAACCATTTACTATCAAGGGTGTTAACCTTATACACATGTACTTATTGATCAAGGAAATACATGTATTTATTCAACAATCCCGGAGTGTGGAATAAAATATGTTGATAAATTATGACCTATTTTATGATCAATAGGGAACACTTAAGCATGATAATGAAATGAATGTGACGGGTGATCCTATAATTATATACCACTCCAATGCCTTGGGTAATGTTTATTTTCCTAATACATCAGATTGGAATATAGAATAAACCTGAATCCTTTATGGTGTGTTTTACATCTTTATTTCTTGGCAGTTATCCTTGAGCTTTGTTTATGATGCAATGTTTTATATTGTTTCCACATTAAACATGACATCTTTATGATTATTATGGTACATAATGTCTCATTGTTCATGTTCATTTTTATCACTCCTTTTATTACCATTAATACACATATTTTATAACATATACTATTTTATTAATGTAAATCCATGTTTATTTCTATACCAAGCTTTATAGATCAACCATTTCTTATGTATATCCTTTGGTGATCCCGTGTAGTTTTAAGTACGAGCATGTTTAATAAGTTTTGAATAATGATGGTGTGTTTCCTATTTTAGGTTATTGTGTAATGTACATAATTGTTAAATACACTTGACTTATCTATCTTCCAGGTTGTATTATGTGTAATTTTATGTAATAAATCACGTATTAATGTAAAATAAAGAGTATGTTTGTAATATATTTAGCCTCTTTTAGAAACATAGTAGGTCGTTATCTTAATATAATATTTTTTGGAATTATGTATCCATATATCAGAAATTTTAAAAAATTATAACTTGTGTCCTAGATGAATGAAACATTAAAGTATATTCCTACTATCCCTATATAACAATGAAACATAAAAACATTATATATATAGTCATAAAAACAAAATTATAAATAAAATAATATAATCATTGTAGAAAATAAAAATACTTAAAAAAATAGTCTTGAAAAAATTTCATTGACATCTCATACCAATAGAGGTTACCCTTACTCAATGACATAGTAGATTCATATAATGCTATAGTAAATATCAACTTTTATTTTGATCACCCAAGTAGATTTTCTTGAATTTTCTTGAATCTAAAATACTATAAGCGAAGTTATATAAAAATAAGTTTCACATGAAGGGCTCTGAGTATGAATACATAATTAAAACCACCAAGTGGCCTCGACTCCTATGAATATAAATAATTTGGAGTATGAATGTTCATGTGTCTATAAAATTTACATACACAGTGTATTAACAATCTAAAAACAGAACCCAAGTATCAAATGATAGATCATACCTAGTTTAAAACATTGAATCACAACTTAATCCTTTTACAACATCATAATATTCTATAATAATAGTAATATTTCATAACTCTCACACTACTAGAAGGATCATATCTAATTCATGGAAAATCTCAAAATCCCATCCGTAAAAAAACAAAAACACACACACAATAATACATCCTATGTTAGAAGGTAAAGTACTCCATATATCTAATCCTTTACAGGTGGGAAAATAAACACATATATAAATAATATTTATATAAATGAAAATATCCAAACACACACACACAAACAAATCAGTATTCCAATAGGTGTCCACCCAGTCTATGGATCATAGAACCCACATATAAAATATATAACACTTCCATAAAATAAAACTACCCCATAAAATGGGTATAAATAACTAATATATACAATAAAAACTATCTCACATAGTCATATAAATGAAAAAGAAACCCATATAGAATGAATAATGTAATAACATGGGATAAATCAAAGAATAAAGTCAAAATAATATTTAATCCATAGTACGGTTGAACAAGAATTTTAATAAAAAATAAATTATTTTTTTTAAAAAAATTTGTAAGAAAATGTATTCTTGATTATAAAATAATTCTTTTCGGTCCTCCAGATGTATCACCCAAAACACTCTTAGAACTATCTCACAAAACAATACAACGTATTGGATACTCACTAACTGCTCTCACCAAATAGAATCTATCAAGACTCTAACAATTTTACTAGCCATAATTTTTATCTTACATGAATTTTAATAATTAATCCAAAATTAACCTTAAACCTCCTAATAAAATATATTTATTAAACATAACCTAAAATACATGAAAATCCACACAACATAATCTATCCATTACCCCATAAAGATCATTCTATAAATACTTCCACTACTATATCATCACAATCTTACTAGAATTATCTAGGTCATTAGCTAAATATAAATCCATGAAAACCATCATGACTACACAAACACACATAACATAAATTTACAACATGATAACCAATGAAATATATAAAACAATCTAAGTTAAAACTGAAGAAAGAACATGAAGTAATAATTCCAAATCACAGAAGTGTCCAACTGAAATAACCAATCATGGTCATTATGAAATATCATGGACAAGTAAGAATAATTAGGTAATTAAAAAATAATGTAACTTAAACAAATGAGCTCATATAGGTAACCATAAATCCAGTGAACACTCTCTAATTGGTTTTCCAATGTTATGTAGTAGAATACCATTATAGACTAATCACCCATACATATGTGTTACCCTAATCACTAACACCTAGAGAAAAGTGTATTGACATAAAAAAAACTTGATAAAAACGATTATTTAATTAAGAATAATTTTATAAATACTAATAGATTAAGTCATTTGTCTTCCTTAAAACAAACCTAGCCACTACATCACCACTAATGAAACCTATTAACTAAAGCTTATGTATTTTTCATAGAATTATAATTTATTCAGGTTGTCCATGGAAGAAATTATTTACCCTTTAAAATTTTAAAATAAATATTTTAGCCAAAAATTATTAGTAATGGATAATATATCAATAAATCATTATTCTAATTCTAATAAAAATAATGACAGGAATTACATAAATAACAAGAGGTATTTAATTTGACATTACTATAAATTTAATCAAGACATTTTCCTTTTTTAAACAGTAATAATAAAATAAACAAATAAAATAATATTATAGATATAAATATTAATAATACATGTATAACTAATGAATTACCAATAATATGGTAACACCTTAAGGATATATAAAACAAATATTATGACATAAAAAATAAATATAATATATAATATTTACATAAATAAAAACTCCATATAATATGAAAATTAAATTTCAAAAACCATTTATTTATATTTACGATATACTATTAATATTTATTAATTTTTTTGAAATCAAGATGAAGAAAGGAAAAAAGAAAGGAACAATTAAATATGGGTGGGGGGGGTTGATACCACCTACCTAAATAACTTCTTTTAGATCTCATCTTAATTTTGTGACCAGTAAACATTCTTCAAAAACAATAAAAATAATTTCTTAATTAATTACATAGAAATAATAAAAAAATATATCTATAAATTATGGTATGTATCCACTCAAAACATCTACCATGTTATGATCAAAATCCTACAACCTAAACAAAAATTATTTTTGACCAAAATCAATGTAACCTATTTAAAAATATTTAAAGTAAATATATTTAATTAAAATGGCTGCCAATAAAATGAATTCAAATATCTATCTCCACTTATATCTATATTACAAAAAATTATTTTACTTCATTGAGGTTTTATCTTAAATCATTGAAATCATAATTCCAAATTTATAACCTAGTTGATTGAGAATTGAAAATAGGAAAGATGAAATTTCATGGGAGGATAAAAGGGAAGCGATACCTCAATTCAGAGCACCAAATATTCTATGAAATCCTTGGATTGTATGTCTCTAAGGAAATGAAAAAGGGGATAAAGGGGATGAATAACCTCATCAATTTTATTGGTTAGATAAAGAGGGTATCTAAAAGGGGTTAAAATAGAAGAAATAAAATTAATAAAATTTATATGATTAAAAAAACTAGATTATAAATCATTGGGACCATAGTGGCCTCCACTAATGTTATGGTGGGCCACTGAGTCCCTGGTTTCCTTAAAAAAAACTACTGAAGGAGCAGTTTACAACCATTGTAGGGCCATTTAAACTCTTATAGCTTCCATCAGAGTTTTAGTGCGCTGTTGTTATATCCCATCACCCCTCATGCTTCTATGTAATGATGAATTGGTATCTTTGGCGATTTTTAATCACCTCAATATCTCTATATGCTCACTTTAAATTTCCAAAAATATAAAAAATGAAACCCTCTTAAAAAAAATCAGAAATTGAAATGAGATAATATTTTTTTTATAAAATTTATAAAATGAAATTCAAAAAAGCATTAGTTAATTAGATAATACATTGTGTAATTAAAAACTCCCTACCATATAACTTTTTTCCTTGAATATCCAAATCAGTCTTATAATTGAAAATACCAACCTACTATAATAAATAATTCATCTCCAACACTCGAAATTCTATTCCTAAACTATCACCATGCATCCAATATATGATTACCAAAACTTGAGCACACGTATCCTCCTCATATAAAATCCTAATTTCAAACTAACCATTCATTATAATACTTCATATTATAATCCTTGAACCAAACTATGTTGCATTTCATTAAATTCCACTTCATTTTCAACTTACAAAATACATATAATTTATACAAAAAATTGTACTTAAATTCAAGCTATATTTCAGAAATCACGCGTTGATTTCGCCTTTAAAACTCCAAATTTCATAAAACCAAAAATAATTTATAAAAAAAAATTCATAAAATAATTTATTGGTTTATTTTAAAATAAATTAACATTTTATAAAAATTGGTTACATTTTAAAATCCATTAAATAAAAAACCCATCATTAGAAACGATTTTATTTACTATTGGAATAAAAATTGTTTTCTCAACCTATTAAAATATTAAAATAAAAAAACAATAGTTTTACATCACCAACAAAATAATTATTTATCAATAATAAATTGAAATATATATGTGTGTGATTTAAAATAATTATTTTAACATTATTAATTTGTTCTGAAAAAATTGATTACTTTATTGGAGATAATTAATATTTTAAAGTCATTTACATAACACAATAATAGTATATAATATTTACATTTTATACATTTGATTATATATATGATTTATCAAAAAATGAAAAGGCCAAATCCTAACAATTACCTAAACCTTTTCTTGAGTTTTATACTTTTATAATCGATATATCCAAACTAAATTTTCAGTCATACCTAATGTTCCTAATATAGACAACCAATCATCACTAATAAATTTAGATTTTGAAATTATTTGGCTGATGAACGATTTGTATTTATTACTTGTGATGTACTAAACTATCGTATATACTATCTAGAAAATCCTATAAAACCTATACACCTCTCTAATACCACTTTGTAACAATCCAACCTAAATCTTTTACCACTCCCAATTGGAGTTCCACATGGATTGGGAATATTATTCGATCAATAGTGGTTGGATACTAGCATTGACAGTCTATGTAAATCATTGGTAAATGATTTAACCCATTTTATGAATAAACTAGGTCATTATTAGATTTTATAACAAATATTAGTGTGACCTGTCCATATATTGTACTTACCAAAACTTGTAACATACATGCAATTTGAAATAAATCCCATTATGGGATATTTCACTCATTGTAGAAGAATATAATAGATATGGGGGGAGAGGGTGGGGGAGAGTGGGAGATGGTGCGAGGGAGGGAAAGAGGTATGAATAGGGAGATAGTGGGAGGGGAGAGATAGAGATAGAGAAAATAGTCCAAATAATAATAATACAATCGATGGTAAAACTCAAAATACTAGAAGGAACATACATGATGAAATATCATCAAAACCACTCACCAAATCTTGATAATTTTTTAACTGGATGTTTAATACACCATAATGGGGTTAATTGGGGTGTTCAAGAATTATTTATCAACATGGGATCTTGTGAACATGATAGTAAGGATAAGCTAAATCACTTTATTACCATTCATGCACACAATATTTTAATGTATAAAAGTAAACGTGGATACATTTCATTTTACTTGGTTAATAACTAAGGGATAATCTAAGTATAATATGTAAATAATTTGGTGGTGTACCACAGTGAAATAATATCCTCCATATGTATTATCAAATTTTAGGAAGGATGTAATTCTTATACAAGGATTATATTATCTTCCTAGCCTCTTACGAACTGTTTTCGGTTAAGGGTTTCAAAGAAAGGATGCAACACATAGGTTTCATAGAATGTTTTTCAATATACAAATGTAATAACCTATAAAATAAGGGTGTTTTCATTTCCATTCTTCCTTATACATCATATTTTTATCTTACAGTGTGTACCTCCCCTTTGTAAGAAATATAATTATTTTATCTCTCTCTCTCTCACATGTTAATTTCCTCATCCATAATTTTTCACTCTTCTTAATAGTCTCTTTATTATCCATTAATTTTACCAAATTTTTATCCTATATTATTATTACAATTTTTTTTCATGATGTAAAAATATTCTATTTCATGTTTTGTGCATGATAATTTAAATATTTTTATTATGTAGATTCTGTGAATTCCCAAAGGGGAAATCCTTATTTAAATGTGTCACAATATTTGTGATATTATTCAACAGTAAAAGTGTTTAATTCTCATTAAATCTTTTAGTTTCCTTATGAAATTATTAATCATGCATTATAATTAATAATATTCTATATAGTATGACATATTATGTGAGGATATTGATTTATAGTGTGATTTTTTGTAAAGAATGGAATCTATATAATATATGAATTTTAAATAACCAATAATATTGTTGCATAATAATCCTTTGATATTGACTCCATCTTCCCCATCATAGTGTGATCATTTAAATGACTTTCCCATACTATTATTGAATTAATTTTTCACCAGAACTACCAAAGGAAAGGATCTTTATGAATTCCCCTAAAATTTTTTATTTGGCATAGGTAAACATTGTAATTTTTAAACTTAATTACCAACTTCATATTAAAATATTACATTCCATATGGTAACTAATAAATTTATCAATGGGAAAATTCATATGGTGATATACAATGTCTTGTGATTTCAAAAATCCATATAATTTTCTAGTATAAAGTCTTACATCACTCACTGAGAAGTCTTATGAAATCCATATCAAAGTCTTACCTTTATAAGGAAAATTATGTATATTGTTGATTTTATGAATTTTAGACACAAATTATGTTTTATACACACATGGTAGGTTCCATCCCTTGGAAAAAATTAAGTTGACCTAATTATTTATCAAGTGGTAAAATGTCTTATGCATTCAAGGAAACTTTAGTGCATAGAAAATTCTATAATATCATATTTTTTTCAAAAAAAAACTAATATAAATTGGGAAAAATATAAAAAAAAATAATATTTGGTTCTAATATTCCCTCATTTGAATTTTTTATTAATCACATACACATCTGATTGAATTTCTAATCCCCATGAATTTGTACACTTGTACTCTCCACATACTACCATGAAACATAAACTCCCATTACTTGTATCAATTATCCCAACTGTTTTTTTTCAATCACATACTAATCCAACTAGATTTATAGTCCTAATGAATTTATACTTTGTTACTCAAACCCTGTTTCCATGCGCATTTAATCTACTTACATACATTCTCTAAACTATATTTGATCTCTCCTACTATCATCATAATAATCATGTTTCAATGCTATCCATTTGGTAATTACATTAAAATATGTTTTTTCTACTATATTCTTGATCAGAACCATGTTTAAAAGAAATACCAATGTACCAAAAAATGAGAAAAGAGTCATTAATAAAGTTTCTAAGACCGCGAGAGTCAGTTATCATTGTCTGAAATAAGTAACATAAGTTAGTGATATTATTTTTGGACATAAATTTCAGATCATGCCTCCTCTATATTTATAACATTCCATATAGATATATCTATACATTTCATCTCAGTCTCAATTGAAAATATGAAACTGCATTCAATAAGGAAAAAATGGTATAGTATAGGCATAAGTGAACTTTTTCAAACATCATCACATTGAATGAGGTGGCTGAACGTGATGAATTAACTATCATCTCTTAAATGATATAGAATCGATGGGTTTGATCATGATATGTATATACTATTTATTTGTTCTAATAAATTATATCTTGATGACTCTTTACTCAAATTTTACATAAACATTTGAAGATGATATCAATGTATTTGCATTAAAGGTGTTTAAATGTATTCATTTTAAGCATGATTTCACTCTTGTTGTATCAAAATATAATTATTGGTAGGTTAAATTTTTTATCAATATATTGTAACTATTTTTTCATCTAAAATAGATGTGTGTATTACTTATTTACATAATATAATAACCCTGATCTTTATTACAATTTAATACTTTATTTATTACATAATAGTAAATATAAAATAACATAAATGTTAAATAATTCAGTGTCTTTGGGAATCAGTTACATTAAATAAAAACTTAAAATAGTAAAAACATCATCATTATTTAAAACTTATTAAACATTCTCCTAGTTAAAACTATATAGGATAACCAGGGGACATAAATTAGAAGGGGTGAGATATGGATACCGATAAAAGATAAAATATGTATTAAAATGTTGGTGATAATACATGTTAGAAAATAGTAATATCAATGGGGAAAATGTTGTGAGAATCATAAACATGAACAATAAGGCATGATATTGAATGATAATCATAACATGGGAAATGTGGAAACAAATTTCAAAAATTCATTATAAACATAGATCAAAGCTAAATTCCAAAACATCTTGATTTCTAAATACCAATAATGTAATAATTTTCACTGCCTATCCTAACACGACATATCATGAGACTAAACATAACCCAATGCATCGAAGTGATATATAATTCCTGGCACACCCATCACTTTCATTTGATTCTCATGATTATGTGTGAAAGATAGACCATAAAATATAGATTTATTCATAATAATATTTTATTCTATGATCAAGGATTGTGTGATAAATAAATTTAAGTCCCAATTCAAAGAATTATAAGTGTATAAATGTGAACACCCATGATAGGAAACAATTTTTGGCCTGAAAAATCATGGTGAAATTTCAACAACATAATGACGTCACATAAAAATTCATAAAATAGTTTGATGAGATAAAAATGTGTATCTAATCATTTGAAAATAAAATGCGTATTAATATGGACATGAAAATACATATACCAACATTAGGAATTGTAAATATAAGGAATATAATAATAAATAAACTTTAATAAATATGATAATGAGAGGATCCCTTACTTGAGTGTGCAACTCAAAATTATTGGGAGGAGCTTCTTGAGAGCCTAGGGTGAATTAAGAAGACTCTATGTATTGGAGGTTAGATTAATTAAATTATATAGGTATTTTTTATTGAATTAAAATGGGATCTTATGTGGGTTTATCCAAGAAATGAGTGGGGATTTCTTTTATTTTTCTCAAACATGGGGTTTGGACTCTATATAATAAATTATCCAAAACGAAAAAGAATACCACTATTTTTTCTAATGGTTCTTTCCAAATGAGAGTGGATTTAGTTATTTTATATGGACAAATTCATAACTTAATAAAATATTTCTCTTTCTTATGTTGAGGTGAGTCGTACTCTTAGAGAAATGATTTTAAATCCTTAAAATATATTAATGGTTTCGGAGGATTCATAATAGCTTTATAAAATTAATATAATAAACTTAAAATTTTAATATTTTATATAGAAAACATATATTTTGGCTTTCAGAACTTTTATATTATTTATTACATCACTTTTCAGTTATTATGATGTCATAATACACAATTAATATTTATATGGTATTTAATTTTTACTTGAAAATTCAACTATCTCAGAAAATTATGAAAAATTCACTATTGGATAATTTAAAAATTATGATTCCATAAGTTATATTCATTTTATCTAAATAATTTTCTAAATATTTTTATTTTTACATTTAAATTGAATTCTAAATTTGTTATAAAATCTTGGGTGTTTTAACAATAAGAGTTTTCCAACCCTTATAAAAATTCTATTTGAATTCAAATAAAATAGATGATAATTTATATTTAATAAGTCGTATTTAATAATAATATTCTATTACAATATTATTTATTTGATAAATCCATTAATTCATCAAAATAAATTCATTAATTGAATTTTAATATTACCCAAAGATTCTATTTATAAAAAAATAATTTAAAATTAACAATAATTAGATGAAAATATATCCATTACTCTATAAAAAATAATGTAAATAATAATATCACTAGGGTCCTGAAACATATCCCTTTAGTAAACCCAAAAATTTCCTACATTTAAGTTATGTGATGATGAAACATTCATGGTGTGGTTCAACATACATGGTTTGGGTTTTGATCTCAATGAGTTTGAACTTCTCCCATAAACGGTTTCAATCAGGCTTATGTTTTTAGATATCAACTTGGTATTGGTCAACGGAAAATACAAGTGATTATATCTCCCTAAGAAGCTTTGATAAATGAGCCTCATAAGGTAAAATACTATTGTTAGGATGGTATGTTTGAGTATGATATACTCTGTAGTACCAAACGTAGGATCGAAATAAGAATGAGATTCTCAGAAAGATACAATAGCGGGTGAATTGTAGCTTTTAAAAAATTCGCTAAGGAAATTTTTAGCTAAACCTTAAAAATATGAAGATTTTACCTTAAAGTGTATAGAATCTAACTATATCAGAGTACAACTAATGAAGTATAAGAAAGTTATACATTCCTTAACAATACAAAATGCAGCGGAAAAACAAAGTAGTAAAACTACATGTAATAAGTATAAACTCTTTTAACTCAAAGAGAAGGGTATCCAACAACCTTGGATAAAGGTCTCTTGATTTATACTTTCAAGAAAGTTTGTCTTACCCACACCAAGGTAAGCCATCGATACGAAGATCGGTGTCTGTCTTGCTATTCCTGTAAGCCCTCAACTATCAGGTAGTTGGAACCTCTATCTCCCTCAGCAAGGAAGCCCTCAACTTCAAGGTGTTGGAACCTATGTATTCCTATCCTCAGAAGACCTTGATTGTATACGACAACAATCAGAGTCACACGATGAAAATATGCACAAGGAAAAGTTTGAACAAGCTGTTCAAACATTCTGCACAAAGATTGAGAGATGATAAGAGCCTATCTCTCTATAAATCACTTCAACAACATGTAAGCACAGATGTCAAACTTGTGTCCATATTGTTTCAAGCTCATTCAAATGAGCTCCTATTTATAGGAGAAGATCCAATGGTCAGCTCCTTCCTCCAACGGTCATATTCTTCCTTGAATTTTGGAGGGACCTGTACACATTTCACTCAACCAACTGTTAGTCAATAACTGAATGCACGACATCGTTTTTTAATAAAAAAAGTGTAAGCATAAGTAAAACTGATGTTCGGAATGTAAGAAAAAAAAGTTCAGAGTCTAACCAAAATAGGATTCAGAGTCTATAATAATGAGATATTCGGATTCTGTTTTGTAGGAATTCGGAACATGAATTCTATAGAAATTTAGAGTCTGAATTTCAAGGAAATTCGGAGTCTGGATTCTTAGGAATTCAGAACCTGAACTTAAAGAGTTCGTTGTCGAACTCACAGACGTTCGGAGTCGAACTAGTAGAAGTTCGGAGTCGAACTCAGAGAAGTTCGGAGTCGAACTAGTAAAAGTTCAGAGTCAAACTAATAGAAGTTCAGAGTCGAACTAGTAGTTGTTCGGAGTCAAACTAGTAGAGGTTCAGAGTCGAACTCATAGAAGTTTGGAGTCAAACTAGTATATGTTCGTAATTAGAATTCGGAGTGGAACTTAATGAGGGTTCATATCCAGAATTTGGAATAAAACTTCATGAGAGTTCGTATCTATAATTTGAAATGGATCTTCCTAAGAGTTTGTATCCAGAATTCGGAGTGGAACTTAATGAGAGTTTGTATCCCAAATTCAGAGTGGAACTTCATTAGAGTTCGTATCCTTAATTCGGATTGGAACTTCATTAGAGTTTGTATCCAGAATTTAGAGTGGAACTTCATTAGAGTTCGTATCCAGAATTTAGAGTAGAACTTCATTAGAGTTCGTATCCAAAATTCAGATTGCAACTTCATTAGAGTTCGTATCCAGAATTCAAAGCCTAAAACAGAAAACTTCATTTTTAAGTATTATACAATTCCGATGTTTGAAATATGAATCTGATTTTCATACTTAAGAAAAATATTGATATGAACAATGAAAACATGGTATGGGTAAATTCATTTTGGAAGGAAATTTTCCTTAAAGAAGTAAAATATAGATTTACTTAAGTATAAGGTGTTTGTGATTTTCAAAACAAGAAGGAATGGAAAAGTCATAAGGAAAATCTTATTGAATCAAAAATCTCCCCCTTTTTGAAAAGCACAAACAACCTTTCAAAAAATAATATAAGTACATAGAATAATTTCTTTAGGCTTTGAAATTAAAACTTATCTCCCTTTATCCATGGATGATGGTGAATACAAATAACTTCCCTGTAGGCTTAGGAACTCTAAGGATTGTATTCTGAACTTCTGGAATGGATTTTTCATTATCATGGGAATGAAAAGTTTTGAAATGAGAAACTCCCCCTTACATAAGGATAGTTCTTAACTTAGAAATTTTTCTTATCCCTTTTAGATTTTTCCTTCTCCCCCTTTTGAGTAGTTCTTTTTCCTTCTCCCCCTTTGTGATTTTCAAAAAGAATTGAGGGAATTGAAAACAAATAAAGTACCAGAATGATTAGAACATAATAACACAAGATACAAAAAACCAGATATTTCATTAGAATTGAACGAATTTTTACAAGGAAAGACCTTACATCAAAAAATTGGATTGGTCTATTTGTCTACCTTTTCCTTGGGGATTAACTTCTTCAATAGGGTTTTTAGATTCTTGAAGTCTTTCTAGTCATCCTTATCTTGTTTTTATAAGGATTTAATCCTTTCATCTTGAGCCTTCAGAGCCTCAGACTGTGCCTTAAGAATTTCATCCTACTTCACAAGCTTCTCTTCAATCTCAATCTGGATATCTCTTTCCCCTTTCCAGTTTTGAGCAACCGAGTTAAGCTTCCCATTCATATCCCTCACCTGTTGATTCCGAGAATTTTGCTCAAGGGTCATCTTATCCTGAAGATTCTTCATATTGTCATCCTCAGTGTCAAAAGCTTCTTTTACATCATTCTAGAAGGTATCAATCTCTGTCAAATCCTTATTGATTTTCTTTGACCATAAAGTAATTTTGATGCCAGATTTTCTGTGGACCTCATAATTGATAAGGAAATTTTTATTCTCAGCCTCAATCTTCACACATTTATCCATCACCATGGTTAAGGATTCTGACTTCTGATTTAATCTGTGCTAAAGCATCTGGAACCTGGAGTCTATGGTAGAAAAGATCAGAATTGTATCCACCAATTTCTTCAAAGATTCAACAACAAAATCATGACATAGTGCTAATGATTCCGAATTTGTCACCTTGCTCTGGGATTGTTCTTCTTTAATCTCCGCCATCTTTCTTCTTGAGAAGCCACCAAAATCCTTCTTCCTTATGATATATTATTTTGGGGTGTCCATAAGTACTTGCTTACCCTTATCAACTTTCGGAATGGCTTCCTCGTTATTATATTCTTCCCCACATTTAGATAATTGAACTATCTTATATTCATCAGGGTTCTCCTTCACTGCTCCTTCAAGAAAGTGCTTCTCATAGCTTTCATCCCTAGATAATTCATTTTCTTTCTCTTCTTCCTTGTCATCATTTCCCTTACTATCTTTGTCATCTCCCTTTCATGGAGTGACAATCTTTGATGACTCGGCCTCAAAACTTCAGAGTGATAGTTTTTATGAAGGGGTTTCCTTCTCTTGATATTCCTCAACTTGTTTAATCAAGTCATCTAGATCACCATGGTCTTCTTTTACTTCTTCTTCAACTTCCTCTTCTTCTTCTACTTCTTCAACCACTTCTTTGTCTTTAGATTTGTCCAAAGTGACAAAATTTTTCCCCGGAGTCTCAGGTAAACTTTTAACCAACAAATACTCTAGAATGAGAATATTCTTGTAGGCTATTTCTGTGGATTTCAGGAGAGATTGAAAAACTTCAGCCGCAGACAATTTATTCTTCGTCTTCCTCTCCTTGTCCTGTTTCTCTAACTCATCCATAGCTTTTTATCTTAAGGCTTTAGCCTCAGCAGGGTCCAATCTGAACTGTGGATCCCCTTCTTTCCTCTTTTACTTATATTCCCGCCATTTTGAAGCTACTTCATCTGGATAAGATTTTTGTTTCTTAGGCTTGGGAGGAACGAATTCGACTTCCTTAGACTTAAGAGTTTTACCTTCAGCCACCACTTCCTTCAGCTTCCTCTTTTTCCCTGCCTTCTTAGAGGGTTCTGATTTCTCTACATATTCTGGAACGGCTTATGCCTCCCCCTCTGGCAGATCATAAAACTCACCTAACTATTTTGAAAAACCAACTTTCATCCTCTTTAACGTGTCATCACTAATCAGAATTACCTTAAAATTCTTCACCTTGGAAGTGCAAGAAACATTAAAAGAATCAAGGCACCAAATTATAATCTTGGAGAGAAGAGTAGGATACATAATAATTTGAGTTTTAAAAGACCCATTTTGGATGTTCTGAACTATATTAAGAACATGCCTCATCATATTTATCTTTCTTAGATTTACCAAGAAATCCAATATGTAAATATCACTTTTATTTAGGTTATCCTTATCACCTCTTCTTGGAACGAAAAAACCCTTGAACCCACAACTAAAGAATCCGGTTGTTGGTGGAGAGATGGGAAATCATTGTTGTTTTTTCATCTTTGAGTCCAAGGAATTCTATTGCCTTCAATTTTCTAAAACATCCTTACACATCTGATAACTTATGTGAACAAAATTCAGCTTCACCATTGTATGATAAGCCTACCAAGCTTGCAGCCTTGTTGTAGGAAAGCTTGTAAGTATTTCCATAGATCTTAAAGGATAATATTTCTCTTCCATCCTCTCCATAGAAGGAAAAAGACTCATAAAATTATATAAGAAAATCTGTATATACAACATCCTGATCTTTTTTCTTTGATATGCAGAAATCTTCCCACCCATTTAGCTTGATATTCTTAGCAATAAGAAGATCATACTTACTATAAAAGATTGGATAGAACAACCTTTCCCTGTAGACTAACCAACTTGAGATTGGATTGATAGTAGACATTTCTTGAGAAGTGGCTTCTACAGACATTCATAATGGAGGAGAACTGACAGATTCAGAACAGGATTTAAGAATTGAGTTAGAGCATCGACACACGAGGGCATTGAAATCGATGTGGGACAACATTAGGGGTCCCCTTTGTATAGGTGATGGAGGTGACCTTTCAACTTCCAAAAACAAATTGTTGAAAAAATTATGTGATCTGATTTTAAAGTTGAAAACATACCCTTAAGGAAATCATGAATCCAATCTTTTGAGTTTTTTAAAAAAAACATTCGGATTTAAGAAGAAATGAATATGGAAAATTTAAAAAGAATAAGAAACTACCAGTAACTAAAAACAATTACGAAAACTTAAGTAAGGAAGTCATACCTTTTGGATAGGCTAATAAGTTTATTCGTAATAGGTGATATTCTTCTTGAAGAAAATTTGACTATGAAAAAAAACTACGAAAAACTTACTACAAAAATTTCCATTACGAAAACATCCATTACGAAAATTTCCTTTACAAAAATTTTCAGTACGAAAACTTCATTACCAAAATTTCCAGTATGAAAAATTCATTATGAATGTTTCCAGTATGAAAACTTCATTGCGAATATTTCCAGTACGAAAACTTCAATATGAAGATTTCTAGTACGAGAACTTCATTACGAATATTTCTAGTACGAAAACTTCATTACGAAGATTTCTAGTATGAAAACTTCATTACAAAGATTAATAGTACGAAAACTTCATTATGAATATTTCTAGTATGAAAAAATCATTACGATGATTTCCAGTATGAAAACTTCCATTCTGAAAATTTTTGTTACAAAAAAATTTCAAAAAACTTTATAAGAGATTTACTCCCCCTATGAAAAGGAGTTTATTACAGTAAAGAGAATGGTTTAACAAAAAGTTACTGAAGGAATATTACCTTATTGTTATCATACCTAACTTTAGTTTAATGTATTAAAATATATCGGAGGGTAAAGATTTTGTGAATATGTCAGACAAGTTGATCTTGCATTCCGATAAATTGAAGAATAATATCTCCTTTTAGTGTGTGATACTTAAGAAGTGATGCCTAATATCTATGTGATTTTCACAGGGGTGATGTGCTGGGTTTTTACTAAGGGAAATGGCACTTGTTTTATCACACAAAATTTGAGTCTTAGTAAAACTTAAGCCATCGTCTATGAGTGTGTGTTTCATCCACAATACTTGAGCATAACACCTCTAGCTACTATATGTTTTGCTTTAGTAATGGAAAGTGCTACTAAGTGTAACTTTTTGCAAGACCAAGAAAATAATGAATCTCCAATGAAATGAAAAGTTCTGGATGTACTCTTTCTATCCATTTTACATCCACCGAAGTCAGCATCTGAAAAACATTTTAAAACAATGTCATTTCCAGAAGTATAAAATAGTCCTCGATCCACGGTTCCCTTTATGTAGTGAAAAATTCATTTCACTACCTTTAAATGAGATTCCTTAGGATTGGATTGATATCTTGTACATAAGCATACTAAAAACATTAAGTCTGTATGACTAGCTGTCAAGTAAAGTAGACTTCCTATGATACATCTAAAAGATGTTTGATCTACTGGTTTTCCAGCTTCATCAAGATCAAGTGTGTTTGAGGTACTGATGAGAGTACTTATACTCTTAGTGTTGTCATATACATACTTTTTAATAAGATATTTAATATACTTATGTTGAGATATATAGATTCCTTCTGGTTTTTGAGAAATTTGAAAACCAAGGAAAAATGTTAACTAACCCATCATACTCATTTCAAAATCAGATTCCATTAGATTCGCAAAGGAATCAGTTAAAGATTGCTAAGTTGAACTGAATATAATGTCATCAACATAGATTTGAACAATCAAAACACTTTTCTTATCTTTTTTTATGAAATGTGTTGGATCTGCATTTCCCATAACATAGTTATTTTGAAGAAAAAATCCTGTAAATCTGTCATACCAAGATCGGGGGGCTTGATTAAGGTCATATAAAGATTTGGTAAGTATAAAAACGTGATTAGGATGTTTTGTATCACCAAATCTAGGAGGTTGTCCAACAAAAACATCCTCTTGAACATAAACGTTAATGAAATCACATTTTATATCCATTTGAAAAAGCTTTAAATTAAAGAATTCTTCAAATGCAATTAAAATACGAATAGATTCAAGTCTAGCTACTGGAGCATAGGTTTCTTCATAGTCTATTCCTTATTGTTGATTATATACATTAGCAACAAATCTAGCTTTATTTCTTACTATGATTCCATTTTCATTACACTAATTTTTGAAGACCCATTTTACTCCAATTATAGAAGATTCCTTAGGTCTTTAAAACCAGGTCCAGACTTTATTCCTTTCGAATTCATTTAGTTCATCTTGCATGGATTTAATCCAATCATCATCACCTAAAGCTTCATCAGTGCTTTTTGGTTCTAATTAGGAAAGGAATGCTAGATGCTCAACTTCATTTATAAAGGAACTTATGGTCCATAAAGGTTTATTTGCATCACCAATGATACTATCACTGGGATGATTCTTAAGAAATTACTGGTTTGGGTATTGTAAAACTTGTTCATAAACATAGGGTAGGAAATCTTCTGGGGTAAATTTTTCAGAAGTATCTTCTTGAAAATTTTCCTTATCATAATTATTTTCTATCAAAGGTTGATAATCAGTTTTTGAAAACACATCCAAGGATGTAGGTTGGGGTTTTTTGAAAACAAAATGACCAGTTTCATCAAATTTGACAGGTACTATTTCTTCAATAGTGCAAGTGTTTTTTATTAAAAACTCTATAATCCTTAAAAGTTGTGGAGTAGCCTAAAAAAATTCCTTCACCAGATTTTGTTGTGAATTTCTTTAAATTATCTTTAGTATTCAGAATGAATACCTTGCATCCAAAAACCTTAAAGTAGGAAATTCTAGGTTTTCTACCATTCCATAACTCATAAGGAGTTTTATTACGAAAAGGTCTATTCAAAACTCGATTTATAGTATAACAAGATGTACTTATAGCTTCAACCTAAAATTTTTTGGCTACAGAATACTCACTCAACATGGTTCTAGTAATCTCTTGAATAATTCTATTTCTTCTTTAAACAACACCATTTTGTTGAGGTGTTTTGGGTGCTAAGAAGTTGTGAGTAATACATTTTTTACTTCAAAATGTTTCAAAATCAGAATTTTGAAATTCTCCTCCATGATCACTATAAATATTTTTCAATGGATGGCTTTTCTCATTTTTAAATTTGGCTCTAAAACTTTTGAAATAAGAAAAATCTTCAGACTTCGTTCCTAGAAAATAGACCCATGTAAATCTGGTGTAATCAACAACCAAATAAAATACATAGTACTTTCCCCCAATGCTTCCAGTTTTTGTTGGACTAAAACGATCCATATGCACCAACTATAATGCATCAGTTGTTGAGACTTCACCTATTGATTTAAAACTTGATTTATGTTGCTTGCTATATTGACAAGGGTTACTAACTTTTGAATAATCGAATCTAAGCTCCATTAGATCCTTAACTAAACCTTTCTTAGAAAGTTTACATAAGTTCCTAAGGTTACAGTGTCCTAACCTTCTATGCCACAACCATGAATGATCTTCCATTGCACTAAGGAAAGGTAATTATTGGTTCCTATGGTCTTCTAAGTTTAGTGCATAAACATTCTCTTACCTATGGGCAGAAAGAATAAACTCTTCCTCAGAATTGTGTACTATTCACTTATCATTACTAAAATTCACAAGGTAGCCTTCATCACATAATTGACTTATACTGATGAGGTTGTGCTTAAGTCCCTTCATAAATAAAACATTTGAAATCAATGTTTTTCTAAGAAGAACAATGTTATCTATACCAATAATTTCTCCATGAGAATTATCTCTGAATGTTACTTTTCCTCCTTTCGTCTTGATAATCTTTTAAAAACTGTCTTTGTCACCAGTCATATGCCGGGAACATCCACTATCCATGTACTATGTATTGTTGATGGAACTTTCCCTATTTTCCTGAAAATAAGAAAAAGTTAGGTTTTCGGAATCCAGACTTGCTTGGATTCGGAAATCTCAGAAAGTAATATTTTTGGTACCCACATCTTCTTAGAAAAATAAGCCTTATGAAATCCTAGAGATTGGGTTTTGTTTAGAGAACAATTCTTTGCCCAGTGACCACCACATCGACACTTTGTGCAGAATGGGGCACTTTGAGGAAAAAAGTAATTTTTACTAAAAAACGTTTTAGAACTTGTGTAACCAAAACCAGAATTATTCCTTCAAGGTCGGATTTGTGAATACATTTTATCAAAAATTTTTTTACCTAGGGTAAAGTTTGACAAACACTTACTCAAAGAAAATATTTCAGATTTGAGTTTTAGAACCATGTTCTTATCTTCAATAACATTTGAACTAGAGCTAGGCAGGAAAACAACTTTCTTAGAAATTTCATTTTCTAGATCTTTTGAAAGTTTATTCTTCTCAGACCTTACTTCCTCAAGAGTTTTTGAAATAATTTCAAAATCATAATTTTTCTTATCAGGGTCTTTAGAATGATCTGATTTTCTTTAGTAAGAATAATATTCCTAGAATTTTCCTTATCGAGTTTTTTATGAGTTTTTAATTCTCATTCTCAATGAGTTTGGAAAACCTAAAAACTTCTTCATAGGTAGGCAAAGTATTTTCTTCATCAGAAGAGGATTATTCATTTGAAGAGTTATAATATTTAATATCTTTAGGATTCAATGAAAAATTGGTCATTGATTCAGAATTGTGTACCTTAGACATCAAGCAATGATTATCAATAGGTAGCCTCACTAAAAGACCAATATTCATCTGTTAATAAGATTCATAATCCGATGATTCATCTGAGGAGTCTCCACCACTAGCACTCCATGTGTCATTGGCTTTCAAAACTTTCTTAGATTTGGAATTGTAATGCTTCTTTCTGTTTTTTTCAGAATGCCTTTCCTTTCTTTCTTTTCTCTTGAGCATAGGGAAATCAGGTCTTATGTGTCTAGCTCTCATACATTCATAGCATGTAACATCAGAATCTTTCTTATCTTTCCTTTCCTTCTTGTATTTGGATTGAAAGTTCCCCTGTCCAGCTATCTTATTCATCCTTCAAGAATGATTTGCTAATTCATTTTCTGAGGGATCACTACAACTAGATTCAGAATGGATAACAAATTTCTTAGATCTGGATCTAGTAACTCTCTCAGGAGTCTTATCTTTCATATAGTTTGAAGTAGTAGTGAATGCTACACTGCCATTTCCATTTTTCTTCATTATGTTGTCAGTATCTCTCTTCATTCTAGTCTCATTCTGAAGAAGAGTTCCAAACAGCTCATCAAGGGTAATCTGAGTAACATTTTTGTTTTCATCGATAGCAATTCTCTTTGATTCTCACTCATTTGGAATGATGTCGGTGATCTTGTCAACAAGGGATTCATCATCTAATCCTTTTTTACCAATCGATTGTAGGATATTCAAAATAGTAGTGAATCTATGTTGCACTATACAAATTGGTTCTCCATAAGGAAAATTTAAACCCTGATATTCAGCTCTAAGCAAGGATCTTGTGGTCTCAATCACTTTAGATGTACCAAAATGTGAAAATTCAAGTTTCTTAAATATACGATTAGCTGTTTTAAAAGATGAAATTTGTCTATGGATGTTCCTAGTCATTGAACAATGTAAAGTATTTCATACCTTATAGTTGAGTTGGTATTCTTTCTTTTCTTGATTTGTAAAAGCACTTACTTCTTTATCAAGAATTATGTATCCACCAGTAAGCATAAAAAAATTATCAACCCCAATATTGATAATGAAATTCATCATTCGATCTCTCCAATATTTGTAATCATTACCATTAAATATTGGTGGTCTGGTTGGATTAAGAGTGTCTATGGATCCAACATTGATTCCTACCATCTTTAATAAAAGATTTGTCACACAAAATTGTTAGTATAAAATGTTTGTATACAATTAAAATATTCTAAGAAAGAAAATATAGAATAAAAGTATCACTACAAAAAAGTGAATATGAACTCTGATTCTGGAAAAGAGATTCTGAAAAAATATGAATCCGGAAGTTCAATTCCGAATATACAATTCCGAAAGTTATAAGAAGAAGAAATTCTTCTGAATCTAATCGTGACATTAATTCAGATTGCAACCTGGCTCTAATACCAATTATTAGGATGGTATGTTTGAGTATGATATACTCTATAGTACCAAATGTAGGATTCAAATAAGAATGAGATTCTCATAAAGATACAATAGGGGGGGTGAATTATATCTTTTAAAAAAATCCCTAAGTAAATTTTTAGCTAAATCTTACAAAGATGATGATTCTACCTTAAAGCGTATAGAATCTAACTATATCAGAGTACAATTAAGGAAGTATAAGAAAGGTATACTCTCCTTAACAATACAAAATTCAGCGGAAAAATAATGTAGTAAAACTACAAGTAACAAGTATAAAATCTTTTAACCCAAAGGGAAGGGTATCCAACAACCTTGGATAAAGGTCTCTTGATTTATACTTTCAAGAAAGTATGTCTTAACCGCACCAGGGTAATACCTCGATACGAAGATCGGGGTCTATCTTACTATCCCCGCAAGCCCTCAACTATTAGGTAGTCGACACCTCTGTCTTCCTCAGCAAGGAATCCCTAAACTTCAAGGTGTTGGAACCTATGTCATCCTATCCCTGGAAGCCCTCGATGGTATACAACAACAATCAGAGTCCCACAAATCAAATCTGCACATGGAAAAGTTTGAACAATCTGTTCAAACATTCTGCATTAATCTTGAGAGATGATAAGAGCCTCTCTCTCTAGAAATTACTTCAATAGAATGTAAGCACAAATGCCAAGGTTGTGTCCAAGTTGTGTCGAGCTTGTTCAAATGAGCTTTAATATATAGGTGAAGCTCTAATGGTTGGATCCCTCCTCCAACAGTCATATTCTTCCTTGAATTTCAGAGGGACCTGTACACATGTGACTCAACCAACAGTTTGTCAATAACTGAAGGCACTACATCGTTTTGTAATAAAACAAGTGTAAGCCTAAGTAAAACTGAAGTTAGGAATGCAAGAAAATAAAAGATCAGAGTCTAACCAAAATGGGATTCAGAGTCTATAATAAAGAGATATTCAGATTCTGTTTTGTAGGAATTTGGAACATGAATTCTATAGAAAACTGGAGTCATAATTTCAAGGAAATTCGGAGTCTGGATTCTCAGGAATTTAGAAACTAAACTTAAAGAGTTTGGAGTCGAACTCACAGAAGCTCAGAGTCAAACAAGTAGAAGTTCAGAGTTGAACTCATAGAAGTTCAGAGTTGAACTAGTAAAAGTTCAGAGTCTAACTCATAGAAGTTCAGAGTCGAACTAGTAGAAGTTTGGGGTCGAACTAGTACAGGTTCGGAGTCGAACTCATAAAAGTTCGGAGTATAAATAGTATAAGTTTGTAATCAGAATTCGGAGTTGGACTTTATAAGGGTTCGTATCTAGAATTCAGAATAGAACTTCCTGAGAGTTCGTATCCATCATTTGGAGTGGAACTTCATGAGAGTTTGTATCTAGAATTGGGAGTGGTACTTCATGAGAGTTCGTATCTAGAATTCGGAGTGGAACTTCATTAGAGTTTGTATCCAGAATTCGGAGTGTCACTTCATTAGAGTTCGTATCCAGAATTCGGAGTGAACTTCATTATAGTTCGTATCTAGAATTCGGCGTGAAACTTCATTAGAGTTTGTATCCGTAATTCGGAGTGGAATTTCATTAGAGTTCGTATCCAGAATTTGGAGCCTAAAATAGAATGCTTCATGTCTAAGTATTATACAATTCCAAGGTTTTAAATATGAATCAGATTTTCATACTTAAGAAAAATGTTGATATGAACAATGAAAACTTGGTAGGGGTAAATTCCCATGGGAAGGAAATTTTCCTTAAAGAAGTGAAATATTGATTTACTTAAGTATAAGGTGTTTGTGATTTTAAAAACAAAAAGGAATGGAAACCTCACACGGAAAACCTTATTGACTCAACAACTACTTGTTGAGTTTATCACTTTTTTTATATTTGTTAATTGGATTTATTAAAACCATATATTTATATTAATCATGTGATCACTATTCAATGACTACTTTATCAACATTAAATATGATCAATGGTCATTTAATTCAATAAGATATAATAAAACCAAAGAATTGTATATGTTTTTTATAACCATATTACATAATAAGATATTTAATTAAATTATAAGTGAAATTTTATTTATAAAAGTTTTGGTCGTTACGATCTTATACCCTTTTAAATTTTACCCTCAAATTTTCTTTTTCTACACTAAAAAATATGTGGGACACTATGTTTCATCACTTAATCCAGTTCCTAAATTTCTTCTTCAAACTTATAGTTTCTCTATAACACTTTGACTAGGTTCATTGTCTTATTTCATAAAACTTTGTCTTTATGATCTAAGATCTTCATCGGCTTCTCTTTACATGAGATATCATTATAAAACAGTACCAACATTGGATTGAGTACATGTGAGGGGTTTGTTGTGTACTTTCTCAAGACAGACACACTGAATTCATCTTGTACTTGAGGTAGGTTAGGTGGGAGTGCTAGTTAGTTTTCCATCGCTTTGATGTGTTCAATGATCTCAAAGGGGACAATATATCTTGGACAATGATTTCCCTTCTTCCCAAATATCTTCATTTCTTCCATGATGATATGCAGAGGAATACCATGTCCCCAACATCTAAATCTGGGTCTTGTCAAAATTATCATGAAAGTTATTTTTTCAACTCTAAGCAGCCTCTATGTGTTGTTGAATGGTCTTAACCTTCTCCATAACTTCATCGACCATTTATGGACCTATAAATTTTTGTTCCCCAACTTCATCCCAACATACACGTGTTCTTCACCTCTTCCTATAAAGGGATTCATAGGGATCTATTTGAATCATCCAGTGGAAATTGTTGTTGTAAAAGAACCTGACCAGAGGAAGATATTGGAAAAATACTCCTTTGAAGTCAATCGAGTATTCAATTAACATGCCCTCATGTGTTCAGATAGTCTTCTCAGATTGTTCATCATTTTGGGGGTGATAATCCATGGTGATGTTTATCACAATGTTTAGATAATGTTGGAGACTTTTGTAGAACATAGAGGTTAATCTTGGATCTCGATCGAATAAAATTTATATTTTTAATCCATGTAGCCCCACCACTTATCTGACGTATATACTTGCACATTTATCTAGTGAGAAGCCCTCTTTAATTAGAATGAAGAGTGAGGTCTTTGTACGATGATCAACCAAAATACAGAGAGCATTATTTACACTTTATGTCTTCTAAATAACATGACAAAGTCCATGATGATGTTTTCCCATTTACATGTAGGTATGGGTAATGGTTTTATCATCCCCTTTAATATATTACTCTATTCCTTACTTGATGACACACATGACAAAATAATGTATATTCTGAGATCTATTTCTCCATATTGTCCCACTAATAGTGTACTTAGAGATCTCAATACTTCTTTGTGATTCCTGGGTGTATGGAGAATGTTGAGCTATGTGCATCATCTAATAGCTCATTCTTTAACATAGGATTTTTTGGTACATTAGTATAGACCTCAATATCATAACTCCTTATTCATTAACATTGAACTCTGAGGATTTCATATTTCTTATGGTTTCCACTTTCTTCTAAATCCCCACATCATTTTCTGACCATCATTTATTTTATCCAAAAGTTACATTTGATAAATAATTAATGAAAGGATTGATGATGTTATAACCTTTATGAATCCCATGTCCATCCATTCCAGATCTAGGATGATTAGATCCCTTTCAATAATCATCAATGATCAAATTTGTAGTTGCTTCATACTTACAGAATCCACTAAAAACTTGATCACCATACTTCATACATTACCAGGATAGCATTTGATTGAGAAGTCATAATCATTGATCTACTCTATCCATATATATTGATGCATATTCAGATATTTTTGTGTGAATATGTAATTGAGGTTTTTATGATCCATATATATTTGAAACTTATCCCTAGATTGATAATACTAGTGTATTTTCAAATATAAGATCACTATATCAAACTACAGATCATGTGTTGGGTATTTTTTTCCCTAAAATTCCAACTCCCTTAACAAAGAGGCTACGACTTTATCATTTTTCATTAACACACAACCTAATCCCTTCTTCAAAGTATCAAATAATACCATAAAAATATCTCTAATTATGGGTAGTCAGAGCAGAGGTGTAGTGACCGTCCTCTTTTTTAACTCTGTAAATCTCTCTTTAGATTCATCATTCCATGAAAACATGACTCTCTTTTGAGTTATCTTGTTAATGGGATTTGAAAATTTTGAGAAATTTATCAAAAATTGGTGAAAATACCCTACTATCCCAATGAATCTATAGATATCTGTCATAGATTTTATCCTTAGACATCATTAAATTGCTTTTGTCTTTGAAGGGTCCATTGATATTCCATTTATTCTGATGATATTTTCCAATAATTATACATCATTTAAATAGAACTCATATTTTCTATAGATGGAATTGAGCTTCTAATTTTGTATGTTCTTTCGAATAGTGCTCAGATGCTCCTAATGGTCATCCTTGATTTTGGAGTGTATTATAATATCAAATATAAATACTACCATTTTTTTGAGGTTCTATCTAAAGACTCTATTCATTAAGCCCTGGAAGATTACTGGAGCATTAGTGACTTCGATTGGAATTACAATGAACTCACATTGCCTGTACCTTGTATAAAATGTAGTCTTGGGGACACCCCCTTTATTCATCCAAACTGGGTAATATCCTAACCATATATCCACCTTGAATATTTATTTTACACTTCATATCTGATCTAACAAGTCATCTATTTGTGGCATATGATACATGTTCCTTATTGTGATCTGGTGGAGCTCAAGACAGTCAATGCAAAGGCATAATGACCAATCCTTCCTCTTGGTGAATAGGATTGGTGAAACCTATGATGAAACACTTGATCATATGAACCCTTTATCTAGATTCTCCTATAGTTTTTCTCCATCTCCCCATGTTCAAAAACGACAATTCTATAGATATTCTTGGATAATGGAAACGCCCCAAGTATAAGATCGATTGAAAATTCAACCTCTCTGCTAGGAGGGAGGCTAGGAAATTCATCAGGAAACACATTAGCATATTCCCAAATAATAGGAATGTCTTTAGGGATTATTATTTCCTTAGACTCAATCATTTGAATTGGATGCACTAATATCAATGGTTGAGATGTTAGTGCTAAACAAGATACATCATCCTACATTCACTTGTATAAAATTAGGGGTCAATTTGACCTATGCTGAGTGATTTCCTTCTTTCATCAATTTATGTTGGCTATATATAGTAAAATCCAATACATACCCAAACTTTAATCAAATTACACCAAAGGTAGTATGACAAGGTTCTCTAGGATCTTCAACCCGCAAATTATAAGAGGAGAGGTGTTATATATATGGGATGTAGTAATTTCACCATTTTCATTTTCCACTAATAACATCACTTCCATTCATTGTGGTGATGTTTAAATAGTTATACAAATCATTTGGGATATAAATGAATTCCTAGAACCAAAATTAAAATGTGCGTTCACTATTCGTGAATGAATAATTGGGATACCAATCACCATTTCATTTTCGGGAACCACCTTAGCGGGTTTAAAGGAAAAAACTCTCTCATAATGCCTTGGAGGTTGTTGGTTTTATCTGAAAACCCTTACCTTAGGGAATTTGTAATGACCAGAACTTTTGGAATGATAATTGTTTCCTCAAAATGTATATTATATTATTTTTTACTAAACAAAACTATATAACTTTAATAATGAAGTGAGTATAATTTAAATGTTTAAACTGAGTTTCAACTATTTTATGACCATAGGTCAATATGACTATTGGAAACAATTATGTTAATAATAATTTTATCATTATAGTTTATATTTTAAATAGATATGATAATGGTTAATTAATACAGAAAGAAGATTTGATGACCTCTTCTAGTAGTATTGTGTCGTAAAAATCCCATTTTTCAGATATTGGGTTGTTGGTAGTATCCATGGGATTCTCTCAAGACCAAGCCCAAGAAGATCTTCAATATCTGAATCATGAAAGAAATTTCCCACGTGATATGTTCAAGTGAGTAGAAATTTTGACTTGGGCGATGTTATCTAAGCCACCCAATGATCCTATCGCCATCCCAAACCCTAAACTTAGGTCACAAATAGGTATTATAATAGTTAATGTTTCAATATTTTAGTTACATAATATAAAAACCCTATTTATTAATAAAAATTTTGTTCCATCTTTTCTGTTTTAAGAATAGTTTTTCTTCATAAATTTGACATAGATTTTAATAATTTTTTTGGACATAAATTATACTTATCAGAAAACACATAATTTTTATAATAAAATAGGTTGTCATTAATAATGTTTATGGAAATTAAATATTGTTATAAAAACACTCATTTTCAAAAATAAATTATAAAATAATTTTATTTTTCAAGTATCATAAATTTTAGTATGCAATTTTACAATGCATTTTCTGTCCACTATTATTTTAAATAAATAAGTATTTTTATAGTTAAAAGTTAATTTTATCATATTTATATATTTATTGTGAAAAAATAAATTTAATTTTTGAATTCATAATATCAATATTTTGTTATGGTAAATTTAGGAGGATTTTATAAAATACTTTAGTTTTTCAGAATAGTAAAAATATATTTTGAGTTTTTCGGTAAGTTTAATGACATCTTAGGTATTTATTTATGGTTTAATGATTAATTTAAAATTATTTTTGACTCTAATGTGTTAAATTAACTCAATAGGTTTCCCAAGTGGTGAATACCAAGGGAAAATACCATGTTTAAGACCATGGTTTTGCAAATACCACCAACGAGGTGTCCTAGGAAATTAATAAAAACCTCCCTCACTTATTCTATAAATACCCACCAAATAATTTGTTTAATTTCATTCAAAAATAATCCTAAATATATCTATGAAATTTTAAACCCCCAAGGAGTTTTCTTAAGGTGTACTAAGTTCCCCAATGTCTCAATCTTCTTGTGTTAGGAACACTCTTCACGGTAAAGGAATCTACCACCCTTTTTTAATCGAGCACTACTTTTTATGTTATGCCTTTTAATTTTTATTTGACTATGTTGGGATATGTTATTACGTATCCCACTTAATTTTCTTTTTATCTAAAAAATATGATATACCCTTATTTCTCATCAACACATTTTAGGAATTTTTATGTGATATTGTTAGGTTGTATAAATTTCCTAATGCAAATCTCAAATTTTCTTTTCCTTTCAAGTTCACTTTTTATACGGCATGTCATTAAAATAATCATACCATTTATTTCTAAAAAAATTATTATATTCCTTTAATATATTAATATTATTTTATTTATTGGATAGCATTGTCCCCTCTTTTATTAATTTTACCTAAAACCATTTTTATACCCGTTATGCTGCCGATTTTGCTTCTCAAAATTTCTCTCTTTTTCTCAATATATTATTCTATATTATTTTGTGAACAAAAAAATTAATTTATTCTCTAGGGTTATTCAAATATATTTTAAAAATGATTTATTTTATTCCATTATTAACATACATGTTACCCCATTCCTTTTTCATGGGTTTAAAATGATATATGGATCTTTTTTTAAGCAAGTTCAAAAATGTCGTGATTTTTATATGAAACCCATTTATTATATTCTCTATGGGTTATTTATGACATGTTTTATTATGATATATATGGATAAAATTAATTAATACATATGACGGGTGCACCCTGATATCCCTTCAAAGCATTTGGTAAAGAATTTAAAAGTTAGAGATGATAAGTCTTACAATACCTTTGTGAATAACCTTGGTAATGTTTATGACACCTAAATGAAAATAATTGGTGATATGATTATAAATGAATCAATTAAATTTAGTAGACACATTTATTAGTTAATATTCATGTTATTCATTTTATAAAATGCCTCCCTCTCGTGTATTATCACTATACATCATGTTCTTATTGTTATACCTCATGATCACATGTATATTATTTCCATTGTTTTCACTTACAGGTCATTATACTCACCCTTTCCTTTGATATATATCCTGGGGTTATGATATTTGGTAATTTTACATAGGATGAACCAATTTGTAAGTCATTAAATTGTTTTAAAAGTATATTTTTTTTTTCTTATATTATGTACCTTATTTCAAAGACACTAAACATTAAAAGACCCCCTATTTGTAAAATGACATGTATTGTTATGTAATAAAAAAGAGAGATTCCATAGTTAGTTAAGAATGGAGGTTTAGTTTTTTGTGGAAATTTTTATTTTAAATATTTAAGAATAACATTAGATAAAAGTTTAAATATTGGAAAACATCCAACAATTTTAGTGAAGTATTAAGTAAGTGGTTTCCAAACAAAGAAATCCTTATCTGGATACTAACAAGTGAATGTGGCATTAGAATTGATGTATCTAGTGGTAAAAAAATCACTTTGAGCTAGACTCAAATGGGAACTGGTTCAAAAAAAAAATGAGCCTAGTTTCACTCCTAGTTTAACACTCTGAGGGGATAAGTTTGGTTAAACTAATGTTCGATGAGATGCAATGGTATCACAAATTGAATAAGAAGAAGAGATATCTAGAGACAAACCAGGGGAGGAACATTGATCAATGGAGAGGTAGAAAGAAAGTTTAACTTTCCACTTGTAATATGTTTTGGAAGAAGAATTCAGGGAATTTATTGATTGGGATTATGCAATGTTATAAGTGTAGAAGAGATGATCTTATCACTCGAAATTTTTGTATTGAGGTGAAGCATCAACTTATCAATATAAAAAACAAAGGTAATATGGTGTAGGACCTGAAAGAAGTCCAATGCTTCAAATGTGGACAACTTCGGCACTTTTCAAATCATTGTCCAAATCCGAGGTTAGTGTAGGGGAATCACTATAATGCTCACCATAGGACCAGGGAGCAAGGTCATGCATTTTCTATAATGATAACTAAATTTCAACTTCAAATGATGTGTTAGAAGGTACTCTCATTGTTCTCTAAAATCTAGAAAGTACTTTGTTTGATTTTTGTCTTATACATTACTTTGTTTCCTCCATGTTTGAAAAGTATATAGAATCAATTCATGAACTTCTAAAAGTATAGTTATCTGTCAAGACTCCTAGTGGGATTATCCAAGAATCATCAATGTATAGAAACTCTACTATTTATATTGGTGAGTAAAATATTATAAAAAATCTAGTATTCATTACCATGATGGAATTAAACACTATATTAGTGATGGACTGGCTCTCAAAGTATAATGATAAGATCAAATGGAAAATAAATGAAATCCTAGTCTTCGTGAGTGTAAAACCAACAATTATATTCAAAGGAGAGATATCTCGACCACAGATTTGCATTGAAGAACCACCTGTAACCTTATTTATGAAAACTATTAGTGAAAATAAAGAATGAATGAAATTATACAAATAGATAATTTCCCCATCATTCAGAAATACATTGATATTTTTAATTAAGAGTTACCAGGGGCTCCCCCAAAGATATAGGTAGAGTTCTCCATTGAAATTATTCCTAGATCCAAGACGATATCGAAAACCCCATATAGAATGGAAACTGTAGAGCTGGTGGAATTAAATAAACAAATCGAGTATATTTTAGAGAAGGGGTTTATCTGACCAAGTGTGTCTCCTTGGGGACCACCTATTCTGTAGGTAAATAATAAGGATAGATCAATGCAGTTATCCAATGATTATAGAGAACTTAATGGTATCATAATGAAGAAAAAGTACCCTCTTTCAAGAATTGATGATTTATTTGACCAGCTTCCTGGGAATCAATTATTCTCCAAGATTTATATTTGATCTAGTTATCATCATTTTAGGGTAAAGAAAGATAATATTCTAAATACCACATTCTGAACAAGATATGACATTATGAGTTAGTTTTTATACCCTTTCAAATGAATAATTCACCTGCTCTTTTTATGGATTTTATAGTTTCTTTAAGTACTACCATGACAACTTTATATTATTTTTTATTGATTATATTCTAATATATTCCAAAATTTATAAAGAGTATGTGGATTATATAAGGGTGATACTAAAAAATCTATAGATGGAGTGGTTATTAGGAAAGTTCATAAAGTGTGAGTTTTGGTCATAGAAAGTTACTTTCATAGGAAACATTATAACAAGTGAAAGAACCTCAACTGACCCTATAGAGACAATGGTTGTAGAGGAGTGGACTCATCTTACCATAGTAACTGAGATTCAAAGTTTCCTTTCTTTAGAGAGATATTATTGAGGGTTTTTGGAAAAAAAATAATGACTTTTTAATTCACTAATCTAGTTAACTTGAAATTGGATCATGGTCAACTGGAAAAAGGATTGTGAAGAAGGTTTCCAAGTGTTAAATAAGATATTAGTTACTACCCCCATGTTAACTCTACCATATTTTAGATAAGTATTCATTATTTTTAGTACTGAATCTCTTAAAGGGATTGGGTGTTTCATCATTAAAAATGATAAGGTGACTTCTTATGTATCTCGATAGTTGAAGACTCATGACCAGAACTATCCTACAGATGATTTGGATCTAGAAATGTTTGTTTTTTCTCTGATGATATAGAGGCACTATTATTATGGTGAGAAATTTGATATATACACAGACATCAAATGTTTGAAGTATATGTTAATGAAAAAATAATTGAACATGAGACATAGGAAATGGTTGTAACATTTTAAAGACTATAATTGTTCAATTCATTATCATCCTCAAAGAGATAACAAAGTCACTAATGCATTGAGTAGTAAGGAACATATTGTTCTGTCAATGATGAGGATTCACGGAGATATTTTTATCAAATACCTAGTAAAACTGGACATTGTAATTGTAAGGTGAGGGAATTCATCAACCATATACCAAATAATTTATCAACTATAATTACTAGATTTGATCAAGAAATATCCAAGAGCGGATCCTTAATTATAAATTAATTTTGAGGCCATGATGGATTGGATGTTTCTTGAGTTTATTATTGATCAAGAAGAGGTACTGGATTTTTTTAAAAGGTTATGTGTACAATATATTCAAAAAGTAAATAAGGAGTTAATGGATGAAGCTCATAGATATACATTATCTATACATCCTAGAATCCTGAAAATGTATTGGGACCTTCTTGATCATTATTGGTAAGATTACATGAAAAGGGAGATAGTCGACTACACTACAAGTTCCCTAGTGTGTCAACAAGTGAAGGCAGAATGAAAGATTTCTAAAGGCGCATAAAAAACACTACCCATACCATCATATAAGTGGGAAAATATAATTATGTTATTTGTAACTGGTCTCCCAAGAACTTACAAAAGAAATAATCCAATATGGGTCATAGTGGACCGTATGACCATGACCACCCATTTTATCGTTATCCTGGAAGACTTATCTCTTGACCAAAATTCCAAGATATATATAAATGAAGTGGTCTGGGTATATGGATTACCACTATATATCATTTCTAATCAAGATCCAAGGTTTACATCAATATTATGGAGAAGTATTCAACATGCTCTGAGTACGGAATTTAATTTTAGTATGGCTTATAACCCCTAAATTGATCGAAAATTCGAACATACTATAAAAACACTTCAGGAAATTATAGGAATATACTATATTGAATTTAAAGGTGGTTAGGATCAAAACCACCCATTAGTTAAGTTCTCATACAAAAACAACTTCTATTAGACTATTTAAATGGGTCCATATTAAGCTCTATATATGAAGTGATATAGAACTGCTACTTGTTGGGATCAAGCATGTGAGAGAAATATTATTGGACCTTATCTTGTGCAAAAGATTATAGAAAAGGTTAATTCGACCCAATAACACATAAAGATGCCCAGAGTCAACAAAAAAGATATGCTAAAATCATTGAAGGGACTTGGAGTTTGATGTTGGTGATGAATTCATCCTTCGAATTTCACCTTCAAAGAGATTCATGAGGTTTGTGAAGAAAGAGATACTTAACCTAGCTGAATTGGACCCTATGAAATCCTTGATCATGTAGGAGAAGTGGTCTATAATCTTTATTTTCTTCCAAATCTATATCAAGTTCACGATGTTAACCATGTACCTATCTTGGGGAAGTACATGCCAGAAACTTCACATGTACTAAATCCTAAGGTGGTACAACTAAATCATGAACTCTCTTATGAGGAGAAATTAGTGGAGATCTTGGGCTGTAGAGACAAGGTTTTATGCAAGAAGACTATCCACCATTTTAATGTGTTGTAGAGGAACCACGTGTATAAAGAAGCCAAATGGGAATAAGAGTAAACCATGAGGTAGATGTACCCACACATTTTCTCTTCTAAGTTATTATGTTGAAATTTCATGGAATAAATTTCTAAAGGGGGAAGAATTTAAAGACTCAATCATTTATAATGATAATCATTTCTTCAAAATGTGTGCTATATTATTTTGTACTCAAAAAAATTATATACCTTTACTAATTAATTTTGTATAATAGAAATGTGACCATCGTGTTTCAACTATAATATGACCATTGGTCAATTATAACCATTGGTTAGTATGTTTTTTGAAGACAATTATCTTAAAAATAATTTTAACATCATAATTGGTATTATAAATTCAAATGATAATGGTTAATTAAGGAAGGAAAAAGATTCAATGACCTCATCCCATAGAGTTATTCCATATGATGCCCAATTGTCAGAGATTGGGGAGGAGGTCGCATCAATTTGCTTCACTCTAGGTCCATCCCTAGCCAAGATTTAATAATTTAATCTTGAAATAAATCGCATATGGGAGAAGTTTAAGAAAGTGGAAATTACCACTTGAGTGATGTTATCTTATACACACATTGATTCTATCACAATCACACACCTTACACATTAGACATACATGGGAGTTATAAAGGGTTATGTTTTGAGGCATTAGTTATATAAATGATAAACCCTTTGTATTTATAAATTTTTTGTCCCGTATTTTCTGTTTTAAGAATAGTTTTTCTTAATAATATTAAGACATATTTTGATAAATTTTTTGAACAGAAATTATTATTTCAGGAAACATATAAATATTATAATAAAATAGGGTATTTTTATTAATGTTTAAAGTAATTAAATATTTTTTTAAAAATAGACATTTTTATTTAAAAATTATAAAGTAATTTTGGTTTTTCAAGTATTAGAAATTTCACTATGCATTTTTACTTGACATTTTATGCCCAATATTATTTTTAATAAATAAGTATTTTTATAGTTAAATGTTAAGTTTAAAATATGTAGAGACTTATTATGATAAAGATATATTTTTTAATTTATAATATCTATATTAGGTTATGCTGAATTTATGGGATTTTAATAATATAGTTTAGTTTTTGTGAATAGTATTAATACAGTTTTAGTTTTTCTGTAAGTATAATGAATTCATAGCTATGTCATACTAATGTAATGATTAATTAAAAATTATGTTAGATAATTATGTGTTAAATTAACTAAATATGTGTCCCAAGTGTCTAAAATAATGGTCAAATACCATGGTCAAGCCCACATTTTTTCAAATACCACCAACGAGGTATTTATAGAAATTAGTAAAAAATTCCCTCACTTTTTTTGTAAATATCCACCCATAAATTCCATTAGTTTAATTAAAAAATTCTATTCAAGTAATATATGATATATATACTTTCATGATTTCTTCAAAAGGTTTCCTTAATCCCACAAGGTCTCAATCCTCATATTTTAGGGACACTCTTCAAGGTATGGGAATCTATGACCCTCCTCTTTTAATCTAGCACTCCTTTTTATGTTATGCCTTTTAATTTCCATTTTATTATGTCGGGATATGTAATTAAATATTAAAACTAATGTAAATATTATTTAAAAATGAATAGAGACCATTTTTTTATTTATAAACTCTTTCTATACATTTTTAACTGTCGCCGTTAGGCTGCCGATTTTTTTAAGGGAAATCTCATCTTCTGTTTTTTATTTTAGTTCTCTTTATACGCGGGGTTTCACTAAAATATCCATAAAATGTTCTATTTTATATTTTATTCTATTAATTTACATTATTTAGAGTCTTTTAAAAAATTTACAACCTTTTACCCTCCCTTTTTAATGTTTTCTAAAACCATGTTTTATACCCATTATGATGTAGATTTTACTTCTCAAAATTTCTCTATTCTTCTCAAGAAATTATTTTATTTTATTTTTGGAATAAAAATTTCTATTTATTATCTAGGATTATTAACCTATATTTTCAAATGATCTATTTTATTCATGTATTAAAATACATGAAACACGTCTTCCTTTTTCATGGTTTTAAATGACATAAGGATCTTGTTTTTATAAACTTTTAAAAAAATAATGATTTTGATATGAAACCCATTTATTTTATTCTCCACTGGTTATTTATGAATTTTTTATTAGATAAATAGATCAAATTAATTAATACATATTAATGGTGTGCCCTAATATATTTTCAATGATTTGGTTAAAGAATATATTTTTTAGAAATGACAAGTTTTATGATACCTTGGTGAATAACCTTGGTAATTATTATGACACCTCAGGGAAAAAAATTGGTGATATTCTTATGAACAAATCAATTAAATGTTGTTGAAAAATTTACATGTTAATATTCATGTTATTAATTATATTATATCCTCTTTATCATGTCTTATAATTATGCCTTATGTTCTTATTGTTTACCTAATGATCACATGAAAATTGTTTCCCTTGTTTTTCCTTACTGGGCATTATGGTAACCATTTCCTTTAATATATGCCATCAGGACATGAGACACAGTAATTTTAATTATTATGAACCAATGAAGATATCATTCACATGGTTTGAAAATAATTATTTATGTTTTTAAGTATTATATACCTTATTTCCAAGATCATAAACTTAAACAGATCATATATTTTTAAAATTATATGTAATGTTATCTAATAAAAAGGGGGGATGTCATAACATTGGTTGAAAAAGTTCCCTAGTTCCTTATAGTTATAACAATGAAAAATATAATGAGGGTTGATTAAAGGATTCCTCTCTTCCAATACTTTAGTGGGTTTCCCTTATCAGTAATCTTAATCAATGTGTCCTTCCTATAACTAAAGAATTTCTTCACCCCTTTGGGAATTTCATAGGTATTTATTTCCACACCATTGACAAGTGGGATGTTGAAATTTCTTTGCACCATTATATTTTTGTATCAGACTGACCGTATTAAAATCTATTTTTTATTATCCCTGTGATACCCTTCAGATTCAACAATCTAATTTTTTAATTTGAGGGATCATTGGAAAATTTTATAATAGTAATCAATGTCATTGATATCTAAGGATTTTCATAGACTTGGTTTCGGCCCACCAAAGATGCTTTCAACATTTAATTATGTTATAATGAAAAATACATAGGTGTATCTTGAATGCAATTTTATGTTATCCACGTACACCCTAATAGATTCGTTGTCTCTTTTACTCTAGGGAAAATAAATACCTTTCCATTTTAATTCATAGAGTCTGAAAAAAAATATTTATCTAATTTTTTTTTGGAAATTCCTTCCACCCATTTGATTTGATCCCTTACTCAAGATTTTTATTCTTGATAAATGTACACCATTTATCTGCTTCTCCACCCATATAATAAAAATATATTAGAACCTTCTCCATTTCGCAACATTGGAAGATAAAGAGGATATTTTCAATGGATTTAATCCGTTGTTTGGTGGTGATTGGATCTAATGATCCAATGAAAGTTGGAGGCATTTTTCACATAAAGGACTCAATTATAGATTGTTTTATCCTAGGGTGATTTCGGATCTCCTCCAAGTCAAAGTTTATATTCCTAACATGTGTTATCTCAGATAGGATGATCAAAATATTTGCAATTCCTACTCCCATCGAGTTGGGAATCTCATTGGGGTAGTCATCACATTGCCCATCACATTGATTGTTTATTAGATTCCTCATATTTCTGGTCATTGCATAGGATAAAGGAAAAATTAGGGATAAATATTTTTAAACTATTAAACATATAAAAAATAATTTAATGTAATGAAATAGATAATTATAACTTACATTTATTTCCTCAACTTTTGAATTTGTAGGCTTCAATATATGTTATCCATGATCTATTTCCTAACAAATATTCTTATGGGAATTTTTTTAACTTAATAATGGATTGTAATGTGATTATAAATTTACAAATATATATTCCCCAATATTGACAAATTAGGTGTGCAATAAGGCCCATTTTCATGTACCAGGTTACACCAAGTCGGTCCCGATAAACCTTTTCGGAGTTATTACCCCTAGTTACATCTGTTTCAGAACAAAATCCACTTATAGTATCTATACAGGGATGTATTTTTTTGATAAACCACTTAATCTATAATTAATAAAATTTTGGGATGTTTTCTTGTATTTATTCTTGTACCTAAGACTTTTTATGTATTTTTCAAATCAAAATCCCAAAAATAACTAAACTATTCCATTTTTTAAACAGGACAAACCATGATCTTTATTACACTTTATAGTTGATTCATTATAAAAAATTACACATAAAAAACCTAGAATATCAGTAATCCTATTGTATTTTGGAATCAGGTACATTAAATAACTAGATAAAATGAGAAAAAATCATCTTTATTGAAAACTTCTTTGATATGGTCGCACTTAAAACTACATGGGTATCTTGTGGACATACATAAGAAAGGGGTGATATATAAATCCCATTAAGGGAATAAAAATAATATAACATGAAAATGATAATACATGTTATAAAATATTAATATCAATAGGTAATAAATTATTTCAGAATCATAAACCTGAATAATATGGCATGATATAACACGATAATAATAACATGGGAAATATAGAAACAACTTAAAACAATGCATTATAAACATAGGTCAAGGATACATTCCAAGACATCATGATTGGACACGTCCCATAATCATATTAGGTTCTATCCCGATCCTAAATTGATAACTCACGAGACTAAATATTACCCAATGCATTGGAGGGATATATAATTATGGATTCACCGATCCCTTTCATTTCATTCTCATGCTTAAGTGCGCCACATAGATAATATTACATAGATTCACTCATCATCATATTTTATTACAAGATAAAGGAGTTTGTAATAAATATATATAAGTACCAATTAAAATAATTATATGTTTATAAAGTTGGACACCATTGATAGTAAATGGGTATGATATTCACTACACAATTGTATTGGAATAGAAAATTATGATGAAATTTCGACAGCCTAACGATGTCACATAAAAATTCTTAAAAAGGTTTTATGAGAGAAAAGGGGGTATATTATCATATTAAAATAGAATGGTAAGTAATAGGGACATGGAAAGACGTATCCCAACATTAGAAAATTGAAATAGAATGCATAAGATAAAAAATAAACTTTAATAAAGAGGAGAATGAGATGATCCCTTACTTGATTCAGTGACGTGAAATGTTTGGGAGGATATTATTGAGAGATTGGGGTTCCTTAAAAAGACTATTGAGAGGGGAGTTAATATTAAAGACCTTATCCAAGGGTTTTTAGTGAATAAAAATGGGATTTTGGCTGGGTTTATATAGTAAATGAGTGGGTATTTATTTAATATTTCTCAAAGTTGGGTTTTTACTCAATATAATGAAATATCCAAAACCACACTAATTACTCTATTTTTTCTCATCGTTTCTAGAAAATTGGAGTTTTTTTTAATATTTTATATCTATAAAGAACAAATATAATAAAATAATTACCTTGCTTATGAGGAGGTGAGTCATACTCTTAATGAAATGATTTTAAACCCTTATGATATATTAATGGTTTTAAAGGATTCAGAATGGATTTATAAAATCAATAAAATATACTGAAAATATAATTATTTTAAATATAAAATATTGATTTGATCTTGGATTCCTTCATAGTTTTTATTACATACCTTTTGGTTTATTATGATGTCATAATACACAAATTATATTTATACAGTTATTATTTTTTACATGAAAATTCTAATATATCATAAAATTATGAAAAATTCACCACTACATAATTTAAGAATTATTATTCTTAAAATAATACCGATTTCAACTAAATAATTTTCTAAATAAATTAATTTTTTCTTTTGATGTAAATTATGCACTAATTTAGCAATGAATGGTTTTTTTGACCATAACAGTATTCAAACTATTTTAAAAATTACATTTGACTTCATAAAAATTATATGATCATTTATATTTAATAAAAATTATTTAATAATAATATTTTATTAAAATATTATTTATTAAAAAAACAATTAATTCATCAAAAAAATTATTCAATTGAATTTGAATATTACCAAAAAATACTATTTCTATAAAATTCATTAAAAAAGTAACAAAATTGGATGAAAATATATTCATTATTCTATAAAAAATAATGAACATACAAATATAAATAGGGTATTGATACATATCCATTTAATACAATCACAAACACCCTATGATTATTGTAATTCCTCGACCCTAGTTATCTAGAGTTAGTGCATTATTACATTACATTGGCATGATCACAAAAGACCAAGTCTCGAAAGAGTGATTAGTTTTTTAGCCTTGGAAATACTAGATACATTCATAAGTTTCAAATTACATTATAAAATGAAAAAAAAAACAAAATAGTCTCCATATTCTACACTCATATCACTTAGATTATCCATGTAGGTCAGTCATAATATACTTCTTCACATCCTGAGATAAATAAAACATAGAAAGGGGTGAACTCAGATTCTCAGTAAGGATAACAATATAGTGAAAACTTTCATAAATAAAAATAAAAATTTAAGGAAATGTATAAGACTAAAACAAATTACTTTTAAACATGAAATTCAGCATAATATGGAAAATATAAAATTAAATAATTCCATTTACTTATCCACATGGATATTTTACTAGTCGAATAATCACATGCAATACCAATAGCCACTTTCATAATGATGGAATCCATAATTCCAGACTTCATAACCACATAGTCAAGGCCTTGTGACAAGACAAAAAATAATATTTTTTAAGGCCTTGTGCTACGACACTAGTTTGTCTCAAGAGACCTACCGATGAATCTAGGAGCTATAGCGGGCTCCACCCATCACATACTAAGTCCAACAAATTCCTCATATGAAAAGGTTTAAACATAACATAAACATTTGTATTAAAAATAGCTTATGAACTATCAATAATTTATCCATAAACCATGAATGGTGTAAAAATAACACATCCAAAGTCCAATATCACAAAACCTTCAACACAATATCGAGTTTTTGTATCATAATTAATCATCTAAAAATAACATTGAAATCCATCAAAGGATGTAGACATAGATGAAATCAATTTTTTAGGGAAATATCTCTTTCTATTTTGAAATCAATTAAATGTAATATAATTATAAAATAAGGCATTTATTTTGAAAATATTCTTATAATATTGAAAGGGAAGCTTTGACGATGTTATAATGGCACAAAATAGCCGCACCCTCCATATAAGTAAAAAAACATTCTTACCTTAATTTTGTCGAAAAGGTCATAAAGTACCTTGTTTGGAAAATGAAGAAAATATTCATTTCAAAACATATAAGGTCAAATAAGTGTATAAATGACTTTAATCCATTGTCCAGTAAATAGAAATAATGTTTTGAAATTCATTTTTTAAGAAAACACGGATGTGGATGACAAAGAGGTCCCAGTAGATACTTATGTAAAAACAACTTCAGATAATAAAGAGATTGTAAAATTAACCCTTACCTTGTAGTTTTCCTTGGTTAAGGGTATGTTAAACTCTTTTATAATAGTTAAATCATTGTTATTAAATTATACAGGAACTATATACATAAATATGATGTCATATATGATCTTCTAATATTGCTTTGTTAATGATATTTCAGTAGTATCATCGTTTCAGGTGTTAACTAATTCATTTTCCTTTTTATGATTTGATATGTAAGTAATGTTGGTTATGGATAAGATTTATCTTATTCATATTCATAATGATATTAAGTCTTTAAACAGTCTTTTTAATCATCAAATTAAAATTATTCTTGAATGCATATGATGGGGAATGAATCTCATCGCGTTCGTTGAGATGGTAATCCGTACGTACACATGAGTGACAATATCATTATTTTGATATTAAAATTGTATATAATTGGATGGTATATCAGATATACAGAATCATTTTCATGTTATATTTACTATTTACATCATTTATACTCATTATTATACCCATCCAAATGATGAAGTGTTTGGATAACAAACTACACCAGGCTCGAACACTGTTCGTATTATGAACAGGGAAATTCAAATCCATTTCATAGCTTAGGAATGCGGCACACACTTGGGCAGTTGGGGGCCCCCATTGGGAGTCAGTGTTAGTAACACACATTTTTGATCCTCGGTTTTGGGGCGTCAGCGACTTCGGGGACTCAGCCGTCTTGGCTGTCTCGGCCATCTACACCACAGCTTTCCTCTTCTTCCCCAAATCCTTCTTCTCTAGATTGGGTTTCTCAAGGCTATATGGCGTGGGTCTGCAACCAAGAACTAGATTCATATCCTTGAGTCCGCCACTGTGTCTCTTTTGGGTGTGATGTGTGGTTCATCGCAACCTCTATGTGTAACGCCCCGACCCCAGTTACCCAGAGTCGGTGCATTAATTACATAACATTGGCATGATCACAAGAAAGATCAAATCTCAAAAGACCGATTGGTTTAGTAGCCTTGGAAACACTAGATATATTAATAAGTTTTACATTACATCATCAAAATAAAAAAGAACTACTACAACAACATATTGTCTCCATAGTCCACACTATTAACCCCTCATAATATCCCTGCAAGTCATTAATAATTTACTTCTTCACATCCTGGGAAAATAAAACATAGAAAAGGGGTGAGCTCAAATGCCCAGTAAGGATAACAATATAGCGGAAACTTTCATAAATAAGAATAAACATTTAAGGTAATGTATAAATAAAACAAAAGCCTTTTAAACATTAACTCCAACATAGTATGGCACAAATAAAATGAAATTATTCCATTTACTTATTCACATGGATATTCTACTAATCGAATAATCACATGCAATATCAATAACCACTTTCATAATGATGGAATGCATAATGCCAGACTATCATAACCACATAGCCAAGGCCTCGTGCCAAGACTACAAATAATATTTTGCCAAGGCCTTGTGCCAAGACACTAGTTTGTCTCATGAGACCTACCGATGCATCGAGGAGCTATAGCGGGCTCCACCCGTCACATATTAAGTCCAATGCATTCCCATATGAAAAGGTTTAAACATAACATAAACATTTGTATTAAAACTAGCATACGAAATGTCAATACTTTCACCATAAACCATGAATGGTATATAAAAAAAATAGCACATCCACAGTCAAACATATCACAAAACCTTCAATACAATATAAAAGTTTTGTATCATATTATATCATCCTCAAATAAGCGTAAAATCCATTAAAGGATGTTGACATAGATGAAATCAAAACTATTTTTAAAGAAATATCTCTTTCTATTTTGAAATCATTTAAGAAACATATATTTATAAAATAAAACATTTTCTTTGAAAATATTCTTATAAGCTTGTAAGGGAAGCTTTGACGATTTTATAACAGCGGAAAATAACCGCACCCGCCGTATAAGTTAAAAAAACATTCTTATCTTAATTCTGTCGAAAAGGTTAAAAAGCACCTTGTTTGGAAAACGATGGAAAGATTCCCTTATAAACCTCTTATAAAAATCAAACAAGGGTATAAATGACTTTAACCCATATTCATTTAAATATTAAAAATGTTTTGAAATACATTTTGAAGAAACATGGATGTGGATGATAACGAGATCACAGTAGATTATTACGTATAAACAACCTCGGATAATGAAGAGATTGAGAAATAACCCTTACCAATTTGGTAACTTATGAAACATACAACCCATGAAAGAGGTATCTTACAATGAATATGTAAATACACATAAATTAAAGTGTATTACACAAATAATATAATTATGGGAAGTACATACACCACACAAAAGGCAATGGTGGCAATATGGCATGAATCTCACGGGAATAAGGAGTGAGATGAAAACCCCTTACCTTGTACTTTTCCTTGGTTAGGGTAGGTTAAGATCCTGTATAATGGTGAAATAATTGTTATTAGATTATAAAAGAATCATATACATTAATATGATATCATATATGATCTTTTAATGTTGATTTGATAATAATATCTTAGTATTATCGTCATTTCGGGTGATAATCGATTCGTTCTTCTTAAATGTTTGGTTACGTAAGACATGTTTGTAATGGATAGATTATATCTTATTCATAATAAGAATGATATTAACATTATTTTTAACCCTAAAATGAGAATAAGACTTGAATGGATACGATGGAGAATGAATCTTATCGCGTTCGTGGAGACGGTAGTCCGTACGTACGCACGAGCGACAATATCATTCTTTTGATATTAAAATAATATATAAATGGATGTTATATCATATATACAGAATAATTAACATGTTATTTTTATTATTTAGATGAGTTTCACATCATTATTATACCCATCCAAATAATAATATATTGAATAACAATTACACCACGACGTGGAGACGGTAAGCCGTACGTACGCACGTATGGTGACATGTTATTCAAAGGGTGGATGGAATACTGAATATGGTTGTACCATATTTATAATAACATCACAGTATATGTGAGATACTGGAGTTATTATTTTAGAATGGTAAGAATAAAGAAAGAAGAAGTGGAAGAAGAAAGGAACTTGAAAAGGGGTGGTGAAAACATTACCTCTTCTTCGGGTTCTTCCTTTTGATTTGATCAAAAGGGCTTCTTAGGTTGGCTTTCTGATCAAAATAAGGACTCTAGGTTGTAGTGAGGGAGGTTGGGAGAGTATTTGGGCAAAGTTTGGCCGAGCCAAGTGGCTTGAGAGGTGTGAGGAATGTGTAGAAGTGGTCTCCTTTTATAAGGGAGAGGAGGGGCTCTTTAGGAAAGAGTGAAAGTATTACTTTATAATATAATTATATTCGGTTTATAATGGTCCAAAAATCATTGAGGTCGAAGATAAGATGACTCATATTCTAAATAACATCAACAAATAAGAATTGGACAGGTTTTAGATAATATTTTAATCATTATGATCTTATTTATTTAAATGATTTATTAATGAGGTAAACATTGAATCATTATTGTGTCATTAATAATTTAAATTATTTGATGTCTAAAAATTATAAATAAAATATCATTATGTAGGAAATCTGTTTAGATTTCTAATTAATATTTATAATCGAAAATCCAACATGTATAACCCTATGTAAAAATTGTTCTTCTAAAAGATGTAAGCTTATGCCATTTTTATTTTTATTTTAACTTTATTAATATAATGTGTCCCTACCACATACAAGTGGCTCCAAGGGGTCCCCAAATCGACCCAAGGATTCCCATGGTCGGGTATGTGTCCACCAATAAGGTTAGTACACGTTTTAGGTTAATTTTGTATTATTATAATATTATTTTTTAACCCTTATTTACCGGATTTACCCTTTAACCATGGTAAATAAAATATTTACCGCAGTAATTATTCAAAATGTGTAAAAATAAAAATTACCTATTTACATAATTTGGACATCCTGATTCCAAATATTTAATCCATTTTTCTAAATTCAAAACACAGAAGTGGCAGAAATTAATTTAAAATTAATTACCGTTGTTAAAATAAAAAGCGTGTTTTTAAGAGATAATAACTATCAAAAGATTGACACTTGTTTATGTCTGGTTTAATTGTGAAATTTTGTCCAATGAAAAACATTAAATTAAATGGTAAAAATATATTCTAAATATACTTTAAAACCACTCAAATTCATAATTTATCAATATTAATTATTTTGATTAAAAAAGTTGATTTTAATTAAAATTTAGTAATTTTCACTATTCATCAAAATATAAAAGTTATCCGAAAAGTACCAAAATTTCACCCTAGGCTAATTTCAATATTCCAAATCCAAAAATGAAGTCCATTTTAAAATATAAAATATATATGATTTCAAAAAGTAGGTATTACTATTCACAACAGCTAGTTTAATTAGTTGTGGTGTGTGTTAGAACTCGAGGTTGCATACAACACACGCTATCGCATTATTAGAAGGGAAACATACCGTGGAAGCTTGGGGTGTTACATTCTCCCCTCCTTCAAATAATTGCATCCTCGCAATTTCTAGGGTATTACTGAATAAAAAGACTCGGGTGGTTCTTCATCATAAGTTCCTCGGGTTTCCACGTTGCCTCTTCCATCTTATGATTTCTCCACAAAACTTTTACCAGACACGTCGTCCGGTTTCTCAGTACTTGTTCTCTTGTATCAAAAATCCTGACAGGCTCTTCACAATAAGACAGATCGGGTTCCAGTTCTAATTCATCATAGGTGAGTATATGCATTGGGGCAGGAATGTATTTTCTCAACAGAGATACGTGGAACACATCGTGAACTTTGGAGAGACTTGGCGGCATTGCCAATCAGTAAGCTACATCTCCAATTCGTTCTAGAATTTCGAAAGGTCCGATGTACCTGGGACTCAATTTACCTTTCTTACCAAAACGTATTACTCCCTTCCATGGAGATACCTTCAGGAAAACATGATCACCGACTTGAAATTCCAAATCCTTCCTTCGATTATCGGCATAGCTTTTCTGCCTACTTTGAGCTGCTTTAATGTGATTTTGGATTACCTTCACCTTTTCCACCGTTTCCTCCACCAGTTCTGGGCCTACAAGTTTTCTTTCACCAACCTCATCCCAACAGGTTGGTGTACGACATCTCTTTCCGTATAACGCTTCATATGGTGCCATCTGAATACTCGAATGGAAGCTATGGTTATAGGAAAATTCTACCAGTGGTAAATATTGATCCCACATACCCTGAAAGTCAAGTGAGCAAGATCTCAACATGTATTCTAAGGTCTGAATAGTCCGTTCTGATTGTCCATCTGTCTGAGGGTGGTAAGCAGTGCTCAAATGAATTTCAGTATCTAGGGATTTCTGAAGACTTTTCCAAAATCATGAAGTAAAACGGGGATCACGATCAGAAACAATTGATAAGGGTACTCCATGAAGTCTCACAACTTCATTAATATATAGTCTTGCTAGACGTTCCAGGGGTAGATCTTCACTTATAGCAAGAAAATGTTCTGACTTGGTAAGACGATCAACAATAACCCATATTGCATCATTCCTTCTAGGAGTCTTTGGTAGCCCCATGACAAAGTCCATCGTAATATTGTCCCATTTCCACTCCAGTATGGGAAGAGGTTGCATGACTCCTCCAGGCTGTTGCCTTCCAGATTTCACTTGTTGACAAACCATACATCTTGACACAAAATCAGCAATCTCCCTCTTCATGTTGTCCCACCAAAAATGTTCCTTCAAATATCTATACATTTTTGTGCTCCCAGGGTGTATAGAGAAATTGGAACTATGAGCATCATCCAGCAATTCCCTTTTTAGATCAAGTAAATCGGAAACACAAAGTCTCTTCCCGAATTTCAAAATTCCATCTTCATACACAAAGCCTCTCAATCTCCCATCATTCACAGCTTTAATCTTCTTTTGGAATTCTTCATCATCGGTCTGAGAACTATTAATCCTTTCTAGTAAAGATGGTTTGGCAAACATTTGAAAAAGCATTGATGTTTCACCTTCCCTGGTTATTCCCATGTCCATCTTCACTAGATCCATAAAAATTGGATCCCTTTCAATTCTCATCATGTTCAAAACTCCATGGTCTTTTCTGCTCAAAGCATCTTCCACCTTGTTTTCTTTCCCCAGGTGGTAGTGTATCGTGCAATCATAATCCTTGAGTAATTCAATCCATCTCCTTTGCCTCATGTTGAGTTCTTTTTGTGATAAAATATACTTCAAACTCCTGTGATCAGTATAAATCTCACATTTTTCACCATAGAGGTAGTGTCTCCATATCTTCAAAGAAAAGATCACAGTTTCTAACTCAAGATCATGAGTATGATAGTTTTGTTCAAGATTTTTTAACTGTCGTGATGCATAGGCAATAACTCTATCATTCTTCATAAGGACACAACCAAGTCGTTTCTTTGATGCATCACTATAAATAACGAACCCATCATTCCCCGATGGTAGAGTCAATATAGGAGCATTGACTAATCTTATCTTCAGTTCTTCGAAACATTCTTCACACTCTTTTGTCCAAACAAATTCAACCCCTTTACGTGTGAGCTTCGTTAATGGGTTAGCCAATCGGGCAAAATTCTGGACGAAACGTCGATAATGACCTGCCAAACCAATAAAACTACGTACCTCAGTTATACTCGTTGGTGTTGGCCATTCTCGGATTGCCTTGGTCTTAGAAGGATCAACAGAGATTCCATCTTTAGAGACAATATGGCCAAGAAAAGAAATCTCCTGAAGCCAAAATTCACAGTTGCTAAACTTCCCATATAATTCATGCCTCCTCAGAGTCTTCAAGATAATGCGCAAATGATTTTCATGATCTTCGTAGGTTTTGGAGTATACCAAGATATCATCAATAAATACCACCACAAATTCATCGAGATACTCCTTGAAAACTCTATTCATCAGATCCATGAATACAGAAGGTGCATTAGTCAATCCAAACGACATTACCGTAAACTCGTAATGCCCGTACCTGGTTCGAAATGCTGTCTTCGGAATGTCTTCATTCTTCACACACAACTGATGGTATCCAAATCGAAGGTCAATCTTTGAAAAGTATTGAGCTCCATGCAGTTGGTCAAATAAATCATCAATACGAGGTGGGGGATACTTGTTCTTTATCGTTATAGCATTGATCTCCCTGTAGTCGATACATAACCTCATAGATCCATCTTTCTTTTTAACAAAAAGAACAGGGGCTCCCCATGGAGAAACACTAGGGAGAATAAAACCATTATTACTCAATTCCTCTAGTTGTTTCTTTAGTTTGACTAATTCTACAGTGGCCATTCTATAAGGGGTCTTCGATATAGGCCTTGATCCAGGAATCAAATCAATGGAAAACTCAACTTCTCGGTCTGGAGGATGTCTAGGTAAATCTTCCGGAAATACATCTACAAATTCTTTCACAATAGGTACATCCTTTATTTGAACATTCCTTTCCTCACTGACAGTTATTTCATTCTCTTCCACCCCAATAATTGAATTAAGTTGAGCTACTGGGGGTGGATCTAAATAAGAATTAGGTGGTGACGATTCTGCTCTAAAAATAAGGTGTTCCTTATCATTATCATCAAGAATCGTAACCTCTTTCTTCTTACAATAAATCTTCGCATCATAGTCCGAAAGCCAGTCCATACCGAAGATTATATCAAACTCAATCATAGGTATGACGATGAGATCAGCAGATAAAGAAAATTTATGTGCTCTAATGGGGACTGATTCACAAAACTTTGTTGCAATGATACTTCCCTTAGGAGTTTTAACTGACAACTCCCTTATTAAATAAAATTGGAAATATCTAATTTTCTTAGCAAACTGGGAAGATATGAAACAATGCGATGATCCAGAATCAAATAATGCATTTTCTAAACTTGAGGAAACCATTAAATTACCTGCCACCACGTCTTTCGGAGCTTCTACCTCAGTAGTAGTGATAGCCTAAGCCTGGCCTTGATCCCTTGGCCTTTTCTGAGGTAAGTTCTCCTGACGCTTAGGACATTCATTTGCATAATTCCCCATCTCCCTGCAATTGTAGCACTGAACTTTGGTAGCTTCCTTCTTCCCCTTGCAATCACGAGCTTGGTGGCCTTTTTAACCACACTTGTAACAGACTCCCATTCCCTTCAAGCAAGTACCAGGGTGTTTCTTCCCGCATTTACCACAGGATGGATATTCAACCTTTCCCTTCTTCCCCTTATTTCCATTCCCAGATTGATCAGCAGGTCTCTTCTTCTCTTGCTTTGCTTTAAAGTCATAAGACTTAGAGAATTCCTTTTCGGTCTTGATATCACATGAGACAATGTCTTCGTACGATGAAAAGGATTGTGAGACTAATGCTCGACGAAGAAATGGTTTTAACCCATCAAAGAAAAGATCAATCTTACTTCTTTGGTTATGTATATAATCACCAGCGTACCTTGATAACCTTGTAAAGTTAGCCTCACACTTTGCGACATTCTCATCCTCCTTCTGTCTTAGACTTAGAAATTGCCTTTCCATATCTGCTCGATGGTCGCGAGGGAAGTATTTTTCTAAAAACAGATCTTTGAACTCCCTCCATTCCATATTTGATACTTCATCATCTTCCTTCATGTTTTGAATCAATGACCACCATTGATCAGCATCTCCAGTGAGGCGGTAAACTGCCATGATAACTTTTTCCCTTTCACTGCTCCCCAAAGCCTGAAATATTTTCTCTAGGGAATTTATCCATTGCTCAGCTACTAAGGGATTTGTACTCCCATTGAACGTTGGTGGTTGTTGCCTCATGAATCGATCTAACCTTGATCCTCCATGCTGCGGATCAGGGTGCTCCATACGGGTAAGGTTATTATTCATAACCTTAGTAAGTTGTCCCAGTATGGTGATTAGCTGATCGGCACCAGTTGCATCACCAGCCCCACTATAATTATCTTGAGCAGGAGGGAAATCCCTACATGGAGTGCGTGCATTGATACAGTTTCCATTTCTTCCACTAGGCACAATTTCTAAACAATGTCATAAACTAGATCAGTTTATGAATCAAAATACATAATCCCATACTTATAAAACACCCAACATAAATTGAACTATTTATGGATATAATCCATAATCATAAAAATGTTTTCTTTGAGGAATTATATACTCATAAACCCTTCATAATGATTTGTAACGAAAATGAGAGTTATCCTAAGCATATCCCCCGGGAGTGTCGTAACCAAGAGTGCAGCAAGGACCGTTGTCGTGCACCAGTTCCCGTTCGAGTCTAGCTCAAAGCGGTGTTTTCAGGTTTTACCCCTAGGTACATCTGTGCCAGAGCTGCCTCTACCTGCTCGTATCCAGACAGGGATGTATTGCTCGGAAAACTCAAAAAATCTCTACAATACCAAAATTCTAGGAAGTTCTTCTATACTAATCCTCAAATTTCATCTTAGGTCTACGTGCTCTAATCAGAGTTTATCTAAATCTAGCTTCCAAGGTTTGTACTAAACTTCCTCTGATACCAACTGTAACGCCCCGACCCCAGTTACCCAGAGTCCGTGCATTAATTACATAACATTGGCATGATCACAAGAAAGATCAAATCTTGAAAGACTGATTGGTTTAGTAGCCTTGGAAACACTAGATATATTCATAAGTTTTACATTACATCATCAAAATAAAAAAGAACTACTACAACAACATATTGTCTCCATAGTCCACACTATTAACCCCTCATAATATCCCTACAAGTCATTCATAATTTACTTCTTCACATCCTGGGAAAATAAAACATAGAAAAGGGGTGAGCTCAAATGCCCAGTAAGGATAACAATATAGCGGAAAGTTTCATAAATAAGAATAAACATTTAAGGCAATGTATAACTAAAACAAAAGCCTTTTAAACTTTAACTCCAACATAGTATGGCATAAATAAAATGAAATTATGCCATTTACTTATTCACATGGGTATTCTACTAATCGAATAATCACATGCAATATCAATAACCACTTTCATAATGATGTAATGCATAATGCCAGACTATCATAACCACATAGCCAAGGCCTCGTGCCAAGACTACAAATAATATTTTGCCAAAGCCTTGTGCCAAGACACTAGTTTGTCTCATGAGACCTACTGATGCATCGAGGATCTATAGCGGGCTCCACCCGTCACATATTAAGTCCAATGCATTCCCATATGAAAAGGTTTAAACATAACATAAACATTCGTATTAAAACTAGCATACGAAATGTCAATACTTTCACCATAAACCATGAATGGTATATAAAAAAAATAGCACATCCACAGTCAAACATATCACAAAACCTTCAATACAATATAAATGTTTTGTATCATATTATATCATCCTCAAATAAGCGTAAAATCCATTAAAGGATGTTGACATAGATGAAATCAAAACTCTTTTTAAAGAAATATCTCTTTCTATTTTGAAATTATTTAAGAGACATATATTTATAAAATAAAACATTTTCTTTTAAAATATTCTTATAAGCTTTTAAGGGAAGCTTTGACGATTTTATAATGGCGGAAAATAACCGCACCCGCCGTATAAGTTAAAAAAAACATTCTTATCTTAATTCTGTCGAAAAGGTTAAAAAGCACCTTGTTTGGAAAACGACGGAAAGATTCCCTTATAAACCTCTTATAAAAAGTAAAAAAAGGGTTTAAATGACTTTAACCCATATTTATTTAAATATTAAAAATGTTTTGAAATACATTTTGAAGAAACATGGATGTGGATGATAACGAGATCCCAGTAGATTATTACGTATAAACAACCTCGGATAATGAAGAGATTGTGAAATAACCCTTACCAATTTGGTAACTTATGAAACGTACAACCCATGAAAGAGGTATCATACAATGAATATGTAAATACACATAAATTAAAGTGTATTACACAAATAATATAGTTATGGGAAGTACATACACCACACAAAAGGCAATGGTGGCAATATGGCATGAATCTCACGGGAATAAGGAGTGAGATGAAAACCCCTTACCTTGTAATTTTCCTTGGTTAGGGTAGGTTAACCTCCTATATAATGGTGAAATAATTGTTATTAAATTATAAAAGAATCATATACATTAATATGATATCATATATGATCTTTTAATTTTGATTTGATAATAATATCTTAGTATTATCGTCATTTCGGGTGATAATCGATTCGTTCTTCTTAAATGTTTGGTTACGTAAGACATGTTTGTAATGGATATATTATATCTTATTAATAATCAGAATGATATTAACATTATTTTTAACCCTAAAATGAGAATAAGACTTGAATGGATACGATGGAGAATGAATCTTATCGCGTTTGTGGAGACGGTAGTCCGTACGTACGCACGAGCGACAATATCATTCTTTTGATATTAAAATAATATATAAATGGATGTTATATCATATATACAGAATAATTAACATGTTATATTTATTATTTACATGAGTTTCACATCATTATTATACCCATCCAAATAATAATATATTGAATAACAATTACACCACGACGTGGAGACGGTAAGCCGTACGTACGCACGTATGGTGACATGTTATTCAAAGGGTGGATAGAATACTGAATATGGTTGTACCATATTTATAATAACATCACAGTATATTTGAGATACTGGAGTTATTATTTTAGAATGGTAAGAAAAAAGAAAGAAGAAGTGGAAGAAGAAAAGAACTTGAAAAGGGGTGGTGAAAACATTACCTCTTCTTCGGGTTATTCCTTTTGATTTGATCAAAAGGGCTCCTTAGGTTGGCTTTCTGATCAAACTAAGGACTCTAGGTTGTAGTGATGGAAGTTGGGAGAGTATTTGGGCAAATTTTGGCCGAGCCAAGTGGCTTGAGAGGTGTGAGGAATGAGTAGAAGTGGTCTCCTTTTATCAGGGAGAGGAGGGGCTCTTTAGAAAAGAGTGAAAGTATTAATTTATAATATAATTATATTCGGTTTATAATGGTCCAAAAATCATTGAGGTCGAAGATAAGATGACTCATATTCTAAATAACATCAACCAATAATAATTGGACAGGTTTTAGATAATATTTTAATCATTATAATCTTATTTATTTAAATGATTTATTAATGAGGTAAAAATTGCATCATTATTGTGTCATTAATAATTTAAATTATTTGATGTCTAAAAATTATAAATAAAATATCATTATGTAGGAAATCGTTTTAGCTTTCTAATTAATATTTATAATCGAAAATCCAACATGTATAACCCTATGTAAAAATTGTTCTTCTAAAAGATGTAAGCTTATGCCATTTTTATTTTTATTTTTATTTTAACTTTATTAATATAATGTGTCCCTACCACATACAAGTGGCTCCAAGGGGTCCCCAAATCGACCCAAGGATGCCCATGGTCGGGTATGTGTCCACCAATAAGGTTAGGACACATTTTAGGGTAATTTTGTATTATTATAATATTATTTTTTAACCCTTATTTACCGGATTTACCCTTTAACCATGGTAAATAAAATATTTACCGCAGTAATTATTCAAAATGTGTAAAAATAAAAGTTACCTATTTACATAATTTGGACATCCTGATTTCAAATATGTAATCCATTTTTCCAAATTCAAAACACAGAAGTGGCAGAAATTAATTTAAAATTAATTCCCGTTGTTAAAATAAAAAGCGTGTTTTTAAGAGATAATAACTATCAAAAGATTGACACTTGTTTATGTCTGGTTTAATTGTGAAATTATGTCCAATTACAAAAATTAAATTAAATGGTAAAAATATATTCTAAATATACTTTAAAACCACTCAAATTCATAATTTATCAATATTAATTATTTTGATTAAAAAAGTTGATTTTAATTAAAATTTAGTAATTTTAACTATTCATCAAAATATAAAAGTTATCTAAAAAGTACCAAAATTTCACCCTAGGATAATTTCAATATTACGAATCCAAAAATGAAGTCCATTTTGAAATATAAAATATATATGATTTCAAAAAGTAGGTATTACTATTCACAACGGCTAGTTTAATTAGTTGTGGTGTGTGTTAGAACTCGAGGTTGCGTACAACACACGCTATCACATTATTCGAAGGGAAACGTACCATGGAAGCTTGGGGTGTTACACTGTGTGCAATTGGGATAGCGATGATGGGATCTACCAATGGCTAGTCTTCATTCTGACATCTGGTGATGGTGTTCCATTTTAGGTTTTTTGAGGTCTTTCTTGGTTTGGAATGCGGCGACGTTTGTGAGGCAGTGATAGTTTTGATTTTTTGATTTGTGATTTATCTGAGGTTTTGATGTTTTTTTCTATGATTTTGTTCAGTGAGATGCCGATCTAGTTTTGGGTCATTCGTTTCTGGTTTTGGTGGGGTCTGTTTGATATCTCGACGGCGTGGTAAATTTTACCGAGGGCAGTTCTTCTATGATGGGGGTTTGATGAAGTGGGTGAAGGTTTTTTTGGTATGATGCTTTCACGATGTGGCATGTGAGGGGTGATGTCTGTCGATGGTGTTGAAAGTGATGATGATCTGGTTTGATGGTGGGGGAGTGGCTTGAGGAGCCTCACGTTTCAAGAATCCATGTCCCGAGGCGTACCAACGTGGATGTGATGCTGATTTTCAATTTTGAATCATGTGGAATTATTTTTTAATTTTGTGATCTGGTAAATTGGTGTATGTCATGGTTCCGTCTCACCCATAAAGTGAATTTTGAAAATCAAATAAAAATATAATTTTCAGTAACTACACCACGACGTGGATATGGTAATCCGTACCTACGCATGTATGATGACTTTGTCATTTATAGGATGGATAGAATAATGAATATGGTTGTAACATTTTTATAAAAACTTCACAGTATATATAATATACTGGATTTATTATTTTAGAATGGAAACAAAAAGTAAAGAGGAAGTTTAAGTAGAAAAGATCTTGAAAGAGGTGATGAAATATTTACCTCTTCCTCGTGTTCTTCCTTTTTATTTGATCAAAAAGTCTACCTAGTTAGGCTTTCTGACTAAAGGATGGACTCTAAAATGAAGGGAGTAGATTTTAGAGGTTATTTGGGCTGGGTTTGTTTGATCCAAATGGATTTGAAGGTGTGAATTTGAGAGAATGGGAAGTGACCTTTTATAAGAGGGGTGATGGGCACCTTAGGAAAAATTGAAATATTATTTTATAATGAAATAATTTTCGGTTTCTAATGACTTAAAAATAATTTACTTCAAAGATAAGGTGGGGATGGGTCAAAAACCACTAAACCAATAGGTTTTAGATAGGTTTTGGTCACTAAATCAACATTATCTTTTAGATGTAACTCTTATTTAAATAGTTTGACATTTACCATGTCTCTTTTTATTTTCATATTATATGGTTAATAAACTTACTATAAACTTTCTAGAGAACCTAAAGTGGTTAATTAATGAGATATATAATATTATTTAAGCCCTTTTCCCCAACATTATATTTTTAGTAATAGAATATCAATTAATAATATAATATTTGTTTTAAAAACTCTTTTATGTAAATTTTAACAATATTTGGTATTTCGTTTTTGTTAAATTCATAACAACATTAGTACTCCAAAAAAATTTATTTAGTCAACCCTAACATGTAATATTAAGCTAGAAAATTAGAGTAATTCATTAAAAGTATCAAATTATATTTATTTGGATATTTATAATATCAATTATTTTAATCATTCATTATAAGATAATTACTGCATCATCATTGTGTCATAAATAAATTTAATTTTTTAATGTCTAAAAATTATAAATAAAATAAAATTATGTAGGAAATATTTTTATATATATAATGAATAATTGTAGTTGAATTTATCTTATGTATAACCCTATATTAAAAATGGTTTAGTTATTAAACATTGAATTTAACACATTTAACTGATCTTTAAATAAAATAATAATAAATGTCCTAGTCTAATTCAAGTGGACCAAAAAGGATCATATTTTAATCCTAAAGTTTTTTAGGTCGAATTATACTTATCCAATAGAATTAGGACATGTGTTAAAGTAATTATGATATCATTTTTACCATTAATTACACTATTAACTTTTAACCGTGGTAAATAAAAGTCAAAAGTTACTATTTCCTAAAAATTATTTTCATCTTATTGAACCAAATTTCACTTACTAATGTCAACCATGTCTCTCAGATTTTTAAAATTCAAATCTCAAAAGCAGTAAAATTATGTTTTATAAAAATTTGAAAATGCTCTTAGGAGGTGGGTAAAAGACGGTAAAAAGTTCAATAAAATTTATATATATATATAAAAATATTATAAAATGACTCCAATGAATTAAATGGAACTTATATAGGTATTATGTTTCTATTTTGACCTAAAATAAATTTAAACAAAATAAATAAATATTTAAATAAAAAGTCGGTTTTAAAAAATAACTCAGTGTTTTTCACTATTCATTAAAAATTGAGAGTATTCAGGAAAATAAAAAATTTACCCAAAGCTAATTTCGATATTCTGAATCTCAAAAATGAAGTCCATTTTGAAAGATAAAATTTATAAAATTTCAAAAAGTGGGTATTAATATTCATAACGGCGAGTTCAATTGGTTGTGGTGTGTTTGAACTCAAATTTGAGTACAACACAAGCTATTGTATTATTCAAAGGGAAACATACCATAGAAGTTTGGGGTGTTACATTCTCCCCTCCTTAAAATAATTTCGTCCTTGAAATTTCTGGAATATTACTACATAAAAATATTTGGGAGGTTCTTCATCATAAGTTCCTCGGGTTCCTATGTTTCCTCTTATATCTTATGGTATCTCCCTAGAACTTTTACCAGATGATCTGTCTGGTTTCATAGCACTTGTTCTCTGGTATTAAGAATTTTGACAGACTCTTCACAATAAGACATATCAGGTTCTAGTTCAATTTCTTCATAGGTGAGTACATGTGTTGGGTCAGGCATGTATTTTCTCAACAGTGATACATGGAACACATCGTGATCTTTGGAGAGACTTGGAGGCATTTCCAAACTGTAAACTACATTACCAATTCGTTCTAGATCTTCAAAAGGTATGATATACATAGGAATCAATTTACCCTTCTTACCGAATCGTATAACTCCCTTCCATGGAGATACCTTCAAGAAAACCTTATCTTTTACCTGAAATTCCAATTCCTTCCTTCGGTTATCCGCATAGCTCTTCTGCCTACTTTGTGATGCATTGATGTGGGCTTGGATAACCTTCACATTTTTGACCATTTCCTCAACAAGTTCTGGGCCTATGAGTTCTCTTTCACCAACATCATCCCAACAAGTTGGTGTGCGATATCTCTTTCCATATAACGCTTCATATGGTTCTATTTGAGTACATGAATGGAAGCTATTGTTATAGGAAAATTCTACCAGAGGTAAATATTTATCCCACATACCTTTAAAGTCATGTGAGAAAGATCTCAACATTTCTTCTATGGTTTGAATAGTCCATTCTGATTGTCCATCGGTTTGAGGGTGGTAGTCATTACTCCAACGAAGTTCAGTATCCAGGGCCTTCTAAAGTCTTTTTCAGAATCTTGATGTAAAACAGGGATCACAATCAGAAACAATCGATATGGGTTCTACAAGAAGTATTATAACATCATTAATATATAGTCTTTCTAAATGTTCAAGTGGTAAATCTTCTCTTATAGCACGAAAGTGTGGTTACTTGGTAAGATTATCAACAATGACCCATATTTCATCATTCCTTCTAGGTGTATTTGGTAGCCCCATGACAAAGTCCATCGTAATATTATCCCATTCCCACTCAGGTATGGGAAGAGGTTGCATGACTCCTCGAGGCTGTTGTCTTCCAGCATTCACTTGTTGAAAAACCATACACCTCGAAACAAAATCAATAATCTCTTTATTCATGTTGTCCCAACAAAAATGATCTTTCAAATATCTATACATCTTGGTGCTACTAGGGTTTATAGTGAAATTGGAGCTACGAGCATCATCTAAAAATCCTTTTTTTAGATAAGGTATATCGGGAACCCAAATTATCTTCCCAAATTTCAAAATTCCATTTTCATATATGAAGTCAAAAAATCTCCCATCGTTCACAGCTTTAATTTTCTTTTGAAACTCCTCATCATTAGCATGAGAACATTTTATCAACTCTAGTAAAGATGGTTTGGAAACCATTTGAAAAATATTGATGTTTCAACATCCATGATTATTCCCATATCCATTTTCTCTAGATCCATAAAAATAGTATCCCTTTCAACTCTCATCTTGTTCAAAACTCTATGATCCTTTCTGTTCAAAGCATCTACCACCTTATTTTCATTCCCCGTGTCTTACTGTATTGTGCAATCACAATCCTTGAGTAGTTGAATCCGTCTCCTTTGCCTCATGTTGAGTTCTTTTTGTGAGAAAATATACAACAAATGCTTATGATCGTTATATATCTCACATTTTCACTATAGAGATAATGTCTCCATATATTCAATGAAAAGATTACTACTACTAACTCAAGATCATGAGCATGATAGTTTTTCTCATGAATATTTAGCTGTCGTGATGCATAGGCAATAACTCTATAATTTTTCATAAGGACACTACCAATAACTTTCTTTGAAGCATCACTATAAATAATAAACCCATCTTTCCCTGATGGTAGATTCAAGATATAATAATTGATTAATATTCTCTTATGACCTTAAAAACATTCTTCACACTATTTTGTCCAAAAAAATTTAACCCCTTTACGTGTGATCTTGGTTAATGGGTTAGCCAACTGGGAAAAATTCTGGACGAAACGTCGATAATAAACTACTAAACCAATAAAACTGCATACCTCATTTATACTCTTCGGTGCTGGAAATTCTTGGATTTCCTTGGTCTTTGAAGGATCAATAGTGATTCCATCCTTAGATTCAATATGTCAAAGAAAAGTAATCTCTTGAATCCAGAATTCATACTTGTTAAGTTTCCCATATAATTCTCTACTTCTATGAGTCCTTAGGATAATGCACAAGTGACTTTAATGATCTTCATAGATTTTTTAGTATACCAAAATATAATCAATAAATACCATTACAAAGTCATCAAGATATTCCTTGAAAACTATATTCATTAGACCCATGAAGACAGAGGGTGCATTAGTCAATCCAAAAGGCATTACTATAAACTCATAATGCCTGTACCTGGTTCGAAATGCTTTTTTCGGAATGTCTTCCTTCTTCACACACAACTAATGATATCCAGATCGAAGGTCAATATTTAAAAAATATTGATCTCTAGGAAGTTGGTTGAATAAATCATTAATTTGATGTAGGGGATACTTGTTCATTATTGTTATATCATTTATCACCCTATAGTCAATGCACAACCTCATAGATCCATCTTTCTTCTTAACAAATAGAATAGGGGATCTCCATGGAGAAACACTAGGGAAAATAAATCCCTTATTACTCATTTCCTCTAGTTGTTTCTTTAGTTCCACTAATTCCATAGTGGCTATTCTATAAGGCGTCTTTTATATGCGCCTTGAACTAGGAATTAAATCAATGGAAAACTCAATTTCTCGTTATGGAGAATGTCTAAGTAAATCTTCTGGAAGCACATCAACATATTCTTGCACAATAGGTACATCCTCTATTTGAACTTTCCATTCCTCACTCGTAGTTATTTCATTTTATTCATCCCCAATAATTGAATTTAGTTGAGCTACCTGGGGTGGTTCTAGATAAGAATTAGGTGGTGACATTTCTACTCTAAAGATAAGGTATTATTTATCATCATCGAGAATTGTAACCTCCTTCTTATTACAATAAATTTTTGCATCATGGTCAAAAATCCAATCCATACCAAGGATTATATCAAATTCAATAATGGGTACGACGATGAGATCAGAAGATAAGGAACATTTATATTCCCTAATGGGAACTGATTGACAAAACATTGTTGCAATGATACTTCCCTGAGGAGTTTTGACTAACAACTCCCTTATTAAATCAAATTGGAAATATCTCATTTTCTAAGAAAATTTGAAAGATAAGAAAAAATTAAATGATCCAATATCAAATAATGATTTTGATAAACTTGAGGAAACCATTAAATTACCTGCTACCATATCTTTCGGAGCTTCAACCTCAGTAGTAGTGACAACACAAGCTTGGCCCTGATCCTTTGGCCTTTTATGAGGTAAGCTACCTTGGTGCTTAAGAAATTAATTTGTATAATTCCCCCATTCTCTACAATTGTTGCATTCAACATTGAAAACCTCATTCTTCCTCTTACAATCACGAGCTTGGTGGCCTTTTTGACCACATTTGTAACAGACTCCCATTCCCTTCATAAAAGCACCTAGGTGTTTCTTCCCATATTTACTATAGGATAGATATTCAACTTTTCCCTCCTTCCCCTTATTTACATTTCCATAGTGTTCAGAAGATCTATTCTTCTCTTTCTTTGCTTTAAAGTCGTAATACATAGAGAATTCCTTTTCTGTCTTGATAAAACATGAGATAATATCTTCATATGACAAGAAGGACTGTGAGACTAATGCTCAATGTAGAAATGGTTTTAAACTATAAAATAAATGATCAATCTTACTTCGTGGGTTAGGTATATAATTTGTAGCATGCCTTTATATCCCTATAATGTTAGCCTCGTATTTTGTGACATTATCATCCTCCTTTTATCTCAGACTAAAAAATTGTCTTTCCATATCTGCTCGATGGTCCCGAGGAAAATATTCTTCTAATAAAATCTTTTTAAACTCCATCTATTCCATATTTGATACTTCATCATCTTCCATTGTGTTTTGAATCAATTACCACCATTGATCTGATTCTACTATGAGGTGATAAACTGTCTTGAAAACCTTTTCCCTTTCGCTACTCCCCAAAGATTGAAATATTTTCTCTGAGGAAGTTATCCATTGCTCGGATACAAATGGATTTGTAGTCCCATAGAATGTTGGTGGTTTTTGCCTCATGAATCTATCAAACATTGATCATCCACAATGTGGATCAGGGTGCTCCATACGAGTAAGGTTATTATTCATAAACTAAGTGTGTTGTCCCATTATGTTGATAAGATGATTAGAACCAGTTGCTTCTGTAACACCCCAAGCTTCTACGGTACGTTTCCCTTCGAATAATGCGATAGCGTGTGTTGTACGCAACCTCGAGTTCTAACACACACCACAACTAATTAAACTAGCCGTTGTAAATAGTGATACCTACTTTTTGAAATCATTTATATTTTATATTTCAAAATGGACTTCATTTTTGGATTTGGAATATCGAAATTATCCTAGGGTGAAATTTTGGTACTTTTCGGATAACTTTTATATTTTGATGAATAGTGAAAATTACTAAATTTTAATTAAAAACAACTTTTTTAATCAAAATAAGTAATAGTGATAAATTATGAATTTGAGTGGTTTTAAAGTATATTTAGAATATATTTTTACCATTTAATATAATTTTGGTCATTGGACATAATTTTACAATTAAACCGAACATAAACAAGTGTCAATCTTTTGGTAGTTATTATCTCTTAAAAACACGCTTTTTGTTTTGACAGCGGGAATTAATTTTAAATTAATTTCTGCCACTTCTGTGTTTTGAATTTAGAAAAATGGATTCCATATTTGGAATCAGGATGTTCAAATTGTGTAAATAGGTAACTTTTATTTTTAGACATTTTGAATAATTACTGCGGTAAATATTTTATTTACCATGGTTAAGGGTAAATCCGGTAAATAAGGGTTAAAAAAATAATATTATAATAATACTAAATTACCCTAAAACGTGTCTTAACCCTATTGGTTGATACATAGTCGACCATGGGCATCTTGGGGTCTATTTTGGGACCCCATGGATCCACTTGTAAGTGATAATGACACTTTATTTTAATTAAGTCAAAATGAATACAAAAATGACACAAGCATATATCTTTTATAACAACAATTTTTACATAGGGTTATACATGTTGGATTTTCGATTATAAATATTCATTAGAAAGATAAAAAGATTTCCTACATAATGATATTTTATTTATAATTTTTAGACATTAAATAAGTTATTTTATTTATGACACAATGATGATGAAGTAATTACTATAATAGTGAAACATTAAAATAATTGATATTATAAATCCCCAAATAAATATAATATGAAACTTTTAATGAATTAAACTAATTTTCTATGCTAATATGATATATTAGGATTGATTTAATGGACTTTGTTCGAAGTAATCAATCTGTTATGAGTTTCACAAAAATCAACTATTGAATAGTGTCAAAATTGACATAAAAGAGTTCTTAAAACAAATATTATATTATTAATTGATATTAAATTCATAAAAATCTAAGGTTCAGCCAAGAGACTTATATTATGATAGGTTAATCATTAATGGACCACTTGGGGGTCGCTTGGATGTATATAGTATGTTTATTAACCATAATATATAAAATACAAAGAGACATTGTAAAAGTGAAACTAATTAACTTAGAGTTAATACTTAAAGATAAGGTTAATATAAGTACCCAAACCTGTCTAAATTATATTGGATGAGTTGTTTTCGACCTATCCCCACCTCATCCTTTGAATAGTCAACTTTGGAGCCTTTATAAACCGAATATGAATTTATTATAAATTAATATTTCTAGCTTTTCCAAAGGTGCCCCTCACCCCTCTTATAAAAGGGCACTCCTCCTTCTCATTTCTTCACACCTTAAAAGCCTTTTGGTTCGGCCAAACTCTACCCAAATAATCTCCCAACATCCCTCACTACAACCTAGAGGCCTTAGTTTGATCAGAAAGCCAACCTAAGGAGCCCTTTTTATCAAATCAAAAGGAAGAACCCGAAGAAGAGGTAATGATTTCACCACCCTTTTCTAAGTTCATTTCTTCTTCCACTTCTTCTTCCTTTCTTCTTACCATTCTAAAATAATAACTCCAGTATCTCACATATACTGTGATGTTATTATAAGTATGGTACAACCATATTCAGTATTCTATCCACCCTTTGAATAACATGTCACCATACGTGCGTACGTACAGCTTACCGTCTCCACGTCGTGGTGTAATTGTTATTCAATATAATATTATTTGGATGGGTATAATAATGATGTGTAACTCATGTAAATAATAAATATAACATGTTAATGATTCTGTATATATGATATACCATTCATTTATATATTATTTTAATATCAAAAGAATGATATTGTCGCTCGTGCGTACGTACGGACTACCGTCTCCACGAACGCGATGAGATTCATTCTCCATCGTATCCATTCAAGTATAATTATCATTTTATGATTTAAAAATGATGTTTAAGGACTTGATATCATTCTGGATATGAATAAGATACAACAAACATGGCTTATGTAACAAAACATATAAAAGAAAATGAGTAAGTTAACACCCGAAACGATGATAATTCTAAGATATTATTAATAAATCAATGTTAAAAGATCATATATGATATCATATTAATATATATGATTCTTGTATAACTTAATAACAATTATTTCACCATTATACAGGAGGTTAACCTACCCCAACCAAGGAAATGTACAAGGTAAGGGTTATTTCACAATCTCTTCATTATCCGATGTTGTATTATACGTAATAATCTACTGGGATCTATTTATCATCCACATCCATGTTTCTTCGAAATGTATTTCAAAACATTTTTACTATTTACAAGAATATGGGTTAAAGTCATTTATACCCTTGTTTGACTTTTTATAAGAGGTTTATAAAGGAATCTTTCCATCGTTTTCAAAACAAGGTCCTTTTTAACCTTTTCGACAGAATTGAGGTAAGAATGTTTTTTTTAACTTATACGGCGGGTGCGGTTATTTTCCGCCGTTATAAAATCGTCGAAGCTTTCCATACAAGCTTATAAGAATATTTTCAAAGAAAATGTTTTATTTTATATGGATCTTAAATGATTTCAAAATAAAAGGAGATACTTCTTTAAAAATAATTTTGATTTCATCTATGTCAACATCCTTTGATGGATTTTAAGATTATTTGAAGTTGATTTATTATGATACAAAACTTCTATATTGTATTGAAGGTTTTGTGATATGTTTGACTGTGGATGTGCTATTTTTATACCATTCATAGTTTATGGTGAAATTATTGACATTTCGTATGCTAGTTTTAATACGAATGTTTATGTTATGTTTAAACCTTTTCATATGGGAATGCATTGGACTTAATAAGTGACGGGTGGAGCCCGCTATAGCTCCTCGATGCATCGGTAGGTCTCATGAGACAAACTAGTGTCTTGGCACAAGGCCTTGACAAAATCTTATTTGTAGTCTTGGCACGAGGCCTTGGCTATGTGGTTATGATAGTCTGGCATTATGCATTCCAACATTATGAAAGTGGTTATTGATATTGCATGTGATTATTCGATTAGTAGAATATCCATGTGAATAAGTAAATGGCATTATTTCATTTTACTTTTTCCATACTATGTTGAAGTTCAATTTTAAAAGGCTTTTGTTTTAGTAATTCATTGCCTTAAATGTTTATGATTATTTTGAATGTTCCGCTATATTGTTATCCTTACTGGGCATTTGAGCTCACCCCTTTTCTATGTTTTATTTTTCCCAGGTAGTGAAGAAGTAAATTATGAATGACTTGCAGGGATATTATGAGGGGTTAATAGTGTGGATATGAAGACTTTGTTGTTGTAGTAGTTTTTCACTTTGAAATGTAATGTAAAACTTTATGATTATATCTAGTGTTTCCAAGGCTACTAAACCAATCGGTATTTCGGGATTTGATCTTTCTTGTGATCATGCCAATGTTATATAATAATGCACCGACTCTGGGTAGCTGGGGTCGGGGCGTTACAGTTGGTATCAGAGGAAGTTTAGTATAAACCTTGGAAACTAGATTTAGATAAACTCTGATTAGAGCACGTAGACTTAAGATGAACTTTGAGGATTAGTATAGAAGAACTTCCTAGAATTTTGGTATTGTAGAGATTTTGTGAGTTTTCCGAGCAATACATCCCTGTCTGGATACGAGCAGGTAGAGGCGGCTCTGGCACAGATGTACCTAGGGGTAAAACCCGAAAACACCGCTTTGAGCTAGACTCGAACGGGAACTGGTGCACGACAACGGGCCTTGCTGCACTCTTGGTTACGACACTCCCGAGGGATATGCTTAGGATAACTCTCATTTTCTTTACAAATCATTATGAAGGGTTTATGAGTATATACTTCCTCAAAGAAAACATTTTTATGATTATGGATTATATCCATAAATAGTTCAATTTATGTTAAGTGTTTTATAAGTATGGGATTATGTATTTTGATTCATAAACTGATCTAGTTTATGCCATTGTTTAGAAATGGCACCTAGTGGAAGAAATGGAAACCGTATCAATGCACGCACTCCATGTAGGGATTTCCCTCCTGCTCAAGATAATTATAGTGGGGCTGGTGATGCAACTGGTGCTGATCAGCTAATCACCGTACTGGGACAACTTACTCAGGTTATGAATAATAACCTTACCCGTATGGAGCACCCTGATCCGCAGAGTGGAGGATCAATGTTAGATCGATTCATGAGACAACAACCACCAACGTTCAATGGGAGTACAAATCCCTTAGTAGCTGAGCAATGGATATTTTCCCTAGAGAAAATATTTCAGGCTTTGGGGAGTAGTGAAAGGGAAAAAGTTACCATGGCAGTTTACCGCCTCACTGGAGATGCTGATCAATGGTGGTCATTGATTCAAAACATGAAGGAAGATGATGAAGTATCAAACATGGAATGGAGGGAGTTCAAAGATCTGTTTTTAGAAAAATACTTTCCTCGCGACCATCGAGCAGATATGGAAAGGCAATTTCTGAGTCTGAGACAAAAGGAGGATGATAATGTCACAAAGTATGAGGCTAACTTTACAAGGTTAGCGAGGTATGCTGGAGATTATATTCGCAACCCAAGAAGTAAGATTGATCGTTTCTTTGATGGGTTAAAACCATTTCTCCGTCGAGCATTAGTCTCACAATCCTTTTCATCGTACGAAGACATTGTCTCATGTGCTATCAAGACCGAAAAGGAATTCTCTAAGTCTTATGACTTTAAAGAAAAGCAAGAGAAGAAGAGACCTGCTGATCAATCTGGGAATGGAAATAAGGGGAAGAAGGGAAAGGTTGAATATCCATCTTGTGGTAAGTGCGGGAAGAAACACCCCGGTGCTTGCCTGAAGGGAATGGGAGTCTGTTACAAGTGTGGTGAAAAAGGCCACCAAGCTCATGATTGCAAGGGGAAGAAGGAAGCTACCAACGTTCAGTGCTACAATTGCAGGGAGATGGGGCATTATGCAAATGCATGTCCTAAGCGTCAGGAGAACTTACCTCAGAAAAGGCCAAGGGATCAAGGCCAGGCTTATGCTATCACTACTGCTGAGGTAGAAGCTCCGAAAGACGTGGTGGCGGGTAATTTAATGGTTTCCTCAAGTTTAGCAAATGCATTATTTGATTCTGGATCATCGCATTGTTTCATATCTTCCCAGTTTTCTAAGAAAATTAGATATTTCCAATTTGATTTAATAAGGGAGTTGTCAGTTAAAACTCCTAAGGGAAGTATCGTTGCAACAAAGTTTTGTGAATCAGTCCCCATTAGAGCACATAAATTTTCTTTATCTGCTGATTTCATCGTCATACCTATGATTGAGTTTGATATAATCCTCGGTATGGACTGGCTTTTGGACTATGATGCGAAGATTTATTGTAAGAAGAAAGAGGTTACGATTCTTGATGATAATGATAAGGAGCACCTTATTTTTAGAGCAGAATCATCACCACCTAATTCTTATTTAGATCCACCCCCAGTAGCTCAACTTAATTCAATTATTGGGGAGGAAGAGAATGAAATAACTGTTGGTGAGGAAAGGAATGTTCAAATAGTGGATGTACCTGTTGTGAAAGAATTTGTAGATGTATTTCCGGAAGATTTACCTGGACATCCTCCAGAACGAGAAGTTGAGTTTTCTATTGATTTGATTCCTGGATCAAGGCCTATATCGAAGACCCCTTATAGAATGGCCACTGTAGAGTTAGTCGAACTAAAGAAACAACTAGAGGAATTGAGTAATAAGGGATTTATTCGCCCTAGTGTTTTCCATGGGGAGCCCCTGTTCTTTTTGTTAAAAAGAAAGATGGATCTATGAGGTTATGTATCGACTACAGGGAGATCAATGCTATAACGATAAAGAACAAGTATCCCCTACCTCGTATTGATGATTTATTTGACCAACTGCATGGAGCTCAATACTTTTCAAAGATTGACCTTCGATCTGGATACCATCAGTTGTGTGTGAAGAAGGAAGACATTCCGAAAACAGCATTTCGAACCAGGTACGGGCATTACGAGTTTACTGTAATGCCGTTTGGATTGACTAATGCACCCTCGGTATTCATGGATCTAATGAATAGAGTTTTGAAGGAGTATCTTGATGAATTTGTGGTGGTATTTATTGATGATATCTTGGTATACTCCAAAACCTACGAAGATCATGAAAATCACTTGCGCATTATCTTGAAGACTCTGAGGAGGCATGAATTATATGGGAAGTTTAGCAAGTGTGAATTCTGGCTTCAGGAGATTTCTTTTCTTGGCCATATTGTCTCAAAAGATGGAATCTCTGTTGATCCTTCTAAGACCAAGGAAATCCAAGAATGGCCAGCACCTACGAGTATAACTGAGGTACGCAGTTTTATTGGTCTGGCAGGTTATTATCGACGTTTCGTCCAGAATTTTGCCCGATTGGCTAACCCATTAACGAAGCTCACACGTAAAGGGGTTAAATTTGTTTGGACAAAAGAGTGTGAAGAATGTTTCGAAGAACTGAAGAGAAGATTAGTCAATGCTCCTATATTGACTCTACCATCGGGGAATGGTGGGTTCGTTATTTATAGTGATGCATCGAAGAAAGGACTTGGCTGTGTCCTTATGCAGAATGATAGAGTTATTGCCTATGCATCACGACAGTTGAAAATTCATGAACAAAACTATCCTGCTCATGATCTTGAGTTAGCTGTTGTGATCTTTGCTTTGAAGATATGGAGGCACTACCTCTATGGTGAAAAATGTGAGATTTATACTGATCACAAGAGTTTGAAGTATATTTTCTCACAAAAAGAACTCAACATGAGGCAAAGGAGATGGCTTGAATTACTCAAGGATTATGATTGTACGATACACTACCACCCAGGGAAGGCAAACAAGGTGGCAGATGCTTTGAGTAGAAAAGACCATGGAGTTTTGAACAATATGAGAATTGAAAGGGATCCAATTTTTATGGATCTAGTGAAGATGGACATGGGAATAACCAGGGAAGGTGAAACATCAATGCTTTTTCAAATGGTTTCCAAACCATCTTTACTAGAAAGGATTAAGAGTTCTCAGACTGATGATGAAGAATTCCAAAAGAAGATTAAAGCTGTGAATGATGGGAGATCGAGAGACTTTGCATATGAAGGTGGAATTTTGAAATTCGGGAAGAGACTTTGTGTTCCCAATATACCTAATCTAAAAAGGGAATTGCTGGATGATGCTCATAGTTCCAATTTCTCTATACACCCTGGGAGCACCAAAATGTATAGAGATTTGAAGGAACATTTTTGGTGGGACAACATGAAGAGGGAGATTGCTGATTTTGTGTCAAGATGTATGGTTTGTCAACAAGTGAAAGCTGGAAGGCAACAGCCTGGAGGAGTCATGCAACCTCTTCCCATACCGGAGTGGAAATGGGACAATATTACGATGGACTTTGTCATGGGGCTACCAAAGACTCCTAGAAGGAACGATGAAATATGGGTTATTGTTGATCGTCTTACCAAGTCAGCACATTTTCTTGCTATAAGAGAAGATCTACCCCTGGAACGTCTAGCAAGACTATACATTAATGAAGTTGTGAGACTTCATGGAGTACCCTTATCAATTGTTTCTGATCGTGATCCCCGTTTTACTTCAAGATTTTGGAAAAGTCTTCAGAAATCCCTGGATACTGAACTTCATTTGAGCACTGCTTACCACCCTCAGACAGACGGACAATCAGAACGGACTATTCAGACCTTAGAAGACATATTGAGATCTTGCTCACTTGATTTTCAGGGTATGTGGGATCAATATTTACCACTAGTAGAATTTTCCTATAACAATAGCTTCCATTCGAGTATTCAGATGGCACCATATGAAGCGTTATACGGAAAGAGATGTCGTACACCAACCTGTTGGGATGACGTTGGTGAAAGAAAACTTGTAGGCCTAGAACTGGTGGAGGAAACGGTGGAAAAGGTGAAGGTAATCCAAAATCACATTAAAGCAGCTCAAAGTAGGCAGAAGAGCTATGCCGATAATCGAAGGAAGGATTTGGAATTTCAAGTCGGTGATCATGTTTTCCTGAAGGTATCTCCGTGGAAGGGAGTCATACGTTTTGGTAAGAAAGGTAAATTGAGTCCCAGGTACATCGGACCTTTCGAAATTCTAGAACGAATTGGGGCTGTAGCTTACCGATTGGCAATGCCGCCAAGTCTCTCCAAAGTTCACGATGTGTTCCACGTATCTCTGTTGAGGAAATACATGCCTGACCCAACGCATGTACTCACCTATGAGGAATTAGAACTGGAACCTGATCTTTCCTATTGTGAAGAGCCCGTCAGGATTCTTGATACAAGAGAACAAGTACTGAGAAACCGGACGACGCGTCTGGTAAAAGTTTTGTGGAGAAATCATAAGATGGAAGAGGCAACGTGGGTACCCGAGGAACTTATGATGAAGAACCACCCGAGTATTTTTATGCAGTAATACCCTAGAAATTGCGAGGACGCAATTATTTGAAGGAGGGGAGAATGTAACACCCCAAGCTTCTACAGTACGTTTCCCTTCGAATAATGCGATAGCTTGTGTTGTACGCAACCTTGAGTTCTAACACACACCACAACTAATTAAACTAGCCGTTGTAAATAGTGATACCTACTTTTTGAAATCATATATATTTTATATTTCAAAATGGACTTCATTTTTGGATTCAGAATATCGAAATTATCCTAGGGTGAAATTTTGGTACTTTTCGGATAACTTTTATATTTTGATGAATAGTGAAAATTACTAAATTTTAATTAAAAACAACTTTTTTAATCAAAATAAGTAATAGTGATAAATTATGAATTTGAGTGGTTTTAAAGTATATTTAGAATATATTTTTACCATTTAATATAATGTTGGTCATTGGACATAATTTTACAATTAAACCGAACATAAACAAGTGTCAATCTTTTGGTAGTTATTATCTCTTAAAAACACGCTTTTTGTTTTGACAACGGGAATTAATTTTAAATTAATTTCTGCCACTTCTGTGTTTTGAATTTAGAAAAATGGATTCCATATTTGGAATCAGGATGTTCAAATTGTGTAAATAGGTAACTTTTATTTTTAGACATTTTGAATAATTACTGCGGTAAATATTTTATTTACCATGGTTAAGGGTAAATCCGGTAAATAAGGGTTAAAAAAATAATATTATAATAATACTAAATTACCCTAAAACCTGTCTTAACCCTATTGGTTGATACATAGTCGACCATGGTCATATTTGGGTCTATTTTGGGACCCCATGGATCCACTTGTAAGTGATAATGACACTTTATTTTAATTAAGTCAAAATGAATACAAACATGACACAAGCATATATCTTTTAGAACAACAATTTTTACATAGGGTTATACATGTTGGATTTTCTATTATAAATATTCATTAGAAAGATAAAAAGATTTCCTACATAATTATAGTTTATTTATAATTTTTAGACATTAAATAAGTTATTTTATTTATGACACAATGATGATGCAGTAATTACTATAATAGTGAAAAATTAAAATAATTGATATTATAAATACCCAAATAAATATAATATGAAACTTTTAATGAATTAAACTAATTTTATAGTCTAATATGATATATTAGGATTGATTTAATGGACTTTGTTCGAAGTAATCAATCTGTTATGAGTTTCACAAAAATCAACTATTGAATAGTGTCAAAATTGACATAAAAGAGTTCTTAAAACAAATATTATATTATTAATTGCTATTAAATTTCTAAAAATCTAAGGTTCGGCCAAGAGACTTATATTATGATAGGTTAGTCATTAATGGACCACTTGGGGGTCGCTTGGATGTATATAGTAAGTTTATTAACCATAATATATAAAATACAAAGAGACATTGTAAAAGTGAAACTAATTAACTTAGAGTTAATACTTAAAGATAAGGTTAATATAAGTACCCAAACCTGTCTAAATTCTATTGGATGAGTTGTTTTCGACCTATCCCCACCTCATCCTTTGAATAGTCAACTTTGGAGCCTTTAGAAACCGAATATGAATTTATTATAAATTAATATTTCTAGCTTTTCCAAAGGTGCCCCTCACCCCTCTTATAAAAGGGAACTCCTCCTTCTCATTTCTTCACACCTTAAAAGCCTTTTGGTTCGGCCAAACTCTGCCCAAATAATCTCCCAACATCCCTCACTACAACCTAGAGGCCTTAGTTTGATCAGAAAGCCAACCTAAGGAGCCCTTTTTATCAAATCAAAAGGAAGAACCCGAAGAAGAGGTAATGATTTCACCACCCTTTTCTAAGTTCATTTCTTCTTCCACTTCTTCTTCCTTTATTCTTACCATTCTAAAATAATAACTCCAGTATCTCACATATACTGTGATGTTATTATAAGTATGGTACAACCATATTCAGTATTCTATCCACCCTTTGAATAACATGTCACCATACGTGCGTACGTACGGCTTACCGTCTCCACGTCGTGGTGTAATTGTTATTCAATATAATATTATTTGGATGGGTATAATAATGATGTGTAACTCATTTAAATAATAAATATAACATGTTAATGATTCTGTATATATGATATACCATTCATTTATATATTATTTTAATATCAAAAGAATGATATTGTCGCTCGTGCGTACGTACGGACTACCGTCTCCACGAACGCGATGAGATTCATTCTCCATCGTATCCATTCAAGTATAATTATAATTTTATGATTTAAAAATAATGTTTAAGGACTTGATATCATTCTGGATATGAATAAGATACAACAAACATGGCTTATGTAACAAAACATATAAAATAAAATGAGTAAGTTAACACCCGAAACGATGATAATTCTAAGATATTATTAATAAATCAATGTTAAAAGATCATATATGATATCATATTAATATATATGATTCTTGTATAATTTAATAACAATTATTTCACCATTATACAGGAGGTTAACCTACCCCAACCAAGGAAAAGTACAAGGTAAGGGTTATTTCACAATCTCTTCATTATCTGAGGTTGTATTATACGTAATAATCTACTGGGATCTCTTTATCATCCACATCCATGTTTCTTTGAAATGTATTTCAAAACATTTTTACTATTTACAAGAATATGGGTTAAATTCATTTATACCCTTGTTTGACTTTTTATAAGAGGTTTATAAAGGAATCTTTCCATCGTTTTCAAAACAAGGTCCTTTTTAACCTTTTCGACAGAATTGAGGTAAGAATGTTTTTTTTAACTTATACGGCGGGTGCGGTTATTTTCCGCCGTTATAAAATCGTCGAAGCTTTCCATACAAGCTTATAAGAATATTTTCAAAGAAAATGTTTTATTTTATATGGATCTTAAATGATTTCAAAATAAAAGGAGATACTTCTTTAAAAAGAATTTTGATTTCATCTATGTCAACATCCTTTGATGGATTTTAAGATTATTTGAAGTTGATTTATTATGATACAAAACTTCTATATTGTATTGAAGGTTTTGTGATATGTTTGACTGTGGATGTGCTATTTTTATACCATTCATAGTTTATGGTGAAATTATTGACATTTCGTATGCTAGTTTTAATACGAATGTTTATGTTATGTTTAAACCTTTTCATATGGGAATGCATTGGACTTAATAAGTGACGGGTGGAGCCCGCTATAGCTCCTCGATGCATCGGTAGGTCTCATGAGACAAACTAGTGTCTTGGCACAAGGCCCTGACAAAATCTTATTTGTAGTCTTGGCACGAGTCCTTGGCTATGTGGTTATGATAGTCTGGCATTATGCATTCCAACATTATGAAAGTGGTTATTGATATTGCATGTGATTATTCGATTAGTAGAATATCCATGTGAATAAGTAAATGGCATTATTTCATTTTACTTTTTCCATACTATGTTGAAGTTCAATTTTAAAAGGATTTTGTTTTAGTAATTCATTGCCTTAAATGTTTATGATTATTTTGAATGTTCCGCTATATTGTTATCCTTACTGGGCATTTGAGCTCACCCCTTTTCTATGTTTTATTTTTCCCAGGTAGTGAAGAAGTAAATTATAAATGACTTGCAGGGATATTATGAGGGGTTAATAGTGTGGATATGAAGACTTTGTTGTTGTAGTAGTTTTTCACTTTGAAATGTAATGTAAAACTTTATGATTATATCTAGTGTTTCCAAGGCTACTAAACCAATCGATCTTTCGGGATTTGATCTTTCTCGTGATCATGCCAATGTTATGTAATAATGCACCGACTCTGGGTAGCTGGGGTCGGGGCGTTACAGCTTCACTAGCTCCACTATAATTATCTTGAGTAGGAGGGAAATCCCTACATGGGTTTTGTGCATTGATACAATTTCCTTTCCTTCCCCTAGGTGCCATTTCTAAACAATGTCCTGCACCAGATTAGTTTATGAATCACAATACATAATTCCAAACATGTAAAACAGTTAACATAAATTGAACAGTTGATGGACATAATCCATAATAATAATAATAATTCTTTGAGAATGTATATACTCATAAACCCTTCATAATGGTTTATAAATAAAATGTGAATTATCCTAAGCATATCCCCCATGAGTGTCATAACCAAGAGTGCAGTAAGGCCCGTTGATATGCACCACTTCCCGTTTGAGTCTAGCTTAAAGCGGTGTTTTAAGGTTTTACCCCAAGCTACATCTATGCCAGAGCTGCCTCTACCTGCTCTTATCTATACATGGATGTATTTCTTGGAAAACATACAAAATCCCTTAAAATACCAAAATTATAGGATGTTATTTTATACAAATCCTTAAAGTCTATCTTAGGGTAATGTTCTCTAATCAGAGTTTTATTAAATCTAGTTTCCAAGGATTTTACTATACTTCCTATGATACTGAATGTAACGCCCTGAACCTAGTTACCTAGAGTCAGTGCATTATTACTTAACATTGGACTTATCACAAAAGATCAAGTCTCGAAAGATAGATTACTTTAGTATCCTTGCAAATACTAGATACATTCATAAGTTTTACATTACGTTATAAAATAATAAACTACAACAATATAGTATCCATGGGCCACACTCTTATCCCTTAGACTATCCCTGTAGGTCAGCTATAATATAATTCATCACAACCTGTAAAAAATAAAACATAGAAAGGGGTGAGCATATATGCTCAGTAAGGATAAAAATAGAGTGGAAACATTCATAAATATGTATAAACATTTAAGGCATTGTATAAGACTAAGAAAAGCCATTTTAAACTTGAAATTCAGCATAATATGGGAAATGTAAAATCAAATAATTCCATTTACTGATTTATATTGATATTCTACTAGTCGAATAATCATTTTCAATATCAATAGCCACTTTTATAATGATGGAATGCATAATGCCACACTTCATAACCAAATAGTCAAGGCCTTGTGCAAAGACTACAAATAAGATTTGGTCAAGGCCTTATGCCAAGACACTAGTTTGTCTCATTAGAACTAATGATACATCAAGGAGCTATAGCAGGCTCCATCAGTCATTTACTAAGTCCAATGCTTTCCTCGTATGAAATGGTTTAAAAATAACATAAAGGTTCGTATTAAAACTAGCATAAGAAATGTCAATAATTTATCCATAAACCATGAATGGTGTAAAAATAACACATACATAGTCAAATATTTCACAAAACCTTCAATACAATATGGAATTTTTTATCATAATAAATCAACTTCAAATAATCTTAAAATCCATCAAAGGATGTTGACATAGATGAAATAAAAACTTTTTCTAGATAAATATCAGTTTATTTTTTGAAATCATTTAAAAGTCATATAATTATAAAAAAAATTATTTTTAAAATATTATTATAAGCATGTAAGGGACGATTTGATGATGTTATAGTGGAAGAAAATAGCCGCACCCACCGTATAAGTAAAAAAAACATTCTTACCTTAATTTTTTTGAAAAGGACATAAAGTACCTTGTTTGGAAAATGATGGAAAGATTACTTTCAAAACATATAAGGTCAAATAAGTGTATAAATGAATTTAAAACGTTGTCCATTAAACATTAAAAATGTTTTGAAAAATATTTTTTAAGAAAACACGAATGCAGATGATAAAGAGGTCCCAGTAGATACTTACGTAAAAACAACCTCAGATAATAAAGAGATTGTGAAAGTAACCCTTACCTTGTACTTTTCCTTGTTAGAGGGTATGTTAACCTCCTATATAATAGTTAAATTATTTTTACTAAAATATACAAGAACTATATACATAAATATGATATCATATAGGATCTTCAAATATTACTTTGTTAAAGATATTTCAGTAGTATCATCGTTTCAGGTGTAAACTGATTTATTTTACTTTATATGGCTTGTTATGTAAGTATTGTTTTTTATGGATAGGATGTATCTTATTCATATTAAAAATGATATTATGTCTCTAAAAATTATTTTTTAATCATCTAAAGAAAATTAGTCATTAATGGATACGATGGGGAATGAATCTCATCGCGTCCGTGGAGACGGTAATCCGTACTTATGTATGAGCAACAATATCATTATTTTGATATTAAAATCATATTTAATTGAATGATATATCATATATAAAAAATCATTATCATTTTATATTTATTATTCACAGCATTTATACTCATTATTATACCCATCCAAATGATGATGTTTTTGGATAACAAACTACACCACGACGTGGAGACGGTAATCCATATGTACACACGTATGGTGACTTTGTCATTTATAAGATGGATAGAATAATGAATATGGTTGTACCATTTTTATAATAAAATCATTGTATATATAATATACTAGAGTTATTATTTTATAAAGGAAACAACAAGAAAAGAGGAAGTGGAAGAAAAAAAGAACTTCAAAGATGTGATGACATATTTACCTCTTCTTCAGGTTCTTCCTTTTAATTTGATCAAAAGGGATCCATAGGGAGGATTTATGACTAAAGGTTGGACTCTAGGATGAAGGTAGAATAGTTTAGAGGGTATTTGGGAAGGTTTTGGCTGATCCAAATGGATTTAAATGTGTGAAATTCAGAGAAGGGGAAGTGCCCTTTTATAAGAGGGGTGAGGGGCACCTTATGAAAAGATTGAAATATTATTTTATAATAAAATTGTTTTTGGTTTCTAATGGCTCAAAAATGATTTATTTCAAGGATAAGGTGGGGTTGGGTCTAAAAACACTCAACCAATTGGTTTTAGAGAGATTTTGGGCACTATATTAACCTTATCTTTTAGATTTAACTCGTAGTTAAATAGTTTGACATTTACCATATCTCTTTGTATTTTTATATTATATGGTTAATAATATTACTATAAAATTCTAAGAGAACATAATGTGGTTCAATAATGACATATATAATATTATTTAAGACATTTGGCTAAACCTTAGATTTTTAGGAATAGAATATCAATTAGAAATATAATATTTGTTTTAAAAACTCTTTTATGTCAATTTTGACAATATTTGGTATTTTGTTTTGGTTAAATTCATAACAAGTTTAATACTTCGAAAAAAATTCATTTAATCAACCCTATCATGTCATATTAACCAATAAAAATAATTATAATTCATTAAAATTCTCAAATTAGATTTATTTGGATATCTAAAACAACAATTATTTTAATCCTTCATTAATAAGGTAATTACTTCATCATCATTGTGTCATAAATAAATTTAATTTTTTAATGTATAAATTTTTTAAATAAAATACCATTATGTATGAAATATTTTTATATTTATAATGAATATTTATAGTTGAATTTATCTTATGTATATCCCTATATTAAAAATGTTTTAGTTATTAAACATCGAATTTAACTCTTTTAAATCTACATGAAATAAAAGAATAATAAATGTCCTAATCTAATTCAAGTGGACCAAAAAGGGTAATATTTTATTCATAAGTTTGTTTGTGGTAGAAATGTACTTATCTAATAGAATTAGTACAGGTGTTAGGATAATTATGATATCATTTTTACCCGTAATTACCCTATTTACTTTTAACCGTGGTAAATAAAAGTCAAACTATACTATTCACCAAAAATTATTTTCATCTTATTGAACCACATTTTACTTACTGATTTCGACCGTGTCTCTTGGTTTTTTTAAATTCTACTCACAGAGGTTGTAAAATTATGTTTTATATAAATTTTCAAATGCTCTTATGAGGTGGGTAAAAGGCGGTAAAAAGTTCAATAAAACTTTTATATATCTAAACTCATTATAAAATGACTTCAATGAATTAAATTGAACTTATATAGGTATTATTTATCTATTTTTACCTAATATAAATTCAAATAATATAAATAATTATTTCAATAAAAATTCGGTTTTAAACAATAACTCGGTGTTTTTTACTATTGATCGAAAATTTAATGTTTTCAGAAAAATACCAAAAATTTACCCTAATCTAATTTCAATATTCCGAATCCAAAAAATGAAGTCAATTTTGAAAGGAAAATATTATAAAATTTCAAAAATTGGGTATTACTATTCATAATGGCTAATTTGATTGGTTGTGGTGTGTTTGAACTTGAAGTTGCGTACAACACAGGCTATTATATTATTCAAAGGGAACCATACCATGGAATCATGGGGTGTTACAAGTTAGGTGCACGATGATGATACTTTTATAGTGTGGTTTGGCCTATATTGTTTGGGTCGTGATCTCAATGAGCTTGAACTTCACCTATAACGGTTTCTCTCATGCTTAAGTTGTTGGATCTCAAATTGGAATTTTCTGTAGGAAAATCCAAGAGATACTATCTCTCTCAGAATATCTTATAAATATTCTTAATAGGGTATGGTACTATTGGTTGTGGCCATCACTTACTTTTTCTACATCAATTTTACTTGTTAAAACCCAGTATTTATACTAATTATTTGATCAGCATTCAATGACTATTTTATCAATGGTAAGTATGATCATTGGTCATTTAAATCTAATAGGATATAATGGAATCAAAGAAGTACATTTGTTTTATATACCCATATTACATATTAAATAATTTATTTAAATCACATGGGAAATTTTATTTATTACACTTTAGATCATTACACATAATGTATTCTACATATGCCACAATGATAAATTTGCTTTAAATATTCTTACTCAACCAACCAACACACTTAGTTCAAAAATAGAACAATAATCCACTTATGTATTTTCTATCCACCACATCACTGGGCCAATCAACATCTATTAAGGTAAATAACTCAAGGTTATTTTCTAAAATAAATATTAAACTATATTTGAGAGCACTTTGGATATATCTCATAACTATCACCTGGATGCTAAGGGTTCCTCTAAATTTATTTTAAATTGAATGTATGAACATGAAACATAAGAAATGTTAGGATGAGTTTCTATTAAAATAGAAAGAATCCAATGATCCTTATGTAAATGGAATGATCCACTATATTTCCACTTTCATGCTTCTTGAAATTTGTCATAAATTCAATGGGATTCAACAAAGACTTTAAATTTTTTATGAAAAATTTCATAAGTGACTCATTTAAATACTTATCCTGTAAAATAACTACATTTCTCTTGTTTTGAATCGCATGTAGTACCAGAAATTTGGCATGCTAACTAATTAAGGACATACAACATTATGAACTCACAATACTGGAAAATTGTTCCATTGATTCATATTTTCTCCCTTTAAAAATAATAACACCCACACACATCAATAATATGAATTATTGTTCTTAAAAAATTTCACACAAAAATTATAAAAAAACATAGTCTTTCAAACTCCACAATTTTTATATACAAATCAAGAAAATCATAACATACACATGAATATTGTTTTAAACAATAAAATACCTTCTTTAATATGTATACATTTCCTTCATCATGACAAATTATAAAACCCATTCTATATTAAATATATACATTCTTTTTAATAACTATATACATTAATGTTGTTTTATCTTCCATTTGAAATTAAATATCGCTTCTTTGGATTTCCACTTGTAAGAAGAGTCTGATTGACTCAAGTTAGTCTACTAGTGTAAAACTTTCTTCCATATCAATCACTCAAATTTGTGAATATTATTTGTATAATAATTGAGAATTATTTAAAATCTCAATTCCATGTTCAAAAATTTTTATTTCAAAAGTACTAATTTTTTCGAATCACCCTATGATGTTTTGGTCTCTCCATGAGTTCCAATGTCATATCTTTATCTATTTTCTATAGCTCTTCATTTAAAGAACATGTATATGAATCATCTTTTTCATCATTTTAAAATGATGTTTTCTTTACATTTGATAGTATGTCAGAATTTTTCAGTATCCTCATCCTTCATGTTTGAGTTGGTAAAGTCTTGTCACCAATTATATTGGATGGATCATCTTCAATCCCATAGTTTATTCTTTGGAGTGTATGAAGAGAATCATCAAAAGAAATTTCCCCATATGTCTTTGTAATGCCTTATTAAATTTCTATTAGGAATGTTCTAACCTTTTCTTCTAGTTTCTTTTTTCAATGGAATAATACTTCCAATAATGAAATTGGGAGGATACCTGTAATGAAAAATTTAGGGATTTATTGTAATTTTCAACATAAAACCTTAAACTTATACTTTTTTCGGAGAACTTACACGCGATGTAAGTGAAGTACACACAATGATATGGGTACTGGGAAGAAGCTGTGAACTAGGAATGCGATGTGAATGTTTTACACACTATGTAGAAGTTACATGTTGTGTAGTTATAAAATATAATTTTCAATAAAAAATAAAAGGTTTATTCAGTGCATACATACCCCGCAGATTATGTGATGTGTAAATGGGTTATATACCACATAAATGTCATTGTTCCAGTTTTTTCAGAGTTGTACGAGTGACATGATTCATTCATTCTATGTGCATTCATCCTCAATCAACCTAGAGAGATCCCTAATAGATTTTGGGTGATTCCTTCCCATCCGGATCACTTCATTCAGTTATTGATCGCTACTGTGGTGGGATTAATTCTCATCGTGTAATTATTCCTTTTGGTTTCCTCCTCATTTATAGTTACAAAACTGATTGTGGTATATATTTCTAATCAGATCTTTTTTAAAATCCTTTTTAGATTCTTTTCATTCATTATCTTCCAAAGTAAAATCTCATGGTTTCCAATCCCCATTATATTTTTTTTGGTATTATATGTCTTCGAGATATTTGAATCTATTCAAGTGTCCCAATTTCTTGAATTATGTTTTATTCTTACTGATTCATTGATATTTAAAAGGTAAATTCATTTTTTGAAATTTAAAAATTCACGGGTTTTTTATTTCAAGGTTTTTTTTTGAAAATATACATTTCATTATTTTGAAAAATAATAATGGATTTTTAAAACCTGATGCAGATTGTGTTGGTTTTGAATATAGTTTTATTAAAACCTGAGCATGGTTTTTAAAATATAAATTTGAAAACACTTCATAATGGTAACCAAAGGTGCATCATGAAATAGACACTATTCGCTTTAGTGTGTGTGACACCACTTGGAGGTAACCTCTTAGATATCAATGGACTGTGGCTGGACTCTATGTTATAATGATATAACCTTATTTTTTTAGGATCATGAGTGTCTAGTATATATTTTCACTATAACAGCCCAAGCTTCCACAATATGCTTCTTTTCAAACAATTCAATAGCGTGCAATACACGCATCATCGAGTTCGAACACACATATTGAACTAGTCGTTTAAAAAGTGGTTATGAATAGTATTTACCATATTATGAAATTTTTAAATATTATTTTTAAAAATATGCTTTAGTTTTGAAATAAAAATATCAAAATTATCTTATGGTGAAATTTTTGTAATTTTTCTAAAAACTAACATTTTTTGAATTATGAGAAATACTACATTATTATTAAAAACCCGATTTTTATTTAAATAATTATTTTACTTCAAATCTATTTTAATGTCGAAATAGATAAATAATAAACATTTTACTCCAATTTAGGTCATAGGAATTATTTTTATTATATAATTTGATTAAAAAATTGTTATACTTTTGAAAATCTATTTTAACTGTCTTTTAACCACATAGGCATATTTGTATTAAATGCAATTTTACCACTTTTGTGAATTGAATTTTGAAAAATGGAAATACTTGGTTGTGATTAGTATAACAAATATGTTCTAATAGGATCAAATTAATTTTTGGGGAATAATAACTTTTTGTATTTTATTTACCACATTTAAAGATAAATAATATAATTAAAGATAAAAATAATATCATAATAATATAATATTACCCTAACACTTGTCCTAATATCATTAGATAAGTATTTGTTTGAAAAAAATCAACCTTAGGATAAAAATATGGTCCTTTTAATCCACTTGTGTTAAATTAATAAATTTATTATATTTTATTTAAAGAGGAGTTAAAAATGTCATATTCAAATTTTAATAAATATTTTATTTTTAATATGATATTATATAAGTGATATGTTTGAATATAAATAGTTTTTATAAATCAATTAAATTTATATATGTCATAGAAATTTATTTATAATTTTTAGACATTAAATAATAAAATTATATAATTACACAATGATGATATAATAATTGTTTAATTAATTGAGATATTAAATAAATGATATAAAAAATATTAAAATAAATATAATTTTACCTAATTAATGACATCCAATAATTTTTTATATAGCTTATACATTTTAGTTACTTATTAGAAGAATTGGTTTGAATTTATAATGTTGGTTTGTTTTTTTAAAAAATGAATAGTATTAAAATTGACATAAATGATACTTTAAAATAAATAATATTTTAATAAAGTATATAAAAGTAATAAAAATATTAGGTTTGGACAAATAACTTGTATAATTTCAAATATTTCATAAATATTCAAACAGGGGTTTGTTTGGAATTATATAGTAACTATATTAACCCAATAATGTTAAAATACAAGAAGACATGGTAAAAGATAAACTGTTAAACTAAGGGTTAAATACCAAATATAAACTTAATTTTATGACATAATAATTTTAAAAATTCATTAGATGATGGTATTTTTACCCATCCTTATTATACACTCTAAATAAATTAGTTTGGAGCTATTTGAAATATAAAATCAATTTATAATAAATTAATATTTTAAGATCTTCAAAAAGATCCCCTCACCTCTCTTATAAAAGGACACTTCTCCTTCTCTTAATTAAAACATATAAATCCCTTTCGATTATCCAATAACATTCCAATACTTCTCCCAACATAACTCACATCATCCTAGAGTCCACACATTGGGAAGAAAGCCAACCTAAGGAGTCCTTTTCTGAAAATCAAAAGGAGACACCCGAAAAAGAGGTAATTGTGTCATCACCTCTTTCAAAGTTCTTTTCTTCTTATACTTCCTATTTATACGTTTTTACATACTAAAGTAATAACTCTATTACTTTATAAATTTTGATACATTTTTATATTTTTTGGTACAACAATATTCCTCCTTTTACCCTTCCTACAAATAACAATATCACCATGTATGTGTACCTATGACTTACTGTCTCCATGTTGTGGTGTAATTTGTTATTCAACACTACATTATATGGATTGGTATGATGATGAGTATAATTGATTTAAAATATTTATATAACATGATAATTATTCTATTATATTAATATACCATCCAATTACATACCATTATACCATTAATAGAATGATACTATCGCCTATGCATACATACTACCTACCGTCTCCATGACATGATGAGATTTAGTCACCAAATTAACCATTCAAGATTGATTATAAAATTTATATATGAGTTAAATTAATAATTATGAACATTATATCATTATATATATGAATAAAATACATCATATGCATTACAAACATGACTTAAACGACAAAATATGCATAGGAAAGCAAAGCAGTTGACACAAAAAACAATGCTTATATTGAAATATTATTATCAAAATTATATAATAGAATAATATATGATATAATAAATGTAGATATGATACTTTTATAATTTAAAAAAATGTTTTAGCCATTATACCAGAGGGTAAATCACCATATAAAAAAGGAAAGTATAAGGTAACGATTAGTTTTACAATCTCTTTATTATCTGAGATTGTTTATATGTAAGTATCTATTGAGACATCTTTAACATTCATGTCCATGTTTCATAAATTTTATTTCAAAATTTGTTCAAAATTTGTTTAAATAATTTTTTATTCAAGTTTTACTTTTTATATAAAATGTTTTTAAAGGAATCTTTGCATCGTTTTCCAAATGAGGTACTTTATGACCTTTTTGATAAATTATGTAAAGACTTTTTTTTGAAATTATACAGGGCGACCAAATATTTTCCTCTATTATGTAATATTAACATTTTTAAGCATCCGTTAAAATATTACAAGGTTATTTTCAGAAGAAACATTTTATTTTATAGTTGCATGGATTTTAAATTATTTCAATGTAAAGAAGGGTATTTATCTCAAAGAGTTTTAATGACATTATTAGATAATTATAATCTATTTAAACATAATTTGTTGGATTTTCTGCATGATTGAGGTTGATTTATTAAGATACAATATTACATATTTTATTGTTGGTTTTATGATATTTTTGACTATGGATGTAGTATTTTTATTCCATCCATGGATTATAGTTAAAATATTAACAATTCATATGCTAGTTTTAATATGAATGTTTATGTTATGGTTAAATCTTTTTAATATGAGGAATATATTGGACTTAGAAAGTTATGGGTGGGACCGCTATAGCCCCTTGATGCATCAGTAAGTCTAATGAGACAAACTAGTGTCTTGGCACAAGGCCTTGATGGTATTGTAATGCTCTTAGCATGAAGCCTTGACGATATGGTTATGATGTACATCATTATCCATTTCCACATTATGAGATTTGTCATTGATATTTCATGTGATTATTCGAAAAGTAGAATATCAATGAGAAAGTTTAAATACAATTATTTTATTTAGTCTTACCATATTATGCTAAAAATTATGTTTAAAAGGATTATATTTTATCTTTATAAATTGCATTAAAAGTTTATACTTATTTATGATTTCTTCCACTATAATTTTATTCCTTACTGAGCATCTGAAATCACCCCTTTCTTATGTTTCATTTTCCACTAGGATGTGAAGAATTATATTATGACTGACTTATATAGATAGTCTACGGGATATGTGTGTGTTCAAAGAAGACATTATAAATTTTTTCATTTCATAATTTAATGTAAAACTTATGTTTGTATCTAGTTTTTCAACACTACTAAACCGATCGGTCCTTCAGGATTTGATATTTTTTTGATCCTTCCAATGTAATAAAATAATGCACCAACTTTGGGAAAATGGGGTTATGGATTCATAGTTAGTATCGAAGGGAATTTAGTACAAACCATGGAAACCAGATTTAGAAAATGTTTGATTAGGGAAAATCATCTTAAGATAAACTTTGAGGATAAGCATAGAAGAACATCCTATAATTTTGGTAATGTAGAGATTATGTGGATATTACTAGAAAATATATCCCTATCTGGATAATATAAGTGAATTTGGTTTTGGTACAAATGTACCTAGGAGTAATGACTCTGACAAGGTGTTACGGGCTTGACTTGAGGTAACCTGGTACATGAAAACAGGCCTTACTATGCACCTGGTTTCACACTATCGGGGGATATGACTGAAAATTAATATTTTTATATCAAAAACACTTGTGGGGGAAAATTGAGAAACCTTAAATACAATGATACAATAATCTAGATAAAAAATACAAGAAACTACAACCCCCAGCCACTATATCGATATGACAAGCCTCTATCTCACAAGACTACTCAGCAAATTGTCCCACACTAAGTTGTGCAGGCCTGGTACCGATGGAAAATCCATAGCCTCTCATTTTTTCAAGTCTAAATGGCCAGGTATAGATGGATTCTTCATACTCTATCCTCATCTGGAGCTTCTCCTTGTAAAATTATGGTTTATTTCACCATCCAAAATCAGAATAAAAAAATATCCAAAAAATCCGTCATATCTCATCTATTTCTGATTCAAACAATTAGGGGATATGATTTGGATAATTCATATTTTCTTTAAAAACCATTATGATGTATTTATGATTAACTATGCCTTCAAAAAATAGTGTTTATAATTATAGAATAGATATATATAATTTTTTCTATTTATTTTAAGTATTTTAATAGTTTGGAATTATGTATTATGATTTAGAACATCATATAGGTTATTCCATTGTTTATAAATGGAGCCTAGTGGAAGAAATGAAAATATTATCAACCCATGCAATCCATGTAAGGATTTCCCTCTTATTCAAGATGATGATAGTGGATCTAGTGATACAACTGGTGTTGAACAACTTTTAACCATACTGGGACAACTGACTCATGTTATAAATGAAAACCTTACCTTTATGGAGCACCCTGGTCCACAATGAAAAGTATTATTGTTAGACGTATTCATAGAACAACATCCTCCAACATTCAATGGGACTATAAATCCATTTGTATCTAAGAAATGGTTATGTTTCTTAGAGAAAATATTTCTTTATTTGGGGAGTATTGAAAGGGAAAATGTTTTCATGAAAGTTTACTATCTCTAAGGACATACAGATCAATGTATGTCATTAATTCAAAATACAATAGAGATTAAGAATTAGAAAATATGGAATGGAGGGAGTTTAAAAAAATTCTTAAAAAATACTTTCCTCATGAGCAACGAGATGATATAGAAAAGAAACTTTCTGAGTTTGAGGAAAAAGGAGGATGAGAATATAGAAAATTATGAAGTTAACATCACATGGTTAGTGTGGAATACTATAGAATACATACATAACCCAATAAATATGACCAGTCAATTATTTTATGGGTTAAAACAATTCCTCTCACAGGAACTGGTCTCATAATCGTTCTCATCGTACAAATATAAAGTTTTATGTGCTATCAAGAATGAAATAAATCACTAAGTCTTATGAACATAAAGTAATGGAAGAGAATAAGATGTATGTTGAACACTCTGGAAGGAAAAACAAGGGGAATAAGGGAATATCTAACATTCCACACTATAGTAATTGTGGGATGAAACACCCTGGTACATGCTTAATGGGGATGGGAGCTTGTTAAAATTGTTGAAAAAAATACCACCAAGATCATGATTGTAAGGGGAATAAATAATGTACCAATATTCAATGATATAATCGTAATGATTTTGTACATTATTCAAATGATTTCCCTAAGCATCAAGGGAATTTACCCCAGAAAAGGAAAAGGGGGAAAGGCCAAGCATATGAATTCACAACTGCTAAGGTTGAAGTTCCAAATGATATAGAGGTATGTATTATAATTGTCTCCTCAAATTTAGACAAATCATTATTAGATTATAGATCCTCTCATTCCATTATATCTTTCAAGTTTTATTTAAAAATTAGATATCTCCAATTCACATTAATAAGGGAGTTGTTAGTTAAAACCCCTAACGAATGTCTCATTTCAACAAAGGTGTGTCAGGAAGTTCCCATTATGGTATATAAATGTTCCTTATCTACTGACTTTATAATCATACATATGGTCGAATTTGATATAATAATTAGTATGGACTGTATATCAAAATATGATGTGAAAATTTATTAAAAAAAAATAAAGTTATGAAATTGTGAGGATGATGTAGAATCCATTATATTTAGATTAGAAATATCATCATCTGATTCATATTTAGATCAACCCCAGTAGCTCTTCTGAATGAAATTATTACAGAGGAAGAGAAAACATCATCCATGAGTGCAGAAAGAAATATTATAATTGATTATGTGCCTATTGTAAAAGAATACATTGATGTATTTACAAAGGATATAACTGGAAATACTTTATAGCATGAAGTTGATTTTTGTATTGATTTAATCCCTAATGAGAGACCAATATAAAATACTCCCTATAAAATGTCCACTGTAGAATTAGTTGATCTAATTAAACAACAATTGGAGTTGAGTAACAAGAGATTTATTTTCACTATTGTTTCTCAATGTGGAACCCAAGTTATTTTTGTTAAGAAGAATGATGGATCAATGAGTCTATTCATTTACTATAGAGAAATTAATGTTATTACAATAAAGAACAAGTATCTTCTGCCTCTCATTGATGATTTTTTTATCATCTTCAAGGAGTTCAATATTTTTCTAATATTGAACTTTGTTCGGGATATCATCAATTGAGTTTAATGAAAGAATATATTTTAATTAAAACATTATAAATGACTTATGTTCCTTAAAAATTTACACTAATTCTATTGGGATTAACTAATTCACCCTCTATATTCATTGATATAATGAATAGAGTTTTCAAGGAATATCTTGATGATTGTGTTATAGTATATATTAATGATATCCAGGTATAATCCAAAAGCTATTTAGTCCATGAGAAAAACATTCGTATTGTTCTAAAGACTCTTTGATGAAATGAATTATATGGTAATTTTGGAAGTGTGAATTATGGATTCAAAAAATTTCATTTCGCGGCCATATTGTTTAGAAGTATAGAATCTATATTGATCCTTCAATGAAAAAGGAAATCAATGATTAGACCACACCAATGAGTATAACCTGAGGTACGCGGTTTTATTGGTTTAGCCGGTTACTATCGACTTTTTGTCATGGATTTTTTTGGAATTAACTAACTCATTAGCCAAGATCAGATGTAACGAGGTTATATTTTTTTTGGAAATAGATTGTGAAGAAAATTTTGTAGAATTTAATACAATATTAGTCCATTCTCTTATCTTGACTTTACCATCTTGAAATGATGGGTTTTTGATTTATAGTGATGCATCAAGGAAATGACTCAATTGTGTTCTTATACAGAATGATATGATTATTTATTATACATTAAAGAAATTAAAAATTCATGAACAAAACTATTCAACAACTGATCTTGAGTTAGATACAGTAATCCTTTCTATGAATATATAGATAAATTATCTGTACGGTGAAATATTTAATATATATGCTGATCATAAGAGTTTGAAATATATTTTCTCATTTAAATAAATGAACATGAGACAAAGAATAGGGATTGAGCTACACAAGTATTATGATTAAACAATACACTACCATCCAAGGAAGGGAAATAAGGTAGTAAATGCTTTGAGAATAAAGGATCATAGAGTTCTGAACCAGAAGAGAGTTGAAATGGATCCTATGTTCATAGATATAGTAAATATAGATATGGGGATTATCACAGAAGGTGAAACAACACTACTTTTTCAAATGGTTTCCAAACCACCTTCACTAGAAAGGTGAAAAAGTTTTCAAACTGATGATGATTAATTTCCAAAGAAAATAAAATCTGTGAATGATGGGAGATTTATTGAATTTATGTATGAATCTGGAATTTTGAAATTTGGGAAGAGGCTTTTTGTTCCTAATATACCTGAGCTAAAAAGGGAATTATTAGACGATGTGTATAGCTCCAATTTCTTTATACTCCCTAGTAGAACTAATATGTATATAGAATTAAAAGAACATTTTTGTGGGGAAACATGAATAAGGAGATTTTTTATCATTTGTCAATATGTTTGGTTTTTCAATAGGTGAAGGCTGGAAGACACCCTTCTAGAGGGGTCTTGCAATCTCATCCTATACGTGTGTGCAAATGGGATGATACTACGATGGGATTTTTTATGGGGATACCAAAGACACATAGAATAAATGATGTGATATGGGTTATTGTTGATCATCTTACCAAATCCGCACATTTTCTTTCTATAAGTGAAGATTTACCACTTAAAAATTTAGCAAGATTTTACATTAAAGAAGTTTTAATACTTCATGGGGTACCCCTATCAATTGTTTCTAACCATGATCCTCATTTTACATTAGGATTATGGAAGGTCTTTAGAAGGACATAGATAATGAGCTTCGTTTGAGCACTACCTACCACCCTTAAACTGATGGACAATCAAAATGGAAAATTCAATCCTTAGATGACAAGTTGAGATATTTCTCACTTCACTCTCAAGGTATTTGGTATTAGTATTTTCTTCTGTAGAATTTTCTTATAAAAATATCTTCCATTAAAGTATACAAATGGCACAATATGAAGCATTATATGGAAAGATATTTCATACACCAAATTGAAGAGATGATGTTAGAGAACATAAACATTTAGGTCTCGGACTTGTTGAGGAAACAACAGAAATGGTAAAGATTACTAAAACCCACATCAAAACATATCAATGTAGGAAAAAGAGCTATGATGATAACCAAATGAAGGGTTTTGGATTCTAACTAGTAGAAAATGATTTCATAAAGGTATCTCTATAAAAGGCTGTCATAAGATTTAGTAAGAAGGGTAAATTAAGTCCCAAGTACATCATAACTTTTAAAATATTGGAATGAATTGGAGCTGTAGCTTACCATTCGGTAATGCCTCCAAGTGTCTCTTGAGTTCATGATGTGTTCCAAGTATCATTGTTAAAGAAATACATGTCATACACAACAAATGTAGTCACCTATGAAGAAATTTAACTGGATCAAAATCTATATTATTATGAAGATCCTATCATGATTCTTGATATAAGAGAATAATTGTTGAGGAATCAAATGACTCTTGTGGTAAAATTTCATTGGAGAAACCATAAGATGGAAAAGGTGACATATGAACCTGAAGAAATTTTGATGAAGGTCCCCCTACATATTTTTATATATTTATATTCTAGATAATTCTATGATGAAATTATATGAAGGAGGGAAGAATATAACACCTCAAGCTTCCACAATATTCTTTTTGTAAATAATTAAATAGTGTCTACTACATGCCACATCGTGTTCAAGCACACCTATTGAACCTTCCCTTTAAAAATTGGTTATGAATAGTATTAACTAATTTTGAAATTTATTAATATAATTTTTAAAAATAGACTTTATTTTTGAATTCATAATATCAAAAATATCTTAGGGTAAAATTTCGGTAATTTTCTAAAAAGTTTCAATTTTTTTATGAATAGTGAAAAATACTGCATTAAACTGGAAGTTTTTATTTAAATAATTATCTAATGTTAAGTTTATTTTAATTTCAAAATAGATATATAATAAATATAATAGTCCAATTTAGGTAATAATAATAATGTTTATAAAATAATTAGCTATAAAAAATTTATTAAGCTTGAGAACGTCTCTTTTGATTGCTTTCTAACCACATCTACACGTTAGCATTAAAAGTAATTTTACCAGTTCTCTGAATTTAATTTCTAAAAATGAAAAAACATGTTTGTAATGAGTATGAAAAATTCGTACTAATAGTTTAAAAATATTTTTTGGTGAAAAGTAACTTTTGAATATTATTTACCACGGTTAAAGGTAAATTGGATAATTAATTGTAAAAAATATTATAATAATATAATATTAACCTAATATTTGTCATAATATCATTGGATAAGTATAGTTTAACCAAATTCAACTTTAGGTCGAAAACATGATCATTTTAAGCCACCTGTGTTAGATTAAGACATTTATTATATTTTATTTAAAGAAGAGTTAAAAAATTCATATTCAAATTTTAAAAACTATTTTATTTTTAATATGAGATTATATAGGTGATATGGTTGACTATAAATAATATTTAGAAATATATTAAATTTATCAACATCATAGTAATTTATTTATAATTTTTGGACCTTAAATAATGAAATTAAATTATGACACAATGATGATGTAGTAATTGTTCAATTAATTGAGATATCAAATAAATGTTATTAAAAATAATAAAATAAACAAAATTTTACCTAATTAATGATGTAAAATAATTTTATAAACAACATAGACAATTTAGTGACATATTTGAATTATTGGTTCGAAGATATCTTGTTGTTTTGTTTTTTTAAAATAAAAAATCGAACAATGTCAAAATTGACATAAATGAAACTGCAAAATAAATAATATTTTAATAAATTATTTAAATGTCATAAAAATACAACATTAGGCCCACTAACTTAGTAAATGTCAATTATTTCATGAATAATCTAATTGAGGTTCTTTTTTTATTTTATAGTAAATATTTTAACCCTATAATGTAAATGTACAAGAAGACATGTTATGAGTTAACCTATTTAACTATGGGTTAAATCCAAAATAAATGACTACTTTTATTACCTAACCATGTATAAAATCAATTTTTGAAGATTATTTCTACCCATATTCATCTTATCCTTTAAATAAATCACTTTGGAGCTATTTGAAACTGAAAATGAATTTATAATAAATTAATATTTTATGATCTTCCAAAAATGGCCCTATATTCTCTTATAAAAGGGAACATCCCCTTCTACTTAATTCACACCTTCAAAGAAATTTGTTAGGACCAACCACTTCCCACTTCTTCTTCTAAATTCCCCCAATTAATCCTAGTGCCCACACTTTGGGTAGAAAGCTAACCTTAGGAGTCCTTTTTTGAAATTAAAAAGGAGACATAAGAAATAGAGGTAATTGTTTTATCACCTCTTTCAAAGTTCTTTTATTCATATACTTAATATTTATATGTTGTTTCTATACTAAAGTAATAAGTCCAGTTCCTTATACATTATGGGATGTTATTATAAACATGGGACAATCATATTCCACCTTTTATCCATCCTATGAATTAAAATATTACCATGTGTGCGTACGTACGACTTACTGTCTCCACGCCATGGTGTAATTTGTTATTCAATACTATATTATTTAGATGGATATAATGATGATTAAAATGGATTTAAATCATTAATATAACATTATAGTGATTCTTTATAATAATTATATCATCCAATTAAAATCATTTAACCACTAAGAGAAGGATTTTGTCGCTCGTCCGTACGTACGACCCACCGTCTCCACAACATGATTAGATTCATCATCTACATTAACCCATTCAAGAATGATTATAAAATTAATATTACATGTAAAAATAATAATTATGAATTTAATATTGTTCTTTATATTAATAAAATATATCCTATTCTTATCATACATGACATTCAAAACAAAAAATTCATAGGAAAACAAAATAATTAACACCCAAAATAGTGGTAATTCTGAAATATGATTAACAAAATTTTAAAATAGGATAATATATGATATCATAAATATGGATATGGTCCTATTATAATTTAATAACATGTTTTAACCATTATATAGGAGGCTAAGTCACCCTCAACTAAAGTAAAATATAAAGTAAGGGTTTATTTCACAATATCATTATTATCCGAGATTGTTTATATGTAAGTATCCACTGGGACATCCTTATCATCCATGTCCATCTCTCTTAAAATGTATTTAAAAATATTATCAAAAAATTTTAAAGTTATATTTACCCTTTTTTGAATTTTAATATAAAAAATTTTCAAATGAATCTTTCTATCGTTTCCAAATGAGGTACTTTATGACCTTTTCGACAAATTAAGGAAAGAATGTTTTATTAAATTATACGGCGCGATCGGTTATTTTTCATCGTTATGATGCCTTGAAATTTTGATTCATCCCTTACAATATTACAAGGTTATTTTTAAAATAAAATTTTTATTTTATAATTGTGTGGCTTTTAAACGATTTCAAAGTAAAAAAGTGTTATTTCTCTCAAAGAGTTTTAATGAATTTATTAGATTATTTTCATCTATGTAAACATATTTTTTTGGATTTTATTATTGATTGAGGTAGATTTATTTTAATACAATTTTCATATTTTATTGAAGGTTTTATGATATATTTGACTATGGATGTGGTATTTTTATACCATTCATCGTTTATGGTTAAAATATTAACATTTTGTATTCTAGTATTAATATGAATATTTATGTTATGTTTCACCCTTTTTAATATAAGGAATGCATTGGACTAATTAAGTGATGGGAATGGTCTAATATATCCCCTCGATGCATCAGTAGGTCTCATGATACAAACTAGTATCTTGGAGCAAGGCCTTGACGGTATAGTAATGGTCTTGGAATAAGGCCTTGACAATATGGTTATGATGTCTCACATTATGCATTTCCTAATTATGAGATTAGTTACTAATATTGAATATGATTATTAAACTAGTATAACATCCATGTGAAAGTTTAAATGGAATTATTTTATTTTTTCTTTCCATATTTTGATGAAGATTATGTTTAAAAGGCTTGTGTTTTAGTATTATACCTTCCCATAAAAGATTATTCCAATTTATGATAGTTTTGATATTATGTTTATCCTTACTGAGCATATGATATCAACCCTTTATCATGTTTCATTTTTCCCCAAGATGAAAAGAAGTATATTATTATTGAATTATAGGGATAGTCTATGGAATATGTGTGTGTTCAAATGAGACACTATGTTGTTTTTCATTACATGATATAATGTAAAACATATGTTCGTATCTATATTTTTCAAGGCTACTAAACTAATCCTTCCTTCAGGATTTTATTTTCTTGTGATCATACCAATATAATAAAATAATTCATTGACTTTGGGCTATTAGGGTCTAGGCGTTACATTCCCATATGCTAGATATTGACTAGAAGTTTTATTTTTTGGGTTGTTTATTGTATGATAAGTTATTTCGTGGCTGTTGGATCACCTGCATGTTTAGATCTCAGTATGTTTACCTACTTTGATTTATAATGATCATGTTTTTGGATTTGAATAATATGATATGAAATCAGTTGGAAACCCATGGAATATTTGAGAAATTCTATCAAATTGTTTTCTTCATAAAAAAACATTTAAAATTGTTTAGTTTTAAAGATATAATATGTGCATTGTTTATATTAAAATTTTATAGATTAATGGGGGGGTTATAATACTGAGATCTTTTTCTCACGCCATACTTCTACCTTTAGGTTGATATAGAAATTTATTTTAATGATACATGTAAAGGTAAGGGAATTATGTAGCATTCAAGCTTCTCTTTATGTTTTTGTTTCAGTTTTGGATGGTTTGGAGGTTATGGTTGGTCACATAAAGATTGTTTTGTCTAGAATTGTTGTACTTCTTGGTTTAGCTATTTAACACCTTTGTATCTTAATTTTCATATTCTTTGTACTATGGTTATATGTATTATCTTCTTTACATTATAAACTTGTTAAGTTATCTTTGTCATATATAACCTCATTATGGGATAACCTTATTGATTGGTCTAGTTGACGATGGATGGAATGTTATAATGTGGTATAGGTGGGGTTACACAATTTGAAGTGTTTCATCATTGTCTGTTCTAGTTCATCATTTTGAGTAGAAAATACTATGATCATTATAATTTCAATTGCAGGTGTGTAAAAGGGTCCTAACCAACTTACTCTTATGGATGAATCCTATTTTCCATGGGTGGTCCGAAAATCCTTACTATGTCCGAGAATTAGTATTTTTGTTCATTTGAATGAATTTTGTAAGAAATATATTATAATTGACCTATCCACTAAGTTAGGTAACTTGCTGTGTTTAAATTCATTTGAATAAAATAATTAGAAATTATATTCAGATATACTAGTTCCTTTAAAAGGTTGTTTCCATTTTGTGATAGAATTTGTGACTGCATTAAATTATTATCGTTTCAAGGAATTGTTTTGGATTAATGAAGTTTTATTAATGGTTTTTTAATTTTCACTTGATTTATTGATTATTTTAATGTGTTTAATAAAAAATAGTACATATAATATATATTAAAAATATGATAGGGGAAGCCACGAGGTAGGTTCTGTAGATGTACCCTCCAGTGGAAATATCTTTGGTTTATGTAGTTATCCATTCCATTCAAACAATGGGTGTAGTAAAACTAGGATGAGAAGTAGATCATGAATCAAAATTTATAAAGAAAAGTCCACCTATATTTTTTGGTGACAAAGTAAACCAATAAGAAGAGGAGTTTCATGAATATACTGATGGGATCTTTAACTTTTTGAAGACTCTTAAAGGTTCACATAAAGGTTTTCCCACATATATGCTTGAGGGAATAGGAAAGAGATAGAGGGAATCAATAGTGAAAGCTAAGTTCCATGGAGTTCATAAAAGGATTTATTAAAAAAAATATAAGTTTTATCCTATGAATTTATGTGAATTAAATACCTTAGAGTTTATAACCATGGAGTAAGGAGAGATCACTATTATGGAGTACTACACCTGTTTTTCTGAGTTGGTGCATCTGGCACTATATCTTGTCACAAATGATCATGTGAAGGCTCATAGGATTGAAAAGGGGATAAGGATAAATATTCAGTCAATTATTGTTATTTTGTAGCATCTAGCCTTTTTGAATTTAGTGGATAGTGAAGATTTGGTTGAGGCATACACAGTTGAACGGATGGGTTTGAAAAGAGCTTCAGATGATGCAACCATCAGTCATGGTGCTTCTTATGGTTAGAATAGGTGGCTCTAGTGTGTTCTGTTTTTTATAGGATCAGTTTCAGGGAATTATTTAGGAAGAATCATGTTATTTTCTACCTGTGTGGGATGGTGGGTCATACCAGGCATCTTTGTGCAGAGGATCACATGAATGTCCATCATCTTAGGTGATCTTTCCATCTTAAATGTTTCTTTGACAAGATGCCCCAAGGTAGTAAGGTAGGTACAACATTCAAATTTGGATTTTAGGTTCATGTTGACGATTCTAATGGTGGTGGGTCTCATTTTTATGTTGAGGGGGATATTCATGTGGTTATTTCTAGATGGCTACATACATAAAAGTGTGTTCTAGAGGAATCTAAAGTAGGGCCCTCTAATATTAGAGTTATGATGTTTAGTTTGTCTTCTATGGTTATATATTTGTTTAATATAAGTGATACTCATTATTTTATATCATAAAGATTATTTGACCTGTTGGGTTTGTGTTCAGAGCTTACGTTGTTCTAATTGGATCCTTCCGCGCCTTTAAGAAATATGTTCAAATAAGTTTTCATGTGCACCATGTGTCGGGTGGTGATATCTGAAATTGAGGTGGTTTGGGACATCGTAGTTCTCAGGATCAATATATTATAATTTATTATCATCTTGGATTGTATAATAAACATGATGGCCTAGATAAAATTTTATCGCTATCTAGAACAGTTCTTATCTACAAATGGGTTCATTCATGTTTTCTAGGGTGATTGGGACTCTTGATTAGGAAGGGTAGGGCATGTTGTTTCTTATGATGGTATAATCCCATTCAAATCTTTAGAGATGTTTCTTAATATAGTTGAACCTTTCATGGGAGTTTACTTACCTACTATTGTGTTTCCATGACCTGAGGTATTTTCAATTTATTTTTCTAGTTTATCTCTATGTAGAAAGGTCAAGTTTACTACTGACTTTCTCCCTAGAATGCTGCCCATTTCTATACCATCTTATCGAATGGAACCTGCTGAATTGGTGGAACCTAAGGATAATATTGAGGAACTATATGTGAAATGGTTTATTCTCCCTTTTGTGTCACCATGGGATTTATCAGTACTCTTTTCAAATAAGGAAGATGGAAGTATCAAGCATTTTATTGACTATTAGAAGTTGAATTCGGTGATCATTAATAACAATTATCATTTTCATAGAATTGATTATCTATTTTATCATCTTATAGGGAATAATTGGGATTAAAAATATTTAATAGTGGCTTGGATTCCATCAATTAATAGTTTTATAGGAGGGCATACTGAAGAATGCATTTTAGAGTCGATATGGGAATTCTGATTTTTTGGTTATTAATTTCAGTCTCACTAAATATATTGTGGTATTTATGGATTTGAAGAACCACATATTTGTTAGGTTCTTGGAATTTTTTTTTTTTTTAGATGATATATTGGTGTATTCCATGTTAGAGGAGGATCATGTAGACCATTTGGAAACCATTCTACAAACCTTGGAAGAATATTGTATGTACGATAAACTTTCCAAGTGTGATTTTCGGATCCAAGAGGTGAATATTCATTAAAATATGATATCTGAGAGAGGAGTCTTAGTGGATCCTGAAATGGTATATGTAGTTATGTATTGGGAAAATTCCAAAAATATGTTAGAGATCCCAGGCTTCTTGTGGTTGTCTGGTCATTACAGACGTTTTTTCCGGACTTCTCGAAGTATTCATCTTCAATGACATGTTTAAACTATATTGGTTCAATGTTTTAATGTGACGGAGAGTGTTAGATATCTTTAAGGAGATGAATATGATGTTTAATTTAGCACAAACGTTGGTTCTTCTTTATCGATGGTTTGTTTATTATGTTCTCTACGGTTCTTCTAGTATGATTTTGATATGTGTCTCGAAGTGGTGGTAATAAGTTATCGCTTATGAATCTCATCAGTTATTCCCTCATGTGAACAACTACCCTACCGGTGATCATTAGTAATATGATAATATACATTCACTAAAAAATTGTGTCTCTATCATATTGGGGAATTACATTTGGTATATTATGATCATATGATCCTAAAATAATTTTTTACTCAGAGATATATGAACTTGAGATAGAGACGTTGGGTTCAGTATCTACAAAACATTGATTCTGATATTGTAAGTACCTATGGGAATGGAAATGTGGTTTCCTATGAATTGATCATAAAATTATCAAAACATGAAATGAAGTAATCGATTGAGTAGTGGTATCTAATTAATTTTTATGATGATATGAGTTAGAAAATAAATTTTTTGTAATGGTTTCATTAGATTCCAAAAAAATTTACACATCTCTTGATTAGTGAGTTCAACATGAGAAGATAACAAAAACTAAAAAATAATTCTTAGTAGAAATACTAAATAATTGTAAGTCCTTAGGTGGTGGTATCAATCTCATAATGGAGATTTGTGATTCTATAATAGGTTTGATGTAACTTTTTCCCCGAGATAAGAATTTTTAGATAGTGGACACCATTAATGATGGAATGTGCACCCCAAAGATATAAAGATGTACCACAGTTTGATATGTTGGTATTGGTGGCGTGGATGAGGTGGTCAATTTTGAATTTTGTATCTCAATGCCTTACATTTCAATGAGTTAAGGTAGATCACCAAAGACCTATAGGTTTTTTGTACCCTTTACCCATTGTTGGATGGCAGTGAGATGATATTTAAATGGATTTAATTATTGGTTTACCATAGACTCTTAGTGGGAAGGATTTTATTTGGATGATTAATTATAGAATCAATAAATTAGTGATTTTTTTAATAATAATGGAAACTGAGAAAGTGGAAAATCTTGTAGAATTACATGTTTGATACATTGGGAGACTTTATGAGGATCCCTCTTATGTTGTTTTTGATATGGAATTAAGTTCCACAACCAGATTCTATAAAGGTTTGGAGGAGGCTATGGGTTACCAATTGAAATTGAGAAATGATTATCACTCATAGAAAAATGGATAGATATAGAGGGTTATCCATATTCATGGGGATATGATTTATTCTTCTATTGTTGATTTTTGTGGATATTTGGATATGAATTTTAATTTGTTAATGTTTTATTATAAAAATAGTAAACAGGAATCGATCCAGATGGTAAATATTTAGGCTTTATATGGGAATCCATGTTGGTCTCCCATGTGTTGGGCAGAGTTGGGAGAGCGTTCCTTGGTTGGATCAGGCCTAGTTTTGGAAAGGATGTGGATGGTGTAGTTGATACAAAGGTATTTTATCATATTAAAGAGTCTTAAAAATATTATATTGACCATAATTTTTACCCGATAGAGTTTTTGGTTGGTGATCATGTTTTTCTCAAAGTTTGAACTCACATGGGACATCATCGGTTGTGTAAGTGGAGAAATCTAGAACCAATGTTTGTGGGTCCCATTAAGATTATTAAGCGACTAGGGATGGTGTACTACCGATTCCTTTTACTATCTACCTTAACATATATTCATGAATTGTTTTATGTTTCCCATTTGAAGAGGTATATACTATTTCCTACCATGTGATTTGGTGGGAGGATTTAGATCTTGAACCTGATACCACTTTTTTTAAGTATCCAGTTCAGATTATGGATCACCAAGATAAGGTACTACATAGTAAAATAATCCCCCAAGTCAATATACTGTAGTAGTGAAGACATAATATTCATGAGACATGGGAGGGGGAGTCATCGATGAAGTAGAAGTGGCATTATATTTTTTTAGATAAAGGATCTTGACCACTTTATAGGGAATGAATTCTTTCATAGTAGGAATAATGAAACACCACATGAAATTTATTATAGGTATGCTCTAACATTTTATTTGAGTTTCCTTTTTTTGATGGGTGAGTATTCCTGACCATGTAATTGGGAGGAAACCTATAATGGCGAATTCATGATTTTTTGGAGATTTTCAATAAAAAAACATAACCTTATGTTTCTCGTTTGGAACTTACATGCTCTGTAAGTGAAGTACTTTTCAGGTAATGGGTGCTGGGTAGAAGCCATGAACTAGGTATATAGCATGAATGGTTTACATGCCATGAATAAGGTATATGTTATGTAAGAATAAAAATCCAGTTTTTAATAAAATGTTGATTGGGTTTTAAACATATATAGACCCCTAGGATTATTTGATGTGTAAATGGGTTACAGGCCATGTAAATGTCACGATGTTGGTTTTTAGGGTTCTGTAAGAGTGATATGTTTCATTCATTATCTATGAATCCTTATTCCTTTGATCTAGATATATCCCTATGCGATTTTGATGATTCCTTCCTATCTGGATAACTTTATTCAGTAATTAATCAATTTTTTTTGTGGATTGCTTCAATATGGGTAAGTGTTCATTTCGAATACTTCCTCATTTATGTTTGGGACACTGAGTGTGGTAGAGATGTTTAATTGGACCGTGTTTGGTATAAAAACATTTTAGTCTCTTGTTGAGACTTGTCTTTAAAAGGAAGATCATGTGGGTTCCAATCCCCATTGTTAAAAGAGATGAGGTTTTATACAACCCTGTGGTGTGTGGATCTATTCAACATTTATAATTTTTTGAAATGATGTTTTTTTACTAATTCCTTGATACATGAAATGTAATTTCATGTGTTGAAATGTGAAAATCCATGGTTTCATGTTTTAATTTTTTTCTTCATTTAAAAAGTTAATTTTCAATGATTTGAATAAAATGATTAGATTTTCAAACACTAAACCATATTGTCTTGGATTTGAAAATGGTTTTATAAAAATTTGTTCAAGTTTTTTAAAACATAAATTGAAAATCATGTCCCAGTGGGAACCTTGGGTGTGTAAAGAAAAAGACCCATGTCGCCTTAGTGTGTGAGTGACACCATTAGGAGGTAACATTTTTATATCGTGAACTATGGAAGGACTTGATGTTAGTTGAACCCAACCTTATGCCTTTTTACTATTTTGGGAGTCTAGTACATATTTTCCCATAGGATATAGCTCGATTGGAAGGTGCATTATTATTTCTGGTTGTTTATTATGTGATAGATTATTTCATGGGTGTTGTCTAACATGTATTTTTATATTTCAATACATTTACCAACTTTGTTTTATGACTGGAATGATTTTAGATTAGGAAGACAAGATACAAAAATTATAGAAAACCTATGGACTATGAGAGATGATTTCAAATTGTATTATTTATTAAAAGTATAATAATAATATTTTCTTAAAGAAAAAACTCATGAATTCTTGTTATTAGAACTTTTATAGATTTAGTTGGGGGTATCCTAATAGGTTCTATTTATCACCCAAAAATTTTACCTTGGGTGGGGGGGGGGGGGTTGTAGACCTAGTTTTTTAGGATGTATGTAAATTAAATGACATTTTGTAGCATGTAGTTTTCTTTTTTATATTGTTTTTTAGGATTGGGATGGTTTGGAGGTGACTGTTAGAACCATAGATCCCTATTTTTCTAATCTTTTCATACATCCTAGTTTACCTGTGTTGATAAATTATTTCCCCCTTTTGTTTCTACATTGTACTTAAGTTGTATGTATTTTTTCCCTGATATTCAAGACTTGTTCTACTATCCTTGTTATTCCTCACCCCATAATCAGATTAACTAAGTGACCAATATAGTTGACCTGGGTTGGTCAGTTAGAGTCTTTACCTCAAAATCATTATCTCTTGAATGAATCTATATAAATTTATTATTTTTACCAGATTAATAATCACTTTCATTAAATAAATATAGGTTAGAAGTCACAGTATTATTACATTATCTCTATTTGATAAATATTAAATCATTAATTTTTATAATATTTCTTATACTTTTGTTGAAGAAATTATTGGATTAACTATTTTTTAGTATGCTAAGAATACCCTTTCAACTGTTTCATCACCATATTTTCCTTGATTCTCATATTTATTTTCAATGTAACACCTAATTCTAAAAAAACAAAAAAGTGCGTCAGGGATGGATTTCCTCTTTGACACTTCTCATAGGGGACTCATTCTTCTCAAAGACCTAGAAAATACATATTCCAAATTTACAAAAAAACCTAAATAGTTTTCTTCTAATAATTGAGAGAGATATTTATTTCAATAAGAATAATTTTATCCACAGTTTTCGTAATTTTATTTCTCCATTTCACTGAAACAATCCTCAATAGACTACATAATAAGGAAACCTTATATTTTATTCAATTATTTTAGTTGTATTTATATAATTAAATTGATATTTATTCCATTACAAAGTCCAATGAAAATGTATTGATGGTGAAAATAGTTTCATTTTACACTCTTGTCGAGTATTTCTTCCGGCTATCTATCGGGTATAATTTTATTTTTATAAACAATATTACAAAGTATATTATTATTTAATCATCAATTAATAAAATGAAATTCCTTTTCCATCTGTTATAGTCATATTCATTGATTTGGAAACATTTATATGCACTAGATCAATCAAATGGGATTAAATCTTTTTCTTTTTCTGATAAGGGTTATGTACCATCATCCCAATCATGCACGAATCTCATGTATTTTCTCAATATAACATTACTTATGGTATTTTCACTGTTTAATTTATTTTTGGAAAATTATCCATAAACTAATGGTGAAAATTTCATAGACTTTAATTTCATAAAATTTTTACTTCTTACATCATATAAAAACATAAATTTTATTTGATATTCACTGGATAAAGATGTCCCATTATCATCCACCCATTCATGATTGAGTTACCAAATTTACTCTTGATAAACAATCCTTTCCAATTGATGAAAACATCAATCATGGATTTAAAATTTTTATTTATGTTTAAGAGGATATGTTGTAATCACTAGACATAGAGAACCTCAATAAACATTATTTTATCTCCAAACATCCTAATATTTCTACTTATTTTATCTTAAGAACTCCATAATTGTTCAAATGAAAACTACCACCAAACTTATCTTTTAAGTTTTTAATAATATTCATATTTAAAATCATGTTGGTTGAGTACCAACAACTGAGAATCCATGTTATATTATTCTTTCTTACATTGATTTTAAATTTGGATAGGCTGGCTTTCACTCTATTTTTATACTCTTTTCATGAGAGTTTCATGAATGTTAAGATAATAGAAATCATATTTTATATCTTTATAGAATAATTGGTATAATCATATTCACTTTTTTTTATATAAGAGATAATTTGTTTCCTAAAAAAACTCTATTAGGTAAACTAGTATCCATCAATCTTTGATTCCCATTGTATATATTTCTACTCCTTCTTTTCATGCAGTCATCGAATTTATATCTTAAATCATAACATTGATAACAATATATTTTAAAATAATTTATTCTTTGTGATGAATGCTATGTAGTCATTGATATTTTTATACACAATGTTTATTATCTCTTTAAATAACTCATAGCTTCTATAAAAGGATATGCCATGAACAAGGAAGCCCCAAAACTGATATTGGTTAAGAGGAGATATCTTCCCACTTCATATCCTCTATATGTCTCTAAAATTTTTGAAGCTCCCTATATTGTTATTAACCATAGAAGGATGAATGTTTTCAATAAATTTATATTTAAATTTGTTTTTTACTACCACTCCTCTCATTTTTTATATTTGAATACCATATCCAACCCCACATTCACCCATGCATTAGGGTATTTATTCATCCATAATTTTCTCCACACCTTCAGTATCACACATAGACCCAAATATTCTCTATTATTTTATTTATTTTTGTTTATACCTTTATTTTTTTTGTATTTCTTCGGTGTTTTTTTAAAAAAAATGACGGTTTTTGGGTGAATTGAAGATGACACACGGTTGGTTCATGGTTAGTAGAAACCATTCACTACACTGGTGCGAACCATGCTACCCGAATAGTGGCATTGTCCATGGAACATGATAATGTGCACAGGGGTGTATCCATATAGGTAAATCATTAAGCCATCTATGTCTTTAAAAATAGAAAAATATTTTTGTAATAATAACAATAATAGTATTATTATAAATTTTATTATTATTATTATTATTATTATTATAAATTTTATTTTTATTATTAATAAAACTCATTTAGGGGATTCTTCTCCCCCTAACCCCTCATCACACATCCTCAACCCATCCTCTATATCATTAGAAACCCAAATTTTATTCCTTATATAAACCACTTCTTTCTCCCTTATCACTTCGGTGTCTGTTATTCAATCTGTTTTCTTGTGCGATCTACTCTAGTGAATTCCTTACCCTATCATGTTCTTTTTTCATCATTTATTTCTTAATTTTCATTATCTTCTATTTATTGCACACAGCAAAGGTTTACCCTAAAACTATTTTTGTTTGTTATTTTGGTATATTATTGATGTGTAGGGTTCACTGGTCCCATTGAGGCTGGGTTGTTCCATGTCTATTATGGGCAGTTGATTCTCCTTTGGTTTTATGTAGGTTTCATTTTGTTTTAATTTTTTTTCTTCAATTAAAATAAAGAATTTATAATTTTAAAATTTCTTTTTTATTAATTGGGGTATCATTGGGATCTTTGGAGGGGCCTTTCATGTATATACATAAGTAATAACATATATATAAATATATACATATCCTCGTTTTATATATTCCATCATGGCGATGGGAAAATATAAATTGGGTTAAGGGATATATATATATATATATATATGTTTGTGTGTGTGTGTGTGTGTGTGTGTATTCATGTAAGTTAGATGGGGTTTCATGTTGTCTTCATGGAATTCAGCATGATTTGATGTAGGTTCCCAATGTCTGAGCCTTTAATTTGAATACTTTTATTTCTTGATTATTTTAAAAGAATGTTTGTAATATTATGACATATAAAAATGATATGTAAAATTATTTGTGACTTTTTGGGTTTGGTATTATTTTGTTTAAAAATTATACCGAATATTCCACATGGGTTCTTTATATTAAGAATATGTCATTAACCTTGTCTAAAAATGAAATTTGAATTTATTTGATGATAAGGCTGGGTTAGAACATTGATTTGTTTAATTAATGTGGGAAACCCATCTTAAGCAATTCACCTTAATTTTTTAATGTTAAGTGTGTCTTAAATGTTCAATTCATGTTCCCGTCATGGTGAATAGCCTTATGCCTTTTGTGTGAAAATTAAAATGGGGATTCACTTATGAAGGGATAATAGAGGTAGGAAGTTTATTCTTATTTAGTGAAAAATATATGATATGTATGTATGTTATATCTTGATAAAAAAATCACCTACTTTTGATTTTAATGGGATTAATTTGGTAGTAATGTGGGATCCATAGGTACACATGATTCACTAGTTGAGGTTATGAACTATCTAGTGGCCCTGAGTAGATAACCTATCTGCTTTTGGATGTGCCTCTCATTCGAGCTAGTGTGGGTGTCACCAAGTATTTGGGCAGTGATGATGGATAACTGGTACTGGTGGATATTTATTATATGATAATATCTATATATTTTCTTCGGGACATCTTGAATGAAACTTAAGATCACATGAAATGTGCGACCTACACTTTTCATACATTTACATTACACCACTTTTTCTGAATACTTAATATCCTACATAAACAGAGGCCTGAAGACTATACTAGTCTAGTGCCTTTGGAATCATGGACACATAAAAATTGAAACATAAGTGATCTAAATTATCTTCGTCTAAGTTCTTCTTGATTAGAACCCTTCTAATAAACATAAAACATAATACATATCTTCATTACCTAGGGTAAAGGAAAGATAAAAATGGCTGAGCTCAGATGTTTAGTAATGATAACCATGAGAGTCATGTAAACACAATCATGAGCTTAATGATATGAGAAAATGATCATGAAAATAGAAGATCCTACCATGTTTATCAATGAGCATAAACAGGAATCATGGAATAAATATTGGAAGTTCATAAGATATGAATCATAAGGAAATAAAGAACATAATCCATGAAATCGTAACATAGAAATAATACATGGAATTTCTAGTAGTAAACATATAAAATGATTTCTATTGTATTAAATTAATCATTTCCAAGGACATATTAGTATTATGGATTCAATCTCTATACCATTTTTGTAATCATGTCTTAATCTCGTGGCCGTCTTAGTAGTCAAGGTTCACTCCCAAGACAATCTTAGCAGGCAAATTCCTTTACTGAACTGAGTTCACTACCCCATTCTATTGATGTCTATATCATGAAATATAAATCATTACCCAATGACTTTGAGGTAGATATAGGTCCCACTCATAAAATAATTAAAAATATACACATGTGTTCCAAAATAACATTATTCATTTATCATATAAAAACTTATGGAATGAAATGGTTTTCATTAACATTTCATCATAACATAACTCGTGGAAAACAAACATGATTCATAAACATAAAACCATCAGAAATATAAACGACTAAGAGAAGTAATAATTTTCGTATCATTGGATCATATCTCCAATAATAAATGAGTAACACAAATGGATGTCCTCATAGATGGAAAATAATTTTGAAAGATAATTATAAAACAATTATTGAGGGAAAAATAATATCCTATTTGAAAAATTATTTTAAAATCATAAAACATTTATTAAAAAAAATTCATTTAAAATAACCTTGAAAATTATAAAAGAGTATTTGAAACCATTTTAATCATATTTGAAAATCATTTTCTTAAAAATTCATAGAAGATCACTTAAAACACTTTTAAAACATTTTTAGAAAACATTTTTTTGAAAGAACACAGATTTATAAGGGAAGATATAATAACATTACATATATATTAAAATATTAAGAAAAGAATTATAATCATGATAAAAATTTTCAAATATAAGTATGTACATATCAAAAAATAATATAGGTACATAACATAACATGTGTCTCAAAGAAGTAAAATTGGGAAAAAAATTAGCTTAGCGATTTAGTTACTTTTGAACTATAAAACCCATGAATGAATAAAATCAATTGAAACATAGAATATTAAGAAATAAATTAAATTCATGATATAACATGTCATAGGGAAATATATACACCACATTATAATAATAAGTAGTTATTATCCCATATATCTCATAGAAATAAAGTGAGATGCTAAATCCCTTACTACTTGAGTAAAACTACAATTGTGATCATGATATGTGAATAAAATAATTTACAGATTTTAATATCATTAAATAAATTAAATTAATTATATTACATTTCATAGGGTAATATATAAAACACATAAAAGAAGCTAGTGGTGAATATGGTATGTATCTCACTAAAATAAAAAGTGAGATGATATTCCCTAACCTTAGGGATGATTTCTGTAGTATGTATCTAAATATATTGTATAATAGTTTAAATAATGTAGAAAAATCACATTTAACTTAATTATATTATATATTATTATATTATCACCAGTTTTTAATATCATTTCTTTATTACTATTCTTTCGAGTGTTAACTGCTTCAATTTTCTTATGCATATTTTATCGTATAAGTCCCATTTCATGCACATTGGAGATCGTTCTATCACTTCCATAATGATATTAAGAAAGTATATTACTTATTAATTAATTATATAAATTTATATAATTATTATTTAATGGTGATCATGGAAATCGAATTTTATCACATTGTGGAGATGGTATAACGTACATGCACACGAGCGATGATATCAATCACTTAATTATAAAAAGGTAAGGAAGTGGATGGTATATATTTTGTACTAGAATAAATATAATGTTATAATTATCAAATATAATTATTATTTCTATAATTATAACCATACAATAAACTTAGTGATGAAAAAATAATATACCACATCGTTAAGATGGTAGTCTGTATGTATGTACGCGTGGTAATTTCCATTTTTGTAGGATGGATAAAAGGTTAAATATGGTTTCTCCATAATCATAATAACATCTAAATATATATTTAACAATTTATTTGATATTTTATAATAAAAAACACAATAATATAATTTAGAAGAAGAATCACTCTTGATAGAATTAGTAAAGACGATAACCCTTTTCTTATTGTGCTTCATTTGGATCTCATCTTAGGGATCCTATAGTTGATCTTGTGAAAAGAAAATAATCTCTAAGATGTGTTTAAGGAATTTTATAAGGTAAATTATTAGTGGAATTATTATATTAAATTCTCAATTTAATGTTATGAAGTGAGGGAGGAGGTACCCGTTTATAATTGAGGTGTGGGGCACTTTTGGAATTTCAAAACATATTTATTTATAATAAATTTAATATCAATATTAATTATAAAAAAATTAAATTTATTAAAATATAATATTATATAAGTTTTTAACCTCATAAAATAATATATTTAATCAAATTTTGGTATTTTTTAAACCATATCATTTTTTATCAACCCTTAGTTAACCTATTTTAATTTTATCAAAAGTTACAAATTTTTTAATATTAAAAAGTTGTAATTTTTTTCTTATTTTTTCAATTAGACCATAAATGAGAAATTTATAACATATTAGACCACATAATAATTATTTGTAATTATTTAAAATTTTTAATTATTTCTAAATAAATTTACGAAGCATTATTTGGATAAAATATCAATAGTGTCAATTTTGACACTATTCATTTCTTTTCTTTTTAAAAATATCATAACAACATGATATCTTGAAAAAAACTCTTTTAACTAATCCATAACATGTAAAATTCATCCATAAAATTAATCTATGTCAATAATTATATCAAATTATATTTATTTTAATATTTTTAATATCGTTAATTAGATATTTCCATTACTTGGACAATTACTACATCATCAATATATATGCATTAAGGTAATTATTTATGTAATAAAAATTTAAAATATTTTAACATGATATAAGAAAAAAATTTATATTTTAAATTAGTATTTATATTTGAATTTATACTCTATATAACCCTATATTAAAAATGATGTATTTAATGAAACTATGAGTATGACATCATTAACTTTTCTTTTAATAAAATAAAATAAATGTATTGCTCTAATTAAATTTGGTTAAAATGTTATAATTTCTACCCATGGAATTTTATATTTAATCCCACTAATATAAAAAAATTTCAACCATTGTTATGTCAAATTTATATTATTTATAATATTATTTTTACATTTAATTACCTAATTTACCTTTTACCGTGTAAATAGAAATTTACTAAAGTTACTACTAAAAATTACCAAATAATAATAATACTATAAAAATATTTTATAAAAAAATGATTCGAAATATGTAATCTATTTTTAAAATTTCAAATCAATAAATTTCCAGAAATTAATTTAAAATTAATTCCCTAGATGGGTTGTGAAAATAGGTTATTAATGTAAAAATATGAAAAAGATTGAAATTATTTTATATCTAATTTAAAAGTAAAATTAATTCCAGTAGACCATGTTATATTTAATGAAAAGAAGTTGATATTATTATAATTTAAAACCATTGAAAAATATAATTTAACATTATAAATTATTTCGATGGAAAAAATTTGTTTTCAATTAAAATTCAGTATCTTTTCTATTCATCTAAACATAAAACTTATGAGAAAAATATCTAAGGTTAATCCAATGTAAATTTGAAAAATATTATTTAAACTAATATGTTTATTTTGTCAAATATAATATATAAAAGTGCCAAAAATTGGATTTTAAATGGGTTCACCATCAAAAGTTGATAAAATTACCCTTTTCAAAATATAGGTTTTCATGCTTAATATTGGGTTGGTTATTATTTTATACCTATAAAAACTATTTGATTAATATAAAAAATATTTGATTGAATAAATAACATATATATTTCATTAATTAAATTCAATAACTATAATTAGTTTATTTTATGAATACAAAATGCCTTTGGGAGAATAAAAATAAAATATTTACTCTATATTAAATTTGTATATATTTTAATTTTTAATTAATTGGTAACCAATTACTTAATATTATAAACCATATATTTTCATAATTTACTTAATACTATTCATAACTGGTAATTTTATTACTAGGTTATTATCTTATTTAAATAATAATAAAGTGATGTTTCGTAGAAACTCAGTGTTGCATATAAAGAAAGCGAATATGTTATTGTGAGTTGTTAAAACCTAACTTTAGGTAGCATATAACACAAGAAATCAAAGAAATTTTATTTAATTTAAAAAAAAAGGTTCATAAAAACTCTAGGTGCTACATTATACCCCCCTTAAAATGAATTTCTCCATCAAAACTCTTGTTTTTTATACAAAAAAAATGACGATACTTATGCCTCATAATATCATCATGTTCCCACATAACTTCTTCTAACCGGTGATTTCCCCAAAAAATATTGGCCAGGTGAGTTGTATTGATTCCTAGAACCCTCTTTGTATGATATAGCATTTAAAATGTTTGCACCTCGTATGAAATATCCTTCTTCAACGGTATGACCTCAAAGTTATGTACATGTGAAGGTTGAGTTATTCACTTTCTGAGAAGAGATAACTGGAATAGATCATAAAATTAAGATATATTTAGAGGAATTTCAATGTGATAGGATACCATCCTAATACGATCAATAATATCAAAGGTACCGATATACCTAGGGCATACTTTCCCTTTATTCCCAATCCCGAAATCCTTATACCATCGATAAATTCATAGAGAAACCTTCTCAACAACTAAAAATTCTAGATCATGCCATCAATCATCAACATAACTTTTCTATTGACTTTGTGATGCCTTGATATGCAACGAAATGGTTCTAACATTCTCATCCATCTCTTTAGTTATCTCAGTCATAATGGATATATTTATCCCACTTTATCCTATCATGTTGGAGGTCTACATATCTTCCCATATAGGGATTTATAAGGAATCATCTGAATACTTTTGGGAGATCTATTGTTGTATGAAAATTCAACTATTGAAAGGTGTTGATCTCATCCACCTTTGAAATCTAGAGAACTGAATAAAAACATATCCTTTAGTGTTGGAATTTTTATTTTAGACTAACCATCCATTTGAGTATGGTAAGAAATTCTGAAACTAAATTATGTATCTAGTGATTTATAAAGACTTCACCAGAATTTTGAGGAAATCTTTGGATCCCGATTAGATACAATGGAATAATGTACTCTATGCAACCTTACCAATTCTTTAATTTTTATCCTAGAATATTTATCCAGAGATAAGTCTTATCCGATATAAATGAAGTGTTTTAACTTAGTAAGGTGATCAAATACCACCATATAGCATTGTAACCTTTAGAGGTTCTGGGAAATCTAATGAAAAAATCCATATTAATGTTCTCCCATTTCTATTCTATTATGTGTAATGGATGCATAGTTACATTATATTTTTTTCTTTTTAGGCTGAAAATACTTGAATAATATGAACCATGATACAAAATCTACAATATCTCTCTTCATTCCATCCCAATAGAAGTATTTCATCAAATATTTGTATATCATCATACTTCTAGGATGAATAGAAAATGAACTACTATGAGATTCGTCTAATATATACTTCTTTAAATCTAGTAAATACAAAATACATACATGGTCCCTAAACCTTATCATTCTATCTAGGTCAATGTTAAACTTAACATCATTTCTAACCTTCTTTTTCATTTCTACATCTTCCTTCTATGCCTCTTTAATTTTAACTTGGATAGAGGGTGAATCATTAAATTGAGCTAGATAATATTTTTCCCCTTACTTCAAGATTTCCATATCTATCCTTTTCAAATTCATAAATATTAGATCTTTCTCAATCCTCATCATGGATAATCTAGAATGATTCTTTTAACTCAATACATCAGCCACATTACATTCTTTCCTAGGGTAATAATATATTGAGCCGTTATAATACATTATTAGTTCATACCATATTCTTTTGATGCCTGTTTAAATCCTTCTATGTGAATATATATTTCATAATTTTATGATCAGAATATATATCACACTTTACACTATAGGGATAACACCTCCATATCTTTATTGACAAAATTACCATAGATAAATCCAAATATTGGGTTGGGTAATTCTGCTCTTGAATCTTAAACTGTCCTGAGGTATAAGTAATAACCATGTTATTATACATAATGACAATTCCAAATCCTTTATTCGATGAATGACTAAAGATTAGAAACCTTTACTAATTACACGGTAATGTTAGCACAGGTGCATGACCAATATTCTCTTTATTTCCTTGAAATTTTTCTCACATTCATCTATATAGGGGAACTTGTAACCCTTCAGAGTTAATTTTCTTATCAGATTTGATAGTCATTATAAATTATGTAGAAAACCCTGATGATATCTATCTTGACTAAGAAAACTACAGATTGTGGTCATCGGGGCTGGTCTGTGACAACATTCAATAGCCTCTATCTTTGATGGATCTAAAATTATACCATCTTATGAGATTATATTACCCATCAATGAAACCTTTTTTATCCAAAAATCACAAATTGTAAATTTTTCCTATAGTTTCTCCTTCCTTAGTATCTTTATCACAAATTTCAAGTGGTCTTCATTCTTTCCTTTAGCTTTGAATAGATAATTATATCATCTATAAATACTACCAAGAACTAATTGAGGTAATATCTAAAGAATTTATTCCTCAAATCCATGATGAATGTATGAGAATTAGTGAGACCAAAAGGAATAACTATATATTCTTATTTTTTATACCTTTTATAGGATTTCATCATTGTTATATCCTCATTATTGACCCTCAATTTATGATATCCATAAAGAATTTTAATTTTGGAAACATATTGGGCTCCATGAAGTTTATTAAACAAATCATCAGTACATGGAATATGATACTTATTCTTTATTGTGATCATGTTGAACATACAATAATCAGTGCAGAGTCACATTGATCAATGTTTCTTCTTCAAAAAAGAATTGGTGCACCCCAATGTGGCACATGTGCCCAAATAAATCCCTTATAATTGTTTTCTTGGAGTTTCTTCTTCAATTCCTTCAACTTAATTGGTAATATTCTATAAGGATTCGTTGAAATTAGTATAGAAGAAAATATGAGTTCTATGAAGAACAAAACTTTGTTTTTTGGTGAAAGACTATTAATTTTTTTGGAAATATCCTCAAAATCTCAAATAATCGGCATATCATCAATTTCAACTTTATCCCAAACCATTTGAGATAAAAATAACTTATAAATTGTAATTAATATCCATATATTTGATGTAATTTCCATATTAAGTTCATAATTATCATCACATTGATTGATGATCAATGGTTGGTTTGGAACATCAAACACAACACAATTTCTTTGACAGTTGATGTGGGATTCATACAGAGAAAGAAAATCCATTCTTAATATGACATCAAATTAAGCTAGATGACTAATGAAAATATTTCTAAGCAACACATTACCATAAGATTTGACCAGAAAGGAATCATATATATGAGATGAAATATTCGTACAATTAAGGGGTTTTACTACTAGTTCCACATATAATAATTTGGGTGGAATCTTAAAAACATTATAAAATTCTTTATATATGAAATAGTGGGAATATCTAGAATCAAATAATATATTAGTAGTTTTAAAATGTATGGTAAGTGTGCATTTCACCACATTGTCAGCAAAACACTCTTCAAAAACAATGTTCACATTAAATTTCCCATATTCCCTTTTATTTAGAGGTTGAGGACATCAATTGTCATCACTAACCAATGGGTTTGGGAACCGGTTATCATAATGAATATTCCCCTAACACTTGTAGCATTGAAGTGATGGAGGTTCATTATATGTAGCTTTCTCTCCATTCTCATTGTTAGCTAACTTCTTCTCGTGACTTCAAAAATCCACTGCCCTATAACCTTCTTTTCTTGTACAAAAAACATTTTTTAGAACCCTTAAGTAATATTACTCCATGATTCATGAAACACATAAAACCTAAAAGAAAAATTATCTTATTTTACTGATGGGTTTTATATTTTACTTTTAACTCCATCTTCCTCTTCTTTTCAAAACCATGATATTGATAGATAACTCAAACCTCCATTTTAATCATGATTTCACAACACAAAATTTATTCGTAGATACTAAAGTATCTTATTTATAAAACACATCATAGCTACTAATTTCTCTTACATGTAGTCTATACAATGCATTATTATCATTTCCATTGAAAAAATGATAGGGGTAAAGGTGGTTTGTATGCTTTAATTTTAGAATAAAAAATAAATTATAAAAAAAATATTTTAAAAAATAACCTATCAACTTTAATTTGGGGCCATATGATTATTCTAGAAGAATACCTCACAGTTCTTGTGAAATTGGCTTCATATGTACCAACATATTCATCATCTCTTTACATTAACTTGAGAAACTCCTTTTACATTTTTGTATATAGAATAAGAAGAAATTACTTATTGACGAATAATTTCATAAACTATTCCAAATCCATGGATTAAAATTCAACTTTATTCTTCATATTATTGATCAGAGTACACCACTAGTCCTCTTCACCTTCTATCCGATAAACATCTAGAATAAATTTATCACATTTTAAACACTAGAGAATAGATAATGTCTTTTTAGTGGGACTAATCCACTATTCAGAATCAATTGGAATAGAAGACCCACTGAAATAAGGTGGGAATTGCCTCACAAAGAACTTAATAGAATGTTTTTCCCTAATTCTCTCATTTGAAAGTCAAGCATGATTCAGGTATTGAGAAATATGGGTGAGTATAGAAAACATATTTTTCATTCTAGGTCCCATATCAGTTGGTTTATTAAAAGAATATTTTTAAAATTTTCTATCAAAATCACAATTAATGTTGTTCCATTGGGTTCTAGCCATCGACTAAATCAAAAAATATAGAGTAATAAAGAGTTATCATAGTGAAGAACCATATAAACATGAAAAACAACTTATAAGTTGTCTTAATTTTGAAAACTTCTTTTATCTATGACACCTTCTGTTCATCCAATGTCATTCATAACCAAATTATATTTAAATCATTAATTAAGGTTCATAAAATGATTGTGAATTTCTAAATCATATCCCTTAGCATTGTCAAACACAGTGTGAAGAAAATCCCATTTTCATGTACCTGGATAAACAAAAGTCAGGCTTGACCCACCATTTTAAAGTTGTTACCCCTATGTACATCTATGATAGATCTATATTTACTTATAACATCTAGATAGGGACTTATTTCTAGAAAACCACTAACTCTAACCTTTAAAAAAATTCTAGGTCATTTTCATTATCCATAGACTTATCCTTATATTTTTGTTTAGGGTTCTCACTATGGTTTTCTCATCATAGTTTCTAAAGGTCAAATAAAATTTTTCTCTAATACAAAATATAACAAACCATGATTTTCATACCATAAAATCACATCACTTTTGTAGAATACTTAATATATTACATAAAAAGACACCCAAATACCATATTAGTCTTGTGACTTTGGTAACATGGAAACATTAACACTGGTATATAAGTGATCTAAATTATCTCACACTAGGTTCTTCTGGACTAGAACCCTTATTAGACACATCAAACATAATACAAATCTTCATAACCTAGGGGAAAGGAAATAAAAAAGGGATGATCCTAGAAGCTCAGTAAGGGGAAAACAGTATAAATGTAAGCATAATCATGATCATAAGTGTATGATAATAAAATCATGAAAGTATAAGATCAATAACCTTGCATATAAATGATCATAAATAAGAATAATGGAACAAATATTTGTAGTTAATAAGACATGAATCCTAAGGAAATAAAGAAAATGATCCATGAAATCATAACATAGAAACATGAAATGGTATTTGTGGTAGACACATAAGCATATACAATTATTTCCATAGTATTCAAGGCATCGCTACCAAGGACATATTAGTAGTATGGGTTTTTCACGACCTATCAAATTGGGGCCCGTGAAGGGGTGAGTATAACAATACTCAGCAGGACACCCCAAAAACACAATGTACACAAAACAAATTACAGCCAGCTCAGCATAGTTATATTTCTATAGCACATATAAAAAGAATATCTAGATATAATTAAAAAAGATACACATTCATGAAATAAGTCACAACCATAGTATACCGGCCCTAGGATTCTAGCTTGAAGATTCCATGATGCAATTAAATGGAAGAACACACTCCTGAGTTTGATAGCATAGATGGCATGCATCTGAGGGGTACTTATCATCTGGTGTCTTCATGAAAAAGAAAACACTAATAGATATGAATAGAATATGTTACACAGATGGGGATCACAATAAGGTCCATGAGGTGTTACCAAAAAATACATCTAGATTATCCTTCTAAGTAGAGGATCAAAACAAGGTTTAATTGGTCACATCAATACCTAGAACTCTACCAAGGGAATGAAGATTAATAGAGGATCCCAATTCGGGCCTCTTAAGGGGATTCCAAAAACTCTATCACTGAAGTCCTAATGAAGGGATCATTTTCCTAGGAGTATGAAATGATTCATGTTGACCTTCAGGGAAAGGCAAAGGGGAATAAACTCGAATGAAACCTATCCGAGATATGGAGGACACGAGATCTAAGACATGTATGAAAATGTACATGGTGTGTAAAGGGGTTTCACGTCGTGTCCCTTGATCTCATGATCTATCCATATAAATGACTCGTGTAATTCACACTATGTATGTGTCGTATAGAAGATTACATGGCTTGTAGATGGTTTACATTCCATGTCCCAGTGCATTAGGTCATGTCCATGTTCTTTAGCTGTGTTTCAGTATGTGGCATCAGACCATGTAACTTTTCATGTGTACCAGTGCATGGGGTAGCCCATGTACATTGTCCATGCCTTTTCTTGTGGGGAGTAGACATCATGAAGGAAACACATGCACCCCACCCTATTCTTGTGTACTCCTTCTGGTACATGATGTGTCATTAAAATGGGATACATGTTGTGTATTTGGGCACAACACACCATGTGTATCGGGTTTTTCTATAAATCCATCTTCTTCATCATGCTCGTACCTATTCCATAATTTCCTTGAAATATAGATCCAATCATGTAAACAAATGTGGATCTATCTCGACTGAACCTCACCGTTGATGACTAATGTTCTATGTCCATCAAATCTTCTCGTAAAATAGAATCATTCATCGGAATCATCTTCCAAACATCACTCTTGAAAATTAAAGGTTTCCAAAAAAATAAGACCTATTTGTCTCAACCACTATCACACCTCTATTGTGTCATTATGAGTCCATATCTACAATCTTGGATCAATTCACAATGAAATGTATGTGAAATGATTAATTTATCGAAAAATCATCAAAACATGAGCCAAACAAAAAATGCCCATGATGAATAGAGAAATATGGGGGATAACCAAAAAACACAATAAATTGGAATGAACCTTGGCCATGTTTGTTTGTCCTTGATTTGTTTCCATTATAACTATGAGAAAGGAGCCAAATAAACTGACAACTTATGATTTAAATCCCCATAGAATAAACCCATCCCACATAATGTTTGAACTGTGGGTTAATCTATTTATTGATGGTTCTATGTTCATCATATAAATAAAAATGGAGAAGAAATATAAATAAAACACAAACCCTACCTCAATTTAGTTTGATTGCTAATGAAGAATGATCTCTCATTTTCATAATTGTCATAATTCGTCGAATTTAAGGTATGTCGATCTTGATCCATTATTGTTCACATGATAGTATTCTACAAGATTCTCCCTAGTGATCCTATAGAGGTTCTAAAGTTATGTGGATAACCCTATAATTCTGACATAATATTCAATTTAATGGCCCAATAGTCATAGTGTTAATAAAAAGAATAAAATAATTTTATCCAAATAATTTTTTTATATCTGTACCTATGATGAATTTTCCACAAATGATCGGTGTTGACTAATGTTATGTCATGCCTAGGGTGAAAATAATGTTCTATGTTCAACGGTTTCCCCATATTTATGATCTAGGTACTCATTTATAAGTTATTCCACTTTTGTTGGAAAACCAAAAGTGCGTGCTATTTAATATATTTAATATATTTCAAACATTTATTCTAGGTCCCCTAGGCCTCAGAATCACAAACCGTATCAACACATGTTCTATAAAATAATCCATATAATATTTTAAAATTATACACAAAAAAATACGAGTCAATGCATTCTCCCCACCCTGGGGATTTACATCCCTAAAAATCCAAAACAAGGGACACTCAAAAATATGTGGGTACAAATCTTGAATCTTTGCCTCCCACTCCCTTGTGATATTATAAATATTTCTATTCTTCCATCTTACATTAACTAAATGAATCAATCACACATGAAGGATACTCTCATCTGATCCTCTATTTGCACTTGGTGCTCAGCAAAGGATTCTCCATCCACAATGCTCAGCTCACCCCAGTTGATAATATGCACTAGGTAATGTAAGTACCTCTTCAGCTGTGACACGTGGAAGACGTAATGCACCTAGTCTGCCTACGGAGGTAGAACTAAGAGGTATGAAACCTCCCCAACACTATGAGGTATTTTGAAAGGGCTAATGAATCATGTATATTTCATACCACCCAGACCAAATCATCGTAATCCTTATCAAGGTGAAACCTCTTAGAACACATGGCATACTTCTTGAAACTCCTAGGGACTATGTTTCCTGTCAACACAGGAACTTTGATATATATGTGTAGTCTTTATTTTATTCTAGATTATATACACCATCTCTATTGTCTCTCAAACTATCTTTAAACCCATGAATTCTGACTCTCTTACGTTTGTACAGAAAATTTGTAATTCCCCGACCCTCGTTACCCAGAGTCGGTGCATTATTACATAACATTGGCATGATCAGAAGATATCAAGTCTCGAAAGACCGATTAGTTTTGTAACCATGGTCGTACTAGATACATACTAATGTTTTACATTACATCATGAAATAAAAACAACAACATTGTTCCCCATTTTAACACACCCATATATTTGGCATATACCTGCATGTTAATCCCAATATACTTCTTCACATCATGGGAAAAATAAAACATAATAAAGGGGTGTGCTCAGATGCTCATTATGGATAACAATATAGTAGACAATATGATATATAAGCATAAACATTTAAAGCAATGTATAAGACCAAAACCAAAGCCTTTTAAAAATAAAATTCAGCATAATAAGGAAAAGATAAATCAAATAATTACATTTACTTATTCACAAGGATATTATAATAGTTGAATAATCACATTTAATATCAAAAGCTAATTTCATAAAGATGGAATTCATAATACTGAAATCATAAACACATAGTCAAGGCCTTGTGCCATGACTAAAAATAATATTTTTTCAAGGCCATATGCCAAGAAAGTTTTTGTTTCATGAGACCTACCAATGCATTGAGGAGCTAAAGCGGGCTCCACCCGTCACTTACTAAGTCTAATTCAATCCTCATATGAAAATGTTAAAACATAATAAAAACATTAGCATTAAAACTAGCATATGGAATGTCAATAATTTAATCGTAAACCATGATTGGTATAAAAATAGATCATCCATAGTCAAAAATATCACAAAAACTTCAATACAATATAGAAGATTTTATCAAATTAAATCGACTTCAAACCAATGTAAAATCCAATGAAGTATGTTGACATAGATGAAATCAACCCAAAAACTATTTGAGTGAAATATATCTTTCTAAATTGAAATCAATCAAAATTGAAGAAAAAAATTATTTTGAAAATATTCATATAATGTTCTAATGGAAACTTCAAATGTGTTATACTGGTAGGAAAAATCTTCACCCACTGTACAAGTAAAAAACATTCTTTCCTTAATTTTTCAAAAAGGTTAAAAAGTACCTTGTTTGAAAAGAGACTGAAATATTCCTTTAAAACCATTTAGAAAAAGAACTGTATAAATGAATTTAAATTATATTCTAGTTATTAGTATTTTTTTGAAATACATTTTTATGAAACACATATGTGGATGATAAAGAAGTCTTAGTAGATACTCACGTATAAACTACCTCAGATAATAAAGATATTGTAAAATTAACCCTTACCTGGTATTCTTCCTTAGTCGAGAGTACATTATTTTCATGTATAATGGTTAAATAATTGTTATTAAATAATAAAATAATCCACATACATAAATATGATATCATATATGATCCTTTAATATTTTTTTTGTTAATAATATTTCAGTAGTATCATTGTTTCATGTTTTAACTGATTTTTTTCCTTGAAATGTTTTGTTACATAATTCATGTTTATTATGGATAGGATATATCTAATTCATATCCAGAATGATATTTAGTTATTTTAATTTTTTTTTAATAATTAAATGAAAATTATTCTCAAATGGTTTCGATGGGAATGAAATCTCACCACGTCGTGGAGACGGTAAGACGTACGTTCACAGGAGCGACAATATCACTGTATTGGAGGTGAAATAATATATAATTGGATGGTATATTATATATATATTGAATCATTGACATGTTATATTTATTATTTACATCAATTATACTCATTATTATTCCAATCTAAATAATAAATTTTTGAATAACAAACCACACCACTACTTGGAGACAGTAAGACGTACATAAGTGCGTGTGTGACTTTTTCATTCATAAGATAGATAAAATAATGAAAATAGTTATAACATATTTATAATAACATCTTAGTTTTGATAGGGTATTGGAGTTATTATTTTAGTAGGGAAATGAAAAAGAAAGAGAAATTGGAAGAAGAAAATAACATTGAATGAGATGATGAAATTGTTACCTCTTCTTTGAGTGCTTCCTTTTTTATTTGATAAAAAGGATCCTTAGGTGGGTTTTTTTATCAAAGTACAAAATATAGAATTAAGGGAGGGGAGTTGGGAATATATTTGGTATAGGGATGGCTGAGACAAATTTCTTTGGAGGTGTGAAATTAAGTGAAGGGGAAGTACCCTTTTATAAGAGAGGTGATGAGCACTTTAGGAAAAGTATGAAATATTATTTTATTATAAAATAATTCTCAGTTTCTAATGGCTCAAATTGATTTATTTCAAGGATAAGGTTGGGAGGGATCGAAATAATCTCATCAAATAGGTTTTAGAAAAGTTTAGGTCACAATATCAACCTTATCTATTAGATTTAACTCTTAGTTAAATAGATTAGCTTTTACCATGTCTTCTTTTATTTTTATATTACTTAGTTAATAAACATACTATAAATTGTTAAGAAAACCTAAATTTGTTCACTAACGACATATATATAATTATATTAGTCATTTAATCAATACTTATATTTTTAATAATATTATATCATTTGATAATATATTATTTGTTTTAAAAACTCATTTATTTTAATTTTGACACTATTTAGTATTTGATTTTTTTGAAATTCAATAAAACATGATTAATAAGAAAAAAATATATTAAATCAACCCCTATCTATCATATTAAACTATAAAATTAGTTCAACTTATCAAAAGACTCAATTTATATTTATTTGGATATTTATAATATCAATTATTTTAATCTTTCATTTATATGGTAATTACTACATCATCATTGTGTCATAAATAAATTTATTTATTTAGTGTATAAAAATTATAAATAAAATACCAAGATTTAGGAAATATTTTTATTTTTATAGTAAATATTCATAGTCTAATTTATCATATGTATAACCCTTTTTTAAAAATGGTTAAGTAATTAAAATTTTAATTTAACACTTTTAACTCTTCTTTAAATAAAATAATATTAAATATTTTAATCTAATCCATGAGGATAAAAGGATCATATTTTATTCCTAAGGATTATATTGGTGTAAATACACTTATCCTATAGAATTAGTACATGTTTTAGGGTAATTATAATATCATTTTGACCTTTAATTACCCAATTTACTTTTAGCCGTGGTAAATAAAAATCAAAAGTTACTATTCAGAAAAAATTATTTCCATCATATTGAACCAAATTTTACTTACTGATGGAAATTTTGTATCTCATCTTTTTTAAATTCAATTCACATAAGTGGTAAAATTATGTTTTATGCAAATTTCCAAATTTTCCTAGAAGTTGTTTAAAAGATGTTAAAATGTTCAATAAAATTTATATATCAAATATTTTTAAAAAATGGATCCAATGAATTAAATTGGACTAATATAAGTATTATGTGTCTATTTTAACTTTAAAATGAATTTAAATAAAAAATTATAATTATTTAAAAATGAAGTCGGTTTGTATGTACTTCGTAGTTTTTTTTACAATTCATTAAAAAATGAATTTTTTCTGAAAAATACAAAAAATTCACCCAAAGTTAATTTTTATATTACAAAGTCAAAAATAGTGTCTTTTTTTCCAAATTAAAAACATAGGATTTTCATTAATTAATTTGAAATTAATTCACGTTGTCCAAACCAAAAAGCATATTTTTGAGAAGTAAAAACTATCAGAAGATTAATATGTGTTTATGTCTAGTTTAAATGTAAAATTACTTCCAATGACCCATATTGAGTTAAATGATAAAAATATAATATAATTATACTTAAAAACAATTAAAATTTATAATTTAACACTATAATGTATTTTGATTAAAAAAATTGTTTTCAATTAAAATTCGGTGTCTTTCATTTTTCATCAAAATATAAAAGTTATCAGAAAAACACTATAAATTTATCCAAACTAAATTTTCTATGTCCTTATTCTAATGAAAAAGTTTATTTTGTCAAATTGAATATATAAAAGTGACAAATATTGGATTTAAAAGGGGTTCTCCATTATAATGTGGTTAAATTTCGTTTTTTTCAAAAAAACATACTTTATCTAAAAAATATAATTTGTTCTTATATTATGTCTAAGAAACACATAATATGTATGTTAAAATTATATGGAATATATAAAATTCAAAATGCAGTTAATACTATTCATAACTATTTTTGAACGTCTAATTTGGTATGTTGTGGTGTGCTCAATGTCGGTGTTGCGTGTAGCACAAGCTGTTGAATTACATTAAAGAGATAACGTACTATAAAATCCAGGGGTGTTAAATTCTCCCCTCCTTCAATAAATTGTGTCCCCGCAATTGGAAATTGTGTTTCAGAAATAAAATTTTAAAAATTGAAAATATTTTTGTGGAAACCACATATCAAAAATTTGGTTACTAAAATTTGGACTTAATATGAAGGAAAGGGAAATGAAAAATTCACCAGCAAATTACAATTTGGAATAAGTGAAAATTTGTTGAAATTTGAGACACATAATTGGAAGAAAAATATACATATTTATAGAGAGTGATAGAGGTCATCAATCATAAACAAGTAAACAATAAATAGAACATAGAGGGCCTCAAAGCCATAAATCTATGACGAATTAAAATATTATTGGTTCATAGAAACATAATGTATTAGGATAACAATTTTTTGGTTTTAAGATCCTTTCCCTAAAAGTTAAGAATTAATTTATTCATAAAATAAGAAAAAAAATACTTGATAAGAAGAGTTATATCCATTAACTAATTTCAACCACAAACTCATCTTTCACTCTAAAAGATAATAGAACACAAAAATATTCTATTAATCCAAATCATATAGGGTTTCAAAAAAATGAATTTATAATTCATCTATCAAGTCATTTAAAAAACTACATTATACAAACCAGGACATCACGTAAGCCAGTGGTAGGTGATACACCCTTATCACCCTTTGGTTCCAAGTTCAAGTCTTGTGGCATTTTCGGATGTGACAGGTTGTCACTTGACCATCAGGTTGTCCATTATATAAAAAAATAAATAAATAATATTAAGAAATTTTTTATACTTAAACCATAGTATCCCATGTACAACTTAATCCATTCAAACCATTAGAGGTCTCCAAAATACTTCTGTCTAAACTCATAGTCCAAAAATTTATAAAGAATGACAACATAACATAATAAAGATCTATTTTTCCCCATAATAACATGTGAATACATTCATCATGTATTCTATTAAAACATTATAACACTTAGAATTATTATAAGACCTTATTTATTACATTCATTCTCCCTTATTACTTATATAATACTAGATACATTCCTTATATCCAAAAATTTTGAATACTCCAACAATGATGGAATAAAAAAATATTAAACAGTTCCAAGGTAGTCATGAATATCCAATATATTTTTTCCAAATCAATCATCTCTTATTCCAAAATCATTACCTTAGTATCAGAACCATATTAATGTTTATGATTACTTCAACTATGTATATTTCATAAAGTGTAACTTGCTATTGAGTCAATTTTCATTATACCATATAATCTCAAATCCTCAATGAAATCGTACTATAGTACAATCCTTATTTATTTCTATATTTAATATAACTAGTTAATCATTGATAAAACACTCAAATGACACAATTCATTAATAAAAATATAAGAACACTAATTTTTCATCCTCATATGTGGAAGTATCATAACATGATTATTATCCAATAGCATCATTTGGGGTATACTCTGATTATTGGGACATTGATTGGTATAGTGTACCAAATCCTTGCAGATGAAGCATTGTACATTTGAAATCTTTTTTATTACCCTTGAAATCTTGTACTTGGTGTCCTTTTCCTTCACACTTATAACAAATTCACATTCCCTTCAAGCATTTACCAAGGTGAATTTTTACACAGTTATCAGATATGGGAAAAATACTTCTTTTCCATCTTCCCTTTTTCCATCTTTCTCTCTACCATCATTTTCTTCTCTGGATTCTCTTCCAATCCATAAGACTAAGATAATTATATAATTATCTTATAAATATATGATACTATTTATTTATATGATGAGAATATGTGGGAGACTATTTCACTTCTAAATTTAGGCTTAAGTACATCAAATATATGATCCTTCTGACTCTTTGAATCATGTGCGTTGTTGGATTTCTCATTCATTCTACTATGCACCATTTGTAAATAATGGAATACACAAGGATAGTTTATGAATTGGAAAGCATAATTCCAAACTTGTAAAACACTTAACATAAGTTGAATAGTTTATGCATATAATCCGTAATCATAAAAATGTTTTCTTTGAGGTTGTATCTACTCGTAAATCCTTCATAATTGTTTGTAAATAAAATATAAATTATCCATAGAATATCCCCCTTGGAGTTTCTAACCAAGAGTGCAGTTAGACCCATTTTCGTGTACCAGGATACCGTGAGTAAAGCCCAAAACTCATTGTCAAAGTTTTCACTCCTAGGTACATCTGTGCTAGAGCCGCCTCTACCTCACTACTACAAATACGGATTTTATCAGTGCTAAAAATTGCCTTTAATAGCGCTAGAAAATCGCTATTAATGCCAGCGAAGATAAAGGGGGGTCCCCTTTATCAGCGCTAAAAAAACACAGATAAAAGGGGTCATTTATCAATGCTGATAAAAGGGTCCTTTATCAGTGCTTTGTTTTAGCGCTAATAAAAGACCCTTTATTAGTTCTTATTTTATTAGCGCTTTTGTTTTAGAGCTGATAAAGGACCCCTTTTATCAGCGCTTTTTTAAAAGTATTGATAATAGGTAAAAAATAAATTAATTAATAAAATTTTAAAATTTTTAAAATTTTAAAAAAATACTGCGAATTGGGGGGATTTTATAGTGCTTAACCCCCCCCCCCTTTACAGCACTTTCCGACCACCTATACTGCCCCATACACCCCGTCCACCCTTTAACAGTGCTTGCTCCAATATTCCCCCATGCACGCGCTCCCCTACCACCACTAGGATTTGAACTTGAGACCTCCCCCTGCGCACCTAAGCCCTTACCACTCCTCTATTTTGATTTTTTTTCCAATTCATGATATCTATATATATATATATATTTAGTTATTTAGTTATATTTATTCTTATAGTAATATATATATATATATATATATATATATTAATGTATATATATAGTTATATTATAATATATATATAGTTATATTAATATATATATATAGTTCGATTAATATATAACTCTATTTATATATATATATATATTTAGTTATATTTATTCATATAGTAATATATATTTATATTAATATATATATAGTTATATTAATATATATATATATAGTCATATTAATATATATATATATATATATATTAATATATATCTCTATTTATATATATATATATATATTTATATGTAGTTATATTTATTGGGATACTAATATATATTTATATTAATATATATACATATAGTTATATTAATATATATATTTATAGTGATATTAATATATATATTTAGTTAGATTAATATATAGGTATATAAATATTCATATATTTGTTTTTTAAATAAAATAGATATTAGTTATTATTTAGATAAAGCTAATATATTTTATATGTAAATATATATTATTATTTATATTTATAATTAAATTTTTATGTGTAAATATATAAAAAATTTGTATATATTGTTATATATTTGATTATAAATAGAAGTGCATTATAAAAAATGATGAAAGTTAAAAGAAATAATGTCAATATGAATGTTATACCTTGGAATAAATTCAGTCCCCACCAATAAAATCCCATAATACACCCTTAAACGAGGCTGAAAATCCCCAAAATGTTAAAAAATCGGGGTTAACCAACGAAAAACTCAGTTTTGAAGGCATTCTGGACCTTCTTTTGCCTCGAAACAAGCTTTATCAGGGTTTCCTCCCATCACATCGATGTAGAGATCATCTCAGGATTTGATGTGATATGTGGTAGAGCTCAAATGGGCACCCAGATCAAAAGTTATGGTTGTTTGATGTTCGAGTTGCGTTTTCAACATATTTTGGATATTTTTTTAATTTTTTTTAATTTTTTAATCTTCAAATTTTTATTAAATGACTATTACTTCATAATAATTAAAAAATTGTTAATTACAAATATTTTTTTAAATTTTTATATGCCATTTTCACTAAATATCATTTATATTAAGTATATTATGTGTAAATGTATATTTATACTTATCTAAAATATATTTAAAAATTATATATTATATTTATATCAATATAACTATATTTATATATTAATATATTAATATATTATTTTTATTTAATTTTTTTTGATGTCGACCCTTTATCAGGTCTACTAAAAAAGCACTGATAAAGGTTAGCGTTGAGAAAAACTGTTTTTGTGGTAGTGCCTACACATATTCAGACATGGATGTATTGCTTGTAAAACTCACAAAATCTCTACATCACCATAATTTTAAGAAGTTCTTATATATTAATCCTAAAAGTTTATCTTACGGTAATTTTTTCTAATCATAGTTTTTCTAAATCCAGTTTCCATGTTTTGTTCTAAACTTCCTATGATACAAACTGTAATGCCCATACTCTAGTTACCCATAGCCGGAGAATTATTACATAACATTGGCATGCTAATAAGAGATCAAGTATCAAAATACCTATTAGTTTAGTAGCCTTGTAAGTACAAGATAAATACATATGATTTATATTAAATCATGAAATAAAAAAACAACATTTATTCCTGTTTGAACACGCTAATATCCTTGGTCTATCCCTATAGGTTAATCATAATATACTTCTTCACATCCTAGGGAAAAGAAAACATAAGAAAGGGGTGATCATAGATGCTCAGTAAGGACAAGAATATATCTGAAACTATCATAAATAAAAATAAAAATTTAAGGCAATGTATACGACTAAAAAATCCTTTTAAACATAAACTTCAGCATAATATAGAAAAGATAAATCAAATAATGACATTTACATATTCACACAAATATTCTACTCGTCTAATAATCACATTTAATATCAATAGATAATTTCATAATGATGTAATGCATAATGACAAACATCATAACCACATAACCAAGGCCTCGTGCGAAAAATAAAAATAAGATTTTGTCGAGGCCTTGTTCCAAGAAACTTGTTTGTCTCATGAGAACTACCGATGCATCGAGGATCTATAGCGGGATCCCCCCATAACTTACTATGTTCAATTAATTCCTCATATGAAAAGGTTGAAAAATAATATAAACAATCATATCAAAACTAGAATATGAAATGTGAATACTTTAACCATAAATCATAAATGGTAAATAAATAGAATATCCACAGTCAAACATATCAAAAAAAATTCAATACATTACAGAATATTGTATCATATTAAATCTACTTCAAAAAATCATAGAATCTAATGAAGGATGTTAACATAGATGAAATCAATCCAAAAACTATTTGAGTGAAATATACTTTTCTACATTCAAATCATTCAAAAGTAAAGAAAACTTTTATTTTGAAAATATTCTTATGATATTTTAATGGAAACTTCAAATGTGTTATAATGGTAGAAAATAGTTGCACCTACTATACAAGTTATAAAAAAAATTCTTTCCTTAATTTTTCGAAAAGGTCATAAAGTACCATGTTTGGAAAGGAACTAAAAGATTCCTTTCAAAACATTTAATAAAAAGTAGAAAAGGGTATACATGAATTTAACATAGAGAATAGAAAATATAAAAAATGTTTTGAGATACATTTTTAAGAAAAATGGATGCGGATGATAAAGATTTCCAAGTAGATACTCACGTATAAAAAATCTCAGATAATAAATAGATTTTTAAATTAACCCTTACCTCGTACTATTCCTTAGTAGAGGGTACGTTAACCACTGGTATAATGGTTAAATAATATTTATTAAATTATACAATAATCTACATACATAAATATGATATCATATATGGTCTTCTAATATTTATTTGTTAATAATATTTCAGTTGTATCATTGTTTCGGGTGTTAACTAATTAAACTTAACTTATATGTTTTGTTACGTAAGTCAGGTTTGTTATGGATAGGATATACTTGATTCATATCCAGAATAATATTAAGTTATCTAAATATTATTTTTAATCATCAAATGAACAATTATTCTTTAATAGTTATGATGGGGAATGAAATCTCACCACGTCGTGGAGACGGTATGCCGTACATACACACGAGCGATAATATCATTGTATTAGTGGTGAAATCATCTGTAATTGGATGGTATATAATATATAAAGAATAATTAACATAAAATATTTATTATTTACATGTATTATACTCATTATTATACCAATCCTAATAATCAAGTGTTTAATAACAAACTACACCATTACGTGGAGACTGTAAGCCATACGTACGCACGTGTGGTGACATTATCATTCATAGAATCGATAGAATAATGAATATGGTTGTGCCATATTTATTATAAAATCTCAGAATTTAGAATGTATTGGAGTTATTATTTTTGTATGGAAACAAAAAAGAAAGAGTAAGTGGAAGAAGAAAAGAACATTGAAAGAGGTGATGAAATTATTACCTCTTCTTCGGGTGCTTCCTTTTAGATTTGATCAAAAGAGCTCCTTAGGTTGGATTTATGATCAATTTAAGGGCTCTAGGTTCAATTTAGGATATTTTAGAAGATATGTGACTAGGATTTGGAAGATCCAAATGGCTTTGGAGGTGTGAAATTAAGATAAAGGGAAGTACCCTTTTATAGGAGAGGTGAGGGGCACATTAGGGAAAGTTTTGAATATTATTTTATTATAAAATAATATTCAGTTTGTAATGGTAAAAATGGATTTATTTCAAGAATAAGGTGGTTATGGATCGAAATCATCTCAACCAATATGTTTTATGCAAGTTTTAGGTCCCCATATCAACCTTATCTTATAGATTTAACTCTTAGTTAAATAGTTTAGCTCTTTCCATGTCTTTTTTTATTTTTATATTACATGATCAATAAACATAGTATAAAATCACAATAGAAACTCATTTGGTTCATTAATGACACATATCTCATTATATAAGTCATTTGGATGAACAATAGATTTTTATGAATATTATATAATGTAAAAATGTAGTATTTTTTTTAAAAACTCATTTATTTCAATTTGGACACTATTTAGTATTTGGTTTTTTTGAAAGTAAATAAAACATGATTACTTAGAAAAAACACATTAAATCAACACTAACATGTCATATAAACCTATAAAATTATTTTAATTCACCATAAGTCTCAATTTACATTTATTTGGATATTTATAATATCAATTATTTTAATCTTTCATTAATAAGATAATTACTACATAATCATTGTGTCATTTATAAATTTAACTATAAAATTTCTAAAAATTATAAATAAAATACCATGATGTAGGAAATATTTTTATTTTTATAATTAACATTTATAGTCTAATTTAACTTATGTATAACCCTCTATTTAAAATTGTTTAGTTATTAAAATTTGAATTCAAAACTTTTAAATCTTCTTTAAATAATATAATATTAATTGTTTTAATCTAATACAATTGGATAAAAAAGGATCATATTTTATTCATAAGGTTTATTTTGGTAGAAATAAACTTAACCAATAGAATTATGACATGTGTTAGGGTAATTATAATATAATTTTTACCATTAATTACCCTATTTACTTTTAACTGTGGTAAATAAAATTCAAAAGCTACTATTCAAAAACAAATTTCATCATAGTGAACCAAATTTTACATACTAATTTCAGTAATGAATCTTGGGTATTTTAGATTAAATTCACAAAAGTGGTAAAATTATGTTTTTTGCAAATTTGAAAAAGTGCATAGAAGGTGCGTAAAAGACGTTAAAAAGATCAATATAATTTTATATATCTAATATTATAATAAAATGAATCAGGTAAATTAAATTTTACTAATATAGGTATTATGTATCTATTTTGACTTTAATATATATTTAAATAAAATTATTTACTATTTAAATAAAAATTCTATTTTTATGTACTATAAAGTATTTTTCACTATTCATAAAAAATATAAAGATTTCAGAAAAATACCAAAAAATAACCCAAAGCTAATTTAGATATTACAAATTAAAAAATGATTTATATTTTATTAAATTAAAAAAATAATAGTTTCATTAATTAATTTAAAATGAATTCTCGTTGTCAAAACCAAAAAGCGGGTTTTTGAGAAGTAAAAACATTCAAAATATTGATATGTGTTTATGCCCAATTTATATGTGAAATTACTTCCAATGAACAACATTGGATGAACTGATTTAAATATTATCTAATTATACATAAAAACCATTCAAATTTATAATTTATCACTATAAATTATTTTTATTAAAAAATTTGTTTTCAATTAAAATTTAGTATCTTTCAGTATTCATCAAAATATAAAAGTTACCTGAAAACACTAAAAATTTATCCAAACTAAATTTTTATGTATCGCTTATAAAGAAGAAGTTTATGTTTTCATATTTAATATATAAAAGTGTAAAATATTGGATTCAAAAAGGTATCATCATTAAAAGGTGGTAAAATTGCATTTTTTGAGAAATACTTATTTTTTTCTGAAACATTGAATTTGTTCTTATATTATATCTAAGAAACAAATAATATGTATGTTTAAATTATATGGAGTATATAAAATTCAAAAGTCAGTTAATACTATTTAGTAACTACTTTTTGTATGTCTTATTTTGTAAGTCGTGGTGTACTCAAACTCGGTGTTGCGTGTAGCGCAAGCTATTTAATTACTTTAAAGAGATAACATACTATGAAACACTGGGGTGTTATAATGTGACCGATAGGATCACCCATACAAAGCCTTGAATTATTCCATACTAATGGAGGAATGGTAGCTTCTATTGTTGGAAAACTCCACCAGTGGTTGGTGATCCTCCAAACTATGTCCAAATTCCAAAATGTATGCTCACAACATGTCCTCCATAACCTAAATGGTCAACTCAGTCTGGTTGTCAGTTTATGGGATAAATGCTATGCTCAAGTGTAACTAGGTCACAAAATTCTCTTGTAATCTCTTACACAACTGATATATAAAGATAACATCATAAATATAAACAATCATCGATGGAACTCCATGGAGTCGAACTATCTCATAAATGTAGATGCATCCCAAGCTCTCTATTGAACTTTGATATCTTAGAGATAGGAGATGGGCTAACTTGGTGAACTAGTCTATGATCACCTAAATGGAATTGTGTCCCTTGAACATATGTGGTAAGACCATAATTAAGTCCATATATATACCATCCCACTTCTATTCTAGCACATCAAGGGTTTGGTCAAAGACATTGTAACTTGGTGCTCAACAAACTCTTGTTGGAAAGTAAGTTATCGAGAGATGAATTATGAAACTCCTTTCTTCATTCCTAGCCACTAAAACTGACGTCGATGGTCCTAGTACCTATTTTAGACACTTTTATGAACCACTAATGGATATATGTAAAAATCTCTTAGAACCTCTTCTTGCAACCTCACCGGTACCACCATGCATCCTTTGAAAATAACAATTTTCTCTCCACCTTTTGAAGTATGCCGTTTGGATATTTTATCATGTAGGGTATCACAGTTGTTATCCCCAAGGTGTGACTCCCTGAATCAATGTAAGAGTGGAGGGGTTATAATTATCCACTGGTGGAATGCTGATCCATATCTGTACACAAAGGATAATTGAAATGAGGCCAATTGTTCCAATACCTCATTCAACATCTGTGAACAAGATCTCCTACTAAGAGAATATACTAACATGTTCACCTTTCCATGAGTGAATATAATTTTGAATTCATAATACTAGTGGAACTCTAGACATAAACCTCTATCTCATGTTGATATCCTTATGGGAGATGACATACTTGAGACTCTTATGATCGGAATTGATGATAAACCGCTCGCCCCTCAGGTATTGTTTCCACATATTCCAAGAGAATACTACCATTACAAACAAAAAATCATGGGTCTCAAAGTTCTTCTCATGTGGTATCAACTAGAATAAACCATTATTAATCACCAATTTCCTGTACATCAGAACACATACAAGACCCTTTCTTGACACATCGCAGAACATTGGGTACTTGACACCTTCCTTCGACAATCTCAATATGGTAGCTCTCATCAATATTTTCCTCAATTGTTGAAAAGTCTGTCGGGACTACTCTATCCACATGGAAGGCTACCCCTTTAGAATAAAATCTATCATGGGTGCTGATATTCTAGAAAAATAATATATGAATCTCCAATTATAACCTGCTAACCCAAGGAAGCTCCACACCTTCATCACACTCTTAGGTGGCTCTCAAGCTAACATTGTCTCAACCTTGGATGGGTCCACTGGGAATCCATATTCTAAGATATCATGTCTCATATATTTGATTGTCTCAATCTATAATGGGTAGTTCAAGAGCTTTACATAAATATGGTGCTCTCGGAGTATGTCTAGAACTATCCTCATGTTTCTCGCATGCTCATCCTTGGATTCCGAGTATACATGGATATCATCAATGAAGACTAACATGAAATAGTCTATGTAAGGATGATATATCTGGTTCATGAATCACATGAACATTACTAGTTTGTTCATCATTCCAAATTGAATCACCACGTACTCATAGTGATTTTAAAGACATCTGAATGTTGTCTTCATTATATTATCATCCTGTACTCACAGATGGTGATATCTTGATCTGAGGTCAACATTTGAGACCTATTAGGCCCCTATTAACTGATCAAAGAGGTTATTGATCATTGATAGTGGATAATTGTTCTTCATGGTCACATGGTTCAATCAACAGAAGTCTACACACAACATCAAACTCCCATCTACCTTCTTGAAAAAAAATAGGGCTACCCAAAGTGAAACACTGGGTCTCATGAATCCCTTCCTATGAAAGTCCTATAACATGACCCTTTTCTTTTGAATCTCTATGGGAGACATATAATATGCTGGTGTATATAACGGTGTCATCCTAGTGTTTAGATCAACGCATAAGTTTATCTCTCGAGAGGGAGATAAACTTTGAATTTATTCAAGAAATAAATCTTCATACTCTACCACCAATGTAGGAAACTTGAAACTGATAACATCCACTACACCAAGTATTAGGCTATCCAAATAATGAGTAAATGGATACAACCTCATATTCATGATTCTATCCTATATTGTGTGGGTTTCTTTTCACCAACTAAGGATAACCTGGTTCCATCACTGTGGACACACCACTCACTTCACCTAAAATGGTCAATATGAACATGAAATTTGGATAACCTATCCATAAAAAGAATTAATTATTAAGTCCTTGACTCTAAAACCAAGATATATTAATTAAAACTCTCACCTCAAAGATTCAGGTCACACTATTAACATATGTGCGTGGACACTAAGTCTTCTCTAGTAGGAGTCTCTAGGCATAAGTGTCGAGTCAGTGGTTCAACCAAAATCTCTACATCTTGAACTACATTTTTGGTGAGAAAGGAATGACTAACATCTATGTCTATTAGTACTATAGATAAAGTAAAAAACAATAGATCCTACCTTGAATCATTCCTAAAGCCTTCAGGTCATAAGATTTGACCACATTCAGCTGTCCCCTCCCCTTTCAACCTTCCCATTGAGCTTGGCATGGACCACCAAGGGGTTGTGGTGGTAATGTGTCAAAACATCAACCACCTAATGTTGTTCTCCAATATCCTTTTCCACACACTCCATCCTACTAAAATACCTAATCCATACATTGTCTCTTCCTTGGGGGACTGTATATGGTTTCTCTATCAAACATACAATAGGTCAGACAATCATCGGTGATATGTCAATGGCCTTTACATGAGTAGAACCCCCACTCTCTAGGATGAATGTACCCACCCTATGATGCCTAAACTATATATCCTCTCTTCTAATACCTCCTCCAAAAATGTCTCCCACATCTAGATATTTTTTAATGATGTTGGATCCCTACAGCTGAGGACTCTACTCTTTCTTTCCCACTGATGGAAACCACTAGTTGTATCTACTCAACCAAGAAACTATTAACCACCAAATCTCACTCTAGTACCCCAACATAGTTAGGAATGAATAGGGGATAACAGTAGCTAAAAATTTATCTATTAACACCTCTCTTAATGGTATGATCCCTAGAGAACTAATCTCAAACCATATCCTTCGAATACCTAGAATGGTTGTTTAAACTTGATTAATACTAAACCATTGTCATTCTTCCCTATTGGAGCTTCAAAAGCTCATGGATATGAATAGCCCTCAATGTAGCTGGAGAGAACTCATCTATAAAGGGAATCTGTAATCATATCCCCAAAAGTGTCACCCCATTATATGATAGGGTAACTAAACACCACCATCATTCTACTAAAAAAGAATAAGGCTCGCTTTTAAGACCACGATCTGATATGCTGGTGTCCAAACTGGATGGAAAACGGGGGTCACTACCTCAATCTATTCCTCTACATCCCATGGGTCAGGAATGAATTGGAACCTGAAGGTTATCTATCACTAAAACTTGTGAAGAACGCTTAGCCTATGCTCCTCAACTGCATGTATTGTGGGTACAGTGTGCCGCTCTACCTGTAGTGGTATAGATGGTGAACTAATTATAGGTTAAATCTTTGGAACTGTTCCCTATATCAAAGCATCATCCCTGAGGGGATCATCCCCATGATTATCATGATATATCCAAGCTGGTATACATCATAGAGGCATCATGAATGTAAACAAGATATACCAAAATCAATGATTATATCTAGATAGATGACTCAAAAAGGACAACAAAACCACAAACCACTACTATATAATTCATGCAAAATTTTCCCCCTACAACTAGTTTTGTCACATACCAAGTTGAAAAGTATGTGATCAGAGTCCTATTGTATGGATACATCAGTGACCACACTAATACTAGAGACCCAAGCCTGAAATCCAAACAAAAAACACTTAACATAGTTTCCCTAAACCAATCTCATAGACTCCTAGTCCTAATGTAGAACCAACACCCTATGACACCACTGTGTTGCAACCCATCTCAGTGGGGCCCATGCATGGGTGAGTATAAAAATACTCAGTAGGAAACCCTAAAACTATAGTGTATACAATAAAATAACATACAATAAGCTCTACATAGGTATATGTATATAGCACATATAATAATAATATCTAGATATACTAAATAAATACACAAAATCTAGTGCTAAGTCACAACCATAGTATACTAGTCCTAGATTTCATCTCAAGTATTATATAAACCACTCATATGGGAGAACACACTCCTGAGTCTGATAAAACCGATGACGTCAATCTGAGGGGTACGTTTCTTCGAGCCTCATCATGAGAAATAACACACTAACATATCCAAAGATAATATGACACCTAGATGGAGATCACTACTAGGGTCATGGTGTGATAACCACAACTCCATCTAGATTAACCTACTAGGTAGATGATCTGAAGCTCATAATATTGGTCACATTGATACCCAGAACTCTACTAAGAAAATAAGGATGAATAGAGGTTCCTATTATGGCCTACTTTGGGGGATTTCAATAACTCTACCTAAGAATAACCATGGAAGGTAACGTTGTCCTAGGTGTAGTAAATGATATGTATCAACCTTCAGGGAAATGATAAGGGGAATGAACCCTAACAAAACCAGCCCAAGATATAGAGTAAAATAGATCTAAACCATTTAAGAAAGTGTACATGGTGTGTGGAGGGTTTACACACCCTGTCCCTTAACCTGAGGTTCTCCCCATGTAAATGGCTTGTTTTATTCCAACTGTGTCTTTGTAGTATATAATAACAGAAGATGTGTAAATGGGTTACATGGGGTGTCCCTATATTTTGGGTCCTATTTGTGTACTCCAGCCCTGTTCTAGTACACGGTGTTAGACCATGTACCCATTTTTGTGTGCCAGTACATGTGGTATCCCATTTACATGGTCTATGCCTTATCATGTGTGGGGTGTACATGCCATGTTGGAAACCCATTCACTCCACCTGATGTATGTGTAATCATTCAGGTACACACCGAGTCATTAAAAGGGTCTACAAGCCATTTATCCAAGGATTACTCATCGTGTGTATCATGTTTTTCTATAAACCTTCCTTCTTTCTCCCACTCATGCTCGCACCACCATCGCATAAAAATATGGATCCAGTCGCACTGAAAAATGTGGATCTATTTCATTCAAACCTCTTAATCAATGATCAACATGCTCCATCCGTCAAATATTCTGGAAAAATAGAATCATTGGTCTGAATCAAATTCTATACATCTCACTCAAAAAATTAGGGGTTTCAAAACCGGTTCGATCCGTTCACCACTACCATTGTCGCACATTCATTGTGCCTTTAAAATTATAAACCTACAATATCAAATAATTGAACTATGAAACATGTGAACAATAACCAATTCATAAGAAATGCATTGAACCATGGCCCAAATGAAGAACACCCATGATGAATGAAAAAATATGGGAGAAAACCTCATAACATGCAAAATAGGAATGAACCTTGGCTATGTTAGATTAGACTCAATTATTTTCCATTACAATGAAGAATGAAGAACCAAATAAAAAACCTAATTTAAATCCCAATAGATTAAACCCATCCAACATAATGATTGAACTGTATATCAAGTGGTTTGTTGATTAGTCCACATTTATCATTGAAAAAAATAATAGAGAAGAAAAAAAATAAAGCACACCCCCACCTCTATTCAGTTCGATCATTAATGAAGAAAGATTCATCATCATCATTGTTGAAAAGATCTATCTAATCCTAGGTACATCGATCTAGATCCATCATTGTTCACCTAATAGTATTATTCATGGTTTTCTTTAATGGTATTACAAAGGTTATAGGGTTGTGCGACTAACACTATAGTTCTGACATAATTGTCTATTTATATACAAAATAGTCGATGCATCAAAAATAGAATAGATTATTTTAATCACATATTTTTATTCATTTATTCATCTATGAGAAATATTCCACAAACGTGCTGCACTGACTAATGTTATGTCATACCTAAGGTAAAACTTGTGTTTTGAGTTCAATTGTGCCCTCATTTTTTTATCTAAGTACCCATTTTGACGCTATTACACTTTCTTAGAAAAACCACACGTGTGTGCTATTTAAAATACATATCATACTTAAAAAATTTACTATATGCACACGAGGTGTTGGAATCGCACTCCATCTCAACAACAGGTCCAAAAAATAGTCCATATAACATTTAAAAATAATATAAGAAAAATACGAGTCAATACAGGGTTCACTCCCAAAACCATATTGGTTTTCATGGATTACTCCCATGAGAATCAAGTAGTCAAGGTTCATGGCCAAGATCATCTTAGCATATGAAGGCCTTTACTAAATCTAGTTCACTCCCCATTCCATCCATTTCTATCTCATTAGATATAAATCATTACCTAATAAACTGGAGGGAGATATAGATACCACCGATCACATAATGAAAAAAAAATTCCACATGAATATAAATCATTCATCATTTTATAACCCATGGAATGAAATGGGTTTCATAAAAATTTCATCATGACATAACTCATGGAAAAGAAAATTAATTCATAAACATCAATCCATAATAAACATAGACTATTTATAGAAATAATAATAATATTATCATTGGATCTTATCTTTATTAAGACATGGATAATACAAATATATGTCATCTTAGATGGATAATAATTTTTAAAAAACTTTTTAAGACATCAATTAAGGGAAATTTCATTTTCTATTTGAATATTTCTTTTAAAATCTTGAAAAATTTATTGAAACTTTATCATTTTAAATAAATATTAAATCTTATAATGGAATATTTAAAACCCTTTTAAACTTATTTTAAATCCCTTTTTCCAGAAAATTATTAAAACATCATTTAAAACACTTTTAAAACATTTATAGAAATCATTATTTTGAAAGAACACAAATTTCTTACCGAATAGAGAGTAAAATTACATAAAGCATAAAATATCATGAAAAGAAGTATATTCCTGATAAAACAAGTCAAATGGTAGCACATAATCCTCTTAAGATAATATATGTGCATAAAATCACATGTGTCTCAAAGAAGGAAAATCGAGATAAATTTAACTTATCAATTGTGTAACTTTTGAACCATAAACCCCATGAATGAATAAAATCAATTAAAATAATGAATATAATTAAAAAAGGAAAATTCATGATATAACATGTCATTGGGATATATATACACCAAACAATAATAATAAGTGGTGATTATCATATATATCTCATAGAAATAAAGTGAGATGACAAATACCTTTCCACATGAGTAAAATTATAATTGTATTCATGATGAGAGAATAAAATAATTTAAATATTTTAATATCATTAAATAAAAAAATTAATGATATAAAATTACATATGGTAATATATACTCCACAGAAAGAAGTGAGTGGTAAATTTTAGAGGTATCTCTTTGAAATAAAAAGTGATATGAAATTTACTTACCTTACCTATGATTTCATTCATATGTATAAAAATATCATGTATAATGATTTAAATAATGTTATATAGTTATTCACGAACCATATTTATATTTATTATTTCTTATATTATTATCACAAGTTTGTTAATAAAATTTATTTGTTACACTTTTTTTTCGTTGTTAACTGCTTTATTTTCCCTATGATTTGTTTTCGTACAAGTCCCAGTTCATGAGAATAATATATATTTATTTAATTTAAATAATTGTTTTAAGGTATTAAATAATTTATTTTTTCATTATATACATTTATATAATCATTTTTTAATGGTGGTCATGGAAAATAAATCACTTCGTGTCATGGAGACGGTAGGCCATATGTACACACGAGTTACAATATCATTTCCTTAATTGTGAAAAGTTAAGGAAGTGGATGGTATATTTTTTTTCCATAATCGATATAATTTTATAATAATCATATATAATTATTATTTCTATCATTAAACCCATCTAAGTAAAGTGGTGATGAAAAACATATTACACCACAGCATGGAGATGGTAGGTCGTACATGCACATGCGTGGTGATTTCATTTTTAGTAGAATGGATAAAAGATCGAATATGGATGTTATATAATCATAATAAAATACAAGAATATAATTTATTCTATATTTATTACTTTATAATGGAAACAACACTTGAATATGCAGTATAATAAGAAATACTCTTGAGAGAATCGGTGAAGACAGTTACCTCTTCTTTAACAAACCTCTATTGGTTCTCCTTTTAGGGACATTAGTGTTGGTCTTGGGAGAATAAAACAACCTATAAGATGTTTTTATGGAAGATTAAAAGGGAAATGAGTGTGTCATGGCCAATATTTATGGTTCAATGTGATTTGAATAAGTAAAGGAGGATGTAACCTTTTATAATTGAGGTGAGGGACAAATTTAGAATTTCTAAAAATATTAATTTATAATAAATTCAATCTCAAACCAAATACCACAAAAAAATCATGTATTAGAATCTAAGATGATATAAGCTTTTAATATCTTCTACCAATAGAGTTTTGAAAAATATTGGTAGTTTTTTAATCCTTATCATTTCGATTAACCCATAGTTGACCTATTTAAATTTTTAACAAATTAACAACATTTTCAATATTAAAAGGTTGTATTTTTACTTATGTGGTGTCAATTAGACCATAAATAACATATTTATAACATATAATACCATATAATAAATATTTTCGTAATTCTGAATATGTTTTCTAATTTTTAAATAATTTAATAAAATATTATTCTGATATTATTCAATAGTGTTAATTTTGACACTACATTAATTTTGTTTTAAAAAATAAAATAACAACATGATATCTTCTAAAAAATATATTAAATTATATTTAAATGTACAATTCAAAAAATAAAATTCATTTATGGCTTTAATTGAATCAAATTTTATTTATTTTAATATTTTTAATATCACTTATTAGTTATTTCTATTACTTAAACAATTACTTCATCATCATTATATAATCATCTAAGGTAATTATTTACTTTCTAAAAATTAAAAATAAATTAAAATGATAAATAAAAAAATTAAATTTCAAATTACTATTTATAGTCGAATTTATCTTCTATATTACCCTATAGAAAAACTGATATAGTTATTGAAAATATGAGTATGGAATCTTTCTCTTTTCTTTCAATAAAATCTAATAAATGTATTAATATCATTCAGGTGGATTAGAAAGTTTATAATTTCTAAAAAATGATGCCTTTGGTAAAATACTACTCATATAATGAAATTAGTACAAGCGTTGTTGAAATTGTCTATAATTTATAATATTATTTTATTACCCTTAATTACCAGATTTTACCCTTTACCATGTTAATAAAAATTCACTAAAGTTAATATTCATAATGTCTAAAAGTGAAGAATATTTATATAATTTATACCATCTGATTCAAAATATAGAATCCATTTTTTAAAATTCAAAAACCAGAAGTTGCAATAATTAATTTAAAATTAATCTCGTTGATGGGGGTGAGAAAAAAAGTTATTAGAGTTAAAGCCTGGAAATGATTGAATCCTTTATATATCTAATATTAATGTAAAATTAATGAAAATGACCTAAATTATATTAAATGAAAAAAAATAAATCTAATTATACTTTAAAACCAATGAAGAAAATAAAGTTTAATACATTAAATTATTTTGATGAAAAAAGTTGTTTTCAATTAAAATTGTGTGTTTTTAATATTCATAAAAACATGAAACATATCATAAAAATAAAAAATGTTAGAAAAAAGTAATATTTTATATTCCTATTTAAAATTATAAGTTTATTGTTTCAAATAGAATATATAAAAGTGTCAAAAAATGGATTTAAATGGGTTTTCCATCCAAAGGTAATAAATTTACCCTTTTTAAAAATGTTGGTTTTTATGCTTATGATTGGTTTGGTCACTATCATATAACTATATAATATATTTGATGAATATAAAAAATATTTGATTAAATATATAACATATATATTTCCTTAATATCATTCCTGAATTGTAATTAATTTAATTTATTTATACAGTATAACTTTGGAAGAATAAAAATAAAATATATTGTTTATATTAAATTTGTATATATTTTCATTTATATTTAATTGGAAACCAATTAATTCATATTATAATCCATATATTTTCATAAGTTAGTTAATAATTTTTATAACCTCTAATTTAAAATCTAGTTTACTAACTTATTTAAATAATGATTATATGAATTTTTTGAAACCCTGTGTTGGGTGTAAAGAAAGTTATGCCAATTTTACGTGTAGTGGAAGATTAACTTGGTGTACCAAATAACAAAAGATATCTAAGAAATGTAATTTATTTGAAAACAAAAATTTCATTAAAACCCAGGGTGTTACAGTACAATTTTCTCTTTCTTTATGGTTTCCTTATTGAGTAACATTTCATATTTCTTACACCGTGTCTCATAGTTTAGATTTAGTTATTTTTATAAAAACCCCAAATGAATTTCTTTTCTTTTATTTATTAAATATTCTTTTTTATGTATAGAATTTGTAATAGGTTTTCTTATAAATGAAAACATTTTTTTTATTTTGAAGGAAATAAAAAAATAGTTTTTTATATCATATTTTTAATCTAGAAATATTATATTTCACTTTAAAGGTAAGGAATAAGGAGATATTTATGTACGACATACATACTGTGCATCCTGATGCTCATGTGTACTTCATCATTTTTTAGTTCATGTTCTTCCCAACACTAGTTCTCTCATGGGGTGAGTATCATTCTATAATTGATGGTGTCTTGCAAGGTCACATTGACTTTTATCTAGTTTTTTCTTTTTTTTTCCTGTTAAAAGTTTATTTATTTTCTCTATTTATTTATCAATTGTTTATGGAGTAAATAATTACCATTTTAGTTTTTCTTGATACGTGAAACTAGTTTCCAACCCTGTATGATTGGGAACGCCTCCCTAGCCTTTTTGTGGGTCTTCTCGGGAATCCAGTTCTAGGACTACCCATTCCAATTTGTGATAAAATATTATCTATTGGGACCAAGCTGGATGGAGAAAGATGTTTTAATATTTAGCTTTTCCAGAGTTATGTCTTTTGTTGTTAAAGAAGATAAATCAATTCACTTTGTAAAGGACTTAAAACCAGACTATGCTTTGTTGATATGCATTTCAAAAATATCACAAGTTAAAAGAACTTGTGATGAAAGAATTATGAAGGAACAGAGGGGAAATGATAATGCCAGACATAAACAGTTTTAATTGGAATGAATGAAGCTACTGGAAGATAAGAAAGTTTCAGTACTTCCCATTGTATCTATGATGATGCTAAATCTGATCTATTAGAGGATATATATCACGATAGTAGAGTTCGTGATATAAGCTGAAGAATGGTTATGGGATGCAGTGTAGAGGGAAATGACAAATGAACAAACAATCTAGAGGTGGCACAAAAGAACATTTTAAGGTGGTGTTGTTTTCTAGTGTTTTACAAATTTTAGGGCTTGAAAATTAGGAGATAAACAAATGTGTTTTTGACAATGGATGTTGCGCGCAAGATTAAATATGGTTTATATTTTTATGATCAAGGCATGAATAAAGGTCAGAACATCGAAAATGGAAAAGGCATGTAGTGCGTGAAAAATTGGGCAAAGTGCCTGAAAAAAATAAAGGTTGCATGAAATATGTGCGGGATGTGTGAAATATTAGCAAGATGCACGAAATATCAGTAGGATGAATGAAAAGGTAAGTTGGTCATGAAATACTAGCGGGATTCGCAAAAATAGAGTTGTGCACAAAATAAGAGCAGGATGTGCAAAAAATGAAGCTGTGCGTGAAATATCACCGAGCTGCGTGAAAGATGAAGGTGGCATGAAATTTTGGCATGGTGCATGAAATAGAGGAATGATGTTTTTCGTGCAAAAAGGTGTTTCAAGATCCAAAGCTCAAAAATTGGCAAAGGCATGAGGTGCGTGAAATATTGGAGCATTGCGCGAAATCTGAAGCTGCGTGAAAGAGTTTTTTTCGTGCACGAAGGGGGTTTTACGCGTAGATTTGTGTTTTTCACACAGAGTTAAAAAGACCTATAAATATGAGGTGACCCCCACACATTGTGTGTGGATCGACACTTAGAAGAAATTCCAAACACTGGTGGGCATAAAATTTTATGCTAAGTGAGTTGCGTGAAAAGAAAGAGGTTTGCACGAAAAGAAGAATGGTGCGCGAAAAAGTGGGAAGTTGCACAAAAAGTGAAAATTTGCATGAAAAAAAGAATTTGTGAGAAAAAGGTTTTTCATTCCAAAAGAAAACTTTTACATGCAAGCTATTTTAATTGCGTTCAATAAAATCTAAAGGCTGCATGAAAAATTTGGGGTCTTCATATATATTCAGTTGTGCGTATGGGAGTTCTTACCTGCTTATCGATGGGAAAGTGAAGATTTGTACTTCAGAGAATACAATTGTTCAATTGTAAAGCAGCACTAAAATACTGTAGTTCTCTATTTTTTCTGGGAGGGAGCACATATGCTTGAGGATTGTTTTCCAAGTGCTACATGAGTGTAAGTGTAACGCCCCGACCCTAATTACCTAGAGTCGGTGCATTATTACATAACATTGGCATGATCATGAGAAAGATCAAGTCTCGAAAGACCGATTAGTTTAGTAGCCTTGGAATAACTAGATACATCCATAAATTTTTACATTACATCATAAAAAAAACATCTTGTCTTCATATCCCCTCATACTATCCCTGCAGGTCATTCATAAATTACTTCTTCATAATCCTGGAAAAAATAAAACATTGAAAGGGGTGAGCTCGGATGCTCAGTAAGGATAACATTATAGCAGAAGCTTTCATAAATAAGCATAAACACTTAAGGCAATTTATAACTAAAACAAAAGCATTTTAAAATTGAACTTCAACATAGTATGGAAAAAGTAAAATGAAATAATGCCATTTACTTACTCACATGGATATTCTACTAGTCGAATGATCACATGCAATATCAATAACCACTTTCATAATGATGGAATGCATAATGCCAGACTATCATAACCACATAGCCAAGGCCTCGTGCCAAGACTACAAATAAGATTTTGCCAAGGCCTTGTGCCAAGACACTAGTTTGTCTCATGAGACCTACCGATGCATCGAGGAGCTATAGCGGGCTCCACCCGTCACTTATTAAGTCCAATGCATTCCTCATATGAATAGTTTTAAGCATAAAATAAACATTCGTATTGAAACTAGCATACGAAATGTCAATACTTTTACCACAAACCTTGAGTGGTATAAAAATAGCACATCCACAGTCAAACATAACTCATTCGATACAATATGGAAGATTGTATTGTATCACATTAACCTCAATCAAGAATAATGAAGGATGTTGACATAGATGAAAATAATCATCAAAACTATTTGAGAGAAATATCCCCCTTTTGTTGAAATCATTTAAAAGTCACACTATTTGTCAAAAAGCCATTTAAAAATAGATTTTTGAATCAAAGTGTCCCATACCACTTTGAAACTTTTTAAAAGGATTTTTAATTTTAAAACTTTAATGTCCATATAAATAAATCATTAAAACCATTTTTAAAATATGGACATTAATGAGCATGATTTAGAAGAATAATTCTTTAAAACATTTTAAAATGGTATTTTGGTTAGAGTTTCTAACCAAAAGAGAGACACTTGAATACAAATAATTGAGGTAATCAAAACATTGTAATATCATGAGAATAAAGGAATTCATGATATACTATGTCAAAGTACATTATATACACCACATAAAAGTGATTTGGTGTATATCATCAAAGAAGTCTCAATGGAATGTAAATTGAGATGAAATCTCTCATAAAGGTTGTATCCTTAGGTTAAGGATAAATCAACGACATAATTATGTGTGACAAATATAAATACACTAAATATTATTGGATATTCAGTGTAAATCAATCAAAGGATATTCACACATATTCTTGTAAAAACAATACCAACGAATTGGATGTTTAACTCAACAAATGGAGAATGAGTTAAAATTACTCTTATCAAATTCATATCAATGAATTGAGAATTACCAATGAGTGATTATGTGTATCAAACTTATATCCACAGGAAGGGGAGTGGAAATTATTACATAATCAATTTAATAGTGATTCCACACATAATCTTGGGGTAATATAATCAATGAGATATGCGTAAAGCCAAATGAGTGGAAATTGAAATCTCAAATTCCCTTATCGATTAGGTAACATACGAAACATACACCCATGAAAGAAGTATCATACCCTGATGATGTAAATACCCATAAATTAAAGTATATTACACAATGAATACAATCATGGGCAGTACACATACACCACATGCAATAATTAAGTGGTGATCAATGGAAATCTCACGAAATTAAAAGTGAGATAAGAAACCCCTTACCACGTTAATCAACTGAGTCGTATGGCCAAAATTTAATAACCACCAAATGATTTACAGAATAACATGAATATAAATATAATCATGAATATATATCAAATGGCAGTACACAATACACCACTTTCAATAATTTAGTGGCGAACAATGGAAATCTCACGGAATTGAAAGTGAGATAAGAGAATCCCTTACTTTGTACTTTTTCCTTGGTCGATGGTAGGTTTACCTCCTGTATAATGGTGAAATAATTGTTATTGAATAATACAAGAATCATTTACTTTAATATGATATCATATATGATCTTTTAACATTGATTTTTTAATAATATCTTAGTATTAACACCGTTTCGGGTGTTAACTTACTCATTTTCTTTTATATGTTTTGTTACATAAGTCATGTTTGTTATATCTTATTCATATCCAGAATGATATAAAGTCCTTAAACATCATTTTTAAATCATGATAATTATACTTGAATGGATACGATGGATAATGAATCTCATCGCGTTCGTGGAGACGGTAGTCCGTACGTACGCACGAACGCTACTTCCATTTAATTTTTTATTTTAAAAGAATCGAATCCAAATGATACATAGGTATATTACTATTCCAGTATAATATAATATTTTATATATGTTACTTAAGTTCATTAACACCATCCTTTATATGTTCCATGTGTGGTATGAACGAGTCATATCATTTTAAGGGGGCGGTAGTCCGCACTTCCTCAAATGAAATTATCGTATGTATATACGACATGAAACGAATAATGGTATGAAATAAAATGGAATTACAGAAGCTTATATATAAAATATATATCATTAATATCATATTTAATTACAGTGCCATCATAATGGCCACCATGAGAGGCGGTAAGATGTTTTTGAACAATCATCGTTTCGTGAGGCGTTAGTTTTCCATCCACAGAAACATTATGTTCATCATCCATTATATGGAGTTGTGTGTATGTGTAGTTTGAATACATCTTATAACAACATCCTAGTATATTGAGGATACTGGTGTTGTTACAAAAGAAGGGAAATAAAAAGAGTTTGGGGGTTGAAGAAGCAAAATAAATGAAAATAATTTAAGAGAAATCGTTACCTTTAATTTAGGTAACTCACTTTGGTTGGAACCAAAGGACTTGTTGAAATGCTTTCTGCCTAAGGGGAAGCTTCAAGGAGGAGGATAGGGATGTGGGGAGCTTAGTTGGGCAGAGTTTGGACGAGCCAAGTGGCTTGAGAGGTGTGAGGAAATGAGAAGGAGGAGTGCCCTTTTATAAGAGGGGTGAGGGGCACCTTTGGAAAAACTAGAAATATTAATTTATAATAAATTCATATTCGGTTTCCAATGGCTCCAAAGTTGACTATTCAAAGGTTGAGGTGGGGATAGGTCGAAAAAAACTCATCCAATAGAATTTAGACAGGTTTGGGTACTTATATTAACCTTATCTTTAAGTATTAACTCTAAGTTAATTAGTTTCACTTTTACAATGTCTCTTTGTATTTTTATATAATATGGTTAATAAACTTACTATATACATCCAAAAGACCCCCAAGTGGTCCATTAATGATTAACCTATCATAATATAAGTCTCTTGGCCGAACCTTAGATTTTTAGGAATTTAATATCAATTAATAATATAATATTTGTTTTAAGAACTCTTTTATGTCAATTTTGACACTATTCACTAGTTGATTTTTGTGAAATTCATAACAGATTGATTACTTCGAAAAAAGTCAAATAAATCAATCCTAATATATCATATTATCCTAGAAAATTTGTTTAATTCATTAAAAGTTTCATATTATAATTATTTGGGTATTTATAATATCAATTATGTTAATTTTTACTATTTTAGTAATTACTGCATCATCATTGTGTCATAAATAAAATAACTTATTTAATGTCAAAAAAATTATAAATAAAATATAATTATGTAGGAAATCGTTTTATCTTTCTAATGAATATTTATAATCTAAAATCCAGCATATATAACCCTATGTAACAATTGTTTTGCTAAAAGATATATGCTTGTGTCATTTTGTATTCATTTTAACTTAATTAATATAAAGTGTCATTATCACTTACAAGTGGATCCATGGGGTCCCAAAATTGACCCAAAGATGCCCATGGTCGACCATATATCAACCAATAGGGTTAAGACACATTTTATGGTAATTTAGTATTATTATAATATTATTTTTTTTAACCCTTATTTACCGGATTTACCCTTAACCATGGTAAATAAAATATTTACCGCAGTAATTATTCAAAATGTCTAAAAATAAAAGTTACCTATTTACACAATTTGGACATCCTGATTCCAAATATGGAATCCATTTTTCTAAATTCAAAACACAGAAGTGGCATAAATTAATTTAAAATTAATTCCCGCTGTCAAAACAAAAAGCGTGTTTTTAAGAGATAATAACTATCAAAAGATTGACACTTGTTTATGTTCGGTTTAATTATAAAATTATGTCCAATGACCAACATTATATTAAATGGTAAAAATATATTCTAAATATACTTTAAAACCACTCAAATTCACAATTTATCACTATTAATTATTTTGATTAAAAAAGTTGTTTTTAATTAAAATTTAGTAATTTTCACTATTCATCAAAATATGAAAGTTATCCGAAAAGTACCAAAATTTCACCTTAGGCTAAATTCGATATTCCGAATCCAAAAATGAAGTCCATTTTGAAATATAAAATATATATAATTTCAAAAAGTAGGTATTACTATTCATAACGGCTAGTTTGATTGGTTGTGGTGTGTTAAAATCTTGAAGTTGCGTACAATTCACGTCATTGCATTATTCGAAAGGAAACATACCGAGGAAGCTTGGGGTGTTACATTCTCCCCTCCTTCAATAAATTGCGTCCTTGCAATTTTTAAAATTTTGCTTGGGAATATAATGGAAAGTCCCACATCGGAAAAAGAGTCAATAAAACTGTCACTTTAAAAGAAAGAAAGAGAGGTATAAGGGTCATCCAAGATAACCCATACTAGGATTACATGTAAGAAAACATGGATATGGATGATAAACTAAGTGTCAAGTTCTGATGGAGAGGGATAGAAATCATGATCAGGAGAAAGTTAACAATGAGAAAACCACAAACTTGTGTTGGGACAAACGACCATTAGTCTCCTAGTAGGAAAGTAAACGGACAACATTTTTTTTTAAGTTACATTACATAAGGAAGAGGAATTCATTTATGATATTGACTAAGAACATTATGAGATATACTTACATTTTAAGTAGATTTTCATTCTTTAATAAATTTCCACCACTAACTCATTTTTTTTAAACGATGAGTATTCAAGAAGACTTGGTCAAACTGGAAGAGATAGAATAAACTTCTATAGAATCACATGATCCATGAAGGATAAACCATATATTTACATTGTCTTTGAAGATTAATCAAAACCAAAATGGTCAGTGAATGATCTAATGATCCCCCAAAAGGATATTCATTGAGATAAATATGCACTAATCTTAATTTCTAAAATTAAACCAACAATACCCCAAAGTTAAATAGATACCATTCAATAACCAATTGTCCTTAAAATCCTTTAATATAATCCAAAATAATATTGAAACCCAAAACATAGAAGAATTTGATTATGTAGTCTCCCATGTTAAATTGTATCTCCAAATGACATCAGATACTCTTAAAGTCACATACTCAAAAGTAATTAACCTAATCACATATTCTCTATTATAGGTTAATCATTTCCATAAATAACCCAAATCACTATAAATCCACAATAAAAACGTAGATAAAAATCTATCATTACTCTACAAATGAAACCCCATAGTATTCTGTTTTCCTTGGACATATAGTGTTTCCAACAAAGCGAACATCTTCCAAAATAACATTTATCACTTAATCACCAAATCATTTTCCTATACCAAGGGTATTCTTTTGATATGAAATAAGAACCCAAATCAACTTATTATTGATCAATAAAATCATTTAACTAAAAAAATAGTCACACTAACCAGGGACTTCACGTAGTCCAGTGGTAGGCGATAAATCCCAATCGCACTTTGGTTGTGGGTTCGATTCCCATAGCTTTGTCCGACGCGACGGGTTGTCACACGGTCTACGTGTTGTCCTTTTTCAAAAACTATATTTTTTTAATATTGCCAAAATGAGATAAATTCCTCAAAATACTATATCATAAATTTAACCACAAATGTTATATCATACCTTGAATCTTCATCCCAAATTAGAATAACTTATAATTCTCTCAAACCCCAATGATCATATAAATCCAAATGGTTATTTATACCCAAATCCACAAGAGAAGAGACAATTCTTCCTCAAATATCATTCTCACATGGCAAACTGCGGGGTTAAAAATACAAGAGAAAATTATTCCATAGTAAACACATCAACAAGGAGTGCTAATACTTTTTAAACATTTCTCCAACCATTTATTCCCACATAGCTTCTTCTTTGACCAAGAAAATATCCTATAGAATAGGACATTCACTCGGGTAATGGCTAGGTCCCCTACATTTACGGCAAATGACTGTAAATGGACTCTTGGGACCATTTTTATCTTCTTCCATAGTACTCTTCATTTTTCTTCGGCAATTCTTTACTTTATGTCCTCCCTTCCCGCACGTAAAACATTTCGTTGTCCCATTGAGACATTTTCCTGGGTGTCTCTTTCCACATTTCCTGCATGATGAAAATTGAGGGTTCTTTTCTCCATGGTCTCCATTGCTGGAGCTCTTATCATTTATCACCTTTCTCTTCCTTGTTGAGTCTGGGAGTTGGTTAATATATATGTTGTTGATCATATTTTTGGAAAACTGATTTGGCATAAAGACGATATCTTTTACGCCTATCAACATTCCATTTTGTTGCTCATTGCCACCACCGTTCCCATCTTGTACATCATTCTCAAAGTCACTATGACTTCCTTGGAATCCAGCCATTGACTAAAACCATAAATCATTGTGTGAGTAATAGTAGTCGTAAAATCATTTAGAGATTAAAATGTCACCATATTCTCAATTTGAAACATATTAGGATTAACCAAGGTCATTTACTCTCATCTTATATATATATTACTTAAATTGGTTTGTAAAGAAAATGTAAATTATCCTAAGCATATCCCCCGGGAGTGTCGTAACCAAGAGTGCAGCAAGGCCCGTTGTCGTGCACCAGTTCCCGTTCGAGTCTAGCTCAAAGCGGTGTTTTCGGGTTTTACCCCTAGGTACATCTGTGCCAGAGCCGCCTCTACCTGCTCGTATCCAGACAGGGATGTATTGCTTGGAAAACTCACAAAATCTCTACAATACCAAAATTCTAGGAAGTTCTTTTATACTAATCCTCAAAGTTCATCTTAGGTCTACGTGCTCTAATCAGAGTTTATCTAAATCTAGCTACCAAGGTTTGTACTAAACTTCCTCTGATACCAACTGTAACGCCCCGACCCTAATTACCTAGAGTCGGTGCATTATTACATAACATTGGCATGATCATGAGAAAGATCAAGTCTCGAAAGACCGATTAGTTTAGTAGCCTTGGAATAACTAGATACATCCATAAATTTTTACATTACATCATAAAAAAAACATCTTGTCTTCATATCCCCTCATACTATCCCTGCAGGTCATTCATAAATTACTTCTTCATAATCCTGGAAAAAATAAAACATTGAAAGGGGTGAGCTCGGATTCTCAGTAAGGATAACATTATAGCAGAAGCTTTCATAAATAAGCATAAACACTTAAGGCAATTTATAACTAAAACAAAAGCCTTTTAAAATTGAACTTCAACATAGTATGGAAAAAGTAAAATGAAATAATGCCATTTACTTACTCACATGGATATTCTACTAGTCGAATGATCACATGCAATATCAATAACCACTTTCATAATGATGGAATGCATAATGCCAGACTATCATAACCACATAGCTAAGGCCTCGTGCCAAGACTACAAATAAGATTTTGCCAAGGCCTTGTGCCAAGACACTAGTTTGTCTCATGAGACCTACCGATGCATCGAGGAGCTATAGCGGGCTCCACCCGTCACTTATTAAGTCCAATGCATTCCTCATATGAATAGTTTTAAGCATAAAATAAACATTCGTATTGAAACTAGCATACGAAATGTCAATACTTTTACCACAAACCTTGAGTGGTATAAAAATAGCACATCCACAGTCAAACATAACTCATTCGATACAATAATGAAGATTGTATTGTATCACATTAACCTCAATCACGAATAATGAAGGATGTTGACATAGATGAAAATAATCATCAAAACTATTTGAGAGAAATATCCCCCTTTTCTTGAAATCATTTAAAAGTCACACTATTTGTCAAAAAGCCATTTAAAAATAGATTTTTGAATCAAAGTGTCCCATACCACTTTGAAACTTTATAAAAGGATTTTTAATTTTAAAACTTTAATGTCCATATAAATAAATCCTTAAAACCATTTTTAAAATATGGACATTAATGAGCATGATTTAGAAGAATAATTCTTTAAAACATTTTAAAATGGTATTTTGGTTAGAGTTTCTAACCAAAAGAGAGACACTTGAATAAAAATAATTGAGGTAATCAAAACATTGTAATATCATGAGAATAAAGGAATTCATGATATACTATGTCAAAGTACATTATATACACCACATAAAAGTGATTTGGTGTATATCATCAAAGAAGTCTCAATGGAATGTAAATTGAGATGAAATCTCTCATAAAGGTTGTATCCTTTGGTTAAGGATAAATCAACGACATAATTATGTGTGACAAATATAAATACACTAAATATTATTGGATATTAAGTGTAAATCAATCAAAGGATATTCACACATATTCTTGTAAAAACAATACCAACGAATTGGATGTTTAACTCAACAAATGGAGAATGAGTTAAAATTACTCTTATCAAATTCATATCAATGAATTGAGAATTACCAATGAGTGATTATGTGTATCAAACTTATATCCACAGGAAGGGGAGTGGAAATTATGACATAATCAATTTAATAGTGATTCCACACATAATCTTGGGGTAATATAATCAATGAGATATGCGTAAAGCCAAATGAGTGGAAATTGAAATCTCAAATTCCCTTATCGATTAGGTAACATACGAAACATACACCCATGAAAGAAGTATCATACCCTGATGATGTAAATACCCATAAATTAAAGTATATTACACAATGAATACGATCATGGGCAGTACACATACACCACATGCAATAATTAAGTGGTGATCAATGGAAATCTCATGAAATTAAAAGTGAGATAAGAAACCCCTTACCACGTTAATCAACTGAGTCGTATGGCCAAAAGTTAATAACCACCAAATGATTTACAGAATAACATGAATATAAATATAATCATGAATATATATCAAATGGCAGTACACAATACACCACTTTCAATAATTTAGTGGCGAACAATGGAAATCTCACGGAATTGAAAGTGAGATAAGAGAATCCCTTACTTTGTACTTTTTCCTTGGTCGATGGTAGCTTTACCTCCTGTATAATGGTGAAATAATTGTTATTGAATAATACAAGAATCATTTACTTTAATATGATATCATATATGATCTTTTAACATTGATTTGTTAATAATATCTTAGTATTAACGCCGTTTCGGGTGTTAACTTACTCATTTTCTTTTATATGTTTTGTTACATAAGTCATGTTTGTTGTATCTTATTCATATCCAGAATGATATAAAGTCCTTAAACATCATTTTTAAATCATGATAATTATACTTGAATGGATACGATGGATAATGAATCTCATCGCGTTCGTGGAGACGGTAGTCCGTACGTACGCACGAACGCTACTTCCATTTAATTTTTTATTTTAAAAGAATCGAATCCAAATGATACATAGGTATATTACTATTCCAGTATAATATAATATTTTATATATGTTACTTAAGTTCATTAACACCATCCTTTATATGTTCCATGTGTGGTATGAACGAGTCATATCATTTTAAGGGGGCGGTAGTCCGCACTTCCTCAACTGAAATTATCGTATGTATATACGACATGAAACGAATAATGGTATGAAATAAAATGGAATTACAGAAGCTTATATATAAAATATATATCATTAATATCATATTTAATTACAGTTCCATCATAATGGCCACCATGAGAGGCGGTAAGATGTTTTTGAACAATCATCGTTTCGTGAGGCGTTAGTTTGCCATCCACAGAAACATTATGTTCATCATCCATTATATGGAGTTGTGTGTATGTGTAGTTTGAATACTTCTTATAACAACATCCTAGTATATTGAGGATACTGGTTTTGTTACAAAAGAAGGGAAATAAAAAGAGTTTGGGGGTTGAAGAAGCAAAATAAATGAAAATAATTTAAGAGAAATCGTTACCTTTAATTTAGGTAACTCACTTTGGTTGGAACCAAAAGACTTGTTGAAATGCTTTCTGCCTAAGGGGAAGCTTCAAGGAGGAGGAGAGGGATGTGGGGAGCTAAGTTGGGCAGAGTTTGGACGAGCCAAGTGGCTTGAGAGGTGTGAGGAAATGAGAAGGAGGAGTGCCCTTTTATAAGAGGGGTGAGGGGCACCTTTGGAAAAGCTAGAAATATTAATTTATAATAAATTCATATTCGGTTTCCAATGGCTCAAAAGTTGACTATTTAAAGGTTGAGGTGGGGATAGGTCGAAAACAACTCATCCAATAGAATTTAGACAGGTTTGGGTACTTATATTAACCTTATCTTTAAGTATTAACTCTAAGTTAATTAGTTTCACTTTTACAATGTCTCTTTGTATTTTTATATAATATGGTTAATAAACTTACTATATACATCCACAAGACCCCCAAGTGGTCCATTAATGATTAACCTATCATAATATAAGTCTCTTGGCCGAACCTTAGATTTTTAGGAATTTAATATCAATTAATAATATAATATTTGTTTTAAGAACTCTTTTATGTCAATTTTGACACTATTCACTAGTTGATTTTTGTGAAATTCATAACAGATTGATTACTTAGAAAAAAGTCAAATAAATCAATCCTAATATATCATATTATCCTAGAAAATTTGTTTAATTCATTAAAAGTTTCATATTATAATTATTTGGGTATTTATAATATCAATTATGTTAATTTTTACTATTTTAGTAATTACTGCATCATCATTGTGTCATAAATAAAATAACTTATTTAATGTCAAAAAAATTATAAATAAAATATAATTATGTAGGAAATCTTTTTAGCTTTCTAATGAATATTTATAATCTAAAATCCAGCATATATAACCCTATGTAACAATTGTTTTGCTAAAAGATATATGCTTGTGTCATTTTGTATTCATTTTAACTTAATTAATATAAAGTGTCATTATCACTTACAAGTGGATCCATGGGGTCCCAAAATTGACCCAAAGATGCAAATGGTCGACCATATATCAACCAATAGGGTTAAGACACATTTTAGGGTAATTTATTATTATTATAATATTATTTTTTTTAACCCTTATTTACCAGATTTACCCTTAACCATGGTAAATAAAATATTTACCGCAGTAATTATTCAAAATGTCTAAAAATAAAAGTTAACTATTTACACAATTTGGACATCCTGATTCCAAATATGGAATCCATTTTTCTAAATTCAAAACACAGAAGTGGCAGAAATTAATTTAAAATTAATTCCCGCTGTCAAAACAAAAAGCGTGTTTTTAAGAGATAATAACTATCAAAAGATTGACACTTGTTTATGTTCGGTTTAATTGTAAAATTATGTCCAATGACCAACATTATATTAAATGGTAAAAATATATTCTAAATATACTTTAAAACCACTCAAATTCACAATTTATCACTATTAATTATTTTGATTAAAAAAGTTGTTTTTAATTAAAATTTAGTAATTTTCACTATTCATCAAAATATGAAAGTTATCCGAAAAGTACCAAAATTTCACCTTAGGCTAAATTCGATATTCCAAATCCAAAAATGAAGTCCATTTTGAAATATAAAATATATATAATTTCAAAAAGTAGGTATTACTATTCATAACGGCTAGTTTGATTGGTTGTGGTGTGTTAAAATCTCGAAGTTGCGTACAATGCACGTCATTGCATTATTCGAAAAGAAACATACCGAGGAAGCTTGGGGTGTTACAGTAAGGGTATATCCTACGCGTTGTATTCTACATCAAAGGATTGTTTTCTAGTGGATTGTGTGGTACTGGATTTTTTTTGTACCATACCAAGGACTTAGATACTCTTGTTGATTTTCGAACCTTGTAAATCTTGTGTTCCTGTGGTTGTTTGAGTCCATAAGGGAAGAAACTATTTAACAGGAGGTGAAGGTTGTTTCAAAAAGAGAGGAACATAAAAAGAAAAAGATATCTCTGATTCACCCCTCCCCATCTTAGTGAAACATGGATCCTAACTGGGAACCTCATTATCAAAGGAATAATCCCTTATTATATTGGGATTTTGGTAGTTTGGATCCATGATATTTGGAATTAAAGTGGTTATTCATGGGTAGACTCTTGATCACCATCTATTTAGATAGACACTTGAATTTCTATAGTAGTACGATATTGTAGTGCCTCAAAATCTGAGATTAAATATTGGATATTTTTTAGGTTTTGGTTTTTCATGGATTTTTTTGTTCGATTTGAGAATTTGTAGACTATTTTTAGAAAATCCAAGTCCTAGAGTTTTTGTTTTGGGGGAATTTTAAGTGTTTTGTGGTTTTTTTCATGTTCTAGAAAAACACATACATGACATGAAATAGCCTCTAACGAATTCTAATTATCTCAAATGGTTGGTGGATGGTCTTCCAAACCATGCTTCCATGTTTTATACAGTAGTGGTTATTTTGAGGTTTTGGGATTTCGATTCATTGAGTAATTGGGATTATCTTTTTTTATTTTGGTATTTTTTTATTTTAATTTGGATAATTCCTCCTTGGGTTTCAAAATGGTGTTTGGTTTGTTAAAAATAATGTTTCCATAAAGGAAACCTTGGATTCTTTTAAAATTAAATCGGTTGTTTTGAAAATGGAAAGTTTTTTGGAAATTATTTTTAAATTATAAAAGATTTTTTAAAAATTGAATTAGAAACAGAATTGATTTTTTTTTTGGATTTTGAAATTTATGTGAATTGTTTTGAAAAAAAATTGAATTAAGAATCTAAATTTTTTTATAATAAATGGTGTAATTAAAAACAGTTTGGGTATTTTAAAGAGTAGTTTGGAAAGTGATGCTACAATTTTTTTATTTGACCTTTGGTATTCTTATAAATTCTATCATGTATAGATTTATTCATTGGGTAAGAAGATAGTTGTGGGTATGTGTGGTGGGGTTATTGAGATTCTAGGGATGTATATATATATAAGGCTTTATGGAACACCAACTGTGTGTTTTTGGGTTTTAATGATTTTTATCATTTCCTAAAATGGTTTCAGAAAATGGGGATTTAAATGTTTTCAAAAGTGGGTGAGAAATTTTATGATATTATCAGTTATTGTTTAGAGACTTCTTTTGTAAGATTTAGGTTTGGAAATTTTTGGAGTTTTTTAGGAATTGGGTTTTGAGTTGGGTATTGATTTGTGACTGAGATGTGTAGTTTTGGTTTGTGATATGATTTGATTCGATCTATTGCTTATTTTTTTAGCATGTTCCCCAAAAGAGTCCCAGTAAAAAGATTAGTTGGTTGGTCTATAAGGTGTATCTATTGGTTTTCTATGTAAACGGTGGTTATAAAAATCAGTATTGATCATTATTTTGAGGTTTGTGATTTTGAAAATTTAAGTGGTTAGATTCTATGTGGAAATTATGAATAAATGTTTCTATGGGTATTCTCATTGAGGGCTATACTGAAACTCTGGATCAATTAGTATATTTTAAGACCTTCTAGATATTTAACCACACCTACATCTCTTTGGTTGGTTGTCTACCCTCATCCACTAAAAAGTGGATATTACATTCTCCATAGTGGATTATGAAAATATTTTCTACTTGGTGCGTCTTCTTGGGTAACAAAAGGTGGTCATGTAAATAACACATCTGAAAGAAGAAGTATCATTTTAATTTCATTCACTCTTGAATGTGGGGAAATAGTTACTTCAAGACATTAGGGCACTAACCATTGTCTTTGGATTGCATATTTTCATGTATTAATTGAGTTGTTAGTTGTGGTGGATGTTGAATCGTCTAGATATCTATGAAATTAGAGTGGAAACTCTATAAGTGTATCCTTATTGTGGATTTTCAATTTTGAAACATCTTATTGGGAGATCTTTGTGGCCTATTTTTCTAGTTATTTGTGTGGTAGTTCCCTTGATACGTGAACTTGTGAATTGTTATCCCTCTTTTGGAATGGTTTTGGTTTTGGGTGAATCTTATTTGGACATGATATACTTGGGGGAATTCTGAACCATGATCAAGTTCGGTGTTTGGTTTAATTTTCATTGGTTATCCATTTTTTGTGTAGATGATAGTTTGTTAAGTGTTCCTCTCTATTTAAAAACCTAACTAGTTATTTCTATAATGGCGGTGAGACCCACTTTGATTCACATTGATGTATTCTATTAAGATGGTTGGTTATGACATGGGATGTTAAGAGCTCATACCAGTGTGAAATATTTTTTCTGGATTTGTGAGTTGTTTTGGATTGGTAAATTAAGGTATGTATATAGTCCAAAAATAGTGGGAAGACTACCATGTAAAAATATTATGATGAACTTGGATGATATTTTTGTGTACTCTCTTAAGGAATTCTGAATTTTTTCACCAGTGTGTTCTTTTATTTCTACCCTTTTTAACCCTGACCATGGTCGTTGGTTATTCTAGATATTGGGTCATTTAATGGATTCTCAAGGGCATAAGACTACACTAAACTAGGTTTATTTTAATGGTAAATATGTTAGGGGTCATATTTTTCCTTTTTGTTGTTGTTATGTTTGGAGATATGTGTCCCTCAATATTCCTCTATTTGTTTTATATTTTGAGACCTTGATCATCATCAGTTATTTATTTGGATGAAAAAATGGCCCCTTGAGAATGGTCGTTCTAACATCTTTTTGGATTTTAATGTTTCATGTTTTGGGTGAAAGTAAGTTCTTGATTTTCAGTGATTGGGTGGTATAGTTTTTGTTTCTATTTATTTTGTGTCCTTTCCCATTTCATTGATCAATCAAATCCATTGATACTTTGTAGGTGAAGATAATGTTAATGGTGTGGAGAATTGTCACACCCCCAAATAACTCTTCTATATTATATTATTTATTTTTTTCCTCACCATTATTCTATGGATGTGCTGGGTGTTTTTAGGAAGAATTATATTTTTTTGATGGATAGAAGAAGGAGTAGGGTTGGCACACGGTTAGGAGAAACCATGATTCGGCTAGTGAAAACTATGCGGTCCAAATAGTGGCATTGTAGAGGGCACACAACTAGGAGTATGGATGTTAACCCCTCCTTGAAATTGTATGGCCATCTAGGTCATTAAAAAGGAAAAAATGTTTTAATATTAATAACAATATTATTATTTTAATTGTTATTATTTTTATTATAAATGTTATTATTATTATTGTTATTTTTATTATAATTATAATTATAATTATTATTAAACCCCCTTAATAGTATTCCTCATACCTCTCCTGTTATTTCCACAACCTCACCTCTCTACTCTCTCATTCGATGCCCAAAAAGTATTTACCACACTTTCCACCACCTCCTCTCTCCATTCAGCATCTGTTTTCATGAAAATTTTTTATGCGATCAACATTGGTGATTTTATTCTCATATCCTCTTTCTTATTCTTCCTATATTTCATGGATTTATTTATCTTGAATTTTTCCCACACACCTATGGTATATGCAAACCTGATATTTAGGTGTAGATTTGGTATATTCTTGATGTTTATATGTTGTTGTTCTTGTTGATGCTATTTTTTTTCATGACCATTGAAGGTAGTTGATTATCATTTTGTTTTAGGTATGTTTTAGTATATTTTAATAATTTTTTACAATTTTAAATAGGTAATTTATAATTTTAGTTTTTTATTATTATTTAGGGTATCTAGTAGCTCTTTGAAGGATCATTTCATGTATATACATAGGTAAGAGCATATATATCTATATCATCCATTTAAATATTCATTAATAGAGAGGGTAATATGTATATTGGTTAAGGGATATATATTTATATATGTGATGTTTTATATTTTTGTAAGTGTGACGTGGTTTTTGGTTTTCTTCATCAAAAGTAGCATGTTTTTATTTAGGTTCACTATGACGAATCCTTTAAATTAGATTATTTTATTGGTTGAGTAATTTAAAAATGTGTTTTTATTATTATTTGATATGCATATTCTATGTAAAATTATTTTTTTCTTTTTTTGCAATGGTTTATTTTGTTTAAAAAGTATACTTATGCTTCTACATTAGTTATTTATATTAATCCTATGTTTTAAACTTGTTTGAAAATGAAATGTGATTTCATATGATGATAAGTCATGGTTGGCACTTTAGTTTGTTTTATTAAAGTGAAAAAATACTCTTAAAGAATTTCCCTTTATTTGGTTATGTGAAGAGTGTGTTAAATGTGTGATTTGTACTATGTTCCTAGTGCAGAGGATTGTACCTCAGATATATAAATTGTAAAGGGGTTTCACTTATAGAGGGATAATGGAGGTGGAATTGGGTTATTGTTTACTTAAAAATGTATGAAATGTATTTATATTTTATCATGATAAAAACTCGCTCCTATTTGATTATGACTGGAATATTTGGTAGTTAGTTACTATCTTTAGGTACACATGTTGTTGTAGTTGAGATTATGCACTAGATAGTGGCCCTGAGTATATAACTTGACTGCTTTGGGATGTTCCCCTTAGGAAATCCAGTGAGGGTGTTGTTGAGTATTTGGGAAATGATTATGGATCACTGGTACTAGTAGAGATTGATTATGATAAAGTACTTATATTTTAGTATTAGGCTATCTCGATTAGAGCTTAAGATCACATGGAACCCATTTTAACCATACACTACTTTCCTTTACTTTCTGGATTCCGTGTTGAGTAACATCTCAGCTTTATTTTTTACATAACGTTGCATGTTTTATATTTAGTTAATTTTATTAAAAACAAAATTTAATTGGATTATTTATTTTATATAACTTTTATTTAATAATATAATGTGAAATCGGTCTTCTTCTAAATAAAAAATTTTATTTTATTTTGAATGAAATTGAAAACCGAATTTTTAAATATCTTATTTTAACACTAAAAATATAATATTTGACTTTAAAGGTAAGTATTATGGATTTTTTATCCTTGGAATCCTTACTATGAATCTTGGTGCTCTTTCCTAATTTATTTATCATTTTTCAGTTCAGGTTCTAGCAAGATTCGTTTCGCTGATGGAGTAAGTGTAGTTCTATGGTTGATAGTGGCATGCAAGGTCACATGGAGGTACATATAGTTTATTTATTTTCCTATAACAATTATAATTTAGTTTATTATTATATATATATATATATATATATTGGTTTTTGGATAAATATTTATTATTTGATTTGTGATTGAAACTTGGAACTAATTTCTGTCATGAGATGACAGAGAATTCTCTTGGGCCTTATTGTGGGCTGGCTTGGGTGACTATTTTGGTGTCGATTGGGGTTAGTTCTTGACATTAGGCACCACGATTAGCAATTTCCAAGAGTTATGTAACTAAGAACTTACAAAATATTAGTTTTATATTTGGATGTGTTTAATTTAATTAGTCCTCTAGTTTACTTCTCAAAGTCACATCTTCTTCTTTAATAGATATAACCATTTTTTATCCTTCTTCCAAATAAGCATTATATACATCAATTACCTTAAAATATTCATCCATTTTCATTTTTAACTCCATCACTTATCCTTTCTCTATTAACTAGATGAGTGATATTCCATACCCTTTTATAGTTGGTATTTCCTATCATTAAGTTAGTCCATATATCCAGATGATTATTTTTTAAAAACACCAATTTTATAGTTTTATTTCCCTTGAATATAGATCTCTTCAAGATCCCCCTCAAGTTACTCATTGAGATCAACTATACTATTAGCTTGATTGTCATTTTTTATTTCATAATTTTCTTTTTTCAAATACTATTACCATGTCATCCTACGTATCATATTTAAACTCAATTTTGTTCATCCCCTAAGTACTTTTCAAAAGATTCATTCTATTTTCTTACAACTATATTCCTCAAGAACACCTTTAATGAACAACAAATTGGTTTAAATTTTCTTTTGGGAATATTTTTATTAGAAGAGTTTATTTAATTTCCTCCCCACTTTCATCAAAATAAGTTATTAGGACTCCATGATATAATGGTTGACACCTTTCCTCATATGAATCAATACAATATAAGATTTATTTCAAATACACAATTATCTTTTTTAAATTTTCTTCCAACTTGAGATAGATAATCTTTATGTACATCCTCCTATTCACTTTAATCTCTAGTGTTGTTAAAATTATTCACCACCAACCAGTTATGAAATTAATACAATGATATTTTTACCAAGTTTGTTTCTTCATAATAAGAATCTTTTAGGTTATAAAGAAGTGTAAACTATCTCAAAAAAAATTCATCACTACATAGCATTACTTTATTTATTAACAAAATTATTTGATAGATCCAACCACCTCAATAATTCTATTTAGGAACACCTCAATATTTTCATTAGGATATATTTTTTGATCAACAAACCTATTTTTTTAATTTTAGGCTATTCTTCTTTAACCTTTCTATTATCGTTATACATATTATCCAACTTACACTTCTAGTTTTTATAGTTGTGAAACTCATTTCTTTTATGTATATATGGTCTGATAGAAAACCATATAACAAATTATAGGATTCGAAATCAATATCATGACTATTTAAATATTATTTGGTAATGTATAATTTAGAAGCATCGCTAACATGTATTCTATGAATTTTAACAAAGAAGAAATTGATTCTAAGATAAATTTAGTGAGATCTCATTATTTTATTATATATATTTTTATTTTATCCATATAATAGAGGAACCCTCTTACAATGCTTTTGAAGATCAAAATATGAACCATGATATAATGGGGGTGTTACCATTTTCATTATTCATTCTTATTTAACCCCTAAAATTTAAGTGTTTTCCTATTTTTTTAAAAATAAAATTCTTCTTAAAAAATGTTTTTTTAGATTCTAAAACCAGTATAATTCATCCTTTTTTCTCTTCTCATTTTAATTTACTAATAATGACCCCAAAAAATATATCATATATTTATGTTATGGAAACTCTATTAAAGGTAATATAATATTCTATTTCATCTTTTATGAATAATAATTTTCATATTTTCATTATAGAAGTTCCATAAATTCAGCATCAAGAAACCCTTATTTACATGTTCCATAATTTTTGTTATCTTCATCATAATATGCAGTATATACCTCAGAAAAAAATTACCAATTTTCATATTATATTTTTAAATTTTTTAATCATATATCACAATTAATGAAAATCCATGCATATCAATACAAGACACCAAGATACTAATTTACAATGAGATTTTAGTTAGCAATTGAATCTACATAAGCCCTATATTTTAAATCACTGTAAACATTAAAACATAATCATCCATTGATCTTGATTATATCATCCTGATTAGTGAATGATCATTGAAATTACATAACCTTAAAATATTTGAATTTATTTGTATCCAAAACTACCAAAGGAAAGGATCCATATGAATCCCCCAGATATGTCTTATACACTATTGGGAAACTTTACACTTTTCAATTTTCAATAAGAATTTCACATGAGAATCTTATGTGGCATAAGGGTACTTGACAATTTTATATTTTTTGAAAAGGAAAGAGTCAGATGGAGGAAATTTTTAATGATTTCCAATGCCTTATAATAATCATGACTAAAGTATTATTTCACTAATTTAAAAGTCTTCAAAAATTCATATCAATGTTTTACATACACACAGACAACTTTTAACTTGAATGGTTTTTAGAATTCCAGGGCCAAATAATGTCTTATCTGCATAGGAAAGGTTACATACTTTATAAAAAATAAATTAAAAGTAAAGTATTAAAATATGGATAACGTATTACAAACTCCAGAGAACATTAATACTTATCCAAAATTAAAAAAAATTATAATTCCTCTAATTGAGAAAAAAAATTAATTGACAAAAAGCTGAATTTAGTAATCTTATGATAAAATAGATACCCCAAATCCATGTATGAGAGGAGTATTATGATGTTACTTCAATTCCCATATAGTCTTGTAGAAAACCAATAAGTTATCAGTGAACCTACTTATAACTAAAATTCTATAAGTAAAAATAGATGCACATAGATGTGAACATGTATAGTGTGAGTACACAAACATAGTACACAAAACTGAATAAACTCAACTCCAAAGTGTAAATAATCAGGTGTATATGTGTGTGTCTTTGTCTATATCATTCACATACCTAATAAATTATAAACTAAGAAGAAATTACCAAAGTATAGTATTCGAAAGATCACCCAATATAAAACCTAGAATTAAAAAATATATCATTCAACATCACCAGAAGAAGGTATACTAAAAATACCACATCATAACTCCCAAACCACATGGACGATCGATACCTACTTTGAGAAAATGATGAAGGTCCAATAAAAACAAAAATTACACACACACCAATATAAATACGTCATCCTTATGGGTGTAAAAATATTCCACACATATGAATCTTCCATAGGACAAAATTTATAATTATTAATTTTAATAATATGGAAAAAAATTAGAGAATAAAATTATATAGTACATAATTCATAACATAGTAGAATAGGCATTTTAATTAAATAAATTTGAATATGAAGTAGTTTAAATGGTGTTTTTATATGAAAAATCCATTTCAATTATAAAATAATTCATTTCTCCACTTGATGACTCACCCCCGATAACTTTTAGAACCATCACACAAATTAATAAAAAATACTAACCACTCAATAAATATTTTCATCAAAGGAAATCCATGAGTATTATTTATTTGGTGAATTAAACCTAATTTTAGTCCTATATAAATTTTATTACTAACAAAGTAAATATAAACACGCAACATTAATTAATATTCTAATTGTTAGATAAATATACCAAAAATATAGACACAATATTCCACCTATTACACTCATATGATATTTCCATAAATACTTCCATTTATACATCATCACCCACTTTTTAAATTTATTTATTTCATTAACAAAATATCCATTCGTGAAAATAATCATGTAAACAAACACATGAATGCACACTCACACACACACACATACACATCACATAACAATTTCATAAGATAACTTTCCAAATAGATAAAACAGTCTATGTAGAATAAAAAAAACAAATAATCCCAAATGTCATAAGCATTAAACTAACAATATGTAATTATAATAATTTTTATATCTCAATGGATTTATTGAATAAACAAGTAATTAGGGAATCTAAATAATGTTAAAAAGAAATTAAATTAAATAGGAAACCACATTCTAAAAGAATTGGATTAATGATCACTATTATAAATAAAGGATCACCCTAAAAACTATGTATCCACTATAATATAGTATCACCAACAAAACCATCAAAAAAACATTTTTATAACATTATCACCATGATATCTAAATTATCTTTTTTTTATAACAGAATAATGATCATATGAATTACAACACATCAAATATAATACCCAAAAAGAATAGTAATAATACCATTCTAAATAAAATTTCATTTCAAAGAAATATAATGGAAAGTTATGAAAAAATAATAAAAAAACTGTAAAAGCATCATACAATTTATATAGTGTCCTTGAATTAAAAAAATATCTACATTCCCTTATTATTATGAATAATAGGGTTCATTACATAACCATGAAATTACACCATATTTTTAACATGATTTATCCCATAATCATTCATATTCTTATTAATTATTCATAAATAACAATCCATGAAATCAAAATCTATTACATGACTAATCATAAAGATTAAAACTTATATATCTTTAATATTTTATTAACATGAACATATCATAGTGTTAAGGATTACATTTATCTATTAAATTAGCTTTATTTATCTGATAATCAATAATTACTAACATTATAATCAATATTCTGGATATAAATTGACTTAATTATAAAATATTAATAACGTCCCAATCATATTAAACTATTTATTAATCAGGAACCAATCCAAAATTCAGAAATAATACATATATACAAACTACATTTCTCAGTATAGAGATAGATATTATGTTAAAACAATATCTTCACTACATCCCAAGCTTGAACTAACACTAAACAAAATGAAATATGAATGATACTATAATAACCCTGACCCTAGTATCATAGAGTTTGTTTATTAATTTATTAACTTAACATAAGATACAATAAACCCCACCCCAAATAACTAAAAAGTTTATTAGTGTTGGTAAAAAAGATATATATATATATATATGATTCCCATATTACATTTGTGAGAAAAAATTATTACGTAGTGTTTTTTGAGAATATCATTATTACCTCTAAAATATAATAACATATCATTATAGTACATGTTTTTTATTCAAATGGATGGATACAAAACATGGGTGAGCTAAAATGATTAACAGGTGTTAAGTATAGTAAAATACATTATGAATCAATAAGTATAATCAATATGGGGAGGTAAATAAATGAACATAGATTCCATTTAAATAACTTATCTCTCATAATAAGGTAAGGCACAATTAATATATAAAAGTAAATATCTAAAATCATATACCATTAAATCAATAATCTAAGAATAAAATGAATCCATAAATAATATCATTATGAAAAAACCATGGATAATCAGATAAGGAAAAATAATTATTTAAATGAAAATAATTGAAAACACATGACATTTAATCAATAAAAAAGGAATGAAATATATCATGAGGTAATATCACTATGAAATTATCATGGATTATAAGATTGGAATAATCAGTATTTCAAAGTAAATAATTAAAAAAAATCCATTTAATCAATAATATGAGAATGGAATGCATTCGAAGTTATTATCATTACGAAAATATCAGGGATAATAATATAAGGGATAATCAATATGGTAATATAAAAAAAATGAAAAACATTTTCCCTCTAATTAATAACTTGACTATCATAACTGGATAAAGAATGACAAATAATTCTTGGTAAATATTTAAAAACCCATTCCATTTAATCAATAAAATAAGAATAAAATTCATCTAGAGATTGTATCATAATGAAGATATCATGGATAATAAAAAATATATTATTAATAATGGAAATTATTAATCATTGGAAACCATTTTTAAAAAAACGTGAGACTTATACCATAAATACCTTTCACAAGAAGGTTTAGAAGTACTGGTATAAACCCATTTAATGTTATCTTAATAACTTACTTTATCAAAATACCAGTGCATCGAGGGGATATATAATTCTGGGTCCTATCCATCACAACATGTCCAAAACATTCCTCATATATCGAATAATAAATTTAATACATGAACAATGTTAGTTACTATTAAAAATTCAGATTAAAGAAAAAATATATATGATCAATATTTCCCAAGTCAATCAAACCACTTTCAAAGTAAAACAATGTTTTTACATATGATATATTATTTAATCTATAAATTTATTGATGTTAAATATTATTGATATTTAGGAAAAATTAAAAATCCAATGACCATAGGAATGTGAATAATTTAATGGAAATTTAATGACTACAAAAATAAATAAAGTGAATTTCAATACATTCCTTGGTCAAAATTATCCCAAACCATCAATATAAATAATAACGATGGCATCAATATGAAATATTTCTGATGGAGTACAAGTAAAATGAAGGTACTACGTCATTGATGAATATAGATACTATAAAATAATATTTAAAAACATTTATGAGGAAAATATCCATTACACATTGAAAGTATTTTCTTAAATTATAATTTCAAAAAATATTTTGAAAATATGTTTTTTTTAAAATAACCTTTGAACATTATAAATTATTATTTATAAAATTGATTGTTCTTTATGGAAGGAGATTCCATACAAGATGTGTATGTTAAAAAAATATTTCTATCACATTTTTAGTAAAATCTAAATGGTCAACATTTTGAAAATGACATTAAGATTCTTTAAAAAATTGTAAATAACAAAATGGGTAAAATATATTTAATTAATAATTTTTAAAATTATCAAAATATTTTTGAAAACATTTTTTGAATCATGGTTTTGGAAGAAAACCGATTTCTGACGGAAGAGATAAATAAAGCAGTATTTTATTAAAAAAATTCTCAATTATTTTAAGTACTAAAGAGTTGAAAAATCAAACTATTACATGAAAATATAATGAATAAACTAAGCAGGATAAGATGAAATGGGTTAATTATATAATGATAAAATAATTTCATTCAAATAAAATTCAAGAATAAAGAATCTTGATTAGAATGAGGTTGTTAAATAGACCCCTAAAATGATCATAATATTCAAGTGAGTGTTAATAAATTAATTTATTATTTCTATCAATTGTAAAAACACATAAAACCAGTTTACATACCAAATTATATAATAAAAATTTATTTCCCACATAATCATTTAATATCACAGACTTTTAAGATGTAATATATCACAATGAAAAGAAATTGAGTTCTGAAATTCGTAACCACTTGGTAACTTTTGAGTGAAATATCCTCAGATAAAACAATCGAAACTAAAACTAAAAATACCATGAATTATTAAGGAATCGGGACATTACATTTTAAAGTATCATTATATACACCATATAAAATAAATTAGCTTTATAATATTATAATATGCCTCAATGAAGAGAATTTAAGATGAAGTCCCTTAACTTGAGTCCAACTAATCATGTACATTACTTATATTCTTAATTAGTAAAATTATGTTAATTATTTACTTTCTCAATAACTATTTCAATTTTATTATTCAATTAATTTCACTTATTGTTATTTTATGTACAATTACTTAATAAATAAAGATTGTTGTGGGTGTTTCGATGAAATTTGACTTATGTGTCAAAAATGACATTAGTAGGTTTACTATTGGTCTAAGAAGTAATTATTTCAACATTTCTCGAATAATAATCATTACCCAATTATAATATTTACAAATTAATTTTAATTTTAATTTTAATAAATAATTATGGTTTTTATAAATGAATCATGTTATGATCATATAGATGGTAGATCGTTTATACACGTGAGTATCGTTTCCAATTTTCAATGATCATAATGAAAAAATGGTAAGTAAACATTTGTATTTCTAGAATGATCATAAAAGAATAAATAGAATATTAGTTAATTAAATATATTTATAGATATTATCATTGTGGTTAGGGGATGAAAAGAGAGTCACATTACTTTATGAAGGTGGTAATCCATATATACATGAACGATGTTATCATGTTTTAGTGAGTTAAAAGGGAAGAAAGTAATTAGTATAATATCATTTAATAATGATAAATATTTCATTAGTGTCCAAATTATTTCATTTATATCACATATATTATTTATGTTTACCCTTATTACATTCCATGTAAAGTGTCAGTGAAAAATGAATCACAATGCTTCGCTTAGCGGAATTCCTCCGTGCACATGGGTGACATTATCATATACACTAAAGAATGTAAAGTAAAATTTTATATATTATATAATAACTCCATAAGTATAATTATGTTTAATAAATAAAATATACATACTTTATATCCATTATCATACATAACCGTGATAGGTGTTGATGGAAAATGTGTCACATCAGTTGGTGAGGCTGTAGTCCTATGTACACATGAGTGAAGTTATCGTTTCCCATTTGAGTGAAGTGGATATGGATATAGGTAATTAACTAAATATAATAAAATTTAATTATATGAGATTTAACATTGTTAATTTATAATAATATACAAATAATGTTTTAAAGATGTGGAAGAAGAAATAAAATAATTATGCATAGTTAAAAAGGATTCTAAAATTATGGTATGTAATTTATGATATAATTTTATAATTTTTTTTTTATGTTTTATATAATATCAAGGAGTGGGTAGCCTTTTTTAAGTGATGTTAGTGGCACACATTTAATGTTTAAAAATAAAAAGGTTAACCAACATTTTTCACATAACAAAGAGTTACCAAATTAAGTGTTATCGATCCTTAGGAATCATAAGGTAAAAATATTTCTATTAAATAGATTTTCTAAAAGTACTTTTTGGTAATTTTAAAAATTATATGTTTAGTTTAACCCTTGGTAAACACCTTTTTTACCTTAACTAGGGTAATTACTTTTTACTTTTTTCACTGTAAATTTATGTATAAAATTTATTTGTCCTTATTATATAATATAAATTATGACGATTACAAATATTTTATAGATTTTTCCAAATTCGATTCACATAACTGTAAGAATAAAATTTAAAACTATATGTGTATGTGTGATAAAAATTTGTGTTTTTAAAGGGAAAATTATCAATATTATTGAAGGTTTTAATTTCAAAATTCAATATGAAATTGATTGAAAATTAAATAAATGAGTAAAATTTTAATATTATTAATTTAATTTAATTTTAAACAAATTTAAAATATAAATAAACTTTGTAAAATGTTTCAACAAAAATTTTGTTTTCAATGAAAATCGGTATTTTCACTATTCATCAAAAAATTAAACATTTCAGAAAAAATCACAACATATAAACATAAGATATTTTGATATTATGATTTCAAAAAATATATTAAATTTTTAAAATATATTTTCTGAATTTTTTAAAAATAAATTTTAAATTATAAGCAAAAATCATGAATAACCAATCTTTAAGAAAAATAAACCTTTTTAGAAGAAATTTATTTTTCTATAAATGATTATTATTTAAAATATAATCAAAATATAACCATTTAATTTATATTTAGATGTGTAAAAAAATATTCTTTTTATAATTTAGTTGTTATTATTATAAGGCCTCAGCCTTACACCTTACTTAATGTTGAATTAAATGAATAATTCACATTGAGGATCTTTTTAGGTTTAGATTTTTAAAGAATTAGATCATAAATCATGAACTACATTCCACATTTAAACAAATTGGTTACATAAAAGATAGTATTCGTTTTTTCCAATCAATAGAAACATGTTTAAAATAAAACATGGATTCTTTCTTGACATTTCCTTGACACTATCATCATATCATGCACCTTTCCCTTGACCAGTGAAAAACATTTCAAAAAACATGGGATGTGCATAAAAAGCTCAGTAAGGGTTATAAAAATTATGGAAAGGAAACATGAGTACGTATATATATAAGAATGAAATCATACTTTACCCATAAAACAAAAGAACTTTTACATACCTCATAAAATCATGAATAAATCATAGAAATCATAAGACATAAAGGTAAATTCAGGCATTCATAACATTCTTACGTAGGGATTAACCCTCTTGGTTACATTTGGAATACGTATCACATTATATTCCCTAAATTGCTTCGGAAAACCTTAACGTTTAACTCCTTCGTGTTACCCAATGCATTGGAGAGCTATATCGGGCTCACCCGCCCTTAGTTTATCACTGAACCACCAATCTTCATAAACAATGCCCAAGAACCATAACATAATCATAGAACATAACTTAAGCATAAAGGAAAGATAACGTTCCCACCTTGCAATAACAATATAACATTTTAAGATATTGAATCCATTCTAAAAAAACATTTTCAAAACCATTTAAAACATTTAATAAAGAGATTTTTTAATCAAAGAGTACCATACCACTTTTAAGCTTTTAACATTTTAAACCATTAATATCCACATAAATAAATACTTGAAACCATTTTGAAAACAGGGATATTAATGAGAAATATTTATAATAATAAATCATTAAAACATTTAAAACGATATTTTAGTTAAAGGGTTTTTATCAAAATGAGAGACACTTGAATACAATAATTGAGGAATAGCATTTAATCAGAACTTTATAATATCATGAGAATGAAGGGATTCATGATATAATATTCCAAATTACAGTATATACAACATATAAGAGTGAATTGGTGCATAATAACAATGAAGTCTCAATCGAAATGTAAAATGAGATAAAATCCCTTATAAAGAAGGTATCGTTAAATTAAGGATGAATCAATCTCATAATTATGTGTGAAAAACATAAATACACCCAATATAAGTGGATATTAATTATAAAACAATCAAAGGTCATTCACACATATTCAAAGGATAACATATTCAATAACTACATGTTGAACCTAAAGAAATCAAAATTGGGTTACGAAGTTCCCTTGGTAAAATTTTACAGCCTAACGACGTCACTTTAAAATTAATAAAATTAGTTGATGAGATCGAAAATGGTATCTCATCACTTGGAAATAAAATTACATCAATAAGGATATAGAAGAACATATCCCAACATAAAAAGATGTAAATTAAAAGACATAACAAAATAAGTCTTTTTAAAAGAGGAGTGTGAAAGGTTCCCTTACCGATTTGGGAAACTTTAAAAACGTACACACCATGAAAGATGGGCCATACAATGAATATGTAACTACGCATAAATGGGAGTATATTATACTAATATTAAAATAATGGGCAGTATATACACCGCCCAAAAAGGAACTAGTGTCATATGTAGCATGAATCTCACAGGAACAAAAAGTGAGCTGAAAATCCCCTTATAAAAATTCGGCAGCCTAACGGCGCCACATAAAACTTCCAAAAATGGACTGATGAGATCAAATAGGGTCTCTCATAACATGAAAATAAAAAGTACAGAAATAGGAATATAAAATAACATCCTCTAACATAAGAACATGGAGCATAAAAGAAATGACATAAAAGAGAGTACTTGCAAAGAAAGAGAGAGGTAGGATTCCCTTACCTCGGGTCCGACTTGACTCGATCGTTCTTTAACCTCTGGAATAATAAACTTGGGTTAATTTATACTTTCTTAAGAACCTTTTTCAAGTTAATTATTCCTTTTATATCACTTACTACTTTTCAATGAACACTATGTAATTATTTAAGTTAATAATGGTTGTTTTGTAGATCATTGCTACTTGAGTCAAAAATAAACTCTCTATAATTACAAGTTGTTCATGTGGTAAAAAATATATTATATACAGAATTATATTCATTATTTAGATATCATATATATCATATATATCCATTATATACATGCATTTATAATTTTACATAACATTTAGAGGTAAGAAATGAAATGCACCGTTCATGGAGACGGTAAGCCGTACGTTCGCATGAACGCTACTTCCATTTCTATTTTTTATTTAATTGAATTAAAAAATAATGATACATAATAGTATTATATTTCCAGTATGGTATCATATATAATATCATTAAATATATCATTTATACGTATAACATATGGTATTAACGAATCAAATCACTTTGGGGGGGCGGTAGTCCGCATTTCCTAAAATAAAGATATCGCGTTTAACCATAATAGAAACCATAAAGGTATGACATAAATGAAAAATACATAAGCTTAAGTAAAACATAAACATATAATATATCATATATAAATATATTGACATCTTAATGGCCACCATTTAGGGTGTCAAAAGAATATTGAACAATCATCGTTTCGTGAGGCAGAAATTCACCATCCACAGAAACAGTATGTTCTTTAACCATTAGATGTAGTTGTGTGTAAGTGTAGCTCGAATCCTTCTTATAAAAACTTCCTAGTATATTGAAGATAATTTATTTGTTACAAAATATATGAATAAAAAGAGTTTAGGGGGTTGGAGAAGCAAAATAAAACATAAGAACACAAGAGAGGACACTACCTTTAAATAGGGTAACTCTCTTTGATTTGATCTCAAAGGCTTCCTTGGAAAGGATTTCTCCCAAAGTGAGGCTTCAATGATGAACATAGGGATGTGGAGAGATGAAATGGGCAGGGTTTGGCCGATTAAAAGGCTTGAGAGGTGTGGGTAAGGTGGTAGAGGTGGGGGCCTTTTATAAGAGGAGAGGAGGGGCACTCTTGGAAAGTTACAAAATGTTACTTTATTTTCAAATGTGTTTCGGATTTTAAAGGTCACACATTAATTTATTTCGAGGATAAGGTGGTATGGGTTTATAATCAACCCATCCAATAGGTTTTTGAAAAGTGTAGGTCTTATATTTTACATTATCCTTTCAATTTATTTAAATTGTTAAATAATGAGGTAATCGCTGCATCATCATGGTGTCATAAATAATTTATTTTATTTAGTGTCTAAAAATTATAAGAAAAATATCATGATGTAGGAAATATTTTTATATTTCTAATGAATATTTATAGTCAAAAATATGACTTGTATAACCCCATGAAAAAAGTGTTTTAGTAAAACAACACATGTTTGTGACATTTTAATTTTAACTTTAAATAAAAAGGTATTATTGTAATTTTCCTTCCAAAGTGGCTCCATGGGGTCCCCAAGTTGACCCATGGATTTTCTTGGTCGGCCATGACTCATCCAATAAGGGTAGGACATGTGTCAAGGTAATTTCATATTATTAAAACATTGTTTTTACCTTAAATTGCACTAATTACCTTCAATCGCGATTAATAAAACATAAAAATTACAATTCACCATGAATTATTTTAATCTCATTGAACCACATTTTACTTCTTAATGAAAACCATGTATGTCAGATTTTTTAAAATCAAATCACAGAAGTTGAAATGTTTCATTTAAACGAAAAATCAGTTTCTTTAACTACCATTTAGTGGTTTCACTATTCATCAAAAATTGAGGTTTTTTGGAAAAATACCAAAAATTCATGCTAAGATATATTTGATATTCTGAATTAAAAAAATTATGTCTATTTTAAAAAATTCAAAACATATATGTTGCATTAATTAATTTAATAATTAATTTCCGATGTCAAAACAAATAGCGTGTTTTTAAGAAACAATATCTATTAAAAGATTGACAGTAGTTTAAGTCCAATTTCAAAGTGAAATTAATTCCAATGACCATTATTGGATTAAATGGAAAAAATATATTATAATTGTACTTTAAAACCAATTCAAAAGATAATCTAATCATATAAATAAATTATATTAAAAAGAGGTTTTGAATTAAAATACAACAGTTTTCACTATTCATTAAAAATGAACTTTTTCAGAAAAATACCAAAAATTTACACAATGTAAATTTTGATGTCCCGATTATAAAGAAGAATTGTATTTTGTCAAATATAACACATAAAATTGTCAAAAAGTGGATTTAAGAGAGGTTTGTCATCAAAAGGCGGTTAATCAACCTTTTAAAGAATATTAGGATGTTTACGCTTAAAATTAGATTCATTCGCATTTTTAGTCCTCTAACATTTATTGTAAAAAGTAAAAAATTTTGACAAACATATATAATCATATTTTACTTATTTCTATTCATCCTCTCCAATACAACGGCTATGTGCTAACTACCATTTAAAATAATATTATTTTATTATTAGAGTGCAACGTAAGATTCCCAAGAAACTCGTTGTTGCGTATTGGGTACGCCATCGAGCATAGCATCCCCTTTAAAGTTATATTAATATTTTATTCACAAATATGGATAAATGTGAAAATGTCATATTCTTTATTTACCTGGGGTGTTACATCCTTCCCCCCTTTTGGAAATTGTGTCCTCGCAATTTTAAAATTGGGCTTGGAAATTTAATTGAAATACCCACATCGGAATAAGAGTCAATAAAACAATCACTTTAAAATAAAGAAAGAGAAGTACAAAGGTTACCCGAGTTAACCCATACTAGGATTCCATGTAGGAATACATGGATATGGAGGGAAAAAACAAAGGGTCATGTTCTGAGGTAGAGTGATAGTAAACATGTCTTGGAGAAAGTTAACCATAAGAAAATCACAAACTTGTGATGGGTTAAACGGTATTCGATTCCCCAGTAGGAAATGTTAACAACCAACATTTTTGTTTTAAGTTACTCTTCATTGAGAAATTTATTTTTTAGCTTAACTAAATCATAATGAAACATACTTACTTCTCATGTAGACTTTTAACTTTTACTAGATTCCTTAATCAAACTCATATTTTCTCCAAAAGACAAGTATTTAGGAAGACTTGTTCACATTAAGAGTACTATAATCAACTTCTTGAGAACCACCTAATCCACAAAAGAGAACTACATATTTCCCATGTCTTTAGAAAAAATCCAAAACCAAAATTGTTAGTATGAGATCAGATAATCCACAAAAGTATAATCCTTTATAAAAAGAAAATATATTTTTAATCTCCAAAATTTGTCCAACAAAACCCAAAGTTCAAAGAAGACCATTTGATAAACAATTTGTCCATAAAATTCTTCAAAGTAAACCAAACTAAGATTTAAACCCGAATATTTGAAGGATTTAATCACACAGTCTGCCAAGGTACAAATTAACACTTATCTCCAAATAACAGTAGTTGCTCTTAATGTCTCATATTGAAAAGTAATTAACCTAATCACATATCCTCGATGATAGTTTAATCATTTCCATAGATAACGCAAAATAAACTTACTCTTGATTCCTAAAATCATATAACAAAAAAGAATTAGTCAAACTAACCAGGGACTTCATGTACTCCAGTGGTAGGTGATAAATACCAGTCGCACTTTGGTTGGGGGTTCGATTCCCACAGCTTTGTCCGACGTGACGGGTTGTCACATGGTCTGGGTGTTGTCCTTTTTCCAAAACTATATAATTCTCAAAACATTCCCCAAAACGAGATAAAATCTTCAAAAATAATTATAACATATTTTAACATCAAGTTTATCTCATTCCTTTCATTTTGCATCATAATATATAATAACCCATAATTACCTCAAACGTAAGGATCATATAAACCATAATGGTTACCTTTATAATTATTACCTGAAATTCCACATCTATTGGTCATCTCGTACAAGATGCATTACAGAACATACCAAGGTACAAGTGGTTGATCATGACTCCTTGATAGTGGGTTTAGAACAACCACGAGTTTCCTCATTGAATCCCCCATTTCATCCAGTCACTTAATCAGAGAACCACCACAGTTTCCTTTAAACCTATTGTCACTTTGGTGCCTGCTACATCCATCCATTCACTAAAAAAAGAAATGTGAGTGTGATTATATCAACAAAACCATCTTGTACTAATGAGGAAGATAAACACTAAGATAAACTTACTCATTCACTTTATCTAAAACTATGACTCTTTCTGAAATCCTAACCATAATGGTAATGTCACTTATGCCTAGAGAATACCCTAACCTCTAAAGTTATCTAAACCGACCTCTGATACCAACTGTAAGGCCCCAGCCTTAAACCTTACTTAATATTGAATTAAATGAATAATTCACATTGAGGAAATTTTCAAGATTAGAGTTTTAGAGAATTAGATCATAAATCATGAATTACATTCCACATTTAAAAAAAGTGGTTACATAAAAGATAGTATTCGTTTTTCCCATCAACGGAAACATATTAAAAATAAAATATGGATTCTTTCTTGACACTTCCTTGACACTATCATCATATCATGCACCTTTCCCTTGACCTGTGAAAATCATTTCAAAAATCTTGGGATAAGCATAAAATGCTCAGTAAGGGTTATAAAAAGTATTGAAAGGAAACATGAGTACATATATACATAAGAATGAAATCATACTTTACCAATAAAACATAAGCACTTTAACATACCTCATAAAATCATGAATAAATCATAGAAATAATAAGACATAATGGTAACTTGAGGCATTAAAAACATTCTTACGTAGGGAGTAACCTTCTTGGTTACGTTTGGAATACCGATCACAGTATATTCCCTAAATATCTTCATAGAAACCTAAACGTTTATCTCCTTCGTGTTACCCAATGCATTGGAGAGCTATATCGGGCTCACCCACCCTTAGTTTATCACGAAACCACACATCTTCATAAACAATGCCCAAGAACCATAACATAATCATAGCACATAACTTAAGCATAATGTAAAGATAATATTCCCACCTTGCAATAACAATATAACATTTTAAGATATTGAATCCATTCTAAAAAAACATTTTCAAAACCATTTAAAACATTTAATAAAGAGATTTTTTAATCAAAGTGTCCCATACCACTTTGAAGCTTTTAACATTTTACACCATTAATATCCACATAAATAAATCCTTGAAAACATTTTGAAAACATGGATATTAATGAGAAATATTTATAAGAATAAATCATTAAATCATTTAAAACGATAGTTTAGTTAAAGGGTTTTTATCAAAATGAGAGACACTTGAATAAAATAATTGAGAAATAAAATTTAATAATAACTTTATAATATCACGAGAATAAAGGGATTCATTATATATTATTCCAAAGGACAGTATATACACCTTATAAGAGTGAATTTCTGCATAAAAACAATGAAGTCTCAACAGAAATGTAAAATGAGATAAAATCCCTTATAAAGAAGGTATCCTTAAATTAAGGATGAATCAGTCTCATAATTATGTGTGACAAACATAAATACACCCAATACAAGTGAATATTATGTGTAAAATAATCAAAGGTCATTCACACATATTCAAAGTATAACATATTCAATAACTACATGTTGAACCCAAGGAAATCGAAATTGGGTTAAGAAGTTCCCTTGGTAAAATTCGACAGCCTAACGACGTCACTTTAAATTTAATAAAATTAATTGATGAGAGAGAAAATGGTATCTAATTACTTGGACATAAAATTATATCAATAAAGATATAGAAGAACATATCCCAACATAAAAATTTGTAAATTAAAAGACATAACAAAATAAGTCTTTTTAAAAGAGGAGTGTGAAAGGTTCCCTTACTGATTTAGGAAACATTCAAAACGTACACCCCATGAAATAAGGGTCATACAATGAAGATTTAACTACCCATAAATGAGATTATATTATACTAATATTAAAATAATGGGCAGTACATACACCACAAAAAAAGGAAATAGTGGCCAATGTAGCATGAATCTCACGGGAACAAAAAGTGAGATGAAAATCCCCTTAGGAAAATTCGACAGCCTAACGGCGCCACATAAAACTTCCAAAAATGGACTGATGAGATCAAATAGGGTCTCTCATCACAAAAACATAAAAAGTACAGAAAGTGGAATATAAAAGAACATACTCTAACATAATAACATGGATAATAAAAGAAATGACATAAAAGAGAGTACTTGCAAAGAAAGAGAGAGGTAGGATTCCCTTACCTCGGGTCCGACTTGACTCGATCGTTCTTTAACCTCCTGAATAATAAACTTGAGTTAATTTATACTTTCTTAAGAACCTTTTTCTAGTTCATTATTCCTTTTATATCACTTACTACCATTCTATGAACACTATGTAATTATTTATGTTAATAATGGTCGTTTTGTAGATCATTACTACTTGAGTCAAAAATAAACTCTTTATAATTACAAGTTGTTCATGTGGTAAAATATATATTATATCCAGAATTATATTCATTATGTATATGTCATATATATCATATATATCCATTATATACATGCATTTTAATATTACATAACATTTAGAGGTAAGAAATGAAATGCACTGTTCATGGAGACGGTAAGCCATACGTACGCATGAACACAACTTCCATTTCTATTTCTTATTTAATGAAATTAAAACATAATGATAGATAATAGTATTTAATTCCAGTATGGTATCATATATAATATCATTAAATCTATCCTTTATACGTACCACATATGGTATTAACGAATCAAATCACTTTGAGGGGGTGGTAGTCCGCACTTCCTAAAATGAAGATATCGCGTTTAACCATAATGGAAACAAAAAATGTATGACATTTATGAAAAGTACAGAAGCTTAAGTAAAACATAAACATATAATATATCATATATAAATATATTGACATCTTAATGGCCACCTTTGAGGGTGTTAAAAGAATATTGAACAATCATCGTTTCGTGAGGCAGAAATTTACCATCCAGAAAAACAGTATGTTCTTTAACCATTAGATGTAGTTGTGTGTAAGTGTATCTTGAATCCTTTTTATAACAACATCATAGAATATTTAATATACTGGAGTTGTTACAAAAGAAATGAATAAAAAGTTTTTAGGGGGTTGGAGAAGCAAAATAAAAAATAAGAACACAAGAAAGGACACTACCTTTAAATCTGGTAACTCTCTTTGATTTGAGCTCAAAGGCTTCCTTGGAAAGGATTCTGCCCAAAGTGAGGCTTCAATGATGAATAGAGGGATGTGGAGAGATGAAATGGGTAGGGGTTGGCAGAGAAAAAGGCTTGAGAGGTGTGGGTAATGTGGTAGAAGTGGGGGCCTTTTATAAGAGGAGAGGAGGGGCACTCTTTGAAAGTTACAAAATGTTATTTTATTTTCAAATGTGTTTCGGATTTTAAAGGTCCCAAATTGATTTATTTAGAGGATAAGGTGGTAAGGGTTAAAAATCAACCCATACAATAGGATTTTGACAAGTTTAGGTCTTAGATTTTACATTATCCTTTCATTTTATTTAAATCATTAAATAATGAGGTAATCGTTGCATCATCATGGTGTCATAAATAATTTAATTTATTTAGTGTCTAAAAATTAAAAAAAATATCATGTTGTAGGAATTATTTTTATATTTCTAATTAATATTTATAGTAAAAAATATGACTTGTATAACCCCATGAAAAAACTGTTTTAGTAAAACAACACATGTTTGTGACATATTAATTTTAAATTTAAATAAAAAGGTATTATTGTCATTTTCCTACCAAAGTGGCTCCATGGGGTCCCCAAGTTGAACCATGGATTTTATTGGTCGGCCATGACTCATCCAATAAGGGTAGGACAAATTTCAAGGTCATTTCATATTATTAAAACATTATTTTTACCTTAAATTGCACTAATTACCTTTAATCGTGATTAATAAATATTAAAAATTACTATTCACCAAAAATTATTTTAATCTCATTGAAACAAATTTTACTTATTAATGATAAACATGTATGTATGATTTTTTAAAATCAAATCACAGAAGTGGAAATGTTTCATTTAACCGAAAAATCAGTTTCTTTACCTACCACTTAGCGGTTTCATTATTCATCAAAAATTGAAGTTTTTCAGAAAAAATACCAAAAATTCACCCTAAGCTATATTTGATATTCCGAATTAAAAAAATGATGTCTATTTTACAAAATTAAAAAAATATAAGTTGCATTAATTAATTTAATAATTAATTCCTGCTGTCAAAACAAATAGCGTGTTTTTAAGAAACAATATCTATTAAAAGATTGACACCAGTTTAAGTCCAATTTCAAAGTGAAATTAATTCCAATGAACAATATTGGATTAAATGGTAAAAATATAGTATAATTATACTTTAAAACCAATTCAAATGATAATATAATTATATAAATAAATTATAATAAAACGAGGTTTTGAATTAAAATACAACATTTTTCAATATTCATTAAAAATGAACTTTATCGGAAAAATACCAAAAATTTACACAATGTAAATTTTGATGTCTTGATTCTAATGAATAATTTTATTTTTTCAAATATAACACATAAAATTGTCAAAAAGTGGATTTAAGATAGGTTCGTCATCAAAATGCGGTTAATTGACCTTTTAAAAAATATTAGAATGTTTACGCTTAAAATTGGATTCATTTGCATTTTTAATCCTCTAACATTTATTGTAAAAAGTAAATATATTTGACAAACATATATAATAATATTTTACTTATTTCTATTCATTCCCTCCAATACTATGGCTACGTGCTAACTTCCATTGAAAATAATATTATTTTATTATTAGAGTGCAACGTAAGATTTCCAAGAAACTCATTGTTGTGTATTGGGTACGCCATCGAGAATAACATCCCCTTTAAAGGTATATTAATTTTTTATTCACAAATATCGATAAATGTGAAAATGTCATATTCTTTATTTACCTGGGGTGTTACATCCTTCCCCCCTTTTGGGAATTGCGTCCTCGCAATTTTAAAATTGGGCTTGGAAACTTCCTTGAAAATCCCACATCGGAACAAGAGTCAGTAAAACAATAACTTTAAAATAAAGAAAGAGAAGTAAAAAAGGACACTCGAGTTAACCCATAATAGGATTCCATGTAGGAATACATGGATTTGGAGGAAAAAAACAAAGGGTCATGTTCTGAGGGAGAGTGATAGTAAACATGTCTAGGAGAAAGTTAACCATAAGAAAATCACAAACTTGTGATGGGTTAAACGGTATTCGATTCCCCTATAGGAAAAGTTAACAAAAAAATTTTTTGTTTTAAGTTAATCTTCATTGAGGAATTTATTTTTGAGCTTAACTAAATCAATATGAAACATACTTACTTCTCACTTAGACTTTCAAATTTTACTAGATTCCTTAATCAAACTCATATTTTCTCCAAAAGACGAGTATTTAGGAAGACTTGTTCACATTAAGAGTACTATAATCAACTTATTGAGAACCACCTAATCCACGAAAGAGAACTACATATTTCCCATGTCTTTAGACAAAATCCAAAACCAAAATTGTTAGTATGAGATCAGATAATCCACAAAAGTATAATCCTTTATAAAAAGAAAATCTATTCTTAATCTCCAAAATTTGTCCAACAAAACCCAAAGTTCAAAGAAGACCATTTGATAAAAAAAATTTCCATAAAATTATTCAAAGTAAACCAAACTAAGATTGAAACCCGAATATTTGTAGGATTTAATAACACAGTCTTCCAAGGTACAAATTAACACTTATCTCCAAATAACAGCAGTTTCTCTTAAAGTCTCATATTGAAAAGTAATTAACATAATCACATATCCTCAATGACAGGTTAATAATTTCCATAGATAACCCAAAATAAACATACTCTTGATTCCTAAAATCATATAACTAAATAGAATTAGTCAAAATAACCAGGGACTTCACGTAGTCCAGTGGTAGGCGATAAATATCAGTCGCACTTTGGTTGTGGGTTCGATTCCCGCAGCTTTGTCCGACGCGACAGGTTGTCACACGGTCTGCGTGTTGTCCTTTTTAAAAAACTATATAATTCTGAAAACATTCCCCAAAACGAGATTAAATATTCAAAAATAATCATAACATATTTTAACATCATGTTTATCTCATTCCTTTCATTTTCCATCAAAATATATAATAACCCATAATTACCTCAAAAGTAAGGATCATATAAACCCTAATGGTTACCTTTATAATTATTAACTGAAATTCCACATATATTGGTCATCTCGTACCTGATGCATTACAAAACATACCAAGGTACAATTGGTTGATCATGACTCCTTGATAGTGGGTTTATAACAACCATGAGTTTCCTCATTGAATCCCCCATTTCATCATGTCACTTAATCAGAGAACCACCACAGTTTCCTTCAAACCTAATTTCACTTTGGGGCCTGCTAGATCCATCCATTCACTAAAAACAGAAATGTGAGTGTGAGTATATCAAAAAAACCATCATGTACTAATGAGGAAGATAAACACTAAGATATACTTACTCATTCAATTTATATAAAACTAGGACTCTTTCTGAAATCCTAACCATAATGGTAATGTCACTTATGCCTAGAGAATACCCTAACCTCTAAAGTTATCTAAACCGACCTATGATACATACTATATGGCCCCGGCCTTAAACCTTACTTAATATTTAATTAAATGAATAATTCACATTGAGGATCTTTTCAGGTTTATAGTTTTAGAGAATTAGATCATAAATCATGAATTACATTCCACATTTAAACAATGTGGTTACATAAAAGATAGTATTCGTTTTTTCCCATCAACAGAAACATATTTAAAATAAAACATGGATTCTTTGTTGACACATCCTTGACACTATCATAATATCATGCACCTTTCCCTTGACCTGTGAAAAACATTTCAAAAAACTTGGGATGAGCATAAAAAGCTCACTAAGGGTTATAAAAAGTATGGAAATGAAACATGAGTACATATATACATAAGAATGAAATAATACTTTACCCATAAAACATAAGCACTTTAACATACCTCATAAAATCATGAATAAATCATAGAAATAATAAGATATAATGGTAACTTGAGGCATTAAAAACATTCTTACGTAGGGATTAACCCTCTTGGTTACGTTTGGAATACCCATCACAGTATATTGCCTAAATCTCTTCATAGAAACATTAACGTTTAACTCCTTCGCGTTACCCAATGCATTGGAGAGCTATATCGGGCTCACCCGCCCTTAGTTTATCACGGAACCACCATTCTTCATAAAAAATGCCCAAGAACCATAACATAATAATAGCATATAACTTAATCCTAAAGGAAAGATAATGTTCCTACATTGAAATAACAATATAACACTTTAAGATATTGAATCCATTCTAAAAAAACTTCTTCAAAACCATTTAAAACATTTAATAATGAGATTTTTTAATCAAAGATTCCCATACCACTTTGAAGCTTTAAAAATTTTACACCATTAATATCCACATAAATAAATCCTTGAAACCATTTTGAAAACATGTATATTAATGAGAAATATTTATAGGAATAAATCATTAAAACATTTAAAACGATATTTTAGTTAAAGGGTTTTTATCAAAACGAGAGACACTTGAATACAATAATTGAGGAATTACATTTAATCGGAACATTATAATATCATGAGAATAAAGGTATTCATGATATAATATTCCAAAGGACAGTATATACACCATATAAGAGTGAATTGGTTCATAACAACAATGAAGTCTCAATGGAAATGTAAAATGAGATAAAATCCTTTATAAAGAAGGTATCCTTAAATTAAGGATGAATCAATCTCATAATTATGTGTGAAAAACATAAATACACCCAATATAAGTGGATATTAAGTATAAAACAATCAAAGTTCAATCACACATATTCAAAGGATAACATATTCAATAACTACATGTTGAACCTAAAGAAATCAAAATTGGGTTAAGAAGTTCCCTTGGTAAAATTTGACAGCCTAACGACGTCACCTTAAAATTAATAAAATTAGCTGATGAGATATAAAATGTTATCTCATCACTTGGACATAAAATTACATCAATAAGGATATAGAAGAACATATACCAACATAAAAAGATGTAAATTAAAAGACATAACAAAATAAGTCTTTTTAAAAGAGGAGTGTGAAAGGTTCCCTTACCGATTTGGGAAAATTTAAAAACGTACACACCATGAAAGAAGGGTCATACAATGAAGATGTAACTACAAATAAATGGGAGTATATTATACTAATATTAAAATAATGGGCAGTATATACACCGCAAAAAAAAAGGAACTAGTGTCAAATGTAGCATGAATCTCACAGGAACAAAAAGTGAGATGAAAATCCCCTTATGAAAAATCGTCAGCCTAACGGCGCCACATAAAACTTCCAAAAATGGATTGATGAGATCAAATAGGGTCTCTCATAACATTAACATAAAAATTACAGAAATAGGAATATAAAATAACATCCTCTAACATAAGAACATGGAGCATAAAAGAAATGACATAAAAGAGAGTACTTGCAAAGAAAGAGAGAGGTAGGATTCCCTTACCTCGGGCCCGACTTGACTCGATCATTATTTAACCTCTGGAATAATAAAATTGAGTTAATTTATACTTTCTTAAGAACCTTTTTCAAGTTAATTATTCCTTTTATATAACTTACTACTTTTCAATGAACACTATGTAATTATTTAAGTTAATAATGGTCGTTTTGTAGATCATTGCTACTTGAGTCAAAAATAAACTCTCTATAATTACAAGTTGTTCTTGTGGTAAAAAATATATTATATACAGAATTATATTCATTATTAAGATATCATATATATTGTAACACCCCAAGCTTCCTCGGTATGTTTCCTTTCGAATAATGCAATGACGTGCATTGTACGCAACTTCGAGATTTTAACACACCACAACCAATCAAACTAGCCGTTATGAATAGTAATACCTACTTTTAGAAATTATATATATTTTATATTTCAAAATGGACTTCATTTTTGGATTCGGAATATCGAATTTAGCCTAAGGTGAAATTTTGGTACTTTTCGGATAACTTTCATATTTTGATGAATAGTGAAAATTACTAAATTTTAATTAAAAACAACTTTTTTAATCAAAATAATTAATAATGATAAATTGTGAATTTGAGTGGTTTTAAAGTATATTTAGAATATATTTTTACCATTTAATATAATGTTGGTCATTGGACATAATTTTACAATTAAACCGAACATAAACAAGTGTCAATCTTTTGATAGTTATTATCTCTTAAAAACACGCTTTTTGTTTTGACAGCGGGAATTAATTTTAAATTAATTTCTGCCACTTCTGTGTTTTGAATTTAGAAAAATGGATTCCATATTTGGAATCAGGATGTCCAAATTGTGTAAATAGGTAACTTTTATTTTTAGACATTTTGAATAATTACTGCGGTAAATATTTTATTTACCATGGTTAAGGGTAAATCCGGTAAATAAGGGTTAAAAAAAATAATATTATAATAATACTAAATTACCCTAAAATGTGTCTTAACCCTATTGGTTGATACATGGTCGACCATGGGCATCTTTGGGTCAATTTTGGGACCCCATGGATCCACTTGTAAGTGATAATGACACTTTATATTAATTAAGTTAAAATGAATACAAAAATGACACAAGCATATATCTTTTAGCAAAACAATTGTTACATAGGGTTATATATGCTGGATTTTAGATTATAAATATTAATTAGAAAGATAAAAATATTTCCTACATAATTATATTTTATTTATAATTTTTTGACATTAAATAATTTATTTTATTTATGACACAATGATGATGCAGTAATTACTAAAATACTAAAAAATTAACATAATTGATATTATAAATACCCAAATAATTATAATATTAAACTTTTAATGAATTAAACAAATTTTCTAGGATAATATGATATATTAGGATTGATTTATTGGACTTTTTTCGAAGTAATCAATCTTTTATGAGTTTCACAAAAATCAACTAGTGAATAGTGTCAAAATTGACATAAAAGAGTTCTTAAAACAAATATTATATTATTAATTGATATTAAATTCCTAAAAATCTAAGGTTCGGCCAAGAGACTTATATTATGATAGGTTAATCATTAATGGACCACTTGGGGGTCTTTTGGATGTATATAGTAAGTTTATTAACCATATTATATAAAAATACAAAGAGACATTGTAAAAGTGAAACTAATTAACTTAGAGTTAATACTTAAAGATAAGGTTAATATAAGTACCCAAACCTGTCTAAATTCTATTGGATGAGTTGTTTTCGACCTATCCCCACCTCAAACTTTGAATAGTCAACTTTGGAGCCATTGGAAACCGAATATGAATTTATTATAAATTAATATTTCTAGCTTTTCCAAAGGTGCCCCTCACCCCTCTTATAAAAGGGCACTCCTCCTTCTCATTTCCTCACACCTCTCAAGCCACTTGGCTCGTCCAAACTCTGCCCAACTAAGCTCCCCACATCCCTCTCCTCCTCCTTGAAGCTTCCCCTTAGGCAGAAAGCATTTCAACAAGTCCTTTGGTTCCAACCAAAGTGAGTTACCTAAATTAAAGGTAACGATTTCTCTTAAATTATTTTCATTTATTTTGCTTCTTCAACCCCAAACTCTTTTTATTTCCCTTCTTTTGTAACAACACCAGTATCCTCAATATACTAGGATGTTGTTATAAGAAGTATTCAAACTACACATACACACAACTCCATCTAATGGATGATGAACATAATGTTTCTGTGGATGGCAAACTAACGCCTCACGAAACGATGATTGTTCAAAAACATCTTACCGCCTCTCATGGTGGCCATTATGATGGCACTGTAATTAAATATGATATTAATGATATATATTTTATATATAAGCTTCTGTAATTCCATTTTATTTCATACCATTATTCGTTTCATGTCGTATATACATACGATAATTTCATTTGAGGAAGTGCGGACTACCGCCCCCTTAAAATGATATGACTCGTTCATACCACACATGGAACGTATAAAGGATGGTGTTAATGAACTTAAGTAACATATATAAAATATTATATTATACTGGAATAGTAATATACCTATGTATCATTTGGATTCGATTCTTTTAAAATAAAAAATTAAATGGAAGTAGCGTTCGTGCGTACGTACGGACTACCGTCTCCACGAACGCGATGAGATTCATTATCCATCGTATCCATTCAAGTATAATTATCATTTAATGATTTAAAAATGATGTTTAAGGACTTGATATCATTCTGGATATGAATAAGATACAACAAACATGACTTATGTAACAAAACATATAAAAGAAAATGAGTAAGTTAACACCCGAAACGGCGTTAATACTAAGATATTATTAACAAATCAATGTTAAAAGATCATATATGATATCATATTAAAGTAAATGATTCTTGTATTATTCAATAACAATTATTTCACCATTATACAGGAGGTAAACCTACCATCGACCAAGGAAAAAGTACAAAGTAAGGGATTTTCTTATCTCACTTTCAATCCTGTGAGATTTCCATTGTTTGCCACTAAATTATTGAAAGTGGTGTATTGTGTACTACCATTTGATATATATTATCATGATTCTCTTTATATTAATGTTATTCTGTAAATCATTTGGTGGTTATTAACTTTTGGCCATACGACTCAGTCGATTAACGTGGTAAGGGATTTTCTAATCTCACTTTTAATTTCGTGAGAATTCTATTGTTCACCACTTAATTATTGCATGTGGTGTATGTGTACTGCCCATGATTGTATTCATTGTGTAATATACTTTAATTTATGGGTATTTACATCATCATGGTATGATACTTCTTTCATGGGTGTATGTTTCGAATGTTACCTAATCGATAAGGGAATTTGAGATTTCAATTTCCACTCATTTGGCTTTACACATATTTCATTGATTATATTACCCCAAGATTATGTGTGGAATCACTATTCATTTGATTATGTCATAATTTCCACTCCCCTTCCTGTGGATATAAGTTTGATGCACATAATCACTCCATTGGTAATTCTCAAGTCATTGATATGAATTTGATAAGAGTAATTTTAACTCATTCTCCATTTGTTGAGTTAAACATCCAATTCGTTTGTATTGTTTTTACAAGAATATGTGTGAATGTCCTTTTATTGTTTTACACTGAATATCCAATCATATTTAGTGTATTTATATTTGTCACACATAATTATGTCATTGATTTATCCTTAACCTAAGGATACAACCTTTACAAGAGATTTCATCTCAATTTACATTCCATTGAGACTTATTTGTTGATATACACCAAATCACTTTTATGTGGTGTATATAACGTACTTTGACATAGTATATCATGAATCCCTTTATTCTCATGATATTACAAAGTTTTTATTACCACAATTATTTGTATTCAAGTGTCTCTTTTGGTTGGAATCTCTAACTAAAATACCATTTTTAAAATGATTTAAAGAATTATTCATCTAAATCTTTCTCATTAATGTCCATGTTTTAAAAAATGGTTTTAAGGATTTATTTATATGGACATTAAAGTTTTAAAATCAAAACTCCTTTTAAAAAGTTTCAAAGTGGTATGGGACACTTTGATTCAAAAATCTACTTTTAAATGGCTTCTTGACAAATAGTGTGACTTTTAAATGTTTTCAAGAAAAGGGGGATATTTCTCTCAAATAGTTTTGATGATTATTTTCATCTATGTCAACATCCTTCATTATTCATGATTGAGGTTAATGTGATACAATACAATCTTCCATATTGTATCAAATGAGTTATATTTGACTGTGGATGTTCTATTTTTATACCATTCATGGTTTGTGGTTAAAGTATTGACATTTCGTATGCTAGTTTTAATACGAATGTTTATTTTATGCTTAAACCTATTCATATGAGGAATGCATTGGACTTAATAAGTGACGGGTGGAGCCCACTATAGCTCCTCGATGCATCGGTAGGTCTCATGAGACAAACTAGTGTCTTGGCACAAGGCCTTGGCAAAATCTTATTTGTAGTCTTGGCACGAGGTCTTGGCTATGTGGTTATGATAGTCTGGCATTATGCATTCCATCATTATGAAAGTGGTTATTGATATTGCATGTGATCATTCGACTAGTAGAATATCCATGTGAGTAAGTAAATGGCATTATTTCATTTTATTTATGCCATACCATGTTGAAAGTTCAAGTTTCAAAGGCTTTTGTTTTAGTTATAAATTGCCTTAAGTGTTTATGATTATTTATGAAAGCTTCTGCTATAATGTTATCCTTACTGAGCATCCGAGCTCACCCCTTTCAATGTTTTTTTTTCCAGGATTATGAAGAAGTAATTTATGAATGACCTGCAGGGATAGTATGAGGGGATATGAAGACACATTTTTTTTTATGATGTAATGTAAACATTTATGGATGTATCTAGTTATTCCAAGGCTACTAAACTAATCGGTCTTTCGAGACTTGATCTTTCTCATGATCATGCCAATGTTATGTAATAATGCACCGACTCTGGGTAACTAGGGTCGGGGCGTTACAGTTGGTATCAGAGGAAGTTTAGTACAAACCTTGGTAGCTAGATTTAGATAAACTCTGATTAGAGCACGTAGACCTAAGATGAACTTTGAGGATTAGTATAAAAGAACTTCCTAGAATTTTGGTATTGTAGAGATTTTGTGAGTCTTCCGAGCAATACATCCCTGTCTGGATACGAGCAGGTAGAGGCGGCTCTGGCACAGATGTACCTAGGGGTAAAACCCGAAAACACCGCTTTGAGCTAGACTCGAACGGGAACTGGTGCACGACAACGGGCCTTGCTGCACTCTTGGTTACGACATTCCCGGGGGATATGCTTAGGATAATTTACATTTTCTTTACAAACCAATTTAAGTAATATATATATAAGATGAGAGTAAATGACCTTGGTTAATCCTAATATGTTTCAAATTGAGAATATGGTGACATTTTAATCTCTAAATGATTTTACGACTACTATTACTCACACAATGCTTTATGGTTTTAGTCAATGTCTGGATTCCAAGGAAGTCATAGTGACTTTGAGAATGATGTACAAGATGGGAACGGTGGTGGCAATGAGCAACAAAATGGAATGTTGATAGGCGTAAAAGATATCGTCTTTATGCCAAATCAGTTTTCCAAAAATATGATCAACAACATATATATTAACCAACTCCCAGACTCAACAAGGAAGAGAAAGGTGATAAATGATAAGAGCTCCAGCAATGGAGACCATGGAGAAAAGAACCCTCAATTTTCATCATGCAGGAAATGTGGAAAGAGACACCCAGGAAAGTGTCTCAATGGGACAACGAAATGTTTTACGTGCGGGAAGGAAGGACATAAAGTAAAGAATTGCCGAAGAAAAATGAAGAGTACTATGGAAGAAGATAAAAATGGTCCCAAGAGTCCATTTACAGTCATTTGCCGTAAATATAGGGGACCTGGCCATTACCCGAGTGAATGTCCTATTCTATAGGATATTTTCTTGGTCAAAGAAGAAGCTATGTGGGAATAAATGGTTGGAGAAATGTTTAAAAAGTATTAGCACTCCTTGTTGATGGGTTTACTATGGAATAATTTTCTCTTGTATTTGTAACCCCGCAGTTTGCCATGTGAGAATGATATTTGAGGAAGAATTGTCTCTTCTCTTGTGGATTTGGGTATAAATATCCATTTGGATTTATATGATCATTGGGGTTTGAGAGAATTATAAGTTATTCTAATTTGGGATGAAGATTCAAGGTATGATATAACATTTGTGGTTAAATTTATGATATAGTATTTTGAGGAAGTTATCTCATTTTGGCAATATTATAAAATATAGTTTTTGAAAAAGGACAACACGTAGACCGTGTGACAACCCGTCACGTCGGACAAAGCTATGGGAATCGAACCCACAACCAAAGTGCGATTGGGATTTATCGCCTACCACTGGACTACGTGAAGTCCCTGGTTAGTGTGACTTTTTTTTTGTTAAATGATTTTATTGATCAATAATAAGTTGATTTGGGTTCTTATTTCATATCAAAAGAATACCCTTGGTATAAGAAAATGATTTGGTGATTAAGTGATAAATGTTATTTTGGAAGATGTTCGCTTTGTTGGAAACACTATATGTCCAAGGAAAATAGAATACTATGGGGTTTAATTTGTGGAGTAATGATAGATTTTTATCTACGTTTTTATTGTGGATTTATAGTGATTTGGGTTATTTATGGAAATGATTAACCTATAATAGAGAATATGTGATTAGGTTAATTACTTTTGAGTATGTGACTTTAAGAGTATCTGATGTCATTTGGAGATACAATTTAACATGGGAGACTACATAATCAAATTCTTCTATGTTTTGGGTTTCAATATTAGTTTGGATTATATTAAAGGATTTTAAGGACAATTGGTTATTGAATGGTATCTATTTAACTTTGGGGTATTGTTGGTTTAATTTTAGAAATTAAGATTAGTGCATATTTATCTCAATGAATATCCTTTTGGGGGATCATTAGATCATTCACTGACCATTTTGGTTTTGATTAATCTTCAAATACAATGTAAATATATGGTTTATCCTTCATGGATCATGTGATTCTATAGAAGTTTATTCTATCTCTTCCAATGTGACCAAGTCTTCTTGAATACTCATCGTTTTAAAAAAAAATGAGTTAGTGGTGGAAATTTATTAAAGAATGAAAATATACTTAAAATGTAAGTATATCTCATAATGTTCTTAGTCAATATCATAAATGAATTCCTCTTCCTTATGTAATTTAACTTAAAAAAAAATGTTGTCCGTTTACTTTCCTACTAGGAGACTAATGGTCGTTTGTCCCAACACAAGTTTGTGGTTTTCTCATTGTTAACTTTCTCCTGATCATGATTTCTATCCCTCTCCATCAGAACTTGACACTTAGTTTATCATCCATATCCATGTTTTCTTACATGGAATCCTAGTATGGGTTATCTTGGATGACCCTTATACCTCTCTTCCTTTCTTTTAAAGTGACAGTTTTATTGACTCTTTTTCCGATGTGGGACTTTCCATTATATTCCCAAGAAAAAATTTAAAAATTGCGAGGACGCAATTTATTGAAGGAGGGGAGAATGTAACACCCCAAGCTTCCTCGGTATGTTTCCTTTCGAATAATGCAATGACGTGCATTGTACGCAACTTCGAGATTTTAACACACCACAACCAATCAAACTAGCCGTTATGAATAGTAATACCTACTTTTAGAAATTATATATATTTTATATTTCAAAATGGACTTCATTTTTGTATTCGGAATATCGAATTTAGCCTAAGGTGAAATTTTGGTACTTTTCGGATAACTTTCATATTTTGATGAATAGTGAAAATTACTAAATTTTAATTAAAAACAACTTTTTTAATCAAAATAATTAATAGTGATAAATTGTGAATTTGAGTGGTTTTAAAGTATATTTAGAATATATTTTTACCATTTAATATAATGTTGGTCATTGGACATAATTTTACAATTAAACCGAACATAAACAAGTGTCAATCTTTTGATAGTTATTATCTCTTAAAAACACGCTTTTTGTTTTGACAGCGGGAATTAATTTTAAATTAATTTCTGCCACTTCTGTGTTTTGAATTTAGAAAAATGGATTCCATATTTGGAATCAGGATGTCCAAATTGTGTAAATAGGTAACTTTTATTTTTAGACATTTTGAATAATTACTGCGGTAAATATTTTATTTACCATGGTTAAGGGTAAATTCGGTAAATAAGGGTTAAAAAAATAATATTATAATAATACTAAATTACCCTAAAATGTGTCTTAACCCTATTGGTTGATACATGGTCGACCATGGGCATCTTTGGGTCAATTTTGGGACCCCATGGATCCACTTGTAAGTGATAATGACACTTTATATTAATTAAGTTAAAATGAATACAAAAATGACACAAGCATATATCTTTTAGCAAAACAATTGTTACATAGGGTTATATATGCTGGATTTTAGATTATAAATATTAATTAGAAAGATAAAAAGATTTCCTACATAATTATATTTTATTTATAATTTTTTGACATTAAATAATTTATTTTATTTATGACACAATAATGATGCAGTAATTACTAAAATAGTACAAAATTAACATAATTGATATTATAAATACCCAAATAATTATAATATTAAACTTTTAATGAATTAAACAAATTTTCTAGGATAATAAGATATATTAGGATTGATGTATTTGACTTTTTTCGAAGTAATCAATCTGTTATGAGTTTCACAAAAATCAACTAGTGAATAGTGTCAAAATTGACATAAAAGAGTTCTTAAAACAAATATTATATTATTAATTGATATTAAATTCCTAAAAATCTAAGGTTCGGCCAAGAGACTTATATTATGATAGGTTAATCATTAATGGACCACTTGGGGGTCTTTTGGATGTATATAGTAAGTTTATTAACCATATTATATAAAAATACAAAGAGACATTGTAAAAGTGAAACTAATTAACTTAGAGTTAATACTTAAAGATAAGGTTAATATAAGTACCCAAACCTGTCTAAATTCTATTGGATGAGTTGTTTTCGACCTATCCCCACCTCAACCTTTGAATAGTCAACTTTGGAGCCATTGGAAACCGAATATGAATTTATTATAAATTAATATTTCTAGATTTTCCAAAGGTGCCCCTCACCCCTCTTATAAAAGGGCACTCCTCCTTCTCATTTCCTCACACCTCTCAAGCCCCTTGGCTCGTCCAAACTCTGCCCAAATAAGATCCCCACATCCCTCTCCTCCTCCTTGAAGCTTCCCCTTAGGCAGAAAGCATTTCAACAAGTCCTTTGGTTCCAACCAAAGTGAGTTACCTAAATTAAAGGTAACGATTTCTCTTAAATTATTTTCATTTATTTTGCTTCTTCAACCCCCAAACTCTTTTTATTTCCCTTCTTTTGTAACAACACCAGTATCCTCAATATACTAGGATGTTGTTATAAGAAGTATTCAAACTACACATACACACAACTCCATCTAATGGATGATGAACATAATGTTTCTGTGGATGGCAAACTAACGCCTCACGAAACGATGATTGTTCAAAAACATCTTACCGCCTCTCATGGTGGCCATTATGATGGCACTGTAATTAAATATGATATTAATGATATATATTTTATATATAAGCTTCTGTAATTCCATTTTATTTCATACCATTATTCGTTTCATGTCGTATATACATACGATAATTTCATTTGAGGAAGTGCGGACTACCGCCCCCTTAAAATGATATGACTCGTTCATACCACACATGGAACGTATAAAGGATGGTGTTAATGAACTTAAGTAACATATATAAAATATTATATTATACTGTAATAGTAATATACCTATGTATCATTTGGATTCGATTCTTTTAAAATAAAAAATTAAATGGAAGTAGCGTTCGTGCGTACGTACGGACTACCGTCTCCACGAACGCGATGAGATTCATTATCCATCGTATCCATTCAAGTATAATTATCATTTAATGATTTAAAAATGATGTTTAAGGACTTGATATCATTCTGGATATGAATAAGATACAACAAACATGACTTATGTAACAAAACATATAAAAGAAAATGAGTAAGTTAACACCCGAAACGGCGTTAATACTAAGATATTATTAACAAATCAATGTTAAAAGATCATATATGATATCATATTAAAGTAAATGATTCTTGTATTATTCAATAACAATTATTTCACCATTATACAAGAGGTAAACCTACCATCGACCAAGGAAAAAGTACAAAGTAAGGGATTTTCTTATCTCACTTTCAATTCCGTGAGATTTCCATTGTTTGCCACTAAATTATTGAAAGTGGTGTATTGTGTACTACCATTTGATATATATTATCATTATTCTCTTTATATTAATGTTATTCTGTAAATCATTTGGTGGTTATTAACTTTTGGCCATACGACTCAGTCGATTAACGTGGTAAGGGATTTTCTAATCTCACTTTTAATTTCGTGAGAATTCTATTGTTCACCACTTAATTATTGCATGTGGTGTATGTGTACTGCCCATGATTGTATTCATTGTGTAATATACTTTAATTTATGGGTATTTACATCATCATGGTATGATACTTCTTTCATGGGTGTATGTTTCGAACGTTACCTAATCGATAAGGGAATTTGAGATTTCAATTTCTACTCATTTGGCTTTACACATATTTCATTGATTATATTACCCCAAGATTATGTGTGGAATCACTATTCATTTGATTATGTCATAATTTCCACTCCCCTTCCTGTGGATATAAGTTTGATGCACATAATCACTCCATTGGTAATTCTCAAGTCATTGATATGAATTTGATAAGAGTAATTTTAACTCATTCTCCATTTGTTGAGTTAAACATCCAATTCGTTTGTATTGTTTTTACAAGAATATGTGTGAATGTCCTTTGATTGTTTTACACTGAATATCCAATCATATTTAGTGTATTTATATTTGTCACACATAATTATGTCATTGATTTATCCTTAACCTAAGGATACAACCTTTACAAGATATTTCATCTCAATTTACATTATTTGTTGATATACACCAAATCACTTTTATGTGGTGTATATAACGTACTTTGACATAGTATATCATGAATCCCTTTATTCTCATGATATTACAAAGTTTTTATTACCACAATTATTTGTATTCAAGTGTCTCTTTTGGTTGGAATCTCTAACTAAAATACCATTTTTAAAATGATTTAAAGACTTATTCATCTAAATCTTTCTCATTAATGTCCATGTTTTAAAAAATGGTTTTAAGGATTTATTTATATGGACATTAAAGTTTTAAAATCAAAACTCCTTTTAAAAAGTTTCAAAGTGGTATGGGACACTTTGATTCAAAAATCTACTTTTAAATGGCTTCTTGACATATAGTGTGACTTTTAAATGTTTTCAAGAAAAGGGGGATATTTCTCTCAAATAGTTTTGATGATTATTTTCATCTATGTCAACATCCTTCATTATTCATGATTGAGGTTAATGTGATACAATACAATCTTCCATATTGTATCAAATGAGTTATATTTGACTGTGGATGTTCTATTTTTATACCATTCATGGTTTGTGGTTAAAGTATTGACATTTCGTATGCTAGTTTTAATACGAATGTTTATTTTATGCTTAAACCTATTCATATGAGGAATGCATTGGACTTAATAAGTGACAGGTGGAGCCCGCTATAGCTCCTCGATGCATCGGTAGGTCTCATGAGACAAACTAGTGTCTTGGCACAAGGCCTTGGAAAAATCTTATTTGTAGTCTTGGCACGAGGCCTTGGCTATGTGGTTATGATAGTCTGGCATTATGCATTCCATCATTATGAAAGTGGTTATTGATATTGCATGTGATCATTCGACTAGTAGAATATCCATGTGAGTAAGTAAATGGCATTATTTCATTTTATTTATGCCATACCATGTTGAAAGTTCAAGTTTCAAAGGCTTTTGTTTTAGTTATAAATTGCCTTAAGTGTTTATGATTATTTATGAAAGCTTCTGCTATAATGTTATCCTTACTGAGCATCCGAGCTCACCCCTTTCAATGTTTTATTTTTTTTTTCTAGGATTATGAAGATGTAATTTATGAATGACCTGCAGGGATAGTATGAGGGGATATGAAGACAAAATGTTTTTTTTATGATGTAATGTAAACATTTATGGATGTATCTAGTTATTCCAAGGCTACTAAACTAATCGGTCTTTCGAGACTTGATCTTTCTCATGATCATGCCAATGTTATGTAATAATGCACCGACTCTGGGTAACTAGGGTCGGGGCGTTACATATATCATATATATCCATTATATACATGCATTTATAATTTTACATAAAATTTAGAGGTAAGAAATGAAATGCACCGTTCATGGAGACGATAAGCCGTACGTACGCATGAACGCTACTTCCATTTATATTTTTTATTTAATGGAATTAAAACATAATGATACATAATAGAATTATATTTCCAGTATGGTATCATATATAATATCATTAAATCTATCCTTTATACGTACAACATATGGTATTAACGAATCAAATCACTTTGGGGGGGGGCGGTAGTCCGCACTTCCTAAAATGAAGATATCGCGTTTAACCATAATGGAAACCCTAAAGGTATGACATAAATGAAAAATACAGAATCTTAAGTAAAACATAAACATATAATATATCATATATAAATATAGTGAAATCTTAATGGCCACCATTGAGGGTATTAAAAGAATATTGAACAATCATCGTTCCGTGAGACAGAAATTCACCATCCACAGAAACAGTATGTTCTTTAACCATTAGATGTAGTTGTGTGTAAGTGTAGCTCAAATAATTCTTATAAAAACATCCTAGTATATTGAAGATACTGGATTTGTTACAAAAGAAATTAATAAAAAGAGTTTAGAGGGTTGGAGAAGAAAAATAAAACATAAGAACACAAGAGAGGACACTACCTTTAAATTGGGTAACTCTCTTTGATTTGAGCTCAAAGGCTTCCCCGGAAAAGATTCTACCCAAAGTGGGGATTCAATGATGAACAGAGGGATGTGCAGAGATGAAATGGTCAGGGGTTGGCTAAGACAAAGGCTTGAGAGGTGTGGGTAAGGTGGTAGAGGTGGGGGCCTCTTATACGAGGAGAGGAGGGGCACTCTTGGAAAGTTACAAAATGTTACTTTATTTTCAAATGTGTTTTGGATTTTAAAGGTCCGAAATTGATTTATTTCGAGGATAAGGTGGTAAGGTTTCAAAATCAACCCATACAATAGGTTTTTGAGAAGTGTAGGTCTTAGATTTTACAATATCCTTTCAATTTATTTAAATCGTTAAATAATGAGGTAATCGCTGCATCATCATGGTGTCATAAATAATTTAATTTATTTAGTGTCTAAAAATTATAAAAAAATATAATGATGTAGGAAATATTTTTAGATTTATAATGAATATTTATAGTCAAAAATATGACTTGTATAACCCAATGAAAAATGTGTTTTAGTAAAACAAAACATGTTTGGGACATTTTAATTTTAACTATAAATAAAAAGGTATAATTGTCATTTTCCTACCAAAGTGGCTCCATGGGGTCCCCAAGTTGACCCATGGATTGTCTTGGTCGGCCATGACTCATCCAATATGGGTAGGACATGTGTCATGGTCATTTCATATTATTAAAACATTATTTTTACCTTAAATTGCACTAATTACCTTTAATCGCGATTAATAAAACTTAAAAATTACTATTCACCAAAAATTATTTTAATCTCATTAAACCACATTTTACTTCTTAATGGAAACCATGTATGTCAGATTTTTGAAAATAAAATCACAGAAGTGGCAATGTTTCATTTAAACGAAAAATCAGTTTCTTTAACTACCACTTAGTGATTTAACTATTCATCAAAAATTGAAGTTTTTTAGAAAAATACCCAAAATTCACCATCAGCTATATTTGATATTCTGAATTAAAAACATGATGTCTATTTTAAAAAATTCAAAACATATAAGTTTCATTAATTAATTTAATAATTTATTCCTGCTGTCAAAACAAATAGCGTGTTTTTAATAAACAATATCTATTAAAAGATTGACAATAGTTTAAGTCTGATTTCAAAGTGAAATTAATTCCAATGACCACTATTGGATTAAATGGTAAACATTTATTATAATTGGACTTTAAAACCAATTCAAAAGATAATCTAATCATATAAATAAATTAGATTAAAAAGAGGTTTTGAATTAAAATACAACATTTTTCACTATTCATTAAAATGAACTTTATCGGAAAAATACCAAAAATTTACACAATTTAAATTTTTATGTCCCGATTATAAAGAGGAATTTTATTTTTTCAAATATAACACATAAAATTTTCAAAAGTGGATTTAAGAGAGGTTTGTCATCAAAAAGCGGTTAATCGACCTTTTAAATAATATTAGACTTTTTACGCTTAAAATTGGATTCATTCGCATTTTTAATCCTCTAACACTTATTGCAAAAAGTAAAAATATTTGACAAACATATATAATCATATTTTACTTATTTCTATCCATTCCCGCCAATACAATGGCTTCGTGCTAACTACCATTTAAAATAATATTATTTTATTATTAGAGTGCAACGTAAGATTCCCAAGAAACTCGTTGTTGCGTATTGGGTACGCCATCGAGCATAGCGTCCCCTTTAAAGTTATATTAATATTTTATTCACAAATATAGATAACTGTGAAAATGTCATATTCTTTATTTACCCAGGGTGTTACATCCTTCCCCCCTTTTGGAAATCGCGTCCTCTTAATTTTAAAATTGGGCTTGGAAACTTCATCACTGAAAAACCCACATCAGAACAAGAGTCAGTAAAACAATCACTTTAAAATAAAGAAAGAGAAGTAAATAGGTCACCCGAGTTAACCCATTCTAGGATTCCATGTAGGAATACATGGATATGTAGGGAAAAAACAAAGGGTCATGTTCTGAGGGAGAGTGATAGTAAACATGTCTAGGAGAAAGTTAACCATAAGAAAATCACAAACTTGTGATGGGTTAAACGGTATTCAATTCCCCGGTAGGAAAAGTTAACAGACAACATTTTTGTTTTAAGTTACTCTTAATTGAGGAATTTATTTTTGAGCTTAACTATATACATAAGAATGAAATCATACATTACCCATAAAACATAAGCACTTTAACATACCTCATAAAATCATGAATAAATCATAGAAATAATAAGATATAATGGTAACTTGAGGCATTCAAAAAATTCTTACGTAGGGAGTAACCCTCTTGGTTACATTTGGAATACCCATCACAGTGTATTCCCTAAATCTCTTCAGAGAAACCTTAATGTTTAACTGCTTCACGTTACCCAATGAATTGGAGAGCTATATTGGGCTCACCCGCCCTTAGTTTATCACGGAGCCACCAATATTCGTAAGAAATTCCCAAGAACCATAACATAAACATAACACATAACTTAAGCATAAAGGAAATACAACGTTCCCACCTTTCAATAAAAATATAACATTTTAAGATATTGAATCCATTCTAAAAAAACATTTTCAAAACCTTAAAAAACATTTAATAATGAGATTTTTTAATCAAAGTGTCCCACACCACTTTGAAGATTTTAACATTTTACACCATTAATATCCACATAAATAAATCCTTGAAACCATTTTGAAAACATGGATATTAATGAGAAATATTTATAAGAATAAATCATTAAAACATTTAAAACGATATGTTAGTTAAAGGGTTTTTATCAAAATGAGAGACACTTGAATACAATAATTGAGGAATAACATTTAATCAGAACTTTATAATATCATGATAATAAAGGGATTCGTGATATAATATTCCAAAAGACAGTATATACACCATATAAGAGTGAATTGGTGCATAACAACAATGAAGTTTCAATAGAAATGTAAAATGAGATTAAATCCCTTATAAAGAAGGTATCCTTAAATTAAGGATGAATCAATCTCATAATTATGTGTGACAAACATAAATACACCCAATATAAGTGGATATTAATTGTAAAACAATCAAAGATCATTCACACATATTAAAAGTATAACATATTCAATAACTACATGTTGAACCCAAGGAAATCGAAATTGGGTTAAGATGTTCCCTTGGTAAAATTCGACAGCCTAACGAAGTCACTTTAAAATTAATAAAATTAGTTGATTAGAGAGAAAATGGAATCTAATAACATGGAAATAAGATTACATCAATAAGGATATAGAATAACATATCCCAACAGAAAAATATGTAAATTAAAATACATAACAAAATAAGTCTTTTTAAAAGAGGAGTGTGAAAGGTTCCCTTACCGATTTTGGAAACTTTCAAAACGTACACCCCATGAAATAAGGGTCATAAAATGAAGATGTAACTACTCATAAATGAGATTATATTATACTAATATTAAAATAATTTGAAGTACATACACCACACAAAAAGGAAATAGTGGCCAATGTAGCATGAATCTCACGGGAACAAAAAGTGAGATGAAAATCCCCTTATGAAAATTCGGCAGCCTAACGGCGCCACATAAAACTTACAAAAATGGATTGATGAGATCAAATAGGGTGTCTCATAATATGAACATAAAAATTAATGAAAAAGGAATATAAAATAACATCCTCTAACATAAGAACAAGGAGGATAAAAGAAATGACATAAAAGAGAGTACTTGCAAAGAAAGAGAGAGGTAGGATTCCCTTACCTCAGGTCCGACTTGACTCAATCGTTCTTTAACCTCCTGAATAATAAACTTGAGTTAATTTATACTTTCTTAAGATCCTTTTTCAAGTTCATTATTCCTTCTATATGACTTACTACCATGCTATGAACAATATGTAATTATTTAAGTTAATAATGGTCGTTTTGTAGATCATTGCTACTTGAGTAAAAAATAAACTCTCTATAATTACAAGTTGTTCATGTGGTAAAAAATATATTATATACAGAATTATATTCATTATTTAGATATCATATATATCATATATATCCATTATATACATGCATTTATAATTTTACATAAAATTTAGAGGTAAGAAATGAAATGCACCGTTCATGGAGACGGTAAGCCGTACGTATGCATGAACGCTACTTCCATTTCTATTTTTATTTAATATTATTAAAACATAATGATACATAATAGTATTATAATTCCAGTATATTATCATATATAATATCATTAAATATATCCTTTATACGTACCACATATGGAATTAACGAATCAAATCACTCTGAGGGGGCGGTAGTCCGCACTTCCTAAAATGAAGATATCGTGTTTAACCATAATGGAAACCATAAAGGTATGACATAAATGAAAAATACAGAAGATTAAGTAAAACATAAACATATAATATATCATATATAAATATAGTGACATCTTAATGGCCACCTTTGAGGGTGTTAAAAGAATATTGAACAATCATCGTTCCGTGAGGCAGAAATTCACCATCCACGGAAACAGTATGGTCTTTAACCATTAGATGTAGTTGTGTGTAAGTGTAGCTCGAATACTTCTTATAAAAACATCATAGTATATTGAAGATACTGGAGTTGTTACAAAATAAATGAATAAAAAGAGTTTAGGGGGTTGGAGAAGCAAAATAAATCATAAGAACAGAAGAGAGGACACTACCTTTAAATCGGGTAACTCTCTTTGATTCGAGCTCAAAGGCTTACTTGGAAAGGATTATTCCCAAAGTGAGGCTTAAATGATGAATAGAGGTATGTGGAGAGATGAAATGGGCAGGTTTTGGATGAGACAAAGGCTTGAGAGGTGTGTGTAAGGTGATAGAGGTGGGGGCCTTTTATAAGAGGAGAGGAGGGGCACTCTTGGAAAGTTACAAATTGTTACTTTATTTTCATATGTGTTTCGAATATTAAGGGTCCCACATTGAGTTATTTCAAGGATAAGGTGGTAAGGGTTATAAATCAACCCATACAATAGGTTTGTGACAAGTTTAGGTCTTAGATTTTACATTATACTTTCATTTTATTTAAATCGTTAAATAACGAGGTAATCGCTGCATCATCATGGTGTCATAAATAATTTAATTTATTTAGTGTCTAAAAATTATAAAATAAATATCATGATGTAGGAAATCATTTTAGATTTCTAATGAATATTTATTGTAAAAAATATGACTTGTATAACCCCATGAAAAAATTGTTTTAGTAAAACAACACATGTTTGTGACATTTTAATTTTAACTTTAAATAAAAAGGTATTATTGTAATTTTCCTACCAAAGTGGCTCCATGGGGTCCCCAAGTTGACCCATGGATTTTATTGGTCGGAAATGACTCATAAAAAAAAGGTAGGACATGTGTCAAGGTCATTTCATATTATCCAAACATTATTTTTACCTTAAATTGCACTAATTACCTTTAATCGTGATTAATAAAACTTAAAAATTACGATTCAAAAAAAATTATTTTAATCTAATTGAACCACATTTTACTTCTTAATGACAACCATGAATTTCAGATTTTTGAAAATCAAATCACAGAAGTGGCAATGTTTCATTTAAACGAAAAATCATTTTCTTTAACTATCATTTAGTGGTTTCACTATTCCTCAAAAATTGAAGTTTTTCAAAAAAATACAAAAAATTCACCCTAAGCTATATTTGATATTCAGAATTAAAAAAATGATGTCTATTTTACAAAATTCAAAACATATAAGTTTCATTAATTAATTTAATAATTAATTCTCATTGTCAAAATAAATAGCTTGTTTTTAAGAAACAATATCTATTAAAAGATTGACACTAGTTTAAGTCCAATTTCAAAATGAAATTAATTCCAATGACCACTATTGGATTAAATTGTAAAAATATATTATAACTGTAATTTAAAACCAATTAAAAAGATAATATAATCATATATATAAATTAGATTAAAAAGTTGTTTTGAATTAAAATACAACATTTTTCACTATTCATTAAAAATGAACTTCATCAGAAAAATACCAAAAATCTACACAATGTAAATTTTGATGTTCCGATTCTTAAGAAGAATTTTATTTTGTCAAATATAACACATAAAATTGTCAAAAAGTGGATTTAAGAGAGGTTCGTCATTAAAAGGCGGTTAATCGACCTTTTAAAGAATATTAGAATGTTTACGCTTAAAATTGGATTCATTCTCATTTTTAATCATCTAACATTTATTGTAAAAACTAAAAATATTTGACAAACATATATAATCATATTTTACTTATTTCTATTCATTCCCTCCAATACAACGGGTACGTGCTAACTACCATTTAAAATAATATTATTTTCTTATTAGAGTGCAACGTAAGATTCCCAAGAAACTCATTGTTGCGTATTGGGTATGCCATTGACCATAGCGTCCCCTTTAAAGTTATATTAATATTTTATGCACAAATATGGATAAATGTGAAATTTTCATATTCGTTATTTACCTGGGGTGTTACAATTATACATTCATTCCAATTTAATGGATAGGTTATAATGATATACTATATTACTTTTCATTTAGACTCGGGGTTACAAGTTCCCCAAGATATCGAAGAGAATAAATTTAAAGAAATAAATTTTGTGGGTTATTTATGATTAGTATTGTGTGTAAAATATTTTATCAAATACATATTTATTTTAGATTTTTATGTTTGTTCATTCTCCCACCTTAAATAAATTCAATCTTCACAAGTTGATCTCGCTCTTTGAAATCAATGGTTTTGAATTTGAAAATTTCTTTGTTGAAAGCCGACAATGTAAAATGGGTTAATAAAACATCCTCTTAATAATAGATAAATCAATGTACAAATTTTATATGTAAAAAATAAAAAACTAGGATTCTAATTAGGAGTACATCAGTGGAAATTGAATATACGAACATAGAATAAATGTGTAAATAATTATATAAATTGATATAGATCATTAATCACAAAAATGTGAATGATCAAGGGAACGTTAAGGACCTTAAAACCATAAATTTGTGATGATTTTATCATTTATTTGACTAATCATATATAAAGACAATATGATAATTATTTTTTCTAGATTCTTTTCCGAAAGTTGTAGAATTATTTTACTCTAAAAGAATATAAGGAAATATACTTACTTTATACATTTATATTCAAAAATCAATATTTAATCCTTCAGTTTTACTTTGTTGAAATTTTAATTTATTTCATACTCCATGAAATGAATATCTTAAAAAATTATGCCTGAAGCACTAAAATTCATTTATATAATATCATAAAATTAAAAATGATTAACAATCCTCTACATCAGTCTGTAACTATTTTTCAAAACCAAAATTATTATCACATGTTATCCAATATAATACATTAATATATAATAATTGATATTAATACCATTGGTTGATCATTAATATTTATTTTTAAAACCAGTTAACTAAAAAATAACATATTAACCCAAAAATCATGTAGATTAGTGGTAGGATCTAGACCCTTAATATCCTTGGGTTGTGGGTTTAAGCCCCACGAAATTTTCCATATGAAAAGATTTGTCATTTTTCAAAAAATATATTAATATAAATCATATTACATTCCCAATTTATGATGAAACATAATTTCTAAAACCTCACTAATAAGATAGACATTATAGGTTACCAATTCCATTAATCATATATCTAAAATATAAAGTAATTCTTCCTCAAATAACACTTTCATATAAAAAACCTATAGTGTATATTCCCATAAATGTGTTTCCAAAAATATACATAATCATGTTAGAATACAATCACATAAACCCTAAAAAGGGGGTGTTTAAGACTTTGAACTTATGATAAATTTTAAACACATAATCCTTGATGGTATCCATATATATTTTTAATGAAGTCATATATTATTAATAAATTTAACATAATATTTAGATGTTTCATGAATGTTATAACCAAAATATCATGGATAAAAATAATTCTAAGATTTAATTCCTTATTCCCAATACATTAACATTTTCCCATTTGATTGAATCATTTTCCTTACTTGGTTTTGGGGATGTCCATTAGAAGAAGGAATTGAATCAGATAATTTATAGGTTCCCAACATTTAAAGCAAAAAACTATAAATGGATCCCTAGGATGATATTTAATTCATTCTACTATACTCTTTAGTTTTCCTAAAAAATTATTTTATTTATGTTCTTACTGTCCAAACATAAAGAATTTTCACATTAAATTGCGACAAATTATTTGATTTCTCTTTCCATATTCCTCACATAATAGAAATAGAATGTCATGAACCTACCTGGGTACTCTGGTAACCTGAAAACTGAGTAAGTCCTAACTTATCCCGAAGGATGTTCTCGATCCCCATGGGTCAGTGACTAGAACCTATAAATATACAAACTGAAAGTTGGAATTATTTTCCCACAAAAAATTGTGAAAAGAAAAGGAAAAAAATATAGTATGTATATAAAAGGAAACTCCAATTGATGTAATGTACCATAAGTTAAATAGGAAAACTTCCAATGTATTACCACCGAAGTAAAAAAAGGGGGAAAACAGCCCATGGTCCCAAAGAACACAATTCACCATGATCAAAGTTCAACATTAGGATCCACCTCCAAGAGATACTTTTCCATTCCTCAAATCTAGATAGAGAGAATATATAAACACCCAAAGGCACTAGAAAGGTATGAGCCAAATACCAAGAGGATTTCACCCAAATATTCTATAAGAGATGCCAATATCAAATTAACCAAAATGTGCATTCAAATTTAAAACAAAATGGTTTTTCATTAACAAATCATATTTAAAAAAATAATTCTATATAGTTTAAAATAAATAAATTCCTCTAGAAAATAATTCTATACATTTCAATGATGGAAAAATTTTAAAAGATGGAATTTTTGATTAATCAATGGATAATTTGCATAAACAGTAATTCTCACAAATTTTTTAAATAAAAACTTTATATAATCAAATTATATAAATTCTTAAGGCATGTAAAAAAAATTATAACAATTGATTATACATATATACACATTCAAAAATGCTAACAAGTGAGAAATATGGTAATTTTCAAATTAGGTATGATTGTTCCAGGCTATTGGGATCCAACACTATGAATATGGAATAGTATTCACATACACATATTTAGGTCTATGGTAACAGGATCTCATCAAAATTTCCTAAGGAATGGTTTGTTCTAATATGATTTTTTAGAATTTTGTATAATGATCAAGTGAAACCAAAAATACTCACTGACTACCTAAGGCTTGCATGTTCTCAAGTACAAAATAAAATACGGGAAATTCAATTTATAAAAAAGATGCAATTCATCCCATTTTCCATTTCAAATATACCAACGTTATATTTAATCACAATAATAGGTTTTTAATAAAAAACATGTACTTTCACAAAGATAAGACTCTATGGTTTCCATTAAAACATTTTAAACAATTTTTCATAAAACTGGGGTTTACTACCAAATCCAACAATTCCATCATTTTCATCACATACTCCCAATCCACTTCAATTGAGGTTTTTCAAAAAAAATCTATAAAATAAATATTTTTTGAATTAAAATCAACATTTCAATTGATTTAATTCCCATAAAAACAAAAAATTAAATTAAACAATTTAAATATCATTAAATTCTAATTCGAATCCAAAAACAAAGTTTTTCCAAAGAACCCAATTCATCATAATTGGGTTTTAAAAAAAATCAATTGAAATCATTTTGATTTAAAAAAATTTCATTTAAATTCAAACAATTGTAATTTAAAAAAGTACTTAGGTTCAATAAAAATTTGGCTACGTAATGAAACCACCTACTAAAACCACCATATCTCACAACACCAAACCTAAATCGAGATTTTTCCTTAAATAAGATCACAAAAATGAGTAGAAGTCCTAGGTTTAAAATCCAAAAACTTGGGGTACTAGATCCAGAAATAAATACCAAGATCTATAGATCCCTATGTATAAATAGGGAGAACACATGAGGTAGACAACGTGAGAAGGAAACTAAAATGTTTGATATTGAAGGTCGTTCCTCAAGCTTCTGATTGGCTCTGGGAAAATTTCACCGCATAAAATAATTCCCTTGAGAGCTATGAGAAAGGGAGAAACTGATTAGGGTCCAGAAAGGTCTGCTCGAGACTAAAAAGGGGGGATTGAAAAATTTTAATAAAAAATTCCTATCTGGAAAACACCGTATGAATGGTTTTTTGGGAAGCTACACATGGTTAGGTCAAACCGTGCACATGCCGTATGGATCCTACTGTCCAACCATGGACCTAGTGAATGGTTTCCCTAACCATGCACAATCTATGTGAAATCTCTTCCACTACCCATAAACCTCTAAAATTTTCAGAATTCACCCAGAACGACCCCAAAAGAAATGCAACCAAATCTCAAACCAGAGGGGGGTTTAGGAATACCTGAAAATAGTATCAGGATGTTACAACCTCCCCACCATAGAAACATTCTTTACTCAAAAAGCCTATGAAGAAGCCTACCCACCAAAAATATGAGTCTAATTCTCTCTTCGTAGTTCCTCTATCCCCCACATCCCATGAGAATTAGAATCTTGTTTCCATAGCACGCATAACAACAATATCATTCCCCTACAATGTACATTGTTATCAGAATAAACTATCCTAGTTGCTCATTTAGTGATGGATAAATCAGGTTCCACATCTAGATCACACCAACTCAAAACATGATATTAAACTGGTAGATACTTTTGAAGCATAGATATATTAAAGAGGTTATGTATCTATGTTAGTTGTGGTGGTAGTGATAACCGGTACACAACTTTCCTCACCTGCTCAATGACATAAAAAAGTCCAAAAAAACAAGGAGAAAGCTTCCCTTGCCTCCCAAGCTATCGATGACACAATAGTAGAGAAACATTCAAGAACACCTATTCATAAATTGAGAACTCCAAAGGACTACATTAAATATCAGTAGAAGACTTGTATTGGATTTGATTTTTCAACATTATCTGACGAATAAACTGAATATTTTCGGTCATTTCGTGGAACAATATTGGTCTAAAAAAGGAACTCCAACCGATATATGACCAAAAAAATGGATATTTACAAGGATGTACATATCATGCCTCAAAATGATCAATTCATATAGCATACTGGTAACCATAGTCATAAAAAAATTCTACCTACCCCAAATGATCATCCCATGATCCACTGAAGTCAAGAATGCAAGTACATAGCATATCCTCAAGAATCTATTTAGCTCTTTCTACCTATCCATACAACTTCAGATGGTATGTCATGCTTAAAAGAACATGAGATCCCCACACATTTTAAAGGCTTATTCCAAAGCAAGTGGTAAACCAAGGATCACTATAAAAGACTATATAAGATGGGACTCCATGAAACTGAACAATATCATTCACATAGAGACTTCCCAACTCCTCAACTTTGGTTGTATCAAGAATGGGTAGAATGTGAACCAATTTTTTCAGCATACTGATAACCACCCAAATCACATTCTTCTTCCTTTGGGTACATGGAAATCTGACCCCAAAGTTCATAGAGATCTCATCCCACTTCCAAGTAGGGACTAGAATGGTAGAAGCAACCTCGGAGGTTTCTGGTTCTCATATTTCACCTTGTTCTACGTATATCAATGATAGACAAACTTAGTAATACATTACCTCATACATAGACACCAGAATTGTCTCCTGAGGTTGTAGAACATCATTTTGTTTCCTAGGTGCATAGACCACTGAGAGTTATGGAAATCCCCCACCACAGTTTTCATTACCGAAGATGATAACACAAAATGATTCTGATAGCATAAAATTCCCTCTTGGGAGAATGACCACTGGGAAACTATCTCCCTGCCATTAATATATCCTCTAATTCTACAAAATTCATCATCATGAAATTGGTCCAGAAGAGTAACTTCAAGAATAGAAAATTTAAACTAAACATTGTCCAAGAAAACCCTGACCCTGTCTCCTAACCTACAATATGAAACATTGAAAATAGATCCATAAAGTTCCACTCTTTCGAATATTCTTTAACATCCTAGTTCAGAGTCATCCTTCTCAAAACATCTGCAAGGAAATTCCCTTTTTTGGGGTATAGGTGATGTCCATGTCAAAGGAGTACAATTATTTCACCCAATGTCTCTGGCAGAGATTCAAATCTTTTTAAGATAAGATATAAATAAATATTTTATAGTATGAGAACAGAGTAAACATTTCTCCATAATGGTAATTCCACCAACTCATGAAAGTGTGCATTACATCTTCCAGTTCATGGTCATGGGTCTAATAATTCTTCTAGGTTGGCCTATGTTTATGAGATCCATAGGCATAAAAATGATCACCCTACAAAATAATTCATCCCAAACCTAATCCTAATGCATCTAAAAAACCACATAGCCCTTCTCAATCTCTGGAAGATTCAGCACCATTGTAGTAGTCAATTGATGTTTCTGCTCATAAAAAAACTATGAAATTTCTCACCCCACACAAACTTCACTCCCTTCCATGTAAGATCAGTCATTAGAGAATCCAACTTTGAGAAGACCTTGAATAATTGGCGGTAGTATCCGGCTAAACCCTTGAAGCTCAAAATCGTGAGGACATTATGCGGCTATCCCCATATCATAACCAATTTCACCTTTTTTAGGGTCAAATGATATTCCATGTTCTGACACCACATATCCCAAAACTTTAGTTCCCGAATCTATAATTCTCAATTCGGAAGATTGGTATAGAGTCAGTGATTTCTCAGCAAACTCAGCAAAAATATCAAATGATGCACATGATCCCCCTCTGATTTAGATTACATAAGGATATCACCCACAAAGACCACCACAAATGTATCAAGATATTCATGGATAATATTATTCATTAAATTAATGAAAGACAACCAAAACATTTGTTAGAACAAAGGGCATGACAAGGAACTCATAATTTCCATACCTACTCTGAAAGTATGTTTTATGAATTTCATATTCTTGTATCCTCAACTGATAGTAACCTGAGAAAAGATCAGTCATAGAAAAACACTTCTCTACCTTCAACTGATCAAAAATATCATCAATCCATGACAAAAGATACATGTTATTTACAGTTAATCTATTGAGCTTTCAGTAATCAATTCCAAGGTGGAGTGAACCATCAACCTTTTTGTCAAAGAGAACTGACACCACCTAGGGTGATATTCTTGGGCGTATAAATACATTATCAATATGATCATCCAATTGTGATTTCAATTATTTTAATTATCCCGGTGTCATGTGGTAAGAGGGAATATATATTGGTTGAGTAACATCCATCAAGTTAATGGAAAACTAAACCTCTCTTACCGGTGGGAAATCAAAGAGTTCAGAAGGAAACACGTCAAGAAATTCAATGATGACTGGTGGGAGATCCCAACACAAATATTATATCTCGAATTCAAAAGGAAAAGGTCGATATTACTTTCCTTTAATAAGGTTCATCCCAACATGACCTCGAGTGACATTATCATTGAAACATAAAAGACACACCACAAGATGTAGTGAATAAGACCCATCAATGATAGAAATCAATTCAAGATTTATTGTAAATAAGACAATGCATCCCGAGTATGATTTCAAAAGATTCCATATTGAGAACCAAAATGTCCAAGATAACTCAACATCTGATAGAGATAAAACACAAGAGGGATTCCAAAGACCATTCTCTCTCTTCGTACCAAGGGGAGTAGTAATATCCATTTCACAAGAAAAAATATCCATAAGAAGATTAAGAATATTAACAACATGGGTTGAAACAAACTAATAAGATGAATCAGTATCAATTAAAGAAGTCACTAATCCTGAAGCTATAGTGATGGTACCTCTCACAGGTGCTTGACCCATTTCAACTTCTTCTAGAGACACTTCCACTGGGTGATGAATCTTCATTACGGATTCCTATGACTGGAACCTATTTTTAGGTGAAGCATCTGATTACCATGTAGTTTTAGGAGGATATGATGGTCATCTCCCACTATGAGGAGTGGGACAAATATGGATGAACCTTTTCAAGTGCCCTAAACACCCACTGTAGCCACAATTCCTAGATCCCTCAGTGAAAAACTTCTCATAATTCCCTAGATTGCCACACTGATAACAGACCAAAGGACCTCTACCTGATACAACATGAGGTTTAGAAAAATCCTACTATTGTGAACTACAACAATAATTATCTTATTTATTTTTTCCCTTGAAGGAACTCACACTACCACTAGAAGAAAAATAAACTCTAAGAAACTCATACTTACTAGCCTGATCAATCATGACTATCAACGATCTATCCAGTACATCAGCATAAGAAAAAAACCTCAGCAAGAAAACCTGATAATGGAGGCCATATCGAAGTTCCAACTCGACCCTTCGAGCCTTCATCTACTCAATAGACACTATCTTAGGTGTGAAAAGAAAAATCTTAGAAAAATAGTTTGCAAACTCTATCATAGTAATGTTTACCTACTTATGCATGAAAAACACAGTAGACTTGTCTAACAGCTTAAAATATGGATAGAATTAGTCGGTGAAAATAACTTTTAATTCTTTCTACTCTAATCCCTCATGTATTTTTGCCATTACCATAGTGTCCCATCATCTTCTTCTTGGTTCTTCCAGCATAAAGGTGGAACACTTTACCTTTATCTCCTCGAGTTTGTCCAAAAACCCAAATTAGAATTCCAAATGTCTCATCAACTCCTCAGCCTCTTGAGGGTCATTTGATCTCTTAAATGATGCTAGTTTATGGAAAAGGAACTCTTGATAACTAATATTGAGGTGGTCCCTCTGAGGTTCCATAACAGGATATTGAACGGTAACTAGAGGTGGTGCCCATACCAGAGCTTGGATAGTGCACACAATCACCTAAAAAAGATTGTGATCTACAACTGGATTCTGTCACTGAGGTTTAGCTACAACTTCTTCCTAGGTCTGACTCACACATCTTCATGGAGGCATAATGGTACAAAAAAATCAGCTGTCAACAAGAAATCCATTAAGAAATTTTCAAACTGAACAATGAGGGAAGTTAATCCCAACAGATAGGATGTACAATATTTGTATATCAACCTATCCATTTTGAAATAGGGAAAGGAATATAACTAAACCACAATATGTATTTTCCTTATCACCCATTGAATCATAAGGTTTATTACGGTGGGAGTTTTATAGGAAGTCAATCCCCAGTTCCTCCTAAGTCCCAAAAAGATTTCACAATGCATACTGACTTCAAGGCAAAATATCAACCTCTAGCACTGATACCACTTTTTCACGAATCAACCCAAATACCATGGTAACCCAAAACAGATTTGGTCCAAACATAGCCCGAAGGGAATTTATGACCCACATAGGTTAGAGACTGTAACTTGGCATCATAAAGAATTAAAGTGGGAATGATTTTTGCTCCAAAAATTTCCAAAAGAAGAGAAAACAAGACAGTATGCATATCAAAGGAAACTCCACTATGACTAATGTACCATATGATAAATAGGATAAACCGCCAAATTACTAACAATGAAGTACTAAGGGGGGGGGGATAGACCAAATTCTCTAAGTACACAACTCACCAAGATCAAATTTCAGCAATAGGATCCACCTCCAAGAGATCATTTTCCTTTGAATAACCAAGAAATAGATAATCTACAAACACCCAATGGAACAACTATGAGTGATCCAAATCCTAGTATAATTTCACTCAAAGATTCCATAACAAATAAAAATATCAAATTAACCAAAATGGGTTTTCAATTTTAAAATAAATATGTTCGGCATTAAAAAATAATATTTAAAAAAATAATACACTACATTTTAAATGACAGAAATACCTTTATCCAATCATGTTATACATTTCAATTATGTAAAAAATTTCATAAGATGGAATTTTCATTTAATAAAATGATACATTGCATAAACAGTAATTCTGAAAAATGTCTTCAATAGTGATTTTGATATAAATTGTCTATATAAACAGATTATATAAATTCTAAAGGAATGTAAAACAATTTGTAACAATGTAATATACATATATTTTCATTAAAAAATGCTATCAAGAGAGAAACATGGTCATGTGATAATTACAAATTATAGTTCCAAGCTATAGGAATCTGACACTATGAATATGGAAAAAGTATATACATATACCCCTTTAGGCCTAAGGTAAATGGATCTCATCACCATCGCTTATGTAATGGGATGTGATGATATGATGTTTTAGAATATTGTAGACTAATCAAGTGACACCCAAAATAAATCAGTAACTACCTATGGAATTCATATTCTCAAGTAAGATATAAATGATTAGAAATCCACTTTATAATAATGATACAATTCATCCCATTCACCATTTAAATTATGCTAACATTCTCATTATAAAAAATAATGGTTTTTTAATAAAAAAAACATTACTTTTATCCAAGATGAGACCCTAAGGTTTCCATAAAACCATTTTAATCTGTGTTTCACAAAATTGAGGTTTGAAACAAAATCAAATAATTCCATCATTTTCATCACAACCCCCTATGCACTTGAATTGGGTTTTTTCACAAAAATTCCCTCAAAATAATTCTTTCTCAATTAAAATATAATTTCAATTTATTCAATACCTATCAAAACGAAAATTTAAATTAAACAATTTAAATCCCACCATATTCCAATTCCAAGAAAAAAACACATTTTCCCTAAAAACCCTAGTTTATAAGAATTGGGTTTTTTCAACAAGATCAATTAAAATAATTTTTAATTAAATATAAAAAAATTAATTTAAATTCAAACAATTTAAATTTCTTCAATTAAATTAGGTTCAATAAAAATTGGGTAGTGTAATGGAACCACCTACCAAAAACAATGGATCTCACAACACCAAACCCAAATAAGGATTTTCCTAGGAAGAATGAAGATCCTAAATATGGGAATCAAACCTAGGTTTAAGATCCCAAAACAAGGTGTATTAGATCCAAAAATGAATAGAATTATCTATGGAACCCTAATAAGAAAGAGGGATAATGAGGGGGTAAAGAACGAGAAGAGGAAACTAAGTAGATTGAGATCGAAGGCCATTATTCAACCTTTATATCAAATATTGGAGAGGTTCAAGGCACCAAAAAATGACCTTGGGAGCTCTTAGAAAGGGATAAATTGATTTGGGTTGAATGAGGATTATCTGGGACTAAAATGGGGGGCTCAAGAGATTTTAATAAAAAATTTAGATATAGAAATCGTCTTTTTCATAGTTTCCGGGGAAACTGTGCATTGTTAGGTCAAACCATGCATCGGTAGGGTGGAGCCTACTGTCCAACCATGACTCTAGTGCACAGTTTTCCTTAACTGTGTGCAAGACATGCACCAACTATTCCCCTATCCAGAAACCTCTCTAAATCTTAGAAATTCACCCTAAATGACCCCAAAAGAAACCCTAACAATGCTCAAACAAAAATAGGGTTTAAGAATACATAAAATAGTAATAGGTGTTACATTGAACTGTTTTCCATCCATGGTCTCCATAAATAGTTCTCTTATCAAAATATATCTTTTTATTCTTTGGTGAGTCCGAGAGTTGGCTACTCTATAGGTTATTAATCATATTTCAGGACAAGTGATTGATATAATCAAAATATATTTCAAACCTATCAATATCCCATTTGGTTTCTCATTATCATGGAATTACCCCCCATGTTCAATTTTAACATGATTCTTTTAGGTTCCAACCATTGATTAAAACAAAAAATAATCATTTGTGAAAAATAATCATAGTTTGAAAACCGATTGATAATTTATAGTATGTTTAAATAATACTGTCTTGTATTCAATATAATGAAAATTAGTTTTAACCAAGGCCATTCATTATCATAATCTATTCAAATATTTCATAATGCTTTGTAAATTAAATGTGAATTATCCTAATAATATACCCCAGGATTGTCCAAATAGGTGTGTAGTAAGGCCCATTGTCGTCCACCAGGTTGGGTCAAGACCAATGTGCACTATTTAGAGTTACAACCACTACATACAACTAATCCTAAATCATGACTAGTTTTGGTATCCACAAAGTGATTTATTTAAAGGAAAAACCACATAAAATACTACCTACCAAAACATTTAGACATTATTATACACATATCCTCAATGTATATAATTGGGTTTGGATCTATAATATATGTTTTCCAACACAAGGCTTCTTCTAAAATTATTTTGATACCAACTATAATGAAACAAGCCCCAATTTCCTAGAGCTTGTGTCTTACTTTATTGCATTGGCATAAGATATGAGGAATCACATTCTAAATGACTAAACAGTTTAACAGTCTTAGAAAACTATATACATACATGATTCCCATATTAAATTTGGTAAACAATTGCGACATAAATTTTTTCAAGAATATAATTATTCCCTCGATAAAATCCTTTTATATTCTCACAATACAATTCATGTATTCCTAGGAACTGAAAAAAGTAAGGGTGATCCATAATACATAGTAAGGGTTAATTATAATGGAATTTATCCAAAACCAATGAGAATAATCAATATGGAAAGGTAAATATCTAAATAATCATTCCATTTATATAACTTTAATATCATAAAATGATATGGAATAATAAATATTGAAAGGTAAAATTTTGAAAACACATTTTATTTATCAATAAACTATGAATGAAATGAATCTATAGATAATATAGTAATGAAAATTTCTTGGATAATAAGATATGGCATATTCAATGTAAATAACTAAAAAATATTCCATTTAATCAAAAAAATGATAATGAAATCTGTCCAAATATAGTATCATTTCCAATATATCATGGGTAATAATATAAGGAATAATTAACAGGACAAGCTAACTAACATAAAAAATTCCATTTAATCAATAAATTGAGAATGAAATTCATCTAGATATAATACCATTGAAATAATATCATGTATAATAACAAATTAATTCATAATGAAGGTAATGAATAATCATTACACACCATGTTCTCGATCACATGATACCTCTAACACTATGAAATTTCCTAATACAGTTTAAAACTAGAGGTAGAAAAAACATAAATTCTAGTTTACATATTCATATAATGAGACTATAAATGCATCAAAGGTCTGTATAATTCCATTACCCACCTATCACTTCCAATACAAAGCATTCCCCATATATAGAATAATTGATTTAATTTATCAACAGTGTGACTTACCATTAAATTTAAGTATTTAAGAAATAATAAAGGTATTAATATTTCCCGAGTCCATAATATAATGTTCAAAGTAAGAAAAAAGTATATAGAAATGATATAATTTTTAAGAAGTAACCATATCTATGATCAATAATATGAATATTTAGAGGAAATTCACAAGAAAGAAAATATTTCAAGGGAAAGTTAATGACTACAAAAAATGAATCACGAAAGTGAATTTCAATACGTGGTCAAAATGATCATAAACAATCCATATAATGAATAATTATAATATTAGTACAACATATCCCCATTATAGTATAAGTAAAATAAAGGTTTTTTGTCATTGGTGAATATAAATACAATAAAATTTATTTATAAAATTCATGAGGAAAATACCATTTTCACGTTGAAAATATATATTTTTTAAAATAAAATATTACAAAATATTTTGAAAATAATTTTAATTGAAAATATTCTATGTGATGTATAAATGAAGTTTTAAATAATTAAGTGGTCTTGAAGGTAGGAAAACCCATAAATTTAATGTATATTAAAAAATATTCCATTCGTATTTTCTATAAATTATAATCATGACTTTTTTTTGAAAATTACATGAATAATACTTTCATTTTTTTTGAAAAAATCCAGAATGGATCAAAATTTCATTAATAAATAATATTTAAAATGTTAATTTTTTTTTTGAAAAAATGGTTATAATGACCCAATGTTTTATCAATGGGATTACCTTCTTATAATTATGACATAAAGTATAATCACATTAGTAAACATAATGAAATATCATGATACTAAATACTATATGATCATTAAATATGTTTTTTTTTTCATTTCTGTGTTTTGAATTTCAAAAATCTGACTTACACAATTGCGTTTAGCATGATTTTTGGGGTCTAATAGAACAAACATAATTTTTTATGAATAGTAGCCTAACCATATGAATACTAACATACCCTTATGAATATTAATATGAATTTTATGAATAGTAATTTGTTCAAACGAATAGTAACCTCACCCATGAATATATAAATAAAATTTTGGCATCTTATAAGTAATAATATCACCATAGTATATGTATAATTTTTTTAAGCCATAAATAAATAATTATAATTATTTAATTTATAGGAAACGTTATTTTTCAAGAAATAGGTCCTATATTAACAATTTTAAGTCTTAATTTTACAAGACTTTATGAAATTATTGAAAACATTATAAAATCAGATATAATTTTAAAATATATATTTTTCATGTAAACAATGATTTTTATTAAAAATTAAATTAAAAATATTTTAAAAATTATTATTGAAAATGGAGTTCAGTTTTAAATTCTACACATCAAAAAATGGTTAGGATAAATTTTTATATTTTTCTAAAATACTTTATTTTTTGGTGAATAATGAAATTCGATAATTACAAAATAGGAAAAATAAATAATTTTATGCATCATGCTTGATTCATAGATGATTTAAATGGAAAATGTTTAGAAATAACATGAAATATTTATTGTATTTGGCTATGTAATCATCATCATTTCTTATCTTGAAGGAAATTAATAAGCTAGTGAATTAAATATTATGAAAACCCTCCTCCCCTCCACTATAAATACCACCCCTCACACCATCATTTCCTCACACCTCCCAAGCATAAATACTTACCATAATTCTACCCAAAGATCTTCCCTACCCCTTACCTACGATTATTAGCTCATGGTATCATCAAAAGACCAATCCTAGGTTCCATAAGGAGGATCTCTTGAGGGTGATTCAAGAAGAAAACCCACTCCTCCTTTTCTTTTAATTTCCTTTCAATTTATTTTCTTTTAATATTCCATCCCCACCTCCTTTCATCCAAATGTAATGATAAATATATTATGTTTTATATAATGAAATTATATCTAGTTAAGGAAATATTCTTCATTAAACCCCTCACCACTCTCTTTTATTTTATGGATAATGTTGTCACTCGTGATTTGTCAATTTACTGACAGCCTAGGTGATGTAATTTTATTTTCCTCTAACACCTTGATAGTAATTTATAAAACAATTAAATGATTATTAAAATAATTTAAATTGTATGTTATTACCCTCTTTATGTTCCAAAACTAAATTATTTACATGACACAAATTTATAAAATAAAACAAGTTCATTGTCATCGAAAACCACCAAAATTAACCAAAAATAGTCATCATTAAATTCTATCTAATGATTAATCCTACTAGTACATAGAAAAATTAATTATAAAATCCTTTATACCTCTATAATGTCACTATTATTTGATAATAACAACTCTGTATGTTCTCCCACGTTTTACACAAAGTCCCATTTATGAATACAAGTGAATCATTCATGAAAGCAAAGAAAATGAACACTCCTAAACAATGAATTTAAACTCTATAACTCCTCAAAAGTCCCATAAAATAACACAATGAAACCATAATGATTAATATTCATGTATAATAGGTTAGGGATTTGTTAATTAATTAATATATTGTGATTATACATGGAATTAATGTGAATAAAATTTCCAGATAAAACGTAAGGGGATTTCTCGAACCTTAATTTCTTTCTTCGGGTTTTCTATATTTCACTCCATTTTCAGTATGGCTATTACTTATTTTTTTTTTAATAACTATATTAATATTTATAGGGTATAAATGTTTTCTAGTTGATTTTATTAAAAATATGATGTTTTCCAAAAGAACTCTTCTTTCAAATAAAGACACCATTTTTTCTTCTTGAAGGATGTTTCACTCTTAACTCAAGGATAATGGGTCTATGTCAAGAATGATATTCCCTATTTATTTTGAGAAAAAAATGTTTAAGAATGTATGATTTATGATGTTAAACCTATTTATTTACTTGGGTAATTTTATTTTCAAGTTTGATATATGTTTTATGCAACATGAATCATAATGTAAATGTTATGGTGTGATGGGTGCACCCAGAATTATACAGCGCAATATGAATGTTATGATGTGATGGGTACACCTCGAATTATATAGCGCAACAATTCATTGGGTAAAGTGATGAATCTCATCAGTTACTATTTAATATGCATGATCATGATGCTATATTTTTTCACAACTATGTGTCGTAGATGAACACTAAGACCTGATGTTTCATTTTTTTCATTTCTATATTTCTAATATTTTAGTAATATTTTTTCTCATGATTATAATGATTTTAGGATGATGCTAACCCCGTTTTTTATTGTTTAATGTTCTTGTTTATCCTTGTATTGTTCTGTTAGATTTCCCCTTTTGATGTATATCATTATGAGTCTACCTATACTAAGGAGAAGGCATGGGCCAATAAGAAGCTAGAGAAGAAGGAATTAAATAAATGTTTAGGTTTTGTTATGTATGGTCCTAGTTTTCCCAAGAAACCAAACCTTTGGATCTTGGTTGTGTAATTTTATTATGTTTTTTAACATTAAAATGATATAAGATAAAGCAAGGTCTCTATAGTTGGTATCTGAGAAATTTTTAGTTAATTTGGGAATTAGGATTAGTGATCCTTAGAAAAACCTCTAGTATGAGACTAAGTACATGTAAGCACACAATAATATTTTCTAAACATAGGTATCCCATAAGTTATTCTTTTAATTTTTAAATTCATAAAAGAATAAGTTTTTTATTCATGACTCATTGACTTATGTATTTTTGTAAACATTTATATTTTAAAACATTGTGGGACCCACGAGAAACCATGCTAAAAACCCATGTGTGAGGCAATGCAATGATTTCCTGAAAAACATCCCCAAATATTTAAGAGGTGTAGCTCAAAACGTCATGGAGATGATTACCTTTCTATCTCAGGTTATGAACAATAACTTGAATAATGTGGAATATCCACCTTCACCTAAGAGGGAGAAACTAGATATTGAGTGTTTTTTCGAGGCATCGAACAACAACATTTAGTGGGTCTTTTGATCCACTAATTATAGAATAGTGGGTCAACTAAATGGAAAAGATATTTGTTTCTTCACTATTCTAATATGCAGAAGGTGACTCTATCTGTATATCTTCTCTATGGGGAGGTCGACCAATGGAGGTAATTGATTAAAAATGCCAAGCCGAGGTAAAAAATTAAATAGATGGAGTGGGACGACTTTGTGATAATGTTTATTAACAATTATTTCCCAAAAAATCTTCATTAAAATATAGAGAGATAATTCATAGAGCTAAATAAAAAGGATGGAGATTATTTCATGATCTATGAAGTGGATTTCACAAGGATTACAAGGTAGGAATCACGTTTTGTTATCAATAATGATAGAAAAATTTATAGATTCTTTATTGGATTAAAAATTAAACTTCAAAACACTCTTGAAATTTGAGACTTTGGGAGTTATAAAGAAGTTATTAGATGTGCTATCAAAGTGGTAATGGTGTTTGGAGAATGTTCCCATGGATATGATGATAAGAAAAGAAACATGGTGTTTTATGCCGGGGGATCCAATGAGAATGGTGGAATGAAAACTCAACCACCCACATATCAAAAATGTGGGAAGTGGAATCATGGGAATATCCTCAAAGGGATGGTGAAATGCTTCATGTGTGGGAATGAAGTCCCCCAAGATCTCAAATGGTTAAAGTACATGATAAGGAAAGAGAATTTGGTGGAGGAAAATAGAGAACCACCCATGGTTTAATGCTATAACAGTAGGGAATATTGTCACATTTCAAGCTAGTGCACTAAACCTTGACTCCTTGAGGGTAATCAGCATCAGAAGCCACCAAATCCAAAGGAACTAGGTAAGGATTATACCACCACTACTATAAAATTCGATCATGAAAATGAATTTGTACAAGGTACACTTTTTTCACTCGATAATGGAAAAATTCTAATTTGATTCTGGTTTTATGGATTCCTTTATATCTTTTAAGATTGCCAAAACTATTGAATCGAATCCCCAAAAACATGAAGTATATATATCTATAAAAACACTTAGTGGTGTAATCCTTTCAACCCAAGTATTGGACTCTTCTCCTTTTGGCATATGTGGGAAGTTTCTTCAAAAAAATCTTGTAATACTTCCCATGGTGGAATTTGATTCAATAATTGGAATGGATTGACTCTCATTATATAGAGAACATATGAACTGTCGAAAAGAAAAGAAATATTTTTTTATATTCTGAATCATCCCAAGATCCTCTAAAAATGAAAGGAAGATCACAAATACCCTTTTAAAAATTCTTCTACAGTGTGGTTTTTGATTCCCTATTAAGTATCATACCTTACTCAAATGGTTGAGTCAAAGGAAGTTTTCAACCTAGTGGCAATTCATATCATGAAGGAATACAATTATGTATTTATTGAGGAGTTAACAGGACATCCACTAAATCATGAGGTAGAGTTATCAATAGTACTTATAATACGGGCTACTACAATCTCAAAGTGTCCCTATATAATTTCTCTTATCTAACTGGAGAATTTAAAGAAGAAACTGCAAGAGAATTTGGAAAAAGGGTTCATACTCCCTAGTGCATCACCTAGGGGTGCACCAGTGGTCTTTGTGAAGATGAATAAGAACGGATAAATGTGGCGGTGTATTAATTATCCGGAACTCACCAATACCACCATAAAGAATAAGTATCCTCTATCAAGGATGGAAGACTTGATTGATCAGCTATGAGGAGATCAGTACTTCACAAAAGTGGTTCTATGTTATGGATATCATCAGTTAAATGTTAAGAAGGAAGATATTTAGAATACCGACTTCCATGTAAGTTATGGGCAATATGAGTTTCTAGTTATTCCCTAAAAAATACTAATACCCCTAAAATATTCATCGATTTGATGAATATTATCTTTAAACATTACATCGACAAATTTGGGGTAGTTTTTATTAATTATATTCACATCTACTCCAATATAAAGGAATAACGTGAAATATATATAAGGCTTGTGTTGGTGATATTTAGAAAGGATAAGTTGTATGACAATTTTAGAAAGTCTGGCTATTTGAGGAATCAAGTCATGTTATTGGGACATGTGATCACAAGTGAGGGAATTTAAATGGAACCTTCAAAAATGAAGTTGATTGAGGAATGGTCCAAAAAATCTAGTGTCATAGAAATCCGTAGTTTTCTTGGATTAGTATGGTACTACAGACGTTTTGTGAAAAACTTATCACGATTATTAAGCCTACTAACTACGTTAACAAGGTAGGGGTAAATTGAGTTTGGATGAAAGAATGCGAGGAATGCTTCAAGGGAATACAAAGAAGGTTGATCGCTGTAGTTGTACTCACATTACCAAATATTTGAGAAATTTTTGGGATATACAGTGATAATTCAAAGAAACCATTGGGTTGTATACTCATGAAAAATGATAATGTGATAGCATACACCCCACGTTAGTTGAAGATAAATTAGAAGAACTACCTGACACATGATCTAGAGTAAGAAGCTATGATTTTTTCCCTAAAAATTTGGCAGCACTACGTCTATGGTGAGAAGTGTGACATATATACCAATCACAAGGGCCTAAAGTATATATTCACACAAATGGAGATCAACATGAATCAAAGGAGATGGTTAGAGCTAATCATTGACTATAATTTTTCTATTAACAATCATCCTGGAAAGACGAACAAAGTAGATAATGATCTTAGTAGAAAGAAACATGTTACTCTTTCAATGTTATAGATTGAGAAAGACCCTATCTTCATGGATATTCAAAGGATGGATTTGGAAATCGTAAGTGTAAACAATACATCATACCTTTCCCAAATGATTTCCCAACCATCTATCCAAGATATGTTTAAAGAGGGACAAAGGGATGATCTAGAGTGGAAAAAGAAGGTGAGTGCAGTAAAGGAAGAGAAGTTTTAGAAGTTCTATATCTATGAAGATGGTGTTATTCAGTTTTGAATGCAGCTTTGTGTGTCTTTATCACCCAGGAAATAGAATAATGTATTGAAATGTTCACATAGGTCAACTTTATCTACCCATCCTGGTCGCACCAAGATGTACTGAGATATTAGAGAACACTTCTAGTGGGATGACATGAAGAACAAGATTGTAGAATATATCTCATAGAGCTCGATATGTCAGCAAGTTAAAGAAAAGTAACCAATGGCCAATGGGATGATGCAACCATTGCCTATACCCATGTGGAAATGGGATAATGTCATTCTGAAATTTATCATGAGTCTCCTGAAGACATCCAAAAGAAATAATATGATATGGGTTGTGGTGGACCAACTCACCAAGACTACCCTCTTTACCACTATTCATGAATATCTATTTCTTGAACAACTTGCAATGATATATGTAAAGATAGTGGTGAGACTGCAAGGGGTTACATTCTCAATTGTCTTTTATCGTGATCTCAAGTTCACATCTAAATTCTAGTGGCGTTTTCAACATGCATTAAGTACCGAATTGAATTTCAACAGGGCCTATCACCCCCAACAAATGAAAAATCTGAAAGGACAATTCAGATTCTCAATGATATGATAAAAGAGTGATAACTAGAATTCAAAATTGGATGGGATAAGAATCTCCCTTTTTTTTTTCTAATACAACAATATCTTCCACTCATTTATTCAGATGGCTCCAAATGATGTTATTTTGGTAAAGTGATGTAGAACTCCAACCTGTTGGGATGAAGTTGGAGAAAGAAAGCTATATGGACATGATCTTTTGGAAGAGATTACAGAGAAGTTTCAAGTCATCCAACAACATATCAAAGTAACTTAGAGTTGGAAAAAGAGATATACTAATAACTGTTAAAGGAACTTGGTGTTCGACGTTGAAGATAAATTCTTCCTTCAAATATCACCATAGAAGAGAGTCATGCAGTTTTAAAAGAAAGAGAAGCTAAGAACTAGGTACATTTTCCCATTTGAGATCCTTGACCACATAGGTTTCGTGGATTATCGGCTTGTAATTACACTAAATATGGCTCATTTTAATGATTTTTTTTTCATGTATCAATCCTAAGGAAGTACATTCCAGAACAATCACATGTACTGAACTCAGAGGTGGTACAGTTGGAAGATGTTCTCTCCTATGAGGATCAGCTATTAAAGATTATAAATATGAGATATAAGGTCCTACACAACATGAAAACCCATGTTTTTAATGTGTTGGGGAAGAACCATAATTTTGAAGAAGCAACTTTGAAACTGGGGGAGATAATGATGGAGAAGTATCCTCACCTGTTTGTTTGAAATAAAATTTTGGGTGTGAAATTTCATAAGGGGGGAAGAATGTAACAACCTAATTTTTTATCAATGGAGTTCCCAAATTATAATTATGTGGTAAATTATAATAACATTTTTAAACACAATGACATATCATGATACTAAATAGTATGTGACCATGAAAGACGTTTTTTCCATTTCTATATTTTGAATTTTGAATATCTAACATAAATTGTTGGGTTCAAGGTGATTTTTGGGGTCTGATAGAACAAATATAATATTTGGTGAATAGTAACCTACCCTTACAAAAATTAATATGTACCTTATGAATAGTATGTTGTCCAAAATAATATTAACCTCACCCATGAATGTATCAATAAAATATAGGTATATTATAAGTAATAATATGACCATAGTAAAAGTATTGGTATTTTTTAAGTCATAAATAATTAATTAAAATTAATTTAATTAAAAGAAAATGTTTTTTAATATGTGTTCATACATTAAATTTTTTTGTCTTTTGGATTTAAGATAATTTGAATGGACCTTTTGAAAATTTTGAAAACATTAAAATATCAGTTATAATTTTGTAACCTGTATTTTTCAAAACAAATTATATTTTAATTAAAAATTGAATTAATCATATTTAAAAAATAATTTTTGAAAAATGGAGGGTATTTTAGAAATATACACATCGAAAAATGGTTAGGGTGAATTTTTAAGATTTTTCTAAAATTCGTTAATTTTTAGTGGATAGTGAAATTTGATAATATAAAAAATATGCTAGATAAATGAATTTCTGCATCATGTTTGAGTCATAGATGATGTAAATGTCCATTTATCTGAACTCACATGCCATATTTACTGTATTTTTTTCATTTAATAATCACTATTTCTTGACTTGAAAAAATTATTAAACTAATGAATTAAATATTAATAAAACTTGAATCCCCTCCACTATAAATACCACCCCTCACACCCTCATTTTCTCACACCTCCCAAACATATAACCATATACAAATCCTCCCAAATTATATTCCCTATCCCTTTCACCACGTCCATGAGATCATGGTATCATCAAAATACCAAACCTAGGTGCCTTAAGGAGGACCACAAGAGGAGAATTCAAGTGGTAAACCCTCTCCTTCTTTTCTTTTAATTCCCATTCAATTTCTTTTATTTTATTGTTCCCTCATCACCTCCTTTAATTCAAATTACTTGATAAAAATAGTATGTTTTATATAATGTAATTATATATTTTCAATGAAAGATTATCCATTAAAACCTACCTCATTCTCTTATATTTTAAGGATGAAATCTTTGTCTGTGATGTGGAAATTTACCAACATCGTGGGAGATGTAATTTCATTTTAGTCTAACAGATTCAAGGCTGTTTATAAAACCATTAAATGTTTATGAAAATATTTTAATGTGTATTTTGTTACACTATTTATGTTCTGGAACTAACTTATTTACATGACACAAATTGATAGAATAAAACAAGTATGTTGTGATATAAAAACCACCGAAATTTACCAAAAATGATCATCATCAAAATTTATCTAATGATTCATCCTACTAGTATATAACCAAATCCCTTGTAAAATAATTTATGCATATGCAATTTCACTAATAATATATTTTAACATTTCTTCATTTTCACACACATTTTACAAAAACTCCCATTCATGAATACATGTGAATTATTCATGAAAGGAAAGAAAATAAAAAATCCCGAACAATGAATTTAAACTCTATAACGTATCCAAATTCCCATAAAAGTAATTAATGAAACCATAATTAATCGTATTAATTTATAATAGGTTTTAGAATTTTCATTTAATTAATCTATTGCGATTATACCAGACATTAATGTGTATAACGAGTTAGGATACTAGTTATGGGTAATTCTCGAACCCAACTTTCTTTCTTCTGGTTTTCCCTATTTCACTCCATTTTCAGAATATTTATTCCTTAAAAAATCATTTATTCTTCATTATATTACATTTTATTGGATATGCATGTTTTCTATTTGGTTTTATTAAAAAACTATTATTTCCAAAAGAACTCTTCTTTCAAATAAACTCACCCTTTTTTCTTCATGAAGGTTGTTTCAGTGTTCACTCAAGGATAATGGTTCTATGTAAAGAATGATATTCCCTATTTATTTTTGATTTTTTTTATTAATGTATGATTTATTTTTTGAATCCCATTTATATCCATGTTTTATTTTATGTTCATGTTTTACACATGTTCTATATGGCATTCGTGATAATGTAAATGTTATGATGTGATGAGTGCACCCAAAATTATATATCATAATATGGATTTTATGACATGATGGGTGTTCCTGGAATTATACAGTGCTCTAATTTATTGGGTAAAATGAGAAATATAATGAGTTAATTTTAAATAACCATGAATATGATGCTTGTTTTGTTAACAACTATGTGTGGTAGTTGACCACTAAGACATGATGTTTTATTTTTATGCATTTCCACATTTCAAGTGTTTTCCTAATATTTCCTCTCATGATTATAATGATGTGATTATGATTCTTACCTCATTTTGTATTGTTTCATGTTATTATCTATCCTCTTACTGGGTAGTTACCTCACCCCTATTTGATTTATATCCCCAAGTAACTACTTGTAATAATGATAAGTCAAGGGCCAATAAGAAGCCAGAGAAGAATGAATTAAATAAATGTTTATGTTTTCTTATGTAAATGTTATGTATGGTCCTAGTTTTTTAAAGACACTAAACCTTTTGATCCTAGTTGTGTAATGTTTTTATGTTTTTTACCATTAAAATTATGTAAGAGAAAGGAGGGTCCCTATAATGGTTTGGGAAGAAAATAGATTTTTTACGGAAGGGACAATTGAAGTTAAATTTTGCAAAAAACAATTTATCAATTATTTTTAGTACCAATTAGTACAAAAAAATGGAACTAATACTTGAAATTTTCATTAATAATTGGATTAATATAAAATTAAATTGATTTATCAGACAATTAAAAACTAATTTCCATTAAATAAAATTCTAGAACAAACAATCTGGATTAGTATGAGATTGTGCAATAAACCCTTATAATGATCATAAAATTGACATGATAATTTATCAATAAATTCATGTTTTGTGTCAAATTTAAAGATAATAAAAATCATTGCACACAAAATATTATAATATCAAATACCATGAATATTTAATACAACCCAATGAAATGAAATTGAGTAATGAGATTATTTATTACTTGGTAACTTTTATCTGAAATACCCTTTGATGAAATAATTCACATTGAAACATAAAATATAATAAATTTTAAAGGAATCATGATACTACATGAAAAAGTGGTTTTATATACACAATATAAAATAAATTATGTTTATAAAATTACAATTTTCTTCAATGAAGAGAAATTTAAATACAGTCTCTTACATTGAGTTAGACTCGACACGTACATTATTTATATTCATAAATAGTAAACATTTATTAATTATTTTCTTGATTAAAAAACTTTTTAAATTTTATTATTACATAAATTTAACTTATTACCATGTTATATACAATTATATAATCAATTAATTTTACATCGAGTGTTTCAATCATATTTGACTTATACGTCAAAATTGACTTCGGTAGGCTGAGTATTGTTCTAAGAGGTCATTATTTTAAAATCCTCAGAATAATAATCATGAAATAATTGTCATATTTATTCATCAATTATATTTTAATGAGAAATGATTAAATATTGTTTTGTGAAATTAAGTATGATTCAATCATGGAGATGGTAGGTCGAATGTATGCATGAGTAACGTTTCCATTTTTATAAGATCATTATAAATTGGAGGTAAGTTATATTTAGTCTTTATAGAATGATCAGAATATACTAAATAAAATTTTATTTCTTTAAATATAATTATATATCATCCATGTTTTGTGGTTATGAAAAGAGGGTCACATTTCTTTGTGAAGGCGGTAGTCCACACATACCTGGATGTCAGTATCATTCTTCAAGGAGTGAAAAGGGGAGAAATAAAATGATATGTTATATTTTAATAATGATAAATATGTCATGAATATCATAATTATTTCATTTATATAAAATATATTCATTAAAATTATCATAATTACCTTCCATGTAAAGTGTTAGTGAAAAAATGAATCACATTACTTCATGAGGAGGTATTCTTCCGTATACATGACTGATGCTATTGTATCTCATAAGGAATAGGATGTAAAAAAGGATTATATGATATAATTACTAAATAGGTATAATTATGTTATAAATTTCATATATATACTTTATATACATCATCATACCCAACTACAAGCAGTTTTGATGGAAAACATATCACTTCAGTTTGCAAGATGGTTATCAATCATACACAAGAGAAACATTATCATTTTCCATTTGAGTTAAAAATATGTGGATATAGGTCATGACCCTAACATAAATACATAAATATATATGTTATATATTTTTTATTATATAATCATAAATTTATAATATTTTACAAAGGTGGAATAAGAAATACAATAAACACACATAAGTTGGAATTTTACCTCTTCTCAGACTACCTTTTTTGGACAATGCCTAAAGTATTCCTTGAATAACTTTATGTACAAACCAATGAATATAGGATGTGTTTATGGAAGTTTTTAAGTTAGTTTGGAAGGGATTTTTTGGAAAAAAGTGTTTAATGAGTGAGGTGAGTGATACACTTATAATTTTTTAAAATTAAAATGTGTTATCATGATTTTCACATGAAAAATGGTAAAAAATAGATTATTATAGAAACATAGACATTATACGGTCTACATATTTTGAAAAAATTTATTTTATATAAGTTTTTATTTCTTTTTAACCCTTATCTTTTTAGTTTAATCCCCAGTAAACAGAATTTAACCTTAACGAAGATAATTAGTTTTTAATTTTTCACTCTTTATTTGGGTAAAAAATAAGTTTAAATTATTATATAATATAAATTGTGATGATTAAAAATATGCAATCCATTTTTTCAAATTCAATTCAAAGAATTAGAAGAATTCTATATAAAATTATACCCATAGATTTAATGAAAATACAGGTTTCCAATGAAAAATATATCATAAGTATATAAGGTTTTAATATCCCAATTCAATTTTAAATTGATTATAATGACCTAAAATAGTTATGTCGTAATATAATATAACTAAAATTACTTTAATACTAAATAAAATTATAATCTAACCTTGTAAATTATATAAATAAAATAAACATTTGCAATAAAAATCAGTATTTTTTACAATTCGCAAAAAATAAAACTTTTTTGAGAAAATCCAAGAAACTCACACTAAAATAAATTTTATATAATGAATATAAAAATTAATTTTATTTCTTAAATAAATATTATAGAAAAGGGAAAAAATTAATTTTAAATTATGCATGCAATGTGTGACTAAAACATCATTTAGAAAACAATATATTTTTAAAGAAAAAAATAGTTTTCATTTTTATAACTCTCATATTATTTTAATAAATATATGAACAATTAATATGTTTCTAGATATGTAAAACATATAATTTTAATTATTTAGTTAGTACTATTTATACCCTCCAATTTAAAGACTATTTTATAATGGTATACTATGTCATGATTTTTTTAGACTCAGGGTTGTGTATTCCACAAGATATAAAATATATTAAATTTAATGAAATATATTTTAGGGTTTGTTTAGTCTCTATATAGCATGTTTCATAAACAATTGAATAAAATGTTCTTATTTTATAATTTTGTTTTCAATAGCTACCTATATATTAATCCCATTTTCAAAACATAATTCCCCACAACAACAACTCACTAACCAAGAGAATAGTCAACTAAATTAACAATATATAAACATACATTTTGTAACATATTAGTCTTCTCATTTCACTTTCAAACATCACTTCTTTAGAGGGAACACTTTCATAACTTTCCTAAAGGTCCTACGTGTTCTCATAATAAACCCAAGTATTTTGGAATATCTCTCAAGAAAGGGTGAATTTACTAGTGGAAACTCTATTAACAATAAAATTCTTTACCTATACAAACCAATAAGCAACCCCTATTTTGTGATAATATCTTGACAATGCACACTAAGGGGGTATTTATAGAATACCACTCATCCTGTGGTCATGTCATAAAACTATGGATAAAAGTATACATATATAAGAAACCCATATAAAGGTTATTAGTACATTTTAATATCCTAATGAAAATAATCCATCCCTATAATCCTAAAAAACATAATTTGAAGGTCTATTAATTTAACCCAAAATTAGTCCTATGCCTTACGCCAAGATAGAAACTCACCCTATGGAAAAAATGTAGACCACTCTTGTAACATCCCATATAATGATAGAATAAGTATTTTCATATTTATTAATATTAATTAATTAAATAGTAAATTTATATTAAAATAGATGTTATTTAAAATAGCATACATGACACATAACAATGAGTTTCTCTGAAATCATTCATTATACACAAGACTAAGTTATACCAAACAATAAAATATTAGTAACATATTTAATACAGAATTTTTCCCCTATCTATTATATTTTTGGGAATAAAAAGGAATAACTATGTTAATTTTACACATGTTTATAATTTTTTTACATTTATCCTATTGGTTTGATAGGTATAAAATATGAATAAATCTAATTTTAGGCATAAAAGGTTTATATCTTTAAAAGGTAGTTTTACAACCTTCTAATGTAACACCTATTTAATATATATTTTAGAAAATGATTATAATTTTTATATGAAAAAATAAACCACATTTTTGAAATAGAAATAACAAAATTTAGTTCATTAGAATTTTTAGTATTTTTCTGAGAGCTTTTATATTTTGATAAATGGTGAATAATACTAAATTTCATTTCAAAACTATATTTCTCTCCAATTCATTTGTATAGTAAAATTATATTTTTAATTGGTTTTAAAGTATAATTAGATAAATTTTATATAAGTTAAACTAATTTTGGTCATTGGAATCAATTTCAAATTTAAGTAAAAGATAAAATCTATTGAAACCTTTGATCATTTTTAGTTTAAAAACCTACTATGTTTTCTCATCTATAGGATTAATTTTCAATTAATTTATTCCACTTATGTGATTGGAATTAGGAAAAAAGGATTCGATATTTATAATCACCATAATGTATACTGTCTAATAAGATCAAATTATTTTTTTCCAAAATTATTAGTGAATGTAATTAAAATTAATTACTGTGATTAATTAAAAAGAAGCCTATTTAATGAATAAAATAGGAAAATAAGGTGAAAAAGTAACCCTACACATTTATAAAAATTATTTTATGGCCATATGTAGAATATTAATCCTATAAGGATCATAATGGTTGATTTTTAACCCTTGGGGGACAAGTAAAATGTGGGGAGAACTCAAATGTTTTCAAAAATACACAATGTGTCCTTTTACCCACTTATAAAAGTCCTCCTCTACTCCTCAATTATTCACACCTCTCAAGCCCATTTATATCATCCAAAAACCTACCAAAATAAGATACCAAATAAATACTATATCTTTTGAGATAAAACTTAGGAGGAAAACTAACCAAGGAATCCCTTTTGTGCAAACCAAACAAAGATACCTGAGAAAGAGGTAACATTCTTCAACATGCAAATATTTTATTTATTTATCCACCCATTAAATTCTTTGTATTCCATTATTATATAATAAAATATGTATCATAAATATACTAAGTTGTTTTAATATTTATGGTTCAACCTAAACCTATACACACTTTTATCAAATGGGTAATGAAATTATGATTCATGTATGGTGAACTACCTCATCGTGAAACGATGGCGTTCATTTTTCATTAATCACCTCTCATGAATTATAATTATTAAAAAAACAATATTTTTATATAAAATATATATTATCCTTAAGATTCCATCAAACTTGTGGATATTTGATATAAACATACCTTCATTCTTTTCATTTTGTTGGAATATGAGTACATCAATAGTGGACGTGTGGACTACATCCTCATCAAACCGATGTGATACATTTACACATTATGTGGAAAGTATTAAAGACGGGTTTAATTAAAAATATGTCACACACAAAAAATTCATATGATATTAATTACATAATTATCTTTCTATAAATGTAGTACACCATTTTATTTATTACCCTTTCACACATTGAAAACGTGATATTGTCATTTGTTGATGTGTGGACTACTGCCTCCTCAACATGATGTGATTAATTTTACATCACAATAATTATATATATATATATATGACAAAATTATATAGTTTATATTATATAATTACTATTCTAGAAATAAATATGTTACTTACCATTATTTCACAATGATCATTGAAAAATGGTAATGTTACTCATGCATACATAAGACCAACCATCTCCATGATTGAAACATTGGTTCATTTCTCATTGAAATATTTCATGATTGTATTTAAAAGATTAATTTATATGTAAATATTATAATTATTTTAGGATTATTATTTTGGATATTTTTTTAATTACCTCTTTTACTATAGTTTTCCAAACATAGTCATTTTTGATATATAAATCAAATATGGTCAAATTGCCTATCATAAACATAATTGTTTTAGTAGTTGTTTAAAACATTGTAATGAGTAAAATTAAAGTAATGATAATATTGATATTTTTTATGAGGTATGTAAATAATTAACATGATTTTATTATTCGTTAAGATAAAGACACATGTGACATGTAGGACTCAAGGTAAGTGATTTCATATCAATATTCTTTCATTGAGTAATTTATTGATGATATTCACCTTTATTATTTTATACGGGGTATATACATCCCCTTTGAAATTACATATCAAGATTGTATATTATATAATGTTTTTAATGTTTTTTAAATGCTATTTTTTCATAGGTATAATGATTAAAATGATCAAATTGTTACGGAATGCTTTGAATGTTTAAAGATTCAATAATTTCCTCAATTTTAATATTCTTGATAATTTTTTATATGTTTATTTATACGAATATAAAAGGATTATAAAGTAAAATTTATGTCTAAATTTTTATTTTTATTCTTCTAAAATTCTTAATATATTTAAATGTAAAAATATTCAACACATTCCCTTTTTTTGGTATTTGGTTATTGAAAATGGGTTTTGAAAATGGATTGAATATTTAAATATATTGAAACATTTTCTAGTAATTTCAAATGATATCTTATGAATGAAATGTTGAAAATTTAAATCTTTTATGTGATATGATTATATAATGGTACATAGACATTTTATGGGTGGTTTCATTATAAACCAACAGCGGGTGGTTCTCTGATAAACCAATGATAGGTGGGTCAATGATACCCCTCCCATGAATTTGGAATATAATTAAACCATATGGATATTACATTTGTAATAGTGACATATATTGAATTCAACCACATGGTTATTTTATTTATAATAGTAACAAGTATAAAGTTCTCCCAAGACACCTTTATATATATTTATGGTTTCTATGGGTTTTATAGTAATCTTTTGATTAAAAATATCGTATAGAATGAAATTATTTTAAAAGGAAAATAATTAATAATTATTAAAGGGGAATGGTATTACTTTAAGGCAATGTTTTCATGGGCTTTAATTTTTATCAATGGACTAACTATTTCCTTATTTTTATATCACATGCTAAGATTTTAAAGTTCATCCCATGTTTTTAATGTTTTTCATAGGGATTAAGGGTGTGTGAGGGATTTGAATAATTAATGTTGATTATCATTAAGAGTTTTTTAAAATATATAATGCTTTATTTTAAAAGTTTTATATTAGGGAAAAAATTCATATTGTTAAGAAGTATCCAATTTATATGTTATGGTTTTGTTATGTGTGAACTATGGCCTAATTATATAAAACAGTATACCTGAAAATATCCTCAATGTGAAATAAACTAAATTTCATGAAATAACTCAAGTTTATGTAATTTTTTATGTTTGGAGACATATAGATTGTACCAATGGAAAGGTTTAGATAACATTAGAGGTTAGTATTATGTTAATAGCATGCCTGTAAAATATATTAATTGATGGTTAAGTTATAATTATATATCATTTAAAGATTAACATGTTATTTCATCTTAATTAGTTACATTATGAATGGTTTTCCATATAAGAAATAGGAAATTTATAGTGGGAAGGAACATACTGGAATATATTATTCCAAATAATAATCCATAGATAGTTGGAATTATATATGAGTAGTTTTTTTAGAGTGATTGATCAGTTTACATAAGTTTTAAATGGTGGTGGTGTCCAAAAAATAAAGAAACTAGATCTACTATAAAGGAACATGGTGATAATGGAGAATTTTATGAGGAAACAACCCCCATATTTATGAGGATTATATAACTATATACAAGTTATATGATGGATTAGAGACCTATAAAATATATTCAATTTCATGTGGTACTCATATTACCAAAAGGAAACTCTTCCAATTTATAAATTTTTAGATGAATCTAATTAGTTTTGTTCAATGGTAAAAAATATCAGAGAAAGTTAAGAGATTGATACTCTGGAATTAGATTAATTTAAGAATATTCCTCTAAGAAATATATTCCCATGGATATTTGACTTAGGATATAAAAATAATTATTTTATCTATATGTGGTTTTTTATGGATGACAATTTGGTATATTCTAAAATCTAATAGGAACATGAAAGGAACTTAAGGATTTTTTTGAGAACCGTAATTGAAAATAAACTATATGGAATTTTTTTAAGGGTGTTTTTAAAAAAAAATCATTACTTGGATATATTATTTCTAAAAATTAAAGGAATATTGAAATTTCGAAAACAAAATTTATTTAAGAGTGTCCACGACCTACCAATATTATAGAGAATCATATTCTTCTTGAATTAGTGGGTTTCTACTAATAGTTTATTGAAAACATTACTCGAATGTCTAACTCACTTACTATGCTAACTCAAAAAGGTGTTATGATTAAATGAAAAAAATAATGTGATTAACTTTTCAATAACTGAAAATATGTTTGGTGAATGGTCCTATTTTGAAATTTCCTTTCATAAATTGTGTATTATTTATCTATAGTGATTATTTGTTGAAGGGAATTAGTTGTGTCCAAGTGTAGTATGATCAGGAAATTGCTTATTCTTTACATAAGATAAAACCTCTTGAGTTGAACTAACCATAATAATATTTTAAATTATCTATTATTGATTTTTATTCAAAAAATTTGAGGAATTATATGTATGGAGTAAAGTGTGAAATATATAATGATCAAAAAAGTTTGAAATATATATTCACTTCGAATGAATTACAAATGAGTCAAAGAATATGGATGAAACTGATAATGTATTATGATTTCATGATTAATTATCATCCTGGAAAATAAAAAAAATGTTGATATTATGTAAGTTGAAAATTAATGCTACATTAACTATGTTACATTTGGAATTTGACTCTTTGGTTAATGATTTGATAAGTTTTGGCCTAGAATATGTGGATGTAGTGATGTAATCTATTTTGTTTCATGTTTCTGTAGAATTTAAATTTTCAGAAAGAGTTAAGATGGCCTAATGGGTGGAACAATATTTTCATGAAATGGAAAAATCAGGTAAGATATATAAGTATCATGAGTTTAATATTAATGAAGAAGGTGTTTTACAATTGAAAAAAATATTATGTGTGCCTGATGATTCACAATTGAGGAAAGGGTTCTTTACTAAATCTCACAATTCTCTATTACATGTTCATCTGTGTAAAATTAATATGTATAGAGACCTTCATGAGTATTACTGGTGGGATGGGATAAGAATAGATATTTTTGAATTTACCATGATGTTTTTCACTTGTCAACAGTGTAAAGAAAAATGAATGTTACCAAAGGGGATTATTCAACCACTTCCATTATCAGAGTGGAAATGGGATAATATATCAATGGAATTTGGGGGGGGGGGTCCAATGAGATATCAATGTAATAATGTGATTTTGGTTGTTTTTGATCAATTAACCAAATATTCAAATTTACTTCCCATTTTAGATACGATATCTCAAGATCAGCATTATAGACTGTATTTAAAGGATATTTTCAGGTAATATGGAGTTACATTATCCATTATATCAAACCATGGTACTTAGTTCACATACAAATTTGGGAAGGTACTTCAAAAATCATTGGGTCATGAATTAAACGTTAGTACAACTTTTCAACCTCAATTTCAGGGGTATTCTAAACAAAAAATTCAATGCTTGTAAGATATGATTATTTATTAATTAATGTATTAACATTAATTTTGGTATTTCTATCTTTTTTTGGATGAGTTTTCTTATAATAATAGTTTTAATTCCGGAATAAAGATGGATTATTCCATGGCATTATATATCAAGTCATGTCGAACACCAGTTGTTTGGGATGGTATAGGATAATGGAAGTTAACTGAACCATAGCTGGTAGAGACAACATCATAGAAAGTTTAGTAGATTAAGTGACACTTGGGGGTATCTCAGAGAAGGAATACAAGTTATGTGGATAGCTGGAGAAATTTTCTTGCTTTCATGGTAGGCCATCATGCCTTTTAAAAGTTTCTCCGTGGAAACGTGTGATGCGTTTTGGTAAGAAAGTGAAATTGAGTTAATGATTCAATATACATTATCAAATCATGGAGACAGTTGGATTAGTTTCTCTATAGAGTGGCCTTACCGTATATTTTATCCCATTTATATAAAATATTTCATGTTTCAATGTTATGAAATTATGTATTAAATTTATCTCATGTTTTGAGCTTGGAAGTAGTCTCGTTAGAAGGGAATATTTCTTATGAGGAACACCTAGCTTACTTTCCTAACCATATGGGGAAAATTTTTCTAAATAATTTAATTAATCAAGTTATGAATTTATAAAAACATTAAATGGTTGAAGAGGCAACATGGGAATCTAAAAATTCTATGCGAAAAAAATATCCCCACTTATTTGATAAGTGGATAAATATTTCAGAAAAAACATTCAAAACGGTGGGACGGATGTAACATCCAAGGTAATGATAGAAAAATTATATTTAATATTTATTAATATTTATTAATTTTATATTATTTTCACCTGAAAAGGGATGTTATTTTAAATTTCATACATGACACACATCAATGAGTTTCTATGAAATCTTATGTTGCATGCAAGACTAAGTTATATCGAATAATAATATCATGTGAATATATGTAATATGATAGTTATTTCCTTAACATTGTATCAATATGAATGGATATAACTAACTATATTATGATTAAACAAGTTTTTAATTTGTTTACAATCATCAAATAAATTAGATAGTCCTAAAATAAAAATAAATCCAATTTTTAGATTAAAAAGGTGTATATTTTTAAAAGGTAGTTTTACTAAATTTCAATGTAAACCCTATTTTAGATCTAAATTTTGAAGCATTTATAAATTTTATATGGAAAAAACATTATTTTTGAATAAAAATTATAAAAATTTTCCTTGGGTGTGTTTTTTTTTGAGAACTTCATATTTTGATTAATAGTCAATAATATCAAATCTTAGTTCAAGACTGCATTTTGTCCAATTTATTTATATATTTAAATTATGTTTTTAATTGGTTTTAAGAAATCATTAGATAAATTTTATATTAGTTTAAAAATTTGTTCATTGGAAAATAATTACATTGAATTAAATATAAAAACATAACAAACATTTGAAATTTTTACATTAAAAACTCACTTTGTCGTCCCATATATATGATTAATTTTAAATTAATTTATTCCAATTATGTGATTTGAATTTGTAAAAATAGATTAAACATTTGAAATCATTAAAATTTATTATTTTTAATTAAGTTAAAATTATTTTTTGACCTAAATTACAAGCGAATATAATTAAAACTAATCATAGTGATTATAGAAAAATGAGCTTTATTAATTACTAAACGTAAAAAATCAAATGTAAGAATGACCCTACACATGCCTAAAAATTATTTTATGGAAATATTTTGACCATTACACCTATAAGGATCTATAATTGGGTATTTTTGTCTCTTTTTAGGAAATTTAAAATGTGAGGTGAAATTAAATATTTTAATGAATACCTAATGCATCATTTTCCCCACTTATAAAAGATATCATATCCTTATCACTACTTCACTCATATAAAGACCCTTAGGATCATAACAAACAACCCCAAATATGTTCAAATAGTACCTACCCTAACTCTAGAGTCTTAAATTTGGTATAAATCTAACCGAGGAAGACCTTTGGTGCAAACAAAAACGTGTTACCCGAAAAAGAGGTAGCATTCTTCCACATTAATTTTTGTTTTATTTATATATCCACATATTAAATTTTTATTACTAAAATTTTATATAAAAACATAAATATCATAAATATATTGATATTTTTTATGTTAGTATATTGACTTACCCCAATAAAAACTTACATAAAATGGGTAATGATATCACTGTTTGTGTACAGAGAACTACCACCTCACGAAACGATGTCATTCATTTTTCCTTCACCACCTTTCATGGTGGGGCATTATGATGAATACACTATTTTATTATTATATATATATATATATGATATTTATGATGTATTTATAGTTATTTAATTTTTATATAAACATACATTCATGATTTCTATTTTTGGGAATATTATAAAATCATTTGTGGACATGTGGACTACTGCCACGTCAATGAAATGGTATATATTCACACATTACAAGAATTGAATTAAGGATGAGTTTAATTAAATTTTTTTGAAAGAAATTAAATATAAATGTTTTTAATAAAATAATTATCTTTCTATAAATTTTATATATCAATTTATTTCTTACCCTTTCAAACACTAAAAAACTAACAACATCATTCATGGACGTGTGAACTACCACCTCCTCGATGTGATGGTATTAATTTAACATAAAAAGAACTAAATATATAATTATATATGAATAAATGATATGGTATATGTTATATTTTTATAATTATATAAATATAAATTTTACTTTACTTATTTTCATATTGATCATCAAAAAATGGGAATGTTACTCATGAGTACATACAACCTACCGCCTCCATGTTTGTAACGTTGGTTCATTTTTCATAACCATATTTCGTGACTAATTTTAAAATTGTAATTTATTTATAAATTTGGTAATTATTTCTCTATAATTATCCTTTATATGTTTATATAATGATTCATTTTACCACAGTTTACTGAACAAAGTCATTTTTGACACATAAACCGAATGTGGTCAAAACACCTAACAAAAATAAAATTATTGAAATATTTGGTTACTAAATTGTAGTAAGTGAAATAAAAGTAATGATAAACATGAAAAATATTTTGAATAAAGTAAATAATTTACATATGTTTATTATTTAAGAATATAAAGATACATGTGACAAGTTAGAATCAAGGTCATTTATTTGGTCTCAATATCCTTTCCTTGAAGAATTTCTTGATGATATGCACCTTTATTAATTTATAATTGTATTCTAAGACCCTTTGACATTAAATTTCCATGTTTTACCTATTATAATGTCATTTTTTTAAATGTTTTTATTTCATGGGGATTATCATTTAAATTTTTAAAGTGGTATGGGTCATTTTTATTGTTTAAAGATTTATTCCCTTCAAAAATTTCTATATTCTTTGTATTATTTTACATATTTAATTATCTGTACTAAAAAATTATAAAGGAAATTTTATATTTATTTTTTATTTTTAATCCTCTACAAAAGATAATTTTTTTAAATAAAAACAACTCATCTTTTCCTTTTTATGGGTATTTTGTTTTTGGAAATGGGTTTTGAAAATGGACTGATTATTTAAATATCATGATATTTTTTTGTTGTAATTGAAAATGATATTTTATGAGTGAAATGAATAATTTTTAAATCTTTTGTATGTAATGATTATATAAAATTACATAGACATTTTATGGGTTATTCCTTGATAAACCATGATAGGTTTCTCCATGATAATACAATGATGGGTGGGTACTTGATAGATCTCCAATGCATTGAGTATGGAAGTTGAATATATGGGTATTCCATTTTTAAGAGTAACATATATCAAAGTTAACCACATGATTATTCCATTTATATGAGTAAAAAGTATAAGGATTATCCAAGATACATTTATTTATTTTTTATGATTTCTAATATTTTTATGGTTATCATGTGACTAAAAAAATTAACAAATAAAATTATTTTCAGAGAAATTATTTTTTAAATATTGAGAGTGAAAATTATAATGTCATGATAATGTTTTCATAGTTTTTAATGTTTATCAATGTAATTATAGTTTGTTTATTTTAATATTCTAATCCTAGGCCTTTAATGTTTTTCATAGGCCTTAAGGATGAGTAAGGGATTGGAAGAATTTATATTGAATGTCTTGAAGTGTTTTATTAAAGAGATCACGATTTATTTTAAAAAAATCGACTATGGGAAAAATGTGTACTATTTGAAATGTTTCACTTTTTATTGTATGGTTTTGTTATGTTTGATTTACGGAATAATTATCTAAAATAATTAACCTAAAAATATCATCAATGTGAAAGAAATTATAATTCTAGACTTAACTCAAGATTACGTAATGATTTAGGGTTGGGGCCTTATAACTCTAGGAACATATCAGTTCCGTAGTTACTATAAAAACATTACGTAGATACTTATTCCTTAATGTCCAGGTTTATAATAATATAGGGATTACTAAATAGGAAATTTAGTAACAAATAAACACTAAAACAGTTGATTAAAAATATTTTAATATAATTGAGAATTAATTTTCCAAGTTAAACTCATTTATTCATAATTAACTTTCTATAAATTGCATTACCATCAATATTTTTAATTCAATTTCAACACTTGTTCATCCATCATAGAAAGACTTCTTAAGTTAATAATATAACTCCATATTTACATGCTAATTCCCTAAATCAATATTTCATATTTATTTCAGAAAAAATAAAAAAAAAATTATTTTTTTAATATATGAATTTAGAAATTATATTTAATGTGAAATTAAAGGGGTTAACAAACCAGATCACCATATAATTTCTAGATTCATAAATATTTATTTCTATATACACAATAGGTTTCAAATTAGTACATATAACATAGAAATAAAATATATATTGGGTAGAAATTAATAAATACAACAGGATATATCACAAATAATAGTATATAAAATAAGTAAGGAAATTATACAAGGACCCCCTTTCCTCTGAACAAGCGTCCATACACCTGTGTGAGAAAGGAGTTATTGAATAAATACATATGGTAAAATATGTGATCAATTCTGGACTATGTCTACAAAACAGAAAGCCCAAATATATATATATAATAAATATAATATATAATTTTGAGAGTCATAATCTATAATATCATGATATTTTAAAATAAATAAAATTTTTAATAGCCAATAATATACCAATAAAGCTCAGTTAGAGGAAAACCATTAACCATTTATTAAAATAAAAGTACATCAAGAAATTAAATCACACCAATGAAGACAACTACATATCATAAAAATCATCCACATCACCATATTCATGATCTAATGTTCTGTCCACAGTAGTCGATTCCCACTTTGAGCTTTCATAGTGCCTAAGGATCTTAGCATACTTCCTATTGAGATTCAACTTCTCCAATGAGAGAAAATCCTTAGAGGATTTCAATCCCATTTTCGAACAAATGACAGTCCCAGAAAAACTATCCCTCTTGAAGGATGATCTGGTAGTCACTGGGTTTTGTAGGAAAGAGTAACCTTTCCTCGTCATTCTTCTTGGAGGAGAAGTCAGGCCGCCTTCACTTGTCATGACCCGACCCTACCCGGGCTCGAGCCGCAACTACCACGGGCCTACCTCCATAGGCTAGGGGTGGGCGACCAGCGCCGAATCCATAATAACTCGGGGAATATTTTTCCTAAGTACCTGTACACACACACACAACACACTCAATGCAAAAGTGCAGAGTAAAAGAAAGAACAAGCAGAGTAAAAAAGAACAACTGCTATTTTTATAAACCACAGATGTGCATCGACCTCTAAACAGAACATAGTACAAGATGAACAGAAAAGGGGAAAAATATGCGCCCAACCAAAAAGTGCCACAACCCGAAAATAGGTAAACAAAAAGAAACAGCTGATGGGTCTCCCACCTGGAACCCGGCAACGACCACCCCATGCGGTCCAATCTCCCAAGATCCTATGCTCCACTGAAGTCACGCTCCACCTGTCCATCGTCTGCAAAGGCACACCATGCGCGGGCAAATCCCAAGAAGGGGTGAGTACAAAAATACTCAGTAGGATACCCCTAAGGCTCGAGGGAGCAACAAAGGAGGTACCGATGGGTGCGGAGAAGAGAGAACAGGGAATAGTAGAGGAGTACAACTGAAAGTGTAGTAGAGAGTATAGTCGAATACCAGTAGAGAGTCCAACTCAACCCAACAAAAGAAAGGAGGTAGACTCCTCTAGACACAAGGATCTGGAAACTGTGATAAGATGAACGTCTCATCAATTATTCGCTACCTATAGCAAGAGAGTAGACTCGTCCAACCACGAGAAGCCAGACACGAAAAGCATGCGGCATACCCCGCGCATCTTCACCTCTCCTGCAAGAAGAGTAGCCAAAACCCAAGGAGTGGGTACTGGAACAAGGTATATACATATACATATTCTCAACAAGAAGCAAAAAAAACTTGTAAGAGAATATCCATCCCATAGCTCAGCCCACGGAAGTGAGTCTCCAACAGTCCCAAAAGTAAACACCATTGATACCCAGCATCCTGCACGTCTTCCCCGAACTACAAGTCATGGAGCTCAAACCATCGCACCTCAACACTATCCGCTTTGGGAGGCACTGACTTGCCCAAATGGTTTTTGGATCGTGTCACAGGGACACGTCTCGGTGGGGGGAAGAACCCCTCGTACTTGAGAGTTTCGGGGAAAGTCAAACCACAGCTCGTCACTGCCCTGCAGTCGAGAGGTAAACTCAAAGACAAAGTTGTCACAACACTGACCCGTATAACCAAGGGTCCTGCTCTGGTGATCACGAAGGAAAGCCACAGACTAGCCTAGTAGAAGGGACTAAGTCTGGAATATCAACGGGTGTCCCACTGCGCAGCCCTGTTGGAGGTGAATTCATAATATGATATCGGGTGACCCACTGCCCAACCCTACTGGAGGGTAAACCATAATACATCATCCGGAGACCCACTTCCCAGCCCCGCTGGAGGGTAGACCTGGAATAAGTTGACAGGTGACCCACTGCCCAGCCGTGCTGGAGGGTACACCTGGAACTAGATGACGGGCGACCCAATGCCCAACCCTGCTAGAGGGTAGACCCTAAGAGGTAATCAGGTGACCCACTGCCTAGTCTATACTAGAGAGTAGACCCTAAGAGCGTCGAGTGACCCACTTCCCAGTCTCTGTAAGAGGGTAGACCCTAAGAGGTCGTCGGGTGACCAGCTGCCCAGTCTCTGCTGGAGGGTAGACCCTAAGAGCATCGGGTGACCCCTGCCCAGTCTCTGCTGGAGGGTAGACCCTAAGAGGTCGTCGGGTGACCCACTTCCCAGTCTCTACTAGAGGGTAGACCCTAAGAGTGTCGGGTGACCCACTGCCCAGTCTTTCCTGGAGGGTAGACCCTAAGAGTGTCGGGTGGCCCATTTCCCAGTCTCGGCTGGAGGGTAAACCCTAGAAGTCAGAGAGAAACCCACTGCCCAGCCCTGTTGGAGGGTAAACCCGAAGAAGTCGATGAGTAACCCACTACCCAGCCCCACTGGAGGGTAAAACTCAGAACTGCTCTGGCCATCTCTACTAGAGGGTACACCACTGGACATCTGAGCACGTAGTGGGTATCGTGCAACCACCCAACTCCAGCACAACTCACCCAAAGGGGTTCAGCACATGTTCCGTCACTAGGTGTCACTAGCACTGCTACCGGCTGATCTATCGAGAATGAAACCGGGGGGATCACTCAACCCCATTGGTCAAGCAAACGAGAATCGAGGGACCCTCTATGTCGCGAGAGGTCAAAGTACGCAAAGCAGAGCTCGGCACGCACCTGGGGGCCCACACGACGTGTGGCCCCAATGTAACCCCAACCAAGTGCACGAGCATATCATGTATAAACCACACATACCTGCAAGCGCTCCCGTATACTCCCAGAGTATACCTCACTTTCAGACCAAGGGCTATCGTGAACCCAGCACCCAACGTCAACGTGAAGGAGTGATGTAACATCTCCAACTTTCCGCCACAACGACTAGGTCATGACCAACCACATCTATTCAAGCATTAATTCACTCCCACGGGAGTGTACGCGATCACACGCTTTGGTTCAGCTACAAACACAGTAGAAGAACCGCCCCCAGGGCACCTTCACATTTCCACAATTAATAAGATCGTGTGTAAGGCTTCGCATAACCAAATAGATCACACCGTTGTAATCATCGCGAAAAAACACGCGAGATAGACTACTCACTCCCCTCAAACAGATGTCCGACGGAAAAATTCACCAACACCGCCTCATGCCCAAATGACGTCCCGTGATCCCGAGCCTCGGCCCCGAAAACAGTCGGTCGCATCACACCATTACGATCTTCTCAGGAAAACACGTCAAAAGAACTACCCAAATGAGTGTAACGGATATCCGGAGAAAAAGGTGCATTCCGGCGCACCACACATGAGCGGTGCTTCGTGGGACCCGAAACCCGGTCCCGAAACACAACGACCGGATCACACCGTTGCGATCCTCCCGAAAAAGCACACAAGATGGAATACTAACTTGTCCAAAATGGTCACCCAACCATAAAGATGGAAAATCACCGTCAACACCCAGACGGACCTCGTGGGCCCCACACCATCGTGCCGAAATAGAGCTGGCAGATTGCACCCTTGAAATCCCCTCGGAAAAACATATAAAAATGACTGCTCGCACGCCCCGAACGGACGTCCGATGAAAAAGTCATGAAACGCTGCACGCAGCTCAAAAGACTGGCCATGGGGTCTATGCCTCAACTTCGGCCTCAATGCCCAAAACCACCCTGGAAAGCTCCACCTCGGTCCTAGGGTTCGAACACCACTGACGGTACTTAAAACAGACAACAGACGCGTCTGCGCCGTCCAAAACAAGAATTCCCGGGAAGCCCGCTTAGTTTCTTTACGCACATGTCGCGCCCTCAAGTCCCTCATCTCGGAAGTTAAAACTCCCGGAACCACCTCAAAAGGTTTTCCTATGCATGAGGTCCCTGCCTCCATAGACGGCGCGCAAAACAGACGCCCGTAGCGAAAGCTACAGGCGTCGGAAATTTAAAGGGTGAAACCCCCTTGGGCCGGACCGGCCCTGCCACAGTTCCGGTTCAGTCCGCCCTGGCCAACTAGCCACGGCCCGCTACCACCTACCGGCCGTCAAGTCCTGTCTCTTTCTTTCCGTAGCGACCTGCGTTACACGGGTCGTGGTCGCGCTGCACAGGGCCGCGCGCCTCGCGGCCCCCCTCCCCCTTGCCCTACGCCGGCGCCGCCGCCGCCCGGGATCCCGCCTCGCCGCCATCCTCACCGGCTGCCTACCGGAGCCGCTCCACCTGGCCACCGCACCCCTGTGATGCCCCGCCTGAAGCCACCTCCTTCACAGAACGCCAAGCCACTGTCGCACCAGGGGTCGCTGGACGGCCGAAAAACCACCAAAAACCTCCCGAAACATCACCGGATCCCTACGATCACCTCCGGACTTGGAATTTTGATCCAAAAAGTGCGATAGAAACCCCAGATCAAATACTTCACAACTGCAAGCTTTGCTCGATAGAAAAAACAATGATTATATGCAAATAAAACAATCCAAGGGAGTGGAGTATATGAAAACAAAGAAGAACACAAACACCTACCTCTTGGGCGATACCTGGAGCTTCACGGGGAGTCCGACCTCGCGCCGCGCCTCACCGGAGCTGCTTCTCCGGAGCTGGAGGAGGAGAGGGAGGAGTTCATCCGTGAGAGGGTTTTCACCAGGGAATTCCAAAGTGGGAGAGGGGAGAGTTAGGGGTTAAATAAATTAATTAACATTTTAATTAATTTTAAACCCCCAAAATAACCCGCACCCGCAACTCTCGATGGGGTCGAGTTTATGCCTCCCCTATGCCAAACACCACCTCTCGAGGACAACAGCAGTCTCATAATTTTAATCCGAGACTCCATTCAAGAGTTATAAAACTGAACGCCCAAGGCCACCAAATTACAAAAACGCCCCTAGGGCCATTTTCACATACGGCCCGTGCCCGCGAAACGTATACCCCTCCTAGGGTAAACGGTACGCTTTGAACTCAACGGTGCCCTCAGTTTTCCAATCCGAGGCATCTTTTAATAGATACGTGAGTTTCACCATTAAACAAATTAATTAATTAATTAATTAATCCATTTAACGTTCTGAAATCGGGCGAGGGGTCTAAACATCCAGCGCCGACATACTTTATGTCATTCCTAGGGTAAAAATCCCATTACGGACCAATCCGTACACTTGGATCTCTGATCCGGATCACTGTTTAGGATTTATCGCATTTATTTGTCATTTCCAGTGTGAACATAATGAAAATTTAATTCCGGCCACTTCGGGGCTCAGAATTGCACGCCGTTTGAAGGCGCTGCTCTGGAATAACATTAAGAATATTCCAAAGCCTTTCACAGCAATAATAGGGTTCTTACATCATTCCCTTATTCAAGCTTTTCATCCCCGAAATGAAAAACCAGTGATCAACACAGGGTACTAACCCCACACCTAGCTTTCCCATACCCAGAAGAACCCACACATAGCTCTGCGTCGCCGCACACAGACCAAAAGATTGATCCGTTCACGCTAGGTCGGCCCTTGCCGATGTCGTGCATTGGAGCACGCACACTTATTCTCGGGTGAGTCATGTGGGAGACATCATGCACCCACACAAGACTTTGGGGTTAGGGAAAGGGGTTAGACAACCTCTCCATCCCTTTGAAAGGTCTCAAACGACCTGAAGGCTCTCATGGGTAACTCACCTCCCTGACCGAAACTCCATGTCGCACGCCGTGACTGGAATCACTGCCCACACCTGGAACAAGGCCTAGTGATTCCCTCCTTCAGAATATCCATATAGTGAAACACCCAAGGATATCTGGTCACGCTAGACTTCACAGTCGATGTCCCACAACCAAGACCATATTACACGCTCAAAAGGCGAAGGAGTCTCTACCATCGACGAAAGAGAAAGGTTCCATGCCTTCTAACTTTCTGAAAAAGGGCCACACTGATGCCCCGTGTCACCCTGGTAACAGCTCAAACAAGGAGAAGGGAGGAAAGAATTTCACCCACAAAATAAAACAATTATACTGAAAAAATTAGAAGAGTCACAAGGGGTACCTCTCATCATACCATGCTCTGCATGATCGTAGACATCCAAGGCTCACAGCTGTCTGCGGTCCCAACTGTCAGCTCCCAGAGCCTGTCGTGGACCACCTGATGGTGATGGGAAGACCCCATAAGGTCTTCCTCCACTTCCAGATACTCTCGCTCCTCTGCTAGCACCACCATTCTGGGTACTACTCCGATCACGGCGCTTCCTCTATCGTGGTGGTTCACCTGCTGCCTGCCCGAAGCTCTCCGCAACTCGGGTCGGGTAGTCTCGTTCCAAGTGACCACGCCCGTCACAAGCATATCACTGACTCTCTCTGGGCTGCACTGGTGCCCTCCGGCGCCACTGTGGTGTACAACCATGCCCCTGAGTCCGGTTGTCAAGAATCCACCTGCATCGAGGTCCTGCTTGCTGACGCCCGCTAGCTACGATAGACATCCCGGCTCCAACGTTCCTGCTGCCACCACCAACTCCAGAACGTGACAAGAAGCTCTCTATCACCAGCACCTACTCTAGCACCCTGGAATATGTCGAAATTCCAAAAGGTACTATGAAAGTACGTATCTCTTCGTGGAGACCCTGCTCAAACTTCCGCTCTCGGATGTTGTCGCCACGGACCAAGTCTTGGTAAAGGCGTGCACGGTCTGCAAAACTAGCTGCGTACTCGACCACCGTCATCCCTCCCTGCTGAAACTTCATGATCTCCTGAATCCGAATGGATCACATGCAGGAGGGGAAAAACTCCTCACGAAACAACAACTGTAAGTCGTCCCATGAAAGCGAAGACTCGTCAAGAAAATGAGTCACCGGACTCCACCAACGCCAAGATGCTCCACGAAAAAGGTTGGCTGCCAAAGCCACTCTCTGATCTGCCGGCATCTGCATAAGCCTAAAAAGGCGAACCACTGACTGAGGCCAGACCTCTGCTGCCTGAGGGTCTGGCTCACCACTGAACCTCAGCTGTCTCTACCACTGGAACTCACGGAGTGCACTGAACCTGCACTCAAACTCAGCCCGCTCTGCTGAAACTGTCTGCTGCTCAACAGGTGGGGGTGCTGCTACCGGCCCACCCAGAGAAAGGGGCTCTCATGATGGGTCCTGGACTATGGCCTCATAGCTCACAGGGTCATCATCACAAACCAAAGCTGGTATCCTGGCTAGCTGTCTTCGTGGAGACATCCTGAAAATTATCAAGGAGTGCCACGATCAGATGAGCATATATGTATATACCAACAACAACGACAATGGGGTTCTGACTCAAGAAGGATAATCAAGGTCTCAATCCTATGTGGTGCATAAACCAAATTTTCCATGCAATAAGTGTCTCAGCATGCCGAGTCGACAAGCGGGTTATCAAGGTCCTGGTGAATGGATACGTCAGTCGCCGCACCATCACTGGACTCCCTGACCTGAGAGCTGCTCTCGAGACACATTAACACCATTGCCCTATATCCCAACCAATTCCTTTTATTTTAGGGTTGTCCGAACAGCGTCCCAAGGATCGAACCACCTCTGATACCACTTTGTCATGTCCTGACCCTACCTGGTCTCTAGCCGCAACTACCCCAGGCCCACCTCCATAGGCCAGGGGCTGGGGACCAGCGCCGAAGGCACAATAACTCGGGGAGGCCATTGCCTAAGTACCTGTACACACACACGTAGCACAATCAATGAAAAAGTGCAGAGTAAAAGAAAGAAGAAGAAGAGTAAAAAGAAAAATGCAATATGTATAAACCACAGATGTGCATCGACCTCTAAACAAAACAATGTACAAGTTAAACAGAAAAGGGGCAAAATATGCGCCCAACCAAAAAGTGCCACAACCCAGAAACATGTAAACATAAAGAAACAGCTAATGGGTCTCCCACATGGAACCCAGCCATGACCACCGCATGCGGTCCAAGCTCCCAAGCTCCTATGCTCCACTGAAGTCACGCTCCACCTGTCCGTCATCTGCAAGGGCATACCAAGCGCGGCCAAAGCCCAAGCAGGGGTGAGTACAAAAATACTCTGTAGGATACCCCGAAGCCTCAAGGGAGCATCAAAGGAGGTACCGATGTGTGAGAAGTAGAGCGAACATGGAATAGTAGAGGTGTACAACTAAAAGTGTAGTAGAGAGTACAATCGAATACAAGTAGAGAGTCCAGATCAACCCAACAAAAGAAAGGAGGTAGACTCGTCCAGACACAAGGAGCTGGAAATGGTGAGATTATAAACTTCTCGTTGAGTCTTCACTACCTATAGTAGGAGAGTAGACTCGTCCAACCACAAGAAGCTAGACACGGAAAGCACATTGCATACCCCACGTGTCTTCACCTCTCCTGGAAGGAGAGTAGCCAAAACCCAAGGAGTGGGTACTGGAACAAGGTATACACACACACACACACAGATATATATTTGCTCAACAAGAAGCCAGAACAATCTTGTAAGGGGATCTCCATCACGTAGCTCAGCCCAAGGAAGTGAGTCACCAGCAGTCCCAGAAGTAAACACCATCGATGCCCAGCATCCTGCACATCTACCCCGAACTATAAGTCAAGGGGATCAAACCACTGCACCTCGACACTATCCGCTTTGGGTGGAACTGATTCGCTAGTACAGTTTTTAGGTCACGTCACAAGGAAGCGTCTCGGTGGGGGGAAGCGCCTCTCGTACTTGAGAGTTACGGGGAATGTCAAACCACACCTCATCACTGCCCTGCAGTCAAGAGGTCTTCTCAAATACAAAGTCGTCACAACACTGACCCGTATAACCAAGGGTCCCACTCCGGTGATCATAGAGGAAAGCCACAGACTAACCTAGTAGAAAGGACTGAGTCTGGAATATCAACGGGTGTCCCACTACCCAGCCCCACTGGAGGTGAATTCATAATATGATATCAGGTGACCCACTTCCCATCCCTGCTGGAGGGTAAACCATAATACCTCATCCGGCGACCCACTGCACACCCCCGCTGGAGGGTAGACCTGGAATAAGTTGACAGGTGACCCACTGCCCATCCTTGCTAGAGGGTAGACCTAGAACTAGACGAAGAGCGACCCACTGCCTAGCCTAGCTGGAGGGTAGACCCTAAGAGGTCGTCGGGTGACCCACTGCCCAGTCTCTGCTAGAGGGTAGACCCTAAGAGCATCGGGTGACCCACTACCTAGTCTCTGCTAGAGGGTAGACCCTAAGAGGTCGTCGGGTGACCCACTTCCCAATCTCTGTTGGAGGGTAGACCCTAAGAGCGTCGGGTGACCCATTGCCCAGTATCTGCTAGAGGGTAGATACTAAGAGGTCGTCGGGTGACCCACTTCCCAGTCTCTACTGGAGGGTAGACCCTAAGAGTGTCAGGTGACCCACTACCCAGTCTCTGCTGAAGGGTAGACCCTAAGAGCGTCGGGTGACCCACTGCCCAGTCTCTGGTGGAGGGTAAACACTAGAAGTCAGTGAGAAACCCACTTCCCAGCCCTGCTAGAGGGTAAACCCGAAGAAGTTGGTGAGTAACCCACTGCCGAACCCCACTAGAGGGTAAAAATCAGAACTTCTTAGGCCATCTCTACTGGAGGGTACACCACTGGCCATCCGAGCACATAGTGGGTATCGCGCAACCACCCAACTCCAGCTCAACTCACCCAAAGGTGTTCAGTGCTTGTTCCTTCACTAGGTGTCACTAGAACCACTACCGTCCGATCCAATGAGAATGAAACCAGGGGGACCACTCAACCCCGCTGGTCAAGAAAACGAGCACAGTGAGACCCTCTACGTCACGAGAGGTCAAAGTAAGAAAAGCAGATCTCGGCACGCATCTGGGGGCCCACACGAAGTGTGGCCCCATCTTAACCCCAACATAGCGCACAAACATCTCAGGTAAAAACCAAACATACCTGCAAGCGCTCCCATATGCTCCCAGGGTATACCTCACTTTCAACCCAAGGGCTATCGTGCACCCGGCACCAAACGTCAATGTGAAGGGGTGACGTAACATCTCCAACTTGCCTCCACTACGACTAGGGAACGACCAACCACATCTATTCAAGCATTACTTCACTCACACGGAAGTGTACGTGATCACACGCCAAGGGTCCACTACAAACACAGTAGAAGAACCGCCCTCGGGGTACCTTCACATTTCCACATTTAATAAGACCACGTGTAAGGCTCCGCACAACCAAACGGATCGCACCGTTGTAATCCTCGTGGAAAAACACGCGAGATAGACTAATCAATCGCCTCAAACAAATTTCCAACGAAAAAAGTCACCAACACCGCCTCACGCCCAAACGGAATCCTATGATCCCAAGCATCGGCCCCGAAAACAGTCAGGCGCATCGCACCATTGCGATCTTCTCAGGAAAACACATCAAAAGCACTACCCACATGAGTGCAACAGATATACGGAGAAAAAGGGGCATTCTGGTGCACCGAACATGAGCGGTTCTTCATGGGACCCACAACCCAGTCCCGAAACAAAACGAACCGATCGCACCATTGTGATCCTCTCAAAAAAGCACACAAGATGGACTACTCACTTGTCAAAAAATGGTCGCCCGACGATAAAGATGGAAAATCACCGTCGACGCCCACACGACCCTCATGGGCCCCGCACCATCGTGCCGAACTAGAGAGGGTGGATTTCACCATTGAAATCCCCTTAGAAAAACATCTAAAAATTACTGCTCGTACGCCCCGAACGGACATCCGATGAAAAAGTCGTGAAATGCTGCACGCAGATCAAAAGACGGGCCGTGGCGTCCGCACCTCAACTTCGGCCTCAAGGCCCGAAAAAAACCCTGGAATGATCCGCCTCGGTTCAAGGGTTCCAACGCCACTGACGGCGCTTAAAACGGACATCGGACGCATCCACGCAGTCGAAAACAAGAATTCCCGGGAAGCCCATTCAGTTTCTTTACGCACGTGCCGTGCCCCCGAGCCCCTCGTCTCAGAAGTTAAAACTCCCAGAACCATCTAAAAAGGTCCGCCTCTATGTCAGGTCCCCGCCTCCACAAATGGTGTGCAAAACGGACGTCCGTAGCATAATCTATGGGCGTCGGAAATTTTATGGGGGAAACCCCCTTGGGTGGGACCGGCCTGGTCCAACCGGTCCGCCCACCGCCGGCCCGCGGCCCGACCGCGGGTCCGGTTCAGTCCGCCGCAGCCAGCTGGCCGCGGTCCGCCACCACCGACCAGCCATCAAGGCCGGTCTCTTTCTTTCCGCAGCGACCCGCGTTACGTAGGTCGCGGCCGTGCCGCACGGGGCCGCACGTCTCCCGGCCCCCCTCCCCGTTGCCCTTCGCCGGCGCCGTCGCCCAGGATCCCGCCTCACCGCCATCCTCGCCGGCTGCCTACCGGAGCCACTCCGCCCAACCACCGCACCCCCGTGATTCCCCTCCTGAAGCCACCTCCTCTGCTGAACGCCGAGCCGCTGCCGCACCAGGGGTCGCTAGACGGCCGGAAAACCCCCAGAAACCTCCCGGAACATCGTCGGATCCCTACGATCACCTCCAGTCTCAGAATTTTGATCCGAAAAGTGCGACAGAAACCCCAGATCGAATCATACGCAACTAAAAGATTCACTCAATAGTAAAAACAGCGATTTGATGCAAATAAAACAATCCAAGGGAGTTCCTGATATGAAAACGAAGAAGAACACGAACACCTACCTCTTGGGTGATGCCCGGAGCTTCACGAGGAGTCCGCCGTCGCGCCGCGCCTCACCGGAGCTGCTTAGCCGGAGCTGGAGGAGGAGAGGGAGGAGTTACCCCTGAGGAGGGTTTGCCCCAGGGAATTCCAAAGGGGGAGAGGGGAGAGTTAGGGGTTAAATAAATTAATTAACATTATAATTAATTTTAAACCCCCAAAATAACCCGCAACTGCAACTCTCGACGGGGTCAAGGTTATGCCTCCCCTAGGCCAAACACCACCTCCTGAGCACAACGGTGGTCTCAGAATTTTCATCTGAGAATCCGTTCAAGAGTTATAAAACTGAACGCCCGAGGCTGCCAAATTACGAAAACGCCCCTGGGGCCGTTTTTCACAAACGGCCCGTCCCGCAAAACTTATACCCCTCCTAGGGTAAACGACAAGCTCTGAACTCAACGGTGCCCTCGGTTTTCTAATCCGAGCCACCATTTAAGAGATACTCGAGTTTCACCATTAAACGGATTAATTAATTAATTAATTAATCCGTTTAACGTTCCGAAAGTGGGTGAGGGGTCCAAACATCCCGCACCGACATACTTTATGTCGTTACTAGGGTAAACACCTCATTCCGGACCCATCCATACACTCAGATCCTTGATCTGGACCACTGTTTAGCATTTATTGCATTTATTTGGTGTTTCCAGTGTGAATGCACTGAAAATTTAATTCCGGCCACTCCGGGGCACGGAATTGCACGCCGTCTGAAGGTGCTGCTCTGGAATAACATAAAGAATATTCCAAAGTCTTTCACAGAAAAAACCGGGTTCTTTCATCACTTGTGGACAATTTACTTTTTCCACCTTGAACAACATCACTATATGATAGTCTGGAAACCTCACTAGCATTTTCTTTTTCACTATCTGAGAAATTTACCCATTTTCAATTGATGTGCATAGATCCAAATGTTTTTCATCCATCAATCCATCCAAAAAACATGGCCAACAAGATATAGAACACTGAGATTAAATAAACCACAAAATATTATTATCCAAATATGACCATTATAATATAGTTATTTTATTGGTGGGTGTGAATTAGTTTAATGAAATTATGATATATATAAATACTAATAAATATAAATGTATTTATAAATGATTATAACATAAATACATAGTTTTTATTAAAGTTATTTTATTCATCAATAACACGTTTTCTTTAAAGGCGAGTTTTTTTCTTCTTATGAGTGAATATTATAATTGAATCATGGTAGTTTCAGTGTTTTAATTTTATAAAAGGGATATAATTATTGAAATTATCATGTAAAAAATAAATTAGTGTAATATTTTTTGTATTTTTTAAAAATAATAATTTTCCATTTAATAATAAAAATACACATTTTTATAGAAAATTATATTTTTGTTTCAAGGATTTTCAACGTACAATTTTTTTAGATATAATTTAAAAATAAAATTATTTATATTATATTATAATAATACAATTTAGTTCATTGAAATAAATTTAATGGTTGAATTTGTTATAAGAATATTTTTATACAAAAAATACATCTGGCTGAATAATTGTTTTTCATTTCGTTTTGTGTATTAATCTTAAATTAATTTTTCCACTTCTGGAAATTGAATTTTAAATATTTATTCCATATTTGGAATTATGAGATAATTGTTTTTAAAATATTTCCCTTTTATTATAATTCATTATGATAATTATTCATAGTAAATAATTATCACCACAATAAGGGTAAATTTAGTAATTAAGGTAAACAATAATATGATAAGGACTAGAAAATGAAACCAACAGTTGAATTTTTCCAATTGGATGAGTATAAATTAGATATTTGCATCCAATTTTTGAAAATATGGAAACTTTGTGCCATATTTGTTTTGATTTTTACCTTTATAATATTTAAGTAAAAGATAAAGTCAAAAATGCCACTTTTTCACTTTTAATGTCTATAATATTTCATGATAGGGATGAAAAAAACTATTGTTGGTTATAAAATGTTTATTCTAAATATAAATAATTTTTATATATAATTATAATTTATTATGAATTTTTAGTGATGAAATAATTACCTTAAATACTTATACAACACTGACACAATATTTATTCAATTAATAGAAAAAATAAATGATTATAAAAATATTAAAAATAAAATAATTTGAATGAATTATTATTATAAATAAATATTTGTGATAAATATTAATTTTTATGGATATTTTAATGGACTTTAACAGAATTAATTTTCTTTTACCTTAGTTTCAAATTAAAATTAAAATAATAGTACAAAAAATATAATTAAGGATATTTTGTATTAAGTAATATTTTATTAAATTATTTAAAATTCATAAAAATGTTATAAAAAATTATAATGTTAAATAGTCAAAAATTTAATCCCATTTCTATTTATAATCCAATTTTAATATAATAAGTACAATTATAAACCTTTACTATTGAAAGATTTATTACTATGGTTAAGGTTAAAATTGGTTAACCAAAGGGTTAATTCAAAAGATTAGGTCTAAAATGATATCAAAACCATTAAAAATTTATTTAAAATATTATATTGATATAACATATTCCTTATATTGAAATAAATGTAAATTTTTAACCATTTTACATGAGTTATACCCATATAATTTTAAAATAATTCATGTATTCCGAAAAATGACATAAATAATATTTTCTAATAAACAATATTTTATTAAATGAATTAAAATTCCTAAAAATCCAATATTTGGCCAAGTATTTGGGATATTGTTGAAAATATCATCCATGTTCCATTTAAATCCAATTTTTTATTTTACATAAACTACCTTTTCCACTAAATAATGAGAAACATTCTTATCTTGAAAATCATCAAGAGGGTTAACTAAAGATTAAAAAAAAATTATGGTTGTAAAAATAATCGAAACATGTCAAATTTATATTTTATGTGAGTATTTATACTCATAGTAATATTATATTATAATTATATAAATTTGAATCAATTTAACAAGGAAATTAATTTATTTTAATTAAATTCTTTATCAAATTCTATAAATTCCCCTCCATTCATTATAAAATTACACCCCAATCCTCTTCCTTGAAGACTTCAAGAGCCATTTGGATCAGAAACTACAAACACATGTCCATTTATTTAATCCATAAAAATGTTTTATAGGTATTATTTTTGCCATAATTCTATTCTTAAAGTTTATACATTGCCAAGAAAAAAAGGTTCCCAAATAAGACGTATAACTTATCACCAAATGTTTTAGTTTTTCTTCTTCATCTAACATCATAAAATATTATTAAAACATGAATAAATTTAAAAAATATCTTATATGTAATGATATTTTATTATATTAATTTGATTAATTATATCAATCTCTAACTCTATCAATGAAACCATTGTTCGTGTGTGTAGTGGACTACCTCCACATGAGTAGATGTAATTCATTTTCCTTCACCGCCTTTGTTGGATAGTTATAATGATGGATTCAATATATATATATATATATATATATATATATATATGAAATTGATGAAATATTCATCATTTTTAATGATAATTTATCATATAATTTCTTACAATTTCATAAATTTAAAAATGATAACTTTATTTGTGTGTATGTGTGGACTACCACATCCACAAAGTGATGTGATTCATTTTTTATCACTTTATCACACATATGAAATATATAAGTGTATTAAAATGGTTAATATGATATTATTTATATAATAATAATTATATAAATATAAAATAACACTTTCTATCTTTCCAAGATGATCGTTGATAAATGAAAAAAATACGCATGCGTTTGTGCGACCAACCATCTTTATGATTTTAACGTCGTTAATTTTTAATAACCGATAAGCTGGATTATTTTCAAAAGTAAACTTTATGTGTAAAAATTATAATTATTTAATTATTATTATTCTATAGGTAATATAATAATGACCACTTTGACCCTAGTCTATCTATTGAAGTTGTTTTGGAATATGAGGTAATTTTCAACAAAACATTCGACGTAAAGTTAGTTGATTAAAAAATGTTAAAAGTAATAATAAAATAGAAAATATTTCTTTAGAAATTAAAAAAATAATATAATTTTTTTTATGATGATAATTAATGAATATTTGGAGTTTGACTGAAGGTAAGGGACAATTTACATTAAAAAACCCTTTTTAAATGTTTTAGTGATTTATTTTATAAATATTTTTCTTCTATGTAAATAATCTAATTTTTTTTTATTTATTTGTATGGAAATTAAATTATTTTAAAATTAATTTTATATCTCTTAGTAATTTACATCAATGGGTTTCAAAATTAATATTTTTATATATTTTATACGGAAGTATTTTAATAAAAAAATAAAACGAATGTTCTATTTTAATGAAAACAACACCAATGGTTTTCCCCACATCTATTAATGTTATATTATATTTTTCCTTCTTTAAAAACATTTCATATTTTCTTTAAAAAACATTATATTTTACTTTATAATACGTATTTTAGAAAATTATTTTAAATTGAGTAGATGTTTCAATATCCAAAAATGATTTGTTAGGGATGAAAATTATATTTTTTTATATGTAATATTGAAAACTAAAATCTTTTAAATGTTATAATTGTGTTATTATTATTAGTAAATATTTATGATGATGGTTTGTTACATTATAAACCATGAATTGTGGGTCCATGATATACCACTAATAAATTGGGTAGAATTTATGTCATAAGTTGGATGTAATGGTTATTCTATTTGTCACTATGATGGTTATTACATTTCTAAACCTGAAGGTAAGTCCATTTTTGAAAATGATATTTATTCTATATATAATAATGAAACTTTTTCTATTAGTGACTCTGAATTTTATTCCATTTGTGATCGTGAAGATTATTCCATTGGTAACCATGAAGGTTATTCCATTTGTGACCTTGAAGGTTATTCCATTTTTGTCCTTGAAGGTTATGCCATTTTAATCGTGAAGGTTATTCCATTCATAATATTGATGTGAAAATTATGTCTCAAGTTAAATATATTATTTATCTATTCATTATATGGGAGTTTATAGAAATATAATGATTTTAAAAAGTTAATAAAAAATATAATTTTTTTAAAAGGAAATTATATAATACTTATTAATGTGGAAATATATAACCATTTTGATAAAGTTTTCATGATATTTTCATGACTTAAAAGAATCTTTATTGTTTTATATTTTTTCTTTTAATATTTCAAATAATGTTTTTCTGAAAATATTTGTGTAAATAAGATGATTTCGTGGGTAAGAAATTTTTTATCTTAAGCCAAAACTTTTTATTGAAAAGTGAAACTTTTTTTGTTTTAATGGACAAAAAAGTTTATTTTTTTTGTCCCTTGTTGATATTTTTGTGATCATACCATGTTTTAAAATTGTTCTCGTAGGATTTTAAAGACAATTAGGGGAAATTATTAGTTCAAGATAAAATTTTTTAGGATGTTTCATGAAAATAAAACTTTTTATATCTTAAATGTTTTATTTTTTTGGGAAAAGGGATAATGATTGGAAGTTTCAACTTTTAAATATTTTTATTTTGTAATGTAATATTTATGACCTAATTTTTAATGTTATAATCATAAAAAGATCCTCAGAAACGAAATAAGATGAATTTTTTTATAAATATTCAATTTTTTAATTATTTGAGGTTGTTTCCTAAATGTTTTCATCAGAATAAGGTTTAAATAAATGTAGATATGAGTATGTTTTCATGAGAGGTTAACTTAAGAGTAATAGATACCATCATTGGTTTATAAGTTTAAGGTTTATTATACGTTCAAAGGAATAACACCCCCTTTTGATGTTTTACGTGATATATTAATAAGATGATTAAGTCTATTTTGGTAGAAACTTATAGAAATATAAATTTTATTCATATTGATTTTAGTGAAAAATTTATCTGAGTAATAATGACTTTACATTTTGTGGACATAACATTAAAGGTATTAATATCTTTGGTTTTTTATTATATTTTTTGTCGATATAATTATATGTTATTAAAATTTTTTAACATATCTTTTATCATATAGATAACAATGAGATTGAAAAGTTATTTTTGTGATAAAGTGATTAGTGTTAATTCAAAAGAATATTACACTATTTTTCAGAACATAATATGATTAATTTAAAAAAAATATAATTAGGTTATATTAGAATTAATTTTATAAATAAATGTAGAATAATATTTTGAAGAATATATTGTTTTAACATGGATTTATGGGGATTTAGGTAATTCATGGAAATTGTTAATATATTTTGGAGATTATATGTTGAGGGTATGTACATTTTAGGGTATAGAAATTTATGAGTGAAAAATTTTTATTGGGGATAAATGTATAATTAATATCAATATAATATGAATTCATATAATTATTATTATTATGTTTTGAAATTTATAGGGAATATTTTGAAGAATTTTTTAGTTAGATATTTATCAAAGAACACAATTTATCTTTTGGTGTTATTATTGGGGTTTTAGATATTAATGTTGTATTTCTATGAAGTTTTATTTATTTGGGGAATTATATTTCCTTGTGAAAAACATTCTGGTTTTCGTAAATTTCTAAAGATAGGTTGAATATCTTGTTATCATTTTGCATTTTATATGATTTTTTATAAGTTTATTTCTGTTATTTAGGCATGAAAATTTCATCTTTAATAGTCATTATTTTATGAAAAAGATAAGGTTATGGTGGAAATTAATCAAACGATGAAATTATACTACTCATGTAACTATATTTCATTATTTTTCAATTATATATATTAATTTAATTTCATAACTCAAGGAAAAATATCTTGAAACAAAAACTATTTCCTATTACCATCATTTATGATGAATCTATATAAATTTTCATTTCTCTTTGGTTTACAATTTTTTTGGTCAATAAATTTCTGAAGATCATTTAATTTCTAATGATCAACTGTGTTGATCACTCTTCACCATTGTTTCGAAACTAACATTTTCTTCCATGTATATATTTTAAATTTACACTAAATGTATCCTATTTTGAAACCTAGTTATGTATTATTCCATATAACCTTTATATATCCTTTTTCCCCTTTTCAATAAGAAGTTTTATTGACCATTTTACAAATTGAGATTTCATAAAGATATTTTAAAAATTAAAACCATAAGTAACTAATTTAAAGTTAAAATTTTGAGGATATAATTTATTAAATGGGGGTATAATTTAATATCATGATATTTTAAAATAAATAAAATGTTCAGTAGAATACCTGATACAAATCATCAATCTTAAATAAACCATGAAAAATTATTATTTAAATACGGTCATTATAACTTAACTAGTGAACTAATGGGTACAAATATGATTCCAAAAATCATAAAATACATATAAAGTTCTAAATAAATATATATTTCTTGATTAATTATCTTTACCTAAGTACTCAATTTTAAGTAAAGACATTTTATTCTTCAAAAATAAGTTTTCTTCAAAAATAGTTTCTATTGTTTTCTGTGAGAGGATATCGTAATTAATTACTAGAAATTTTTAATGTTGTATTTGTTAAAAGGGATATTATTTTTGAAATAATATTTTTAAAATCAACATATATGATTTTTATGAGATTTTTATGAAAAATATTTATTTTTTGATAAATAGTGAAAAAAAAATTTGTTGGTTGAAAATTGTATTTTTGTATGATATTATAGAGTTAAATTTTATTCTAAAATGGTTTAAAAGATTTTTTATTTTATATTATTAATAATATGATTATGTTGATTGGAAAAAATTTAATTCATGAATTTGGTACAAAAACATCTTTATACATAAAAAGGATCTTTTCAGAAAAATAATTTTCATCGAATTTTACGTTTGGACCATAAATTAATTTGTGCCAATTATAGATATTAAATCTAAAGAAATTTACTCTATATTTTGAATTAGGATATCCAAATTTTGAAAATATTTACCGCTTAATTTTTATCCTTATGAATAGTAACTGTGGAATGAAATTATCACTATAGTAAGGGTAAATCATGTAATTAATGTTTAAAATAATATGTGAGGGACTAAAAAATGACCCTAAAACTTGTGTTTTTCATATTTTAGGAGTTTATTTCAGTATTGTTCAAATGTATGTGTAAAATATAGAAATATGGTTTTATATGTATTTAATTTATGCCTATGTATTATTTATGTAAAAGATAATGTAAAAAATTTATTTTTTTTAACTTTTAATATCAATTATATTTTGGGATAAGGATAAAAATATATATATCTAGTTATAAATATTTATTATAAATATTTATTTTATCATGGTAATTTATTTCTATTTTTACTGATGAAATAATTACCTTAAATACATACCAAATAATGACACAATATTTATTCAATTTATTGAAAAACAAAATAAATAGATTTAAAAAATATTTAATTTAATATAATTTGGAATAATTATTGAGTTCAATTAATTTTTCAAAGAAATATAACAAGTTATGTATATGGGGAAATATTATATTCTAATTCTTTTGATTTCACATTATTTTGGAGGTTAAATTAAATAAATAGTGTCGAAAAAGACATTAATGAAATATTATGTTAAATATCTAATAATAAAAAATATATAAAAAAATTTTATGAGTAAAATTTGGTTGGTAAATGGTCTATAATGAAATAACTTTTACATTTATGAGACAATTATAAACTTATATGAATAATTATTACCTTTTAATATTGAAAAATCTATTACCATGTCTAAGGTTAAATTTGCTGAACCAAGGGTCCAATCCAAATATTAGGTCAATTATGAAATAAACCATTTAAAATTTTCATTACATAATTATATAAATACTAAATATTTATTTTATTTAAATACATTTCATTTTGGAAAAATTTGAAATGATTAGGATGCATATTATATTATAATATTTCATGTATTTCAAAAAATGAAATAAATGATATTTCATAATAAATAATATTTTATTAAATGATTTAAAATATCTAAAAATACTACATTCTTACATGAGTTTTCTATATGGTTTGAAATTTTAACCAAGTTCCATTAACGAGACAATTTTTCTTTTATAGTGACTATATTGACCCCTAAAGAGTGAAAAACATTGTTATCGTGGTAAACATCCAAAGGGTTAACTAAAGGTTAAAACAAAAATATAAGGGTGAAAAAATATCCTAATCATGTATAATATTTATTTGATGAGATAAATTAGACTCATAATCATATTATATTTTGATTATATCATTTTATAGGAACTTCAACATGAAAACTAATTTATATTAATTTAGTAATTTAAAATATTCCAAGAGTTACCCACCCTTCATTATAAAAGGGATCCCCCTATCCTCTTCTATTCAAACTTCAATATCAAATTGGCTCCACTAATACCTACCCAAATACCTTACTAATATAACTCCCTATGTTCTATAGATCTTATTTTGGGTGTAATTCCATCTTTATAGGGTATAAGGTGTTAAGAAAATGATTTTGTCTGAAGAAAATGTTTAAATTATTATAGAATGTCTTAGTTTTATTTTTTATTATAACTCTTCTAAATCTGATTCAAACATTTTTAAATAATAAAAATTTTGTCTTAAACATAATGATATTTTATTATGTTAATGTAATAACCTATATAAATCTTCTCTTCTATTAAATGGGAAAAAAATTTCATTCATGTGTACGGAAGACTATCGCCTCACGAATCGATGTAATTTTTTTCCATCACCACCTATCATGTTTGATTATATATATATATATATATATATATAATTAAATATTTAAAATTATAGATTTATAATATATCGTATACTTTCTTACCATTTTATTCGTTGAAAAAGGATAATGTCATTCATGTATACATGTGGACTACCATCTCCAAGAAGTGATGTGATTTTTTTCATCACAACATCTCATGGAATATATATATATATAAGTTTATTAAAATAATAAATATGATATTAATTATGTAATAATCATTATTTAAAGATAAAATACCACATACCTTATTTTCATAAAGATATTTGCAAAATGGAAATGTTACTTATGTGTATGTATGATATACCATCTCCATGATTATAACATTGTCAATTTTTCAAAATGATATTTCATGATTGATTTTAAAAGATTAATTTATATAAAAATTGATAATTATTTCATTATTATTATTCTATATATGATTTAATAATGACCACTTTATCCATAGAAAACCCACCTCAATCATTATAGAAATATGATCTGATTATCACCAAAATGTTCGATGTTAATTAAATTGATTAATTAATTGATTATAACATGGTAAGAGGAATAATAAAATTGAAAAAGGTCCTAAATAATGTAAATAACTAACATAATTTTATTATTCAGTATGATAAGGAATGAACGTGATGCGTTGGACTCAATATATGGGACACTTTACTTTAAAAATGTTGTTTTAAATGTTTCAAATATTTATATTACAAATATTATTCTTCCATTTACATGTTATTTGAATTATTATGAATGTATTTATATGAAAATAAAATATTTATAATTTTTTGTGTGTATCTTTTTACTTTTCTTTAAAAAAATTAAAAATATTTATTTTGATTACTTTCTACATAATATTTTAGTAAAAAATAAAAAGGAATTTTTTATTCTAAAATACACAAAATAAATGAGTTTTCTGTCTCCATAACCATTATTTGATGTTTTGATTCCTTTATAAGATTTCATTATATCTTTAAATAAAATAGTTTCTTCATTTTTTATGATTATTTCTAATAGTGTATTAAATGGAATGGATATTTAATTATCCAGAAATTTTTTCTAATGGGTAAAAGAATATTTTTATGAGTGTGATAGTGACAACTATAATATTTTATGTGTTATGATTATGTTATGGTACTTTTTAATTGTTTATGATGATGTATGGTTTTTCTATAAACAAATTATTGGTGGTTCCATGATGTCCCTCTAATGAATTGGGTAATATTTATGGAGTAATATTACTGTAGAGGTTATTCTATTTGTTACCATGATGGTTAATCCATTTGTAGCAGTGTAGGTTATTAAATTTGTGATTTGGAAGGTATTCCATTTTAACCATGAAGGTTATTCAATTTGTGACTATGAATTTTGTTAAATTTTTAATTTTTAATATTATTATATTTTTAAATGTAGTGGTTATTATATTTATGTACGTAAAGGTTATTCCATTTGCAACGGTGATGGTTATTTTATTTTTGACCTTGATGGTTATTCAATTTTTCACCGTTAAGGTTATTCCATTTTTAGCAGTTATGTGAAATTTATTCCTAAAGTTACATATATTATTTATCTATTCTTTTTTATGGGTCTTAATTTGAATATTATGTCTTAAAAAACGTTTGAAATGTTCTTATTTTTTAAAAGGGACATTTATTATACTTATTTAGGGTGAAATGTATAACCATTTTAAAAATGTATTCATGATTTTTTAATGTACTCGAAGATACCTTTATGAGTTTTATTTTGTATTTAAGATCTATAATTAAATGTTTTATAAAAATACTGGGGTAGAGATTTTTATTTCTTGGGTAAGAAAACATTTATTTTGAGCCCAAAATTTATTATGAAAAAGGAAAATTTTTATAGGTGTTCATGGATTACTGTGTTTTTTCTATCATTGTGTGTTACTTACTGAGATTTTTGTGCTCATACCACGTTTTAAAATGTTTTTTATAGGATTATAAGGATGATTAGAGACAAGGATTAGGTCAATATGAAAATTTTGAATATATTTCATGAAATGAAAACTTATTATATGATAAAATTTTGATTTTATGAGAAAATGGTAACTTAGTAAAAGAATCCAATTTTAATATTTCAGTTTGTTATCTAAGATTTATAACATTATTATTTAAAACTATAACCATAAAAATATCCTAAAATATTAATGTAGATTATTTTTTTCTAAAGATTATATTTTTTTCTTTTTTGAGGCCATATCCTGACACTCTCCCCTAGACCATATGTTTTCAACACTAATACCGAGGGAGTGAGTCATACTTAGCATCAATGAAAGAGATTTTTATATGTGTATTAATAAAGGGTTCATGAATTTTAAGAAATAATTTCATGGTATTTAATGGGTGTGTTTTAAGGGATGTATAGTTTGGAACATTGATCTTTCAGGTGATGTGGTCAACAATTGAAAGGAATGATGATAATTAGAATCATTCTGTTCAATGGGATACCATTCAAAGGAACTTTGAATCAATTGGGTAACCTAGAACATCCAAAACATACAAACCATCATTATATTTTATAATATATATGTAATGCGTAGAAATTACCTACCTTGACAAGGTAAATTAATGGGAATCAGATTCCATTAAGTTGAGCACTAAAAATCACACAATTGCTTCCACCAACCTATTAACAACACATTCGTCGTAAAATATTAATTATAAATAACCATAACAAACAATACACTCTTATATTATTATTACTAAAACAATTCATTAAGATGAGATAATAAAATATATTAAAGGATCCTCATATCAATGTTAGAAGAAGAATATAAATATAGAAGGTTTCGATCCCTAAAAGGATGGAAAATTTGTCAAGGAGGTCCCCTATAATTGATGAAGACTTGAGAGTAAAGATCAATGTTTAACCAAGAAAATAGGTTAAACCTTGTTTATAGAGGAAATAAATAGACCTTATCCATTGTGTAGAGATGATGAAAATATTGTTAGTGCCTTAGTAAAAGATAGATCAAAGGTAGTCGCACTCAAAATAGACAACATAACCACTTTTCTCCAATATTAAAAAACAAAATTTAAATCCTTTGATCATCACCATGATCTAAGACTATATGTAGTGAAGTATAATTAGTTTTTTAGCCTGCCATATCAACAAACACAACATAGAGTCCTCCACTTCCCATTTTCACATTCCTCAACTTCAACAATAATATATCTTACCACCATGCATAATATTACAGTGTGGTGTTCTCTGCTCCTCTTATTTCAATAAGGTAAAAAACTCATGCAATACACATTCTAAAATGGACACCATAGTCATGTTTATCACTATGGTCTATCCAACACCAATATCCATGACCAAAATTAAAAAAGGGATATCCCTAATCCCTTCATCTCACTCATTTCCAATATTTGAACTCACTCAACAAAACACCCTCCAACATATATACTAGTAGAATAAGTTGGATCAAAGGATGTCCAGAATCCTTCTAACCCTCCAAAACATCTCTAGAAAACTACCAAAATACCTCTTGAGGCCCTTAGGTTTTGGAAACAAAAAAGAAGGGATTTGATATTCTGGGCCTCTATATTTATATATCTCTTGATAATTTTTATCCTTGGGAATTTAAAACCAATCCCTAGGAGAATTTAAAACGGATAGTCTAAAAAACCATACAATACACCTCTTAGAAATCTTATTACAACCAAAACACAACCAACTCTATAGAAAAGAGAGGAACTGAAGCATTAGTCAACAAATGAAAATATACTCAACCATTCCATAAAAAACACAAACTATCCACTAATTAATGTTAATAATTTTGGACCATTGGGAAATTATATTGACGATGCTCCAAAATATTACAATGATAAAAAATAATTAACCCAATATGAGGCAACTCAAGTTACTCAAACATAGGTATTTAAGTCACACACTAACTATATAGGTCCATATCACTATCTATAACCATGAAACATAAAGTATTATAGCATATAAAATTCACTTTGATATCTCTTTAAATCTGAGAAGGCTCGTTTTTGTAACCTTACCTTTTGGGATGGCTTCTCTCTGAAATGTCTACATGATATCTCACTAATTTCCAATATTTTATCTGAAGGGGAAAACATATAACAAAATTTATATCATCCTAATGGACCTTAAATTATTCTTTCATTCATTTACATTTGTTAGGAAATATTGAAACTATCTAACCAGGTGCATATAGTGATCTCAAAAGACACACACAGTATCATCACCTTAATGTATCTCCCAAATATTCTTTATGTGACTATCCTAAATCATATAAGAGATAAATTACTTCTATAAACCCTCAAGATAATCCACCAAAATTGTATTGACCCGCCTATTCTCATTGTCTTGAGAGTGCAACGAATCATTACTAGGCCTTAGTCAACATCCCCAAGATGCCTAAGGTAGGTAATAAATTCCGAAGGGCTTCAAATACAATTGGGGGATGATTTATCGTTTAAGAAAATAAACCCATCCATTAACCATTCCCTATATTATGAATGAAACAATGAAAGACCAATCACAAATTCATTTATATTAAACCACATAAGAGTACACAACAACAGAAGACCAAACCAAAAATCAAGGTACAGAGTGGAAGAACAATGCGAGACTCTCAAAGGACACCACGACTCTGTGGTTAATAAGTTCCAAGATCCATAGAATCTCCCAAACATCACCACTAGCCATTAGTAATGAGATTCTTTACCTTTAACTGTGTCTCAGAATACAACATCTGCAAAATCACCAAAGTGGCAAAGCAGGGGTGAGTATAAAACTCAGTAGGTTTCCCCAATGACTTCCCTAATCACGCCACTAGTACAGAAGAGTTAGCCACATTTATATAAAAGTAGTTAATATAAAACATTTTCACCATCGTAGTTTATAACTAAATATAAACAAGTTTTCCAAAACCAACAATGCTCAAAACATCAAAGTGCAATTTAAACCATCTTTTCCAACTTGTTATTTCTCCAGAAAAATAACCAAAAAAATTTCCAAACCATTTCACAAACATCCCGTTTTGGCATTCCTAACCATTTTGCAAACCCGTGAAATCAACCATGCATGCAGCGTTATGACAGTTCCATACTCATGAGCGGTCTCTCGTCGATCTACAAAGTCGTCACAAGTTAATTATTCCCCATGTTCCATTACACCTTTTCCACTGAGCACAAGGTCATATTTCAACCATGCCTCGTACATATAGTTACCATCGTTCCAATAAATGTTTGGCACCGAGCACAAGGTCTTATTTCAACCAAGACTCATACAATGCAATATGAACACACACCACACATTCCCAACAATCATACCAAACCATCCTTTTAATAAAACACCATTTATTGAAAACCATTTTCCATCCAAACCAAGTGTGTTTAATCAATACAAACCATTTCAATAAAGCTGCCATTTTATTGAAAACCAAATCCATCAAAACTATTCCAATAAAACAACCTTTTTATTGAAAACAAAATCGATCAAAACCATTTAAATAAAACACCCATTTTATTTAAAACCCATTTCTCATCAAACCAATTACAATTTCAGCAATTTCATAATTTAAAATCAACATTTTAAATTCAAATAGCTAAGTCACATTGCACACAATTCACCAAGATTTCACAATTTCATCAAAACCATAAATCATCACTAAAGAAGATTTATTCCATACTTTTCACAATCAATTACATTCAAATAACCAATTTGAAACTAATCCTACCAATTCTAACAAGAGGAGTCGATATTGAAGGAACCTACCTTAAAAAAGGTGAAACCAAGCAACGGATGAAGAACACTCAATAACACAGGGTCAAATCTCCAAAACCTCACCTTAGATATCTTCTCCTAACACAAGAAAGACCAAATATCGTCATATTTGGCATCCAAACACATAGATCTACCCATAGAAGGAATAGATCTAAGAAACCGAGAGAATATGAGAAGTATATCTGAGTAGATCTACGAAAACGATCAAGAACGAAGGAGAACGATCACACACATCAAGAATCTGGCTTCAATTCGCCAAGAGAAGCCTTCGGATCACCTCCGGAACGATGGGAGAACCCTCTTGGACCTTAGGAGAACCAAAATCCATAGTTAGGGCCATTAGGATCTTGATTTGAGGAAATAATAGGCAAAACGAGTTATATCCACAATTTATGGATCTAATTTTAAGTGACTGCGCGGTTAATCTGCACGGTTTGACAAACCGTGCGCTAACTGTACATTAGCTACTACCTCATTCACCCTTCTCTCATGGTTTTCCTGCATGGCTAGACAAACCGTGCACTGAATGTGCATAAGCCACTTCCACTAAGGTTTGCTATGCAAGGTTTAGTTGCACGGTTTGGACAACTCGTGCACTGACCGTGCGACTTACCCTTTGCCTCCATCTTTACCCCAAGATCTCTTGAGTCTCCCATTCCTCATCCTTAACATTAAAACCAAGAAAATCATCAAGAAAATGTTACATACCAGAAACTGGGGGTACTACATTCTCCCCACCATTGGCCTTTCCATCCCTGGAAAGTAAAAAACCAATGCTTGTCTGAAAGAATTCTGGCCCCTGCTCTCTCATTTCTTTCTCGTGTTCCCAAGTATCTTCCTGAATTTGACCATGTTTCCACAAAACCTACAATAGAGCGATTCTTTTCCCACAGAAGACTTTATCCTGCCTATCCACAATCCGCACCGGGATATGTACCAACGAAGCATCCGGATCTAGGTCAACGTGATCCCATTTGATCAAATCGTCTGTATCGGGTTGATACTTTTTCAACTGAGATACATGGAACACATTATGCCCCAAACTGAACCATGGTGGTAAGTCCAACCGATATGCCACCTCTCCAACCCATTCCAGTATCTCAAAAGGGCCTATATATCGAGGAGATAATTTTCCCTACATCCCAAAATGACGATGTCCATGCCTTGGAGAGATTCTAAAAAAGACATAATCACCCACTACGAATGAGAACGGTCTTCGATGGTGATCTGCATAAGATTTATGATGGCTATGAGCCATCTCTATCCTCTTTCTAATCAACTGAATCTTGTCCATTGTTTCTTGGACAAGGATCAGCCCGACTAGTAATGTTTCACTAGTTTCCACATAGTATAGAAGAGAATGACAAGGACCCCCATACAATGCTTCAAACGGAGCCATGTGTATCGATTCTTGACAACTGTTATTGTATGTGAACTCCACTAGGGGTATATTCTCCTCCCATGATCCACCAAAGTCTATTACACAAACCCGAAACATGCCTTCCAAGGTTTGTATCATCTGCTCGGATTTCCCATCCATCTGAGGATGATACCTCATTCTCATCATCAACCGAGTCCCAAGGGATTTATGTAATGATTTCCATAAATGAGATGTGAACCTCAGATATCTATATGAGATGATAGACATAGGTACCACATGACTCTTTACCACTTCTTGGATATATAGTTTTGAATGAACTTCCACCATATGAGTTTCACGAATCGGGGTGAAATGGGACGACTTTGTTAGACGATCCGCTATCACCCAAATGGAATCGTGTTTTCGGACTGTTCTTGGATGACCTATAATAAAATCCATTGCTATCTGCTCCCATTTCCACACAAGGATAAGTAAAGACTGTAACATACCAGCTGGTCTCTGATACTCTGCTTTAAACTGTAGACAAGTTAAGCATCGCGAGACAAACTCAGCTACTTTTCTTTTCATTCTGCTCCACCAAAAATGCGCCTTTAGCGCCTTATTCATCTTCTATGTACCCAGATGTACAACCCATATTGAATGGTGGTAAGCATTAAGGATTTGTTCCTGACAAACTATAGGTACAACCATCCGATCTCTGAAACACAAAACTGAACCCACTTCTAGTTTCCATCCATCAATGGTCTCCCCACCATTGAGTTTTGAACTCATTACCAAACATTCCGCATCAGATGTTTGTGTCTCTTTGACCACATTTACCATATCAAGAACAAGGGTAGCTAAAAAGAAAACCACAAAATCACATCAGTTTTCACATTCCACATGCATGTCAGCTAAGACCGACATCAATTTCCATTCTTCTGAAGCTTCCTTTGACAACTGAGCATAAGTCTTCCTGCTTAATGAATCGGCCACCGAATTTCCCTTACCCAGTGTATACATTAAGTTAAAGTCGAACATTTTAAGATACTCCATCCATATCCTCTTCCTCATATTCAAATCTCACTGTGAGAAAATGTGTTTCAAGCCTTTTCGATCCGTAAACACAGTAAATTTATCACCAAAGAGATAATAACGCCAAGTCTTCAAGGCAAGGACAACTACAGCTAACTCCAAATCAGGTGTTGGGTAATTCTTCTCATGCACCCTCAACTGCCTTGAACCATAATAAACAACATAGTATCCTTGCATGAGAACACATCCCAACCCTGATCCTAAAGCATCACAATACACCACATATCCTTTCCCTAATTCTGGAAAGATTAAGATATGTGTTGATGTATGGAGAACTTTCAACACTTAAAAGTATCTCTCGCATTCCTCAATCCATTGAAATGCACTGTTCTTCTTTGTCAATGCTGTCATAGGCGAAGCTAGTCATGAGAAGTCATGGACAAAGCGTCAGTAATAACCAGCTAGACCAAGAAAACTTCTTATTTCAAAGACATTCTTCGGCGATTGCCAAGAAATAACAACTTCTTTCTTTTTTGGATCCACTAAAACACCTTTCTCAGAAACAACATGGCCCAAAAACGTACCTCTTGTATCCAAAAATCACACTTTGATAATTTGGAATACAAATGATGGTCTCTTAAGATTTCCAACACTATCGCCATGTGTTGTTCATGCTCAGCCCTAGTTTTTGAATAAACCAATATGTCATCCACAAACAACACAACAAAAGAATACAGATATTGCTGAAATATCCGATTCATCAAATCCATGAAGACAACTGGTGCATTCGTTAGACCAAAATTCATGACTACATATTAACAGTGGCCATATATGCTTCTGAAAGCTCTCTTTGGAATATCCTCCTTCTAAACTTGCAATTGGTTATATCCTGATCACAATTCAATATTGGAGAACCACTGAGCTCCTCTTAATTGATCGAACATATCATCAATGCGTGGAAGTGGATATTTATTCTTTATCATAACTTGGTTACATTTACGATAATCAACACACATCCAAAGACTTCCATCTGATTTCATTAAAAACAAAATGGGTGCTGCCCATGGAGACACTCTTGGTCAAATAAAACTCGTGCTTTATAGCTCCTCTAACTACACTTTCGATTCCTGTAACTCTGTTGGTGCTATCCTATAAGATAGAAGGGAAATAGAACTAGTTCCTGTAAGGAGACTAATCGTAAACTCTAATTCTCTTACAGGTGGTAATAATGAGAAGTTTTTAGGAAAAACATTAGAAAAATGATCCACCATAGCTGGAAAACTATTTTCCTCACTCTCTTCCAATGTTTCCAAAGTCAACGCTGCCAATTAGTAAGAGATTGTTCCCACTATTGGTTCCAACAAGCTCTATGCACCTTTCTTTACTATCTTTTCTCCTCTAAAGAGATGGTTGATGTCGTCCTCAGTCGTTAAACATACCTTTCTCCTATAATAGTCGACGTGAGCCTTAAACCTTGTCAACCAATCCATACCCAGGATTATATCATAGAAATACATCTCCAGCAAAGAGAAATTCCATTTCACCTCAGCTCCATCAACATTTATATCACATGCTCTACATACAAAGGCTTTACATTATCTTTCACCAAGAAGAGTTTGTAGTTTCAAGATAGAAGCCATCATTTCTGGTTTTAAGTTCAGAAAATCAGCAATACGAGAAGTAAGAAAGGAATGGGATGTCCCAGTATCAAACAACACTTGCATGAGGGTAGAATTCAAAAGAACTGTACCTCTCATCGTAGATGGTCCAGCTTGATCATTGACCATCATCTTCTCGGCTCCATACAATGGACTTGTCGCTACACTGTTCTCTTTATTGCCCATTTGAGACTGCCCTGCCTGAGGAGTCATGGTATTTTTGGAATCACCATAACTAGATCTGTTCTGCTAGCGAGACTAATTTTTCTGTCCTCGCCCGGTTGAAGCATATGATGCTTGCGATGCTGAGGATGTGTCACGCACAGCCGACCTCGGAGCATTTCTACAATAGCACTGTAGATGCCCCATTTTCTTGTAATTGTGGCATGCTCTCGGTGGTGCTGTACATTCTCGTTTCATGTGATCATTTGAACCGCATTAAAAGAAACATGCTTTGCTCGGGGGACATGGAGGAAGGTTGACTAATCCCACTGTCTAGTTCTGATTCTCACTCCCATCTTGGAAGTATGTGTCCCTCTTCCTATTGTTCCCATCATTGGTGTTCCCACCCGTTTTCGTGGGTATCATCATGCCTCCTCCTATATATCATGAGATATCAGGTTCAGCAACTGTTTCTCTATTCACCATCTTTGTATAATCCGTAATACAGAGCACTGAAATCTTTGATCGAATCTCCTGACTTAGCCCCGATTCGAAGATGTGTTCTTTCAAAGAATCACTTGCCACAACCTATGGTAAAAACGGACTAAATTCCTGAACTTATCCGCATACTCTGTGACAGAGAGGCTCTCTTATTTCAAGCTGATGAAGTCATTCGTTTTATGGATCTTGAACGTGTGAGGATAGAATTTTTTGTTAAACAATTCTTCAAAATCCTCCCATGTAAGGCCTTCATCAAATTTATTCTGCACCTCTAAATACCACCACCAACATGCAAGAACCTCGAGCATATATGTCGCTAGCTTTACTTTCAGCTCTACTAGTGTGCCGATGAAATCGAATATACGATTCATACTACTTAACCACACATCCGCCTTTTCAAATTCAGCATCACCCCTAATGTTTGGTGGATTGTGCTTCATGAAATGGATAGTATAATCCACATGTCATGGATCATTCCTCCGGTTCCTCGTATCCACAGCTTAAAAGGCTTGGAAAATACTCTGAACCAGCTCATGGTTCACACGTGGTTTAGCTGCAGCCACATTCTCCGCAGCTTCTTCAGGTTGGTTTCGACAACGCATACCGGGTGCCATTTTCTAAACCAACAACAAACTCCATCAATCTCACTCTCTAGCAACTATTGTATTATCATTTCAAATTATATCACATAAACTATCACAAAATTTTTCTCAAAATTTTTTTTTCCTTGTTCAACCATTTTTTAAAACATTCAACATACTTTTTTAAAATCAAAACATTTTCAAAATACACCAAAAAACCTGTTTTCAAAGTCTTTTGGTTGAAAACAATTTCTGCATTTTTCAAAAAAAAATGGCACTTTTCACAAAATTCTTACTCATTCCTCTCAAATAGATATGAAATATTAGTGGGAAGTCATTCCTTTATAATTCTTGTCATGATCATCTCATTGGATAAACCCAGGACAATGAGATTTCCAAAATTCTAGAAGTGTATCGAAAACACTTATGTACCCAACACCCTGGTAACATGAAGTTTATCATAAATGGGATAGCAAAGTCCTTTTATGATATACATTTCGAGTTCTAAAAATCCTACTCCTGTCTAAGATGACCACCCATGGAATAGAAAAGAAGTAATTTCAACTCCAAGACCAAGAACATCGATAACCACTTGTTAGGCAATGACCGAAAAAGATGATACCATTTGCAATGACCCGCCAATTCTCATTATCCTGAGAGTGCAATGAGTCATTACTAGGACTTAGGTGACATCCCCAAGACTCCAAAGGCTGGAAATAAATTCCAAAGGGTTTCAAATACAATTGGGGGATGATTTACCCTTTAAGAAAATAAACTCATACATTAACCATTCACTATATGATGCATGAAACAATGAAGGACCAATCACAACTTCATTTTTATTAAACCACATCAGAGTAAACAACAGCGGAAGACCAAACCAAACATCATGGTACACATTGGAAGAACAACATGAGACTCTCAAAAGACACCACGTCTCTGGGGTCTATAAGCTCCAAGCTCCACAACATCTCCCAAAAATCACCACGATCTATTAGTAATGAGATGCTTTACCTTTACCTATGTCTCGGAATACAACATCTGCAAAAGAACCAAAGTTCCAATACAGGGGTGAGTATAAAACTCATTAAGTTTTACCTAATGACATCCCTACTCATGCCACTAGGATAGAAGAGTTAGCCACATTTATATAAAATTGGTTCATATAAAACATTTTCACCAAAGCAGTTTATAACTAAATATAAACAAGTTTTCCAAAACCATCCATGCTCAAAAATTCAAAGTGAAATTTTAAATAGATTTTCCAACATGTAATTTTTCCAGAAAAATAACCAAAAAAATTTCCAAACCATTTCACAAACATCCTGTTTTGGAATTCCCAACCATTTCACAAACCCGTGAAATCAACCATGCATGCATCGTTATGATAGTTCCATACTCATGAACGGTCTCTTGTCAATCTACCAAGTCATCATAAAGAAATTATTCCCCATGTTTCATTAAACGTTTTTCACCGAGCACAAGGTATTATTTCAACCAAGCCTTGTACATATAGTTACCATCATTCCATTAAAATTTTGGCACTGAGCACAAGGTCCTATTTCAACCAAGCCTCGTACAATGCAATATGAACACATACCACACATTCCCAAAAATCATTCCAAACCATCCTTTCAATAAAAAAACTTTTATTAAAAACCATTTTCCATCCAAACCAAGTGTTTTCAAACAATTCATACCATTTCAATAAAGCTACATTTTTATTGAAAACCAAATCCATCAATACCATTTCAATAAAACACCCTTTTTTCGAAAACCGAATTCATAAAAACCATTTTTATAAAACACCCTTTTTTTGAAAACCCATTTCTCATCAAACTATTTACAATTTCAGAAATTTCATAATTTAAAATCAACATTTTAAATTCAAATAGCCATGTCACTTTGCACAAAATTTACCAAGATTTCACAATTTCATCAAAACCATAAATCATCACTAAAAAAGATTTATTCTATGCTTTTCACAATCAATTCCTTTCAAATAACCAATTTGAAACTAATACAACGAATTCTAACAAGAGGAGTCGAGAGAGAAGCCACCTACCTCAAAAAAGTTGAAACCAGGAAACGAACAAAGAACGATTAAGAACACCAGGTCAAATATCAAAAAACCAACCTTAGATCTCTTCTCCAAACACAACCAAGACCATATATCATTATATTTGGAATCCACACACTTAGATCTACCCATAAAGTTCATAGATCTAAGAAACCTATAGAAGACGATATGTAGATCTGAGTATATCTATGAAAGTGATCAAGAACAAGGAGAACGATCACATACCTCAAGAATTTGGCTTCGATTCGCCAAGAGAAGCCTTCAGATCGCCTCCAGAACGATGGGAGAACTCTCTTTGATCTTAGTACAACCAAAATCCCAAGTTAGGGCCACTTAAGATCTTTAATGAGGGTATTATTTTCAAAATGAGTTAGATCCACAATTTAAGTATCTAATTTTAAGTGACCGCACGATTAGTCCTCATGGTTTGAAAAAACGTGCGCTAACTGTGCGTTAGCAACTACCTAGGTCACTCTTCTTGCACGGTTTGGCCACACGGTTAGAAAAACCGTGTGCCAACCATGCGGAAGCCACTGCCACCAAGGTTTTCTATGCATGGTTTAGTCACATGGTTTGGACAACCCGTGCATTGACCGTGCGACTTACCCTTTGCCTCCATCTTTATCCCTAGTTCTCCCGAGTCTCCCATTCCTCATCGTTAACTTTAAAACCAAGAAAACTATCAACAAAGGGTTACATACCAGAAACTGGGGGTACTACACAAATCATAACATTCTAATCACCAAATTTCATCTTACACCATATTTGATCTACCTTTCAAACTAATATAATTCTTTATAAATGATCCATGGGTTTTAATAATTCAAATACAACTTTAATATCTTATTAAGATTCCTGGTCTTCAAATAATATCCACTAAATAATTTAATTATATATTTGTGTTGAATACTTATCAAGGAATCACCCCAAAATTATTTTTTCTCTCTTCCTTGAACAACATATCATTAATGATTTGATGGAATATATTCAATTAACACCAAGGAGTCATGTCAGATCATAACATATATATCAAAAAATAATCACATGGAAAAATATATCAATAATGGAAATATTTCCACTAGAAAAAAACCCATTGGCCAATATACATATCATGTCAACACATCACATCATCATAAGTAATGAACACATAAAGAAATTGGTCTTAACTGAATAACAATATCGGTGTCACTCCAATCACCTTTCCTCACAATACAACTCATATCACCTTTCCCCTTTAATTTTTTATCATTAAATGAATATAACACTAGGATACCAATAACATTATCATAACAATTCATTTTATCCAAGGTCAATAAATAATAATATATCATATATTCAGGAAGACATTATAGGGGATACATCATGAACACATGGTTAATTAAACAATAATAATGAATCCATCACATAAGGTTCAATGACCATGGAATTAGATAACTTAATATAGTTCAAATGTCATGTTATTTATGAAGTTAAAGAATAATTCCTGCATTACATTATTATTAGAAACATATTGACCAGCATCATTACCCTTCCAAAAAATTATAATATTCTTTACCTCCCATTTGTTAATTAATAACAATAGGATATTACATTTCATAGAATAATTTTATGAAGTAATTAAATTTGTCATAAGTAACACAATTATCATTAAATAAAAGTTTGATTTAATCACACTTGACATATAATGGGAAATGATTAATATGGTGTATATTATATCATTCTCATATAACATAAAAAATTTATAAATTGTATTCATGATTTAAATATTTGATTAAATGATACAATGGGAATTTGATATCCCTATAATGATTTTAAATTAATTAAATAAACTCTTTTTACTTATTTAATTAAATTATAGTAACCTAAAAATTTATGATATCAACTTACTACATAAAATGAAATTTATTAACAAATTATTAAATATAAAATTGGATTAAAAAACATCCCATTAAGGGTGTAATAATTTAAAATATGATGCTAAAAAGTTTTATTTAAAATCTATTTTAAACTAAATGATAATAGACATGAAAATTATTAATACATGGAAGAATAGATATTAATACAATTTAAATAAAAAAAATTGTTAATAGAATTACATCTTTATTCTCTTAATAAATGAATAATATATGCAGTTTGCATTTAATTATTATTATTCTATTACATGTTAATTGAATTTAATCATACATTAATATTCAACTAAATATGACATGCTTTAATGAAAAATTATATAAAATAATACTCATGCTAAGTCAATTTATTAATCTTGCCTAATTACAAGCAAAAACATATAAACTTACCTTATTCATCATTGAAAAACAATATCAATAATTCTTAGCATGATCATATAGGTTCATAAGATTACTTAAATAAACCACTTAGTGATAAATAAGAATATCATGCTAAGGAAAACAAAGAAACCAGTTTAAAAACTAATATAAAAATGATAATAAATGGGCACAAAACATGATTTCAATGGTTGTAACACACATCAGGATAAGTAAACATAATTTTAAATGATACATGAAGAACATAAATCAGTATCCAAACCTTATAGTACATGATATCATAATGATACACAATACCTTATAAAATTTATACCCCACAATCAATGAACTTTCACCCTAAAATATTTAGTAGACTAACAAGGACTATCTTTCAGATGACTACAAACCAAAAGTACTTGTGTCTTATCTATCCTTATTTATTCACTAAACATGGTAGGTTTTGATGAAATTGTTTTCCAACTAGACCTATGAAATCCTCAAATGTTCCTAAATTTAAACTCCATCCTATATCTCAATAATTTCTCTTTGTTACTATTCTTTTACCACCACTCTACTAGTATGCCTCTTGGGATGTTAGTAAAAATGGAGATGAAACCAGAAGCCTACATTCAATAGACCATGGGGTGGAATACTAGAAGCAAGGGAATCCAAAAAATATGGGAGGTATTACCCTATTTGAATACCCTAATATGTGAGATAAGAATCACCAATTAACTTCATTTAATATAAAATAATTATTTATCATTACCTAATCCCCATATTTTACTACATGAACAATAAATAAATACAATAAACAAAGTACAAGAATAATATCTTAAGCTATACTACATAACATATACATATCATTATCTACCATAACAATATTTCAACTATTCCCATAGATTGATTGAATAAAATAGCTTGGAAACTCTATAGAGGTGTGAGAACATTAGGAGTAATTATTAGGATAATATTTCAAATAAAAACTATATATATGTGAAGATAATGTTACAAGATAGATAATCATAAAAACAATAAATAATACAATACTAGTAAATAGGTTTAATCATCCCTAGCCAAAAATAACATATCCAACACATTTACTCACATCACCTGTAATTACCATGTCAAAAGGTATTCCCATATCATAGTAATACATTGAAAATTTTAGACTATCATAAACATATGAGTGATATACCATATCTCATGTAAGCCAAAAATCCATTTTTTCTAAAATTCCAAAAAAAATTCAATTTTCATTATTTTATAGACATTATATATCATTGGTAAAATCACATTATTTCATTAATAAGGATTTTACCTTAACCTTGAAATCAATAAAGTGTACATGAATATTAATAGTACCATGAAAATTACATTTAATATATATAGGAAATATAATTTAAAGTTAACCAATAATTATCAAAACATAGGATAAGCATCAAAAAAATCGATAAAGTGTCCAAGAATTATATATATATAAATCATCCAATGTTATCATCATTAAGAGGGGTCTTTCATTAACTATGAAATCATTTCATCATTTCAATATGATTTATTCCAAAACCATTCATATTAATAATTATTATTAATATATCTTAAATCAAGTACTAAACATCAATTACATTCTTTATCATAATGATCCACTGATACATGCCTTCATTATTTAATTAATGTAATCATATAAAAAAGTAAAGGAGTCTATTTATCAATTTAATTGGATCCATTTATCCCATAATAAAAGTTTACTATCATTCCAATCTATATAATATTACAAATTCATTTAATAATACATAATTATTAACAACCTAGTTATCATAAATAATTAGATAATCAGGAACCAAAATAAAACATGGAATAAATACATATGTAACAACTAAGCATCACAATATAGAGACACTTATTAAGATAAAATTGTATCATCACTACAACTAAATATTGAAATAAATTTTAAGGACACTCTAAAAGAGTTCTACCCTTAGAATATTATATTTCCATAACATTATTTTATATAAAAACGACTTATTAACCAATAAAACAATATAATGACTCAACTACCACAATTCATCCCTTTTATAATCTAGAAAACCACTCATACCACAATCTAGAATCACTAAAAATAAGGGAATACAAAAACACCTTCCCTAAAGCTCTTATAGGTACTCAAAATATACTAATAGTTATAGAAATCACTCTCAATGAAGGGTGAAATTATAAGTGGTAGCTCATTAAATTTTAATAGTCTTTTCTATTAATGATAAGAACAAAACACTAACTATGGATAATATCTTGGATACCCTCATGAAATGGGTCTCTATAACTCACCATTGATCCTAGGATCAATCCCTCAACTAATAAATGGACACATTGGAAATGAACCTACCAAAAGGATACTAGTATTTCTTAACAACCTAAGGAACATAATACATCCTATAAAATCCTAAAAAATAGAATGTATATTTCCATTAATTCAACCCAAAAGCAGCTCCAAGACAAGATAAAATCTAACCATCAGAATAAAACATATACCACTATAGTAGCATATATATTCTATAGGTGCTGAAAAAACATTTCATACCTATTTAAATATAAAAGTTAAATTTACAACATAAATGGGGACAACTGACCAAGAAATTTTGTAACAACTTAACACTACAAAAAGATAATTAATATCCTTTTTTTTAAAACTCATAGTTAAATTTTCATGTTACCCCCTTTTTCATAATTCCCTTTCAATCAATTTTATAATATTCAATCAATTTAATTCAATTTCTAGACTCATTCTTCCATCACCAAAACACTTACCAAGTTAATAATTTAACTCAAAAATCAAATTCTCATTTTCTCTCCCAATATTTCTTATTTTTTTAATCCATGTTAAAATTAATGAATCTTCTTCATAAAAGAATTTATAAGTCACATTTTATAGGAAATTAAATTGGATAAACAACCATATAATCTTAAAAATTTTATATTCATAAAACATTCATTGAAACCTTCAAAAAATATTTCATAGAAATAAAAATAATTATGCAATAAAAAAGTGTATAATGTAACAAAGGAAAATTGTACCTCAGAAATACAAGAAAACAAAATTAATAAAGAAATTATACTAGGTTCCCCTTTCCTTAGATGAAGCTCTCATAAACCTACCCACGAAAGGAGTTATAAAATAGATGAATATGGTAAAATATAGGATCCCCTTCTCTTAGACTACATATCCAAAACACCAAGACAAAGTAGAGAGTTAATAAATGGAATGAATAAGTTGGAGGGACGCTATCCTCTAGACCATATATCCAAAACACCATACTCGAGGGAATGACTTATATATACCTTCTTTGGAAGAAATTCTGGTATGAGTTGATTTATAAAGGTTTAATATTTAAAAGGTATCAGTTCATGGAATTTAATGGGGGGCTTAAAGGTAGATAAAATTTGGAACACAACAATTTTAGGTAAAGTGGTTAATGATCAAAAGGAGTGATGATAATTCAATTCATTTTGTTGAAATTACTATCAATATATGAAACTAGCGCTCAATTGGGTAACATAAAATTTACACAACTTATAAAGTATCATTGTAATTTAGTAGATAAAAAAATTAAAAAGTCTTTACCTCAATAAGGTCTATTAATACCAAGTCAATTCAACCAAGTTGAGCCCTTATAATACCACAATAGTTTCAACAAACCCATTAACATCACATTAATCATCAAAAATTATTTATAAAAAACAATAATGAAGCACATAAATTTCCTCCCTAATTACTAAAATCATTATATAATGAAAATAATTAGTATGATATGAATGGGACCATAGATTGAAGTAATAACAATGAACCAAATTGAGAAGGTTTATATCTATAAAAGGATGAAAAAATTCTCAATGAGGACTATTTGAATCAATCATGTATTGATAGGAAAGATCAATATTGATCCATGAAACTTGGTTAACCCATTTTCATCAATGAACTTGATTGACTTAAATTGTTATGTTGGGATGCTAAAAATGTAAATGGTGACCTCAGTCAAAGAGATATATGAGTCACCCACATTTGAAATGGAAAACATCCCACCTTTTCTCTCACATTTAAAATCCCCATATAAATCCTTTGACATCCACCACACACTAGTATATGGCAGGTTAAAATTTAATTGTTCATTTTTTTCTATCATGTTGATGGAAATGATGTAGAGGCCTCCACTCCCCATTCTCAATTTCCTAAATTTCACTATGAATCTCTCTCACCACCATACCTAGCCTTATGATATGTTGGTGTCCTATATTCTTATTTCCAATAGGTGAACATCCCTTGTAAAATATATTCTAGTATGACCCCAATAGCCATTTCTATTATAGTGGTGACCCTAGAACCAATATCCATGACTAAACATAAATAATTGCCACCGCCACAAGCTTTATTTGAACCATTTCCCATAAGTGAAATCACTACACAAAATGGACTCCACCATGCTTACCAACATGTAAAAGAGGATAGGAGTATGAAAATAATACTCATAATCCTATAATACTCATATGGAATAACATTTAACTCTCTATTAAGGTCTATAGGACCCAAATATAACACATGGTATTTAATTTAGAAATATGGTCCCTTAGATAAAATACCTATAAATTATATGGATTTAATTCCACCTCTACAAAATCAAAATTCTAAATCCCTAAACCAATCGATATAAAATAGATAATAGATAATAATAATAGGTATAAGAGTTTTAAGGTGAATAAATAATTTTTTTGGTTATCCGAGACACTATGAAACTCCTTATATAAAAGGGTTGTGAAGGGTAGAAATAGGAGATAATGGGGAAGGAGGCCCTTATATATTCATGTGGCATGTAAAGGAATACATAAAAGGGGGATAAAATATAAGAAATTAAATTAAATAAACTCCCATAGTTAAAAATTACCACTATAGGTGACACTATATCATTGATTACCTCCTCTAAACCCCTGTAAAAATAGTATAAAGATATTGGATAGAAACATGAACTCCAATGGATTATACCAAGGTCTTAGTGGGATTTAATGATATCCCATAACCCCTAACCATCCTATATCATGGGGAATATTCTTTTTCTAGGACTTTTAATCACCTCACCATCATAAAATAAAAAATTTTGAATTCCTAAAATTAAAAATTTATATCTCATCCAATGAAAGTGATTTTTTTAAATAACTCTATATTTTCATCATTAAATTAAAAAATTTAAATTGAAACAAAACATTAATTACTATAGAAAAGTACATGTGAATATTATATTTTTTTCAAAGAGGCTTATAGGTGGATATTAAAATGTTTTAACCAATAGGTTTCTCTATATCAAAGAAATAATATTTTTATTTCAAATGTAACATGTGTCTATATTGATATATGGTGACACTGAGTTAGTGGAATCATAATCTTGATGCATTTTTGGGAAGTAAAGATTATAATATATGCAACATAGATAAATATATATTTATTGTTGTGTTATATAATTATTGTGTGTTGATGATATTCACATTATAGGGTTTGGTGAACAAATGATTAATAAGTTTAATATAAAATTATCATCTAAATTTTATATAATGGATATAAGAATGGTGAAAAACTTATTGTAATGCTGATTATTTGAGATCATGTCACAGAAACATTGAGTATTTTTTTACTAAAATCATATGTATAGAATTTAATAATTAGGATTAACAAGATTTTTGAAAAACTCTTTTTTATTCTTCACATGATTTATTTAATGTTTTCAAAGGATTAGTTTCTAATGTGAGATGATGAATACAAGAACATAAAAAACATCATTATGTATCAAACATAAAAATTTAATGTATTACATGTTTTTAACTTCACCTAAAAAAACTCATTTAATGGGATTTATTAATATACACATGTAAAATATAGAAACTAAATATTTAGATAATATGATGTAGGAGATAAGACACGTAATGGAAAAAAGTAAAGTTTAGCTGTATTTATCAGGACATAATGATGTAGATATTGGTAGTGACAATTAATGTAGGATAATAAATATAGTCAATATTTATATATATGGTGGTATAATTATGATTAGGATGTAAAAAATAAAAAAGTTAGTGGATTTTATAACCATAAAGGTTGAATATGTTGTTTTATTTAGAGAGACAAAAGATATGATATTGTTGAATTATTTTTAAAAATAGTTAGAAATTGATCAAGGATGGAATGTATTTTTTTTATATAGAGAGTGAAATAAATATTACAAATAATATGATATTATAAATTGATATAGTATTCATGGTATAATAATCCCCTGATCATTAGTATTTAATTTTGTGTTAAGGTCATGAGGGGTTTACGGGGAAAGCAGCCTCAACTTGAAATTTTTGCAGTTTGGGGGTCTGATAAAATTTAATTTTTATTTTTTGAAAAAAATCATATAGGGTTTACATATATTGTGAATTTACTGATGAAATATTCTTATGATATTCAGTGTTAATGCATAGTTAAAAATCATTTTTATACGTGGTTCACATTGAGTGACTGAATTAAATTTTATGTGGGGTGTGTATTAGGGTTGATTAGGATTACCATTAAAATTATGTTATGATCTAAATTATTATATCCTCCCATATATAAAGTAAATAATAATAATAATTTAACTAGACTTCACATGAATAATAGTTCACCCCATAACTAAAATATGAGGGTTGAGAACAGCCTACTCTTGATAATCATGGAGAAGGGTATATACATAAAGAATCTTGATATCTTGAGAACATAGGGAATAATTATCCCTAGAATAAATCTATTTTATCCTCTACCATTCGAAATAATATCATTTCAGTGGTCCCCCAAATTACATATACCTTCTTTAGAACCTTTGTTGTGTCTTTAAGGAAAAAATACTTGTTTTATAGTTTTATATATTAAAATGGATCAATATGTGGGGGAGGGGGGGTTAACTGAGGTATTGAATTTAACAATTATAAAAATAAACCATACCATACTAAATTAACATTTTAAATATATCAAATTTTAATTTGATAGGCATTGAAAAATAAAATATTTTAACAAACACATGAATCTTTTTATGGTTTAAGGTCACTAAGATAACCCCTTACTCAACTCATACAACACCATTTTAGGTTTTGGGACTCTTTTCAAATAATTTCATTATTTATCTTTATAAATGGTTAACAGTATAAAACATGTTCTATTTTAAAAAATTAAAGTGTTCATTATGAGTCTTTACATTATGATCATCTCTCTTTATCATAATCTCACACATATAAAAATAAGTGTGCACTAAGTATAATGTAAATAATTATATTTTATAAGAAGAGTATAAAGAACATATTTATGATATAATTTTTTTTTTAAAATTCATAGTCAGACCATGTAGTAACTTTGAATGGGGTAGGGGTGGGGTTGGACGGTGGGATGAATCATTGTGACCATTTTTATTGAATTCTTCTGTGTTTTAATTTTTCATATAAATATTTGACCTTATGTATCAGCCGATATGTATAGATCTATTTACATGTTCAAAATTGATGGAGTGACTCCTTTACACTTTAATTATTTATTTTTTTGATAATTATAAATAATATTTTATTTATTAATAATTTTAATATTTCATTATTTAATTATTAATTAATGCACAATTTTTTATTATTCTAATTATTATTTATAATTATTATAATTAATTTTGTGTAAAAATTAACTTTTTAAAGTTTTATTTTACTATTTAATATCCCTTGTTAATATTTTTTATATTTTTTTGAGTTTTTAATGTTTGTTTTTCCCTTATGCAACATCTTTTATACCGTTATGTATGTTGATTAAATTACCCTCCACCCTTATTCAAGCTTGAGGTTCTTCACATTAACCTTACATTAGCATGTTGTTACACTTGAATGTGTATTTATTAGATATTTACATGCTGTTAAAATATACTATTTACCTTTACACAACAATTTTATGTGGCATTTTACCCTAAAGTCAGTTCTTATCTGCCCTTACACAAAATTCTTTGTACCTTTACATAACCTTTGAAAGTTTTGTTCTACCTTTATGTAACTATTTTTTACCCTTATGAAATTACTATTTACCATCATGTATCTATTTATAATTCATTATTATTATTATGTAAGGTATTTTTTACAATTACACAACTATAATACTTACCCTTACATTACTATTTAAATTTCATTTATGCATCACAAACAATACACGTTTTACCCATGAAATGAATGAAAAATGGTCAAGTTAACTTTACAGGTTCTATAATAATTACATGATTACTTTACAAAGGTCATAAAATTTAAGCTTTCCCTTAAACATCTTAATAAAATTCGTGTTAAATTTAAGTATTGATTGAGATTAATATATTACATTTACACATGGAATAAAAATGACCCTAACATTGTTATAGTTTTCTGAAAATTTAGGTTTAATATATTTTCATGATATTTAGGGTATTTCAGTTACATATATTATGTTTTAAGAGTTTTAATTGATTTAATGACTCTATAAATAATTTCTAATAATATAGAATCTATGGGAAGTGATTTTAAATTATTTTAACCATAGTTAAATATCAATTAATTCTTCTCTTTGTACTTGAAAAAATTTCTTGCATAAAACTTAAATAATTTGAATTTATTATTTTGGGTTGATTTACTTGTTTATAAATTTTTTAATTCATGTTTTAGACTATTTAATTTATTCAATCCAATATTAATGTTTGTTGGCGCCAAAATATGGCCTGAAAGGGAGGGACGAAAAAGAAGGTCGGTGCACTGCCTCGCGAAGCTCGGACGCAAAGCACTGGCGCGAAGCACCAACGCGAAGCGCCCCGACCATCGCGGCCTCGTGAAGCTCCAGAGGCGGTAATCCTCCGCGAGCGCATTTGACGTTCGTGAGCCCGCCACGAAGCTCCAGAGGCGGTAATCCCTCGCGAGCGCATTTGACATTCGCGAGCACGCCACGAAGCTCCAGAGGCGGTAATCCTCCGCAGCCGACGTTGACGTTCGCGAGTGCGTCGCGAAGCACCTGAGGCGGCGTGCGAGTTCTTCTTCGCGGCACCCCTTCCCTATAAATACTGGACTCCCCCTGAGTCCTGGGGATGGAAAATCCGACCTTTTGGCTTCTCCTCTCCCGAATCGCAAAGCACTCTTTGCCTTGGGAATCATGAGCTCCGCGAGGTACTTCTACTTCACGAGACGCCTATGCCTTGTCTAGTTTTGAGCCCCTCTTCCGAGAGGGATGCCCTTCGTGAAGATCAAGGGAATTCGCGAAGGAAGGGGATTTCCAAGGGAACCCAGGCTGCCGCGGAGCGTTTATGCTTCGCAAAACACACAACCCGCACTAGTGATCCCTATGCTAAGGCAGGATCGCTACACATCGCGATGCACACTGCTTCGCAGGACCCTACTTCGCGAGTTACCTCTTCATCGCGAGGCAGTGCTCCACGAACACTGTTCCACTTCGCGAAGCACCTTCCACTCACACCTATGCCCCATAATAAGGCCAAGGCACTCCACTTCGCGAAGCACACTCCTTTGCTTAGAGATTCCTCTTCCCGTGCGACCCTTCAGGTTTCCACGATGTGATTTCAAAGTCCCATGGACAATACCACCCGTAGCGTTGCTTCGCCTAATGCTTCTTCACATAGGCACGCTAACGGCTATTGCTTCTTCGCATAGCCACCCTAATGTGGGCCCCTTGATGGTTCGTTCAACAACCCCCCTTGACCATGGCCTTACTGGTACCTTCCCTTCCCCAAGGACCAGAGGGTACCGGTTATGTAAGTCCTAGGGGTGCGGAGTGAACCCACCTCGTCCGAGCTGTAGGATGTTAAACTGCCAAGAACCACGTCCTCAACACATGATGTTAAACTGTGACCCGACCCCGTGCCCCTCACGAAGGGACCCCCATCTCGAACATTCTTTACACCACTCGTCTCCACATGAATGGAATCACCCATCCACAAGGGATGATATCCTCCTTACTAGAGTGGTGTATGTTCATAGGAGTAGGGCGACCCTAGTTCCCCAACGGATGGCTGCACCTCTGCATCTTCATACTTCCCCACTACCAAGGTCAGTGGAGGGCGTGATAGGGAACGAGGCACCTCCCACCATTGGTCCCAGATCCCTATTCCGCTGTGCTTTGTCGCACCTTGGGCCTCCATCCTGGAGTAAGTCCCAGCACCATGGGCCGCCTAACGCGTAAGCCCCTCTTTGCTTCTCACGGACGCATCCTTCGCGACGTGATCGTCAGGTCCTTGCAACCTCTTGTTTCTCACACCAAGCATGACTCACATGGGCTTAGAGTGAGCACCGACCCTGACCCCCACCCCTCGCGAACTACGAGGTCTTTGATCCATGTCAAGGTATGGTACGTAGGAAGCCCCCATGAGGTTCAAGCCACATTTCTCGGTCGTTCATTCACGTCGATTTTCACCCTCATCCATCATGACGTTAAACTGTATTCCCCCCTTGTCCCGCATGACATTAAACTGCACACCCATTCCCTCGCGAACTATGAGGTATTTGATCCATGTCAAGGCATGGTACGTAGGAAGCCTCGATGAGGTTCAAGCCACATTTCTCGGTCGTTCATTCACATCGAGTTTCGCCCTCGTCCTGCATGACATTAAACAGTATGCCCCCCTTGTCCCGCATGACATTAAACTGCACACCCATTCCCTCACGAACTACGAGGTCTTTGATCCATGTCAAGGCATGGTACGTAGGAAGCCTTAGAGAGGAACAATCCCACCACTCATTGGACCAAGTTCCACCTTCATGTCGGTCCGCCGAAAAAGCCCCATTTGAACTACGAGGTCTTTGATCCATGTCAAGGCGTGGTATGTAGGAAACCTCCATGTGGTTCAAGCCCACCCATCATCCAAATCACATCGAGTTCTACCTACGTCCAGCATGACTTTAAACTGCCTCCTAGTCCGTCGGCAAGCCGTTGTGACTAACCTGAACTACAAGGTCTTTGATCCATGTCAAGCTATGGTACGTAGGAAGCCTCTACGAGGTTCAAACCCACCATCTGGTCGTTCCGACCTCATTCACGTCGGTTCACCCCCTTTACGCACAACGTTAAACTGTATCCCCCAAACCTAAACTACAAGGTCTTTGATCCATATTAAGGAATGGTACGTAGGAAGCCTTCCCGAGGTTCAAGTCCAACAATCATTGGCTCAAACCGTCTCCTAGTCTGTGTGCCAAGCCCCCATTTTCATCCGAACTACGAGGACTTTGATCCATGTCAAGGCATGGTATGTAGGAAGCCTCCCCGAGGTTCAAGCCCATCTCCCATCGGACCAAGGTCCCTCATTTATGTCAGTTCGCCGACACCCACCACCTGTCACTTATTCAAGTCAGGGTTCAAAACCGTCCCACATGACGTTAAACTGTGTTCTATCAACCCGAACTATGAGGACTTTGATCCATGTCAAGGCATGGTACGTAGGAAACCTTCCCAAGGTTCAAGCCCACCACTAGTGGATCCTCGGGTCTACTTTCATGTCGGTACGCTGACGATGCCCGTCGGACCAAGGTCCACCTTCACGTCGGTTTACTGGCACCACTCCGAACTACGCGGACTTTGATTCCCTGCCACGAGGATACGTAGGAAGCCTCTTCAAGGTTCAAGCCCAACTTCACCGTCGCCCATTGCGATGGTCCCATTTCACTCCCCTCCACTCCATTCATCCACCTATCACCCACCCTGATTCTCGCCCGGACCATTAGATCTCGGTGAGACCATGTCGGTACGCTCCTCTTCACAGCCGCCCATGGGCTGGCCCCAGTATCGGCATCCCTTCAAGGGGAATCCCTCAATCCGATCTATCCTAGCTAATGCTCTGGTCGGGTTGATCCGTCTCCGCTAGACGTTAAACTCGCGCCATACCCTGTGTTAAACACGAGAACCTGAGGAAAACATCAGATATGTGTCCATGACATATAATTCCCCGCGCTCGATGTGGGATGTCTCGGGCTTCCACACCCTCGAGAAGCCCTGTGACCAGGGATAACAGACAGACATGCCAGGTTCCCCAGCATCCAGACACGCTACTGATGCCTCAACATGACTACTCCCCCAACTGAAGGTTGCTGCCCTGACCAGACCCTTTGGAATGTCCCGACAGAAGCATTGTAATTAACCGGCGTCCATGGAAACATGGCACTGGGAAGAGTTTCACGAACTACGTATTAAATCTATGAGGGAGACCCGGACTAGGTGACGAGTTCTGAGGAGGAATCCCCAGAAGGAAGAACCGACATCCCATCATCCCGTTTCGATCAAGGAGCAGACGTCCCTGAATAAGGAGTGAATGCCGCCCGCCTTTGGAAAGAGGGAATGCGGGGCTACGAAGTGTCGCATGTCCTCCTCCGCGGATGTATGGATGCGCGCGCGCCCCGATGAAAGTGTCGGAAATAGAAATGGTGAACCCGACGTGAAATTATTCTCCCCCACATGGAGATTAGTAGAGTTCAAGACACCAGTAGATTGACGTGTCACCGGATCCAGATATCTGGTACCTGGTCCCGCCAAGCAAATAGTGGGCCTGTCATGAAACTCACCGGAAGTCGGGGCAGTAGAATGTGGGGCACTCCGTTCTGCAGCGTGTTGGTGTGGATCCTTCTTACAGACGTGGAGAATGGAAGGACGCTGAGGCACTGGCTGTCAACCCTTTTCCTCTCGGTGCTGATGAGTTGATCCCATCGTTTCTCAGGAACCAGGTTGTTGTTACAGACACGCGATCACCGCCCGCTCGCCTACGCAGGGGTAGGGGAAAAATCGCCACCACCACCCCACATGGCGCCGCTACCGCCACGACGGCTGCCACATCACGGAACATGGGGCACCCACATCCCCTTTCCCCATCAGAGGTCTTCCAGCGAAGGGTGATCAACAACATCGTGCGTAGGTACGAGGAGGAAGGGGTCATCCCAACTCGGGATATGGCCCGCCTGGACCTGGAGGCATCCAGGCCCCGCTGTCAACGCCGCCCTAACGGGCCGCGCAGGGATCCCCTGCTCCCCACCCCAACATTCAACCGTTTCGGGAGCCTGTCCCCGGAACACCTTGACGACTCCTCCCCTTACGCTGATGAGGCGGGCGCCGTCCAGCTCAACCCGCTGAGGGTCCCGGCCCAAGGGCTCCAGGCGAGAGATCCCCCCCAGCCGCGTCAGGGCCACCGTCCGACCCCGCAGGAATAGCAGGCAGGCTACGTCCCTACACCGCCTGCACCAGCCCGCCTGACCCAACGACAGCACCAGGCTTGGGCTGAGGACGCTCGCCCAGGCGCATCGACGTCGACAGCTACAGTGGCCCGAGCCACTACTGACATGCATCATGAAGCCCCTGCATGCGCTGAGCAGGGGCACTCCTTCTCCCAACCAGGATCGAGACCCCAACCGCCCCACGGGCAGGCTGGGTTGACTCTTCAGGTTGCAGGCCCAAGTGGTGATCGCCTTGAACTAACCCGCGGTGATGTCACCTCGTACGGAGGCCCTCCCCGTACCGCTACTCCACAAAGCGTGGGCCTTCCCCGCTCCGAAGTTCGTCATGGAGGTATGCCTCGCACTGCCCCCATCCCGAAGGAAGACCTGCCCCGCGGTAGTGACGCTCAGCGCGGAAACCTTTATCGTGCCCACCATATAGGGTATGGAGTTCGTCCTCCTGCCCCCGACCGCCGATCTGAAGGAACCGCCCATCCGAACCTTCTCCGACATGGGGGCCCTCCCTACTTCCTCTCTGCAACCGGCAAAGGTCCTCCTCGCCCCAGCAACTCGAGGAGTGAAGGTCAGCCTCGCTCCGCCCGCATCGACCATGGAGGTCCTCCCCATGCTCCTGCCGATTCCAACAGAGGCTCCGCCTACCTGGGTGTTGTTCACGGAGGTCCTCCCCATGTACCCTTATACATTTTCCCTGGTGCCCCTCGCACCTCGGCTATCTCGAGTGGGGGGCCTCTCTGCCACGGCGCCAGCACCGCCCCGAGATTGCCTGATAGGGATCAACCCTGTCCCGAAGAGCCACCCCGGGGCAGGAGAGCGGGTCTTCGCCGCCACAAGAAGAACCCTGGGAAGGCCCGGGTGGAGATCAAACCTGACCTCTTCTCCGACTTTGAAGCGGAATTCAATTCAGCAATGGAACCTTCTCCCCGCTCCTCCGTATCAAGGACTGGGGAAGGAACCAGATGCGTTAGCCTCATTCTCCTAGAATTTGAGGTCCACCAGATTCCCATCTCTCTCCGCAGGTATATCCAGGAGGAAGAAATCTTGGGAATTCCACATGTCCTGACGACACAATCATCGCCCTTGTCACCAGAAGCGCCCGCTACCTCTACCAGAGACCACGAAGAGCTGTTTTGGGGGCCAACGGTGGTAGAACGGCCACATGACCGGTCGTCGGTAGCCACGATTCCTGTGCCGGAAGCTGTGGCTATCAGCCCATCGTATCGTGACATCGTGGTCAGGTCACCTCACTCTTCGGAGGATGGCCCGGAGTTTGGCGGCCAGTTAGCTCATTCACCATATTCTCCACCGCTAAGCTTACTATCCCAGAGGTCTGCCTCGGTACTGCTACCGGTCCCTCAGCCGCCCTCGGTTGACGAGTGGGGAAACACAGGGCCAGACCCTGAGTCTGAGCCCAGGAGCTTCTGGAGTATTCTCGAAGCGGATTACTTCCCGGAGAAGTTCTGGCCAACGGCGGCGCTGAATTTTCGCGTACCGGAGTCTCTTACCCCTGAAGAAGTGGGGTGATTTTGGTGAACCCTATGGGCGACACACTTTTTCTTTATTACGAATGGGTGGTGTACCCCAGGAGTCGAGATCACTTCGAATAAATCGGTGAGCAGTGCCACCTGATCGATGCGGCCACACTCCTTGTAGCCCAACACCCTGAGTCGCCAGGCCGCCAGAGCGCCCTTCAACGGAAATGCGTTCAGAGTTTTAAAGCACTCCGCAGAATCGTCAGGGAAGCCACCCCCCATGTGCAAGTCCGTGGTTGGGGACACTATGCCTCTCTCCTCTTCGACCCCATCCGACGGCAGCCCAATTCGCTATGCGACATTGAGGACATGCCCTCGAGAGGGGTCGCGGTCCACATGGATGACATAGTGGACAAGGAAGACGATCTTGAATTATTTGATGGAGACTTACCCCCCGAGGGCGTACCGCCACTACTGGACCCATCGGGGAGAGTTACCCGTTAGTAGAGGAACCTGCAAGGCCTCCTCGTACCCACCGAGTCGCTGGTACTCGGTCGAAACACTGGAAAGGGTAAGGAGCACGTCAGAACTGTCAAGCACTCCGACCCGTCCGCCTCCGTGCAAAAAACGGACGAAGATCCCGAGAAGTCCAAGTTGTTCCAGCAGATTGCTGAGCAGAAGAGGTTGGTTGACGAACTCTTGGCTGAGCGCGCCGCAAAGTGGTGACCCGACTACGGTGATCCTAGGTCGGGGTAGGAGGGGCAGGAATAATTTCCCCCCGATGAGATGCCTCTGGGAAACCCTGATCATGCTACTGCCACAGACAGGGCAGACGCCGGAACGTATGGCAAGAGGGCGCAATACGTCTCGCCAAACCCCCCCGAGAGACGGGGCAATCTGAAGAATCCAATCTGGGTTCCCCCAGTCGCCCCACAGGTCGTTCTGCCAGTTGATCCACAAGCGGCTGAGGCAGTCTACCATGTTTAAGAACCTATAAATGCACTTGTGTTTAGGGATCCCCGTCAAGACATGGACCCCACTCAGATGATCTTATCGCGGCGCTCACAGCCCGCCTCGAAGCGTTGCAAACGCGGCAGGTAGCGGTCCCACCGGATGGAAAGCCTTATCCGGCGTGGGTGGATGATATGCCCGCACCTCCGGGTTTTGGGAACCCCACTTTCTCACCCATCAACGGGACAGGGGACCCGCCACAGCACTTGGCTCATTTTTCTTCCAGGTGTGGCCCCATGCTGGGGACCCCGGCTCACCAAGAAGCCGCCAAGCTCCGATGTTTCGTACAGACATTGGAAGGTCCGGCATTTTTCTAGTACAGCCAGCTCCCTATCGGATCGGTGAGCGGTTGGGAGGACCTCTGCCGGCAGTTCTTATACCAGTTCAGCTCCACCACGCGGAAGACCAGCATTGGAGACCTCTTCAAGTGAAAGCAAAGGCCTGATGAGCGAGTCGCAGACTTCATCGCCCAGTGGAAGGGACTTACGTATTCCCTCGATATGCCACTGACTCAGGAGCAATTACTGATGATGTGTGTGGGGAATGTCCAGACAGAGCTGGTACCCTCCCTGATTTCCCAGAACTACCCTGGAGGGTTTAGAGATTTCTCAGATAAGGCTCAGCGCCTTGAGGAAGCCCTGCAACAGGCTAGTCAGGCACGTTTGTTGCCCCCTATGATCCCGACCAGGAGGACCGCCAGTACTGAACCCACCGCGGTGGCCCAAGTAGAAGCCCCTAGGTAGCTGGAGTAACTGCCGGTGGAACCACCCCCGCATCCCCGCACAGGCTCCTGCCCAGCAGCGACCGCCTCAGAACCGACAGGTTCCCCCGCGTAATCCGCCACCGCCACCTAGGCGAGACAATCAGGCACCGCCTCCTCGGCAGGCCCCTCTGGCCCCTCGTCAGGGCCAGGCCCCCTATCTGGAAATAAGGCTCCTAACTTATTCGTTCAACGAAAATCAGGTCCCTGGCTACTTCCGAAGTGCTCTAGAGCAAGGGATCGTGCGCCTGCCCGAGTGCAGAAGGCCGGCAGAGTCGAATCTCATCGATCACCCCAACTACTGCCCTTATCATCGGATATTGGGGAACACCCTCAAGCAGTGCTATGTGTTTAAAGACTTGCTTCAAGACCAGGTCAATAACAACATAGTCAGGTTGGGCCCAGCACCAGCACAAGTGGCGGGTGTCTTTGCAGGATCAGAGATCGGCAGCGACAGCGAAGGCGAGTGGCAGCAGGTCCCCATCCACGGATCCCGGAAATATGATGACTGGATGGCTCGAAAAACAATCGTCCATGCCCATGGTATCATCTGGGCACACCTGAAGCAGCCAGGACTTTCAGAAGAAGTAGCCGGTGCCTCTGCATCGTCTTCACAGTCGACCACTTCCCAAAAGGGCAAGCAGCGGCGACACAAGAAGAAGCAAAGCGCACCACCAGTGTCGTCGTCATCCCGCACTCTCAGCGACTTTATGCCCCCTAAAATGGGGATTCCTCCCAGAATCTTCCCAGCAGTGGATGACTCTTCGAACGACAGCCAGGGGTACGCTTCGGTTAACACCGTGGAGCTGGTAAAGCCCTAAATGACCCCCGACGAGGGAGGACGCCAAGCAGACTTCCCCAATGTTCCCAGACGACGTCAACGTCCGCAGGATCGCAACCGCACTGGTCATAGAGGTATGTCAGCATGCACTTTTGGCCAAGCCGTGCATGATACTAAGACCAGGCAGCAGGCTCAGCGCAGAACTCAGCACGCCCAACCCCATCTAACGCCCTCGGCTCTACCTCCACCGCCGTTCGTGCTACTAGATCAGGGAGAGCTGCCTCGTTCATATCACAGTCAGTCTTTCCTGGCTACAGGCCAGCCTCCGCTGTCCAATCCTAGTCCGGCAACTACTCCCCAGGCTTCTACTAGGAGGAATCAAGATGTACCCAGTACTAGTCGATCGCCGGTTCAGCCGACAGGATCCGATATGCCTCCAAATGCCGAACGACCTCCTGTAAGCAGAGGTTCACATTTGGAACAAAAGTATGATGTCCTGAAGCACCTGGCCGGTATTCTGGCAAGGCTTTCTATCCTTGAGGCCCTTCTCCTATCTTCCGAAATGCGCGAGGAACTTGCCAAGGACCTAAGGAGCCCCCTCCAGTTTGAGACGGAGGTAGCAGCTGCAGAAGCCTTCTACACTGAGACGATTGAAAATGCCGAATGTCAGGCGGTTATCTAGTTCTCTTGTGAAGATTAGGACCCTCCTATACAGGGCCACATTCACCCGATGTACATCACTGGCCACTTCAATGGTGTGGAAGTCTGCCACTGCCTCGTTGACATGGGTTCCAGAATCAATCTAATTCCGACCCGGACGATGCGAAATGTAGCTCTGTCTGAAGGTGATTTAACTCCCTCTGACCTCAGAATCCAGGGGTATGACAGGACCGAGCAAACCCCAGTCGGTAAGATCCTCCTGAAGACCCAGTTCGGTGGCTTAATTTCCAGCACCGAGTTCATGGTAGTTTCTCAGGACACCGCCTACAACGCATTGATGGGTAGGCTATGGCTCCATCTGCATGCAACGGTCCCTTTGTCATATCACCAGTGCCTCAAGTACTCGCTCAATGGTCGAGTAGGCGTGCTCCAAGGAGACGCGCCCCCTTTCGATTCTTGTGAGGCCCGCTATCTGGATGCGGGTTATTACAAAAGTAAGGATAAGCAAATCCTAGTAAGTGAGGATGAACCCGCCCCGGTCATAAGTGACCCCTGGACAATCATGGATGACGCCTACATCCTCCCGATCCACCGGTTGGAGGCCACGACCCCCGACATGGGGCAATGTTTTGTTGTTTCGGGTACGCAGGGGAGGTATGTTCCCGTGTCCAAGAGACGGTGGGAAATCACATCGTACTCCTACATCAACCAGGCTCAGGTCATCCCGGAACCTCCTACCCCTGTACGGTACCGAGACGTCAAGCTTATGACAACGGCAGTGCGCCATACGTGTCTCTTCCGCCCGGCTGGAATTAACCGACTCAGTCCGACACGTCACCACAGCTTTGATATTATCAAACGCGACCCCTTAGGAAGAAGGCCAGATGGGATAGGATCAACCGCCTTCATTGCTATGGTCTCAATGGAAAGTGAGTCTCCCTATGTGATGACCGCTACTACCCGAGCCAGCACCAGCTGCCCCTCGGATTTTGATAGCCTGGAATTACCTCCCGTCGTGGGAAATCCCCCCACAGGTGGGGAGGAAGACTTGGAGGATGCTTCCCCCGCCTTTGAAGAAGGCGTTTCTACCACGGTTGATGAACTGGTACAGGTGAACCTTGGTAGCGAGGCAGATCCAAAACCCACATTGATTAGTGCAGCCATGTCCCCCGAGGAGTGGCAACAGTACGTAGACTTTCCCAAACAGCACCATGATGTGTTTTCCTGGAGTTACAACGAGATGCCAGGACTAGATCCCCAGGTAGCCGTTCACCATCTGTGCCTCCCGGAAAAACATCATGGGTTCAAGCAGCCTCCCAGGAAGATGCACCCTTCTCATGGTGCTATGGTTGAGGCTAAAGTTGACAAGCTAATCAAATCCATATTCGTTAAGGAGGTCCAGTACCCCAAGTGGCTTGCCAACATTGTGCCAGTCAGGAAGAAGAATGGGCAGATCAGAGTCTTCATCGACTTCCGTGATCTTAATCGCCACTACCCAAAGGATGACTTCCCACTCCCAGTGACGGAGTTGTTGATTGACGCCATGGCCGGGATCCAAGCCCTCTCTTTCATGGATGGGTATTCCGGGTACAACCAGATCCGGATGGCCCCCGAATACGAGGAGTCCACTGCCTTCAGGGCTCCCCAAGGTACCTTTTTCTACCTGGTTATGCCATTCGGTTTGAAAAATCCAGGTGCCACTTATCAGAGGGCCATGAATCGCATATTCAAGCCGATTCTCGGGACATTGGTGGAATGCTACGTGGATGACCTCGTAGTCAAATCACGTCAACGCCAAGACCATCTCAAATACCTTGAGAAGGTGTTCGGTTTCCTCCATTCCCGTCACCTGAAGATGAACCCGTTGATGTGTGCCTTCGGGGTCACCTCCGGGAAGTTTCTAGGCTTTTTTGTCAGATACCGAGGTATCGAGATCGACCTGGAGAAGATCAAGGCCATCAGCCAAATGCCTCCCCCGAGCATCATTCGGGAGCTTCGAGGCCTTCAAGTCCACTTAGCCTATATACGTTGATTCATCGCGAATCTGGCCGGAAAGTGTAAGTCCTTTTCCCGGATCATGAAGAAGGGCACCGCCTACAAATGGGATGAGGAGTGTCAGTCTGCCTTCGAGGAAATAAAGCATTATCTGCTCCAACCTCCGGTATTGATGCTGCCTGTCTCCAGAAAACCACTGGTCCTTCACGTGACCGCCCTGGAAATATCCCTCAGTGCACTGCTCGCCCAGAAGAATAACGAGGGTACTGAGAACAGTCTCTAATACCTCAGCCGCATGCTTCTCGATACGGAGGTCAGATACTCCCCTATCGAAAAGAGCTTCCTTACACTCGTCTTCGCCGTGCAGAAGTTGCGACATTACCTGCAGCACCATGAGGTGCAATTGGTCTCCTGGGTAGACCCACTGATGTACATCCTGAACCACTCCATGCTGACTGGCCGACTAGCACGGTGGGCAGTGATTCTCCAACAGTTTGATATCAGGTTCGTACCTCAGAAGGCCATTAAGGGACAGGCGTTGGCAGAATTTTTAGCTGCCCATCCAATCTCTGCGGATCAATCCCTAGACCTGGATTTCCCCGATGAGATGATCCTCTCAGTCGATCATGCTATCCCATGTTGGAAAATTCATTTCAACGACGCCCCCTGGAGCCCCACCGGTAGGAGGTTCAACGATCCCAAGCTCAACAGATTGGGCCTGGTTATTGTCTTCATTACCCCGGCACAAGCCGTCCTGCTATACTCGTTCCTGTTTTCAGAAGGCTGTACGAACAATGAGGCAGAGTACCAGGCTCTCATCACCGGCCTCGAGTTGGCCCTTGAAATCCATGTGCCCCATCTACATGTGAAGGGAGATTCCAAGATGGTAATCAAACAGGTTAATGGCGACTACGTCGTCAGAAAGATGGAGCTTGCACCATTGCTGGAGTACACCCTCCTCCTAATGGCCCATTTCTCTCCTCGACTAGAGGTTACCCATGTCCCACGATTGCAGAACGGTCAAGCAGACGCCTTGGCTGGCTTAGCCACATCGCTCGCAGAACCTATGCAAGATGATTTGATCATACATGTGGCACACCGGAGAGTCATTGCCCTCGTCACCCAAGAGGACGATGATGGCCTGCAGATAGGTCATCTCACCGCCAGACCCTCCATGTCAGGGGTCCCGGGTTCGTCAGACACAGTGGCTGAAGCCGCTCCCGACTGGAGGGCACCTTTTTTCGAGTATCTCCAAAATGGTCGCCTCCCGGATGACCAGGCCGAGCGTGAGCGATTCCGACGCCGCACACTGCAATTTACCCTCCAGAGCGGCCCCAGTCTTGAAAAAATCCTTTATAAGTAGAGTTTTGATGGTGTCCTCCTCCGCTGTATCCAAGGAATAGAGATACCTCAAGTTATGCAAGAGGTTCACGCCGGTTCCTGCGGTGCCCAACAAGCTGGACCGAAGGTGTCCCATCAAATCCGTAGGTTGGGGTACTTTTGGCCCTCTATGATCCATGATTGTATTGGATATGCCAAGAGATTCCACGCGTTCCAAGTTCATGCCAACTTCCTGCATCGGCCGCCGGAGCCCCTTCACCTCACCAAGTACTCTTGGCCATTTGCGGTGTGGGGACTTGATGTAGTGGGACCGTTTCCACCGGCAACAGCCCGCCAGTGTAGGTTCATCCTGACTGCTACAGATTTCTTCTCCAAGTGGGCAGAAGCAGTTCCGCTCAAAGAGGTCAAGGCCCGTTCCATCGTTGACTTTGTGAGCTCCAACATTATCCACCGGTTTGGAGTTCCCCATGTCGTCCTCACCGATAAAAACACAAACTTCTGAGCGGCTGAACTAAATAAATTGTAAGCCAAGTACGAAATCCGGTCGAACCATACCTCCCGCTACTACGCGCAGGCGAATGGACAGATCGAGGCATTCAACAAGACCCTCTCTAACATTCTGCAGAAGATGGTTGGTCAGAACAAGAAAAGTTGGCCGGACAAGCTCTCCAATGCCCTCTGGGATTACCGGACGATGACTCGCAACTCTACCCAGGTGACCCCATATTCCCTGGTGTATGGAGCCAAGGTCGTCCTACCCATTGAGATCTAGCTGCCATCACTACGCACTGCAGTTTATGATCACTAGACATCAGATGAGGTAGCCAAGATCTGTCTAGCTGAATTAGATGCACTAGACGAGAACCGGCTTCGTGCCCTGCACAATCTGGAAAGGCATCAGGATAAGATAGCGAGGGCCTTCGACAAAAAGGTTCGTCTCCGCTCTTTTCTACAGGGCGACCTGGTACTGGACCTTCGAGCGCCAATGATTCCCGGTAGGAAACCACCCAAATTAGAACCCAAATGGGAAGGACCTTATATCATCCATAAGGTTTACCCCAATGGAGCATACTCCTTGGTGACCACAGATGAAGAGCGTATAACCCCTCCTACCAATTTCATATTCCTCAAGCGATACTTTTCCTAGGGAGAAAGGGTCCTGCACGACCTTAAACTGCGAGATGGTCCTGCATGACCTTAAACTGCATCCTCGTCCTCACTGCAAGACGTTAAACTGCAAGCCAGTCAGGCCTTCCTGACCGAGGCTCAGCCTCAGGCCCCTTGGCCTCCTTGGGCCCCTGGCCCCCCATCCTCACTGCAAGATGTTAAAATGTAAGCCAGTCAGGCATTCCTGATTGAGGCTCAGCCTCATGCCCCTTGGCCTCCTCGGGCCCCCGGCCCCCGCCCTCACTGCGAGACATTAAACAGCAAGCTGGTCAGGTCTCCCTGGCCGTGGTCCGGCCCCTGGCCCCCTGGTTTTCCCCGACTTACCCTCTTGCGGGATTATACGGTATGGTGTGGGACTATGTCCTCATTCACGTCGGATTACTCGTCATACCGTACATATCTCCAAAAGAGATTCCCCTCGTCCCGCATGCCGTTAAACTGCATTTCAAGAACTACGTGTGGCTTGATTCCCATCTTCATGGGATACGTAGGAACGCTCAGATTCCTCGTCTTGATCCCAGCCCCAAGCTTTTATCTTCCAATATCCCCCTGGGAATAGTTTCCTTGGAGGATCTTTGTGTAGCAGGGAGTAAGATTTCTTATCCCCGCTCATAAAACCTCACTCACAAAAGGATTGTAAGGGTCGCACCATATGCCCACTTCCGTTCTTCTATCCTCCCACGTCCTCACCGCACGACGCTAAACTGCATGGCCTTCAAGAACTACGTATGGATTGATTCTCATCCTCATGAAATACGTAGGAACGCCCGAACATTTCGTCCGTTGGCCCAGCCCAAAAGCCAAAATCTGCCCCTCGGGTCAAGACATGGCAGGGTGCACACTTTAGCCCGAACTCACATCGAGCAAGCCTCGACCCGGCTGCACATCCCCCTGGAGATGTTTGCATCTTTCGTGGATGGATACAGCTATGCTTCACCCACTCCTTGACTGGGATTACATCATTTTTCACACCTAGAGGGACCCCCAAGAACGGCCTCGATACAATGCCCAAGGGCTCTCCTACCGTTACGGGCCAACGCCCGCGAGGGTTTTAAACAACAAGCCGATACAAATCCCGCGTTGCGAATTTGGTCAGCGGTCGACACTAATTTGTTTCTCCCATACCAGGTCACCATAGGAACGTTGTGTTTTGAACATGGTCAACAGTGTCCTGGATCTTCGGGTCCACCCCGAGATGTCCCAGACATCGAGTGCAGTGATTCGTTCTGCCCCATCCCGAGGTGACAAACTCCCCCCCGGGTGGTGCTAGCAATCGGCCCACGACCCCGATTCCCCACAGAAGTGTACGGTGTGGTGTAGGATTACGTCCTCATTCACGTTGGGATCATGTACCATGCCATATGCATTCTCTTGCGAGGCCCAGCCTCAGGCCCCTTGGCCTCCTCAGGTCCCCGAACCCCGTCCTAATGTAAGATGTTAAACTGCAGACCCGTCAGGCCTTCCTGACTGATACCTGACCTTAGGCCCCTTGGCCTTCTCAGGCCCCTCCACCCAACTTCTTACCCGGAGTGTACGGTGTGGTGTAGGACTACTTCCTCATTCACATCGGGATCATGTACCATGCCGTACGCCCACTCTTACGAGGCCCAACCTCAGGCCCCTTGGCCTTCTCGGGTCCCTGACCCTCGTCCTCATTGCAAGATGTTAAACTACAAGCAGGTCATGCCTTCCTGACCAATGCCTAACTATCAGGACCCTTGTCCTTTCCGGGCCACGACCCAGGTCCTCTCTTATAGGAGTGTACAGTGTGGTGTGGGACTATGTCCTCATTCACGTCGGCTTCTTCGCCATACCGCACGCCTCCCTTGTTTAGGGGTATGTTATTCCCCTTCTCGTCCTATATGACGTTAAACTAAATTTAGAGAAATACGTGTGGCTTGATTCCCATCCTCATGTGATACGTAGGACCACTTGAATGTCTAGGATTCGGGTCCAGCCCCATCTCTCGGGAATCTTCATCCCATCTTGGCCCATTGTCCTATCCTTCCTCCATGAGGGGATTATATGGTGTGGTGTGGGACTATGTCCTCATTCACGTCGGTCTCATAATGACCGCGCCATGTCCCTCTCCCTACTGAGCTATCTCATTGATCCCTTTTCGGCGGTTCCCCAATGTGCCTAAGAGTACTCTAGTTTATTACTCAGAACGCCAAGCTTTACTCGGACACGTTCGCACCCGCTTTCCAGGCTTTGTGTATCCCTGCATCTGGGCTTTCATCATCTTTCACACCCAGAGGGACCCCCAAGAACGGCCTGGATACTATGCCCAAGGGCACTCCTACCGTTACGGGCCAACGCCCCCGAGGGTTTTGGACAACAAATCGATAAAATCCCGCGTTGAGAATATGGTCAGGGGTCGATGCTCGTTTGTTGTTACCACCTCAGGATAAAGCGATATGGATGCTGTGTTTCCACCATGGTAAACAGTTTTCCTATATCTCCACGCCAACCCATTAGGCCCAAAATGTCGGGTGCACAATTCACACCCTTCATCACTTCACCGTGTCCAAGTAGAATCTCAGAACTCTTGGTACTTTTCCTCCGTTCACATTTGCGCTTTGGGGGATCTCTACCAACTCCCCTTCGATGGGCGCCCCAAGTATTGAGATTAGGATCTTCCCCCCTTTTTTCCCACACCGAGTTTATCTCACGTGGGCTTAGGGATCGGGTTGACATCTGTGCTTACTAGGGAAGTCATCACCATTCACAGTCCGACCTCTAAGACCATAAACTAAGATTCTCATCTAGAACTACGTTCATCTCGATTCCTATCTTGATAGGATACGTATGAATACCCATAACCCTTGTCTTTGGGTCCATCTTTAGTTTATCAAGTTCACCTCTCTGGTCCTGCCTTCAGGACCCCGACTACGGGACCGTGTGGCGTAGTGCGTGATTATGTCCTCAGTCACGTCGGGTTTGTAATGGCTGCACCACGCGCACCTCCGTTCTGAGGGTTAGCCCTCCCATTCATTGTCCATCATCACATTAAAAGGCACCCTTCAGAACTACGTGTGGCTTGATTCTCATCCTCATGGGATACGTAGGACTGACCGGATGCCCTGTCTTCGGGTACAACCCATTTAGGGAGCCAGTCTCTCCCCTGGTTTGACCTCTTAACTCCATATAGGCCCCTCGGCCTAAGGTATCCCTCTCCGAATGGCGTACAATGTGATGTCGGATCATGTCTCCGTCAATTGTGTATATAACACTGTGAACATTTCCCGCCTAGCATCGTCTCTGGTACATCTGCACTGCATGACGATAAAATGCATGCTTGGTCCTATCATACGACCCCAAACTGTGACATTATCGTCCTGGCCGCACGATGAAAAATGCCACTACATTGTGGTGACCTCGTTGTAGAGGACATCACGTTGGGTATTGGTCACGTGCCATGCCATTTGTCAATTCCCATCACGGCTTGACCCGTGTGGCGACATCACGACCTACTATTCTAGGCCTGTCGCTTCACAAAAAAAAACCATTCACCTTAAAGAAAAAATAAGATACATCAAACCCGGCTTCTTTTAGTGCAAGGGCCACGCCTGCACTCCCCTTTTCCCCCGACACTGGTACCTTACCGTGCCGTCTTCCAGAACTACATATGGCTTGATTCTCATCCTTATGAGATACGTAGGAGCGCCCAGGCACTTCCCCGCGGGCCCAGCCTGACCTTTGTGTTCGGTCCCTCGACTCGAGCATTTCCTCAGAGAACGCATGGTAAGTAAGGCTTAGGTCCTCCTTCACGTCGGATCTTGATGCCATGCGTCCCCTACTCCCTTTACCCATTTATGGTCTAAGGTAAATCAAGAACTACGTGAGGCTTGATTCTCATCCCTATGAGATACGTAGGAGCGTCCGGGCCCTTCCCCCGCGGGCCCAGCCTCACTTTCTATTTCGGTCCCTTGACCAAAAAACCTCTCCCAAAGGGGTCGTGCGATGCGATATGGGATTACTTCCTCATTCACGTCAGGTTGTTCATCGTACCGCACACACCCCTTATTCCCATTCATGCCAGGTGCTTGGGTTACTCCACCATGTATCCCTTATGTCTCTTCCCATACATGGTCCGAATTCTACGACCATAAACTAAGATCTCCCTATGGGAAAGGAATCTGCTCCCTCTATCTAATACGTCTCGTTGCCGTATTCAGATGTGTTTTGATAAAGATCCCAAAGTGTGGGATTTTCACAGGGACATTCCCCTCGTCCCATGACCAAGCTTCGTGACCTCACTATTTGGATCCTCATCTTCTTCCACATCCAAAAGGACCCTCGGACGACATGGATACTAGGCTTAAGGGCTCTCCATGAATGTTGGACCTAAGGGCCATCCAATCGTTTCGGGCCAACGTCCATATGTATTTTTGAAAACATTTGTGACATGGTCATGTGTTTCGAACATGGTCAACGGTCAACCCTCATTTGTTTGTCCCCATTCTAGGCTAACGTGACAGGATGATGTGTTGCGAATACGGTCAGCAGTTATCATCCATCGTCACGCCGCCATCATCGTGATCTGAATCTCGAGTGCCATGATTCACACGTTTCCACTCCCTCATGTTCAAGTGGAATTCTATCATACTCAGCTCCTTCTCTTCGCGCATCTAGGTGCGCTAAATGATCGTGTTAGTGTAATTGGGCTGGTATTCACCGAGCGTCCCTTTTCCCAAACGTACCCCTTTTGTCGGGAAATCCCCACCACTACTGCTTGTTTCCCACACCGAGCACGACTCATGTGGGCTTAGTAGTTTTGGCGGGATGTGTACCAACACGGCCAGGTTTCTCATCATCCCACATGACGTTAAAACTGTGCTTCCAGAACTATGTATGGCTTGATTCCCATCCTAATGGGGTACGTAGGAACGCCCGACCACTCTGTTTCAGGCCCAAACTAATCCTTACTCTTGGTCCCTCGACCCGAAGTGTTTCCTCCAGGGGTATGTCGTATGATCTAGACACCATGTCCTCCTTCACGTCGGTTTCATATCTACTGCGCCACACACTCCCTGGGATCTTCCCTTTTATTCCACGTCATATCCTGTGACGTTAAACTACAGGAGTCCATGTGTCCTCAACGCATGACACTAAACTGCAGTTCTACCCTGAACAAGTTCAGGATGCCCCAAGATCCCATTGGGAAGTGATAGATCCCCTCGCCAGAGAGGCCCTGTCTGAAAGAAGGAATGATCCATGATCAAACCAATGCACCCATATGGTGTACTCCCACCACGGTGGTGTAACTACCTGAGTGTTGGATTCTGTTCAGATAAACCATCACTCCATATTCCATGCTTTGCGTGCCCCTTATTCAGACCCTCGTCCCCTTTCATGTCTGAAGGGACCCCCTAACGGCCTGGTCTCATGCCGCATCGGCTCACCTACCGTCCTGGGCCAATGTCCCGGAAGACGGGTCATGTCTGGAAGGACCCCCTAACAGTATGGATTCTTGACCTATGGTCCGCCAACTGTCCTGGGCCAACGTCTCGAAGGATTGATCGACAACACTTGTGACATGGTCCAGTGTTTCGAACATGGTCAACGGTCGACCCTCATTTGTTGTCACCATTGCAGGCTAACGCAGTAAGGATACCGCTTCTCCTCCAAGGTTAACGGTTTTCCCTTATTGTCACGCCATCCCCACAGTGTTCCGAATCATGGGTATCGTGATTCACGCTTCCCATTTGCATCTGTTTGAACCGATTTCAGCGCCCCTGGCGTTGCCCCATTCGTGCATAAGAGCACGCTGAAGAAACGGTAATTCAACCTTCTTGAAAGTTCCTTCTCCGAGCAAGCCTGTCTCGTCTTTCAGAAATCCGGAATTGTAATCCAAATCCCGGATTCCCAGAGCATGATCCCCACTCCTATGTTAGGTGGGATGAAAGGACAACTATCTCCTGTTTCTCACATCGGGCTCAACCCACGTGGGCTTGGGGAATTTTCACCGAATGCCCCGCAAAACTTTTAGGGATGTAACGAGGCGATTCAAATAGTGGAAATCGTGCGCGCTACGACATTCAAAACAATGAAGAAAGAAGAAATTGAATCACGAAAGTACCAATAAAAGGTTTTTGGTTTGTTACAATACCCGGGGGTCGACTCCTCCCATGGACGGGTTGACCCCATCAAAAGAGAGTTGCAGCTCCGCCACCCGTTGGCTTGTGGCATCCAAGGATTGCTGCCACTGACTTAGCTCCCGCTCCTCCTCAGCAGCGGTGGGGCGCAGTTCGTCAGTCCTGGCCTTATCCCTCTCTACGTCAGCTTGAACGACAGCCATCTTTCCATAGGTCTGCCTCATATGCTCTTTTGCCTCTACCAGCTGGGCCTTCAACCGTGAGACCAGCTCAGATTGTGCATCAAGAGAGGCTGAAAGCTCATCTGCCCGGGTCTGCATCTGTTGAACCTCACCTTCAGCCTCCTAGAGCTTCTTGATGATGGTCGCCTTTCTCCGCTGCCAGCCCACACTGAGCCCACGATAATGCTCCCGGATCTTCTCAGCCATAAGATCTCGGATGAGGGCATGAGGACGTTGGGAATCCACTCCCCCAGCACATAGTTCGTGCAACCGCGAGTGGAGTCTATCCATTTCGGCCAGCCATTTCACTTGGGGAGTGTCCTTGATAAAGCGCGTGATCATCTTCCATGACCGGCGGCGGACTATGCTGCTGTCTTCCTCGTCGGAGGCCGTTTCGTCCCAGTCCGCGCGATTGGCAGGCTCGTACGCGGGATACGCCCATAGGAAATCCTCGGCAGGATCTACATCTTGTGTTGAATCCAGTATGACACCTGGCGCGGAAGCAGGCGTGACAGGACTGGGACCGACCGGTTGATCCTCTTCCTCGGAATCCACCTCAATGAATTTGGGTAAGGTCCTGCTGGTGGTCCCGCCAGTGACGATGTGCGTCGCAGTTTGAGAAGATGGAGGGACTATCGCCACCATCACCGGCATGCCCCTAGGAGGGACGCCACCAGACATCCCGACCAGTCTTGCCGCAGCAGCCCATGCCAGTCGGAGAACTGTACGACAGAGAGGGACATAAACGTTAGTTGGCATAGTCTACATGTGACAATGAGGAGACCAGTAGAGGATACTTATGGAGATCGACCTCCTGGAACTGCTCTTGAGCCGGTACTGACGGGACCCCGAGATGAGGCCCTCCGTATACTGTTGGAAGGTCTGGAGATTCCGGAGGAGCCACCTCGGGTGCTTTTGTCCCACCAGACGTGGAACTGGACGCAGCCATAGGCGCAGGTTCTGAAGGTCCCGCATCATCACCCGCCAAGGAGCGAGAACGAGGCCTGCGAACAAGTTCCTCCTGCATGGCTCAAACATCGGTGAGAAGTCCATAGTGACTCAAGAACAGATCTTAAGGAAAGAAGTTCGGAATGCTACCTCGAGAGCCTCCGTGAAATCGTCGGATTCTGAGCCTCGGTCTCCGACCTCGCCCTCCTCCAACGGGCTCCCTCCTCCAGCCTCATCCTCCCGAGAGGATTCCTCTGATTCTTCCGGCAAGGGGAAGCGCTCCCTCAGATCAGCAGCCAATAACTGTGGGGGGACCGTCTGATTCAACAGTACCCTCACCCAGTCTGTCATTGGGCGGGGGACACCACTGGAGTGGACGTAATCCTCTAGCTCGTCCAGGTACTATTCTTCCTCTGCCGGAGACGCCATGAATCCAGCCCGAACTGGGCCTATGCCCGGCAATTCCATCCCTAGGCGATTCAAGTGTGCCCATATCTCAGGTGGGCTGAGGAATTTCCGGTTGACATCCCAATTTTCCCAGGCTTCCGGGAAGACAACATCCTCTGCCATGTCGATATGACGTAGCCGCTTCCCCGGAGCCTGATTGGATATCCTACAAAATCCCCTCGGTGGCCGCCCCTCCAGGTGACCCTGCTCTTCCGGAATCACCGGATCCACCGCTGCTGCCATACCCTCAGTCGGTGCAGGTCTCGCAGCCATGGAAGCCCCTCTATCTTGAGCGTCCCTAGCTGCCCTCTGGCCCCGACCTCGAGATATAGGAGGCCCACCGTCACCAACCAGAATAGTTGGTTGCTTCAGCATTTCCCCTGGGTAAGCAGCCTCCCAACTGATGGCGTACTCCCTCACCATTCCGAAGGCGGTGGTGGATGGAGGCAATAAAATCCGCATCGTCCCATCTTCCAATGCGAACATGAGACACAACTGCCTCATCACACACAGGTGCTCCTCATGACGCACCTCCCAGTAGACCTGTGGGGTCAGCCACTGGAGGCACCGGAACTGCCTCGCAAACCGATGCGGGGTGTACTGTTCGCAGAGTGGCTCACGATCTATCCGTGCCACCAAAACTCCACCTCGAAAGGCCAGGAGGTAAGCCCGATGTTCTTTCGTTCCCCGCCCGTCATCAGTAATTATCCCCATCGACAATGGGAAGTGGTGGAAATTAAACTCATCCGCCTTCCACACCCGATTCCGCACCATCGGCACATCTAGTTTGAACGGGAAGCTCCCGACCGCGTTTAGGATGGAGGGGCGGAAGTTAGATTCTAGAGGAGAAATGGGGTTTGGATACTCATAAATCCCCCTGATATGCACTGCGATCCACCCATACAAGAGGTGGAAGGGCCCGCATATCCGTGGCGGCTTATTTCCCTCACTAATGTGCAGCATCATTCTGTACATTTTGGTGAGCATCAGAATCCCCAAATTGATCCGCTACCCCATGGCCAATATCGATGCCATAATAAACGAGCTGGGCCGTACCCCCATGCTTGTATCCCTCATTGGTAGGATCCAAACACAGATGAGAGTCGCGATGAACGCCGCCAGCCTGATTATCGGTCGTTGTTCAATGCTGACACTGAAACCCCAAGTCTTCCATTGGCTATCCTACAGGACCCGCCAATACGAGTGTTCCTTGCCCTGTTGGGCCGCCCTTGGACAAGATCGAGGCCTCAGAGGGAACTCTCGATTCTCTGGGAAATTTAGGATGCATTTGAACCATCTCCTAATGTGAACATCTCTCACTGCTTCCTTGTCCTCTCCAGGGACAAGTGCCATCAGCGCTGACGCCAGTCGCGACATTTTCTCTGTATCCTCCCACGTGCTGACGACAGGGAGGAACTCGTCGTACATGGGCGCCAAGATCGGAACCCCAGAAATCTGGTGGACATCCTACAGGTTGATGCCCACCTCCCCGTGATGCAGGTGAAAAGCGTTGGTCCTAGATGACCATCTACTCAGCAGTTCCGGCATCAGTTGCTTGGGTTGGTAAATGGGGAATTGGGAGGCCCATGCCGCCTCATACAACCCCACTCTCCTCAGCTCGGCCCTAAACTCCTCGCATGAGGCGCCTACCCAGTAGGCCCAGGCCCAGTCATCAGTAAAGTTTCTGCCCTAGCGTAGGTCCCACTCATCGGACCATCCCTTCTTTGAATCCTGAAAAGTCGCCTTCAGCATGGTACACTAGAGAGGAGGGGACGTCTCCGATTGCAGTGGCTTCCCGTCAATGTTGTTCACATGGTTGTAGAGACAGTCAGCGGTGACGGGTGTGAAGTTATCTTGTGCGTGACCATCGGCCGCCCTAAACCATTGATGCTGGCATGGTATGCTCCTGAACCGGCAAGCTGGTTCGTCCCTACTCACCTCAGGGATGAAGACGTCATCCCTCAGCCCGAAACTGTAAAATGGAAGTTTCTTGCACTGCGGCTAATCCTTCTGACCCTCCAATAGAAGATCTGTCAAATAAGTGTGGTCCGAGTGGCTTCGGACCATCTCCCCCAATCTTGGACAGTTGGCCATCTCATCCCAACGAGCAGCGTCTGCAGGCACCCCCAATACAGCCTCTTGACGAGCCATTTCGATTCCAGCCCTCAGAAAATAATTTTTTCAGCTGGATCGCAAAGCTCTTCCGCGAAGCTGAATCGCGAAGCCGGATCGCGAAGATCGGTCGCAAGGCCAAGCCGTGAAGTCAGGCCAAGGCCGACAAACATTGGTTTTCTTGGCGCGGATGCGGAGTCGGAGACACGCGGTTCGCCGCGAAGCTCGATTCGCGGAGGGCTGTCGCGGAGTACACGGAGCTTCGCGAAGTCGAGAGCACAAAAAGACAAGGAAATCATGTAAAGACAAAAGAAGGTGACCCCCTATTTATAGGTGGCGACCCCAGAGCATCGCGACCCGCCTCACCCGCACGGAGCATCGCGGCGCGTCCGAATCCGTGGCCCTGGGGAGCACCGCGGGGTCCCTTCGCGATGCCGCATCGCGAACCGCCGATAATTTTGGCGATTTTCCCTCAGACTTTGACCCTTCGCCCTCCACAGCTCCATGTCTGAGGGGAGAATTTGTTGGTGCCAAAATATAGCCCGAAAGGGAGGGACGAAAAAGAAGGTCGGTGCGCTACATCGCGAAGCTCGGACGCGAAGCACCGGCACGAAGCACCCCGACCATCGCGGCCTCGCGAATCTCCAGAGGCGGTAATCCTTCGCGAGCGCATTTGAAATTCACGAGCCCGCCATGAAGCTCAAGAGGCGGTAATCCTCCGTGAGCACATTTGACGTTCGCGAGCCCACCGTGAAGCTCCAGAGGCGGTAATCCTCCGCGGCCGACGTTGACTTTCGTGAGCGCGCCGCGAAGCACCTGAGGCGGCGCGCGAGTTCTGCTTCGCGGCGCCCCTTCCCTATAAATACTGGACTCCCCCTAAGTACCGGGGAAGAACAATCCGACCTTTCGGCTTCTCCTCTCCCGAATCGCGAAGCACTCTTTTCCCCGAGAATCATGAGCTCTGCGAGGTACTTCTACTTCGTGAGACGCCTCTTCCTTGTCTCGTTTTGAGCCCCTCTTCCGAGAGGGATGCCCTTCGCGAAGCTCAAGGGCATTCGCGAAGGAAGAGGATTCCCAAGGGAACCCGGGCAGCCGTGGAGCATTTATGCTTCGCGAAACACCCAACCTGCACTAGTGATCCCTATGCTAAGGCAGGATCGCTACACATCGCGAAGCACACTGCTTCGCAGGACCCTGCTTCACGAGTTACCTCTTCTTCGCGAGGTGGTGCTCCGCGAACACTGTTCCACTTCGCGAAGCACCTTCCACTCACACCTATGCCCCATGCTAAGGCCAAGGCACTCCACTTTGCAAAGAACACTCCTTTTCTTAGAGATTCCTCTTCCCGTGCGACCCTCCAGGTTTTCACGATGTGATTTCAAAGTCCCGTGGACAATACCACCCGTAGCATTTCTTCGCCTAATGCTTCTTCGCATAGGCACGCTAATGGATATTTCTTCTTCGCATAGCCACGCTAACGTGGGCCCCTTGATGGTTCGTTCCACAACCTCCCTTGACCATGGCCTTACTGGTACCTTCCCTTCCCCAAGGACCAGAGGGTACCAGTTATGTAAGTCCTAGGGGTGCGGAGTGAACCCACCTCGTCTGAGCTGTAGGACGTTAAACTGCCAAGCACCACCTCCTCAACACATGACGTTAAACTGTGACCCGACCTCGTGCCCCTCACGAAGGGTCCCCCCAGCTCGAAAATTATTTACACCACTCGTCTCCACAGGAATGGAATCACACATCCACAAGGGATGATATCCTCCTTACTAGAGTGGAATATGTTCATAGGAGTAGGGTGACCCTAGTTCCCCAATGGATGGCTGCACCTCTGCATCTCTGTACTTCCCCACTACCAAGGTCAGTGGAGGGCGTGATAGGGAATGACGCACCTCCCACCATTGGTCCCAGATCCCTCTTCCATTGCGCTTTGTCGCACCTTGGGCCTCCATCCTGGAGTAAGTCCCAGCGCCATGGGCCGCCTAACACGTAAGCCCCTCTTCGCTTCTCACGGACGCATCCTTTGCGACGATATCGTCAGGTCCTTGCAACCTCTTGTTTCTCACACCGAGCATGACTCACGTGGGCTTAGAGTGAGCACCGACCCTGACCCCCACCCCTCGCGAACTACGAGGTCTTTGATCCATGTAAAGGCATGGTACGTAGGAAGCCTCCATGAGGTTCAAGCCATATTGCTCGGTCGTTCATTCACGTCGAGTTTCGCCCTCATCCAGCATGACGTTAAACTGTATGCCCCCTTGTCCTGCATGACATTAAACTGCACTCTCATTCCCTTGAGAACTACGAGGTCTTTGATCCATGTCAAGGCATGGTACGTAGGAAGCCTCCATGAGGTTCAAGCCACATTGCTCGGTCGTTCATTCACGTCGAGTTTCGCCCTCGTCCAGCATGAGGTTAAACTGTATTCCCCCCTTGTCCCGCATGACATTAAACTGCACACCCATTCCCTCACAAACTACGAGGTCTTTGATCCATGTCAAGGCATGGTACGTAGGAAGCCTTCCAGAGGTTCAAGCCCACCACTCATTGGACCAAGGTCCACCTTCACGTCGGTCCGACGACAAAGCCCCATTTGAACTACGAGGTCTTTGATCCATGTCAAGGCGTGGTTCGTAGGAAGCCTCCATGAGGTTCAAGCCCACCCATCATCCAAATCACGTCGAGTTCTACCTACGTCCAGCATGACTTTAAACTGCCTCCTAGTCCGACGGAAAGCCATTGTGACAAACCCGAACTATGAGGTCTTTGATCCATGTCAAGGCATGGTACATAGGAAGCCTCTACGAGGTTCAAACCCACCATCCAGTCGTTCCGACCTCATTCACGTCGGTTCACCCCCGTCCCGCACAACATTAAACTGTATCCCCCAAACCCAAACTACGAGGTATTTGATCCTTGTCAAGGCATGGTACGTAGGATGCCTCCCCGAGGTTCAAGTACAACAACCATTGGCCCAAACCGTCTCCTAGTCGGTGTGCCAATCCCCCATTTTCATCCGAACTACGAGAACTTTGATCCATGTCAAGGCATGGTACGTAGGAAGCCTCCCCGAGGTTCAAGCCCATCTCCCATCAGACCAAGGTCCCTCATTTATGTCAGTTCTCCGACACCCACCGCCCGTCACTTATTCAAGTCAGGGTTCACTACCGTCCCGCATGACGTTAAACTGTGTTCCATCAACCCGAACTATGTGGACTTTGATCCATGTCAAGGCATGGAACATAGGATACCTTCCCAAGGTTCAAGCGCACCACTGGTGGATCCCTAGGTCTACTTTCACGTCGGTACGCTGACGATTCCCATCGGACCAAGTTCCACCTTCACGTCGGTTTACCGGAACCACTCCGAACTACGCGGACTTTGATTCCCTGCCACAGGGATACATAGGAAGCCTCTTCAAGGTTCAAGCCCAACTTCACCGTCTCCCCTTGCGATGGTCCCATTTCACTCCCCCTCCACTCCATTCATCCACCTATCACCCACCCCGATTCTCACACGGGCCATTAGATCTCGGTGAGACCATGTCGGTACGCTCCTCTTCACAGCCGCCCATGGGCTGGCCCCGATATCGGCATCCCTTCAAGGGGAATCCCTCAATCCGATCTATCCTAGATAATTCTCTGGTTGGGTTGATCCTTCTCCGCTAGACGTTAAACTCATAGCATACCCTGTGTTAAACACGAGAAGCTGAGGAAAACTTCAGATATGTGTCCATGACATATAATTCCCCACGCTCGATGTGGGATGCCTCGGGCTTCCACGCCCTCGAGAAGCCCTGTGACCAGGGATAACAGACATACATGCCAGGTTCCCCAGCATCCAGACATGCTACTGGTGCCTCAACGTGACTACTCCCCTGACTGAAGGTTGCTGCCCTTACCAGACCCTTTGGAATTTCTCGACAGAAGCAGTGTAATTAACCGGCGTCCATGGAAACATGGCACTGGGAAGAGTTTCACGAACTACGTATTAAATCTATGAGGGAGACCCGGACTAGGTGACGAGTTCTGAGGAGGAATCCCTAGAAGGAAGAACCGACATCCCATCATCCCGTTTCGATCAAGGAGCAGACGTCCTTGAATAAGGAGCGAATTCCGCCCGCCTTTGGAAAGCAGAAATGCGGGGCTACGAAGCGCTGCGCGTCCTCCTCCGCGGACGGACGAATGCGCGCGCGCCCCGGCGAAAGCGTCGAAAACAATGTTTTTAATCAAATATCATTTAAGATTGATATTATCATTTTTTAGATATAGAAAAAAATTAAAATTTAGACTTTTAATCTTACAATTTGAAACTATAGGAGATACTTGGATTTATTTTACTCATTCTTTTGGAAGTGTTTATAACTATTTAGTCAGTTTATTTAAAATAAGTTTTCACCTTTTAATTTTTTTTGAATTTTAAGTAATATAATTATTAATAATCCCCCCTCTCTCTCCCTTCGATATTTCTAAACAATATTATTATCATTCTATTGAATTTATTAATGATATACATGTTAGTATAAATCTATTTTTATTTAATGAGATAAATGAATGAATGGAAGAGAGATGGTGGTGATACTATAGATGTTAAATATGTTAAAGATATCTTGTGTCAGAACAATTTCATATGTTAACAAACTCCAAAGGTGGATAATTCATTATTGACCACATTAATAGTGAAGAGTAATTATGATCCATACTTTATAAACATAATCTAAGGTTCATTATTGTTCATCAAATTTTTTATGGTTTATTCTGAGTATTTGTTTTAATTCTTTCCATATTCTCATCCATGTTTTAAATTTGGCTTATTCTTTTCCCTTATAACATAATTTATTATTCTTAGGTTGTAAATACCATATTCTAATGTCTATATTTGAGGGTTGTGATCCCATTTTTCTAAATTCGGATCATTATGGTTGTGTATCCCTTTATATAATGTCCGATGATTAGTTTTTTAACTGATGGATTTTAAATTTAGGTACATTCGTGTTAAGAATCCCACTGTATAAAGAATATTTTTTAATTGGATTGTGACTCCCCATATAAAATCTAGTTGTATTATTAATACTTAAACTAAAAAAAGTATATTCTCTTGGGTTTTTTATTCCTCTATAAAAAATTAGTTAATTAAAATGTATCTCTTGTTGATTATAGAGGTATAAGAGTAGACTTTGTATACATTAAACCTAAATACTATAAAAATCCATTTGTTCGTTATTTTATTTTTCCAAGGATAGTTAACATTAATAATAATTTTATCTCATTAAAACATTTAAAAATTATATTAAAACCCCTCTAGACATTCCTCCATCCATTACAATCCGAAATTTTGAATAAATGGATAACCTTACTAAGGATTTTTTAGATCATTTATTCTTTTTACAGATACCAAACATTGGTATTAGAGATTTACCCTTTTAGAAATTCGCTCATTAGTGTGTATTATTATTATATGGTGCTATTATTTTTATAGAAAATATAGTTTAAAGATAAGATCTATAAGATGGAAGGAATGAATGAAAAGGATGGATAGATTCCTCAGAAACAACTTCACATTGTTGTAAATGACTATGGTTACTGAAAATAGAGAATGGATACATACCTCAAACAATTATGCATTGAAAATAGGCCGGTCATGATAAAACCATAAAAACTATCTAAATCTAAAAAATATAATCTTATAGGAAATGATTATACAAAATATGTTTTGAATTATAGAGTGATAAATATTTTATATTGTGTTATTAATTCAGAGTTCTAAATATTTTATATGGTGGTATTAGTGGAAGTGTATTTGGTCATGTTTCTACAAGTAATAAAAATCATAAAATTTAGAAGATTATATATGTTACTCACCTTGTATTAGATAAGTTGATCAGAACCACAATTTGAATGATTTGTGTAGAGTACCATGATATCAAGATAGATGAAGGTAAATGTTTCAATCAAATTTTTCATTAATTCACAACCATTATTGGGGGGAATTAATTCCATTATAGAAAAATTATAGAAACCTATAATGTTTTAAAGAGTTTTAAGATCTCTACATAGGAAATGGCTTGAAAATAAGGTTCAGATCGATGAAATTCTGGATTGGAATGAATAAAAATGTGATAAAATCATCTTATCTATGCTATAATATGAACATTATTTGAAGATATTTTTTGAAAAATATACTTTAAATAAGAAAGGTATTTCTTTAAATACACATATAAAAGTTTCCTCTTAATATTTAAATTTTAATCACAAGAAAGTGATAAAGGTTAAATGGTGAATATAACCAATGAAATTTATAAAATAATGCATCAATAAAAAATGTATACGAAGAAACCAATTAATGATAAAAAAGAATCATATAATTGAAAATAAGGGACTGATATGAATGTAGGAAGAATTTAAATATTAAAATATATATTTTCAAAGTTTATGAAAATGGTCATGATAAAAAATTCATGAAATATTTTAAACATTATTATTATGATAGATGGATTTTTATCAAAGAATCTAATTAAAGTGATTAATCTATATGTGAGAAAGATTCACCGAACTATTTTTTTTTCTGGAAATACAAAAAAAATACAAGGTTAATAACGATTCTGGTTCTATTTATTATTATAAAAGTGGTGGTTATATATTTGATGAGTTATTTAAAGAAAATGGAACCATTTAAAATGTTTTTTAAGGGTTAAAAATATTATTATATAATGCTAATCAAGAAAATTATAAAAGATATTAAAGAGAATGATATTCTCAAAATAGAAAAAAAATATTTTTTAGAAAATGGAAATTTGAAAACTTATATCCTTTATTTTGATAAATAAAAGGTTTAAGTAAATATTTTTAAGAATTATCTTTATAAGCTAGAAATGGAAAATTAAATTTTTAGAAATTTTACTTCTTATTCAAGAAAAAAAATTCTCTGATTACCTTGATTTTGATAGAAGGATAATGTTAATCTGAAAAATGATATTTATTATTTTATAAAATCCCAGTCTATTTTTTTTCAAGTAATGTAAAAATATGATTATATATTTTATATGATGAAACTCAAAATTGATAAGTGTAGTTTTGGTTATCATCATTGGATTAGAAATATATAGAGAAGTTATTTTGTTAGGAGTTATACAGCGAAGTTATCAATAGTTACTAGTTCAATATGCCAATTGTAATGACATTATAGTGAGGAATGTTCCCATAGGATCCATCAGTCCTTTGGTTTTAATAGAGTTCAAATATCTAAAAATTTATCTTCTCTTATTACTTACAATAAATTTTTAAAATCTATTTGGGAACTGAATTATTCTTTTACTAACCCAATTAGACCCAAAATAGCATGTCCACACAAAGGTGGTTGTTTTTTATTTTTATAATCCTATTCCACATGTACTATTATATTTAATTAATGGAGGATACTATGGAAATAATGTTTCAATTAATTGATTAAGAACTATTAAACACATTATGTAATTTACTTTTTTCATATGCTCTAACTGTTTTATACAAATGGGTATTTTTTAAGCAAAATAAAAATTCAACTCGACCTATTCTTCTAACATTTTTATTTAATTTATGGGGGGATCTTTTTCTTTTGGTCCTTTCTAAATTAACCTTATTATTTTATTATTATTGAATATGCTATTTTTTTAAATTCTATGAATATATTTTACAATTCATTGAATATCATAATATTCTATTTTGTGGCTCCATTTATAAATTTTTAGAAAAAAATTAATTTTGGGGGAGATGTCTATTTTTATACCCTTATGTAATTTAGGTGGAGTTTTCTATTAATTATATATTATATTTTTGGAAAAAATGTGTTTTTGATTTATATAAGTTTTTCCTTATTTGTTTTTAAAAGGGGATAAAAGTTTGTTTAAAAACATTATAATCATTTTGGTCATTTCCCAAAAGGGAGAGAAATTTTAAGATTGATATTTTTTTTGTTTTAATAAAAAAGAGGGAGATTATTTGAGTGGATCCTTCCAACATTAATTTTTTATTATTTTCATAATAAAATATATTATTATTTAAATTTATAATTATTTTTGTTATAATTATTTTTTATTAATTATTTCATCATTTATTTTAACTATTTATAGTTTTCTTTAAAGTTAAAAATTAATTGTCATGGAAATTTAATGTTATCAATTTTTATTTTACCATTACCTATACATTTGCAATTTATCTTTGCTTTTTCAGGAGTTTTTTATGCTTATTTCCACATATAAACAACTTCCCTTGTACCCATGTATAGCATGTTTTTATTTATATATACCCTTATACAATCTTAAGATTCTTCTATTTAACCTTACTTGAGCATGATATTACCATTATGTGAGTTTTTTACAGCGTTACACATGGAGATGAAAAATAATTTAAATAGTATGTTACCCTTTTCAAGTTCCTTTATACCCTTACACAATTTGCTTATTACCTTTACGAAACATATAAAAGTTCCATTATAACTTTTCATAAATATTCATTTCCCATATGAAATTAATAGTTACCATTAAATATATCTCTATAATCAACGCTTACCCATACAAGATATATGTTTTAAGTTTACATATTCCTAGAAATTACCCTTAAACAAAAATTGACCATACTATTTTATAGTACATACAATATATGTTTACCCTTACATTGCATAAGAAATGATCAGGTCACCTTCACATATCTCATTATAATTACTTCTTACCATTATACATGTCATAATTTATAATATTACCCTTAAAAATATCTATACATTTAGTTTTAACTTTATTTATTGTTTTTAAATTACTTTTACCTTTACACATGTCATGAAAATGACCCTTACATAGGTATTGAATTCTAGAAATTCGTGTTAACTCAATCTTCATGATATTTATGGTGTTGTAAGTTATTATATGTTTGTTTTAACTGTTTGAGTTATTTTAATGAATCAATAAATTATTATTAATGATATAGAATATGTATTAAATGATTTTACATTGTTTTAAATAGATTTAAATTTATGCTAATTCTTTTATTAATATTCGAATATATTTACAATTTGAGACTTACATAATTTAAATTTATTATTTTTGGATGATTTCATTGTTTTCAATATTTTCACATTCATGTTTAAGTATAATGAATTTATTTAAACTTTTTTTAATATAAATAATTTAATATCATTATAGATGGATATTATCACATATAAAATTTGCAATGATTTTTGAAATTCCAAAATTGAAATTAAAAAATTGAAATTTTGGGTGATTTTTGGATTTATTTTACCTATTATTTTGGTGGTGTTTTAACTATTTAATCTTGTGGTTTTAAATAATTTTGAATCTTTCAAATAGTTTTTTATTTCAAATAATAAATTATTTATAATTTTTTCTCTATCTCTATCTCTCTTTGAAAATTTTGAATTAATAATAATATTATTATCCTAATTTTTTTAATGAGGAACTTAGAAGTGTTGAGATATATTTATTTAAAGGGTTTGAGGCATTTATAAACATTATATGGTGGTGATAATATGGATGTCAAAATTTTTAAAGTGTTTTGGTTCCAAAACTATCTCTTTTGTTGATGAACTCTCAAGGTGGATAATTCATCTTCGACTACACTAGATTTGAAGTAAATTTATTATCCTTACCCGAAAAACAGGGTCTGTGATTCATCATTCTTCATATACTTTTACCAAGTTTAGTTTGAATCTTGTTATTTCATTCATTCTACTATCTCATTAATGTTGTAACATTGGCATATGATTTTCTATTATAAAATAATTCTTTCTTCTCAACTTGTGAACCCTGGAGTTTAAACTCAGGATGTGAGGGTTGTGAATACATGTATATAAATTTTGGTCATTAGGGTTGTTAATCTATGTATCTAAATTTAGTCCAGTAGAGTGTGACTCTCAATTTATAAATTTGAGATTATTCCAGTTTTGACACCCACTCTCTCAAGTTAGTTTTTCAATTAGGTTGGGACTCCCATTAAAAATTTTAGATGTCTTAGTTAAACTTACACTATAAAAAGTTGGTTATATCATTTCATGATTCCAAATAAAAAATAAGTCAGTGATAATTTATCCCTCATTGAGTAGATAGGTATATGAGTAGACTAAGTATACTCTGAACAAAAGTATTATAAAAATCATTCTTTACATTCTTTTATTTTCTCCACTACTATTTATATTTGATAATTAAATTTGATAAATAATTTCATTGGTTAAAATTTTTATAAGGTATGTTCAACCGCTCTCAAGAATATTTTCCATCATTTCGGGCCATATAATTGAAATTAAAGGAGAACCTTCTTAGTGATTTTTGAGCTACGTTATCATTTTTTCCAATATGAAAAAGTAGCATTAGAGGTTGAACATTTTTGGATTTTTCCATTTATTTTCAATTATTTTTTTTATTTTCCAATCCATTCTTATACATAATAGTCTACGGAAACAATCTATAAGATGGAAGAAATGAACACATACAATGGATGGATTTCTTGGAAATAGTGAAACAAAATAAATAGATACTGGTATTTTTTTGGAATTTCAAACTCACTCTATATAGTTCTTCAAATGTTTCCAAAAACCTCCACTAATGTTTACATTTGTATCCAACTCATGTCATTTCAATCCATTTAGCAGCAATTTCTTGGAACCGTCACAGAATTATTATTTAGTGGGGATTTTATTTTGTTTTAGTGGAATTTTACCCTCCAAACAATACTAATGAAATAGATGTAGTTTAAACAAATTCTGTCTACACAAAATTTATTGGGAGGGGAAACATATCATAAAACTAAAAAACCACCTCTAAAAAAATTCAGCCTTATATAGCAGATGTTTAAAATGTTGTTTTATCACTTTTCAAAAAAATACATCTAATAAATCCACTAACCTAGAATAGAAAAAAATAGACATATATGAAAATATATAAAAAATAATTAGCATAGTAATTAAACATAATAAGAATATTCTCGAAGGCCACAATCTATGCCATCCTACAACCCCTATGTTTGTGGCACAATCCCTCCTTGCAACCTAAATTTTAGCTAACCATCACCCAATGATTATCCAACAAAAACATTAGAAAAAAACCATCATTGGATCCTCCATCCACAACCAGAAACATCTCCCAAAGGTGTTCCACATCTCAAATTCCCAATAGGACCCTATATTCTTGAAATGATCCATGATTGAGAAAGATATTCAAACATTAAATTACACTAATCTATTGTATCATGATCCCTTACAAGGACTAGCCAACTGATATCCAATCAATGTTCACAACATGGGAACTAGTATAAAACAGAATAGATATATATATAAATATAAAAGTGTTTATATCTAGTGTGTTTTATATTGGCCTAATATGATTTCAATAAAGATTCAATGAAATTCCTTTTTTTGAATTCTACTTTCAACATTATTTAAAAACAAGGAATTTTTAATAAAAGTTATAAATAAAACAAGTATTGTACATTTTTTCATATCTCTAATGTAAAATTTTTATGTTAGAAACAATTTATTATTCTTCTCGATACCCAATATTTCAATCCAATGTGAATAAGTTAATCATTCCACTAAAACCATTAACTAAAAATCACATGTTTAAAAACCAAGGGGTGGATCAACCACAATATAAAATGAAATTGTAAAAATTATAAAAAGGTGGACATCCATGTTTATGAAAAAAACCATTCCAATTTTTATCTTTTAGATTAGATCCAAAATTAAAATTTCAAAAAAATTAAAATATAAAACAATCCACAAAAAAAGAATATAAATAAAAAACATGAACAATAATGTCAATAAATCATTATAAGAATAAAAAAATAATTATTTTTACATATCTAAGATGATTAAAAGGTTATATAAACATTCTTCATAATTATAATACCAAATAAAATATCATCAAAAATGAATAGGGATCATTAGAAACTCATTGAGAAATGATTTTCACAAAAACACATACCTCAATCAACCAGAAACCACTCACCCCGAATTGCGGGAGCACATACTCTTAAGGAAACGAACTTTACAATCCTTGATTGACTAATTCCCTAAAATAAGATCCTCTCATACCCTAAATTCGACCATCACTACTACTAGGGTTTATAGTGGAATACAAAATCAAGAGGAAGGTGAAGGAGGAAGGATAAGGATTTGGAAATAAGCATCTTACCTTCCAAATCTAATATAGATATGAGAAGAAATTGTTTTGGAATATTCATGGAAGAATGAAGAATCTCTATTGAGATCTCAAATGGATGGATGAAGGGTTGATTTTTGAGAGGTAATCTAAATGAGATAAAAATGGGCATGAGTGCATAAGAAAATTCATGACATACAATTTTGAGAAAATTCATGGGTTTTCCCATATAGTATACCAAATCGTACACAAACTATAATGTCTTTAGAGTATGAAAGCTTCAAACCTAACACGATTTACCCATAATTTCCTTAAAACCATGTTAAAACCTTATGTATCACATAGGCTAACACCCCATGTCAAAGAATTACCCATGTAGATATTCTTAAAAGTATTATTTTATACACTATTTTCAATATTCGATGAACTAAAAAACTGAACTAAAATCCTCATGTGTATATATTTTTGCATGGTCACCACCAGAACACACATAGTCATGAACTAACCTTGTTATATAAGGAAAACCCACAAGTAATATTAGAGAAATTTATTTTTCACTAAACATAATGATTTATGCACATCTATGCATATCCATATAAAAACCTTTCAATAGAAAAATTCCTCTAAAAAATCAAAATTAAAAACCAAAACTCATAAAAATTTAATATAATAGTATTTATATCGTATTTAATATAAGAGTGAGATGTTGATTTCAAGATTAATAATTTATATAATATTCATGGAAATCGAATCCTAAGGTAAACATTGAAATAAAACATGTAAATGAACCAAACATATATATTTACAAGAAATTTAAGGGAAATATAGATTTACCTACCCAAAACTACAACATGGTTTCTAAATCACCATATTAGTGTTATCATGTCATATTTTTAGTTACACATCATCTTTTAAAACAATGCGAACAATAATTACTACTCAAGGAAAATTGGTCGACACCCCATTCATCTCCATCTCCACTTCTTGCTGTTGTCACCTTCTTGACAGTGATGTTGAAAATTAACTATTATTGTATATTTAAATTGAAACTTTAAAATAAAAGTTTGTGTGCTAATTGATTTTGAAGCTGTGTGATTTACCTACTCACTACCATCTATTGAGGCAATATCACTAGGGACAAATCTAGTTGTCTTATGGTATAATTCAATCAATGCTTTCTGTAGAGAAACCACCTCTATATATGGAATCTTTATATGTTCCCCATGTTCCTAAATTATGATTTGAACTGAAAAAAACACTCTCTATGAACCATAAGGTATGAAGTATCTACAAATTGGGTTATATAATAATGGAATCCCCAGTACCCTACCAATGACCTTTGAGGGAAATGGTGAAAAAAATATGGCACACGTGAATAAGATGCACCTTCCCAAGGACATAACCAACATGACCATCCTGTGAGATGGAGAAGGAATGAAAGGTATTGACATCCCATGGCTGATTTATTTTTATATATAAGTAAATAATCAGTCCTATTTAAAGTAATATATATTAACATAGTGATAACTGGCAATAAGATATTACAATGAAAAATCAATTCATACACCAACTTCTTTAGTAGGCTCGTTAACATAACTCCTATCAGATTTTATATGAATATCCAATCAATGTTTTGTATGGGAGGCCTGGTACTGTCAATTATTTTACTGAAATAAATAATGATAAATCAATAATTTAAAATATGAAATAGATATTTCTATCTAATAAATATTTAAACTATTGAAAATATTAGCAGAGTTGATATTTTTCTAGAAAAAATCTTTGATCCAGTAGTGTGGGAGATGATTTTTATCTCTGATTGCTGCATTTTTTCATGAAACATACTGAAATAAATATCATTTAATTTAATAGTAATGTATTAAATTTCACCTTCTTTTCATGTGGATTATATATGCAAAATGATATTAATATAATATTATATATTTCAATACCACATGCTTCTCATGATTAGGGCGATCAACAAAAACCTTCAATTTATCTCAAGGTACCCCTTCAAGGACCTTATCATATAAATACTGAGTGTTCAATGAAGAATACATAAATTTATTCTATAATATCTATTTAAAATAATTCAATTTCATTGCCAAATTTCTCAAATGTCTACTTATGTATGATAAGATCTTCATCGATAACGTATAATAACATCTGTACAAAGAGAATAATTTCTAAAATATTATAATTTAATAATATAATGACATTATATTATGTCTTAATGTATTAAAATTACCTTTATCTAGGAATCAAAGACCCAATTTTTCAAAGATTGACGCAAATTCCTCCAATCATCAAATTTAATGGGAAGGATAACTAGATCCACCGTTAACTGGCCCATAATTTGGCCAAATAATCCTAAAACATCATCCATGGTGACCCCATAATAGTGAAATGGAAAACCATCTTCATTTCTTTCATATTCCAGACATCTAAATTGTTCATATTTCTCCCCTCATTAACTTTTTTTCATATTTTATATAGAAACTATTAGTAGTATAAAAAATGTTTAATAACATTATTCACATTAAAATTTTTACCTATAGTTATCACCCGTCTATATCCCCATGAAGAAACATGAGTGGGGACCTATTCCCTCACTAATGGACCTTCTAAATAGGGAGGCATTATATCAGATCTTGATGGGATAGAGAAGGAGTTAGTGTCAGATGTTACAAAAATAAAGGGTGTTAGAGATGCTGAAGGGGAGGTAAATAGAGGGTGTCTTAGATTATATAGGGAGGGAGACTAATGGTTTATCATCAGTCTTTGTTATCGTTGGAACATCAACTGAGAGTTCACTGGGATAAGTAAAACATTTCTTACTTGGATATCATGTCATTTAATGAAATAAAATTTACTTTAGAACATATATCTCAAAACATTAATGCAGGAAAAAAAGTTATAAATAATGAAAAATTCAGAGTACTGACAAACAAAATATACATAACTATGATAATGAATGATTGTACATATAACATAAGTGGTTGAAAAATTTAAGGATAAATCCACATGAAATAATTTTATCCTTCAATAATGAAATTTTCATGATCAATCATTTCTTTATCAACATCATCTACCTTTGCAAGACTAATATTTTCAATATTATGATAGAAAAAATCTTCTTTCTTAATATTTATGGGATTCTATGTCCGATAAAAAATATTCCACTTTAATTCCCATATCATATAAGTCACTTTATTTTATATGAAAAACTACACTCCACAATTCAGCCCTGATATCATCCACATAATATTCCATTTTCTGTTGTGATGAGATGATATACAGATCATGTAATTCACAATCACCAACATCCATTAAGGGAGTGATTTTCATATAAATAAATTTTATAGAATCTCATTCAATACCACTGTTAATATTGACCAACTTATATTTGAATAAAAAAACTAAAAAATTCTTGTGGTAGTTTAATCCAATAGTATCTATTAATTTTCCATATTACCCTAATTTAGAAATAGTAAATATAACACTATTATGTGTTCTCAACCCCTATCCCAGATTGAAAGTATGAAATTTAAATCCACGGACATGGTATGCATTGAATTTTCCATCCTATTTTAGAATAACTTGACCAAGAAATATCAAATATTCTAAAAAATAATCCCATGTATCAGTATTTAGGTTCTATAGAACGTAATATACATTATTATATTTACAAAATAAGTGTCAACTTAATATCTGTATTAATTATAATATTTATTATATTACATGATGTGAGAACCATTCTCTAAGCTCTTTATTAACATCTTTTATTATATATTTCTCATTTCATGTCCGGCCTCTCATACTCTTATTTGATTGTATCCTTATATCTTCAATACAAGGATCTTCAATTTCACTATTTAGCACCACATATCTCTATTCCTGGAAAAATTCCATTACTATTACTCTAACATTTGATATCCTCCCAACTAATCAGATAAAAGAAGGAAATATTTTTTATTTCCCATGTAGTTTTGATTGAGTTGATGTGTCATCAGCACGTCCAACTTGATTTAATTTTATATCAATATCATTAATGTTTCTTGAATAAAAGGTAAGAAACCCATCTACTAAATATCCTTCAAAAATAGAGAATTCATATTATTCATTGTTTTTCACATATGATTTCAAATGGACATGTTATATAGAAAATAAAATAAATAAAACATAATTATGTATGCAACAAAGTGTAAAGAATATTTAACTTAAAATGAAAAATATATAAATAATGTGCCTATTAATTGGATATATTCATCAATAATATACGGTTGCTTCTAATTTGGTTTCCTTGACCAAATTCACATTTAAATGCATCATGGTAGTAAAAATTGATGGAGGAAAAATAATCTGAAGTTCAAAAAGAGTTAATAAAAATCATTCTTGAAGGTTCTCATGCTAATTATTTGGCAGAGTTTCCTCAAATAGTTTTATAATGAATGTGAAAAACTAGAGTGCAGCTATAGTAACCATTTAAAGTAATAATATATGAAATTCCAATGGTAGTAGCTTTTGTTACAAAATATGAAAATCATGATTTTTCAATCCATGTAATCTATGATGCTTTAAATCCACAAACCTTGTGATTTTACTTTAATACCCATAAAATACCTTAAAATTCATTAATATTCAAAGAAATTGATATTTATCCCTATTTTTTCATTGCAAAAATTAACATATCATAATTTCCATTCTCATTTGGCCAAAGATCACACTTTATGTTTATTGTTTGTAATTCCTTTAGAGCATTGAGATGATCCTTCGATTTTTCATGTTCATTAATAAATCTAAAGATTATATTTTCACAAATATTCTTCTCAATATGCATAACATCATGATTATGCTGAAAAAATTATATTTCCAATATGGAAGTTGGAATAATATATTTTTTTCTTCCATTATTGTGTTAAAATTTCATAGGATAATGCAATTTGAACTTATTTACCACTGATATTACAATGTTTCACCTTCCCAAATTCTATATCAATATTTCCAAGATTTACAATATTTTGGATCCTATAAACACCATTGGATGTGGTCTACAATTAATAGAACCATTTAATTTTTAATTTTTCAACTAAAATTTATGAGATACATCGAGAAATATTCAATGACATAGGAAGTACCATTTTTTACTATAAAGCAGTCGTTTGGGATCCAAATCAATGTTATAAATAGGATAAGAAAAACCTATGTGCGTGTTCTAACCGAATAAGGTCCCAAGTCTACGGAAGTCACTAATGATACACATTATATCAACGTGCATTTTTCACATTACTCTAGAAGATTCATCATATGTGTCAACACATTTTCTCCATAACTCATGTAATTATCAATTAGAGGCTACAAGTATACATAAATATCCTTTTCAGACATTTATTTATATGAATTATCATAGAAATGATAAAAGTATTTTATTGCACACACATCCACAAAGGTAGATTGCAAGAAATCAATACAAATATCCAAATGCAATAACTGGTGCTCAGAGTCCATGATGGTTTGGATCCATTAATAGGAAATATGAATCACACATTCTTATGGTCAAATGAGAAATCTTGATATAATTATTCAAATATATTCTATGATTTTGAGACCCCTGTATGTTGCATTAACCCATCATTTCTAATTTCATATAGAATTAAACCTCATGTGCTCAAATGTTTATGATTACATAAATAATCATTGTAATCGAGGCGTTAAATTTAAGTACCAAAAAACATTTGTAGATATGTTCTTTTTATTCTTATTTATATTAGAATTTTTATTCATACTTCTAGGATAACCCATTTAATTCCTTCTAGAAGATTATTATTTTTCAATGTTGTCTGCTTGAAAACTCTCTCTAATAATATATAAAATTATTGGGACAAGAAAGTATTTTGATATAATTAAGACCAAGATTGTTAATTTCTTTCATATAATACAAAGACTCAGAGATCCGAGCTTCAGAAAAATAACCATGAAACATTTCTAATATCATTAACAAAACCTTATTTGTAATTCATCAAAGGCATTTTTTATGTTAAATCTTTAGTAAAAATGGATGTTTTGAATATTTCAACCAACCCTCATACAGCTCCTGATATCCATCATCAACTAAATCATGTAACACATTTGTATCCTCATTTATTTTTTCTCATACATTAGTCTCAACAGAATCAATATTTTGATTCAATGATATGTTATATTATTGATATGGTTGTCTTATAGTCCCAAAACACCCCTTATCAAGTTACTATTTTTAACATCCTCAACTAGTTGTTCTTTTATGTTTTAATGTTGATGTTATTGTCTTTTAATTCCAAAATCATCATTTATAGGGGTTTTCATTTAATTTCCCATTTTCAACAAAGTTGGTAGCTCATTCAATTGATTGAAATTAGTGATCAATATTTTCATAACATTTGACTCTCCATGCCAAATCCAACTCAAATATTGAGAAAGTAATTACCTCTATATCAATTTTTGATAAACTTCATGTCTCTTCAACCATATTCTGAATTTACATTTATGACATGAACAAATTATTGCCCCATCAATAGATCAATTGGAAATTAAAAAATAGAAAAAAACTCCTCCAATGTAATAGCATACTAAGATTTTTTCTTTATTAATGTGATCCTTCTTTGAACTATATATCATAATGTTCCCAAACTTCATTAAAGAAATTTAAAACACATAAAAATATGATGTCATTGAAAAAATAATATATTCTCCAAAATCAACAATATATATTCTTCTTTAGTTTTTTTTATTTTATTAAGAATTTTAACAACATCTTTTCTTAGATTTTAATTTGAATTTATATAATTAATTACACAATGTAGGAATTGTTGATCAAATATTTATCCTCTAGGGTAGTAAAAATTAAATCATGAAGGAGAAACCCACACTTTTAAAAAAATATGATGAGAACCATACATAATTGAGGCATAATAATAATAATAAATAATTACAAAATCAACATCAAACGTGAAAAAACTATAAAAATTATTGGAACTACATAAAACCCAAAAATAATTTTATTTAAAAATGAATTTCAATGAACCCCACTTTTAATTCCAAAACACCCCTTAATGAATTTAACATATTAATTCATGTTAATTAGAGCCTTTTTAAAACAACTTGTATAAAAAATGAATTTAAATATATTTTTAACAAATATGTAAATTATAAAAATCATTTTAATTGAAGTATAATTGAACTAAAATTAAAACTATTATTCAAACATGTATTCAAAATATTTATTATAATAATTTTTTATGTAAATGATGGATTCAAGATATAAGAAAGATAGGTTTTAGAATTTAACGACCTAAAAGCTGAGAACCTAACTGAAACTCACTTCCCTTGAAAATGATGATGAAATTACACCTCAAAAGATCCCATGACACCCAAACATTTAATAGGAACCAAAAAATCACATAATACCGAATTTAATTTGATCCAAAATGGAAGAATAAGATAATAATCCACTTTAAATAGTGTGAAAACTATCTATTTCCATGAAAATCTCTAAATCAGGTCCCAAATCACTTATCACATCCCCTAAGAACCTAAAATCACAAAAATATACCACCCAAATTTGTTAGGGTTCAACCATGGGTTGCGATGAGCCAAAAACAGAAGGAGGGAGAAGGAGGGTGTTAAGGGATTATGGAGAAAAAACATTGGTAAATGTGGAACTATAATGTGGGGGGTGGGGGGGAAGTGGTGATAGGGAATGGGGGAAGTGGCGAAAGAGTATTGGGGTATTGATGAGGGGGAATAGTGGGTGTCTATTATGGGATTAGTCGAGGGATTGAGGATCGACAATGATGAACAATGGGTAACCACAATAAGGGGCACAAGGGGAAAATACATGGAGGAACATGTGGAGGTAGTGGGGATAGAGGATTGTAGCAGGGGCATAGGATTAGGGTTGGGGAAAGGGGGGATGGTAGATAGAGGGATGAGTGTGGGGGCTTGGGGAGAGGGATAGTAAGTGAATTTTTTTATGTAATTCAAAAGATTTAGTGGATGTTTTTTAAAAAACACCACTAATTATTTGACATTTTTTTCAGAAAATATTATTATACCACTTCTAGTAAACCACCTATGTTACCCTATTTTATTATAGTGAAATCACCTCACATCGTTGGAAATTTCTATAATTTTTGGAATGATATAATTAAGGTGTGCATAAAACAATTAAGCATAGAACATTGATCAATCAAGGTAAAACCATACAAAATACGTGAATATAACTTGGATAATATTATAGAAAACAATGCTTCTTAATATTTTTTGAATCACATAGTATAAAATAATATATTATTATATTAAAAAAATGTGTTTTTTCAAATTTCAAAATATAATATAGCTCTTGAGAACTGAAAGTTTCTTTAAGTTACTCACCTTGGCTCAGATAAGCTAGTCAGAACCTAACATGAAATGATTCGAGTGGAGTACTAATGTTTCTAGATGGGTGAAAATGAAAGACTCAATAAAATGATAAATGATAAACTAATTCAAAAGAATTTGTAATGGGATAAATTCACTAGGAGAAAACTTGGTGAAAATTTTAATTTTTGAAATATTCATAGGAGAACCACCAAAAAAATGCATGAAAAAAGGTTCTGATCGATGAAAGTAAGAATTTTAGTGAATACACATTGGGTGAACTCATTATATCTATACTAAAATATTAAAATAGAGTTCAATAAAATTTTAGAAGAAGATAATTTTAAGAATAAGGGTGTCACATTAAAACATCATATAAATATTTCCTCTAAATCATTAAAATCAGAATCACAGGAAAGTGATAAAGGAGAAATGGTGAATATAATGAAATAAATTTATAAAATAAAGAATAGACAGATAAAGTAAAAAAAGTAACCAAGAAAAGAGAAAAAATAATGATTGAAAATAAAATAATGGTACCACATATGGTCAAGATGAAACCAACTATGATTATATAAATATGGGACATATCAAGCTATATTGTCCAAAGTTGACACAAGAAGGTAGAGATAAAAATACAATAATAAATTGAATCATGCATATCATGAAGGATAGGGTTACAACAAATAATCTGATTCCACTGATGTATTTATAATTTGGAAATATTCAGTAAACTTGTGTTTTGTAAAAACAAATAAAAATGAGTTATTTAATGACTCTGGTTATAGTTATTATTATAATTATGACAGTTATAACATTGATTAGTAATTTAAAGAAAATGAGAAATTTTAAAAGGTTTATCTTAGCATTTAGTATTTTGTATAATGTTTTTGAAGATAATAATAAGAGGTTAATCATGGAAAAAATGAATGTTTTTTAAGATAATGATATTTTCAACGAATATTTTTTTAGGAAAATGATGATATGAAAAATTATATCTTTGAGTCTAAAAAATAAAAGGATAAAATTATAATTTTTTATAATTATCTATATATTTTGGAAATATAGATTCACAATTTGAGTATGTAAAATTCATATCGGAAATATAATGTCTCTAACGATGTTTTTTTCATTTATAATGAGAATGGAAATCTAAAAAAATAAATTTCTAATTTAGAAGAAACCCTTTCTACATTTGTTCAAGTAGATTAAAAATAAGATAAGACGGTTGATAATTAAACCAAAAAGTTATATGATTGGTTTTGGTTATAATCCTCAGATTCCTAATACTTAAAAAAATTATTTTGTTAATAGTTCCTCATGGAAGGTATCAATAATTACTTGTTTCAAAATTCTAGTTGTCAGGACATTATGCTAATGAATATCCACTCAGGTTCTTTCAGAGTCTTGGTTTCACTAGTGTTTTAGTCTTTAAAATTTTTTCTTTCCTTTTTCCTTACAATAAATGTTTTAAAATTTATTAGGCATGGAAAAATTATTTTACAGACCAAATTGCTCCCAAAATAGAATAGGTATCAAAATGGGTTAGTGTTTGAATTTTATAGGACTCTTACACATGTATTTTAATCTTTAATCATGTAGGGCTAGTCTAAAAATAAAGTATCATTTCATATATCAATCAATATTCAATAAAATATGTATTTATCTTTTTTTATAATCTCTAGATTTTTTATATTAAGGGGGATTATTTAAGAAAAATATTAAATTAATTATATATCATATTCTAAAATTTTATTTAGCTTATGGGACACTCATATAAATTTTATTTTTTTCTTTTCTCATGTTCCTTTGTATAGGATATTTATCCTTTTATTCTTGTTAGCATGTGAATTTTTTATATTATTTGAATATAATTTATAATTAATTTAAAAACATATTATTTATTATTATGTTTTTTTTATATAATACTTAGAAAATATTTAATTTAGGGGGAATATTTTTTTGGATATATCTATATTTAATTTTGGGAGAGTTTTTTATGATCTGATAAATATATTTTGGAAAAAAATTATTTAGAAAGTTGATATTTAATTCTTATTTATTTCAATATTAGGGATAAAATGTTTTTTTAAATATTCATTTTAATCTTTTTGATCAATTACAAAATGGGGGACAAATTTTAAAATTGATATTTTATTTTGTATTTATCAAAAAGGGGATATTTTTACAGTTAATCCTTACTATTTTAATTATTTGTTATTTTTATAATAAAAAATATTATTATTTTTATGTATAATAATATTTTTTTTGAATTTATTGTTTATTAATTATATCATTTATTATTATTATTAATTTTTTTTTACATTTTTCGTTGAAAAATTAATTTTATAATATTTTAGTTTACCCATACCTAATGTTTTTTAATTTACCATTACATCTATGAGAATTTTTAAAGTCTATTTTTACCCTTATGAAACATCCCTTGTATCCTTACATAAACAGTTTAAATTTCCATTCACCCTTATAAAAGCTTAACATTATTTTGTTAGAAAATATGGGAGAATGTTTCTACTCTTAAACAATTTTTTTTTAAAATTTATTCATGTATTTTAAACATTTATTTTACCACTATACTACTATAATAAATAGCATGTTACCCTTACATATAACAACCCTTCTCTTTATTACACATTAAATCATGATTTATTACAAAAATGTACACATAATACCACCTGTATGATTGATAATTCTAGTTTCTTTAAGAATTATGTTCATTACATTAAAACTTAAAATATGAAAGGCATTATATTTATTGAAAACTTATTTAACATGCTCATATTTAAAACTACATGGGTCAACTTGGGGACATACATAAGAATGGGGTAACCTATAAATCATAGTGAAAGAATAAACATGACATAACATGAAGACAATAATACATGTTACACAATATTCATGTCAATGGGACATAAAATTGGTGATAATCCTAAAAAAGAAAAATGAGGCATTATATAACATGATAACATAAAGGAAACATGGGGAATCTGGGGACAACATAAAAAAATGCATCAGAAACATATTGTATGGTGAACTACCAAGACACTATGATAGGCAAATTCCCATATAGAAATTGGGTTCACTCCCTATACCAACATGACTTATTATGATACTAAAAATTACCCAATGCGTTTGATCACTCTATAATTCCAGGTACACCCTTAACTTTCATTTCATTCCTTTTCTTATGTATTCCACATAGGTCATACAAACTGGATTCATTCATCATAACATTTTATTCCATGATAAAGGAGTGTAGAATCAAAAAATTCAATTACGATGTAAATGATTTATATATATACAGGTTAATTCCCTTGATAGGAAATGGGTATGGTATTCACTACATAATTTTTTTTGGCATGGAAAATTGCTGTGAAATTTCAACAGCATAACAAAATCACATAAAAAATTCATAAAAATGGGTATATGAGATAGAAAGGGATCTCAAATCATTTGAAAATAAAATAGTTAGTAACAAGGACCTATAAGGACATATCTAAACTTTATAAATTGGAAATATAAGTCATAATATAACAAAAACATGAATAAATAAGAGAAGGTGGGGATCCCATACCCTGAGTGTGTGAATCCAAATGAATGATATGGGATTATTGAGAGCATGGGGGAATCGTGTGGGGTATCTATATAGGGGATGGAAGAGAGATGATGCGATCTAAGTATTTTTAGTGAAGATAAATAGAAGCTTGTGTGGGTGACTATAATAAATTAGGGGGGAATTATTTCTAATTTCTCAAACATTGGATTTGGAGTCTATATAATAAAATAACCAAAATGAAAAACCTTCCCATTTTTTCTTATTGTTTTTAAAAAATGGGTCGTTTAAATTATTTTAAAATTTCAATAGAAAAAATTTAATAAAATAATACCCATACTTATGTGAAATTGAGTCATACTATAAAGAAATTATTTTAAAACATTAAAATATATTATATATTATAGAGGATTTATAATGGATTTATAATTAATTAAAATAAAGATAAAATCACATTATTTTAAAGTTAATACATTTATTTGGTCATGTATACCCTTTATAATATTTATTACTTCACATTTGGGTTATTGTGATGTCATAATAAACACCGTATATTTATACGGTATTTAATTTTTTCCTTAAATTTTGACTGTCTCAGAAAATTATGATAAATTTTCCATTACATTCCAAAAATAAAATTAATTTTATCAAATTAATTTTATAAATTTGTGAATTTTCAATTTTAAAATAATAATTTACATTTATTGGGAAATAATAGGTTTTTATAATAAAAAATTTCAAACCCTTATTATAAAAACATTTTGACATCGTAAAATTATATGATAATTTATATTTAATAAAAAATATTTAATAATAAAATATTTTCGAAAAATTATTTATTTAAAAATTGATTAATTCATCAAAATAATCATCTTGATTGAAATTGAATACTAATTAAAAATATAATCTATGTTTTATTGTATAAAAATAAAAAAAACATTTATAGAGGAATGATAAAATTTAAATATGAAAATTTTTATACTAAAAATAAAATCTGAATAATATTATTATTATATTATTTATACATAGCACATTAATACATCAAAAACACCCTGAGGGTATAGTGCATGACAACGAGACTTTCATGCGGTGGTTTGACATACATGGTTTGGGTTGTGACCTCGAGGAGGTTGAACTTCTCCCAAAAACAATTTATCTCATGGTTATTTATTGTATCTCAGCTTGGCCTTGGTCAAGGGAAAAGACTATGGATTTTATCTCCCGTGGAAGCTCCAATAAATGGACATCATTGGGTAAGATCCTATTAGTTATGTACATCACTTCCTTTGTCTATGTCAATTGAATATGTTAAAACACTATATTTATATTAATCATGTTATCACTGTATAATTACGATATTATCAATGATACTAATGCTTAATAGTACATCGATGGTGCACAGTACATCGTTGGCGCACATAGAGTTGATGGCGTACAAAGCATCAATAGTGCACAAAGCGTTGATGGTGCATGGAGCTTCAATAATTCATAAATCCCCCAAGTCACATAGTCACCAAGATCACATAGTCACCACCAGCTGTAGGATTCTTCTTGTAGTGTCCTTGTTCGGGGGAAACTACTCTTCAAGCCATTAGGTCGTAAAGTAACTTCCACAAAAATTCACTTAGATTATCTCAAAAGGACCACCTAATTGCAAGGGTCCCAACACCATAGACGGCTTGTCAAATGAACACACTGTTTGAAATTTACGACCATTGTTTCTAAAAAAGTATGACTCGGGTCAAGTCCAGGTGTGATCCGACCCATCAGACCTACCTCGACCCGGTCTAGATGACCCGACCATGTCTGACCCCATTTTCCCTAGCCCAAACTGGCTCAGCTCTCTAGGTTAACTGGACCCATCCAGCAGGTCCACTGGAGCGGCCCACATGCCTCGATATGGTCCACTGCATATGAGCTAGTGTGTGTACACTTTACATGGCCCACCCTGGCCATGTATGTCTGGTCAATATTTCACCAGACGGTGTTTCATGTGGCTGTCCCACCTTCCCTCCATGCACCCTTGGCACTGTCGTGATACCCTCCTCTGATGTGACATCATGCCACATCCCTGCTCCATCATGGCCTCCTACCATGGTCCTCCAGTTTCCGCCTGATGCTTCCGCCCGAACAGTCCCTACGCGGTCCAGCTACGGTGAATGCATTGTCTAGTCATTGGCACTTCCACGATCACCCCCATCCTCATTCACACCCAAAATCAACCACCACCACACCTACACGTGGATGCCGCTGCATGCTATAAGGCACCTCCCTATTCCAATCGCTGGTGGCCCTTGTTTTTTGGGTCTTTACTGCTGCTTTGTTGCTCCATTTTTTTAAATGGAGCCACTTCCATGATCCTCGGGTAGCAGCCTTAACTTCCCTGGGCATTGATCTTCCATGCTAGAACACAAGTTTTCTGATCACATTTGGAGCCTCCCATAAACTTTTGTCGTGACCATGAGGTTCCAAAAGTGAGGAAAACCGAGAACAATCATAGAAGGATCACATAGATCACCTAAATAATGGATCTTGGCCTTGTTCATATTAAAATTTATATGTTCTTGTTATTGGAATAATGACAAAACCAACAAGTTAATAATCACCAAGATATTTTCTCATTAATCATGTAATAATTATCCCTTGCAATAGGAATGAACGAACCACAAATCAACCTGTTCATGGGTTGGTCTGAATTCATTGTTTGATTCTCAGAATGAGAAAAGAATTCATAAATATATTAACAACATACGTTTCGGTTGGATCAGTCATTGACGAAGAATGGGGTTCCGTGTTTTCACTGATCCTTGATATACCAGCGTTCATTTTTATTTGTCAGAGAGGCTTATATCTCCTTACCTTAGAGGTATTTATAGGGTTATATAGATTAACCTAGATTCCTAATTATTGTACATAATTAATAAAAACCAATGCAGGGTGAAAAAAACTATTTTTATTAAAATATTTTAATGATAGTTACATCCAATTTCCAACATTCACAATCGACACAGTATGGTTGATGTTAAACCCTAATTAAGTAAAAATCTCAAATGTGGACAAAATCGTGCCATAATATTTTTGATGTAGGAAACCATTTAGAATTTATTTCCATTTAGATAAAAAACTCCACATGCTATTTATTAAAAACATAATTTTTTTGACGAATCGTTCTGGGCATATCGGGCCTCAAAATCTCATGTCGTATCAGCGTCTGGTCTTAGATTATTCCGAATTAATTTATAAAAATAAAACCATATAAAATTTGTGTCATTATAGATATCAAATAACTCTGGGAATCATCCCATGTATCCTTATTTAATTTAGGATTTTATAGTATGCATAGTCTTGACCCAAATATTACTACACCCTCTTCATTGACATTGAACTATGAGGATTTCTCTTTCCTTATAGTTTCCACTTTCTATTGAATTACCACATCATCTCTTGAAAATGAATTATCTAATATAGAAGGGACAATTGAGAAATCATATTTGAAAGGATTGATTATGTTCCTTCCCTTATGATTCCCATGTCTATCCTTTTCAAATCTTAGAAGACCAGATCCTTCTAAATTCTCATCAATGATAAACATTTTTTGAATCCATTCTACATATAGAATCTACCACTTTATTCACTTTCCTAAGATGGTAGTGATTTGAGAAATCATATACTTTGATAATCTTTTACCATCTTCATTAGTAAATATTCAACAAATTCTGTGTGAATATATACATGAGTCTTTTTTTTCTGTATATATATCAAATTCTACCAAAGAGATAATGATGCCATATTTTCAAATTGAAGATCACTAAGTCAAACTATAGATCATGTTTTTTTCATCTCTATTCATGATCTTTCAACTTCCTTGAAGTATATTCTACCACTTTATCACTTTTCAATAACAAACAACATATTCCCTTCTTCAAAGCATCACAGAATTCCATGTAAAGTTCTCCACTTGCAAGTCATGTAAGAACATAGGCAGTGATAATCCTCTTTTTAAAATCCGTGAATCCCACTTCACATTCGTCATTCCCTGAAAACTTGACTGCCTTTTGAGTTATCTTGGTTATAGGGTTTTACAATCATGAGAAATTTATCACAAATTGATGATAATACCTAACTAATCAAAGAATAATATGGATATCTATCATAAATTTTGGCATCTTACACCCTTAAACTATTGTATTTTAAGGGTCCATAGATATCTCATTCCATGTTTGGATATTCCCTAGTAATGAGACTTCATTCAACCAGAACTCACATTTTCTGTACTTGACATAAAGAATCTCCTTTCGTAAGGTCTTTAGAATAATACTCATATTATCAAAATATTTCTCTATACATTTAGAGTATATTAAAATATCATCAATAAATACTACCAAACTTTTTTCAAGTTAATCTATAAGGATTCCATTCATCATGTACATGAATATTTATAGAGAATTAGTGAGTCCGAATGGCATTACTATTAACTCATAGTGCGCGTATGCAGTACAAAAATCAGTCTTGGGAATATCCCCCTTATGCACCCTAACCAAGTAATACCCTGACCATAGATCCACCTTGGAGAAGTATTTTTTTCATGTAGCTAATATAATAAGTCATAAATCACTAGAATGGTATAAATTTTATTTATTGTCTTCTTATTGAGATCATGATAATCAATTCAAAGGCACATGGACCAATACATCTTCTTGACGAAGAGGAATAGTACACCCCATGGTGAAGCACTTGGGAATATGAACCCTTTACCCATATTTTTCATTTTTCATTTCTTCATCTTCTCATGTCCAAAATAATATATTGTTTATAGATAATTATATATTGGAAATTCCATGGGAATAATCTCGATTCTAAATTAATCATATAGATTTGGAGGAAGACTAGACAATTACTAAAGAAAAACACCAGTGTATTCTCCCCAATGGGAATTTACTCAAGGATGATCATTTCCTTAGAATTAATCATTTGATATAGATATGATTTCATGAAGGGTAATAATATCAATGCTTGAGATGTTAGTGATAAATAATAATCATCATAATCCTCACACTTCTATAGAATCAGGGGTCAATTCATGATGTGGATATTGATTTCCTTCACATAGAAATTTATGTTTGATCTATATAGGGAAATCCAATCCATACCCATAATTGCATCAAATTACACCAAAGGTAGTATGAAATAGTTCGCTGGGAGGTTCAACTCACAAATTTTGACATTGGAAAAGATATATACTCTTGATGAAATAATTTTCTTATTTTATATTTTCATCAAATACTCTAATTCAAAGATTTATAATGGTGTTTGAATAGTTCTACTAAAATTTCATGATATGAAGGAATGAGTAGCACAAGAACCAAAAAGAAAATTACCTCTTCATGAATTAATAACTAACATACCTATCACAACTTCATATTTAGGATCCACCTTAGCGATTGTGATAGAAAAATCTATCCATTTTTTCCTTAGAGGATGTGGTTGTCTCCAAAAAATTTTGGCTAAGTGCATTGGTTTTCAAAGTGTCCTCATTCCTTATAGTTGAAGAAATGAAAGACTCATTATGGGTCGAATGGATTATTCCTTTCCTCCATCACATTAGAGGTTTTATCCTGTCAAAAATCTATAGCTAGGTGGCCTTCCGTCCCAAAACAAAAGCATTTCATCACCCCCTTAGGCAATTTATGGGGTGCTTCTTTATGCACCTTTGATAAGTGGGATGTTAAAATTTCTTGGCACCATTTTATTTCTCTATCGGACCACCAGAATTAAACTCCACATTCCAATTCATATATCTATTATACCCTTGGGATTCACTGATCACTATTTCAACATTGAGGGCACATTAAAAAATTTCCTCATAGTTATCAAAGTCTCAGATCATCAAGGATTTTAGTAGACTAGGTTTTATCCCACAAAAGAAGTGGTCAACCTTTCACAAAGGGATAAAAATAAAGATTATGATGTATATTACAAGTCTTGAGAATTTTTCTCATATGACCTGATATATTCATCATCATTTATTCATGTGGGAAAGGAAATACCTTTTTATTTTAAGTCAGAGAGTGTGAGTAAAATATTTATTTTATTTTTTCCTGAAATTCTTTCCACCCCATTACTTCGACGCATTCCTCAATATTTGTATTCTTGATCAATAACCACCATTGACCAATTCATCCCATCATATGATAAAAAACAAGTAAAACCTTCTCTGGCTAAAAACATTTAAGGATGGAGAATATTTTCTCAATGTAGTTGATCCATTGTTCCTCAATTAAGGGATCAAATGATCCATTAAAACATAGGGGCCTTTTCCACATAAAGATAACTATTGCATCTTGTTTTTCATTAGGGGGTTTAGGTACTCCTCCTGATCCATTATTCTATTCAGTACATGAATAATCTAAGAGTGTATCATCAAAAAGTTTTCAATTCCCACTCCCATCGAGTTGGGAATCTAAATGGGGAATTCATAAAATTGCCTATCACATTGATTTTTTACCTGATTACTCCTATTTCCGACCATTGGCTATAATAAGAAAAACATTATGTGTGATTATTTTTTAACTATTAAACTTATCGAAGTGAATTGAATGAAATTAAATAGATAACATATAAATTATGTTTATTTTCTTAAATTATGAATTTCTAGTCCTCAATCTATGTTCTCCATGATATATTTCATAACATATATTATTATTAGTAATTTTTTGATATTTTAATAATAGAACATAATGAGGTTGAGAATATGCCACCACATGTCTGCTGAGAGTGTCAAACTAGGTATTCAATAATGCCTATTATCATACACTAGTTCTCGGTCGAGTCTTGCTCAACGTGGTGTTTTTAGGTATTACCCATATGTACATATGTGTTAAAGCCTCATACACTTGTAGTATCCCAAAATATATTTATTTTAATGATAAAAAACTTACACTAAAAATTAAAAAAATTAAGGATGTTTTCGTATACTTTGTTTTATTCTTAAGGCTTTTTCAAGAGTTTCTTAATCCTAATCCCAAAAATAACTACTCATTTCCTTTGATTCCGACAATAACAACCATAATCTTTATTACAGATTAATTCTTGATTTATTACAAAAAATTAAATTCAATAAAACCTATATGATCAAGAAATATATTCTCTTTTAGAATTATTTACACTATAAAACAACTTAAAATAGGGAATACATAATCTTTTTTGAAAACGTTCTTAACATCCTCATACTTAAAACTGGATGGGATAAGATTGAGACATATATTACAAAGGGGTGAGAAATAAATCCTTTTAAGGGAATTAACATAGCATAAAATTAATAAAGTAAAACATGATAGACAATAGATATATCAATGGGACTTAAAATGGGTGAGATTCATAAACAAGGATAACGAGCCATGATATAGAATAATAACAAAAAGGAATCATGGGAAATGTGCCAAAAACTTAAAACACCACATCATAAATATAGGACAAGGATAAATTCTAATAAATAATGATAGAAAAAAGTCCCATAAAGAAATTAGGTTCACTTCATGTCCCAAAATGACATCTCATGAGACTAAACATTTCCCAATGCATTGGAGTGCTATATAATTGATGGAACACCCATCACTTTCATTTCATTCTCATGTTTATGTGTGGGACATGGATCATAAAACATTGATTTGTTAATAATACCATTTTATTCCTTGATAAAGGAGTATAGAATAAATAAATTTAAGTCCCAATTCAAAAAATAATATGTGTATAAAGTTGAACACCCTTGATATGAAATGGGTATGGTATTCACTACACAATTTTTTTGGCATGGACATTGTTGTAAAATTTTGACAGTATAACGTCATCACATAAAAAAAATCATAAAATGTTTTAATGAGAGATAAAGGGTTGTATCATAATTTTTGAAATCAAATAGTAAGTAGTAGGGACTTTTATATAAATATACCAACATTAGAAATTTGAAATAGAAGGCATAAGGTAATAAAGAAGCATTAATTAAGAAGAGAAAGTGAGGATCCCTTACCCTTAGAGTGTGGCTCCAAATTCTTAATAGGGGATTCTTGAGAGTATAGAGGAACCTTGAGAGGAATATTATGGTCACATGGACGTTTAAGGATGTGCTAAAAGTAATTTTAGTGAATATAAATGGGATTTTGGGTGGGTTTATATCGAAAATTAGTGGGGAATTCTTTAACAATTTTGAAAGAAAGGGGTTAGACTCTATATAAAAGAATCACCGAAACCAAAAAACTACCCATGGGTTTTACCCATTTTTTTCTATCAAATGGGGGTGGTTTTAGTTATTTTATAAATCACAGGGCCTAAATTAACAAAATAAACCCTTGTTATTGTGGGGGCGAGTCATTCTCTTAATGAAATGATTTTAAAATAATAAAATATATTATATGTTTTGGAGGATTCATAATGGCTTTATAAAATAATTAAAATAAGAATAAAATCACATTATTTTAAAGGTAAGACATATATTTGGTCATGTATTCCCTTTATAGTTTTTATTACATCACTTTGGGGCATTATTATATCATAATACACACCATATATTTTTATGGTATTCAAGTTTAACCCAAAATTTCAAGAATCTCATAAAATAATGAAAAATTCTCCGTTGAATAATTTAAAAGTTATTATTCCAAAACTAATATTAATTTTATCAATATAAATTTCTAGTTTTGTGAATTTTCAACTTTAAAACAATAATTGATAGTTATTGAAAAATGTCGGATTTTTTTTACAATAACAGTTTTCCAACCCTTATTAAATTTATATTTGACTTCATAAAAATTATACAATCGTTTATATTAAAAAAATATGTAATTAAAATATGTAATTAAAATATTTTTTATTTAATAAATCTATTAATTCATCAAAATATACATATTTACTGAAATTGAATTCAAATTATCAATACAATCTATGTTTAATTATATAAAAATAAAATTCATTTATAATGTAATGATAAAAAAATATGAACATTATTCTATATAATATACATTATTATTATTATTATTATAGTATTGATACACATCCCTTTAATACAACAAAAATCTCCTTAAATATACAGTGCATGATGGTGAGACTTTCATGGGGTGGTTTGATGTACATGTTTTTGGTCATGGTCTCGATGAGCTTGAACTTCTCTCGAAAAAAACTTCTCTCATGCTTAAGTTATTAGATCTCATATTGGGAATGGTCAAGGTAAAATCATAGTGATTCTATCTCCTCAAAAGTTCTGATAAATAGTGTAACGCCCCGACCCTAGTTACCCAGAGTCGGTGCATTATTACATAACATTGGCATGATCATGAGAAAGATCAAGTCTCGAAAGACCGATTAGTTTAGTAGCCTTGGAATAACTAGATACATCCATAAATGTTTACATTACATCATAAAAAAAACATTTTGTCTTCATATCCCCTCATACTATCCCTGCAGGTCATTCATAAATTACTTCTTCATAATCCTGGAAAAAAAATAAAACATTGAAAGGGGTGAGCTCGGATGCTCAGTAAGGATAACATTATAGCAGAAGCTTTCATAAATAATCATAAACACTTAAGGCAATTTATAACTAAAACAAAAGCCTTTGAAACTTGAACTTTCAACATGGTATGGCATAAATAAAATGAAATAATGCCATTTACTTACTCACATGGATATTCTACTGGTCGAATGATCACATGAAATATCAATAACCACTTTCATAATGATGGAATGCATAATGCCAGACTATCATAACCACATAGCCAAGGCCTCGTGCCAAGACTAAAAATAAGATTTTGCCAAGGCCTTGTGCCAAGACACTAGTTTGTCTCATGAGACCTACCGATGCATCGAGGAGCTATAGCGGGCTCCACCCGTCACTTATTAAGTCCAATTCATTCCTCATATGAATAGGTTTAAGCATAAAATAAACATTCGTATTAAAACTAGCATACGAAATGTCAATACTTTAACCACAAACCATGAATGGTATAAAAATAGAACATCCACAGTCAAATATAACTCATTTGATACAATATGGAAGATTGTATTGTATCACATTAACCTCAATCATGAATAATGAAGGATGTTGACATAGATGAAAATAATCATCAAAACTATTTGAGAGAAATATCCCCCTTTTCTTGAAAACATTTAAAAGTCACACTATTTGTCAAGAAGCCATTTAAAAGTAGATTTTTGAATCAAAGTGTCCCATACCACTTTGAAACTTTTTAAAAGGAGTTTTGATTTTAAAACATTAATGTCCATATAAATAAATCCTTAAAACCATTTTTTAAAACATGGACATTAATGAGAAAGATTTAGATGAATAAGTCTTTAAATCATTTTAAAAATGGTATTTTAGTTAGAGATTCCAACCAAAAGAGACACTTGAATACAAATAATTGTGGTAATAAAAACTTTGTAATATCATGAGAATAAAGGGATTCATGATATACTATGTCAAAGTACGTTATATACACCACATAAAAGTGATTTGGTGTATATCAACAAATAAGTCTCAATGGAATGTAAATTGAGATGAAATCTCTTGTAAAGGTTGTATCCTTAGGTTAAGGATAAATCAATGACATAATTATGTGTGACAAATATAAATACACTAAATATGATTGGATATTCAGTGTAAAACAATCAAAGGACATTCACACATATTCTTGTAAAAACAATACAAACGAATTGGATGTTTAACTCAACAAATGGAGAATGAGTTAAAATTACTCTTATCAAATTCATATCAATGACTTGAGAATTACCAATGGAGTGATTATGTGCATCAAACTTATATCCACAGGAAGGGGAGTGGAAATTATGACATAATCAAATGAATAGTGATTCCACACATAATCTTGGGGTAATATAATCAATGAAATATGTGTAAAGCCAAATGAGTGGAAATTGAAATCTCAAATTCCCTTATCGATTAGGTAACTTTCGAAACATACACCCATGAAAGAAGTATCATACCATGATGATGTAAATACCCATAAATTAAAGTATATTACACAATGAATACAATCATGGGCAGTACACATACACCACATGCAATAATTAAGTGGTGAACAATAGAATTCTCACGAAATAAAAAGTGAGATTAGAAAATCCCTTACCACGTTAATCGACTGAGTCGTATGGCCAAAAGTTAATAACCACCAAATGATTTACAGAATAACATTAATATAAAGAGAATCATGATAATATATATCAAATGGTAGTACACAATACACCACTTTCAATAATTTAGTGGCAAACAATGGAAATCTCACGGAATTGAAAGTGAGATAAGAAAATCCCTTACTTTGTAGTTTTTCCTTGGTCGATGGTAGGTTTACCTCCTGTATAATGGTGAAATAATTGTTATTGAATAATACAAGAATCATTTACTTTAATATGATATCATATATGATCTTTTAACATTGATTTGTTAATAATATCGTAGTATTAACGCCATTTCGGGTGTTAACTTACTCATTTTCTTTTATATGTTTTGTTACATAAGTCATGTTTGTTGTATCTTATTCATATCCAGAATGATATCAAGTCCATAAAAATCATTTTTAAATCATTAAATGATAATTATACTTGAATGGATACGATGGATAATGAATCTCATCGCGTTCGTGGAGACGGTAGTCCGTACGTACGCACGAACGCTACTTCCATTTAATTTTTTATTTTAAAAGAATCGAATCCAAATGATACATAGGTATATTACTATTCCAGTATAATATAATATTTTATATATGTTACTTAAGTTCATTAACACCATCCTTTATACGTTCCATGTGTGGTATGAACGAGTCATATCATTTTAAGGGGGCGGTAGTCCGCACTTCCTCAAATGAAATTATCGTATGTATATACGACATGAAACGAATAATGGTATGAAATAAAATGGAATTACAGAAGCTTATATATAAAATATATATCATTAATATCATATTTAATTACAGTGCCATCATAATGGCCACCATGAGAGGCGGTAAGATGTTTTTGAACAATCATCGTTTCGTGAGGCGTTAGTTTGCCATCCACAGAAACATTATGTTCATCATCCATTAGATGGAGTTGTGTGTATGTGTAGTTTGAATACTTCTTATAACAACATCCTAGTATATTGAGGATACTGGTGTTGTTACAAAAGAAGGGAAATAAAAAGAGTTTGGGGGTTGAAGAAGCAAAATAAATGAAAATAATTTAAGAGAAATCGTTACCTTTAATTTATGTAACTCACTTTGGTTGGAACCAAAGGACTTGTTGAAATGCTTTCTGCCTAAGGGGAAGCTTCAAGGAGGAGGAGAGGGATGTGGTGAGCTTAGTTGGGCAGAGTTTGGACGATCCAAGTGGCTTGAGAGGTGTGAGGAAATGAGAAGGAGGAGTGCCCTTTTATAAGAGGGGTGAGGGGCACCTTTGGAAAAGCTAGAAATATTAATTTTTAATAAATTCATATTCGGTTTCCAATGGCTCCAAAGTTGACTATTCAAAGGTTGAGGTGGGGATAGGTCGAAAACAACTCATCCAATAGAATTTAGACAGGTTTGGGTACTTATATTAACCTTATCTTTAAGTATTAACTCTAAGTTAATTAGTTTCACTTTTACAATGTCTCTTTGTATTTTTATATAATATAATTAATAAACTTACTATATACATCCAAAAGACCCCCAAGTGGTCCATTAATGATTAACCTATCATAATATAAGTCTCTTGGCCGAACCTTAGATTTTTAGGAATTTAATATCAATTAATAATATAATATTTGTTTTAAGAACTCTTTTATGTCAATTTTGACACTATTCACTAGTTGATTTTTGTGAAACTCATAACAGATTTATTACTTCGAACAAAGTCCAATAAATCAATCCTAATATATCATATTATCCTAGAAAATTTGTTTAATTCATTAAAAGTTTAATATTATAATTATTTTGGTATTTATAATATCAATTATGTTAATTTTTTACTATTTTAGTAATTACTTCATCATCATTGTGTCATAAATAAAATAAATTATTTAATGTCAAAAAATTATAAATAAAATATAATTATGTAGTAAATCTTTTTAGCTTTCTAATGAATATTTATAATCTAAAATCCAGCATATATAACCCTATGTAACAATTGTTTTGCTAAAAGATATATGCTTGTGTCATTTTTGTATTCATTTTAACTTAATTAATATAAAGTGTCATTATCACTTACAAGTGGATCCATGGGGTCCCAAAATTGACCCAAAGATGCCCATGGTCGACCATGTATCAACCAATAGGGTTAAGACACATTTTAGGGTAATTTAGTATTATTATAATATTATTTTTTAACCCTTATTTACCGGATTTACCCTTAACCATGGTAAATAAAATATTTACCGCAGTAATTATTCAAAATGTCTAAAAATAAAAGATACCTATTTACACAATTTGGACATCCTGATTCCAAATATGGAATCCATTTTTCTAAATTCAAAACACAGAAGTGGAAGAAATTAATTTAAAATTAATTCCCGCTGTCAAAACAAAAAGCGTGTTTTTAAGAGATAATAACTATCAAAAGATTGATACTTGTTTATGTTCGGTTTAATTGTAAAATTATGTCCAATGACCAACATTATATTAAATGGTAAAAATATATTCTAAATATACTTTAAAACCACTCAAATTCACAATTTATCACTATTAATTATTTTGATTAAAAAAGTTGTTTTTAATTAAAATTTAGTAATTTTCACTATTCATCAAAATATGAAAGTTATCCGAAAAGTACCAAAATTTCACCTTAGGCTAAATTCGATATTCCGAATCCAAAAATGAAGTCAATTTTAAAATATAAAATATATATAATTTCTAAAAGTAGGTATTACTATTCATAACGGCTAGTTTGATTGGTTGTAGTGTGTTAAAATCTCGAAGTTGCGTACAATGCACGTCATTGCATTATTCGAAAGGAAACATACCGAGGAAGCTTGGGGTGTTACATTCTCCCCTCCTTCAATAAATTGCGTCCTCTCAATTTTTAAATTTTTGCTTGGGAATATAATGGAAAGTCCCACATCGGAAAAAGAGTCAATAAAACTGTCACTTTAAAAGAAAGGAAGAGAGGTATAAGGGTCATCCAAGATAACCCATACTAGGATTCCATGTAAGAAAACATGGATATGGATGATAAACTAAGTGTCAAGTTCTGATGGAGAGGGATAGAAATCATGATCAGGAGAAAGTTAACAATGAGAAAACCACAAACTTGTGTTGGGACAAACGACCATTAGTCTCCTAGTAGGAAAGTAAACGGACAACATTTTTTTTTAAGTTACATTACATAAGGAAGAGGAATTCATTTATGATATTGACTAAGAACATTATGAGATATACTTACATTTTAAGTATATTTTCATTCTTTAATAAATTTCCACCACTAACTCATTTTTTTTTAAAACGATGAGTATTCAAGAAGACTTGGTCACATTGGATGAGATAGAATAAACTTCTATAGAATCACATGATCCATGAAGGATAAACCATATATTTACATTGTCTTTGAAGATTAATCAAAACCAAAATGGTCAGTGAATGATCTAATGATCCCCCAAAAGGATATTCATTGAGATAAATATGCACTAATCTTAATTTCTAAAATTAAACCAACAATACCCCAAAGTTAAATAGATACCATTCAATAACCAATTGTCCTTAAAATCCTTTAATATAATCCAAACTAATATTGAAACCCAAAACATAGAAGAATTTGATTATGTAGTCTCCCATGTTAAATTGTATCTCCAAATGACATCAGATACTCTTAAAGTCACATACTCAAAAGTAATTAACCTAATCACATATTCTCTATTATAGGTTAATCATTTCCATAAATAACCCAAATCACTATAAATCCACAATAAAAATGTAGATAAAAATCTATCATTACTCCACAAATTAAACCCCATAGTATTCTATTTTCCTTGGACATATAGTGTTTCCAACAAAGCGAACATCTTCCAAAATAACATTTATCACTTAATCACCAAATCATTTTCCTATACCAAGGGTATTCTTTTGATATGAAATAAGAACCCAAATCAACTTATTATTGATCAATAAAATCATTTAACAAAAAAAAAATCACACTAACCAGGGACTTCACGTAGTCCAGTGGTAGGCGATAAATCCCAATCGCACTTTGGTTGTGGGTTCGATTCCCATAGCTTTGTCCGACGCGACGGGTTGTCACACGGTCTACGTGTTGTCCTTTTTCAAAAACTATATTTTATAATATTGCCAAAATGAGATAACTTCCTCAAAATACTATATCATAAATTTAACCACAAATGTTATATCATACCTTGAATCTTCATCCCAAATTAGAATAACTTATAATTCTCTCAAACCCCAATGATCATATAAATCCAAATGGTTATTTATACCCAAATCCACAAGAGAAGAGACAATTCTTCCTCAAATATCATTCTCACATGGCAAACTGCGGGGTTACAAATACAAGAGAAAATTATTCCATAGTAAACCCATCAACAAGGAGTGCTAATACTTTTTAAACATTTCTCCAACCATTTATTCCCACATAGCTTCTTCTTTGACCAAGAAAATATCCTATAGAATAGGACATTCACTCGGGTAATGGCCAGGTCCCCTACATTTACGGCAAATGACTGTAAATGGACTCTTGGGACCATTTTTATCTTCTTCCATAGTACTCTTCATTTTTCTTCGGCAATTCTTTACTTTATGTCCTTCCTTCCCGCACGTAAAACATTTCGTTGTCCCATTGAGACACTTTCCTGGGTGTCTCTTTCCACATTTCCTGCATGATGAAAATTGAGGGTTCTTTTCTCCATGGTCTCCATTGCTGGAGCTCTTATCATTTATCACCTTTCTCTTCCTTGTTGAGTCTGGGAGTTGGTTAATATATATGTTGTTGATCATATTTTTGGAAAACTGATTTGGCATAAAGACGATATCTTTTACGCCTATCAACATTCCATTTTGTTGCTCATTGCCACCACCGTTCCCATCTTGTACATCATTCTCAAAGTCACTATGACTTCCTTGGAATCCATCCATTGACTAAAACCATAAAGCATTGTGTGAGTAATAGTAGTCGTAAAATCATTTAGAGATTAAAATGTCACCATATTCTCAATTTGAAACATATTAGGATTAACCAAGGTCATTTACTCTCATCTTATATATATATTACTTAAATTGGTTTGTAAAGAAAATGTAAATTATCCTAAGCATATCCCTCGGGAATGTCGTAACCAAGAGTGCAGCAAGGCCCGTTGTCGTGCACCAGTTCCCGTTCGAGTCTAGCTCAAAGCGGTGTTTTCGGGTTTTACCCCTAGGTACATCTGTGCCAGAGCCGCCTCTACCTGCTCATATCCAGACAGGGATGTATTGCTCGGAAGACTCACAAAATCTCTACAATACCAAAATTCTAGGAAGTTCTTTTATACTAATCCTCAAAGTTCATCTTAGGTCTACCTGCTCTAATCAGAGTTTATCTAAATCTAGCTACCAAGGTTTGTACTAAACTTCCACTGATACCAACTGTAACGCCCCGACCCTAGTTACCCAGAGTCGGTGCATTATTACATAACATTGGCATGATCATGAGAAAGATCAAGTCTCGAAAGACCGATTAGTTTAGTAGCCTTGGAATAACTAGATACATCCATAAATGTTTACATTACATCATAAAAAAACATTTTGTCTTCATATCCCCTCATACTATCCCTGCAGGTCATTCATAAATTACTTCTTCATAATCCTGGAAAAAAAAAAACATTGAAAGGGGTGAGCTCGGATGCTCAGTAAGGATAACATTATAGCAGAAGCTTTCATAAATAATCATAAACACTTAAGGAAATTTATAACTAAAACAAAAGCCTTTGAAACTTGAACTTTCAACATGGTATGGCATAAATAAAATGAAATAATGCCATTTACTTACTCACATGGATATTCTACTAGTCGAATGATCACATGCAATATCAATAACCACTTTCATAATGATGGAATGCATAATGCCAGACTATCATAACCACATAGCCAAGGCCTCGTGCCAAGACTACAAATAAGATTTTGCCAAGGCCTTGTGCCAAGACACTAGTTTGTCTCATGAGACCTACCGATGCATCGAGGAGCTATAGCGGGCTCCACCCGTCACTTATTAAGTCCAATGCATTCCTCATATGAATAGGTTTAAGCATAAAATAAACATTCGTATTAAAACTAGCATACGAAATGTCAATACTTTAACCACAAACCATGAATGGTATAAAAATAGAACATCCACAGTCAAATATAACTCATTTGATACAATATGGAAGATTGTATTGTATCACATTAACCTCAATCATGAATAATGAAGGATGTTGACATAGATGAAAATAATAATCAAAACTATTTGAGAGAAATATCCCCCTTTTCTTGAAAACATTTAAAAGTCACACTATTTGTCAAGAAGCCATTTAAAAGTAGATTTTTGAATCAAAGTGTCCCATACCACTTTGAAACTTTTTAAAAGGAGTTTTGATTTTAAAACTTTAATGTCCATATAAATAAATCCTTAAAACCATTTTTTAAAACATGGACATTAATGAGAAAGATTTAGATGAATAAGTCTTTAAATCATTTTAAAAATGGTATTTTAGTTAGAGATTCCAACCAAAAGAGACACTTGAATACAAATAATTGTGGTAATAAAAACTTTGTAATATCATGAGAATAAAGGGATTCATGATATACTATGTCAAAGTACGTTATATACACCACATAAAAGTGATTTGGTGTATATCAACAAATAAGTCTCAATGGAATGTAAATTGAGATGAAATCTCTTGTAAAGGTTGTATCCTTAGGTTAAGGATAAATCAATGACATAATTATGTGTGACAAATATAAATACACTAAATATGATTGGATATTCAGTGTAAAACAATCAAAGGACATTCACACATATTCTTGTAAAAACAATACAAACGAATTGGATGTTTAACTCAACAAATGGAGAATGAGTTAAAATTACTCTTATCAAATTCATATCAATGACTTGAGAATTACCAATGGAGTGATTATGTGCATCAAACTTATATCCACAGGAAGGGGAGTGTAAATTATGACATAATCAAATGAATAGTGATTCCACACATAATCTTGGGGTAATATAATCAATGAAATATGTGTAAAGCCAAATGAGTGGAAATTGAAATCTCAAATTCCCTTATCGATTAGGTAACTTTCGAAACATACACCCATGAAAGAAGTATCATAACATGATGATGTAAATACCCATAAATTAAAGTATATTACACAATGAATACAATCATGGGCAGTACACATACACCACATGCAATAATTAAGTGGTGAACAATAGAATTCTCACGAAATTAAAAGTGAGATTAGAAAATCCCTTACCACGTTAATCGACTGAGTCGTATGGCCAAAAGTTAATAACCACCAAATGATTTACAGAATAACATTAATATAAAGAGAATCATGATAATATATATCAAATGGTAGTACACAATACACCACTTTCAATAATTTAGTGGCAAACAATGGAAATCTCACGGAATTGAAAGTGAGATAAGAAAATCCCTTACTTTGTACTTTTTCCTTGGTCGATGGTAGGTTTACCTCCTGTATAATGGTGAAATAATTGTTATTGAATAATACAAGAATCATTTACTTTAATATGATATCATATATGATCTTTTAACATTGATTTGTTAATAATATCTTAGTATTAACGCCGTTTCGGGTGTTAACTTACTCATTTTCTTTTATATGTTTTGTTACATAAGTCATGTTTGTTGTATCTTATTCATATCCAGAATGATATCAAGTCCTTAAACATCATTTTTAAATCATTAAATGATAATTATACTTGAATGGATATGATGGATAATGAATCTCATCGCGTTCGTGGAGACGGTAGTCCGTACGTACGCACGAACACTACTTCCATTTAATTTTTTATTTTAAAAGAATCGAATCCAAATGATACATAGGTATATTACTATTCCAGTATAATATAATATTTTATATATGTTACTTAAGTTCATTAACACCATCCTTTATACGTTCCATGTGTGGTATGAACGAGTCATATCATTTTAAGGGGGCGATAGTCCGCACTTCCTCAAATGAAATTATCGTATGTATATACGACATGAAACGAATAATGGTATGAAATAAAATGGAATTACAGAAGCTTATATATAAAATATATATCATTAATATCATATTTAATTACAGTGCCATCATAATGGCCACCATGAGAGGCGGTAAGATGTTTTTGAACAATTATCGTTTCGTGAGGCGTTAGTTTTCCATCCACAGAAACATTATGTTCATCATCCATTAGATGGAGTTGTGTGTATGTGTAGTTTGAATACTTCTTATAACAACATCCTAGTATATTGAGGATACTGGTGTTGTTACAAAAGAAGGGAAATAAAAAGAGTTTGGGGGTTGAAGAAGCAAAATAAATGAAAATAATTTAAGAGAAATCGTTACCTTTAATTTAGGTAACTCACTTTGGTTGGAACCAAAGGACTTGTTGAAATGCTTTCTGCCTAAGGGGAAGCTTCAAGGAGGAGGAGAGGGATGTGGGGAGCTTAGTTGGGCAGAGTTTGGACGAGCCAAGTGGCTTGAGAGGTGTGAGGAAATGAGAAGGAGGAGTGCCCTTTTATAAGAGGGGTGAGGGGCACCTTTGGAAAAGCTAGAAATATTAATTTATAATAAATTCATATTCGGTTTCCAATGGCTCCAAAGTTGACTATTCAAAGGTTGAGGTGGGGATAGGTCGAAAACAACTCATCCAATAGAATTTAGACAGGTTTGGGTACTTATATTAACCTTATCTTTAAGTATTAACTCTAAGTTAATTAGTTTCACTTTTACAATGTCTCTTTGTATTTTTATATAATATGGTTAATAAACTTACTATATACATCCAAAAGACCCCCAAGTGGTCCATTAATGATTAACCTATCATACTATAAGTCTCTTGGCCGAACCTTCGATTTTTAGGAATTTAATATCAATTAATAATATAATATTTGTTTTAAGAACTCTTTTATGTCAATTTTGACACTATTCACTAGTTGATTTTTGTGAAACTCATAACAGATTGATTACTTCGAACAAAGTCAAATAAATCAATCCTAATATATCATATTATCCTAGAAAATTTGTTTAATTCATTAAAAGTTTAATATTATAATTATTTGGGTATTTATAATATCAATTATGTTAATTTTTTACTATTTTAGTAATTACTGCATCATCATTGTGTCATAAATAAAATAAATTATTTAATGTCAAAAAATTATAAATAAAATATAATTATGTAGGAAATCTTTTTAGCTTTCTAATGAATATTTATAATCTAAAATCCAGCATATATAACCCTATGTAACAATTGTTTTTCTAAAAGATATATGCTTGTGTCATTTTTGTATTCATTTTAACTTAATTAATATAAAGTGTCATTATCACTTACAAGTGGATCCATGGGGTCCCAAAATTGACCCAAAGATGCCCATGGTCGACCATGTATCAACCAATAGGGTTAAGACACATTTTAGGGTAATTTAGTATTATTATAATATTATTTTGTTTAACCCTTATTTACCGGATTTACCCTTAACCATGGTAAATAAAATATTTACCGCAGTAATTATTCAAAATGTCTAAAAATAAAAGTTACCTATTTACACAATTTGGACATCCTGATTCCAAATATGGAATCCATTTTTCTAAATTCAAAACACAGAAGTGGCAGAAATTAATTTAAAATTAATTCCCGCTGTCAAAACAAAAAGCGTGTTTTTTAGAGATAATAACTATCAAAAGATTGACACTTGTTTATGTTCGGTTTAATTGTAAAATTATGTCCAATGACCAACATTATATTAAATGGTAAAAATATATTCTAAATATACTTTAAAACCACTCAAATTCACAATTTATCACTATTAATTATTTTGATTAAAAAAGTTGTTTTTAATTAAAATTTAGTAATTTTCAGTATTCATCAAAATATGAAAGTTATCCGAAAAGTACAAAAATTTCACCTTAGGCTAAATTCGATATTCCGAATCAAAAAATGAAGTCCATTTTGAAATATAAAATATATATAATTTCTAAAAGTAGGTATTACTATTCATAACGGCTAGTTTGATTGGTTGTGGTGTGTTAAAATCTCGAAGTTGCGTACAATGCACGTCATTGCATTATTCGAAAGGAAACATACCGAGGAAGCTTGGGGTGTTACAAATAGGCTTTATAAGGAATTATCTTACTGGTTGAGGCCATCACATCCTTTATCTGTTTCAATTGGATTTGTTAAAACTCTATCTTTATACTAATCATGTGATCACTGTTCAATGACTATATTCTCAATAATGATGATTCTAAACTATATTTTAAATCTAGTAGGATATAATAAAACCAAATAAGTGATTTTATTTTCTATATCTATAATATATAATAACTCATTTGATTAAATAGAAAGGGTAATTTTTTTATAAATATTTGTGTCATTACATTACTTGAGTTTCTATATACCCTTGAACAATATACTTATTAAATTTATGTAACCTTTTCAAGTTACTTACTACCTTTGTGTAACTATTTTTTACCAATACACAATTACTAGTTACCTATATGTATATATTTATAATTTATGAATACTCTTCAACAAGGTTTGTTTTACAATTTCATAGATATAAAACACACCCTTGAACAATTATTGGAATTACCTTTACCGAACACATAAAATATATGTTTTACCCTTACACCACATGAAAACTGTTCTGGATACCTTTAAATATCAATTTATTATTATATCTAATATTTACACAGCTCACAAAATTTTAGCATACCCTTGTGTATCTTCATAAATTGGATTTTATCTTTACATATAGATTTCAATTTATATGTTACCTTTACACATGGCATAGAAATGACCCTTACATACATATTGAATTCTAGATATTCATGTTTACATTGTTTATATGATATTCATGGAATTTTTATTCAATTCATGTTTTTATGTGTTTTTTTTATTTTAATGATTCTATATATTCTTACTAATGATATAGTAATCCAAGTGAAATGTATTTATATTGTTTAAAAAATATTTAAATTTAGATTATATTTGTTTTTCACACTTGAACATATTTATTTTATGAAACTTACATAATTAGAATTTATTATGTTAATTTTATTTATTTGTTTTTAGTGTTTTTAAATTCATGTTTCAATCTAAACAATTTATTCAAACTTATTATAATGTGTTTAATGTAATATATTTTAAGATTGATATTATATCATGAAAAATATGAAAATATTTTTGAAATTAAAATTTCAAATTTTCATGTATGAAATTGTGCATGATTCTTGGATTTATTTAAGTCATTCATTTGGATGTGTTTCGAGCACTTTAATAGTTTTATTTCAAATGTATTTTGATTGTTCAAATGGTTTTAAATTTCAAATGATATAATTATCAATAATTTTTCTCCTCTCTCCTTATCTTTTTGATAATTATGAATTATTATTATTGTTATGTTGAATTACCTAAGGAGGATTTTGGATGTTCTCATATATTTATATTTAAATATATCAAGGAACTTATATAAAAGATATAGTGGTGATACTACGGATCTTAAAAATATGAAACTAATTATATGAAAAATGTTTCAACTATTAATGAACTTTATGGTGGATAATTATTCTATGACTAAATGAATTTTTATGTTAAACTTTAATTATTACATGAAAACTATATTTTGAGATTCATCACCCTTCTTTATCATCTACCTAATTTATTTTGAGTCTTTTATTTTAACTATTTTTATCTTGTCATTTTTCTTGTAACTTTGGCTTATGATTTTCCCTCAAAAAAGCATTCTTTCTTCTTCGATGGTGACACAAAAATTATAAATCCAAGTTTAGAGAAATGTGAATGTTTATAACTAAAGTAATTATATTAGTGTTTTTACTCCCTATATCAAAATTCATGATATTAAGATTACAAAAATTGATTTTAAACATCAGTACTGTTTAGGCTATGATAGACGATGTGAAAATTTAGTTTTGTTATTGGGTTGTGAATCCTAGTTTAAAAGTTAGGTGTATTGGTTATACTTCCACTAGAAAAAATAGTTTTTATCGGGTAATGATTCCCTTTCAAAAATTAGGCAGTGAAAATATATCTCTCACTAAGTAGATAGGAATAGGAGTAGACTAGGTTCACTTTTGGATGAAATATTATAAAAATACCCATGCCAATTATGTTATTTTTATGTTTCTAAATAACTTTGGTAATTAAAATTGATAATTATTTTATATGGTTAAAATTTTTATAAGCTTAGTTCACCCTCTTCTTGACCTTATTCCATCCTTTCTAGACAAACATTCATAACACACAATACCACTTTAAAATCAATAAATAATAGAGATAAAAACACATGGTATTTTTAAAAGGTTTGATCCCAATTTTGGAATGTAATCCTTACTATGTTCATCCAAGTCCAAGACACATATATTCACTATAAAACTTAAGTGAATATGTGTTGGCTATCATTAAAAAATACTATAAATTCTCTAAACTATTTTACAACCTCTACCTTGTGATATTTATACTAGATTTCACCATTTTATAGAGTTTACCTCCAATAAACTCTTGTAAAATACTATTTAGATTCTATATGTTGTTAGTGTATCACAATAATATGATATTTTTCCTCAATCAGATTGTTAGAAAACCAAAGGATAATCTGGTATAGTTTCATGGATGTTTTTCTCAATATCTCACCTAAAACAAAATCTTATTATTCTTATTATTCAACTGGATCAATATAATGATCACGAATAAGATAATAGTTGTGTCAACCATGATAACATATTCTTTTATTATATCTTATTTCAATACTTTTTTCACTTATATATTCTACTATATTGGGTACATCGTAGTAGCACCTTTGTCAGAATACTCCTCTTTTATTTCTTCTTCTTTAACAAATAATGTTTAAAAAATGTTTACAATCTCTGTTCTTAATTATATATATTTCTATCTCTTTAATACATAAAATATTTTGTAGGACATAGTATAAGTTACTACATAATATTTCAAAAACTATTACTCTTTTTATTATCTATTATATTCTCAAAATCAAATTATTATTACATTATATTTTGAATTGATAAATCCCATGATATATTACATAGTAATACTCTCAAGTCAATTGGTAATTCCAAAGTACCAATCTTCACATTTAATCACTAATAATTATTTTCAAATCCTTATATATAAAAATCCTAAAATTATATAGTAGTTATTTCCTCAATTAATTCTCACATAATATTCATTTTAACTCATCTTAAATCCTAAATTCTTTACTTGGGTGATGATATTTGATCACTTGAATAACATATAACATCATATTACATTGATCTCAATATATTTCATATTATCTATAAACTATTAACATAAAACCCTTATGTATCACCTGAAAGAGTCTCAGTAACAATCACATATTCCCTTAATAACCCTTATATATCCTTTGAAATCTTTATGTGAACCTTATAGATCCTCTATTAACTCTTATATACTCCTCATTGATAACCTTTATGTATTATGAAATGTATGTTTACTTATAACAGTGTATCTCAAGGCTTTTTAAAATCTCACTAACTTCTTTGTACCCCTACACATAATCTAGTGAGTTACCTTAAATATTTTACATCTAACTCTTACATATCACAATGACTCAAGTAATTTGTAAATTCATGTAATATACTCACTAAGTACCTTTACATGTTTCCTTTTTATAACTATGATAAAATTTACTTATTGAGAAATGTAAATTGAAATATCATAATATGACTTGATAATTTTCAAATGTAGAGTCCATAATTAGGAAAAACAGATGTACTACTCTATAAACCCTAACGTATCCATAATAATCCCAAAGGTATCATTATGTATATAGTGAAAACTTAGTGTGACTTCAATGTATGTAGTACTTTCCAATTTTTATAAATATTTTAAAACTCTAAAAACAATAATGTATTATCCTATAAATCTTATGTATGAAAATTATATCACGTCCTTTTCTAAATTTTGGTTACTATGAAAAAATTATGTATACCTTTCCTTTTCTAATTTTTTATATTAACTTAGAATTACATAAATTCTTTAAATTAGCTTAGAACATCATAAATTTTATCAAGGAATATCCAACCACTCTAATTGTTCTCTAAATACATTAAATAAATTTAGGAATTTAATATATCTTCTAAAAACCTCTTAACATAATTCACAACACAATTTGAAACATCTAAATACTACTCTTGATTATTTTAATGAATTTAAAATACATGAATAATTACATATTCACACTCACCCTTCATGAACCACCATTAAAGAGATACTATTTTTTATAATAATAAAATTCATGATTAATAATATAAGGACATACTCTCTCTCTTTTATCCACCTTTTATCTTATTTAGTCAAAGTTCTTTGAGCTATTCATTATCCAGCTATTAAAACTAATAAAGTACCATGTGGTATGAAATTTCATATTCATCAAATAACAATGTTCATGAATATATTAAAATAGTATAACAATGATCATAATATATATAGGATTATTTTACAATAAAAATTATAATATCTTGTAAACACCTTTTCCAACATCGGAATAAGAATTGATCTCTATAAAAATGTGTAATGGTAGTCATCTTCAATACATATGATCTATAGGAACTCTATGATATATCTCATGAATCCCCAATGTGATATTTAGAATCACACAATATATATTTCCAATAAAAATTATAAGCATATAGAAAAAATACAATCAATACAACTCTTTATCACAATCCACTTGGGAACATTAATCCCCCTTTAGATTTTCTATATATTCCAATTAAAATTCAATCAAGTTAAAATATATATTTAGTATAATTATCCCCCATATTGATAATAAGTGAAAATGTTCAATTTTGAGAGAAATTAATACCCATATCATAACTTTGAAATTTATATTATCTCCTATAGTAAAACTTTATCCACTTAAGATAATGTTGATATCACGTTTCTATTAAGAAAATATTCATAAATTAATCAACTCCAACTCTCCTTGATCTATCTCATTTAATTAAAATTATTTATTTTAAAATAATTTTATTTGAAAATTGTAGAATTATAAAGCATTGACCCTCTAAATTTCATCTCATTTAATCATAATTTTGACATCGCATGAATCATGGCTTAATTGAAATGGTATATATATTGAATCATGTGAAGAATAACTCAATATATCTAGGCATAGATCTCTATACATCTCATATTTCTCTTAATATGTTAGGAGAAAACCATTATGTGTCACATAAAAGAGTCTAATTGAATCTTTCATATTGACTTCGAAACCCTTACATATCCTTTTACATATCTAGGTGACCCTTATGTATCCTATATTAACTCTTATGTATCCCTAAATAATAACCTTATTGTATCAAACAGTGTACCTTCATTTATTATAGTGTGGATTAAGAAATTTTAAAGTCTCATTAGCTTTTTATTTATTTATATATCCTCCTATGAGTACCGTTTCACATGAAGAATATGACTCTTATGTATCATAGAGAGGTATGTAATTTTCTAATTTTTTAGATCTGTGTATAGATTACTTTAATGTATTTCCTTTAATGACCCATGATAATGCATATGTTTTTATTAATGTTACTTAATGTATAACAATTTTCATTTAGTTTGTAGTATGGAGAACCCGTATATTATACTATTTTAAACTCTTACATATATAGATTAATAATAATGGTACATTTCTATAAAAAGTAAAAATTTAGAGGAAATTTTATTTATAGATTCATTTTTTAAATTATTCAATATTTTATAACTCTGAATATGCTTATGCATCATCCTATGAATTTTACAAACCATAGTAAGCTCTAGTCATTTTCTAATTTTATATTTCTATGAATACCTTACATATTCCATACTTTTTACAATTTTTAGATTTAAAAAATAATTACTTGAAATCAAATATACTCAAAACATTTTAAAATCATCTAAGGGGAATCTCCAACCACTCTTGGTCATATATAACCATCATCAAAGATAAATTATTTATTTTCTACAACAACCATCACACTTGAAAATACAAGGATGGATTCTCACTCTTGTATCCGTATTTCTTCATCATTATTCATAGATTCCCAATCTATTTGATAGATAGGTCTTCAAACTCAACAAGTATCATGTGGAATACATTTCTCTATTCATTTAATGAAAATTTTAATTAATATATTAAAATACTATCAAAAAATTCATCAAATATATAAGGTTATTACAAAATCCTAAATATAACCTCATGTAAAATTATTTCCAACATAATAACAAGATTGGTTCTCTAAAAACATCTATAATGGTAGGAAACATGAATATAAATTATCCATATGAACTCCAAACTATATTTCCAGCATCTTCTAAGTATAGTTCAATATCACTAAACCCATATTGAATTTTCAATTCAATTCTATATTGATAAAAAAATATAACCAATACCATTATTCATCAAAATTATCTTAAGAAAATTAAACCCCTCATTCAATTGGTTCTTAATAAAAATTTCAGTTCCTCCAATATAATTTCCAAATACAATATCATCATCCCACTAATTGATAATAAATGAAATGTTTTAATAGTGATGGAAATTGCTACAAATATCATAACATGAAATTTTATATTATCCCCTTTAATATAAATTGTTCCACTTAAGATAAGGGTGATATTAAATTTATATTAAGTAATGAGTGATAAATCAATCGATTTTATGTCCACCTGAGTTATCTCAGTGAATAAAACAAGATTTATTATCCTTGATATAAAATTTGTCTATAAAACTAACCAGATTTTTATACCAGCTTAGATATTTATTTCTAGGGTTTATTTATGTAGTTTTATAAAGAAACACCAGAAAACACCTTTAAAAACACATTAAAATTATTAAATTACATGTATGTCCCTCCATATTAAAATTTTCATTCCATTGAACACACTCTACCAATTAATAATTAATTTGATACAATAAAAACAATGATATAAAAGTTGGTGTCATTCCTCAATCACATTTTTTCAAGATATGTCTAAATTTTAAAATGTATCTATAATATTATATTATGGTATCTCTCACATCTCATATCTTCTAAGGGATAAACTCAAATAATCTTTATCATGGATTATATTATTTTAAAATGAACTCCAAGAATATCCTTTTGTATATAACTTGAAATGTTATAAGGAGTGATCAATAACTCCATAATGGATGGATCATCAATATTTATATATATAACAACATTCACCATGATATTTTATTATAAAAACTACCTTAAATAACATTCTTAAACAAACAAAAAATAGAAGATAAAATAATATGGTGGGTCTTAATTTTCATCCTAATAATATAAACATGGTTGGGATTTTCTTCTCAAAAAACTCTATTATTTTCAATTCCATCTTTATTACAACCCTTTATGTTAGAACCTCTTTTAATTTTATAGATATTCTATTTTAGGGGAAACATTGTCTTCCTTTTCTTTTCAAATTTCCCTTCATGTAAACTTAGAATTTATTATTTTAGATAAAAAGTACATTCATTATTTTTTTCATGGTATATTTTCTTTGATGATTCTAATTGTTATATCCATATGGTTATTCATTCATTAAGAACATAATTATATTTATTCTAGTGAAATGATAGCTTGGTCATATTATAATTATAGGAAAATTTGGTCAATGATTATTTATCCTACTTTATCAAAATATAAATCTATGTTGGTATCCATTTACTGTTATTATTAGGAATTTTCTCAATATTTTTACACCTTCCATATAATTCCATAGTATCTTTATATTCGCCCTTATTTGGAAAACTATCATGAAATTTGGATTCTTCATCTTAGATGTATTCTACTAAACTGATCCTTAAATGTTTTTCCTAAAATGATTCAATTCTTTAATCAATATTTCATCCTTTTTAATTTGGATTCATTGATTGATTACAATGATTTATGATGTGGTGTTTTATTCTAAATATTAATCATCACCTCCTTATTATAACATCCATATTAACATTATTCTTCAGTACATTTTACATAACACTTTTCTATCTTATATACCCCTAATGTAGAATCATATCAATTTTACCTTTATTTCTTCATCTTATGTGTTCTTATCTTCCCACATATAAATACCCCAACTCCATTATCCTAGTGAAAGTAGTTATATTATTACACTGTGATAAGATATTAGCTAAAGCATCATAAGGGACTAAATTACTTATTATATTTGGTAAACTAGATACATTCTTGAATCTCATATTACATTATAATTATGATTTAAAATAATAGTAATAGTTTATGACATGACCCATCCCATGAGGCCCAAGTGGTGACTACCCCAAGCCCACCTTCCATAGGACAAGGGTTGATGACTATCACCAGAAAGGCGTATCCCTAAAATGGGAAGGCATTGCCTTTAAACCTAAACACAAACAGACTAGGTACACAGAAAAGGTAAACCACGTACTAAAACAGCTGAAGTAAAAGTGTGTACTGCAAGTAAGGTCCAGTATACAAGCCCCAAAGAAAGAGAAAATACAACAAAATATAGAAAACATATCTTGAGATCATCCATTGAGGATCTTATCTAAAGGGTAGTTACAGCTCATCACCGCAGCTCTCTACGTCAACCGATCACCTCTGTGCATTGTCTAGTCCTAGCTCTGTAAACCTCAGTCAATGTAGTCTATCGTCTACACAAGACAAAAAAAGGTGCTTGTGAAGCTTGTGTGGGGGTGAGTATAAAAATACCTACTAAAGAACATGAGACCCTAGAAAGTCTCTCATAATTCGATAAAGAAAAAACCACAGAGTATGATCTCAATCCCAAATCAAGAGGAAAGACATAGCTCAAACCAATTATAACCTAAAAACCAAAGTAAATATGATTAACTATAAATTTAGATCATATTATTCTATGAGGGGGTTCTACTACAGTCCCAAACAAGATCTGATCCGCACAGGATCAGTATGCATTGAACCACACAGGATCGCTGAGCGCTGACCCACATAGGATCAGTACGCGCTGACCCACACAGGATCACTGAGGGCTGACCCACATAGGATGGCTGAGCGCTGACCCACACAAGATCAATAGGCACTGACCCACACAGGATGGCTAAGCAATGACCCACATAGGATCTGTCCCATATAGGATTGATAGGTACAAACCCCCACAAGATCACCCTTCATTCTCTACCTCACAGCTAGCCACTGTATTCCTGCACGAAGCATGCTTGATTTCTAGAGGATCCTTTTATCAATCCATTGGTTGTACCTCAAATACCTTTAATTCCCATGAATAAGTTACCCAATGAACCTCCATGTCATAAGGGTTCCACACATGAGATAGTGTGTCAATCAGACTCCTAGTTTGTGAGTTATAGGCATTTTAGTGCTGAGGGACCAGTTGGATTCAGAGTCAATCCAACCAAGATATTCTCCTAATTTCTCCAAAACTCATGTGGAGTATTGAAAATGGTTGGACTCATCCTAAGGATTATAGAGACACAGATGGTACATCAAATAGACGTCTGGTTTAGGAGATACATCCATTTAAGCGTAACTGCACTGAAAAAGGGTCCAGTTCTGGTCCGACATGATCAGACTAACCACACCCAGCCTCCTAGGCCCAATATGAAGGGGGTGGGCTCAATAATGTTCATTTGGGCCTATTCTGGCACACAGGGCTGTAGGCTTGGCACATTGGCAACAGGTTCGGCCCGACCTAACCAATGGGGTGCGGCCCGCCTGGCCGTGGAATCGCCCGGCTCGTTGCCCAGGCATGGGGGTTTTCTCCCCTATCAAATGGCTCAGTCATTCGAGTCTTCAAAGAAGTGGAACTATATAGCATCATAACACCTGGATGGTTCGCTTGGATCATTCTCCAATAGGACCGAAATGACGTGGGTCTTTCCTCCGTCGTGGCTCGAAGCCTCGACCTTCCTCTTTAGAACGCTGTCCAAGTGCACCGCTCGACATCTACGCAGTAGATGATGGCCGACCACCCCTTTTTCTACCATGGCTCAGAGCCTCATCCCTCCTACATGGCATGCTATTGTGGTGCCTTCATGCACCTCCGGACTGACGGAGCTTCTGCGGGCTACTGATGGATCTCCAGTGGTCTAATTATATTCTATCATATGTCCAGGGGCTTCTCGAGACAGTTCATATGCTGTGCAGATCGTGGATATACATTTACACCAAATATTTTGGTTTCCCATGAAGAAAATAACCACTACCGAGATCGGTTGAGGTTTCAGGCCTTGTTCGTTCGGCCCGCGCCCTCCGTTTTACCATTTTAACATTGGAAGGGTTCAACATCATCAAAGGTGATGGAGCAATTTAACACTTATCACAAAACCCCTACCTCAAGTTCATTGGAAGTTTCTATGGATGAGGAAGTGTCCACATTCAAGGGTGTTTCAGATGAAGGAGAAGATTTATGTCTTTTGGTGCTCGTCATCGAATCATCCAATGGTCATCGAAGCCTCATTCTTGGTTGGTGGAAGACACCACATAACTTCTTCAGAGGTTCCTCTCTTGAGTTCCCAAAACCCATGTCCGGGCATCATTTAAACCAATGAAATGTGAAGATCTACCCACTATACAATTAAAGAGGTTAATTAATAAATTTAATTAATGGACCTATTAATTCTCCCAACGGTGTGGTTACACAACCAAGTGTAACCGACCGTTTAATGGTCTAACAACCCAGTGGTTCCTCCACCACCTCTCAATAGATACAATAAATAAGTAAAATACCCCGTTATGTTATTTTACTATTATTTTTTAATGTCCAAAAAATAAATTTTTCATGCGACCCTTTCAAATAGAAGTTATGTTTCCCTTAAGTGAATCTCGGTGTTGTGGATTCAACAGTGTCGTTGGTTTTTTAATCCAAGAACTGGTTCAAAAGATATAATTTTCCAGCCGCATGTTTACTGAATGTACCATAAAAAAAGTTCAATAACTTTTGTTCCTGGCTATCTCAGCCTCAGAATCACGTGCCTTCAATTTTCATAGACTCGTAATAATTCCATTTAATTAAAAAGACAAGGAATTTCTGGGACATTATATTCTTCCCACCTTAGGGATTTCCATCCACAAGTGCTACAAAAAAACTAGGGAAATAAATGTGGGTATTGAGCATGTATTTGAACCACCAACTCCCATGTGCTCTCCTAGATATTCCCATGCTACCATCAGAATCGCACTATTGGAAGATACCGCCCTTAAAGGACCCGCTCTTATTGATCCTCTATCTCCACTGAGAACTTTTCAAACGTCGATCCATCATCGATTTCCAGCTCTCCCCAGTCGATAACATGCATTGGATCATGAACATAGCTCCTCAACTGCAACACATGGAAACAATTTTACACCTGGTTTATATTTGGGGGAAGATATAGACAGTATGCCACCTCGCCTACTCTGCTGAGGATCTGGAAATGTCTGATGGACCTCAAAGATAGCTTTCCGCCCTAGCCAAACCATTGTAATCTTCGTCGGGGTGAGACCCATAAGAAGATATGGTCTTGTTCTTCAAAGTTCAAGGGTATCTGTCTTCTATCAGCATAAGACTTATACCAGATCTATGTAGTCTTCATCTTCTCCTTGATGATCTACACCTTCTTAGTGGTAGCATGTACCAACTTAGGACCCATAAGTGTTGACTCCCCTAGATCTATCCTGGCTAGAGGTGATATATGTGGTCTCTTGTACATGGCTTCAAATGGTGCCATGCCGATGGTGGAGTGATAACTGTTGTTGTAAGAGAACTCCACCAGTGGTAGGTGGTCCTCCCAACTACAGCCAAAATGAAGGATGCAAGTACAATCCATTTCCTCAAGTGTCAATATGGTATGAGCCATATAACCATATTCCTGGGAGTTAAAGGTAGTGCTCATGCATAGTTGACTCCCTAAAACCTCCTGAAATCCCATCCACAATCGAGATGTAAAAGAATCATCACGATCTAAAATGATGGTCGATGGAACCCCATGAAGCCATAAAATCTATTGTACATAGAGGTGTCAGAAGGCCTCTACTAATCCTGACTCTCAGTTGGATAGGAAGTGGGAAGACCTAGTGAGTCGGTTAATGATCACCCAGATTAAATCGTGGCCCTTGGATGTATGTGGTAGACCTATCACGATGTCCATGGAAATTTCATCCCACTTCCACTTTGGAATCTCAATTGGCTGAGTCAATCTTAATATAACCTGGTGCTTAGCCTTCACTTGCTGATAAGTGAGGCACCTTGAAACAAACTCCTCCACTAGTTTCTTCATCCCTGAACACCAGTACAGACATCGGAGATCCTGGTACATCTTCCCCACACCATGATGTACCATCAAAGGGGATGTGTGGAACTCCCTCAACACCTCCTCTCATAGCATCATAGGTACCATGGTATGTCCCCTGAAAATGATGACCTACTCTCCACCTTCATAAAATCCTTCAAGACCCTGTCCTGAGGATATCTAAGCACATTGGAAATTGCAGTTGACGTCCTTGAGATGTTCCTCCATGACTCACTAAAGAAGTGGGGGAGTAACTATTATAGACTAAAGGTAAGCTACTCCATCACTATCCACGAAGGATATCTGCAATGCAGATAGCTGCTTCGTCACCTCACTCAGCAACTGCAAACCAGACCTTCTGCTGAGTGTGTCTCCAAACATGTTTCCCTTACCAGGGGTGTAGACTATCTCAAAGTCATAATATTGTAGGAAATCTATCCATTTACATTGTCTCAGGTTCAAGTACTTCTATTAGAAGATATACCTGAGAATTTTTTGATTGGAGTTGACGGTAAACCATTCACCCATCAAGTAGTGTCACCACATCATCAAGGAAAAACCACTACTGCTAACTCCATGTCATGGGTAACGTAGTTATTCTCATACTTCCTTAGCTGTCATGAGCTGTAGGAAATCACCACTCTTTCCTACATCAAGACACATCTCATTCTGGTCCCTGATGTGTCGTATTAGATTACATACCCAACTCCTTCTATTGGTAGCCTCAAGATGGGGCGCTCGTCATTATCTGCCTTAAATCCTAGAAACTGAGTCGGAATCTCTCTGTCTACAAGAAATGATACCCCTTCTTTGTCAAATATGACATGGGTGCTTTTACTCTATAAAACTCTGGTACAAATCTTCAGTGGTAACCATCCAATCCTAGGAAACTCCACACCTCGGTCACACTGCTGGTTACTCCCAAGCAAGAATTGCCACTATCTTCACTGGATCCACTGCAAGTCCTGCCTCAAAAAAAATGTCTCCCATGAAGTGGACCTCCCATATCGAGAACTAGAAGTTTGTGGGCTTTCCATAAATCTGGTGATCTCAATGTGTATCAAAGACCATCTACAGATATGTCGAGTGCTCCTCCTCCGAAGCCGATTACACTAAGATGTCGTCAGTGAAGACCACCACGAAGTGATCCAGGTAAGGTTGGAAGATCCTGTTCATGAGTCCCATGAGCACTATTGGGGTGTTGGTCACCTCAAAAGGCATCACCAAGAACTCATACTGACCATAACGTCATCTGAAGGGTTTCTTCAGTATGTCGTCATCCCATACCCGAAGATGATGATATCCTAATCTGAGGTCTATCTTTGAAACTCACCACTCTCCCTTTAGATAATTTAAAATATCATCAATCCTCACCAAAGGATACATGTTCTTTAAGGTCACCTGGTTTAGGAACTGATATTCCACACAAAGCCTCAAGATCCCATATGCCTTTTTGGAAAATAGAATTCGTGCTTCCCATGGAGGAACACTAGGCATTATAAACCCCTTCCTCAGCATGTCCTCTAACTGTACCCTTAACTCACAAAACTCCATGGGAGCCATCTGACATTCTAGAGTAGATATTAGTGTGGTCCTGGGGACCATGTCATTGTAGATTTCTACCTCTCTACAAGGATTTAGTCCCAGTACATTATTAGTGAAGACATCATCATACTAGTCCACCACTATATGATTACTCGGAATCCTCACTTCAACTACTCCAAGGGTAAGGATACCAACTGATGAGTGATTAGTTGTACCCTAACCTAATAAATTACATCCTAATCTGAAAAGGTTCCCTTTTTTCATGAACCAGCCCGGGGTCGAACCTGAACCAGTCACACGAGCCGGCTTGCGGTAAGTCTTGAGGGGCGTTCCTGATCCCCCCGAGATGGAAACTAGTGTTGGGCATCAAAATTTGATCATTGGGAATGATTTCAGCCTAAAAAAAGTAGGATCGAGGCAAATAAAATAAAAACTAATCAGAACAGATAAACACTAACAACAGAAATGAAATAAAAGTCACACAACCAAACATACCTCCATGTGACCTCTCAGGTCACCACCCAACTAAAGACCAACCTTTCTCCAACACCGAGCGACTCAAACCAGAAAACCTGAACAAGGGAACCTGCAAGTGAAACAGTAAAAGGCAGGCATGAGTACAAAAGTACTCAGTAGGTATGCCAGAGTAAACCACTATATCCAAAAGTTTCCATTCCCAAAGCAATCCATTGAAACCAGTTTGAAATAAAATAATAAAAATAGGATTTTCAAAATTTAAAGCAAACAACATACCTTTTCATTCATTTAAAAATCCAACACACTCTACATACCATTTCCAAAATAATTTATCATCTCATAAAGAAAATGAAAACAGAAAGATCTAGATTTTCTTTTATAATCAGTAACCAATTAGACAAAACAATCTAGAACAAACTAGTACAATAGAAAGTGAATAATCCAACAAGGAAAACAAATAGTGTTAACGGAAATAGGTGATGGTAAGAACTATAAATTAAGTACCACTGAAAGTGAACAAGTAACGTAGTAAAGTAAGCATGGGTGATCCTAAACATCCCTAGAAAACCATTGGACGTACTCGGTTCGCAACCACCTGTCGGCGTATGGTGAAGCCCCATAGTCTATAACCAACTGATCACCCTCGCAACAAAATCAGCAGCACTTCCCATCTGGCCTCTAACTCTACCAGTGGGTACCAACACGTCTAATTGGGGTTAGTATGAAACCGTCACTCGATAATCTCTAAGACGCCAAGGAACCCATGGTAGTTTTAAAAAGACTGTGTAAGTGGGAGGCCATCACAGACGTGACTCATATCACCGCACTTTCCAACCCCTTACACGGACATCGCTACACGACAACCCTCAAAGGGAAGTCCCCCTGTAGAGGTTCCCCATAAGTATGTTTATATATAAATATAAATATATAAGTATAAGTATAAATATATCACATCACCAAAGTACCAACCGGGGCGTCACAACACATAACATTCAAACCATTTTATAAAACACATTATGTTTCCAAATGGGCATTTACATTTTCACAAAACATATTCTTTTCAAAGATTCAACACATGTATTTCACTAAAGATTGGAGAGCCAAACGGGCCCTAGCCTCCAACCACACACCCAAGTTCTTTTTAAGGCCAATAGAACCAATGAAGAGGGAAAAATTTTGGAACCATCTTTTGAACACAAGAAGCACCATTTTCCCCATTTTGGGAAAAAAAGAAAAATTTTAGAAGAAATAAGAGGGAGGGAAGAGGAGGAGTTCTTGAGGTAAACTAACTCTAGGGTTCCATCATCACTTGATTGCACAACCATGTGTGTAACTAGTGCACCCATGGTTGTGTCTTCATCCAATGGAACCCTCTAAAACAAACCAAATCATTTTAAACCAAATTTAATAGATGCACCATTTTCTTTCAACTCAAAATCATCCATTTCTCTCATTTATAAAATACAACAGTTGCTCATGAATCAAAAATCACTTTCTAAAACAAACATTAAACCACACAAAGATGGAATCAACACATTTCTCATGTAAAGTTTAGATCATGATCCAAACAAATTTAACAAACAATTCAATGGGAAAAACCACATTCAACCATCCAATTTCACCAAAGGAACATAAATTACATTTCTTTAGCAACTGCCTTAAGCACAATACAGAAGGGCCTAACCCAAGATTTATATAAAAATCTATTTTCAGAAAAACATGACAACTTCAAAACATCCTAACAAGCTTAACATGAGTATCATATGGGTGTGAAACAAATTTATAAATTAAAATAAACATCAAGCATCAAAGGAAATGCAATGTAAAGGAAAATCATGGATTCTCCTACCTCAAACCAAGCGCAGATGCGACAAAACTTCAATGTAAGGACTCACAACACCCCGTGGGCCAATTGAAAATTCTAATCAATGAGATGAACGTGAGAATTAAAACCTGCAACACTAGGGTCTGGACAAAATAAAAAAAACACCAATGATGAAAATAAAATAAAATTCACAAACCAGAGCAGATGGTCGCGAGCAAGGGGAGATCGTCGGTATCAGGCCGCGCTGATCGGAGCGCGCTGAGTAGAGGAGCTCGCCAGAGTGGGATGGTGTGAAGTGAAGCGGGGGCTGGCCAGGGATGGGCCGGCCGAGTGAAACTCACTGGAAACTGCGCAGGATAGTGGGGAGACGGTGCCGAAATGATGAAGCAGGTGGGGTAGGGTTGCGGAGGCATGGTGGAGGGCTGGGGAGCAGTGGAGGTCGGGCTGGGGTGAAGCGGGAAGCTGGGGTGTGGCGGAGGGAGTCGGGACCGTAGGAGGTCTATGCGGCGGTAAGTTCCGGGACCGCAGGAGGTCGGTGCGGCGGAAGGTGGCTGGGACGGCGAGCAGGCAGGGTTACCGGCGATGGGGTGCGGGTCACGCGGGGGAACCCGGACGCCGGGTTTCCGGGGAGGCCGAGTCGCCCGGGAGGCCGCACAGGGGTTGGCGGCACTAGGGCAAGGGAGGGGGGGGGGGGGGTTCTGCTCACGCAGGTGGGGAAAACCGGGGGGTGTTAGGTTTTAATTTTTCTATTCATTTTATTAACACAATAATAATAATGGTAATAATAATATAATAATAATAATAATAGTTATAGAATAAGTAAATAAAAAAAATAAAATCCTGATAATAATAATAAAACATTATAAAGATAATAAAACTTTATAATAATAATAATAATATCATAACAATAATAACAATAATAATTTAACAATCCTAATAATAAAATAATAATTATTATTATTATAAAAATTTAATACTACTAATTATATTAATTGTGAACATAAAAAAATTAATATATAAACGTCGGGCGAACACGCGGTCACCCGTGACAAACGCACCATCACCGCTAATGATGTGGTGACTGTGCAACGGCACGAAACCCTCCAACACAATTAAAATTAGAAAAATTCAAGTCGGGACAAAGAAAAGATTAAAAACAAGGGCATCCGTGGTTGGGGTGTGCCAACTCACCCCACCACAGAAACTTTCTGCCCCCAGAAAGTCACCAAGGAAAAAGTCAGCCAAGATTCAAGCCTATGCCCAAACAGAACTAAAGGAACCGAAGAGAACTGAGAATCTCAGGATGACCTTACTCTACACAGGTCACACCCGACCGATTCAAGAGAAAACTGAAGTTCGAGGTTGATGGGAGAACACGAAGGGGTTCTCCCCACCACATGAGCTCAACTTGTGCAGAAAAATTAACCATCTAAATTGACAACCCTAGGAAAGGGGGAGTCGAAGCGGGAACTCCCAACCGATTTAAAACAACTCTTATAGAACGAGTGAAAACAAACACCTTCGTTGAAACATTGAATCCTCGACCAAAGTCAACAACCTTCAACACTAGGGGGAAACCCACAGAAAAGACTTAACCAGACATCGAGTTGAAAACATGACCCACTGAAATCCACAAAACATAACCACATCCACAAAAACAAGACTACTTAGATCAGAATAGAATGAGTCCATGATAACCCCATGATAAAACAATGACCATACAATAACATCAAAACTTTAACAGCATAAAATCAAGTACAAAAAAATTTTAATTGTTCCACCGCCATCACGAAACACAAAACCCGAACCAAGGATTCACACCCATGGGGACTCCAGACTGTGCACGAGCTTTACCTTGAGACCTATGGCTAGGGCTCTAATGGATGAAGCAACTCCTGCCTCACAGTGAGGTACTGACACTCTCCAATCACGGCGTCCTCTTCAAGGGAAGCATCCTTCAAAACTTCTACAAATAACCCAGACAGCCGTAACAATGACACGTCTTCGGAGGGTTGCGAGAGGATGGCTTCAAATGTCTTAAACGACCATACTGATAGCATACCACTGAACGATCTGACGAACCGGGAGCTGGGACCAAAGGAGATAACTCCTTAGGAATAGGTTTCTCTGGAATCCTTTCCTTGCCAGATGGAGATACCCTATGAACAACTAGGTACGCTGGACTGCCAACCACCTGCGCTCCGAACACCAACTCAGCTAAAAACGCTTCCTCCACCAGCTTCTTGAAATGATGGTCTTTAGGAGGGAGGTCCTCCTCCTTGATTTCTGGAAGGAGAACCCCGGTAAAAAGAGGGGCCTTCATGAGCTCATGCGACGCTACCTCTGGAGAAAAGGAAATCAGTTCCTTGAAATGGTCAACATATGATTTCACCGTCTGTGACCTTGTTGAATATGCATGAGCTCTCCCTTTTTCTTTGCCTTCACTTCTTCAGTTATATATCCTTGGATGAAGATGGTTTTAAAGACATCCCACATCATTATGACTTGCATTGATGGTGGGGAAACCACCTTCTACTGGTCCAGAGTTGGACCTTCAAAAAATCACATAACAGCATGAACCCTAATAGTCTCGGGAGCTCCCAACGTTCTAAAGATACGCTCCACTTCCTCCTGCCATTCTACTACCTCTAACAGACCCTGATCACCATGAAGAACAAGAAAAGTCTGAGAAGGACCAAAAACTGGGTATGACGTATCAGAATCCCTTGGGACCTTTCTGGGAGGAATTCTTTGAACAACATGTAAAACAAATAGCCAAGACCAATATCAAATCATTGTATTATTAAAGGTGACATCCTGAGCCAAAATAACGAGCTCAAAACCAAACAAATAAAAATATAACCCAAGAATCCCATTTTTAAAATCACTTCAGAGAAGCAAGATCAAGCCTTTAATTCCAAGTACACACCCTAATAATCCCATGAACTGTTGCACATGTCTTCATCTGCTTTCATCTATGCACGTCAACACGCACATTCCATGCACATACTCCCACATGTGCAAACATTCGTAAAGGTGACCTAAGGTTGTACCCAAACCATTTTCCTACCAATTCTAAGCAAACACCCAGTTTTGAAACTAGAACACTTTAAATTTCAAAAATCCCTTCAGCAATTTAAACCCATTTTAAAGAAAACCCTTCCATTTCAAAATTCAACCTTAATTTTCAAAAACACGATAACACCAACCAGAACCAAACATAGTACAACTTACAATGAATCACCAGAATGAGGAACTAGCAGTTACTCTTAACCCAACAACATGGTAGTGAGCCGTGCCCCAAGTAAGAATCAATATCTAGGAGGAACATAAACCATGTACTCGGACTCCACATGGGTCACTACTCCATGTGAAATCGCGACGTGACACTGGTTCATCTCCTTTTTCATTCCTCAATCCAAAACGAGGTCAAAAGACAAAATTTCTAGACTACCCCTGCTAACTCAAGGATCAGCGCGAGCAAGAGTTCGCAACACTCTTCCCGCACCTACCTCTTGAGTTCCGACAATCCTAATCTCCTTCTACCGAACACCCAAATAATAAGAACCTCCTTTGATACCATTTTCTCACGAACCAGCCCGGGGTCGAACATGAACCGGTCACCCGATCCGGCTCGCGGAAATTCCTGAGGGGTATTCACGATCCCCTCGGGATGGAAACTAGTGTCGGGCATCCAAATTTGATCATTGGGAATAATTTCAGCCCAGAAAAAAGTTGGATTGAGGCAAAAAATACAAACTAAACAAAACAGATAAACACTAATAGTGGAAATGAAATAAAAGTCACACCACCAAATGTACCTCCATGTGACCTCTCAGGTCACCACCCAATTAAAGACCAACCTCACTCCAACACTGAGTGACTCAAACCAGAAAACCTGAATAAGTGAACCTGCAACTGAAATGGTAAAAGGTAGGATTGAGTACAAAAGTACTCAATAGGTATGCCAAAGTAAACCACTGAATCCAAAAGTTTCCTTTCCCAAAGCAATCCACTGACACTAGTTCGAAATACAATTATAAAAATAGGCTTTTAAAATTTTAAAACAAACAACATACCTTTTCTTTCATTTAAAAATCCAACACATGCTACATACCATTTCAAAAATCATTTATCATTTCAAAAAAATAAAAACAGAAAGATCTATATTTTCTTTTCTAATCAGTAATCAAGTAGACAAAACAAGCTGGAACAAACTAATACAATAGAAAGTGAATAATCCAACAAGGAAAACAAACAGTGCTAAAGGAAACAGGTGACGATAAGAAGTGTAAAGTAAGTACCACTGAAAGTGAACAAGTAACGTAGTCAAGTAACCATGGGTGATCCAAAACATCCCTAGAAAACCCCTGAACATACATTGTTCAGAACCACCTGCCGGTGTATGGTGAAGCCCCATAGTCTATAACCAAATGATCAGCCTCATGAAAAAATCAGCAGCACTTCCCATCTGGCCTCTAACTCTACCAGTGGGTACCAACCCGTCTAATCAGGGTTAGTAAGCAACCGTCACTCGATAATCTATAAGACACCCAGGAACCCATGGTCGTTTTAATAAGACTGTGTAAGTGGGAGGCCCTCGCACGTGTGACTCATCTCACCGCACTTTCCAACCCCTTACATGGACATCGCTACATGACAATCCTAAAAGGGAAGTCCCCCTGTAGAGGTGCCCCGTAAGTATGTATATATATATATATAAATATAAGTATACATATATCACATCACCAAAGTACCAACCGGGCCGTCACAACACATAACATTCAAACCATTTTATAAAACACATTAAGTTGCCAAATGAGCATTTACATTTTTGCAAAACATATTCCTTTCAAAGACTCAACACAAGTATTGCACTAAATTTGGAAGAGCCAAACATGCCCTATCCTCCAACCACACACCCAAGTACTTTTCAAGGCCAATAGAACCAATGAAGATGGATAAATCTTGGAACCATCTTTTGAACAAAAGAAGCACCATTTTCCCCATTTTGGAAAATAAAGAAAATTTTTAGAAGAAATAAGAGGGAGGGCAGAAGAGGCGTTCTTGAGGGAGACTAGCTCTAGGGTGCCATCATAACTTGATTGCACAACCATGCGTGCACCTAGTGCACCCATGGTTGTGTCATCATCCAATTGAACCCTCTAAAACCAACAAAAACATTTTAAACCAAATATAATAGATGCACCATTTGCTTTCAACTCAAAATCATCCACTTCAATCATTTATAAAATACAACACATGCTCATGAATCAAAAATCTCTTTCTAAAATAAAATTTAAACCACGCAAAGAGGGAATAAATACATTTTACATTTAAAGTTTAAATCATGATCCAAACAAATATAACAAACAATTAAATGGGAGAAACCCCACTCAACCATCCAATTTCACTCAAGAAACATAAATTATATTTCTTTAGCAACCGCATTAAGCACAATACATAAGGGCATAAACCAAGATTTATATAAAAATATATTTTCAGTAAAATAGGATAACTTCAAAAAATCCTAACAAGATTAACATGAGTATCATATGGGTGTGAACAAAAGTTATAAATTTAAATATACATCAAGCATCAAAGGAAATGAAATGGAAAGGAAAATCATGGATTCGCCTACCTCATACCCAACACAGATGTGACGAAACTTCAACGTAAAGACTAACAACACCCCGCGGGCCAATCGCACATCCTAATCAATGAGATGAATGTTCGAATTAAAACATACGACACTAGGGTTTGGCCAAACTAAATAAAAACACCAAAGATGAAAATAAAAAAAAATTCCCAAACTAGAGCAGATGATCGCGAGCAAGGGGCGAGCATCGGGATCGGTCCATGCTGATCGGAGCGTGCCAAGCAGAGCAGCTCACTGGAGTGGGCTGGTGCGATGCAGAGTGGGGCTGGCCAGGGATGGGCTGGTCAAGAAAACCTCACCGGAAACTATTCCGGAAAGCGGGGAGGTGGCGCCGGAATGGCGATGCCAGAGGGGCAGGGGTGTGGAGGCACGGCGGAGGGCCGAGAAGTGGCGGAGGTCTAGCTGGGGTGAAGCGGGAGGCAGGGGCGCGGAGGAGGGAACCAGGACCACAGGAGGTCGGCGCGGCGGAAGGTTTCGGGACTGTAGGAGGTCGGCGCCGCAGAGGGTGGCCGGGACGACGATCAGGTGGGGTCGCCAGCATCGGGGTACGGGTCGCATGGGGGAGCTGGGATGCCGGGATGCCGGAGAGGCCGAGACGTTGCGGAGGCCGCGCAGGGGCCGACGGTGATAGGGCAAGAGAAGGGGGTTTTTCTCGCACAGGAGGGGAAACCGGGGGGTGTTAGGGTTTAATTTTTTTTCATTTTGTTAACACAATAATAATAATATTGGTAATAATATAATAATAATAAAAATAGTTATATAATAAGTAAATAAATGAAAAATAAAATCCTGATAATAATAATAAAATATAATAAAGATAATAAAACATAATAAAACATAATAATAATAATAATATCGTAATTATAATAATAATAATAAATTAACAATCCTAATAATAAATTAATAATAATAATATTTACAGCAATTTAATACTACTAATTATATTAATTGTGAACAAAAAAATATTTAATATTTAAATGTTGGGCGAACACACGGTCACTCGGGATGAATGCACCATCATAGCTAACGATGTGGTGACAACTCACCGACGTGAAACCCGCCAACACAATTAAACTTAGAAAAATTCAAGCTAGGAACAAGAAAATATTGAAAACAAGGGAATCTGCGGTTGGGGTGTGACACCTTTTCACCAGTGAAAGTGAACCTGGTCCCATTAATGTGGTCACACCACAATTTACACCTAAAATAATAGATCTGAGCATGGACTGTGGATAACAAGTCCATACCCAAGATGGCATCGTAAGGCCTCAACAATTCTACAAGACAATCTCAGCCAAAGCTCTCAACTCCTAGAGTAAGCTCACACTGCCGAAACCATTATTTAATCGTAAAATCCTCTCCCATAATAATCTATAATCATAAGGATCGAGAAAATTACTCCATCAGAATCCCTGAGATCCGAACAAGTGTTGTGGAAAGGAAAGAGTGACTGGCACTTATGTCTATAAGTATAGTAGCTAGGATGGTGTATACACAGATCATACCTCTAATCATCCTTGGAGCACCATGCTCATAGGCCTCTACCTCCTGAAGCTGAGCTCACTCATGTCCACCTGCTCCATGTGGTTAGGGTGGACCACCAGGGGGTGGTGGTGGTAGTACCTCAAACCATCACCCACCACCTACTGCATGGCCTACTTCTCTTCCTTGTATTCTTCCCTATGTAAATACTCGCTTGAATCTTGGACCCTATCTTAGAGGTCCCTCGACCAACTTATAATCATCAGTATGGTGGGTTAAGCAGTCGTGATCCATGTGACTCGTCCCACTACATGTGAAACAATGTATACTCCTTGACTGATTCATCTGTCTTATGAGCACCGCACCTATAACCCTATATCCAAGGGTCTCCCTCTGAAAGGTCTAGCCCGTTTGGACCTCAACATCATATGCCTACTTTTGGCTGCAGATGACATGGAAACCTATCGTCTGGTGGTGGCTCTCTCTTGCGTTGCCTACTCAGCCAAGAAGCTCTAGACCAATAGTGCCCGCTCAAGCACCCGAGCCTACATCGGGATATTGAGTGATATCATCAACCCTATGATCTCTCATCAGAGAACCTGATCAATGGTATGAGCCCTAAAGAAAGGTTCTTGTACAAAGTAGGGGGAGTAGCGAGAGAGATCAGTGAATCTCGCCGATTACTGGGCTACTGTCAGTCTTCCCTGCTGTAAGTGCAGCAGCTCCTCGATACTCATTGAGCATAAAGTCTCTAGTACCAACTCCTCCCTAAAGAGGGTCTCAAAGTACAACCGTGAGAGTGTCTCCTCGTGATGTTTCTGGAGCATCATAATCCTCCATCTCCCTATTGTGCTCTGAAAGAGTCTTGAATCTATTATCACCATATGATCTGTTGGTGTCTCAACTAAGTGAAAAACACCATGCCATAGCCTCCATCCAGTCCTTAGGTACATGGGGATCTATCACTCCTCAATACCTCAGAGGCCACTATCTCTGGAACTCATGAAATGTGCTTATTAAGTGTGATCGGTCTACTGGTGGGGCAGGTGGAAACTGTTTCTCTATGAGTGGTGGTGCTTCTAGTACATCACCTGTAGGTTCCTTCACCATATGATGTCCCTATATGGATTCCTCAATGCTCGATGGGTTGTCATCGTGTTCTCTCTCTGGAATTCGGGCTGGTTCTCTTCATAGCAGAATCCAGAAAGAAAACAGGTGCACCACGGTGAATAAGTTATACCTGGTGAGACGACTCAAATAGGCCAAAAGAAAAACAACATTTTTCAAACACACACAAATAGTGTTTTTGTGTACCGAGTCAGAAATCCGAATTTAAGGTCCTTTTGTATTGATAAGTCAGCTGCTGCACCAACACTGGACTCCCCAAACTGAAAGTTGGACTCAATAAAACTAACACTATAGTTCCATTAAAAACATTGACTCTTAGTTCCTTTGGTAGTACTGACCCCTTTGATACAACTTTTTCACGACTTGTCCCCCTGGGGCCCATGCTTTGACTACCCCAAACCCACCTTCCATAGGCCAGGGATTGGTGACTAGCATCAAAAAGGCATATACCTGAAAAAGGCAGGCATTGCCTTTAAACCTATACTTACACAGACTTGGTACACAACAAATGTAAACTAGATAGTAATACTGCTGAAGTAAATGTGGGAACTAAAAGTAAGGGGCCATTATACAAGCCCTACTAAAAGAGACAATACATACGAAAATAGAAAAGAACTCTTGATATCATCCTCCAAGGATCCGGATGAAGCTCACATTTTCATATATATTATACTGAAAATCATTGTTTATAATCCCACAAAATTGTTATTGGATGGGTAATTGTTATGTTTTTAGGTTTTAGTGTTATTTTGAGCTGAATAGTAAAAATTGGCCATTTTGGATTTTTAACAGTTTTAAATTATTTTGGTAGTTTGGCCATAAAAATATCCACACTGATCTAAATTGAAAAATTCCCCCTTTTACAGATTCTAATCATCCAGGGTTTAATTTACTATTTTTGGACTAAAAGCTGAATCGTCTATATGGAAGCTCAAAAGAAGCTCACAAGTGGGAGAAAGAAAACTGTTTTCCGTTCTGTCTAGTTTTGGTGTGAGATCCATAACTCATCCATGGTGGGCCCAAATCTTGTGACATTCGGTGGGTGGACGCACATGTAGTTTTGGAGAATATTTTATGAAGTTTTCTCTGAGGGAATTGTCCGTTTATGGGGTCATTAAATCACCCTAATCCGGAGGATTTCGTTTTGGAGAGTCTGACTGGACAGAATAAATTCTCAAAGTAAAACAGACATAACTCTTGGAATACATGTCCAAAGCTGCTGATATTTTGAGGGAACACGAAAAAGGGAATTATGAACAACATTCAAGAAGGTCTCAATGCGTGAAGATGTCATTTAATGGGGATACAATGCATCAACATCTGGGGGACAAATTATGGATATAAAAGGAGGAGAGCTCCACCCTCTCAAAGCATCCCATTCTCCATCCAATCCTCCAAGGAACCAAGGAGGAGATCTCCACCGAGGGAGGCCGGCTGCAAATATTCCCCCTTTATTTTTATTTTATTTCATTTATTTATTTTTAGTTTTCAATTGTAATTTATATTTCTAATAAATTCATGCATTATTTTTATTTTTGTGTCCACCGATTCACCCTCTTCTCTTCCTCTCATCTTACCATTGTAAACTATAATACTCATGATCTTGAGTAACTAATCCGAGGAATATACCGAGGGAGTAATGAGGTTATTAAACCCAAGGCCATGTTTTTAATATTCTTTGAGTTAATTCTAAGGATAATTTACAGTGGGTCTAATCCTCACCGTGGTTGTTTAAAGATTAACTTCTTAATCTACAACCATTTTCCCTCGATTGAGGAGGTGGATGAAAGGTGTGCTTGGTGATTGCTAAGTAGACTTTTCATTCATAACTGGTGTAGAATAAGGTGTGCACACATATGTTGGAGTGTGTACACTAAGAATATTTGAAACTGGCCAATGAAGGTGCTCCCAGAATATTTTCTCGGGAGAACTTCCTTTCTTCCCTAATTACATTCTGTTTAGCATTGCATGGTAATTTAGAATTAAATTTTAGTTTCTTCGGATTTATGAATTTCATTTATTTTATTAAATTGCATTTATTTCATAAAATATTAAACAACAACAATAATTAGATTAGGTGGACTAGAAGTAGTGATTTATTAACCAAAAAAGCTCCTCAAGAGAACGACCTAGGTCAGTCATTGTGCTGCACTTAGTATAAATATTTTTGATAGCACACACGATAACTCTTTGTCAAATTGGAATTGTTTCCAGGGATCCAAGTGGTTTTAATTCAATATTTTTTATTCACATTGTGTAAATAATTTTTCTTTCATTAAAAAAACAACAAAAAAATCATAAATTTTGAAAACTAAAAAAAATATTCTTTGTTCATGATGTCTTTCAATTCAAATTTTTATTCATGGACTGAACAATTTCATGTGCTAGAAAATGTTTTCAATGAACTTGATTCTCAATTTTATAGGATTAGTGATAATGTTCAAAAACTGGAGATCCAAATAGAATGGATTTCTGAATATGTACGCACATCCAAAGAGAAATCCGAACCTGATCCAGAACCTGAACCAGAACGAGTGGTGGAATTGATTTCACCAATAAATTTTTATGTTAAAGAACCTGAGGCGGGTGAGAAAGATATACTAAAAGAAATAATCACATCATCTCGCACTCAACCATTGCTCGAGGAGGTCCTAGAAGTACACATGCCAACTGATGCACTGATGGGAGGTCAGCATTTTTTGGAAGAATCTTGGAATAACTTTGTTGAAGGTAACATGAAACATGAACTTCCCATACTGGATAATGAAACATCAGACACTTTCTACCTCTCTCATGCTTTGGTAGATAAGGAAGAAGATGACCCTGCTGAGATTGAGTTTCCAATGGTCATGCTTAAAGAGATCAATTACCAAGATGAATTACGTGAAAGGTAAGATTTCTTTATTAATTCTTCATGTTTTAATCTTATTCAAGCTAAATTGTTTGCAGAAATATCTTCCTTTAAAATTTCTGATACAGCACAAATGGAGCAGACCATGGATGATATGAAAGATACCACTGAAGTTGTGGTGATCATGGAAGAAGATCTGGATAAGGTGGCGATGGTGCGACTACCTCCTCAACAAAAATTTGCATACCATATGGAGCAGGACACCACTGAAGTTAACAGGGAGCACCCTTGTCTTTTATTCCCTGCCACTTCGAACCTCAAATTTCTTCTTTATTCTTTATCGGGGGTTGGGAACATTCTTATATTCTTTGGGGATCTCTACTTTCATGTTTCACTCATGGATATCGGGAAAACTTACATGTGGTGGTTCATCTCAATGAAACCACACCCAACTTCTGATTGGGGATAATCTACTGAAACTGCCTGACTAGGGGTAGTAAAAACCTATCACCTGCTTGGGGGGTCTAAACCAAGAATTATCTATTTTCTTTTCCCTTTCTCATTCTTTTTATTTATTTTTCTTATGTATTTTCATTACTTTCTTGTAGTTTTAAGTTGGCTGCTTCTAGGAGCTTAAATCAAGGAATCCACCTCTAAAATAATGTCAGGTTGTATCTTTCCTTCCCTTTAATTTTCTACCTCTATATTTATATTTTTTAGATTTGAAATAAGGGGTAGTTAAATTTATGTGTGGGGGAGTGTCAACCTTCTTAGTTCTTCTTGTGTTCTTTTCATTTTGGTTTTTTATATTTTTAGGATTTTTGAGCTTTATTGAATATTATTATCACTTTTCACACATCAATTTATTTTGAAAGAGTTAAAATGATTTTTGAAATAATGGATTTTAAATGATTGTTGATGTGAATTTTTTTTCTTGAATTGGATTATAAATCATTTTTATGAGTTTGACTGATTTTTGAAATCCATGCCCATGAAACACTAACTCAAAATAATTTTCCAATCCTGTGAGGTATTCTAAACCACATTTATATATTCTTCCTAATACCCACACTTTCTTGAGGGAAACTTGAATTTTGTGTGAGAACCAGAATTTGTGAGTATTCTCTTTTAAATATTTGGATTTCATGGAATTTATTTAAAATCATTGAGGAATCTCTTTGGCTATCCAAATTTTCTCTTGAGACCCACCTTAACATTTATCCTTCGTAATCCCTTAGATGCCATGAATTTACTCATAGTTTTAAGCCACATTACAAGCCAATTTTTCCTTACCTACCAGCACTTTTAGTATTTTTGCATGAATATTTCAAGTTAGAGTATGGGGGAAGGGCCTTTCATGTGCTTTCATTGGGATGTGTATCATTTATTGGTAGTGTGAAGTGTGTGTAAATATTTTGGGTTGTGGATAATAAGGGAATTGGGCATGTGTCATCATTTCATTGTGCTTAATTTGTTTCATCCATTTCTCCAAAAAAAGAAAAGAAAAAAAATGGAGATGACCTTGAATTCCTCATTGTAAATTATTTTATGAATCATGTCCCTGTCAAAATTCAAGGGCATGAATATTCATTCATCCATTGTATTCAATTTTCATCTCATCCTCCATGAAAAAAAGAAAAAAACAATAAAGTTGTGCCTTTCTGGAGCTTTGAAAAATAAGGAGGAGAACTTAGATGATATAATTCATTATAATCCTTTATTGGCTCATGTACCATGTCATAAAAAGGTGGTGGTGTTGTTTTTCAAATTTTCAAGTGGGATTGAGTGGTGAATTTCCTATGTTTTCACTTGATTTAATCATGCATTGTACTTAAAATCCCAACCTCCTATTTCTAGCCTGGAACTTTTTTTCCAATATTTTTCCCACCAACCCTAAGCCACAGAATAATTTAAACATTTAATTAAATCTCTCATGATTAAATCCATTTTCAAGTTACACGCTGTGGAGAAATGAGAATTTTCACAAACCTATGGTGATACATGCGATTTTCAAGTATGAGTATAACTCTAGATTCAATTTCTCTTGTGTGAAGAGTGATATAAAATTCAATGTGAGGTAGGTTGTGATTGGGCCATGGATTGATTTATGAGGTTTAAAAAATTTTAATAATTTAAATGAAAATGATAGAGGTTTGTTTTTCATATATGATACATGATGGAATTCTATTTTGGATAAGATCATTGATATTTTCTCAGTTTTAATTATTGTGTGGAAATTGATTTGGAAGTAGGATGACTGCCCAGGAGTGCAATGTTTAAGTTTGGGGGAGTGATGAAGCTCACATTTGCATATATTTTATACTCTAAATCATTGTTTATAATCCCACAAAAGTGTTATTGGATGGGTAATTGTCATGTTTTTAGGTTTTAGTGTTATTTTGAGCTGAATAGTAAAAATTGGCCATTTTGGATTTTTAACAGTTTTAGATTATTTTGGTAGTTGGGCCATAAAATTATCTACACTGATCTAAATTGAAAAATTATTTCTTTTACAGATTCTAAACATCCAGGGATTCATTTACTATTTTTGGACGAAAAGCTTAATCGTCCATGTGGAAGCTCAAAAGATCCTCACACGTGGGAGAACGAAAACTGTTTTCGGTTATGCCTAGTTTTGTTGTGGGATCCAAAACTTATCCATGGTGGGGCCCAATCTTGTGAACTTCGGTGGGTGGACGCGCAAGTGGTTGTGGAGAATCTTTTATGAAGGAATCACCAAGTGAATTGGCATTTTATGGGGTCATTAAAGCACCCTAATGCGGAGGAGTTCGTTTTAGAGAGTCTGAATGGACAAAATAAATTCTCAGAGTAAAACAGACATAACTCTTGGAATACATGTCCAGAGCCGATGATAATTTGAGGGAACACGTACAAGGGAATTATGAACAACATTCAAGAATAGATCAATGCGTGAAGATGTCATTTAATGGGTCTACAATGCGTGAACATCCGGGGGACAAATTCTGGCTATAAAAGGAGGAGAGCTCCACCCTCTCAAAGCATCCCATTCTCCATTCATTCCTTCAAGGCAACAAGGAGTAGATCTCCACCGAGGGAGGCCGGCCGCAAATATTCCCCCTTTATTTTTATTTTATTTAATTTCTTTATTTTTAGTTTTCAATTGTAATTTATATTTCTAATAAATTCATGCATTATTTTTATTTTTGTGTCCACCGATTCACCCTCTTCTCTTCCTCTCATCTTACCATTGAGAACTATAATAATCATGATCATGAGTAACTAATATGAGGAATATCCCGAGGGATTAATTAGGTTCTTGAACCCAAGACCATGTTTTTAATATTCTTTGAGTTAATTCTAAGGATAATTTATAGTGGGTGTAATCCTCACTGTGGTTGTCTAAAGGTTAACTTCTAAATATACAACCATTTTCCATCGATTGAGGAGGTGGATGGAAGGTGTTCTTCGCGATCTCTAAGTATACTTTTCATTCATAAACGATGTAGAATAATGTGTGCAAACATACGATGGAGTGTGTACACTAAGAATATTTGAAACTGGCCAATGAAGGTGCTCCTATAATATTCTATCGGGAGAACTTCCTTTCTTCCCTAATTACATTTTGTTTAGCATTGCATGGTAATTTAGAAATAAATTTTAGTTTCTTCTAATTTATGAATTTAATTTATTTTATTAAATTACATTTATTTCATAAAATATTAAACAACAAAAATAATTAGACTAGGTGGACTATAAGTAGTGATTTATTAACCACAAAAGCTCCTCAAGAGAATGACCTAGGTCAACCACTGTGCTTCACTTAGTATAAATATTTTTGAGGGTGTACACGACAATGCTTTGTCAAATTGGCACCGTTACCGGGGAGCCAAGTGGTTTTAATTCACTATTTTTTATTCACATTGTGTAAATAATTTTTCATTCATTAAAAAAACAACAACAAAACCATAAATTTCAAAAACTAAAAAAAAATCTTCTTTGTTCATGATGTCTTTCAATTCAAATTTTTATTCATGGACTGAACAATATCATGTGCTAGAAAATTTTTGCAATGAACTTGATGCTCAATTTAATAGGATTAGTGATAAAGTTAAAAAATTGGAGAGCCAAATAGAATGGATTGCTGAATACGTACGCACATCCCAAGAGCAATCCGAACCTGAGCCAGAACCTGAACCAGAACGAGTGGTGGAATTGATTTCACCAATAATTTTTTATGTTAAAGAATCTAAGGCAGGTGAGAAAGATCTACTAAAAGAAATAATCACATCATCTCACTCTCAACCATTGTTCGAGGAGGTCCCAGAAGTACACATTCCAACTGATGCACTAATGGGAGGTCAACATTTTTTGGAAGAATCTGGGAATAATTTTGTTGATGATAACTTGAAACATGATTTTCCCATACTTGATAATGAAATATCAAACACTTTCTACCTCTCTATTGCTTTGGAATATAAGGAAGAATATGCGCCTACTGAGATTGAGTTTCCAATGGTCATGCCTGAAGATATCAATTACCAAACTGAATTACTTGAAAGGGATGATTTCATTATTAATTATTCATGTTTTAATCTTATTCAAGCTAAATTGTTTGCAGACATCTCTTCCTTTAAAATTTCTGATACAGAACAGGTGGAGTAGACTGTGGATGATATGAAAGATACCACTAAAGTAGTGGTGATCATGGAAGAAGATCTGGAGAAGGTGGCGGTGGTGCTACTACCTCCTCAAAAAAAAAAGTCTCATACCATATGGAGGAGGACACCACTGAAGTTAACAGGGAGCACCCTTATCTTTTTTTCCCTCCATCTTCGAACCTCAAATTTCTTAGTTATTCATTCTTGTGGGTTGGGAACATTCTTATCTTCTTTGGGGTTCTCTACTTTCAGATTTTACTCATTAATATCAGGAAAACTCACATGTGGTTTTTCATCTCAATGAAACCACACCCACCTTCTGATTGGAGATAATCTACTGAAACTGCCAGACTTGGGACAGAAAAAACCTATCACCCGCTTGGGGGTCTAAACCAAACATTATCTATTTTCTTTTCCCTTTATCATTCTTTTTATTTATTTTTCTTATGTATTTTCATCACTTTCTTGTAGTTTTAAGGTGGATGCTTCTAGGAGCTTAACTCAAGGCATCCAACTCTAAAATAATGTCAGGTTGTATCTTTCCTTCCCTTTGATTTTCTACCTCTATATTTATATTTTGTTGAGTTGAAATAAGGGGTAGTTAAATTTAAGTGTTGGGGAGTGTCAACCTGCTTAGTTTTTCTTGTGTGCTTTTCATTTTGGTTTATTATATTTTTAGGATTTTTGAGCTTTACTGAATATTCTTATCACTTTTCACACATCAATTGATTTTGAAAGAGTTGAAATGATTTTCGAAATAATGGATTTTAAATGATTGTTGATGTGAAAACATTTTTCTTGAATTGTATTATAAATCATTTTTATGAGTTTGACTGATTTTTGAAATAAATGCCCATGAAACACTGACTCAAAATAATTTTCCAATACTATGAGGTATTCTAAACCACTTTTATATATTCTTCCTAATACCCGTACTTTCTTGAGGGAAACTTGAATTTTGTGTGAGAACCAGAATTTGGGAATATTCTCTTTTGAAGATTTGGATTTCATGGAATGTATTTAAAATGATTGAGGCATCTCATTGGCTAGCCACATTTTCTCTTGAGACCCACCTTAACATTTATCCTTCGTAATCCCATAGATTCCATGAATTTCCCCATAGTTATAAGCCACATTACAAGCCAATTTTTCCTTACCTACCCGCACTTTTAGTATTTTTTTCATGGATATTTTAAGTTTGAGTGTGGGGGAAGGGCCTTTCGTGTGTGTTCACTGGGATGTGTATCATTTATGGGTAGTGTGAAGTGTGTGTAAAAATTTTGGGCTGTGGATAATAAGTGAATTTGGCATGGGTCATCATTTCATTGTGCTTAATTTGTTTTATCCATTTCTCCTTCAAAAAAAGAAAAGAAAAAAATGGAGATGAGCATGAATTCCTCATTGTACAATTTTTTTATGAATCATGTCCCTGTCAAAAATCAAGGGCATGAATTTTCATTCATTCATTGTGTTCAATTTTCATCTCATCTTCCATGAAAAAAAAGAAAAAAGAAAATAAAGTTGTGCCTTTCTGGAGCTTTGAAAAAAAGGAGAAATTAGATGATATCATTCATTATAATAACTTATTGGCTCATTTACCTTGTCATAAAAAGGTGACGGTGTTGTTTTTAACATTTTCAAGTGGGATTGAGTGATGAATTTCCTTTGTTTTCACTTGATTTAATCATGCATTGTACTTAAAAGCCCAACCTCCTCTTTCTAGCCTGGAACTCTTTTTCCAATAATTTCCCCACCAAACCTAAGCCACAGAATCATTTGAACCATTAATTAAAGCCCTCATGATTAAATTCATTTTCATGTCTCACGCTGTGGAGAAATGATAATTTTCACAAACCTATGGTGATACATGCGATTTTCAAGTATGAGTATAACTCTAGATTCAATTTCTCTTGAGTGAAGAGTGACATAAAATTCAATGTGAGGTCGGTTGTGATTGGGCCATGGATTGATTTATGACATTGAAAAATTTTAATAATTGAAATTAAAATGATAGTGGATTGTTTTTCATATATGATACATGATGGAATTCTATTTTGGATAAGATCATTGATATTTTCTCAGTTTTAATTGTTGTGTGGAAATTGATTTGGATGTAAGATGATCGCCCGGGAGTGCAATGTTTAAGTGTGGGAGAGTGATAAAGCTCACATTTTCATATATTTTATACTGTAAATAATTTTTTATAATCCCACAAAAGTGTTATTGGATGGGTAATTGTCATGTTTTTAGGTTTTAGTGTTATTTTGAGTTGAATAGTAATAATTGGCCATTTCGGATTTTTAATAGTTTTAAATTATTTTGGTAGTTTTGCCATAACATTATCTACACTGATCTAAATTGAAAAATGCTTTCTTTTAAAAATTCTAAACATGCAGGGCTTAATTTACTATTTTTGGACTAAAAGCTGAATCGTCCATATGGAAGCTCAAAAGAAGCTCACAAGTGGGAGAACGAAAACTATTTTCAGTTCTGCCTAGTTTTGGTGTGGGATACATAACTCATCCATGGTGGGCCCAAAGATTGAGAAATTCGGTGGGTGGATGCGAATGTCGTATTGGAGCATCTTTTATGAAGGAATAACTGAGTGAATTGGCCGTTTATAGGGTCATTAAATCATCCTAATCCGAAGGATTTCGTTTTAGAGAGTCGGACTGGACAGAATAAATACTCAGAGTAAAACGAACATTACTCTTGGAATACAAGTCCAAAGCCGCTGATATTTTGAGAGAACACGAACAAGGTAATTATGAACAACATTAAAGAAGGGATCAATGCCTGAAGATGTCATTTAATGGGGCTACAATGTGTCAACCTCCGGCGGACAAATTCTGGCTATAAAAGAAGGAGAGCTCCACCCTCTCAAAGCATCCCATTCTCCATCCATTTCTTCAAGGCACCAAAGAGGAGATCTCCAACGAGGGAGGCCGGCCGAAAATCTTCCCCCTTTATTTTTATTTTATTTCATTTCTTTATTTTTAGTTTTCAATTGTAATTTAGATTTCTAATAAATTCATGCATTATTTTTATTTTTGTGTCCACTGATTCACCCTCTTCTCTTCCTATCATCTTACCATTGTGAACTATAATACTCATGATCAGGAGTAATTAATCCAAGGAATATCCCGAGGGAGTAATCAGGTTCTTAAACCCAAGACCATGTTTTTAATAATCTTTGAGTTAATTCTAAGGATAATTTATAGTGGGTGTAATCCTCACTCTGCTTGTCTAAAGATCAACTTCTTAATCTACAACCATTTTTCCTCAATTGAGGAGGTGGATGGAAGGTGTGCTTGGCGATCGCTAAGTATACTTTTCATTCATAACCGGTGTTGAATAAGGTGTGCACACATATGATGGAGTGTGTGCACTAAGAATATTTGAAACTGGCCAATGAAGGTGCTCCCAGAATATTTTCTCAGGAGAACTTCCTCTCTTCCCTAATTACATTCTGTTTAGCATTGCATGGTAATTTCAAATTAAATTTTAGATTCTTATGATTTATGAATTTCATTTATTTTATTAAATTAAATTTATTTCATAAAATATTAAACAACAAAAATAATTAGATTAGTTGGACTAGAAGTAGTGATTTATTAACCACAAAAGATCCTCAAGAGAATGACCAAGGTCAGCCATTGTGCTGCACTTAGTATAAATATTTTTGAGAGCGCACACGACGACGCTTCATCAAATTGGCACTGTTGCCTGGGAGCCAAGTGGTTTTAAATCACTATTTTAATTCACATTTTGTAAATAATTTTTCTTTCTTTAAAAAAACAACAACAAAAATCATAAATTTCCAAAACTAAAAAAAATCTTCATTGTTCGTGATGTCTTTCAATTCAAATTTTTATTCACGTACTGAAAAATTTCAAGTGCTAGAAAATGTTTGCAATGAACTTGATGCTCAATTTCATAGGATTAGTGATAAAGTTCAAAAACTGGAGAGCCAAATAGAATGGATTACTGAATATGTACGCACATCCCAAGAGCAATCCGAACCTGAGCCAGAACCTAAAGCAGAATGAGTGGTGGAATTGATTTCACCAATAATTTTTTATGTTAAAGAACCTAAGGCGGGTGGGAAAGATCTACTAAAAGAAATAATCACATCATCTCGCACTCAACCATTGCTCGAGGAGGTCCCAGAAGTACACATTCCAACTGATGCACTGATGGGAGGTCAACATTTTTTGGAAGAATCTTGGAATAATTTTGTTGAAGATAACTTGAAACTTGATCTTCACATACTTGATAATGAAACATCAGAAACTTTCTAACTCTCTATTTCTTTGGAAGATAAGGAAGAAGACGCACCTGCTGAGATTGAGTTTCCAATGGTCATGCCTGAAGAGATCAATTGCCAAGCTGAATTACTTGAAAGGGAATATTTCTTTATTAATTCATCATGTTTTAATCTTATTCAAGCTAAAATATTTGCTGACATCTCTCCATTTGAAATTTCTGATACAACACAAATGGAGCAGACCATGGATGATACGAAAGATACCACTGAAGTAGTGGTGATCATGGAAAATGATCTGGAGAAGTTGGAGGTGGTGCGACTACCTCCTCAACAAAACTTTTCATACCATATGGAGGAGGACACCACCAAAGTTAACAGGGAGCACCCTTATCTTTTATTCCCTCCAACTTCGAACCTCAAATTTCTTCTTTATTCTTTCTCGGGGGTTAGGAATATTCTTATCTTATTTATGGTTCTCTACTTTCAGGTTTTACTCATGGATATTGGGAAAACTCACATGTGGTGGTTCATCTCAATGAAACCACACCCACCTTCTGATTGGGGATAATCTACTGAAACAACCTGACTAGGGGCAGTAAAAACCTAGCACCCGCTTGGGGGTCTAAACCAAGCATTATATATTTTCTTTTCCCTTTATCATTATTTTTATTTATTTTTATTATGTATTTTCATTACTTTCTTGTAGTTTTAAGGAGGCTTCTTCTAGGAGCTTAACTCAAGGCATCCACCTCTAAAATAATGTTAGGTTGTATCTTTCCATCCCTTTGATTTTATACCTATATATTTATATTTTGTTGAGTTGAAATAAGGGGTAGTTAAATTTAAGTGTGGGGGAGTGTCAACATGCTTAGTTCATCTTGTATGCTTTTCATTTTGGTTTATTATATATTTAGGATTTTTGAGCTTTATTGAATATTCTTATCACTTTTCACAAATCAATTGATTTTGAAGGAGTTGAAATAATTTTTGAAATAATTTATTTGAAATGATTGTTGATCTGAATTTTTTTTCTTGAATTGGATTATAAATCATTTCTATGAGTTTGACTAATTTTTGAAATCCATTCCCATGAAACACTGACTCAAAATAATTTTCCAATCCTGTGAGGTATTCTAAACCACTTTTATATATTCTTCCTAATACCCACACTTTCTTGAGGGAAACTTGAATTTTGTGTGAGAACCAGAATCTGTGAATATTCTCTTTTAAAGATTTGGATTTAATGGAATTTATTTAAAATGATTGAGGCATCTCTTTGGCTAGAAAAATTTTCTCTTGATACCCACCTTAATCTTTATCCTCCATAATCCCTTAGATTCCATGAATTTCCTCATAGGTTTATGCCACATTACAAACCAATTTTTCCTTACCTACCTGCACTTTTAGTATATTTGCATGGATATTTCAAGTTTGAGTGTGGGGGAAGGGCCTTTTGGGTGTGTTAATTGGTATGTGTATCATTTATGGGTAGTGTGAAGTGTGTGTAAATGTTTTGGTCTATGGATAATAAGATAATTGGGCATGTGTCATCATTTCATTGTGCATAATTTGTTTCATCCATTTCTCCAAAAAATGAAAAGAAAAAAAATGGAGATGAGCTTGAATTCCTCATTGTACATTATTTTATGACTCATGTCCCTGTCAAAAATCAAGGTAATGAATTTTCATTCATTCATTGTATTCAATTTTCAGCTCATCCTCTATGAAAAAAAGATAAAAGAAAATAAATTTGAGCCTTTTTGGAGATTTCAAAAAAAGGAGGAGAAATTAGATGATATCATTCATTATAATCACTTATTGGCTCACGTACCATGTCATAAAAAGGTGGTGGTGTTGTTTTTCACATTTTCAAGTGGGATTGAGTGAGGAATTTCCTGTGTTTTCACTTTATATAATCATTCATTGTACTTAAAAGCTCAACCTCCTCTTTCTATCTAGGAACTTTTTTTTCCAGTAATTTTCCCTCCAACCCTAAGCCACAGAATCATTTGAACCATTAATTAAAGCCCTCATGATTAAATTAATTTTCATGTATCATGCTGTGGAGAAATTATAATTTTCACCAACCTATGGTGATACATGCGATTTTCAAGTAGGAGTATAACTCTAGATTCAATTTCTCTTGAGTGAAGTGTGATATAAAATTCAATGTGAGGTAGGTTGTGATTGGGCCGTGGATTGATTTATGAGGTTGAGAAAATTTTAATAATTGAAATGAAAATGATAGAGGTTTGTTTTTCATATATGATACATGATGCAATTCTATTTTGGATAAGATCATTGATATTTTCTCAGTTTTAATTGTTTTGTGGAAATTGATTTGGATGTAAGATGATTGCCCAAGAGTGAAATGTTTAAGTGTGGGGGAGTGATGAAGCTAACATTTTCATATATTTTATACTTTAAATAATTTTTTATAATCCCACAAAAGTGTTATTGGATGGGTAATTGTTATGTTTTTAGGTTTTGGTGTTATTTTGAGCTGAATAGTAAAAATTGGCCATTTTGGATTTTTAACAGTTTTATATTATTTTGGTAGTTTGGCCATAAAATTATCTACACTGATTTAAATTGAAACATTATTTATTTTACATATTTTAAACATCCAGGGCTTCATTTACTATTTTTGTACTAAAATCTGAATTTTTCATATGGAAGCTCAAAAGAAACTCACAAGTGGGAGACTGAAAACTATTTTCAGTTCTTCCTAGTTTTGGTGTGGGATCCATAACTCATCCATGGTGAGCCCAATGCTTGTGAAAATCGGTGGGTGGACACGAAAGTCATTTTGGAGAATATTTTATGAAAGCATCCCGGAGTTAATTGGCCGTTTATGGGGTTATTACATCACCCTAATCCGGAGGATTTCGTTTTAGAGAGTCTGACTGGACAGAATAAATGCTCAGAGTAAAATGGACATTACTCTTGGAATAAATGTCCAAAGCCGTTGATATTTTGAGGGAACATGGAAAAGGAAATTATGAACAAAATTCAAGAAGGTATCAATGCATGAAGATGTCATTTAATGGGGATACAACACGTCATCCTCCGGGGTACAAATTCTACCTATAAAAGGAGGAGAGCTCCACCCTCTCAAAGCATCCCATTCTCCATCCATTCCTCCAAGGCACCAAGGAGGAGATCTCCACTGAGGGAGGCCAGCCGCCAATCTTCCCCATCTCTTTTTATTTGATTTAATTTATTTATTTTTAGTTTTATATTGTAATTTATATTTCTAATAAATTCATGCATTATTTTTATTTTTGTGTCCACCGATTCACCCTCTTCTCTTCCTCTCATCTTACCAAATATAATACTCATGATCATGAGTAACTAATATGAGGAATATCTCGAGGGAGTAATCATGTTCTTAAACCCAAGACCATGTTTTTAATATTCTTTGAGTTAATTCTAAGGATAATTTATAGTGGGTGTAATCCTCACTGTGGTTGTCTAAAGATTAACTTCTTAATCTACAACCATTTTCCCTCGATTGAGGTGGTGGATGGAAGATGTTCTTGGTGATCCCTAATAAGACTTTTCATTCTTAACCAGTGTAGAATAAGGTGTACACACAAACGATGGAGTGTGTATACTAAGAATATTTGAAACTGGCCAATGAAGGTTCTCCCTGCATATTCTCTCGGGAGAACTTCCTTTCTTCACTAATTACATTCTGTTAAGCATTGCATGGTAATTTAGAAATAAATTTTAGTTTCTTCTGATTTATGAATTTCATTTGCTTTATTAAATTAAATTTATTTCATAAAATATTAAACAACAAAATGAATTATATTAGGTGGACTAGAAGTAGTTATTTATTAACCACAAAAGCTCCTCATGAGAACGACGTAGGTCAGCCACTGTGCTGCACTTAGTATAAATATTTTTGAGAGCGCACAAGACAACGCTTCGTCAAATTAGCGCCGTTTACGGGGATCCAAGTGGTTTTAATTCACTATTTTTTATTCACATTGTGTAAAAAAATTTCTTTCCTTAAAAAAACAACAAAAAAAATCATAAATTACAAAAACTAAAAAAAAATCTTCTTTGTTCATGATGTCATTCAATTCAAATTTTTATTCATGGACTGAACAATATCATGTGCTAGAAAATGTTTTCAATGAACATGATGCTCAATTTCATAGGATTAGTGATAATGTTCAAAAACTGGAGAGCCAAATAGAATGGATTGTTGAATATGTACGCACATCCCAAGAGCAATCCGAACCTGAGCCAGAACCTGAACCAGAACGAGTGGTGGAATTGATTTCACCAATAATTTTTTATGTTAAATAACCTGATGCGGGTGAGAAAGATATAATAAAAAAAATAATCACATCATCCCGCACTCAACCATTTCTCGAGGAGGTCTTATAAGTACACATTTCAACAGATGCACAGATGGGAGGTCAACATTTTTTGGAGGAATCTTGGAATAACTTTGTTGAAGATAACTTGAAACATGATCTTCCCATACTTGATAATGAAACATCAGACACTTTCTACCTCTCTCTTGATTTGGAAGATAAGGAAGAGGACGCACCTGCTAAGATTGAGTTTCCAATGTTCATGCTTGAATAGATCTATTACCAAGCTGAATTACTTGAAAGGGAATATTTCTTTATAAATTTTCATGTTTTAATCTTCTTCAAGCTAAATTGTTTGCTGACATCTCTTACTATGAAATTTATAATACAACACAAATGGAGCAGACCATGGATGATATGAAAGATACCATTGATGTGGTGGTGATCATGGAAGAAGATCTGGAGAATGTGGCGGTGGTGCGACTACCTCCTCAACAAAAATTTTCATACCATATGGAGGAGGACACCACCGAATTTAACAGGGAGCACCCTTATCTTTTATTCCCTCCCACTTCGAATCTAAAATTTCATTTTTATTATTTCTCGGGGGTTGGGAACATTTTTATCCTCTTTGGGGTTCTCTACTTTCAGGTTTTACTCATGGATATCGGGAAAACTCACATGTGTTGGTTCATCTCAATGAAACCACACCCACATTCTGATTGGGGATAATCTACTGAAACTGCCTGACTAGGTGTAGTAAAAACCTAGCACCCGCTTGGGGGTCAAAACCAAGAATTATATATTTTCTTTTCCCTTTCTCATTTTTTTATTTATTTTTCTTATGTATTTTCATTACTTTCTTGTAGTTTTAAGGTGGATTCTTCTAGGAGCCTAACTCAAGGCATCCACCTCTAAAATAATGTCAGTTTGTATCTTTATTTCCCTTTAATTTTCTACATCTATATTTATATTTTGTTGAGTTGAAATAAGGGGTAGTTAAATTTAAGTGTGGGGGAGTGTCAACCTGCTTAGTTCTTCTTGTGTGCTTTTCATTTGGGTTTATTATATTTTTAGGATTTTGGAGCTTTATTGAATATTCTTATCACTTTTCACACATCAATTGATTTTTAAAGAGTTGAAATGATTTTTAAAATATTGGATTTTAAATGATTGTTGATGTGAAAAACTTTTTCTTGAATGGGATTATATATCATTTTTATGAGTTTGACTGATTTTTGAAATCCATGCCCATGAAACACTGACTCAAAATAATTTTACAATCCTATGAGGTATTCTAAACCACTTTTATACATTCTTTCAAATACCCACACTTTCTTGAGGAAAACTTGAATTTTGTTTGAGAACCAGAATTTGTGAATATTCTATTTTGAAGATTTGTATTTCATGGAATGTATTTAAAATGATTGAGGCATCTCATTGGCTAGCCAAATTTTCTATTAAGACCCACCTTAACATTTATCCTTCGTAATCCCTTAGATGCCATGAATTTCCTCATAGAATTAAGCCACATTACAAGCCAATTTTTCCTTACCTACCTGCACTTTTAGTATTTTTGCATAGATATTTCAAGTTTGAGTTTGGGGGGAGGGACTTTTGTGTGCATTCGTTGGGATGTGTATAATTTATGGGTAGTGTGAAGTGTGTGTAAATATTTTTGGCTGAGGATAATAAGAGAATTGTGCATGTGTCATCATTTCATTGTGCTTAATTTGTTTCATCCATTTCTCCTTCAAGAAAAGAAAAGAAAAAAATGGAGATGAGCTAGAATTCCTCATTGTACATTATTTTATGACTCATGTCCCTGTCAAAAATCAAGGGCATGAATTTTCATTCATTCATTGTATTCAATTTTCATCTCATCCTACATTAAAAAATGAAATAAGAAAATAAAGTTGTGCCTTTCTGGAGCATTGAAAAAAATGGTGGAGATCTTAGATGATATCATTCATTATAATCACATATTGGCTCATGTACCATGTCATAAAATGGTGGTGGTGTTGTTTTTCACATTTTCAAGTGGTATTCAGTGAGTAATTTCCTGTTTTTTCACTTGATTTAATCATGCATTATACTTAAAAGCCCAACCTCCTATTTCTATCCTGGATCTTTTTTTTTCCAATAATTTTCCCACCAACCCTAAGCCACAGAATCATTTGAACCTTTAATTAAATCCCTCGTGATTAAATTCATTTTCATGTTTCACGCTGTGGAGAAATGAGAATTTTCACAAACCTATGGTGATACATGCGATTTTCAATTATGAGTATAACTCTAGATTCAATTTCTCTTGAGTGAAGAGTGATATAAAATTCAATATGAGGTAGGTTGTGATTGGGCCTTGGATTGATTTATGAGGTTGAAAAAAAATTAGTAATTGAAATGAAAATGATAGAGGTTTGTTTTTCATATATGATACATGATGGAATTCTATTTTGGATACGATCATTGATATTTTCTCAGTTTTAATTGTTGTGTGGAAATTGATTTGGAAGTAAGATGATTGCCCAGGAGTGAAATGTTTAAGTGTGGGGGAGTGATGAATCTCACATTTTCATATATTTTATACTGTAAATCATTGTTTATAATCCCACAAAAGTGTTATTGGATGTGTAATTGTCATGTTTTTTGGTTTTAGTGTTATTTTGAGCTGAATAGTAAAAATTGGCCATTTTGGATTTTTAACAGTTTTAGATTATTTTGGTAGTTTGGCCCTAACATTATCTACACTGATCTAAATTGAAAAATTATTTCTTTTACTGATTCTAAACATCCAAGGATTTATTTACTATTTTTTTGACTAAAAGCTGAATCGTCCATGTGGAAGCTCAAAAGAAGCTCACACGTGGGAGAACGAAAACTGTTTTCAGTTCTGCCTAGTTTTGGTGTGGGATCCATAACTCATCCATGGTGGGCCCAACTCTTGTGAAATTCGGTGGGTGGACGCACACGTAGTTTTGAATCATCTGTTATGAAGGAATCATCGAGTGTATTGGCCATTTATGGGGTCATTAAATCACCATAATGCGGAGGAGTTCATTTTAGAGAGTCTGAATTGACAGAATAAATTCTCAGAGTAAAACGGACATAACTCGTGGAATACATGTCCAAAGACGATTATATTTTGAGAGAACACGGACAAGAGAATTATGAACAACATTCAAGAAACGATCAAGTCGTGAAGATTTCATTTATTGGGCCTAAAATGCATCAACATCCGGGGAAAAAATTATGGCTATAAAAGGAGAGGAGCTCCGCCCTCTCAAATCATCCCATTCTCCGTCCATTCCTTCAAGGCACCAAGGAGGAGATCTCCACTGAGGGAGGCTGGCCGCAAATCTTCCCCCTTTATTTTTATTTTATTTCATTTCTTTATTTTTAGTTTTCAATTGTAATTTATATTTCTAATAAATTCATGCATTATTTTTATTTTTGTGTCCACCGATTCACCCTCTTCTCTTCCTTTCATCTTACCATTGTGAACTATAATACTCATGATCATGAGTAACTAATACAAGGAATATCCCGAGGAAGTAATCATGTTCGTGAACCCAAGACCATGTTTTTAATATTATTTGAGTTAATTCTAAGGATAATTGATAATGGGTGTAATCCTCATTGTGGTTGTCTAAAGATTAACTTCTTAATCTACAACCATTTTCCCTCGATTGAGGAGGTGGATGGAAGGTTTGCTTGGCGATAGCTAAGTAGACTTTTCATTAATAACCAGTGTAGAATAAGGTGTGCATAAAAACGATGGAATGTGTACACTAAGAATATTTGAAACTGGCCAATGAATGTGCTCCCAGAATATTCTCTTAGGAGAACTTCCTTTCTTCCCTAATTACATTCTATTTAGCATTGCATGGTAATTTAGAATTAAATTTTAGTTTCTTATGATTTATGAATTTAATTTAATTTATTGAATTACATTTATTACATAAAATATAAAACAACAAAATGAATTAGATTAGGTGGACTAGAAGTAGTGATTTATTAACCACAAAAGCTCCTCATGAGAACGACTATGGTCTGCCACTGTGCTGCACTTGGTATAAATATTTTTGAGAGCGCACATGACAATGCTTCGTCAAATTGGCACCGTTTCCGGATATCCAAGTGGTTTTAATTCACTATTATTTATTCACATTGTGTAAATAATTTTTCTTTCATTAAAAAAACAACAAATAAACATAAATTTCAAAAACTAAAAAAAAATCTTCTTTGTTCATGATGTCTTTCAATTCAAATTTTTATTCATGGACTGAACAATCTCATGTGCTAGAAAATGTTTGTAATGAACTTGATGCTCAATTTCATAGGATTAGTGATAATGTTCAAAAACTGGAGATCCAAATAGAATGGATTGGTGAATATGTACGCACATCCCAAGAGGAGTCCGAACCTGAGCCAGAACCTGAACCAGAACAGGTGGTGGATTTGATTTCACAAATAATTTTTTATGATAAAGAACCTGAGGTGGGTGAGAAAGATCTACTAAAAGAAATAATCACATCATCTCGCACTCAACCATTGCTCGAGGAGGTCCCAGAAGTACAAATTCCAGCTGATGCACTGATGGGAGGTCAACATTTTTTGGAAGAATCTTGGAATAACTTTGTTGAAAATAACTTGAAACATGATCTTCCCATACTTGATAATGAAACATCAGACACTTTATACCTCTCTCTTTCTTTGGAAGATAAGTAAGAAGACGCACCTGCTGAGATTGAGTTTCCAATGGTCATTCCTGAAGAGATCAATTACCAAGCTGAATGACTTGAACTGGCAGATTTATTTATTAATTCATCATGTTTTAATCTTATTCAAGCTAAATTGTTTGCTGACATCTCTTCCTTTGAAATTTCTGATACAACACAAACGGAAAAGACCATGGATGATATGAAGGATACCACTGAAGTAGTGGTGATTACGGAGGAAGATCTGGAGAAGTTATCGGTGGTGAGACTTCCTCCTCAACCAAAATTTGCATAGCATATGGAGAAGGACACCACCAAAGTTAACAGGGAGAACCCTTATCTTTTATTCCCTCACAATTCGAACCTCAAATTTCTTCTTTATTCATTCTCGGGGGTTTGGAACATTCTTATCTTCATTGGGGTTCTCTACTTTTAGGTTTTACTCATGGATATCAGGAAAACTCACATGTGGTGGTTCATCTCAATGAAACCACACCCTTCTTATGATTGGGGATAATCTACCGAAACTTCCTGACTAGGGGCAGTAAAAACCTCTCACCCGCTTGGGGGTCTAAACCAAGCATTATCTCTTTTCTTTTCCCTTTCTCATTCTTTTTATTTATTTTTCTTATATATTTTCATTACTTTCTTGTAGTTTTAAGGTGGATGCTTCTAGGAGATTAACTTAAGGCATCCACCTCTAAAATAATGTCAAGTTGTATCTTTCCATGCCTTTTATTTTCTACCTCTATATTTATATTTTGTTGATTTGAAATAAAGGGTAGTTAAATTTAGGTGTGGGGGATTGTCAACCTACTTAGTTCTTCTTGTGTGCTTTTCATTTTGGTTTATTATATTTTTAGGATTTTTGAGCTTTATTGAGTATTCTTATCACTTTTCTCACATCAATTTATTTTGAAAGAGTTGAAATTATTTTTGAAATAATGGAATTTAAATGTTTATTGATGTGAAAACATTTATTTTGAATTGGATTATAAATCATTTTTATGAGTTTGATTGATTTTTGAAATCCATGCCCATGGAACACTAACTCAAAATAATTTTCCAATCCTGTGAGGTATTCTAAACCACTTTTATATATTTTTCTTAATACCCACACTTTCTTGAGGGAAACTTGAATTTTATGTGAGAACCAGAATTTGTGAATATTCTCTTTTGAAGATTTGGATTTCATGGAATGTATTTAAAATGATTGAGGCATATCTTTGTCTAGACAAATTTTCTCTTGAGACCCACCTTAACATTTATCCTTCGTAATCCCTTAGATTCCATGAATTTCCTTATAGGTTTAAGCCACATTACAAATCAATTTTTCCTTACCTACCTGCACTTTTAGTATTTTCTTGGATATTTCAAGTTTGAGTGTCAGGGAAGGGCCTTTCGTGTGTTTTCATTGGGATGTGTATCATTTATGGGTTGTGTGAAGTGTGTGTAAATGTTTTGGGCTATGGATAATAAGAGAATTGGGCATGTGTGATCATTTCATTGTGCTTAATTTGTTTCATCAATTTCTCCTTCAAAAAAAGAAAAGAAAAAAATGTAGATGAGATGAATTCCTCATTGTAAAATATTTTATCACTCATGTACCTGTAAAAAATCAAGGGCATGAATTTTCATTCATTCATTATATTCAATTTTCAGCTCATCCTCCATGAAAAAAAGAAAAAAGAAAATAAAGCTGTGCCTTTCTGGAGCTTTGAAAAAAAGGGAGGAGAACATAGATGATATCATTCATTATAATCACTTATTGGCTCATGTACCATGCAATAATAAGGGGGTGGTGTTGTTTTTCACATTTTCAAGTGGGATTGAGTGAGGAATTTCCTGTGTTTTCACTTGATTTAATAATGCATTATACTTAAAAGCCCAACCTCCTATTTCTATCCTGGAACATTTTTTCCAATAATTTTCCCACCAACCCTAAGCCACAGAATAATTTGAACCTTTAATTAAATACCTCATGATTAAATTCATTTTCATTTTTCACGCTGTGTAGAAATGAGAATTTTCACAATCCTATGGTGATACATGCGATTTTCAAGTATGAGTATAACTCTAGATTCAATTTCTCTTGAGTGAAGAGTGACATAAAATTCAAGGTGAGGTAGGTTGTGATTGGGCCATTGATTGATTTATGAGGATGAAAATTTTAAAAATTGAAATGAAAATTATAGAGGTTTGTTTTTCATATATTATACATGATGGAATTCTATTTTGGATAAGATCATTGATATTTTCTCAGTTTTAATTGTTGTGTGGAAATTGATTTGGATGTAAGATGATTGCCCAGGAGTGCAATGTTTAAGTATGGGGGAGTGATTAAGCTCACATTTTCCAATATTTTATACTGTATATCATTTTTTATAATCCCACAAAAGTGTTATTTGATGGGAAATTGTCATGTTTTTTGGTTTTAGTGTTATTTTGAGCTGAATAGTAAAAATTGGCCATTTTGGATATTTAATCGTTTTAAATTATTTTGGTAGTTTGGACATAACATTATCTACACTAATCTAAATTGAAAAATTATCTCTTTTACAGATTCTAAACATCCAGGGCTTCATTTACTATTTTTGGACTAAAAGATGAATCATCCATATGGAAGCTCAAAAAAAGCTAACAAGTGGGAGAACGAAAACTATTTTTAGTTCTGCCTAGTTTTGGTGTGGGCTCCATAACTCATCCATGGTGGGCCCAAAGTTTGTGAAATTTAGTGGTTGGACGTGCAAGTCGTTTTGGAGAATTTTTTATGAAGGAATCACTGAGTGAATTAGAAATTTATGGGGTCATTAAAGCACCCTAATCCAGATGATTTCGTTTTAGAGTGTCTGACTGGACAGAATAAATGCTTAGAGTAAAACGGACATAACGCTTGGAATACATGTCCAAAGCCGCTGATATTTTGAGGCAACATGGAAAATGGAATTATGAACAACATTTAAGAAGGGACCAATGCATGAAGATGTCATTTAATGTGTCTACAATGCATCAACATCCGGGGGAGAAATTCTAGCTATAAAAGGAGGAGAGCTCCACCCTCTCAAAGCATCCCATTCTCCATCCATTCCTTCAAGGCACCAAGGAGGAGATCTCCACCGAGGGAGGCCGGCCGCAAATATTCTCCCTTTATTTTTATTTTATTTCATTTCTTTATTTTTTTTTCAATTGTAATTTATATTTCTAATAAATTCATGCATTATTTTTATTTTTGTGTCAACCGATTCACCCTCTTCTCTTCCTCTCATCTTACCATTGTGAACTATAATACTAATGATCATGAGTAACTAATATGAGGAATATCCAGAGGAAGTAATCAGGTTATTGAACCCAAAACCATGTTTTTAATATTCTTTTAGTTAATTATAAGTATAATTTATAGTGGGTGTAATCCTCAATGTGGTTGTCTAAAGATTAACTTCTTAATCTACAACCATTTTCCCTCGATTGAGGAGGTGGATAGAAGGTGTGCTTGGCAATCGTTAAGTAGACTTTTTATTCATAACCAGTGTAGAATAAGGTGTGCACACATACTATGGAGTGTGTACACTACGAATATTTGAAACTGTCCAATGAAGGCGCTCCCTAAATATTCTCTGGGGAGAACTTCCTTTTTCCCTAATTACATTCTGTTTAGCATTGCATGGTAGTTTAGAATTAAATTTTAGTTTCTTCTGATTTATGAATTTCATTTATTTTATTAATTACATTTATTTCATAAAATATTAAACAACAAAAATAATTATATTAGGTGGACTAGAAGTAGTGATTTATTAACCACAAAATATCCTCAAGAGAATGGCCTAGGTCAGCCACTGTGCTGCACTTAGTATAAATATTTTTGAGAGCGCACATGACATGGCTTCATCAGATCCTACCATAATGGTAGGTACAACTCATCACTAAAACTATCCACATCAATTGATCACCTTCATGCACCATCAAGTTCTACATCCCAAATACCTTGGTCAAAGCTATCCATCATTTTCACAAGACACAACAATGTGCGGGTGAAGCCTATGGAGAGCTGAGTATAATAATTCCCATTAGGGACACTGAAACCCCCAAAGGTCTCTTAGAATTCCACAAAAGAAAAACCACATAGTATGATCTCATTCACAAAGCACATGAATAGTCTCAGAGAAAACTAGTAATAACTTAAATAAAGAAGTACAGTTAATTAGTCGTAAATTGAGTACATCTTATTCCATTAAGGGGCTTTGCTGCTGACCCACACAATATCGGTGTGTACGGACCCACACATGATCATTGAGTGCTGACCCACACATGATCTGACCCACACAGGATCAGTATGTACTGACCCACATAGGATCACTGAGCACTAACTCACACAGGATTTTACTCTCATAGGATCAGTATGCATTGACCCACACTGGATCACTGTGTGCGGACCCACATAGGATCTGACCCATATAGGATCGATAGGTACTAACCCCTACAATATCACCCTTCATTGTCCACCACACAGTCAACTAATGGATTCATGCACGATTTGTGCTTGATTCAGGGAGGATCTTCATATCAAGAAATTGGACATACCTTAAATGCCACAAATTCCCACAAAGAAGTTACCTGATGAACCACCATGTCATAAGGGTTCCCACACATTAGACAACACATCAATCAGACGCCCAGTCTGTGAGTTATATTCATTTTTGTGCCGAGGGCCCAGTTTGATTCGGGGCCAATCTAGCGCGACCATTCGAAAACTCCATCCAAAACTTAGGTGGAGTATCTCAAATAGTCCACCTCATCCTAAGGGTTATGGTGCCATAGATGATTCATGAAAAAGACATCCAGTTTTGGAGATATGCCCATTTAGCATAAATGGGCTGAAAAAGGGTATAAGTCTAGTCTGACCCGATCGGATCAACCTGACCCGACCCGCTTGGCCCAGTCCAAAGGGGCTAGGTTCGGCCCAGTTTGGTTGGGCCTGATCTGTCCTGCTGGGCTTCAAGCTTGTCCCACTTGTCACGGGAAAGGCTCGCTTAGCCGAGGGTTCAGACTAGTTGGGAACAACCATTCAAGCAACGGAATCTCCCATCCCACTGGCCGGGCATGGGTGTCTGATCGCATCTCGAATGGCTGAGCTGTTAAAGTATTCAAAGCAAAAACACCAGATTGTACCACACCCCCTGGCTGGTCTGCTCAGACCAGTCACTCACGGGGTGTGGGTCTGCCCTACGCCACGACTCGAAGCTGTCTCCTTCCTCTACAGTGTGTCGCCCATCATCAACGCAGTCGGTGATGGCTGTCTTCCACTTTCATCAGTCGTAGATCAGAGTCGTGGCTGTAACACCCTGAGATTTTATGAGAAATATTATTAATTTCTTTGATGTCTTGTGTTTTACGCTTCACCAATATTATCTTGCGCTATATGCAACACCATATTAGCTTGTAGTATATTCAACACTATTCATTGCTTGTATTACATGCAAGAGCAACCTTCTTCTATAACTTGCATTGTATGCAATACCGAGTTTCACTAAACAACGATATGTTATTAAAATATTATATAAACTAGCTGTTATGAATATTAATACCCACATTTGTAAATGTTATAAATTTTATCTTTCAAAATGGACTTCATTTTTGGATTCGGAATATCAAAATTATCCTATGGTGGATTTTTGGTATTTTTCTGAAAACTTTCTATTTTTGATGAATAGTGAAAACACTAAGTTATTGGTTAAAACCGACTTTTTATTTAAATAATAAGTTATTTTATTTAAATTTATTTTAGGTAAAAATAGATACATAATACCTATATATGTTCAGTATAATTCCTTGAAGACATTTTATAATAATTTTAGATATATAAAAATTTTATTGAACTTTTTACCGTTTTTACCCACCTCCTTGGAGAATTTTCAAATTTACATAAAACATAATTTTACCACTTCCGTGAGTTGAATTTAAAAAATCTGAGAGACATGGTTGATATTAGTAAGTAAAATGTAGTTCAATGAGATGAAAATATTATTTGGTGAATAGTAACTTTTAACTTTTATTTTACCACGGTTAAAAGTAAACTGGGTAATTATGGGTAAAAATGATATTATTATTACCCTAAAACATGTCCTAATTATATTAGATAAGTTTAATTCAACCAAAAACAAAATCAGTGCTAAAATATTACCCTTTAGGTGCACTTGTATTAGATTAGGACATTTATTAATAATTTTTTTAAAGAAGAGTTAAAATAGTTAAAATCAGAGTTTAATAATTAAAACATTTTTAATATAGGGTTATATATAAGATAAATTCTACTATAAATATTAATTATAAAGATAAAAATATTTTCTACATAATGGTATTTTATTTATATTTTTTAGACATTAAATAATTTTATTTGTTTTTGACAAAATGATGATGCGGTTTTTACCTTATTAATTAAATATTAACATAATTGATATTATAAATACCAAAATAAATTTAATTTTAGAAATTAAATGAATTACACTAATTTTATAGATTAATATAACATAATAGTGTTGGTTAGATAAATTTTTTTGAATTAATAATGCAGTTATAAATTTATAAAAAACAAAATACCAAATAGTGTCAAAATTGACATAAAAGAGTTTTTGAAACAAAATATTATATTTACAATTGATATAATGGTCCTATATATCTAAGGCTATTCCAAAAGACTTATATAATAATATATATGACTTTAATGAACTAATTTGTGTTTTATTGGAAGTTTATAGTAAGTTTATTAACCATATAGTATAATAATACAAGAAGACATGGTAAAAGTTGAATATTTTAACCTAGAGTTAAATCTAAATGATAAGGTTAAAATGGTAACCTAAACTTGTTTAAAACGTATTGGTTGAGAGTATTTAGACCATATCCACCCTATACTTGAAATAAGTTACTTTTGAGCCATTATAAACTGAATATGAATTTATTATAAAATAATATTTTAGGTTTTTCCTAAGGTGCCCCTCACCCCACTTATAAAAGGGCACTCCCCCTTCTCTCTAATTCACACCCCAAAGCCATTTTTCTCAGCCAACACATGACAAAATACCCTCTAAACTGTCCTAATTTAATAATAGAGGCTTTCCTTTAGTCATAAAGCCAACCTACATATCTTTATTGATCAAATCAATCGGAAGAACCCGAAGAAGAGGTAAATATCTCACCACATATTTCAACTTTCTTTCTTCTTCCACTTCCTCATTCCTTGTTGTTTCCTTTATAAAATAATAACTATAGTATATTCTATATACTGTGATGATATTATAAAAAATTTACAACCATATTAGTTATTTTATCTATCCTATGAATGAAAAATCCACCACACGTGCGTACGTACGGCTTACCGTCTCCACGTCATGGTGTAGTTTGTTATTCAAACATTTCATCATTTGGATGGGTATAATAATGAGTATAAATGATATAAATAATAAATATAACATTATTATTATTATTTACATATGATATACCATCCAATTATATATGATTTTAATTTCAAAAGAATGATATTGTCGCTCGTGCGTACGTACGGACTACCGTCTCCACGAACGCGATGAGATTCATTTTCCATAATTAACCATTCAAGTATGATTATAAACTATATATAATAAATAATCATGAATGTTATTACATAATAATTATACTAGATTTATGTACATATATTTTTCATTTACTTAATTCCATTCAATTCAGTAAGGAAACAAAAACAGTATTCACGCGTACGATAAATGAAACGATTTTACCCAAGACGCTGCTTTAACATGGAATCTACAAAATAATGAGTAATATAATGTCACAAGTGAATCATATATGATATCATAAATATAATTATGGTTATTTTATAATATAATAATATGTTTAAACCCACTATACAGGAGTCACATATGGAAGAAATTGGATGTAAGGTAAGGGATAATTTTTCAAATCTCATTTTTAACTGAGATTGCTTATACGTAAGTATTTACTGGGGTTATATTTTTCATCCATATCCATAAAAATGTTTTTCATAAATTGTTTAATATTATTACAAATATGTTTAAATTCATGTTTACCACTCTTTGTCTTTTACATCATGTTATGGAAGGAATCTTTCTTTTGTTTACCATACGAGGAACTTTTTGTGTTTTCCAGCAAAAGTACGAGAATAATGTTTTTTTAACTTATATGGTGTGAGTGGATTTTTATAGTTTCATAAAGACTTAGTTACATGAATATTCCTCTACAATATTTCATGATTATTTTCCACAAAATCCTTTTATTTTAAAATTGAATGGAATTTTGTGAAAAGAAAATTATTTCGAAGAAGGAAGGATATTTTCTTCAGGAATTCATTTCAAGTGTTTTGTCAAAACTATTTTCTATCTAAGATGAAATTATTTAGTATGATTTTGTTTCAAGTATAATGCCTCTATTATTTACATGGTTTTATTCTTATTAAGATGAAATTATATCCATTTTTATATATGTATTACCGTATGATGGGATGATGTTTATGAAACCCATCTTATTCTGTGGGTTATGATGAAGGATTTATGTTTATTTTGTGGCACAAGTAAGAATGATTTCCTTATGAGATTGGTGAGAACTATATCTCCCTCCAATTTATTGGGTAATTATTTATATATCATGATATAGACATGGCTGGAACTGAAAGTGAATCTGATTCAGTAATATAGGGTTGGAACGACAAGTAAATCTTGTTCAGTAATGGTATTTGTCTACTATGATGGTCTTGGCAGTAATGCCTTTTCTACAATGGAAATAAAATCATGTTCTTAAGGTTTTTCTGTAATTACATGTTTTATTACCATGTTATTTTATCATGATTTATGTTCACCTATTATATATGCCTTACTTACTTCCAAGTTTTATGTCATTGCTCAAGATTTTGAAGTTTAGATTTTATGTTCATGTTTTTGCATTCAAATGTTTATGGATTGTTTTATGTTCTCTATGTTTACCCTTACTGAGCATTTGAGCACACCCTTTTTATGTTTTCTTTTCCCCAGGATATAAGGAATGGTTTTAGGTAAGAAAACAAAATGGTAAGATCTTTATGGGAGATCATGAAGATATTTCACCATGATTAGAAGATTATGTTCCGAGTTTCCAAAGACACTAAACTATTAAATTCCTTGGGTGTTTGTTTTTTTAGGTATTAATTTTTCCAAAAAAGTAATGTAATGTCCATATACGTCAAGTATGGGTCTCTATAGTAGGAATCATATGGAAGGTTTAGTTAACCTTTGGAAACTAGGATGCGAAAACTTTTGTGAAATCCCTAAAGATACTTCTATGGTATGTCTACGGATGTCTCTAAGGTTATGTATAAGTATAGGTTATAGTCCTATAATTACGGTAACGATATTTTAATTAAACCTAAGATGTTAGACATTGAATGTACTCCCCTTGATTATGTTGTTTTTCTAGTTTGATTTTTTTCCTCTCAAACTATTCTTTTTGGGTTTTAGACAATGGTTGGAACCCAAAGGAACTGTGTTGATCAATGTAATGGACGATGCAATTATTTTTCTCCTGAACAAACCAATGTTATGGGATATGGAGTGTAAAGTCTTATTGCTATGCTTACACAAGCTATGAATCATTATGGACATCCAAATGAGTATACAAGGGAACAATATTCTATTGAGTCATTCATGAGGAAATGCCCCCTTCTTTCAGTGGGTATTCTGATCCACTTGTTGCTGAATAATGGTTCTGTACCATTGAAAAGAAATTTTCCATACTTAGCTATTCAGAGCATGAAAAATTCATTTTATCTGTTTACCATTTAGAAGGTTAATCTGACTAGTGGAGGACTCTATTAAAAAATACAAGGCCCCAAGATGAAATTGAATCCATGGAATGGGATGAGTTCAAGAACTTGTTTTTCAATAAGTACTTCCCCCAGTATTCTTCAAAAAAAGATGGAAAAAGAGTTCCTTGAGCTTATGAAAAAGGATGATAAATCTGTTGGTATATATGAGGAAAATTTTACAAGGCTTTCAAGGTATTCATCTGGATTTATCATCCAACCAGAAAGTAAAGTTAATAGATTCTTCAGTGGCATAAAACCAAGTCTTCAAAGGGCATTAGCTATAGGAGACTTCAATAGCTAGGAAGAAATTGTGTGTTGTGCTATCAAGGTAGAATTGGAAGTTGGTGTAACATATCCATCTCATGGTTTTGACACGAAACGAAAGATGGAGTTAAAGGAAAAATCTCAAAACTATGGGTAAAAAAAGAAAAATGTTTCGTTATGCTCAAAGTGTGGAAATAAGCATGGTGGAGATTATCTTAAAGGGACTAGAAAATGTTTATGTGTGGAAAAGAAGGTCATCTAGTAGGTAAGTGTCAATGTAATGGGAAAAAACTAGCTAAGGATGTGAATATAGAAAAGAATACCACAAATACTACAATGCTTGATGTGAAAAGAAATGGGGCATTATGCAAACCAATGCCCTAATCCAAGGGTTAATGATGATCGACATCAAAAACCTCTAAAGGAAAAGGATGAAGGGAAGTCACATGAGATTACTATTGGAGATTTTGAATATTACAATGATGTGGTGGAATGATTTTGTGTTTATGTAATGGGATTCTAAAATAGTGTTGTGGAATCTCATTTTTACTATCGTGGAATATTTGAATATCTATGTATTGGTTTCTTGTGGTTTTCAAAAATTATATGGTACCAGAAACCATGAAAAGTGATTGAAATATTTTTGGAAAGAAGATGATATGCGCATAATGAAGGGATAAAGAGATAATGAAATGTTTGATAGTATTAATGAGCTCATGACTAATATAAGGACAAATTGATATCATGGTTTGAGTATATAGAAATTTTTGGAATTTGGTATGTGGAAATAGTTGACTTTTTACAGCATTCATATTTTCACAAAGATGCTATGGTAATTCATGCTTATAGAGAATACATGATTAAGGTATTCAAATTATTGGAATGTGACCAACAAGATATATCTTATGATATACAGGGGGTAAAATATGGTATTCATATGATTGGTTGATGACCTTTCTAGTAATCCTTTTCTTTATACTATGATCTTGGACAGAAGTATTTTGGATAAGCCTAAAGATTGGAATGAATTAGGTTAGACATAATATAGTATTGTTTAAGGATATAAATTTTTCGATATTGTTGCTGGAATGTTATAATAGAAGTTTTAGAAAAAGGACAACCTGTAGGATGGACGAATACTCGTCGCGTCAGACACGGATGCGGGAATCGAACCCACAACAGACGTGCGATAGGCCATAATCGCCTACTACGGGCCTACAGGAAGTACCTAGTTAGTATAATTTTTTTTTAATTTATTAATAGGTATTATATATGAAGTATAAGTCCATTTTAGGAACCATATATGATTAATCTCACTATAGATGTACTTATGTATATTTAATAAGTTTTACTATCCTTTTGTTTGAGACAGATGGAATGACCTATCATTTTATCACATGATCTGCTAACACTTCATGAATGACAATGTCAACTTCATTTATTTAAGAGATGAAGTGGAAATTGTTCATGGAATGACCAATGGTGAGATTGTACCAAAATCAAGTTTGTATTTCTTCTAATTCCAATTTTTTCAACTTTAGGGAAATGATCTTGAAAACCAAAAATGTTGTCCTAGATGGTACCTTAGATCATCACAAATTTATAGCTTTGTTATTGTTGACTTTTTCATAGCCATGTTCTCTACCACTCTCCATCAGAACTTGATGGTTAGATTTCTCTTCCATATCCATATTTTCACCTATGTTCTTCTATGTGTAAACCCAGTTATGAGTTAATTTGTGTAACCATTATGTTTCATACAGTAGTTTTTAAAATTAATTTTTAGTAATCCTTTTTACAATGTGGGTTTATTTGAATGAAACTTTCAAGTAGTAAACCATTTATAACCACGATTAATTTTGAGGGAGAAATTCATTTTAAGTGGGTAGAATGTAACAACCTGAGATTTTATGAGAAATATTATTAATTTCTTTGATGTCTTTTGTTGTACGCTACTGTTTCCTCTGGAATTGGGGATGACCTAATTTATTAAAGGTTCAAACATTCCAATCGGTTTCTAACGGGTTTGTTTATAGAACTGGAAACATCCAATGATTCCATATCCATTTGGACCTACTTTCCAAAGGTAGGAACTCATTAGTTGTGGACTGATGAAGCTTAGGAATTTGCATTGGTCAAGAGGATGGGAGGTTGGACTCGTCACACCTTTTTGAGGGGAATTATTCTCTACTCCGGGACTCTCTTTATAGATTTAAGTTATGTTCGTGAATCCTTATTATATTAACAAGTATAAAATGATCTTTCTTTTAGATCTAACAATCAATGATTGATATGTAGGAAATTTAGAGAATATTTTATATGTATTAGAGGTTCTTCATCGATAGAGAATCATCTGTATTTGTTAGAGATCCTTAGTCAATGGTATCCTTCAGTACATAAAAGTCTCTTGGTCATTATGATGACCACACTGGTGTTAAAGCCACTCAGTGGGGCACTTGAAGTTATTTGTCATTCAGAAGGACATGGATTATTTTAGATTTGGGATTGTACCCACTGATGGGCTACCTACGTATCCTTTGTTTTGGAAAATGAATCAGAACCCATATAGTTTGAGTAAGGGAGTATGATGTTTTTGCATGATTGATGGATCAAAGAAAGATGTCATGATTACTTTTACACTCTAATCTCACGTGAGTCATGCTCGGTATGAGAAACAAGAGGTATTGGTGAAACCAGACAATTGTTCCACAAAATATGCAATGATGTGGGACTTATGTATGTATGAATTCCCAAAATAGATGAGGATTAAGATTTATTTCAAGGAAGAAATCCATGAACATGGTCCATAAATGTTTATGTGCTTCATGGATATTTGGATACTCTAATCTCGGGGCTTACTCCTAAGGAAGATTCCCATGTTAGAAGGGGACTTATGATTGGGTTTTACTCCTGAGAAGGAAGCCCAGATCAAAAGGAATTATGACTGGTTAAGATAAATTAAGGCTGGGGATTATTCCTAAGGAGGAGGCCCAGGTTAAAGGGATTTTAAAATTAAGGGACATGGGGCTTACTCTTGAGGAGGATCCTGAAATTTGAGGAATTATGACTGGGGATTATTACTCAAAAGGAGGCCCAGGTTAAGAGGAATTGGGGCTTACTCCTAAGGAGGATGCCCAAATTAATGAGGTCTCGGATTTGGGGATTACTCTTGAAAAGGAGGCTGAGGTTAAGGGATTCTCCCATCTTAAAGGATGAGGTTGAATGAATGAACTCTCTATCTTTAGTGACATAATGATGTGAAAATCACTAAGTTTTGAGAGATGTTCCATGTAACTCCTTTCAGATAAAGAATTCAATCAATAAAACATGCCATAATGGCTTTGAAGAGTGTCTTGAAGACTGAATCTTGAATAGGAAAGGTGAAATGGCATAAGAGAGGTGAAATGGGCAAGAAGGGAACCCAAACAAAGAGGGGCGCGCAAGTCCTGGGAGGCGCGCAGGTACTGCGTGGGTGTGGAAGTCCTAGTCGTGCAGGTATACCTGTGCGGCACATGGGTACATGCGCGACTGTGAACTAGTAGGGTAATACTTGGGTGATCCTTCATCAAATCCTTTATAATTATCCCGAGGTACTTCCAGAATAGTGGCGTGTAAGTTTTTAATGAATAGGTAAGGAGGTGCACAAGTGTGTCCATTTCCCTTAAGGGTAAAACACATAGGCACACAATTGTTAGTGAATTATAACACTTAGTCCTTATTACTCTTGTTTACACTTCCCATTCTAGGTACAGAATTACCTTAGAAGTGTTCAGAAGACTTGAAGAAGAGACCTGGGCATTCAGAGCTCTATATCTGAATTCTGGAAAAATCTCTCCTGAATAGGGGGGGCCCACCGGGGGTATTTATAGGCTGGAGAAGACTCTGGGTGATTTTGAAAGATGGCGCGCAAGTCACTTGCGCGACCATTTGGGTGGCGCGCATGTATACTTGCGTGACCATGCTAGAACTTGCGCGAACTATGGGAAATGTTCTCCATGTTCAACCCTTTCTCAATTTTTGATTTTTTCTTCAAAGGATGAATCAATTTAGACTAAGGTATTTCCATTTTTCAGTCGTTAGACTCTGTGACAGATAGGAGCTTCAACAAAATTCCCCCCTCAGAGTTGGATCCGGGATCGAAAAGGGGATTTGACTCTAAGGAAAAAAGAGAAACCAGGGGTCTTTGTGGTTATTGTTAGTTTAAAGTCATGCATATCAGACACAAAAAGGCTAATGTTTAAGGTCGAAATATATTTGAATGAATGAATTAGAATTGACTCAATTCCTAGACAAATTATCTAAAAATATATTACCATACTCAAGTATGAAGGAAAATATGTAAACTAAGAATTAAGAAAATTTGAATACGAGGAATGATATGAAAAAGAGCTAAAAACGCATTAGAAGAAGTAGTTCCCAAGAAGGATATTACCATTATTTAACAAACCCATTAGGGGGTTGAATTATGCAGTGCCACCTAAGGGAATTGGCTGCATAGTCAAATAAATAGCATCTTTTGGCTGACAGGTCCGTTATGTAGACTACTTATGCAAGGCCGCCTAAGGGCTCGTGCTGCATATTTAGGAAAAAGAACTCTCAGAAAATTACTTTTCTACTGCTAAGAATCCAGTGAAAGTTTATGGGGATTCAACTTTTCCAAAGTATAAAGATTGCGCTATGTAAAGAGGTACTTGAATATGGAAAAGATATTTCCAAATAGGTTTTTCTAAGAATTGGATGAATGTTACTCCTACGAAGGTCTGACCCAAACATAGGGAAGCAAAATATAAACCATAGACATGAATACATTCAGATCATGAAAAAGAACATGAAATAAATATGTTAAGGATAACTATTTTTTGTGGATCCTTACATATTTTTTTTGATAAGACCAATAAAAAAAGAGGCTTTTTCCCAAGAATTATGTTACCCATATATGACAAATCCGTTAGGGGTTTGAATTATGTAGGGCCGCCTAAGGTAATTGTCTGCATTGTCAAATAATATCATCTTTTGGCTGACACGTCTATTATGTAGACTATTTATTCAATGCCGCCTAAGGGCACGTGCTGCATGGTCAAGCAAAATAATTCTCAGAAATTGGACATTTTGTGACCAGAACTGAAGAAAAGGGTTATAAAGATCTAGAAGTATTCAATATTAGGATTATGACACATAAAGATGGGTACTGTCCAATGTATGCAGAGATACAAGGATTAATGATAACCATAATCATGTTGTGGCTGGATCCTTAATTGAAATGTTGGACTTCACTACGTATCCCATAAGGATGGGAATCAAGCCATACATAGTTCTTAAACTACAGTTTAACTTTGTGCGGGATGAAAATATAGGATATCTTAGTTTAGGGTCATAGAGCTTGGACAATTTATAAGAAATACACAGTGTGTGTTTTCATGGGGACTTTTCAGCCAAGGGACTGAAAGTGGAATTTGGGGTTAGGACCAAAAGACTTGGGGCTGGATTCAAGGGACACTCGAACATTCCTACGTATCCCATAAGGATGGGAATCAAGCCCACATAGTTCTAGAAATACCCTCTGTATAAATTTGGTTCGTACATGTGAAGGGTGAAAGGGAACTTTAGTTCAATGATGGCTAAACCCAAGATAAAAGGTTTGGGAATTTCCATGTATGCACGTAGTTTTTGGAATGACACATGATTGAAAAATCAATGTAAATAATGATTCCCTATCAGGTGAGGGTATCAAAGAATATTGTAGTTTATTGTCGTACAGGACAAAAAATGATGTACAGTTTAACGTCATATAGCAAGGATGAAAGTGAACCAATGTAAAGTTATTGATTCATGGGGATGGTTTCACGAATCAACATCGTATGAGATGGAGGTGAACCGATGTGAAGAGATTGGTTTTGGGCTTGAACCTTGGGAGGTTTCCCACATACCCATCCTGGAAGGCAAGGATCAAAGTCCGCGTAGTTCAATTAAAGAATGAATTAATGATCAAGTTATTCTTGGGGACAACGACCTAAAAAATGATGTTGGGACTTACGCGTGGTTAGCGGCCCAGAGAGGGTGTTATAGTTGAAATTTGCTCTAAGATCACGTGAGTTATACTCGGTGTGAGAAACAAGAGGTAACAACAACCTTAACGATGCACAATTTAATGTCATGTAGGACATATGAAGGGACTATGCAGTTTAAAGTCTTGCAGTTAGGACTATTGGTACTGCACAGTTTAATGTCATGTAGTAGGGACAAAGTACAGTTTAATGTCATGTAGGACATATTAAAGCACTTTTTTACAATTTAGCATCATGTAGCTAGGACGATGGGGACAACACAGTTTAAAGTCACGTTGGACAAAAAGAGGACTGTGCAGTTTAATGTCATGCAGTAAGAACAAAAGAGAACACATTTTAACGTCATGTTGGATGAATTAAGGACTTTTTCATAGTTTAATGTCATGTTGGAAAAAATTGAAAATTGTTTTAGGTCATATGTATGGACCATCACTGTATAGTTTAACGTCATATAGAAAAGATGATGAATGGGACAGAGTTTAACGTCATGTTGGACAAATTCGGGAAATTTTTCACAGTTTAACGTCGTGTGGGATGAACGAAATGCAAATAGTTTAGAGTCATATGCGTGGACTGTGGATGATGCAGTTTAACATCTTTCTAGACGTAATGGACTTGAAAATAGTATATGGTCATATACATGGATAGTTGATTATGCAGTTTAACGTCTTTCTGGACATAAGGGACTTCTGTACAGTTTAGCGTCATGTAGTTAGGACATCACAGTTTAACGTCGTGTGGGACGAAAGTAATACAAATAGTTTAAGGTCATACGTATTGACCGTGCATGAGGTATTTTGTGTTTATACAAAATACGTTTTTCAGAAATATGGCATTGGTTGGAGTAGTGATGAGTTCTCCATCCATTGAGATTAAAGAATAAGCTCCATTGGAATAGAACTTATGTATTGAATAAGGTCTTTCCCATTTTGGCCCATGCTTGGGAGGTTTCTTTCCTGGTATCATTGGAGTTATGAGAACTAATACCAATTCTCCATGAAAAAATGAACAAAGACGAACTTTTTTGTTGAAAGCTCGTGCTATTCGATTCTGATAGACTTACAAGTAGTGTAGAGTGCACAATCTTTTCTCATCTAACCATTCCAATTCATCCAATAACTTTTGATATTGTTCATATGAAGATGATTGATCACAAATGGATACTCTGAGTGAAGGTAATTTAACATCAATGGGAAAGACTTCTTCCGTTCCATATACCAATGAATATGGAGTTGACTGCATTGCAGTACGGGTGGTGGTCCGATAATCCCATAAATAATGAATGAGTTTATCAGGACATGACTTCTTATCTTTATCCACCATCTTTTGCAGTATATTTGACAGAGACTTGATGAAGGTTTATATTTTTCCATTGTCCGCTCCATGATACCAAGATGAATGATTGGATTTGATGTTGTATTCTGGATACATCTTATTCACCTCGGATGAACTGAAGTTGGTGCCATTGTCCTTTAATATGGTATGAGGGACACCAAATATGATAATGATGTTAGACTTTATGAAGCTAAAAATGATTTTAGAACTAACTTCTTTGAGAGGTATTGCCTCTACCCATTTGGAAAATAAGTCAGTAGCAGTAAGAATATACTTAAACTGCTTGGTCGTAGCTGAAGGGTAAGGTCCCACCACATCCATTCCCCATATGACAAATGGACATGAGTATTTAGATGTACGAAGCAACTCTGGAGGTTGAGGAATGAATTTGGCATGTACTTGGCATGAATGACACTTTTTTTGTGAAAACAACACAATCTTGTATCATTGAAGCCCAAAAGTATCCAAGCCTTCGAATCTGATCAGACAGTCTATGTCCATACTAGTTGGCGCCACATACTCCTGCATGCACTTCTTTCATGATATCCATTGTCTCTTCACCATCAATGCATATAAATAGAACTCCATCAAAACCACACTTGTAATGAATTTTATCTAGGTGATCTGGGCCATCATAAAGAGTAAAGTTGACCACACGTCACCAGATTTGTCCTTTCCTGACTCTATCAGGTGGAAGTATTCCATTTTGAAGGTATTCCCTGATAGGTGCCATCCATCCCGTAGTGTGACCATATGCTTCAGAGATGGGACTAATTTCATTGATTTCCTCTGTTCTGGATCGAACATAAGGTGAAATTGTATGACGGTGGGCAACATTGATGGTTGTCTCGTCCTGATTTGGATCTGCCAGAGCTGTGGCTATATTAGCCAGTACATCAGCTTGTGCATTTTGTGATCATGGGATATAAGAAAATTTCGGTTCCGAAGGAAACTCTACCATTAATTCTCTAACGTAATCATAAAAAGGGATTAGTTCTTCTTTTCTGATTGTATAATCCCCATTGAATTGTTTGATTACCAGGTCTGAATCACTTTTCACTTTTAAGTGATTCACTTGTGCTTGAAGCTCCAACTCCAATCCTGCAATGAGAGCTTGGTATTCCGCTTCATTATTTGTACTACCTTCCCACAATAAGAAGGAATAAGGAAACACTGCCTTTTCTGGAGAAATGAGTACAATCCCTAATCCAATTTTGTTGAATTTAGGATTTTCCATTTTCCTCCCTGCTGGACTTCTGGAAGCACCATCAAAGTACATTTCCCATGTTTGAAGACTTTCTTGAATAGAAAAGACCTCTTCATCAGGGAGTTAAATATTTGAAGACGTGTCTTCCACTGAGGGGTGTTCACCAAGGAAATCATCCAGAGCTTGGCCTTTTATTGCCTTTTGAGACACATACTAAATGTCGAACTGCTGCAAAATAACTTCCCACCTTTCTAGATGTCCTGTAAGCATTGGATGACTAAGGATAAATTTGAGCCGGTTATTGTGAGATACCAATTGGACCTCATGATGTTGTAGGTAGTGTCTCAATTTCTGAACTTCAAAGATTAATGCTAGGAAGCACTTCTCAATATTTGAGTATCAGGTTTCTTCTTCAAGCATAGTCCGACTAAGAAAGTAGAGACTGTTTTCATTCCCAACATCATTCTTATGAGAAATAAAGGCACCCAATGATCGCTCTAGAGCTGTCACATAGAGGATAAGTGGTCTTCCTTCAATAGGTGGCATATGTACCGGTGGATTCAATAGATATTTCTTGAGAATATCGAATGCTTCTTGACATTCTTCATTCCACTGGTAAGTGACTCCCTTCTTCATCAATTGGGTAAAGGGTAAGCTTTTGCCTGCCAAATTGGCGATGAAACACCGAATAAAGGATCGGTGTCCTTGAAATCATCTAAATTATTTTATATTTTGAGGATGTGACATACCAATTATTGACTTTTCCTTCTCAGGATCGACTTCAATACCACGATGGCATACAACAAAGCTGAGAAATTTTCCTGAGGTTACCCCAAAAGCACATTTTAAGGGCTTTATTTTCAAATTATGTTGTCGAAGCTTGCGGAATATGACTTCCAAATCAGCCAAGTGATTAGAAAGTTGTATGGATTTGACCACAAAATCATCCACATAACATTCAACAAACATTCCTAGAATGGTTTGAAGATACGATGCATGGCACACTGATATGTTGCGCCCGCATTCTTTAAGCCAAAGGGCATTACCCGATAGCAAAACACACCCTGAGGGGCTATGAAGGCTGAAGATTCCTCATCTTCTGGAGCCATTCAGATTTGATTATATCTAGAATATCAATAATTAGAGGAATGTGCATCATATCTAGCTGTCATATCAATCAAGAGTTCTGTAATCGGAACTTGAAAATCATCCTTAGGACAATGCCGATTAAGATCTCTGAAATTAATGAATACTCTAATTTTCCCATTAATCTTTTTCACTGGTATAATATTAGCCAACAACTTGGGATATTGAACTTCTTTGACGAAATTAGCTTTGATGATCTTATCCACTTCAGCTTCAATTTTGGAAGAATAGGTTTGGTGTGTTCTTCTAGCGGCTTGTTTGAATCCTCGATGTTATTCTGGTAAACCAAAATGATGAGTAGCGATATCAGGATCAAGCCTGGGCATCTTTGTATAGTTCCAAGAAAATATGTCTTGATTTTTATTTTAAAAGGAAATATATATCTCTTGTTCTTCAAGAGTCATGGATACACTGATTAAAGTGGGGAGGGGATCTTCTTTTGTACCCAGATTTATTTCTCTGAGTTCATCCATGGTGGTAGAGATACCCTCTTCAAATGCTGTAGGAGAATCTCTGAGATCTTCCTCTTCTTCTTCAACATGTGTTACTTCTTCTGTTTCTACTTGCATAGTAGATGATGAAGTGGAATTTCCATGATCATAAGAGATGTAAATATTTTCACATCTTGAATAAGAATCTTCCATTTCCAACCCGCATAATTATGAAGGGTCTTCTTTAGGTAATAAAGAGGAGATGATGGATTGATAATCGACATCATCGTTTACCTCTAACATTTCTATACCTTTCCCTGGCCTGACTGGCGAAGTATAGACTTTCTAGATTTCAGTAGATGAAATGAAGACATCTCCATATGAGCTTTCATCATTGTTTGGTGGATCAAAAATTTCTCCCATGTTGTCTGGCTCGATTGCTGTAATTGACATTATGTATCTTCCCATAACAGTATTTTGATTTGGGTATATCTAGTCAATTTGACTGATAGGAAACACATAATCTGTACTCACATGTGCTAATGGGTTTACTGGAATCTTTTCTAAACCATACGGAGCATTAACTTTGGTAATCTCCTTTGTTGCAGATTCCTCCTTTCCTTTCATGTGGTATAATTATGCCTCAATGTATTGAGATTCACTTGTCTTGAATGGGGATTTATCACCATACAATGTCCCAATTTGACCATCGAAACAATATTTGAGACATTGATGCTATAACAAAGGGATAACCACATGCTGATGTAGCCAGGGTCTTCCAAGCAAGATGTTGAAGGCTGAGTCTTGATCAACAACAATGAAATCTGAATTGGAAACAAGATCTCCAAAATGAGTTCTGTGTATAATCTCTCCCAGTGGTTCTTGTTCATTTTTATAATATCCTTGTAACATCAAAGTAGAATGAAATAAATTAGATTTCATGAGGCCCAGTCGACGAATTGTACAAATGGGCATGAGGTTGACTCCTGAACCATTGTCAATGAAAACTCTTCAGATGTCTATTCCATTGACCTTTCCAGATAAGTACATTGCTCTAATATGTCCATACACAACATCATATTCATCTTCATCATTAAAAGATATTACTGCATGGAATTCTGTAGGATTATTCTCTACATGGTAGACTTCAGCTGCAGCAATTTCAGTTTCAAACTCATGAGGACTTGACCAAGCCCCAATGAGTGCCTCTCGAAGATCCTTTGATAAATTCCAGGCATCCAGAATTGATAACTTGGCCGGTACTTGGGCCAGACGTTTAAATATATCATACTTTTGATCCAAAGGTCTGTGCTTCCCAACAGGAACATGTGGTTTAGAAAGTGCCTTGGAAGCTGATGCTTTGGAATTTGATGCATCTTGTACCGGGATAGGAGTTGGTAATACTCTTGAATTTGGAAGATTAGACCAATTAGTTCTATTTACCTGCTGAGAGGAAGAAGATGGAACCTTCAACCGATCTTCCAGAATAATTGTGCTAGGGCTGAGTCTACCTTGTGTGGAAGAAGATTCTTGTTCTTGTTGAGCTCGTTGAAGGTCTCTTCCACAAGTTTCTGCCGTATACACAGTTCTAGGAGGGGTAGAATTGGAATAGTTGCCTCTAAAAGATCCATGTCTTCCCCTATATCCTAATCCTCTGTAACTTCCTCTAATTCCTTTGTTTGATACATGGAATTCAGGCACATCAAAATCGAAACAGTGAATGGCATATGGATCTGTTAATTGTATCATATTAACAGAACCAAATATCAACTCCTCGTCCGATGAAGACTTTATCTGATTAGCCTGTTTAGGCTGTTCCGTTTGATGGGGTGGTGCCCGTGAATTTGAAGTAGATGGCATGAAGTCTTCTAGAGACTAAGAAAACTTAGGCTTTGACACATACTCATATTCTTCTAATTATTTTTCATTCATGGAATTTTTCCATTTCTTTGAAGATTTTCCCTCTTATGAAGAGGGTTTTGTTGCGACATTGATGGAAGAAGGCACAATTGGTTTATTCAATTGCGTACACAAAATATCATGAGTTTGATTGATCTTCTTTCTGACCATCCAATCATAATATTTTTTGTGCATTTTGTCTTTTAGCTTCTTGTCATTCGCCTTCCTCTTATGGAACTATAGTAGTAACACTTTCTACCTAAGCTGAAAAACCTTTTAATTTGACTTGTCATGAGTCGACCATCTTTTGCAGGATGTCTTTGATGACAAAACACTCCTAGATGGGATGCCCCAACATTCCATGAAAGGGGAAATAAATGGGACGGTCTTCATCTCCTTCCTTGTTTGGCCATTTGGGCCTTGGCAACTGAACCAAATTATTTTCCAGAGCTGAAATGAAGTAACCAGGAACTTGTTCATTTCAGAAAGAGTATGTTTTGCTCTTCAAATCCTCAAATTGTTTTTGTCTTTGATCCCTTTGATCATCCTGATGAAACATCTTTTTTTGATGGAACTCAGGAGGTGGATCCCTTCAATAAGATGAAGGTTTTGAATTAGAAGTAGGTACAGGTGCTTGTTTATGCATAACTGTAGCAGTCTCCGCTTTACCCATTCTCCTTCCTAGAGCTGATGGAATTATATGAGCCTTATCCATAGTCTTTATAAGACAATACTCAATCTATTGAGTGATTGAAGTAAGGTCTCGAAACCCTCCTGTATATTTCACAGGGATCAACGACGTGCGTAATTCGTCACGTAGATTTTCCACACCGATTGGAAATAGTTTTTTCTGAGGGAGTGCTAAGATTAGGGAATATGTTAGTCCCTTCCAGCGAGCAATGAAATCTGAGACCCTTTCATTATCCATTTTCTTACAGTTTGTAAGATCAAAAAATGTTGTCTTTGCCAATGTTGAGTTGAACTGAAGAAGGAATTTTTGGCGGAGATCTTCCCACCCAGTAATTGACCGAGATTGCAAGCTTGTGTACCAAACAAAAGTGGGTCCTTGCAAGGTTCTCACAAAGCATCTGAGTTCCACTGCTTCTTATTGTTCAAGATTTCCCATCATAGGATCGCAAAAAGACACATAATGTGTCAAATGCTGTTCAGGATCGCCTGATCCATTAAAAATAGGGAATAAAGTGTTCCCAAAACATGATGGGGTAAGGATCGAATCTACCCATTCAGGGTAAGCTCTATTTTCTTGTTGAACCTAAACACACTTCCCTTCCATAGTCTCTAATCGAGCTGTTAATGACTCAATGGTAGTTATTAACTTTTGAGAAACATCTGGTTGATCTTGGACTTGGGCAGGTGCAATGACTGGAGCTGGTACAGATGTGGTGGCTAGTACTGCAACTGATGGTAGCACCACCAATTGTTGTTTCTCTTGACCCGTAGGATTAGACCTGTGAGGGTGTACTGATAGAGGAGGATATTATTGATCCATCTCAGTAACTGCAACGAACTCCCTTGGCTGACTAACTCCAGCACGCTTAGGAGGAAGACTCCCTTGAAGTAATTCTGCATTTATCCTCCTCAATTCCTTTATTTCTTCCTCCTACTATAAAAATCTATGCTGTAGTGAGATATATTGGCCTTATCTTAAAGAAGGGTATGTAACTTTATTCTTTCCTTTCCCATTGTTAGCTCCCTTTCAGAGAGGGGGAAGTGGGTTACTTGAAGGATTACCTAGATTCTGGGTAATCCTTTGATTTCTTGTACACGCACCTTCTTCATTTGTGTCTCTGCATACAACTTCTGGAGCAGGAACTTCATCATCTGAGTCACATGAGTGAGCCTCATGTTATAGAGGATTAGAAATAACTACATTAATGACATTAATTAATGCATAACGCATCATATCCCTTCTATCAGCATTTCTGTGATATTGTCTTCTGCCATGCCCCTGATGATACATTACCTTTTGTTGATTTGATGCCTTAGGAACATCTTGGAGAACCATAATTTGGAGAGAATCTCTTGATAATTTTTCCCTTTGTTCCTCTTGTGGCTTCTTCCCCAATCGAGAGAAGACCAAATTTTTCTGAGGAGGGGATTGATGATTTGAAAAATTCCCCAGTCCGGTGGACTGGGGCTGTTCCTACTGCCTTTGCTCAACTCCTCGAATCCTATTTTTTGATTTCAAGGGATGGGTTAAAAGAGTCCCCAGTCCGGCAAGATGGGGTGGCTCTTGATATGCTATGTCTAAGACATTCTTAAAAGCTATCCTGATCTTGCGGACCTTAGTCCAGAAATTAGCTGGATGCATCAATAGATATCCACTTTTATAACCCGGTTCAACAGACCGTTGGATGATTTCTGACACTTCGGTCACTTGATGATGTTCTTGCTCCATATGAGAGGCCTGTTCAATATTCTCGTTTTCTTGATGCAGGAGTAATTCAACAACTTGTTCTCTGTATTATTGATTTTGGAAGAACTAGTTGAGGCCTATTTTTGGGAAAGCTTTTGATTGCAAACAAAACCCATTGACTATAGCCGACCATGGGCAATAACATTGCATGAGACCATTTTCGGCGGGCTTTGCTGACAAGAGAGTACAATGAAATTTAGTGCTCCATGAACACCCCATCCTATGACATGAATACCAGATGGGAAATTGGAAATTAACTGGAGAAATCTTCTTTATGCACCAAGGCATGAATGTTGAAGGGCTCTCTACAGCTTTTTAGCCTTCAGATATCGAGAGACTGATAGAGATGCCAAATCAATCTGACGTTGTAACCCTTCTATTATATCGAGATTTTTTTTCATTTTCATCATAAGATAATACTTTCTTTTTCAACTAGCAAAGAGTTTTCTATATGTTGAGAAGAATATCATGAATTTCATCTTCTGTCAACATCTCTGGAATGTTATACTGAGATCCAACCAGAGGCCAAAACATGACTGGAACTTCACCTTTTTCGAGTTGTTTTCTCATGTTTAGTACTTCCTCTTTATCATTCAATGATGATTCTTCTAACTAATTAGACCAGAGCTAGTGCTTACTTGTTGCTTCATCAGATTCAACAAGACTGGTAGAGAAATCACTAATCAAATTAAAAGATGCATGACTAAGGGGTGTTTCGGAGAATGACCTACACCCTGGGATATCTTCTTGTTGAGAAATTATTTCACCTTCTAGCGATGGAACATCAGACATGACTGATTTCTCATTTGAAAGTTCCTCAAGATAAGAGGGCTTTCTCGGTACTACATTTTCCACTGGAGTATTTTCCGGGCAATGTGTATCACTACTACGGATAAGACTTTCACAACAAAATTCATCATCATGAGGAGAACCACCATGGTGGGTTACAGAAAAAGATGAGATCTCTTGCTCCTTGGTCTTCTGGCCACACAGAGGGTTATTATCACTCTCATCTGAATATGAAACTTCAAGATCGACCGAATTATCATGAATTAAGCCTTCATGAGGAAGTATCTTTTGAAGACCTTCTGAATTAATGTTTCCACTATTGGGAAATGAGGTAGTAGAATCTTGGATTCTAACAGATAATTTTCTGAGGGATTCATGAACTTTATCATCAACCAAGGCCTTGTTACAGATTGGCTATTTATCTCTTGACTGTGCTGGGCAAGTCTTCTTCTTAGACACATTCTTACTCGCATTGGAAACCACTTGTTGACGAAAGTGGCTACTCTGAGCAGGTGTATGTGCCTGATTGGGAGAGATGGCTAGGTTAGGCAGATGGTCTCTACTCAAATCAGGTGTGTGTTCCTGACTTGGTTGTCCGTATGATATGGGGGAGTATTCCCCATAACCCTCTTGGACTGGAATAGATGTGTGTGTCTATTCCAGAGTGAACTATTGATGTGTCACTCCTCTAGTAGGGATATATTTCGTGTATTTCCCTGAGATGATGCTGAAGCTGTTATAATATCCTGGCAGGCATCCAGAATATGAGAATGTATTTTTTCTGCTCTTTCACCATTGAAAGAATGTGTTTGGTGACTTCAGCTGCCATAAGGGTGATATATGTCCATTTCGTGCTTTGAATAGGTATGTGTGCCTTCTTTTGTCCTCCTATTCCTGTTAGCGAATCCTGACAGTACTCAAGTGTGGGGGCAGAGAGTTGAGTCTGCCTACTATTTGTCACCGGAGCTTTCCGGCTGATTTTTCCGAGTGCTACCAAGTGAGACTGTTGGTAGGCTTGATCAATACTAGCAGGTGTATGTGCCTACTGATTGTACTTCGCCGAACGTGGTTGACGAGATTTATCATATGTAGTCAGATGAGCCTGCTGACTAGCTGATGACGTATAAACTGGTGTATGTTGCTGCCTATAGTACTCCGCTGGAATTGCCTGGCGGGATTGGCATGATGCTTCCAGACGAGTCTGTTAGGCAGCAAAATTAAAACGGATGGGTGTATGTGTCTGCTCGTTGCTTTCCACCAAGTTAGGTTGGTGGACTTCTCTGGAGATGGCAGAGATGTGAACCTGCTCACTGTTGACCAGATTTCGCCTCTGGCGATTCTTCTTGCCTGCTCAGGTTCAAGGAACCTGAGCCGAACGCCTGGAGTCGATACCCTCATCATGTTGAAAGCGCACTGCCGCACGCGTCTGGTGGCGATTGTTGATGGGAGACCTCGGGAAGGACTCCTGCTTCCTGGAATTAAGGCCCTAAGGGACCTTCTCATTCACCTCCCCAGAATATGGGAGTGAATTGTGATTGCGTTCGGGGGATAATGACACGAAACGGTTGGATACGGTGGTTAGCACCGTCTACTTCTTGATCGCTGGTCACCGTTGACCGGATGGCCAAGTTGAATTACTGACTTGGAGGGATTTTCGAGTATCCTCAAGAGTCGGAATAGTAACTTTTTGACAGTACTCCTTAACCAGTGCATTTGATACGCAGCGTTAAAGACACTAAGTTGGCGATGTCATCCTCAGAGCGGACGATGATCCAGCAGGAGTAGCAGTAGTGGAATTTGCAGTAGAGGATTTCAAGGAAGACGTATTCACAGATGTGAACTTAAGAGAAGCCATTCTGGAAATGCAGAAGATCTTGGAACAAGAGTGCACGTTTGATCTAACAGACATAATCAAGATAATTCCAGCCACTACATCTTTTGGATGAGAAAATATGTCATTGATTGCTTTGTTGGCCCTCTCATTGAGTTTAAATAGGGGCCTAACAAATAATCAAAACATCATTTTAACTTGGTTAAGGATTCACATCGGGTTCACAATTTTTTGTTTCCTCTGGAATTGGGGATGAACTCGTTGATTAAAGGTTCAAACATTTTAATCGGTTTCTAACGGGTTTGTTCATAGAACTGGAAACATCCAATGATTCCATATCCATTTGGACCTACTTTACAAAGTTAGGTGCTCATTAGTTGTGTACTGATGAAGCTTAGGAATTTTTATTGGTCGAGAGGATGGGAGGTCGGACTCATCACACATTTTTGAGAAGAATTATTGTCTACTCTGGGACTCTCTTTATAGATTTATGTTATGTTCGTGAATCCTTATTATATTACCAAGTATAAAATGAGATTTCCTTTAGATCTTATAATCAATGATTGATACGTAGAAAATTTAGAGAATCTTTTATATGTATTAGAGGTTCTTTATCGATAGAGAATCATCTGTATTAGTTAGAGATTCTTAGTAAATGGTATCCTTCAGTACATAAAAGTCTCTTGGTCATTAGGATGACCATACTGGTTTTAAAGACACTCAGTGGGGCACTTGAAGTTTATTGTCATTCAGAATGACATGGATTATTTCAGAGTTGGTATCGTACCCGCTGATGGGCTACCTACGTATCCTTTGTTTTGGAAAAGGAATCAGAACCCATGTAGTTCGAGTAAGGGAGTATGATGTTTATAAATGATTGATGGCTAAAGGAAAGATGTCATGATTACTTTTACACTCTAATCTCATGTGAGTCATGCTCTGTGTGAGAAACAAGAGGTATTGGTGAAACCAGACAATTGTGCCATGAAAGATGCAATGATGTGGGGCTTATGTATGTATGACTGTCCAAAATAGATGAGGATTAAGATTTACTTCAAGGAATAAATCCATGAACATGGTCCATAAAGGTCTATGTGCTCCATGGAGATTTGGATACTCTAATCATGGGGCTTACTCCTAAGGAAGATGCCCATGTTAGGAGGGGACTTATGATCGGGTTTTACTCCTGAGAAGGAAGCCCAGAACAAAATGAATTATGACTGGTTATGATAAATTAGGACTGTGGCTTATTCTTAAGGAGGAGGCCCAGGTTAAAGGGATTTGAAAATTAAGGGACTTGGGGCTTACTCCTGAGGAGGATTCCCAAATTTGAGGAATTATGATTGGGGCTTATTCCTGAAAAGGAGCTCCAGGTTAATAGGACTTGGGGGTTACTCCTAAGGATGATGCCCTAATTAATGAGGATTTGGACTGGGGCTTACTCTTGAAAAGGAGGCCCAGGTTAAGGGATTCTCATCTCTTAAAGGATGAGGTTGAATGAATGAACTCTCTAACTTTAGTGACGTAAAGATGTTAAAATCACTATGTTTTGATAGATGTGCCACGAAACCCCTTTCAGATAAATAAGTCAATCAAGAAAATATGATATAAATGGCTTTGAAGAGTGTCTAGAAGACTGAATCTTGAATAGGAATGGTGAAATGGCATAAGAGAGGTGAAATGGGCATCAAGGGCACCCAAAAAGGGAGGGGCGTGCAAGTACTGGAAGGCGCGCAGGTACTGCGTGGGCGCGCAAGTCCTGGTCGCACATGTATACCTACGCGACACATGGGTACTTTCACGACTGTGAACCAGTAGGGTAATACTTGGGCGATCCTTCATCAAAGCCTTTAGAATTATCCTGATTCACTTCCAGAATAGTGGTACACTATTTTTTAATGAATAGGTAAGGAGGTGCACAAGTGTGTCCATTTCCCTTAAGGTTAAAATACACAGGTGCACATGTGTTAGTGAGTTCTAACACTTAGTCCTTATTCCTATTGTTTAGACCTCCCATTCTAGGAAAATAACTACCTTAGAAGTTTTCGAAATACATGAAGAAAAGACTTGGGAATTCATAGCTCTGTATCTGAATTCTGGAAAAATTCCTCCTAAAATGGGGGGCCCAGTAGGGGTATTTATAGGCTGGAGAAGACCCTGGGCGATTTTGGAAGAGGGTGCGCAAGTCACTTGCGCAACCATTTGGGCGGCGTGCAAGTATACTTGTGCGACCGTGCTGGAACTTGTGTGACCTATGGGAAATGTTCTCCTTGTTCATCCCTTTCTCAATTATTGATTTTTTCTTCAAAGGATGAATCAATTAAGACAAAGGAATTTTCCTTTTTCAATCGTTAGACTCTGTGATGAAAAGGAGAGTAAACAGCTACACCAAGATTATCTTGCGCTATACGCAAGACCATATTATCTTGTAGTATATGCAACACTATTCTTGGCTTGTGTTAGACGCAAGAGAAACCTTCCTCGATAGCTTGCATTGTACGTAATACCGAGTTTCACTAAAAAATGATATGTTATTAAAATATTATATAAACTAGACGTTAGGAATATTTATACCCGCTTTTTGAAATTTTATAAATTTTATCTTTCAAAATGGATTTAATTTTTGGATTTTTAATATCGAAATTAGCCTATGGTGAATGTTTTGTATTTTTCTGAAAACTTTCAATTTTTGATGAATAGTGAAAACACTTAGTTATTGGTTAAAACTGAATTTTTATTGAAATAAAAATTTATTTTATTTAAATTTATTTTAGATCAAAACTGATACATAATACATATATATGTTCAATGTAATTCATTGTAGATATTTTAAAAAAAATTTATATAAAAATTTTATTGAACTTTTTACCCTCTTTTACTGACCTCCATGGAGCATTTGAAAAATTACATAAAACATAATTTTACCACTTCTGTGAGTTGAATTTTAAAAATCCGAGACACACGGTAGATATTATTAAGTAAAATGTGGTTCATTGAGATGAAAATAATTTTTGTTGAATTGTAACTTTTAACTTTTATTTACCACGATTAAAAGTAAACAGGGTAATTAATAGTAAAAATGATATTATTATTACCATAAAACATGTCTTAATTCTATTGGATAAGTGTAATTCGACCAAAAAAATCCTAGGAATAAAATATTACCCTTTAGGTCTACTTGGATTAGATTAGGACATTTATTATTATTTTATTTAAAGAAGAGTTAAAATAGTTCAAATCAATATTTAATAACTAAATTTTTTTTAATATAGCGTTATAAATAAGATAAATTATACTATAAATATTAATTATAAATCTAAAAATATTTCCTAAATAATGGTATTTTATTTATATTTTTTAGACATTAAATAATTTAATTTATTTATGACACAATGATGATGAAGTAATTACCTTATTAATGAAATATTATCATATTTCATATTATAAATACCCAAATAAATGTAATTTGAGACTTTTAATGAATTAAACTAGTCTTATAGGTTAATATAACATATAATGGTTGGTTAGATGGATTTAATTCTAAGTAATAATGCTTTTATGAATTTAGAAAAAACAAAATACCAAATAGTGTCAAAATTTACATAAAAGAGTTTTTAAAACGAATATTATATTATTAATTGATATAATGGTCCTAAAAATCTAGAGTTAGGCCAAAAGACTTATATAATAATCTATATGAAATTAATGAACCAATTGGGGTTCGATTGGTAGTTTATAGTATGATTATTAACCATATAGTGTAAGAATACAAGAAAACACGGTAAAAGTTGAATTATTTAACTAAGAGTTAAATCTAAATGATAAGGGTAAAATGGTAACCTAAACTTGTCTAAAACATATTGGTTGAAATACTTTAGACCCAAACCCACCCTATCCTTAAAATAATTCACTTTGGAGACATTATAAACTGAATATAAATTTAATATAAAATAACATTTTAAGTTTTTCTAAAGGTGCCCCTCACCCCTCTTATAAAAGGGCAATCCCCCTTCTCTCTAATTAACACCTCCAAAGCCACTTTTCTCGGCCAACCCCTTCCCAAATACCATATCAAATGTCCTAACTTAATACTAGAGGCCTTCCTTTAGTCAGAAAGACAACCTACAGAGCTCTTTTGATCAAATCAAAAGGAAGAACCTGAAGAAGAGGTAAATATCTCACCACCTTTTTCAAGTTTCTTTCTTCTTGTACTTCCTCCTTATTTGTTGTTTCCTTTCAAATATAATAACTCCCATATCTACTATATACTGTGATTTTATTATAAAATTTTTACAACCACATTAGTTATTTTATCCATCCTATGAATGAAAAATTCACCACACGTGTGTACGTACGGCTTACCGTCTCCACGTCGTGGTGTAGTTTGTCATTAAAACATTTCATCATTTGGATGGGTATAATAATGAGTATAAATGATATAAATAATAAATATAACATTATTATTATTCTGTATATATGATATACCATCCAATTATATATTAATTTAATATCAAAAGAATGATTTTGTCGCTCGTGCATACGTACGGACTACCGTCTTCATGAACGCGATGAGATTCATTTTCCATAATTAACCATTCAAGTATGATTATAAAGTATATATAATAAATAATCATGAAATAAATTACATAATAATGATACTATATGTATTTAAATATATTTTTCATTTACTTAATTCCATTCAATTCAGTAAGGAAACGAAAACAATGTTCATCCGTACGTACGACCTACCATCTCCATGAATGGTGTATTTAATTCCATTTACAAATCAATCATATATATTTATATGTTGAATATATATTATATATAAATCTTCTTTTAAATTATGGAATTAAGTAAATCCAGATATAAGTAATAATATCATGAACCAAAAGTTGAAACACGTATGATAAATGAAACGATTTTACCCAAAACGCTGCTTTAACATGGAATTTACAAAAGAACGCATAATATAGTCATAAGTGAATCATATATGATATCATAAATATTATTATGGTTATTTTAGAAGTAAGTAATATGTTTAATCCCAATATACAAGAGTCTAGGATGCATATGGATGAAATTGGACGTAAGGTAAGGGATAATTTTTTAAATCTCATTTTATCCAAGATTTCTCATACGTATGTATTCACTGGGGTTATATTTTTCATCCATCTCCATAAATTTTTTTTCATAAATTGTTTAATATAATTCCATAAATGTTTAAAGTCATGTTTACCACTCTTTTACTTTTACTTCATGTTATGGAAGGAATCATTCTTTTGTTTACCATACGAGGAACTTTTTGGCTTTTCCAGCAAAAGTATGAGAAGAATGTTTTTTTAACTTATACGGCGTGAGTGGTTTCCTATAGTTTCATAAACAATTATTTACATGAATATTACTCTACAATATTTCATGATTATTTTCAACAAAATCATTTTATTTTAAAATTGAATGGCATTTTGTGAATAGAAAATTATTTCGAATAAGAAATGATATTTTCTTCAGAAATTCATTTCAAGTGTTTTGTCAAAACTATTTTCCATCTAAGATGACATTATTTAGTATGATTATGTTTCAAGTATAATGTCTCTATTATTACATGGTTTTATTTTTATTATGATGAAATTATATCCATTTTTTATATGGATTACCTTATGATGGGATGATGTTTATGAAACCCATTTTATTCTTTGGGTTATAATGACTGATTTATGTTTATTTTGTGGCACAAGTAGGAATGATTTCATTATGAGATGGGTGATAACTATATATCTTTCCAATGCATTGGGTAAAGATTTATATCTCATTAGATAGACATGGCTGGAACTAAAAATGAATATGGATCAGTAATATAGGGATGGAATAAAAATTAAACCCGGTTCTGTAATGGAAATTTTCAACTATGATGGTCTTAGTAGTAATGCCTTTGCTACAATGGAAATCATATCATGTGCATAATGTTTTTCCACAATTACATGTTTTATTCACATGCTATTTTAGCATGATTTATATTCCTCTATGATATATGTCTTACGTACTTCCATGTTTTATGTCTTTGCTCAAGATTTTGATGTTTAGATTTTATGTTCAAGTATTTGCATTCAAATGTTTATGGATAGTTTTGTGTTCTCTATGTTTACCCTGATTGAGAATTTTATCTCACCCTTTTTATGTTTTCTTTTCCCCAGGATATAAGGAAAGGTTTTAGGTAAGAAAACAAAAGTGGATGATCTTTACGGGAGATGTTGAAGATCTTTTGTAACACCCTAAGATTTTATGAAAAATATTCTTTTTAATTTCATTAATGTCTTGTGTTGTATGCTACACCAAAAGGAGCTTGCACAACACGCATCCTTGACTTTCCTTTCATTACACGCAATCGCGAACTTCCTTGATAGCGTGTGTAGTACGCAATACCGAGTTTCACTAAACAACGATATGCTATTAAAATATTATTAAAACTAGCCATTATGAATAGTAATAACCACTTTTTGAAATTTTTGTAAATTTTATTTTTCAAAATGGATTTCATTTTTGGATTCGGAATATCGAAATTAGCTTAGGGTGAAATTTTGGTACTTTTCGGATAACTTTCATATTCTGATGAATAGTGAAAATTACTAAATTTTAATTAAAAACAACTTTTTCAATCGAAATAATTAATAGTGATAAATTATTAATTTGGGTGGTTTTAAAGTATATTTAGAATATATTTTTACAATTTAATACAATGTTGGCCATTGGATGTAATTTCACATTTAAACAAGTTATAAACTAGTGTCAATCTTTTGATAGTTATTATCTCTTAAAAGCACGCTATTTGTTTTGACGACGAGAATTAATTTTTAAATTAGTTAATGAAACTAATATGTTTTGAATTTGGTAAAATAGACATCATTTTTGAGTTCATAATATCAAATATAGCTTAGGCCTAATTTTTTGTATTTTTCTGAAAACTTTCAATTTTCGATGAATAGTGAAACCACTAAGTGGTAGTTAAAAAAAACTGAATTGTTCATAAAACTTAATTTTACCGCTTCTGTGAGTGGAATTTTGAAAATCTGAGAGACACGGTTAATATCAAGGACTAAAATGTGGTTCAATGAGATGAAAATAATTTTTTGGTGAATAGTAACTTTTTACTTTTTTTTACTACAGTTAAAAGTAAATAGGGTAATTAAGGGTAGAAATGATATTATTACTACCCTAACACATGTCCTAATTCTATTGGACAAGTGTAATTCGACCAAAAACAAACTTAGGAATAAAATATGACCATTTAGGCCCACTTGGATTAGATTAGGACATTTATTATTAATTTATTTAAAGAAGGGTTAAAAGAGTTAAAATCAATGTTTATTTACAAAAACATTTTTAATATGGGGTTATACATAAGATAAATTCGACTATAAATATTCATTAGAAATCTAAAAAGATTTCCTACATAATGGTATTTTATTTGTAATTTTTAGGCATTAAATAATTTAATTTATTTATGACACAATGATGATGCAGTAATTATCTTATTTCTGAAATATTGACATAATTGATGTTATAAACACCAAAATAAATATAATTTGAGACTTTTTATGAATTAAAATAATTTTCTAGGTTACTATGATATATTAGTGTTTATTTAATTACTTGGTTGGAACATATATTTCTGTTATGACTTTCACAAAAATCATATATCTAATAGTGTCAAAATTGACAGAAAATAGTTTTTAAATCAAATATTATATTATTAATTGTTATTTTATTCCTAAAAATCTAAGGTTCGGCCAAATGACATAGATAAGGATATATATATTAATAATAAAAAATTTGGGGTTCGTTTGGCATGTTATAGTAAGTGTATTAACCATATAGTGAAAGAAAACAAAAAGACACGGTAAAAGTTAAATTATTTAACTTAGAGTTAAATCTAATTGATAAGGTTAAAATAATACCCTAAACTTGTCTAAATCCTATTGGTTGATAGTATTTCGACCCATCACCACTTTAGATTATAAATAATACCCTTTGGAACCATTATAAACCGATTTTGACTTTAATATAAAATAATATTTTGAGATATTCCTAAGGTGCCCCTCTCCTCCCTTATAAAAGGTCACCTCCTCCCCCTCCTCCTCACACCAATTTGAGCACTCAATATCGGCCAGCCCCTGCCATTTTCTCCTCTCCACTTCCATAGAATAATCCTAGAGGTCCTGGTCTTCTTCAAAGTCCAATCTTAGTTCCCTAAGTGGAGGATTCAAAGAAGCGTTCCAAAGAAGAGGTAATATCCATTACTGATCTTTTCAATTTCTTTCTTCTTCAACTTCTTCTTCTTTAGTTGTTTCATGATAAAGTAATAACATCAGTATTACTTACATACTGATATGTTATTATAAATATGAAACAACCCTAATTTACCTTCTATCCATCCTATGGAAAAATGAAATCACCACGCGTGCGTACGTACGGAATACCGTCTCCACGCCGTGGTGTACTCTATTTTCCACCATCACCTTACAAGGATGGATATAATGGTGTAATGAGTAACTATATTTAATTATTATAAAGTTATATTGATACTGAAATAGTCTACATACACTTCAACACAATTCCACGACCATGGGAACAATATCATCGCTCGTGCGTACGTACGGACTACCGTCTCCACGACGCGATGAGATTTATTCTCAATGATTAACCATTCATGAATGATTAAAAGTATATATAATAAGTACTACTGAAATATATGACATAATAATGATACTGTATTTATGTAAATTTATATGTATTTCATCTACTTAATTCCATTCACTTCAATAAGGAAACGAAAACAGCGTTCATGCGTACGTACGGACTACCGTCTCCATGAACGGTGTATTTCATTCCATTTATCGATATTATATATATATATATATATTCTAAATATATATTATATATAAATCATGTTTTAAATTCTGGATATAAGTAATCATGATCCAAGTAATCATATTAATAATTACAAGTTAAAAACACAAACGACAAATGAGACGATTTTACCCAAAACACTACTTTAAAATGAATTTACAAAAGAACGGGTAATATATAGTCATAAGTGGACCATATATGATATAATAACAATGAATATGATTCTGGAATAAGTCAATAACATGATTTAAATCATTATACAGGAGGTTCGGACACTTACAAATCAAGTCGGACCTAAGGTAAGGGAAATATCACAATCTCATTTTTATCCGAGATTGTTTATTCGTAAGTATTTATTGGGGTGTATTTTATCATCCACATCCATGTTCCCTCAATATGTAATATTGTTTCCATCCACTTACACTAGTTTAAATCCAATTTTACCCTTCGGTGAGTTTTTTGTAAAGAATATGAAAGGAATCTTTTGTCGTTTTTTCATACGAGGTACTTTTTGTCTTTTCCGACAAAAGTACGAAGAATGTTTTTTTAACTTATACGGCATGAATGGATTTTTAAAACATTATTTCCAAGAAGCTTACTTTACAAGTTTTCAAGTTTATTTTTAATCAACTTCTTTTAGTTTATAATTGTATGACATGTTATGAAATGAAAAGTGTTTTTGAAGTAGAAATGATATTTTCCTCAAGAATAGAGTTCAAGTATTTTATCAAAATTATTTTCCATCTAAGATAATAAAAGGGTTCTGTTTTTATCCCTATTATTACATGGATTTGATTATGTTGTGATGGAAATATTTTTATGAATTCCTTTATCTTATATGAATTGTTTTATGATGTCATGTTGTTTAAGAATCCCATTTTTATTACATGGGTTACACTATGATGTATGGTTTATGATTATGTGGCACACATAAGAAAGGATTCATTATAAGATGGGTGGGACCTATATCTCCCTCCAATGCATTGGGTAAAGATTTTATATCTCATGAGATAGACATGGCTGGAATGGTAGGTTCAGTGAGACAGGACTGAAACGAGGGTTACTCGATTCAGAAAGGGACTTTGTCCACTAAGATAGTCTTGGCAATGAGTCTTGACTAACAAGAAATGATTCTCTATGATTATGTGTGAATGCCACAAAGTTTCATGTTTTAAGTTATGATTATTGTGATTACATTTCACTGCCATGATTTATCCCATGTTATGAAATTATGCTCTCTTTTGCAGGTTAATATTTCCAAAATGTTATGTTCTTTTGAATATGATGTGATTGATATTTCTGTTGTTTACCCTTACTGAGCATTTGAGCTCACCCTTTTATGTTTTCTTTTCCCCAGGATACAAAGAAAGGTTTTAGGTAAAAAAAAGGGAAGATCTTTATGGGAGATATTGAAGATCTTTCACCAGGAATTAGAATATTATATTCCGAGTTTCCAAAGACACTAAACTATTACGATCCTTGTGTGTGTGTTTTTGTTATATACTAAGTATTCTGCAAATGTAATGTAATGTCAATGTACGTCAGGCTTCGGGTCTCTACTGTTGGTATAAGAGGAAATGTTTAGTCAAGCTTTGGAAACTAGGATGTGAGAACTTGAGTGAGATCCCTAGAGATATTTCTAAGGTGTGTCTAGGGATGTCTCTAAGGTTAAGTATACGTATAGGTTATAGTACTATAATTACGCTAATGATCATAGAATTAAACCTAAGATGTTAGATATTGAAGGTACTCCCCCTTTATTATGTTGTTTTCCCTAGCATGATTTTTGCCTCTCACACTATTCTTTTTGGGTTTTAGACGATGGCTGGAACCCGAAGGAACCGTGTTGATCAATGCAATGGACAATGCAATGAACTCCCTCCTGAACAAACAAATGTTATGGGAGATGGAGTGAAAAATATTATTTCTATACTTACACAAGCTATGAATCATTCTGGACTTCCAAATGAACAGAGAAGGGAACAATATTCTATTGAGTCCTTCATGAGGCAACATCCACCTTCTTTCAATGGGTCTTCCGATCCACTGGTTTCTGAACAATGGATCAGTACCACTGAAAAGATATTTTCAGTTCTTCAATGTTCTGAACATGATAAAGTCATCTTAGCAGTATATCGTTTGGAAGGTGAAGCTGATCAATGGTGGAATCTTATCAAGAATATGAGGCCAAGAGATGAAATTGAGTCCATGGAATGGGATGAGTTCAAGAACTTGTTTTTCAGTATGTACTTCCCTCGTATTCTTTGAACAAAGATGGAAAAGGAGTTCCTTGAGCTGAAGCAGAAGGATGATGAATCTGTTGGTATATATGAAGCGAATTTTACAAGACCTGCAAGGTATGCATCTGGCATTATCATCCAACCTGAAAGTAAAGTTGATCGATTTTTCAGTGGCTTAAAACCAAGTCTTCGAAGGGCATTAGCTATAAGAAACTTCAGTAGCTATGAAGAAATTGTGCGTTGTACTATCAAAGTAGAAATGGAAGTTGGTGTTACTTATCCATCTCATAGTTTTGACAAGAAACGAAAGATGGAGTTCAAGGAGAAATCTCAAAATAATGGTGAAAAGAAGATGAATGTTTCCTTATGCACAAAGTGTGGAAAGAAGCATGGTGGAGATTGTCTTAAAAGGACTAGAAAATGTTTTAAGTGTGGAAAAGAAGGTCATCGAGCAGCTGAGTGTCGAGGTAATGGAAAAAGGGTTTCTAATGATGTGAATAAAGCAAACACTGTAGAGAACGCACCACCAACACTTCAATGCTTCAAGTGCAAGGAAATGGGGCATTATGCTAATAAATGCCCTAATCCAAGGGTTAGTGATGATCAACATGAGAAACCACTTAAGGCAAATGACAAAGGGAAGTCACATGCGATCACTATTGGCGATGTTGAATATGACAACGATGTGGTGGAATGATTAAGTGTTTATGTAATGGGATTCCAAAATAATGTTGTATCATAAAGTATTGGAATATTTATGTGTTGGTCTAATGTGGTATTCAAAGTGATTGAGATATTTAACAGTATTCATGAGCTCATGATTGATATAAGGACTAAGTGATATCATGGTTTGATTATAAGGAATTTTGAGGATTTTGGTACGTGGAAAGTGTTAACGTTTAACTGCATTCATGTTTTCACTAAGGTTCAATGGGTATTCATTATTCAAGAGAATACATGATTAAGGTATTCGCATGTTTGAAATTTGACCAACATGATATATCTTATGATATATGGGGGATAAATGATGGCATTCACGTTATTGTTCTGTGACATTTCAAGTAATCATTTTCTTTATACTATGAGCTTGGACCGAAGTATTTTAGATAAGCCTAAAGATTAGAATGGATTATGTTGTACATAAGTTAGGATAAAACGTTTTTCGATATTATTGATGGGATGTTATAATAATAGAGCATTAGAAAAAGGACAACCTGCAGGACGGGCGACAACCCATCGCGTCGGACAAGGCTGTGGGAATGGAACCCACAACCAAAATGCGACTGGCCTTTATCGCCTACCACTAGCCTACAGGAAGTCCCTGTTTAGTAGAAACTAGTTTTATTTTATTAATCGGTATGATATATGAAGTATAAGTTCATTTTTGGAACCATATACGATTAATCTAACTTATAACTTTTCAAACCTTTTGTTTGAGACAGATGGAATGACCCATCATTCTATTACATGATCTGCTAACACATCACGAATGACAAATTCAACTTCATTTCATTAAGAGATGAAGTGGAAATTGTCCAAATAACGACCAACGGTGAGACTATACCGAAATCACGAAAGTATTTCTTCTAATTCCAATTTCATCAACTTTAGGGAAACGATCTTGAAAACCAAAAATGTCGTCCTAGTGCTCTTATATCTGATTAATCAGATGGTACCTTAGATCGTCACAAATTTATGGATTTGTGATTGTTGGCTTTTCCATAGCCATGTTCTCTACCACTCTCCATCAGAACATGATGGTTATATTTTTCTTCCATATCCATATTTTCACCTATGTGGAAACCCAGTGATTAGTTTATTTGGGTAATCATTACATTTCATACTTTAGTTTTTAAAGCCATGTTTTGGTATTCCTTTTTACGATGTGGGTTTTTATCAAAGAAAATTTCGAGTAGTAAATCATTTATAACCCCGACGAATTTTGAGGGCGAAATTCATTTTAAGGGGGGTAGAATGTAACACCCTGAGATTTTATGAAAAATATTCTTTTTAATTTCATTAATGTCTTGTGTTGTATGCTACACCAAAAGGAGCTTGCACAACACGCATCCTTGACTTGCCTTTCATTACACGCAATCGCGAACTTCCTTGATAGCGTGTGTAGTACGCAATATCGAGTTTCACTAAACAACGATATGCTATTAAAATATTATTAAAACTAGCCGTTATGAATAGTAATAACCACTTTTTGAAATTTTGTAAATTTTATTTTTCAAAATGGATTTCATTTTTGGATTCGGAATATCGAAATTAGCTTAGGGTGAAATTTTGGTACTTTTCGGATAACTTTCATATTCTGATGAATAGTGAAAATTACTAAGTTTTAATTAAAAACAACTATTTCAATCGAAATAATTAATAGTGATAAATTATTAATTTGAGTGGTTTTAAAGTATATTTAGAATATATTTTTACAATTTAATACAATGTTGGTCATTGGATGTAATTTCACATTTAAACTAGTTATAAACTAGTGTCAATCTTTTGATAGTTATTATCTCTTAAAAACACGCTATTTGTTTTGACGACGAGAATTAATTTTTAAATTAGTTAATGAAACTGATATGTTTTGAATTTGGTAAAATAGACATCATTTTTGAGTTCATAATATCAAATATAGCTTAGGCCTAATTTTTGGTATTTTTCTGAAAACTTTCAATTTTCGATGAATAGTGAAACCACTAAGTGGTAGTTAAAAAAAACTGAATTGTTCATAAAACTTAAATTTACCACTTCTGTGAGTGGAATTTCAAAAATCCGAGAGACACAGTTAATATCAAGGACTAAAATGTGGTTCAATGAGATGAAAATAATTTTTTGGTGAATAGTAACTTTTTACTTTTTTTTACCACCGTTAAAAGTAAATAGGGTAATTAAGGGTAGAAATGATATTATTATTACCCTAAAACATGTCCTAATTCTATTGGACAAGTGTTATTCGACCGAAAACAAACGTAGGAATAAAATATGACCATTTAGGCCCACTTGGATTAGATTAGGACATTTATTATTAATTTATTTAAAGAAGGGTTAAAAGAGTTCAAATAAATGTTTATTTACTAAAACATTTTTAATATGGGGTTATACATAAGATAAATTCGACTATAAATATTCATTAGAAAGCTAAAAAGATTTCCTACATAATTGTATTTTATTTGTAATTTTTAGACATTAAATAATTTAATATATTTATGACACAATGATGATGCAGTAATTATCTTATTTATGAAATATTGACATAATTGATGTTATAAACACCAAAATAAATATAATTTGAGACTTTTTATGAATTACAATAATTTTATAGGTTACTATGATATATTAGTGTTGATTTAATCAACTTGTTTGGAACATATATTTCTGTTATGACTTTCACAAAAATCATATATCTAATAGTGTCAAAATTGACAGAAAATAGTTTTTAAATCAAATATTATATTATTAATTGTTATTTTATTCCTAAAATTCTAATGTTCGGCCAAATGTAATAGATAAGGATATATATATTAATAATAAACAATTTTGGGTTCTTTTGGCATGTTATAGTAAGTGTATTAACCATATAGTGAATGAAAACAAAAAGACACGGTAAAAGTTAAATTATTTAACTTAGAGTTAAATCTAATTGATAAGGTTAAAATAATACCCTAAACTTGTTTAAATCCTATTGGTTGATAGTATTTAGACCCATCCCCACTTTAGCTTCGAAATAATACCCTTTGGAACCATTATAAACTGATTTTGACTTTAATATAAAATAATATTTTGAGATATTCCTAAGGTGCCCCTCTCCTCCCTTATAAAAGGTCACCTCCTCCCCCTCCTCCTCACACCAATTTGAGCACTCAAGCTCAGAAAACCCCTGCCATTTTCTCCTCTCCACTTCCCTAGAATAATCCTAGAGGTCCTGGTCTTCTTCAAAGACCAATCTTAGTTCCCTAAGTGGAGGATTCAAAGAAGCGTTCCAAAGAAGAGGTAATATCCATTACCGATCTTTTCAATTTCTTTCTTCTTCAACTTCTTCTTCTTTAGTTGTTTCATGATAAAGTAATAACATCAGTATTACTTACATACTGATATGTTATTATAAATATGAAACAACCCTAATTGACCTTATATCCATCCTATGGAAAAATAAAATCACCACGTGTGTGTACGTACGGAATACCGTCTCCACGCCGTGGTGTACTCTATTTTCCACCATCACCTTACAAGGATGGGTATAATGGTGTAATGAGTAACTATATTTGATTATTATAAAGTGATATTGATACTGAAATAGTCTACATACACTTCAACACAATTCCATGACCATGGGAACAATATCATCGCTCGTGCGTACGTACGGACTACCGTCTCCACGACGCGATGAGATTTATTCTCAATGATTAACCATTTATGAATGATTATAAAGTATATATAATAATTAATAATGAAATATATGACATAATAATGATACTGTATTTATGTAAATTTATATGTATTTCATCTACTTAATTCCATTCACTTCAATAAGGAAACGAAAACAGCGTTCATGCGTACGTACGGACTACCGTCTCCATGAACGGTGTATTTCATTCCATTTATCGATATTATATATATATATATATATATTCTGAATATATATTATATATAAATCATGTTTTACATTCTGGATATAAGTAATCATGATCCAAGTAATCATATTAATAATTACAAGTTAAAAACACGAACGACAAATGAGACGATTTTACCCAAAACGCTACTTTAAAATGAATTTACAAAAGAATGGGTAATATAAAGTCATAAGTGGGCCATATATGATATAATAACAATGAATATGATTCTGGAATAAGTCAATAACATGATTTAAATCATTATACAAGAGGTTCGGACACTTACAAATCAAGTCGGACCTAAGGTAAGGGAAATATCACAATCTCATTTTTATCCGAGATTGTTTATTCGTAAGTATTTATTGGGGTGTATTTTATCATCCACATCCATGTTCCCTCAATATGTAATATTGTTTCCATCCACTTACACTAGTTTAAATCCAATTTTACCCTTCGGTGAGTTTTTTGTAAAGAATATGAAAGGAATCTTTTGTCGTTTTTTCATACGAGGTACTTTTTGTCTTTTCCGACAAAAGTACGAAGAATGTTTTTTTTAACTTATACGGCATGAATGGATTTTTAAAACTTTATTTCCAAGAAGCTTCCTTTACAAGTTTTCAAGTTAATTTTTAATCAACTTCTTTTAGTTTATAATTGTATGACATGTTATGAAAAGAAAAGTGTTTTTGAAGTAGAAAGGATATTTTCCTCAAGAATAGAGTTCAAGTATTTTATCAAAATTATTTTCCATCTAAGATAATAAAAGGGTTCTGTTTTTATCCCTATTATTACATGGATTTGATTATGTTGTGATGGAAATATTTTTATGAATTTCTTTATCTTATATTAATTGTTTTATGATGTCATGTTGTTTAAGAATCCCATTTTTATTACATGGATTACGCTATGATGTATGGTTTATGATTATGTGGCACACATAAGAAAGGATTCATTATAAGATGGGTGGGACCTATATCTCCCTACAATTCATTGGGTAAAGATTTTATATCTAATGAGATAGACATGGCTGGAATGGTAGGTTCAGTGAGACAGGACTGAAATGAGGGTTACTCAATTCAGAAAGGGACTTTGTCCACTAAGATAGTCTTGGCAATGAGTCTTGACTAACAAGAAATGATTCTCTATGATTATGTGTGAATGCCACAAAGTTTCATGTTTTAAGTTATGATTATTGTGATTACATTTCACTGCCATGATTTATCCCATGTTATGAAAATATTCTCTCTTTTGCAGGTTAATATTTCCAAAATGTTATGTTCTTTTGAATATGATGTGATTGATATTTCTGTTGTTTACCCTTACTGAGCATTTGAGCTCACCCTTTTATGTTTTCTTTTCCCTATGATATAAAGAAAGGTTTTAGGTAAAAAAAAGGGAAGATCTTTATGGGAGATATTGAAGATATTTCACCAGGAATTAGAAGATTATATTCCGAGTTTCCAAAGACACTAAACTATTACAATCCTTGTGTGTGTGTTTTTGTTATATACTAAGTATTCTGCAAATGTATTGTAATGTCAATGTACGTCAGGCTTCGGGTCACTACATCTTTCACCATGATTAGAAGATTATGTTCTGAGTTTCCAAAGACACTAAGCTATTAAGGTCCTTGGGTGTCTGTTTTTGTTATTTATTAAGTATTCCACAAAAGTAATGTATTTTTCATGTATGTCAAGCATGGGTCTCTGCAGTAGGTATCCAAGATTTCCTATATGTAAGTATTTAATAGGGTTATATTTTTCATCCATGTACATAAAAATGTTTTGCATAAATTGTTTAATATTATTCCATGAAGGTGTAAATTTATGTTTACCCTTATTTGACTTTTACATTGTGTTATGGAAAGAATCTTTTTTTACCATACAAGGAACTTTTTGAATTTTCCAGAAAAAGTACGAGAAAATTGTTTCTTTGAACTTATACGGCATGAATGGATTTTTACTTTTTCATAATTCCTTATTTACATGGATCTTACTCTACAAGATTTCATGATTATTTTCAAAAAAATCATTTTCTTTTAAAATTGAATGGAATTTTGTGAAAATAAAATGATTTTGAATAAGAAAGGATATTTTCCTGAAGAATTCATTTCAAGTGTTTTTTCAAAACTATTTTCCATCAAAGATGACATTATTTAGTATGATTATGTTTCATGTATAATGTATCTATTATTTACATGGTTTTATTCTTATTATGATGAAATTATATACATTTGTTTTATATGGATTACATTATTATGGGATGTTGTTTTTGAAACCCATTTTATTCTTTGGGTTATGATGAATGATTTATGATTATTTTGTGGCACAAGTAAGAATGATTTCATTATGAGATTGGTGGAACCTATATCTCCATCCAATGCATTGGGTAAAGATTTATATATCATGATATACACATGGCTGGAATGTCATGTGAATCTGGTTCAGTAATATAGGGCTGGAATGATAAGTAAAGTTAGTTCAGCAATGGACTTTGTCCACTATGATAGTCTTGGCAGTAATGACTTGTCTAAAATGAAAATCATATCATGTGCTTAATGTTTTTCAAAATTACATGTTTTATTCCCATGCTATTTTATCATGATCTATATTCCCCTATGATATATACCTTAAGTACTTCCATGTTTTATGTCATTTGTCAAGATTTTGATGTTTAGATTTTATGTTCAAGTTTTTGCATTCAAATGTTTATGGACTGTATTATGTTCTCTATGTTTACCCTTACTGAGCATTTGAGCTCTCCCTTTTTATGTTTTCTTTTTCCCAAGATATAAGGAACGGTTTAGGTAAATAAAGGGGAAGTTATTTATGGGAGACGTTGAAGATATTTCACCATGATTAGAAGATTATGTTCTGGGCTTCCAAAGACACTAAACAATTACAGTCCTTGTGTGTTTGTTTTTGTTATGTATTAAGTATTCTGCAAAAGTAATGTAATGTCCATGTACGTAAAGTATGGGTCTCTACAGTGGCCCTCCTCCATGGCACGTTGTCGCGACGCCTTTGAGCACCCCCTCTACATTACTACCAGTGGTTTCCGGCCACCTCCTCCCTTAGTTGCCAGTGCCAGCGAAGCTTCTACGGGCCACCGGTAGAGCTCCGAGGGTTGAATTGTATTCCCTATAGCACCTATGGGCTTCCTGGGATGCTTCCTAAACTCCACGGACCTATTTTACTCATATCCTTAATATTATTTGGTCGCCAATGAAGAAATCAACCATTACCGAGATCGGCAGAGAGTCTAGGCCTTGTTCGTTCGGCCCGCGACGTCCGTGTTTGCATTATTACATGGGAAGGGTTCAATATCATCAAAGGACATGGAACAATTTTACTCTTAAAACAAAACCCCTACCTCGATATCTTTGGAAGTCGATGAGGATGAGGAAGAGTTTCCACATTCGAGGGTGATGCAGACAAATGAAAAGGTTCACATCCTTTGGCACACATCGTTAAATCCACCAACGGTCATCAAATCCTCATTCTAGATTGGTGGAAGATGTCATGGAACATCATTTGAGGTTTCTCTCTTGAGTGACAAAAATGAAATTTTTTGTTCGACCCTTGCCGATCGATGTTATGCTTCCCTTAAGCGATTCCTGGCACTGTGGATTCAATAATGCCCTCATATTTTTAATCCAAGAACTGGTTAAAAATATAGAATTAACTACCCGCATGTTTACTGAACATACCTTAAATAATGTTCAAATAATTTCTTTCTGGGATCTCCGGGCCTCAGAATCACGTGTCGTCAATTTTTTAAAGACTCTTAAAAATACCATTTAATTTTAAAAAATTACAAGGAATTGTCAGGACTTTACAGTATAAAATATGAGTCCTTAAACTTATTCAAATATAATGGGTTATGTACATTGTAAGTTATCTTGAGTAAATAAGGAATAATCCATATGGAAAATGAAATAACTGAAAACAAATCACGTTTAATTTATAATATAATTATGAAGACCTATATGGAAGGAATAAATGATGAAAAAATAATTACATATAAGCAATACTATAAAAAGGGGACTAAAATACATGGATAACATAAAAATATAAATAATCACAAGGGTTATATTTATTAGATTTTTAATAATGGAATGCATAATATCGGACATCATAATCATACTATCATGGTGTTGTGCAAGAAAAACATAAAAAAATATGTAAGGCATATAATAAACACCCAAACTAGATTGTCCATTAATACTTATTGATTCATCAAGGTGTTATAGTAGGCCCCGCCAATAAATTTCACTATTTGATTCATTCATCAAATGAAATTATTGAAAATAATGAATATAAAAATTCATATTTAAAAAATATCATAAAAAAAGTTAATAAAATCTCAAATTAATAAGTATAATTTGATCATAATCCATCCAGATTAACATAATGGATAGTATCACTACAACATATTGTTAGTAGAGCATATATAAAATAAAGGGCTATTATCCTTGATTAATTTAAATACCATAAAATCATAATTTAAAATATTCTTGATTAAAAGACCATTTTCATTTAGAAAATGAATTTTGAAAACAAACATTGTTTGAAATATTATTAAAAATATTTCCCCCCAAAATAACCATGGAAACATGTAATGGAATCTTAAAAGAATTGATAGGTCATGATGTTGGAAAATTCCATCCATGAAACATAGGATAAAAAACTTCCCTTTCACACTTTTATAAAAAAATTCAAAATTACATCTTTTTGAATATGAAAATAATATTACATTTATTTTTTTAAATGTAAAACAGGGGTAAAAAATCAATAATAAATTGTATTATAATAGAAAAAATACGCTTCGAAACATTTTTAGAAATCATGGATACGGAAGAAAATTTATTTTCTACTATAGGGGAAATGAAGTTAGTTTTCCATAAAAATTATATAACGGTTTCCTGAGAACAAAAACATAGGATAATGAAAGGAATTTTTTTCAATATAAATAATCATATAAGAAGAAAATATATTGGTTTTATGATATAAAAATCACTTAATTCCCATATAGAGTCTTAAAAAAATCCCAATAAATGATGATATTTTCAATGGAACTCTTACCACTTTGGTAACTTTTGAATCATAATCCCCATGAAAAAAAGAAATTCGAATGAAACATTAAATATCATTAGTATAATGATATTAATGATATATCATATTAATAGGGTCGAATATACACCACACAAATTAAAAAATTGGAGAATTTAAAATATGTCTAGTATAAGTAAAATTGAGATGACAGAGATTAAAAAGATCATATTGAAGTGAGAATTAATTTAGGAAGTCATTATGTGTCAATAATGTAAATTCATGTAAAAAATTATAAATAAAAAATTAACTAATCTCATGTAATTACCCACATAATATCAGTATATCAAAGATAATGATGAAGTAATATAACCCATTGAAAAAAATAAAGTCAGGAAACCCCTTACCACTTGGTAACTTTCAAGTCAAATCCCCTTGGATTAAATAAATTGAATTGAAACATAAAATAAATTTATTATAATGGATTCATGATATTAAATGTAAATGGGTATTATATACATAACATTAAAATATAAATTAATGAGGTGAACATTAGATAGAATCTTTTACCACAAGTCGGAATCATAAAATATAGGATTTATATTCATGAATAATAGAGTTATGTTAATTATTTACTTTCTTAAGATACTTTTTAATGTTTATTATTAAATTTATTTATTTTATTAATTATTTATATTTAGTTACTTAGTTAATTAAATTCATGTTAGATGTTTTGATGACATTTGGTTAATATTTCAAAAATGACTTTGGTAGATTGACTTTGGTAAAAGTAATCATTATCCCATCATATATAGAATAATAATCAAGAAATAATTTTTTTTAATTAATTCTACTTTTCAAACCAAGCATGAAATAAGGTTATATGAAATTTGAAATGTTACAATCATAGAGACGGTAGACCATACATACACATGAGTAACTTTTCCATTTTTCAATGATCATAATAGAAAGAAGGTAAGTATTATTTTATATATAAATAATAACCATTATAAAAAAAATATAATATTTTTTATATATATTGTAATATATACCACCCATGTGATGTGGTGATTAAAAAAGTATCGAATCACCTTGTGGATGTGGTAACCCACACATACGTATGAATGACGCTATGATTCTTAAATAGATGGAATGATAAGAATTTATATGATATATTATCTTTTAAAAATTATATATATGTCTTGATATTTATACATATAAATTTAATACATTATTATAACCAGTCATGGGAGGTGGTGATGGAAAATGGATCACTTCTCTTCATGTGGCAGTATTTCACTGTACATAAGAATGATAGTTTCATTTCCCATTTCATGGTAGAAGAGATATGTATAGGTTTTGTAATTAATATAATAAAATCTCATTATATTTAATAGTTATATTTTATTATATCATTATAGTTTTATAATATTTAAAGGAGGTGGAATGATAAACGAAACAAAAAAATCTCAGTAAAGAATTATAAGTCTTCTTTATAAAACCTCTTTTACACCTTAACCAATCTAATATTGGTATTATAACCAAAAAAATACATCTATAATGTGGGAATAGATGTTAGGAATGAATTTAGGAAAGTATTGACTGAATAAAATGGCTCTTGATCTATGGAGAGAAGGGAAAAAGGGTGCCCTTTTATAATAGAATGGAGGGGAACTTTTAGAATATCTTAAATTATTAAATTAATATAAATTAATTTTCATTGAAAAATGAATAAAAACTGATATATCTAAAATATTGGATGAATAAGTGAAAATATACACTCATAAAATAAAATTTAGACCTTTTTAGATGATGTTTTGACCCATATAATTTTTTAACTCCCAATTAACCATTTTGAAAAATACCACAATATTAAATTTTTCAACCCTTTAAGCGAAATACATGTACCATAAAAGGAAAAAATACTCATAAATGGATATCAGTTGATTTTCTAAACCAAAAACCATTCATATGTATAAAAATTTTATTTTTATGATTTTTAAATTATATAATAAAATATTATTAATTTCATTTTTGACACTAGCAGTTTAACATGACTTTAAATACATTAAGAGAATGTGGAAATTGAAATGTAATCAATTTACACTTCCATAACTTGTCATATATATCTAAAAAAGTCATGTGAAACATTAATTCATTAAATTATATCTCCCATAATATATATATAATCATTAATTTACTTTTTTTATAAATTGAGTAAATACTATGTTGTTATTGCATAAGAATTAAATGGAATTATTTAATTACTAAAAATTAGAAATAAATTACCATGAAAAAAATATTATGATTTTAAATAAATATTTAAAACCAAACATAGCATGTAACATACCGCGCCTCACCCATTGGCTTGGAAAGAGGTAGAGGTGTTTCTAGGACTTAGGTGACTTCCCCATGAAAAGAATGGATAAAAATAAATTCCATGGGCTTCAAGAATATTTAAGGGATGATTTTACCTTCAATGAAAAAACATCCAACCTAGAAAAACAAGAACAGAAAAAAACCTTTATATGATATATGAATAAATAATACAACTCAACATAACCAAAATATAACCATATTGGAGTACAATAAGAAACTAAAAGGTGAACTCGAAGAAAACCAAATGGACTAATAAAACTCCAATACACCATAGTTACATCAACCTAGAAACTCAAAAATTTCTCCAATATCCAACACTATAATAAATTCCCATGGTATCAAGATGAATCACTAAAGAAATAAGATATGTTTCATTAAATAGTGTCTTTATCAGGACATCAACAAGTGTAGAATAGTTTCCAATAATGGGGGGAGTCTAAACATTATAGGATTCCCATAATGACTTCCCAACTCACAGAACTTAAGCCACTAATGATATCACATTTATATAAAGTAGTTTAAAAGAATGTTTAAATAATTTATATCAAATTAAATATATGATTCCCTAGAAAGAAATAAAATGAATCCTTTAAATAATTTCTCTTTTAATTTGGAATACCCATAACCATGTCTCCACACACACACACACCATGAATGCCTAGGTGACAGTTTTATACTCATTCAAAATCTCAAATTGATCAACTAGGTCATCAAAAGGTAAAAAATACTAGGTTTAACAATGGAAAATGTCCATTATAAATGTCCACGTCTAATATAAATGAACCCACACCAACCATGCATGGAAAAATCCAAGAAAAAAAAATTTCACATAAAACCTTTCATTATTTAAAACATTTCATCAAATATTTTCTAGGATTCAAAGAAAAAATATATAATTTTAAAATCATAATTTCAAAATTATAATTTAGAACATTTTTCACACACTATATATTTAAAAAATTTTCCAAAACCATCACTACGTTTCGGTCAAGAATCTGTTGAGGGGTTCCCAATCTTTTCAATAAATTCATATAATGAAAACTAAGACTGGAACTTTTAAGTTAATATGAGTCGAGAGAGAAAACAATTCCCTAAAAACATTACTGAAAATGAATAACGACACAAAAAAACTTCATTATCTTACCACATCTCATATTTCCTTCACAAGATCTAGTACGATATCATTGTAATGAAATTTAAAAAACATAGATATATATAAAGGACTAGACCCATATTCTAAGAGATAGAGAGAAAAGAATCCTAGATCTAATAATAATGAAAAAGAACATGCACTTACTAAAAAATCTAGGCTTCCAACACACATATATTTTCCAATTGATTAATCCTAGATTGATGGGGATCATATCTCACACCTTAATGAAAAAAGGAATCTGAGTTATGGAATGACAAGGGATAAGTAGTCTTAAGGGGATAATTTGGATAAAATACACATTATTTTGGAAGGATAACTATACACCACATGATTAGGCCACATGATTTGGAAAACTACGTATAAACTATTCGATGTAACTCTCTTAATTATTAGGCATGTGTTGTCTCAACAATTCTATACGAATCATATTGATTTTGATGCTAAAAAATACCATTTTTTACTAATGAAATTAATTAATTTATTTTGAAGGAACATATTTATTTATAACATTATCATATTTATGGTTTAAAATATTTGAGGAAATATTCTGAACGTGTTTTAACATATTCTAGATAAATTATTCATACCCAATTTTTGTAACTGTAACATAGTGTTTGGAAGCCCAATGTTTGGTAGAAAACATAAAGATCATGTAACCTGTAATGTTGGAAAACTTTGGATAAACATTCCTATATATGGAAGAAACCCTAAATTTAAATGAATAAATGTATTGTTAATAAAACCTACTTTTGTAAAAAATAGTACACTTTCAACCCGAATTTGGGAGTTTATCTTTACACGAAGAAACCCTACGTTTGAATAATGAACGATAGAGTTTTAAATTTAAGATATTATTTTTGTTTTGTGAAATGGTATTTTCCCAAGTAAATATATATTTAAACCTATTTTTTGACTGATTGAAAGTATTATATTCAAAAAAATACACCATTCTTATTTCTAAGGAATGTTACAACTTTGTTGAAGGATTTAAATTCAAATAATTGTTATTTTTTAGGAAATATTCTTGGATTCTTTCAACAGAAGGAAATAAAATTTTATCATCGTAAATAGAAAGAGTATTTTAATTTTGAAATATGGCCTGATATATTTTTTAATACAGAGAATCTTAAAAATAAAAAATATTGAATGTCTCTAATATTTTGACGAATCTACACTTTAGAGGCATACATGATCCAATCTTGTGCTATAAAAACTGTAGGATCGAAATACGATGTAGATGCTCAAAATACAAGAGGGGTGAATTGAATAATTTAAAAATTTCTTTTGAACTGTTAAAGGTGGTTAAAACTTATTAATGTTTAACAATGTTAATAAATGTACATTCTCAAGACCTCTTAATTCTACAAACTTTCTAGATTCTGGAAATATGGTTCCGGGAATGAAACATAAGAGTAGTTTACAAGGAAAAATATTATACCTTAAAGTGTATAGAATATTACTAATCTGAGTATAAAAGTACAAGAAAGTATAAGATAGTTATAAATTCCATATTAATCAATATTCTAGTAGAGAAAAACATGAAACATTACACGTAACAACTAAGAAATATTTTAACTCAAATAGTACGGTATCAGACAACCTTGGATAAAGTTCCCTTGATTTATACTTTCACGAAAGTCTATCTTACCCACACCAGGGTAAGCCCTCGATAGAAATATCAGAGCCTGTCTTGCTATCCCTACAAGACCTCGAACTTCAAGGTAGTCAGCACCTCTGTCTTCATATCCCCAGAAGCCCTTGATTGTACAGAACAACAATTAGAGTCACATGAAGCAATCTGAACAAGATGTTCAGTATGCACAATGCATGAGAGTACATCTCTCTAGAAATAAATTTAACAGCATGTAATCTCTAGATTGATCAATGTGTTCCAAGCCAGTTTTAAGATCATTCAAATGAGCTCTTATTTATGAGAACATTTCCAACAATTGGCTCCCTCCTCCAATGGTTATATTTTTCATTGAATCTCAGAGGGACCTATACATGTGTCACTCAAACAAAGACTGCTTAGAAACAAGATGAATAACATCATTTTATAATTATAACAAGTTTAAGTAAAAAAAAGATTTCTAAAAAAAATTTATTTTTTGGTGTATATGGAAAAAAATAAAGTTAGGATTCTATGTTACAAGGATATTTATATTCTGTTTTTCGAGGAATTCATAATCAAAATTCTATTGACATAAAAGTCTGAATTCTATGGAATTCATAATCTGAATTATAAGGAATTAAGAGTCTGAATTATAAGGAATTCAAAACTTGAATTCTATAGAATTCATAGTCCTAATTATAAAGAATTTGGAACCAGAATTCTAAGGAATTCAAAGTCTGAATTTTAGAGAATTCGGTGTCTAAATTTCAGAGAATTCAGAGTCTAAATTTAAGAGAATTTGGAGTCTGAATTTCAATGAATTTGTAGTCTGAATTTCAAAGAATTTGGAGTCTGAATTTCAGATAATTTGGAGTCTGAATTGCAATGAATCCGAAGTCTGAATTCGGATCCTAAAAATAGAATACTCTATATCTAATTATTTATAGAATTATGAGGTATTGTATGTGAAACCCAATTTTTTACTTAGGAATAAAAAGAGATAGATTTAGAGAAACTACAACATTAACATTGAAAACATTGTAAGTATAAATTTTCCTTAGTGAAGGAAAACTTGAGTGGAAAATAAATTTACCTGGAGATAGAGTTTTTGTGATTTTCAAAACATGATGGAATGGAAAAGTCATAAGTAAACCTTATTGACTCAACAATATCCCCCTTTTGGGAAATCACAAACATTCTTAAGAAAAAAACCCTTATAAAAAAGAATATAAGGACTTAGAAATTTTATTGGCTTGTAAATAATAACATATCTCTCTTTACGTTGGGATCAATGTGAATAAAAATAACCCCCCCTTAGGCTTTTGAAACCCTAAGGATCGTATTCTGAATTTACTGAATGAATTTTTTCATTTTCTTTCATATGAAAATATTTATGATGAAAACTCCCCCTTAGATGAACTCACCCTTACTTAGGAAAATTTATTCTTTACAATGTATTATTTTTTGACATTCCTTTCTCCCCTTTTGTGATTTTCAAAAAGAAATTCATGGAATGGAAAGGAAAATATGGTACCTGAAATATTAGTACTAAAAAACAAAAAAATAATAAGAGAAACTAAAAATCTATTATGGTCAAAAGAATTTTTACAAGGAAAGGAATACAAAAAAAGATAGGTTTTGGAAAATATTATCCTTCCTTATCCTTCAGCATCAGCTTTTTTACTATGGTTTTTAACTTCTTGAGCTCCTTGTGATCCTCTTATGCATTCTTGAGAAACTGATCCTGATCTTATGTTTTCTTCTATATGGATTTAATTTTTTTCTTCCTGAGCCTTAAGATTATATACATAGGATTTCAAGACTTCCTCCCACTTAGAAATCTTATATTCAAACTCAATTATGAGATCCCTTTCCCTGTTCCAACTCTGAGCAACTGAGTTTAGCTTCATATTCAGATCCTTAATTTCCTGTTTCCGAGAAGTCTGTTCAAGATTTAACTTTTCCTCAAAACTATTAGTGAGAACATTGATCTTCACATCTTCTTTGTCAAAACCATCCTTGACACTATCTTGAAATTAATCAATTATTATCATCTCTTCTATTTTCCTCCTTGACCAACATCTCATCTTCTTGCAAGATATTTTGTGAGACTCGTAACCAATGAGAAAGGTTTTGAAGTCTTCCTTGAGACTGACACATTTATCTATGACTATGGATACTGAATCTGATTTCTAATTTAACATATGCTGAAGTAACAGGAATCCTAATTCAATACTAGGGAATAAAGGGATATTCCCAACAAGCTTCTTCAATGACTAAACAATATAGTCATGGCCAAGATAAGATGATTCTGAATCTGATACATCATTTTGTGAGATTCTTTCTCAATATCAGCAGACTTCCTTTTTGATGAAGCTCCCACTTCATTCTTCTTTACCACTTATTTTATAGGTGTATCCACAACCACTTGTTTTCCCTTATCATCCTTCGTAATGATTTCTTCTTTATTTGGAGATTAATGTTCACTACCTGATAGCTGAACAATTTTATCTTCATTAACATCTTCAATCTCAGCTCTTGCCTCAACATCCCCTGGGTGAATGAAATCATTATTGCAACTTTCACTTTCAGAAAACTTATTCACTTCTTCCACACCCATCTCATATTTTCTTGGGGTATCATGTTTTGAAGACTCGACTTCATAAGTTCGGATTGATAATTTCTCAGAATTCCCTTCTCATGGAAATCATCTACTAGCTTTATCAAGTCCTTAGTATCATCACTTCCTCCTCATTCTTCTTCTTCCACTTATTCTTGTACTATTTCTTATTCTTGATGTTATTTTTGAATCACTAACTTATTTCCTAGGGTCTCTAGAAATGGTTCTATCAAAAAAGATTCTATTTCCAGAATTTGTTCAGAGGCTTTTTAGTAGCCTTTATAAGATATTGAATAACTTTAGCTTCCGAAAATTTCTTCTTCTGCTTCTTTTATATTTCTTTTTTTTCAAGATACTTAGTAGTATTTTCCTTTAGTGTTTTTTGCTACAGTAGGGTCCAGGACAATCTTAGTATCATTTTTTTTAGTTTTTCTTGTCCACTATCCATTTAACCACAACCTCATTTGGATAGGATATTTTCTTCTTTGGCTTCATAGGTGCAGACTGGGTTTCCTTAGACACTTGGTTTTTTTTCCTTTCTCTTCTGGTTTCATCACCTTCCTCTTCCTTCCACCCATTTTGGATGTCTCATCCACTTCTTGTTTCTTTGATAAAGCTTCTACCTCATCTTCAAAAAAAATCATAAAATTATTCAAATTGTTTTGAAAACCCATCTTTCATCCTTATCAATGTATCATCAATCAACAACATGACATTGAAATTACTTGACTTAGAAGATCAAGGAATTTTAAAGGATTCTAAACAAAGAACAATAATCATTGATAGAATATCCGGATATGTGATAATTTGGGATTTCAAATTTTCATTCTTTATATTATTAATTGTAACACAGATATGCTTAACCGGGTTTATCTTCCTTAGGTTCAACCGTAAATCCAGAATATAAATATCAATTTTATTCAGGGTATCCTTTACCAATTTTCGTAGAACGAGAAAACGTTAAACCCATAGCTGAAGAATCCGAAGATGTGTAGAGAGATGAATAATTTTTGGATTCTTCACTTCCTTCAATCCAAGACTATCTAAAGCATTTTCCTTGTCGAAATATTATATTACATCTGGTAGCTTGTGTGAGAAAAACTTTGTTTCTCCCTCATAAAGAATTTCTATCAGATTTGTTTCCATGTTATTAGAAAGAGAGTATGTGATTCCATAACTATTGAAAGAAAATTTATCTCTTCCACCTTCATTTAAAAAACAAAATGTGTCATAGAATTCAACCAGCAATTCTGGATACACTGAATCATGCGCTCTTGCATTTGATATACATACACTCTCTCAACTATTCATCATGAAATTCATAAAAACAATTAACGGTTCAGATGATAGTCGAAGAAGGATTTTGATAGATTTCTATCTTTTGAGGTTATTAAAAAATTCATATTTAATGAAAAGTGAATCAGGGAATTTTAAAACCAAAAGAAAATTACAACAAGTAAAAGAAGATTTTGAACATTTAGGAAAGAAAATATAACTCTAAAATTTCTAGGAAGATTATTGGTAATTAGGAAAAAATTTCTTTTTGAATAAATTTGGATTCCAAAATATATATTATAAAAAAATTTAGACTATGATCATTTTGACTACAAAAATTTTGAATACAAAAATTTTAGCTACGAAAAATTTGATTATGAAAATTTTGGCTAATAATAAAATGTACTCCCCTAGGAAAAAGAGTTTCTTACTATAAGGAGATATGACTCAAAAAAAGTTAATATGGAATATTTCCTTACGATTATCATTCCTAACTTCTATTCAATGTATTGAAATCTATCAGATGGTTAAGATTTTGTGAAAATATCAGCAAGTTGATCTTGAATTCCGATAAAATTGAAGAATGATATATCATTTTTGTTTGTGATCCATATGAAAGTGATGCCTAATATCTATGTTTTTTTCATGAGAGTGATGTTCATGGGTTTTACTTAAGGAAATTGAACTAGTATTATGAAACAAAAATTGTATTTTGGTAAAACTCATACCATAGTTTGTGATTGTGTGTTACATCCACAACACTTAAGCAGAACAACTTCCAGCTGCTACATATTCAGCTTCAGTAGTTGAAAGTGATACTGAGTGTTGCTTTTTTGCATGACCAAGAAACTAATGAATCTCTTAAAAAATGAAATGTTTTGGATGTAACACCCCAAGCTTCCTCGGTATGTTTCCTTTCGAATAATGCAATGACGTGCATTGTACGCAACTTCGAGATTTTAACACACCACAACCAATCAAACTAGCCGTTATGAATAGTAATACCTACTTTTAGAAATTATATATATTTTATATTTCAAAATGGACTTCATTTTTGGATTCGGAATATCGAATTTAGCCTAAGGTGAAATTTTGGTACTTTTCGGATAACTTTCATATTTTGATGAATAGTGAAAATTACTAAATTTTAATTAAAAACAACTTTTTTAATCAAAATAATTAATAGTGATAAATTGTGAATTTGAGTGGTTTTAAAGTATATTTAGAATATATTTTTACCATTTAATATAATGTTGGTCATTGGACATAATTTTACAATTAAACCGAACATAAACAAGTGTCAATCTTTTGATAGTTATTATCTCTTAAAAACACGCTTTTTGTTTTGACAGCGGGAATTAATTTTAAATTAATTTCTGCCACTTCTGTGTTTTGAATTTAGAAAAATGGATTCCATATTTGGAATCAGGATGTCCAAATTGTGTAAATAGGTAACTTTTATTTTTAGACATTTTGAATAATTACTGCGGTAAATATTTTATTTACCATGGTTAAGGGTAAATCCGGTAAATAAGGGTTAAAACAAATAATATTATAATAATACTAAATTACCCTAAAATGTGTCTTAACCCTATTGGTTGATACATGGTCGACCATGGGCATCTTTGGGTCAATTTTGGGACCCCATGGATCCACTTGTAAGTGATAATGACACTTTATATTAATTAAGTTAAAATGAATACAAAAATGACACAAGCATATATCTTTTAGCAAAACAATTGTTACATAGGGTTATATATGCTGGATTTTAGATTATAAATATTCATTAGAAAGATAAAAAGATTTAATACATAATTATATTTTATTTATAATTTTTTGAAATTAAATAATTTATTTTATTTATGACACAATGATGATGCAGTAATTACTAAAATAGTAAAAAATTAACATAATTGATATTATAAATACCCAAATAATTATAATATTAAACTTTTAATGAATTAAACAAATTTTCTAGGATAATATGATATATTAGGATTGATTTATTTGACTTTGTTCGAAGTAATCAATCTGTTATGAGTTTCACAAAAATCAACTAGTGAATAGTGTCAAAATTGACATAAAAGAGTTCTTAAAACAAATATTATATTATTAATTGATATTAAATTCCTAAAAATCTAAGGTTCGGCCAAGAGACTTATATTATGATAGGTTAATCATTAATGGACCACTTGGGGGTCTTTTGGATGTATATAGTAAGTTTATTAACCATATTATATAAAAATACAAAGAGACATTGTAAAAGTGAAACTAATTAACTTAGAGTTAATACTTAAAGATAAGGTTAATATAAGTACCCAAACCTGTCTAAATTCTATTGGATGAGTTGTTTTCGACCTATCCCCACCTCAACCTTTGAATAGTCAACTTTGGAGCCATTGGAAACCGAATATGAATTTATTATAAATTAATATTTCTAGCATTTCCCAAGGTGCCCCTCACCCCTCTTATAAAAGGGCACTCCTCCTTCTCATTTCCTCACACCTCTCAAGCCACTTGGCTCGTCCAAACTCTGCCCAACTAAGCTCCCCACATCCCTCTCCTCCTCCTTGAAGCTTCCCCTTAGGCAGAAAGCATTTCAACAAGTCCTTTGGTTCCAACCAAAGTGAGTTACCTAAATTAAAGGTAACGATTTCTCTTAAATTATTTTCATTTATTTTGCTTCTTCAACCCCCAAACTCTTTTTATTTCCCTTCTTTTGTAACAACAACAGTATCCTCAATATACTAGGATGTTGTTATAAGAAGTATTCAAACTACACATACACACAACTCCATCTAATGGATGATGAACATAATGTTTCTGTGGATGGCAAACTAACGCCTCACGAAACGATGATTGTTCAAAAACATCTTACCGCCTCTCATGGTGGCCATTATGATAGCACTGTAATTAAATATGATATTAATGATATATATTTTATATATAAGCTTCTGTAATTCCATTTTATTTCATACCATTATTCGTTTCATGTCGTATATTCATACGATAATTTCATTTGAGGAAGTGCGGACTACCGCCCCCTTAAAATGATATGACTCGTTCATACCACACATGGAACGTATAAAGGATGGTGTTAATGAACTTAAGTAACATATATAAAATATTATATTATACTGGAATAGTAATATACCTATGTATCATTTGGATTCGATTCTTTTAAAATAAAAAATTAAATGGAAGTAGCGTTCGTGCGTACGTACGGACTACCGTCTCCACGAACGCGATGAGATTCATTATCCATCGTATCCATTCAAGTATAATTATCATTTAATGATTTAAAAATTATGTTTAAGGACATGATATCATTCTGGATATGAATAAGATACAACAAACATGACTTATGTAACAAAACATATAAAAGAAAATGAGTAAGTTAACACCCGAAACGGCGTTAATACTAAGATATTATTAACAAATCAATGTTAAAAGATCATATATGATATCATATTAAAGTAAATGATTCTTGTATTATTAAATAACAATTATTTCACCATTATACAGGAGGTAAACCTACCATCGACCAAGGAAAAAGTACAAAGTAAGGGATTTTCTTATCTCACTTTCAATTCCGTGAGATTTCCATTGTTTGCCACTAAATTATTGAAAGTGGTGTATTGTGTACTACCATTTGATATATATTATCATTATTCTCTTTATATTAATGTTATTCTGTAAATCATTTGGTGGTTATTAACTTTTGGCCATACGACTCAGTCGATTAACGTGGTAAGGGATTTTCTAATCTCACTTTTAATTTCGTGAGAATTCTATTGTTCACCACTTAATTATTGCATGTGGTGTATGTGTACTGCCCATGATTGTATTCATTGTGTAATATACTTTAATTTATGGGTATTTACATCATCATGGTATGATACTTCTTTCATGGGTGTATGTTTCGAAAGTTACCTAATCGATAAGGGAATTTGAGATTTCAATTTCCACTCATTTGGCTTTACAAATATTTCATTGATTATATTACCCCAAGATTATGTGTGGAATCACTATTCATTTGATTATGTCATAATTTCCACTCCCCTTCCTGTGGATATATGTTTGATGCACATAATCACTCCATTGGTAATTCTCAAGTCATTGATATGAATTTGATAAGAGTAATTTTAACTCATTCTCCATTTGTTGAGTTAAACATCCAATTCATTTGTATTGTTTTTACAAGAATATGTGTGAATGTCCTTTGATTGTTTTACACTGAATATCCAATCATATTTAGTGTATTTATATTTGTCACAAATAATTATGTCATTGATTTATCCTTAACCTAAGGATACAACCTTTACAAGAGATTTCATCTCAATTTACATTCCATTGAGACCTATTTGTTGATATACACCAAATCACTTTTATGTGGTGTATATAACGTACTTTGACATAGTATATCATGAATCCCTTTATTCTCATGATATTACAAAGTTTTTATTACCACAATTATTTGTATTCAAGTGTCTCTTTTGGTTGGAATCTCTAACTAAAATACCATTTTTATAATGATTTAAAGACTTATTCATCTAAATCTTTCTCATTAATGTCCATGTTTTAAAAAATGGTTTTAAGGATTTATTTATATGGACATTAAAGTTTTAAAATCAAAACTCCTTTTAAAAAGTTTCAAAGTGGTATGGGACACTTTGATTCAAAAATCTACTTTTAAATGGCTTCTTGACAAATAGTGTGACTTTTAAATGTTTTCAAGAAAAGGGGGATATTTCTCTCAAATAGTTTTGATGATTATTTTCATCTATGTCAACATCCTTCATTATTCATGATTGAGGTTAATGTGATACAATACAATCTTCCATATTGTATCAAATGAGTTATATTTGACTGTGGATGTTCTATTTTTATACCATTCATGGTTTGTGGTTAAAGTATTGACATTTCGTATGCTAGTTTTAATACGAATGTTTATTTTATGCTTAAACCTATTCATATGAGGAATGCATTGGACTTAATAAGTGACGGGTGGAGCCCGCTATAGCTCCTCGATGCATCGGTAGGTCTCATGAGACAAACTAGTGTCTTGGCACAAGGCCTTGGAAAAATCTTATTTGTAGTCTTGGCACGAGGCCTTGGCTATGTGGTTATGATAGTCTGGCATTATGCATTCCATCATTATGAAAGTGGTTATTGATATTGCATGTGATCATTCGACTAGTAGAATATCCATGTGAGTAAGTAAATGGCATTATTTCATTTTATTTATGCCATACCATGTTGAAAGTTCAAGTTTCAAAGGCTTTTGTTTTAGTTATAAATTGCCTTAAGTGTTTATGATTATTTATGAAAGCTTCTGCTATAATGTTATCCTTACTGAGCATCCGAGCTCACCCCTTTCAATGTTTTATTTTTTTTTTCAGGATTATGAAGAAGTAATTTATGAATGACCTGCAGGGATAGTATGAGGGGATATGAAGACAAAATGTTTTTTTTATGATGTAATGTAAACATTTATGGATGTATCTAGTTATTCCAAGGCTACTAAACTAATCGGTCTTTCGAGACTTGATCTTTCTCATGATCATGCCAATGTTATGTAATAATGCACCGACTCTGGGTAACTAGGGTCGGGGCGTTACAGTTGGTATCAGAGGAAGTTTAGTACAAACCTTGGTAGCTAGATTTAGATAAACTCTGATTAGAGCACGTAGACCTAAGATGAACTTTGAGGATTAGTATAAAAGAACTTCCTAGAATTTTGGTATTGTAGAGATTTTGTGAGTCTTCCGAGCAATACATCCCTGTCTGGATACGAGCAGGTAGAGGCGGCTCTGGCACAGATGTACCTAGGGGTAAAACCCGAAAACACCGCTTTGAGCTAGACTCGAACGGGAACTGGTGCACGACAACGGGCCTTGCTGCACTCTTGGTTACGACATTCCCGGGGGATATGCTTAGGATAATTTACATTTTCTTTACAAACCAATTTAAGTAATATATATATAAGATGAGAGTAAATGACCTTGGTTAATCCTAATATGTTTCAAATTGAGAATATGGTGACATTTTAATCTCTAAATGATTTTACGACTACTATTACTCACACAATGCTTTATGGTTTTAGTCAATGGCTGGATTCCAAGGAAGTCATAGTGACTTTGAGAATGATGTACAAGATGGGAACGGTGGTGGCAATGAGCAACAAAATGGAATGTTGATAGGCGTAAAAGATATCGTCTTTATACCAAATCAGTTTTCCAAAAATATGATCAACAACATATATATTAACCAACTCCCAGACTCAACATGGAAGAGAAAGGTGATAAATGATAAGAGCTCCAGCAATGGAGACCATGGAGAAAAGAACCCTCAATTTTCATCATGCAGGAAATGTGGAAAGAGACACCCAGGAAAGTGTCTCAATGGGACAACGAAATGTTTTACGTGCGGGAAGGAAGGACATAAAGTAAAGAATTGCCGAAGAAAAATGAAGAGTACTATGGAAGAAGATAAAAATGGTCCCAAGAGTCCATTTACAGTCATTTGCCGTAAATGTAGGGGACCTGGCCATTACCCGAGTGAATGTCCTATTCTATAGGATATTATCTTGGTCAAAGAAGAAGCTATGTGGGAATAAATGGTTGGAGAAATGTTTAAAAAGTATTAGCACTCCTTGTTGATGGGTTTACTATGGAATAATTTTCTCTTGTATTTGTAACCCCGCAGTTTGCCATGTGAGAATGATATTTGAGGAAGAATTGTCTCTTCTCTTGTGGATTTGGGTATAAATAACCATTTGGATTTATATGATCATTGGGGTTTGAGAGAATTATATGTTATTCTAATTTGGGATGAAGATTCAAGGTATGATATAACATTTGTGGTTAAATTTATGATATAGTAGTTTGAGGAAGTTATCTCATTTTGGCAATATTATAAAATATAGTTTTTGAAAAAGGACAACACGTAGACCGTGTGACAACCCGTCACGTCGGACAAAGCTATGGGAATCGAACCCACAACCAAAGTGCGATTGGGATTTATCGCCTACCACTGGACTACGTGAAGTCCCTGGTTAGTGTGACTTTTTTTTTGTTAAATGATTTTATTGATCAATAATAAGTTGATTTGGGTTCTTATTTCATATCAAAAGAATACCCTTGGTATAGGAAAATGATTTGGTGATTAAGTGATAAATGTTATTTTGGAAGATGTTCGCTTTGTTGGAAACACTATATGTCCAAGGAAAATAGAATACTATGGGGTTTCATTTGTGGAGTAATGATAGATTTTTATCTACGTTTTTATTGTGGATTTATAGTGATTTGGGTTATTTATGGAAATGATTAACCTATAATAGAGAATATGTGATTAGGTTAATTACTTTTGAGTATGTGACTTTAAGAGTATCTGATGTCATTTGGAGATACAATTTAACATGGGAGACTACATAATCAAATTCTTCTATGTTTTGGGTTTCAATATTAGTTTGGATTATATTAAAGGATTTTAAGGATAATTGGTTATTGAATGGTATCTATTTAACTTTGGGGTATTGTTGGTTTAATTTTAGAAATTAAGATTAGTGCATATTTATCTCAATGAATATCCTTTTGGGGGATCATTAGATCATTCACTGACCATTTTGGTTTTGATTAATCTTCAAAGACAATGTAAATATATGGTTTATCCTTCATGGATCATGTGATTCTATAGAAGTTTATTCTATCTCTTCCAATGTGACCAAGTCTTCTTGAATACTCATCGTTTTAAAAAAAATGAGTTAGTGGTGGAAATTTATTAAAGAATGAAAATATACTTAAAATGTAAGTATATCTCATAATGTTCTTAGTCAATATCATAAATGAATTCCTCTTCCTTATGTAATGTAACTTAAAAAAAAATGTTGTCCGTTTACTTTCCTACTAGGAGACTAATGGTCGTTTGTCCCAACACAAGTTTGTGGTTTTCTCATTGTTAACTTTCTCCTGATCATGATTTCTATCCCTCTCCATCAGAACTTGACACTTAGTTTATCATCCATATCCATGTTTTCTTACATGGAATCCTAGTATGGGTTATCTTGGATGACCCTTATACCTCTCTTCCTTTCTTTTAAAGTGACAGTTTTATTGACTCTTTTTCCGATGTGGGACTTTCCATTATATTCCCAAGCATAAATTTAAAAATTGCGAGGACGCAATTTATTGAAGGAGGGGAGAATGTAACACCCCAAGCTTCCTCGGTATGTTTCCTTTCGAATAATGCAATGACGTGCATTGTACGCAACTTCGAGATTTTAACACACCACAACCAATCAAACTAGCCGTTATGAATAGTAATACCTACTTTTAGAAATTATATATATTTTATATTTCAAAATGGACTTCATTTTTGGATTCGGAATATCGAATTTAGCCTAAGGTGAAATTTTGGTACTTTTCGGATAACTTTCATATTTTGATGAATAGTGAAAATTACTAAATTTTAATTAAAAACAACTTTTTTAATCAAAATAATTAATAGTGATAAATTGTGAATTTGAGTGGTTTTAAAGTATATTTAGAATATTTTTTTACCATTTAATATAATGTTGGTCATTGGACATAATTTTACAATTAAACCGAACATAAACAAGTGTCAATCTTTTTATAGTTATTATCTCTTAAAAACACGCTTTTTGTTTTGACAGCGGGAATTAATTTTAAATTAATTTCTGCCACTTCTGTGTTTTGAATTTAGAAAAATGGATTCCATATTTGGAATCAGGATGTCCAAATTGTGTAAATAGGTAACTTTTATTTTTAGACATTTTGAATAATTACTGCGGTAAATATTTTATTTACCATGGTTAAGGGTAAATCCGGTAAATAAGGGTTAAACAAAATAATATTATAATAATACTAAATTACCCTAAAATGTGTCTTAACCCTATTGGTTGATACATGGTCGACCATGGGCATCTTTGGGTCAATTTTGGGACCCCATGGATCCACTTGTAAGTGATAATGACACTTTATATTAATTAAGTTAAAATGAATACAAAAATGACACAAGCATATATCTTTTAGCAAAACAATTGTTACATAGGGTTATATATCCTGGATTTTAGATTATAAATATTCATTAGAAATCTAAAAAGATTTCCTACATAATTATATTTTATTTATAATTTTTTGACATTAAATAATTTATTTTATTTATGACACAATGATGATGCAGTAATTACTAAAATAGTAAAAAATTAATATAATTGATATTATAAATACCCAAATAATTATAATATTAAACTTTTAATGAATTAAAAATTTTTTTCTAGGATAATATGATATATTAGGATTGATTTATTTGACTTTTTTCGAAGTAATCAATCTGTTATGAGTTTCACAAAAATCAACTAGTGAATAGTGTCAAAATTGACATAAAAGAGTTCTTAAAACAAATATTATATTATTAATTGATATTAAATTCCTAAAAATCCAAGGTTCGGCCAAGAGACTTATATTATGATAGGGTAAGCATTAATGGACCACTTGGGGGTCTTTTGGATGTATATAGTAAGTTTATTAACCATATTATATAAAAATACAAAGAGACATTGTAAAAGTGAAACTAATTAACTTAGAGTTAATACTTAAAGATAAGGTTAATATAAGTACCCAAACCTGTCTAAATTCTATTGGATGAGTTGTTTTCGACCTATCCCCACCTCAAACTTTGAATAGTCAACTTTGGAGCCATTGGAAACCGAATATGAATTTATTATAAATTAATATTTCTAGCTTTTCCAAAGGTGCCCCTCACCCCTCTTATAAAAGGGCACTCCTCCTTCTCATTTCCTCACACCTCTCAAGCCACTTGGCTCGTCCAAACTCTTCCCAACTAAGCTCCCCACATCCCTATACTCCTCCTTGAAGCTTCCCCTTAGGCAGAAAGCATTTCAACAAGTCCTTTGGTTCCAACCAAAGTGAGTTACCTAAATTAAAGGTAACGATTTCTGTTAAATTATTTTCATTTATTTTGCTTCTTCAACCCCCAAACTCTTTTTATTTCCCTTATTTTGTAACAACACCAGTATCCTCAATATACTAGGATGTTGTTATAAGAAGTATTCAAACTACACATACACACAACTCCATCTAATGGATGATGAACATAATGTTTCTGTGGATGGCAAACTAACGCCTCACGAAACGATGATTGTTCAAAAACATCTTACCGCCTCTCATGGTGGCCATTATGATGGCACTGTAATTAAATATGATATTAATGATATATATTTTATATATAAGCTTCTGTAATTCCATTTTATTTCATACCATTATTCGTTTCATGTCGTATATACATACGATAATTTCATTTGAGGAAGTGCGGACTACCGCCCCCTTAAAATGATATGACTCGTTCATACCACACATGGAACGTATAAAGGATGGTGTTAATGAACTTAAGTAACATATATAAAATATTATATTATACTGGAATAGTAATATACCTATGTATCATTTGGATTCGATTATTTTAAAATAAAAAATTAAATGGAAGTAGCGTTCGTGCGTACGTACGGACTACCGTCTCCACGAACGCGATGAGATTCATTATCCATCGTATCCATTCAAGTATAATTATCATTTAATGATTTAAAAATGATGTTTAAGGACTTGATATCATTCTGGATATGAATAAGATACAACAAACATGACTTATGTAACAAAACATATAAAAGAAAATGAGTAAGTTAACACCCGAAACGGCGTTAATACTAAGATATTATTAACAAATCAATGTTAAAAGATCATATATGATATCATATTAAAGTAAATGATTCTTGTATTATTCAATAACAATTATTTCACCATTATACAGGAGGTAAACCTACCATCGACCAAGGAAAAAGTACAAAGTAAGGGATTTTCTTATCTCACTTTCAATTCCGTGAGATTTCCATTGTTTGCCACTAAATTATTGAAAGTGGTGTATTGTGTACTACCATTTGATATATATTATCATTATTCTCTTTATATTAATGTTATTCTGTAAATCATTTGGTGGTTATTAACTTTTGGTCATACGACTCAGTCGATTAACGTGGTAAGGGATTTTCTAATCTCACTTTTAATTTCGTGAGAATTCTATTGTTCACCACTTAATTATTGCATGTGGTGTATGTGTACTGCCCATGATTGTATTCAATGTGTAATATACTTTAATTTATGGGTATTTACATCATCATGGTATGATACTTCTTTCATGGGTGTATGTTTCGAAAGTTACCTAATCGATAAGGGAATTTGAGATTTCAATTTCCACTCATTTGGCTTTACACATATTTCATTGATTATATTACCCCAAGATTATGTGTGGAATCACTATTCATTTGATTATGTCATAATTTCCACTCCCCTTCATGTGGATATAAGTTTGATGCACATAATCACTCCATTGGTAATTCTCAAGTCATTGATATGAATTTGATAAGAGTAATTTTAACTCATTCTCCATTTGTTGAGTTAAACATCCAATTCGTTTGTATTGTTTTTACAAGAATATGTGTGAATGTCCTTTGATTGTTTTACTCTGAATATCCAATCATATTTTGTGTATTTATATTTTTCACACATAATTATGTCATTGATTTATCCTTACCCTAAGGATACAACCTTTACAAGAGATTTCATCTCAATTTACATTCCATTGAGACTTATTTGTTGATATACACCAAATCACTTTTATGTGGTGTATATAACGTACTTTGACATAGTATATCATGAATCCCCTTATTCTCATGATATTACAAAGTTTTTATTACCACAATTATTTGTATTCAAGTGTCTCTTTTGGTTGGAATCTCTAACTAAAATACCATTTTTAAAATGATTTAAAGACTTATTCATCTAAATCTTTCTCATTAATGTCCATGTTTTAAAAAATGGTTTTAAGGATTTATTTATATGGACATTAAAGTTTTAAAATCAAAACTCCTTTTAAAAAGTTTCAAAGTGGTATGGGACACTTTGATTCAAAAATCTACTTTTAAATGGCTTCTTGACAAATAGTGTGACTTTTAAATGTTTTCAAGAAAAGGGGGATATTTCTCTCAAATAGTTTTGATGATTATTTTCATCTATGTCAACATCCTTCATTATTCATGATTGAGGTTAATGTGATACAATACAATCTTCCATATTGTATCAAATGAGTTATATTTGACTGTGGATGTTCTATTTTTATACCATTCATGGTTTGTGGTTAAAGTATTGACATTTCGTATGCTAGTTTTAATACGAATGTTTATTTTATGCTTAAACCTATTCATATGAGGAATGCATTGGACTTAATAAGTGACGGGTGGAGCCCGCTATAGCTCCTCGATGCATCGGTAGGTCTCATGAGACAAACTAGTGTCTTGGCACAAGGCCTTGGAAAAATCTTATTTGTAGTCTTGGCACGAGGCCTTGGCTATGTGGTTATGATAGTCTGGCATTATGCATTCCATCATTATGAAAGTGGTTATTGATATTGCATGTGATCATTCGACTAGTAGAATATCCATGTGAGTAAGTAAATGGCATTATTTCATTTTATTTATGCCATACCATGTTGAAAGTTCAAGTTTCAAAGGCTTTTGTTTTAGTTATAAATTGCCTTAAGTGTTTATGATTATTTATGAAAGCTTCTGCTATAATGTTATCCTTACTGAGCATCCGAGCTCACCCCTTTCAATGTTTTATTTTTTTTTTCAGGATTATGAAGAAGTAATTTATGAATGACCTGCAGGGATAGTATGAGGGGATATGAAGACAAAATGTTTTTTTTATGATGTAATGTAAACATTTATGGATGTATCTAGTTATTCCAAGGCTACTAAACTAATCGGTCTTTCGAGACTTGATCTTTCTCATGATCATGCCAATGTTATGTAATAATGCACCGACTCTGGGTAACTAGGGTCGGGGCGTTACAGTTGGTATCAGAGGAAGTTTAGTACAAACCTTGGTAGCTAGATTTAGATAAACTCTGATTAGAGCACGTAGACCTAAGATGAACTTTGAGGATTAGTATAAAAGAACTTCCTAGAATTTTGGTATTGTAGAGATTTTGTGAGTCTTCTGAGCAATACATCCCTGTCTGGATACGAGCAGGTAGAGGCGGCTCTGGCACAGATGTACCTAGGGGTAAAACCCGAAAACACCGCTTTGAGCTAGACTCGAACGGGAACTGGTGCACGACAACGGGCCTTGCTGCACTCTTGGTTACGACATTCCCGGGGGATATGCTTAGGATAATTTACATTTTCTTTACAAACCAATTTACGTAATATATATATAAGATGAGAGTAAATGACCTTGGTTAATCCTAATATGTTTCAAATTGAGAATATGGTGACATTTTAATCTCTAAATGATTTTACGACTACTATTACTCACACAATGCTTTATGGTTTTAGTCAATGGCTGGATTCCAAGGAAGTCATAGTGACTTTGAGAATGATGTACAAGATGGGAACGGTGGTGGCAATGAGCAACAAAATGGAGTGTTGATAGGCGTAAAAGATATCGTCTTTATACCAAATCAGTTTTCCAAAAATATGATCAACAACATATATATTAACCAACTCCCAGACTCAACAAGGAAGAGAAAGGTGATAAATGATAAGAGCTCCAGCAATGGAGACCATGGAGAAAAGAACCCTCAATTTTCATCATGCAGGAAATGTGGAAAGAGACACCCAGGAAAGTGTCTCAATGGGACAACGAAATGTTTTACGTGCGGGAAGGAAGGACATAAAGTAAAGAATTGCCGAAGAAAAATGAAGAGTACTATGGAAGAAGATAAAAATGGTCCCAAGAGTCCATTTATAGTCATTTGCCGTAAATGTAGGGGACCTGGCCATTACCCGAGTGAATGTCCTATTCTATAGGATATTATCTTGGTCAAAGAAGAAGCTATGTGGGAATAAATGGTTGGAGAAATGTTTAAAAAGTATTAGCACTCCTTGTTGATGGGTTTACTATGGAATAATTTTCTCTTGTATTTGTAACCCCGCAGTTTGCCATGTGAGAATGATATTTGAGGAATAATTGTCTCTTCTCTTGTGGATTTGGGTATAAATAACCATTTGGATTTATATGATCATTGGGGTTTGAGAGAATTATAAGTTATTCTAATTTGGGATGAAGATTCAAGGTATGATATAACATTTGTGGTTAAATTTATGATATAGTAGTTTGAGGAAGTTATCTCATTTTGGCAATATTATAAAATATAGTTTTTGAAAAAGGACAACACGTAGACCGTGTGACAACCCGTCGCGTCGGACAAAGCTATGGGAATCGAACCCACAACCAAAGTGCGATTGGGATTTATCGCCTACCACTGGACTACGTGAAGTCCCTGGTTAGTGTGACTTTTTTTTTGTTAAATGATTTTATTGATCAATAATAAGTTGATTTGGGTTCTTATTTCATATCAAAAGAATACCCTTGGTATAGGAAAATGATTTGGTGATTAAGTGATAAATGTTATTTTGGAAGATGTTCGCTTTGTTGGAAACACTATATGTCCAAGGAAAATAGAATACTATGGGGTTTCATTTGTGGAGTAATGATAGATTTTTATCTACGTTTTTATTGTGGATTTATAGTGATTTGGGTTATTTATGGAAATGATTTACCTATAATAGAGAATATGTGATTAGGTTAATTACTTTTGAGTATGTGACTTTAAGAGTATCTGATGTCATTTGGAGATACAATTTAACATGGGAGACTACATAATCAAATTCTTCTATGTTTTGGGTTTCAATATTAGTTTGGATTATATTAAAGGATTTTAAGGACAATTGGTTATTGAATGGTATCTATTTAACTTTGGGGTATTGTTGGTTTAATTTTAGAAATTAAGATTAGTGCATATTTATCTCAATGAATATCCTTTTGGGGGATCATTAGATCATTCACTGACCATTTTGGTTTTGATTAATCTTCAAAGACAATGTAAATATATGGTTTATCCTTCATGGATCATGTGATTCTATAGAAGTTTATTCTATCTCTTCCAATGTGACCAAGTCTTCTTGAATACTCATCGTTTAAAAAAAATGAGTTAGTGGTGGAAATTTATTAAAGAATGAAAATATACTTAAAATGTAAGTATATCTCATAATGTTCTTAGTCAATATCATAAATGAATTCCTCTTCCTTATGTAATGTAACTTAAAAAAAATGTTGTCCGTTTACTTTCCTACTAGGAGACTAATGGTCGTTTGTCCCAACACAAGTTTGTGGTTTTCTCATTGTTAACTTTCTCCTGATCATGATTTCTATCCCTCTCCATCAGAACTTGACACTTAGTTTATCATCCATATCCATGTTTTCTTACATGGAATCCTAGTATGGGTTATCTTGGATGACCCTTATACCTCTCTTCCTTTCTTTTAAAGTGACAGTTTTATTGACTCCTTTTCCGATGTGGGACTTTCCATTATATTCCCAAGCATAAATTTAAAAATTGCGAGGACGCAATTTATTGAAGGAGGGGAGAATGTAACACCCCAAGCTTCCTCGGTATGTTTCCTTTCGAATAATGCAATGACGTGCATTGTACGCAACTTCGAGATTTTAACACACCACAACCAATCAAACTAGCCGTTATGAATAGTAATACCTACTTTTAGAAATTATATATATTTTATATTTCAAAATGGACTTCATTTTTGGATTCGGAATATCGAATTTAGCCTAAGGTGAAATTTTGGTACTTTTCGGATAACTTTCATATTTTGATGAATAGTGAAAATTACTAAATTTTAATTAAAAACAACTTTTTTAATCAAAATAATTAATAGTGATAAATTGTGAATTTGAGTGGTTTTAAAGTATATTTAGAATATATTTTTACCATTTAATATAATGTTGGTCATTGGACATAATTTTACAATTAAACCGAACATAAACAAGTGTCAATCTTTTTATAGTTATTATCTCTTAAAAACACGCTTTTTGTTTTGACAGCGGGAATTAATTTTAAATTAATTTCTGCCACTTCTGTGTTTTGAATTTATAAAAATGGATTCTATATTTGGAATCAGGATGTCCAAATTGTGTAAATAGGTAACTTTTATTTTTAGACATTTTGAATAATTACTGCGGTAAATATTTTATTTACCATGGTTAAGGGTAAATCCGGTAAATAAGGGTTAAACAAAATAATATTATAATAATACTAAATTACCCTAAAATGTGTCTTAACCCTATTGGTTGATACATGGTCGACCATGGGCATCTTTGGGTCAATTTTGGGACCCCATGGATCCACTTGTAAGTGATAATGACACTATATATTAATTAAGTTAAAATGAATACAAAAATGACACAAGCATATATCTTTTAGCAAAACAATTGTTACATAGGGTTATATATGCTGGATTTTAGATTATAAATATTCATTAGAAATCTAAAAAGATTTCCTACATAATTATATTTTATTTATAATTTTTTGACATTAAATAATTTATTTTATTTATGACACAATGATGATGCAGTAATTACTAAAATAGTAAAAAATTAACATAATTGATATTATAAATACCCAAATAATTATAATATTAAACTTTTAATGAATTAAAATTTTTTTTATATAATAATATGATATATTAGGATTGATTTATTTGACTTTGTTCGAAGTAATCAATCTGTTATGAGTTTCACAAAAATCAACTAGTGAATAGTGTCAAAATTGACATAAAAGAGTTCTTAAAACAAATATTATATTATTAATTGATATTAAATTCCTAAAAATCCAAGGTTCGGCCAAGAGACTTATATTATGATAGGTTAATCATTAATGGACCACTTGGGGGTCTTTTGGATGTATATAGTAAGTTTATTAATTATATTATATAAAAATACAAAGAGACATTGTAAAAGTGAAACTAATTAACTTAGAGTTAATACTTAAAGATAAGGTTAATATAAGTACCCAAACCTGTCTAAATTCTATTGGATGAGTTGTTTTCGACCTATCCCCACCTCAACCTTTGAATAGTCAACTTTGGAGCCATTGGAAACTGAATATGAATTTATTAAAAATTAATATTTCTAGCTTTTCCAAAGGTGCCCCTCACCCCTCTTATAAAAGGGCACTCCTCCTTCTCATTTCCTCACACCTCTCAAGCCACTTGGCTCGTCCAAACTCTGCCCAACTAAGATCCCCACATCCCTCTCCTCCTCCTTGAAGCTTACCCTTAGGCAGAAAGCATTTCAACAAGTCCTTTGGTTCCAACCAAAGTGAGTTACCTAAATTAAAGGTAACGATTTCTCTTAAATTATTTTCATTTATTTTGCTTCTTCAACCCCCAAACTCTTTTTATTTCCCTTCTTTTGTAACAACACCAGTATCCTCAATATACTAGGATGTTGGTATAAGAAGTATTCAAACTACACATACACACAACTCCATCTAATGGATGATGAACATAATGTTTCTGTGGATGGAAAACTAACGCCTCACGAAACGATGATTGTTCAAAAACATCTTACCGCCTCTCATGGTGGCCATTATGATGGCACTGTAATTAAATATGATATTAATGATATATATTTTATATATAAGCTTCTGTAATTCCATTTTATTTCATACCATTATTCGTTTCATGTCGTATATACATACGATAATTTCATTTGAAGAAGTGCGGACTACCGCCCCCTTAAAATGATATGACTCGTTCATACCACACATGGAACGTATAAAGGATGGTGTTAATGAACTTAAGTAACATATATAAAATATTATATTATACTGGAATAGTAATATACCTATGTATCATTTGGATTCGATTATTTTAAAATAAAAAATTAAATGGAAGTAGCGTTCGTGCGTACGTACGGACTACCGTCTCCACGAACGCGATGAGATTCATTATCCATCGTATCCATTCAAGTATAATTATCATTTAATGATTTAAAAATGATGTTTAAGGACTTGATATCATTCTGGATATGAATAAGATACAACAAACATGACTTATGTAACAAAACATATAAAAGAAAATGAGTAAGTTAACACCCGAAACGGCGTTAATACTAAGATATTATTAACAAATCAATGTTAAAAGATCATATATGATATCATATTAAAGTAAATGATTCTTGTATTATTCAATAACAATTATTTCACCATTATACAGGAGGTAAACCTACCATCGACCAAGGAAAAAGTACAAAGTAAGGGATTTTCTTATCTCACTTTCAATTCCGTGAGATTTCCATTGTTTGCCACTAAATTATTGAAAGTGGTGTATTGTGTACTACCATTTGATATATATTATCATGATTCTCTTTATATTAATGTTATTCTGTAAATCATTTGGTGGTTATTAACTTTTGTCCATACGACTCAGTCAATTAACGTGGTAAGGGATTTTCTAATCTCACTTTTAATTTCGTGAGAATTCTATTGTTCACCACTTAATTATTGCATGTGGTGTATGTGTACTGCCCATGATTGTATTCAATGTGTAATATACTTTAATTTATGGGTATTTACATCATCATGGTATGATACTTCTTTCATGGGTGTATGTTTCGAAAGTTACCTAATCGATAAGGGAATTTGAGATTTCAATTTCCACTCATTTGGCTTTACACATATTTCATTGATTATATTACCCCAAGATTATGTGTGGAATCACTATTCATTTGATTATGTCATAATTTCCACTCCCCTTCCTGTGGATATAAGTTTGATGCACATAATCACTCCATTGGTAATTCTCAAGTCATTGATATGAATTTGATAAGAGTAATTTTAACTCATTCTCCATTTGTTGAGTTAAACATCCAATTCGTTTGTATTGTTTTTACAAGAATATGTGTGAATGTCCTTTGATTGTTTTACTCTGAATATCCAATCATATTTTGTGTATTTATATTTTTCACACATAATTATGTCATTGATTTATCCTTAACCTAAGGATACAACCTTTACAAGAGATTTCATCTCAATTTACATTCCATTGAGACTTATTTGTTGATATACACCAAATCACTTTTATGTGGTGTATATAACGTACTTTGACATAGTATATCATGAATCCCTTTATTCTCATGATATTACAAAGTTTTTATTACCACAATTATTTGTATTCAAGTGTCTCTTTTGGTTGGAATCTCTAACTAAAATACCATTTTTAAAATGATTTAAAGACTTATTCATCTAAATCTTTCTCATTAATGTCCATGTTTTAAAAAATGGTTTTAAGGATTTATTTATATGGACATTAAAGTTTTAAAATCAAAACTCCTTTTAAAATGTTTCAAAGTGGTATGGGACACTTTGATTCAAAAATCTACTTTTAAATGGCTTCTTGACAAATAGTGTGACTTTTAAATGTTTTCAAGAAAAGGGGGATATTTCTCTCAAATAGTTTTGATGATTATTTTCATCTATGTCAACATCCTTCATTATTCATGATTGAGGTTAATGTGATACAATACAATCTTCCATATTGTATCAAATGAGTTATATTTGACTGTGGATGTTCTATTTTTATACCATTCATGGTTTGTGGTTAAAGTATTGACATTTCGTATGCTAGTTTTAATACGAATGTTTATTTTATGCTTAAACCTATTCATATGAGGAATGCATTGGACTTAATAAGTGACGGGTGGAGCCCGCTATAGCTCCTCGATGCATCGGTAGATCTCATTAGACAAACTAGTGTCTTGGCATAAGGCCTTGGCAAAATCTTATTTGTAGTCTTGGCACGAGGCCTTGGCTATGTGGTTATGATAGTCTGGCATTATGCATTCCATCATTATGAAAGTGGTTATTGATATTGCATGTGATCATTCGACTAGTAGAATATCCATGTGAGTAAGTAAATGGCATTATTTCATTTTATTTATGCCATACCATGTTGAAAGTTCAAGTTTCAAAGGCTTTTGTTTTAGTTATAAATTGCCTTAAGTGTTTATGATTATTTATGAAAGCTTCTGCTATAATGTTATCCTTACTGAGCATCCGAGCTCACCCCTTTCAATGTTTTATTTTTTTTCCAGGATTATGAAGAAGTAATTTATGAATGACCTGCAGGGATAGTATGAGGGGATATGAAGACAAAATGTTTTTTTTATGATGTAATGTAAACATTTATGGATGTATCTAGTTATTCCAAGGCTACTAAACTAATCGGTCTTTCGAGACTTGATCTTTCTCATGATCATGCCAATGTTATGTAATAATGCACCGACTCTGGGTAACTAGGGTCGGGGCGTTACATTGGATGTACTTTTCATATTAATTATACATCCCCCAAAGGCAGCATACGAAAAACTTTTTAAAACAAAATCATTTATTGATTTATAAAAGAGTCCAAGATCTATGGTTCCCTGTAAGTAGAGAAAAATTGTTTACACTACCTTTAAATGAGATTCCTTAGGAATGGATTAATATCTCGAACATAAGCATACCGAAAACATTAAGTCTGGACGACTAGCCGTTAAGTAAAGTAGACTTCCTATCATACCTCTAAATGATGTTTGATCTACTAGTTTCCCAGCTTCATCAAGATCAAGTGAATTTGAGGTACCAATGGGAGTACTTATACTATTAGTGTTGCAATATCCATACTTTTTAAGAAGATATTTAATATAATTATGTTGGGATATATAGATTCCTTCTAGTTTTTGAAAAATTTGAAAACCAAGGAAAAATGTTAACTAACCCATCATACTGATTTTGAACTCATATTTCATTATATCTGCAAAGGAATTAGTTAATGATTATTGAGTTGATCCAAATATAATTTCATCAACATAAATTTGAACAATAAAAATATTTTTCTTGTCTTTATTTATAAAAAGGGTTGGATCATCATTTCCCTTATCATAATTATTTTGAAGCAACAATTATGTATGTTTATCATACAATGATCTAAGAGCTTGTTATATCCATAAAAAGCTTTGGTAAGATTAAAAACATGTTTAGGATGTTTTTTATCTTCAAAACTAGGATGTTGTTCAACAGAAACATCCAATTGAACATAACCATTATGGAATTCCCATTTAAAATTCATTTGAACAAGTTTTAAATTAAAGAATTCTATAAAGGAAAGTAAAATACGAATAGATTCCTGTTTGGATGTGGGAGCATATGTTTCTTCATAATCTATTATTTCATATTGATTATAGCCTTTAGTAACGAATCTAGTTTTATTTCTTATTATGATTCCATTTTCATCACAATTACTTCTAAAGACCCATTTTACTCCAATAATAGAAGTTTCCTTAGGTCTTTCAACCGAGGTCCAGACATTATTCCTTTCGAATTCATTTCTCTCATCTTGCATAGCCTTTATCCAATTATCACCACCTAATGATTCATCAATGCTTTTTGATTCTAACTGGGAAAGGAATTCTAGATGTTATAGATAATTTAATAAAAAACTTTTACTCCTTTCAAGTTGATTTTAATCACCAATGATACTATCATTGGGATGATTCTTTAGAAACAAATGATTTTGGTTTTGTAAAACATTTTCCTCAACATATGGTAGGAAATCATCTGGGGTAAATGCTTCATAAACATTTTCTTGAACATTTTTATTATTAGAAGGATCTTCTATTGAGCGTTGATAATCAGTTTTTAAAAACACTTCTCAAGATGTTGGTTGAGGGTGTTTAAAGACAAAAGGATCAATTAAATTGAATTTAATAGGTACCTTTTCTACAACAGTACATTTATTTTAATTGAAAACTCTATAATACTAGAAGTTGTATAGTAGCCAATGAAAATTCCATCATTAGATTTTTGCGATAATTTGTGTAGATTATCTTTATTATTTAGAATGAATACCTTGTAACCAAAAACATTTATGTAGGAAAGTATAGGTTTTCTACCATTCCAATACACATAAAGAGTTTTATTATGAAAATGTCTAATCAAAACACGATTTATAGTATAGCAAGAAGAGCTTACAACTTCAGTCCAAAAATGTTTTTCTACTAAATATTCAATCAACATGGTTCTTGTTATCTCATAAAGAATTTTGTTTATTCTTTCAACAACACCATTTTGATGAAGAGTTATTGGTGCTGAGAAGTTATGATTAATACCTTTTCTACTACAAAAATTTTCAAAATCAGAATTTTGAAATTCTCCTCCCTGATCACTATTAATTGTTATCACTAAAAGGTTTTTCTCATTTTTAACTTGGGATCTAAAAATTTTGAAATAAGAAAAAGCTTCAGATTTTTTGACTAGAAAATAGACTCCTGTAAATCTAGTGTAATTATCAACTAAGAAAAATACATAATATTTTTTTCTAATTATTCCAGTTTGTGTTGGACCAAAAAGATCCATATGCACCAACTGTAATGCACCAGTGGTTGAGACTTCACCGAATGATTGGAAACTTGATTTATGTTTCTTTCCATATTGACAAGGATCACAAAATTTTGAATAATAAAATCTAATCCCCAGTAGATCCTTAACTAGAATTTTCTTCGAGATTTTTCATAGGTTCATAAGGTTATAGTGTCCTAACCTTCTATTACATAACCAAGAATGATCTTACATTTCACTAAGACAAGGTATATCTTGGATCCTAAGGTCTTTTATGTTTAGTGTGTAAACATTCTCTTGTCTATGTGCGAAATGAATAAACTCTTCTATATAATTGTGTACTAAAAACTTGTCATTCCTAAAATTGAAAAGGTAAACTTAATCACATAATTGACTTATGATAATAATGTTGTGCTTAAGACCCTTAACAAATAAAACATTTGACATCAAAGTTTCTCCAAGAATAAAAATGTTACCTATACCAATAATTTATCCATGGGCATTATCTCCAAATCTTAATTTTTCTCCCTTTTCCTTGATAATATTTTCAATGAAGCTTTTGTTACTAGTCATTTTCTGGGAAAATCCACTATCCATGTACCATGTATTACTATTGGTACTATATTTATTTTCCTTAAAATAAGAGTGTAAGACTTTCAGAACCCAAACATTCTTTGATTCGGAAACTTTAGAAAGAAATATTTTAGGAATCCACATTTTCTTTGAGAAATAAGGTTTATGAGAACCTAAAGATTGGTTTTTGTTTAAGGAACACATTTTATTCCCAATTCCCACCACACTGACACCAAGTGAAGAATAGAGCACTTTGGGGTAAAAAATAATTGTTACTAAAAATCAGTTTTGAATGAGTATAACCAAATCCAGAATTAGTCCTTAGAGATGGAATTTGGGAATACATCTTATAAATGTTTTCCTTTCTTAAGGTAAAGTTTAAAAAAAAACTTCTTCAATGAAAATATTTCTGACTTTAGTCTAATAACTAAGTTTTTATCATAAAAAACATTAGTTTTATCACTAGAGTTAGTTTTGAAAACATTTTTCTTAGAAATTACATTTTTTTAATCCTTATAAATCTTATCCTTTTAAGAATTAACTTCCTAATGGGTTTTGAAATAATTTTAAAATCATAAATTTCCTTATCAAGATATTTAGAAAGATATTATACTTCCTTAGAAAGAATAGATATCCTATAATTTTCCTTATCAAGATTTTTCTTGACATTAGAATTTTCATTCTCTAGGAACTTAGAAAACCTAGAGACTTCTTCATAAGTAGGTAATGTATTATCTTCATCAAAAGATGATTCTTCATCTGAGGAGTCCTAATATTTACTATCACTATAATTTTCATTCAAGGATAAATTGGTTATGGACCCAACATTGTGTATCATAGCCATTAAACATTGATTTTCAATAGGAAATATGGCTAATAAACAAAGATTCTTCTGACTAGAAGATTCGTACTCTGAGGATTCTTCAGAAGAGTCACCACCACTGGCACTCTAGGTGTCATTGGCTTTCAAAACATTCTTAGATTTATCCTTGTAGTACTTCTTTCTATTTCTCTCAAAATTCTTTTCCTTTATATATTTTCTTTTAAGTATAGAAATTTTTTTCCTTATATTCCCTGCTCTCTTGCATTCATAGAGAGTGAATTATGAGTCTTTCTTGTCCTTTATTTCTTCTTGCATCTAAATTTAATGTTCTTATATCCAACAATCTTTTTCATCCTTGGGGAAAGATTGGATAACTAATTTTCTAGAGATTCACTTCCACTAGATTCAGATTGAATAATAGTCTTCTTAGTTTTGGATCTTGTAAATCTCATTGGATTTCTGGATTTCATATGATTTAAAGTAGTTGTACATAAATAATTCCATTTCATTATTCTTTTATTTAGATCATAATCTCTTTTCATTCTTGTCTCATGTTGAATAAGAGTTACAAAACTCTCATAAAGAGTAATCTATGAGACTTTCCAATTCTCATCAATAGTTGTTCTTTTTTACTCCCACTCATTAGGAATGATTTCTAAAATTTGTTCCACAAGTTCCGCATCATCTAAACATATTTGACCCATGGATTTTAAACTATTAACAATGGTCATAAAACATTGTTGTTCCTTGCACAATGGTTCTCCATAAGGAAAGAAAAAAACCATGATACTCAACACTAAGCATAGCTCTTCTAGTTTCGAAAACAATGGATGTTCCAAAGTGAGTTACTTCAAACATTTTTCAAATACAATTTGAAGCTTTACAAGAAGAAAACTAACTATATATATTAATTGTCATTGAACACAACAAATTATTGTGTAACTTATAGCTAAGTTGATATTCTGACTTTTCATGATTAGTAAAGGTTCATACTTCCTTATCAGGAATCTTATAATATTCAATAAGAATTACAAAGTTGTCCACTCCATTGTTAATGAAAAAAGTATTCATATTATCTCTCCAATATTCATAATCATTCCCATTAAATATAGGTGGTCTAGTAGGATTAATATTTTCAATTGAACCAAAATTCATTCCTTCTATCTAAAAGAAAATATCATTCCACAGAAACTTATTAATAACAAGAGTTTGTAAGCAAGGATCAAAATATCCTAAGAAAATAAAATATATAACAATGAAAACATGAGAAAGAAAACTTATATGTGAATATATGTATTTCACAGTCCTCCTCTAATACCAATTATAGGATCGAAATATGACTTAGATGCTCAAAATAAAATAGGGGTGAATTGTATACTTTATAAATTCCTTTGGAAACTTTAAAGTTGGTCAAAACTTCTTATTGTTTAACAAAGTTAAACAAGGTAAATTCAAAAGTCCTCTTAGTTCTACAAACTTCATAGATTCTTGAAATATGGTTCTGGAAATGAAACTTAAGATAAGTTTACAAGGGAAAAGATTCTAGCTTAAAGCATATAGAATGTTACTAATCAGAGTATACAAGTATAGGAAAGTATAACATTGTTATACATTCCTTATTAATCAAAATGCAGCATAAAACAAACATAAAACAATACATGTAACAAGTAAAAAATCTTTTAAGCCTAAGAGTAGGGTATCCAATAACTTGGATAAAGGTCCCTTGGTTTATACTTTCAATAAAGTCTATCTTACCCACACTAGGGTAATCCCTTGATAGAAATATTAGTGTCTACCTTGTTATCCCTGAAACCCCTTGATCTTCAAGGTAGTCGACACCTTTGTCTCCCTCTCCTCGTAAGCCCTCGATTGTATATAGCAAAAATCAGAGTCACTCGAAGAAATCTAAAAATATGTTCAGTATGCACAAAGCATGAGAGTATCAATCACTCTATAAATTACTTTAGCATCATGTAACCTATAGATTCATCAATGTGTTCAAAGTCAGTTGTGAGCTTGTTCTAATGAGCTATTATTTATAGGAACATTTCCAACAGTCGGCTCCCTCCTCTAATAGTCATATTTTTCCTTGAATCTTGGAGGGACCTGTACACGTGTCACTCAAACAATGGTTGGTTAGAAAAAAAATGCACGACATCGATTTATAATTATTACAAGATTAAGTAAAAAAAGTTTTCTCAACCAAATTTATTTTTCAGAGTATAAGGAAAAAATAATGTTCAGAGTCTATGTTAAAAGGATATTTGGATTCTATTTTTCAAGGAATTCGGTATCAGAATTCTGTAGACTTCGTACTCTAAATTCTGAGGAATCAGAATCTGAATTCTAATGAATTTGAAGTCTGAATTATAAAGAATTATGACTCTGAATTTTGAGGAATTCAGAGGCTAATTATATGGAATTGAGAACCTGAATTATACAGAATTTGGAGTCTGAATTTCATAAAATCCAGAGTCTGAATTTCAGAGAATTCAGTATCCAAATTTCAAAGAATTCGGAGTCTCAATTTCATAGAATATGGAGTCTGAATTCAGATCCTGAAAACAAAATAATCTATATCTTAGTATTTATATAATTCCAAGGTTTTATATGTGAAACTAAACTTTTCAATTAGGAATAAAAATATTTGGATTTATAGAAACTACAACATAAACAATGAAAACATGGTAAGGATACATTTTCCTTGGGGATGGAAAATTTGAGAAGAAAAGAAATTTTCCTTAAGATAGAGTGTTCATAATTTTCAATACATGAAGTAATGTAAAATTCATAAGTAAACCTTATTGAGTCAACAAAAACTACCGAGTAAATGTTACTGCTTCTATTTATCGGTTGTTGTTTTTATTTAAAATTATTTGTAAATGGGATTTCTTCAAAACCAACATTTTTTTGATGAATTATATATTTGAATGTGAAGATCCATTTTATTTATGCTTATTTGGAAACAATATTTAAGGCCCCAACCTTAAAACATTATTTATATAGCATTAAATCAAGAATTAACATTGTGGATATTTTGAGGTTTAGAGTTAGAGATAATTAGGCCTTAACTATTACATTACATCTCAAATATTACAATGTAGTCACTTCTACCCAGTATCTATTTTTTCATTAAATAAACAGTCTTAAAAAAATTTCTTCTTGGTATAAATCTTATTGAATTCTTCTAATCTCTTACCCTTCCTTATACATTGTGACAAACCTTTCTAAAAAATAAAATGAACATAAAAAGCTCAGTAAGGGTTATAAAATAAAGAAAGAAAACATTTGTCCATAAATACATACAATCCATGAAATTATAATTTTAAATCATAAAACATAATCTCATTAACATACCTCATGAAATCATAAGATTTATGAATAACACATAGAAATCATAAATCATAAAGGTAACTTGTGGAATCTATATCATATATAGGTTGTAGCTTTCACAGCTATGTAGGTATTCAAGTTTGGAATAACCATCATAGTATGTTCCATAAATCTCTTAGGAGAAACATTAATATTTACCTCTGTCACATTATCTAATGCATTGGAGAGCTATCCCAGGATCACCCACCCTAGGTTTATCACAGAACCTCCCATATGCGTAAATAATGCCCAAGAACCATAACATTACCAAAACACCAGAACAAGTGTAAAAGAAAAAAAACATTTCCATATTACAATAACAATAAAAAATTTCAATATATTGACATAAGAAATCCCTTCTCAAAACCATTTTCAAAACCAAAATACATAAAATAAATATATGGTATTTATTTTCCTTTTAACAACATTAGGTCTTGTTAAGGAAGCCAAAGATCAAATAATTCTTGTGGCGGATGAAAGTTCATTGTCACCACGTACGTTAATAGGAACAATATTTTTGTCATTTAGTAAAATGATTCATAGAAAAAATATTTCATTTAAATGAAATTTATATTCAAAGGGTTTTTTACTCCGTATAAAGGGATGTCGTGTATAAATCAATGTATGCTTCAATGAAAAGATATTGAGACAAAGTACCGTTCAAAGAATGTACTATTATATTAAGGATAAATCAATGAAATAATTATCTGTAAAAAATATAAATACACCCAATATAAGTGGATATTAATTGTAAAACAATTATAGGTCATTCACACGTATTCATATCACGACATAATCAAGAAGTATAAGTTTAACCCAAATAATTGAAATTGTTTTAAGATGTTCCCTAAAAAATATTTGGCCACCTAACGGCATCACATACAAATTTAGAAAATGAGTTCATGAGAGAGAAAATGGTCTTCCATCACATAGAAATAAAATTTATAGTAATAAGGATATATAATAACGTATCCCAACATAATAAAATTGATGTTAAATTCATAACATAAAATAAGTCTTTGATTAAAAGGGGAGGGTGAATGGTTCCTTTACAAAGATCATTTTGTAAATAAAATATATCGATTATGTGTATTAACTCTATGTACACATAAATCAAGTATAAATTCAATACATGACATAAATAGTTACTTATCACATAATCATAGCACAACATAATAAATAATTAGAAGATTGACCAAGAGAATGGAAATTGTGTAAATAAGTTCCCTTACCTCAAGTCCGGCTTGTTGTGTATGTTCCTTGTTCTACCTGAATAATAACATAATTTAATTTATACATGATTAAGTTCTATTTTTAGTTTATTATTCCTTTTATACCACATATCACTTTTCTATAACAATTAGTTAATTATTTGAGTTCAAATCGGACATTTGGTCGATGGTCGGAACTTGAGTCAAAATTGAACTTGTTATAATTACAAATTGCCCTTGTGGTCAAAAGTACATTATATCTAGAAAGATATTAATGATTTAGATATCATATATATTCAATAAATATTTATTTATAATATTCTATATCATTTGGATATTTGAAAATTAAATTTACAGTTCATGGAGACAGTAAGATGTACGTACACATGAATGCTACTTTCATTTCAGTTATTCATTATTAAAGGAATGAAAAGAAATGATAAATAGGTATATTATTATTCAATTATAATATAATATTATATATATATTTCATAAGTTAATTAACATCGTACTTTATAAGTTCCTTGTATGGTATGAACGAGTCACATCACTTTGAGGGGGTGGTAGTCTGTACTTCCTCAAATGAAATTATCGTATTTACCCATTATTGAAACCATAAAGGTATGCTATAAATGAAATATATAGAATTATATAAATAGTATAAATATAATATATATCACATATAAATATAGTTCTATCATAACGGTTACCATGATAGGTGGTAGGGAAAAATCGAACAATCATCGTTTCGTTGGGCAGTATTTCATCATACACAGAAACAGAATTATCATATCAATTAGATGGAAGTGTGTGTAAGTGTAGTTCTCATAATTCTCATAAAAAAACCATATATATTTATGATATTAGTGTTGTTATATAAAACAAGAATTATAATAGGATAGGTAGTGGAGAAGGGAAAATAATGGAATGAAACTTGGGAGAAGACATTACCTCAAATTAGGTAACTTCTTTTGATTTGAGCCAACAGACTCTCTTTAATTGCCTTGTGCCTATGAGGAGGCTTCTAGGATGGAGTGACAAATTTTTGGAAATCATTTGTTTAGAGATTTTATTATCCATGGGGCTTTATATGTGTGATTAAGGGGTTATAGGTGGTGTGCTTTTATAAGAGGGAGGAGGGGCACTTTTTGATTGTTGGATATTATTATTTTATTATAAAATAATTTTTGGTTTCAAAAGTTCTAAATCTAATTAAATTAGAATATAAGATGAATATAAGTCTAAATAAAATCATACAATAATAATTGGACTTGTTTTGGATATTTTTTTAATCCTTATTGTTTTTAAATAACCCTTTGTTAACTTATTTAACTTTTACCATGTCTTTCTGTATATTCATACTATATGGTTAATATATTTACTATAAAATTTCAAGAGACAAAAAATGGAACATTGATGACATTTGTAACATATATATTCCAATTGTCCATATCTTAGTGTTTTATGACTATTTTATAATTTAATAAAATATAAATTTATTTAAAAAATCATTTATGTCAATATTTATACTATTTATATCATGACTTTCAAAAAATCTATAACAACATGATCAATTCCAAAAAACATCATTAATTCAAATATAAAAATTCATAATAATCCATAAAATTTGTGTATGACATAAAAAGTTTCAAAATAAATTTATTTTAATATTTATATCCTTATTTATTTAAAACATCCTTTAATGAGATAATCATTACATCATCATTGTGTCATAAATAAATTTATTTATTTTATGTATAAAAATTATAAATAAAATACTATGATGTATTAAATATTTTTATATTTATAATGAATATTTATAGTCAAATATATCAATTATATAACCCCATATAAAAATTGGTTTATCACAAAATATAGGTTTATGATATTTTTATTTTTACTTTAAATAAAAAGTTATTAATGTAATTATCTTAAAAAAGTGGCTTCCAAATGCGAAAAGTTCAACCCAAGGATTTTATTGGTAGGTTATGACTCATCCAATAGTGTTAAGACAAGTGTTAAGGTAATTTTTTTTATTATAATATTATTTTCTCCTTGCATTACCCAATATACCATTAACCGTTGTAAATAAAAATCAAAAGTTACGATTCACCCAAATTTATTTTCATCATATTTATCCACATTTTTATTACTTATGAAAACCATGTATGTCAGATTTTTGAAATTTAATGTACAGGTAAAAATTGATTCAACTGAAAAATATCGGTTTTTAACTACTATGAGGTATTTTTAATTATTCATAAAAAATTGAAGGTTTTCTGAAAAATAAACAAATAACTCAAAGATACATTTGATATTCCAAATTAAAAAATAATGTATATTTTAGCAAATTCAAAACATACAAGTTTCATTAATTGATTTAATATTAATTCTTCTTTTCAAAACCAGAAAGTGTGTTTTTAAGAAGTAAAAACTATTAAACGATTGGCCTTTGTTTAAGCCCAATTTAAATGTGAAATTACTTCTAATGACCAAAATTGCATTAAATGGAAAAAATAGAATCAAACTACAATTTAAAACAAATTAAAAGACCAATACAATTATATAAATAGATTTGATTAAAAGGCATTTTTGAATTAAAATGTGGTATTTTTCACTATTCATTTAAAAAATGTATTTTATCAGAAAAATACTAAACAATTACCCAAATTAAATTTTGATGGCCCGATTCTAAATAAAAAGTTTATTTTTTACAATGGAACATATAAAAGATACAAAAAATATATTTAAAAATGGTTCTCCATCAAAAGGCGAAAAAACGACATTTAAAGAATTTTATAGTATTTAATGCTTACTATCTGATTCATTCATATTTTAAGCCTCTAAAAATTATTGGATAACTGTAAGAACATTTAAAAATAATATTTAATAATAATATGGTTAGTTCTGTTCATTCCCACTAATACAATGGTATGGCGTTAACTATCATTTAAAATAATAATTGTATTATATAATTTTTTAGTATAACTCAACATTGTGAGAAACATAAGATTTTGAAGAAATAGTTTTGAGTACACTATTGGACATAACATTCCATTTTATGTAAAATTAATAATTAATTCAAAAATATTAATAAATATGAATCTTTCATATTATTTATTTACCTAAGATGTTACATCCTTCCCCCCTTTCATGAATTTTGTCCTAGAAATTATAAAATAGGGATCGAAAACATCATAAAAAGTCCCACATCAGACAAAAAGTCAATAAAACTATCACTTTAAATGAAATAAAGAGAAGTAAAAAGGTCACCTGAGATAACCGATACTAGGATTCCATGTAGTAAAACATGTATATATAGGAGAAACTAATTATCATGTTCTAATGGAGAGTGATCAAAAACCTGATCAGGAGAATGTTAACAACAAGAAAACAACAAACTTTTGATGGATTAAACTATCATTGGTTTCCCGGTAGGAAAAGTAAACCGAAAATGTTTTCTAAGTTCTATTTCATACATTTGTAGAATTAATTTATGATATTGAATAAGGACATAAATAAATACACATAATTTTCATGTATATTTTCATCCATTAATTAGTTTCTACAAAAAACTCATATTTTCTCCAAACGATGAGTATTCATGATGACTTTGTCACACCTGAAGTGCTAGTGTCAACTTATTGAGAATCCCAAAATCCAAAAAGATGAACTATATATTTCCCTTATCTTTAGAAATTAACCAAAACCAAAACGGTTAGTAACAGATCAAATAATACCCAAAAAAGATTATCTTTTATAAGAAGATATACTACTATTAATCTCCAAAATTGGACAAATCATACCAAAAATACCAACAAAGAAAATTCAATAAACAATTGTTCTTAAAATAATCAATATAATACAAACTAATATTGAAACCCAAAACTCAGAAGAATTTAATCACATTGTATTCCATAGTAAATCATAACATTTATCTCCTAATAACATTGACTACTCTTAAAGTCTCATACTAAAGTGTAATAAATCCAATCACATATTCTCTATGGTAGGTTAATCATTTCCATGAATAACCCAAATAACCGTATGTACACAATAAAAATATAGATACTTCCAAAATAAAATTTCAACCATTACTCCACAAGTGAAATCCCATTGAATTCTATTTTATTTAGGCATATAACGTTTCCCCAAAAGAGAGAACATCTTCCAAAATAACCTTTATCACTTAATCACCAAATACTTTTCCTATACAAAGGATATCCATTTGATAGAACCTATGTTCCCAAAAATCAACATATTCTTTATCTATAAAATCATTTAACTAAAAAGAATTAGTTATACTATCCATAGACTTCACGCAGGCCAGGGGTAGGCGATACGGTCGTGTTGCCCTTCGGCTGTGTGTTCGATTCATATGGCCTTTACAAATGCGATGTGTTGTCACCGATCCTGTAGGTGATCCTTTTTATAAAATTAAAAAATAACCCTATCAAGTTTTAACCTCAAAAGTAGTCTTATACCTGTTATTTTCACCCCAACTCATTAAAACCTCAACATTTTAATTTATGAATTATTTTATATATTTTCATTTTTTTATTTCACCACGATATGATAAAATAAATATATTCCAAATATAATGAACATCATACCTTGATAATGATGTCCACATGGTTTCATTGTCATCTTGTTCACTTAGGTATACGATCCATGAATTGCAACAATGATATTGAGATTCTTCAAAATCATTTGCTTCCATCATCCAAATACACGTTGTACAACTTGAGTCATGTGGAAGTTCATAGAAAAATAGTATTAGAAAATAATCATGTATGACATATAATTTAAAAAATGATACAAATTGATTTTTGTAAAACAATCAGACTGAGTTTGAGTTGAAATTTTCAATCAATAGTCCTTTTAAAATACCATAAGTATGTTATGAGAGACTAAATTTTAAAAGAAAATATAAATAGGTTGTGCAATGGTATAATTTTTCAACACCTTTTCAAAATCATAATATGCTTCAAAATCTTGAGATAAGGTAAAATATTTGAAAATTCTTTGATAATATTTACCATTCTTCAAAATATGAGAATACTAATGAAATTGGATTTGATTAAAAAACCCATGACCCATGATGTTATTGAGGTATAGTGGAGGTGTTTGATATCTCAAATAACATCTTTCATGTGAGTTATATGATATAAAAAGTTCAACAACCTTCCAAACATGACTTTTCAATAATTATTACAAGAATGTCATAGGGAAGAGATAGAAATGCTGTTTTAGATCCTCCTACTTCCATTTATAACCAACATTCCATGATCCAAAAAAGTTATAAAACAAAAATTTAACTAAAATAATAGACATAGGGACTAACCATGTGTCTAAAAAAACTCATAATCCATAATTTTGTCTAAACCAACATTTGATACAAACTGTAAGGCCACAAGCCTAAAACATTAGTTAATCTTGAGTTAAATCATGAATTAACATTGAGGATCTTTTCAAGTTTATAGTTTTAAAATAACTAGGACATAACTATTACATTACATCTCAAACATTACAAACTAGACACTTCTACTCAGTATCAATTTTTTTAATAAAATAAAAACCCTTATAAGAAAAAATATATTTTCTAGATATAAATCTTCTATAATTATTCTTATCTCTTACGATTATTTATACCCTATGAAAGACATTTAAAAAAACATGGAATGAGAATAAAAATCTCAGTAAGGGTTATAAAATAAAGAAAGAAAACATTAGTCCATCAATACATAGAATCGATGAAATCATACATTTCAATCATAAAACATAAGATCTTTAATATAACTCATGAAATCATAAGATTTATGAATAACAAATAAAAATCATTAATCATGAAGGTAACTTGTGGCATCCATAACATACTTGAATTTTAGTTTTCACAACTACGTAGGGAGTTACATTTAGAATACCCATCATATTATATTTCCTAAATCACTTAAGCGAAAAATTAATGTTTACCTAGGTCATGTTACCCAATGCAATGGAGAGCTATCTTAGGGTCACCCACCCTAGGTTTATCATGGAACTACCCATATATGTTATCAATTCACATGAAATATAACATAATAATAACATAAGAACAAGTATAAAGGAAAGATAACATTTCCATATTTAAATCACAATATAAAATTTCACTATATAGACATAATCAATCAATTCTCAAAACCACTTTCAATAAAAAAATATGTGAAAAGAATATATGGTATTTATATTCCTTTTAAAATTATTTTGGCTTGATTTGGAATCCAACGATCAAATAATGCTCGTGGTGGTGGAAAGGTCTTTGTAAACACGTACGTTAAATGGAACATTTTTTTTCATTTAGTAAAATGCTTCGTAGATAGAAGATTATATTTGAATGAAATTTATATTCAAAGGGTTTTATACACCATATAAAGAAATTTTTGGGTATAAATCTCAGTATTCCTCAATGAAGAGAGATTGAGATGAAATCCCATACAAGGATTGTACAATTAGATTAAGGATAAATCATTGACATAATTTTCTGTGAAAAATATAAATACACCCAATATAAGTGGATATTATGTTTAAAAATAATAATAATTCATTCACTCATATTCAGAATATAACATAATCAAGAAGTATAAGTTTAACCAAAAGAATTGAAATTGTGTTAAGAAGTTCCTTACCAAAATTATGTAGTCTAACGATGTCACTTAAAAATTCATAAAGTGAGTTGATGAGAGAGAAAAGGGTCTACTATCACATGGACATAAAATATACAGAAATAAGGATATAGAATGACATATCCCAATATATGAAAATGGAAATTAAGGATATAACATAAAAAAAGTCTTTCACTAAAAGAGGATGGTGAAAGGTTCCCTTACAATGATAATTTTGTAAATAAAATAGTTCAATTATTTTTATTCACTCTAGGTACACATAAAGAAAGTATAAATACAAGAAATTACCTCAATATTTATTTCTCACATAATCTTATCACCACATAATAATGAATTGGAAGATTAACCCAACAAATGGAAATTGGGTTAAGAAGTTCCCTTACCTCATGTCTGACTTGTCTGGTTTGTTCTTTGTTCTTCATGAATAATAAAATTATGTTAATTTATACATGAATAAGAAAATTTTTCATATTTATTATTACTTTTATATCACTTATTACCTTTCTATGACAATTATTTAATTATTTGATTTCATATCAGACATTTTGTCGATGTTAGGAACTTGAGTCAAAAATGAACTTGTTATAATTACAAATTGTCCATGTTGTCAAAATTACATTATCGCCATAATGATATTTATGATTTAGATATCATATTCATTGTATATATATATAGTATATATATATAGAATAGTCCATATCATTTGGATATATGAAAATAAAATTCACCGTTCATGGAGACGGTAAGCCGTATGTACACATGAACGCTACATTCATTTGATTTTTTCATTTTTAAAGGAATGAACACCGAATGATACATAGGGATATTATTATTACAGTATAATATCATATTTATATAAATTACATAATTTCATTAACACCATCCTTTATACGTTCCATGTATGGTATAAACCATTCATATCACTTTCAAGGGGCGGTAGTCTGCACTTCCTTAAATGAAATTATCATATTTACCCATTATGGAAAGCATAATTGTTTGCTATAAATGAAAAATACCGAAGCATAGAGGAAATATAAAATTAATATATATTAAATATAAATACACTGCTATAATAATGGACACATTTAGAGGTGGTAGGGAAAAATCGAATAATCATCATTTTGTTAGGCCGTAGTTCGTTGTACACAGAAACAATATATTTGTATCTATTAGAGGGAGGTGTGTGTAAGTGTAGTTAGAATACATCTCATAACAAAAAACTATTAAATTTTGAATAATTTTGTGTTATATAAATAAATAATAATAAGAGCATAGGGAATGTAGAAGAAAAAATATTGGAAGGAAACTTGACTGAAGACGTTACCTCAGATCAGGTAACTTCTTTTGATTTGAGCCAGAGGGATATCATCATTTGCCTTCTGCCTAGAGGAAGGCTTCTAGGAGACAGAGATGGATATTGGGATATTATTTGGGTAGAGGTTTGATTATCCATGGGGAATTAGATGTGTAATTAATGGGTTGGAGGTCAGGTCCTTTTATAAGTGGGAGGAGGGTCTCTTTAAGAAGGTTTGAAGGTACTATTTTATGATAAAATTATATAACTTTTCAAAAGGTCAAAAACTAATAAAATTCTTAGATAAGATGAATATAAGTAGAAATAAAATCATCAAATATGAATTGGACTGGTTTTGGATATTTTTTAATCCTTATATTTTTTATTTAACCAATTTTTAATTTATATAACTTTTACCATGTCTTATTGTATATTCATAATATATGGTTCATATATTTACAAAAAAATCCAAATGACCCAAAATGGAACATTAATGAAAATTTTAAAATCATATATTTCATTTGGAAGAATCTAATTTTTAGGAAGATTTTATCTTTTAATTGAATATTATTTGATTTAAAAACTCATTTATGTCAATTTTTATACTATTTATATCAGGAATTTTTAAAAATCCATAAAAACTTGATCAATTAAAAAATCATAAATTAAAAGATAAAAAGTCATAATAATCCATAAAATTTGTGTATGGAATAAAAATTTTCAAAATAAATTTATTTTAATATCTACAATCTCATTTATTTAAAACATTCAATAATGAGGTAATCATTACATCATAATTGTGTCATAAATAAATTTATTTATATGTTGTATAAAAATTATAAATAAAATAACATGATTTAGGAAGTAATTTTATATTTCAAATTAATATTTATAGTCATAGATATCCATTATATGACGCCACATTAAATTTTATTTGTCAAAACAATACATGTTTATGATATTTTTTTAACTTTAAATAAAACGTTACTAAAGTAATTCTATTTCCCAAGTGGCTTTCAAAGGCTAAAAGTTATACAAAAGGATTTTATTGGTCGGTAATGGCTCATGAAATAAGGTTAGAAACAGTTTTAAGGTAATTTTATAATTTTATAATATTATTTTTATCTTACATAACCCTATTTACCATTAACCGCGGTAAATAAAAAACATAAGTTACTATTCGCCAAAAATTATTTGCATCGTATTGAACCACATTTTACTTACTTATGACAACAATGTATGTCAGATTTTTTAAATTTAATTCACATAAGCTATAAAATTTCATTTAAATGAAAAAATACGGTTTTTAACTACTATGAATTATTTTTCACTATTCATCAAAAATTAAAGGTTTTCTGAAAAACTACCAAGAATTCCCCATTAGAAAAATTAGATATTCCAAATTCAAAAATTATTTCTATTTTAAGAAATTAAAAACATATAATTTTCATTAATTAATTTGAAATTAATACTTGTTGTCAAAACTAGAAAGTGTGTTTTTATGAAATAAAAACTATCAAAAGATTGTCCTTTGTTTAAGTCCAATTTAAATGTGAAATTAATTTTAATGACCAAAATTGGATTAAATTGTAAAAAAATAATCCAATTTCACTTTAAAACCAATTAAAATAACAATATAACTATATAAATGGTTTAGATAAAAAGGCGGGTTTGAATTAAAATGTGTTATTTTTCACTATTCATTACAAATAAATTTTATCAAAAAAATACCAAAAATTTACACAAAGTAAATTTTTTTGTTCCAATTATAAAGAATAATTTTATTTTTTCAAATGAAACATATAAAAGTGAAACAAAAAAACTAGAATTAAAAATGGATCTCCATCAAAAGGCTGTAAAATGAACTTAAAATAATATTAGAGTATTTCATGCTAAAAATCTAATTCATTCTTATTTAAAGCCTCTAAAATTTATTAGATAAATATAAATACATTTAAAAATCATGTTTAATCGTAATATGGTCACTTCTGTTCATAACCACCAACACAACGGCTAGGCGTTAACTATCATTTAACGTAATAATTATATTATATTATTTTTTACTATAACTCAACCATGTGTGCAATGTAAGATTTCAGAGAAATCTGTTGTTGTGTGTTGATTACACTATCAGATATAGCATCCCCTTTTATGTAAAATTTATTTTGAATTCAAAAATATTAATAAATATAAAAATTTTATATTATTTATTTTCCTTGCATGTTACATCCTTCCCCTCTTTTTGAAATTCCATCCTCGCAATTATAAAATTGGGCTGAAGAACTTCATTAAAATCCCCACATAAAAAAATTCGATAAAAATATATCTCTAAAAGAAATAAATAGATGTAAAAAGATCACCCGAGAGAACCCATAATAGGATTACATGTAAGAAAACATGAATATGGAGGAGAAACTAAGTGTCATGTTTCTATGGAGAGTGATAGAAAACTTGATCAGGAGAAAGTTAACAACAAGAAAACCACAAACATCTGATGGTTTCAATGGTAATTGGTTTCCCAATAGGAAAAGTAAACTAATAACATTTTTGTTTTATGTTCTATTTCATATATTTGCATAATTTATTTTTGATATTGACTATGGACATAAGGAAATATACTTAATTTTCAAGTAGAGTTTCATCCTTTAATACATTTCTACCAAAAACTCATCTTTTCTTCAAACAACGAGTATTATAGATAAATTGGAAACACCTAAAGTTCTAGAATCAACTTCTAGGGAATCATATAATTCAAAAAGATTAACTGTATACTTCCATTTTCATTAGACATTAACAAAAAAATGGTTAGTAATAGATCAGATAATCCCCAAAAGCATAATCTTTTATAAAAAGATACACTACTCTTATTCTCTAAAATTGGTCAAACCAGACCCAAAAGTTCAAAAAATACCATTCAATAAACAATTGCCCTTAAAATCATCAATATAATCCAAAAAAATATTGAAACCAAAAAAATTGAAGAATTTAATCACATAGTCTTTAATATTAAATGTTATCATTTATCTCCAAATAACTTCGACTACTCTTAAAGTCTCTTATTGAAGTGCAGTTAACCAAATCACATATTCTATATGGAAGGTTAATCATTTGCATAAATAACACAAATCACTATATGTCCACAATTAAAACATAGATTCTTACTAAATAAAATTTCAACCATTACCCCACAAATGAAATCCCATAGTATTCTATTTTCTTTAGGCGTATAGTGTTTCCCCAAAAGATAGAACATATTCCAAAATAACCTTTACCACAAAATCACCAAATCATTATTCTGTACTAAGGATATACATTTGGTAAAACATAATTTTGAAAAATCAATTTTTATTGATATATAAAATCATCTAACTAAAAATAATTAGTTATACTAACCATGGCCTTCCCGTAGGCTAGTGGTAGGTGATGTGCCATTATCGCCCTTCGGTTGTGGGTTCAATTCTCACAGCCTTTCCAGATGCAATGTGTTGTCACCCATACTATGAGTTTTCCATTTTATAAATCTCAAAGATAACACTAACATGTTTTAACCTAAAAGGTTGTCTTATACCTATCATTTTCATCCCAACTCATTAATAAATCAATATCATAATTCATGAAGACTTATATATATTGTCATTTTTTATTTCACAACCATATGATAAAATAAATGTATTCCTAAAAAAACATCATAAAAATATCATGGTGTCCACATGGTTTCATTTTCATCTTGTTGATGAAGGTATAAAGTCCATGCATTGAAATAATGATTTAGAGATTCATCAAAATAATTTTCTACCTTCATCAAAATACACCTTGTACAACTTGGGTCATATGGGTGTTTGTAGAATTTTTTTTTGTAAAATAATCATGTGTTACATATAACTTCAAAACAACTAAAAAATCTGGATTTTTATAACACAATCGGACTGATTTTGATTTTATACATTCAATCAATAGTTTTTTATGAAATACCATAAGTATATGCTGAGAGAATATATTTTAAAATCAAATATAAATAGGATGTGCAAGGGTCAACATATTCAGCACCTTTTCAGAATCATAATATGCTTCAAAATCTTGAGATAAGGTAAAATATTTGAAAATTCCATTATAATATTTACTATACTTGAAAATTTGAGAAAATAGAGAAAATAATATTTTATTAAATAAAACCCATGATCCATGATGGGATCGAGGTATAGTGGAGGTGTTTGATATCTCAAACAACTTCTTCCATGATGGTTGTATGATAGAAAAAGTTTCACAATCATCCAAACATGACTTTGCAATGATTATTTCAAGCATGTAATAAAGAGGAGATATGAATGTTGTTTGAGATCCTCCTCCTCCCATTTGTAACTGACTTTCCCTGATCATAAATGGTTATAAAATAATGATTTAACTGAAAGAATAGACATTGGGACTAACCATGTTTCTAACAAAAACTCCTAATCCCTAAAGTTTTCTAAACCAACATCTGATACCAACTATAAGCCTCCATCCCTAAAACATTACTTAATCATGAGGTGAATCAATAATTAACATTAAGTATCTTTTTAGGTTTATAGATTTAGAGAATTAGGCCATAACTGCTATATTACATCTCAAATATTATAAAGTAGAGCAATTTACTTAGTATCATTTTTTTTCATACAATAAAAGGTCTTAAAAGAATTTTTTTTCATGAAATAAATCTTCATGAATTATTACTTTACCTTACTATTATTTATACCATGTAAAAAACATTTAAAAAACATGGGATGATCATAAAAATATTAGTAAGTGTTATAAAATAAAGAAAAAAAACATTATTCCATTAATAAATACAATCAATGAAATCGTAATTTTCAATCATAAAACATAATCTATTTAACATTCCTCGTGAAATCATAATATTTATGAGTAACACATAAAAATCATAAATCATAAAAGTAACTTTTAGAATCCATAACATACTTATGTTGTATATTTCACTACTACGTAGGGAGTTATGTTTAGAATACACATCACAATATATTTTTTAAATCACATAGGAGAAAAATTAATGTTTACCCTCGTCAAGTTTTCTAATGCATTGGAAGTCTATGTCAGGTTCACCCTCCCTTGGTTTATCATAGAACCACTCGTATGCATAAAAAATTCCCAAGAACCATAACATAATCGTAACACATGAACAAGCATAAACGAAAGATAAAATATATATATTATAATCACAATATACCATTTCAATATATTAACATAATCATTCAATTCTAAAAAACATTTTCAATACCAAAATCAATAAAAATAATATACAGTATTTATTTTCCTTTTAAAAATATTATGACTTATTGATGAAGCCAATGATCAAATAATACACGGGGCGGCAGAAAGGTCGTTGTCACCGGTTACATTAAAAGGAACATTATATTTGTCATTCAGTAAAACAATTCGTAGAGAAAAGATTCCCAATGAATGAAATTAAAATTAAATGGGGTTTATAAACTGTACAAAGTAATGTCGTGTATAAATAAAAGTATGCCTCAATGAAAATAGATTCAGACGAAGTCCATTAAAATATTTTACCACTAGATTAAGTATAAATCAATGAAATTATTTTGTGTGAAAAATATAAATACATTCAATATAAGTGTATATTATGTGTAAAAAAATTAGAGTTCATTCACACATATTAATCACACGATATAATCAATAAGTATATGTTTAACCCAAATAATTGAAATTGGGTTAAGAAGTTCCCCTACATAGATTTGGCTGGCTAACGACATCACGTAAAAACTAAGAAAATGAGTTTAGGAGATAGAAATGGGTCTACCATCACATGGACATAAAATTTACTGTAATAAGTACATTTAAGTACATATCCCAACTTAAGAAAACAGAAATTAAATATATAACATAAAATAAGTCTTTGACTAAAAGAGGATGGTCAATGGTTCCCTTACAAAGATCGTTTTGTAAATAAAATAGGTCGATTTTGTGTATCCACTCTATGATCACATATGTAAAGTATAAATACAAGAAATGAAATCAATAGTTATTTCTCACATATTCATTGCAAAATATAATAAAGAATTATATGAATAACCCAAAGAAATGAAATTTGGTTAAGAAGTTCACTTACCTCAAGTCTAAATTATCTTGTATGTTACTTATTCTTCCTAAATAACAAACATAATATAATTTCTACTTGATTAATAAAAATTTTCAAGTTTTTTTATTCATTTTATATCACTTTTTACCTTTATGTAATAATTAGTTAATTATTTGAGTTCAAATCTGACATTTTCTCGATGTTTAGAACTTCAGTAAAAAAAACTTGTTGTGATTGAAACTTGTCCATGTAGTCAAAAGTCCATTATCTCCATAATGATATTCATGTTTTACAAATCATATATATAATATATAGAAATTATATGTTAATTTATAATATTCCATATCATTTGGATATATGAAAGTGAAATGCACTATTCATGGAGATGGTAAGTCGTACGTACGCATAAACGCTGTATTTATTTCATTTTTTCATTTTTAAAGGAATGAAAACCTAATGATACATAGTTATATTATTATATAAATATAATATTACATTTTATATATGTTATATAAATTCATTAACACCATCTTTTATACATTCCATGTACGGTATGAACGAGTCATATAACTTTGAGGGGGCGGTAGTCCGCACTTCCTCAACTGAAATTATCCTATTTAACCGTTATGGAAACCATAAAGGTATGATATAAATAAAAAATAAAAAATTATAGATAAAATATAAATATAATATATATGTTATATAAATACCATTCCATCGTAATGGCCTCCATGAGAGGTGGTAGGGAAAAATATAACAATCATCATTTTGTGAGTCAATAGTTTTCCGTACAAAGAAACAATACGTTTATATCCATTAGATCGATGTGTGTGTAAGTTTAGTTCGAATCCTTATCATAAAAAGCCTAATATATTGAGTATACTAGAGTTTTTATATAAACAATAATAATAAGAAGGCTTAGGGAGTTGAGAAATAAAAATAATGGAAAGAAACTTGATAGAAGATGTCACCTCAAATGGGGTAACTTCATTTGATTTGAGTGAAATGGCTCTCTTGAATTGCCTTCTACCTAGGGGAAGGCTACTAGGAGGAATATAGGGATTTTGGAATCTTATTTGGTAATTTTTTGGATGATCCAAGGTGCTTGAGAGGTGTCAGTAATGGGATAGTGGTGGTGTCCTTTTATAAGATGGAGGATGGGCTCTTTATGAATGTTTGAAAGTATTATTTTATTATAAAATGATTTTCACTTTAAAAAGGTCCAAAACTCATTAAATTCAAAGAGAAGAGGAATATATGTAGTAATTAAATCATACAATTATAATTTTACAGGCTTTTGATATTTTTAATCCTTATCGTTTCTATTTGACCGTTTGTTAACAAATTTACCTTTCATCATGTCTTCTTGTATATTCTTACTATATGTTTAATATATTTACTATAAAATTACAAGCTACAAAAAATAGAACATTAATGACATTTTTAAAATCATATATGTCATTTATAAAGATCTTATAATTTTAGGACTATTTTATCTTTTAATAAAATATTAATTTGTTTAAATTCTCATTTTTTTTAATTTTTATACTATTTATATCATGACTTTTTAAAAATCCATATAAAATTGATCAATTTGAAAAACAAATAATTAATAAAAATATAAAAAGTCATAATCATCTATATAATATGTTTATGGAATAAAATGTTTCAAAATAAATTCATTTTAATATTTATAATCTCATTTATTTAGAACATTCCTTAATGAGGCAATCATTACATCATCATTGTGTTATAAATAAATTTATTTATTTGATGTCTAAAAATTATAAATAAAATACTATTATTTAAGAAATAATAATATATTTATAATGAATATTTATAGTAAAATAGATCAATTATATAACCACACATTAAAAGTTTTTAGAAAAATAATACATGTTTATTAATTTTTTATTTTTACTTTAAATAAAAAGTTATTATGGTAATTATCTTACCGAAGTGACTTCCAAAGGCTGAAAGTTCTAACCAAGGATTTTGTTGGTCTGTAATGACTCATATAACAATTTTAGGACAAGAGTTAAAGAAATTTTATATTATAATAATATTATTGTTACCTTGCATTACACTATTTACCGTTAACCGTGGTAAAAAAAATCTAAAGTTACTATTCACCCAAAAAAATCATCCTATTGAACCAAATTTTACATACTGATTAAAACCATGTATGTCGGATTTTTGAAATTTAATTCATAGAAGCTTTAAAATTTCATTTAAATGAAAAAAGTCTATTTTTAACTACTATGCAATATTTTTCACTATTCATCAGAATTTGAAGTTTTCTGAAAAATACAAAAAATTAACCCTAAGAAAAATTTGATATTCCAAATTAAAGAGTAATGTATATTTTACCAAATTCAAAAACATATAAGTTTCATTAATTAATTTAAAATTTATTCTTGATGTGAAAACGAGAAAACATGTTTTTTAAACGTAAAAACTTTCAAAAGATTGACCTTTGTTTAAGTCCAGTTTAAATGTGAAATTACATACAATTACCAAAAATGGATTGAAAGGTATAATTACAATTCAATTACACTTTAATAAAATTAAAAGAGAAACCTAACTATATAAATAAATTATATGAAATGACATTTTTGAAATAAAATGCAGTATTCTTAACTATTCATTAAAAAAATATGTGAAAAATACCAACACTTTACCAAATGAAAATTTTTATATCCCACATCTAAAAATAATTATATTTTGTCAAATGGAACATATAAAAGTGAAAAAAACTAAATTTAAATATGTACTCCATCAAATGGATGTAAAACAACCATTAAAGAATAATAGAGTATTTCATGCCTAAAATCAGATTCATTCTTAATTTAAGCATCTATAATTTATTGGATAATTGTAAAAACATTTAAAAAATGTTAAATATTAATATGGTTAGTTATGTACATTCCCACCAATACAACTACAAGTCTTTAAAAACATTTAAAATAATAAAAATATTATATTATTTTTTTGTATAACTCAACATTTTGTGCAACGTAAGATTTCAGAGAAATCTGTTGTTGTGTGTCGAGTATACGATCGAACATAGAATCCTATTTTATGTAAAATTGATATTTAATGAAAAAATATTAATAAATATGAAAATTTCATATTCTTTATTTACTTAGGATGTAACATTATTAACATGACTCTATTTATTCAATTAAATCAACATATATTGATTTATTGGAGTTCTGACTTCTTGGACTCAGTTGTGGGGTAGCATCAATTTTTCAGAAGAAGATACAGATTTTTGGTTCCATGTGAAAGAACTATTAGGATATGTAAAATCCTCATTGTAATGATATAAATGGGCTATACCCAGTTGTAAAGGTCTTGTGATAAGAATACCTTTTTAGTCAAAATATACCAGATCATTGAGAGAGCATTGGTGGAGTGGACTATAGGATCTTTGTTCCCTGAAACACTATAAAAAGTTATGTTTTATTCCTCTCTATTTATCTTTTTATCAAATTACCAGTAGAAGATAACACTGCATATCTACATAAATCACAAAGAAGACTGAAATTAAGAATCTATGTAAGATCGTCAAAACTAAAAAATTCACCCTTATTCTGTATCCTTTTATTATTCAAGTATTAAAATTGGTATTAGAGGAGCATTTTTTGAAGAATGTAGATAAGATATTGAAATCTCAAAGCTCAAGGTCTATAAAAAGTCATATTTCCATTAATGGACTAAAAGATGGAATGTCAATAGTATGTGATCCTTACTTCAATGGTGATAGTTCTAGATGGTGGAAATATCACATGATTATCTATATGAAAAATCATGGATTTAATGTATATATGAATATTTCCACTCCACATGAAATCCCTATAAAACCATAAACATGGGATGGTACCAAAAATGTTTAGTATGAAATCAATTCAAAAGAAATGAATGCTTTTGTTTTTTTAGCAGTCCTTGATTAATTTAACTGAATATATCAATGTCCTACTTCCTATAAAATATAGATAACTATTATTGTTTCCAACGAAGGAACTAAAAATATAATAAAATCAAGGTAAAATACTCCAAAACTAAAATTTGACACCTTTAAAAAGTATGATGGTGAAGGCATCACCAATCTGAATGGAAGAATGATTCAGATATCCAATGTTTTTTTAACTTAAAAACACCAATTTCACAATTATTTTAAAAGAAAAAAGTACTCAGAGTTTTACTATCTAAATGGAATAGAATATCTCCTTCTATATGACAATAAACACCACTCAAATATGTAAAAATTAAAGAATTTGTTATACCCTTGGTGATGTAAAAAATAGAAATTAAATCTAAATATATAAGAAATAAAAAATGTAAAATACATCCCATAGATACAATTCTATGAAATAAATATTAGATTAGAAATTCTCCACTGATTCAAAGTGTTCAGATTTTGAAATGGAGGAAGCTCAACTAGATAGAAATTTGAGAAAAACTTTCACTAAAAAGTGAGGATTCAAGAATACCATAAAGAAATTTGAAAAGGTATCTAATGTAGTAAAAAAATATGAATATAAATAGATGGTAAATTTCAAACCTGATTTCCCAAATTTAATGCAATAAATGAGAAATATAGAGACGAAAAAAAGAAAAAAATGAGAACTTATTATTAGAGAAAATGAAAGAAAGATTTGAAGCCTATATGGAGTGTTCCAGATGACTCCATCAGTTATTATTAATATAACTCTAATAAGGGAAAAAATATGAAATAAATTATTGGTTTATGGATGAGGAATATGATTAGGTATAATCCTATTCCTCTTATTATTCATCTAATTTTTAAAGAAGTCATTATATAAAATAATCTAATTACTTATCTATGCTTGAATAAAGGTATGAATCATTAGTAAAAAAGAATAATCCACTAAAGAATATTTGTAATTATTATTAAGTGAAAAATATTCTATGTCAAAATAACATATATAATTAAAAGAAAAATTTAACAAATCTATATCAAAATATAATGTTCCTAAAAATAAAAAAATAATTCCATGATGAAGTAGAGTAATTTAAATTTTTTGAAAGAATATTTAACAAAGAAAAAACATATCTAAATGAAATTATTGAAAAAATGATATTAATAAGGAAAAATATATAATAATAATTAATGGTGAAAAATCAAAGTTATATAAAAACTAAATTCTACATAGTTTTAAAAATAACACCAAGTCTTGATTTACTTTTTTTAATGTGTAATTAAGGTACATTATTCCAATAATTATTATTTATGAAATACATATATAAGAATAATTAAAAATGCTCTTATTTATAGAAATATTCTTGAAGTATACATTGCATGATTTGGAAAAATTAGGAAAATATGGTTACCCTGATCTTTTTTTACTGATATGGTTGGATCTAAATAAATGTGGGTACCAAAAACAAACTCTTGTATAATTGATTTGTTGGAAAAAAAGTCATAGATACAAATATTATGTATGTTATATATACAATGGGTACGCAAGACACTTTAGTGAGCACTCCTACAATTTTTATACACATGAAATACTAGATGGGGGACTAGATACCTTTGGAGATAATGATAAATGGAAAATTGTTGGAGTTGGATCAGTCAAAAATCCAAAATCAATTTCAATCAACAATGTGCTATATGTGCAACGATTGATAAAGAGACCCAACCCTATATATCGCATAGAAAGTGTCAACTACCATTTCATTAACATGATTACAAGGAACCAAATCCCAAAGCATTGAAGTGTTTAGTATTATTTTTAAACTATATATATATGAGACATATATTAAAAATGAATACACTAATTATAACATAATTTTTTTCTTTTATGGATAAATTTATTCCATCTAGTATATCCCTGTATATCTTCCATAGTACAGTTTGTGGATTCCTGGGGAAAGAAAAAAATAAGGGTGAACTCAAATGCTCTATAATTATAAATTATAAAGGAAGCAATAATGAATCAATGAGAATAATAATTATGTAATGTTACAAATGTTAACACACATACCATGTAATCAGCAAATAGAATAGGAAGTGCATAAAAATTTTCGTAAGGTAATAAACTAGAAACATGTTCCATTAAAATAACTAGATAACGGAAAATCAATATGGAAAGGTAATAAACTGCAACCTATATACTTTAATCAATTAGATTAGAATAAAATGCATACATAGATATACCGATAAAAAATTTTATGAAAAAATAATAATTGAATCAAAATGAAGGAAATTATTATTTCCCAGATGCCATGTTTCAAAGGTATATAGTACCATTACAATCAAGATCTATTATCAATATAGTTTGTACTACTCTAAATTTTCCAAATGATTGGTCTCATGGGACTATCAATGCATCAAGGGGATTTTACAAACCAGTCCCAAATCTATATCATGCCAGCCTATTATATTGGGAAACAGACAAGAAGGGTTTTTCTCTAACTACTTTAGTCCCATGAGACCACAAATGGATTTTTGGCTTTCAGTAACTAGTCCTGAACCTCTAGGTATTTCCATAAATGGTATGAAACCCACGTCTTGTAGGTCTCAAGAATTACACATATTGAATAAACAATATGATTTTCCAAATAATCATATTTAATAAAGAATATAAATTTTCTAATATATCCCCAAAATATCAAATAAAATTAGAAGTAAACACTGTATGAAAAAATTTATATGTTTTAGGAATTGAAAATACCCATGATAAATAATATGGATAATTATGAGAAATTCAATGTTCAATGGTCCGGGGGAATTGAATATTTTAAAGGACTAACAAAGGAATCTAAGAAGTGTATATCAATAATGCAGTTATCCAAATAAATATAAACCCATCTAGAAGAATAATAAGTATGGTATCAATAAAACATATCCCAAGTGAAGTAAAATAATGGGATATGGTTGTTGATGAATAAAAGTACTATAAAATATATTTTTTATAAACATTGTTGAGAAAAATACAATTTTGTTTTGAAAAACCTCTTTAAAACCTATTTCTTTTAAAATAAAAATTAAAAAAACTATTTAAAAATTAACCTTTAAACATGAAAATTATTCTTTAAAGAAATTATGGAGGGTAAATCAATACATGTCATATGAGGTAAAAAGAACATTCCTTTTTCATTGTAAAAGTGTTTGAAAAATTACTTATTTTGAAAGAGATAAGAAGATTACTTTGAAAAAATTAGTAAAATTCAAAAGGGTAAAGATGTATTTAAAAAATTATTTATAATGTTTAAAATAAATTTTTCAAAATAATTTTAGAAAATTTATTTTTTAAAATAAAATAGGTTTTTTGAATAAATAGAGAATGAAGTTGGGTTTTCGTAAAAACATTCTATAAAACATTTTGAGTACCGAATAGTATGAAAATGGAACTAATACTTTAAAAAGTTTATGAATTATTATAGGAGAAGAAAATAAAAGGGTTTATCAAACAATGGACATATTTTTTCCTTAAATGGAAATGAAATATAATTAAAATTATTCTTTAAGAAATTTATCTGTAAACATTCAAAAGTGTCCCATACCACTTGGAAACATTTTCAATCGACAACTTCTTGAAGAAATAACATTAATTGAATGATTAAAATGCCATTAAAATAAAATAATTCATGATATAATATATAAATTTGGGAATTCTATACACCACACAAAATAAGTAAGTGGTTAATATGACATTTATACCATATATATATAAAGTGGGATCAAAATCTATTATCATGTTTTTTCTTTTAGGGTAAAAATACTTGAAATTCATTTATAATGGTATTAAATATGAAAATAATATATAAAAAACTATACTAATATTTATAATATCATATATTAACTTATATATAATATCTTATGACCTTTTTTATTACAATCGTTCATTATTTTCTCTGTTTGAGGCATTAATTTCAATGTTGGTCGAGTTTATTTTAACCTTTTACTTGTTGTTCATGTTACTTAGATTATGATTTAATAATCTAAATAATTTAAAACATGATTTTATTATCATATATATCCATTATAAATGTTTTTATAATAATTCATAACATTAGGATATTAGAAATGAAATGCACTGTTCATGAAGATAGTAGGTCATACGTACACATGAACACTACATTAATTTCATTTCTGTATTACAATAATGTATTGTAAATGATATATATGTATATTATAATTCAATTATAATATCTATTTCATATATGTTAAATATTTTTACTAAAACTATCTGTTATGCATTTCATGTATTGTGTGAACGAATCACAACGCCAAGAGGGGGTGGTAGTCCACACTTCCACCCACGATGTTATCGTATTTAGGAAAAATAAAAAGTATAAAGGTATGTGTTATAATATAATTACATAAGTATAAAGTCATTAAAATTATCATATATAAAATATATCAAAATACATTCCATCATAATGACCACCAAGAGATTCGGTAAAGGAAGAATGAACATTCCTCGTTTTGTGAGGTAGAAGTTCCCCATACACAAAAATAATAATTTAGTTACCCATTAGATGAAAGTTTGTGTAAGTATAGGTCGAACCATTAACATAAAAACATATTAGTATATTTAGGATACTTTTTTTTATATAATCAAGGAATAATATTATTTTATTAGTGGATAATGGAAATAAAACTAAAGAGCTTGACGAAAGATGTTACCTCTTAATTGGGTAAATCCTTTTGGTTTGAACTAAAGGGCTTCCATGGATGGATTTATGACCCAGGTGAGGCTTATAGGATTAAAGGAGGGTTTTTAGGAGATATTTGGAAGATATTTGTTGAGTCAAAGTGTATTGATAGGTGGGAAGAAGTGGGAGGATATGAGGATTTTTTATAGTGGACGAGGAGTGATAATTTTTGAAAATTTTTGAAAAGGGAATTCCACTCATGTTTTTCCCATTTAAAGAGGCGAAAATAATATAAAATGGTATATAAAATTGAGTATATGTACTAATTAGAACTATAAAATGGATTTTGAATAATTTTATAGGTTATTTTGGCCCTTAAGGTTAAGGTTTATTCCCTTGTTAAGCATAATTTTACCTTAATCATTGTAATTAATTATAATTACTCTCACTAATACTTTTGGTAAAAAAACTAAGTTGAAATTATTAGAAAATAATAATTATTATAATTCTAAATAAGGAATCCATTTTTACAAATATATATATATACTAATGTAGGTTTTTTATGCTTACGTGTCACCATGCCATGCTTCCACGTCTAACTCATCTAATTTATCCAATCCTCCAAACCCGAAAATACTAATCACCATCCCAATTCCGATTGGGATTTTCCATTGTTCTCCCCCCCCCCCCGATTAAACTCCTCAATTCCACTCTCTCTGTTCTAGGGTTCCCACAACCCTCCCTGATTCCACACTCTCCGAATCCTCTATCCCGCTCCTCCCCACCTTGAATCCCCTCTTGAGTCGCGACTCCACCTACGTGTGATCCTCCTTTATCTCCTCTGAATTCATCTCGTCTGACTATGATTTCTCATCGTCCAAAAATTTCACCAAGATCTACCACCCAAATCTATGGTTACTGCTGTTACTCAAAACTATGTCTTTGGATCCTCCAATTACGCCTTTTCACAACTGGTTACTCTACCTTCAGCTCTTTCACAACAGGGTCCTCCGATCCACCTACGGTTCCCACTCTCTCGAGCACGCAGCGAGTAAGGCCATGTATAAACAACTTTTAAACATCTAAAGCCTGATTTTTTGTAAGATATTGAAGATAAAAATATTCTATTTTCAGTCATGATAGCATTGGAATCTGTAATACAGACCAATCTCTTCAAAATCGAGATTTAGGTTGCTCCTCGATCTAGGATAGTATACATGACTTCCCTTGCTTCTATGGGAAATCTATTTTTTTGAGAAATCATGCCGCACTATCCATTCTAATTTATTGAAACTGGTAACTCCCTTTACATTGATGCAGTCTGCATATAAATGTAGTAATATTAGATTATTGATAGCTTACGCTTTTTTATGATTCATTATCTCTTTTGGCATCCAATAAATCTACTAATATATTTCCAGTACTGTTACTCTGTGAACAATGGTGAATTACTATCAGAGATTTTATACAATGTATTTTTCATGGATTATGCAATGTTGCATAATATTAGGCTGCTTATATTGTATTTATATTGAGTCTTTGTTGTTTGGATCTAATTCCAAGTTCAATCATCCCTTCCAAAGGAAAAGACTTTTACATTCCTCCATTTTACTCCATATTTTCGGATTATAATGACCATTGTTTTAAAAAATTTAAGAGTAGCAGTTAGTTAAGAAATTAAGAACCATGGGATCTTGGGAGTTGTTGGATTATTCTATAAATCATATTGGTTTAATAATTTATTTATTCATTTTTAATAATCGTTCAACTTATAGTCTTCATTTTGACGTTGGTTTATGATAATATCAAACTTTTACTCCTTGGAAATATTGTTTCGTCCTCTTCTTAGAGGACACAAAGTGTGCTATAAGAGGCTTAAGAAACTTTCCAGTTTCCACTTGATTCTCTTTTTGACCCTTTTTTTTGCTAATGGTTTTTGAACATTAATTATTGATTCATAGAAAATATTAATTTATTCTAATAACTATATTATTTTTAATAATGATTATTAATTTCATGGAATCATTTTTTCTGTTTTATCATTGATTTGTGTTTCGATCATATTTTATGGATGTTAGGGGACACTACCTGCCATCTTGTAAGTGAAGTGGCATTTGGGGCCTACTAAGGTCTTTTCAATATAACCTCATGGATGAAATTTCCTCTACCCCTTATGATTATGTGGTACATAAATCTATAGGTATTTCGTAAAATTAAAATTCTCAGAAGATCACATTTCATTGTTATTTTTTTCTTAATTTCAGGATCTGGCTCAAGAAGCCCTATAAATCCTGAGATATCAATGTATTGAATTTGAATAATATGTCAATGTCATGTATGGATGAACAACGTAAGTGTCTATTTCATAAAACTTTCCAAAAACATCCTACAACACAAGTCCTGTTTCTATTCATAATGTATGTTTCTTACCCAAAATATATCAACCTACCCAAAATATATTTATTCTTTCCCAATTTAAATATTTTAAGATCCACAGGCTATGATATGTGGTCTCATGAAGAAATTATTCTTCTTTTTGGTATCAGGTATGAAAAACCAATTTCCCTTGATAATTATTTTTTCTAATTTTAATTGCTTAGATTATAAACACTAATTGCATTTCATTTCATTGATATTCTCTCAGAAAAAATCATATAATAATTTTTTAGGTATTTTTTCTGTGTAATTTTATTTTTTCTTTTCATTTAATATATTTATTTGTTTGTTTAACATGCAGGTATCTAATTTCCATATTTTCATGCTAGAGTTTTATTACAAAAATAGAGGTCATATAAATTATTCTATTTTTTTAATTTAAATTTGTTTATCATTTATTTATTTAAATTATAACTAAATGACCATTTTCCAGTAGTGATTCTTCTTCTATATGGTTTCATGTATGAAAAAATAATTTATTTTTTAAAACTAAAACTAATTTTTTTTATCATTTATTTGTGTAGATATCAAATGTAGTATTCAATTTAATTATATGTTTGTGTATTTTATTTCATGTGTTTTTTTACAACATGTTCTCTAAATATGCCCATCTTTAACTCTCTTCTTTTTATAGTTGATACTTTGTTTAGATATCAAATTTTTTCTATTTTTTTAGTTGATATACCAAACATTCATTATATATTGATTTTCTTGTTTCAAACTGAAAATTCAGTTAAGTTTATTTAATGAGGCCATTTGCATCTGTATTTCTGTATTTTCACCTGTAGATTCTATTTAATTTTTTAAATAGTTAAATAGTTATGTTTTTTTTGTTAATTTAGTTTTTTACATTTCTGTTGCATTGATTTTTTATTTCCTTTCATAGATTTATATGTTTATCTAGGAGATAATATGTTTTGGGTTTTATGTTTCTAAACAATGAATATTTGGGTTTTCAATCTCTAATGAACATACTTCCAGTTCTGAGGAAGTTCATGGGTGTGTATGTAGCTATGTCATAATATACATGGTATCCATATTCAACCCTTTGAATTTATCATTTTCCGAATTTGAATTATCAATTTCAATCACTCTTTTGTGCTTTTTTTCTATGATGTTTTGGAATAAAATCCCAAATATATTGGATTTCCTATTTTACCATTGGGTTTGATGTCTTGATTATACATATTTTCTGACTAAACAAGCAACATGTGAGTCGTCACCCCATTTGTTAGACTTAATTTGTGAATGAGTTGACTAAATATGTATGTGATCATTATCATATGTATGTTCTATATGGAGTTATAATACAAGATTTTCACCTGGAAGTTGTTTTCCGGTTTCACTAATTTCATTAAATTATCTTTGTAGGCTCATATTTGTCATTTTCAAGTGATAGTTTTGCAAAATTCGGTGTGTGAATGTGGTACACCTTTCATAATGAGTTTTATATATTTTGTCCAATTGTATTCCAATGTTATGTATCACTGTTTTTTGATTTTCAAATTATTGAATAACCATGTTCATTAAATTTTCATCATACTATAATATATTTTATGTGTCCATTTACATGTAAAAATCATGTTAATTAAATATTGTGACTATTTACCTATTATAATCATGTCCAATATTCAGTATCATTGTTTTGGGATTTTAATATAAGTTATATGTCTACTTACCAATAATAATCATACTATAGTAAAAATTTTCATTAACTATTCCTCATACTGTTAAGATATTTTGTCCAATACTCATATTTCAATATTGAATACTCTTCATTTTAAATTTTGAACATTTGTGTAAAAATATTGTTGATTTTCAAGAAAGTGCGCATAACAGCTGAATAAGTCATACATGTGCTACATAAATTGTTTTTGTAATATTTAATTGCTAATTATCCTAATTTTTAAACATTATATTTCAATTTTTTCAATGGTTATGTGCAAAATTTTGTCACTATGTTGTGGCAGTGGCGGAGGGTCTGTCTGTGTCGAGGATATGATTAGTGTGGAAGCACCGTTTTATAAACTGCAAAGCCACTGCATACAAGTTCTTGGTTTGCGCTATTCTGGAACAATATCTCCATCCCTTATATAAGGTATTATTATAAGGTTCGTATTCAAATTCTCATCGATTAGTACCCCTTGATTATCAAAGTATAATCATTATTTTGTAAGCTGAAACGTAGCAGACCCGCTTTCAGCCATCATGGTGCACCTCTTTTCTTCTCACCTTTTCCCTATATTCATCACTAGTCTTTGACATCTTGGAAACTCACCCACTGTAGGAAAACCCTCTTAAAACCTTTTTACCTACTTTTCTGAATATTAAAAAGTCAAAACATATAAGAAAATTTTTTAAAGTTGCATGTGCAGAACTATTGAATGTCATCTGGAGAGGTCAACACCAGGTCATCCATGAGCAGACTCCTTTTCTATGCCATTCTACATTAGCTGATACTGTTGATGTAGTCCCAATAGCCAATTCGCTGCTTGTAGATCACTGCAGCAAATAATTTGATTTAGATGATGGAACAATGATGAAGGTATTTACAATTACATTTTTTATGTATAACTTATTTCACAGTATTTTTTCTCCCCTATATTTTCTAATTCAAGGTTCTTCAACATAGTGATCACATCCAGGATAGGGGCTTCACTAAAAAAGTACTATTACCTATACTGTAGGGATTTTACTAACATGGTTTTATGCTGACATTCTCTTAGGATCACACAAGGCATTATGAAAAATGAGAAGCTACTATAACAACACTCAGCTTATTTTTTTGATAGAAATATTTTGTTGTAATCATATTGTTATATTCTCTCGATTTGAATATTTTTATTTTATGTTGACATTCACAGTTTAAATTCTCATATTTTTACAATAGATATTTTTCTTTTGTCTCAGTTATTTTTTTTATGTACATGTACTATATATTTCTTATGATGCATGTTTTAGAAAAATGCATCATGTACTCTATTTGAGATGTGGATGAGATTTTTAATATTATGGGTTGATGATTTTTTATATCCATGAAAAATGTATTTTATTTGAGAAGTGGATCATATTCTTACCAATTATTTATCATTCAAATGGTTTTCATTTTCATATATGGAATTGTTTTACGTGCTTTTCATTCACACTTATTTTCATCATGGTGTATATCATAGTTTCAAATCAAATATAAATAATTTGTATTAAAAATGTAATCATACATTTTTATTTTTCATATGCTTATTTAGGATCCCAAGGGTGATGTTTTAGTATTTCTTAAGTGAAAATATAATATTCATGTTTCAGGGATGTTGTTAACCGAAGGAACTCAAAAACATGGGTGAAAGTTTTCAGGTGAGTTTGTCATATATTTTAGAAAATTCTAGAAATATTTTGATAGTTCAACTCTTGATATATACTATCTTACATAGATCCTAGTATATTTTGAACTCTTTTTATTGCTCCAACTCCAACTATATGCTATATTTCATTTAGGTTAGTATTGGTTCAACCCCTACTATATACTATTTTTCTCCTCCTACTATATATATATAGTTGACCACCAACAAATTCATTTTTAGAAAACTCTGGTCCTCTTCAGATAGTTGAAAATGATTTGCATGATGGTATGTCATATTTTTTTACACATACCACATCTAAGAGTTTTAAACTACAACATTTATTAATATTAGTTGTAATATTGTGATGCTATTTTTATCTGTGTTGATCAAAATTAAAACTTGACATGATATTTCATAGAACTAGATTACCAAACCATATGTTTCACATATTCAGAATGCTCTACATTGATATTGACATGGCATTTTCTCTTCATTGAGATCATTGGATCATGTACCATCTTTGAGAGGAGGATCATGTATTTAATTTTAGCATTGGATTCTGTTATGAGATGTGAAACATTTATTTTATTTGAGCAGTGGATATTGAGTTTATATTGAGCAGTGGAACATTTTTTAGAGAATTGGAATCATATCGTTGTATGAATTCACAGGTGAGTACTAGATCAAATAAAATAAGTGGAAAATCTAATTTAAATTTAATCCAACAGACAATATGACAATGTAGATTTTAAAGTAAAAAACATGAAAAAGTTCGCTATGTTTTTATACCCAATTTCAAAATGAAATTGTTTAACATGACAAAATTGGATTAATTTAAAAATAATTTCTTAGATTTTACTATAAACCCCAATTAAAATATAATTTACCCCTATAAATAAATTTTTCATAAAATATGTTCTCAATTAAAATTCAGCACCTTTCAGTATTTTTGAAAAAAAACTTCACAAAAAAATTAAAAAAATTCACCATAAGATAATTTTTATGTTTAGATTTAAAAAATGACGTTTTTTTTACATATCATATTTATATAAATGTTAAGTAAATTATATTTTAAATAGGTTTTCCATTGAAAGACTGTAAAAGTGCCATAATAAAAATATTGGGTTTTTATGTGTAATATTGGGTTTGTTCTTACTTCATGCCTATAAAATCTATTGGATTAATATAGAAAAATAGTTGATATAAAATATTATATATATATATATATATTACATTAGTATCACTCACTAATTGTATTTAATTTAATTTATTAGGATAAAATATCATTGTGAGCATAAAAATAGTTTTCTATAAAAATATTCCATTTACATTCAATTGGTTCATATATTGTCTTCTAATTAATTTATAACAAATGAATTCATTTCATATTTTAAACCATATATTTTAATAGGTTAGTTAATACTAGTCATAACTGAAAATTTAATGTCAATGTTATATCTTATTATATTAAATAATAATTATTTAAAAATGTATTATTGTTTGGTAAAACACAGACTTACATGTAATGCAATCAAATGATAAAACTAGTTATTTCCTGAATAGTATGCTAACTAAGTATCACGTGCATTAAAAGGTATAAAACATGTTTAATTTATTTAAAAGAGTAAATATATTATTAATTATCAGGATTTTATATTCTCTTATATTCTTGGTGTTGTGTGTTATACATGTCATCGAATTCAAGGTTTCTACTTTATATTTTTTGGCTGTTACATTCTCCCCACCTTAATTGAATTTCATCCTAAAAATTTAATCTCAATCATGGTGATATTTTGTTTAATATTTTCTATTTTTTAAATCCCACATCATGAAATTGGTTCATAAGAATTCATCTAGAAAAATAATAATGGGAATTACAAAGGTCACATGGAATAACATATAACTAGATTTCTAAGAAGAAGAACAATAGTGGAAAGTAAAGATACATAGTTATAGGAAAGGAATAAATATTTAGAGGGAGTAACCAAGGTCATCAATCAAAAATAAGTGGTGATCAACGGATAGTTGAAGGACTCAAAACTAAAAAATCTACAATGATTTAAAAGACCACCAGTTCACTCAAAATTATGGTATTATGAGAATTGTTTTGATCATTTTAATAATTTTTACTACATAATAATATAAGAGAATATAATTTTTTTATACGTTTCAATTTCAAAAGAATAATTTCACTTTTTCGTTGTGCTTTGATCAATTTCAAATTCATCCATTACTTCATGAAATTCATAACCAAAAAATAACATTGATGACAGATTTACAAAAATAAAAAATTAACAGATCCTAAGGCCCATAAAAGAATACCTTGTAAATATATTTGTCTCTAACTATTATCTAAATAAAATATGTTTAATAAATTAATCTCTAAGCTTAAAAGTAACACTATTAGTTCATCATTAATATTTCTTCATCAAATTGTTTAAATAAAAACAATGATATATTAACTAGAATATAATATAGGTTAGTGGTTGGATTTAATCCCTTTGTCATCATTCAGACATGGTATCATGTCCCATGGCCTTTCCATATTTGATTAATTGTCACCTGAAATATAAGTTATCATTTTTAAACCATATTAATATAATTTCCAAAATAAATATGATGTAAATCCTTTAAATAAGATCGATCACTAAATATTCTTTTAACTAAGTTTATTAATACAACCATAAAACATAAATAATTCCACCATTTATTTCCACATAGGTATTTCTTGGTCTATAGTTCATCTATAATTTAATTTATAGGATTTATAATTTATAAATCCTTATCTTCAATCTAAAATAGCTTAGGTTTAACCTAGGCCATTCTTTGTCAAAATACAACATAATGGTTTATAAATAAAATGTTAATTAACCTAGGGATATAACCCCGGAGAGTCAAACCAGGTGTGTAGTAAGGCCCATTATTATGTACCATGTTACGCTAAGTCATAACCAACAGACCTTTTAAAAACCTTCTCTTTGAAAAACCTTCTCTTTAAAAATAATTAAAAAAATTCATGAGAAGAATATATTTTGGTTTTTTAAAAACTTTATAAAAACCTTCTCTTTGAAAATCGCTTTTAAAAAATCTTCATTAAAAAATATCCTTTTAAAGATGAAAGGGAAGATTTGAAGAAATGATGGTGGTTAAATCTATACATGTTGTATGAGGTAAATATAATATTCCTTATCTACCATAAAAAGGATTGAAAAAGTACTTATTTAGAACGTGACAAAAAGATTACCTTGAAAACATTGGTAAATGAAAAAATGGAAAACATTATTTAATAAATAATTTGGAAAACTTTAAAAAAATATTAAAAACATTTTTATAAAATATATTTTTTAGAAGAAAATAGTTTCTCTGACAAAATAGAGAATGAAGTTGGGTTTTTTTTAAAAACTTTTTCAAAAGCAATTTGAGTACCAATGAGAGAAAAAATGTTACTAATACATGAAAAAGGTAATTAATAACTAAAGGAGTTGAAAATTAAAGGATTTATTTAAAAATGGTCATATAATTTCATTAAATGGAAATGAAATATCATTAAAATTATTTTTGAGGAAATTAATCTTTATATATTAAAAAGTGTCCTTACCACTTTGAAAAATTTTAAATCATAAGACATAATAAAGAATAAAATTAAATGATAGTTTTAAATACCATGAAGATAAAATAATTCATGAAATAATATATTAAAATTTTCAGTAGATACACCACACAAATAAGTAAGAGGTTAATATGAAAATTGTCTCAGAGAAGTAAAAAGTGAGTTGAAAATATCTTACCTTGTGTTTCCTTTATGGTGAAATTATATTAATTTCATATATAATTGTTATAAAAATTTTAATATCCTATAATAGAAATATAATCAAATTTATAATACCATATATTATCTACTTATAATATCATATTTCCCGTTTGATAACAATATTTCATAATTTTCACTATTTCAGTTGTTAATTTCATATTTTGTTGAGTATATTTTAACTTTTTAATTATTGTAACTATTAATTAGATTATTATTTTATAATATAAATAGTGAAAAAAATTATTGTATTATAATATATATCCCATATATATGTATTTATAATAATTCCTAACATTTAAAGATAAGAAATGAAATGCATCATTCATGGTGACAGTAGGTCATATGTACGCATGAACGCTACATTCATTTCATTTAAAAAATTAAATGAATGGAAATTAAATGATATATTTGTATATTATAATTTCAGAATAATTTATATTTCATATGTATTATATATTTTTATTAAAACCATCATCTAAAAATTCTATGTATAGTGTTAAAATAAATTGGACCTTATGATTACAAATATGGAATTAATTTTTCCAAATTCAAAACAAATTAGTTTTAGTAATTAATTTAAAATTAATTTCCATTGTCAAAAAGAATAAATGGGTTTTTTAAAAGTAAAAATGATCCAAATATTGGCATGTTTTTAAATCAAATTTCATTTTTAAGTTACCTCCAAATAGAAAAATTGGATTAAATGATAAAGATTTAATCAAATTACACTTTAAACCCAATTAAAATAACAATACAACTATAGAAAAAAATAGATGAAAATGTTTTTTGAAATAAAATGAAGTATTTTTCACTATTCGTTAAAAAATTAATTTATCTGAAATATACCAAAATCCAACCAAAGTAATTTTTTATGTCCTGATTCTAAATAATCAGATTATTTGGTCACATATAACAAGTAATATTTTAATAAACATTATTTAAAAAGGGTTCACCATCAAAAGGCGGTAAAAATGCATTTTCAGAAAAATACATCTTTTATAAATAAATTGATATTTGTTCTTATATATTGTCTACAAAATATATAATATGAATTTTAAAAATCAAATTGAGTTTATATTTCAATAATATAATAAAAAAAGAGTGATATTACTTTATAAACACAATTATTCTTATTTAAATAGGTTTTCTAAAAAAACACATCCTTTATATTGAATTAGTTTTCATATCCATTTATAATTAATTTGGTAACCAATGAATCATTATATAATTATTTGTAAAACATATTTTCATAATTTAGTTAATAATTTTTATTCCTTCCATTCTAACAGTTAGTTTATAACGGTAAAAATTAAATAATATTATTTAATTTTTTGTTTATGCTTGATGTAGTGTATCATGTACACTATTGAACATAACATTTATTTCTTAAAAATATGGATGTTACATACCCCTTTAATAAATTTTGTCCTCATAATTTGAATATGGGGTCAGTAACTGGGGTATGTATTTTCAAAATACATTTATTCTAATCCCACATCAGAAAAAGGTTTAATAAAAATACCACTTTAAAAGAAAGAAAGAGAAGTACAAAGGCCTCCTGAGATAGCACACACTAAGATTTAATTTATAAAAACATGTATATGGGAGAAAAACTAAGTGTATAGATCTTATGGAGAGTGATAGAAAACATGATTAGGAGAAATTTAACAATCAGAAAAGCAAAAACAATTGTGATGGGTTAAACAGACTTTGATTTCACAGTATGAAAAGTAAATGGAAAATGTTTTTATTTTAATTTTCTTTTCATAAAGTTAAGGAATATGTTTATGAGTTTGACTAATATCATAAAGAAATATAATTACTTGTCAAGTATAGTTTCATCCTTTAATAAATCTCTAGTATGTACTCATATTTTCTCCAAATGAAGAGTATTCAAGATGACTTGGTCACACTAGATGTCGTAGAGTCAACATCTAGAAAATCACATAATCCAATGAATATTAACTAGTAAGCTATCCTATCTTGTAATATTAACCATAACCTAAAAGTTTAGGATAAAATTCGATAATTCCCCCAAAAGAATAAAAAAATTTATGAAGAAAAAATACTTTTAATCTCCCAAATTCAACAGTAATATCCAATTTTTAACAAAGATAATTTAATAAATAATTTTCCTTAAAATTCATCAAAATACTGACAACTAAGATTGAAACCCAAAAATCAAAACTAGTTCTTAAAATACTCTTCCAAGATAAATTTTAACATTTATATTCAAATAACATCCAACACTCTAAATGTCTCATAAAAAAAGTAATAACCCTAATCACTTATTCAATATGTTAGGTTAATCATATTTATAAACAACCTATATTACCATAAATCCGAAATAAAATATATATTCTTCTAAAATGAAATTCAACTATTACTCTAGAAATAAAATCCAATTTTATTCTATTTTCCTTAGGCATATAAGGTTCCTAAAATAGTGAATGTCTTCTAAAATTACATTTATCACTCAATACCCAAGTCATTATCCAATAGCAAGGATATACATTTGATAAAACATAAGTTCCCAAAATCAATATATTCTTATTTCATCTACTCATTTAACTAAAAAATGTAATACTAAACAGAGACTTCACATAGGCTAGTGGTAGCCAATACAACCTTATCAACATTCAGTTGTAGGTTCGATCCCTACGGCCTTGCCAAATGTGGTAGGTTGTCACCCATCCAGTGGGTAGTCCTTTTTAAAAAACTATATCATTATTATAAAAAACATCAAATATGATATTAAAACCTTAAAAATAATCATAACATTTTTTGATCTTAAAGGTTGTCTTAGCCCTCTCATTTTCATCCCAACTCATAATGACCTCAACATCTTAATTTATTAAGTCTTATATATACTGACATATATATATTTTTATTTTAGTTCCAAATTATTTAATAAAACTATTACCAAAAGAAATAACATTGTTCCATGTTCATGGTGTCGAAAAAGTTTCATCGTCATTTTTCTCACATAGATAGAAGGTTCATGCATTGCAACAATGACTTAGATTTTATTTAAAATAACTTTCTTCCATTTTCCAAATACACCTTCTATAAATTTTGTCATATGGGTCTCAGTATAGAAGTTTTTTTGGGAAATAATCTTGTATGAAATATAATTTAAATACATCAAATAAGACATGATTTTTATATAGCATTCAAATCGAGTTTTAGTTGAAAATATCAATCAATGGTCCTTTAAAATAACCATAAGTATTTGATGAAAGAGTATTTTAAACTCAAATATAAATAGGTTTTATAAGGTTATACTTCTTTAGAAGATTTTTTAAAATAATAATATACTTCATAATATTTTGATAAGATATAATATCTAAAAAATCCTCGATAATATTTACCTTTTTTGAAAATATGAGAATATTGAGAAAATTAGATTTGATTAAAAACAACCCATGATACACAATGATATCAAGGTATATTGGAGGTTTTTAATATCTCAAAAAACTGCTTGCGAGTGATTTATATGTTAGAAAATGTTTCAAAATAATATGGGCATGAATTTGCAATAATTTTTTCAAGAATGTCAATATGAAGAGATAAAGATGTTGTTTGAGATCCTCCTCCTTCTATTTTCAACTGAAATTTCGTTTATCTGAAAAAGTTATAGAATAAGGATTTAACCAAAATAAATGATATATAATGTTACCATGTGATTACCCAAAACTCATAATCATTAAATTTTTCTAACCCAACTAATGATACCAGCTGTAAGGGCCTAACTTTAAACATTACATAATCTTGAGTTTTAATCAATAATTATCACTTATGATCTTTTCAGGGTTAGATTTTTAGAGAATTAGGCCATAACTATTACATAACATTTCAAATATTACTAAGTAGATAAGTCTATATGCAATTTATTTTTTCATAATATAAAACAAGAATTGTTTTTCTTGATAAAATATTCATAACATTTAACTTGATTCCTTTCTTCCTTTTACCCATCATTATTCAGTCTGAAAAAAAAATTCAAAAACATGGGATGGGAACAAATAGCTCAGAAAAGGATATAAAATATGGAAATAAAACATTAGTCCATTAATATTGATAAACCCATGAAATCATAAGAATACAATAAAAATTTATAGAAATCATAAATTATTATGGTAACCTATGGTAGCTATATCATATTTACATTGTACCTTTCACAACTGCATAGGGAGTAACCTTCATGGTTACGTTTGGAATACCCATCATAGGCTGTTATACAAATATCTTTGGAGAAACCTTATTGTATACCTCCATGAAATTACCCAATGCATTGGAGAGATAGTATGGAATCACCCTCCCTCATTTTATCATGTAACCACCTATATACATAACCAATTCCTAGGAACCATAACATAATCATGACACATAAACCATGTATAAAGGGAAAATAACATTTCTGTATTTTAATAATAATATATTGTTTCAAGATACAATCAATTCATTCTCAAAACCATTTTCAATTACAAAATACGTAAAAAGGTAATATGGTATTAAATTTTCTTTTAAAATCATTACGACTTTTAAAGGAATCCAAATACAAAATTATGGTCACGATGGTAGAAAGTTAGTTGTCACGTCATTTGTAAAAAACATTCCATTTTGCACCATAGTAAAACGCTTCATATGAAAAATATTTTATTAAAAAACAGTTGATTAAAAATAAAATTTAAAGGGTTTGTTTATACACCATATAAAGGAATCTGGTGTATATTAACGAAATAAAGCACAATTAAAGAAGATCGGGAAAAAATCCCTTACCTTGAGTATGACACATCATAAACAATTGTTATATTCCTAAATAATAAATTTAGTTTAATTTATAATTTATCAGGAACCTTTTTAATTTTATTATTCCTTTATATCACTAATTACCATGTTATAAGAATTACATAAATATTAAATTCGTATCGAATGTTTTGTCGATATTCGGTTCTTAAGTAAAAAATGAACATGGTTTTGATGTCACTAGTACATGTGGTCATAATTATATCATATCTAGAATAGTATTAATGAAATAATAGCCACTTTTATATATTAAAAATACTTTTTAAAAATCAAATCATTAATTACGGTTATGAAAAATGTACAACGTTATATTCATAGAGACAGTAGGTCGTACGTACGCATGAGTAACGTTTTCATTATTAGTTAATCATTATAGAAATAAAGTAATTATTATTTTATCTTTATAGAATGACCATAATATTATTAAAATCATCATAATAATTTAAATATACTTATATATATACCATAATGTGGATGTGGTGAATAAAAATTATTCGCATCGCTTTGTGTAGGCAATTGTTCACACATACGGACGAACGACTTTATTGTTTGTATGTGCATGGATGGTAAGAAAATAATTGAAATATTTTTATTTTAAAATGATAAATATATCATGAATATCACATATGAATATTAATTACATCATTATAACTGATCATGATAGAAGGTAATGTAAAATGAACTAAATCGGTCCACGGAGGTGATAATTTACTTGTACACCCAAATGATTAAATCCTTTCTCAATTTTTTGAACTATATATGGATTTATAGGATGATATTATCATAATAACATATCAATATAATAGGATAACATAGTTATTATTTCATCTTAGAGGAATAATATTTAATGTAAGTGGAAGAAGAAATAAAATATAAACTGTAATTAAAGACACCACTTCTTCGGTTGATCACCTTTGAAGAACACCTTAACAGCTCTAAGAATGGTGTTATGCCTAAACTGAGGCATCAAGAATTTGGGGTGAAATTGTAGGAAGAGGTTATGTAATATATTGGTTGTTTCAAAAGGATTTTGAAGTGTGAGTATTATATAATAGAGGGTGCCTTTTTATTAGATAGGGGAGGGGCACCCTACGATATTCTTAAACTATTAAATTAATATAAATTAATTTTTTTAATCTAAATGATAAAAAAATAAAATATTTCAAATAAAATATGAGTATATTTTGAAATCCCCTCATCCCAAAATTTTTATATATGTATTGATTTTATTTTAAACCATATAGTTCCATTTAACCATTAATTATTCTCTTTTAATTTTAATTGTGGTAACATCATTTTAATTTTTAAGAGGCTATTAATTATACTTATATAGAGTGAATTTCATATAATTGGAAACTTAATGTACTTTTAGACTATATCATGATAACATTGTGATTTTAAATGATTTTTGTTATTTTTAAATAATTTAATAAAATACTATTTTTATAAAATATGAATTATATCAATTTTTACACTATTTATTTTATAGAATTTAAATAAAATTTAAACAGAAATAAAAATTATAACCAAACCATTGAGTAGTATTATGTTATATTATATACATCTAGAAAAATCGTGGATGACCAAAATTTGGTCAAATATTATTTATTTTAATATTTATAATGTCAATAATTTTATTCCTTCATTAAAAAATAAATCACTATAACATCATTTCTTTAAAATTAAATTTAATTATTTAATTTATAAAAACTATAAATAAAAAACCTTGATTTAGGAAATATTTTATCTTTCTAATTAATATTTATAGTCAAAGATATCACTTATATAAACCCATATTAAAATTGTTTTAGTGAAAAGATATATGTTTAAAACATATTTTCATTTAAATTGAAAGTTATAAGTGTAATAATCACACCCAAGTGTCATCCAAAGGACAACCTTTCATCCCAATGATTTTATTGGCTGGCCATATCATATCCACCTTGATTAAGGAAAGTGTTAGGGTAGTTTTAGGGTATTTTTATATTATTATACTGTTACTTTTACCCTTATTTACCTTATTTACTCTTTAACCCTGGAAAATAAAAATAATTACTAAAGTTACAATTCATCATGTCCAAAATAAATGGGGAATATTTATATAATTTGGGAATTTTGATTCCAAATATGAAATCCATTTTTTCCTAATTAAAAACAAATAATTTTCAGTAATTCATTTAAAATTAATTCCCATTGTGAAAACGACAAAACATGTTTTTTAAAAGTAAAACCCATCAAAAGATAGACATGTGTGTTTATAAAATTTAAATGTGAAATTAAATATAATGAACTAAATTGGATTAAATTATAAAAACATAATCTAATTACACATTAAAATAAACTAAAATAACAAAAAAAAAATGAAAAGGAAATTTTGAATTAAAATGTAGTATTATTCTTTATTCATTAAAAAAGAATTTTATTAGAATTTTATGAAAATTTAACCAAAGTAAATTTTTATGTCCTGATTCTAAATAAGAAGTTAATTTTTTCAAATAGAACATATAAAATTTTCAAAAACAGTATTTCAAAATGGTTGTAAAAACTCCTTTTTAAAAAATTACTTCTTTTATTCTTAAAATTGATTTTGTTCTTATATATTGCCTATAAAACATAAAATATGGATTTTAAACACCACATTGAGTTTATATATCATTAATATAATCCCAAATGAGTGATATCATTTTTTAAACACAATTATTTTTATTTAAATAGTTTTTCTTAAAAAACATCCTTTATATTCAATTGGTTTATATTTCCATTTTTAATAAATTTGGTAACCAATGAATCATTATATAAATATGCGTAAAACATATTTTCATAATTCAGTTAATAATGATCATTCCTAAAACTCCAATGGCTAGGTTATAATGGAAACATTTAAATAATAATATTTAGTTTTTTCTTTAATCATGATTAAGCATATCATGTACGTTTTTGAACATAGTGTTTCGTTCTTAAAACTCAAGATGTTACATGATGAAAAAACTGTTCACTTATAGAAAAGAATCTAAATCATTCTAAAACACCTATGAACCTCCCAAAACTTAAACCTATCATTATATAAACATAAAATACATAAATAATGGTTCGATTACCCCAAAAGGGGGTGCTTTAATATCCTCTCCATTGGTCTTTACATCGTCTAAAAGTAGAAAATATTTATTATGTTGGAATAGTATGGGCAATTTATCCATCATTTCCTTTTCACACTCTGATGTTTCTTCCTAAATCTAAATTTGTTTCCATTAAAACCGTACTAGACCGATGATTTTCAAAAGAAAGATCTTCTATTTCCTATCCAAAATTTATACTGGAACATGACTCAACATAGCATATGACTCTAGGTCGTTGTGATCCCATCAAATCACATGGTTTGGATTTTGTTGGAACATCTATAATGAGACACATGAAAAGAAATGTGCATTGAACTAAAACATGGTGTAAAATCCAATTTATATTCCACATCACCGAGTAATTCAAGTATATCATAATGGCATATTTTTCAAAAATATATCTTTCCCTTCTCACCAAAACAAAAATTCGAATGCCTAGAGTGATTCTTAAGAACATAAGATCAATTACCTTAAATAGAAAAAAATTATTGGAGATGATCCATATATGATTTATGAATACTATGATCCATATCAATTATATATCTGATCAACTGAATATTCTATGTTGTATCTTACACAATGATTAGTCCAATTAATGAAGTTTCACCTATTTCTACGCAATAATGTAGAGAAAAAAGGGTACTCGTACAATTATTCAAAATGAGCCATATGTTTTGAGGTCGTATAACTATTATTTTATGAGAACACCTTTAATGGTAAATTCTCTTCAAATGTGCCCCAGAAATCTATCACGAGTGGCCTAATAATTTTCTCCAATGTTTTTATTTTCCATTCAAATTTAACATCCATTTAGGGATGATATGCCATACTCAATATGAACTATGTCCCGAGGACTTATAGTGAGGATTTATAAAAATAATATATAAGCTCGGTGTCTCTATCTGATGAAATCAAGAAAAGAACACCATTCATATTTACAACATCTCAAATATAGATTTTGGATAATGCTTCCCATGAATTAGTTTCCCAAATAAAGATAAATTGAATCAAATTTGTGATTTGATCTACTATTACCCACACAGAATCTTATTACCTAACAATCTATGGTTGAATTGTAAAAAAATCCATTGAAAAATACTCCCATTTCCCCACACGAAATGTTAAATACTAAAACATACCTACTGGTCATTAGTGTTTTGTCTTTACCTATTGACATGTGAGGCATATCAAAACATACACTACTACAAATCTTTTTATGACAACCCACCCAAAATGTGATTTTAATGTTTTATAAATTTTATAAATCCCAAGGTGAATATCCCCACATGAATAGTGGTATGTAGTATGAATTTGACCTTAACAATCCAAATGAATGAATATATGATCTTTATATGGAAAAACTAAACATCCATTCAGCTTCCATACCTCAATGGTCTTTCCACCATTGAGTGTTTACCTTATAGAATCACATTCTAAATCAGATAATTTATACTTTATAACATTCATATATAAATCAATATAAAATGAATCTTTAAATAAAAATAAAACACTAACTTTGTCGGAGAAATCTAGATGCATATTAGCTATAATAGACATTAGTTTCCACTAGTCCAAATCCTCTTTAGCTAACTGGGAATATAACTTCTTGCTCAATGCATCTTCTATAGATTTCTCTTTACCCAGTATACACATCAAGGAGAATTCAAACATATATAGACACTCCATCCATAAGCACAGTCATAAATTCATATATCTTTTTTATAAAATTAATTTTAAGATCTTATTATCTTTAACCACTATGGAATTATCACTAAAGTGGTAATGAATCCATATATTCAAATAATTAACTACAGTAAAAAATTTCATTCAATGTGTTTGGTATTTATTCCCATAGCACCCTAACTATAGTGATCCTTAAGAAAAAACATGATCTACCTATATGAGAACACATCCCAACTATGTTCCCAATGCATCAAAGTACTCTTTATAGACTTGTCCAAAATCTGGTAATGTGAGGATATTTGCTACTATAAGTATAACATTATGTTTTTAAAGGATTTATAACATACCACATTCCATTAGAATGTAACACCATTCCTTTTAAAATCTATCATTGTTGATTCATAAGTGTGAGAAAACACATTTAAAGAGTCTTTAGTATCCTTCTAAACCAGGGAAACTATTTATCTCAATGAAATTCAACAGCAGTTTCAAAGATATAACCACTTCTATATTTTTTCAAACAAAAAATTCCTTTATTTGAAATAACATGGACAAACAAAGGTACCTCTTATATCTAAAAATCCCACATTGATAACATGGAATAAAAAGAGTTCTCCCATAAGATACCCAAAACAACCTCAAGGTGATGCTCAGGATCCCCCTTTATCCTAGAATATTCATGTTTATAATCAAAAAACACCACCAAAAAGTAATTCAGATATATTTTAAAGAATCGATTCCAAAATGATATAAATATGGATAGATCATTCATAATAAAAAAATGCATAATGAAATATTCATAATGGATATATCTTATTCTAAAATCTATCTTTGAAATATCCTCCTTTTGAAATAAAAAATGGGGATATCCTAAAATAATGTCAATTTTTTAGAACAACTATGATCCCCTCAAATGGTAAAATAAATCATAAATTCATGGAATAGGATAATGTTTCTTTATCATAACTTGGTTAACCTTATGATAATACACACAACATCCAAGAGTTCCATCTGTATTCTTCACACATATAACTAATGTTTCCCAAAATGATATACTTGATTAAATGAACCCTTTAATTTCCAAATCATATAACAAAACATTGAATTCCCTTAATTATACTGGTTCCGTACAATAAGACATAATCAATATCGGATTGGTCCCCTATATGAGATCAATCATAAAATCCACTTCCCTTTTCAGTGGAAAACTTGATAAATATTCTAGCAGACTTCACAAAACTGATCTATAATAGTTTAAAATATCCATTACCAATATCACCCATAATTTACAATGTAAACACTACCATATGATAAGAGATTGTTCTAATCACCAGTTTCAAAAGTCTATCTTTACTAGCCTTTACCCCCCCTCACAATATATTCTAAAGTGGTGTTAGATGCTATGAAGATATGTGAAACAAACCCATTGGAGACAATAGTTGATGTGATCCTTGAATGAAATCAAGCAATACATACCAAAAATACATTCATATACATCCACAACAAGAACTAAGAAATCCAAAAGGAATTTATATCATTTTAAATTTATGGGAAAAAATTTACATATAATGGATCGACACTCTCTATAGACAATTGGAGTTTGTAGTTTTAAAAAAGAAGTCATTATCGCAATAGAAAAACTCATACTAAAAACAACACAAGAATCGACACATTAGTTGGAAAAACCTAATCAGACAAAGATTTTATAAAGGTGGAATTTAAGAAAATTTTACCTATCACCTTCGAAGAACTATATTGATTATTAGGGATAATTTGATCACCTATAAATATTTTCTTACCAACATAACATTTTTCTTGGTTACCCTATTGAGATTGCTCTGGACGAAGACTTATGGTTATCATAGAATCACCTTTTCTTTCTATATTCTGATGATGAGAATTATTATCATGCACTCATCTTGGCAAACTATATGATGCCTTTGAAGCATGATATGTGTCTCTAGAACCCAACCTTGGATCACTATGACAATATTACTAAAGATTTTTCTTTTTTTAGTTTTGAAATGATGTAGTTGGTGTTTTATAATATCACTTTGTGCGATCCAGTGACCCACGTTGAAAACATCATGACTTACTTTTGGGTCGAGGAGGAAGATTTATTAATCCTATTGTTTTATTCTGAGGTGTCCTACCACTCAAGAAGAAGGTTCCCATATTATTCTTATTCCTAGCATTAGGGTTCCCACTTGATTCATTTAGAATAAACACGCTCCCTCCAACCTTATTTCTTTAGATTTAACTTTATTCTATATCCACCATTTTGAACATCTCCCTATATTTTTTATATAAATCACTGAAATGTAAGAGTAAATATCCAGTCATAATCCTGACTAAAAAATGAGTTCCTTTAAAGATTCAATTATTTTATCATCCATGGAAAAGTAAATTGTATTCATAAATTTAGCCACATAATATTTCACAAAGAGATTCTATTTCTTCAATATTAAGGGGTTAATTGTTTTAGAAATTCTTCAAAAAACTCAAATTCCTTGCCTTGGCCTAATTTAGCCAGAACTGTTAATTCCTACCATTAACATGCGAAATCCTACAGAATACACGTTTTTGAAATTAGATTCAACTTTATTGGTATCCTATTGAAATATAATATTTCTCTCATCATATTCAGCTAAAATTCTACTATTTTCACCTTAAAATCCCCTCGAAATATGGGAAAATAATATTTTGGACCTAAACTGAGTAGCCCAACTAACATGTATCATCATTACTATTATCCGTATCTATATATTTGAGAGATTGGATAATGCTTTAAACCAGAATCTGGTTTAACTACGACTCATGTGAAACCACATTTTTAATAGTGTCTTTTGGTTAGTTTCTATGATGCCTACCAAGGGCCATTCATGATAACCCAAAGAAAAATCCATTTGATTTCACTCATTAGAAATATAAGTCTTAAAAATTTAAATTTATCACATATTACAACATATGTTTCCTCAATTCAACAAATATTAAAATTTTCACCATTTCTGAAAACATCACAACAATGATTTTAAAAATCAACCATTTTCATTATTTTCAAGAAAAATCATACTGGGTTTCCATTTTATATACTAATTTACACAAAATAAACAATGTAGTCATATTGTGAATTATTAAAATCAATGGGTGTCATGAAAATATTATTAGATATACACATAATGAAGAGGTGAAAACTCCCCTAAAAATATCTTAAAACAATAATTTACCCAAACTCCCCAGTAACATGAAGTTCTACACAAAGAGGTTAGCTATGAATTTTTATGATCTATATTTCTTGTTCTGAAAATCCTACTCTAAATTACCATCCCAATAGAGAGAGTAATATTATTTTTACTCCATTTTCAAAAAAAATAACACCATTTCTTGTGGAAAATACAAAAAAATGGTGATACAATTTGTCTCAAAAATATAGATAGATCGAACACAGTTGAAAAAATTTGTCATGTCCCACCCCTAAACCACTATATTAAGAAGAGTTGGTGGTGTTAATGGGACATATGTGACATTACAAATACCCCAAAGGCTGAAAATTTATTCAAATGACCTCAAGAACATTTGTGGGATGATTTTCCCTTTAAAGATAAAACATGAAAACTATAAAATACAGATTAACCAAACATCGATATGATGCATTAGTACATAATACAACTCACCATAATAAAAATAATAACCATAAAAAATTATAAGAGAGAACCAATTAAAAAACTCTAAGGACACCAAATGGACTAATAAAACACAAAGACACCAAGGTGATACCAACCTAGAAATCCCCAATGTAATCCGTTCTCCAACTGGACAAGCTATTCAAATGGTATCATGAAGTGTTACTAACAAACTGAGATTCATTTCCATTACCTATTTCTTGATAGATGGTAGATAAAAACAGAAAATATTTCCCAAGTAGGAGTTAAGTCTAAACTCATTAGTATTTTACCAATAACATCCCAAATCACACCACTAAGAGAAAAATTGTTATTATGTTTATATGAAACATAATTAATGAAATTTAAAAAAAAATATGAAGTACAAAACTGTTTTCCTTAAAAATAAATAAAACAATGACATTAAACCATTACATAGTTCATTTGGAATTCCCATAACCATGTCTCCAAACACACACCATTCAGGATGTAACACATTGAGTATTTTCAACCTTCATTTTCAAATAAATTAATTTTCATTGATGTATTTCATTTTAAGATACACCATGTTATGATTTCGTTTCACATAACACCATGAAAATGTTATGTTATATAAAACACCTACTTGTCTTTCATGACACACAACATTGATTATCCACAAAATAACATATTATTATTATAATTATTTAAATGATATAGTTATAACAAAACTATTAAACAATATAATATGAATAGTAAAAACTAAACTTTTTAATATTATTTATAATGGTTTTTAATAAATAAAACATATTTATAATAAAAAATATTTTTTGGGTAAAGTATTTATATGTTTGAAAATACCATTTTCTCAAAAGAAATGCTTTTTATGTCCTGTGAAAAATAATGAAATTTATTTTATAAAATTTTAGAAATTTAATTTTATAAAATAATCATTATTTATTATTTCCTAATGTTAAATTTATCTTAGGGTGTGTTTTTTGGATTGTTCTGAAAAACTTCATTTTTTGATTAATACTGAAAATTACGGAATTTTAATTCAAATATATTTCTCATATAATTTATTTATATTGATAAATTATATTTAAATTTGGTTTTGAGGATTAATTATATCAATTTGACACCAATTAATGTAAATTAGGTCATTATAACAAATTTCACATAGAAATTGGATATAAAAGTACTATAAACTTTGAACTAATTTTTCTTAAAAGACCGGCTATCACGATATGTTTGTGGGATTAATTTTAAATTAATTTCTACCACTTTGGTTATTCAAATTTTTAAAAATAGAATCCATATTTTTAATTATCAAAATTTATAATTTCTAGTATGTTCAGCTTAGTTTTTGATAAAAAAATATTAGTGAATGTAATTAAAATTAATTATAATGAGTAAGGTAAAAACAAGATTATTAGTAGTTAAACTTTTACTTAAGGGGAAAATAACCTAGAAATATGTACAAAATCCATTATATAGAAATATTACTAATGTTTCTCCTATTTTATATAAAAATATACAATTATTGAAGTACAAAATTTGAAGGAGTCCTCTCAATAGTGTTTTACTTTTTATATTAACATGAATGTCACTCCTCCTATACTATAAAAGGCCACTCACCCCCTTACATATTCAAACATATCAACTCATTTTAATTATCCAAAAAATTCCTAAATAAGCTCCAAAATTCTCTCTATTCATCATATAATCCACAATTTTTGTATAAATTCAACCGAGGAATCCATTTGGTGCAAGCCAAAATGAGTTACCCGAAAAAGAGGTTATGTTTTTAAATTTAAATTTCTGTTTTATTTATTTCTCCACCCATCCTCTTCTATGTATTACATTATAATAAAATAAAATCAGTATCATAAATATACCAAGATGTATTTATTTTAATATTTTTTACTTACAATGAAACTCACTTCCATCATATGGGTAACAAATTTACTAATAGTGTGTACGACACACTATCGCCTCGCAAAATGATGTCGTTCATTTGTATTTCACCCCCACCTATCCTGGATGGAAATTATGATAGAAAACCTATTTTTATATGATATAAATGATATTTATGATGCCTTTAGGATTATTTAATTATTATATAACTCACACATTCATGCTTTCTATTTTTTGGGAATACTATAACTTTGTCTGTGGATGTGTGGACTATCACTTCCCCAAAGAAATGTGATTCGTTCATACTCCATAGAGTGTATTAAGGATTGTTTTAGTAAAAATATAAGATATATATTAAGTATTAATACTAATTAAATGATCTTATATATAGATATATATATGTCATTTACTTTTTTTCTTTTAATATGACTAGAAAATGGAAACCTCGATCATGCATTTGTATAACTTACAATCTCCATGAATGATGTATTCCATTTCATATTTATATCTTTTATATATTTTTATAAATAATTATATAATTAATACATATCATTTTTATGTATTATATTAAAACAATAAAAAAATCGTGATCTATTTAATAGGATCAAGAATAACAATTCAAATCATATATGAAGAACAAAGTATTTATTACCAAAAACATGACTTTTACATGGAATTGTAAATGAATATGTAATATAAATTCATAATTAGATAATATATCATATGGTATATAATAATAATTTTCATTGGTATCTTTTTCATTAAATTATATTTATTATAAATTATGTTTGAACTTGTATGAAGAAATTCAATAATTAAGGTAAGTGTTTTCTCATCTCACATTTATTTTCGAGAGACTTGTGACTTATTCACTACAAATTTATTTTTTATTGTATATATACTAAACATGAATGTATTATATGATTCTTAAAATTAAATTTATGGGTATTTATATATCCATTTTATTATATTTATTTCATGCGGTTTATAGTTCAGAAGTTTCCAAATTGGTAAAGTAATTTTATCTCAATTTTTCTTTCTTTGAGATATATTCCATGTTATGAACCTATATTTTTTAATGATGTTAATATACTACCATTTGACATGTTATATCATGAAAATACTTATTTTAATGGTATTTTAATCTTAATTAATGTTATTCTTTCCATATGATTATGTTTCAATTTTTCCAGACAAGTAATGGTTTATTACTACAATCTCATTGTTTATCGATATTTTTTATGACGAGGCTTTCAGTTAAGAAATATTATACTAAATAATTAAATAACTCACATGAAAATTCTTATCCTTTGGTAATCCGTGATATTTATAAGTATTAGTTCAATTTTTACACTCTTTTTTACTTAATACAATTGAGGAAGTGCATTTATGAAAATCCCACTTTAGTTCTCTCTTTAGATAAAAAAATATTTTATTCTCAAAACCATGCTTTGTAAAAATGTTATAAAACATTTTTCAATATAATTCATTAAATAAAATTTTAATTTTTTTTACCTTTCAATAAAAAAGGGTTTTAAAATGAATCTCCTTGTCTTTTTCGAATCAAGGAACTTTCCTAATCTTTTTACTGTGCAAAAGGAATGTTCCGCATGTATGGATTTACCTAAAATCAGGATGATCATTTACTTAAAGATGCATTTTAATGTTTAAAATTTGTTTTTAAAGATTTTTTTTGATATTATGTTATTTAATTGTTTTAAAGTTTTATTCAATGATTTTTTTTTCAAAATGTTTTATGATTTAAAAATATTTTTTCAAAGAAGAATATATATTTTCTCAAAAAATGTTAAGAATGATTTTAAAATTATTCCTTTATAATTTATTCGATGTTTTTTAAGAGAGTTTTTTTGGAAATTTTTTATGTTTGAAAAATTTATTTTAAATGAATGATTATTTTCCATAACAAATACATCTTATGATCTTAAAATATTTCCCCATATAAGTTGACATCCTATGATATAGTTTTTTCTTTACTGAGGATATGGTTGAAGGACACCATTATTATTCTTTATTTTAATGGTTTATTTTTAATAGTAAAATATATTTATGAATCATGTTTCCCTGCCATGGCTTATACCATGAAAAATTGATTCATAAACCTATTTTATTTCATGGGTTATTTTATCATGAAATGATTATGAAACCTGTCTCCTTTTCACAAGTAATGATATAATGAAATGTTTACAATACTCCCCCCATTTCATTGGTTATGAAATGATTTTTATGAAACTAAAATTTTTTATGGGTCATGATATGATGAAATCTGTGTTATCTTATGGCATATACACGTACGATTTCATCATGCGACGGGGAGGACCTATATCCCCCTTCAATGCATTGGGTATCAATGGATGACTCATGCGTATATATGTTATTCATGAACCAGATTACATGTTCAAAATGTTATGTTTGTACCGGATTAAATGTTAATTTTTTTTCATAGACCTGGTTTCATATCCATTTGATTATATGTGAACCTTATTACATGTTCACAATCTTATACATGAAGATGATTACATATTCACAATTTTATTCAAGGGCATGGTTGAATTTCCATCAGTTTATGTGTGAAATAGATTATATGTTCAGAATGTTATGCATTAACCTAATTACATGTTCATAATATTATATGTGAACCTGATTACATGTTCACAATGTTATAAGTGAACCTAATTACATGTTCCCAATGTTATGTGTGGACCTGGTTTCATTTCTATAAGTTTATCTATGGGCCTTATTTCATGTCTTAAACCTAACGAGTTAACCTGTTTCTATTTACACATGTTCACAATGTTATTAGTTTATTTGTATACGATGAGTCTATATCTTATGCCAATATTATGCTCCCATGATTAATGTTCCTTGATTTCCTTATTATCCATGCCTTATGAACTTCTAATATTCATTTGAAGATTCATGTTTATTATATTTGATATGGAGGGTATGATATTTTAATTATAAGACCATGTTCTCGTACACATATTCTTTTATTCTAATTATATATCTCCCTTTTTACCCCTACTGAGCATATGTGCTCACCCCATTATTATGTTTATGTTCCCCATGTTATTAAGAAATATTTTTTGTTAGAATACTAAAGTAAAATATATTTAATGGAGATATTGAAGGTCCTTCACAAAGATATAAAATTATGTTTATAAGTTTCCAAAGATAGAAAGAATATTGTCCTTAGGAGTGTAGTTTGGTAATGTGCTGAATATTAATATAAATGATGCAATATACATGTATACTAAGCATGGGTCTCTATAGTTTGTATCAAATGAAATTTATATTCAATATTGGAAATTATGATGAAAATTGTTTATTGAGATCCCTATGGACACATTTAAGGATATTTCTAGGGATGCCTCTAGGAATAAGTCTAAGGATGAATCAAAATTTAGGAAAAATTCTTGGAATTTTTGTAAAGGATAGATCAAGTGGTTTCCTTGAAATAAAACCATGTCTAGATACTACAAGTGGGTGTGGCTCTAACACATATGTACATATAGGTAACAACTGTGAAAAAACTGTATTGAGATATACTTGATCGAGAACTGGTTCATAACAATGGGCCTTACTGGAAACCTGTTCTGATACTCTTGGGGGATACATTTTGGAAATTCATCAAATCTTCATGAACAATAATAATTTATTTAAATAGAGGATGAATATGAATAACCTTGGGTAAATCTAAAGTTTCATATACTAACGAATAATTTGTTGTGATTGAGACATCTCATAAGATGTTTTTCATGATTATGTGGTTCTTGAATATGATTAGTGTTTATCAAACTATGTTTTTTGTTTTAGTCATTGGATGGAACCCAAATGAAATGTGTTAATGAATAATAAAATAGAAAATTAAATGACTGCCTTCATGAGCATCCAAATTTTTTGGGAGAGGGAATACAAAACCTTATTGTTATGACCACAAAACGTTCTCAAGCTATGAATCATGGTGAAAATCCAAATGATTAGAGGTTGGAATGAATAACATTTTATTACTTCATGTGGTAGCTCTAACCTTATTTCAATGCTTACCTAAACCCATTAGTTATTTTGTAATGGAGTAGTACCACTGAAAAGAAATTTTATATTCTGTAGTGTTTAGAGAATTGTTTTTACTATAGATGTAAACCATTTTGAAGGTTAGGTGGATCAATGGTGTAATATACATAATAATTAAATGTATCAAGAAGAAATTACCTCCATGAATTGGTATGGGTTTAAATTATTAATTTTAAAAAAGTATTTTATTCATATTTTTCATAAAAAATGAGAAGTAATTCCTAGAGTTTAAGTAGAGGGCTGATTAATCTATTGGTGCATAGGAAGAAAATTTTACGAGACATTCAAGGTACACTTTTGGTTTTATAATTCATCCTAAAAGTAACATTGGCCAATTCATTAGAGGATTGAAACCAAATATTTGAACGGTGTTATTCATAAGGGACATTGAATTCTATAAATAAATTATTAGATGTGCACTGAATGTGGAAATGGAGGTTGAAAAAACACTTTTTTAGTGATAAGAATAAGAAAATGGGGTTCCCTGGATAATCTAATGATATGTCACGTGGAGAAAAAGTAGAAATTTCATACTCCTACATGCCAAAATTATGGGAAAGAACACATAGGTGAGTGCCTAAAATGAAAAAAAAGTTGTTTAAAATGTGGTAATCCTGGCCATCAATCAATATAATGTCTAATTGATGTGGAGATTACATTTAATGCAATGATGAGAGAAAGAGATCAACAGAATACACCACCACACTATAGTGCTTCAAGTGTATAGTGCCTTGGTATTATGTGAATAAATACCCCAATCCAAGGGGTAATATAGATGAAAATCCCCAAAAACCTCTAAGTGGAATGTATATATGTAAATCTTATGAAATCACAATGGATAATGTGAATAATAATTAGGGAATCATCATCCTCCCCTCCTTATTTGGGAATTTCATGTTGGATTTCTTTTAAATAAGCCCTGTGAAAATATTATTATTTATACTTTAGTTAAATTTTATTTGATTCTATCCCTATGCATGGATTTTGTATTAATACAATCACATTTTTTATTCTATCAGTATAATGTTGGACCCCAATTTCCATTGAATTGTTTTTTGGTATAATGTAAGATCTTATTAAGGAATTACTAGTGAATTGTACTCTATATGGGTTACAAGGTTAACCATTTATGAAAAGGTTATTGATAAACTTCTGATGAGGTCATAGATATTAAATTATTATCTCATTATATGAGGATTTATGTAAAATATATAAATTGTGATAAATTTTTTTGTTGTGATAAATATAAAAGGAATGACCTATATTTCAATTTATGGATCTCATGATCTGCTAACACTTTAGGAATAAAAAATTCAATATAATTTATTAGAGTAATAGATGAAGTGTAAATTGATAAAGGAACAATTGAAGGGTGATATTGTACATACTAAATAGAATTAAATCAAGTAAGTATATCATCTTGTAAAAAAACACTTTAACATTAGAAAAAGGATCATGATGTAAAAGATTGGAATTATATAATCATTTTTGGATTATATCAATGACCATTTTCAGGCCTATTAGGTTTATGTATTTCTTATCCTTAAAATTATTCTGACCAAGTTCTCTATAAATATCTATCATAACATGATTGTTTGATTTCTCATCCATGTCTAATTCTTCACTTTCCACTTATGTTATCCTATGAATAGACATTGTTGTGAGTTACTTTGTATAATAGTTATGATAACAACTTTCTCATTTTCAAAATAATTTTAAGAATAAATTTTTACAAAGCTGTTTTCTTTGAAAGGAACTTTAAAGTATAAATCCTTGGATAACCAACATGAATTTTGGTGGAAAAATCATTTTAAGGGGGGTAGAATGTAACACCCTATTTTTTATGAACATTTTTCTGAAGAAATTAATTTTCATTTATATTTTGGGTTTAAATATTCATTAATTTATTCATTAATTATAAACTACACTGAGAAAAACATATGTTACATGCAACACTGACTTGGATTGCATTCTGCGAAACATTGAGTTTCTACAAATCATTATTTTATTATTATAATTATTTAAAAGATATATTTATAAAATAAATGTTAAAATTATTATTATAAATATTAATAATTTTTTTAAATATTATTTATAATTTTTTTGTATAAATAAATAATATTGAAAATAAAACATTCCATTTGTTGGTAAAGTCTGTATATGTTTGAAAATAAAATTTTCTAAAATGAACTACTTTTTATGTCCTTTCGTGAAGAATTGTAAAATAATTTTAGAATCTTTTAGAAATTGAATTTGTTAAAATAAACTTTTTTTAATTAATAATTTCAAAATTATCTTCATGAGAATTTTTTGGATTTATATGAAAACATAATTTTTGGATTAATAGTGAAAAATACGGAATTTTAATTAAAAATGATTTTTTATCTATTTTATTTAAATTGTTAAATTATATTTTTATTTGGTTTTAAATTTTTATTAGTTATGTTTTAAATAAATTAATCTCAATTATAATATTGTATAAAATTTCACATTTAAATTGGATATAAAAATATGTCAATCTTTTAAACATTTTCGCTTAAAAAATCTATTGTCACGAAACGTCTTCGAGATTAATTTTAAATTAATTTCTACCAATTAGATGTTTATAATTGGTAAAGAGGTATTCCATATTTGGAATAATAATAATTGATAATTGATAATAATTTCAACATAGTTTTTTAACTAAAATATTTGTTAATGTAATTAAAATTAATTATAGCGATAATAGAAAAAACAATATTACATAGTAGTTAAACATTAATATAAGGGGAAAAATAACATATAAAGGTGTTTAAAATAAATTTATTGAAATATTTATACCAATTATTTACTTTTCTATAAAATGGAAAATTATTGGTGGAACATGATGTAATATAGACCACTCAATAGTGTTTTCATTTTTATATTAATAAGAATACCACTCCTCCTACACTATAAAAGGGAACCCACCCCCTCAATTATTCACACTACTCAATATATTGTTTTTTAAAAAACTGAAAAAAAACATGCTAAAAAATACATTCATTTATCCTAGAAGCCTCACTTTGGTTATAAATCCATCGCAAGAATCTATTTGGTGTGAACCAAAAATAGTTACCCGAAAAAGTGGTAACATTCATCAACGTTCGTTTTTTATTTATTTATTTATCCACACTTTAATTTATTATTATTAAATGATTATATAATAACATTAGTATCCTGAATAAAATTATATTTTCTTTTTCTTTGGTTTAAACCTACACCTACACACACTTCCATAAAATGGGTAATGAACTTACCGATCGTGTGTATAACAGACTACTGCCTCGCGAAATGATACTCTTTTTTTCATAACCACCTATAATGGTTTGAAAATATAGTGGTTATACTATATTCATATGATATATATGATATTTATGATTTAATTATTTATTAATTATTATATGACACATACCATTATTCTTTTCTTTTTTTGGTAATATGATAACTTTGTTTTTGGGCGTGTGGACTACCACCTACTTAGAGCAATGTGATTCATTCACAGTCTACATGGAATGTATTTAAAATGGGTCTAGTAAATTTATATGATATAAATGAAATAATATTGATACAAAAATTATAATATTTATATATACACATACACATATACAAAATTTACTTTCTTTATTTCAATATGTTAAAAAAATAGAAAAACATCCATGCGTACGTATAACCTACCGCCTCCATGAACAGTATCTTCTATTTCATATATATTATTTTTATAGATTATTATAAATAAATATATACTGAATTTATATAATATTTATATTTCATTAAACATTCTTGAAATATTTATATCATGATTTATGTAATTGGATCAACAATAATAAGTTAAAACATATATAATGAACACAACGGTTATTAACCAAAACATATCAATAACAAGGAATTGTACAAAATGGGTAATATAATGTTATAATAAAGTCATATATGGTATTATATATAATAATATGGTTCTTTGGTATACTTATAATAAACTTATATATATATATAGTAGGTTTTAACATGGATAAAGAAATTCAATACTTAAGGTATGAGTTTTCTCGTCTCACATTTATTTCTGTGAGACTTATGCTTTATTCACCACATTTTGGTTGTGTATGAATTTTCCATGAATTTATTCTATTATTATTATACTTTAAATTTTTTATTTACATATCCATTTTTTTTATTTCATTCATGGGATTTATGTCTCAAAAGTTACCAAATCATTAAAGTAATTTTGTAATAATTTTCCTTGTTCGAGATATATGTCATTTTATGCACCTATATTTTTCTATGAGGTTTGTATAATTCCCTTTGGAAAGATATTTCATGAATATAATTATTTTAATTATATTTTATTATTCATTTAATGTTATTATTTCAATGTGATTTTGATTCAAAGTTACCAAATTAATAACAGTTTATTTCAATAATCTCATCTTTTATCAATATTGTTTATGATTATGCTTCAAGTGATGAAATATTATGGTAAATATCTCAATAACTATAATAAATTTTCTTAATATAAGGTAATTCTGGATATCTTCATGTATTGGCACCATTTTACCACTCATTGTTGCATAAGATAATTAAGGATGTGTTTTTAAAAAAATCTAACTTTATATCTCTCTTCAGTCATAAATTTTTTTATTCACAAAAACATGATTTCAAAAAAAAAATACAAAACAATTTTATGATGATTTTTAAAATAAATTATAACCCATGTTTTTTCATTTTAATAATTTTTATTTTAAAATTAATCTTCTTAACTTTTTGATAATTAAGTCACTTTTATCAATGTTTTACAGTGCAAAAGGAATGTTTGATATGAATGGTTTTACCAACCATTATGACCGTCATTTCCTTGTATATTTATTTTAAATTTTCAAAGGAAATATTTAAAGAAAATTATTTTTCTAATGTTATGAAAATTAGTTATTTTAATGTGTTTTTCTTATAAAATAGATTTTTAAAATATTTTAGGATTTAATTTTTATTTTTAAATCAGAAAGGATATTTTATCATGAAATGTTTTAATTTTTTTAAAGATAAATTTATAAATTTTCCAATGTTTTTTTAATAAAAATTATTTTGAAAATTTTTTATGTTTTAAAAATATATTTTCAATGAAATTTTATATTCCTTAAGAAAAGATTCATGTGATATTTCAAAATCCTTCCCTATCAAAGTTGACATCCTTTGATATAGTTTATTCTTTACTTGGTTTATGATCTAAAGTCACCATTGTTATTTTGTATTTGAATGGTTTATGTTTCAGATGAAATTGTTTTTATGAATCCCACGTCTCTTACTCCGTTTATAACATGATAAAACAATTATGAAACCCACTCCCTTTCATAGGATACCCTATGATGAAATTATTATGAACACATGTTTTGATATAGTGAAATGTTGATAATACCCATTTCATTTCATGGGTTATAATATGATATTTATGAAACCCATATATTTTTATGGTTCATGATATGATGAATATTTTTTATCTTGGTTAATATGCATGTATTATTTCATTATGTGATGGTTGGGACCCATATATCTGTCCAGTTAATTGGGTAGTGATGGAATTATCTTGAGTTTATATGTTTTGATTGAACCTGATTTCACGTTCACAATGTTATGTGTTAACCTAATTACATGTTCATAATGTTATGCATGGACAAGGTTTTATATCCATATGATTATAGATTACCTTGATTACATGTTAAAAATGTTATGTGTGAACCTGATTACATGTTAACAATGTTATGAATGGACCTGGTTCCATGTCCATGAGTTTATGCATGAACATAATTACATGTTAAAAATGTTATGAATGAATCTGATTCAATGTTCTTAATAATATGTGTGAACCTAATAGAATTTTCACAATGTTATGATTGAACATTATTACATGATAAAAATTTTATGTGTGGACTTGGTTGAATGTCCATTAATATATGTGAGGGCCTGATTTCATTTCCTAAACCAATTGAGAGAACATGTTTCTATTTACCAATGTTCACAATGTAATATTTTGTTTTGTATGCCACAATTCTATATATTATCCCAATATTATGATATCATGAGTTGCCTTCTTTGTTTTTATTATGATTCATGAATTATGAACTACCAACATTTCTTGCATGATTCATGTTTATGATCTTTGATATGCAGTGTATGATCATATAATGATACGATCATGTTCTCATACGCTTATTCTAATTTTATACTTATATATATACCATGTTTACACTTTCTAAAAATATGATATCATCCCTTTTTATGTTTCCTTTCCCCAAGTTATGAAGAAAGGTTTTATGTAGGATTAATAATAGGGAATATATTTAAGGGATATTTTGATGATCTTTCACCAAGATAGAAGATTATGCTTCCAATTTTCCAAAGACACTATAAAATTACGGTTCTTGGGGTTGTACTTTTGTAATATAATGAATGTTCATTTTAAATGGTGTAATATCCTTGTATCCTAATACTAGGTTTATATACATGCATAGTTAATAGTTTTATAATAATGAGAGATCTCTCTTTGATCCAAAAAAGCTATTACATGGTGACCAATACTAGGTTCCACAATGGTAACCAACCCTTCCATAGGGTCTCACCTAATGGAAATAAACGCACACCAACCATGCATGCCAAATTCCATGCCAAATCGTTAATAATTAAAAATTTAATTATTTTAAACATTTGACAAAACATTTTTTGTGAATTCAAACAAAAATACATAATTTAAAATCCACATTTTAATATTATCATTCACGAACATTTTCCACAAACCATCAATTTTAAAAAAATTCCAAAAACATCATTAAAGAGGTTTCTATCATGAATAACATGGGGATTTTATTATTATTTTAAGATTTTCATTTTATAAAAAATAATAATTTATGTTCTTAGTCAATAGAAGTCAATCGAGAAGAAACCGAACACACAAATATTGGCCAAAATGATGAACAACACCTCAAAACTCCACAATATGATCTGAACTCAAGTTTCTATCACAAGATCCAATAATATATCCTAATTAAAACATTAATAACACATAGATATATCCTTAATAGGATATATATATGGTTTTTAGAAAGAGATTAACCCTATAGTTATAAATATTGAAGAACAATAAGCACTTAATGGCGAATTAGGTCATCTAATGAACATTAATTCGCTTATGAATCAGTCCCAGGTCAAAGGGGATCTTCTCTCACCCTTGGGAGAAAATGAAATCAATGTTATGAAAATAATAAATGGAAAAAAGGGAATATTGGGATAATTCATATGAGATGAAATTTTTAAGTAGGTCTAATTGTATGCTGCATAGTTAGGCCTCACGGTTTGGAAAACCACGCACCAATTGTGTTGTACTACTATCTTAAGGCCACACCTCGCATGGTTGGACCACATGGATAGAAAAACTATGCACCAAAAATTATTTTACATATGTTTCAAGATGCAAAATGTCTTCTATTATTTTATATTGTTTTAAAAAAACCATGTACTAAACATGTTCTTACCTAATGCCCATTGTCTTCCCTTTCTTGGTTTTCTATAGATGTTGTATAGTTCCCACTATCCATGCACAAAACGTGCACCTCCAGAAAAGCCTTTATAACATGCCAAACCCATCTAAACATCAAAAACATAACCTGATCCTTATATATAAATAAAATCAAAAAATAGAGGGTCAAGCTCCTCAAATCAGTGGATCTAAAATGCCTCTTAATATATTTAAATCAATAATTTAATTATAATAAAACAAAGAGAATTGTATTTTTGACAATTCTTTTTATAAAATAAAATAATTTTCAAAATCATATCCTAAGGGAAAAATATTATATATTATAAAACTATATTATTATATAGGATATTAGTTCATCCATTGAAATTAAGGCGATTTTTAGGGTCCTTTTCTAGTCCTTATGTTATTATTTTGAACCATAATTACAAGATTTTTCCTTACTGTGGTAAAAATTATTTATTATGGTTACTATTTATAATGAACAAAAATAAAAGGGGCCTTATTTAAAAACATTGAAGTCATGATTATAAATATAGAATCATTTTTTCATGATTCAAATTATATAAGTGGTAGTAATTAATTTGAAATTAAAACACAAAACACAGTGAAATTTTTTTTTCATTAAAATAAATTATTATGTATAAAAATGTCATTATAATAAATTAAATAATAAAATTGATTTAACTAAATTAATAGGATTATTATTAATATAATATGTAAAATTTTGGTTTTAAATCATTTTAAAATAAAATGGATCTTTGTAAATTATTGAAATTAAAATATAGTTTTCAGTAAAAATAATTATATTTTATTATTCACTTAAAATAATTCTTTTTAGATAAATAAAAAAAATATCACCCTAAGAAAATTTTGAATTTATTATTTAAAAATGAAATTATTTTTTTATAAAATAATTATTATCCATGATTTAGAAATTAATTAAAATACATTATCACAAAAATAAATAAAAATCATTTATAATGAAAATATATTTCTCAAGCACAAAATAACATTACTAAAAATTTAGTACTTATTTTTTAAGAATTAATCAATGAATTTATATTTATTAGGTCATTTATATGTATTTAATAATTTTTTCATTGTTATTCAAACCCTTTTATTCAAAGGTTAGATTATAATACCCATATTTAAATAATAATATTGTGTGGTTCTGTTTAGCATGATGTTGTGTGTCGTATACGCTATGGAACATAGTTCCCTTTTTAAATATGTGGTTATTACATCATCATCTTATGAATTATACTTAGCATTTTATTAAGATAACTCATCATCTCAAGGAAAACTTTTATTTCAATTTACACTTAAATTATTGAATCATCAGTATATGTTCTTGATGGATAGATCTATATTCTTCTATGTGTCTTGCCTCAATTTAGTCTATCCCCTTGATGTATGAATTATATAATCTCAATTAATTGACCAATTATTCTAGTAATAAAATTATTTATGCCCAAAATTTCAAAAAGATCAATAGTAAACAATATTTCTTGATCATTTTCTTTTAAACACGTTCTGGATAGAATTATTTCCATTTTATTTTTACACTAAAGAACCATATATTTGATATTCTATTCAGGTGGCTATCTTCCATAAAATACTCAAAACCTGTCACACCCTGACCGTGGGTTTCTTTTATTTTTTATTATTTTTTAAATTTTGAATCATTTATTGAAGTACAGTTTTGGGTCCCGACTTAAAATATTTGATGTTTGATGATTTTGGGGGGTTTTAGACTGGTGTATGGGCACTGCACGGTTGGAAGTAACCATGCGGTCGGCTCGAGTTCCCTTGTAGTATCCCACTACTTAAAATAATAAAATTTTATAAGAATAAAATAAAGTAATTGTTTCAAATATAATAATAATTATTATTTTTTGATATTATTATGATTATTATTATTAAATTTTAATAATATTATTATCCTTTAAATTTGTTATTAATATAATTATTATTAATTTTTCATTAATTTTATTGTTTTTAAATTGTTACTATTACCATATTTATTTAAAAGAATGGGATTATTATTGAATTATTGTTATTATTTTTAGGGTTATTACTATTATTATTATTATTATATTGAGAAAAAAAGGAAAAAATGGAAAACCATAGGTGGAATCTCCCCCCCCCCCTCTATCCCACGCACTATTCACCCATACCCCCTACCCCTCATCCCTTCCCGACATACCGATCTTTAGGCATTATTCTCTATCTTTCTTGATAGTCCAGCTCTCCAACCACCCCCCCCCCCCCCACATCACAGTCCGCAACAGGCCCCTCACTTATGCGCACACGAATGCTTCGACTGGTTCCCTCTAGCTCGCCAACACATGTCCCCTAGTCCGACATCCTTCTCCAGCCAAACCCCCATGCCAGGCTACTCCCTCATCTATAGAAACATCCCAAATCATCTCCCCTAAAGTGTGTGGTTTCCCCCCTTCAGTGTGTTTCCCTTTGAATTGTGTTTTCTTTAATTTAACAAAACCCTAATGCCGCAGTGTGTAATTCACATGTTTTTCTCATTTATTAGGGTGTTTGATTGGTCCACAGGACATTGTCATTCCTTCTGTTGAAGGTCTCATCGCATCCACACTAGGTTAATGTATGAATTTCTATCTTTCCCTTTTCTGTAGCTTTCCATGGGTGCTTGAATGATTTCGTTTAAGTTTTAAATGACTTTCAGTCTTTTATTATACCTATGGATCGATGAGAATTTTTTTTGCGTTGTTAAAATATATTAATAGTTTTTCTAGTATATCTATGTGTATTGCCTAGGGTTTTAGCACCTAGGGTATTTTTTCTAAATTTCATGGTCCATTTTAGTTAAATTGGATGGTTTATGAAATTTTTTGATTCTTTGGTGTTATAATGGAAATCTTTGTTTATGAATTTGGTTTGGTGGTTTTATTTTTTAAATGTGATATACCTTGGTAATTGTACTAGATGCTTGGAAAAAATGTTTTGATGGTTCCAAAATAGATTGTTGTATATTTTTTTAAAGAACATAAGTGGTGGTCTTGTTTGAGAGGAAGTGGCATTTTGTGGAAATTTATTTCAAAAGTTTTCTTAGACAGGGTGTGCCATTAGATGTTAGCACATCCATGGGTCCACTAGTTGCACACATGTATGTGTTCTCAAATGAATATGTAACTCAGGAAATGGTTTTCTCTTTAATCCCTAGTGGTTTAAATGGATATTAGTTTCAAATAAATTTGTTCCCATTGAGTTATTTATAAATTAGGTTTTAAAGGTGTTATTTAAGGCTTGGTTGTATTGCTTTAAAACATGATTTTACGTGTGTTTGAAAAAGATAGATGCTCGTTTGGTTGTTTAGAAACGATTCAATGTGTGTTTTGGGAACTTAAGGGACTGTTTGTCTTTGTAAAACTAAAAGTGGTGTTTCTTGCATTTAAATGTTGTTCCAAATGTGTCCTTTATGGTTTGGTCAGGTTGGAATTGAAACATGCATGCGTGAGTGGTTGGAAGCTATATCCCATTTTGGGTTTTTAAAAATGGGTTGGTTTTTTTTGTAGTTTGAAAACATGTTTGGAACTTTCGTATACTTTTTGTATTTTGAATTGGTTTTAAAAATACACATGGGTTCACTTTTGGTGAAATATTTCATTAAAGGCCCATTTAGACATGTTAGAATAAATATAATGTTTTTTTATTTTTAAATTGGATTCTATGTGTTGTTGTTAAATGTTTGAATGTCATGAACTAAAGGAACATTTGTATTGATTATAGAAAATTAATTTATTTTGGTAAAAGTGAGTACCTGGTCGGTGGTTTAAAATGTATACTAAAATGATATTGATGTTTATATGGCATGAAGGCCTACATGGAACATTTACTAATATGATGTGAATATGTTATATAAGTATGTATATATTTATGGGGAACCTATATTGGGGGATATACCATTATGAGTTATCATATAGTGTGTCTGTGTTTGGGGTAGGAAAATGTGTTCACGATATGTAAGGTGAATCATGCTTGTGAAGGCCTCCAACTTACATAGTATTACTATTATAATGGGTTCCTAGGAATCTTTTAGATGATCGAGTGACAGTTTATTTATAGATCTGATTAGATGGGTTAGTACCCCTAGAGTTGTAGACAATCCAAGAGTGATGCGCCACTAATGAGGCTAGGTTTAGGTCAGCTGGTTGGTTATAGACTATGGGGATTCACCATATGCCAATAGGTGGTTCCGAACTGAGTACATCTATGGGTCTTCTAGGGATATTTAGGATCACCCATGGTTACTCAATTATTTACATTTCTTAATTACATTCTATTGTACTAGTCTATTTTGAACTTAAGCTGTTTTTCTGTTTTTATTTTATAATAGCTTTGGTATCACTTGTCTTGGTTTTGATTTATAAATGGTAGTTGGTTTTGGAAGTGATTTGTCTTTGTGTTGAATTTTAAAATGGGTAAATTATGATGTTTTTATTGAAATGTGAAAAACTATTTCATAGCAATTTTTAAACTGGTGTTTACGAACTGCTTGTGAGTGGGGATCATTTGGATTATTTGGTTGATCATTAGAATGGGTACTTTGAATTTTAGTGCTCACACCTACTTTATATTTTTAGATATAGGTTTGAATTTTGGTTCAGTTTATTGTTCCAGTATCTCAGTGTTTTAGAAGGTTTTGTTGTATGGTTTGAGGTAACTAAGAGGTTGCAATGAGATCAGGTGGTAGAGGTTCAGTTTTTCTTGTTTTCTTTCCATTCTATCTAGTGTTATTTGGTATCTAAAACTGTCTTTTATTTATTAAAATTATGTTATTTATTCTACTTTAATCATAGTTTATTTTTTATATTTATTTGATCCTATTTTTGGGATTAAATTGTTACCATTGGTTTTATTTTTGATGACCAAAACTAATTTCCAGCCTATAGGGATTGGGAACACCCCTTGGGCCAAGCCGCATACTAGCTCAGGTGACCAGTTCCTTATTGATTTAGGTTTTTTATGAAAAAATGTTATCATTGCAGGCCCTTGTTATTTGGGTTGATTGGTATATGGATATTAGGATTGTGGGGAATCTGGAGGTAGGTTATGGGATGGTACCTGACCACCACCACTCATGATGAAACTTGAGTTATCAAGGGTAGTCCGACAACCGAGTCCTCGTCCTGTCTTGGTTTGTTTTTGGATTTAGGGATGACAACAGGGGAAATCTAGTGTCACTTCATGACCTCATGTAGAGTAGTGACCTCTGTGTAGTCCAAGTGCATAGATCAAGTTCCTCCAAGATGTTGATACTTTCTTGGGGCATGACTCACTAACTTTTCGTCATGTTAATCCTGGCTACTAGTTCCTCATTATAGTGCTTTGGTGTACGTTGTGAATATTTGTGGTTTTGGTTAGTGTGATTATGATTCTAAAATAAAGGTTCTTTTGAAATGGAAAGGTATTTTTTTAAAATGGATTTTAGATCGCTAAAGTGGTTTTTAAAATTTAAATGAATAGGGTGGATTTTGAGAGAAATGTTTTGGCTATGTTTATATTTGTTTGGGTTTTTCCAGATGAAGTTACCTATCATGATGTTTCTTTAGCTTGATATTTGTTTTTTTCTTTGTGTTTTATATCTATTTTAGAAAATACCACATAGAAAGGACTCAAAGGTTTCATATAACTCAAGCCATGTTTTTTGGACCTTCACTAACATTGCCAATCCTTCATGGTTATTGGGGTCCATTCGAGGAAGCGGAGTTACTTGAAGAGGTCGATCGCATATTCTGGGTATTGGGAACTCCCAAAGATGGTAGAGTGTATGAAAATTTGTGTCTTTTCAAAGGCCCAACTCTAGAAAAATGGTATTTGTTCACCCCATCATCAATACAAGATGGGATGATGCGATATATAGTTAAATCCATCTTCATATAATGGTTCATACCTAAAGATGTGAAGACTAAGAAAATGGAATAAATCATACACATTCTACAAGGCCAACAGATAGTGGAGACATATGTTGACCATTTCATGGAACTTGTGTCCATTTATTCGGAGATAGTGTCATAGAATTTGATGAAGAATTATCTCTTCATTGGGGGTCTTTATCCAGAGATCAATGAGTGGGTCCTCCCTTCTAAGGACCATCATTTCCAGATGCAGGTGGATGAGGCATTTCTTGGTGAGTTGGTTTCTAGAGTGAAGTTCATTGGCAATCCAACGTATCCAGTTTCTTGTGAAGGATACCTATCTATCGAGCAAGGTGTGCCAGAGGGACATATTTTTGAAAAAACAACTTCATTGATTCTAGATTCCAGTTCATTATATCATCCTCGTGTGTGCCACTAGTTTGGATAGTTCGGGCACTCGAAGCCTTCATTTTTCATCCCTCTGAAGATGTTCCACCATTGTGGCTATTTGGGTCATCTGGAGAAGTTTTATAAAAAGTTTTCCTGAAGAATATGTTTTAATAGGGGGATGATAGTACCTGACTATAAGGCATAAGATTCTTTGGCTATCATTGCCCCATCCTTAGGTCTTGGGATGAAGCTCGTGCATAGTCAGGATTTTCCATGGGTGTGAAGCCTCAGTCTGGGTAGTGAGATTTGTGTTGGGACTGGAACATTCAAAGCTTTTTAATTATAGTTTTTATGTTGTTAAAGTTTTACCATCATTGTTTCATTGTAAGAGTGTGATGACTTGTACCATTATAATCTAACTTGTTGTACCTATTATTATGTGGACCTTTTAAATTAATTTTTTCCTTGAGTGTTTAAGTTGTGCTTGTTTAGATATATTTATGTTCTATATAATTAATGTCTAATGTATTAGTTATTCATTTTGTTTGAGTTTCTTTTTGGGGGTTACCCCTAGCATTGGAGGTTTTTGGATGGCATGGGATGTTTCTAGTTCTGATAACAGTGTTGTTTCACTCATTCAATAGTATTCGGTTTGGATTGGATGGTAGTTCCCATGTTAGCCCCTCCCTGAGGTGGTGTGTTTGAATTATAATGTTTTTATGTTAGTGGAATCCTTGTGGTGGGGAGAACCACCTTGTGTTTTGTCCTTGTTGTGGGTTGTGGTTATGTCCTGATTGGTCAGTTCCGACTTGGGGATTAAATATTCACCTTGGAATTTCTTGTTTATTTCTATGATATTTGACCATGGACTCAAATGCTGACTAACCTTTGGCTTAGTATCTTTCTAGGAGAAGAAAGTGTCTGTGGTGGAGAGAATTGTCACACTCTGAACATGAGTTTCTTTTATTTTTATATTTATTTTTCAATGTTTCATCTTTTATTTGAAGTTCAGGTTTGGGTACCTTGTTAAACAATATTAGGTTCGATGATTTTGGTGGGTTTCAGACTGGTGCAAGGGCACCGCATATTTGGCAGTAATCATGCGGTCAGCACGGGTGCCCCTACGGTTTCCCACTACTTAAAATAGTAAAATTTTATAATAATAAAATAATGTAATTGTTGCACATATATTAATAATATTATTGTTATGTGGATAATAATAATATTATTATTAATAAAAGTTTAATATTATTATTAGTTTAAATTGTTATTAATATAATTATTTTTATATTTTTTGTTAACGTTATTGTTTTTAAATTATTACTATTACCATTGTTATTTAAATGAATAATATTATTATTAGAATTATTATTATTATTTTATGTTTTATTATTATTATTAATAGTAAAGTTATATTGAGAAAAAAAGGAAAAGGAAGATAAAAACTAGGGGCTTCTCCCCCCTCTTCTCTCCAATGTGTTTCGTACCCATAAACCCTTCCCCCTGGTTCCTTCTTGGCGCACCAGGCCTTATCATTCCTTCTCCATCTCATATGGAGATCTAGCTCTTTATTCACACACCCGAACCCCCTCTTTAAGGCACACAGTAGAACCCATCCCTTGTGCATGCACGATCCCTACATCTAGTACCCTCCAACTCACCAGTGACAGTCCCCCAGTCCAGCGGCCTTCTTTGGCCGAACCACCTTGCACAACACCTTCATATTCAGTAGAAACAACCCTAGACACCTCCCCTCCGGTGTGTGATTTTCCCCCTTCAGATTTTTTCCCTTGGAGTTCTATTTTCCTTTAATTTAACCAAACCCTAATTTCATTGTTTATAATTCACACATTTTTTCCTTTTCTTATGGTATGTGATTAGTATTTGGGGTGTTGTTATTCCTTACATTAAAGGTTTTATCGCATCCTCTATTAGTTAAGGTAGGAGTTTACAACCATTCCCTTTCTAGATATTTCCATAATCACTTTCATGATTTCATTTACGTCTTAAATACCTTTCTTACCTTTTTTATATCTATGTATTGAATCAAATATTGTTTTTTGCATTTTTATGATTTAATAAGAGTAGGTTTTCAAGGATATATCTGTATATTGCCTAGGGTTTTAGCACCCATGGTGTTTTTCTAAATGATATGTTAATTTTTAGTTAAATTAGTTGTGTTTATGAAATGAATTGCATATATTGTGTAATAATGGCATTGTTGTATTATGAATTTGGTTTTGTGGTTATATTTTAGAAATGTGTTATATCTTGGAAATTGTATTAGATGATTGGAAAAAAGTTTTGATGGTTCCAAAAGGGGTTTTTTATTTTTCTTAAAGAACGTATGTGGTGGAATTGTTTTGGATAAAGTGGTTTTTTTGTTGAAATGGTATTCCGATTTTTTCAAGGACTTAGTTTTCCATTTGATGTGTTCTCAAATTAATAGGACACTCAAAAATAATTTTCACTTTAAACCTTAGTGTCTTAAATGGATTTTAGTTTTCATATAAATTTGGTCCCCTTGAGTGAAGTATGTTTTATAGGGATTTATTAAGGCTTGGAAATATTTCTTTGGAATGTGTGTTAAAATGTGTTTGAAAAGGATAAAGGCCAATTTTGTCATTGTGAAATGATTATATGTGCATTTTGGGAAATTGGGGTCCCATTTGGATTTGTAAATTTAAAATTGGTGTTTTATTGTGTTTAAATGTGGTTATAAATATGTTCCTTAGGGTTTGGCCCGACTACCTTGAAACATGATTACATGAGTTGTTGGAAGCTATGGCATGTATGGTGTTTATAAAAGTTGGTTGGTTTATAAGTGGTTTGAAAGCCAATTTGGAACTTTTGAATACTTTGTGCGTTTTAAATTGGCTTTGACAATGCACTTGAGTTCACTTTGGTGACATATTGGTTTAAAGGCCCGTCTGGGCATGTTAATATAAATATGTAGTTTATTTTAGTTTTGAAATTGGTTTCCATGTATTTCTGTTAAATGGATGGATGTTGTGAACTAAAGGACCATTTTTATTGATTATTGAATAGATTTATTTTGTTAAAAGTGAGTACCTAGTCAGTTGTTTAAAATGTTTACTAAAATTATATTTATGTTTGTATGGTGTGCCGGCCCGGTTAGAACCATCCATGATATGATGTGAATATGTGATATATGTATGTATATATTAATGGGGAACCTCTATAGGTGGATATCCATTTATGGGTTATCATATAGTGTGTCTTTGTTTGGGGTAAGAAAGTGCGGTTATTGCAGGTAAGGTGAGTCACATGTGTGAGGGCCTCCCAAATACACAGTTTTACCATCACCATGGGTTCCTGTGAATTTTTTAGATGATTGAGTTGTGGTTGATTTCCATCCCTGATTAGACGGGTTAGTACCCAAAAGAGTTATAGACATACCAGGAGGGATGCGCCACTAGTGAGGCCAGGTTAGGGAAGCTGGATGGTTATAGTATATGGGGTTTCACCATACGATGATAAGTGGTTATAAACTGAGTGCGTACAATGGTATTCTAGGGATTTTTTAGATCACCCATGGTTATTTAATTATTTAAATTTCTTGTTCACTTTCCATTTTACTAGTTTATTTCTAAATTTCACTATTTATATATTTTATATTAGCACATATTTGGTATCACAAGTCTTGGTTTTTCTTTATAAAAGGAATGTTTTTTGGAAATGATGTGTTTTTATGTTGGATTTTATAATGTAGAAATCATGTTTCTTTTATTAAAATGTTAAAACCCTATTTTATATTTGTATTTCTAACTGTTATTTCTGACCTTCTTGGGAAAGGTGAACTTCTGGGTTCTGTGGTTGATCTTAGGCACTCTTACTATGCATTTCAGCAATCATGCCTACTTTATATTTTTAGGTATAGGTTCTATTTTTGGTTCAGGTTCCTGGTCCAGCTACTCATTGTTGGAGTAGGTACTATTTTTTGGTTGGTAGCGAAAAATAGTTTTTAAGGGGATCCGGTGGTAGCGGTTCGATTTTAACTATTCATTTCTAGTATTTCCAGTGGCATTCTAAATCTAGACCTTTCTTTTATTTATTTGAATTCTATTGTTAAACTTGTTTAATATCAATTTGTTTTTTATATTTATTTTATCTTCGTTTTGGGCTGAAATAATTCCCTTTTGTTGTATGTTTGATGCGGATCACTAGTTACCAGCACATGGGGATTAGAAACGCCCCTTGATCCTTTCTGCAGACCGACTTGTGAAACCAGTTTAGGGTTGACCTAGTTAGGTTCATCACACAACCAACCATATTATAAGGATGGGATTCTTAGCATTTTCATTCAGCCATATTTTTATTGATCTTATTTTGTAACTCTTGGATGATTTTTAGATCATATTTCAAAAAGAATGTATGTTTTTATAAATAACACACCTTTTAGAAACATGCATGGAAAAACATATTTTTTACTTTATATATATTTCGAGATTGAGTAAATTTGATGTTCCTAAAATTTACATCCAACTAAACAATATTTAAATGTAAAGTGTTCTTCTAATAATCATTGAATTTCACTCTAGATTCAAATTTTCTTCTTATCTACTCAGCTTTATTTCAATGAAAATTACAATTTTTATGTAAAAAATTGTCATGATCCATTATAATTTAATCCTTTATTTCCAACTTAACATCTTTGAAACAAATTAATTCATTCAATTGATTATAATTTTCCTTAAATATTTTATACTTGTAAAATTTCCCATAAATGTATTTCTTTAATACTACTTCTTTCTTGGAATAATTTTTTTAATAATTAATAAGGACTATTGGACGGATATAAAATATCGAATGAGAGCCCTGAAATGTTGTATCTTTTTATCCAATGATTTCTCCATATAATCAAATTTATATTCCCATTTTATTTTCTCATTATATATTCCCTTGATAAACTCAAATAAGTAAATTAAAAATTTATGAGGAACATTTATTAAATAACGATCAACTTTAGAGTACATGTCTTCATCAAATTGGATACATTGATAATCCTCATTATCTGACCATAATTATTTAGGAGGGCCATTTTAAATATATATATATATTTATCAGTTTTTTTCAGTTTTATTAACTTCAAATAGTTGTGTTCCCTCTTTCCCAGTTGATATTTTTCTCAACTCCCCCCTTATGCATATTTTTCATGGTTTTGGATGAAACCTCTATGTTTGTATAGATAGGGATGAGAATTATACTTTATTTCTGTGAAAAATCTTAACCTTCTCTATATATAATTTTTATATATTCATAATATAATATTTGGGTAAGAACATAGATATAATCAGAGGAAATATATATTATATCTAATTACACATTAAATTCCCATCAAAACAATGTAGTCACTCTTAGGGGTTGAATTAGAGTGACCCTTGTTTTTTAATTCACATATATTTCAATTTCCCATATGAATATATAAAATCTATTAATAGATTAACATGTATGGATATACTTATACATTCTTAACACACAACACCACATGAAAAGTTGTTATTAATCAAGAGACAACAAAAAACTTTTTTATATGGTTTGACCAAAATGTAGAAATGCATCCCTTTCAATGTTTAGGTTGAGTACAAGAAATAGATATTTACTATATTACTCAAGTTTATATAGTCATTACATATCATAAAAATATTTTACATTATCCTTAATATTTTAAAAACCTGTGATTATATTATTTTTAATGACTTATACTAGTTTACAACGGTTCATTCCTATAAACTCCTAAATAATACATTCAAGTTTCTTTTGAATGTCACTGAATCACAATAATAAGATCTTATTTCTCAATCTAATTCATTGATATCTAATTGATAATCCAATATCATCACGTATAAGAAAATATTTTCATAATAATTAAAAATTTATATTCTTCTTTTTCTTCTTCCTTCTATACTTAAAAGGATAGATCAGGAAAAAGAAAAGAATAATTCTATCATTTATTAATTCTTCTTTTATTCATTCTTATTACTCTTATTTCTTGACTTTTTATTTCTAGATAATAGGTTTGATATATTATAACTATAATCACATGATTTATCTTTATCTTATTGATCTTATTATTCTTTGATACATAAGATGTTAAAAAAGTGGTTTAGTATCAATTACGAATTATATCTCCCATTAATATAGAACACATTCAAAATAATAAAATATCAATTAATACACAAACTCTTAACTACAATACTTTTTATTCTTATATATTATATTTTCAAAATCACATGACCATTATTTCTATATTTTTATTATATAAATTAAATGATATCTGATACATTGATCATCATAAATAAATTAGTATTCCAAAAAATATTAATCATTTCATTTATTCTCTATTAATGTTTTTAAAATCATTTTATTTAAAAATCATTGAATTATAGAGTAGTGATCTTATCAATTTCATATAACTTAATAAACCATTTTACCTAGCATAAATCATCAATTAATAACATGGCCCTGATATTACCTCACTTCGAGAATAACTCATCGACATCAAAATATGATATCTATAAATACTTTAATTTTCTCAAATAATTAATATAAAACCCCAATATATCACCTTAAATAACTCTAATTTATTTTCTTGAAGACCCATAAATATCCTTTTACATATTTGGATGATTTTTATAGACCCTACATTAAACCATACATATCCCATTTTGATACCCTTCAAATATTGGGTGACGTACCATTATGTTTCATAGTGTGACTTGAGACATTGTAAAATTTCATACCATTTATGTACCCTTACATATCTTTTTTTGATTACACATACACATTAATCATTTTGTCTCTTATATATCACAGATAATTTTATACATTTATAATTTTTTTGTTATTTTCATTGAGTATTTATATTTATTGAATTTGGATAAGTGTGATAACCTTTACATATTGAGATAAGTACATTAACATTCCACAATGGGTCTAGATAATTTTCCATTTTACAGTTTGTAGTTTAGAAAACCTATACAGAAATCTCTAAAAAACTAATATATCCAGAGTATTCATATAGATATATTTACATATAGTTTTCAAATTCAAAGTAATTATTACGAACACACCCCTTTCTATAATAATTTATCAATATATAACATTGAATACTATTATGTATGATATTAATAATCTTACGATTCATAGAGTTATTTCATCCTTTGAAAATTATCCATTTCTAGGAAACCATTATATATTAAATTACATTTCCAATTTTTTAAATTTAACATAAAACAATCAAATTTATTCAAATAATCTCAGAAATTCTTCAAATATTTTTATGGAATATAAAACCACTCTATGTCATCTCTAAACACTTTAAATGAATTCAGTAATTTTATAATTCTTATTAGAACCATTCAGAACAATCTGTAAAGAATCCTACAACATATAAGTACGTTTATTGAGTATTTTAATTTATTTAAAGTTCTCCAAATTTTTTGTTTCAGACTCATCCTTCTCAAACCATCATCTAATAAATATTCATCATTTAAGACAAAAACCTTCAGGCATTTAAATCTAATGATGTATTCACAATATTAAAACCATATTTTCACTCTTTATTCACAACTCATTAAACTATTCAATATCTAGATCATTTATATCCACAAATATAATATGATTGAAAATTCACTCTTCAAACAATAATAATTTTATAGAATAAATTAAAAGCTCAAAAAATAATCATTATATATATAGGATTATTTGACAACACCATGAATTATCTCAAGAAAAAAAATCAAAATACTAATTGGAATTAATATACATTATTATGGAAAATGGTAGCAGTTATGAATAGTAATACCTAATTTTTGAAATTATATAAATTTTATATTTCAAAATGGACTTCATTTTTGGATTCGGAATATCGAAATTAGCCGATGTTGAATTTTTGGTATTTTTCTGAGAACTTTCAATTTTTGATGAATAGTGAAAAATACTTAAAAACAACTTTTTTAATAAAAATAATTTATATTAATAAATTATAAAATTGAGTGGTTATAAATTTTAATTAGAATATATTTTTACCATTTTATCCAATTCTGGTCATTAGAATTAATTTCACTTTGAAATTGGACATAAACACTTGTCAATCTTTTGATTGATATTCTTTCTTAAAAACACGCTATTTGTTGTGACAGCAGGAATTAATTATTAAATTAATTAATTAAACATATATGTTTTTAATTCTGTAAAATAGTAATCATTTTTGAATTAAGAATATCAAATATATATTTGGGTTAATTTTTGGTGTTGTTCTGAAAAAATTCGATTTTGATGAATAGTGAAACCACTAAGTGGTAGTTAAAAAACTGATTTTTCGTTTAAATGAAATATTACAACTTCTGTGATTTTATTTTCAAAAATCCGACATACATGGTTGTCATTAGGAAGTAAAATTTGGTTCAATAGGATTAAAATAATTTTTTTGGTGAATAGTAACTTTTAAGTTTAATTAATCGCGAATAAAGGTAATTAGTGAAATTTAAGGTAAAAATGATATTATAAAAATATGAAAATAGCTTTACACTTGTCCTAAACTTATTGGATGAGTCATGGACGACCAAGAAAATCCATGGGTCAACTTGGGGACCCCATGGAGCCACTTGGGTAAGAAAATGACATTAATAAATTTTTGTTTAAAGTAAAAATAAAATTGTCACAAACATGTGTTGTTTTACTAAAACAATTATTAAATGGGGTCATATAAGTTAAAGTTTCGACTATAAATATTCATTGGAAAGATAAAAATATTTCCTACATCATGGTAATGATTTTATAATTTTTAGACACTAAAAAAATTTATTTTTATATGACACCATGATGATGCAGCGATTACCTCATTAATTAACGATTTAAATAAAATGAAAAGATAATTTAAAATATTAGGCTTACACTTATCAAAAACCTATTGGATTAGCATATTTCGAACCCTTATCAACATACCATCGAAATATATCATTGTGGGACCTTTATAATCCGAAAAGTATTTCATAATAAAGTAACATTTCAATCTTTCCAAGAGTGCCCCTCCTCTCCTCTTAAAAAAGGCCCCCACCACTACCACCTTATTCACACCTTCAAAAACATTTGTCTCAGAAAACCTCTACCCAAATACTCTCTCAAAATCCCTCTCTTACTCCTAGAAGCCTCAATTTGGGAATAATGTTTCCCAAGGAAACCATTGGCTCAAATAAAAAAGAGTTACCCGTTTTAAAGATAGTGTTTTCTCTTGTGTTATTATGTTTTATTTTGCTTCTCCAACCCCCTAAACTCTTTTTATTCATTTCTTTTGTAACAAAAAAAGTATCCTCAATATACTATGATGTTGTTATAATAAGGATTCGAGCTATACTTACACACATCTACATCTAATTGTTAAAGAACATGTTGTTTATGTGGATGGCGAATTTCTGCCTCAGAAAACGATGATTGTTCAACACTCATTTAACACCTTCAAAGGTGGCCATTAATATGTCACTATATTTATATATGATATATAATATGTTTATGTTTTACTTAAGCTTATGTATTTTTCATTTATTTGATACCTTTATGGTTCCCATTATGGGTAAACACGATATCTTCATTTTAGGAAGTGCAGACTACCGCCCCCTCAAAGTGATTTGAATCGTTAATTCCATATGTGGGATGTATAAAGGATGAAGTAAATGATATTATTTATTATATTATAATGGAATTATAATATTACTTTATGTAATTATGATTTCATTCCACTAAATACGAAATAGAAATGAAAGTAGCGTTCATGCGTATGTATGGCTTACCATCTCCATGAACGATGCATTTCATTTCTTACATCTAAATGTTACGTAATATTATGAATGAATGTATACAATGGATATATACAATATATATGATATCTAAATCATGAATATAATTCAGGATATAATGGATATTCTACCACATGAAAAACTTTTAATTAGAAGAAGTTTATTTTTGACTCAAGTACCAAAGATCGACAAAACGACCGTTATTAACATAAATAATTACATAATGTTCATAACATATAAATAAGTGATATAAAAGAAATAATGAACTTGAAAAGGGATCCTAAGCAAGTAGAAATTAACTCTAATTTATTATTCAGGAGGTTAAAGAATGATCGATCCAAGTTGGACACGAGGTAAGGGATCTTCTTAACCCAATTTATGTTCTTTGGGTTAATCTCCTACTTTCAAATTATGTCCTGATATTATTATGTCTTATCTTTTATTTGTACTTTATTTATGTGTACTTATAGTGAATACACATAATAGATGTATTTTATTTAAAAAATGATCTTTGTAAGGGACATCGTCTCAATCTTCTTTCATTGAAGCATATTTTGTTTTAATATAAGACATTCTTTTATACGGTGTATAAACCCCTTTAATTTTTATGTTTATTCAAAAGGAATATTTTTTATACAAATTGTTTTACTAAACGACAAAAAGGAATGTTTTTTGTCGTATGTATGCGGAAACAACAACTTCTCCACCACCGTGGCCATTTTTTGAGTTTCAGCTTCCCCTATAAGCCATAACTTTTTTAAATGAAAAAAATACCATGTTTTACTTTTATTTTATTTTGGTATTGAAAATGTTATGTATCAAACATTGTTTCCGAGTTTTAATATATGAAAATCCAGTGAAAATTTAAATGTATTTAATGGAAGCTTAAAAATGTTTTCAAAAAACCCAACTCTCGAGTGTAGTAGACAATAAGGGATTGGGCGTGGACCCATCATGGCCTATCATTAGTCGAGTTGTCTAAGAATTTGTTTTTTTGTTTTCACAAGCTTGCATAATGTTTTCAGAAAAACACTGGAGTATATTTGAGCAATTATAAATGTATGTATCTTCTAAAAATTGAACTGGTATTTTGATGCCTCAATTAATTTCAAACAGTATCTTAAAAAATGGTATTCCTAAATGTTTATATACCATTTTTCATATGGGGAATGCATTGGACTTAATAAGTGATGGGTGGTGCCCGCTATAGCTCCTCGATGCATCGGCAGGTCTCATGAGACAAACTAGTGTCTTGGCACGAGGCCTTGGCTACATGGTTATGATAGTCTGAAATTATGCATTCCATCATTGTGAAAGTGGTTATTGATATTGCATGTGATTATTCGACTAGTAGAATATCCATGTGAATAAGTAAATGGTATTATTTCATTTTACATTTTCCATATTATGTTGAAGTTCAAGTTTAAAAGGCTTTTGTTTTAGTTATACATTGCCTTAAATGTTTATGTTTATTTGTGAAAGCTTCTACTATATTGTTATCCTTACTGAGCACTTGAGCTCACCCCTTTCAATGTTTTAATTTTTCTAGGATGTGATGAAGTATATTATGAATGACCTTTAGGGATAGTATGAGGGGATATGAAGACAATATGTTGTTGTAGTTTTTTTTATTTTATGATGTAATGTAAGACTTATGAATGTATCTAGTGTTTCCAAGGCTACTAAAATAATCGGTCTTTAGAGACATGATCTTTTGTGATCATGTCAATGTTACTCAATAATGCACCGACTCTGGGTAACTGGGGTCGGGGTGTTACAGTTGGTATCAGAGGCAGTTTAGTACTAACCTTGGAAGCTAGATTTAGATAAACTATGATTAGAGCACATAGCCCGAAGATAGACTTTGAGGATTAGTATAGAATAACTTCCAAGAATTTTGATATTATAGAGATTTTGTGAGTTTTCCGAGCAATACAACCCTGTCTGAATACGAGCTGGTAGAGGCGGCTCTGGCACAGTTGTATATAGGGTAAAACCCGAAAACACCGCTTTGAGCTAGACTCGAACGAGAACTGGTGCACGACAACGGGCCTTGCTGCACTCTTGGTTACGACACTCCAGGGGGATATTCTTAGGATAATTATCATTTGCTTTACAAACAATTATGAAGGCATTATGAGTATATACCTCCTCAAAGAAAACATTTTTATTATTATGGATTATATCCCTAAATAGTTCAATTTATGTTAAGTGTTTTACAAGTATGGAATTATGTATTTTGATTCATAAACTAATCTAGTTTATGCCATCGTTTAGAAATGGCGCCTAGTGGGAGGAATGGAAACCGTATCAATGCACGAAATCCATGTAGGGATTGCCCTCCTGATCAAAATAATTATTGTGGAGCTGGTGATACAACTGGTGCTGATCAGCTTATCACCATACTGGGACAACTCACTCAGGCTATGAATAATAACCATACTTGTATGGAGCTCCCTGATTTGCAATGTGGAGGATCAATGTTAGACAGCTTCATGTGGAAACAACCACCAAAATTCAATGGAAGTACAAATCCATTAGTATCTGAGCAATGGATACATTCCATAGAGAAAATATTCCATGCCTTGGGGAGTAGTGAAAGGGAAAAGGTTATCATGGCAGTTTACCGCCTCACTAGAGATACTGATCAATGGTGTTCATTGATTCAAAACACAAAGGAAGATGAAGAAGTATCAAGTATGGAATGGAGAGAGTTAAAAGATCTTTTCATAGAAAAATACATTCCTCGTGACCATCAAGAAGATATGGAAAGGAAATTTCTGAGTCTGAGACAAAAGGAGGATGAGAATGTCACAAAGTATGAGGCCAACATTACAAGGTTAGTGATGTATGCTGAAGATTATATACATAACCCAAGAAGTAAGATTGATCATTTCTTTGATGGGTTAAAACCATTTCTCCGTTGAGATTTAGTATCACAATCCATCTCATCGTACAAAGATATTGTCTCACGTGCTATCAAGACCGAAAAGGAATTATCTAATTCTTATGAAAACAAAGTAAACCAAGAGAATAAGAGAATGGTGGAACAAGAGACAGATAAAGGGAAAAGGGAAAGAAGGATTTTCCATTATGTGATAATTGTGGGAAGAATAACCCTGTTACTTTCCTAAAAGGAATGGGATTTTTTTATAAATGTGGAAAAAAAGATCACGCGGCTCGTGATTGCAAGGGAAAGAAAGAGGTTATCAATGTTGAGTGCTAAAATTGTAGGGAAATGGGGCATTATGCAAATGAATTTCCTAAGCATCTGGGAAACTTACCTCAGAAAAGGCCAAGGGATCAAGGACAAACTTATGCTGTTACTATAGTTGAAGTGCAATAATTAATGTATTGGTGCTTTGGACTCAATGATTATATTCTGGTTATAAGAATAATGTGATATATATAAGGGTTGTACTGTAGTACTTTTTGATTTCATTATGGTTTTAATATGATTAAGGTAATCATTTTTTTAGTATGTGACAATAAGAGAAACTTTACTTTGTTTGAGGAATCTGATGATACAATTGATTTTCGAATTTAGAGACCTTTTAGAGAAAGTCTGGACGGAGGCATTTTGGATAAATATAAAGGTTGGAATGGATTAATTTGAACTTTGTATAGTATTTTTTAAGGTTAAAAAATTTATGAAGATGATTTTTTGGAATATTATAATACTATAGTTTTAGGAAAAGGACAACCTGCAGGTTGGGGGATAACCCGTCGTGTCGGACAAAGCTGTAGGAATCGAACCCACAACCGTAGTGTGACAAGCCTTTATTAACTACCACTAGCCTATAGGAAGTCCCTGGTTATTGCAAAATAGTTTTCCTAATCTAAATGGTATGTGTTAATATTTGGAACCTTGCAAGATTAGGATAAGTATAATATTTTTTAGTTCTATTATCTTTTTTGTTGAAAGATGGGTTTGTGGTAATAATTTATTAAAGAATGAAATTATAGATGACAAGTATTCTTAGTAAATATCCTAAATAAATTACTCAACTTTATCAAAGGTAACTTAAAACAAAAATGTTGTCAGTTAGCTTTTCCTACTGGGGAATCAATGATCGTTTAACCAATCACAAGTTTTTGATTTTCTTGTAGTTAACTTCCCCCTAATCCTGTTTTATAAAACTCTCCATCAGACCTTAATGGTTTGTTTTTCCTCCATATCCATATTTTCATAGAATCCTAGTATGGTATATCTCAGCTGACCTTTGTACTTCTCTTTCTTTCTTTTAAAGTTATATTTTTATTAACCTTATTTTCGATGTGGGTTTTCCATAAGGGTATTTTCTATTTTCAACCTTTTATTTAAAAAAAAATTAAATTGCAAGGATGCAATTTATTGAAGGAGGGGATAATGTGACACCCCAAGCTTCCATGGTACCCTCCTCTTTGAATAATAGAGCAGCGTGTGTTGTACGCAACCTCGAGTTCTAACACACCGCGACTAATAAAAGTAGCAGTTATGAATAGTAATACCCACCTTTTGAAATTATATAAATTTTAAATTTCAAAATGGACTTCATTTTTGGATTTGAAATATCTAAATTAGCTTATGTCGAATTTTGGGTATTTTTATGAGAACTTCCAATTTTTTATGAATAGTGAAAAATACTTAAAAACAACTTTTTTAATAAAAATAATTTATAGTGAAAAATTATACAATTTAGTGGTTCTAAATTTTAACTAGAATATATTTTTACCATTTTATCCAATAGTGGTCATTAGAATTAATTTCACTTTGAAATTGGACATAAACAATTGTCAATCTTTTGATAGATATTCTTTCTTCAAAACACGCTATTTGTTGTGACAGCGGGAATTAATTATTAAATTAATTAATTAAACATATATGTTATGAATTTTTTAAAATAGACATCATTTTTCAATTAAGAATATCAAATATAGCTTAGCGTTAATTTTTGGTGTTGTTCTGAAAAACATCGATTTTTGATGAATAGTGAAACCACTAAGTGGTAGTTAAAAAATTGATTTTTCATTTAAATTAAACATTACCACTTCTGTGATTTGATTTTCAAAAATATGACATACATGGTTGTCATTAGGAAGTAATATGTGGTTCAATGGGATTAAAATAATTTTTTGGTGAATAGTAACTTTTAAGTTTAATTAATCGCGAATAAAGGTAATTAGTGAAATTTAAGGTAAAAATGATATTATAAAAATATGAAAATAGCTTTAAACTTGTCCTAACCTTATTGGATGAGTCATGTCCAACCAAGACAATCCATGGGTTAACTTGGGGACCCCATTGAGCCACTTGGGTAAGAAAATGACATTAATAACTTTTTATTTAAAGTAAAAATAAAATTGTCACAAAAATGTGTTGTTTTACTAAAACAATTGTTACATGGGGTTATATAAGTTAACTTTTAGACTATAAATTTTAATTGGAAATATAAAAATATTTCCTACATCATGGTAATTGTTTTATAATTTTTAGACATTAAATAAATTAATTTTTTATGACACCACGATGATGCATCGATTACCTCATTAATTAACAATTTAAATAAAATGAAAAGATAATGTAAAATATAAGGAATAAACTTGGAAAAAACCTATTTTATGAGCATATTTAGAACCCTTATCACCTTATCTTCTAAATATATCATTTTGGGACCTTTAGAATCTGAAAATCATTTCATAATAAAGTTACATTTCAATCTTTCCAAAAGTGCCTCTCCTCTCCTCTTATAAAACGCCCCCACCACTGCCACCTTATTCACACCTTCAAAGCCATTTGGCTCGGCCAAACTCTACCCAAATACTCTCTCAACTTCCCTATCTTACTCCTAGAATCCTCACTTTGGGCAGAATTCTTCCCACAGAAGCCTTTGGCTCAAACCAAAAAGAGTTACCGGTTTTAAAGGTAGTGTTTTCTCTTGTGTTCTTATGTTTTATTCTGCTTCTCCAACCCCTAAAGGCTTTTTATTCATTTATTTTGTAACAACACCAATATATTCAATATACGAGAATGTTGTTATAATAATTATTCGAGCTACAATTACATACACCTACATATAATGGTTAAAGAACATACTATTTTTGTGGATGACAAATTTCTGTCTCACGAAACGATGATTGTTCAACACTTATATAACACCTTCAAAGGTGGCCATTAATATGTCAATATATTTATATATGATATATAATATGTTTATGTTTTACTTAAGCTTCTGTATTTTTCATTTATTTCATACCTTTATGGTTTCCATTATGGGTAAACGTGATATCTTCATTTTAGGAAGTGCAGACTATCGCCCCCTCAAAGTTATTTGAATTGTTAATGCCATATGTGGGATGTATAAAGGACAGAGTAAATGATATTATATCTGATATTATACTGGAATTATAATATAACTTTATATCATTATGATTTCATTCCATTAAATATGAAATATAAATGAAAGTAGCATTCATGCGTACGTACGGCTTACCGTCTCCATGAACGGTGCATTTCATTTCTTACCTCTAAATGTTACGAAATATTATGAATGAATGTATATACTGGATATATAAAATATATATGATATGTAAATCATGAATATAATTCAGTAGATAATGGATATTCTACTATATGAACAACTTGTAATTATAAGAAGTTTATTTTTGACTCAAGTACCAAAGATCGACAAAACGACCGTTATTAACATAAATAATTACATAAAGTTCATAACATGGTAATAAGTGATATAAAATGAATAATGAACTTGAAAAAGGTTCTTAAGCAAGTATAAATTAACTCTAGTTTATTATTCAGGAGGTTAAATAACGATCGAGTCAAGTCAGACATGAGGTAAGGGAACTTCTTAACCCAATTTATGTTCTTTGGGTTATTCTCCTACTTTAAAATTATGTCATGATATTATTATGTCATAACTTGTATTTTTACTTTATTTATGTGTAATGATATTGAATACACATAATAGATCTATTTTATTTAAAAAATGATCTTTGTAAGGGACTTCGTCTCAATCTTCTTTCATTGAGGCATATTTTTTTTAATATAAGACTTTCTTTAATATGGTGTATAAACCACTTTGACTTTTATGTTTATTAAAAAGGAATATTTTTTATACAAATTGTTTTACTAAAAGACAAAAAGGAATGTTTTTTGTCATATGTATGCGTCGACAATAACTTCTCCACCGTCGTGACCATTATTTGAGTTTCAGCTTCCCCTACAAGCCATAACTTTTTTTAAATGAAAAACAAATACCAAGTTTTACTTTTCTTTTATTTTGGTATTGAAAATGGTATGTATCAAAAGTTGTTTCTGAGTTTTAATATATGAAAATCCAGTGCAAATTTATATGTATTTAACGCAAGCTTAATAATGTTTTCAGAAAACCCGACTCTCGAGTGTGGTAGAGAAGAAGGGATTGGGCGTGGACCCATCATGGCCTGTAATTAGTCGAGTAGTCTACAAATTAGTTATTTTATTTTCACAACCTTGCATAATGTTTTCAGAAAAACACTAGAGTATATTTGATCATTTTTAAATGTAAGTATCTTCTAAAAATTGAACTGGTATTTTGATGCCTCAATTAATTTCAAACGGTATCTTAAAAAATGGTATTCCTAAATGTTTATATACCATTTTTCATATGGGGAATGTATTGGACTTAATAAGTGATGGGTGGATCCAACTGTTGCTCCTAGATGCATCAGTAGGTCTCATGAGACAAACTAGAGTCTTGGCACGAGGACTGGAAAAAAATCTTATTTGTACTATTGGCACGAGCCCTTGGCTACGTAGTTATGATAGTCTGGCATTATGCATTCCATCATTGTGAAAGTGGTTATTGATATTGCATGTGATTATTCGACCAGTAGAATATCCATGTGAATAAGTAAATGGTATTATCTCATTTTACTTTTGCCATATTATGTTGAAGTTAATGTTTAAAAGGCTTTTGTTTTAGTTATACATTTCCTTAAATGTTTATGTTTATTTATGAAAGCTTCCACTATATTGTTATCCTTACTGAGAATCTGAGGTCACCCCTTTCAATGTTTTAATTTTTCCATGATGTGATGACGTATATTATGAATGACCTGCAGGGAGAGTATGAGGGGATATGAAGACAAGATGTTGTTGTAGTTTTGTTTTACTTTATGATGTAATGTAAGACTTATGAATGTATCTAGTGTTTCCAAGGCTACTAAACAAATCCGTGTTTAGGGAATTGATTTTTTGTGGTCATTCCAATTTTATACAATAATTCACCAACTTTGGGTAACTAGGGTCGGGGCGTTACAACCTCGGCCAGTTTGCGGGATTTGCATGACTTTCGGTAACGATAGTTTGAATTTTGAAACTGGGTGTGTGACAACGAATGGCGCGGCGACTTGGTTCTGTTTCACTATTTTGATTTTTTAATTCTGTGATGTCTATTTGTGAGGGTGTGACTTGATGTGAAGGAATGGTTATGTAGGTTCCCACTTACCCTAAAAGCGGGTTTTCAATAAAAAATGGATTGTGGAAGAAATGAAATGTACCGTTCATGGATACGGTAAGCCCTACGTACGCATGAATGCTACTTTCATTTATATTTCATATTTAATGGAATGGAATCATAATTATATAAAGTTATATTTTAATTCCTGTATAATATCATATATAATATCATTAACTCCATCCTTTTTACGTCCCACATATGGCATTAAAAAATCAAATCACTTTGAGGGGGAGGTAGTCCGCACTTCCTAAAATGAAGATATCGTTTTTACCCATAATAGAAACCATAAAGGTATGCCAAAAATGAAAAATACAGAAGCTTAAGGAGGACATAAAAATATTATATATCATATATAAATACAGTTTCATCTTAATTTCCACCTTTGAAGGTGTTATAAGAATATTGAACAATCATCGTTTCGTGAGGTAGAAATTCATCATCCACAGAAACAGTATGCTTTTTAACCATTAGATGAAGGTGTGTGCAAGTGTAGCTCGAATACTTCTTATAACAACATCCTAGTATATTGAATATACTGGTTTTATTACAAAATTTAGGAATAAAAATATTTTAGGGGGTTGGAGAAGCAAAATAAAACAAATGAACATTAGAGAAGACTCTACCTTTAAATCGGGTAACTCTTCTTGGTTTGAACCAAAATGGTTTCTTCAAGAGCTTTATTCCTAAGGTAAGGAATATTGAATGAAGATAGGTATGTGGAGAGATAAAATGAGAAGAGCTTCGTCGAGCCAAAGGCTTGAGAAGTGTGGGTAAGGAGGTAGAGGTGGGGGCCTTTTATAAGAGGAGAGGAGGGGCACTCTTGGAAAGTTATAAAATGTTACTTTATATTAAAATGAGTATCAGATTTTAAAGGTTCCAAATTTATATATTTCTAGGATAAGGTGATACGGGATCGAAATATACTCATCCAATAATTCTTTGACAAGTGTAAGTCTTAGATTTTACATTATATTTTCATTTTATTTAAATCGTTCATTAATGAGGTAATCGCTGCATCATCATCATGTCATAAATAATTTAATTTATTTAATTTCCAAAAAGTATAAAACAAATACTATGATGTATGAAATTTTTTTATATTTCAAATTACCATTTATAGTCCAAGAGATCATTTATTTAGAAAAAATTAAAAATGTTTTACTCAGGTGATGCCTTCTTTGTTATATTTAACTTTCATTAAAAATAAAAAGATAAAAAGTCATTATCACACAAAAGTTATTCCATGGGGTCCCCAAGTTTGGAAAAAGGCATCCCATGGTAGGCCATCACACAACCATTAGCATTAGGACACATTTTGGGGTCATTTGTTTTTATTATGATATTATTTTATTATCCTTAACTACCTGATTACTAATTAATCAAGATAATTAAAGATAATTATCGTCATTACTATTCATAATGTCAAGAAACAAAAGTGTCTTAATTACATAATTTGGACCTTCTGATTCAAAAAATGGGATCCATTTTAACTAATTCCAAACATAGAAATTAAAATAATTAATTTAAAAATAATTCCCATTGTCAAAACTAATAGCGGGTTTTTTGAAACAATATTTATAAAAAGTTTGGCACTTGTTTATGCCCAATTCCAAAGTGAAATTAATTATAATGAACACCATTGGATTAAATGGTAAAAATATATTCTAATTACACTTTAAAACCAATTAAAAAGATAATATAACCATATAATTAAATTATATTAAAAAGCAGTTTTGATGTAAAATGCAGTATTTTTCACTATTCATTAAAAAGTGAACATGGTCAGAAAAATACCAAAAATTTATCCAAATTAAATTTCAATGTCCAAATCATAAATAATAAGATTATTTGGACAAATAGAGCTTATAAAATTGTCAAAATATATATTTAAAAATGGTACGTCATCAAAAGGCGGTAAAACAATCTTTTAAAAATATTAGAGAATTCTATGCTTAAGAATTGATTTATTCTAATTTTAAGCCTCTAAAACACTATATAATTCATAAATAGACATATATAAGAATATATATTATTCATTACTTACTTGGGATGTTACAATATGATCTTCCCATTCTAGAAAAAAAACATTTAGATATCTAATCATTTCAGGAAATCTCATTATAAAAAGTAACATTGACTTAAACTCTACATCACTTAATTTTACGCATGGAATGGTTATAATGTATAGATGTATTGGGAATTTATATGTTGCTGTCCTAGAATAGATAAGGTTGGAAACTAAAAACATTTATTAGTAACACAAATTTTCAAATCTTAAAAAAACACACTTTCATTTTCATCATTGACCACTTTAAATCATCGCAACTCTTGAGGAACCTTTTTGAATGTTCTTGAGTTTTATCATAAATAATCCTTCTTGAACAGAATATATGTTCTTTAGTCTAATTATTTGTGTCTAATAATATTTAATTTTTTTACCTTGATAGATTTTTATACTTTGGAATTAGTCTTATGGACATTCTTAATAAATTTATATCTGATGGAAATTATTAGGAAAAGATCATTCAAGTAATCGATATGAGGAATAAATTTTATGAAAATATCAACTAAAGTGAATATAACAAAAACATGGTGGTAACTTATAAAGACTCTTAAATAACTCAAGTAACTCAACAATTCTCACATTTTTTCAAATTTTTCCTCATTTCAATATTCATATCATTATAATAGAATTCATCATATAATTTACTTAGACCGATGATTTATCGGTGTCATCAACTCTGGTCTATATGATGTTTTGAATTCGATGATTTTATTGGGTTGAATCATCCTTCTAATTGATTAGTGGATTCTAAAAGTTTGTTGGATCATTGTTTTCTATTGGTTTGATGGATCTTATTTGACTCAGTCTAATAGACTTTCTTATTATGAACTATTTCTCTTTATGATGGAATACTTATAACAATGTTTGTTATGAGATGATGAATCCTCTAAAAAAATTGAAATTATTAAAACCATATCAGCTATAACTCATTATAACTTCTATCATAATCTATTTCCAATACTTTCGGATCTAATGCTCACTTATTCATTATTTTGGGAACCATTACAATCATTTTAATTTCTCCATTTCTTCAAAAGATTTTATAATGAGAATGTTTCTTAATTTTTGAGAACCCCAAAATCAATAATGCATCATTTGACATTAGAAGGTTTAAAGTATTTTTAAGTCCCCACATCACTGTCTTTATTCAAACTCTTTAGAAAAATTATCAATTTTTCATTCAATAACATCAAACATTATAACAACAAAAGTGTTCAATGAATCTTGAACTTATACCGACGAAGCGGAGACCAAGGGTGTATCCAATCAAAATATACAAAATCTATCATTCTAAAAACTTTAACATCTGATTCTTCTCAGTCCAATACACATAGTATGAAGAACATATTTATCATGAACTTTTATCTACCTTTTTTTTTGGTCCAAAATTTCTAAAGTATTCTCCTATTTTTCAAATTAAATATTTTAAAAAATATTAGTTGTCAAAAAATACAAAATATTGTTAAAAAACCTAAAAAATGTTCTTATTTATTATAGAAAAAATGTGTATACTATATTAAGGAAGAACATGATGGTAACACTACTACAATTATGGGATTTGAAGCCCCCAAACATGGGCGACCGCCTTTGGCAGCCGCTGAGCTTTGTCGAAAAAAGGGCTTTGTCGCCCCCACCTCCTCCCTTAGCCCCGACCTAGCCCCCTCCCACCATTGCCTCCCTCCTCCTCCCTCCCCGCACACCCTCCCCCGTCACCTCATCTCATGCCCTCTCCGCCCTCCACTGCTCGCTGCCCTCCAACCTCCGCCCTCCATGCTCAATCCGCCCTCTGCCCTCCGGCTCCGGCAGCCCTCTACGCTCCGGCCATCCTCCTCCCTTACCTCCGTCCCATCCAGCACCCCTCCACCCTCTGGACTTCGCCCCCTCTATCTCCTACCCCTCTTCCCTATGGCCTCCTCCCTCGGCCCCCCGCCCTCGGCCCCCTCGACCCTCCCACCCCCACCCCGGATGACCCCCTACCCCGGAAAACCCACCAGTACCCCACAAAGCCCCCCCCCCCCCGCACCCCCCCCCCCGCAGACCAGACAACCTCCCCCCCCCACACCCCGGACAGCCCCCCCCCCCCTCATTCCTCGTCCCCTGTCCCCTCACCACCTCCTCTCATATGGCTCCCCGCCGCCATCACCGCCCATCCCCTCTCTCACCGCACCGCCTTTGGCTATGACTCCCCTTCGCTGCCTCTCCCCTCCCTCGCAGCACCACCTTCAGCTCCCCTCCATTCTAGGTTTTCAGTGCAATCAGGTATGACATGGGCTTTGACTTACATTATTATTTTATCAATGGTTCATAAACAATTGATTATTATTTATTTTAAATATAGCTGATTTGAAAAATGAAAATGTAAAAAGTATTATGTAAATGTTTTTTATACATATATTATTATGGATAAGAGTTGGATTGATCTTCCCAATTGAACATCTATAGAGTATTTCAATGGAATTATGTAGTTTATTGACTTCACTAGAGGATTTGAAAGTGACTATATTAGTTGTCCAGGTAGAAAATTTGAAAATAGATATCAATTCACATGAGATACTATAAGGGAGAACCTATTCTTTAATGGATTTCTAAAAAATTATAAGAGTTGGACTCGTCATGGAGAAGAATATGTTCATTGACAAAATACGGTTACAGTTCAGATGGATGTTGATGCAAGGATGAATGATCCAATGCATGAAATGCATTCTGAAATGGTACGTGGGTTTGATCTGGAAGGCATTGACATCCAGAATCTAGTGACTGGTGAGCTAAATCTTCGCTCTGTTGCAGATCGTGATTCGAGGAGGTTTTATGAAGCACTTGATGATTCGGAAACATAATTATATCATGGATGTACTTCTTATAATAAACTGTCATTTATCGTGGAGTTGATGCATTTGAGGACATCGATTAATTGGTCAGAAACATTATTCGACATGCATTTGGTGTTATTGTAAAAGGTTCTTCCTATCGATGATAAGATTCCCGAGTTATATTACCTTGCTTGTAAGTTGACAGAGAACTTATGTTTTACATATGAGACCATAGATGCATGTGAAAACAACTATATGATGTTTAGAAAGGAAACTTTCCATTTGGATATTTGTACTATTTGTGGTGCTTCTAGGTGGAAGGAGAACAGGGGAAATAATACTCATCAATATCATATTGCGATTAAGGGGAAAATGATTTCTGTAAAGAAAATGTGTTACTTTCCCCTTAAACTGAGGTTGAAAATATTTTTTATGCCATATAATGTTTCTAATTTAATGAGATGGAATTTAGAAATAGTTCATGAAGGTGATATGTTAACCCACCCGGCAGACTCTCATGCATGGAAGGATTTTGATAAGAGACATCCCAACATTGCTAAAGATATTCGTAATGTCTGATTGGGATTGGCAGCAGATGGTTTCAATCCATTCAAGTATATGGTTGGTGCAACTCATAGCACATGGCCTGTGGTGTTGGTTCCGTATAATCTTCCTATGTGGATTTGTATGATTCAACAATTTATATTACATTCCACACATATTGATGGACCTAAAATTTTGAGGGATAAGATTGATGTTTACCTTCAGCCATTGATTGATGAGTTGAATGGATTTTGGGTCAATAGTGTGATGACTTATAACTAAGAAATGAATGAAATGTTCAAACTGCAGGCTGCTTTATTGTGTACAATCAACGAATTCCCAACTTATGCAAATTTATTAGGTTGGAGTACGAAAGGTGAATTTTCTTTCCCTTGTTGAAATAAAATAAAAACATTTGTATGGATTAAACATTCCAAAAAATGGTCATACATGGGTCACAGACGTTTTCTCCCCCCTCAGTACAGGTTCAGAAAGGACAGAGTGGAATTTGATGGTTCTAGAGAGTTCATCCTAGCACCAAATATCATGGCAGGAATTGAAATGGTATCACAGATTGAGGAAGAAAACATCCACATGGTATATGAAATTCAATATTTGGTGGCTCCACTAGTACGTAATATTCATGCTGCGGGTAGGCAGCGCAGTCATAATTGGAAAAAGAAAATCATTTTGTATATTCTTCTGTATTGGAAAACTAACATGCTGAGGCATAATTTGGATTTCATTCACATTGAAAAAAATGTTTGTGATAACATATTACTGACCATTTTAGGTGTCAGTGGAAAATCAAAGGACCATGTTAATGCATGTCATGATTTGGATGAAATGGGTTTAAGGAAATAGTTGCATTTACAGTTAGCTAAGGGAAATAAGGAATATATGCATGATGCACAGTATAAGATGACTAAAAAGGAGAAAGAGACATTTCTTTCCATTTTGAAGATGCTCAAGGTGCATGATGGTTACTCTTCTAATATTCCAAAGTGTGTGAATCTGGAGAGCAATACTTTGCAAGGGTTAAAAAGTCATGAAAATCACATACTACTTCAAAAGTAGATTCCAATCGCAATTTGTGATTGTTTATGCCCTAATGTTGTTCAGCCGTTGATTGAGATGAGTAATTGTTTTAGACAACATTGTATAAGAAATCAACGAATGAGTGATTTAAAAAGTTTGCAGGACCAAATTGTACTTATGATTTGTCACTTTGAGAAACTTTTCCCCACTCATTTTTCGATGTTATGTTCCACTTGATAGTGCACCTAACTGATAAAGTAATGTCTGCTGGTCGAGTGCGATTCAGGTGGATGTATTTTATTGAGCGGTATTTGAGTACATTGAAAATATTTATACGCAACAGAGCATGTCTGGAGGCATCAATAGCCAATGGCTATTTGATGTATGAGTGTACTACATTTTTTGTAGAATATCTTTTGGATGTTGAAACAAAATTAGATAAGCCCTCTTGGATTCATGATGGTCCTATTGGAGAAGGAACCCGATTTGATATGGACAACATTGAGTGGATATAGGCACATCGATATATCTTGTTCAACACTCTATCAGTTTCACCATTAATTTAGTAAGTATCTTATCAATGTGCTTGTATAACTTTTACATGTTTTTTTTATAAGTTGATCATTTAAACAATGCAATATCATTTGCAGGAAACACATTAATGAGATAAAAGAAGGGATTTATCGTGCGACTGAGTTGTAAATTCAACAATCTCATTATGCGTCATTTCCTGATTGGTTCAAGGATTATGTATGTATAAATTTATTTTAATTATGAGTGAAGTATTATACTAATTTCTTTCTAAATATATAATTATTAAATTTTATAAATTATGTAGGTTCATAAGTTTAGGGAGTTAGGGGACCCCCGGTTAACTGAAGAATTTATCCAACTGGTTGAGGGTCCATCTATAACGGTTTGTCGTTATAAAGCTATTTATTCTAATGGTTTTCTATTTCGCATTAATGATGTTGAAGACAAACCAGAAACCCAAAACATTGGCATAGGTTGTCCATTTGTCGATTCTGGTTATTACTATGGTCAATTGATAGACATCATTGAAGTTGTATAAACACACAATTTAAAGTAAATATTGTTAAAGTGTAATTGGGTTGATCCAGTGCATGGATGTAAAGTCAATCAATATCAGTTTTCATTGGTGAATTTTAACTATATGTTATACACAAATAAACAAGTTGAGAATGAACCTTTCATTTTGACATCACATGCGGAACAAGTATTGTTCATTTCTTTGCCTTCGAATCCAAGTTGGAAATTTGTTGTCAAAATATCTCGGTAAGGAGTGTTTTTATTTAAAGAAGATGAACCCGATACTGTTCTGTTTGTTTCCCAACTGCTTGATCAACATACCATAGTTCAATGTGAAGAAGATATTTATTAGGTCAGAGTGGTTGTTGATGGTGAAACGGTCGATTTTCATGCTTAATGAAAGGTATAATTTTTTCTCGCTATTCAATATTGAATGTCCTAGGATATCATAAATTATTTATCTATTTTATAAATCCTTGTATGTTTTAATCCTCAAGTTTGGAAGTTTATTCTGTTATAAATATTTAGGGTTATTTCTCTCTTGGTTTATTGATGTTATTGTCGGTGTACCTTCCCTTTGAGGCATTCTTCATCTGGTTTATGTTCTGCTTGAATTTGTATTAATTCAATATGAAATTTGGCTATGAATTGATTGGTTTTGTACATAATTTGTGTATCTGTTTAGTTAAATATCTGATTTTTTAAAATTCATTCACAACTAAATATTCAATCCATTTTGTTGATTAGCAATTGTACAATTTTTATTTTATTAAGAACATTCCAATTTATCTTTTAGACACTTTGTATAGTCCCCTTACTAATGTTTTCTATGACTGGAGGCATGTCAGGGGATGAGGCAGCATATCCACATCATCCATATGAGGCATCTATGTCTCAGGGTTGAGGTATGTTTGAATGTAATTGTCTATATTTTTTATGTAATTGATAAACATATATATATATATATATATATAAAATTTTTTAAATTATATATAAAATATCAACAGGATCAGACTCGGTTACTTATTCCTCTCGCAAGAGAGGCCCCGATCGTGTCATTTTATCATGGATTTCTGACATGACGATTGATGTTTCATTTGATGAAGTATTTCATCCTATGGGACTGAATTCCCCTGCATTTATTCATCAATTGTGTCATATCATACATGACCCACATCAATTTCCATTGACCACACGTGACTGGGATTATATCCCTCACGACACAGTAGATCGTCGTTGGAGGGAAGTTCAGGTAATAAGACCATTTTACTTTATTCTCTATGTATAAACAATACTAATATGTGTGATTTTTTTCATTAATAGCAAAATTTGAAAGTATGACCCAATTAGTTTCGGCCCGTGTGTATGAGAAAATTCCATAATATGTGGAAATACTATAAAGTCAAAGTGAAGAGGGACCACTAGGCACCAAATGTGGGTGCCCCACACATTTAGGAAAAAGTCCTGAGAGGTGACCTCCCGGATCAGTGGTGTGACTTAGTTGTATATTGGTCTACTGAGGGTATAGCAGTTTGTATGTTTATTTTGGTGTATATATTTTTTCAAGAATGTGTGATTTGATTAAAATTTGAATGAATTGAATGTAGGCGGTATCAACATGCCATTCTGAGAATCGAGCATTGCAGGGACAACCTCATAGGCTTGGGACTCTTCACGTGTCTCAGATCTGATATGAGTTATTTATTATTCATTTTCTAATTTATTAATTAATATGTTTTTGTGTTTATATTATATTCATATACAGTTGTAAGAGTAAGGTGCTCCGACTGATAAAATGTCGGTGTGGATGAGGACTCGTGATCACAAGGATCCAGAGGCTGCAACATTGATAGTAAGTGCTTGAACATACCAATACTTACATAAATCTGTATATTAACATATATATGTATATATATTTAAATATTTCACAGGCTCAATTTGAAGCTGAGTTGGAACATCTTCCAGAGGACCAGCGACAGCTTCCCATGCGAAGGGATGAGATCTTTCATCGCATTATTGGTTGGGATGGGCATGGATATGGTTTGACCTATGAAATAGGGATTCCTCATTCTGTAGTGTCACGTGTTGTGGTTGTCAGTTCGACTGTTGCTCAGATGAAATAGTAGTTGTCAAATTTCGAGGCACGGGTTCGTGCTTCCGAGTAGGTAAATGCGCAATTGACCACTGAGGTTAGAGCACTGTGGGAATATGTGCATCCATGTGATGGTGCAAGGGATCATATGACGCAGGTTTATACTGTATTTATTTATTTAATTTATATTATTTTGGTTGTGAAAATATTCATAGTGTTGATTTGTTGTAGGCCCCTGGCCAACCGGATGGAGGTTGGTGTGATGACCACACATGACACATCATATTCACGAGGTGTGTTTCTGTTTGTACTGGTGGGGTTATTATTGATGTATAGGTTGGGTTTGTAGTGAGATTTTTTTTTAATTTGGGGGTATCATGTGTGTTTTGGCCTGACACAATGTTTGTGTGCACGAATTGAGAAGTAACCATGAAACTGATTAATGATTTGATTATTTTTTGTTCATTTAATTCTTTAATGTTTTAAATTGCATGTTCTGTAATAGTTTTGAAAAAAACATATGATTCCTAATATAAACCATGAAACTTGTTCTTGATGACTGAGCTTAGGTTCCCTATTTGTAGTCCCCGGACAGCCCCCCCCCCCCCCCCCCCCGCACCCCATAGATAGCCCGCCCAACCCCCAGACATCACCCCCCACCCCGGATAGCCTCCCCCCTCGCACACCCCAGAAAGTCCACCCCACCCCCAGATAGCCCAGACAGGACCCCTACCCGGACAACCCCCCCCCCCCCCCCCCCCCCCCCCCCGCACCCCCGGACAGCCCCCCCGTACCCCCCAGAAAGCCCCCCCCCCCCCACACACCCCCGGACAGCCCGCCCCACCCCCGGACAGCTGACCTCAACATCTTATCCCAAACTAGGATTCTAAATCTATTAAGATTATAATGTAACACTCGCATGCATCACTACCCAAACACACAAACCCACTCAAGATCATTCTAACAATAGGGCACCCACTCGAGTCCTTAGTTTCTATATGTATGAAGATGCATTCCTGTTGGGATCCTCAGAAATAGTGTGCTATTTGAGAAATCAATCATGTAATCCTAAAAGGGTGCATTGGGTGGACAAAACCACCCGAACAACCTTGGAATGCCATGAAATCATACAAAAACAACAGATGTGTGAATTATGAAATGGTTCGGTAGACGACATATCAATTGGAGGTGTCGTTTGACCATTGTGACAAAAAATGCGTTTCCGGAGTCATAAAAGACCAAAACGGCATGTCACAGTTGAATTCAGATCAAACATGCTCCAAATGACTTGAAACCACACGAGAATGATATTAATATTATTCGTGACATGCAAGAAGAGAAAACACGTCCATCGGGCGTGCTGTGTGCACGGTACGACCAAATATCTCATTTTTAGCAGTTCAGCTCACTCTAAAAGGGTGCGCTGGGTGGTCAAAACCTCCCTAATTACCTCGGAATTCCATGAAATCATACAAAAACAACCAATATGTGAATTTTAAAATTTTCGGGTAGACATCACATCAATCAGAGGTGTCGTTTGACCGCGATGACCGGAAACGCATTTCCAGAGTCATAAAAGACCAAAACAACGTGTCACGGTCGAATTCAGAGAAAACATGATCCGAATGATATGAAACCACAGCACAATGATAGGAATATTATTCAAGACATGTAGGAGGAGATGGAATGTCCATTGGACGTGCGGTTCATGCAGTACGAAGGAATGTGTCGTTTTCAGCAGTTCGGCGCGCTCTAAAAGGGCACGCTGGGTGGTCAAAACCACCCAAACGACCTCGAATTGCCATGAAATCATATGAAGAAAACTAAGGTGTAAATTTTGAAATTTTCGGGTAGATGGAACATCAATGAAAGTTTCCTTTTGACCGCGGTGACCGGAAACGCGTTTCTGGAGTCATAAAAGACCAAAATGGCGTGTCACGGTCGAATTCAGATCAAACATGCTCCGAAATACCTAAAAACAAACAAGAATGATATGAATATTTTTAGTGAGATACAGACGGAGATGACACGTACATTGGACATGTGGTGCACGAGGTATGACCGAATGTGTCATTTTTAGGAGTTCGATACACTCTAAAAGGGAAGGCTGGGTGTTCAAAACCACCCGAACGACCTCGGAATGCCATGAAATCATACGACAAAAACCGCGGTGTGAATTTTGAAATGGTCGGGTAGATGGCACATCAATCGGAGGTGTCGTTTGACCACGGTGACCGGAAACGCATTTCTGGAGTCAAAAAATACCAAAACGGCGTGTCACAGACGAATTCAGAGCAAACATGATCTGAATGACCTGAAACCACACGAGAACGATAGGAATATTATTTGTGACATGTAAGAGGAGATGGAACATCCATCAGACGTGTGGTGCACACGGTACGACTGAATATGTCGTTTTCAGTAGTTTGGCACGCTCTAAAAGGGTGCACTAGGTGGTCAAAACCACACGAAAAACCTCAGACTGCCATGAAATCATACGACAACAACTACGGTGTGAATTCTGAAATGGTTGTGTAGAAAAAACATCAATCGGAGGTGCCATTTGACCGCGGTGACCAGAAACACGTTTCTGGAGTCATAAAAGACCAAAACAGCATGTCACAGTCGAATTCAGAGCAAACATGCTCCAAATGACCTGAAACCACATGATAAAAACAGGAATATTACTTGTGACATGTAGGGGGAGTCGACACATATATCAGACGTGTGGTGCGTGCGGTACGACCGAATGTGTGGTTTTCAGCAGTTTGGCATGCCTTAAAACGGCACGCTGGGTGGTCAAAACCACCCCAACAACCTCAGAATGCCTTGAAATCATACAAAAACAACTGCAATGTGAATTTGGAAATGTTCGGGTAGACGAACCATCAATCAGAGGTTCCGTTCGACCGCGGTGACCGGAAACGTGTTTCCGGAGTCATAAAAGACCAAAACGGCATGTCACGGTAGAATTCAGAGAAAACGTGCTCAGAATGACCCGAAACCACCCATGAACGATACGAATATTATTCGTGAAATGCAGGAGGGGACGACACATCCATCAGACGTCCGGTTCACACGGTACGACCGAATGTGTCATTTTCAGCAGTTTGGCGTGCTCTAAAAGGGCATGCTTGGTGGTCAAAACCACCCGAATGACCTCAGAATGGCATGAAATCATACGACAACAACCATGGTGTGAATTTTAAAATGTTCGAGTAGAAGGCACATCAATCGTTGGTGTTGTTTGACCGTGGTGACCAGAAACGCGTTTCGAGAGTCAAAAAAGACCAACATGGCGTGGCACGGTCGAATTCTGAGCAAACGTACTCCGAATGACCTGAAACCACACAATAAAAATAGAAATATTATTTCTGAGATGTAGGAGGAGACGACACATACATTAGACATGCGGTGCACACGGTATGACCGAATGTGTCATTTTCAGGAGTTCAATACGCTCTAAAAAGGCACGTTGGGTGGTTAAAACCACCCGAACAACCTCATAATTCCATTAAATCATACGAAAACAACTGCAGTGTGAATTTGGAAATGGTCGGGTAGACAAAACGTTAATCGGAGGAGCCGTTTGACCGTGGTGACCGGAAACGCATTTCTGGAGTCATAAAAGACCAAAACGGAATGTCACGATCGAATTCAGAGAAAACATGCTCCGAATGAACTGAAACCACACGATAACAATAGAAATATTATTCGTTACCTGAAAGAGGAGACTACACATCCATCAGACCTGCGGTGCACGCGGTACGACCGAATGTGTTATTTTCAGCAGTTCGGCGCGCTCTAAAAAAGTGTGTTGGGTGGTCAAAACCACTCGAACGTCCTCGGAATGCCATGATATCATACTACAACAATCGCATTGTGTATTTGTGAAATGGTTGGGTAGATGGCATGGTTATGAGAGCAATTGTTTGACCGCTGTGACCGGAAACGTGTTTCGAGAGTCATAAAAGACCAAAACAGTGTGTCATGGTCAAATTCAGAGAAAAAGTGCTCTGAATGAACTTATACCACATGAGAACGATTTTAATATTATTCGTGAGATGTAGGAAGAGACTACATGTCCATCAGAAGTGTGTTGTGCATGGTACGACCGAATGTGTCATTTTCAGCAGTTCAGCGCGCTCTAAAAGGGTGCACTGGGCGGTCAAAACCACCCGAATGACCTCATAATGCCATGAAATCATAAAACAACAACTGAGGTGTGAATTGTTAAATGGTCGGGTAGAAGGAATATCAATCCGAGGTGGTGTTTGACCGCGGTGACCATAAAAGCGTTTCGGGAGTCAAAAAAAGACCAAAAAGGCGTGTCACAGTCGAATTCAGAGAAAATGTGCTCCAAATGACCTGAAACCACATGAGAATGATTGTAATTTTATTCGTGTCATACAGGAGGAGACGGGACGTCCATCGGACGTGCAGTGCGCGTGGTACGACCTAATGTGTCATTTTCAGCAGTTTGTCATGCTCTAAAAGGGCACTTTGGGTGGTCAAAACCACATAAAAAACCTCAGAATTTCATGAAATCATACGACAACAACCGCTGTGTGAATTGTGAAATCTTCGGGTAGACAACACGTCAATCGGAGGTGCCGTTAGACAATGGTGACCTGAAACACGTTTCCAGAATCATAAAAGGCCAAAACGGCGTGTCACGATCGAATTTAGAGAAAAATTGCTCGGAATTACCTGAAACCACAGGAGAACGATATGAATATTATTTTTCATATGCAGTAGGAGACGAAAAATTCATCGGACATGCGGTGTGCATGGTATGACCGAATGTGTCATTTTCAGCAGTTCGGCGCGCTCTAAAAGGACGTGATGGGTGGTCAAAACCACTCGAATGACCTCGGAATGCCATGAAATCATACAAAAACTACAGCGGTGTGAGTTGTGAAATGGTCGGGTAGACGGAACATCAATAAGAGCTTCCGTTTGACCTCAGTGACCCGAAACGTGTTTCTAGAGTCATAAAATACCAAAACGGTGTGTCAAGGTCGAATTCTGAGATAACGTTCTCTAAATGACCTAAAACCACACGAGAACGATAGGAATATTATTTGTGACATACAGGAGGACACGACATGTACATCGGACGTGTGGTGCGTGCGGTACGACTGAATGTGTCGTTTTTAGTAGTTTGGCGCGCTCTAAAAGGGCGCGATGGGTGGTCAAAACCACCCGAACGACCTCAGAATGCCATGAAATCGTACGACAACAACCGCGGAGTAAATTGTGAAACGTTCGGGTAGACGTAACATAAATCTGATGTGTCCTTTGATAGCGGTGACCGGAAACACCTTTTCAGAGTCATAAAAGACCAAAAGGGCGTGTCACGGTCAAATTCAGAGCCAACGTGCTCCAAATGACCCGAAACCACACGGGAACGATATGAATATTATTAATGACATGATGGAGGAGACGACACATCCATCGGACATGCGGTGCTTGCGGTATGACCGATTGTTTCATTTTCAGCAGTTCAGCGCGCTCTAAAAGGGCGCGTTGGGTGGTCAAAACCACCCAAACAACCTCAGAATGCCATGAAATCATACGACAACAACCGTGGTGTAAATTGTGAAATGTCCAGACTGAAGACACGTCAATTGGAGGTGTTTTTTGTCCGTGGTGACCAAAAACGTGTTTTCGAAGTCATAAAAGACCAAAACGGCGTGTCACGATGGAATTCATAGAAAACATGCTCTGAATGTCCTGAACCCACACGAGAACAATAGGAATATTTTTTGTGAGATGCAGGAGGAGATGACACATACATCGGACGTGTTGTGCGCACGATATGAACGAATGTGTCATTTTTAGTAGTTCAGCACGCTCTAAAAGGGCGCGCTGGGTGGTCAAAACCACCCGAACGACCATGGAATGCCATGAAATCATACGAAAAAAACCGTGGTATGAATTGTGAAATGGTATGGCAGATGGAACATCAATTAGTGGTGCTGTTTGACCGCGGTGACCGAAAATGCGTTTTTGGAGTCAAAAAAGACCAAAACGACGTGTCACGGTCGAATTCAGTGCAAACGTGCTACGAATAACCTGAAACAACATGAGAAGGATAGGAATATTATTTTTGACATTCCAGAGGAGACAGAACATCAATCGGATGTGCGGGGCACGAGGTACGATCGAATGTGTCGTTTTCAGCAGTACGACACACTTTAAAATGACGCATTGGGTGGTCAAAACCACCCGAATGACCTTGGAACGCCATGAAATTATATGAAAACAACCGCAATGTGAATTTTGAAATGGTTAGGTAGATTAAATTTCAATTGGATGTGTTGTTTGACCGTGTTGACTGGAAACAAGTTTCCAGAGTCATAAAAGATGAAAACGGTGTGTCATGGTCGAATTCAGAAAAAACGTGCTCCGAATGATGTGAAACCACAAGAGAACAATAGGAATTTTATTCGTGACATGCAGCATGATACAACACATACATCAAACATGTGGTGTGCGCGGTACGACCGAATGTGTCATTTTCAGCAGTTCGGCATGCTCTAAAAGGGCACACTGGGTGGTAAAAACCACCAGAACGACCTCAGAATGCCATGAAATAATACGAAAACAACCGTGGTGTAAATTGTGGAATGATCGGTTAGACAGAACGTCAATCAAAGGTGTAGTTTGACCATGGTGATCAAAAACGCGTTTTCAGAGTCATAAAAGACCAAAAAGGTGTGTCACTATCGAATTCAGAGTCAACATGATCTGAATGACCTAAAACCACACAAGAATGATATAAATATTATTCATGACATACAGGATGAGACGGAACATCTATCGGACATGCAGTGCCCGCGGTACGACAGAATGTGTCGTTTTTTGCAGTTCGGCGAGATCGAAAAGGGCGCGTTGGGTGATCAAAACCACCAGAACGGCCTCGGAATGCCATGAAATCATACGACAACAACCATGATGTGAATTGTGAAATGTCCGGGTAGACGACAGGTCAATCAGAGGTTTCGTTTGAATGTGGTGACCAGAAAAGCATTTCTAGAGTCAAAAAAGACCAAAACTGCGTGTCATGGTCGAATTCAGAGCAAACGTGCTCCAAATGACCTAAAAGCACACGAGAGTGATAGAAATATTATTTTTGAGATGAAGGAGGAGATGACATGTACATCGGACATGCGGTGTGCGTGGTACGACTGAATGTGTCGTTTTCAACAGTTTAGCGCGCTCTAAAAGGGCGCGTTGGTTGGTCAAAACCACCCGAATGACCTCATAATGCCATTAAATCATACGAAAACAACCGTTGGGTGAATTGTGAAATGGTCGGGCAGACATCACATAAATTAGAGGTTCTGTTTGATAGCAATGATCGGAAACGCGTTTCCGGAGTCAAAAAAGACCAAAACGGCATGACACAGTCGAATTCAGAGAAAATGTGCTCTGAATGACCTGAAACGACACAAGAATGATAGGAATATTATTCGTGACATGCAGGAGGAGATGGAACGTCCATCAGATGTGCAGTGCACGCGGTACGACCGAATGTGTCGTTTTCACCAGTTTGGCGGGCTCTAAAAGGGCGCGTGGATGGTCAAAACCACCCGAACGACCTCAGAATTCCATTAAATCATACAACAACAACCACAGTGTTAATTGAAAAATTGTTGGGCAGACAGCTCATCAATCGGAGGTGTTGTTTCATTGCGGTGACCGAAAATGCATTTCCGGAGTCATAAAAGACCAAAACGGCTTGTCACGGTCGAATTCATAGCGAACGTGCACCAAATGACCTGAAACCACATGAGAACTATAGGAATATTATTCGTGAGATGCAAGTGGAGACGACACATATATCGGACGTGTGGTTCATGTGGTTCGACCTAATGTGTCGTTTTCAGCAGTTCGGCGCATTCTGAAAGGGCGCATTGGGTGGTCAAAACCACCCAAATGACCTCGTAATTCCATGTAATCTTACAAAAACAACCTCGGTGTGCATTGTGAAATGTTTGGGTAGACAACACGTTAATCGGAGGTATCGTTTGACTGCGGTGACCGGAAACGCGTTTCCGGAGTCAAAAAAACCAAAATGGCGTGTCACGGTCGAATGCAGATTAAACATTCTCCGAATGATCTGAAACCACATTAAATGATAGGAATATTATTTGTGACATGCAGGAGGAGACGGCACGTCCATCGGACGTGCGGTGCGCGCGGTACAACTGAATGTTTCATTTTCAGCAGTTCGGCTCGCTCTAAAAAGGCACGTTGGGTGGCCAAAACCACCCTAATTACCTCGGGATGCCATCAAATCATACGACAGCAACCACGGTGTGAATTTTGAAATGGTCCGGTAGACGGCACGTCAATCGGAGGTGCTATTTGACCACGGTGACCGGAAACGCGTTTCCAGAGTCATAAAAGACCAAAACTGTCTGTCACGGTCGAATTCAGAGTAAACGTGCCCCGAATGACCTGAAAACACAAAATAATGATAATAATATTATTCGTGAGATTCAAGAGGAGATGGCACGTTAATCGTACGTGTGGTGCGCGCGGTACGACTGAATGTGTCATTTTCAACAGTTCGGCACGCTTTAAAAGGGCACGCTAGGTGGTCAAAGCCACCCGAACGTCCTCAGAATGCCATGAAATCATAAGAAAAAAAACCATGGTATGAATTGTGAAATGGTTGGGCAAACGACATTTCAATCGGAGGTGCCTCTTGACCACCGTGATCGGAAATGCATTTCCATAGTCATAAAAGACCAAAACGGTATGTCACGGTCGAATTTAGAGAAAACGTTCCCCGAATGACCTAAAACCAAATGAGAATGATAGGAATATTATTCATCACATGCAGGAGGAGACGGAACCTCCATCGGACATTCGGTACACGTGGTATGATCGAATGTGTTGTTTTTAGCAGTTCTGCAAGTTCAAAAAGGGTGCATTGGGTGGTCAAAACCTCCCGAACGACGTCAGAATGCCATGAAATCATACGACAACAACTGGAGTGTGAATTATGAAATGATTGGGTAGACGTCACGTCAATTGGAGGTGACGTTTGACTGAGGTGACTGAAAACGCTTTTCTGGGGTCATAAAATACCAAAACGGCGTGTCACGGTCGAATTCAGATAAAACGGGCTCTGAATGACCTGAAACCACACATGAATGATAAGAATATTATTCGTGACATACAAGAGGAGACGGAACATCCATCAGACGTGTGGTGCGCATAGTACGACTGAATGTGTCGTTTTCAGCAGTTTGACGCGCTCTAAAAGGGAATGTTTGGTGGTCAAAACCACCCGAACGACCTCAGAAATCCATGAAATCATATGACAACAACCGCGGCGTAAATTTTGAAATTTTTGGGAAGAAGGCAAGTCAATAGGAGGTGCCGTTTGACCGTGGTGACCGAAAAGGATATTCCAGAGTTAAAAAAGACCAAAACAGCGTGTCACGATCGAATTCAGAGTAAACGTGCTCCGAATGACCTGAAACCACATAATAACTATTGAAATATTATTCGTGAGATGAATTAAGAGACAGAACATATATCGAAAGTGTGGTGCATGTGGTATGATTGAATGTGTCATTTTCATCAGTTCAACACGCTCTAAAAGGGCGCGTTGGGTGGTCAAAACCACCTGAACGACCTCGGAATGCCATGAAATCATACGAAAACAACAGTGGTGTGAATTGTAAAATGGTCGGGAATACGACATGTCAATCGGAGGTGCCGTTTGACCGCGGTGACTGGAAAAGCATTTCTAGAGTCATAAAAGACCAAAACGGCGTGTCACAGTCGAATTTAGAGAAAACGTGCTCCGAATGATCTGAAACCACACCATAATGATATGAATATTATTCTTGTCATGCAGGAGGAGACGACAAGTCCATCGGACGTGCAGTGCGCATGGTACGATAGAAGGTGTTGTTTTCAGCAGTTCAGCGCGCTCTAGAAAAGTGTGTTGGGTGGTAAAAACCACCCGAACAACCTAGGAATGCCATGAAATCATAAGAAAAAAACCGTTGTGTGAATTTTGAAATGTTCAGGTAGATGACATGTCAATCGGAGGTGACGTTTAACTGCTGTGACTAGAAACGCGTTTCTAGAGTTATAAAATACAAAACGGTGTGTCACGGTCGAATTCAGAGTAAAAATTTTCTAAATGACCTAAAACCACACGAGAACGATAGTATTATTATTCTTGAGATTCAAAAGGAGACAACACATCCATCTTATGTGCGTTGTGCGTGGTACGACCGAATGTGTCATTTTCAGCAGTTTGGCGTGCTCTAAAAGGCACGTAGGGTGTTCAAAACCACCCAAACGACCTCGAAATGCAATGAAATCATACGACAACAACCGCGGTATGGATTGTTAAATGGTAGGGTAGAATAAATGTCAATTTGAGGTGCCGTTTGACCACAGTGACCAGAAACGCGTTTCTGGAGTCATGAAAGACCAAAACGGCATGTCATGGTCGAATTCAGAGCAAACATTCTCCGAATGACCTAAAACCACACAAGAATGATACAATTATTATTCGTGACATGTATGAGGAGAAGACACATCCATCGGACGTGCGATGTACGCGGTATGACCGAATGTGTCATTTTCAGTAGTTTGGTGCACTCTAAAAGTGCGCGTTGGGTGGTCAAAACCACAAGAACGACCTCAGAATGCCATGAAATCATATGTAAACAACCACGGTGTGAATTGTAATATTTTCAAGCAGACGACAAGTCAATCAGAGGTGTTGTTTGACCGCGGTGATCAGAAATGCATTACTGGAGTCATAAAAGACCAAAATGATGTGTCACGATTGAATTCAGAGAAAACTTGTTCCAAATGACATGAAACCACAAGAGAACGATATGAATATTATTCGTGAGATGCAGGAGGAGACGACACGTATATTGGACATGCGGTGCACGTGGTACGACTGAATATGTCGTTTTCAGCAGTTCGGCGCACTCTCAAAGGGCGCACTAGGTGGTCAAACTAGCTGAACGACCTCTGAATGACATGATATCATACGAAAACAACCGTATTGTGAATTGTGAAATGGTTGGATAAAAGGCACATCAATCGGAGGTGCCGTTTGACCGCGGTGACAGGAAATGCATTTCTGGAGTCATAAAAGACCAAAATGGCGTGTCACGGTCGAATTCAGAGCAAACATGATCCGAATGACCTAAAACCACATGAGAACGATATGAATATTATTTGTGACTTGTAGGAGAAGACAACACATCCATCAGACGTGCGGTATCTGCAGTACGACCGAATGTGTCATTTTCAGCAGTTCGGCGCGCTCAAAAAGCTAGTGTCGTGTGGTCAAAACCACCAGAACGACCTCAGAATGACATGAAATCATACTATAACAACCGCAGTGTGAATTTCAAAATGGTCATGTAGAAGTCATGTCAATCGAATGTGTCGTTTAACCGCGGTGACTGGAAACGCGTTTTGGGAGTCATAAAAGACCAAAACGGAATGTCACAGACAAATTCAAAGAAAACACACTCCGAATGACCTGAAACCACATGAAAACAATAGGAATATAATTCTTGAGATTTAGGAGGAGATAACAAGTACATCGGAAGTGCGGTGTACGTGGTATGACGAATGTGTCGTTTTCAGCAGTTCGACACGCTCTAAAAGGGCGCGTTGGGTGGTCAAAACCACCCGAATGACCTCAGAATTCTATGAAATCATACGACAACAACCGCGGTGTGAATTTTTAAATGGTTGGGTAGACGGCACATCAATCATAGGTTCTGTTTCACCGCGGTCACCGGAAACACGTTTCTGGAGTTATAAAAGACCAAAATAGCATGTCACGGTCGAATTCAGAACAAACGTGATCTGAATGACCTGAAACCACACGAGAACGATAGGAATATTATTTGTGACATGAATGAGGGGACGACACATCCATTAGACATGCGGTGCATGCAGAAAAAATTTCATTTTAGACAAACAAAACTTTCAGAAACTAAAGAAAGACTCCAAAATAAGAAAAAAACATTCAAAAATTATAACATTTCTTAAATCGGTGGTTTTAAATTATTATATCACCCATGAGATTTTAGATTTCATTTTATTATATTTATATACAAACTGAATAAATATGTCCAATTTATGTTTGTTTTGTTTCGTTGTTTTATTTGTATCTTATTATAGGTTTCTGAAGCAGATTGTTGTGGATCGTTGAAGCACATATATCATTTATTGTTTATGATGATCTTGAAGTATATGGTGTTTGGATTTGTTTTTCATTTGTTATAATTTATATGCTGTTTTTTTATTTTGTACCATGAATTTTTTTTTTAAAAAATATTTCCAGTTTAGTGACCGCCAGTGGCGTTCGCTGTAGGCCGACATTTCGGCCGGCTTCAGCGACCGCCAGTGGCAGTCACTGGAGGCCGACATTCGGTCGGTGTCAGTGACTGCTAGTGGCAGTCACTGGAGGCCGACATTCGGCCTGCTTCAGGAACCGCTAGAGGGTCACTGTAGGCAGGCATTTTAGCCAACTTTAGAAACCGCTATTGCCAGTCGCTGTAGGCCAACAACGTCGGGCTTAAATCAACCACCATTGGCGGTCGTTGTGAGGTATTTATAGCATTATAGCGTCTGCCAATGTCAGTTTCTATAGGCCAATTTTTTAGTAGTTTAAGAGGAGTTATAACGAATGGGTGGAATTGAAATTATTTTAACCAAAGGATTGTTTGGATTTACTGAAATTTTATCTTCTATAGTGAGGCTTACTAAAAATTTAGCGATTCATATTATTATTTCATTAAATAATTTATATCTTGAAAAACATGATATAACAGCCTTAATTTATTTATGGTGATATGGATGATGAAATATATATATAAAAACCATAGGGATATTTTGATTTAGGAAAGTAATACCTTGTATGAAAGCTACATTTGAGATATTATGGGATAAAGGAGGACCCCATGTACTAGAACAAGAGGTTTGATACATTCATAATAAAAATTGAATACAAATAGTTTTTCATTGATAAATTCTATTATTCAAGTCATTGGGTGATGGATACATTCTATTTATTATATATGGATAACATTCTCACTAATGTATTATGTATGTAGAGGATTTTTGATCTAAAAGTGTAGCCAGTTGAGGAGTTCAAGATGAAAGATCTTAGAGAAATAGGTATGATTTTAGGTAATCTGATGAAGAGAGACCACAAAACTAAAACCTTAATGTTATCAAATGTTTAATACATCTAAAAGGTTCCGAACATATTTTTTATTATAGAAGAAAAACCAGTTTCTATTCATTAGTAAAACCATTTTAAATTTTCAAAGGAGTAAGCACCAAACACAAATAAATATATTGTTTATGTGTAAAGGGTTTCTTATGCATCAATTTTTGGAATCTACATGTGTTCCATGGTATAAAATTGACATGATGTCGTTCATCTATTGGGAGTTATGAGTAGGAAAAAGGATAACCCTAGAAAGAAACATTAGGAAGCTATGAGGTAAAAACTGAGGTTTGTAAAGGGAACTAAGGAAGAATATCCATGCTTCTTGAAAGGATTTTTATTATAGAATCATGTGTTTACTAACTTTGAGGTTATATTGATAGAAAAGAATATTTCGATAGGTTATGATTTTACAAATGGATAAACATCAATAAGTTATATATATTAACTATATGAGGTCGTGAAACTATCCACCATAGAGAAAAGATACATTTCTATAACAGAAGATGGGAAAAAGATGGTTTGGATAAAAAAACTCACGGGGGAGATGGATATAAATTAATAAGGAAATATATTTCATTATACTAGTCATAGTTATATACATATTTCAAATAACATGATGTTTCATGATGAGATGAAGCATATTTTATTGATACTCCATATTATCAGAGTTTTAATATAGGATGTGGTTTTGACATTAAATAAGATTAATAGAACTAGTAATCATTGATATATATTGAAAATGATTATGGTTATTGAGAAATTGAGGAACTTTTATTCCTCTTTTTGTCTTATTTTATGAATAGAGGATTAGTGGTAGAAAATGGGTGAACACTATGGTAGCATGGATGGGAAAGCACTAGGTATTTCATGATTAATCATCTTGAAATTAAACATTTTATGAGAATGTCTTCATTATTGTGTTAATAAGAGTAGTTTATTATAGTTTGTATGTTTTTTAAGTCGTAACCATGTAAAGATGTCAGATTAATAGATGAGGCTCCATGTGTGAGATTGTTGTTATGATGTAGCTTGATCCATTGGTTGAAAATGGGCCAACTGATAATGGACTATACTATATAACATACCAAATTAGTTCTATAGTGGTGTGTGATTTGATATGGTATTGTAGTAGCATGTGACTAGAGATATTCATTGGTACGATAGCTCCATAGACTTGTAACCACCATTAAAATAGTGTAGTGGAAAAACTGTGTAGATTAGAACTATAGAAACCTGGGTTACTATAGTACCTTATTTCGTTATGATCTCCCATCAAGAGAGGGATTATAAACTCTAAGAAATATCTATGTTATTTTCACCCCTAAATTTAATGTGTTCTCACTATATATGGTTAAATGGATTATTATCAAACCATTTAAATATATGTATTTCATGATCCAATTCTTGTTCCATTATTATTTTTCAAAATTTTAATCTTTTTTTAAAATTTATTTTCACTGTTTCTATCAAAAATTTCATAATAACATGATCCCTTCATAAAAGGGATGTATATTGACCCATGGTGGGTTTGATTAGGAATTTCTTTTCGTGGTAATAGAGCCAGGTGGGTTTGATATAGGTTAGGTATATAAGAAAGATGGTTGAGTATGAGAACTAGTTACCTTGAGGATATGTATAACAATAAGTTGGTTACGGAAAGAAATTTGACGAACCATGGGATTATGTGATGTAAATCACTCCATGTTCTTTTGGTATCAATTTTAGTTTATAGATAGAATGATTTTTTTAGATCCCTTCCCCTCTTATATTTTGATTTTTAATCGTTGGATCTAGGAATGATAGATCATGGATAGATTATTTTAGTTTTATAATGACTCCCAGGTGGTGGGTGATCTTGATGAAGGAATTGGAATATATTAGATTCTTTTGTTCTTGTTGGAAAATATATCACTAGGGAATTATTTTTGGAACATGATATTGAAATGTAGAGGATCATAGTTATTTTTTAGTTGTATGAGCATTATTTTGATGATGTATGACATAGGTGAGTGTGATATGGGTTATACAATCATTTAGAATAGGAGCATAAAACCATTCTGTTCAGATTAGATCATGATGGATATGGGTAAAAACATGTGATAGTATTTTTATTTAGTCACTAGAACATGGGGAAGGATATCGAGGGTTGAAATGAATTTGTAGGGAAAAGTATCAATGCATGATGCAATGTTCATTATTGGTATGTGTGGTTCGCATTTGGTTTATGGATGAATTATAATCCAAGTACATGTTTACGACCAATGGATTTAATGGAATTTTTATGGTCATGTTGGCTCTAATATTTGATGATAAATAATTGTGTACCTATTTGATGAGTGGGTACGTCTAAGATGAATCATGGAACTATGGTGTAGTTTTTCCAAATATGGTCCTTGACCATGTACATTTGGAATGGGTTGATCTTGGATAAGCCTGAGCAACACATTTGTTATGACAACCCTGCTTTTATTACAAACTTAAACATGATTTATTACATAAAACATCACATGATACAACAAATAAGATCGAGAGTTTTAGTGCATTTGGGGCTTAGGATCATTACATAAAAACATAAAACATGAAATACAACATCTTTATTGAAAACTTCATTTACATGACCACTAGATTCCTTCGTACTTAGCATTGCATGGGATAACCTTAGGACATGCATAAGAAAAGGGGGAGCTATAAAGCCCAGTAAGAGAATACACATGGAATAACATGAGGAGTACAATACATGTTAGAAATTTTTCATATCAATAGACCACAAGATAAACATTAACATAAAGGCATGATAAAGCATGATAATCATAACATGGAAATGTGGCAACAACACTTAACCTGGAATTAGCATGAGCCAAGGCTCATTTCACATGAAGCATGAGTAAACCCTAATTGCACATGAATAATGAGAAAACCCTCATTTAACTTGAATTAGCATGAGTCAACACTAAATTCACATGACCTATCATGATACTATACTTTACCCAATGCATTGGAGCGCTATAGGGGGCACCCTTCTTAAACATTTCATTTCATGCATAAGTGTGCCACATGGATCATAAAACATGGATTCATAAAACATAATAATTTATTCCAAGATAAAGGATTGTGGAATTAATACATGAAACTTTATAATCAATAAGTAAATGTAAATAAAGGTGAATACCCTTGATGGAGAAATGGGCATTGTATTCACTACACAATGACATTGGCCTAGAAAATCGGTGTAATTTCGGCAGCGTAACAGCGTGACATAAAAAATTCATAAAAATGGTTGATGAGAGAGAAATGGGTTCCTCATTATATTTACATGTAATGGAAAATAATGAGGTCATATAGATACATGTACCAACAATTTTAATAGAATTTAGAATCATGACAGAAAAGTATTGCTTGAAGGTAAAAGAGGAGAGAGAAGGTCCTTTCTGAATTTTGCCATAGTAACGGGTGTACATGGGAGGCATTTAATGCGACATAAAGGGTCTCCCTTAATTCAAAAATAAAGAGGGAAGTATGAGGGAGGTGAGAAAGAATACCCCAACATTCATAATTGAAATTAAAAGGGCAATAAAACTTAAAGAAAATTGGACAAAATGAGAAAGGAAGAAAAAAACCCTTACTTGGAAGTGTGCTTCCAATGGAGAGAGAGAGGATTTTTAGAGGCTTATTGGGAGCTTGGGGAACCTTGGGAGGATTATAGAGAGAGTATGGCATATTTTGGAGGAACTCCAAAGGTTTTTAGTGAGGATGAAGTGGGAGCTTGTGTGGGTTTATATAGGAAAGGTGAGGGAATTTTTTATTATTTAGGATTGGGTCCCCTTACATTAAATTAATCCAAACCACAAACCATCCCATGGTTTTTCCCATGGTTTTTGGAAAAGGGAATAGGAAAACAATATTTTATATGGCCAAATTCCGAACTTCTTAAAATAATAGGGTTTCTTATGTGGAGGTGAGTCATACTCCCATGGAAATTAATTTAAAAATACGAGGTGTTTAATAAGTGTTGAGGGGTCCATTAATGCTTTGAAAAGTAAGTCAAACAAACCCAAAATCACATTATTTTAATGGAAAAACAAATATTGTCCGAACATAAAGATTATAGTATTTTATTACATCACTATTGGGTCATTATGATGTCATAAAACACATTATATATTTAAAAGGTATTTAATTTTTACCCAAAAATTTGACTGTCTCAGAAAATTATGAAAAATTCACCGCTGGATAATTTCGACGTCCTGATTCTCGAAATAACATTTAATTTATCCAAATAATTTTTCTAAAGATGTTAATTTTCACTTTTAAAATATAAAATGACGTTCATCGAAAATTCACGGGTTTTGACATAAATGGATTTCAAACCTTAATAAAAATTACAATTGCATTCATAAAATTATAAGATCATTTATATTTAATAAAATTTAAATTAAAAATAATATTTTATTAAAATAATATTTAATTATAAAATACATAAATTTTATAAAATAGAATTCTTAATTAAATAATAACTCAAAACATTATTTGTACTTTTAAAACTATTTACAATGTATCAATAAGGATAAGAAAGTATATTCATTATTATATACAAAAAATTAATGTACATGAACATTGTACTATTTATTTGTTACATAACCCCTTAAAATAGCCGCATAAGACCTAAGGGTAAGGTGTGCGATGGTGACAAACTCTGGGGGTGGGTCAGATAACATCGCTTGAGCGGTAATTTCTATCAACTTCCACTTCTCCCGTAGAAGGTCCCATTCGAGTTTGACAAGATAAAGATCAGCTTGGGCTTGGTCAAGAGAAAAGCCCAAGGATGCCATCTCTTTTATGAGCTTTGACAAATGGTCTTTGTATGGGGAAATTCTATTGTATTAGGCCATCGCTTCTTCTTTACTGAGTAAATTTGGATTTGTTAAAGCCCTATATTTATACTAATAATGTGATCACTGTTCAACGACTGTATTAGAAACGGTCTAAATTCTTAACATAAAACCAATGAAGCTGACATTTTTTTATAAAAATAAAGAGACATTTAATTAGATCAAGAGGGACTTCCATTAAAGAAACTTTGGGTCATTACAATATTCCCCCCTTAATAAATTTTTCCATCGAAATTTACCTTTTCCACACTAAAATAGATGTGGGTAACTCTGCTTCATCATTTCTTCTGATTCCCAAGTTGCTTCTTCAAACTTGAGGTTTCTCCACAACACCTTGACGAGGGGAATTGTCTTATTTCATATAACGTTTTCTCTATGATCTAAGATTTTCACTGGTTGCTCCTCTTGAGATAGATCATCTTCCAATTGTACCACCTCAAAATAGAGTGCATGTGAATGGTCTGGTATGTACTTAATTAAGATGGATACATGAAAGACAACATGTACTTTGGCCATAGTAGGTGGAAGTGCTAGTCGATATGCCACAATGCCGACACGATCAAGAAACTCGAAGGGGCTGATGTACCTTGGACATAACTTCCCTTTCCTTCTAGACCTCATAACCTTGTTCCACGGAGATATGCTTAGAAAAACCATATCTCCAACATTAAACTCGAGGTCTCATTGACGATTATCTGCATAATGCTTCTGTCGACTCTTGGCTGCCTTGATATGCTGCTGAATGGTTTTCGCCTTCTCCACCATTTCCTTGACCATTTCTGGTCCAAGCAGCTTACGTTCACCGACCTCATCCCAACATGTCGGTGTTCTGCACCTTTTCCCATACATGGATTCATATGGTGCCATTTGGATGCTCGAGTGGAAACTATTATTATAAGATAACTCAACCAGAGGAAGATGTTTATCCCATCCTCCTTTAAAGTCCATTGTGCATGCTCTCAACATGTCCTCAAGTGTTTGGTTAGTCCGCTCAGATTGGCCATCAGTTTGAGTATGATAGGACGTACTAAAATTCAGTTCAGTATTCAGAGCATGTTGAAGACTCTTGCAAAACTTTGAGGTGAATCATGGATCTCGGTCAGACACAATAGATAATGGTACTCCATGAAACCTTACCACTTCCCTGATATATATTCTTTCCCGTTGATCCAATGATAAATCCTCCCGAATAGAAATGAAGTGTGCAGTCTTTGTAAGACGATCCAAAACAACCCATACTTCATTGTTGCCTTTGGATGTACATGGAAGTCCGGTGACAATGTCTATGGTGATGTTCTCCCATTTCCATTACGGTATAGGAAATGATTGCATCATCCCCTTAGACTTCTGCCTCTCTGCCTTCACTTTCGGGAACACTAAGCACTTTGATGTATATTCAACAATCTCCTTCTTCATGTTATCCCACCAAAAGTTTTCTCGGAGATCCTGATACATCTTTGTGCTCCCAAGGTGAATAGGGAAATTTGAACTATGTGCGTCATCCAAAAGATCATTCTTCAGCTCCGTACATGATGGAACACATAGTCTTTTCCTAACCCGCACAATTATTTCTTCATTAACATTAAACTCCAAGTATTTCCCTTTTTCAATAGCTTCCACTTTTTCTTGAATTACCACATCATCGTTTTGAGCATCCTTTAACCTTTCCAAAAGAGACGGTTGAGAAATCATCTTTGAAAGGATTGGAGATGTTCCATTATCTATGATTCCCATGTCCATATTCATCAATTCTAAGAAGATTGGATCCTTCTCAATTCTCATCATTGATAGAATCACTGTATCCTTTCTACTTAGGTCATCTGCAACCTTGTTCGCTTTCCCTGGGTGGTAATTGATTGAACAGTCATAATCCTTGATTAGATCTCTCCATATTCTCTGGCGCATATTAATCTCTTTATGTGTGAATATATATTTAAGACTCTTGTGTTCAGTATATATCTCACATTTCTCTTCATAGAGATAATGCCGCCATATTTTCAAGGCAAATATCACTGCCACCAACTCCAGATCATGCGTTGGATAGTTTTGCTCATGGATTTTCAACCGCCTTGAGAAATAGAATATCACTTTATCATTCTGCATTAGCACACAGCCTAAGCCCTTCTTCGAAGCATCACTGAATACCACAAAAATTTCCCCACTTGTGGGTAAAGTGAGAATGGGTGCAGTGATAAGTATCCTTTTCAACTCCTTGACGATTTCTTCACATTCATCACTCCAAGAAAACATTACTCCCTTTCGAGTTAGCTTGGTAAGAGGGTTGGAAAATTGTGATAAATTTCTCACAAATCGTCGATAATATCCATCTAACCCCAAGAATCTACGGATATCGGTTACCGATGTTGGCCTCAGCCATCCCTCAATTGCATCTGTTTTGGAGGGATCCACAAATATCCCATTTCTTGTGATGATATGGCCCAAGAATGAGACCTTTTTCAACTAGAACTCACACTTTATTTACTTTTCATAGAGCTTCTCCTTGCGCAAAGTCTTTAGTACAGTTCTTAAATGCTCCTCATGATCCTCCTAGGTTTTGGAGTATATTAGAATATCATCTGTAAAGACTACCACAAATTTGTATAGGTAATCAATAAAGACTCTATTCATTAAGTCCATGAATATTTCATGAGTATTAGTGAGTCCGAAAGGCATTACTATGAATTCATTGTGCCCGTATTCTGTGCGAAAAGCAGTCATGGGGATATCTTCCTTCTTCACCCTTAATTGATAATATCCCGACCGCAAGTCCACCTTGGAGAGGTATAGTGATCCATGCAGATGATTGAAAAAGTCATCAATTCTTGGGAGAGGATACTTGTTCTTTATCTGGATTTTGTTAAGTTCAAGATAATAGATCCAAACCTGCATTGACCCATCCTTCTTCTTGACGAAGAGGACTAGTGCACCCCATGGTGAAGCACTTGTGCGTATAAACCATTTATCCAGATTTTCCTGTAGTTGTTTCTTCAGCTCTTCAAGCTCTAAAATAGCCATTCTATATGGAGTCTTGGATATTGTTAAAGCCCCGGGTATAAGTTCAATTGAGAATTCAACATCTCTTCTAGGAGGAAGACCAGACAGTTCTTCGGGAAACACATCAGAGAATTCCCTCACAATAGGCAATTTTCAAGGATGGTTTCTTCCTTGAACTCAATCATCTGATCTAGATATGTGTGCTTGTAGGGAATTAATATCCATTCTTGAGATGATGGAGCTAAAGGAGATTCATATTCTTACATACACTTGTAAATAATTGGGGGTCGATTCTCCATATGGAGTGTGATTTACCTCTCCCGACAATTTATGTTGGCTCTATATAAAGAAAGCCAATCCTTGCCAAGAATTGCATCAAATTTCACTAGAGGAAGTATGAATAGGTTCTCCAGGAAATTCAATCCACAAATTATAACAGGGGAGGACTTATATTCATGGGATGTAATGATTGCCCCATTTTCCGTACTCACCGACATCTTCATTTCCATAATATATGGTGGTGCTGGGAATATTCTACTAAACTTTTGAGATATAAAAGAATGTGTAGAACCTGAATCAAAAGGTAAGTTAGCTATTCTTGAATGAATAACTAGCATACCAATCACCACTTCATTGTCAGGGTTCACTTCCGGAGAAGTGATGGAAAAAGATCTTCCTTGCTACCTTGGAGGTTGTTGGCTGCCTCTGAAAAACCTTGGATTAGGTCACTAATTTGCAAAATGATCTGGTTCTTTGCATTTGTAGCATTGAAAAATGCATTGAGGTTCGAACAGAGCGTTACTCTCCTCTGTCGCAGCCGCGGTTCTTTCTTGCCAACAGTTCACAGCTAGGTGCCCTTCTCTTCCACACCTGAAGCATTTTCTTGTCCCCTTAAGAAAATTTACTGGGTGCTGCTTTCTGCACTTTTGTAAAGTGGGGTGCTGGATATTCTTATCACCATTGGATTTATCCATCGGGCCACCAGCATTGAAGTCCACCTTACGCTTCTTATCCCCGTGATACCCTTGTGATTCTCCGATCTCTATTTTGAACTTGAGGGAACATCAGACAATTTCCTAATAGCTGTTGAAGTCAAGGATTGCCAATGATTTCCACAGGCTAGGTTTCAGCCCACCAAAGAAGCGGTCAACTTTTCATTCGGGGGTAACGACAAAGCCAGAAGCGTATCGTGCAAGCCCTGTGAATTTTTCCTCATACGCTCCAACAGATTATTTGTCTTTTTTCTTGAGGGAAAGGAAGTCCCTTTCCATTTTAAGTTGGAGAGTGCGTAGAAAATATTTATCGAAAAACATCTTCAGGAAATCCTTCCAATCCAACGCCTCGATATCCTCCTCAGGCTTTGTATTTTTGATCAACGTCCACCATTGATCAGCTTCACCCTCCATTCAATTATCCTCCAGGAGAACCTTCTCTTGTTTAGAACATTGATGGATGGAGAAGATCTTTTCAATGGAGTTGATCCATTGTTCAGTGATCGTCGGATCGGATGATCCATTAAAAGTAGGAGGCCTTTGTCTCATGAAGCACTCGATAGTGACTTGTTCCTTCAAAGGGGGTTTGAACGTTCCTATTTACCTTTGTTTATATTCAAAACTTGAGTTAGTTGAGAGAGAAGTGTGAAAAAGTTCACGATTCCCGCTCCCATTGGATTGGGAATCTCATTAGTACAATCATCACACTGATCTTCACAACGGTTGTTAGCCCAAGTCCTCTTATTACCGGTCATTGGAAAGAATAAAAGGAAAGTTAAAGGTAACACATAAAGGGAAATCCAAAGACAAAATTTGATGACTTATAAATAATCTTTTATTTCCTTAACTCATGAGTCTATAGGCTTCAATCTAGGATTTTCATGATCTACCTTCTAACATATATTCTTAGGGGCATTTTTTAATTCCCTTCATAAGGGTTCATACTAAGATTGTGAATTTATCAAATAATATCCCCAGGAGTGTCATAACTAAGAGTGTAGCAAGGCCCTTTTTCATGCACCAGTTCCCGTTCGAGTCTAGCTCCAAGCGGTGTTTTTGGGTTTTACCCCTAGGAAAAATCTGTGCCAGAGCCACCTCTACCTGCTCGTATCGAGACAGGGATTTATTTTATTGATAAACCACTTACTCAGTTCTTAAAAAACATAGGGATGTTTTAATTATACTTAGTCTTGTCTATAAGGCTTTACTAGGGTTTTATAATCCTAATCCAAAAAATAACTAAACCTATCTTCTGATACCAACTATTATAATCCTACTTTTATTACAAACAGAAACATGATTTATTACATAAAACATCACTTGATACAACAAAAAAGATCGAGAGTTTTAGTGTCTTTGGGTCTTAGGATCATTACATAAAAACATAAAACATGAAATACAACATACATATTGAAAACTTCCTTTACATGACCACTACATTCCTTCGTACATAGCATTGCATGGGATAACCTGAGGACATTCATAAGAAAAGGGTGAGCTTTAAAGCCCAGAAAGGGAATACACATGGAATAACATGAGGATTACAATGCATGTTAGACATTAGGAATATCAATAGAGCACAAGAGAAACATGAACATAAAGACATGATAAAGCATGATAATCATAACAAGGAAATGTGGCAACAACACTTAACATGGAATTAGCATGAGCCAAGGCTCATTGCACATGAAGCATGAGTAAACCCTCATTGCACATGAAGAATGAGTAAAACCTCATTTCACTTGTATTAGCATGAGTCAAAACTCATTTCACATGACATATCATTATACTATACTTTATCCAATGCATTGGAGGGCTATAAGGGGGCATCCTTCTTAAACATTTCATTTCATGCATAAGTGTGCCACATGGATCATAAAACATGATTCATAAAACATAATAATTTATTCCAAGATAACGGAATGTGGAATTAATAAATGAAAATTTATAATCAATAATTAATTGTAAATAATGGTGAATAACCTTGATTGAGAAATGTGCATGGTATTCACTACACAATGACATTGGCTTAGAAAATCGGTGCGATTTCGGCAGCGTAATAGCGTGACATAAGAATTCATAAAAATGGTTTATGAGAGATAAATGGGTTCTTAATTATATTTACATGTAATGGAAAATAATGAGCTCATATAGATACATGTCCAAAAAATTTTAATGGAATTTAGAATCATGATACAAAAGTATTGTTCGAAGGTAAAAGAGGAGAGAGAAGTTCCTTTCGGAATTTCGGCATAGTAACGGGTGTACATGGGAGGAATTTAATGAGAGATAAAGGGTCTCCAATAATTCAAACATAAAGAGGGATGTATGAGGGAGGTGATAAACCATACCCCATCATTCATAATTGATATTAAAAGGGAAAAACAACTTAAAGAAAATTAGACAAAAATGAGAAAGGAAGAAAAAAACCCTTACTTGGAAGTGTGCTTCCAAAGGCTAGAGAGAGGATTTTGAGAGGCTTATTGGGAGCTTGGGGAACATTAGGAGGATTATAGAGAGAGTATGGTAAAGGTTGGACGAACTCCAAATGTTTTTAGTGAAGAGGAAGTGGGAGCTTGGGTGGGTTTATATAGGAAAGGTGAGGGAATTCTTTATTATTTAGGTTTGGGTCCCCTTACATTAAATTAATCCAAACCACAAACCATCCCATGGTTTTTGCCCATGTTTTTTGGAAAAAGGAATAGGAAAACCATATTTTATAAGGCCAAAGTCCGAACTTCTTAAAATAATAGGGGTGCTTATGTGGAGGTGAGTCATACTCCCATAGAAATTAATTTAAAAAGACAAGGTGTTTAATAAGTGTTGAGGGGTCCATTATTGCTTTGAAAAGTAAGTCAAACAAACCCAAAATCACATTATTTTAAAGGTAAAACATATATTGGCCGAACATTAATATTATAGTATTTTATAACATCACTATTGGGTCATTATGATGTCATAAAACACATTATATATTAAAAAGGCATTTAATTTTTACCCAAAAATTTGACTGTCTCAAAAAATTATGAAAAATTCACCATTGGATAATTTCGACGTCCTAATTAAAGAAATAACAATTATTTTATCCAAATAATTTCTGAATATGTTAATTTTCACTTTTAAAATATAAACTAACATTTATCGAAAATTCACGTGTAACGCCCCGACCCTAGTTGCCTAGAGTCGGTGCATTATTACATAACATTGGCATGATCACAAGAAAGATCAAATCTCGAAAGACCGATTGGTTTAGTAGCCTTGGAAACACTAGATATATTCATAAGTTTTACATTACATCATAAAATCAAAAACTACTACAACAACATAATGTTTCCACAGTCCACACTACAATCCCCTCATAATATCCCTGCAGGTCATTCTTAACTTACATCTTCACTTCCTGGGAAAAATAAAACATAGAAAAGGGGTGAGCTCAAATGCCCAGTAAGGATAACAATATAGCGGAAACTTTCATCAATAAGAATAAACATTTAAGGCAATGTATAACTAAAACAAAAGCCTTTTAAACATGAACTTTCAACATGGTATGGCATAAATAAAATGAAATAATGCCATTTACTTATTCACATGGATATTCCACTAATCGAATATTCACATGCAAAAATAAATAACCACTTTCATAATGTTGGAATGCATAATTCCAGACTATCATAACCACATAGCCAAGGCCTCGTGCCAAGACTACAAATAAGATTTTGTCAAGGCCTTGTGCCAAGACACTAGTTTGTCTCATGAGACCTACCGATGCATCGAGGAGCTATAGCGGGCTCCACCCGTCACTTATTAAGTCCAATGCATTCCCATATGAAAAGGTTTAAACATAACATAAACATTCGTATTAAAACTAGCATACGAAATGTCAATACTTTCACAATAAACTATGAATGGTATAAAAATAGCACATCCACAGTCAAACATATCACAAAACCTTCAATACAATATAGAAGTTTTGTATCATAATAAATCAACTTCAAATAATCTTAAAATCCATCAAAGGATGTTGACATAGATGAAATCAAAATTCTTTTTAAAGAAATATCTCCTTTTATTTTGAAATCATTTAAGATCCATATAAAATAAAACATTTTCTTTGAAAATATTCTTATAATCTTGTAAGGAAAGCTTTGAAGATTTTATAACGGCGTAAAATAACCGCACCCGCCGTATAAGTTAAAAAAAACATTCTTACCTCAATTCTGTCGAAAAGGTTAAAAAGGACCTTGTTTTGAAAACGACGGAAAGATTCCTTTATAAACCTCTTATAAAAAGTCAAAAAAAGGTATAAAAGACTTTAACCCATATTCTTGTAAATAGTAAAAATGTTTTGAAATACATTTTTAAGAAACATGGATGTGGATGATAAAGAGATCCCAGTAGATTATTACATATAAACAACCTCGGATAATGAAGAGATTGTGAAATAACCCTTACCTTGTACTTTTCCTTTGTTGGGGTAGGTTAACCTCCTGTATAATGGTGAAATAATTGTTATTAAATTATACAAGAATCATATATATTAATATGATATCATATATGATCTTTTAACATTTATTTGTTAATAATATCTTAGAATTATCGTCGTTTCGGGTGTTAACTTACTCATTTTCTTTTATATGTTTTGTTACATAAGCCATGGTTGTTATATCTTATTCATATCCAGAATGATATCTAGTCCTTAAACATCATTTTTAAATCATCAAATGATAATTATACTTGAATGGTTACGATGGAGAATGAATCTCATCGCGTTCGTGGAGATGGTAGTCCGTACGTACGCACGAGCGACAATATCATTCTTTTGATATTAAAATAATATATAAATGAATGGTATATCATATATACAGAATAATTAACATGTTATATTTATTATTTACATGAGTTAAACATCATTATTATACCCATGCAAATAATATTATATTGAATAACAATTACACCACGACGTGGAGACGGTAAGCCGTACGTACGCACGTATGGTGACATGTTATTCAAAGGGTGGATAGAATACTGAATATGGTTGTACCATAGTTATAATAACATCACAGTATATGTGAGATACTGGAGTTATTATTTTAGAATGGTAAGAACAAAGGAAGAAGAAGTGGAAGAAGAAATGAACTTAGAAAAAGGTGGTGAAATCATTACCTCTTCTTCGGGTTCTTCCTTTTGATTTGATCAAAAGGGCTCCTTAGGTTGGCTTTCTGATCAAACTAAGGCCCCTAGGTTGTAGTGAGGGATGTTGGGAGATTATTTGGGCAGAGTTTGGCCGAACCAAAAGGCTTTGAAGGTGTGAAGAAATGAGAAGGAGGAGTACCCTTTTATAAGAGGGGTGAGGGGCACCTTTGGAAAAGCTAGAAATATTAATTTATAATAAATTCATATTCGGTTTCTAAAGGCTCCAAAGTTGACTATTCAAAGGATGAGGTGGGGATAGGTCGAAAACAACTCATCCAATAGAATTTAGACAGGTTTGGGTACTTATATTAACCTTATCTTTAAGTATTAACTCTAAGTTAATTAGTTTCACTTTTACAATGTCTCTTTGTATTTTATATATTATGGTTAATAAACTTACTATATACATCCAAGAGACCCCCAAGTGGTCCATTAATGATTAACCTATCATAATATAAGTCTCTTGGCCGAACCGTAGATTTTTAGGAATTTAATATCAATTAATAATATAATATTTGTTTTAAGAACTCTTTTATGTCAATTTTGACACTATTCAATAGTTGATTTTTGTGAAACTCATAACAGATTGATTACTTCGAACAAAGTCCATTAAATCAATCCTAATATATCATATTAGCCTAGAAAATTAGTTTAATTCATTAAAAGTTTCATATTATATTTATTTGGGTATTTATAATATCAATTATTTTAATTTTTCACTATTATAGTAATTACTGCATCATCATTGTGTCATAAATAAAATAACTTATTTAATGTCTAAAAATTATAAATAAAATATCATTATGTAGAAAATCTTTTTATCTTTCTAATGAATATTTATAATCGAAGATCCAACATGTATAACCCTATGTAAAAATTGTTGTTCTAAAAGATATATGCTTGTGTTATTTTTGTATTCATTTTGACTTAATTAAAATAAAGTGTCATTATCACTTACAAGTGGATCCATGGGGTCCCAAAATAGACCCAAAGATGCCCATGGTCGACTATGTATCAACCAATAGGGTTAAGACACGTTTTAGGGTAATTTAGTATTATTATAATATTATTTTTTTAACCCTTATTTACCGGATTTACCCTTAACCATGGTAAATAAAATATTTACCGCAGTAATTATTCAAAATGTCTAAAAATAAAAGTTACCTATTTACACAATTTGAACATCCTGATTCCAAATATGGAATCAATTTTTCTAAATTCAAAACACAGAAGTGGCAGAAATTAATTTAAAATTAATTCCCGCTGTCAAAACAAAAAGCGTGTTTTTAAGAGATAATAACTACCAAAAGATTGACACTTGTTTATGTTCGTTTTAATTGTAAAATTATGTCCAATGACCAACATTATATTAAATGGTAAAAATATATTCTAAATATACTTTAAAACCACTCAAATTCATATTTTATCAGTAATACTTATTTTGATTAAAAAAGTTGTTTTTAATTAAAATTTAGAAATTTTCACTATTCATCAAAATATGAAAGTTATCCGAAATGTACCAAAATTTCACCCTAGGCTAATTTTGATATTCCGAATCCAAAAATGAAGTCCATTTTGAAATATAGAATATATATGATTTCAAAAAGTAGTTATTACTATTCACAACGGCTAGTTTAATTAGTTGTGGTGTGTGTTAGAACTCGAGGTTGCGTACAACACACGCTATCGCATTATTCGAAGGGAAACGTACCGTAGAAGCTTGGGGTGTTACATTCTCCCCTCCTTCAAATAATTGCGTCCTCGCAATTTCTAGGGTATTACTGCATAAAAAGACTCGGGTGGTTCTTCATCATAAGTTCCTCGGGTTCCCACGTTGCCTCTTCCATCTTATGATTTCTCCACAAAACTTTTACCAGACGCGTCGTCCGGTTTCTCAGTACTTGTTCTCTTGTATCAAGAATCCTGACGGGCTCTTCGCAATAAGACAGATCGGGTTCCAGTTCTAATTCCTCATAGGTGAGTACATGCGTTGGGTCAGGCATGTATTTTCTCAACAGAGATACGTGGAACACATCGTGAACTTTGGAGAGACTTGGCGGCATTGCCAATCGGTAAGCTACAGCCCCAATTCGTTCTAGAATTTCGAAAGGTCCGATGTACCTGGGACTCAATTTGCCTTTCTTACCAAAACGTATGACTCCCTTCCACGGAGATACCTTCAGGAAAACATGATCACCGACTTGAAATTCCAAATCCTTCCTTCGATTATCGGCATAGCTCTTCTGCCTACTTTGAGCTGCTTTGATGTGATTTTGGATTACCTTCACCTTTTCCACCGTTTCCTCCACCAGTTCTGGGCCTACAAGTTTTCTTTCACCAACGTCATCCCAACAGGTTGGTGTACGACATCTCTTTCCGTATAACGCTTCATATGGTGCCATCTGAATACTCGTATGGAAGCTATTGTTATAGGAAAATTCTACCAGTGGTAAATATTGATCCCACATACCCTGAAAATCAAGTGAGCAAGATCTCAACATGTCTTCTAAGGTTTGAATAGTCCGTTCTGATTGTCCATCTGTCTGAGGGTGGTAAGCAGTGCTCAAATGAAGTTCAGTATCCAGGGATTTCTGAAGACTTTTCCAAAATCTTGAAGTAAAACGGGGATCACGATCAGAAACAATTGATAAGGGTACTCCAAGAAGTCTCACAACTTCATTAATATATAGTCTTGCTATACGTTCCAGGGGTAGATCTTCTCTTATAGCAATAAAATGTGCTGACTTGGTAAGACGATCAACAATAACCCATATTGCATCGTTCCTTCTAGGAGTCTTTGGTAGCCCCATGACAAAGTCCATTGTAATATTGTCCCATTTCCACTCCGGTATGGGAAGAGGTTGCATGACTCCTCCAGGCTGTTGCCTTCCAGCTTTCACTTGTTGACAAACCATACATCTTGACACAAAATCAGCAATCTCCCTCTTCATGTTGTCCCACCAAAAATGTTCCTTCAAATCTCTATACATTTGGTGCTCCCAGGGTGTATAGAGAAATTGGAACTATGAGCATCATCCAGCAATTCCCTTTTTAGATTAGGTATATTGGGAACACAAAGTCTCTTCCCGAATTTCAAAATTCCACCTTCATACGCAAAGTCTCTCAATCTCCCATCCTTCACAGCTTTAATCTTCTTTTGGAATTCTTCATCATCAGTCTGAGAACTCTTAATCCTTTCTAGTAAAGATGGTTTGGAAACCATTTGAAAAATCATTGATGTCTCACCTTCCCTGGTTATTCCCATGTCCATCTTCTCTAGATCCATGAAAATTGGGTCCCTTTCAATTCTCATCATGTTCAGAACTCCATGGTCTTTTCTGCTCAAAGCATCTGCTACTTTGTTTGCTTTCCCCGGGTGGTAGTGTATCGTGCAATCATAATCCTTGAGTAATTCAAGCCATCTCCTTTGCCTCATGTTGAGTTCTTTTTGTGAGAAAATATACTTCAAACTCTTGTGATCAGTATAAATCTCACATTTTTCACCATAGAGGTAGTGCCTCCATATCTTCAAAGCAAAGATCACTGCTGCTAACTCGAGATCATGAGTAGGATAGTTTTGTTCATGAATTTTCAACTGTCGTGATGCATAGGCAATAACTCTATCATTCTGCATAAGGACACAACCAAGTCCTTTCTTTGATGCATCACTATAAATAACGAACCCATCATTCCCCGATGGTAGAGTCAATATAGGAGCATTGACTAATCTTCTCTTCAGTTCTTCGAAACATTCTTCACACTCTTTTGTCCAAACAAATTTAACCCCTTTACGTGTGAGCTTCGTTAATGGGTTAGCCAATCGGGCAAAATTCTGGACGAAACGTCGATAATAACCTGTCAAACCAATAAAACTACGTACCTCAGTTATACTCGTAGGTGCTGGCCATTCTTGGATTGCCTTGGTCTTAGAAGGATCAACATAGATTCCATCTTTAGAGACAATATGGCCAAGAAAAGAAATATCCTGAAGCCAGAATTCACACTTGCTAAACTTTCCATATAATTCATGCCTCCTCAGAGTCTTCAAGATAATGCGAAAGTGATTTTCATGATCTTTGTAGGTTTTGGAGTATACCAAGATATCATCAATAAATACCCCCACAAATTCATCGAGATACTCCTTGAAAACTCTATTCGTCAGATCCATGAATACAGAGGGTGCATTAGTCAATCCAAACGGCATTACAGTAAACTCGTAATGCCCGTACCTGGTTCGAAATGCTGTTTTCGGAATGTCTTCCTTCTTTACACACAACTGATGGTATCCAGATCGAAGGTCAATCTTTGAAAAGTATTGAGCTCCATGCAGTTGGTCAAATAAATCATCAATACGAGGTAGGGGATACTTGTTCTTTATCGTTATAGCATTGATCTCCCTGTAGTCGATACATAACCTCATAGATCCATCTTTCTTTTTAACAAAAAGAACAGGGGCTCCCCATGGAGAAACACTAGGGCGAATAAATCCCTTATTACTCAATTCCTCTAGTTGTTTCTTTAGTTCGACTAGCTCTACAGTGGCCATTCTATAAGGGGTCTTCGATATAGGCCTTGATCCAGGAATTAAATCAATGGAAAACTCTACTTCTCGTTCTGGAGGATGTCCAGGTAAATCTTCCGGAAATACATCTACAAACTCTTTCACAATAGGTACATCCTCTATTTGAACATTCCTTTCCTCACCGACAGTTATTTCATTCTCTTCCTCCCCGATAATTGAATTAAGTTGAGCTACAGGGGGTGGATCTAAATAAGAATTAGGTGGTGACGATTCTGCTCTAAAAATAAGGTGCTCCTTATCATTATCATCAAGAATCGTAACCTCTTTCTTCTTACAATAAATCTTCGCATCATAGTCTGAAAGCCAGTCCATACCGAGGATTATATCAAACTCAATCATAGGTATGACGATGAAATCAGCAGATAAAGAAAATTTATGTGCTCTAATGGGGACTGATTCACAAAACTTTGTTGCAACGATACTTCCCTTAGGAGTTTTAACTGACAACTCCCTTATTAAATCAAATTGGAAATATCTAATTTTCTTAGCAAACTGGGAAGATATGAAACAATGCGATGATCCAGAATCAAATAATGCATTTGCTAAACTTGAGGAAACCATTAAATTACCTGCCACCACGTCTTTCGGAGCTTCTACCTCAGCAGTAGTGATAGCATAAGCCTGGCCTTGATCCCTTGGCCTTTTCTGAGGTAAGTTCTCCTGACGCTTAGGACATGCATTTGCATAATGCCCCATCTCCCTACAATTGTAGCACTGAACGTTGGTAGCTTCCTTCTTCCCCTTGCAATCATGAGCTTGGTGGCCTTTTTCACCACACTTGTAACAGACTCCCATTCCCTTCAGGCAAGCACCGGGGTGTTTCTTCCCGCATTTACCACAAGATGGATATTCAACCTTTCCCTTCTTCCCCTTATTTCCATTCCCAGATTGATCAGCAGGTCTCTTCTTCTCTTGCTTTGCTTTAAAGTCATAGGACTTAGAGAATTACTTTTCGGTCTTGATAGCACATGAGACAATGTCTTCGTACGATGAAAAGGATTGTGAGACTAATGCTCGACGGAGAAATGGTTTTAACCCATCAAAGAAACGATCAATCTTACTTCTTGGGTTGCGAATATAATCTCCAGCATACCTCGCTAACCTTGTAAAGTTAGCCTCATACTTTGTGACATTCTCATCCTCCTTTTGTCTCAGACTCAGAAATTGCCTTTCCATATCCGCTCGATGGTCGCAAGGGAAGTATTTTTCTAAAAACAGATCTTTGAACTCCCTCCATTCCATGTTTGATACTTCATCATCTTCCTTCATGTTTTGAATCAATGACCACCATTGATCAGCATCTCCAGTGAGGCGGTAAACTGCCATGGTAACTTTTTCCCTTTCACTACTCCCCAAAGCCTGAAATATTTTCTCTAGGGAAAATATCCATTGCTCAGCTACTAAGGGATTTGTACTCCCATTGAACGTTGGTGGTTGTTGTCTCATGAATCGATCTAACATTGATCCTCCACGCTGCGGATCAGGGTGCTCCATACGGGTAAGGTTATTATTCATAACCTGAGTAAGTTGTCCCAGTACGGTGATTAGCTGATCAGCACCAGTTGCATCACCAGCCCCACTATAATTATCTTGAGCAGGAGGGCAATCCCTACATGGAGTGCGTGCATTGATACGGTTTCCATTTCTTCCACTAGGCGCCATTTCTAAACAATGGCATAAACTAGATCAGTTTATGAATCAAAATACATAATCCCATACTTATAAAACACTTAACATAAATTGAACTATTTATGGATATAATCCATAATCATAAAAATGTTTTCTTTGAGGAAGTATATACTCATAAACCCTTCATAATGATTTGTAAAGAAAATGAGAGTTATCATAAGCATATCCCCTGGGAGTGTCGTAACCAAGAGTGCAGCAAGGCCCGTTGTCATGCACCAGTTCCCGTTCGAGTCTAGCTCAAAGCGGTGTTTTCGGGTTTTACCCCTAGGTACATCTGTGCCAGAGCCGCCTCTACCTGCTCGTATCCAGACAGGGATGTATTGCTCGGAAAACTCACAAAGTCTCTACAATACCAAAATTCTAGGAAGTTCTTCTATACTAATCCTCAAAGTTCATCTTAGGTCTATGTGCTCTAATCAGAGTTTATCTAAATCTAGCTTCCAAGGTTTGTACTAAACTTCCTCTGATACCAACTGTAACGCCCCGACCCTAGTTGCCTAGAGTCGGTGCATTATTACATAACATTGGCATGATCACAAGAAAGATCAAATCTCGAAAGACCGATTGGTTTAGTAGCCTTGGAAACACTAGATATATTCATAAGTTTTACATTACATCATAAAATCAAAAACTACTACAACAACATAATGTTTCCACAGTCCACACTACAATCCCCTCATAATATCCCTGCAGGTCATTCATAACTTACATCTTCACTTCCTGGGAAAAATAAAACATAGAAAAGGGGTGAGCTCAAATGCCCAGTAAGGATAACAATATAGCGGAAACTTTCATCAATAAGAATAAACATTTAAGGCAATGTATAACTAAAACAAAAGCCTTTTAAACATGAACTTTCAACATGTTATGGCATAAATAAAATGAAATAATGCCATTTACTTATTCACATGGATATTCCACTAATCGAATAATTACATGCAAAAATAAATAACCACTTTCATAATGTTGGAATGCATAATGCCAGACTATCATAACCACATAGCCAAGGCCTCGTGCCAAGACTACAAATAAGATTTTGTCAAGGCCTTGTGCCAAGACACTAGTTTGTCTCATGAGTCCTACCGATGCATCGAGGAGCTATAGCGGGCTCCACCCGTCACTTATTAAGTCCAATGCATTCCCATATGAAAAGGTTTAAACATAACATAAACATTCGTATTAAAACTAGCATACGAAATGTCAATACTTTCACAATAAACTATGAATGGTATAAAAATAGAACATCCACAGTCAAACATATCACAAAACCTTCAATACAATATAGAAGTTTTGTATCATAATAAATCAACTTCAAATAATCTTAAAATCCATCAAAGGATGTTGACATAGATGAAATCAAAATTCTTTTTAAAGAAATATCTCCTTTTATTTTGAAATCATTTAAGATCCATATAAAATAAAACATTTTCTTTGAAAATATTCTTATAAGCTTGTAAGGAAAGCTTTGAAGATTTTATAACGACGTAAAATAACCGCACCCGCCGTATAAGTTAAAAAAACATTCTTACCTCAATTCTGTCGAAAAGGTTAAAAAGGACCTTGTTTTGAAAACGACGGAAAGATTCCTTTATAAACCTCTTATAAAAAGTCAAAAAAAGGTATAAATGACTTTAACCCATATTCTTGTAAATAGTAAAAATGTTTTGAAATAAATTTTTAAGAAACATGGATGTGGATGATAAAGAGATCCCAGTAGATTATTACATATAAACAACCTCGGATAATGAAGAGATTGTGAAATAACCCTTACCTTGTACTTTTCCTTTGTTGGGGTAGGTTAACCTCCTGTATAATGGTGAAATAATTGTTATTAAATTATACAAGAATCATATATATTAATATGATATCATATATGATCTTTTAACATTGATTTGTTAATAATATCTTAGAATTATCGTCGTTTCGGGTGTTAACTTACTCATTTTCTTTTATATGTTTTGTTACATAAGCCATGGTTGTTGTATCTTATTCATATCCAGAATGATATCTAGTCCTTAAACATCATTTTTAAATCATCAAATGATAATTATACTTGAATGGTTACGATGGAGAATGAATCTCATCGCGTTCGTGGAGACGGTAGTCCGTACGTACGCACGAGCGACAATATCATTCTTTTGATATTAAAATAATATATAAATGAATGGTATATCATATATACAGAATAATTAACATGTTATATTTATTATTTACATGAGTTAAACATCATTATTATACCCATGCAAATAATATTATATTGAATAACAATTACACCACGACGTGGAGACGGTAAGCCGTACGTACGCACGTATGGTGACATGTTATTCAAAGGGTGGATAGAATACTGAATATGGTTGTACCATACTTATAATAACATCACAGTATATGTGATATACTGGAGTTATTATTTTAGAATGGTAAGAACAAAGGAAGAAGAAGTGGAAGAAGAAATGAACTTAGAAAAAGGTGGTGAAATCATTACCTCTTCTTCGGGTTCTTCCTTTTGATTTGATCAAAAGGGCTCCTTAGGTTGGCTTTCTGATCAAACTAAGGCCCCTAGGTTGTAGTGATGGATGTTGGGAGATTATTTGGGCAGAGTTTGGCCGAACCAAAAGGCTTTGAAGGTGTGAAGAAATGAGAAGGAGGAGTACCCTTTTATAAGAGGGGTGAGGGGCACCTTTGGAAAAGCTAGAAATATTAATTTATAATAAATTCATATTCGGTTTCTAAAGGCTCCAAAGTTGACTATTCAAAGGATGAGGTGGGGATAGGTCGAAAACAACTCATCCAATAGAATTTAGATAGGTTTGGGAACTTATATTAACCTTATCATTAAGTATTAACTCTAAGTTAATTAGTTTCACTTTTACAATGTCTCTTTGTATTTTATATATTATGGTTAATAAACTTACTATATACATCCAAGAGACCCCCAAGTGGTCCATTAATGATTAAACTATCATAATATAAGTCTCTTGGCCGAACCTTAGATTTTTAGGAATTTAATATCAATTAATAATATAATATTTGTTTTAAGAACTCTTTTATGTCAATTTTGACACTATTCAATAGTTGATTTTTGTGAAACTCATAACAGATTGATTACTTCGAAGAAAGTCCATTAAATCGATCCTAATATATCATATTAGCCTAGAAAATTAGTTTAATTCATTAAAAGTTTCATATTATATTTATTTGGGTATTTATAATATCAATTATTTTAATTTTTCACTATTATAGTAATTACTGCATCATCATTGTGTCATAAATACAATAACTTATGTAATGTCTAAAAATTATAAATAAAATATCATTATGTAGGAAATCGTTTTATCTTTCTAATGAATATTTATAATCGAAAATCCAACATGTATAACCCTATGTAAAAATTGTTGTTCTAAAAGATATATGCTTGTGTCATTTTTGTATTCATTTTGACTTAATTAAAATAAAGTGTCATTATCACTTTCAAGTGGATCCATGGGGTCCCAAAATAGACCCAAAGATGCCCATGGTCGACTATGTATCAACCAATAGGGTTAAGACACGTTTTAGGGTAATTTAGTATTATTATAATATTATTTTTTTAACCCTTATTTACCGGATTTACCCTTAACCATGGTAAATAAAATATTTACCGCAGTAATTATTCAAAATGTCTAAAAATAAAAGTTACCTATTTACACAATTTGAACATCCTGATTCCAAATATGGAATCCATTTTTCTAAATTCAAAACACAGAAGTGGCAGAAATTAATTTAAAATTAATTCCCGCTGTCAAAACAAAAAGCGTGTTTTTAAGAGATAATAACTACCAAAAGATTGACACTTGTTTATGTTCGGTTTAATTGTAAAATTATGTCCAATGACCAACATTATATTAAATGGTAAAAATATATTCTAAATATACTTTAAAACCACTCAAATTCATATTTTATCACTATTACTTATTTTGATTAAAAAAGTTGTTTTTAATTAAAATTTAGAAATTTTCACTATTCATCAAAATATGAAAGTTATCTGAAATGTACCAAAATTTCACCCTAGGCTAATTTTGATATTCCGAATCCAAAAATGAAGTCCATTTTGAAATATAGAATATATATGATTTCAAAAAGTAGGTATTACTATTCACAACGGCTAGTTTAATTAGTTGTGGTGTGTGTTAGAACTCGAGGTTGCGTACAACACACGCTATCGCATTATTCGAAGGGAAACGTACCGTAGAAGCTTGGGGTGTTACATCACGGGTTTTGATAGAAATGGCTTTCAAACCTTAATAAAAATTACAATTTCATTCATAAAATTATAAGATCATTTATATTTAAAAAAATAATAATTTAATAATATTATTTTATTAAAATATTATTTAATTCAAAAATTCATTAATTTAATAAAATAGAATTCTTAATTAAATAATAACTGAAAACATTATTTGTACTTTAAAAACTATTTACAATGTATCAATAATGACAAGAAAGTATATTCATTATTATATACAAAAAAATAATGTACATGAACATAGTACTATTTATTTGTTACGTAACCCCTTAAAACAGCCGCATAAGACCTAAGGGTAAGGTTTGCGATGGTGACAGACTCTTGGGGTGGCTCGGATAACATTGCTCGAGCGGTAATATCTATCAACTTCCACTTCTCCCATAGATGGTCTCGTTTGAGCTTTACATGATGAAGATCGGCTTGGGCATGGTCAGGAGCGAAACCCAAGGATGCCACCTCTTTTCTGAGCTTCGACAAATGGGATTCATATGGGAAAATTCTATTGTATTAGGCCATCGCTTCTTTTGTCTGAGTAAATTTGGATTTGTTAAAGCCCTATATTTATACTAATCATGTGATCAATTTTCAACGCCTATATTAGAAACGGTCTAAATTCTTAACATAAAACCAATGAAGTTGACATTTTTTATAAACATAAAGAGACATTTAACTATATCAATATGGATTTCCATTAATGAATCTTTGGGTCGTTACAATATTCCCCCCTTAAGAAATTTTTCCCTCGAAATTTTCCTTTTCCCACACTAAAAAAGATGTGGGTAACTCAGCTTCATCATTTCTTCTGATTCCGAAGTCTCTTCTTCAAACTTGTGGTTTCTCCACAACACCTTGACGAGGGGCATTGTCTTATTTCACAGAATTTTTTCTCTACGATCTAATATCTTCACTGGTTCCTCCTCATAAGAAAGATCATCTTCCAATTGTACCACTTTAGAATAGAGTACATGTGAAGGGTCTGGTATGTACTTCCTTAAGAGGGATACATGAAAGACAACATGTACTTTGGCCATAGTAGGCGGAAGTGATAGTCGATAGGCCACAACACCGACATGATCAAGAATCTTGAAGGGGATGATATACCTTGGACTTAACATCCCTTTCTTTCCATACTTCATAACCTTATTCCATGAAGATATGCATAGAAAAACCATGTCTCCAACTTTAAACTCAAGGTCTCGTCGACGATTATCTGCACAACTCTTCTATCGACTCTAGGCTGCCTTGATATGCTGCTGAATTGTTTTCACCTTCTCCACCATTTCCTTGACCATTTCTAGTCCAAGCAGCTTACATTCACTAACCTCATCCCAACATGTCGGTGTTCTGCACCTTTTCCCACACAGGGATTCATATGGTTCCATTTGGATTCTCGAGTGGAAACTGTTATTATTAGAGAAGTCAACCAGAGGAAGATATTGATCATATCCTCCTTTAAAGTCCATTGAGCATGCTCTCAACATTTCCTCAAGTGTTTGGATAGTCCGCTCAGATTGGCCATCAGTTTGAGGATGATAGGCCGTACTGAAATTCAGTTCAGTATTTAGAGCATGTTGAAGACTCTTCCAAAACATAGAGGTGAATCTTGGATCTCGGTCAGACACAATAGATAATGGTACTCCATGCAACCTTACCACTTCCCTGATATATATCCTTGCCAGTTGATCCAATGAGAAATCCTCCCGAATAGCAATGAAGTGTGAAGTCTTTGTAAGATGATCCACAACAACCCATATTTCATTATTGCCTTTGGATGTACTTGGAAGTCCGGTGAAAATGTCCATGGTGATGTTCTCCCATTTCGATTCTGGTATAGGCAATGGTTGCATCATCCCCTTAGACTTCTGCCTCTCTGCCTTCACTTTCTGGAACACCAAGCACTTTGATGTATATTCAGCAATCTCCTTCTTCATGTTATCCCACCAAAAGTTTTCTGAGAGTTCTCGATACAACTTTGTGCTCCCTAGGTGAATAGAGAAATTTGAACTATGTGCATCATCCAAATGTTCATTCTTCAGCTCCGTACTTGATGGAACACATTGTATTTTCCTAACCCACACAATTCATTCTTCATTAACATTAAACTCCAAGGATTTCTCTTTTTCAATAGCTTACACGTTTTCTTGAATTACCACATCATCCTTTTGAGCATCCTCTAACATTTCCAAAAGAGACGGTTGAGAAATCATTTGTGAAATGATTGGCGATGTTCCCTTCTCTATGATTCCCATGTCCATCTTCATCAATTCTAAGAAGATTGGATTCTTCACAATTCTCATCATTGATAGAATCGCTGGATCCTTTCTACTTAGGGCCTCTGCCACCTTCTTCTCTTTCCCAGGGTGGTAATGGATTTAACAGTCATAATCCTTGATGAGATCTATCCATATTCTCTGGCGCATATTAATATCTTTATATGTGAATATATATTTAAGACTCTTGTGGTCAGTATATATCTCACATTTCTCTCCATAGAGTTAATGCCACCAGATTTTCAAGCCAAAGATCACTGCCACCAACTCCAGATCATGCGTTGGATTGTTTCGCTCATGGATTTTCAACTGCCTTGAGGAATAGAATATCACTTTATCATTCTGCATCAGCACACAGCCTAATCCCTTCTTCGAAGAATCACTGAATACCACAAAAATTTCCCCACTTGTGGGTAAAGTGAGAATGAGCGCAGTGATAAGCCTCCTTTTCAACTCCTTGATGCTTTCTTCACATTCATAACTCCATGAAAACATTACTCCCTTTAGAGTTATCTTGGTAAGAGGGTTGGACAATCGTGAGAAATTTCTCGCAAATCGTGGATAATATCCATCTAACCCCAAGAAGCTACAGATATGGGTTACCGATGTTGGCATCAGCCATCCCTCAATTGCATTTGGTTTGGAGGGATCCACAGATATCCCATTGCTTGTGATGATATGGCCCAAGAATGAGACCTCATTCAACCAGAACTCACACTTTCTTTACATTTCATAGAGCTTCTCCTTGTTCAAAGTCTCTAGTACAGTTCTTAAATGATCCTCATGATCCTCCATGGTTTTGGAGTATATTAGAATATAATCTACAAAGACTACCACAAATTTGTCTAGGTAATCTCTAAAGACTCTATTCATTAAGTCCATGAATATTGATAGATTATTAGTGAGTCCAAAAGGCATTACTATGAATTCATAGTGTCGTATCTTGTGTGAAAAGTAGTCTTGGGGATATCTTCCTTCTTCACCCTTACTTGATAATATCCTGACCGCAAGTCCACCTTGTAGAAGTATAGTGATCCACGCAGCTGATCGAACAAGTCATCAATTCTTGGGAGAGGATACTTGTTCTTTATCGTGATATTGTTAAGTTCATGATAATGGAAGAAAAGCCGCATTGACCCATCCTTCTTCATGACTAAGAGGACTGGTGCAACCCATGGTGAAGCACTCGGGCATATAAACCATTTATCCAAGTTCTCTTGTAGTTGTTTGTTCAGCTCTTAAAGCTCTAAAATAGCCATTCTATATGGAATCTTGGATATTGGTAAAGCCCCGGGTATACGTTCAATTGAGAATTCAACGTCTCTTCTAGGTGGAAGGCCAGGCAGTTCATCAGGAAACACTTCTGCGAATTCTCTCACAATAGGCATTTCTTCAAGGATGGTTTCTTCCTTGAACTCAATCATCTGAGCTTGATACGCAATCTTGTAGGGAATTAATATCCATGCTTGAGATGATGGAGCTAAAGGAGATTCATATTCCTCTTTACACTTGTAAAGAATTGGGGGTTGATTCTCCATATGGAGAGTGATTTCCCTCTCCCGACAATTTATGATGGATCTATATAAAGAAAGCCAATCCATGCCAAGAATTGCATCAATTTTCACCAGAGGAAGTATGACAAGGTTCGCTGGGAAATTCAAGGCACATATTATAACAGGGGTGGACTTATATTCATGGGATGCAATGATTGCCCCATTTTCCGTACTTACCGACATCTTCACTTCCATGATATGTGGTGGTGCTAGGAATATTCTACTAAACTTTCAAGATATAAAAGAATGCATAGAACCTGAATCAGAAAGTAAGTTCGCTATTCATGAATGAATATCTAGCGTACCTATCACCACATCGTTGTCAGGGTTCACTTCGCGAGAAGTGATGGCAAAAGCTCTTTCGTGCTGCCTTTGAGGTTATTGGTTGCCTCAAAAAACCCTTGGATTAGGTCACTGATTTGAAAAATGATCTGGTTCTTTGCATTTGTAGCATTGATCAATGCGTTGAGGTTCAAACAGAGTGTTCCTCTCCTCTATCACGGCCGCGAGGCTTTCTTTACAACAGTTCACAGCTAGGTGCCCTTCTCTTCCACACCTGAAGCATTTCCTTGTCCCCTTGAGAAAATTTACAGGGTGCTTCTTTCTGCACTTTTGGCAAGTGGGGTGCTAGATATTCTTAGCACCGTTGGATTTATCTATCGGGCCACCAGCATTGAAGTCCACCTTACGCTTCTTATCCCCATGATACCCATGTGATTCTCTGATCTCCATTTCGACCTTGAGGGCACATCAGATAATTTCCTCATAGCTGTCAATGTCACGGATTGCCAATGCTGTCCGCAGGCCAGGCTTTAGCCCACCAAAGAAGCGATTAACTTTTCATTCAGGGGTAACGACAAAGCCGGAAGCATATCGTACAAACCATGTGAAGTTTTCCTCATACATTCCAATAGATTCTTCATCTTTTTTCTTGAGGGAAAGGAAGTCCCTTTCCATCTTAAGTCAGAGAGTGCGCATAAAATATTTATCGAAAAACATCTTCCAGAAATCCATCCATTCCAACGCCTCGATATCATCCTCATGCTTTGTATTTTTGATCAACGTCCACCATTGATCAGCCTCACCCTCCATAAGATTATCTGCCTAGAGAACCTTCTCTTGTTCAGAAAATTGAAGGATGGAGAAGAACATTTCAATGGAGTTGATCGATTGTCCAGCGATCGTGGGATCAGATGATCCACTAAATGTAGGAGGCCTTTGTCTCATGAAGCTCTCGATAGTGACTTGTTCCTTCTTGGGGGGGGGGGGTTGAAAATTCCTCTTGACCTGTGTTTCTTTTCAAAACTTGATTTAGCTGAGAGAGAAGCATGAAAATTTCCCGATTCCCGCTCCCATTGGATTGGGCATCTCATTAGTACAGTCATCACATTGATCTGCACAACGGTTGTTAGCCTGAGTCCTCTTATTACAGGTCATTGGCTTGAATAAAAGGATTGTTAGGGGTAACACATAAAGGGTAATCCAAAGACAAAAGTTGATGACTTATAAATAAACTTTTATTTCCTTAACTCATGAGTCTATAGGCTTCAATCTAGGCTTATCATGATCTACTTTCTAACATATATTCTTAGGGTCCTTTTTTTAATTCCCTTTATAAGGGTTCATACTATGATTGTGAATTTATCAAAACATATCCCCGGGAGTGTCGTAACCAAGACTGTAGCAAGGCCCATTTTCGTGCACCATTTCCCGTTCGAGTCTAGCTGAAAGCGCTATTTTCGGGTTTTACCCCTAGGAAACATCTGTGCCAGAGCCGCCTCTACCTGCTTGTATCCAGATAGGGATGTATTTGTTTGATAAACCACTTACTCAGTACTTACCAAAACATAGGGATGTTTTTATTATACTTAGTAATGTCTCTAAGGCTTTACTAGGGTTTTCTAATCCTAATCCCCAAAATAACTAAACCTATCCTCTGATACCAACTATGAAAACCCGGCTTTTATTACAAACATAAACATGATTTATTACATAAAAATTCACTTGATAAAACAATGTAGATCGATATTTTTAGTGTATTTAGGGATTAGGATCATTACATAAAAACTTGAAACATAATATACATCATATTTATTGCAAACTTCCTTTACATGACCACTACATTCCTTCGTACATAGCATTGCATGGGATAACCTGAGGACATGCATAAGAAAAGGGTGATCTATAAAGCCCAGTAAGGGAATACACATGGAATAACACGAGGAGTAAAATGCATGTTATACATTAGGAATATCAATAGAGAACCATAGAAACATGAACATAAAGGCATGATAAACCATGATAATCATAACATGGAAATGTGGCAACAACACTTAACATGGAATTAGCATGAGCCAAGGCTCATTGCACATGAAGCATGAGTAAAGCGTCATTGCACATGAAGCATGAGTAAAACCTCATTTCACTTGAATTAGAATGGTCAACACTCATTTCACATGACGTATCATGATACTCCACTTTACCGAATGCATTGGAGCGCTATAAGGGAGCACCCTTCTTAAACATTTCATGCCATGCATAACTGTGCCCCATGGATCATAAAACATGGATTCATAAAACATACTAATTTATTCCACGATAAAGGAATGTGGAATTAATACATGAAACTTTATAATAAATATGTAAATGTGCATAAATTTGAATACCCTTGATGGAGAAATGGGCATGGTATTCACTTCACAATGACATTGGCTTAAAAAATCGGTGCGATTTTGGCAGCGTAACGATGTGACATAAGAATTCATAAAAATGGTTGATGAGAGATAAAGGGGTTACTCATCATATTTACATGTAATGTAAAGTAAGGAGGTCATATATATACATGTCCCATCAATTTTAATGGAATTAAGAGTCATGATACAAAAGTATTCCTTGAATGTAAAGGAGGAGAGAGAAGTTCCTTTCGGAATTTTGGCATAGTAATGGGTGTACATGGGAGGCATTTAATGAGAGAGAAAGGGTCTCCCATAATTCAAACATAAAGAGGGAAGTATGAGGGAGGTGCAAAACCATACCCCAACATTCATAATTTAATGTAAAATGGGAAAACAAATTAATGAAAATTGGACATAAATGAGAATGGAAAAAAACCCTTACTTGGAAGTGTGATTCCAAAGGATAGAGAGAGGATTTTGAGAGGATTGGTGGGAGCTTGGGGCACCTTGGGAGGATTATAGAGAGAGTATGTCAGAGGTTGGATGAACTCCAAAGGTTTTGAGTGAGGAGGAAGTGGGAGCATGGGTGGGTTTATATAGGAAAAGTGAGGGAATTCTTTATTATTTAGGTTTGGGTCCCCTTACATTAAATTAATGCAAACCACAAACCATCCAATGGTTTCTGACCATGGTTTTTGGAAAAGGGAAGAGGAAAACAATATTTTATAAGGCCAAAGTCTGAACTTCTTAAAATATTAGGGTTTCTTATGTGGAGGTGAGTCATACTCCCATGAAAATTAATTTAAAAAGACAAGGTGTTTAATAAGTGTTGAGGGGTCCATTAATGCATTGAAAAGTAAGTCAAAAAAACCCAAATTCACATTATTTTAATGTTAAAACATTTATTGGCAGAAGATAAATATTATAAAATTTTATTACATCACTATTGGGTCATTATGATGTCATAAAACACATTATATATTTAAACGGTATTTAATGTTTACCCAAATATTTGACTGTCTCAGAAAATTATGAAAAATTTACCGTTGGATAATTTCTATGTCCTGATTCCAGAAATAACATTTATTTTATCCAAATAATTTTTTTAAATATGTTAATTTTCACTTTTAAAATAAAAACCAACATTTATCGAAAATTCACGAGTTTTGACAGAAATGGCTTTCAAACCTTAATAAAAATTACAATTGCATTCATAAAATTATAATATCATTTATATTTAATAAAAATTAATTTAATAGTAATATTTTATTAAAATATTATTTAATTCAAAAATCCACTAATTTAATAAAATACAATTCTTAATTAAATAATAACTAAAAACATTATTTGTACTTTAAAAACAATTTACAATGTATCAATAATGACAAGAAAGTATATTCATTATTATATAGAAAAAAATAATGTACATGAACATAGTACTATTTATTTGTTACATAACCCCTTAAAACAGCCGCATAAGACCTAAGGGTAAGGTGTGCGATGGTGACAGACTCTTGGGGTGGCTCAGATAACATCACTCGATTGGTAATTTCTATCAACTTCTACTTCCCTCATAGACGGTCCCATTCGATCTTGACATGATGATGCTTAAATTGGGCTTGGTCAAGAGCGAAGCCCAAGGATGCGACCTCTTTTCCGAGCTCCAATAAATGGGCTTCGTATGGGGAAATTCTATTGGATGAGGCCATCACTTCTTTTGTCTGAGTAAATTTTGATTTGTTAAAGCCCTATCTTTATACTAATCATGTGATCACTATTCAATGGCTATATTAGAAATGGTCTAAATTCTAAACATAAAACCAATGAATTTGACATTTTATAAAAACATAAAGAGACATTTAATTAGATCAAGAGGGATTTCCTTTAATGAAACTTTGGGTCGTTACATTTCTGATGTGGGAACCTATTCATTATTTTTCACAAAGATAAGAGGAAAGAAGATATATATAGGTACATTATCAAGGGTTGTTAGAGGGTATTCCCTAATTGAAGGTGGATTTTTGTAATCATTGAGGATGATGTTTCTGGTAATATGGGGATGGGTAGGGATGATTTTTTTTGTGTTTCAACTTATGTAGGACAAATAATATCACATCTATTAATTGTTATTGATAATGGGATCAGTACGATGTGTGGTTATTGGGTGTTTGGTTATCCAGAGTGACAATAATGATACTCTTTTGCTGGGGAGCATCTTACCAGTTTTGAACGTACAACCCTAGTTCATGTATGAGGTTAGACATGTTGATGGATGGTAAAGTTAATAATAGTATATAAGTAATCAAGAAAACTATATTTTTTTTGATCCAAGATGAATACTAGATTATGGATTTAGACACCATGTCAGATGAGGCTTGGGTGTCCATATCAGGATCAAGATAAAATTTGGTGTGATCCACGAGTATGCCGAATTAGAGTAATGATGATTTCTTTAGAGCGATTATGGTGGCTAGTGTTTATGTAAGAGGACTTGAATGGGGAAATACATGAATTCTTAGGTTTAGACATTATTGTGGGTGTTTTTATGAGATTGTGTTTCCTTTTGAAATTAAAGAATTGTATTCAGGTTAGGTGATATGATAGTGTGTCACTAATAGAGATCAATCATTTTCAAGAAATTCTAGCTGCTGGTGGTCATATTGGTGATTTTTTAGGAAATTGGGTTGATGATGTGTAAAATACATGGATCATATTGAAGAACCATTGGACATAAATATTTATTTAGAAATGTATAAGAGGGCCATGATTCAAAATCATACTTTACCATAGGAATATTGTAGTGGGGAGCACCATAATCGTAGGAATGAAATAGTTTCTAAAACATCTATATATCTAGATGTAGAGGTATAGATTAGTTCCATATTGGTGTTTAGTTATTAGGATAGGCAAGTAGATTATATATTGGTGGAGAGTATTCCTTGGTGTTTGGAGTTTCACAAACGTAGCATAATGGACATTTTAAGATATAATGGGGTATGTTAGTGGTGAATTAATGGATGAGGTAGGCTAGGAATGATGGATGAAGGAAAATAATGACTTACTAAGGAGGTAAAAAAATAAATGTTCAGAGTTTGTAATGACCCTCATCGTTAATGTTTTTAAAATATTGAGGAAATTTAATTTTTTATTTTGGATCAGGGTTTGTGGTTACTCACTATTAATATTTTTATTACAGGTTGATCATAACACCCTAATTGGTAAGGGTTATTCCAAGAAGATGGTCTTAATTGAGGGTCACATCATAGCCTAGGGAGGCACCATAGTGTGATATCATAAGTTCAATTCATGACTAATGAGTGTCACATCACGGTGGATTTTTGGTGTGGGGTTTCTCACTATGGAAAAGACACTTATGTATAGTCACACAAAGGTCAAGGGTGTTACACCATGATGTTGAATCTTATGTATGTGGTTTGATACCATTATATATTTCTTCTATGAATTTCCATGAGGAGGTATCAATATGTTACGATCCCTAGGGTCACACTATAATGAAAGTCACTCTGTGTTATGAGGGTGGACACACAATGGAGCCTTGCTATGGGAGACTACCACATGGTGAAGGAAATTAGCCACACAGCGAAGGCCAAGTCCTCGAGTTTTTTTTCCTTATTGAGTGAACTATGACAAACCAAGACTAGAGGGTATATTACATTAATTCATGGGCTATGGGATGTATATTCTTCTGGGGGTGGTGTGTCATGTTGTGACCCATGGGGCCATTCCACATGGGGTTTTTTCTAGGGGAATCATATCATGATCCCTATGGTTCACTCTATAATAGTTAAATTTTCTAGTTTTTAAAATGATAGGTTGTCCCATAATATCCTAGTCGATCCCTTATTTGATTTAGAGAAATAATAGCTATATAGAGAAATATTTCATTCAAATACCTCCCCCATTCTTACCCTCTTTATTTCCCCTTAGAGAGGGGTGGTTCTTGTGATTTTGTATGCAGTGGTTTGAGGTAAGTAATTAATCTACCCTTCCATTGTCTTTACATTCATTTCCCATTAATTTAGACATGATTTGGGCTAGGTTCTTAGTGATGTTTCCACCACGGAAAAATGAAATTGTGTCAGATGATGGGGCTTTCTAGGCCTGTCTAGAGTATATCATGACAGGATGAATGTATATAGTTTAGTACTATTTTAGTGGTGCGACACTACAAAGTTAGTTTTAAGGAAAACGTTTCTCGTTAGTTTAAATGAAATAATTAATTATACATAATTATAATTAATTATTTTGGGATAGTGGATTGATTTAAGATATTATAAATTGGTATGAGCTTAGATGATGCATGAGGAGACTTAGTCGTGGATGTGTAGATCTTTGTAAGAATGGTAAATTGATGTGGGAGGTAGGTGGTATTTTTAATACAAAACTATATACAAATTTATACATGATTGTTCATTCCTACATGTTGTAAAAACAATCAAGTAGAAATGGTATATAGAATTAGAGAGACATTGTTTAAAATATTGGATGGTAGATGGCCTGATAGGTGTAGATATGGTGATCTAATAATGGTTTTAGAAAATGGAGATACCCAAGGACACTGTCATAAAGGATATGAATGTTCCTACTGAGGTGACAATAGATTCTAGATAGGTATTTGTGATTGAGATGAGATATGATATACAAGGTTTATTTTATAGGGATTTTTGGGTTGAAATGAGAGTATTAGGCCAAGTGTTTATGGTTGATAAAACCATAAATATCATGTATAGTTTGAAACACCCTATTTATGGTGGAGGAAAGTCTTGGTTTGTGTTATTATTAGGATAATTCTTCTAGGGATTGATGTCAGTTGATGTGGATGGTTTCCACTAAATAATAGAATTGAATACTCTTCTAAGGGAAATTCGATTTGAGATAATGGTATAGGTCATGAGAATTATCCGTATGACATGGAATTTGGCTTCCAAGGGATTTAGTGTGGGTTAACTAAAGTCAATCAAAGGTTTTCACAACTTTTTTCGGATATAGGAACTTAAATAGTATTTGATCGACCTCTTGAGGTAAGGGGTCTGGAATAGACTTTACGATGTGAAGACACCAAGGGGTGGTAAGTGCGAGATGGTGTCGATGTGAAGATAGTATGATGGGTCTTAATAACACTGGTGAATATACTTATAGGAGATATGGGAGTGAAATTAGTGTCTCCTTATTCCAGATTTATGATCATGATGTACTTAGAGAGATTATCCTATAGGGATTTAAGGATGATGAGGTGTGATTCAAGAAATTGTTTTGGGTATCAAGTCATTTATACCAAGTTGATGATATGGAAAGATAATTGGATGGGAAATTATACCCTTTTTTCATTGTATAAATGTTCCCTATTGTTTGCATAATGGATCATGAGATTGGATGTGTGGACTCACCTGGTATTTGAAGGTGGTGGCATAACCGTTCCTTGGGTTACAAGATAGTGGAATGGATGTGTTTATGATACCCATAACATGACAAGGGAGTTATCAATGGGATGTGGTATGATATTGGATATTGGTCCAACCAATAGTGATAAGGTTATTTTGCGAGATAATAATGTATTATCTCCCATAAGAGAGAGGGACTACTCTAGGTACATATTGTATGATCTCTACTGAGAGGGCTTGGTTTCGATACATGATGTGCTACCTTTATTAAGAGGGTTTGGTTTGGCTACTTGATGTGATATCACCATTGATAGGGGATGTTTTAGAATGATATGTGGTCTTTCATGAGTAAGAAGGGATAGTTTTGGATATAATGTTCGAAATACTGTAGATGGGTTTGGTTTTGGTGATTGATATGTGACCTCCATTTGAAGGGTATGATGCTGGATTTTTTGGGTGACCACCCATAAGAAAAAATGGGATGGTTTCGGATCCAATTTGAAGATACCATTGAGTAATAGGGGATGGTTTAGGACATGATACATAACCTACCTCATGTCTTAGAGATACAATCAAGACTTGGTAAATCATCATACCATGCATATTTGTTTATTGGTTGAGATTTGGAATGATTTCCTACCTTGATTCTATGGGTATGTGTTAGGAATTTAGATATATGGAACTAGGTGATTTATTCCATGACACTCAATGATATATATATAGTTGGGTGTCATAGTGTCTTGGTTAACACATGATAAAACAACATGTTTGATTTTATGTTGTGTTTCTATCATTTATTTTCCTCCTGCATACATAAGTATGTAATTGTCTATATTAGGGTAACTTGGTGAGAAAATACCAAGATATATTTCTTACGCATTTCATGAACACTTTTTAGTGCATGAAGGCCTTATTTATCTTGTATAGTTATGCGAATAGGTTTTTTAGTGGACTGAGATGGAGTATCTCAACAAGGATTTGGAGACTAGGATAAAGGTAAATCTTAGGTTTGGTAGTAGACCCCCTTGTTCATTTTACTTATTTAGTTTGTATATGTGATCATCTTGGTGGGTGATTAGTTAGGATTTATGACTATTTGAATACATTTAATTTATCATAAAATATTATATTGTTGATTCTACATACTCTGATGGGTTTTTGGATATTTTTTGGAAATTTTTATTTTTATTTATGGTTATGATATCTAGGTGATATTTTTAATAATGTAAGTTTTAGACCCTCACCATAAGTCTAAAACCTCTAGAATATGAGGATACAATCATATGGTTATGGAGAACACTAGAGAGGATATTATAGAGTAATTTCATCTATGGTGTTACACTATACTCTAGTACATATCACAAAAAAAACAAAAAACAAATACAGTCATGATGTAACTCGGTCTATCAATGAATCTCCATCCCAATCCAAATATATCATCTTAATCACATGTAACTATCTTGAATAAAAAATTATTGCTGCTTTTATTCCCAATGGAGTCACACATGGTATCAATCACTACCCCCCACTACTGTGTATCCTATCCACTATGAAGACCTGCATATGTATATAAATCTCATATTTTTCTTCATGGAACAACTCTTAGTCCTACCTTAGATCCTGAGTCTAAATTAATCTCCGGTCATCAACTTTCCGTAAGGTAATCCAGTAAAACTTTTCCAAATATCCTATTTTATCACTAGATTGACACTCTTTCTATGGGAAACTTCACTAATCCCAAACTAGACCTATCTATCCACAATAAAAACATCACTAATGACCGAATCTATGATGGAAATTTCAATCTTCTACTATAACGACCATATTATATCTTCATTCCCACACTTAATCCCACAATAACATTAGATAACATTCTATCATGAACCCACTATTAGGATCAATATATTTTCATCGATCAATTTATTCTCTTCTATTAGCACTTGGTTCACTACCTTTGAAACTAAGGATAACCTAATGATTTTCTTCTATACAATAATATCACACAACAAACAATCATTGAATCATTTCACCTTAGGGATTTTATATCTCACAATTATTAATGTGAATTAATATAGATATATAAAACTTATATAATAGTATATTACATAATTATCCCCGTATATTAGATGCATAAATTTAGAATCTTGGTTCTCCCTGAGAATATTAATAAAAAACATTTTGAAGAACCTTTCCTCATAGTAATTCTATGTCATCCCCTCATGTAAAAAAACCTACAAATGCCACCATTACTTTTATTTCCCCTTGAGCATATATGTTTCCTCATTTAGAATTTTATTTGGAGAAATCATGATATGATAAATGATAATAAAAACTGACTCAATCCAGTACTCAAATTCCTAGGGTCCATCCTATCCTTTGAAAATGGGAGGGTTCTATGACTTAAAATCCCATGATATTTATTCCATCAATGTATTCCCTCCCTAAGAACCCTGATTAATATTGTGTACAAATTGTACAAAACATTCCATAAGATTATCATCAAACCAATAGAATAGATTCTATAGTCTTTCTGGTTAATTGTCTTTCCCCATCACATCATTCGGTGGCTCATGTCCAAAGTTTCATTATGGGGTCTCATCTAGTCCATGCCTTAGTGGAACCATATTCAAACCATCATAATGTTATAATAGATGTTTTCAAGGTGGAATATCTCTAAGAACCTTATAATATGCTCAATATAGATATAATGTTCAATATATAACAAATAGGAAAATCCATAATAGCCAAAACATCACACTAACCCACACATTTCCCTACATTATCCCAAATACCACATCATCTGGAATTAGATGTCTAGTCACTCATGTTATAGTTATATACCACACAGACTACACACACACACATGGGATCCACAAACCCAATAACTCTAAGAATAACATCCTTGACATAGATGAGTATAATTCCACCAAGAAGTGATTTTGGAAATCAAATAGGTCATTACTGACACTTTAAACAACCAAAACCCTTACAATTAAATAACTAGAAGAAAATTATAAATCACTATAAAAAAATTGAATGTAATGTGATCCCTACATTCCTATAATGTTTCCTGAGTACTACTTATTTACATTCAAGTCCAAGAGTCAGTAACAGAAACAAATATCATCAAATAAAATTATATCTATAATATAATAACTCAACCATAATGAAAAACCAAAACCAAAATACAAATTTCCCCAAGAGACTTAGACTTAAACACATTCTTATATTGGACAAGAAAACATCATCACATTTTAAATAAGTACCAATATATTCCTAAACCTCAAATTCAACTTGGACAAAATAGAATAAAAATACCCACATATTATCATTTTATATCAACCTTCTATGATAAAAATTTAGCTTGTTCCTAACCTAGATCACTAGAATAAAACCTGATTTGGATACCAAATATCTACAATAATGTATCTCTATCATCATAAACTATCAACTAGTATGTTTTCTAAGGAAAAATAGTGGGTAGACCACACCATCTAAAATTAAAAGAATAAAAAATGAATAAAAACTAATGAAATATATTTATAAATCAAATAAGATACAAATATAGAACATATCAACATAATAAAAATAAAATTATATAAAAAAATTCAAGATATATAGTAGATAACAGGATCAACTATCGGCATATTATGTAAAAACATATACTAATAGAAAAAATCCCCTTCTTGGATCTAAGGAACTACTCAAATTTACCCCAAAATACAATTATATCTTTCCATTACATCCATGAAACCACTGGATACTACGTCCTCGATATTATTACCATGAAAATTTCTATATAATGAGATTTAAACTTTTTATGCATCCTAGAGGGCCAATTTAGGGTGTGAGTATAAATTCTCCAGTCTTCCGACAATGATGTTCCATGATAATATCCACATGTGCAAAAATGTTTGAAAAGTGAAAATATATTAAACAAATCAATAACTCTCTCTACCCATTATCAACTACCAAGAGGGATCCATTACTTACCCTAGCCTAAGCAAGAGTGGGATGAGATACCCATGTTCTTCAATACTTCAAGATCCCTTGACCTTCCAATAAATTTCATATCACACGATATTACATTCTATCAATAAATTGAAATACTATTTGTAACCATTAAAAATACCTTATGGAATATCCCCATATCATATCACATGATCCATGATCATCTAAACCCCTATTTCCTATAACCTTTTGAATATTCCAATAAAACTCCAGGAATATTGAATGTATGTCCATTACTAACCATGGCCCATCAACACAAACATATACCACATACATGCCTATAAACACACTTCAAAATGGCGATTTAAATTACCCCCAAAATTCCATATCTACATACAATATAAACCTTCTCTAAAATTAGGATTCTCAGAATCAACCCTTACACACTCTATCATTGAAGTATACTTACATCAAATAGTTGTATGAACCGCCTCAACAGACTTAGCTGGCATGTTTATGTCCTCAATAACCTCACCCCTATGCTAAGAGGATATCACTATTTACCTATAACCAAAACCTAGTGAACATATTATTCCCTAAAGATAACTTTGATTATTGCCACCCATGATATATTGATGAGCCTATGTCACCCCAAGACTTAAAAAACTATATACATCATGTCCCTAATGAACCATTTCAAGAAATGAATCATTATCATTATCACTTTACAACACATACCCTCTTTAATACAAACTATAAAGTCACATATTCTAGAAACAACTCATTACAAGTAATATAAATGAGAATTCCCATTAAAATCGATCTCTGAAAACTACATAACACTTCATTAAAATATATTAAATCATATCCACACAAAAAAACCTGATACTAACCTATGAAAATCATTGGGTACCCTAGAGACCCTAACTAGTCTTGATTTATGTTTCTCACATGACCCCACCCAAGCTCACATTTTATATGAAACATAATCACAAGTATAACACATTTAATAACAAGGAACCACTTAACTTTTAATTTTAGTTGTGTGAATGTCTAATTCCATAGTATGATTTGACTCGAGGATGAAGATATTAAAAAACCACAGAAGGATCCCTACAAAGAAATATTATATAGAAATCATTATATCAGTGGAAAGACCATAAATAAACAATGAAGGATATAGATCCTTAGCCACAATGAGTCCCAATGAAGAATTACATGAATATCAAGTGAATAATGACTAATAAATTTACATGGCATGAGAGGGAGATGAGAGATGGGGAATGACGGTAGAGACATATGTATATGGGCTCAAATTTTACCCCCTTCTTAAAAATAATTAATTATTTTATGAATTAAAAATAATACCCAAAAGGGTCCCAGTATTATATTCCTAGCATCATATACCAAATAGCCATCTACTACCCACACTTAGTCCACTAGGTTGTTAGTGGACCTCATTGTAATGCTTAATAACATATTCATGCCATAATGTACCTGACACTAGCCTATTGTCTATCCCGTTCACTTTGTCTTAAAAAGACGATGCCTAAAGCCATGGAAACGTTTTTGAACCAAACCATATAGACATCAATGGCCCATATGATACTGTAAATATTCCTAAGAACACATTATTATACCACTGAAAGACATAACATCCCTCACTTGAGAACTAGATATGTTACAAAAAAACTTGATAACTTGTTTAATATCTATATTATGTAATGAAAATTCAATTATTACATTATAAAAATTTCTATCAATAGGTTTCCCAAATTTATCCATGTATAGATAAATATTATAAATAATTAGTTTAGTATACTATGTAAAATTTTATTGTATAACATTTTCAATAAATCATGTGTATACATGCTTTGATTTAATAACTTTTTAAAGTATCCCTAAAAGATTTGAAAACCAATAAATAATTTCCATTTATACATCATTCTTATTTCAAAATTTTGTTTTCTTCTTTTATAAAATTATTTAAAAAAATATCAGTATTTTGAGAAGAAAATAACAAAATCAACATATATTTGATCCAGAAAGACATATATTAACAAATATTTCGTAAAAAACTAGGATTTTACATCTCTATTAAAAAACAATTTTATAAAATAAGTGAACTAATATTTTTAGACTATCATATAGATGTATGTTTAATAACATAAAAATATCTAAAATGTTTAAAAATATAATTATTACTAATAGTATGTTGAAAACCATGACATTATTAAACATTATCTTCCTCCAAATAAAACAAATTAAAAAATAGGTTTTAAATTTTTTTAAGAATGAAATTCAAATAAAATTCATATGAAATGAGGATCCCTATAACTTCTAAACTAAAAATAGTTATAAGGGTTTGTTTATAATCATTTCATTGATTTTATTTAAACATTTTTAGGTTATCTTGTCTTATTCATTATAATCAGACCTTGAAAATCATAATTATTAAAAAAGATGAGTTTTTTCCAATAACTAGATAATTAGGGGTCTCTCGACTAGATCACAAACCCAATTTCATTTAAAATGATTCAAATCACCATATATATCTGAAACACAACTTTCATGACTAATATATTCTTATGTGGATATATGCTTAAGTTATGTGATAAAAAATAAACTATATTTCTTGAACTTCTCATAGTTCTGACACCTTTATCGGAACTGACAATCATAGAATCTGAAGGACACCCATTTAAAATATATAGTTGGATAGATAATACACTTTTGGGTTCATTATTTACTCACTACTAAATATTAATTTAAATATAAACATGTTCCTCATTATCAATCTCTTTAAAATGATCAATTTTATAAAATTTAACATGAAAAGATTTTTCAACTATCCTAGAATTTTTATTAAAAACTCAATATATTTAGATGTGGTGAAATAACCAAGAAATATTCAAGGATCAGTTTATTATCAAATTTTCAATGATTATCCATAAATTTTTTATTATAAATATTAAATTTAAAAACATTAATCATTCATGCGTGTGTCATTATCATATTTTATAGATCATAATGAATTTTCTTTTAGTGTTATTAGAATATTGTTTATGATATAAAATTTGTATTAATAGTTTTATCTAAAAAATGAGTAGGTGACCTATATTTAGATAACTTTATTCTATTAATTGTTAAGAAATTATAACTTCTTCATCCCCCAACACCATTATATTTAAGTGTTATTGGAATAATAAATTAATGTTTAATACTATGATTGGTAAAAAATGGGATAAACCTATTCCTTTCAAAATATCATCCATAAAAACTTTATAAAGAAATAATTATACTCTATTTTTCATTTTCGAATAGATTTATGAAATTAATAATGAAAATATAATATTAACTTTTAATACATAATAATAATACCGATATTGATTTTGAAAAATTATCTTTAAAAACTAAAACAAAATATTTTACGCTTACTCTTGCAGTTCTTATAGGGCTAAATAAATATGTGTGGATATGTTTGAAATGTTTATAAGTATCTATCTCATTGACTGATTCAAATGATTATTTATCTATCATCCCCATTTATATTGAATTAGATAAATAATATTCATTAGAATTTAAGTTGGTAAAAATGAAAATCAAATTCTTTTTAAGAAACTTTATTAATGAGTAAATAGTATAGTTTTTAATTATTTTATAAGAAATATATGATTTATTAATTTTAAAACTCAAAAATTAATATTTTTTTATAAGTTATCAATATTCAAATCATCTAAATTTTGAATTCATAGTTTTTCGAATCATAGATATTTTTCTTCTAAAACATAACAAGAATTAATAATAAAATTTACAGTATAACCATCATCATAAACATTAAATATACTTTTCAGATTATACATAACTTTTGTAATATAGAAAACAATATTAATTAGGAAAAAATATGGATTTCCATCTAATAAACATTTTATAATTTCCCCTTTTACATTATCTATAAAATTAATTGTTCAACTATCTACCCTTGATTAAGAATAAAAATTTAATAAATCACCACTCATATTCATTGAACAAACACTATCCATATAAAATATAATATTTCTATTTTCATAGATAATTCCCTATAAAATAAGTATATGATTTTGTACTTATTTAGTTTTGGGTCCAACAATATTATCCATTATGAATTTTAGAATACAATTCTCTTTTATTTGAGAAATAAATCTTCAATATAGATAAATGTTTTGAAAAAGTGTCATTATAAACACAAAAAATGTGAGGTTATATCAGAATATAATCATAATAAAAATGAATGGTGATTAAATAATTAATTAAGGTAATATTAGACAAGTTTTTATACTAAAAACTAGGATAACATAGTTTCAATATTGCCTTGGTTTCATACCATTTCATACAATTTGTTATTTATTCATAGAATAATTTTTCCTATCATTTATTTTATTGAGGTGTCCCCCTTGAGAAAACATACTGACATCTATTTCAATGTAGAAATTTTAAATAAATACACCTTTATTTTATAATCACATTTTGTAGAATATTTAGATTTTATTAGTTTATATTTATAATAAGTAAGTTGAATGGAAAAATTATGTTTTTTAGTAATAGAATAATAATTGGATTTCTAAAGTGTTTTTTGTTATTTCTTTGAGAAACCATTTTTATCCTCAATTAAGTAATAAAATTCATATTTTTCTTTAAAATAATGATCGTCATTTAAGGTATGTATTTATAAAATGAATGTACCTATTTAGTTTGAGCCATAAAACACATATTTAATTTTTTAATTGATTCATAAACCTTTGAAAAAATATTATATAGATGAGATGAATCTCCATAAGCAATCAAATAATTTTAATTTAAAAAATTTATTTCTTCTCATAATCTTACATTCTATGATAATTTATTTTATATTTTTTACTCACATTAATTAGAGGTTAATTGGTTTTGATAATACCATGATTATTTTTTTCAGAATAATTAACTTCCGTAGATGTTAAATTATTGTTTTGAATTCAGATTTTTAGCCAATATTATTAATTGAAAAATATCCTCAAAAAATTAAAACATTTACAATCTATATCACTAATGAATCATAAATTTTTTGTTTATATTTCGTTATATCTTTAGAATTAGAAACATTGAATGAAACAATTTTATTCTTCAACAGATTAATAACATCTATATGAACTTGTATTTCATTATCATATATATTTAAAGATTCAATCTTATTTATCATTTTCAATTCTTGAATAGAAGTAGGCAATAAAATATCTGCTAATATATAACTTCATCTAGCTGGTAATATTCAGAGCACCTCCAAATATTGATCATGTTTATGGAACTAATTTATTAATATTTAAACAATTTTAAATATTTTACAAATCCCTACATTCATATGTTTCATAATTTCTCCATAAAATATATTGAATGTATAAAATTTAAATTTGAAGTTTTTTTAAATCAATTGCATATCATTTTATGTACCTTCATAAGTAACAAAGATAGTTTCCTATATTTCATATTCTATAACACATTAAGAAACTATATTGAATTCATATTGATCTAATAACAAAATAATAGAGTTAATATCTCTACAATTTAATTCAAACTCATATTCTTATTATAAACTATATATCTTAGGTTCACCATTATTTATTTTGTATGATTTAAAAACTCTAATATTGTATTTGAAACCCAACTAATTTGTATAAATATTTATTTTTATTTTCCAATAGCTATAATTTTATACATTTAAATACAATTATCAAATAAAAATATTAATTCTTTAAAATAATTTATTACAATAATAAGAATATTGAACTCTAAACTTTATCTATCTAAAGGATAGAACTCAACATGTTTTATATGATACAAAATAGTTCCCCATTTATATCTATTATAATAACATAAGAGGGGGTTAATCAATATCTTATCTTAAAAAATTCAAGAAATTTGAATTCCCTCTTAAAATTTAATTTTTAAATATATCCATTTTTAACTAGAAAAGTATAAAAAAGTATATTATAAGAAACACATATATCTTTATAGTGATTTGGAATCAAGAAGACAATCCTTTATTGTACTGCTTCAATATCCAAAGCAAGGTTATTGATTTTATACAGAATATTTTACAATATATATTCATAAATGAGTAAAAAAGTTAAAAGTTAGTATCATTAAAAAATGTTTCCTTTCAAATAGTCAATTTACAAAAAAAAAATTGAAACACCCAAAATATTTTATGATATATTTCAATTAAAATGAATTTAATTTTTTTATAACTTGCGATACACGAAACCCCGAGTCTAAATAAATTGTTATGTAATATCCCATTATAAACTATTTATTAAGTTGTAGGTATGAATAGTAATAACCTCATTTTGTAAAGCACGTATAAATGTTTTATATAATATAAATTTATTTATAAATAAGTACTCAATTTTTAGTAGAGATTTTATTCTTCAAAAATATATATTCTAAAAAAAGTTTTTATTTTATTTTTTGTTTGGACATTATTATTAGTTTGAACTAATTTTAGAAAATATATTTGATAAAATGTTGTATATTTTTGAAATTAGTATTTAAAAGAATTATATTAGGGTGATTTTTTTTATTTTCAAAATATTTTTATTTTTTGGGTGAATAATGAAAATAACGATTTTTTTAAAGAAAAATGTATTTTCATTTATACTATTTTCATTGATATATTTTGATTTGAATTATTTTAATGTGTTATTATTTTATATTTGTTAAAAATAATTTAGTTGATTATTTTTTATCAATGTTATACTAGATCATGGAATAATAATACTTTTATAGTTAAAAGGTATTTTTCAAAAAACCTTTTGTCATTATAATATATGTTTTTATGTTAAATTAATTTCTTAATTTAATAGATTTTGAATATTTAAAAATAGATTACATTTTTTTAATATTCTTGTATAACTTTATTAATGATGTTAATTATATTTTTTTCATTTTTAAAGTTAACTATGGTAAAAATATTACATCCTTAGTAAAAAGGGTTGAAAGAGAAAATTAATGTTAAACTAAGTGATAAGAACATAGTTTTTTATCTTAATTTTTATTTGATTAATGTATTTAGTCTATTTTCAACTCAAAATATATGTATTATTTTTATAGGAAACTTTTCCATGTATATGAAAAATTAATTTTTTAATACATTAAAAAAACCAATGTGTATCCCACCACCACTTATAAAATGACTCCCCTCTTATACCTTGTTTACACCAATATGAGACACATATCTCAATATAACCCTAACCAATTATCTTATAAACTATCCTATTCATTAATTAGAGACTCTGGTGTTCTTAAAAGTGAATTCCAAAGTTCAATAAAAAGGGATATAAAGGAGGTATATTGAAGAATATATAATCATCCTACCAAACCCCTTTCAATATATTTATTATTACACCTTCTTTTAAATTTTGATATACATTCTAAAATAATGTGTTAAATTTATTAAATTTAATGAATTTTTATTATTGTTATGTAAAAACCATTTACATATATTTTTTATCAAATGATAAATGAAAAGTATCGCTTATGTATACATGTGGACTATCACATCCAGATAGTGATATGATTCATTCTTCATTACCATAATTCATGGTTGGTTGTTATGTTGGATTTAATATTTATATATAATATTTATTACATAAAAATAATTTTATAATTATAATATCATATCTACAATGCTTCTTTTCTATCCATTAAAAAGCAATAACGTCTCTCTAGCAAAAGTGTGGACTATACCTTAATGAAGCGATGTGATTCATTTTTTGTTTACACATTACTTAAATGATAATAAGGATATATTTGACAAATATAATTGATATATAAGTTGTAAAAATTATTTTTTCATGATTAATTATTATTTACATTTCTTTTCCCCCATCCATAAAAAATGGAAACATATATTGTGTGTATGTATGAACTATTGTCTTCAAAAAGTGGTGTAATTAATTTTTCATCACTGATTTATAAGAATAATTAAAAAAATTTATATGATGAATAAATATTATACTTATTTCAAGATTAGGGTTTTTTATATGATGAAATAATGACCAAGGTGGAAGTATTTGATCTATATAACAGAAACATACAAGAAAAATGAAGCAGCTATCTCCTAGAACAATGATTTAAATAATGTATTATTAATAAAAAGGTGATAACATGTTATAAGTAAATAATATATGGTAATATATATGTTAATATAGTTATGGAAAATATTTTTCAATAAATATATATTTAATATATACTATATTAAAATGCATATAAACAATACAAGAATTTTGGTAAGGGGTTTATGTTTTAATCCCATTTTAATTGGGATTGATAATTATTGAATTGAAATTATGAAAATTATATGATACTTATTTGATAAAAAAATTAATTTTTATCATCATGATTTTATTTATATAAATTTTTTGTTTTATTTCTATTTTTCTCTCTTTGGAACTCAAAATGGTTTCGAAAATGTTTTTTATAAAAGATTGCCTTATTTTCCCTCTTTTGATGAGATAGACTTATTCATTCATATCCATGTTGTATAAAAATGTTTCAATATATTTTAGAAATTTCTTAAATTATTTTTTAAATATACTTTTACCCACGTTTTAATTTTAAATTTTATTAAATAAACTTCTTTTCATTTTCTATATAATTCAATTTTTATTAATGCTGTGAATAAAATCATTTTTAAATAATTATGACATGAACTAAATTTACCACTATCCTAAATATTCGATGATTAAAAGTTTTCATTACACCTATCCATGGTGATATTAAATGAAAATTTATTCTTTAATACTTTCAAAATTTTTGGAATTTAAATATATTTTTTGAAAACGAAAATAGAAATTTTCTCATGAAATATTCCAATAATATTTTAATGAAAAATTTCATCGATAGTAACATCATTTATTATCTATTATGATTTAATATAAATATGATGTAACGATAAAATCATTATTCTATATCTTGATGATTTATTATTACAATGATAAGATATTTATTAAACACTTTTATTTTACTTGTAATATCTTATGAAAAAACTGATCTAATTTTTGTGAAGCCCATTTCCTTTTGATGGGTCATTATATGATGATACGATGAATGTGTTATGATATTAGGAAAACAAATTGTATGGTGTTCATTATGTGATTAATGGGACTGATATTATATTTTCCTCAAATTTATTGTGTAAAGATTGACATCTCATGAGATAATAAGAGCTAAAATGGGAAGAAAATATTATTTAGCACAAGACTCTATCTCTTATGAAATTATTTGGTATGAACCATGACTACGGAAATAATGGAATGGGGAGTGAACCCAATCAACTATAATAGTCTTGCAAGTGGGCCTTGACTAAGGAAATTGTTTTTATTCTTATGTATATTCCATAAACTTATGTTTAATGCTTATGTTATGTTATCTTGAATCATGACTAATTATTGATTATTTTACACAATTATTATATATGATTTTTTTTTGAAAAACAATTATTCTATATTTTATGTTTGATGATATTTTAATGTTTTGGTATGATTTTTTAAGTTATAATCATCTTCTTATACACTTATAATTATTTTGTGGGAACTTATGATCATTGATTGATATCTCTAATGTTTACACTTATTGAAAAACTGAGATCACCATTTCTTATGTTTTATTTCCCTAGGATATCATGATTTTTTTAGAAAAGGTTGGTATAATAAATTTAATATGTGAGATGAAAATTGTGGGATATTATTAAGTTCTTTAATGAAACAAATTTATAATTATACCTAGACTCTAAGGATATTAAACCTTTATAATTATGGAATTGATCATAATTTTTTGTAATTAATATTCATCTATGTTATGTAATGATTATATAAGAATAGTATGGGTCACCTAAAACATCACCCAACCTGAAAATCATTCACTTAGTATAATATATGTGAACTTGAAAATATAGAAGGAATGTTATTATGGAAATAATAGATTGTAAAAAATTATGGTAAAACAAAATTGATAGATTTTTATCTTATTTAAAAATATTTCATTTATAGAATTTAGAAGCTCTATATCAAATATTTAAGAATAAGATATTATTTTGTATTAGCCTATTCATTTTCTATTTTTTTGTAATAACAGTAAAGAAATATTAAATATATCTTCTTCTTATTTTATTTTTCATAGTTCGGAGTGACGAATATAATGAAAAATATCTATGAAACTGTTAAATTGTGTATTAGTATTTCTTCCTATATCATTATTCTATAATAAATATTTATTAAATAATAATTAAATTTTATAATTCATTTATTTAAAATTAACATAATAATATATTTCCTCTAACAAATAACAGGGATAAATATTTTAATTTTAAATCATTATGATATCTTAAAAATAAATTTATAATAATTTGACCAACCTTCCTTAAAAACTCATATTAAAAAAACCTATTTCAATGTTGTACCAATCATTCCTCTAAATTAACAAAACAATATATGAAAATATCTTTAAAATTTAAAATATGTATTAATAATCATAACTTCTTTCTTCATTTAACATTAATCATCAGACTAACAACTTGTGAAAGAATTAATTCACTATTATAGTGTTAAAAAATATATAAATATATCTATGATCATATATAATAGTATACTTTTATTCAAATAAAATTAAACATTTAATATAATTGTCTATGCATGATTGTTATCTTTGTAATAATATATAACAAAATATAACCTCATAACATGAGCTGATTATGTAAGATTAACCATTTCCACTATCATATTTCATAATTTAAAAATTTTATTTTTTAAGAATAAAATGTGGTTTTAATATTTTTTATAATATTAACTTATTTCTACTTAAGTATTTTTATATATAATTTTTTATTTATAAAATTAATTCATCCCATAATAAAAATTCTCATAAATCTTAAAAATATTTTTTCATAATAATTACTTTAATATAATCAATAATAATTTCAATAATGAAGAGTTATTGACAAAATATTAATAAATTTAATCAATATCATATCACACTGAACATAAAATATTAAAAAAATCATGTTGTCTTTTATAATTTCCAAAACTAATACTTTTTGGATTTGGATTGAGCATACTAACTCTCCAATAAGAATGAATTATCATTGGATTTTAGGTTTTATTCCTCTCTTAATGTGGTGTGATATCTAATCCCCGTTATCCAGAATATTTTGGAAATATAATTAATGACTCATGAACTTCACCCCACACTCCTGGTCACCAGATATTACCTATACTATACCATAATCTCAAACTATTTATTTGACTAAAGAGTATAATTTAAGGGTTACTATCTATACTGATCCCACAACAGGATACACATGAGTGGTAAAATATCAAAATTTATAAGGAAAGATTTCCACCTCTGTCATGATACTCTATACTACAAAATCATTACTAGTGGAATATGATGCCTGATAGTAGACATGAAAAACTAAATTTCTATCCCAACTTCCTCTAATGATCACTATGTTAACATTTATAAACTAGATACCACAAACTTATATGAAATATTAGTATCACATATATCTCCTATGATTGAAGGGTATCTATATATAATAACCTTATGAACCAATTCCAAAAATAGATCCAATTGAGTGTTGAAACATCACCATCTTTAAAGATTAATGTCAGCTACTTCCAGACATCATCATGAAACAAGGTCACTAATAAAAAAATACAGTGATCTTAAATAACCTATATATGTTATAATAAAATATTCAATTCCTACAATCACTTCTTAGTTTCCTTGAAAAAATTAAACACCTTACACATTGATAACTTACTTTTCTAGACTGCCTATTAGGTCACTCTTTATACCTTTTCTAACTCTGGATTCACCATTTGTAAAAAAAATCATAAGTTTCTCATATATATTCTATTCCTCTAAAACTAAATTTCAATGAAGATGTGACATAACTATAATAAAACAAATATCTCAACTCAATGGATGTATTTAGTTACACTATATCAAGATCAACCAGAATATCCAATCAATAAACACTACAAGTGATTACCACGTCCTATTTCTATATGATGCATTGCAATATCCCATATTTCCAAAGTAATTTTTTTTATTAATTTCCATTCTTAAATTATATATTTAAATTTCAAATAAATTTAATTTATTCTGTTGATATATATTTATATATATAAAAACTATGCAGTTTACTTAATATTTTTATTCTTTTAAATTTTTTTCAAGTATAATAAAATTTTATGTAGATTAAGGTGGTTTTAATAAAAAAGTTATTATATACATTATTATTTTTTCAGAAAATATTTTATTTAACAAATAAATTACTTTTATTAATAGTTATATTTTGATATAATCATTAAAATGAAAATTAATCCATTTTAATCTGATTGCTACCAATGTATGTAAAATGACTTCATAGTCTTAAAATTATAATATTCAATTATTGAATGTAATGTCATATGACATTTTATGTCCAACATACGATAAAATAAATGGTAAAATATCATTTTTACACTAAAATAATATTTTACCATGAAAATTTTATTTAAACTATTTTTCATTTAATTTTTAAATTGGTGTTATAATATTATGTGTATATGTTATATTACTATAAAAATTTCCTTTAAAAGTGTTAATTGAAATTTTTTATAATAAAATAACATTATGAAATATTTATTATTTTCATTTTTAAAATAAAATTTCTCAAATTATAGTGTGTTATTATCAAAAAATGTTTCTAAATTTTTTGTAATGTTTTTTTATAAATGTAAAATTTCCGTTCTCATAGAATTATAACTATAGTGTATAACGTTTGTTGTGCTAGCAAAATTTTCTCAATTATGGATTTTAAAAAATTAGACTTAATTGTAAAATTAGTTGCATAATATATATATGTTAATCATGTATGTATAATAAATCATGAAAAATATAATAATTACATGATAATAATAAATACAAATTTATTCAATGACAACAAAAAATTGTTTATATTCTAAATAAATGGTTTCCCCATGTATTTTGTTATTTTTTTAGAAAGAAAATTTATAAATTCTAGAATTTTAATTTTATAAAATTAAATTAATTTTTTGAAAAATCACATAAAAAGTATTTTTGAGAAAATTTGTTTTATTTTTCTGAAGAATGTTATTTTTTGGTTAATAATAAGAAATATTTCAAACAAATACCCCAACTTTTATGACATCATAATGATATAAATATCACATAAAAATATATTAAACGTTTTCTATACATAAAATGGATTTAATTAGTAAAATAATTCATTTAAAAATAAAAATTATAATATATAAACATATACATATTTGAAAACATGGCAATTAGTTATATTTTATTCTACTAATAAAATATGTTTGGTTACTTACATTCAATAAATTTTATCAAATAATACATTCAATTTTGGATTACATTTAACTTAAAATAACATAAATTTATTTATACATAAATCAATAACTATTATATGACTAAATAATTTTCATATTCTTTGGATTAAATATTAAATTAATTAATAATTTATTCTAAAATACCCCTACCCCTTGTCTATATAAACACTCCTCCTCCACCCCTTTGCTCACACAAAAAAATTAATTTATTTTAAAATATCTACCCATATAACTCTTTAAACATCCCTTAAGACTTCTATAATCCTCTCAGTTGACCAAAATCCACTCCTTTGAAGGCTTTAAGCTAAATCCAAAGGAGGTGACTCAAATAGAATGATTATAGATTCTAAGCCACATTATCCTTTCTTAATTGCGACTATTTATCTTAAAAATATTTTAACCCAAAAATTATTTTCCTTACGTAATTAAGTTTTATTGGTACTGGTATCCTTTTTATCAATCAATGATTAATGATTACCCAATACCTCTTATCAAACTCTATTTCATAACTCTTTGTTATGTCAACATTACAATTTTTTATTCTCTCTCTTTTAATTTACGACTTCAGATTCCATATCTTTTAAATAATTTTATAATAATTTTCATATACTTCCATGATTATATTTTTATTTTATTATCATCCCTTTTATCTCTTATTAAAGATATATTTCAAATTTTATCTTATCAATCCATGTTTCATAAGCCATTACTACATCAAAATATTGTTTATTTTTCGAAAACATTATCATTAAAATTTAATTATTATATTAAAATTTTAAATAAGATAATTAACAATTAATTTTATCCTGAAAAAAGAATTTTAATTTTAATATTTTTTTTAAATTTTAATTTTATTGTGGTTTCCTTATTTTAATGATTTTTCAAAAACATCACTCACCCATGGTGGGTTTAAGCTACATAATTGAGTAACGATATTTTAATTTCATTTATAAATTTCTTTGATATTGTTTATAATTGATTTCATGATTTAATACAACGTTAATAATCAAATAAATTAATTTTTATGATCCTTTGATTATCAAATAGTAATGATGTCACTAATATTAAAGACAAATAGTAAAATTTATTTAAACTATATAATACATGCTTATTGAGGATGATTTTATGAATTTTCAAAATATTATAAAGTATTGTATTAACAATATTTTTGGATTATATAATCCATATGAATTTACACTTTTGTATGTTATTGTACCATTAGAATATAACCTTTTACTGTTATAATTATACTAAAATAGTTTTTCATATTATCAAACAAATAACCTTAACATTATCAATGTGTACAATAATAATTTAGTAAATGAATCAAACCTGATAATAAACGAATTAAAAAAACATTCAAATTATCCTGATAAATGTTCTTAAGAAAGTAAATAATTAATTTAATTATTTTTTTAATTATTTAGGACATATCAAGTGATCTGAGACTCAAGGTAACAATTTTCCTTTGCAAGTCTCTATTCATTTCATGAAATATCCTTATATAATATATATTATACTTTATTTCTCAAAAAATTATTTTAATGTGAATAAATAAATATTTTAAATTTATATTTGATTAATTTATAGTCTCTTTCCCTCCATTATGAATTAATATTTCATACACTACGTTTTTGTAAGGGCTCCCTTCCACAATTTTAGTTTTTTAAAATCTGTTCACTATAACACTATGTATTTCTCTCTTAATCTGTCCACCATTTTAAAATTCTTACTTTATAAACATTATACTTCTACTTTCTGCCTTTTCTTTTGTATATTTACACCATTATTATTGTTTTCTTATGATAACCCCAAAAATAATGTAAGGAAATCTTTTCTTGTTTATTACAGTTTTTACCATGTTCTTATTAATCTACTCTACCATATTTATTATTTATTTCATGGATGAAAATAATTTATTATTTATTTATTCCAAACTTAATGTATCTAATGTGACATATTACAACTTTTCATAGGTTATCTAGCCAACATACCATTTGAGTAATCCTTTCAAATCCATTACATAATCAATATCATTTTAATGGAATTATTCCACATTTTTTCATGATATATGTTTTTTATATAGACCACATATTAATGATATATTATAATTAGATGGATAAAGAAATAAATCCTTATACCCTAATCTATTGGATAATTTGTATTATTTTTTGATACCAATATTCATTAGAATAGTGAAGTAATCCTCATATATATGGTAATGTGAGGGATATGTTTAGTTAGCATCATATATATTTTTATGAATGGTCTAGGTTCCATTAGGCTCGTCCATAATGTTATGCATGGGTTAGGTGCAGTTATGCTTGTCAAAAAAATTATGACATATTGGAAGAGGTCATTGACCTATGTTTGAGATGATATATTAAATGTTTTTTCAACATTTTATGTACTCTCATGTTTACCATGATCATATGATATTTGATTCTTATGCCACTTTTTTATGCGATGGTTCATGATTATTTTGTTATTGTTACCAAGATATTATTATGCAATATCATGATATTTCCCCACATGTCTATTGATAACTCCAATATGACATATTGGTTATGTTTTACCCCTTACTCAAAATTTTAGCTCACTCATTTATTATGTCATTCCATTTCCCTAGAAATTTATATAGAGTGATATATATATATAATAGATGCATGTTTTGATAATTTTTATGGAATAAATTAAAATAGGTAGATTTTTTCAGGGATAGGGGCATAGATTATTGAGATTTACAGTTCTTTGGAAATATCTAACCACTTATATAGTGGTTGTGATGGTGGTAGTGTTATGATGTTCTATTAATGGTGATATTTAGTACAGTTCGATGATAATTTTTCTAGGATTTTTACCAGACAATTCCAGACAGAAGCAATGCTTCTGAACATCTATTAAAAAAAATAAAAAGTACATCAGAGCGGTGGACGGGGTCAAACAAACCGAAATGACCTCAACCACCAATAATAGTTCTAAAGATCATAGTATGACATATCATTTCCATAATCAGAGTCACCAGCAGACTCCCACTCATATTGGGACTTATCCCAACTTAAGACTTTCTAGATATTTGTATCCACTGCCTTAGACGACGATCTTGTCGACACAGTTCTGGGAACATTTGAATAATCCTTACGTGGTTTCCTCTTTGAGGGGACAGAGGTGAACTCTCAATCCGTAATCTTCATTGCGCCACTTAAGATTACATCATTGTAAGAGGTGTTCCCACCACTACCCGAGACTCTAATTGGAGTACCCACCTTCTCATGTTCATCCTCAGAGACGTTTCCCCATTTTTTAGATAATTTAGATACCTGAAAAAGCATCTGTTATCCTTGTTGGAAATCAATAGGTTGTCACGCATCATTCTGATTGGAGACATCAACCAGGGAGCTAACATGGGTCATCAATCCTGGAGTCTTTATGTGGGTGTCCTCAACTAAAGTAACCTCTTTAAACTTGTCAAATAGATTTCATATCATGTCTACCTTTGATTTTCCATTTAATTTTTAAAATTGAAACATTTATTATTTGTATGTACTATTGGATTGTCTATGTGGGTTTCCAATTAACATGAAAATGATACTTTGTTACAAAAAAATGGAATTGGGGGTATTAAGAGTTATGGAATATATATATGTAGTTTTTATAGAAATAGATATTTTATCTTGGTAGTTTTTTGTAATCATTATGATGTTTGAAAAGTGTGTATATTGAACACTAAAACCGAAAGTGTGGGTATGATAAGTCCCATTCATAAACCTAAACCTTTATCACTCCCTTATTGATAATACATCATTCCTTTAGTAATAATTAAAAATAAATTAGAAAATGTACTTAGAATAATAGGGGCTCCATATTTTCTTATCCAGTTTATAAGGGTTACTTTACATAATAGATTTAAGTATTTTAGTAAGATTACCAAGACATGATACTTTCAATAGTTCATAAACCACATTTCATATAGGGAAACTATCATTAATATCATTTTTTCATGTCCAAAACTCTCTAGATTTCCTTGTAATCTATAAATGAGATCATGATTGAACAACCTAGGAACACATCTAATTGACCAGGATTTGAAGACTAAAACCAAGGGTATAAATCCATAACAAGGTATGAATTGCACTTATATTATGAAAACCAACAAATCTATCAACCCTAATCTTTTAAATGGACCTAAATTAATTAAATGAATAATTCTATCAGTATTGATTATAAAAAATACTCACAATCAGTCAGGTGAAGAATTAAAACAAGTGTCTTCATACTCTTAGATAGATCATCATATTCTCGAACTAACGTCTCCTGTAAATACTAATGAGTTTATCTTAGAATTTTAGGAAATAATTATGTAATGGGGTGAGTATAAATGTTTACTCAATAGCTTATAACTCAAATTTAACACCTGAGTTATAGTTATAGTAAGTGAACATTCTATTATAATAAATATAATAAAATTAAAATTTTATTATTTCATTGGAAAAATATTTTAATTGTATATGATGAATATTAATTTTGAACTAATTGAGTCAAAATAATCCTAAAATGAATTTGTGAAATATTCCCTTAGAAATAAGATTTTATGAATAATTGATAATATAGTATCTACCTTTTCATAATTATATTTATTAATAATGTATTATAATATTTGAAATAAAAAATTTATTAACTATGAATTTGATATAAATAAATATAAGATATTTTGGAGCTAAAGGGGGATATATTTTCAGAAAACCATTCTAAAAAAGGCATAAGGAAATAATATTTTAATTAATTAAAATAATCATTAATGATGAATGTTTTAAATTAAATATATTACATAAATATATATATAAATATTTTAATTTAAATCCACCTAATAATTATTTATAATCATATAGTTAATATATAATAATATTATTCTTTAAAAATACGTTTCTTGAAAAAATGTTTTTCGGCATGATTTTTGGGTTTCTGATTAAAATAAATTATTCCATGTCAATTATTGGGATTTTGTAAGATAGAATAAATATTTAAAATCATAAAAATTAATATCACATTACATGGTCAACTTAATTTTTTTTATAATAAAAATTATAAGTAATAAAAATTAATAACCAAGGTTATGGTCAAAATGAGTGTTTTCACATTATATGAACATATGTTTAAATTACTTTTCCACACACCAACATGAATGGACAAAAGGCCTTCAATTTTTTATTATTTTTGATAACACACCTTTCAAGGGGTGATGTGGAACCCATACAAGGCCCGAAGTCTAAGAGACAATTACATGACTCGTAGGTCTTAGAGAAAATCACCCACACCAGACAACTTAGAACTACTCCTCCCTAGCACATGTCATGATCTCAGCACTCCACCTTCACAATGCTTATTGGACAGTTGTCCTATGTAGAGATGAACATGCCTAGTACCAATGGCAATGTCATACTGTATCATTCTTCCAATTCAGTTAAGATCTAATTTGGTGAATGTGCCCACTCTGAATCCTCCAATAGAGCCTTATCTCTTGTTGTCTAACTAGAACATCTACAAATTCATTTGTCCCGAAGTCCTTAGGGTCTCCTGAAGGCCTTGAGGTGGCACGAAGTCTTTGAGAGACAACTGGGCCGAAGGCCTTGGGTGGGCCAAAATCCATGCAGGACCCGAGGACCAAACATGTGGCCCAAATAATCAGATTTATGAATAGTTTTGACTGCTATAGTATCAAACAATACCTTCTATAGTACCTACTATAGTACTACAATAGTAACTTGAAAACATGTCTCCCCCCGGATTTGATCTCGGGTTTCATTGATGCAACTTTCTAGTACTCTCTAACTATATTGGGGCTCATGTGTCACACATTGTATTTTTTTTTTGATAAATAAAATTTATTTTTAGAGCCATCATATCCAAATTATTCAATAATTCTCAATTTATTTTAGGATTAACAGATAAATTTCATAGGTTAAAGAACTAGTAATCATGGTGAAAACTAATACGGTAAAAGCAGGTAAACATGGGATAAAATAAAATACCATATTTAAAACATTTTTATTTTTATTAGTGGAGGATTGGATAGAATTTATATTTCCTTTACCCAATTATTAATCACTTTTTTAGGAACTTGTTTTGTGAGTGACTTCCAATTATAGAATACATTGGGGTATTTATCAAAAATCACATTCCTTCTTAATTAATAAATGGACCCCCTCCCCACACATCTTCACAAAAATGAATCCTTTTCTCTCATAAAAAATCTAAAATATAAACCCACAACATCCTTACCCACATTATATATTTAATTGAATTCCCAAAATATAAACCATATGGTCCTTAATAAGATATCCTATGGAAGTTCTTATAAGTGAAGGTAATTAACTTCACCAAACTCATTATCTTTTTTACATTCCAATTTACCACATTAAATACTGTATTAACAGTAAAAAATTAACAAAATATTATCTCCCATATAATAATATGTTATTATGTTGATGTAATAATATTTATCCATCTAATTTTCCATCAGTTAGGAAACAAATCCATAACTCACATGTAAGAGGACTTCAACCTTTGAACCGATGAAATTTTTTCTATCACCGACTCACATGGATAGCTATAATGATGGAAATAATGTATATATATGATAAATATGACATGATATTTATTATTCAAATTAATATATCATCCAATCCCTTACCCTTTCACCCATTAAGGGAATGATATCATTGCTCATGCGTACATACAACTTTCCATCTACACTAAGTATTATGATTCATTTTCTATGTAAAAATTGAAATAATTGTTCTGCAAAAAATATAAAATGAATAAATTTTATATGTTTTACATAAATATAATTATAGATATGATTTATATATGTTCTATACACAAGAACTGTATCTTCCATGATAAAACATGAAAGAGAAAATAAAGTAGTTAATTCCTAAAACAATGGTAACAATAAAATACTATTAACCAATATATGGTAAATGTTATTATAGAATCATATAATATATTATAAATATGAATAGGTTTATTTTATAAATTAATATATTTCTTAAAACCATTATACTTGATGTTAAATATTGGTCAACTAAAGGGAATCATAATATAAGGGATTTCATCTCAATTCAATTGAATTAAGAAATTTTTTTTATTATTCACCTATTCACTTTTATGTGGTGTATATACTAACAATTTAAAATAATTTACATGAATACTTATTTATTCATGATTATTAATGTTTCAATTGAAATTTATTATTTCATCATTTTACTATTTAAAAGTTTCCATAGAGGTAAGATTTTTTTTACAATATCACATTGCTTTGGGATTTATTTTATTTATGCCGAAAGAATATTATAATTTATCAATCATAAGATTCAATAATTTTATCACCCTCTAAATATTTTAGAATATTATATAATTTTCGAAAAAACTTATTTATATTGTAATTGAATTAGGAACATAAATTTTTAGAAAAAAAATAATTTTATTTCTCTTTAAATTTAATATATTTTTCTTCCATCTCCATGTTTTTCCAAATTGTTTTAAAGAAGCCCTCTTATTTAATAAAATTATTTATTAAAGAAATATCATGTTACCAATAAATTTTTAATTTATACTTTTTAAATGAATCTTTCTAATATTTTTTAAAGGTATGTGTTTTACTTTCATTTAAAAAGTCAAAAGGAATTTTTTTAACATATACGACGATAACAAAATTCCATACCACTATAAAATTATAAAAAAATGTACCATACTATACTAATTTTCAATAGTGTTAAAATAAAATCCCTTTTATTATTTATTATATTAATATCTCACTCCCATTCAATTTATTCATCCAAAGGACATGATTTTATTATGAAACCTATATTTCTAATGAACTAATGGTCATCACATGTATCATAATAATTTTATGATAAATAAATTTCTATTAAAACATTCAATTTATTTTGATAATCATACTTAAAATTGACCCTAAATATTTATATAATTTATCATATATATTTTTATTTATTAAAACATATATCATTTCTATATACAATTTTTTACATAGAATGTAATTTTATTGAATTTAAAAATATTGGAATATTTTATTTTTTATTAAATCAATAAATTTATTTATAAATTATATCATTTATAAATTTAATTGATCATTCAATATATGAGTCATGAATTAGACAATCATTTAGGGGTGGGGCTCAATTATAGATGGCCCCTAGATGCATTGACAGGTCTCATGAGACAAATTAGTTGGCCAAATTAAATGGTTTATTGGTGTATACGTACCCATAGTTGTAAACATTCTTAGAGGATTGTATTCAATTTATATATATCATGATTTCTTTGATTATTATTTCCAATATTATGAATTTCATTTTTTGATATTTCAGTTACTATTATATTTGTGATTTTTTCGTTGACATAATTCATGGATGTATTTCACACTCAGGTTATTAATTAAACAAAATGTATTTTTAGTTATTAACCTTTCCATTTTTATTATTCTTTATTTTATCATGATAATTTATTTAACTCTTATTTATTATTTTAGATAACCCTTATTTTGTTTCCTTTCCCCATGACATGAAGAAGAATTATTTGAGTGAGATAAATGATACTAAATGGTTTCCATTACTATGTCTTATATTTTTTCCCCAATGTAAAATAGTTATCACATGCCTATCTAGATATACAATACTACTAATATAATTGGTAATTTAGGATTTGAACCATTATATCTATTCCAATTTAATAAATTAACCACCAGATCGAGGTTTCTAGAGTTAGGGTTTTTATAGTTGGTGTCAAATGAGGATATTAGAATCTTTAGAAACTAGATTTAAGAAAACCTATATTAGGGAATATAACCCTATGATATAATTTGAGGATAAGTATAAAGGGAAATTCTAATTCATTTGTAAGGATGATATTAAATGTTTTTTCTAAGTAATTACATCCCTATCTAGATACAATAAGTGGATGTGGCTCTAGAATATTTTTAAATATGGATAATAAATACAAAAAGGGTGAATTAGGATGTGACTAAATTTTCATCTGATTCATTAAAATGGGCCTTCTTACACACATGTTTTGATACTCTCACATGATATGATTTGGTTAATTAACATTTTTCTTTACGAACCATTATAAAGGATTTTTAAATATTACTAATATTTAAAGACACCCCCAAAGAAAAAAAGATTAATATTCTATGATAAAAACTGCATAACTTTTCAATTTATGTTTAGTGTTACACCAGATATAGAACTATACATTATAATTTAAAATCCATAGTTTTATGAGATAATCCAGTATATAAAATTTTATAGAAATTATCTCCTAGATGAAAGAATGGTATCAACACTTATGTTCAATGTATAAATTTCTCTACTAATAAAGTTAATAAAGAAGGTATTTGATATGAGTAGATCATTCCTATATTAGGGTAACTTACAGAAGTTATTGTGAATAACATTACATGAATAGAGCAATATGTTTTTCCAAATCATGATTGTAACAACCCAGAATGATAAAGGGTTAGATGACTAAATGATATTACTCATGTTAACAAAGAGCACCTTATTTTTCAGGAGCCTTCCATATTAGAACTCAATAGTTAAACATGCTTGTCCTAGAGTAGTAATCAGGATGGTGACCTTATAAGATGTTTTCCAGGGTGTGTGTGAGTGAGGAAAAAGCACACTGAAAAGGAATATGTTGGCATGTGGAAAAAACCATTAGTTAGATGACCCGTTCAGGAATGTGGGAGGGCCCTTGGGTGGGGACCATGTGTCAATGGGGAAACCGGTGGTACCTGGTGGTCCAAGTCTTGACGACCATGTACGTTAAGGCGGGGTGGTTGTGTTTTCACCACAACCCAGTTGTTACATTTGGTATCAGAGGTGGTACCCAGCCTTAAGTGTGGTGCATTGCCTGGGTTGAGATGTAGGGACCACAACGCGGATGTTGTGATATGGGGGGGGGGGGTGATTGTAACACCCTAGAATGATAAAGGGTTAAATGAATAAATTTTATGACTCATGTCAACAAGGTGCACCTTACTTTTCAAGGGCGTTCCTGATTAGAACTCCACAGTTATGTGTGCTTGTCTTGGACTAGTAATCAGGATGGGAGATATTCTGGGAAGTTTCCCAGGGTGTGTGTGATTGAGGAAAAAGCACACTAAAAAGGACATGTGTTGGCCAATGGGAAAAATCATTGGTTAGATGACCTTTTCAGGCATGTGGGTGGGCCCCTGTGTTGGGACCACGTGTCTGTGGGGAAACTAGTGGTACCTGGTGGGTCAGGACCCGATGGCCATGTTATGGCGGGGTGGTTGTGCTGTCACCAGGACCGATTTTTTACATGTAGTACCATCAGTTTCTTGTATGTAACTCTTACTTAATGCTTTTAATGGTTATAAAGTTAAGGGTGATGAATGAGAGAGTTGGGAGAACATGGAATGAAGTCTTGAGGACAAGGGGGAGACACATGGGCGACACATAGTTTGACTAACCGTGTGTCCAAACCATGTGTAGAGGGTCTATCAAGGTAGTGTCTAATGCACATTTAGCGCACAGTTTGTCAAACCATGTGAACTAACCATGCAGGCACTTAAATGAGATCTTAAAAAAGTGTATCTCACAAATTTTTTCCTCTAAATGGCTTGTTTTTCATTCTATGCGGCCATAACATGGGATCAATATCTCTTGAAGGTATTAGAACCTCTCCCAAGAGTTTTGGAGGTGATCTGAAGGATTCCATGGAAAATCAATGCCGGATTCTTGAGGTATATTATCATTCGTCATCGTTCTTGATCGGTTTTTTAGATCTACTTCTCTTATTCTCTTGGTTTCTTAGATCTACGCTTGTTATGGGTAGATCTATGTGTGTGTATTCCAAATATGATGATATTTGGTCTTGGCCATGCTAAAAAAAGAGATATAAGGTGGGTTCTTGAAGAATCAACCTGGGTTTCTTGTGGGTTCTTCGTTCATTGTGGTTTTCATCAAAACCTTCGAGGTAGGAGGCTTCTTTCTCGACTCCACTTAGTATAACTAATTGTCATGCATTAAAATTGTATTTTTGGTGTTGTATTTATTGTGATTTGGTTTTTCAAAAAAATATAGAAACCTTCTTGAGAGATGGTTGTGAAATCAGGAATATTTGGGATTTTGAATGAGAGATTTGGTTCTTAATTTTAAAATAAGGATTATAAAATGGGGTTTTTTCTGGAATTTTGACACATGGGTTTGATTAGATGTTTTCAATAAAAGTGAATGTTTTATTTAATTGAAATTACTATTTTAAAATTGGTTTATTATTTGGTTTTCAATAAAAGTATAGTTTTATTGAAATGGATTGAATAGGTTGAACACACTTGGTTTTTAACATGATGGTTGTGTGTGTTCACGGGCATGTGGGACGGATAAGGTTTAGGGGTCTCCCCCATTATTAATAGGATGGATAAGGGTTAAGGCTCTACTCGTCAAATGGTTCATGTGGGACAGATTAGGGTTAGGGGTCTCCCCCATCATCAATGGGATGGATAAGTGTTAGGGATCTCCCCCGTCAATTGGTTCACTATGGACGACTTAGTGAAAGGATGACTCACCACTCGCGCATATAGGGAGATCCAGGTTACATGCAGGGATGGTTGTGTGGATGTATGAAATGAATTGGGTATGTCAAAGAAATATTGAAAAATGGTTTTAAATATTGTTTAGTTATTTTTATGGAAAATAACTTGTTGGATAAATTGGTTTCAATTACACTTATATGGTTTTGGTTATAAATGGTTTTAGAAACATGTTTATATTGGTTTATACACAATTTTGGTAATTTTTTTTATATAAACTGTTTTGTATAAATGTGACTAACTTTTCTATCCTAGTGGTATGAGTAGAGAAGTCATTTGGGGAAAACCTACTGAGTATTAATACTCACCCCCTGCATTAGCACTTTGGTGATTTTGTAGAGGTCATATTCCGAGATACAGGTAAAGGTAAAACATCTCATTGCTAGTGGTTTCTGGTGATTCTTGGGATATGTGTTGATTCTTGGAGCATGGATCTTGGTGTGGAGATATGGAGTGTGTCTTGGATTATTTTTTATCTTTTTTTTAGTATTCCACATAGTACACTAATATTGTGTTGGTTGTATTGGTTTATGGGTTGTATTTTTGAATAATGTAGTTACCTTTTGGTAATATATTAGTTGGTTTTTTTGTTGAAATGCATCATATATTTTGTTGATAGTGGATCGTTCGGTCGGTTGGTTTTGTCGCAAGGGAAAATCATTCCCCAATATTTTCTCAAAGCCCTCTGCATTTATTGCTAGCCTTTGGTGCTTTGTGAACATCACTTAAGGCCATGTAACCATCACTTCCTCCTCAAGACAATGAGGTATGGCTGGGGTGTTACAATGATTCTCCTATGTTGGCTCACTTCAGGTGATAGAACCCCATCATTTACTCAGAATACTATTATCGTGGTACCTAAGATAATGATTATATCTTATTAAAAGATATTTATTCCCTTGGGATATAATGAGAAGGAAAAGGATATACTAGTAGTATATTTTATCAAGGGTGATTCTGATCAATGCTGGTCATTGATCTAGAATACTATAGTGTTAGATTAAATAAAGCACATGGAATGTAGGTATTTTATAGAAACACTCTTCAAAAAATATTTCCTATATGTGGAAGGAACTAAAATGAACAAAAAAATTCATATCTAAAATCAAATGGAAGAATAAAGTGTTTTACAGTATGAGGATACCTTTTCAAGATAATATTTTCATGCAACATACTATACACAAAATAAAAAATGCGTAATTGACCATTTATTTGAAGGGATTAAGACATGTCTCTAAAGTGAACTAGTTTCTCAAAATTTTTCATCATATGATGAAATATTTTTATATTCAATTAAAACATAAAAGGAATTATCTAGATCCTATATATTCAATGGGAAAAAAGTTAAGAAAAGGTATTCTGAACAAAAATAAAAAGGAAATGTGTCAAATAAGGATAAGAATAAAATGACAAAATTTCCATGTTTTTATAATTATGTGAAAAAATAACATAGAAAATTCTTAAAGGGAATGGGAGAGTGTTAAAAGTTAAACAATAAGGGTCATATGAATCATTAATATAAGGGAAATAAAAATACCACTACTATCCAGATCTTCAGCCGTAAATAAATGGGGTATTATTCAAACAAATTTCCCAAGCATGAAGGTAATTTACAATAAAAGGGGCCAATAGGGAAAAGGATAATCTTATATGATTACTAATACTAAGGATAATGTTCCAAAATATGTTGTGGATGGAAAATTAATCATATCTCAATTTTATCTAATGATTTATTTGATTATATATCTTTACATTATCTTATATCATCCATTTCTTAAAAAACATTGTATTTCCCAAGCACCATGAGAAGATTATTGTCATAAAAATATCCAAGTGTAAATTCTAATACAATAAGGATGTTTAAAGTAGTTCTCATTATTTTACATAAACATATTCTATTTACAAACATTATTATAATCATTAGTATGGAATGGATTTCAAAATATGTTGTAAAAAATTTATTGCAACGAGAAAGGAGTTACCAATTGGGATGAAGATATGGAATTCATTATCTTTAAATATGAGAACTAATCATCATATTGAGTTATATATCCACCTTAATAGAAATTCTAAATGATATTATTGATGAATAATATCAAAAAAAATATTGGGATGCAAAATTTAATCTTAAAATAGGAGATGTGCATACTGTAAAAGAATACATTAATATATTTCATCAGGAATTACCCAAGAATCCGCAAGAGCATGAAGTTATGTTTTAAAATGATTTAACCCCTTATAAAAAACATATATCAAATAATATTTATATAATAAATACATGATAATTAGTGGAGTTGAAGTAAAAACTATAGGAGTTGTTTGATAATAGATTTATTCTTCATTGTGATTCACCATGGGTATCACATAATCTCCTCATTAAGAAAAATGATAGATCCATGAGGATATCAATTGGATATAGGAAAATCAATGATATTATGAAAATGAAAAGGCATTCTCTTCATCATAATGATGAATTATTCTGTCAACTTCACATGGCTAAAAAAATTTCAAAATTTACCTTCATTATGGGTATCATCAATTACAAGTAGAAAAGAAATAAATTCTGAAGACATCTTCCCAAACATTTTACGGACAATAATATTTTATATTCATTACATTAGGAATGACTAAGGAAAAATAATTTTTATAGATCTATTGAAAAAATTATAAAATGAATATCTTGATAATTTCTTTGTTTGTTGATTAATAATATCTTATTGTACTTTAAGATCTTTTAGAACCATTAGAATCACTTTAGAATCATTCTTGGGACTCTCAGAAAAAAATATTTTAATGTTAAGTATGTAAATTTTAAATTATAGATTTAGGAATTTTCTTTTCATATCCAAATTGTCTCCAAGTATGGAAGTTGATCCACTGATGAAAAAGGCATCCAGATAATGGACAACACCAACAAACATAGTAGAGGTGCATAGTTTCATTGATTTTGAAGGTTATTATCGATAATTCAAACATAAATTATCCCAATTGGATAAATCATTAACCAATATTACACATAAATGGGTTATGTTTATAATTTTAAAGAAATGTGAGGAATTTTTTGATGAATTAAAGAGGAGACTAGTCAATGCTTTGATTTTGTCTATAACATTATAGAAGAAAGGATTTGTGATATATAGTGAGGCATCGAATAAGGGATCTGGTTGTATCCTTATAAAAAATATAAAGTTATTATATATGATTCAAGGAAGTTAAAGTATTGTGAATATAACCGTATGACCCATGATATTGAGTTGGTAGTTATAATAGTTTCTTAAAGATATAAATTCATTATCTCTATGGTGAAATATGGGAGATATACATAGAATATAAGAGGTTAAAATACATCTTTCATCCTAAATAACTTGACATGAGGAAAAGTAAATTACTTGATCTTATAAATGATTATGATTGTTCGATACACTTATACATGAGGAAGGTCAATAAGGTATTAGATACATTGAGAAGGAAAGATCATAGAGTATTGTCCAAAATAATGATTGAGCATGTTCCTATGTTCATGGATCAATCAAATATGTATTTGGGAATTACTATGGAAGGGATAAAATAAATCATTTGTTAAATTATTGTAAAACTATATTTATTTTAAAATATACAAATTCCCTAATATTATGATTAGGATCTTCATATGATAACTAAATACTTGAATGATATCAAATTCACATACTTTTTTTTGAAGATGACTTTCAGAAATTTGTAAATAGAGTATGTGTTACATCTATATGTAAAATGAAAAGGAAATTGTTTTATTGTGGTCATAGATTGAATTTATATATAATCCATTGTTTCAGCAAGATGGGAAGGTATATGAGGTAACATTTTAGGTGGTGTGTCATGATATGGGAAATTACTGATTATATATCAAGATGATTGGTTTTTTATTAGGTGATGTATGATAGATAGTATCCTAAAGGATTAATGAAACAACTTCATATTCCAATGATGAAATGGGATGACATTAATACAAATTTTCCATATAAGTACCAATGAATCATAAAATTAATGATTTAATATGAGTAATTATTGATCAACGTACCAAATATGTACATTTCCATACTATAATAGAAGATTTATATCTTGACTGCATTGAATGGATAAATATTAATTATTTTGTAAAACTCAAATATGCATATCATTCAATTGTGTCTGATCATAATCCATATTTTACATCTAAATTATATATTATTATTCATAAGGATCTTGATACCAAGCTTCATTTTAGCACCACCTACCATCCTAAAATTGATTGATAATCTAAAATTAACATTCAAACATCTAAAGACATTTTGATGTAATGATCACTATATTTTCAAGGAATTTGTGATAAGTATATAACATTGGTATATTTTTCCAATAATAATAGTTTCTATTCAGGTATTCAAATGGAATTGTATAAAGCATTATATAGAAAGATATGTTTTACTCCAACTTGTTAGGATGAAGCTGTTGAATAGAAACTTACCGGATTATAAATTATTAGGGTGAAAATGAAAAATGTAAACACTATTTAAAAACATATTAAAGAATATCAAAGAAGGAAAAAAATCAATGATAATAACCAGAGGAAATATTTGTAATTTTAAGAGGGAGATAACTTTTTGTTCAACATATCTTAATGGAAGGGTGTTATAAGGTTCAATATGGAAGGGAATCTAGGAACTAGGTATATTAGAACATTTGAAATTATAGAATGGATTTGATTTATGGATTATTGATTATAAATCTCACAAAGCATACTTATGTACATGATGGGTTCCATATATAATTGTTAAGGAAGTAAATGATAGGCCCAACACAAGTGCTCACTTATGAAGAAAAATAATTGGAACATAATCAAACTTATTGTGAAGAGCCTATCCAGATTATGGAAACTATATGTAACAAATTGAGGAATAAAAAAAATAAACTGATAAAGGTAATTTGTAAGAATAATAAAATTTAAGAAGCAATACAAGAACCAGAGTATGGAATTAATATAAACCAAACTCATTTGTTTAGAAGCTAATATCCATGAAATGTTTGAGGAATTTGTTTTAATGTTTGGAAGAATGTAACACCCATGCCATAATTTTAGAAGGTGAAAATTATATGTTATGAAATATATAATAAAATGTGAATTTAAATATTTAATTCCATTTAATAACTATAATTTTATAGGATCAATATCAACTTTGCAGTTACCTTGTCAAAATATTTTTTAAATAATTTTGGAAATATTCCCATATAAATAAGGCAGTATGAATAATTGAAAATATAATATTTAAATATAATTACTTTTATTTATAATAATATATTATAATATGTGAAATTAAATTTATTTTTCATATCAATTTTATTGAAATAAAGATAAAATAATTTGTTGATAAAAGTCATAATTTTTCTGTAAACTACTTTAAAAAAGGAATAATGTATTCTGATTTTAATTAATTGAAATAATCATTATAGAAGAATGATTTAAATAGAATTTATATAATATATATAAAACTATACTAATTTAAATTCACCTAATTATGATTACTTGTCATATAGTTAATATAATTTCATCATATGCTTAAAAAATGCATTTATTGATAAACAATTTTTTGACATGATTTGTAGGTTTTTTTTAAACAAAATTCATCCAATCTAGTGAATTGAATTTGAAAACAATATACTACATATTATGAATAATAATATTTAATATTATTCTATATGGTTAGTAGTTATAATGACTAGTAAAAATAGTAAAAATTATTTAGCACGGTTAAGGATAAAATACGGTTTTATGGGTTATATGTGCTTATATTAAAATAAATTTCCCACATACACTGTATATTTATTTGATAAATTGGATTTAATATTTATATTTAGTGGGTAAAAATTATATAATAAGTCTAATATTATTTTAGTCCTAATGGGTAAATTAACTTGGCTAAAAACTAGTTGTTGTGGTGAAATCTAATTTGGTAAAATTTATTAACCTTAAAGGTAAATGAAATAAAAAGTTCAAAACATGATTTTTTTTAATTTTTTTAAGTTTTTATCAACCTTATTATCCTTTTTCCAATTATGTTATGATTTTTTAGTAATTAGGTTTAAGGGTGACTTCTCATTATTGAATTGTTTTTTTTATTTTAAAAAAAAGACCACATCAATTATAAAAGGGAACCCACTTATTCACAAATATCATGATGTTTAGCTATTAAAAAACTACGAAAATATCTCTAAAAAATCCCCAAACACGGTTTAGATATTTTTTTCTTCTATAATACCATCCCTATGGTCCTTAATAAGAGATCCAAAGGAAGTTCTTCAAAGTAAAGGTATCTGTCTTCACAAAGTTATTTCTTTCTTACTTATTATTAAACCTAATTTAACTATTTACTAAAAATTATAATTTAATAAATAATTATGTCCCATATACTGATATATTTTATTATTCTAATGGAATAAAATTTATCTATCTCATTATATTTTAAATGGGATGCAAATCCATCACTTGTGTGTAAGGAGGACTACCGCCTTGCGAAACGATGTAATTTTTTTCCATCACTAACTCACATGGATAGTAATAATGATGGAAATATTTAATATAAATGATAAATATGAAATTATATTAATTTTTAGAATTAATATATCATCCAATTAATAACTTATTAATCCATCAAAGGATTGATATCATCATTTGTGCATACGTTCAGACTAACATCTCTATAAAGAGATGAGATTCGTCTTCTATATACAACATTAAATTATGATTATTAAAATATATATAGTGAATAAATTTAATATTTATAATACTTATATAATTTTGGAAATGAGGGATTTATATTCTATGTATAAGAACAAGAACAACCCAAACAAATCATGCATGAAAAAATGATGTACCTAAAGCCAAAAACCATTGTAATGAAGAAATATTATTGAAAAATATGTATAAATATTATATAAGAGGATAATATGTGATATTATAAATATTTATATGGTTATGGTATATATTAATGACATTTTTAAAACCATTATACATGTTTTCAAATCACGTTCAACAAAAGGGATGTATGAGGTAAACGATTTTATCTCAATTTCCTTTCCATTGAGATATATTTGTTATTATAAACTTATTCACTTTTATGTGGTGTATATTAATCCCCATTGTTATATGTAATATGAATAACTATTTATTCATGATGATTAATGTTTCAATTAAAGTGTATTCTTTCAATGGTTTATTGTTTAAAAGTTTCCAATATGGTACGAATTTTTTTACAAGATCACTTTCCTTTCGGATTTATTTTATTTTTGGAGATGTAATCTAATTAGTTATCCTTCATAAGATCTAGTTATTGTCATAGCCTATGGATAATTAAAAAATTTACATATTTTATTTCGAATTTTAAACTCTTTGGTACTTATAAAATAAAATAAATTTTTAATTGAATAATAATTTTATTTATTTTTTAGTCAGATATATTTTTGTTCAATGTCCATGTTTTAAAAAGATGCATTACAAAATTTATTATATTTACTCAAATTATTTATCAAGGAAATTTTATGATATCATTTACTTTTTTGAAAAATGTTTTTTAAATGAATATTTTTAATTTTTCTTAAAGGGTTAGTTTTTTCATTCTTTAAAAAAAGTAAAAAAAAGAATGTTTTTAACTTATATGATGATTACAGACTTCCCCAACCCCATAAATATTTTACATGACTTAAATTACTTTAAAAATTTTCAATGTTTTTATAAATAATTTTTTTAATGTTTTATTTTAATATATCACATCCATTTCCTTTATTCTTCCAAAGGAAATAATTTTATTATAAAACCTATATTCTCAATGAATCGATGGTCATATATTGTCTCATATTAATTTTTTGGTCATTAGTTTTCTCTTGAAATGGTCACTTCCTTTTGATCATTGTACATTAAATTTCCCTTAAATATCTATATTATTTATCATGGGTTTTCTTATTTCTTAAATGGTATTTTGTTTCCATATAAACTATCTTACATTTAATGTCATTTAAATTAGTGGAAAATATTTATATTATATATTTTTATTTAATACAAAAATATATTAATAAGGCATATATTTTATAAATTTAATTGATCATGAATATATAAAAAATGCATTGGATATGTAATGACGAGTTGGGTTCACTACTATATATCCCCTAAATGCATGTATATGTCTCAGAAGACATATAAATTAACCAAATTAAATGGTATTTTCATATATACCTACCAATAATTATAAAATATACTTCCAAAAGGCCTTGATGATATACATATTATCATTCATGATATAATGGTGTCAATTATGATGAATTTACATTAATGGGAATTTAATTATTACTATCCGTGATGTTTTTTGATATTATCCATGGATACCTTTAATTCTCTTTTTATTGATTAAATGGACTGTGTTTTTAGTTATTTATACTGTCATATTGATTATTACTTATTTACTCATGATAGATTCTACTGTATATAACCTTTACTAAGATTTTGAGCACCCAATTATTATTTTTTGTTTATCAAATATATTGAGAATAATTATTTGAAAGAGTTAAAGGATGATAATACATTCTATTACTATGTTATTTATTTTATATGTAATTAAAAATTAGTAAAATTTATATATATTTCTCTCTAAGACTGATAAAGTAGTTGGTCCTTAGATATTTGACCCCTTGAGTATATGCAAATTTCATAAATTAGCCACTGGCTTTAGGTTACATGAGTCAAGGTTTTCATATCCAACATATACCATATCACTTGAATAGGAATAACAAATCCTCAACAAATGACACATATGAATATAATTCTTTAAAAATTCAAGAAATTTTTATCATAATTAAACCCCAACCATATGTCATCCATCACTCCAACAACATCAACACAACAACATTGAAAAAATATATCACCATACCCATGTCACATTAACCATCGAATCACACTTTCCATTCCTTTAATGAAATCAACTACAACAAAAAACAATCTATGACTATAATGAGGACTATAAAATTATGATCACAAATATATAGTTATTGAATTTCAAAGAAATATTATATATAGTTAGAACACCACATACCTCATTTTCCGCAGAATCAAAAAGTTCCCCATCACCCATTTCATATTAGTATGAGGTAATATCACATACTGTTAAAAAACACATCAATATAAAATCAAAAAAAAAATAAATATTCATATAGTCATAACAAGAAACATATAAACTATTATCTATATGAAATTACAACATCAATCACAACACATAACCACAATTCATAACAAAAAAAATTGAACACGCATTCTCATATAATTTTATATCCACACATGTTTGGGGAACCTACACTAAGGAACTACACTTAACCTACACACTATCAATTATATACCTTGACCTCATAACCACATGATATTTCTTTTCTCTTCATGTTTTTTATAAATTCACTCCAAAACATGTACTATAACCCCTCATTCAAAAAATAAAATAATTTTTTATATCCAAATAAAAAAACCTCATAATATTTGATAATATATTTTCAGTTTCCATTACTCTAAATTTTTTATGTCAGTCCCTTTCCCCCAGTTCATATTCATATTATAAGCCATAAAAATTACCAACACTTATCATACCTTGATTACCATCATTCCAATATATTTATTATTCCACTTTTATTTAATTTTAACATTCATAAGTACCCCAAAATTTTAGTTAATATATCATTAATTTTTTATGAATCATAATTATTACCCATTAACACATCAAAAAGATTATCCAAATTTACTAATCATGCATAAAATAGTCGATGAAATACCCAACCACTTCAATGATCAATCCTCTTAAAAATCATATATTAATCATACGCTATAAATCTAAAAATTATTATATATGATAGAAACCCCACGATTCAACCATCCACACACCAATTCCCAAGAGTGGTAGAGAATGATTAGTTTCCAAATTCCAAAAAAAATATATAAGTAAAAAATCTATCTTCCCATTGATTTAATATTCAATAATGTCATTACCATGTGTAAATACAATTATGGATACAAAATATCCTTTAAAATTTCTCCTAATTTTTTCTACGGTCCACTAAAATGTTTTAGAATAGTTTTTATAGAAAATAACAATGTTTGGGTCATTTTCCTATATTTTTATTCTTCCTCCTAATGAACTATGACGTGTTAACCTAAAAAAACTTTTCTCCACTTGTCAATGTTTGATCTAATAAAAATGATATATTATTAACTTGTTAGAAAAAAAAATTAGTTGTATTCCCATTTAAGTATGAATATATAGAAATACTGGTACTGACGTGCATATAAAATTATGATGTGTTTTTCAATGTATATGAAAACCAAAAAAAGTATAACATATTTATGTTCTGCATGTTGACCTACCAATATTCTATAACCCCATTATATATCACCATGATATATTTTTAACCACATTCATCATATTTTCCTCATCGATATTTATAGTATCTGTAACCAAATATTCTTCAACCCAACCTAATAAAGAATAACATTTACAACCAAACTGTGATGTGATCATTAAAACTACAGTGTGTACCATACTTTATATTCACTAGACATTTATCTAACCATATCTCCTTATATCCATAAACAATTTATAGAATTTACCCATCACTTGTACAAATCACTACATATTTTAATCTAGTATGGTGTGGTTTTTTGGTATATTGTATTTCCTCCTAATTTGAAATATTTATCTACCATTACCTTCTACAATGACCATATTATACCAAAATAAATATAAAACTAATCTCTCTATATAGAGGGAACAACTATTTTGTGTACAATTTATATGTTTAATTTTAGAAAGAAGAGATAAATTATGGAACACTATTGGGAGGTGGAGGATGATCTGATCAATGACTAGATATGTTTTCATTGTTGACTCATAGATTCCATAATATTAAAAAATATTTTAGTGATTGATGACACTATATTTAATGGAAATTTATAATTTAATAAAAATAAATTCGAAATTTTTTATTCATATTCCCAACGAAATTAATTAATTTATTAAAATATGTGTGATTTTCATTTGAATACTTAATTTGGATAAAAATAGGTAAAGACACTAATTTTGGAAGTTTTATAAAATTTTGGTGAAGATTTTGTTCACCCTTACACATGTCCTATGTGGTGTAAGGGTAAAAGTGTTCTACCTACACATGGAAGGATTTAAGGTGATGCATGAGGGTACATTATTCACTATATAGGGGTTATTGAAAATTCTTTATGGCTATATAAATGTAACATGGGGATTGAATAAGGGTAAGGTTTCTAATGCATAAAAGTAGACATCACTATGTAAAATTTTGTGATAAATTAAAAACTCCATGAAAGGGTAAGTTAAACATTATGAAAAATGAATTAAGGTATCAAAAACACTATGTAAAGGTAAAGGAAACATTGCATGAAGGTACATAAACCTGCATACAAGTAATTAAGTCGATGCAGGAATTTACATAGAGATTTTCAAGTGCTATGTAAAGGTAGCATCATTTTTATTAAACATATATACAGGTAACTCAAGGATAACAAAGGGAACATAAGGAAATATAGATCCACTAAATAATTACATGGATGACACTATTTGATCTCTATATTTATCCAAAATTCCACTACTAAAGGCTGAGATCACTATATAACACCAGTAGAGCTTCATGTAAACCTTGTGGGGATGATTGAATCTTTATTTGAGAAGAAGGATGGAAATGATATGGCTATTACATAGAAGGATATGGTTGTACCTATGTATGCATGCTACAATAATTATACAAAGACTTACAAGACCTTTCTACCAGTAGCTTCTCATATAATTGACCTCTATTACCTACAATATGTTCTAACACAATGTGCTTCCATTGAGTTGTAAAACTGCCAGAATTGCAATCATCATATCATACCATTTACACCATTGAACAACTACCACTATGGCTTCTCTATTACTCTATCATCAGGGTTTACGTTTTCAACAACTTCCTAACACCACTACCACCGATTATTACTACTACCCATTTCCTCATGTTATCATCATTGTTCAATCGTTGTCTCTCCTCTAAACATTTCCATTCCTCACCAGAAGATCTACGGATGAGAACCCCATCCAGTAAGAAGGATTTTATACCAATATCTATTATCCAATTTACATACAAAAAGCTATCGAATTGTTTAAGTTACTGAAGAACCGATTCATGTATAAATCCCTATCTCATAAAGAATTTTTCTTAGAGATAAAATGGGTTTGTTTTTAAATAATAATCTCACCATGGTCGATGTGAATGAATATATTAAAAGAAGATTTAAACTGGGGAACACTCATTTAAGAATGTGAAGTTATGTTTTTCAAGTGAAGTTTGGACTCCTATAGTTTACACACAAAGAAGAAATAGAGATGAGGAACCCACTCCCATTCACGTGAGACTTATTTCAAGATTAAAAAAATCTACACATAGAGATTACATACACATGAGATCGGAGGATAGTGATGGGTAGAATTCCATGTGGAAAAATGAATTTATCTAAAAATAACTAAAGATATAATTAATATACAAATGAAGTAAAGGATATGATAATATGAGAAGTCAAAACCATATTTTCTCTCTCTTGGATAACTGGAAGATAATTTAAAGAATGTATTTACATTAAAATAAAAGGATAATATTTCACTCAATTAAAATTGAGAATGACTTAAATAATTAATGAATATATTTTCGATATTGAAAAGGGTTAGATCATGGTCTAACAATGCCTATATATTTGGTGTTAATTCTTTAAAGAGGGGAGAGAGACACATATAGAGAAGGATCATGGAAAAATCAATCTACATCCCAAGATTGATACTAATAACTTTCATTATTACATTAGTTAAATATGTATTATACCCCACAAAACTCAATTGTTTCTTCTAAAATGAAGGGTTAGAAACATTAATTTTTTGGGGAAGGAGAGGTAACCAATTTTTTATGATTGATTATATGATATTAATTTAAATACATTAATATGTTTCACTATCGTTTGTTTTCAATTTTTACTTTTAGAATTTATTTTAAAATTGATTGTGGTTTTAATTATTTATGTTAGGTCTCAATATGAAGAAATAATATAGACAAGAGGTGGGTGAATATAACAGATTAAAATTTAAATGAAGTCAAATTTTTATTAATGTTAATTAAAGAAGATAATTATTATAGTAAATTTGGAGTAGAGAGAATAAAAAAATTAATGTTTTATATAGTAGTTATTTACAAAGTGGGCCTACTCTAATATTATAAAAATATACTTTGTGAGAGATATATTGTGAACTAATAGGAATTTTTAGGGGGAATCATAACCTAATTACAAGAACATTTTCAAGTTGAGTGTTAACCCTAACACACTCACTTTTGTCTAGGGAGTAACAACCCAATTATTACACTGAAATTAGAATATGGGATTCACAACATGAATGGTCTTGAAATTAGATATAGGTAGTCACAACCCTCATATGATTACTTAAGAATATAGGAGCAACAACACAAAGATATAAATTTATTTTCTATAAGTAATCATAAACAAAAATAGAGTGTGAGGGTTAGCGATGGGAAATGGTTTTATAGGCTCAGAAATAAGAATAAAGTATAATATGAACAATAAAAGAAAAGTTACTAGTTTTTCATAAATAAAGATGTATTATCAAGGTTTTAGTAGTGATATATTATTAGGTACAATCTTTAAGATATTGTACATATAATTAAATGAAGTATCACATAGGATACAATAGTTCAGTAATAAGTTTTTTTTTCTAAAAATGAATGTGTAGTTGTAATTCATATCAGAATCATTATATGATTTAAATATCTCTTAAGTCCTTTAAAAGGAACTTGAATATAATAACAAATCAATATTGATCTTGTTAATACAATGTAACATCAAATAATCATAATTATCCCACAGAGAATGTACTATCACTGATAATAATCGTAAAAAATAAATTTTTGAATAAAAAATTGAAGACTCACACAAAATGATTTGAATTACCCAATAATAGAAATATGTAAAAGTTAATCTCATAAAAATAACAGTTTAATTTGAATGTTTAAATAAAAATATTAAATATATTATAATTTAATTCTACAAGTGAAAATTAAGTGATTAAATTATCATTAATTAAATACCAAAAAAACAATTTGAAATACTTCATTGTTATTAAATAATAATTTAGAAAACAATAATTCAATGAAATTAACATGAAATATAAAATATTAAATATTCTCAAAGTATACTGTAAAAGTCATGTTATAAAATGAATGAATTTAACAACATTTTAAAACAAATTATAATATTATAATAAGAATTTTTATGACCTATATACATTTAACATGAATTTTAAAAATTAAGAAAATAATTAATACACATAAAATTAGCATGTAGTTAACTAAATAATAAAAAAATAACCAAAAATATGTCACGCATAAAAATTTAATTTTATGAAAAAAAATAAACAAAGTAAAAAACTAACTATGCACCCATGTGAAGTCAAGATCTTTATTCTTACCATGCCATCAATGTGGAGTTATTTCAAGATAGAACATGGTTAATATACTAAACATAAAATCATCAAGTATTAACTTAAAAATAATACATGAGGTAACTCCATTCCATTTGTGTTAAGGTGAGGTTGTTTTGTGGTGAGTTGAGAAGTGATCATGTGATAGGATGGAGTGCTCTTATTGTAATGTGAAAATATAAACTTGAGGTAAGGTAAAAAAAGATTCATACTAAGGTGAAATTCAAATTATGGTATGTTGAAAATTCTAATACCAAAGGGTTGAAAAATAAATTATGGTAAGGTAGAAAAACACGCACGATAGGATGATAATATAATAGAGAGAAACTGAATAATCTGATAATTTAGACTGTGATTAATTTTTAGCTTATCCAAAAGATAGAAATGTCCTTATATGAAGAATAATTAATTGTATATAATCTCATGAATCATCTATGTAAATAAGACACACATCAATCATACAATCATAACATGATCTGTGATTGAAAATATTGAATAATATAAGCTAGAATTTTATAGAAAAAATTCATACATTCGGCCAAATTTTGAGGTATCCAAACAAAATTTTTAAAATTTGATTCAATTAAATTAAATGAATAAATATTATATTTAAAACCCAAAAATATATGAGAAATTATTATATGAATTTAATGAGATATCAAAGAAACAATTTTTTTGGAATTATGGAAAATTTTGAATTCTAGAACTCTTACGATCTTCTGAAATTTAAAACACAACTTAAAAAAACTACTACACACAATTATTAAAATTAAATTTACATAACTTTGTTTCATTTATTATGGAACAATTTACCTAAGAAAGAAATATATTAACTCACGTTATAAAATAATAAAAAACTAAAACATAACATCACAATAAGTAGAAAAATAATGTCCATACCAAAATCATGTATCATGTTCAGTACAAAATGAGAACATAATAGAGAAAAACATTAGTTTAAGAAAATTATAATAAAAGTTATATAAACTTTTAATCTTTCATATTTAATTTGTAAATTTAAAAATACAATCAATATAACTTATTATATGATAAAAATACAAGGAGGTTATAAAAATTTATTTTATCAAAAAATTATAAGAGGGATTGTAATTTTTGAAAACATAAAATGATATGAAATAACAAAAAACTCCCAATAAATTATTTTTATTAATTATTTCCTTTATTAGTGATTTTTATCTTCCCCTAATTAGTTTTTTATCATATCAATTAACTGAGATAATAATAAGTAGAGAGTATTTAGTTATTATTAAACACATGAGGAAGAGGTAGTGATCAAAATAGGTTTCTTTGGAATAAAAATACCTTATTGGGTTTTTCTAATGATAAATAAGGGTTTATTCATTATGAATTTCAGAAAATGGAAGGATATTAGTCCAAATAATGGAACTTGTTACCCGAATTTTAACTTTTATCAAACTTAGTCAAGGTTAATAATGGGAAGTGATTGTGAAACCTTTTAATAAATAAATAAACATGTGGAATATATTTATTTTAAAATTATATGATATAATTAAAATTAGGGAGTCATGAAAAAACTAATCATTTGTCCTTGATATTTTGTTTATTAATATTTGTCTCACTATTTGATCTTTTAAAAAATATATATCTACTTATTTACATTTTTACTTGGGATAATTAGATTATAAAACTACTATTTGGGGAGGACTTTGGTTACTACTATAATACATCCCTTATGGAAATACATTATATTTTTCCACACACACTTTAGGTTTGATTTTAAACATAGTGACACTAACAGGGAGGTAGCTCTAATATAACATAGAATTTTCCTGACTAGGACCTTTAACAAAATATTATATCCTTCTCATCCTATGTTTGTAAAATTATTGCTAACAAGACACATGAATATTAATTTAGAGTAAAAATTTGATGATATTATTCTAGATCACTTGATTTAAACCTATAGTGTTCACTTTGAACCAGTAAAAAACCCACACAAGACTTGAAGGGATCTTTATTACCCATAAATTACCAATAAAAAATATAATTAGATATATATTATTTGGAAAATTACTTGGAATTAAGTGTTAATATTATTCTAGTGCTACCAAAATTCAACAGTCATACAAGTGAAGATCCAAACCATCATACTCAATTATTTAGATATGTATGTTCAATCTTCAAACATAGGGGAGTAACTAAATATAAATTAATGGTAAATCCTCCATAAGCCTTTCATGATAATATTATACCTAGACACTGAATGAATATTGATAACGAAGGATGTATACTCTTTGTAAAAAGTAGTCATAGAAACCATATATGTATATTGGGAATGATTCAAGAATATATGTGTGATTTTATCTCATAAAACTATGTAGGAACATCACTTTCTAGTGTTATTTTATCAAATATTTTTTGAATATAATAGAAACCTCTTGGATGCATCAAATAAAGGTTCTGTGATATAAATGTCACCAACATAATCAATGGGTCTAATTGAGAAGATAAAATAAACCCCAAAATTAGAATAATAGGTTCATGACCAAGAGGAATTTATAAGGTGATAAATACTGAATCATTATCTTTATTGAAACCATTGTTAACAAAAAATTAAGTTTAGAGAGACAAATGGCTGTGAAGAAATTAATATAGAAACAAGTACCAACTCGAGTATATAGTTTTAGTTCTCTATAAAATCACTTTATTGATTAATGTTATGAAATAAAATTCATGGAGAGTTATGAAAAAAATTCTACTAAAGAAATTTAATGCCAATTAGATATAGAAATAATATTTACAATCCCAACTATGATATAGAAACCAGAAATACAAGACTATCATACTTTTAGAGTCAATACCCATCTCAAAACCCACATCAACAATAATAACATAAAATAACTCCTTTACACCAAATGATAGAAGGATCCAAAATAGAAAAAAAATACTAATAAAACCCCTTCCAAAATAATAATTATGAGAATATGTTAATAAATACACCATAAATTGAGAATTAATAGATATGGTGCAATGTTTAGGAGTAAAAATATAAAATGGATATGTAAAAACACCTATATGGAAGTCTTATGGGAATTATGACCAAAATTCAAAGGAAAATTTCATAAAAAATAGTCTTAAATTTAAAGTTGAATGTAAGAATAATTACAAAAATGAGTGAAAGGATATTTGTCCACCTAAACCTAAGGAAGTTAAAATAGAACATGAAGAAACAATGATGAGACTCCAAAATATGTTCTTGATGATCATCCCTACCAACCAGGGTAAGAAGAAATAAGTGAGGAAAATGTTTATTTATAAAATACCAGACAACCCATTACAACAAAAAAGGGAGAAAAACGATATTCCATTGATATCTTCATCTAGGTTTACTAAGTCAAATAATCTCAAAGAAGAGAAGCTCCAATGATAGATTCAAAAAAACCTTTCAAAAGGGTTAAACCAACATCCCTATTTTGGTAGCCATCAGACAAATTTCCAAGATTCCAAATTTCTCAAGGATCATTACATTAAAAATAATTAACTTGATGGGAATTAAAGGGTCAACCTACTAAGGAGTGTCTGAACATTGATCAAACCACCATTGTCTTAAAGATTTTATGATATGGGGATATTTTTAATTCCCTACAAAATCAAATATACTAATTTTTATAATTATTTGTATGATATTTATGTATCCATAATTTTAATGTATCTCTCTATATTTTCATCTTTTCCAAAAAGGATAATTGCAACCCAAAATATTTGTTCACCAATTGGAAAATTGATCCACTTTTTTCCGCACTAGTTTTATATGATGTACAAGTAAGAGGTAAATGATTTTTTTTAGGTGAGTTATATTTTTATACCAAAGAGTAAGAAAATTAATTTGGCTAATAAACAATCATTTGAGGAAATATATTCCTAAAAAATTCCAATAAAATCATCAATGGGCATGAAAGAATCCATTCTAAGGATTTTAGAGATAGCATGATTCACTTCAATAATCTTGAGTCCATGAATAACTCATCATGAAATCATTTACTCTATAATTTCCCTTGATAAATATACTAAACCTGTCAATGAGTCTAGTATGTTCCGTGAATTCATATCCTTAGAAGTTCACTATACCATTGAAAAAACAAAATAAATCATAAGTACCCAAAAACATAGAAATTTTATCTAAAATTTGGAAGAAGATATAACATCCAATTTTTGTGACTAATTATTAGATGATAAAAATATGATATTCTACCTTATATATATATGTATATATATGAAATTTATGCTTTTTAAGTAGGGAACTTAAATTTAATCTCATCTCTTGAACAACCCCCAAATCTAGAAACAAAACCTCTCCAATGGGATTTGAAATATGTGTACATTAGGGAAGGAGAAAAATCAAAAATAATAATTTCAAATAACATGTCAATAACTCAAAAAAAACTTGGATGAACTTCTAAAAAGAATTACTCGAGCCATAGGTTGAATATTAGGAAACATCCTTGGAATTAACCCAAAAATATTCTCACACAAAATCTTGTTAGAGGGGGATTATAAACTTGTTAGATAGCCCCATATTAGTTTATAACCAATCAATATAGATGTATTAAAAATGAAAATAGAGATTTTGTTATCATGCGATATCATATACTAGATTTATGATTAATAATGGGTCATCTCTATTAATGTACTTCCCTAGAAAATGGGTTTAATTATTTTAATGAATGAGAAAAATTATTTTATTCTCATTAGAGTTAGAAAATTCTGGAGAGTGTGAACTGATTGTATAATCATGAATCATGTCATTATAAAAGACAATATTTCCATTCCATTCATTGACCAAATGTTTTAGAGGTGATCTGTAAGTACACATTATTGTTTCTTATATGGATTCATAGTAAATTTTCTGGTACCCAATTTTCTAGAGGAATCATTTTGGACAAAATTCACATGTCCTCATAGAATATTTTCCAAAAAATAACTCTTTTTAGATTATGAAATTCCATAGGTAAATTTTAAAGGTTCATGGAAAGAATAATTTTCGATTAGATTGATGATTTCGTAGAAGTATTTCTTGATGTCTTTAATGTTTTTGGTAATTATTTTGATCCTGTATTAGAAAATTTGTAAAATTTATTGATAAAATTAACTAAATATAATTTTTTTGTTAAAAAACTATCACTTTATGGTTTAGGAAAGGATCATATTAGGATACATAATTTCACACAAAAGTATTGAGGTAGACCAATCTAAAGTTGAAGTGAAAAATGGTTTTTGTATATTAGTTACGTGAATCATATTATTCTTTAGACAAGAAGGATTATAAATAAGTTTTTTCAAGGATTTTTGTAATATTTATCTTCTAAATTATATATTAAATCTAAAATAATATGAATTTTATTTTGATGATGATTTTAGGGAATCATTTGATGAACTGAAGAAAACACTAATTACCCCAATGATAAGTGTAACACCTCAACCCCTCTAGACTAGAGTCAGTGCATTACTTTTGATATTGGTATGGATAGAAGGAATAAAAAAAACCCAAAGGAACAATTAGTTTAATAGTCATGAAGAAACTAGATACATATATGTAACACAAATTACATTGAAAAAGGTTAAAGAGACAATACATAACAAAACTAAAAATTGAAACCACATAAACTAAATAAATGGCCTTCTCTTCATCACATGTTGATGGTAAAAAATGAAATGGGTGAGCTCAAACACTCAGTAAGGTTTAAAAATATAAGAATCAGGAGTACAATAATAAGTGAATCATAACCAATCGGACATAATCAATATGGCATGGTGAATAAATGAAAAACTAATGCCATTAATAAACTGAGAATGAAACTACATTCATATATTTTGTCATAGTAAAAACCTCATGGATAATAATAATAGTTGATAATGAATAAAGAAAATTCTTATTAATTGGACTTCATGTATTTGGAATAGGAAACCATAATACTGTAAAAAAAATTTAGTTCTATGTGTAGAAACCCGTCTGATTTTTGGAAACAAAATCAAAGGGTTTGCTGCCAACTGATTTGTTTCATGAGACCTACCGATGCATCGAGGGGCTATAGCAGGCCCCACCCACCACTGCATGTCCTTATAATTCTTTATACATTGATTAAATACAAGATAAATATTTCTTTACAATATCTACATAGAGTAGAGTATATGGATTCATAAATATTTAAATAATTAAAATAACATTCAAAATAAACATCGAATGTAAAATGGTATACAGTTTAGAAAAAAACATATCCATGATATGATATTTTGGATATTTAATATAAATACAAATTCAAATGAAATATTTTCACAAACTGGTAGTAGGTACACAACATAAGGATTATTAGTTTCACGATACAAAGTTAGTCATAAAAAAGAGTAGTTGAGACAAAGTCTCTTTCCACAATATAGTCGGTCGAATCATATGTAAAAAAATTAATAACCCTCAAATGAATAATTTAATAACATGAATATAAATATAATCATGTCATTATATATCAAATGTCAGTACACATATACCACATACAATAAATAAGTGGAAAACAATGAAAATCTCATAAAAATGAACGATAGAAGAGAAACCCCTTACTAACATTCCGACATGGTAACATGTGTTATTGTGAGGGAATAATGAGAGGTAAAGGGGTATTACACTATTTATATGTCACATGGGCAGTATGGGGGAGGTGAATAAACATAACCCATCATTAGGAATTAAAAATAAAAGGTTACAACATAAGAAAAATATTCGTCAACAAAAGTGAGGGAGAGGATCCCTTACCTTACACTGGAAGGTGTTCTTGTTTGTTCTTAACGACCCGAATAATAAAATTTAGCAAAATTAATTAATAATTAAAAACCACTTAAACATGTAATTGATATGGTATAACATTATTATGTTCATTATTTTCCTTTTTTATGTGTTTAAGAAATTCAATTTTATTGTTTTGGAAGCATTTTCTTACTTGATTTCATGATTTTTTTTCTTATATTCATGAATGGAAGTTCATTTGAAATATAGTTAAACATCCAGAATTGTTAATAAAAATTAATAGTGAAATTGAAGAGTTATAAAAGATCTTATAATTATTCTTTTTATGTACCATGAGTATGACTCATTCGATGAGTTAAAATAAACGCTTGGATTTAGCATGGCAGTTTTGTGCACAATAAACTTGTTTTGTATTATTATTCCATATTATGAATGTGTAAATATTATAGAACATTAATCATGTCAAAATAAAGATATTATAACTTGGTTAAACCATTTAAAATGTTTCATGACTAGTATTAAATATATTATTTCAAAATGAAAACCCATCTTCCTTGAGTGTGATAAATTTACACATCTCGGACGGTGTTTTCATTTATTGTATAAAAGGAGGGGGAAAAGAGAGATTATGATGAAATATTAAATTTGAAAAATGAAAATATAGTACATGTAATGTATTTTAAGTATCATGTAATATGGATGAGGGGAGGTGAGAAGGGAGAACAAAAGAATGGAACTTTGTAAAAGAAATTTAATGAAAAGAGAAGGAAGGTTCAACTCTTGAGTACTCCTCCTTGAGAATCTCTTTAAGGCCTTTTTTTGGACTTTTCATGAGAACAGAATGTCTTGGACGAGGGGAGAGGGCTTGGGAAGAGTATTTTTCATAATTTAGGCAGGTATTGATTCTTGAGTGGTGTGGGAAGAATAGCGGGTGAGGGGTGGTTTATACAGTGTAGGGGAGAAGAGTTTTCTTAATATTATAATAATTAATTTATTATCTCCTATCAAGAAAACCAATAGTGATTATTACATGACAATGAATAGTAATATATGCATGTGACATCTAAAAAATTGGGCTCACATCATCATATCATCATCAATGACTCAATTAATCCATTATTTACCATTTATTTTTATTATCGTATTTTACTATTGATGAAAAATTCAAATTTATCCGAAAAATACCAAAAAAATCACCCTAACCATTTTATGATTTTTATAATACAAAAATTAAGTCCATTTTAAAAAAATAATTTCTAAATATGATTAATTAAATATTTAATTAAAATCATTATTTAATTAAAAAATATAAACACTTTAAATTTTCATCTACATTTTTATGGTGCCGAGATTCATTTATACACTCAATGGTATGTATACCATTCATAAGAGTCATATTAATATTCATAAGGGTAAGTTACTATTAATAAGGGTAAGTTACTACTCATAAGGGTAGGTTATTATTAATCGAAAATTGTTTTAATTCTATCAGACTCTAAATATCATCTTGAACACAACCATCAATGTCAGATTTTTAAATTTCAAATTGCTGAGTTGGAAAATTTAAGTTTAATGGAAAGGTTATTGATTTATCCTATATGTAACCGTGTTTTGTTCCATATAGGCTCAGTTATTCATGAAATATATGCTATAACTAGAATTTATTTAAGATAAGCATACCATGAAGTGTTTGAGGTGCAACATTTTTTCCTCCTTCAGAAATTTCATCCTCGATATTTTATATGAAAAAATCAAAAAAAGATGTGGGTGATTCATTTTCATAACATTGTTAGGTTCCCATATTGCATCCTCCATATTCTTGTTTCTCCAATGAACCTTTACATGATGAGTAGTCTGATTTCTCAATACCTTCTCCCTTGTGTCAAGAATCCCGATAGGCTTTCCACAATATGACAAATCAGGTTCCAGTTCTATTTCTTCATTTGTGAGTACATGTGTGGGGTCTAGCATGTATTTCTTTAATAATGACATGTGGAACACATCATGAACTATGGAGAGACTTGGAGGTATTTCCAAATTCTAATATTCATCTCTGATTCTTTATAAGATTTCAAATGGTCCGATGTTAATGGGGCTCAATTTCCCTTACTTTCCAAACCTTAAGAAACCATTCCATGGAGAAACCTTTAGAAAGACATGATCTCCCACCTGTAATTACAAATCCTTTCTTAGGTTGTCATCGTAACTCATCGGCCTACATTGGGATGTTATAATATGAGTTTTTATTGCCTTCACCTATGTCGTGGTCTCTTCAACAAGTTATGGGCCAATAAGTTTCATCTCTCCAGCTTTGTCCCAATAAGTTGGAGTTCGACATCTTTTTCTATATAATGCTTCATATAGATCCATTTGAATAGTATAATGGAATCTATCATTGTAGTAAACTTCTACCAAAGGCAAGTATTTATCCCACATACCTTGGAAGTCAAGAGAGCATGACCTCAGCATGTCTTCTAGAGTTTGAATAGTCTTTTCAGATTGTCCATCAGTTTGTGGGTGATAAGCAGTACTCATATGAAGCTCAATATTCAAATACTTGTTAGACTTTTCCAGAATTTTGATGTAAACCGGAGATCTCGATCAGAAAAAATTGATAGAGGTTCACCATGAAGTATTACAACTTCATTAATATAAAGTCTTCCCAAGCGCTCAAGTTGAAAATCCTCTCTTATAGGAAGGAAATTTGATGATTTTGTGAGCCGATCAACAATTACCCATATTGCATCATTCCTTCTAGGTTCCCTTGGTAGTCCTGTGACAAAATGCATCATAATGTTATCCTGCATTCACATTAGAATAGGTAGAGGTTGAATCAATCCTTTGGGATGTTGTCTCTCTGCATTTACTTGTGAAAAAACTAGACATCTTGACACATAGTTAGCAATTTATCGTTTCATATTATCCCACCATAAATATTACTTCATATCTCTATACATCTTGGTGATAAGTAGGTTTATTTAAGAATTTAAGATATGAGATTTGTCTAATAGTTCCCTTTTTAGCTCAAGTACTGATAGAAAAAATAAACTCTTCCCAAATATCAGAACTCCTTCTTCATACACGAAGTCATCCAGTCTCCCATCCTTAACTATATTAATTTTCTTGTGCAGATTCTCATCATCAGATTGAGAGCATTTTATCTTCTCTAGTGAATATGGTTTACCAATCATTTGAAAGAGGAGAGATGTTTCCACTTCCTTAACAATTCTAAAATCCATATTCAGTAGATCCATGAATATATGATTTCATTCAATCTTCATTTGAGTCAGAAGTCCATGATCTTTATTACTTAATGCATCTACCACCTTATTCACCTTCACTAGGTTGTAGTGTATTGAAAAATAATAATATTTGAGAAACTTGAGCCATATTCTTTGCCTCATGTTGTGTTCTGTTTGTGTGAAAATGTATTTCAAACTCTTGTGGTCCGTATAGATATCACATCTCCCTCCGTAGAGATAATGCCTCCATATTTTCAGAGAAAATATTACGGCTGATAACTCAAGATCACGAGTTGGATAATTATTCTCAGGGGTCATCAACTATAATGATACATAAGCAATAACTTTATCAATTTTTATAAGGACATAACCCCGTCCATTCTTTGATGCATCACTGTATATTAAAAATCCATCACTTCCTGATGGAAGAGTCAAAATTAGAGCACTGACCAATCTTCTTTTTAGTTCTTATAAGAATTATATACATTATTTTGTCCACATAGACTTAACACTTTTATGTGTGATCTTGGTTAGCAGGTTAGCCAGTCGGGAAAAATTTTGAACGAAACACCAATAGTAACCTACTAAGAAAATAAAACTGCATTTCTCAGTTAATTTTGTTGGTGTGGGCCAATCTTGGATTTCCTTTTTCATCATAGGATCAACGAGGATTTCATCCTTAGGGAAAATATGGCCTAGAAAAGAAACTGATTGAAGCCAGAATTCGCATTTTCTAAAATTCCCATATAATTTATTGCTTCTAAGTGTTTACAGAATAACCCATAGGTGATTCTCATGGTCTTAATATCTTTTTGAGTATATGAGGATATCATCGATGAATACCACAAACAAGTTATCAATATATTCCTTAAAAAATCTATTCATTAAATCCATGAAAATAGAGGGTCTATTTGTTAGTCCAAAATCTATTATTGTAAACTTGTAATGCCCATACCTTGTCCAAAATGTTGTCTTATGAATATCTTCCTTCCTTATACACAATTGATGATATTTGAATCGAAGGTTAATCTTCGAAAAGTAATTATATCCATGAATTTGATCAAATAAATCACCAATCCAGGGAAGATGATACTTATTCTTTATTATAATAGCATTTATTTCCTTATAATCAATTAAAATCCTTAAGGATCCATCATTCATCTTGACAAAGAAGATATGGGATCCCCATAGAGAAACAATAGGTCGAATAAATCCTTTTTCACTCAAATCCTCTAGTTTTTTTAGATATACTAATTCCATAGTGGCCATTCTATATGGATTCTTTGAGATAGGTCTTGAATCAGGAATTAAATCATTAGAGAACTCAAATTCCGGCTCTAGAGGATGTCCAGGTAAATCCTCTTGAAAAATATATCAATGTACTATTGCACTATGTGCACATCTTCAATTTGAAGATTTCTTTCATTGCCCATAGATATTGGTTTATCTTCCTCTCCAAGTATTGCATTTAGTAGAGCTATTGGCGGAGGTTCTAAATAAGAATCAAGTGGTGAAGTTTCTACCCTAATGACAAGGGATTGTAAACCATTTTCAAAAATTGTAACTTCCTTTCTCTTGTAATAAATCTTTGCATCATAATTTTACATCCAATCCATGCTGACAATTATATCAAATTTAGTCATTAGAATGATGATAAGGTTTACAAATAAAGCATGTTTTGGTGTCTGGAGGGGGAGTAGTTGACATACATTTGTTGCAATGATACATCCCTTAAATGTTTTGGATGGCAACACCTTTATTAAATCAAATTGTACATATCTAATTATCTTGGAAAACTGGGAAGATATAAATGAATGTGATGATATAGAATCAAATAAAGTGTTAGCTAAGTTTGAGGAAAAAATTAAGGTGCCTACCACCACGTATTTAGGAATTTCAACCTCCATGGTTGTAATCGCATAGGCTCTCCCTTGTTCACTTGGATTTTTCTTAGGAATGTTTCCTCGGCTCTTAGGACACTCATTTGTATATTGTCCTATCTCCCTTCAATTGTAGCATTGAATATCATTGAATTTTTTCTTCTCGTTGCATTCATTAGATCAACAACCCTTTTCTCCACTGTTATAGCAGACTCCCATTCCATTCAAGTATTCCATGAGACGATTCTTTCCACACTTCTCACATAATTGGAATATATTTTTTCCCTTGATCTTCTTTGGTGATTCTCCTTTTACTTTGTTACCAGAGTACCGGTTCTTATCTTGGTTTCCATTGAAAATATTTGATCTAGAAAATTCCCTCTCTGTTTTCATGGCACTTGATACAATTTCATCATATGATAATAATGATTGAGAAGCCAGTGCCCTTCAAATAATTGGCATAAGAACTTCAAGGAAATTTTCAATCTTTTATGTCGAGTCACATATGTTATATACAGCATAGCTGGCCCGCCTTGTGAAAGTAGCCTCATACTCAACACCAATTTCTTCAACAATTTGTTTTATGCTAAGGAATTTCCACTTCATTTAAGTTTTTTGCTCTTGAGGGAATTATTTTTTGAAAAATATTTCCTTAAAAGTCCCCCATTCCATATCTTCTATTTTTCATCCTTTGTGGTATTCTGAATCAAAGACCACCACTGATCAGTGTCACCCTTGAGATAATATACTTCCAAAACTACCTTTTCATTTTCATTGCATCTTAATACCATGAATATCCTTTCAATGGACTTGATCCATTTATCAACAACCACTGGGTCAGTATCCTACTGAAATATGAGTGCTTCTGCTGCATGAAACGATCCAACACATGTGTGGAATGGTTATTCGTTACAACCTGAGTAAGTTGTCCCAATATTGTCATGATTTGATCAGCTCCAACATTGACTATGTTTACTAGCTTAGTAGGAATATCCCTACCTTACCCACAATTATTGATTCCCCTTCTTCTGTTAGACTCAATTTTTAAATACTGGGATACAGTAGATTAGTTTATGAATCTCAAATAGTAAATCTCTCAACATAGATTGAAATTCTATGCATAGATGATTTTGTAAACATGGTTTCTTTGAGGAAAAAATTTCATTAAACTAATTCATAATAGCTTGTAATGAAAATGTGAATAATTATAAGCATATCTCCTAGGAGTGTCGTAACCAAGAATTCAGCAAGGCCCGTTGTCATGCACCAGTTCCTGTTCGAGTCAAGCTTATAGCAGTGTTTTTTGGGTTTTCCCCTAGATACATCTGTGCCAGAGCCGCCACTACTTGATCATATCCAGACAGGGATTTATTGATTAAAATATCAACATAATATATTCCTTACAATAATAGAATGACATTCTTGTATGTTTATCCTCAAATACTACCATAGGGCTTTGTTTCTTACTATACATTTCCTACTCTAGATTCCATGTTTTCTACTAAAATTCCTCTGATACCAACTATAACACTTCGACCCCTCTAGACTGGTGTCAGTGCATTACTTGTGATGTTGGCGTGGTTAGAAGGGATGAAAAAATCCCGAAGGAATGGTCATTTTGGTAGTTTTGAAGAAACTAGATACATAGATGTAACAAAAATTACATTGAAAAAGGTTACAAGACACAATAGATAACAAAACTAAAAACTGCAACCATATGAACTCAATAAATAACCTTCTCTTCATCAACTATTGAAGGTAAAAAATTAAAGGGGTGAGATCAAACACTCAGTAAGGGTTAAAAATATCAGAAGAATGAGTTAAATAATAAGTGAATCATAATGAATCTGACATAATCAATATGGCATGGGGAATAAATGAGAAACTAATGCCATTAATAAACAGAGAATGAAACTGCATCCATAGATTTTGTCATAGTGAAAACCTCATAGATAATAATAATAACTAATAATGAATGACGAAAATTATTATTAATTGGATTTCATGTATCTGGAACATGAAACCATAATACAGTTAAAATTTTTTAGTTCTATGGGTAGAAACCCGTCTGATTTTTGGAAACAAACTCAAAGGGTTTGCCGCCAACTGATTTCTCTCATGAGACCTACTGATGCATCGAGGGGCTATAGCGGGCCCCATTCACCCCTTCATGTCAAAATCATTCTTTATACATTGATTCAGTATGAGAGAAATATTCCTTTACAATATCTATATAGAGTAGAGTATACAGATTCATCAATATTTCCATAATTAAACTAACCTTCCAAAAAAAAAAACAGTATATAAAATGGTATAGGTTTTATACAACAAACATATCCATGATATGAGATTATGGATATTTAATATAAATATAATTTCAAATGAAAATTGATCTCAAATGGGCTGTAGGTACACCACATAAGGACTATTAGGTGCACAATACAAAGTTAGTCACAACAAAAGAGTAGTTGAGACAAATTCTCTTTCCACAATGTAGTTGGTCGAATCATATAACCAGAACATAATAACCCTCAAATGAATTACTGAATAACATGAATATAAATATAATCATCTAATTATATATCGAATATCAGTACACATATACCACATATAATAAATAAGTGGTGAACAATGAAAATCTCACAGATATGAAAGTGATATGAGAAAACCCTTACAAAATTTTGGCATGGTAACATGTGTTATTGCAAGGGATTAATGAGAGGTAAACGAGTATTAAACTATTTATATGTCTCAAGGGATTTATGGGGGAGTTTAAATAACATACCCCATTATTAGGAATTATAAATAAAATGGAACAACATAGGAAAGATTCTTGAACAAAAGTGAGAGAAAGGGTCCCTTACCTTATGCTCGAAGGTGTTCTTGTATGTTATTAACGACCGGAATAATTAAATTTAACTTCATTAATTAATATTTATAGAACCTCATAAACATGTAATTGATATGTTATAACATTATTAAATTTATTAATTTTTTTTAAGGGTTTATGAAATTAAATTTTATTGTTTTGGAAGAATTTCCTTATATGATTTCATGATTTGTTTACTTGTTTTCATGAATGGAAGTTCATTTGAAATGTGATTAGACATACAGAATTGTTGATATAAATTATTAGTTAAATTAAAGATTTAAAAATGATCTTATAATTATTATGTTTAAATTCCATAAGGATGACTCATTCTATTAGTTAAAATAAATGCTTGGATTTGGCTTGGCTGTTTTGTGCACAATAAACTTGTTTTGTATTATTATTCCATATTATGAATGTGTAATGATTCCAGAATATTAATAAAGATAAAATAAATATATTATGACCTGGTTAAACCATTGAAAAGATTTCATGACCATTATTGAAAATAGTAATGCAAATTAAAAACCTGTCTTCCTTGAGTGTGATAAATTTACACATCTCGGACGGTGTTTGAATTTATTATATAAAAGGAGGGGAAAAAGAGATATTATGATGAAATATTCCATTACCACAATGAAAATAATTTAAATTTAAGGTAATGGAATTATCATGGAATTTTTATGAGGGGAGGTGAGAAGGGAGAACAAAAGAATGGAACTTTGTAAAAGAAATTGAAAGAAAAGAGAAGGAAGGTTCACCTCTTGAGTACTCCTCCATTATAATCTCTTTAAGGACTTTTCTTTTGGCCTTTTTCTGTGTCCAGAAGGTCTGGGACGTGGGAATAGGTCTTGGGAAGAGTATTTGGTATAATATAGGGAAGGATTGAAGCTTGAGTGGTGTGGGAGGAAGAGGGGGTGAGTGGTGGTTTATATAGTGTAGGGGAGAGGAGTTTTCTTAATATTATAACCATTAGTTTATTATTTCCTCTTAATACAACCAATATTGAGTGTTCCATGACCAAGAAAAGAAATATATTCATGTGAATTTGAACTAATTGGGCTTAAATCAGCAGATCATCCTTAATGACTCAATTAATCCATTATTTAGAATTTATTGTGAATTATTAGATTTTACTATTCATCAAAAAATTCATGTATTTCAGAAAAATCCCAAAAATTCTCCCTATCCATTTTTCGACATCGAGAATCCAAAAATAATGTCCATTTTTTCGAAAATAATTTTCTAAATATGATGAATTAAATATTTATTTGAAATCATTATTTAATAGAAAAATATAAATACTTAAAATTTTCATCATCATTTTTAAGGTGCCTAAATTCATTTATACACTCAATGGTATGTATACCATTCATAAGAGTCATATTAATATTCATAAGGTTAAGTTACTATTCATAAGGGTTGGTTACTACTCATTGAAAATTTATTTAATTCTATCAGACTCTAAATATCATCTTGAACACAACCGCGTATGTCATATTGTTAAAATTCTGATAGTAGAATTGGAAAATTTATGTTTAATAGATAGGTTATGGATATCTCCTATAAGTAACCATGTTTTGTTCCATATTGGATCAGTGATTCATGAAATATATACTATAACTATAATGTATTTAAGAGAAACATACCATGAAGTGTTTGGGGTGCTACATTATTCCCTCCAGAAATTTCATCCTCGAAATTTTATGTATGAGACTCACCCAAAAGATGTAGCTGATTCTCTTTCATAACATACTCAGGTTCCCATGTTGCTTCCTCCATATTATGGTTTCTCCAAATAACCTTTACTATATGAGTTTTCTAATTTCTCAATGCCACCTCCCTTGTGTCAAGAATCCCAATAAGCTTTTCACGGTATGGCAAATCATGTTCCAGTTCTATTTCTTCATATGTAAGTACATGTGTTAGTTCTGGCATGTATTTCTTTAACAATGACATGTGGAACACATCATGAACTCTGGAGAACCTTGGAAGTATTGCCAAATGGTATTCTACAAATCCGATTATTTCTAGGATTTCAAATTGTCCGATGTACCTGGGTCTCAATTTCCCTTTCTTACCGAACGTTAAGACACCCTTCCATATTGATACATTCAGAAAGACATGATCTCCCACCTGGAATTCCAAATCATTTCTTCAATTGTCATTATAACTCTTCTACCTAGTTTGGGATGATTTAATATTGTCTTTTATTGCCTTCACCTTTGTTGTGGTCTCTTCAACAAGTTCAAGGCCTTTATGTTTCCTCTCTCCAACTTCACCCTAACAAGTTGGAGTTCGACATCTCTTTCCATATAATTCTTCATATGGATCCATTTGAATACTAGAATGGAAACTATTATTGTAGTAAAATTCTACCAAAGGCAATTATTGATCCCACATACCTTGAAAGTCAAGAGAGCATGACCTCAGCATGTTTTCTAGAGTTTGAATATCCTTTCATACTGTCCATCAGTTTGGGGGTGACAAGTAATACTCATATAAAGCTCAGTATTCAAAGCCTTCTGGAGACATTTCCAGAATTGTGATGTATTCCAGGGATCTCGATCGGACAAAATTGATAGAGGTTCACCATGAAGTATTGTAACCTCATTAATATAATGTCTTTCCTAGCACCCAAGTGTTAAATCCTCTCTTATAAGAAATAAATATGCTGATTTTTTGAGATGATCAAAAATTACACATATTGCATCATTCGTTCTAGGTTTCCTTGGTATTTCGGTGGAAAAATCCATTGTAATGTTATCCCACTTCCACATAATAATAGGTAGAGGTCGCATCACTCCTTTGGGATGTTGTCTCTTTGCCTTCACTTGTTGTCAAACTAGACATCTTGACACGTAGTCCACAATTTCTAGCATCATATTATCCCACCAGAAATATTCTTTCAGATCTCTAGACATCTTGGTGCTACCCGGGTGTATAGAGAAATTTGAGATATGAGCATCAGATAATAGTTCTCTTTTTAGCTGAGGCACTATTGGAACACATAACCTCTTCCCAAATTTAATAACTCCTTCTTCATACATGAAGTCATCCAGTCTCCCATCGTTAACTGCATTAATTTTCTTGTGCAGATTCTCATCATCAGATTGAGTGCTTTTTATCTTCTCTAGTAAAGATGGTTTAGCAATCATTTGAAAGAGGATTGATGTTTCCCCTTCCTTAACAATTCCCATTTTCATCATTAGTAGATCAATGAATACAAGATATATTTTAATCCTCATTTGAGTTAGAAGTCCATGATCTTTCCAGCTTAATGCATCTTCCACCTTAACCTCCTTTCCTAGGTGGTAGTGTATTGAATAATCAAAATATTTGAGTAACTTGAGCCATCTTCTTTGCCCCATGTTGAGTTATTTTTGTGTGATAATGTATTTAAAAATCTTGTGGTCTGTAAAAATATCACATCTCTCTCTGTATAGATAATGCCTCCATATTTTTAGAGCAAATATTACGACTGCTAACTCAAGATCATGAGTTGGACAATTATTTTCATAAGTCATAAACTATCTTGATGCATAAGCAAAAACTTTGTCATTTTTTATAAGGATGAAACCCAGTCCATTCATTGATGCCTTGATGTATATTAAAAATCCATCACATCCAGATGGAAGAGGAAGAATTGGAGCATTGACCAATCTTATTTTTAGTTCTACGAAGCATTCTATACATTCTTCTGTCCACTCAAATTTAACTCCTTTACATGTGAGATTGGTTAGCGAGTTATCCAATTAGGCAAAATTCTGAACGAAATGTCAATTGTAACCTACTAAGCCAATAAAAATGCATACCTCAGTTATGTTTTTTGGCGTGGGACAATCCTGGATTTCCTTTTTCTTCATGGGATCAACTAGGATTCCATCCTTATAGACAATATATCCCAAAAAAACTGATTGAAGCCATAATTCACATTTTCTAAACATCCCATATAATTTAATACTTCTAAGAGTTTGTAGAATAACCCACAGGTGATTCCCATGGTCTTCATAGCTTTTTGAGTATATGACGATATCATCGATGAATACCACAACAATGTTGTAGATATTTTTTTGAAAAATCTACTCATTAAAACCATGAAAATAAAGGGTTCATTTTTAGTATAAAAGGCATTACTGTAAACACATAATGCCCATACCTAGTCTGAAATGTTTCTTTAGGAATATCTTTCTTCCTTACACGCAACTGATGATATCCGGATCGAAGGTCTATCTTAGAAAAGTATTGATCTCCATGAATTTGATCAAATAAATCATCAATTTGTTGTAGATGATACTAATTCTTTATTTTAATAGCATTTATTTCCCGGTAATCAATGCAAAGGCTCATGGATCCATCTTTCTTCTTGATAAAGAGGACATGGTCTTCCCATGGAGAAACACTAGGTCAAATAACTCTTTTTTTTCAGTCAAATTCTATATTTGTTTCATTAATTATACTAATTCTATAGTGGTCAATCTATATGGAGTCTTTGATATAGGTCTTGCATTAGGAATTAAATAAATAGATAACTCAACTTCCTTCTATGGAGGATGTCCAGGTAAATCCTATGGAAATACATTAATGTACTCTTTCACTATGTGCACATCATTAATTTGAAGATTCCTTTCCTCACCCATAGATATTGTTTTATCATCCTCTCCATGTATTTCATTCAGTAGAGATACAGGGGGTGGTTCTAGATAAGAATCATGTGGCGAAGTTTCTGCCCTAATGAAAAGGGATTGTACACCATTTTCAAAAAATGTAACTTCCTTATTCTTACAATAAATATTTGCATCATAATTTGACAGCCAATCCATATCAAGAATTATATCAAATTTAGTCATTGATATGATGATAAGGTTAGCAACTGAAGCACATTTTTGTGTTTGGAGGGGGACTAGACGACATTCCTTTGTTGCAATGATACAACCCCTTGGAGTTTTGGCTGAAAACTCCTTTATTAAATCAAATTTTACATATCTAATTTTCTTGGAAAACTGGAAAGATATAAATGAATGTGATGATCCAGAATCAAATAAAGTGTTGGCAAAGTTTGAGGAAACAATTATGTTTCCTTCCACCATGTCATTAGGAATTTCAACCTCCACGGTTGTAATCTCAAAGGCTCTCCCTTGTTTTCTTGGATTTTTCTGAGGCGTGTTTCCTTGGCTCTTAGGACACTCATTTTCATAGTGTCTCATCTTTATACAATTGTAGCATTTAATATCATTGAATTGTTTCTTCCCCTTTCATTCATTAGATCAATGAACCTTTTCTCCGTAGTTATAGTAGACTCCCATGCCTTTCAAGCATTTTCTGGGATGATTATTTCCACAATTCTCATATAATAGGAATAGCTTTGTTCCCTTGAACTTCTTTGGTGCTTCTCATTTTCCTTTTTTATAAGAGTAATTATTCTTATATTGGTTTCCTTTGAAAATATTTGATATAGAAAATTCCATCTTTGTTTTGATGTCACCTGATAAAATTTCATTATATGATAAAAATGACTGAGAATCCAGTGCCCTTCAATGACATGGCTTAATACCTTCAAAGCAATGATCAATCATGTCTGCCGAGTCACGTACATAATCTACAGCATACCTAGCCAGCCTTGTGAAATTAGCCTCTTACTCTACAACAATGTCTTCTTCCCCTTGTTTTATGATAAGGAATTTCCTCTTCATTTCAGTTCATTGCTCACAAGAGAAATATTTTTTGAAGAATATTTCTTTAAAATTCCTCAATTACATATCTTATATTTTTCTTCCTCTGTGATATTCTGAATCAAGGACCACTATTTATCATCTTCTCCCTTGAGAAAATATACTGCAAGTACTACCTTTTCTTTTTCATTGCATCTTAATAACATTAATTTTTTTTCAAGGGAATTGATCCTTTTCTCAACAACAACTGGTTTAGTAGTATCCCTGAAATATGGGAGCTTCTTCCACATGAAACGATCCCACATAGGTGTCTAATGGTTATTCATAACAACCTCAGTATGTTGTCCAAATATGGTCTTGATATGATCTGGTCAAACATTGTTGTGTTGACTTTCTCAGTAGGGAGATCCCTACCTTGCCCATGAGTATTGATTCCCCTTCTTTCGTTAGAATCCATTTATAAATAATGGGATACACTAGATTAGTTTATGAATCACAAATAGAAAATCACTCAACATAGATTGAAGTTCTATGCATAGATAATCTTATAAACATGGTTTCTTTGAGGAGAAATTTACATTAAACTCCTTCATAATGGCTTGTAAAGAAAATGTGAATTATTCTAAACATATCCTCTGAGAGTGTCGTAACCAAGAGTGCAGCAAGGCTCATTGTCATGCATCATTTTCTGTTCGAGTCTATCTCAAAGTAGTGTTTTCGTGTTTTACCCCTAGATACATCTGTGCCAGAGCCGCATCTACCTTCTTGTATCCATATAGTGATGTATTTCTTAAAAGATCCACATAATCTATTCCTTACCAAAATACCAGGACATTCTTGCATGTTTATCCTCAAATACTAACTTAGGGATTTATTACCTACTATACATTTCATACTCTAGGTTCCATGTTTTATACTAAACTTCCTCTGATACAAACTGTAAAACCTGAACCCTTTAGACTGGAGTTGGTGCATTACTTGTGATATTGGAATTATTATAAGGAATGAAATAAAATCCCGAAGGAATGATAAATTTATTATTAATGAAGAAACTAGATACATAGTTGTAACAAATATTACATTGAAAAAGGTTACAAGACACAATACATAACAAAACTAAAAACTCGAACCACATGAACTCAATAAATGACCTTCTCTTCATCACCTGTTGAAGGTAAAAAATGAAAGGGGTGATCTCAAATGCTCAGTAAGGGTTAAAAATAGTGGAATCATGAGTAAAATAAAAGTGGATCATAGTCAATATGATATAATCAATATGGCATAGTGAATAAATAAAAAACTAATGATTAATAAACTGAGAATGAAACTACATCGATAGATTTTGTCATAGTGAAAACCTCATGGATAATAATAAAAATTGATAATGAATAAAAAAATTCTTATTAATTGGAAATCATGTATCTAGAACATGAAACCATAATACCATAAAAACGGTTTAGTTCTATGGGTAGAAACCCGTCTGATTTTTGGAAACAAACTCGAAGTGTTTATCACTAACTAATTTGTCTCATGAGACCTACCAATGCATCGAGTGGCTATAGTGGACCCCACCCATCACAACATGTCCAAATAATTCATTATACATTGATTAAATACAAGATAATTATTCTTTTGTAATATCCATATAGAGTAGAGTATACATATTCATTAATATTTCCATAATTAAAATAACTTTCCAAACAAACATCGTTTGTAAAATGGTATAAATTTTAGAAAAAAACATATCCATTATATGATATAATGGATATTTAATATAAATATAATTTCAAATGAAAAGTGATCTCAAATGAGCATTAGGTACACCACATAAGGATTATTAGGTGCACAATACAAAGTTAGTCAAAACAAAAGAGTAATTGAGACAAAGTCTCTTTCTATAATGTAGTTGATCGAATCATATGACCAGAACATTATAACCATCAAGTAAATCATTGAATAACATGAATATAAACAGAATCATGACATTATGTATAAAATGGAAGTACACGTATACCACATACAATAAATTAGTGATGAACAATGAAAATCTCACAGAAATGAAAGTGAAATGAGAAACCCCTTACAAATATGCTGGCATGGTAACATGTGTTATTATGTGGGAATATTGAGTAGAAAAGGGGTATTAAACTATTTTTATGTCATAAGGGAAGTATTTGATAGGTGTAAAAACATAACCCATCATTAGAAATTAAAAATAAAAGGAAAAAACATAGGAAAGATTCTTGAACAAAAGTGAGAGAGAGGATCCCTTACCTTACAATCGAATGTGTTCTTGTTTGTTCTTAAGGACCTAAATAATAAAATTTAGCTTCATTAATTAATAATTATATAACCTCATAAACATGTAATTGATATGGTGTAACATTACTAAGTTATCTAATTTCCTTTTTTATAGGTCTAATAAATTTAATTTTATTGTTTTGGAAGTATTTTCTTACTTGATTTCATGATTTGTTTACTTGTATTCATGTGTGGATGTTCATTTGAAATATGGTTAAACATCCAGAATGAATAATATAAATTATAAGTGAAATTAAATAATTATTAATGATATTATAATTATTCTGGTTATATACCATGAGGATGACTCGTTTGATGAGTTAAAATAAATTTTTGGATTAGGTTTGGCGGTTTTGTTCACAATAAACTTGTTTTGTATTATCATTCCATATTATGAAAGTGTAAAGATTACAGAACATTAATCAAGCTAAAATACCTATATTATTACCTGGTTATACCATTGAAAAGGTTTCATAACCAGTATTAAATATATTAATGAAAATTGAAAACCATTCTTCCTTGAGTGTGATAAATTTACACATCCTGGACGGTGTTTTCATTTATTATATAAAAGGAGGGGAAAAGAGAGATTATGATGAAATATTACATTATCACAATTAAAATCCTGTAAATGTAAGGTAATGTAATTATCTTGTCATTTGGTTGATGGTAGGTGATATGGGAGAACAAAATAATGGAACATTATAGGAGAAATTGAAAGAAAAGAGAAGTAAGGTCCACATCTTGAGTACTCCTCCTTGAGAATCTCCATAAGGCCTTGGTTTTTGGCCTTTTGGTGAGACAAAATGGTCTTGGACGTGGAGAGAGGGATTGGGAAGAGTATTTGTCATAATTTAGGCATGTATTGAAGCTTTATTGGTGTGGGAGGAAGAGGGGGTGAGAGGTGGTTTATATAGTGGAGGGGAGAGGAGTTTTCTTAATATTATAATCATTAATTTATTATTTCCTCTCAAGACAACCGATAATGAGTATTCCCAGACCTATAACACTAATATATTCTTGTGAATTAGAACCATTTGGGCTTCAATCATAGGATCATAATCAATTACTCAATTAATCCATTATTTAGCATTTATTGTGAATTATCGGATTTTACTATTCATCAAAAATTCAAGTATTTCAGAAAAATCAAAAAAATTCACCCTACCCATTTTTTGACATATAGAATCCAAAAATGAATTAAAATTTTCAAAAATAATGTTCTTAATATGACTAATGAAATATTTAATTAAAATTGTTATTTAATTGAAAAATATAAAGACTTAAAATTTTCATCTTTATTTTAAAGGTGCCTAAATTCATTTATACACACAATGGTATGGATACCATTCATAAGAGTCATATTACTATTCATACGTGTAAGTTACTATTCCTAAGGATAGATTACTATTCATATGGGTGGGTTAGTATTCATTGAAAATTGATTTAATTCTATCAGACTCTAAATATCATTTTGAACACAACCGTGTATGTCAAAATTTTAAAATTTAAATAGAAGAGTTGGAATATTTATGTTTAATGGATATGTTATGGATTTATTCTATAAGTAACCATCTTTTGTCCCATATAAGCTTAGTAATTAATTAAATATAGGCTATAACTAGACTTTATTTAAGAGAAACAAAACATGAAGTGTCTGGGGTGCTACATAAAGTAACTCTAAGACTGGGAAAACCCATTTGAGATACACTTTGATACATCAAACCATGATGTGAGATAATAAATCTCTAAAATAATTAAAGGATAAGCATAATTGATAGATTATTTCTCAATAAATTGGATGAAACTCTACTAAAATGCACAACCAGTGAGAAGGAGTTCCTTGCTATTGTTATTTCGTTAGATAAGTTTAGATCTTATTTTATTAGAACTAATGTATTTGTAGTTTAATAGATAATTAAGAAAGGTAATTCTACTAAATTATTTGTTTGATAGATACTAATTTTTCAATAGTTTAACTAGGTTATCAAAGATAATAAGGGTTGTATAAATCATGCTGTTGATAACCTCAATACATTTCCTATCACTGGAAGAGAAAACAATCAAGTATAGGTACCACTAAAAGATCACATACAAGGAGAAAAAATTTACATTTATGGATTATAAATAAATATGGTTTCCTAAAATAGTGAATTAATTTGTGACTTCTTGGGTACCATGTCCTCATAACTCCCATAAAAAACAAAAAAAAAATATGAATCCTGATTTTTTTATTTTGGAAGATCCATTTCTTTTGAATATGTAAAATGATTAAGTAATAAAAATACATTTTCACTCAAGTGAAATCAATTATATTTATGAATTATTAAACACCCTAGAAAATGAGGAAACTTTAGACCTCAAATAATTGTGATAAATTTATTATAATTTTGACTATATTGGCTAATTATTTTTAAATTATCCAATAAGTATTGTAAGAAGTGTAAAAATTGTCAATTTTATGGAAATATTTAAATAATACAAGAGATCCCTAAAAACCCATAATCCCCTATCGTACTGTTTATGGAATTAACATTATATGAACCTTTTCCATGTCAATTTTAAATTACTATATTCTATTTTCTGTAGATTATTCCTCAAAATGGGTGGATTCAAAGGCCATTAAAAACTATGATTCGTGATTTGTGTGTGATTTATTTAGGTCTAGAATCATATATAGGTATAGAGTACCAAGATCTATCATCAGAGACCAATAAGTGAAAATTAAAAATAAAATAATGGAGTCTATGCTAAATATTATTTTATTCATCACAATATATATACACCATACTTTTCAAGAAAAAATGGCAAAGATGAATTATAAAATTGTAATATTAAAGGTATTTGTAGAAAATAGTAAAACCCAATAGGGAGGATTAAATCCAATGACTTGAAGACACATCATGGGAATACCAAACCACCTAAAGGTTACATATAAGTATGATTCTATATCATTTGATTTATGGGGAATTTTTTTATTTACTGATAGATTTTGGTAACCAAGAATATGGGGCTATCAAAAAGATAAATTAGTATTTGGTGAGTGGTGGAAAAGATATGAATATTTAGTTATAAGATATGGATGAAATGTAACGATATGCTAATGAAATGTGTAAAATTTATAGATATGTATATTGAAATGAACAAGATAAGATGATCCAACCCAAGATTTCCATATTAAAGACCAAGTGCTTCTCTAAAATTTATTTCTCAATCTTACACCAGGTAAAAAGCCTTCCAGGTAGTAAAGACCATTTATAGTAACTCATTTCATTTGTTTTTGTTCAAAAAAAAACTAATAAAGTAAGTGAATGAAATGAATTTACCATCAATGGGAAAATATTTAAACGGTTCCATGGAAACATAACCCTAAAATCAGTGGACTTTAAACATCTCCAACATGTCTATTAATCAATTATCATGACGTTAAATCAAGCAAAAAACACTAAACAAAAGTGATTTAATGAGGAAACATGAGATTTAATGTTTTCAATGGATTGGGAGTCTTAGGATGCGGTCACATATCTATTTTACACTTTTAAACATAAATGAAATTTTAATTACAGATGCATCAGTTGTTGTATTTTGTGGGACCATAATGGGAGAAAGACAAAGGGAATATTTGAATCCTTATAGATGAGAACAAGCGAGAAGAATAATACATTTATTTGAAGGGGATTTTATTCATAAATTAATTATCTTATTAATTCCTTGATTTTTTTAGAAAATCTTTTTGAACATTATAATAGTGTTTTCATATCCACACTTAGACTCTTTTCCTTAATTGATTAATATAGAAGAAATGAGTTTATTATGAATCCCATGATTCCATGTTTATGATTTATAATATAATGAGATTGAATGATTAAGATATAGAATTTAATTATTATAGTGAATCATAGATGTTAATTTAAGTAATCATAATTAGACAAAATAGCTGATAAAGGTAAATCAAATATCCATACCATTTCTCATACTTTAAATTTCATTATTTCAGGTGGATTTTTTTATTATTATTATCCATTCAATGAGTTATTATCCAAATTAATATGTTTCATTATCAAAATAATTTCTATTCCCAATTTTTTTTCACATTCTATCTTTAGAGAATTTCTTTAGAGAACTTGGGACTTTCCACCAACTAAAACATTCATTTGAATTTATCAAATACATGAATGTGAAAAGTCACATTTTATATGATTGAGGTATCTTTTCAGATTTAAAAATTATCCTTGAGAATAACTTTTACATTAGTACATGTTAATTCCATATAATATATGAATGATCTTTTTAGGAAAGAGTCTCACTAGAATTCATTCTTATCCATTCCTACTATTCTATTGGTGTATTATAAGATATTATAAGGAAAATGTATGGGGATGGGGGAACTCTTGGTTGAAGGGATTTGGTACATTATGATGAATATGTCTGGGGTTTTATTCTATGGTATTTGTAGAGGATCATGATTTATTCAATTTATATTTATTCTTTTCCCCTATTGAAATAAAATAAAGAGATAAATATGAAAAAAGGTAAATGATAAAAAAATAATGTATGGTTGTGACTTGCCAGAATAAAAAATTACCATAACAAGAATGAAAATTTTATAATATGGGGTGATGTGGTGAATGTGAAATTTATTTAAATAATAAATTCTAAAATGTTAAGAAAAAAATACGAAAAATTAGTTTTTTTTAATATAATTTAAAATTTTAAAAAAATTAAAGATTGTATAAATCATTTACTATGATTACGTTGTTCATGACCTTTTTATGTGTTGTAGGTGAGAGTTTTAACTTTTTGAAGGTGATATTTTCAATGTACTTTTATTTTGATATCATACATTATTATTTTAAGATAAACCCCGTCTTTGATCCTTATTTTTTTGAAAATCAATACCTTCTAACATGAAGACTCTGGTTCATTATTACCTTGATTGCTAACTCCTCATGATTTGATGATATTTTTGACTTTAAAAAGTTGAGAATTTATATCATTTTCAATATTATGGAAGGTAGAATATAGTCATGGTATGAGAATAACACTACATGAATTTGTACCCCTAATAATGAGAAATTAAAAGAATTCAGATTGAGGTAGATCACTACTTAGCACGCTTAATAATAATAAATTGAGAATCATTAGTTGAATGAAGAATATAACCCATCATTTTCTATAGGTAAAAAGTAAAATACTTGGTTTTCATGTTGCTTTGTAAATATTTAAGTTCAATTGATATTTTTTGATGAAAATGAAGGATTAATCCTCTAATTATTTTTTTTATTTAAATACTTTTTAATCTAAATATTGGTAGCTTTGGTTCCCTATGGGATTCTTTTTTTGAGATTTATTTCTTAAATAAAAGAAAATATAATGTGTGGTGTTATTTTATTCCTCTATTTTTCATGATGTTTTATAACATTTTAATAAATAATTTTTATGTTTTTAGTATATTCCACAATAAAATTAAATGATTCATTAAAATGTTGGTGATTTTAATTGGAAAAATTAATTTAGAGAAAAGGATGTAAAAATACTAAATTCAGATGTTCTATGAAATTTTAAGGAAGATTTTATTTACCGATAAAAATGGACTAAAGAATGGGTAAGGGTAAAAGTATTATACCGATATATAAAAGGATTTAAGGGTATATTTAATGTTACATTATATGTTTCATAAGAGATACTCAAAATTTCTTTAGGCTGTGTAATGGTAAATTAACGCGTATGTAGGTGTATGGTTTTCACTGCATAAGGGTAGAAATTGTAGCGCAAAGGTAAGTGCTCGATTTCAAAAAATATTTAAGGTTTAATTCAACTTTATTTATAGCTTGCAAAGGTACCATAACTGATATTTAATGGTAAAGGGAATTCTACATAAAGGTAGACAGTTCTACTTAATGGTATGTATGTTGATGCGTAAAGGGACCCCGAGCATTACAAGAGTTGTATAATGGTAATTTTTTTTAAGATAAGTATTGGTAATTCATGGTAATAAATGATACATAAGGGTCACTGGAGCCACTAAAGACCACTATAGTTGATTGTATTGGAGCTAGAGCTCAAGTAAAAATGCTATTAATCAAGGTTCAGAAAAGCATAGATCCCTATTATAGCTGAACACGACCCCAATGAGGATAAATAAAGACATATTAAAGAATAATTATAAAATTTCTAGGGATACACCATATGAGAGTGAATTTGTGAATATGCATTCATGCTACCATCCCTGTGCTACTAGTTCTATGCCCTTGTATACGTCAACTTCTCAAACCATTGACCTCTACTACTGCTAATATATGCTACCAACATGTACTGCTTATAAGTTATGCTACCATCATAATTGTGACCATAATCTACTACCACATCCAGCCTCCAAACTCTATGATGACCACTAATTTATTATCCTACATTTAGGATTTCCACTTACTACCTCTACCTGATACTACTACCTTTGAGTCATGCCACTACCAGTCTCAAAATTCTATCGACCATGTACCACCACTACATCACCATCGACCATTTCCATGCCTCACTATAATATCCATGGAAAAAAATCACCATCATAGAAAATAAAATTAAGAATTATCTGGATTATCATGTTTCCATAACTAGTGGGAATAAAGTGTTTAAGTAAATGAATAAGGAAACTATGTATGGAACCCGGTTTCAAAAATAATTTAGCTCAGAGGGAAAATGGTTCAGTTTAACAACCAAAATCTCACCATGACTGACATACATGAAAGTATAAGAAGAATGAAATATAGATACCCCAATCGTGGAAATTAAAATTGATTTTTATAAGGTATGTCATGATATATAGGTTTTACACATAGAGAAGGAATCAGTTTGAGACTCCCACTCCCATTCAATTGGGCATGATTTTAATATTAATGGAATTTCATTATAGAGATTACATGCACATGTGGTATATGGATATTAATGAGATAGATTCTGCATGGGAAAATAAATTTATCTAAATAAAAGAAGAAAATTGAATTAAGATACAACCATAGAAGAATATAAGAAAATATAGGATGTTAAAATAACATTATATCTCTCTTATATAATTAGAGGGCAATTTAAAGGATATATCTATGTGGAATTAAAAGGAGAATAACTTGGATTATTCAAAGGAAATATAATTTAAATATTTGAAGAAGTGGGTTTTGAGATTCATTGGTATAGAGTTTGGGCTTCCAGTGCCTATATATTGATAGACCATACTGCAGAGTGGGGAGAGAGACACAGATTGAGGAGGATCAATGAAATCTCTTCCACCTGACCCAAATTTTTACTATTTACTTTCAGTATTATTTTTTTATAATATGTATTTAACCATTGAAAAATACATTTTTATTCTATAATTAAGGGGTAAAAACATTAATTATCGAGTAAGGATAACTGAACTATTTTTGATGTCTAGTCTTGATAGCAAAATCTATATAATTTATTCTATTTCATTGTTGATGTTTTTTGAATTTTTTATTTTAGAATTTAATTTTAATTTGATTGTGTTTTTAATTAATTTTATTTATTAACTATTACCTTTATTATGGATTTTTCATCTATATATTATTAGTTTTTGATCATTTTGATTAATTGGTCAAAGACTAGGTAGAGAGTTTTTAGTTATTACTAAACATGTGAAGAAGAGGGATTAATCAAAAATTGTTTCGTAGGAATAAAGATACTGGATTAACCAATGTTAAATAAAGATTCTTCAAAAGACTTTCAAACATAAAAATGAGAGTAGTCCACAGAATGTAAATTCATAAGACTATTTTCAAATTCATCAAACTTAATAAAGTGTGAAAATGTTAAGTTATTGTAAAACAGACATTAAATAAATAAATAAGGGAAAAAGAATTATTTTAAAAGAGTATGATGACAATATAAAAGGAAGTCCAAGCATAAATTGATTACATGTCTCTCATTTTTGGTTTTTAATTTTTTGTCCCACTATTTTATGGTTTTATAAATCTTAATATACTTAATTAAATTTTCACCCATGAAAACTAGATTAGATAACTACTCCATGACAACTTAGGTTATTTGTACTACAACAACCCTAAGGGAAAAATTATACTTTTCCACACCCCAAGATAGGTGTTTTTAAATGATACAATAATCAAAATAATATATGGTAAATTAATATTATTAAAATATTTAGTCTAAAATTTTAATGATTCTTAGTAAAATGATCAATAGTTTTATAATAAATTGGTGATTCATACATTGGATAAGTATATCATCTAAATTATCAAATTTATTTAGATATTTTTTTATCACTTGTAACTTAAGTGTTTCTATCTTATATCATTTATTGGATTATGGTTTCCCATTATATACATGAGGTATATATCCAACCCTTTTAAATTCATTATATTATTGATTGTGTGTGCATTTCCTTCCATTATTCCTTTTACTATTCATTCATCACTTAATAGTGCTATATTTTAGTTGATATAGATCATGGTATTGATGTTCCCTAGTATTTTCAGCCATTTAATATCTTTAATTATTTTGTTATTTTTTATATATTTAATTTCGGAGGGTGATATGTGTGTTGATCATAATACTTGGTATCAAAGTTATATTCCTGAACATGGATTATAGTTAATATCTATTAAGTGGTTGTCTGTGACATTTTAAGCCTTGATTAAAGGGCATCGAATTAAGAGAAGGGAATGAAATGATTTATATATTTGTTATAATCTTTTTTTCCATAAAATATGAAGATAGAGTAATATAACTTCCAAAGAGACTTTAACCTTGAATTATCTAGATTCAAGATAAAGAACAATAATAAAAGTGTATGTGAGAAGCTTAACTTAAAAGAACTTGGATTTTTTTAGTTTATGGTATAATGAATTTTTTAATGATATAGCTAGTAAATTAAAAGAACTTCATGACCTATTCCCATTATTTATAATATATTTGTAAATCTAGTTACAATGAACAAGGTGTTTTTTATGTGTATCTCAGTAGTATGAGTATGTATGAAGGAAATTTGGTTTATATTCATTTGAATGAGTTTTTCATAGTTAGTAGACAATTATAGACTATGAATGTAATGTTTAAGAGTGGATTATGGGTTTTGATCATGTTATCATCATTTCCAGAATCTTGTGGTGCAATGGTTACTACAGTGAGTTGTTGTAAAAGTAATTCATAATTAGTTTCTAAGAATATCTTTAATCTAGTTCCAAATAAATATATTCGATGAAAATATGTTCATATTTATAATATAATAATGTAAAATAAAGAGTTTAGAGGATGAAATTCTCAGTATAAGTTTCAAAAAAAGATAAATGGGTCAATAAAAAGAAACTCAGGTAAATTGTTAGTCTCATGTTCTGTATACTGGATGTTTAGAAATGGATAAAATATGTATAAATATTTAAAATAAAGCAATGTCAATTATAAAGGGTCATTCTCAAATAACATATGCAATTAAAATAAATGTATTGCTCTATTGAGTTTCGATAGCCTATTTAAGCCATGTATTATTATTTTTTAAGCATTTTTTAAATATAAATTTGAGAGAGGATGCACGAAAAAACATATTAATGGATATTTTAAATTTTTTTACAATTAAATGGTAAATATCTTGATATTGTTAAGAAATTTGATGTCAATGTTTAGAATTATATTGGATATATTTAATGATTTTGTGTTCATACACATCATGAGATTGAGAATGAATTTGATTTTGATTGGTCAATTGTATGTGTAAGATTTTTCATAACAATTATGGTTAGAATATCAAAAATTAAACAAGTTTACATTTCTATGGGGAAGGTGAGAAAGATTTTATATTTTTTCTAATAAGAATATTAAATGTGATAATTAATATCAATAATTTTTGAGAAACACAATTGTGGAATTACTATCTTGGGCATATGAGTTTTAAGGGAATGTGTATCATAACAGCTAAATGTATACTAAAAGATAATGGTAGGGAGATATAGGGAAAATGAAGGTTGTCTTGCACTATGGATGGATACCCATTTTTTAGAATCTAGAGAATGTATATACTCGTGTATGGGATCTAAATCAAGTATATTCTTATGGATGGTCACTTTTAACATTACATTCTTCAATGATTCCACATTGATGGTTTTATTATAATTTTTTATTCAAAAATAATATGTTTGCAAAAGATTCATTAGATATAGAGATATGGGGGAAAATGGTAGAAGTTTAATGATGAAATTTTTTAGATAATGTTGGTGAGTATATCAATAAATATATAATAAAATTGGATTTGAAGAAAGGAGTCCTGTTTAAAATAAATATGAACTTTGACACTTCAAAAGAATGGTGTGGTGAAACGAATAAAAAATACAACAAAAAGAGATAAACTAGAGCATGGTTTAATTAGGTTTTCCAAAATATTTTTGGTAATTGTTAATATATTTCATGAGTCATGTAATTTATCATGAGTCTATATATACTGATAGGGAAGATGTAACCTGAGAAAATCTGGAGCAGTAAGTTGTTTGATGTTTCACACCAAAAGGTGGTCCATGGATAATTGAAAACACGTCGATCACTGCACCACCTAAAATCCTCAGGCCGACCACGACACCTTGATACATGAATCCTGAAACTAAATCACATTCATTAAAGAAAACCACATCACAATAAAATCATAACATCACAGTTTTCCATTATTATAAACATCTACACTCTAAAGAAGGATCACAAACAGTGCCAGAGAAACCCAAAAAAACACCCCAATGTAATCTAAGAATGAAACACCAAAACGATCAACATCAAACACCTAGAAACAGTAGCATCATCCTATAAAAAAATCAATGTCCAAAACACCATAGTGATCATTGACTCTTCAAAGCACTATCAGAAAAATTCACCTGCAAACATCCTCGACATCATCGAGGCTCGATGGTGGAGAAAATAAAAAAACACCCCCAAATAAATCTGAGTAGAAAACACACTGAACCCATCACCTAGAAACTGATGTCCACTCCCCAGAACCTCCCAAAACCCCCTCAGAGAAAAAAAAACTAGTCCAACTTATAATAGGGCATTGAACAAGGGTTTCATAGCAGAGATGAGTGGACGATGCCTTGGTAGTGGACCACTCTTCTCAAAAACATCATCCCCTCTTCGAGGCCCCAAAAACTGGCCACTTTAAACCAACAAGATAAATCCTAGTTACCTTCAACTACCATCAGACACAAATTGCCTCTGAATAGAACCAAATCCACTCTCATCAATGTGGACTAGGATGCTCCTCCAACAGAGCAGATTGGAAGAAGAAAATTGGGAATCAATGAGGGAAGAATGAAGGAATGGTGGAAGGTGTTGGAGTTATCCACCATCATGGTAGGTAGTTGGTGCACATAACTCCCCAACCAAAAAATTAAAACATGACTTCTTCACATGTAGTCCCTATTTATTTGGAAGCCATGGGAGATGTTGATGGTAGGTGAAGGACTAGTGGGAGTTGTGTGAAACTTGAAACCTCCAATCATATCTATTTAAGAAGACCTTAGGGTTCTTCCTTATAGTAGATTAGAGATCCAATCCATAGAACTATTCGAGCTAACCGACCTCCATCCTTAATAGTGTCATGAGAGATCCATGTGTGAAAAAAGGGAGGTGTGCTAGGGGTACATTGTAAAAATTGTTCTTGGTGTAATAAAGGTCTGATTTCCTCTTCCAGTAGTCTCTTTTAGTGGTCAGAGAACCACAAAAAGTGGTATTAGAGGCGGTTCCGGTGAAACGGCGACGGGCAGTGGAAATTTTATGGAGACCGAAAAATTCCTCTTCTCCGGAATCGTGTTTTGATGGAATATTCTGAAAGAATGTTTCAAGATGATTCCAATGGTGCAAATGACATCAAAAACAGAGAAAAAACGAGCTTCATAGACCCGTTCAATGCTTGGTCAAACTTTGGGGGCTATAGTAACCCCATGCTGGAGAAGAATGTACTATTCCGATTCCGGTGACTTTTCCAATGAGTTTCCTGCCACTGCTCAGGTGTTTAACATCATATCTACATCATCTACAAGTCATCTCCATGTCATCAGATGATCTCAGTCATTGATAATATTTTGACCATAACTTGATCAATCGGTATCCAATTTTGGTGATCCAGGATTCAATTCCACATTTTTTGACCATTCTAGATGCAATGGTGAGCTCCATTTATGAAAATTCTACACCAAAATCTTCATAATTAAAATCCAATGGAGGTATCATCCATGTGAGGGATTATCATGTTGAATTCTTCAAACTACTCCATTTGGAAGTCTTGAATGGAAGATCTACTCAATTATAAGCATCTCTTTGACCCATTAAGAATGAGTAATCTACCCTGATGCCACAATTAAAGCTGAGTGTAATAAGCTGAAGAAGAAGAATATCGTCTATATTTGCTAATGGATCAATCATAGCATTTTCCACCATGTTTCTCAAGAGGCTGGTGCGTATGAACAATGGACAAAGATGGAAATATGTACCAGTCAAAGTCCGCTCAAAAGAAGATCCTCTTGTTGAAGCAGTTGATGAATCATTGACTACAAAGTAAAATAGTGATATTTGAACACACCAGCGAGTTACAAAACCTTGTGAACCAGTTGGCTGTAGCTGGTTAGACACTAAATGATGAAGATTAGATGAACCAATTACTCTAAACTCTTCTCGATAGCTGGGATACGCTTGTTGCCTCACTCAGAAATTTGGTGCCTAGAGGAAAGTATACCAGGGAGATGGTAAAGGATGCACTGTTCAACATAGAGGCCCGAAGGAAGGATGCAAGTTAAAACCAGATGCATGGTCTCGTTCTGGAGAAGTGAGGGAGACATCAAGAAGGAGGACGTGGGGCAGGAACCAAAGGTCTATAAAAGAATACTGGAAGATCCACAAATGGTCAGAGGCCATCATACACATGATACCATTATGGAATGGAGGGAAAAATGAAGAAGAACTTCCAAAATTTGTTATAATAAAAAGGTAAAAATAACAACCAACGAAAAAGAAAAGAATATGCACATGTGACTGTCACTGGAGAAGTTTTGTTTTTCTACAAATATGAAGAAGTGACATGATTTCATACATCAGGCCAAGACACAGAATGGGTGGTTGATACTATAGTATCATACCACATCACGATGCATCATGATTGTTTCTTGACTTTTCAAGATGGTGACTTTAGTGCAGTCAAAATAGAAAATACTAGTTTGTAAAATAATTTTGGCATGTGTGATATCCAAATAAAGATGAAAATTTGATACACAATCACCCTAAAGTATGTTCAGCATGTTCCAATCCTTCATATCAATCTGTTATCGGGTATATCCTTTGATCAACAAGGCTATGACAACATCTTCTCTAATGGAGCATGGAAGATGAAAAAATGATCCATCATCATTGCCTAAGGACACATATGTGTACATTGTACAAAACTCATCAGATGATATGTGCAGACAACCTCAACATGGTGGAAGGATAAATGCCATCTAATATGTGGCAGAGAAGGATCGAACACATGAGTGAAAAAAGGGTATCTACCCTAATGAAGATGAAGTACATAAGTATTGACAAGGGTGAATCACTTGATCCTTGTAAATACTAATTGTAATGGAAGACACATAGAGTCTCATTCAATAATACATCATCAGGAAGATCAGAGTAGCTGGATCTGGTGCACTCTGATGTATGTGGACCCATGGAGGTGGATTCACTTGGAGGTAACAAATATTTCTTTTCCTTTATTGATGATGAATCTCGAAGGGTGTGGGTGTTCTTCTTATGGAAGGACCAAGTATTAGACTACTTCAAGATGTTCCATGCCATGGTGAAGTGTGAAGCTAGAAGGAAGCTTCAGTGTATTTGTTCAAATAGTGGAGGAGAGTACACATCCATGGAATTTGATAACTATTGTAGGAGTAAGGGAATCTGATATGAGGGGATGGTCCCTCACACCCCAAAATACAATAGAGTTGCAAAAAGGATGAATAAAACCTTCATGGAGAAGGTCAGATGCATGATGAGTTTGGTTAAGCTCTCTAAGACATTTTGGGGAGAAGTTATTCCAGTTGTCGGCTACCTCATCAACATATCATCATCAGTCCCACTAAATTTTGAGATTCCACATAAGAGATGTCCTGGTAAACATCCCTCTCACTCCCATTTATTAGTATTTGGATGTTTTAATTTTCACTTGTATCCAAGGAACTCAGGCAGAAGATAGACATGAGATATACTCCATGCCTCTTCATTGGCAATGGAGATGAGGAGTTCATATACAAGCTTTGGGACTAGATGGAGAAGAAGGTGATGAAAAGAATATATATCGTGTTCCATGAGAACATGACGATCGAGGACATTCAAAATCCAAGAATTTCTGGAAAGGAAAGTGTTGATGACTTAATTCATGATCCAAAACCTATACCAGCACCACCTGTCATTGAAGAATAGGATTTTCAAGAAGACTCATCTGCAGCGGACCAAGAGGCAGTGTAGGAGGATATTGAGCAAGGGAGACTCAATCCCCTATGCAAAAAGTTACAGAACCATCATAGGATTTTGGTGCTGTTGTTTCTCCTAAACCTAACATTTAACATGTTATAAGATCTTCAAAAGGAAGGATTCCGTCCAAAAAATATTCGATGTTAGATTACCTATTGTTGAATAATGAGGGGAACCAGCAGGATACCATGAAGCTATGTATCATCCAAAAAAACTCAAGTGTCTGCATGAAATATAGGATGAGATGGAGTCTTTGATGAAGAACCAAACATGTGATTTAATGAAATTACTAAAAGATAAGGAGGCACTTATAAACAAACACGTGTTCATGCTGAATAAGGATGGAATCAAAAGGGAGGTCAAGCACAAAGCTCGGTTAGTTAACAAGGGATTCCTTTAGAAGAAAGGAGTTGAATTTGGAGTGTTTTTTTTCACCTGTGGTGAAGATGGATTCAATCCGAGTTATTTTTGGATTTGTGGCTAGCCCGAACTTGGAGCATGAACAGATGGACATGAATACAAATTTTCATCACAGTGACCTCTCTAAGGAGATCTATATAAAGAAACCTGAAATATTTGAGGTTTTTGGACAAGAAAACCTCATCTGAAAATTGAAGAAGAGCTTGTATGGACCGAAACAGGCTCCCAGATAGTGGTACAAGAAGTTTGACTCCTTCATGGTGAGACATCGATACAAGTGGACATAGGCGGACCACTATGTCTACATCCAAATATTTCAAGATGGTAACATTGTTTCCCTTATACTTTATGTTGATGACATGTTGATCATTGTGAAGGATTCAGTTAAAATTATCTAGTTTAAGAAGGGGTTATCATTGTCTTTTGATATTAAAGAATTGGGAGTAGCTCAATAGATTTTGTGGATGCACATCATTCATGACAGAAAGTGGAAGAAGTTATGGCTATCATAGGAGAAGAATGTTGAACATGTTCTGAAACATTTCAACACGGAAAAAGCCAAACCAAATAGAATTCCTCTTCCCAGTCATTTGTATTTGAGCAAGATTTCATGTTCTTCGTCCATGAAATAATTCGAGGCGATGAAGATGATACCATACTCCTCAGAAGTTGGAAGCTTGATGTATGCTTTGGTGAGTATGAGACCTGACATTTCTCATACTATGGAAATCATGATCCGGTTTCTCTCTAATCCTAAGATGATGCACTGGGATGCAGTTAAGTAGAATCTATGGTATCTTAAAGGTACTTCAAAGTTATGTTTTTGTTTTGGGGGAGATGAACCTATCTTGGAGGGAAATATTGATGCAGGTATGGCCGGAGATCCTGATAGTAGGAATTCTACATCAGGATACATCTATACATTTTCTGGATGATTTGTATCATGGAAGTCAAAGTTGTTGAAGTGTGTCGCTTTATCGACGATGAAAGTAGAGTACATTGCAGCTTCAGAAGCTAACAAGGAGATTTTGTGGGTAAAGTGTTTTTTTCTAGGATCTTGGATTCATACGGAAGGAGTATTGGGTTTATTGTGATTGTAAATTTACTTTGGAATTGAGAATGAACTCCATGTACCATTCATGGATGAAGCACATCGACATTCACTATCATTGGATATGCGAATATATTGATCAAAATCTGCTGCAACTTGTGAAGATCCACATGGAGGAGGACCCATCAGATATGTTGACAAAGGTGCTTTCTTAAAAGAATCTATACCTTTTCAGATGCTCTAGTAGATTATAGATAGAGGGGAGAATTTTTGGAGTTTCCAGCTTTAAGGTAGGTGGATGGTGCAACTATCTTACCAACCAATGACTTCAAACAAGGTTGTTGAACATGAAATCCCTATTTATTTAGAATGCATGGGAGAAGTAAAGGGTAGCTGGAGGATTAGTGGGAGTTGTGTCAAACTGGAAACCTCCAACCATGGATATTTAATGAGGCCTTGGGGTGATTCCTTATACTAGATTAGAGATCCAAACTAATGATCAGTTCAAGACATGAGATCTCCATCCTTGAGAGAGTCTTGAGAGCTCCATGTGTGAAAAAAAGGGAGGTCTGTGAGGGGTACATTGTAACTGTTGTTCTTGGTGTAATATAAGTCTAGTTTCTTCTTCTATTCATCTATCTTAGTGGTCAGTGAACCACAAAAAAAGTGGTAGAGGAATCCAGATTAGAGGCTCACATGCCTCCCCCCCAACAGATCGCCACCGATGAAAAAACCCTATAATGGGAGATAAAGCGTGAGAGGTTGACCAGAGGTTCCCAAATACGAACATCCAATTTATGTCTGAATATCATCATCAATAAAGGGTACCTAAATAAGGATTGATACTCGGTTGGTGATATAGGTGGGAATAAAGAATAAATTATTTTTAATCAATTGGAACTATATAGATATTCAAAATAATAGTTTGTTTAGGGTGTACTGAAATCTGAAATGTCACGAACCATCACTAATTCACCCCTGAGACGGGTACCTGATCCAGCCCGTGTGATATCCGAGATGTGTTCCTAATCACCTTGGACTAGAAACTAGTGTCATGGAATCTACCATGAGCTCATCGTAATTAATTATTCCAATAAATAATAATTACAATGAGATTTTACCTAGAGGTTTTCGCATGACTGTTCTATGACATCATAAATCCATTGACATCATTAATTAATAATATACATAAAAAATAATGAACCAAACAAAAATTACATGAATACACATCCATGATAATATAAAAAATAAAAGAAAACACATACGAACAAAAATAACATGCAGAATAAATATGAATGACATTTCCAAAACATCTATGGCACAAAAATATCATAAACCAAAAAAATCCCTAGAGTCTCCATGTGAGCTCTTAATCACCATCCATCGATAATCCCAACCCACTCTTAGAGCGATCAAGAATAAGAAAAAAACCTGTTAAATGGATTAATTCTAGCAATGTTGAGTGGAACAAGTAGGGTGTGAGCATAAAATAACCAAGTAGGAAACCACCACATATTTTAGGAATTTATATTTAAAAAAACAATACATGATCCTTTGAAAATAAGCTATTTAAAATAGATGGTTTCATCCTTCACCAAGAAACACATATTTTATTTTAATCCATCATGGCAACCCGTATATGTTATTCTTTAAAAAATCATTTTTATGAAATCCATCATTTTAAACCATACCCAAGAAGAAGGCTTCGTAATCAATTAAAAGATTCAACAGTCAAATAAAAAACAAAAACCATGAAGTGAAAATATAATGTATTGGAAATAAGTAGGAAGTAAATTATATATACACTACTTAAAATTTTGTTATATGCGATGAAATTCCATCATAAATGCCCCCATTGTAGAAAATTACCTCCCAAATATAATTTTCTGTGACTGTTTGTCGCAGTAAACTATATTTGGGACGAAAATTCTGTCTGTCGCAAATAGCTAACCCATGGTATTTTAAAAAATAATTATTTATAATGGGACTGTCTCCATTAAGCATTTGTGATGGTCCCATCGCAAAAAACTTTTAAGAAATAATAAAATAATATTAAAAAATTAAATAAAATAATAATAACAATAAAATAATATTAAATAATTATAAAAATTAAAAAATAATAAAAATAATTACCAAATAATATTAATATAATAATATTTATAATAAAAATTAAATAATAATGTTATAAATAATAATAATAATAATAAAATAGACTATTTATAATAATTATTATTATTATTATTATTATGATAATATAAAATATTAATAATATTAATATTAATAAGAACAATGTTAATAGTAAAATATTAAAAAAATATAAAATAATAGAAACCTCAATATTCACAAAAATAAAAAAAATACTAATAATAAAATAATAATAATAATAATAATATCAAAATAATATTAAATAATAATTTTAATAATATAATAGATAAAAAATAGAATAAGTAAAATCATAAAAAAATATAAATAATTAATAAAGTAATAAATAAATAAATAAATAATATTCTCAATAATATAAAAAATGAACTATGTAGAAATATAGATTTATAATTTTACAAAACAAAATGACATTCAAAATTTTCACTATAAAATATAAAAATATCACCATGGGGTCTTCATGAAGAGCTTACATTGCTCGGGGGTCTTTTGGAGGAGTCGAAATAACTGTGGGGGTCTTCTAGAGGAGCTAGAGGAGATGATGGAGAGAACATCATCCCTAAACCATGAGTCAGACAATGCTTGTACTCCACTGTCTCCTTGGGCTAGTGCTGCTGCCATCGACACAACTCCTCCCACTGCTGCTGCTACTGCTATCGATAGAGCTATTTCTGCTCACCACACATACTCTTTATAAGATCACTCTATGCTAGTAGTTGATCCTGATAATGTGCAGTAGATGATGATGACTCTTCACGAGCTCCTCTCGATCTGGACGCCAACATCGTAGCGGTCCCATAATAACTCTCAGACATCAATCGATAGCTGATACCAACAAATCGGCCATTCTCGAAGTCATACTCAGTCATATATATCTATATTGTCTTATCAAATCAGTGTGTACTGGTCTGACCCTCGGTCACGGCCTTACTCTATGTCTGTTTCTGAGATGTCGCGACCTCATATGACTCCTTCAATTCCAATTTAAAATTGCAATAGTTAAAATATTATTTTCATTTAATTTTAAAACTGAAAAAGAAATTTCATAAACCAAAAATCTGACGATGGTGATCACATCTATCCTCTACAATGACCGGATCATTATACATTCCACTCTAAATGTCGATCTACATAATATAGGGTTTTTTAAAGCCTATATGATATAAACTATATAGCTGACATATGACGTTATATAAATTATTTTAAAAAAGTACCTTATATATGTTCCGTATGGGTACTAAATATACGACTACTAGCCTAATGTATCACCTCCTGTCTCCTTGGGTTTGACGACCTACCAATGGTCTCCATTATAAATGACCACCAAACCAGTGTGAACATAATCCATTGCAAACCATAGATGAAATGTAATCAGGTCGGTGGGTGCAACCAGACTAATCAAACTCTGTCACTCCTACTCTCATCATTGATTTCCTGATCAAATTTTTATAAAAACATATGACAATTCTCATGCATTAACCCCTATCATGCCTTTCAAATAATTCAACACATGATTTCATTGATGTGATTCCATAAATGCTTCTAATAAATTATAATATCAAGTTATTTTATTAAATAAAATTCAAAATAAATATTATTTATTTATGTACCAGCTAATGATTGAACATGCGGTACTGAACATCAACAGGAATATGATCCCATGTGACCCCTGGTTTAGAAAAATAGTTTTACAATATAGCTCTCCCATATCCAAAAACTATATGTGAAAAAACAAAAAAAATAATAAGTAATAAAAAAAATTGTATATAAAAAAATTAACAAAAACTAACTAAAATACACGGATTAACATACCTCTTCATGTGTGGATCAAAGACAATATGTGGGCGTCACTCCATGATAGGGTTAGGAATCATCAATCGGGAAATACCATGCCCCAACTAAGTCATCCCTGAATTGCCAAAAATTTGAGGGTCAGATGATCCAACATTCTGGTCATCCAAAGGCAGTTCAACCTCCTACAACTGATGAAACAAATCCTCAACCATCTAAAAAACAAAATGATTGTTGATAAAAAATAGTTAAAACAACTATTTTATATAGATATATATTATATATGATTATAACTAGAATTTAACCATGTCAATTTTCATTTTCATCCTCATCATCATATCTGATGAGGTCAATATCTTAATATTCCTCCTCAACATTATCAATTTCCATATGATTTTCAGTTTCATCATCTCTTGTCATTTCAATTTCATTTGTAACAAAATTTTCACCATAAACCCTTAAATGTGGGGTGTCATCATTGATATTCATGTATCTTCATGAAAATGATATATTTGGAGTAGTTTCATGAAACATTTACATTCCTTTCACTTCAGTAGAATCACATTTAAATTGAGTAAACTGATTTACATGATATTTCATTTTTATTATTATCTACCAATCAACGAACTCTCTAGAAGTTGCACTATAATTTTCATAATAAATTTGATGTGCTTGATTATCCAATAAAATCAGTTCATTTACTATAAAAAGACATTAATATTTAATATCAAAGATTTCATGGTTCAGATGAACACATAAGCCTTTATTAGTATCAAACCATTGACATTTAAACATCTTTATGTAATTTTTCCTAAATAACACAGTTCCATAATTTATTGCAGTATGTATTAAAAGTCAAATTCAGTTTCGCTATGATGAGATCCTATAAAGTAAACACCACTATTAATCATTTTTTTATTTCCCAGATGCGTGTGTTTGAAATCAAAAATCATTCACCACATATGCATTATATGATTTAATCATTTTGGATGGTGGGTTACTCAATACACAAAATTGATTATCAATTTTATCAGCATGATGAGATACCTGAAAACTTGTAAAATAATAATTAATATAACAATTAATAAATTTATTTTATATGTTAAACCATAAATAATATATTTTACCAATTTCTGAAACCAGTCGTAAAAAATATTTTTCCAACATTCTTCAAGAACATCTGTTGTAATTTGAGGAAGTTGTTTCTTGATATGATTATCATATAAAATAAAAATAAAATAAGATTAATATACTATAAAAAATATTGTAAAATAAGTTATAGGATCACTCACAGTATAAATGGTTCCATATTTTCATAGATGAGTGTAACATATGCATGAGCTCTGTGTTGTTCATCATCTAAAAGTCATTGTTTATGAACTCGAGAAAATCAATGTTCGAGCTAATTAAAAATTGGTAATTTATTTCTCATTTCATAATCAATATTTCCCTCTTTATGGAAAAATCAATAATTTTTTTAGGGATATTTAAATTGAAAATAATGAAAGAATAAAAATGAAATTTCCTCCTACAAATAAGCTTTTCCAATTGAGCCTTCAATTGATGCTTTATTACATACTTTTTTCTTCAATTTAAACATGTATCTATTGAATATATACATCAATCAAAACTATACTGGGCCTCCACATTTTTCGTCAGGAAGAAAACTTAATATCAAATGTTTCATTGAGTTAAATAAAGTTGGATATAATATTTTTTCCAGTTTACATAAAATTAAAATAACCGCTTTTTATAGTCTACTTAGTACATCATAGTCTGTTGTCACAAAAAATGTCTTGGAGAAAATATGATATGCCTATTATCCCGTCCCAAATCATATAATTCAACAAACCTCTTAATCCAATTGGTATAAGTGTTTCCATTATAACATGACAGTGGTGAATTTTTAATCCAGTGATATGGCCATTTCTGACACATCTTCCCATATTGAAAGCATAGATATATAAAGTCTCAAATATGAAATCCACTAAAAAAATAACGATTTATTTTATTTGTACAGTGTATAAGATACTTTTTTTTCTTTAAATTATATGATCTGACATTTTCAAATAGTTAAAGTTCAGGTCGCCTACAAATTTGGTCAAGATCTAATTGTGGCTTTAAATTATCTTTGGTATTACCTGGTGTATCTAAAACTATATGAAATAAATTATCAAAATAGTTATTTTCAATATACATGACATCCAACATGTGATGTGCCAAGAAATTAGACCAATAAGGAAGATTCCAAAAAATGCTCAATTTTATCCAATTTTGTTCCTTCCTAAAGACATCACTTTTCTATTGGTTTATTATTGGTCCAAATGTAATGGGAGGTAATGAATGGATAATTAATTTTATCTCGGAATTTAATATAATTTTTTGAGACCCATCTCTTTCAATTGTGCATTTTATGAAATGATATTTTTTATTTCGAAAATGATGATTGATTATAAGGAATCTGCAATGAGAGTAACAAATATAAGGATATTTTTTATTGATGAGCATAAACATTTTGCTGAATCTCATACAGTAAGGACATAATTTTGGACCAAGTGTACTATATCCAGACAACATTCCATATATTGGAATGTCACTAAATCTCGACATCAATACAACTTTCAGTATAAAGTTATTTCACACTGCAACATCATATATACTAACACAATTACCCTATAATGGATTTGACTAATAAATCAATGGATTCAAATAAACATCAATATTCTTTTTCAGATTTCGTAGAATTAATAATTTGAAAACGATACATGAATCCTTCTTCAGAATATAAGGAGGTAATTCTTTCAGAGTTATAAAGATTGGTTAACATGAATACTGACTATCGTAATAACTAAATGGACTGAAACGATCAAGAGAAAGACCCAATTTCATGTTTTGGGGCTCTAAAGAAAAATAAAGATTCAATTGGTCTAAATGTTTCCATGAATCACCAGCAGAGGAATGATTTAAGCTTTTACTAGTTGAAATATTGTTTTTGTGCGATGACATCAATGTCTCTGTGTTCGGAGACATAAATAAATGTTGTAATATGGGTGTAAGCAGAAAATATCTCAATTATTTTACAATAATCAATCCAAACTTCCCTAGTTTAGCCACTTTATACCTCGATTGTCCACATGTGGGACAACTATCTAATGACACATTTTCACCATAATATAAGATGCAATCATTTGAACATGCATGGATTTTTTAGTAACCAAGACCCAGATTATGAACCAGCCTCTTTCTAATATTAAAATTTATAGGAAACACATTTCTTTCACGTAACCATGTTTTAACAAGAGAGAATATCTAATTAAAAATTTTATTTGACATTCCATTATCTGATTTAATAGCCATAAACTTTTTATCCACTTCAAATTTTATAATCATCAAACTAGGATATATGCAATCCTAAGCAGACCTTAACAACTCATAAAATTGATATGGTTCCAACTGAATTGTTAAATGAATATCATTCTGAGTATTAGTTTGTTAAAAATATGGTCATATCACATCATTTACTAAATTTTTAAACTGTGATAGATCTGGAACCAAATTATTAGTAACTTTTTTGGAATTCTGTTCCCCATATTAACACAAAAAACCTAATCAGGTTGAGAACGAAAACAAAATTGATGGCCCTAATGTTGTAAAATGTATCAAACGTCCTTAGAGGAAATTTTTACAAGGACAGTTAATTATCCCTTCTGAAACAAATTCCATTTTAATGATACCAATGATAAGAATGCTTCAACACTCACAGTATATAAAAGATGTAAACCAGAACCATTTGGATTCCGGTGCTGATTTATACATGTATGATCATCTAATAATGACTATTGTTGAATTTATTATTCCATATTTCACCAAAAAAAATATAAAATAATTAGTTTTTTAACAATTTTATATAAGGAAAACACTATCCAAAAAAGAGAATAAAATTAAGTTCTCTTTTCTAGCAATTTATAATAATTTCAATTATTTCATAGTTATTTATAGTATTTTTTTAAAATTTATACATATATACATTAAATTATAATAATATATACTAATTACCATAAATTATTAGAAATTACAACTGATTTATACTAATTACAGGTGGCACAATTTCCAGCAGATTGGCTATGGCGCTTTTCCCCAATGGCTCATCTCATTGCAATTTTCTATGACTGAAACCAATATGAAATATATACTCCCATGTACAAATATCCATTTTTGCATTCACAAGAATGGAGAGCCTGGAGACCTTTTCATACTTACTTCCATTCTAATTCATATGGAAATGGATATCCGTACATTCGAGTAGATTTTTCATAGTGATTTCAATGGGAGATAGTTATAAAGAGACGAGTCTTTAGAAAACAGAGCCTCTTCTACCTGGCGACTCATCTTTTTGAAACTTCATCCAAATGAAATTAATATGGGAAATCTATTTTGACATACACATATACATTTTCGTATTAATATGAATGGAGATCAAAGAGGCCTCACCATTCTGCACTCCATTATCATTCATAAGAAAGTAGATACACATACGTGGGAGAATATTTTTCATAGTAATTTTAGTGGGAGAAAGTTCAAAGATATTAGCTGTTAGGAAAAAGAGATGTCGTCAATCTGCTAGAAATTGTGCCAATTTATTAGTAATTATTACTTCCCTGGGAATTTTGTCGATTTATTACTATTTAATACTAATTATTGATAATTTTCATTAATTATTTCTATTTATTCATATTTATTTCTTTTTATTCATATTTATTTATAATTATTCCCAATTATTACAAATTTTTACTAATTATTCCTAATTATTGCTAAATATTACCAATTATTGCAAACTATTACTATTTATTGCTAAATATTTCTAAATATTTCTAATTATTTATAATTATTACTAATTATTCATATTTATTATTAATTATTTATATTTATTACTAATTATTCATATATATTACTAATTATTTATAATAATTACTAATTATTCCTATATATACCTAATTATTTCAAATTATTTCTAATTATTTCTAATCATTACTAATTATTTCTAAATATTCAAAATTATTTCTAATTATTGCTAATTATAGCTAATTATTACTAATTATTCGTACTTATTCGTATTTATTACTAATTATTTCTAGTTATTACTAATTATAGCTAATTATTTCTAATTATAGCTAATTATTGTTAATTATTACTAATTAGTACCAATTATTACTAATTATTACTAATTATTTCTAATTATTTATAATTACTACTAATTATTTCCAAATATTGCTAATTATTTATAATTATTACTAATTATTCATATTTACATCTAATTATTACTAATTATTTAAATTTTTTACTAATTATTCTTATTTATTGTTAATTATTACTAATCACTACTCTTTATTACCAATTATTTCTAATTATTAATAATTATTGCTTATTATAGAAAATTTTTGCTAATAATTTGTATTTTTTGCTAATTATTCGCATTTTTTGCTAATTATTACTAACTATTCCAAATTATTCAAAAGAATTACTAATTATTACAAATTATAACTAATTATTCATATTTATTACTAATTTTTTGTATTTATTACTAATTAATCATATTCATTACTAATTATTCGTATTTATTACTAATTATTTTTATTTGTTACTAATTATTGGGAATTATTACTAATTATTTCTAATTATTATTAAATATTGGTAATTATTTTTAATTATTTTTAATTATTACTAATTATTACTAATTATTGCTAAGTATTACTAATAATTAAAAATTATTAGTAATTATTGATATTTATTAATAATTATATGTATTTAATACTATTTATTCGTATTTATTACTAATTATTGATAATTATTAGTAATTATTACTAATTATTCATATTTAGTACTAATTATTCATATTTATTCCTAATTCTTCATATTTATTACTAACAATTACTAATTATTATTAATTATTACTATTTATTACTATTTATTACTAATTGTTACAAATTATTACCAATTAATATTAATCAGTATGAGTTGTTACTAATTATTACAAATTATTATGAATTATTATGAATTATTACTAATTATTACCAATTATTACCAAATTATTACCAATTATTACTAATTATTAAAAATTATTACAAATTATTACCAATTATTACAAATTATTAACAATTATTACTAATTATTAACAATTATTACTAATTATTACTAATTATTACTGGTTATTACCTTTTATTCATATTTATTACTAATTATATATTTTTATTACTAATTATACATATTTATAACTAATTATTCGTGTTTATTATTAATTATTATTTTTTATTACTAATTATTCATATTTATTAGTAATTATTCATATATATTACCTATTATTCGTATTTATTACTTATTATTCATACTTATTACTATCCATTCTTATTTATTTCTAATTATTTCTAATTGTTACTAATTATTACTAATTATTACTAATTATTCATATTGATTACTAATTTTAAATAATTTTTACTAATTATTCATAATTATTCCTAATTATTGCTATATATTACTATTGATTACTAATTATTACTAATCATTACTAATTATTCCTAATTATTTATAATTTTTAGTATTTATAACTATATTTTACTATTTATTTCTAATTTTCAATAATTATTAATTATTATTACTAATTATTACTAATTACTACTAATTATTACTTATTTCCGCTAATTATTACTAATTTCTAATAGTTGCTAATATATATTATTAATTATTTCTAATTATCACTAATTATTATAATTAGCGTTAATTATTACGAATTTTCTCTAATTATGACTAATTATGACTAATTATTAATAATTATTAATAGTTAATAATTGTTCTAATTAATTATAATTCATATAATAACTATTAATTAATAACAATTAATACTAATCGCACGTAATTATTAATAAAAAATAATGTAAAATAAAACGATATAATTCTAATGTAATTTAATTGCATGTAATTAAAAATAATGATAACTAATGTGATATAAAATGAATTAACTAAAAAATAAAATATAAAGATAAATACCTTAAAACTGATTCTCTCACAGGATATAAAATGTGAATATGGATCTCATGTAAAATCTTAAACATTGAAATATTTTGAGAGAGAAAATGTCAGTATAGGGGAAGAGAGTTAGAGAGCGGTAAGAAATGAGTGGAATGAAAAAAAAATCAGATGTGGTATATATAGGTTAGAGTATTTGCGACGGGCGTATTTATGACGGGACTCTCATCCCAAATAATATAATTTATGACGTATACCTTCACAAATACCAACTTTGCTATTAATTAGGGGTGGTTGTTATAAAAGTATTTGTGACGGGTCCCGTCAGAAATACCTACCTGCCAACATACTATTTGGGATGTGTGATTAACCCAGTCACAAATACTAAAAAATGTCGTTGGGTATTTGTGATGGGTACAAACATCCCGCGCCAAACCATTTGCAACGGGACCCCTCTTTATTGCAAATAAACCATCACAAAATTTGGCTTTTCCCGTAGTGGTAATCATTGGGAATTCCAAAACATACCATGAGTTCAACTTAGATGTACTCTTTTTTCAAACCATCCATGGGATTATAAATGCATTCTTAAGTCTATAATCAACAGCCCATCATAAATTACCATCACCAATGGAACAATACCTTGGCCTCTATAACCATAGAGGTTTGATTCAATTTGTTTTGTTAGAAAATTGTAATGTCTCAAATCGATCACTAAGAGATCAAGGATCCCCATTAGTAATATTAATGGGATGTGAGATAGCCTTCCCATAAAACATATCAGTCAAGAATCAATACAATCCAAACATATATCATCAATCCAACTCCCTACACCCATACATGAAAACCCACATTTTAAAATAAAACTATCTCATTTTAGTGTAACCGAGCGGGAAAATGATTCCATGGAGGTCCACACATTTATTGAAACAATTTCAACGTACCAGTTGGGCCTTATCATTTGAAACAAGTAAAATATTTCTAATAAAATCTTCATCTATTCTTTTCCAATTTAAAATCCAAAGAATGTGTCAATCCACATTCTGAAGTTTCCAAATTGATCTTCAAACAATTATTTAGAAATACACATTTAAAATCTCATTTGAAATGTATTCTAAAAATTGGAGAGAATTTGAGAACTATTATTTATTGAATCCATCCATAAACCGACACATATAAATCAATACATTCTTAGTTGATACTGAGGAGAAAATAAATAGAAACAATTCATGTCACCCAAACAAAAACATGAAACCTCAAGCCAATCCATCAAAACGTCAAAAAAAATTATGAATCAAACCATTGTATATACTCAATGACCAATTTTAATAAATTCATAAATTGATATATATCATATAAAATCATCAATATTCATTGAATAAGTCCTATTGAGAATTTTAGAAAACACGCAATGTATTTATACTTTATAGACCAAGGCATGAGCATTGATTTTTTTGAAATACATTTAAAATTAAACTCCATGATCACAAAGCATTAAAAATGAATTTATAGATTTAAATATATGATAAATTTAGTTAAAAAACTTATAAATGTATAAAATCTCATTGAGTTCTAGGGAATGTAATGTAATGGAAACAACTACCTCAAATAAACTATAGAAGAAGAGAAACACTTGAATAAAAAAATAGAAGATCCTAACACACAATATAGACACACTATCATCACAATACACAATTAAAATCATCAAACATAGACCCTAAATTTTATCCAATAACATAAAAAGGAAATGAAAGGAGAGAAAAATGAGAAGGATTAGAGAGAAGTGATAAATGGTGTGAAAACCATAATTAAGTAAACAATAATCATAGATGGGGACTCAAAATAAAATGCAAGGAGGAGGATTCAATCCCTGATGTGCCTAGTTTGGGTTATGTGATTGGTAGTTGAGGAAGGGCAAGTAGAGTAGAAATCAAGGATTAAAAAAATATAATTATTTCTAGAATTAAAAATTTTGTTAGGTTGTATAGTTTGGCTACATGATTTACCAAACTTTATTGCAACCATATAACCCTCACTAGAATTACTCAAAAGGCTTCAGAGTTTTATTTCATCTATTGGTAAATTGTGTTTGAACTAAGATAAATATTTCTTCCAAAAAATTACAGACCTCCCACTTTATTATCACACGGTTCTCACTAACCATGCATAATCCATTCACTTGTACCCCTACATATAATGATCTCAAATAGTTCATATATAATTCACAAGGTTTGGTCCCGACGATGCATTACCCATGAAGGAAGACCAGGAATGAACTGATATGAAATAATATTTCTCCTACATATAGTCAATTGAATTATTTCCCTAAAACCATGAACACTAACTATGAAATATAGACAAAAACTACCCCAAAAAAAAATTCTCTTATGAACTCAACCTAATACCCAACAAAAAGATTAATAGAATATAAAAAACAAAAAATAAGAAAATAAAATTTTGAAGTTATAAAATTAACTATAATATAACACATTATAAAATAATAAATTCAATATATTCAAGATGAATTTAAATGACAAATAATTTTAACTAAAAAAGAAAGGACATACCAAATGATAACTACCAACCGATCTAGAACCTATCCGAACTACCACACATGGAATGAAACTTATCTCTAAAAGTCGCATGAGACAATAATTACGGGGTACTAGAATATCGAATCTTGTAATGGGTCTCCCCACAATTATATGAATACATTAACCCAATGGATTAACAATTAAAAGGGATATACACATGATCACGTTAAAATAGGACCTAAAATATCAACTGAAGAAAACTCAATTAGGACTCATAATCAGAATCACATGAAAAATATCATTGAAACAACTAAGTCTATATAGAAGAATTGGGAAAAACATTTCTCCAAAATAAAATACCCATTATAATTATATGTAAGGAAGAGGGAAATTAAAACAATACATGGAAATCTACTAAATGCTATATCAAAATATTACATTTAACTGTAATTATGATTTTAGAGATGGAAATGAATTCTTCCTCTTATGGAGATCTCCCAACAAATATGATTTATGAAGGTTTCCAAGTGAACCATAATGACGATAGGACTTTGGGTTACTGGAACAAGAGCGATTGGAATGATCAAACTGCCCACATTGAAAACACATAGAGAAATTCTTTCCTTATAAATTAGATCCAACAGAAGATGGAGATTCCACCAAACAAGGTTCCTCCATCTTCCAATCCACACCGGATATGGAACCATCATTAATTCTACTAGGAGTATGGATTCTACCAAACATAGTTTAATCGAAAAAAATATTTTTTAGAAGGACTCATCAATCGGTTCCATGAAACAAACTAGACTATATTAAAATATTTAATTATCGAGTTCTAGGAAAACACACTTTATGAAAATATAACCCTTCAATGAATAAGTTAAGACCATATCCATTGAAACATGAATCAAATCATCATTTTGGTCAATATATTATTTAATCATTCCTGGGCACAAAAAATTACTAATAAGATCCACTAACTACTTCACCTTCATTTACTCAGGAGGAAAACATTGAATAAACGTAGTCTAATAAATTTCCAAACCATCACATCATATAACAAGGATGAAATGATAATCCTCCACTGATCCAGACTGGCTATCATGAATGAATTTGAAATAGCTCTAATCCTCATATATTTAGGTTTCCATAGGGATTTGAATGCTTCTTAATTTTCCCCTATAATCTCCGAAACATTTAGTATAAATCAGACACCATCAATGTTAGAAAATAGTTGTGATGAGTCTGGATCTACCACTACAATCCGAGTTTGGGTGAAATTGACTACTGAAATAAAGCATCCAAAACTATTTCAGACACACCCCTTATGATTCTTCATTAACCATTTAGTCAGAATACTCTAAATAAAATATAAATAGAAGACTCAATTAATAACAACATCCTCCCAAAATACACCCATCTTGAAACAAAATTCTACTGGAAACACTAATCTAGTAATGCAATTATCATCTCTATCCGAGGAACCACAACAAAAAACAAATAAAAAACTCACTCTTTTAAAACAACTTCAATGAAAAATATTTTATAATTTTGAAATCCATGAAATCCCACATGAAATTATTTCAACAATTGCACATTTTTAAAAAAAAAATCATATATTTATTAATAAAAATGAAATTTATTTTGATTTATCTTATAAGACCTCATCTCAATTTCATGTTCCACTTTAAAATCAATTTTAAAAATAAAATCCCATTATTTATTTTTAAAACCCAAATCAAGGACATAAAACATCAGTAGAACATTATGAAGAGGGACTAATGGCTTTAAATGTCTTGGACACATGGTTTAGAGGACCATGTTCCAATCATAAAAATTCAAATAAAATTCTTCTAAAACCATGCATTTGGGCTTGTCATAGTCTTCTAGGCCATGTGATATCCTCAGACGATTCCCGTTAAATTGCCTTTTCCATTCCCCAAAAAATTGTATCCTTTAAATAATACATTAAACATTTAACATGAACTAAAATAGAACCATAAAAATATAGAAAAACCATAATTCAATACATATAACTTGACATCCCATAAAAACTCAAGGCTTTATTAAGAAAGAGCTCATGAGGATATCCCTGAACCTATTCATCATGTTCTGACATTTCTAACTCTAATATACTAGATACCCCAAACAACAGAGGCAATGTAATAATATTGTTCAAAAAAAAAACCAACGACATGATACCATTTTTTAGGAACCAACTATGAGATACCTAGGATTTGGGAACTCGATCTGACCCTTGAAATTCTTGTGGTGCATTTCTTATCACCCCGACCTAGAAACCAGTTTTAGTACATCAAGAAATACCTCATGGAAATTAATTAACCTAATAAAAAAATAATTTCATGGAGATTACCCTTAGAATTCTTGAATAATATTTCCATTAATCAGATATCTACGCATAATATCTGGTATGTAGATACAAGAAATAATAATTCACCAAAAAACATAACTAGAACACACATCTGTAATAACATTATAAACAAATACAATGACTGTGGATATACCAAAAATATAGAATACATGATGAAGATATGGATGATATATAAGCAACACAAAATAAAGAATTAAAAAAATACCCAGTATATCTATGTGTCCTTTTGGTCAACCTCTATCCATCAAACTAACCTGATCCTAGGGAAATCAAGATCTTGAAGTAGAATCTGAAAAATATCTTATGTCTATAGACACTTAATGTAATAAGTAGTATGTGAGTATAAAATATATAAGCACCCTTAAACCCTTACTTTAGGATCTTATTCTAAAAACATGAACTTATTTACAACATTTTTGATACACATTGATAATTATAATATATTACTACATTTAGGACCCATGTTAATTTTTTTTGGTTTAGAGACTTTGAGATTTATGACAAACCTTTAACTAGTATAACCCATGATTTTTTTATAAAAATTAATTTTTCCTACCATATAAGAAACTAATTAATAAAAATGACTTATTAACATGTACTGAAAATTCTAAACACAAGATAATCTTATAGAAATATATTATGTATTAATTATCATTATAACCTATGGAAATGGAAACATAAGAAATGTGAAAGCTCAGATACTCAATAATCATAAAAATATGTGATACAAACAAAAGATCATTGGTGAGAATATGATGGGAATATGGGCATAATCTGAACCATTAATAAAGTTTTACCAAATAAATAATAGATCATAAATCATGGAATATGTATTCAAATGACATTATACATGAATTAAAAGAGTTTGGAAACAAGAGTTAATATGAATGATCCATAAAATCATAACATAGTCAAGTGAATAACCATATAATTATGACATATTTAAAATTTGGCACAAATATTTATAAATGGGAAACATTAATTTTATGACTCACACACATGTATCCATGTTTAAAATTTAACTTAATTCTACTAACATATACACAACCTTTTTAGGTGACACACTTTCTCCCACAACTAGAAAAATTAGGTTGTGCCCACAAATAAAAATATCATGTGATTTAAATTTTATCTAATTAATTGGATTCTTATATAGGTACTCAACTATCACCATTCATACATATGAGTTCCACTTGGGCATAATTCAGTTTCTATATCATAAAGACACCATGGAAATAAAATGGGTTTGATAAAACATTCAAATGAAAATAATTCACTTTTTATATTATGAATAACCTATAGAAATAAATTGGGTTTCATATCAATTTAAAATGCAAACACATAGATAGATTATGTATAATTCATTTAATAATAATAATATGATAAACCCATATAAAATAAATTATTATCAAATGACATTAATTAACTTTTTGGGTAAATACCATTCAATAATGACAATAAAGAATATAATATTTACACTATATAGTAAAATGGTATACAATTAATTCAATAGTTTACCAAAATTAATCTATGTATTTCATCTAGGTGAACAAAAATTTAGAAGAGAAGGAAATATAGAGGGTTTATAGAGGAAAAAATTGGAAGGAAGATTATGTTTATACACCGAAGATGATTTTTCTAGAAAAAGGCAGTAACTGATCAATCATAAAAAAGAAAGGGATATAAGATAATACCTATTGAAAAATAATATGGATAATACGATTTAGATAATACCCCCATAAAGCATTATGTATGTCAAAGGATTTGTATTTAGATGAAAACTATTTTTAGGAGCATTAGGAAAAATCACATTCGAAATCAGAAACATCATGTCCTTTTTGAAAAAAAATTATTTAGATAGTAATACATTATAAACAAAGTGTAATATGATTTTTTGTTATAAAACCACTAATGTTTTGAAATTTCATTTTATAGAAATCTAAAATAGAGGAAAGATATGTTTACATGGAAAACATTAAAAAGAGATTGTTTTCACACTTTGATGGTGATAACCCATAAAAAAACATAAAAAACTTATTTATAATATTTTAAAGATTGTTCAATAGTATAAAATGACATTATTAAATTATTAATGTATAGATAATTATATTTTCAAAAGTATCCAATGAATTTGGAAATGGAAAAAAGGATGATTCTGACCAAAAAGATGAGACTGGGTTGGTTTCACCTATAATAAACCATTTTGGTAAAATTAGAGCCAATTAGAGAAAAAGTTTAATAAAAACACATTAAACTAAATAAATAAATAAATAAAATGAAGAGGGGTTTTTGTAATAATAATGATTCCATAGATGGATTATGTTTCAAAAAGAATCTTTATTTGAAAATAAAATTGGAAATGAAACCCTTATAGGGTTAAGTAATATTTATATCAAGACATTTATAGGTAAAAGTGTTGGAAATTAAACATAAAATAATTAATAAAATATAATTAATGATATAATATAAAAAATAATATATATAGACAATATAAAAGTAAATTGGTGTAAAATAAGAAGTATTCCCCATGAATTAGTAAATGAGAAAAAATCATTAAAAGAAGAATAATATTTTAGGTAAGCGTCATTTGAGAATGTGTTCATGAGTTAGAATTGTAGAAACCAATAAAATAATTATGAAATATATTTTAAAGTATTCATTATGTATATTAAATTAAAATTTTAATAATATATCTTAATAATAATGATTATAACACAATGAAAGGAAATTGAGTTAGAACAAACCCTTATAACTTTAGTATCCTTCGAATTCAAGTCTATTTAAATAAATAACATGATATTTTTCTTAAAACCTGAATAATTACATGAATATTGTAAAATATTTTCATTAATAAGTAATTAAACCATATTAAAGATTTCATGGGGAATAATAAAAAATATTTCCCAATAAATCATATTTTTGAACAGAACCCTATACCTTTATCTTTATTCAGTATGTTCATGCACTTAACTTGATGAATAATAAAATTACATTTTTTAAATTTATGAAGAACCAAATTAAAATATGTATTATATTATTGTAGGGTGCTGAAAAATCCACAATGGATTGGGAAAATGTGGAGAATACACAACGATGGCGAAGGACAAGTTGGTCCGCAGACCGATCTAATGTAACAGCGCACGACCGATTCCACAAAGCATCCCTCTTCCGCGGACCATCGTCGTTCACGAAACCGAGGAGGAGACCCTCTGCGGTCGTGAGGCAGGGCAAACACTAACCTAGTTCACCATTCTGGACCACCCCAGCCGCGAGCCACGTCAACTGGCCAGAACCACCTTCACTGTCGTTCGCGAAATGGAGGAGGATCCCTCTATGTCTGTGAAGCTCTCCATGAGTTTGGTTCATAGATGAGGAGTGTTTAATGCCCCGTGAGTATTGGATGGGACAAGTCATCCGTAAGTCGGGATTTCGGTCATGGGCCCCAGAAAAAGGTGTCACATGACCCCTATAGATCCATTTTCCTCCCCTCTATAAAATGAGACCGAGGGGGAAAGAGGAAAAGGGGATTCAAAAGAGATCGATCAGATTTGGGTGGAAGAATTTCAAAGGAAGGAGTATAGGATTTCTCAAAGAGCGAAGTTCCAGTTTACGAACTAGTGCAGGTATGAAGCTGGAAACGAATTAATAAGGAACTGAAAATGCATAACTTGGTGAACCGTGAACCAAAAATAACAAAAAAAAAGAGAAGAATATGAACCATGGCCCCTCCGCGGATGCACTACCCGCGAACCAGGGAGTCTATTCCCCTTTTCTGATCTGTCGCGCCACGTTACACCCTCCTACACGGGCGATGCCCCGACCGAAAAATCTCTAACCGGTGCCGCCCTTGGCTGCCACTGCTTTCGTGGACCCCTCCGTATACCAACCTTGTACACGGGCCGAACCCGAAGCCGTGAAACCTCCTGGTTTGTGGGATGCCAATCAGTCCATGGACCCTCCTAGTTCGCAGATGGTATCTCAGTCCACAGACCCTCCTGGTTCGCAGACAACCTCCTAGTCTGCAGACCTTCCTTGTTTGCGGTGGGCCTCTCATCCCACAGACCACCCTGTCTCACGGATGGCCTCTCATCCCGCGAACCACCCTGGCTCGCGGATGGCCTCTCAGCCCATGGACCACCCGGGCTCACGAATAGCCTCTCCAGCGGCGTAGAACCTCTCTACATGAAGGGCGCCACCCCTCAAACACCCGTGTGGCATGTCAAAACCTTCAGAGTTCTTATTCTGCGAGCCAGATAAAATCGGTCTAATTCCAATCCTGCTGGATCCTCTGCAACCTCCTCATTCTTCCATTCATCGGCCCTGAGTCGAGGCCTCCACCAGATCCACTATATCTGTGTGGTGTAACCCTTAGGCGCATCATCGAACCATCTTGAGTTCACATACCCATGGTAAACAGGGGCGAAGGGGTTGCACCGACCCTTGAGCAGATTCTAGAAGTAGTCCTGGATTCACATTCTCATGGTAATGTGGAGTCTGAGCTTGGGAGCCCCCTTTCTAACCCTCCACTTTTTAAGTCTGGTGAACTTCTCCATTCTTCAGAGGGTAGTAAAATACCCATGAGATGGAAGTCCCATGCACTTCGGTACATCCCCCCCCCGGAACAAGAGAGGTGATGGGAAAAGGAGCACCCCTTTCCCTCTCCCGCTACTCTTTGTCACCATGGGCGTCCATCTCGGAGTAAGCCCCGACCTTATGGGCCACCCTCATGCATAAGCTGCACTCCACTTCTCACAGGACGCACCATTCTTTACGTGAACGTCTGGTCCCTGCCGCCTCTTGTTTCTCACACCGAGCATGACTTGCGTGGGCTTAGAGTAAGCATCGACCATGGAATCCTTTTATGGGACTCCTCAGAGTGTAAGCCCCAATCCATTACTCTGGGCTACCTCATAGAACAAGTCCCAAGCCAATGAGAACTATGAGGACATTGATTCCCTACCACAGGGATACGTAGGATACCTCCATGAGGTTCAAGCCTGAACACCAGCGGACCCTTGGGCACCCCTTCATGTCGGTTCTCCGACACTCCCATTCGAACTATGTGGACTTTGATCCTGGTCTCCTAGGCAGGGTATGTAGGAAGCCTCCATGAGTTTCAAGCCCAACAACTGGTCGATCCAACTGTTTGCACGTCGGTTCACTATGCCAATCACAGCACCATCTTAATGAGTCCCGACTCCATGGGGTCATTAACCCAAAGAGGGATGGTAAACCACAGGCTTAAATGATTCAGAACCCCTGCATCCAATTGACCATTGCCCACCAGGGTTAAATCCATGGATACTATGTTTGGGTATAAACCAAAGATTTGAGAAGATATGAATACATCTTAAATCTATAAGAGAGTCCCAGAACAGGTAATAATTCCACTCAAAAGGGTGTGATGAGCCAGACTTCCAAACCTCTCGACCAATGTGAGTTCTTACGGTTAACTGGACCAACCGTTCAGAGAACGCTTGCCTTTGGAAAGAAGATCCACACACTGCGGGATATGGAACCGTTGGGTGTTTTGAGGTGCAAATGGTGCACCCGATATGAGTGATTAAGCAAAGCTCAACCTTCTTTAATCAACCATCGGGTTGCGCACGTCTCTCCCGCACGACCCCTGGTCGTGCGCCGCGCCTGAAGCGAAACAAAAAATGGTGAATCCAACGCGAATATTTAACCAAGTATGACATATTTAACCTAATCCCACCCTGTGACCCCTTATAACTCTCATGAAGGTCCAAGAAAGGACATTAAATACGCATGGGGTCATGAGATGCTGCTTTGACGGGTTTCTTGTTTGTATTTGTTAAAATGTTTTACAGGTACCACATAGAACTCCCTTTGATCCATTGTCATCAGGAAGGAACTCACAAGCACGTGCTTCCAACAACACAATGACCAGACTTCCTCACCAACGAAGGACCCCGTCACCTACCCAGCATCTTCAACGCTGGGTCTCAGATGCGTTAATCTGAGAGTTCCACATGAAAAATACTCTCTCGATAGTGGAGGTGGCCATGCACACCCTCCAATCTGCCATAACTGGCCAGTTGCATGCCCAGTAGTGGTTGAAAAGGTAGATCCAGACAGCCCCTATTTCTGTCTCAAACCGTTTCAGGATTCTAATCCAGGAATTGGACAATGCGTACCTCCCATATCATTGGGAGGCAGATGAGGTCGACATTGAAGACTTCATCCCCACCGAACGGGGGTTCCGCTCCAAGCCCCCACCGAAAGGCGTCATCATGGTCATGCCGCGACTCAACACCCTCACGCCAAGGAGGATGTCTCCTTGAGGATTCAGCCCCACGCTCCCCAAGATTTGGCCGCTCGGACCGCCTGACGAGGGTTGCAAACGTACAACCGGGGACCGGTCATCACCCTGGTCTCTGAGGATGAGCTCCACTGCCCAGCAACGGAGACGTTCCATGAACATGCACCTACACCTATTCGCTCCTCCCGAGCCCACCATCCAGACATGGTGGCATCATACGAGCCAGCGCGCATCCCCACCAAACTCCATCAGGCCCGTCACTCATGAAGGACGACACTTACCCTGCAGGCACCGCTCCCTGCCCAGGGCCGTGAAGCCCACCAACCTGACGTGGTGGCGACCCAGCACCTGGAGGACCAGCTCCTAGGTAATTCTCATGACGCCTACCATCCCCATATAGTGGCGATCAACAAATCCTGCCACCCAGATGTGGCAGAAAATCATCGGCGGGCACATCTCCCCGCCAACAAAGGCCATCGACTCGATACGGTGGGAAACCAATATATGCAGGGCTAGCTCCCTGCGGATGCAAGTAAGTCCACCATCCCGATGTGGCAGAAAACAGAGAGATAAACTTTCATATCCCAGTACAGGGGAAGATTCGTTCACCTACCCCGACACAAGATAATTGTCTGTATCGACAGACAACTAGAGGACCGGAGCAGGATATTCCTACTCTGATACCGTAATGGGCCTTCATACCCGTTCCAGCCAAAGATGTATCTCTACATATTATGGTAATGATGGAGGAGCAGGTATCAATCCCATATCATATCATTAAGACTTTCCAAAATGTAATTGCATCAACGACAACAACAAGGACTTGGGCCCGTGAGCCCATCTCCCCAATTGAGGAGACTCATCTTAGAGACAAGATAGAAACCTTGGAAAAGATCTGAATCCCTGCTTCTGCCCAGGAGGGTCGTCGGCCATATTCCGCGACACAAGGGAAACCAGAACGAGTAGCTTCACTCATTCCAACTAGGGGACACCCGTACATCACGGTGGATGCTCTAGAGCCGGTATATATCCCTGCTAAAATTCAATATGTTAGTCGGCATATCCATAAAATAGCACATGACCCAATTAGTCAAGGACACAAAGGTGAAGGCCGTTGTCAATAGCAGACGGTCCCCGCTGCTCGCAAGAAAGCACCCTGAACGCGCCTAAGGCAGTCGGAAAATAAAGAGCGGGTTCATGACTCTGCTCTGCTAGAAGTTGGGGTTCCCAATGCCGCTAAGCACACATCGCAGGCTCAGAACCCGGCCCACCCGTTAACATATTATGGGACTGGAAGTAGAAGTTGCGAAGGTCCTTCCCATAATGGTTCTACCAGCAGCTCTGAAGGTCCTCCCTAGAGCACCCACGGGGGCCTCCCCCGCAGGCATATAACGATCGATCATGAGAGCTCTTCTTCTGATGCGAGTCATGGAAACCCTCCATGTGACCAGAAGATCGAGCAACAAGAAGGTCCTCCACTTGGTGCGGTCCACCCTGAAGGTCATCCCAAGGGTATATGCTACAAGAACTCTCCATGCAGTGAGACCACATATTATGACAGTAATCCTCACTATTATAGTCGCAACTGCGGAGGCCCTCCCCGTAGTGACATCTCATCATGACAAGAATTCCCTCCCATTGTTGTGGCCTCCCTTGAAGGTCCTCCCCAAAGGTTATGTCGCAACGACACTCCGCGCATCCGGGCATCAGATCACAGTGGTAGTCCTCTCCAACCTGATAACAGAGGTCCTCCCTATAGAGACGTCAAGCAACGAGAAGGCCCTCCCCTTGTTGCGGTACATTCTAGAGGCCCTCCACTGGATATATCCCGCAGATATTCTCCCTACGGCAGCTATAGGGGTAGTCCTCGGCATTTCCATAGCTATGATGGTAGTCCTCACCACCATGGTCGCCATTGCGAAGGTCCTCCCTGCATTGGCCGCAAGCAACAAAAAGGTCCTCCCCTTTTCACAATGTGTTTTGAAGGTCCTCCCAAAGATGCACATCGAACGTCAATCCATGATGGTAATCCTCACAATGATGGAAGTTGTTGCGAAGGCCCTCCCCATAACGATGCTACACAGCCAGAATGTGCTCCCCTTGCTGCGACACGCCTTGGAGGTCCTCCCCAGGGTGTGCATTGCAATAGTCCTCTATGCAGTGAAAAATCAAGAAGTAATGGTAGTCCTCACCATTACGGCCGCCATTGTGAAGGTCCTCCCCGTGATGACATATCATATCGACAGGAAGGTCCTCCCCCTGCCAAATCAAGCACAGAAAATACCTTATATGGTGAGGCAATCCGAAGGATGAGATCAAGCATGTCAGATTCCTAGTTAGTCTCCAACGACATCATTCTTCAATCAGGAGACGTTCCAGGGTCGCATTCATCTTCTGAACCACCTCGGAATCTCGCACATGATGATTCAATACCTACCAGTCCCACGACCTCCGACCACACTATTAGTGAGAGCCTCAGTTGGGATGACCAGGTAGAGGAATAACTAGCGGAGGAGTATGTTGATATGCTACACCTGAAGAAATGAATGGCCAGGGACGATATACCAGTTATGTTTTGGCCCACGACCACATCTCAGTTCGACATACCCAGAGATTTGTCGAAAGAATGCGTGCATGGCATCCGTCATAATATATGGACAACCCTCCACCGACTGAAATAAATCTTCCTACCCTACGATGGGTATGTAGACCACATAAATACAATTGGAGACCTCCTGTGTCACATCGATCTGGAAGCTCTTCTTTTGGCGCGGCAATAGCGACCCGAGCGGTGCAAAGGGAACATGGAGATAGACTGCCTTCGTGCACTGCACCAGCTATGACGCCTCATCAATGACGCTTCAAAGAGAGTCCAAATCAGGGGATGGGGGGATCATGGAGCTCTTCATTTCACTCTTCTCCCCACCCAAAAGAACTCGTTCAGCATGGTGTCTTGCAAAGTCATCACGTCAAGATGGAAATCGAGTGGTCTCCCTATTCAAGAATGGAAACACACCCAACAGAGTCAGGCCTTGAGTAAGTCCCAGAAGTGTTAGGCCCGATGAGAACAAGCCATTCAAGAACTCCCGAATCAGGCCACTGAGAGAATACAATAGGCCTCTCTCCTAAGAGAGGTCAATCAGCGATATTTTCCTGCCTCCCTAGAAGTAATTGTTTCACAGAAGAACTCGACACCAAACCCAGTTCAACCCTGAATCGGGGCACGCAAGATCAGGCAGGTAGAGATAGCCGCAACCACTGCTGCAATCCAGGGTCAACCCCAGCCTGCAGGGCTGGGGGCATTTTTAACAAAAAATTCCCCTGTAAGACCAATAATAATGGGAGGAGACTCAACATCCAAGGAACAAAGCCAACCCCTTCCCTCAAGGCACGATGAATTATTACCCCCTCAACAAAAACCTCCCACCTAAGAATCAGTTTTCTCTCATCTAGGGAGGATAGACAAAAGAGGAGGTTCTTGTCCTATCCCATCATTTGAATCATCATCCCCTCCGAGAGGAAGGCATGCCATAAGGTCACATCAAAGACATCTTTGCGTCACCCTTCGTCAAGAAGTCCGAAGGAAAACCCAGGTCATGAAAGGGAAGGCCAAAAGAAGACACGGGAGATCCTCTTCCTGTTTGGAAGACGACATCTTCTCTGCTCTGCGATGTGCATCTATCAACATCATAGAGGTTAACACCACAGATGACACTAGAGATGGTGCAACTCAGGATGGAACGGGAGACGATGGTTCGGTCAGGCTGTGACTCACAACGAACCCCCAGGTTAGCACACCCGGAACCAGAGGGCCGCCCTAAATATGGTTGTCCTTCCAGCCAACCCTTTTCCACCTACCCAGCAAGATTCCCTTAAGGATAAGAATAAAGGAATGGTTACCGTTATCCCGCCTCCTTCTCTCGACAAAGATGATCCACTCACTCTCGAAGAGATATTCGCTCGATGGGAATAGGAGATAAAGAATTTAGGCGGCTTAATGCCGAGCTACACCAGAGGAACCCTCTTATGAAGGTGAATCCCAGGAGGAGCCATATCATGCACTCCCAAAAAGTGCACCTCAAAGATTAAAGATTTCCCAGGAAAAGGAAACACGGTCAGGGATCCCGTCCAACTAGGCTCCTCGTTCGTCCATCTACATAAATGTAGATTCGGATGAATACCAAGGCATCACTCTACTCAGGAAGAAACTAGAGCGAGTACGCATGAACCCTCATAAGGTGCTACAAATAGAGCATGCACCCCTAGTGCTGGCCAATCCAGATCCTCATGAAATGCCTCGGGCTACACCTGCCGAGGACCAGGCCCAGCAGGATGTAATCCAGGGTCTCACCAACACCATCGAGGCACTAACAACTCGATTGGAAGCGATGGAAGGTCGATGCGCTCTGATACAGCCAGAGTGGAAACCCTACCCAGATTGGGTGACCAACACACCACCTCCACCCAATTTTGGGAGCCCTATATTGCCTTTTTTCCATGGATCAGGTGATCTGGAACAACATTTGATGAACTATGCGTATTATTGCGACCCCATGATGGGAAATCTGGAACAACAAGAAGTAGTAAAACTCAGATGCTTCGTACGGACCTTGCAATGATTTTCCTTCGTCTAGTATACAAGCCTACCGCCCAGTCAATAAAGAGATGGGAGGACCTTCGGTAGCAGTTCTTGTTCAACTTCAGCACAACATTGCCTAAAACAATGGTCAACAACCTCATGAACTTCAATCAGAGGGAGAACGAGAGGGTCTCCGATTTCATCTCTAGATGGAAATGTCTGACCTATTCCCTGAACAGGCCAATGTCTCAAGATGAGATGCTAGCCATATGAATCGATAATCTTCAAGATGAGTTGTGAACACCGCTCATACCAGTGGAGTGCACCACTAGCTTCCGCCATCTCTCGGCCATTGCCCAGAGATTGAGGACTCCCTACAGCGGACTAATTTGAAGTTCTAAATAGCCTCGCAGGCTCCCACGAAAAGAGAACCTAGAGCTGAAGCGTCTGTTGTCACACTCAAGCCGGTCCCTGTGCCCGTTCCACCGCTCATGCCTCTGCCAATTCGTCAATGGCCTCCTGTATATCAGCGGCCGCCTCCACCTAAACGGGACGACAAGAGAGGACCGAAGAGGAACAAGTTTGAGGAAAGAAGAAAAAAAGTATACTCATTCCAAGACGATCATGTCCAAGACTACTTCATTGCCGCCATGAATTGAATCTTGCTCTGACTCCCGGAGCCAAGGAAACCTGAAGAATTCGGCCATGATGAAAAGCCATATTACTGCCCCTACCATCGAATGTTGGGATACAATATCCGAGAATTATTCATTTTCAATGAACTCCTGCAGAAGATGGTAGACTCCGAAAAGGTCGAGCTGGGACCACCCCCAGCACATGTGGCATGTATCTCTACCACTGAATCCGACAAAGAGGAGGGGTGGAAGAAAGTTACCAGCAAGAAGGGGAAAACAATTTGATGACTGGATGATTCATAAGACTATCAACCGAGCCCGGATCATACTACGAGCTCAGCTACGGCAACCAGTGTTGCCGTCAACAGCCCCTGACAGTGCAAAGCTGACAGCTTCAGCCTCACAATCCTCCACGAGCCTATCATCCGGGTGTAATCAAATAAGGAAGAAACAATTTCAAGAGGAGAAGTTCGCAAAGAGGAAAAAGTTAGTCCCGACCCTAGAAGATTATATGCCCCCGAATTTGGCGCCATGGGCACTGACCCACCAAACGACACCATCAGGGACAACCAACCAGGATGACCTATCAGAGGATGAAGAGACAATATTTGGTTCTATTAACATCATCCATCTCATGGAATAGTCCCCTGAAGAAGGGTATAGTTATTAACTCAAGTTTCCTGCAGGAGGAGTCGAGAGGAGGAATCGCAGAGGTAGGGGATACCAGGGGAGGCGCAGCCGCGACCAAAACCAACCCTATGGTTGGACCCTGTCCCAAACCATTAATATCGCGGAAACCCATGGGATAGCCCTTCAACGTACTTAGAAGGAGAAAGAATTCCCCTCCACCTCCATAAGCAGCCACTCTGGACCTGTTGTTCTGCGATACCCACCTGAGGAGGAGTAAGTGTCTGACCGCCATGTGCGCACAAACAGACCGGCCGGGCCAAGTCCTCAAAACGTGGGAACGCCATCGATATCCTACCCCATGGCCAGTCCCTCCTCGTCAAATTCTTCAGCACCCAAAGAACCCTCTAGGACTCTCCCACCAACAGAGAAGTGTCAGCCGCTGGAGCAGAAATACGATATCCTTAAGTAGCTGGTATCGGTACTAGCCAAGCTATCAATCCTCGATGCCCTAAGCCTATCAGCAGACCTCAAGGAGGCACTTATAGAAGCTTTGATTAGCCCCCAGGAGTTTCAAGCTGAGGTAGCTGCCACCGAGATTTACCGGATAGAGACTGACCTTTCTGAATGCAATTCGGTGATTTCCTTCACCGATCAGGATGAAGATGCCATCATGCAAGGACACATCAGACCACTATATGTGTCTGACACACTGACTGGTATTGAGATCCGAAAAGTCTTTATAGACAATGGCTCTGGAGTTAACCTCCTTCCCCTATGGACACTCTGTATGTTGGGCTACAGTGAGGACGATCTAATACCCTCAGCCACAACTCGGTTGTGTTATGACAAGAGAGAGCAGAAACCAATGGGACAAATGATGCTAAAGACCCTTTTGGTGACATGGTAGGCTACACGGAATTTTTGGTGGTCCGGCAGAGCGTAGCATTCAATGCCCTGCTGGGAAGGCCATGGCTCCATAAGCACATGGTTGTTCCTTCATCCTACCACCAGTGTATCAAGTACTGCATCCATGGACAAAGAGGAATATTGTAGGCCGACAAGGCCCCTTTCGAGCTATCCGAGTCACATTACATTGACACTGGGTTCAATGAGAAAAAGAAAAAAAAACCTTAGTTGATGGTCTCGACTGGATCCCTGCTCCTAATGGCGTGGAAATGGTTCCTAATGAACCCCTTAGGCAGCTTGGCAGAGATTATGTCCTTTCCATCAACCATGTTGAGAGTATGATTTCAAGTCTGGACACACACACAGATGTCCTCATGACATCAGCCATAACTGCCGAGCATGACAATGTGGGGACGTCCACTGACCCTTAATAAGGGGATAAAAACACGAGTAGGGATGCCCATGAAACATCGCCTCCGGACTCCCAAGAGCCCGTTTCAGGAGCTCTCTCCTCATTGGATCATGAAGATGAGGATTTGGGAGTAGAAGAGGGGGAATATATTAGGGATCCACCTCCTGCATTTGAGGAAGGTATATCCACCATTGTGGACGAGCTCAAGGAAATAAACCTAGGTACCGAGGAAGACCTGAGGCCCACTCTCATTAGTGAAACCATGTCGCCCGAAGGGCAGGAGGTATATACCACCTTCTTAAGGAAACATCGAGATGTGTTTTCTTGTAATTAAACGGAAATGGAAGGACTCAATCCCGAAGTGGTAACACACCACCTCGGTCTTCCAGGAGACCATCGAGGCTATAAATAGGCTGCCAGAAGGACAAACCCCTCACATGATGCCAAAATAGATGCTGAAGTCGATAAGCTCATTAATGTAGTATTCATTCAGGAGGTCCAATACCCCATCTGGTTGGCCAATATCATCCCTGTCAGGAAAAAGAATAGACAAATCCGTGTCTGCATTGATTTCAGAGATATCAATCCTCATTTTCTAAAAGATGATTTCCCGGTCCCGGTCACCGAGTTATTAATCGATGCAACAGCTGGGTATGAGGCTCTATCGTTCATGGATGAATATTATAGGTATAACCAAATTAGGAAGTCATGAGAAGACGAAGAATCCACTGCCTTCAGGTCCCCTCAAGGTGTATTTTGTTCCAGGGTCATGCCCTTTGGTCTCAAGAACGTTGGTGCCACATATCAGCGTGCCATGCATCAGATCATTAAACCATTCCTTGCGAAATTCGTTGAATATTACATGGATGACCTGGTGGTCAAGTCTAGAGAGCGCTTAGATCACCTGTCAGACCTTGGGACCATCTTCAACAAACTCTGACAGCATAGCTTAAAGATGAACCCCTTGAAATGCTCTTTCGGGGTTACCTCAGGGAAATTACTTGGCTTCATCGTACGCCATCGTGGCATCGAAGTCGACCCCGAGAGGGAAAAGGCTATCCTTGGATTACCACCTCCCTGAAATCTCACCGAGATGAGGGGATTCCAAGGACACCTGGCCTATATTAGGCGATTCAAAGCTAACCTCGTAGGAAAATGTTTTCCCTTCACTAGGTTAATGATGAATGGGGTCACGTATCAATGGATGGATGACTGCCAAGATGCATTCGACAACTTGAAGAAGTACCTATTAATCCCACAGGTGATCATGCCACCGGTTGAAGGAATACCTCTCATCCTATACGTGAGGACCCTAGAACGGTCACTGGGAGCCTTCCTAGCACAAAATAATGATGACGATAGCGAAAACCGTCTCTATTACCTCAATCAAACCATGATTGATGTTGAGACTCGATACTCAAATATCGAGAAGTGTTTTTGGCATCGTTCTTCGGTGTTCAAAAGCTGTGAAATTATCTGCAGCATCATGAAATCTATTTGATCTCGTGGAGTTACCCGCTCAAGTATATCCTCATACGCCCGATGCTAACTGGATTCCTATCCCGATGGGCGGACATCCTGCAATAGTTTGAAATTCAGTTTGTGCCTCAGAAAGCCATCAAGGTCCAAACATTAGCAGACTTTATGGAAGAGCACCCTTCGACAGGGATTACTGCACCGAACACTGAGCTACCTAATGAAGACATCATCTCAGTTGAAGAGAATTTCCCAGCATGGGAAATGTACTTCGACGGCGCATCCCGAAGCCCAATCGGGAAGAGGATAAAGGATATCAGATTCAAGAAAGTGGGTTTGAGAATAATAACTGTTTCCCCAGAAAAGGGCAGTCTTTCCATATTCCTTCATCCTATAAAAGGGATGTAAAAACAATCAAGCGGAGTATCAAACCCTCGTTACACGCCTGGAACTCACACTCCAGGTACAAGTACAACACCTTAAGGTAAATGGTGACTCGGAGCTGGTCATCAAGAATGTCAATGGTTACTATGCTATTAAAAAGGAGGATTTTATCCCCCTGTTTGACCATGTCCGAGGGTTAATGGAGGAATTATCCACCGAACCAAAATTGACCTATATTCACCGGTCTCAGAATTCGTAGGATGATGCACTAGCCAACATGGACACATCCCTAGTTGACCCAGGCCGGGATGAAATGGTTATCAGTATCACTCACAGTCAAATGGTATTGTCATTTGTTAAAGCTATGATGGAAGAAATCTACGAAGTTAGTCCTGTCCCCGAGCCATATGCTCCTACCACTAGCTGGATGACCCCCATTGCAAACTACCTTCAACAGGGAGAACATCCATCAGACAGGGCTGAACAAGAGAAAATACGGAGAAGGGAAATCAACTTTTTCATTTATGGTAGCGCGGGTCAGCAAGAGGTCCTCTAAAAATGAGGCCTCGATGGAGTGCTACTCAGTTGCATTGATAGAGAAGAAACTGCTGCCGTGATGAATGAAGTACATGCCGAAGCATGTGGAGCACTTCATCCAGGGACCATGATTTCCCCTCAGGTTAGAAGGCTTGGGTACTACTGGCCCACAGTGGCACGAGACTATGAGCGTTTTACCGCAAAATGCCACTCATGCCAGATTCATGCCAACTTCATGCACCAACCCCCAGAGTTACTTCATCAAGCCAAGTAATTCTGGCCATTCTCCGTTTGGGGGATGTATGTCGTGGGACCATATCCTCCCTCCACGACCAAACAACTGAAGTATATCCTCACAGAAACCAAGTTCTTTTCCAAATGGGCAGAATCCATACCCCTTATGGAAGTTGGGGCAATAAATATTGTCAGAGTTGTGAAGACCAATATCATCACCAGATTTGCTGTCCCTCATACCATACTGATGGACAACGACACCAACTTCTGCTCTGCATAATTGGAGAAACTATACCACAACAATAGTATCAAGGCTAACCACTCATCCTGCTACCATGCAGCAGCCAACAGACAGATAGAGGCTTTTAACAAGACCATGTCAAACATTCTACAAAAAATGGTGGACAAATACAAGAAGTAGTGGTCGGATAAACTCCTTCATGCATTGTGGTCTTATCGAACCACAATCCGCACTGCTACTCAAGCTACTCCGTATTCATTAGTATACGGAACAGAAGAGGTCCTTCCCATTGAGCTCCAATTACCCTCGCTCCGCATTGCCATTTGTGATCAATTATCCAATGATGAGTAATCAGAAAAGTGGCTCGGTGAATTGGAACAGCTAGACAAGAAGTGGTTACACACTTTTCACCATCTGGATGTATACTAGAACTGGATCACACGAGACTTCAACAAAAAGGTTCTTCTTTGGTCTTTCTTGGAAGGAGAATTAGTGTTGGTCTTCTGGACCCCAATGATACCCGCCATGAAGCCTCCAAAGCTGGAGCCCAATTGGGAGGGACCGTATGTTGTACACAAGGTCTACTCCAATGGAACGTATGCCCTGATCTCCATGGATGGACAATTTACAGCAGCTCCTACCAATGCAAGATTCCTGAAGACGTATTTCACATAAATACAAAGATTATTTGGTCTTTACCTCATGATGTTAAATTGCATGGATAATAAGAGTTAAGAATGCTCCCTCCCCCTGTGTATGGACCAGACGTACATGGGGTGTATTCCTCATCCTCACCACATGACATTAAACTGAACGGATTTCAGAGAACTATGTACGGCTTGATTCCTGCCCTCGTAGGATACGTAGCGACACCAGGATCCCCTATCTTGGCCCATCCACGCCCAAATAAAAGTTTAAAATGCCTTCTGCCCCCATGTATGGACCAGACCTGTGTGGGGTGTATCCCTCGTCCTACCCCATACGACGATAAACTGCACGGGTAAAAAAAAGAGGATCGTCTGAGCTACATGAAGTTATACTACTAAGCACTAAATGGTCCGAACTCTATGACCTTAAAATAAGAGTATTTCATCCTCACCGCATGACGTTAAACTACATGAACAAGATGTTTTAAAATTCCCTCTTCCCGCCGTATATGGACCAGACCTACACGGGGTGTATTCCTCATCCTCACCGCATGATGTTAAACTGCATGGATATCAGAGAACTACGTGTGGCTTGATTCCTGCCCTCGCAGGATATGTAGTGACACTAGGACCCCCTATCCTGGACTAGCCACTCCCAAATGAAAATAATGTTAAAATCCCCCCCCCCCCCGTGTATGGACCAGACCTGCATGGGGTGTATTCCTCGTCCTCACCGCATGACGTTAAACTGTAGGGATTTCAGAGAACTACATGCGGTTGATTTCTGACCTCGTAGGATACGTAGCGATGCCGGGAACCCCTATCTTGGCCCAACCACTCCCAAACAAAAATAATGTTAAAAACTCCCTTTCCCCAGTGTACGAACCAAAACTGCACGGGGTGTATCATATTTTATAGAACTACGTGTGGCTTGATTCCTACCCTCGTAAGATACGTAGTGATGCCAGAATTCCACACCCTGGCCCAATGACCTAAAAAAAACAAAAATTCCCTTCCCCCATGTACAGACCAGACTGGCATGGGGTGTATTCTTCATCCTTACTGCATGACGTTAAACTGCATGGATAAGAAAAAAAAACAAAAATTCCCTTCACCCTTATGTATGGACTAGACCTGAACGAGGTGTGTACCTCGTCCTTACCACATGGCGTTAAAATGCACGGAAGTCATCCATACCGCATGACTTTAAACTGCACGGAAGTCATCCTTACTACATGACGTTAAACTACACGGAAGTCGTCCTTACCGCATGACTTTAAACTGCACTGAATTCGTCCTTACCGCATGACTTTAAACTGCCCGGAAGTCGTCCTCACTGCACAATGTTAACCTGCACGGGCTTCGTCATGATCCACCCAAAATATACGATGAAACGAGATGGGAATACCCCTTTTCACATTTCGGTGCATCCTCTCCATAAATCAAACTCCACAACCCGGACAATTATGGATCTTCATAACCATTCATAGACATCGGATGTGGAAAGTCGTGAACCTAGGGAATCCTTTGCATGACTATGTATACCATGCCCTCAGCGTCTCTGCATATTGATTTCCCCTGGCTCATCTATCAAAGGCAAGATTTCCTCGAGTGATACTTTTCCAAGCTCTGTATGCCTACCGGCCTCAGAGCCCCATATCACATCTCCCGATCCAAAAATTTATGGAGCAGTGGTTTACACATTTATTCACCTTTTCACATCCAAATGTTGCCAGGGTACCCCTACCCAGTTGGCCTATGAATGTGACCATGATTCATGTGATGACCTGCATGAAAGAACATCATGCCAGGACTAGGCTACCTTGACTCAACAGACAATTGCAGTGAAGATGTTTCTTGTATAATCGGACACCATTATCCCCATGTGCTGAACTCTGCACTGTGAGAAATTGTGGATATTCATAATCATTCATAGCCATCGGAAGTAGAAATTCATTGACCCGAGGAGAGCTTTGCATGACTATGCATACCATGGCCTCAGCAGCTCTGCATATTGACAGCCCTTGGCTCATCTACCAAATGAAAGATTTCCTCGGGCAACACTCTTCCTAGCTCTGTACACTTACCGGCCTCAGAGCCCCCACACCACACCCCCAGATCTGAGAAAACTCAAAATTGCAGTTTACGACCTTCATCCCCCACCTTGTTCCAAGTATATCATAGCATGTTGACCCAGTTATCCTTCGAGTGACTGCAGCAATAGTCACCCAATGGTCTGAGCTCTATGACCGCGAAACTAGGAGTACCTCGTCCTTACTACACGACGTTAAACTGCATGGAGTAAAGGTACACCCCCATGTGAAAAATAAATCAGCAGAGGGAGCTCTTTAATCTTTAACAGCAACCAGGGACAAGTATGCCCAACATGTTAAGACATTTCCTTCCACGATGATAGACTTCGTGGCCCGAATAATTATGGATCTTCATAACCATTCATGGACATCAGAAGTGGAAATTCATTGACCCGAAGACACCTTTGCATGACTATTCACACCATGCCCTCAGCGGCTCTGCATATTGATAGCCCGTGGCATGTCTACCAAAGGCATGATTTCCTGGGTGATACTCTTCCCAACTCCGTACGCTTACCAGCACTAGAGCCTCCATGTCATCTCTCCTGATCCATGAATCCCTGGAACCATGATTTACACCATCAACCCCCTCCACATCTTGGACATGCCAGGATACTCAGGCCCAGTTACATTCTAATCAAGAGAGGCCTTTTTAACTACGTCCTTGCCGCATGACGTCAAACGACACAGTGCACATCTTGGTCGCCTGGTGTAAGGATGAAAAGTCCAAGCATTAAACATCTAAGGGAATGCCTCTAACAACATGAATTTTCACTAGTTTAATAATGTTCCTCATCCTTACCACATGAAGTTAAACTGCACAGTCAATCATTCATTCTGCATGACAGTAAACTGCACAGCATTAGCAATGGAAAGAAAAATTCCCCCCATCCTCGCTGCATGACGTTAAACTGCACATCATCCTTTAATAATGCTCTTCTTCTTTACCACACAATTCTAAATAGCATGGTCAAACCCATCAGGGGTTCAGTAAGGAACGCAGGCTTTTCTCTGTCCTTCAGTGCATGGGTCAGACCTGCACAATCCACCGTCTCAAACCTGTGTGAGAAAGGATTACTTAACCCATTCTTGGGATGTTTAGTCTAGATGTTTCCCCCATATCCAAGAACCCTCTCATCATACACCATACTCTGTACTTAGAAAAAGCCGAACTCTCTTAATCCATCCCTGGTGGTCCGAAATTTCAACTTCCCTGAAGTTTCTTGGCTATCGGGGGAATACAATCATGGACCTAAGGACACCTTTTCTTGACTATGCATACCATGCCCTCAGCAGCTCTACATATTGATCTCCCTTGTCCCGTCTACCAAAGGCATGACTTCCTTAGGCAATGCTTCTCTCCGTTTGCCTCTTGGCCTCTGAAACCCCATGTCTATCCTAGGATTCAGAAACCCTCTGAGCTACAGTTTACCAAAATCTTTCACAACCCTCACTGAATATGGTGGAACGCCTCTGACAAGATTACCGAGGACTAGTAGAAGTCGTTCCATTCTAGATGATGTCCTAGCTGCATGACTTTAAGCTGCGCCAAGCATCAACCATCCCTTACACTAACTAAATGCGTAGGAAAGCAGTCTCCCGACCAAACCCGTGATTAGTAAAGATGATCCCAAAACCCTTTCAGACATCACATACCCTTTTCAATCCACCCTCGGTGGTTTTGATAATTCTCCAAGACACCCATGGTGGTTTCCATAAGTCAGACTTCCATGAAGTCCCCGAGCCATCAGAAATGGATAGTTATTGACTTGGGGACACCATTTTATGACAATGCATACCATGCCCTCAGCGGCTCTGCATATTGATCATCCCTGGCTTGTCTACCAAAGGCAATATTTCCTTAGGCAGTGCTCTTCCTACCTCTATACACCGACGTGACTCCCATGCCTTGAGACATGCCATGCATGTCATTAAAATTCAAACATGTCCCTCCACGTGCGTCTGAAGAGTATTGGGACATCTTTTAATCAGCTAAACCCCATTAGGGCCCTTTCCCCACTATATCTGGTCAAGGATGTTTGACTTAAAACATCAGTAAGTATAGTCTTGACGGAGAGACTTTAAACCGCTCGTGAAAGAGGAACAAGGCCTTTTAGGCCGAAAACCCGAAAAGGGAGACCTAGGCAAAAGTCAGGCCATACGCGCTGGGTCCACACTAAATGGGCCCAGGAAAAATTAGGGCATTAAAAGAAAAGACAAAATGTTTGTGGGTTTTTTCTACAAAACCCTAGAAATAGTTAGAACATGCTCGCTGGATTCCATGGTCCAAGAAAAAGGTAGAGTTTGTTTTCCTAAGTTATGATTAATTCTGATTCAGTGAGTTGTTATTTGTGCAAGAATTGTTCTAGTAATAACCAAATTTTACGGCGACAAGAGATTATCAAAGATTTTATTCAGTTCGATAAAAAAGGGAGGATGTCCACAAGATGTGGTCTCTCCCTGACAAAAAAAGAGGGGTAATTAAAATAGAGAGTATAAGAATGGATCTGATAGTAATAAAGGAACCTGACTCGCTCTCTCCACCAGATCAGCGACCGTGCAGTGGAGATTGTTGCATGTCTGCTCCATCAAGACCTTCTCCCTAGAATCAACATCGGCCATTGAACGAGTATGCTCCACTGTTGTTTGGAGATCATTTATTCATTTTCTGGTGGCTTCAAGGCGACCATTAATAGTTGATAACTTATCCCTCATCATCACTGCCCGTTCTTGACATTCATGCAACACAATGAATAGGATGGCCGCCTGATCTCGAGAGATCGCCTCCTGTGCTATCAGCTGATGGAGCTGTATCGTGGCTTCCTCTAGGGCTCGGGTCCCGCAATGAGTGGCAGTAAGCTGAGCAAGGTTTCATTAACTAGTGGAAACTTCCTCATGAGCCATGAAAACATGGAAAGAAAGATAATAGAACTACCGATAGTCAAATCCACCTGACCCCAAACCCAGGAAGAGCTGTCAAAGAGATTTGGTTTCATTTTCCATCTTAGCTAGAGGAGTTTCAGCAACGATCTCACAAATCCGAGGCCAGGCCCACCTGCGCACTGCTCGGTGGTCCGCCATGACACAAGGATATTTGGTATCCTCGTTGGATAGCACAGAAACAAAGTCTGGAATTGCAATCAGCACAGGCGGGTGCACACCAGAAGACGGTTTCGAAGATGGAAGACCTGAAGCTTCTATCCTCCGTTCGGTCTTGGGAGTCAAGTTTCTAAGATCAGTATCGGTCTGAATAATTTCAGGAGTTGTTTTTATGGGACCTGAATCCACATGGTCATCCTCATCCGCGTCCAAGAAGGTTGGGTTCATCTGAACTTCGGCCACAGAGGGGATGGGAGAGGAGAATCCCTTGAGTCACTTTGACTAACAAGCAATCAGTCGGTCCTCCCTCAGAGACGATGAGGAAGGTATGGTAGGCATGACAGCAGCAATGGCTCTTGACTTGGGAACCTTCCGGACAGCCTTCCCCAGGATCCCATTAGGGTAATGTCTTACCCACATCCTTGCATACTCAAAAGATAGGTTAGAATCCGACCCCATATCAGGCAAGAGAATTCTTGTATTTGATCCCTCCCACATCAGCATAAACCACCATTGATGGAGAGTGGATGGGTGCAGTCTTCGAGCCTGGGGATGAGGAAGAGAAAATTGGAGTTGCATACACCCAAACTGGCAAGAAAAACAATGTGGGGCGTACAACTTGCACATAGTAATGTCGTCGATTCGTGCGGACAAAAACTTGTCCTATAGTGAAATCACGTAAGAGTGCTCCTCCAAGCTCCCCTGGGGGTTATCAACCGCAACACTGGAATGGGAAGGGTAGGGAGTGAAGGAAAATTGTGAGAAGTCACTCAGGAGCTCGATAATTTCATCAAAATTGAAGAAATTCAAATGAACCCCATCAATATCGAGAAGGGTGGGCCGAAAAGTAGGATGTGGTATGACCGTGTTATGACAATACTCATAAAAGTTGTAGTGATTCACTATCCAGCTGTATGAGAACTGAAATGGCCCACTCAGATGATAGGGAGACATTCCCTCCTACATGTGATTTAGCAGCTTGTAAATACAAGCCAAAGGTGGCACAACTAAGTTCACAGGGCGACCCTCTTCCAACTCGACTACCATCATCAAGGTGTACGCTCTGACGCCCGGGTTGATATCCCGAGAAGGGAATAAACACCTGCTTAGAAACATAGAAAACAAACCTGCCAGCCGGAGCATAGGAAGCACACCGGGGCACACCTCGTATCCCCATGAAAGGTAGTCGCCTACCTCCAGAACTGCCCAGTAGGAACCTGGGGTGGTTCGTGACTGTTGAGAAGGATGAGTCCTGGGGCGCTTGATCTTCGGCATAGGACCAATGCTGTTCAGAAATAGCCATATCCAGGTGATATAGGGAATAAGAGAGTGGGCATGCAATGCCTGACTCAGTGATTGCTCCGACATAACCAGTAGATCCTTCGCCAATGAAGGTACTTGTTCAACGTCATCCCATGCATTGGGAGTGGGCATGAACTCTTCATACATCTCACCGATAATCAGGATCCCTCCCAATTGATAGATATCCCACATACAAATGCTAACTTCACTATGGGCAAGGTGGAAAGTATTAGTGCTCGAACACCAGTGACTGAGCATGTCAGGCAGGATTAGGGTTGGTGGGTAAACAGAAAACTGGGAGGCCCATACTGTAGAATACAAATTGACTGCTTCCAGCGACTTGGGAGACTCCCAACATTGATGATGGACCCAAAATTCCCAAGCACTATCATTTGAGAACAGCCCACTAGACCGCAGATCCCACTTAGAAGTCCATCCCATGTTAGGGTCCACTCGAGCAAGGTGGATTATAGAGGGGTAACTCTTAAGTATAACTTATTGAGAGAAGTCTTGTGTGTACTAATCGCATTGTGTCTAGATAGAGCCTCTCAAAATGAAAGCTTCTTTCGGATCAGAAGTAGAGGTTATCTCCCCCAATGGGGTAAGGCTTGCCTAAATGCACTTTGGTAGCACTTCTAGGAAAGGAGACGGAAGACCCGAGAAAGTAGGGGGGATATGGACATCATCCTTAAGACTGAAGATGTAAAGAGAAATCCAATTTGATCATGAATAACTCCGGTGCTCAGGAGGGAGAATTTCCTTCAAGACACCATCATCAGAAATGATGGACCGACCAGGGTCCTCTTTGATGTTCTCCGCTCTGTGAATCATAGCTAAACGTATCCATGAACCAATTGGTAGAGGCCCAGCAGTGGGCCTAGTCACAGGTCGAGGAGGAACCATATTTATCTTATCTCTGATCCATGGAAATCATGAAGATAGTTAGTCCAAAATTATAAAACTTCGACAAAATACCAAGTATTTGCAAAGGATTCCATCCAAACCTCATAATGAAATCTGCAAGGTGGCCTCAGAAAGTGGTTTTCGATGACTGTATCCCACGAACAAGCCCTACACGGAATGTGTTTGTCAAACCCTGGCCCGCATAGCGTTGGGTATAAAACCGCGAACCTGGATTCCTTGTAGAACCTCAGCTCCAAGCATTAAGAGTTTAATTTTGGACTTAATGTTTTTTTTCATTAGATCATTCTGGTCCGCGGACCATTTGAAACCGCGTAGCAATTTTCTATGCAGCCCATCGTGACTTACTTTTTAGTTAAATAAAAGTGTTATTTCACTGGTGGGACGTTGGTCCGCGGATGAAGAACGACATGAATGAGAAATGATTCACAGAAGTAGTTGTCGGTTCGCGGACGAAGCGTTTCACGAAGGAACAAGCACGCGGAGGCAGAAAAGTGAAGGAGTGATGGTATTTGCAAAGAATCCGGTAGAATAAAAATGAAGGGCCCTCTGTATTTATAAGCATGGCCCCCTACCAGGTCCACTTCCCAACTGCAACCCATCTGAGTTTCAGGGCCACTCTACATTGGCATAGTCTCCTCTTCGTTTCGATCGGATCCCATTCCGATGGGGGGCATTTGTAGGGTTCTGAAAAATCCACAATGAATTGGGAAAATGTGGAGAATACTCAAGGATGGAGAAGGAAGAGCTGGTCCATGGACCGGTCTAATGTAACGGCACACAGTTGGTTCCGCAAAGCGTCCCTCCTCTGCGGACCGTCGAAATTTGCAAAACTGAGGTGGAGACCCTCCGCGGTCGCGAGGTAGGACAAGCGCAAACCCGGTTCACCATTCCGGACCTCCCTAGCCGCGAGCCATGTCAACCGAACTGAACCGCCTCCACTGTCATTCATGAAATAGAGGTGGAGCCCTCCGCGGCCGCGAAGCCCTCCCCAAGTTTTGTTCATGGAGGATGAGTGTTTAATGCCCTGCGAGTTATGGATTAACCAAGTCATCTGTAAGCCAGGCATTCTGTCATTGGCCTCCGAAAAAGGTTCCTCATGACCCAAATAGATCCCATTTCCTCCCTTATATAAATGGAGACTGAAGGGGAAAGAGGAAAAGGGGATTCAGAAGAGATCGATCATATTCGGGTGGAAGGATTTCGAATGCAGGAGCTTTGGATTTCGCAAAGAGCGATGTTTTAGTTCACGAACCAGTGCAGGTATGAAGTTGGAAATGAATTAATAAGGAATTGAGAACACATAACTTGGTGAACTGTGAACCAAAAATAAAATAAAAAGAGAAGACCGCGAACCATGGCCCCTCCACGGCTGCACTACCCGTGGACATGGGAGTTTATGCCCCTTTTCTGATCTTTCTCTCCTCATAACACCCTCCTACGTGTGCGAAGCCCCGACTGATGAATCTTCAACCGGCGATGCCCTTGGCCTCCGCTGCTCATGTGGACCCCTCCGCGTACCAACCTTGTACGTGGGCTGAACCCGAAGTCTCGAACGCTCCTGGTTCACAGGATGCCAATCAGTCTACGGACCCTCCTGGTTCGCGGACGGCCTCCCAGTCCGTGGACCCTTCGTGTTCACGGACAACCTCTCAGTTCACGGACCCTCCTTGTTCGAGGATGACCTCTCACCCCACGAACCACCTTGTCTCACGGATGTCCTCTCAACCAGTGGACCACCTTGGCTCACGGACAACCTCTCAGCTCACGGACCACCCTGGCTCACGAATAGCTTCTCCAGTTGCGTAGCACCTCCCTACGCGAAGGGCGCCACCCCTCATACACCCGTGTGGCCTGCCAAAACCTTCGAAGTTCCTATTCTGCGAGCCAGATAATATCCTTCAAATTCTAATCTGTCCTGATCCTACGAAACCACCTCATTGGCCCATTCATCGGCCCTGAGTTGAGGCCTCCACCAGAGCCACCGGATCCGTGTGGTGTAACCCTTAGGTGCATCAGCGTGCCATCTTGAGTTCACATACCCACTATAAATAGGGGCGAAGGGGTTTACTCGACCTTTGAGCAGATTCTCAAAGCATTATTAGGTTCACATTTTCATGGTAATGTGGAGTCTGTTCTCGGGAGCCCCCATTCTGACCCTCCACTTGTTGGGGATGGGGTACTTCTCCCTTCATCGGAGGGTAGTAAAATACCCATCAAAAAGAAGTCCCCATGCACTTCGGTACTTCCCCTGGGAACAAGAGAGGTTACAGGCACAGGAGAACCGCTTTCCTTCTCCCGCTGCGCTTTGTCTCCATGGGCGTCCATCTTGGAGTAAACCCCGACCTTATGGGCCACTCTCATGCGTAAGCCCCACTCCACTTCTCACAGGATGCATCTTTCGTGACGTGATCGTTTGGTCCATGCCGCCTCTTGTTTCTCACACCGAGAATGAATCACATGGGCTTAGAGTAAGAATCGACCATGACATCCTCTTATGGTCCTCCTCAGAGTGTAAGCCCCAATCCATCACTTTGGGATGCCTTAGAGCGTAAGTCCCAAGCCAAAGCGAACTTTAAGGACTTTGATTCCCTACCACAGGGATACGTAGGAAGCCTCCGTGAGGTTTAAGCCCGATCACCAGCAGACCCTCGGGTCCACCTTCACGTCGGTTCTCCGATGCTCCCATTCGAAACATGTGGACTATTATCCCTATCTCCTAGGCAGGGTACATAGGAAGCCTCCATGAGGTTCAAGCCTAAAAACCGGTCGATTCGACTGTCTTCATGTTAGTTCACCGCGCCAATCTCAGCACTGTCTCAATGAGTCCCGAATCCACAGGGTCATTAATCCAATGATGGATGGTAAACCTCGGGCCTAAATGATTACGAACCCCTGAATCCAGTTGAACATTGCCCACTAGGGTTAAATATGTGGATACTATGTTTGGGTATAAACCAAGGATTCATGAACATATGAATACATCTTAAATCTATAAGAGAGTCCCCAAACAGGCAATAATTACCCTCAAATGTGTGTGATGAGCCTGACATCCCATCCTCCCGACCAATGTGAGTTCTTAAGCTTCACTAGCCAAACCATCCATCAAACGCCTGCCTTTGGAAAGCAGGTCCACGCACAGCGGGATATGGAACTGTTTGGTGTTTCGAGGCACTAACGGTGCACCCGGAAGCGAAACAATTATATAGTTTATCCATTTTAATAATTTATTTATTTAGTATACAGTTTTCTCTTATTTTTGGTACTCGGGGTTGTTCAGACAAATTTTACATTGCTCTTTTATTATATTGGGAATGGTGAACAGAGTAGAAAATTCATCCATAATATCACGATTTATAGACATAAATGACTTTTATTATACCGTTGTTACAAAATTCATATAGTTGTACAGGTTTCCAAAAATGGACTCCAATTATGAATGTTAACTTGAAATGTTCATTTTTAGTGGTTAAATTTACAATAATAATTTATTTTTAATATCAGTTAAAAAATTTCCAATATTATTTTTCTAGAATATTAAAAATTAATTATTTATTTATTATTATACAATATCATAGTTAACTATATTTTCATAACCACCCATGACATAAATTTACTACATCATTCATATATGGGGTTAAACTGACCAAAACAGGAGCATACTATAATTAATGGATATGTAAGAATATGGTATGATTTATTAATAATATCCTTATTCCATAAAAATAATGACATTATTTTTATGTTATTAATGTGGTGGATTATAATTTAAAAGAGTTGGAAAAATAAGAAAATACTTGATGAAAAAATAAATACATTACTTTCATGGAGGGGGTAGTCCATTCATACGTGTATATGATGTTTTCATTTTTCATAGAAAGGGAGGAAGGTACAGAATTATTAATAATTTTAAAACCTTAATAAATTTATAAATATCATATTATTTCATTAATTAACATCAAGTATCATCAATGTCATGTGGTTAAGAAAAATATGTCACATCGTTCATGGAGGTAGTATTCCACATAAACACATGATGAAATTTTAAATGAATATTAATTTCCCATTTAAGAATAATAAATAGATTTTATTTAAAATATTTATTTATAAATTCTATGATTATAACAATCCATGATATATGGTTATAAAAAGTGGAATACATTGATCCATGAAGGCGGTAGTCTACAAGTACGTATGATGGACGCTCCATTGTATTTATTCATAGATGGAAATGCATAAACAATGTTAGTCAATTTAATATAACAACATATTATTATATTCTCTAAACTTATTTAATTATATTAATGTTGTTAATAAAGGTTTCTAACATCAATATTAAAAATAAATGATTATGGTGAAGGTAATACATAAATCCAAAGATTGATTTTTCTTTTAAAAAAATCCGTAGAAATGGAGGCTTAAAATTGAAAAATAGAGAGTAGTGGATTAAGGAAATAAGTGAAGTATATAAGAAGAAGAAAATTAATTATTTTTAGAAATATTTTTTTGGGAAATGTGTAACAATAAGGGTGGAATTACCCTGTTTGGTAAGTGAAGAGGAGTGGGAATTTTTGAAACACACATTACATTTCTAATAATGTAAAGTTACTATTCAAGGGAAAAGCCACAAAAAGGATAAGAGCGGAAGAGTAGTTTTAATTGGTCAATATATTCTTCAAAAATCCATTTGGAAATATTTTTTAACATGTTTTTTTATTTACTCATATTAAATCAATTTATACTCATTTTAATTTTACCGAGGTAATAAATTTAAAACGTTAGTAATTAATTTTAATGACTCTATATAAAATTTATATTTAAAATTAAATTTAAAATAATGATTTCAAAATTTAAAATAATTTCTTAAAAGAAAAAAATTAATTTTTTAAATGTTAATTTAAAAATAAATGCATATATACTATAAAAAATAGTTTTTAGGAAATATTGTGTTTCTGTGCTTAAAAAATATGCGTAAACAATGATTATTATAATTATGATTTTTTACGACATTAATTTAGTAATTTTTTAAAAGGTATATATAATTAAAATAAATTGAAAAATAAATTTTTCTATTAAAATACTTAATTAAAATAATAGAATTAAACAATTTTTTACCTTAAATAAAATATTACATTTGTTTTATAAGATTAAATTTTCCTTCTATTAATTTAAAACAATATATTTATAATAAATAAATTTAATAACTAAATGAATGTACTATTAAAAAGTAATGGCTTTTTTATATACTGGTAATGTAATAAAAGTCATCATTTTGTAAGAGACTATACTTTTACTATTCATCTTAAAACAACATATCTTAGATGTAACACCGAAAGATTTTAAAAGAGGAACATCAACAACTATAGTGTATGTTAAACACAACACAGAGATTTTAAGGGAATATAACACTCCGATAATTTAATATATTTTTCTTCTTAAATATATTCAATCTCTTGGATTTCATGTGTTAAACACAACACTAGGTTTATACTAAATGTGATACTCTCTTAAAATATTGTTATTTAAACATGACCATTAAAAACTAGGAAGTAAGTCAGAGATTATGAATAAGACTAACTTAATAATAAAAATTACATGTTTTAAACATGTATAAAATAATTTCAATGGTTATCTACTGATTAGAAGTAAAATAAGATCCTTCTGAACGAAAAGTAATTGTTTTATAAAAAGTAGAAATTTTATATAAGGCTGTATAGTCACGCTTTGCACACATAATTTAAAATTTAATTTTACCAATTATAAAAAAAATTTCAATAAATAATCTTAATATTTAAATATTCATTATAAAATTATATTTTAGTGATTTTTAGATAATTTTATGAAAATATAATCTTTTTGATAAATAGTAAAAATAATTATTGAAAAATATATTATCGTTTAAAATATTTATCATGTAAAATTATATTTTAAATCATTTTAATGTAAAATTAGTAAATATTTTTAAAATTTATGTAAATTTGGTTATTGGAATCAATTTTTATATTTAATACTGATATAAAATATATTTAAATTTATGAATGTATTTTTTTGGAAACCATTTTTTAATGTGTCTGTGGGTTTAATTTTAAATTAAATTATTACACTTATATGAATTGAAGTTGGTAAAATGGATTCCATATTTGGATTTAGAATAATTTATAATATCTAATAAGTCCAAAAGAAAGTTTTATCATAATGAATTGTGGAAACAGTAAAGATTATTTACCTTAGTTAAGATAAAAAAGGGTTTATCGGGGGTTTAAAATAAGATTCCATGGATTGAAAATTACATAAGTTAAAAAAACAATATTATGGATAGATATAGACCTTCTCACATCTATGGTTTGATAATGAGAAATTTTGGACCCTCTTTTAATGTGAAAAACATGATTATAAATAATTATTTTCTGAAATTCTACGTTTATGCTCTCCCCCACTAATAAAAGCCCACCTCTTCTTCACTTTTCATCATATTACAAATGAAATTTTTCATTGAAAATACCAACTAAAATATATTTCGTAATTCCCTACCCATATCTTATAGGAATTGGTTATATCATAAATCCATTTTATTAAAGAATTGGGTTAAACCTGAAGAGGTTTCCTGAAGAAGAGATAATGTTTTTATCTATGCGTTTTCATTTTACATATTCTTATAAAATCCAATGTTTTCATCTATACTAATATAATAAAACCATTATATCCCATATAATAATATGTTTTTATTTTAAGTTAATGAATTATATACAAAACCTCTACCATAAAATGGGAAACGAAACTGTCGATCGCATGTACAGTGGACTACCTCTTCAGAAACCGAAGTGATTTGTTTTTTATCACCACCTTTAAAGGATGGATAAAATGACTGATTTAACATTTTTATATGATATTTACAACATTATAATACTTATACAATTATTATTAATCATATACCTTCTTACTCTCCATTTCATGGGGGGATATGACAATGTCACTCATTAATATGGAAGACTACCACATTGCGAAGAAATGTGATTTTTTTCATATACCTTTAAATGGGAGGTAGTAATGATAAATTTAATGAATATAAGTGATATTTATGGCCGCAAAAAACTTCTATAATAAAATATTTCATCTAAATTTTGATATTCAAATCTATTGATAAATAATAACCTTGTTCGTGCAGAAATGTGGACTACCACTTCTATGTTGTGATGTGATATGTTTTTCATTTTATTTTTATGTAAATGGTAATAAGGATAAACTTGATTAAATTGAATTATATATTTAAAATAATAATAATTTTTTATTTTTTAATTAATATTTATTTTCATTTTATTCCATCCATCGAGAAAATGGATAAAATGTTCATGCCTACGTACAAATTAATGTCTCCAAGAATTGTGTAATCCATTTTCTATATCTAAATTTTATACATCAATATTATTAAACATATTATCAATAATTATTATATTTACATAATGGTTATAATTATAGAGATTCTGGGAACCATGATCAATATAAAAGTACCAAAATTACTGAACCAAACTATACAAAATAATAATAATTATCACTAGATATAGCGATTTTTACAAAGAATTGTTAATAAACATGTGATAGAAACAATAAGAATAATATTACAAGATGTTAATGGGAAATAAAATATTTTAAAGTATACAAGATATGAAACAACTATATTTATGGAATAATGAAACATTGTTATTTAAATGTGACCATTTTAACCTTACTGTTAAATTGGTAACTATTAACACTGTTATTATTTAAAGGGAAAAAATGTTTTGTAAATTCATTGGTCGTTACATTCCCCTCATTAAATAAATTATTTTCCTAAAATTTTAAGTATTACTATCTTATGAAGAAATCTATGTGTATCTAAATGACACACAAGGATCAATATTTTATTTCTTGTGAGGTTTGATCCTTAAACACCATGATTTCTTGTGAGGTTTCCCTTATAATTAGAATATCACTTTGGTTTACATTATTGTTAATGGTTTTAGATAAGCACACCTATTGATTATGATTATATATATATATATATATATATATTTGTTTGTGTGTGTGTGTAAAGAGTGATTTTATAAGGATTTTATAACAAACATCATAATAATAGGTGTTTATGGGTTGATTTATGATTTTTAAATATGATTTCCTTATCTTGGAAATTATTAGGGTCTCAGTGTAGAGAGGAAATCCATGGACAATAACATAATAAATTAGACTAATGGATGGATAATATTATTTTATTTATAGAAATTAAAATTCATCAGAGAAGTGGTATTGACATGGGATATAATTTTAATACATTATGTTTATGAACATGCTTTATTTTATGAGTAAATTTGATTTTTAAACATACGAACGTTTTAATTTACGAAGAAAAGTTAGGTTGAGTGTATTGAATGTGTTCACCTATAAAAATGGGTTTTTGGATGATATTACAAGGTTGGTTAAAACCCATATGGATCGAGAATTAAGAAAAGAGGAGCTGGGGATGTTGCATAATGTTTCACCCAGAACGACTAGCAAGTACAAATCTATCGACTAGCCAATGCCATGGGAGGATTCCCTTATTAATTCATTGGATCACCCACTGGCCTATGTCCAAGGTATAACTTTCTCTAGGTTCATTGACTAGATTATGGAGGCTACTATCCATCCACTAACATTTTGATTTCATTCAATAGGGGATTACCACGATTATTTCACCGGGGCTACCCCTTTATACTTTAAATTGATATTAACCTCTCTTATTTTGCTAGTAGTAGTTCTCATTTGGGTCTTTATCCTTCATCATACACCGTGGTAAATTTCATTCATCATGGGTCCAAATAGCCTTCAGTTTAAAGCATTATCATTTTTACGGTAAGGCAATACTCAATCCCCCCCATTTCCCCCCAATTTAATAGTTGGTACAATTAGGTATTTTTTTGAAAATCCCACAATAGGATGGTGTAATAATCCCAAAATGTTTTGGATTCCATGCATCCTAATTTGCGGATGATCCAAGACAATATGTCCACAACATCATCAGTTTTTTAATTTGAGGAATGTCCCAATGTGAATCTTCAATATTTTCGCGTTAAGCTAAATATCATCACTTATGGTTCAGTTGTGAATGGTAGGGAATAATCTCGATTAACTGCTTGTACATTGAAAAAAAAACATCAAGATGATGGTTCATTCATGTATAGATGTGGAAGAATCACTCGATTAGTTATTTTCCACTAATCCATATATGGTTTGTTCTGGTGAATTGTTTTTTAGTTTTCAATAAATAATAATTTAATTATAATTAATTAGTTTAAAAAATTTTGATACGAGATATAATTTTAGGTGGTTTTTTTGTTGTTGGTTTTATATGAGATCGGGTAGTGGGTTTCTTAAATTAATAATTATATGGAAAATTATTATATTTGAGTTACTTATTCTCTTAAAATAACCCATGGTATTGTTTATACTTTTTAAGGTTAATTAGTTATGTGGTATCCTGGTATTTCTTGGTTGTGATATTAGAAAAACTTATATCCCTTAATTATGTCCATATCCTTGTTAAATACATTTTCAAAAGAGTTAGACCTACTTCGTTAAGTTGTTCTAGTTGTACCTCTTATTGGTAATTGAACGTAAGTTTTTATTTTTTTAAATCCCAAAGATCATAGGAATGGCTATGAGGGAATATAACATGCCTTCTCTTGTTTTTTAAAATATGTAATATTTCGTTGAAATATATATAAGGGCTATCATATTTGAAATAATTAGTAGAGAAATACCTGATGAGGACTATACATGACATGTTAAAAGTGAATAGTTAAAATGGTGACAAGGGTGATTGGTTTCTAAGTCAATGAATGGAACATTTTAAAGTTAAATTGGGTGAATCAAAGTGGCGTTTATGTGGAATGTAAATAATGAAACAAATGAACTAACTACATGACATTCCCCTCATATGGGGGAATTGATTAAATAGAGTTCTTGAAAGATACTTATATGGTTTTTTCCTTTATAACTTTCGAATACATCCATGTTTTGTTAGTCATGGGAAATGTGGGAATCCATTTAAAACAATCAACGATTAAATGTATAAATTGAGAAGTAATACACGAATTTTTTTGATTAAGTGACAAGAATTAATGGTTTTTTTGATGATGTACTAGGAATTATATCAAGATATTCGATATATTTTAAATGTACTTTTCTAGTGTTGAATGACATAAAGGATCACTTCATTCCTTTATAGGAATAAAGTATATGTTGGGGTATGAAGAAACCCAAAAATTCATTTAGGGACAATGCTATTGAATTCATTGAGTAGACAATTCTATTTTGGTTAGATTAATTTAATTTAATCCCTTAGGATGGAGTCTCCTTGTATTTATGTAACAACTTATACATAATATTCCATAGATTAATATTGTAGACACATCCTCATTACAATAGTTGAAAATTTTGAGATGATCTCCCTAGATCCTAAATTGTCTATTTGGGAGGAATGAGTTAGGTGTAGGTCATGGATTACACTCATGTTGTGCTTCTAAATGTCAATTATGGTTCTTTGTATTAGGAAAGGTAGAATAGATTAATTGTAATTCCAAGGTTCCCCTTAGATTCTTTATTATTATTATTGAGATGGAATTCTAAAAAAAGACACAAGGGATCCCATAAATTTTATGAAGATGGTTTCTTTATTTTTATACCTAGGAAGCAATTTATCAATGATGTAGACCATGATCACAATATGCCTAGTAATTCATAACATAGGTATAGACTAATTTATGGTGTCACCATAGAGTTTAACCCATGAATTGTTTCACAATATTTTTATTTAAATTATTGAACTAGTAAATATTAATATTTTTAATGATAAATTTTTTATATGTAATAAAATTCTCTCACTTTATTATTAATTGATTTTATTAGGATTATTATTGGTAGTGAAAAACTTTTTTATACTCACACCCTACTAAGGAATCCATGTAACTTGGGTACATGAGATGATTATATTATTTCATTTTTAGGTTCATGTTTTTGAAATTTCCTGATTTTATTTATCAGTTAGTCTGTAGGATGGATCATGGGAGTTGTGTTTGTCTAGGAATTAAATCTATTTGGGGTTTTCCAAATTTATATTTTGGCCATTAAGGGGTTTTTAGGACTGTCTGGAATTTCTATTATTAAATTAATTTATTATTTCATGATCGATTTATATTATTGATCAGTACTTGTATAGGTATTGTATTTTATTGCTTTAGTATTTTCTACTATTGGTTTTAGTCTAGTAAGTAGTTATGGTGTACCCATAGTACTAACCCAGAACATCATTACTAGTTAAAACATCTAGCATATGGGAGGATCACTTTAGTTCATGTGGCACACCATCCTAGAGAATCCATTCAATTTCTCGATGGTTAGAATATTATAAAAAGGTAAAAATGACCTTATATTTTTTCATACTATATTTGAATGGTATTTGGGAGATTTTTAAAATTCCATAACATTGTATAGAGCTCTTTCCAAGGACTATCCACCCCACATTTGAGTAAATTCAATGTTTTTAGGAATGATATTATTATTTAAGTTATTTTTTATTGTATATCAAATTTCACCTTGAGTGATGTACTTGATTACGAGGTCACTGACTGATTATTATGAGGAATAAGTTAATTAAAATTCCAATTACAACTTAAATTGAATTTTCCTATATAACATTTAATTCAAATATTCATTAACAAAGACTTAGCGGTGATAAATTCTTGGTAAATTAAATTTTAAAAATGAAATTATGTAATAATTTTCATTGATTGTTATGTGGTGTCAACTAAATATAATTCCAAGTAAAACTTGTAAAGTGTTCTACATTATAACATGTTCTTTATATTTAATTTATCTGAACCTTGTTTTAGTGGTTCTAAATAATGAAAAATTGATGTTATAAAGTAAATAATTTGTAATACTATATGCATGTGACCGAGACTGGGTGGGTAGTCATTTTGGACCCTTTGTATGGGTATTTGGTTCTTTTGATAGAACCTAAGTTTTTGATATCATATAGTTGTTGCATGTCTTTAGTTATTATGGAATGGTGTTTAATTTTTTTTGTGATTTTCTAGTTATCATTAATCTATATATGAGCGGATTATATTGGACACGAATTCTTCTGTGAGACTCTAGAGTGGTAGTTTGGCAGTTTGGTGTGATGTGACCTTAGAATGGCAGAGACTATCATCCAGAAAGTGCTGGCTTGTGTGAGGTACGAAGAGAAGTATTGGTATGGGTTCTTAGATATCTTCTTTGGTGCGACTCTAGGTTAGGGATTTGGTTCCTTACGATTTTACTGGTTGACATATGAGAGGGGTTAACCACGTTGGGAGTGCCTTTAGATGCATGAGGTATAGGATGATGATTTAGAGTCTAATAAAAATACAATAAGGTTGTTACATGGTATGTTCTAATATCCCATTATATGTAAAAATGTTATGTGGTTAAGAACATGTGTTTGAGTGATTTTATTTTTTAGACTATCTAATGAATGGCCAAATCATTTGTAATCCTTGACATATTTAATCTATTGTGAATTTAATGGTGGGTTCCAAAAAAAGTATCATGTATAATAGTCATTGAACTAACATAATGTGGATATGTCCCTTGTTTTAGTTCATAGAATAGTAGGCGCATGATTATTTTTGGGTTTCATCATGTGAGATGCCCTAGGAGTGACAGAACATATAGGATAGGCCGGGTGGTTATGAGCTAGGTTGGAAGGGAGGTTATATATAAGTGGAGTACCATTTGAGTGTTTTCAAGTGAGGAATGTGAAAATGATTAGTTTTCCTATAAGTTAATGAACTATGGAATATAGTTCAATAAAAAAATAATGGTGTGGAGGATAGGACTAGTCAGGTGTTTGACCATACGGAGTTCGGAAAAAACCCAAGCCAAATCCAACAGTGTTCTAAACAGATCAAAATGTAGGAGTTCATGCAAGCTGCTCCAACTAACCAGCACATTTGGATTTTCTGGAAAAGAGACATTGCAATGGATCTCATACAGGCAGGGGATCAATACATCACATCGAGGGTGAAGACAGGGCTGTACTCTATCTTATTCTCCTTTGTCTACAGAATATGTGACACTTCGAGGAGAGAATCTCAGTTGTAAGAGATGAGTGTTTTTTATCCAGGAGCGGACCCCTGGTTAGTTGGGGGGGACTTCAATACCATCACTGAACCAGCTAAAAAAAAGGGGTGCAGGGCGTTTCCACGTCGAGCTAGCGCAGACTTTGTCCAGTTCATGGCAAGAAAGGGTCTTATGGACATGGGGTACTCCTGGGATCCTTTCACATGGTGCAACAATCAAAGAGGCAATAGACGGTGTTGGAGCCGGCTAGATAGATTCCTAGCGAACTTTCATGCCATTGATGTGTTCCCAAATGCCAAGGTGATCCACCTGGTCTGAGGTATTTCCTATCACTCTCCACTGCTTTTATCTTTGAACCCCAAGCAGGCCTCCCTGGAAAGGTTACGATTTTATGGCAACTAGTCACGACATCCCGTGTTCCTCAACCTTTTAAGGAACTCTTGGGGGGAACCAGCGCATGGGCTCCTCTGGGTGGGTATTCAAAATAAACTCTGACGCCTAAAACATGGCCTTAAAGCATGGGCAGGAGACCTCCCTCCTATCGACCAAGAGATGGATGATCTTAAGTGTACGATCAAGCATCTTGAAGGTGAGATGGAGGATGTTTAGAGTGACCTGATTTTCGAAGACCTTTCAGTCAAGAAGGATAGTATGGAAGAGTTAATTCTTAAACATGAACGTATGGACCGTGAAAGATCAAGGATAAAGTGGTTAACTGAGGGGGACAAGAACACGACATTCTTCCATGCTTGCATCAGGGAGAAAAGGTGACCGACCATCCCCAACATCAGGCTGGAAGATGGTACGTACACGGATGACAATGACATAGTGGGTGGGATGGCATCCTCTTTCTTTGAAGATCTTCTTGCTGGCCGAAACCCGCGGATGGATGGCAGGTACCCGAGCGGGGGAGTTGATCTATGGGATGTAATTCCCAACCGAGTCTCTAGTGAGGATAACGCCTACTTGGAAAGTATTCCAGACGAGCCAGAGGTTCATGAAGTAATGATGAATCTTGAACCGAGTAGCGATCCGGGGCCAGACTGCTTCCCTGGATCGTTCTTCAGAGCTTCATGGGATTTTGTCAAGGAGGATATTGTTTTAGCTATCCAGGATTTTTTCCGAGGAGGAGCTCTACCTCGGATGGCTAGCGCTATGACCCAGGTTCTCATCCCGAAGGTGAAGGCTCCTACCTCCTTACTCCAGTACCATCCAGTGAGCATGTGTAATTTCACATATAAGATTTTTGCGACTATCATCAACATGAGACTGGCCAAGTGTTTGCCTCGGTGGGTATCCATTGAACAACATGGCTTTGTTAGGGGGAGGTCAATTCAGGGGAAGATTTCTCTGGCCCAGGAGATGTTCAAGGACTTGAACAACAAGGCCCATGGTTCCAATATGGTCATGAAACTAGACATGAGCAGGGCGTATGACAGAGTGAAATGAGGACTTATCAACAGGGTCTTCACATGCATGGGTATATCTCCCAAGGCCTCAGACATTCTTTTCAGATGCTTCTGCTCACCATGGATGACTGCGTCCTTTATGGGGAAAACCCGAGGATTCGTCAAGGCTACCCGAGGCTTACGACAAGGTGATATGATTTCTCCGAGTGTTTTCATTCTTGTGAAGGATACTCTTAGCAGTCTTCTTAACAGAGGAATTTCCTATGTATTTATTACTCTTTTCCGGAGGAAGGGGAACCAGCCTCACACCTCGCACCTAATGTTCGCGGACGACACAATTATTTTCTCGAATGCTGGGAGGAGGTCTATGTAGGCCATCGGGAGGATCCTAAATGAGTATTTCCATTGGAGTGGGCAGTTGATTAACCACGACAAAAGAAACTTGTACCTTTCCAGAAAATGCACGACAAGGCGGGCTGATGACCTGTGTAGGAGGATGTACATGCAGGTGGGATCTCTCCCAATGGAATATCTAGGATCTCCAATTTCTTCAGGATGAATGCAAGTACGGAACTATGATGAGTTAGTGAGCAGGATCACTGGTCGGGTTTTCAATTAGAAAATCCTCTTTCATTCTTTTGGTGGATGCATCGCCCTCATCAACAGTGTTTTGTTATCTATACCAATGCATGCTTTGGCTTCCTCGTCAGTGCCAAAAGGGGTTCTCAGAGCCATTGACAGCGTACTGGAAGGGTTCCTCTAGGATGCAGCTGGGGAAGGGAAGAGGCACTGGATCTCGTGGGGGAGAATGGATCGACTGATTCAGGAGGGGGGAATTAACGTCAGGAGGGTCGAGGGAACGGTGCATTGCATGCATGGAAAGCTGGCCTGGGAGATTGTGGAAAATCAGACTCTCTGGGGGAGGATCATGCGGCACAACTTCATCAAATGCACAAAAAGTGGAAGCATCCACGGAACACCCTTCTGGAAGACGATTTTCCCCCTGGTATCGAACCTACAACACCATTCTCGCTGGATTGTGGGAGACGACAACATCCCTTTCTAGAGCAGCAACTGGGCAGGATCCGAACATGGCTTCCTGGGATGTCCGACAACTTCGATCACCTTCAAGGAGGCTAGCTCATTTCCAAATTCTGTTAAAGCTTTTCTGGACGAAGATCAGAAATCCATTTTCGACTCTATCCACATCATCTCTGAGCCAGACAAATGCGTGTTTACTCCTTCCTTTTCAGGTAAGTTCACCGCAAAGGACTTCTGCAGGATCTCGACTCCCCAGGCTCAGCACGACAACTGGTCTGAGCGAATGTGGTGCAAGAACATACCATCCAAATACAATTTTCTTATGTGGAGAGTGAGGAACTGGGCAATAACTTCAGATGAGAGCATTAGGAAAATGGGCATCAGCCTCGCCTCTTGGTGCCAGTGTTGTAGGAAAAAAAGCGAGGAAACCACCAACCACATTATTTTGAAGTTGAATGGGCCAAGGCTGTCTGGAAGTTTTTTGGTGTTTATACAGCAGAATTCCCCATGGAGATCCGAGGGTTAGCGATCCTTGAGAGATGGTTCCAGGAGACCCCAGGCAAAGGACCAGATCAGATGGCGCATTCGGCTGTTTTTAGTGCAGGTTGTTGGTGTCTATGGCAGGCGCGAAACAAATAAAGTTATGAGGGGCAGAGCTCTTCAAGGAGGTCGATCATTGTGCGATATAAATGCATGCGTATGGTTATGGTCCCCCTTATTAAGGGATGGCGGGAAGCTTCTTGCCTTCGTAATCTGCAGGCTTGCCCCGGGCTGGCTATCCCCTTGGTGAGTTTGCAAGGACAGTGGGTGAAATGGAACCCCCCAGCAGAAGGTCTTAAACTCAACACCGATGGCTCCTACAACATAGGAATCATGCGAGGAGGAGGAGTGGTCCGTAATTTGGAAGGAGGTGTAGTCATTGCATTCAAAACACACTTTGGTAATGGATGTGCTCTTCAAGAAGAGTCCAAGGCTCTCCTAATGGGGCTCAACCTGTGTATTCAAAAAGCTATGGACATATCCCGCGTGGAAACTGACTCGAAGATAATTCACGACTCTCTCCTAGACAAAGGATCTACTCTATGGTCAGTACATTATATCATTAGGTGATGTAAGGAACTTCTAAAGAGAAACATGCAAGTTACACATACATAGAGAGAGGGGAATAAAGTCGCAGATTATTTGGCATCCCTTTCTATCCATGGCTCCGATGTCACCTACATACCCTCTTCCATCTCCTTGAAGCCGGATGGGGATAACTTAATTCGCAACGATGACCTAGGTCTCCATTATTTTAGACCCCCCTAGGCCGGTGTTGCATGGCCTGAATCTTTTTTTCTCTTGTATTCTCTCTTGAATAAATACATAATAATGATGATGATGACCATATAGAGTTCAGAAGTGCCTTCGAGAATGTGATGATAGTGTTAATGAATCATAGTTGAATTCTTGGATGATACCCAAGTTATGAGTATCCATGTGAATGATTCATCGTACTGTGATGACTATAGTTTCAATAAGAACCAAGGGTTGTCTTCACATGGTTATATTAACATGTGGGATAGGAATGGCCAAAGACACATGCTTTTGGGCCTGGTATTGATTAAATATAGCATGCTGGAGATTGAGCTCAGTCATCATGATTGGTTTTTATTGGAGTGTGAGACCATTGAATTCTAATGGAATCTAAGGGAAATATCATGTTTAAAAGCGTAATATTGTTTAGATTATCGTTGGGAAGTGCAGGGGAATACACCCATGGTGCTTAAATTTTTAGGAAATTGATTGTAGTTGTTGAAAATTGATGTGGGTGTGTTGAGAGGTTTGAAGGCATGGTTAATAAAGGATCTATGATGAGAATTGTCATATTCTAAATGTGGAAATGATAACGTGGATGGATTAAGTGTGATAAACCAGAAATTCCAGAGTGTAATCTTGATATAATCTTTAGAAGTTGATGTAACTAATGTGGAAGAATCGATTTTATGAGATAACACAAGTGTGGTTTTGATGAGAACTATCTGGTTTAGCACTGTAGGAGCAGTAATGGAAGTTCTAGTTTGTGTGTAGTACACCGTATTTATTTTAAAATCTTTGACCTTCATTTCAGTGCGTTTTTAATGAAATCATTTGGAAAAATATCCATTTATTATGAGAATAATTTTGTTTTCCTTTCATATTAATGATTAGGGATGAACAGTTTTCCTCCATAAAACCATCGTGTCTAGTGATGGATGGATCATTGGATGTAAATATTAGAAAATAGTTCATCAATACACTACCATTTAAAATTCTATAGTGGGGAGAAAAAAAATTGGTCTTGATGGTGTAAACCATATAAATGGTGGGATCATGTGTCTGTAGAATTTGTCAAATGGTGACCGTTTTTGTGTTTTGATCCCGGTGGATGAATGTGTTCATATTTAAGTATCCTGTTAAGGAGTCTAAATTTAGATTTAGGGTGGGGTTGGTTGGTATCTAATAATTTTCCTTAGGTAGAGAGTGGTTTGAGGTGATATGGGAAGGAATCAGGTCAGTGGTACGTCAATGCATATGGTATAACCTAATGATGGAAATTGGTGGTTGATGGTATAAAAATATAATGCCACTAGATGTCTGGATCCATATTTGGTGCATGTTTGTTATCAATCATAGGATACCTTAGGGTTTACAAAACCTTGATTTGTTTGCTAAAGAAAGTTTCAATGGAATAAGATAAGTTTTTTTGAGAGGTTTCGGCTGAAGGAGGGTTGAATTGTGTTTTTATATGTAATTAGATGTGGTAGGGACGAAAATGTAGTATTTTTATCAATGTTATTATGATATTTAATATTTCTATGTTGGATGGGTCCCTTTGAGGAAGAGGATGGCATCTTGGATCAGTTCTAGATCATGGAGGTTCATCCAGTTGTTTTGAAATTTGAGAATTGTGAGGGGTCCCTTCATTGGACTTATGTTTTCATGTTAATTGGGTGTGGTTGTTTGGTAACAACATTGAGTGGTGTTTTTAGAACCCATTAATCATTTTTTGATAGGTAAAGCTAATGGAATATGTATTGTGGCTCGAAATTGGACACTCTTATATATGTATTATTTTGGGTAGTGTAACGACTTGGGTGAATAGTTAGATGAATATAAATGAAGTGTTTTGGGGTAGAAAGGTTCATAAAATCATTTTACTGTAAATTAGTTGATGAATTCAAATGTGGGATTGGTTTTAGATGTTTAGGTTCCTATAATTAAAGGTACAATCCAGAATCACATTGTGTATTCAGGTCATGAATGTGAGCATTGATTAGTGATTAGTAAGAAATGTTGGCTAGAATATACATTTGTATGGCCATAGGGACCTCTTAAGGATGATTGGTGGTATGTTGTGTAGTTTTCATTAACCTATGTGAATGGAGAAGAATTTTTTTCTGGGGGAATTCGGATTTTCAAACTTCTTAAATTGGTTGTTTTGAGAACCAAAGTTCATATGAGTGTACCAATGATTTGGACCTCTCTAAAAAGAATTTTTAATGGATGTTCCTAGGTTATTTAGAGGTCAGAAGAAGTGGGAATTATAGGGAGTGGAATCATGGATACAACATGATACTAATGTACCATTAGTTAGCTAGTGTTAAGCCATCAAAAAACTTGTGTAAAGGGTATATGCCCTTCTTGCTGTCTGGGCTCATCATCTGGTTGGTTGGTCATGAGGAGCATGTTGATAGCCGAATGGATAATTGTGGATGATCCTGGATATCCGTATTCCTCCTAGGGAGTTTTTATGCGGTGATGCCCCAATAATTTCACCTTGGACACCTCTTATTATTACACTTGAGATTCTAGTCCCCCATTTAGCCATTAATAGTGGCCAATTAGGGATTTCATGTTATTTATCCACCATGGTGGATATATTTTATCCACTATCCAAATATCCTTATGTTAGTAGAATTTTCAAGTGTATAGTAAGGATACGACAATATTTCCTTCCCCTCTATTCTATTTGAAAATCGTGGTTATTCCAATTATGGATTAGAGTGACAATCCCATTGGAGGATGTCCCTTGACAACTTTTTCATGTCATAACTATTCATTTAATTAGTGGCATGTATCCATGTTAATTTTTCTAGGTTTTTGAGTTGCATTAAATATAATTACTTATCATTCAGTTTCAGTTGATATGGAGTGAACATTTGTGAGGGCCCAGACCATGGAATTGACCTCCTAGGGAGGGTTGGTCATAGATTATGTGTGATAGAAGTATATTGTGAGTGATTTTTTTCATATTCCTAAATGGATTAATTTTTTAATTAGTTTCATGTTTTTAATTATTAATAATTTTATTATAATTAGTTAGTATATGATTCTTGGATTTGATATATGACCAAAGGTGGTTGTGTTGTATAATAGTCTTGGATGAGATCAGGCAAAATGTTAATGAGCTAACAATTAAATAGAAATGTTTTATATCTGATGTAGGTGGTCCAATTAAAAAACCCATAGTATTGTCTATTATTTTTAAGGTTAATTGACTACGTAGTATCCAAGGTGATGAACATATAAGTACATAGATCACTTTATTATGAAACTTACTCTGTTAAATCAAACGTTAAATGAGTTACACCTAGGATGTGGTGTGGTTATAGTGGTAAATGCAATTTCAAATTTAACATATCTTTTCTCAAATGAAAATAAAATAGCTCTTAGGAATGAGTATTGGGAACTATAGTATGCCAACTCTTTTTAAAAAAATGGGTAAACCATTATCGAAAGATATATTGTTGTTGTCCAAGTTAGAATTATTAGTAGAGTGGTCCATGAAGAAAAACATATATGACATGTTAAAACTGAATAGTTAAAATGGTCACAAGGGGAATTGGTTTCCTAGTTAATGAATGGAACATAGTAAAGTAGAATGGGGTGAATGAAATGGGTTTTGATGTAGAATGTAATGAATGAACCATATGATTTAACTTCACGAGTTTATCCTTATATGAAGGAATTGAATAAAAAGTGTTCCATTATGAAACCAATAAGGATATTACATTTATTTGTTGCTTATGAAACACTATTTAGTCAGGATTAGTAATTTTGGGAATTTTTCAAAAACCAAGAATGATTAAAAGTCATCCTTTAGTAGTAATGGATTAATATATTGATTAAGTTACATGAATTATTGGGCTAATTAATGATGTGGTATGGATGAAATAAAGTCATTAAAGGGATTACTTATAATATTTACTTGTGTGGAATGCCATGAAAGAGACCTAGATTCTAATAGGGGACTCAGATAAATGATAGATTGCGAAAACACCCTCATATTCATTGGGGGTTAATGTCTAGTAACACATTGAGCAGTAAATTTTATTTTTATTAGATTTGTTTCAAAAAATTCTTTGGGGGTGGTTCCCCCTTGGATTTGGGTAAAATATTATGTATCTAATGTAGTTCATTAATTCGAGGTATTCTTGCCTGGTACCTTGGTTCAACATAATAGAATGAGATCCCAAAATTTGACTTTATAAATATTGGTGTAATACCTCTAGAATAAAATATTGATTCCAATAAAGGCATTATTATGAATGTCAATTATGAATCCTTATGTTAAAAATATTATAATGGATTTATTATAATTCCACGGGTCACCACCATGGATTCACCAGGAGTTTTTCCAAGATGGAATTATAATTAAGGCCAAATGGGACACCACATATTTTATGAATATTTTTGCCTTGTAATAATATCTATGAATTGGAGGATCCCTGATAGATACGATGAACAGATACTCATGAGTTATGGAAAAAGAAATCATAGATTGATGTCATGTTTTAAAACATAGCATGTGTATCCGTTGGTTTTTTTCTATTTTCTTTAAATTATTAAACTATTATTTATAAATCTATGAAATGGAAACTATTTATTTATTGAACACCCAAATACACATTATTAATGATTGATTATTTTCATGATTCCATTGTTGTATGTATAATGAGTTATACTCCCACCCAATTCATGACACCATGGATCTTGGTCACCGAGGCATATATTATTATTACATTATAGGCTTAGGTTTGGGAAATTTCCTAATTTTATTGATTGAGTTGTTTCTGATATGGAGCATGAGAGTTGGGGTCAAAGAATAATTGAGATCATTCCAGGGTTTCCCAATTTTATATTTTTTTATTCATGATTTTTTTTTATGAAATCATTTCATGTGTGGTATATAGTTCATTTATTATTTCATGATACATTTTGATTGTTTTTCATCACTTTGAGAATGTTTTAATTGACTTATTCAATTTATTACATGGATGATTTACCTTTATATGTAGTGGGGGGTTTTGACATGTGAAACACCAAACTAGATCACTAATTTAGTGTCTTATGAGTTGGAGTGTTATAATAATATTCATACCAATGGATGTTTTTGTTAATAAAAGACTTATAGTCATTCAATTATTGATTTTATATTATTAAAAAACATTCACGGATTAAAGGAATGGGTTGAATATTGGTAAAATACAAAAATAAATGTTATTAAGTGGATAAATATTGTTCCTTACTCTATATCATCTTTATAACTCACTTCCATAGTTCTAGTTTAATAGAAAATCACTTCCATGGAATTTACTGATATCTATCATTGTTTTTATCCATTATATTCCTACATTTACTTGGATAATTCATATCTTTTACACATTATAAATATTTAAGTATCTATGGTATATTAAGATGAATATTATTTCCCTCAATTATTTGGACTAAAATATTCCTTTTTTACCTAGTATATTGTTTCTTGACGCCCTCTTTTACTTTAGATAAAACATGTTTTGGTTCCATGGATGAATTCCTATAAGATTCTCTACCTTCATTTTTTACATAGATGAACTTTAATATTATTTAATTCATTATCTCCATCACCTAATTTTAATGAGAATATTTCCTTCTCTTATTTGGTGTGTTTTTCATTTATACTATATTAAGGTTTTTCTTTATAATTCTTTATAACATGTTTATAATAATCACAAAATTTATTGTGGCATCCCTTATCCCATTATTTTTCTTGTTGGTAAAATCTTCTAATTTTTCATAGAATACATTATTTAAATGGTTCCTTCAAGATTAAAAAATTACTAAATCAAAATAGAGATAATGTGAATGATGATTAATTAACATCATAATATAATTATCATAAATGGTCATTTGAAAAAATCAAAATCACAATTTTTTAATCTTCAGAACCATTTTTGATTCGTTTAGTTTAACCAAGATAATTGTTTGTTGAATATGGGATTAATTATATTGGTTTCCTTTACACTCCTTAACCTAATTACAAAACATAATAAACCCTTCAAACTTTATTATAAATGGAATATTAATAACTAAAGAATATTCAATTGGAGTGTGTAGACAGGTGTTCGATCTATGGCCCACTCATTATGCACCATATTGAAAATTTATTTCATAATCAAATAACCTTTTTAGGGTTCCTACACCTAGGGTAATTAATTTCATAGTCTCATCTAATTTTTTGTATCCATATAGAGATTTAATTTATATGAAATTTATATATAATTTACTTCACCAAAATGTTGGGATGCTATCTTATATTTAGACTATCCCTTTTACTTATTGATTGTGTTTTCCTTAATTCATACACATCCTAATCCCAAAAAAATATAGAAATTAAATATAAACCACATAAAGTTTTATCTATAACTTCTAAAATATTATCATCCATAACTTATAAATATTTATTTACCTTTTTAACATCTTAAGTTATCTTCAAAAAATAAAATTATTATATCTAATGTTATTTAAACCATCCATTGATACAAAATGGTTCATCCCAAACCCCACACTCTCAGGTGAGGTGATAAAAACATAAAACTATATACACTATATTTTATAAAAATACATAATTATAAAATTATTCAACATTTAATACCTAATGAAATTTTTTAGGTTTACCGTTTTCGAGAATTATGAAAAATATTTATCTATTTGAACCCTTGTTCTTTAAATCTAAAGGGAATTTTTTCCACTATGTAATAAACTACATTAAAAAATTGAGACTCAAAAATATCTTAATTATCTTCCAAATTATAAAATATTCAAGTCACATCTTACATTTTAGAATTCATCATAATCTTGGGAAACAGAAACAAAAAAAAGGGTAAGATCTGATTCCTAGTAAGGGAAAACATTAGTGATGACAACAAAAGATCATAAGTGGGAATAATATGAGAATATGGGTATAAAAATGATATATAATAACTTTTTACATGATAAATCATATATAATAAATAATGGAATAATTATTATATAAAAATAATATATAAATCAAATGAATGTGAAAACACGAGTCAATAATCAAGAGCCTGGAAAGCATTACATAGTCAAGAGAATATGCATAGAACTACACAATCATTCAAATATAACACCAAAATTATTTTTGTTTTAACATTATATTAATGATTTGGACACTTGTGACAACAATTTGGAGACAACATAATTATTCTCATGTATACACCAACTTCATGAGTCGAACAGTTTCATCCATTCTTGTGAACAACTTGATTCTGTCTGAGCATACATATCTCATTAGATTGAAATGTTTCTCAAATTAATTGGAGGGTAATATAGGTCCAAACAAATCATCATATATACATATCTTTTCCAATTTAAAATAATTTACTTTCTTTAGACTAAATAATATAAGTAAATAAAACAGGTTTAGAAAAAATATCAAGTAAAAATAAATCATTTTTTATTGAATAACGAACCCATGGAATGAATTTTTTTTCATAACATTTCAAAATTTAATATCATAATTAAATTATATGTAAATTATTTAATATCCATAAAATAATAAACCCATGGGAAATTAATGTGTATCGAATGAAATCAAGTAACATTCTATGTGAATACTATTCAATCAAGAGAATAAAGCATGTCATATTTACCCTGTATATATAAAGTCTATATAGTTATGTCAATAACTTCCCAAAATCAATCAATGTATGGAATACAATATAAAACTATTCAACCATAATAAATAAATATATATTTTTCATAGAAGAAATCATTTGAGGAAAAATTAAAGTTATACACTGATGATGATTAGGAGAACAAAGTCAGTGAGGGACCAATCCTCTGAAAGTGTGGCATTTAACATAACACATAAATATAAACAAATGTCGATGGGAACAATTATATAAAATCAAAAATATTGTAAAATTTATTCTAAATGATATAGATTTAGATGAAAACCACTTTTTATAGCATTGTAAAAAAACACTTTGGAAACAAGAAACATACATAACCCTTTTGAAAGCATTTATTTAGATATAAATAATTTATAAATAATACATATTTATATTTCCATTTATAAAACCACGAAATAATATAAATAATGTTTCATAAAAAACGATTACTATGGTTTAAGGATGCTTTCACATTAAAAATTTAACAAATATATAGTTTTATATTTTGATTAAAATAACCCATAAAAAATATAATGATTTAATTAAAAGTTTTCAAATAATTATAGTAGTATAGAGTTACATTAATCAATCAGTTAGTATTAGATAAGGATATTTTCAAAATTAATCCAATCAACATCGATATATAAAATAAAAGTTTCTTGACTAAAAAAAGAGACTAGTTCAAGCTGACTTATAAGAAATCCTTCGGGAAAAAGACGAGTAAATGGTAAATGTTATTTTTATGAAAAATATAAAAAAACCATCAATAACCAATTAATATTATAACAGGTCTTACAAATAATAAAAATATCCAATTTTTATTATCCTTAAAAACAATATTTATTTTAGAAAAAGATTTGCAATGATCCTCTTACGGGTTAAGTATCATTAAATTAAAAACCATTTAAAGATAATGATTTTAAAATTGAACATCAAATAAACTAAATAAAATGTAATTAACAACATCATATTACTAATATGTAATATATTAATCAAATAAAAGTAAATTAGTGTATAAAAATAATCATGTCCCATGAGATAGGAATTGGGGAAAAACCATTTCAAGAAGCATAATCATTGAGGTAAGAGTCATTTGATAATGATGATGTAATATATTATTGTAAAACCCAAGAAAATACGAATTTATTAAATTTAAATTATTAATTAGGTATAATAAATTTAAATTAAAATAATAGAGTCCGATAAGAAATCATTAATTTGATTGTAAGGAAAAGAGTTAGAAAAAACCTTTACACACATGATACCCTTTTAACTTATGGAAATTTAAATAAATAACATGATATAGATATTAAAACTAGAAAAACAAAATTTATATGGTAAAATAAATTCATTAATTAATAATGACAACATATTATATATTCCATGTTGAACAATATGATATATGTCTCTATAAATGAAATTTTAGATAAGAATGATTTACCTTGTTCTTGATTCATTCTGCCTATGATCCCAACAAACTAGATAATCAAATTAGTTTTGCTAATAATTTTATTAATAAAATTATTAATATATATTTCATATTATATTTTATAATCATTATCATATGTTAATTATTTACTATATAATTTTCACTTATATCAGTTACCTTGGGATGTTCGATAATTTTTTTTATAAATCCTGATATATATTACTAAAGGAAATTGGTACTGAAAATTTTCTCTATAATTAATAGATATATATATTTTTATTCATTTTATTTTTATATTATTAAAAAATTCTTATATTTTTATTGGTTTCAAATATAGACTCCATTTATTAATGGTAACATGAAATGTTCCTTTGATGTTGATAAATTTACTTTAAATGTTTTTTGATTATATCACTTATAAAATATATTATATTATATTTAATAAATATTAATATATAATTATTTAGATATAATTTTCTATTAACACTATTCATTATGTTTCTATACTAAACCATGAGAGAAATTTACAGCATCACTCATATAGGTGGATAAACCGACCAAAAATGAACATGATACAATTAATAGACGAGTATGATTATTGGGTAAATTAATTATAATATTATTATAATATAAGTATAATGAAATTATTTATCTTTTATTATGGTGGTGAATGAAATTTTAAGTGAGTTTTTAAAATAAGAAAATAGTTTATGTAAAAGAATAAACAAACCACTTTCATAGAGTCGGTAGTCAACACACATGCCTGTATGATGTTTATATTTTTCCATAAAATAAAAGGAATGAAAGAAAAGGTTTATAATTTGAGAATATTAATAATTTTATAAATATTATAGTATTAATTAATTAAAATTTTATAACAATCCAAGTTAGGTGTTTAAGAAAAATAAGACACGTTGTTCACGGAGGCGATAATACGCATGTGCGTCTAATAATATTTTTTATTTTTCAATGAATTAGAGTGATCAGATGTAAATATTAATTTTTCATTTATGAATCATGAATATAATTTTTTAACATATTATTCTTAAATTAAATCATTATATCCATTCATGAGAGGTAATTATGAAAATGGAAGATGTAAAACTATGGTAAAAATAGTGTACACGTACACCCCATCGATGTTTCTTTGTTTTTATCAGTGGAATGAGAATAATAAATATGAGTTAATATATAATATAATAAAATCATGGAATATTAATTATAATTATTTAATTTTATTAGGTTTTTTATAAATTATTATGAATAGTAATATAATGAATAAATGATTAGAAGGATTTAATAATTTGGTTGAGATATTGTGTTTTCTCTTAGAAATATATATAAAAATGGTAGCCATAGGATAACTAACGGTGACTGAATAATTAATTAAATGGGAATGGATTATATAAGTAACACAATGGAAGAGTTTTTAGCTAAATATTTTTAGGGAAATTTTTAACATGAATTCGTGGAAGAATACCCTTTTATATTTGAAGATGAGGGTAATGTTTAGAAGCATACATTAGAATTTCAATAATTTAATGTCATTATTAAAGGGTAAAAGGATAAAAAATTTGAAAAATTGGCAGGGGAGTTGAGTTTAGGTCAATACACACCTAAAAATTAATTTTGAAATATATTTTTAATATTATTTTTTATTTTATGTTAGTAAATAAATTTTTACCATTTTTACTTTTATCAGGGTAATTATTTTTCGAACACAATAAATATTTTTAATGACCGAAATTAAAAATTATATTTTTTCATAATTAAAAAATTCTGAATTAAAATTTTGAAAACCTTAAAAGAAATAATTTTTTGAATGGTGTCATAAATTAATTTTAAAATAAACACACATATCGTGTAAGAACAATTTTTAGGAAAAAGTGTGTGTAAAAGCATAAAACCAATGCGGAATCCATAATTATCATTATTTTCATTTTTCATGATATAAATTGATTTATTTTAGAATAAAAAGTAATAAATCTATAAAATCAATCCAAATCAAAATTTAACATTAAAATACTTAATTTAAACAAACAATTAAAATAATTTTCATTACAATTAAAATATTACATTTATTTTACACTTTTAAAAATAGGTTTTAATCATTCTTAAAAAATATCTTTAAAATACATAAATTTAACCAATAAATATAATCTATAATAAAAAAAATATTTTTTTATATAATGATAATGTAAAAAATGTCATCATTTTGTAAAAGACTATATTTTTCACAATTTATTTTAAAATCATTTATCTTAGAATGTTTGAAAAAAAGTAAATTTAGATTTTTGGAATTCCAAAATGATGTTAAATTTAAAAAATTCCAATTATATAATTTAAAATTATATCTTTTAATAAATAAGAAATATATAAATAAAAATAATTTTAATTAATAAATTACTTTTAAATTATTGAATATTCATTTAATATTTTGTTTGAATTTTTAATTGAATATAAGGTTTTTATCTAATAGTGATTTTTTAATTCTTAAAATTTCATAGTAATATTTTTCTAATAAATTGTGACTAATTTTATTTTGATGTCGAATGGTAAACTAGCTATCAACACAATATTTATTTAGAGAGAAGAATTATATAGTAAAATATAAGGTTTTAATAACTTAGTTTCTAAGAACTATAGAATCCAGGTATTTCATCTCTAAAAAAACCAGACAGGTTAGTTTGAAAATATTATATTGGAAAAATATTTTTTTAAAAAAATTCTTTTAAAACCATACTTTTTAAGAAATCTAATATTTAAAAGTTCATTTTTATGAAAACTGACCTTTAAAACTATACACCAAAGGAATCATCAATCATAAATACAATAAAAATTAGATAGATAAAAAATAAATAAATACAGTTGAGTTAGAATATAAAATACAAGTAATGAGCATGAAATAAATGATATGTAATCATCAAAAATGTCTAAACATCCTTTGAGGTAACCTTATACATACTCTGGTTAGAACAATCTGTATGCCTATCGATCCATTTATATCACTATAACCAACTAAATTCCCTAAAAAATCCTTACTAGTGTTAATCCCTTATGGCCTCTAATACCATAGTATATTTAATCAATATAATTAGAACTAGATATTAATATATGTCATTCTTTAATAAGACATATATGATCCCAAAGAGTAATAGTAGTGAGAGGTAAGTTAGGCTTCACAAAAAACATATCAATAGATAATCATTAAAATATAAAATAATATGATCGACCCACCTACCAAAACCCATCCATGAAAAAACTTATTTAAATGAAATTAATCACATCTCAGTTTAACCTAGAGGGAGAGTGATTCTATGTCAGTGCACACATTTTAGGAAACAATATCAAAATAATAATTATGACTTATCATTTGAAACTGGTAATAGGTTTCAAATAAAATGTTCCTTCATAGATTTTTATTTTTAAACCCAAATTAATTGCCAATACTCTTTCTCAAAGAAACAATTATGAAATTAAACCATGTTTTAGAAATACTGTTTTATAATCATTTTTGAAATGAATTTTTAAAACCAAGAAATAATTTATGAACTCAACTTTAATAAATATATCTTATGAAACAATATTTGTATATATAGATATATATATACGTGTAATGTACATACATATATATTTATATTTACTCTCTTATATTGAAACATACATTCATAGGATATACCAGAGAGGAAATACAAAGTCACAATTCAATTTACCAAACTAATAATTAGAACACTAATGTAAATCCATCAAACCACAAAATCATAAATTAACAATCAAACCAAAATCCAATATTAAGTAATATTTTATATAATATCGTAAATCATTTAAAATGTCCTAAATTATTTGAATATGGACTCTTAGTAATTTTATTAAACCCAATGCAAACATATACATTTAATATCCAGTTATTAACATTTAAAAATTAATTAAACAATTTTAAATCCAACCCCTTGTTCAAAATGATTTAAAAGAAATTATATATTTTATAACAATTGAAATTTAGTAAGATAAAATTAGAGTAACCCAATAATTTCATGGGTTTCCATTAAAAATCATATATAGAAAAAAAATATAAAACAATATTTCATTGAAATGAAACCCTTAAATCTATGATGCAAAGGACATACAATTAAATACTCAATCTAACACCACAATACATAATTAAAATCATCAATACATCATCCTAGAGTTAATCCATGAAGAGATCAAGGAACTATAAAGAGATAGAATAAGAGAAGGAAAAAGAAGATAGAGGAAAAGAGAAAAAACCATAGAGAACAAACCAATAATCAAAGAAGGAGCCTCAAAATTAAAATGGAGAAGGATGAGGATGCCACCCCATGTGGATCTGGGATAGGTGTTTTTATTATGATTATAGGAGGGGTGAGGTGAGTTAAAACTGAGGAGGGAATACTAAATTTTCACTAAAATTAAAATTCGGAGTAGGGCGTATGGTTTATCAAATCGTGTCCCCTCACTGGACTCACTTGAATTATTGTGTGGTTTTATCGCATAGTTTTGTGAAACTTGTGATTATTGTATGGAAAAATTATGTGAGAATTTATAGAACTCCTGTATTTTTTCACATTATTCTTATAGACTATTTACAAGTTGTCCTTCAATTCACCTACACATAATTCTACCACACAATTTACTCTTTGGGTTGTATAGTTTATATCCAACCATGCACTACCCATGCAGGGAAATCATGAATAAAAATGACATAAAATGGCTTCAGTGTGAAGGTATTTTCATATTTTCCCAATAAACAATAAAAATAACTGTGAAAAGGAGACTAAAATACCAAAATACATAAAATTATGAATTACCCTAAAAATTTGACCGGTATCCCAATGAAAATATTAAATGATAAAAAATAAATAAAATCATAGGGAAATAAAAGGATGTGTGGTGACATAAGTAGTACCCACCATTTAAAATAAACAAATAGGTTTTTAGGATTTCGTGGTATTATGATTTTATGTATGATCTTTTTAAAAGGAGAAGTTGATTCTCATAGTTATTTAAGGATATATTATAGTGTTAGAATAACATTGTATAGATTTGGATCAAATCCATATTTATACGTTTAATAGATATTATGGAACCAAAAATTCTAGAAAAATCATGATGTCTGCATGACTAAAAAAAACCAAAGACAAAAAAGATGGAATAAATGAATTTAATTGACTAGAAGGATATCTGGGTGCTGACAGATATATCATTGGAGAATCAAGCACTTGAAGACAAGTTGTATTCCTAAATAATGGAATAATAAGAATATTTGAAATAATACAAGTTATGGTTATTTTTTAAATTTATTTAAATAAAATAAAGTTATTGATGTTAATGAAATATTCTTCCAATGGTGAATAATAAAAAATATAGATTGCAATCAGAATGGATAAAATCATATACATTTTTAATAAATATTAATTGAGATGATTTTTTTAGAAGTGTAAATTTTAATAGGGAAACAATGATGATTCCATTAATCTAGAAAAAAGGATCTAGAGTGTATGTTCAAATAGATTATGAATGGGAATAAACAAGAAACTATAAATTTCAATAAAATGTTTTCTTATTAAAAAATGATTTCATTTGGCGTAATGATAATTAGTGATGTTACTTTAGGGTTTTTAATGAAAAAAATAAGATAACACTTAACTAATATATGACCGATAAAATATTCGAAGGATTAAAGTTGAATTATAGATAATTTAGAAGCATTAAAAAATGTTTAACATGAAAGCTCCTAGATTTGAATTTTAATTTTCATGTATATGAATTTATAGAGATTAAAAGATGAGAATATCAATTTTATCTTAGTATAAAAATATGAAAATGGGTTTTAGAATGTTTAATACTTTATAAATGAAATACTTTTTTGACTTAATTGATTGAACACATTAATCAATCCCATAAGAAGACTTCTAATATAGATGATGATTCTATATTCATGGACAGAGTTTTATATTACTCTTAGATAATAATATTATTGTATTCCAAGGGTTTTAAGAATGGAATTCATTTACTATATTGTAAGGGTTCATGATGAATATTGTGAATGAACACTGGGAATATGTGAATAGGGATCTCTAGTACCTTAAAAAGAGTATTAGACAGTCTATGTGTTTTAGAATAGATGATCTATTACAAGGATACATTTATTCGTACTCTTTGTGAGTTATTGATATTGGTATAAGTAAAATGAACTATGTATTTTTTATAGAGGAATTTATTTTAACTTCTTATCATGAATAAAACTGGTAATATAACTATTAAAACCAAATGTAGAGTATGTTATAGGAGCCAATTTTGAAAGTTTAATTGTAACGCCCCGACCCCAGCTACCCAGAGTCGGTGCATTACTTCGTAACATTGGCATGATCACAAAAGATCAAGTCTCGAAAGACCGAATAGTTTAGTAGCCTTGGAAACACTAGATACATTCGTAAACGTTACATTACATCATAAAGTGAAAAACTACAATAACAAATTCTCCATAGTCCACATTCATATCCTCTTCTCACAATCCCTACAGGTCATTCATAAAATACTTCTTCACATCCTGGAAAATATTAAAACATTGAAAGGGGTGAGCTCAGATGCTCAGTAAGGATAACAATATTGCGGAAGCTTTCAAAAATAAACATAAAAATTTAAGGCAATGTATAACTAAAAAAAATCCTTTTAAACTTGAATATCAACATAATATGGAAAAAGTAAAATGAGATAATTCCATTCACTTCTTCACATGGATATTCTACTGGTCGAATAATCACATGAAATATCAATAACAACTTTCATAATGAGGGAATGTATAATGCCGGACATTCTGAAACATTTTGTCAAGGCCTCGGCCAAGACGTCTAAAATAATTAAGGCCTCGGCCAAAACCATAAATCAAATTGGGAAAGGGCCACGGCCAATTCCACGTCTAGTTGTCTCATGAGACCTACCGATGCATCGAGGAGCTATAGCGGGCTCCACCCGTCACTTATTAAGTCCAATACATTCCTCATATGAATAGGTTTAAACATATCATAAACCATATCATAATCGTATCACATAAAACATGCATAAAGGAAACATAACATTTCCACATTTCAATCACAAGATATCAATACAACACATTTATATAATAAAAATGCTTTCAAAACCATTTTCAATACCAAAATAAAAGAACGTTAAAACTTTGTATTCATTTTTCATTAAAAAAAGATGGCTTGTAGAGGTAGCCGAAACTCAAATAATGGTCACGGTGGCGGAGAAGTCGTTGTCGCCGCATAAGTACAGAAAGAAAAACATTCCCTTTTGTCGTTTAGAAAAATGATTCGTATAAAAATATTCCTTTTGAATAAACATAAAAGTCAAAGGGGTTTATACACCGTATAAAAGAAAGTTGTGTATAAAACCAAATATGCCTCAATAAAAGGGGATTGAGACGAAGTCCTTAAAAAGATCATTTTTAAAATAACATAGATCTATTATGTGTATTCACTATATGTACACATAATCAAATTATAAATACAAGATAGGACATAATAATATCAGGACATAATTTGAAAGTAGGAGATTAACCCAAAGAATGGAAATTGGGTTAAGAAGTTCCCTTACCTTGCGTCTTGTCCTGACTCGATTGTTCTTTAACCTCCTGAATAATAAACTAGAGTTAATTTATATTTACTTAAGAACCTTTTTCATGTTCATTATTCCATTTATATGTGAAGACCCAGAACCCCCTTGGTCCCTTCCTTTGCCAAAAATCCGGTTTCCTTGCGGGGTACCGATCGGTGAGACCGATCGGTGAGACCGATCGGTGAGACCGATCGGTGAGACCGATCGGTGAGACCGATCGGTGACACCGATCGGTGAGACCGATCGGTGAGACCGATCGGTGGCACCGATCGGTGAGACCGATCGGTGCGACCGATCGGCGCGACCGATCGGTGAGACCGATCGGCGCGACCGATCGGTGAGACCGATCGGTGAGACCGATCGGCGAGACCGATCGGTGACACCGATCGGTGAGACCGATCGGTGAGACCGATCGGTGAGACCGATCGGTGAGACCGATCGGTGAGACCGATCGGTGAGACCGATCGGCGAGACCGATCGGTGACACCGATCGGTGACACCGATCGGTGAGACCGATCGGCGAAGACCGATCGGTGCCACCGATCGGTGACACCGATCGGTGAGACCGGCCCTGCCAAGTTGTTCCAGTAATGTTCCTTTTTCGCAAATAGGGTTTTAAACCCTATTCTTCCTTGCTAAAAATATCTTGGAAATCCGAAACGCGCGCAAAGGTCTTAATTAAATGCTTCATTAATTCATGGGTCAGTTAAAACCACCCAGCGCCATTAATGATGAGTCAAGCCACGTGGTCAACCCACGACTCCCTCGTCTTCCGTGGTTTTGTGTTTTCATCTCAACCGTCCCCAGCCCTTATAATTAAGGGTTAGGCCGTGGTTTTCCCCCTTCTTCGATCGTGACTCTTCTGGTGCATCGGGACCGCCGCGTCGTTATCCGTAAAGTTCCGCGCCCCCGGCCTAAACGTCGATCATCCGTCAACAAGTAGGGAATTTCTCTCGTCTCTCACTTTTGTGTATCATGCGGGGTGGGCGTTACTTTTGTTCCTATCAAATTGGTTGAACCAAACCCTAATGAAGATACTAAACGAAGTTCTAAAGAAAGAAGGGGAAGGGGTTGTGATCGTTGTTTATGCTTTATCTTGTGATCATCCCTTTTGTTGTACTGGTCTATGTTTTCTGAAAATTGAGGCCGTTGGTGGTCGTGTGTGTGCACTTGAATCCCCTCGTGATGTTTTAAATGGGTTGCTGAAATTGTGAACTCCTGCTGTGAAATTGGTTAATCACGTATACCCGGCTGAATAATTTGAAAGCACCAGGATCAACCCTTCTGTGATAACTAACGGATAGAACACATGGAATTTTTGAAATCATGGAGTGTGTTAAGTCGTTTAAATCTGAAAATCCCTGACTCGTGTTGGTAGTGGTTGTTGGTTGTTTTCCCTTCGGGCCGTTTGCTGGAAATGTGGGAGGGGATGGGATCCCCCGTTCTTTTTATACTCTCGGCGGCTGTGTGAATTTGGGGGATGGGATCTCCTGTTGGCATGGTTTCAGTGGTTGTGGGTTTTTATCACAAACTGGGGAGAGATCCTCTGTTGGCAGAACCGGGTGTGGGTGTTTTGGTTGATCTATGCTTGACGTTTTCCTTGGTTATGCTTATGGTAGTTGCCCAGTAGTGCTTAAAATTAATTGAACAATTGACTGAACGTGAAACAAGAATGGGACAAATGGTTTTGTGGGCAAGGGTCGCGAATTGTGACTCGGGCGTTGTGGTATTGTGTCCTGTAGGTTGGCTAGGAAAACCTAAGTTTTGGGTGAGTGTTTGTTACCTATATCTATACTTGTAGCTTTGTGTTTCTTATTCGCGCCCCACCCAAGTTGAGCACTTAGTGCCGAACACCCCCATTTATGGGGGAAGGGTGTTTTTCCCAACACTATACTTAGTGGCTGGTTATTAGCTCCTTTTCTGCTCCCTTTCCCGGATAGCCCAAGTACCTTCGGGCAGGCTGTGATGGCCTGAAGTCCATTATTAGCCCAAGAACCATCGGGCAGGGTGTTGTGGTGGTTGGCCAGGTGTGTGCGGCAGGTGGTTTCCCAAGTGTCTTCGGGATGAGGCCCAGGTGTTTTTCAGGCGTGGTAGTGGATTCTTTAGCCCAGGTGTCTTCGGGCGTAGCGGTGGTTGTTCTGGCCTAGGTGTTTGCAGGCATGGTTACTTGTGACAGTTGAGGCCCAGGTGTGTGCGGGCGGGATTTGGCAGTGGGACTGCGTGTGGTTGTGGCCCAGGTGTGTGCGGGCGGGATTTGGCAGTGGGACTGCGTGTGGTTGTGGCCCAGGTGTGTGCGGGCGGGTGTGGCAGTGGGACTGCGGTGAGAATGGCGGGATTGGTCTGATGCGTAGGATGTCTCAATAACCAGTGGGAAAGTGGCGCGGGGTACCCAAACATCGATGTGCTCTTATATATATATTACTTGACTTGCGTTATTTGGGGAGCGAACCTTGGTGAGGCTTGGGATGGATAGTTGCCTTGTTAGGTGTTTGGTTTACTCTTTCTCACGGGACTTTAGTACGTTCCCCCACTTGTGCACGAGAGTCTTGGTTTTCCCTACTGAGTGTACTTGTATGCTCACCCTACGTTTACTTTCAGGTTTCCAGGAGGACTACCAGGGCTGCGCGGGACCCTATTAGTCGGACAGTTGGAGTTGTCGCTGTTGTCGTACCTTTGTTTTCTTTTGGTATTGTACTTGAGAGCTTCTTTTTCTTTTGTACTTGTACTTTGTTGTAAACTGTTTAAACATACATGTGGGAATGGTTTACTTTTGGATTTACTTTTCTTTCTATCTTGGTGTTGTTGGGTTTTCTCCTCCTTATCTTTCGATCCTATAAAATAAAAAGGGTAATGCCTTCCATTTGTGAGAACTTCCTATACCCTTGGTGCTAGTCGCCACTCCGGGACCTATTGAAGGCGGGTTTCGGGGGTCATTATCTCTCCTTCAACTCGAAGAAGGAAGGGCCTGGCAACCTGCTGACCCTTCCCTCCTTTTGGTGAAGGCGGGTCGTGACAGAATGGTATCAAAGGAAGGTTGAGAGATAGGACGGAGTCTGGAGTTAGGCACAGTGAGGATTTCATGGGATGGTAAGGCAACAGCGTTGGGTGACCTTGGTGCGTGAAATAGGCCAGGGAGGACCGGCTAGGACACGGGATTTTAGGGCCCCCCGTGATCCGATGCAAGGACTCTGGACCTACCGAACGACCAAGTGAAGCCACACTGATTGCAGGGTAGAGACCCTAGGAAAGGTACATGCATCATAAATGACTTGTGTTCTTGTGTTTCTGGGATGTCTTGGGAAATTAAGAATAAATTAAATCTTAATAAGTTTTGAGAACGGTTTTCTTTGCACTACTGGGCTTAGGTATTCCTTGGTTACCTTGCAGCTATGGCACCTGGAAGGCGACCACGTGTGGTACAGGCGATCGAGACTCCTGAGACTACCTTGGCCAATCAGCAGAGAGCTGATCGGGAGGAAGAGGACGACCGGTGGCAGAAGACTCTTCGAGCCTTTCAGCGACAGGCCCTCGAGAAATATGAGGGCCGCACCTCCGACATGAAGACGGAAGGCTGGCTGGAGGAGCTAGTCATAGCCTTCGGCCTGATTCGGGCCCCGACAGAGTACTGGGTTCCTCTGGCTGTTAGCCAGATGCGAGGAGCGTCACGTCAGTGGTGGATGCTTCACCTGGGGAGTAGGAAAGAGTCTGAGGTTGCTTGGGCGGAATTCGAGAAGGAGTTCCGGGCGGAGTTTCTCTCCTCGACAATGAAGGCGGAGAAGAGACAGGAGCTACTCTCCCTCCAGCAGGGGAGCATGTCCGTGAGGGAACTTGGAATCAAGTTCAAGGACCTCCTGCGTTTTGCTCCAGACCTCTTTCCCGATGAGGAGTCTCGGGCAAGACGTTTGGAGGAGGCCCTCCGACCCTCCCTCCAGTATGCTGTTACTCCCTTTACCCTTCCGACATACTTAGAGGTTCAGAAGAAGGCCGAAGTGGTGGAAAGGATGCACACTCTAGGCGGACTGTCACGAGAAGGGATCCAGCTAGGACCATCGAAGGGGAAGGCCGTCAGCACCAGGCCCCCAGCATCGGGACCCTCCAGGTTCCGACCCGCAGGGAGCAGGCCGCAGCAGTTTCAGTTTCGATCCCCTGGCCCACGTTCTTTCCCTTCGGGCTCGGGACCACGGTGCTTCATCTGCGGGAGCCCTGGACATCTTCGGAGTCAGTGCCCCGATCGGGTGCAGTACAGCAGTGGCAGTCATCCCCAGCATCCGCCACAGCAGCAGCAGTTCCCAGCCAGACCCTTCCAGCAGCAGCAGCAGGGACAGCGAGCTCCCGCTCCTCCGCAGACAGACATAGGAGGGGGAGGCCGACCTCAGGGCGCTCCCCAGGGACCTCGACCAGGGCGTGGTCGGGGAGGTGGCCGACAGCCGAGGGGTAGGGGAGCTGGGCGTGGACAGTTACACGCCGCAGAAGCAACAGTTCCAGCAGGGCCAGAGGTTGTTCGAGGTACGATCAGTGTGTTTAGCACTCTTGCTTATGCTTTGTTCGATACCGGAGCTTCGCACTCCTTTGTTACACCCAGTCTAGCCCGCGCCTTGGGTCTAGATGCCGAGAGACTTCCAGTGCCCCTGGTGTTGAGCACACCAGTTGGAGGTCAGATCGACTTGCTGTTCGTTTGTCGGGGATGTAGACTGATGTTGGGGCCACATCAGTCGGTTAAGGACCTCCTTCTGCTACAGATTCGGCCGTACGATGTCATCCTAGGCATCGACTGGCTATTTTCTGTGTGCGCCGTCATCGACTGTTTCCAAAGGAGGGTGGTGTTCTCTGGTTTGGACGGCCAGCGTGTTACTTTCACCGGCGAGCGGAGCTGTCCGAAGGGAAACAGGAGGGAGGAACCTCTCCTCTCCTTGTTGACCGAACTGACGATAGAATCAACAGATGCGGAAATGGTGGAAGTACCAGAGATCGTTCGTGAATTTATGGACGTCTTTCCTGAGGAGGTGACGACTCTACCCCCTCGACGTGATATCGAGTTCGGGATAGACCTGCAGCCCGGCTCTCGACCAATCTCGATGGCTCCTTACCGGATGGCACCTTCGGAGCTACGGGAGTTGCGGATACAGATTGACGATCTGATGAAGAGGGGTTATGTTCGTCCAAGTGCATCACCGTGGGGTGCCCCAGTCTTGTTTGCGAAGAAGGCATATGGTGGCCTCAGGTTATGCATTGATTACAGGAGGCTGAATCAGGTAACAATCAAGAACCGCTACCCTCTTCCGAGGATAGATGATCTTTTCGACCAGCTGAAGGGGGCAGGATGGTTCACGAAGATCGACCTGCGATCCGGGTACCACCAGCTGAGGGTGAAGGATAGCGACGTCCCGAAGACGGCGTTCAGGTGCAGGTATGGGCACTTCGAGTTCGTGGTCATGCCCTTTGGTGTTACGAACGCCCCGGCCGTGTTCATGGGGCTTATGAACTCCATCTTTCGGGAGTACCTGGATCGGTTTGTGGTGGTGTTCATCGACGATATCCTGATCTATTCAAAGTCAGAAGAGGACCATGCAGAGCACCTGAGGACAGTTTTGGAGGTCCTACGACAGCACCAACTCTATGGGAAGTTGTCAAAGTGCAAGTTCTGGGCGCGAGAAGTGCACTTCCTTGGACATGTAGTGTCTGAGCAGGGAGTAGCAGTCGACCCATCAAAGGTTGAGGCAATTGTTTCTTGGGAAGCACCCAAGAATGTGGCGGAAGTTCGGAGTTTCCTTGGACTGGCAGGCTACTACCGGAGATTCGTACCCAACTTCTCCCGGGTAGCAGCCCCTTTGACGGCTTTGACCAAGAAGGACCAAGTTTTCATGTGGAGCGAGCAATGTGAGTCGTCCTTCAGCTACCTAAAAGAAAAACTGGTTAGTGCCCCAGTGTTGAGGTTGCCAGAAGAAGGGATGGCCTATGAGGTATTCTGTGATGCTTCAGGACAGGGCCTGGGGTGCGTATTGATGCAGCGACAAGGGGTGATCTCCTACGGGTCCAGGCAGCTACGCCCCCATGAGCGGAACTATGCCACCCATGACCTGGAGCTTGCAGCGGTGGTGTTCGCATTAAAGCTGTGGCGACATTACCTCTTTGGGGAGCGCTTTGTGGTCTTCACCGACCACAAAAGCTTGCGCTATATCTTCTCCCAGCGTGACTTGAACTTGCGACAGCGGAGGTGGGTCGAGTTTCTCCAGGACTACGACTTTGAGATCTCATACACTGAAGGTAAGGGAAACGTTGTGGCTGATGCCCTGAGCAGGAAGCCGCATCAGGAGGTGGTTCGGGAATCTGCTGATGCTTGGAAGGCAATGGGGGAGTTGGCTGCCTTGCACTTGGATGCAAGGGTGGAAGGTACTAGAGGTTGTTTGTTTCAGATGACGGTATAGTCCTCCTTGTTGCAGCAAGTGGAAGAGTCTCAGTGGGGAGATCCTGAGGTAGAAGTGTTGCGGGATCGTGTCGATCAGGGGAACGCCCCGGAAGGATGGTCGGAGGACAGCCGACATCGGATGCTCTTTCATCGGAGGTTGTTTGTTCCAGAGGTGATGCGTGATGAAGTCCTTCATGAGTTCCATAGCTCAGCCTTGGCGGTACATCCGGGTGTTTCGAAAATGTACCGAGGCCTGAGGGGACAGTTTTGGTGGCCCGGGGTGAAACGGGCAGTGGCAGAGTTCGTGGCTAAATGCCTGGTGTGTCAGCAGGTGAAGGCTGAACACCGTGTTCCTGGTGGTCTGTTGCATCCTCTAGATGTTCCCGAGTGGAAGTGGGACGACGTCTCAATGGACTTCGTCACGGGACTACCCAGAGCTCAGGGCGGGCATGATGCTATCTGGGTAGTGGTGGATCGATTGACAAAATCTGCTCACTTCTTGGCTATCAAGGAGTCGGGACCCGTGAGTACCTTAGCACAGAGGTACGTGGATGAGGTGGTGCGTTTGCATGGAGTTCCGAAAACGATCGTCTCGGATCGGGACACTCGATTCACCTCACGAGTCTGGAAGGGGTTACAGCATGCTTTTGGCACCCAACTACGCCTTAGCACTGCTTTTCACCCTCAGACTGATGGGCAGACAGAGCGGACTATCCAGACTTTGGAGGACATGCTGCGAGCATGTGTTCTGGATTTCGGGGGATCATGGGTACGACACTTGCCTTTAGTAGAGTTTGCCTACAACAACAGTTTTCACTCTACTATCGGCATGGCTCCTTTTGAGGCTTTGTATGGAAGACCATGTCGTTCACCCTTATGCTGGGCAGAGGTTGGTGAGACTGGTACTCTTGGACCAGAAGTAGTGCAGAGCACCACGGAGAAAGTCCAGCTAGTGCGGGAGAGGATGAAAGCAGCTCAGGATCGGCAGAAATCTTATGCTGATCGTCGGAGGAGGCCCCTGAAGTTCGAGGTGGGAGATCATGTGTTTTTGAAGGTTTCCCCTCGACGGGGGCAGCGGAGGTTCGGAAAGGGGAGTAAGCTCTCCCCTAGGTTCATCGGACCTTTCGAGGTGCTGAGGCGAGTTGGCGAGGTGGCATATCAGCTGGCCCTACCACCTCAGTTGGAGAGGGTCCATGACGTCTTCCATGTCTCCCAGCTTCGTCAGTACTTACATGATGACTCTCATGTCATCAACTGGGGAGAGCTAGACGTGGGAGGAGACGCGACCTTCGAGGAACGGCCAGTCAGAATCGAGGATCGCAAGGAGAAAGTGCTCCGTGGACGAACCGTCGGCCTGGTTCGTGTGTTGTGGAGACATGGCGGCCTCGAAGAGAGTACGTGGGAGAGGGAAGCACAGATGCGTGCCCAATACCCCGAGTTGTTCTGAGTTTTGAACCCTTGGTGCCTGTTGTGACAGAACGTTTGACCTTTTTGGCTATGAAATGTGCTAGGTTCCTTCCCTCTGTTTTGTGTGGGAAGCCCCGGTTGAAGGGAAGGGGAAACCCGACCCCTAATCAGGACGCATTAAGGTGGATGCGATTAAACCCGTGCGGGCGAGTCAGTGCCGCCCAAAGCGGATAATATCTTGACATGGGGGAGGGGAACTCCCCAAACCCACATGACCGGGCGGTTTGGCGTGGTGTGATGCTTGGTTCTTGACAGGGAGTATTTCCAACTAGCGGGGGTCCACTCCTAAGAGGTATCTTCGAAGATGGTTGTTCGGATCCTCTCTTTCCTTCTAGTTTGTTTGATTCTCGAGGACGAGAATCGTTTAAGAGGTACATGATGTGAAGACCCAGAACCCCCTTGGTCCCTTCCTTTGCCAAAAATCCGGTTTCCTTGCGGGGGTACCGATCGGTGAGACCGATCGGTGAGACCGATCGGTGAGACCGATCGGTGAGACCGATCGGTGAGACCGATCGGTGAGACCGATCGGTGAGACCGATCGGTGAGACCGATCGGCGAGACCGATCGGTGGCACCGATCGGTGAGACCGATCGGCGAGACCGATCGGTGAGACCGATCGGTGAGACCGATCGGTGACACCGATCGGTGAGACCGATCGGTGACACCGATCGGTGAGACCGATCGGCGAAGAACGATCGGTGACACCGATCGGTGAGACCGATCGGCGAAGACCGATCGGTGCCACCGATCGGTGAGACCGATCGGTGACACCGATCGGTGAGACCGGCCCTGCCAAGTTGTTCCAGTAATGTTCCTTTTTCGCAAATAGGGTTTTAAACCCTATTCTTCCTTGCTAAAAATATCTTGGAAATCCGAAACGCGCGCAAAGGTCTTAATTAAATGCTTCATTAATTCATGGGTCAGTTAAAACCACCCAGCGCCATTAATGATGAGTCAAGCCACGTGGTCAACCCACGACTCCCTCGTCTTCCGTGGTTTTGTGTTTTCATCTCAACCGTCCCCAGCCCTTATAATTAAGGGTTAGGCCGTGGTTTTCCCCCTTCTTCGATCGTGACTCTTCTGGTGCATCGGGACCGCCGCGTCGTTATCCGTAAAGTTCCGCGCCCCCGGCCTAAACGTCGATCATCCGTCAACAAGTAGGGAATTTCTCTTGTCTCTCACTTTTGTGTATCATGCGGGGTGGGCATTACTTTTGTTCCTATCAAATTGGTTGAACCAAACCCTAATGAAGATACTAAACGAAGTTCTAAAGAAAGAAGGGGAAGGGGTTGTGATCGTTGTTTATGCTTTATCTTGTGATCATCCCTTTTGTTGTACTGGTCTATGTTTTCTGAAAATTGAGGTCGTTGGTGGTCGTGTGTGTGCACTTGAATCCCCTCATGATGTTTTAAATGGGTTGCTGAAATTGTGAACTCCTGCTGTGAAATTGGTTAATCACGTATACCCGGCTGAATAATTTGAAAGCACCAGGATCAACCCTTCTGTGATAACTAACGGATAGAACACATGGAATTTTTGAAATCATGGAGTGTGTTAAGTCGTTTAAATCTGAAAATCCCTGACTCGTGTTGGTAGTGGTTGTTGGTTGTTTTCCCTTCGGGCCGTTTGCTGGAAATGTGGGAGGGGATGGGATCCCCCGTTCTTTTTATACTCTCGGCGGCTGTGTGAATTTGGGGGATGGGATCTCCTGTTGGCATGGTTTCAGTGGTTGTGGGTTTTTATCACAAACTGGGGAGAGATCCTCTGTTGGCAGAACCGGGTGTGGGTGTTTTGGTTGATCTATGCTTGACGTTTTCCTTGGTTATGCTTATGGTAGTTGCCCAGTAGTGCTTAAAATTAATTGAACAATTGACTGAACGTGAAACAAGAATGGGACAAATGGTTTTGTGGGCAAGGGTCGCGAATTGTGACTCGGGCGTTGTGGTATTGTGTCCTGTAGGTTGGCTAGGAAAACCTAAGTTTTGGGTGAGTGTTTGTTACCTATATCTATACTTGTAGCTTTGTGTTTCTTATTCGCGCCCCACCCAAGTTGAGCACTTAGTGCCGAACACCCCCATTTATGGGGGAAGGGTGTTTTTCCCAACACTATACTTAGTGGCTGGTTATTAGCTCCTTTTCTGCTCCCTTTCCCGGATATCCCAAGTACCTTCGGGCAGGCTGTGATGGCCTGAAGTCCATTATTAGCCCAAGAACCATCGGGCAGGGTGTTGTGGTGGTTGGCCAGGTGTGTGCGGCAGGTGGTTTCCCAAGTGTCTTCGGGATGAGGCCCAGGTGTTTTTCGGGCGTGGTAGTGGATTCTTTAGCCCAGGTGTCTTCGGGCGTAGCGGTGGTTGTTCTGGCCTAGGTGTTTGCAGGCATGGTTACTTGTGACAGTTGAGGCCCAGGTGTGTGCGGGCGGGATTTGGCAGTGGGACTGCGTGTGGTTGTGGCCCAGGTGTGTGCGGGCGGGATTTGGCAGTGGGACTGCGTGTGGTTGTGGCCCAGGTGTGTGCGGGCGGGTGTGGCAGTGGGACTGCGGTGAGAATGGCGGGATTGGTCTGATGCGTAGGATGTCTCAATAACCAGTGGGAAAGTGGCGCGGGGTACCCAAACATCGATGTGCTCTTATATATATATTACTTGACTTGCGTTATTTGGGGAGCGAACCTTGGTGAGGCTTGGGATGGATAGTTGCCTTGTTAGGTGTTTGGTTTACTCTTTCTCACGGGACTTTAGTACGTTCCCCCACTTGTGCACGAGAGTCTTGGTTTTCCCTACTGAGTGTAATTGTATGCTCACCCTACGTTTACTTTCAGGTTTCCAGGAGGACTACCAGGGCTGCGCGGGACCCTATTAGTCGGACAGTTGGATTTGTCGCTGTTGTCGTACCTTTGTTTTCTTTTGGTATTGTACTTGAGAGCTTCTTTTTCTTTTGTACTTGTACTTTGTTGTAAACTGTTTAAACATACATGTGGGAATGGTTTACTTTTGGCTTTACTTTTCTTTCTATCTTGGTGTTGTTGGGTTTTCTCCTCCTTATCTTTCGATCCTATAAAATAAAAAGGGTAATGCCTTCCATTTGTGAGAACTTCCTATACCCTTGGTGCTAGTCGCCACTCCGGGACCTATTGAAGGCGGGTTTCGGGGGTCATTATCTCTCCTTCAACTCGAAGAAGGAAGGGCCTGGCAACCTGCTGACCCTTACCTCCTTTTGGTGAAGGCGGGTCGTGACATTATATCACTTATTACCATGTTATGAACATTATTTAATTATTTAAGTTAATAACGGTCATTTTGTCGATCTTTGGTACTTGAGTCAAAAATAAACTTCTTATAATTACAAGTTGTTCATGTGGTAAAATATCCATTATATACAAAATTATATTCATGATGTAGATATCATATATATCATATATATACAGTATATACATTCATTCATAATTTCACGTAACATTTAGAGGTAAGAAATGAAATGCACCGTTCATGGAGACGGTAAGCCATACGTATGCATGAACGCTACTTTCATTTCTATTTCGTATTTAATGGAATGAAATCATAATGATATAAATTTATAATATAATTACATTATAATATAGTGTATAATACCATTTAATCCATCCTTTATACATCCCACATATGGCATTAACGATTCAAATCACTTTGAGGGGGTGGTAGTCCGCACTTCCTAAAATGAAATTATCGCATTTTACCCATAATGGAAATCATAAAGTATGCCATAAATGAAAAATACAGAAGAATAAGTAAAACATAAACATATTTTATATCATATATAAATATAGTTACATATTAATGGCCACCTTTGAAGGTGTTATATGAGTGTTGAACAATCATCGTTTCGTGAGGCAGAAATTCGCCATCCACAGAAACCGTATGTTCTTTAACCATTAGATGTATGTGTGTGTAAGTGTAGCTCGAATCCTTATTATAAAAACATCCTAGTATATTGAGGATACTGGTGTCGTTACAAAAGAAATGAATAAAAAGAGTTTAGGGGGTTGGAGAAGAAAAATAAAACAAAACAACATTAGAGAAGACATTACCTCAAAATCGGGTAACTCTTTTTGATTTAAGCCAAAGGCTTCCTTGGGAAGAGTTCTACCCAAAGAGAGGCTTCTAGGAGTAAGAGGGGGAAGTTGTAAGAGTATCTGGGTAGAGTTTGGCCGAGCCAAATGGCTTTAATGTGTGAATAAGGTGGGAGAGGTGGGGGCCTTTTATAAGTGCAGAGGAGGGGCACTTTTGGAATGTAATGAAATGTTATTCTATTATACAATTATTTTCGGATTCTAAAGGTCCAACACTTGTATAATTCTAGGATAAGGTGATAAGGGTTCGAATTATCCTCATCCAATAGGCTTTGGACAAGTGTAAGCCTTGGATTTTACATTATCTTCTCATTTTATTTAAATCGTTAAATAATGAGGTCATCGCTGCATCATCATGATGACATAAATAATTTAATTTATTTAATGTCTAAAAATTATAAAAAAAATACTATGATGTAGGAAATATTTTTATATTTCTAATTAATATTTATAATCAAAATTGTGACTTATGTAACCCCACATAAAAACTGTTTTAGTAAAACAACTCATGTTTGTGTCAATTTAATTTTAACATTAAATAAATATATATTAAGGTCATTTTCAAACTAAAGTGGCTCCATGGGGTCCCCAAGTTGACCCATGGGTTTTCTTGGTCGGACATGACTCATAAAATAGGAGTAGGACAAGTTTCATGCTCATCTCATATTATTAAAACATTATTTGTACCTTAAACTACACTAATTACCTCTAATCGCGATTAAGAACTTAAAAGTTACTATTCACCAAAAAATTATTTTAATCTCATTGAACCACATTTTACATCTTAATGACAACCATGTATGTTGTATTTTTTAAAATCAAATCACAGAAGTGGTAATATTTCATTTAAACGAAAAATCGGTTATTTAACTACCACTTAGTGGTTTCACTATTCATAAAAAATTGATGTTTTTCAGAACAAGGCCAAAATTTCACCCTAAGCTATAATTGATATTCCGAATTCAAAAATAATGTATATTTTAAAAAATTCCAAACATATAAGTTGCATTATTTAATTTTATATTAATTCCCGCGGTTACGACAAATAGCGTGTTTTTAAGAAACAATTTATATCAAAAGATTGGCAATTGTTTATGTCCAATTTCAATGTTAAATTAATTCTAATGACCACCATTGGATAAAATGGTAAAAATATATTCTAATTATACTTTAAAACCACTCAATAGTATAACTTATCACTATAAATTATTTTGATTAAAAAAGTTGTTTTAAGTACTTTTCACTATTCATAAAAAAATTGGAAGTTCTCAGAAAGTTAAAAAAAATTCAACATAGGATAATTTCGATATTACAAATACAAAGATAAAGTCTATTTTGAAATATAAAATTTCTATAATTTTAAAAAGTGGTTATTACTATTCATAACAGCTACTTTGAATAGTCGCGGTGTGTTAGAACTCGAAGTTGCGTACAATGCAAGCTATTGTATTATTGAATGAGAAGCGTATCGTGGAAGATCGGGGTGTTACATTCTCCCCTCCTTCAATAAATTGCGTCCTCGCAATTTGAAATTTTTCTTTGAAAATAAAAGGTTGAAAAGAGAAAATACCTTTGAGGAAAACCTACATCGGAAATAAGATTAATAAAATATAGCCTTAATAAGATGGAAAGGGAAATGAAAAAGTCACCACCCAATTATGATCTCGATTAGGAGAACATTGGTGGAAATTAGAGACATATAATTGGAGGAAAAACGTAAATATTTGTAGAGAGTGATTGAGGTCATCAATCATAATCAACTGTCAAATTGAGGGCCTCAAAGACTTCAATATATGTTGATTTAAAATATCATCAGTTCGACAACACATAAGGTATTAGGATAACACATTTTTTGATTTAATATCCCTTTACTAAAGTTTAAGAATTAATTTATTCATTGAATAAGAGATAGGTATATATATATTTATGCTTGACAATTAGAGTTTCAATCGTCAACTCATCTTTCACTCAAAAAGATAATAGAACTCAAAAATATTATACTTATCCTAATTGTATAAGGTTCCAAATTTTATCACATACCATTTAGATTAGTAAAATTATTTTGTGATAACCAGGGACTTCCTGTAGGCCAGTGGTAGGAAATAAAGGCCTATCGCACTATGATTGTGGGTTCGATTCCTGCAGCTTTGTTCGACGCGACGGGTTATGCCCCACCCTGCAGGTTGTCCTTTTCCTAAAACTATAGTATCATAATATTCCAAAAATAATCTTCATAAATTTTTTAACCTTAAACAATACTATCCAAAGATCAACTTAATCCACCTCAACCATTATAGTTATCCAAAATACCTCTGTCCAGACTTTCTCAAAAAGGTCTCTTAATTCCAAAATCAATTTATCAGATTCCCCAAACAAAGTAATGTTTCTCTTATTGTCACATACTAAAAATATAATTACCTTCATCATATTAAAACCTTACTGAAATCAACAAGTGCTGCAGTACAATCCTTATATATATATATATATCACATTATTCTAATAACCAGAATATAATCCATGAGTCCAAAAGTACCAATACATTAGTTATTCTGCTTCAACTGTAGTAACAACATAAGATTTTCCTTGATCCCTTGACTTTTTCTGAGGTAATTTTCCTTGACGCTTAGGACATTCATTTCCATAATTCCCCATTTCCCTACAATTGTAGCATTCAACATTGATAGACTCTTTCTTTCCCTTGCAATCACGAGCCTGGTGACCCTTTTCTCCACATTTATAACAAACTCCCATTCCTTTTAGGCAAGTACCCGGATGATTCTTCCCACAATTATCACATAATGGAATATCCTTCTTTCCCTTTTTCCCTTTATCTTTCTCTTGTTCCACCATTCTCTTCTTCTCTTGCTTTACTTTGTTGTCATAAGACTTAGAGAATTCCTTTTCTGTCTTGATAGCACACGAGACAATATCTTCGTATGATGAGAAGGATTGTGATACTAAAGCTCGATGGAGAAATGGTTTTAACCCATCAAAGAAACGATAAATCTTACTCCTTGGGTTACGTATATAATCAGCAGCATGCCTCGCTAACCTTGTAAAGTTAGCCTCATACTTTGCGACATTCTCATCCTCCTTCTGCCTCAGACTCAGAAATTGCCTTTCCATATCCGCTCGATGGTCTCGAAGAAAGTATTTTTCTAAGAACAACTCTTTGAACTCCTTCCATTCCATGTTTGTTAATTCATCATCTTCTTTTGTGTTTTTAATTAGTGACCACCATTGATCGGCATCTCCAGTGAGGCGGTAAACTGCCATGACAACTTTCTCTCTTTCACTACTCCCCAAGGCTTGGAATATTTTCTCTAAGGAATTTATCCATTGCTCAGCTACTATAGGATTTGTACTCCCATTGAAGGTTGGTGGTTGTTGCCTCATGAAACAGTCTAGCATTGATCCTCCACGTTGCGGATCAGGGTGCTCCATACGAGTAAGGTTATTATCCATAACCTGAGTGAGTTGTCCCCGTATGGTAATAATTTGATCAGCACCAGTTGTATCTCCAGATCCACAATAATTATCTTGAGCAGGAGGGAAATCCCAACACAGAGTTCGTGCATTGATACGGTTTCCATTCCTTCCACTAGGCGCCATTTCTATACAGTGGCATAAACTAGATTAGTTTATGAATCAAAATACATAATTCCATACTTATAAAATACTTAACATAAATATAACTATTTATGCATATAATCCATAATCATCAAAATATTTTCTTTGAGGATGTATATACTCATAAACCCTTCATAATGATTTTTAATGAAAATGAGAGTTATCCTAAGCATATCCCCCGGGAGTGTCGTAACCAAGAGTGCAGCAAGGACCATTGTCGTGCACCAGTTCCCATTCGAGTCTAGCTCAAAGCGGTGTTTTTGGGTTTTACCCCTAGGAACATTTGTGCCAAATCCGCCTCTACCTGCTCGTATCCAGACAGGGATGTATTGCTCGGAAAACTCACAAAATCTCTACAATACCAAAATTCTAGGAAGTTCTTCTATACTAATCCTCAAAGTTCATCTTAGGTCTACGTGCTCTAATCAGAGTTTATCTAAATATAGCTTCCAAGGTTTGTACTAAACTTCTCTGATACCAACTGTAACGCCCCGAACCCAGCTACCCAGAGTCGGTGCATTACTTCGTAACATTGTCATGATCACAAAAGATCAATTCTCGAAAGACCGATTAGTTTAGTAGCCTTGGAAACACTAGATACATTCGTAAACGTTACATTACATCATAAAGTGAAAAACTACAATAACAAATTCTCCATAGTCCACATTCATATCCTCTTCTCACAATCCCTGCAGGTCATTCATAAAATACTTCTTCACATCCTGGAAAATATTAAAACATTGAAAGAGGTGAGCTCAGATGCTCAGTAAGGATAACAATATTGCGGAAGCTTTCATAAATAAACATAAAAATTTAAGGCAATGTATAACTAAAACAAAAGCCTTTTAAACTTGTACATCAACATAATATGGAAAAAGTAAAATGCGATAATGCCATTCACTTCTTCACATGGATATTCTACTGGTCGAATAATCACATGAAATATCAATAACCACTTTCATAATGAGGGAATGTATAATGCCGGACATTCTGAAACATTTTGTCAAGGCCTCGGCCAAGACGTCTAAAATGATTATGGCCTCGGCCAAAACCATAAATCAAATTGGGAAAGGGCCTCGGCCAATTCCACGTCTAGTTGTCTCATGAGACATACCGATGCATCGAGGAGCTATAGCGGGCTCCACCCGTCACTTATTAAGTCCAATACATTCCTCATATGAATAGGTTTAAACATATCATAAACCATAACATAATCGTATCACATAAAACATGCATAAAGGAAACATAACATTTCCACATTTCAATCACAAGATATCAATACAACACATTGATATAATAAAAATTCTTTCAAAACCATTTTCAATACCAAAATAAAAGAAAGTTAAAACTTTGTATTTATTTTTCATTAAAAAAAGATGGCTTGTAGAGGTAGCCGTAACTCAAATAATGGTCACGGCGGCGGAGAAGTCGTTTTCACCGCATAAGTACGGAAAGAAAAACATTCCCTTTTGTCGTTTAGCAAAATGCTTCGTATAAAAATATTCCTTTTGAATAAACGTAAAAGTCAAAGGGGTTTATACACCGTATAAAAGAAAGTTGTGTATAAAACCAAATATGCCTCAATAAAAGGGGATTGAGACGAAGTCCTTAAAAAGATCATTTTTAAAATAACATAGATCTATTATGTGTATTCACTATATGTACACATAATGAAAGTATAAATACAAGATAGGACATAATAATATCAGGACATAATTTGAAAGTAGGAGATTAACCCAAAGAATGGAAATTGGGTTAAGAAGTTCCCTTACCTTGCGTCTTGTCCTCACTCGACTGTTCTTTAACCTCTTGAATAATAAACTAGAGTTAATTTATATTTACTTAAGAACCTTTTTCATGTTCATTATTCCATTTATATCACTTATTACCATGTTATGAACATTATTTAATTATTTAAGTTAATAACGGTCGTTTTGTCGATCTTTGGTACTTGAGTCAAAAATAAACTTCTTATAATTACAAGTTGTTCATGTGGTGAAACATCCATTATATCCAGAATTATATTCATGATTTAGATATCATATATATCATATATATATAGTATATACATTCATTCATAATTTCACGTAACATTTAGAGGTAAGAAATGAAATGCACCGTTCATGGAGACGGTAAGCCATACGTACGCATGAACGCTACTTTCATTTCTATTTCGTATTTAATGGAATGAAATCATAATGATATAAATTTATAATATAATTAAAGTATAATATAGTGTATAATACCATTTAATCCATCCTTTATACATCCCACATATGGCATTAACGATTCAAATCACTTTGAGGGGGCGGTAGTCCGCACTTCCTAAAATGAAATTATCACATTTTACCCATAATGGAAATCATAAAGTATGCCATAAATGAGAAATACAGAAGCATAAGTAAAACATAAACATATTTTATATCATATATAAATATAGTGACATCTTAATGGCCACCTTTGAAGGTGTTATATGAGTGTTGAACAATCATCGTTTCGTGAGGCAGAAATTCGCCATCCAAAGAAACCGTATGTTCTTTAACCATTAGATGTAGGTGTGTGTAAGTGTAGCTCGAATCCTTATTTTAAAAACATCCTAGTATATTGAGGATACTGGTGTTATTACAAAAGAAATGAATAAAAAGAGTTTAGGGGGTTGGAGAAGAAAAATAATACAAAACAACATTTGAGAAGACATTACCTCAAAATCGGGTTACTCTTTTTGATTTAAGCCAAAGGCTTCCTTGGGAAGAGTTCTGCCCAAAGTGAGGCTTCTAGGAGTAAGAGGGGGAAGTTGGAAGAGTATTTGGGCAGAGGTTGGCCAAGCCAAATGGCTTTAATGCGTGAATAAGGTGGGAGAGGTGGGGGCCTTTTATAAGTGGAGAGGAGGGGCACTTTTGGAATGTAATGAAATGTTATTCTATTATACAATGATTTTCGGATTCTAAAGGTCCCAAACGTGTATAATTAGAGGATAAGGTGATAAGGGTTCTAATTATCCTCATCCAATAGGATTTGGACAAGTGTATGCCTTGGATTTTACATTATCTTCTCATTTTATTTAAATCGTTAAATAATGAGTTCATCGCTGCATCATCATGATGTCACAAATAATTTAATTTATTTAATGTCTAAAAATTATTAAAAAAAATACTATGATGTAGTAAATCTTTTTATATTTCTAATGAATATTTATAATCAAAATTTGGACTTGTGTAACCCTACATAAAAACTGTTTTAGTAAAACAACTCATGTTTGTGTCAATTTAATTTTAACATTTAATAAATATATATTAAGGTCATTTTCCAACTAAAGTGGCTCCATGGGGTCCCCAAGTTGAACCATGGGTTGTCATGGTCGGCCATGACTCATCCAATAGGATTAGGACAGGTTTCATGCTCATCTCATATTATTAAAACATTATTTGTACATTAAACTACACTAATTACCTCTAATCACGATTAAGAACTTAAAAGTTACTATTCACCAAAAAATTATTTTAATCTCATTGAACCACATTTTACTTCTTAATTACAACCATGTATGTCAGATTTTTGAAAATCAAATCACAGAAGTGGTAATATTTCATTTAAACGAAAAATCAGTTATTTAACTACCACTTAGTGGTTTCACTATTCATAAAAAATTGATGTTTTTCAGAACAAGGCCAAAATTTCACCCTAAGCTATAATTGATATTCCGAATTCAAAAATGATTTCTATTTTACAAAATTCAAAACATATAAGTTGCATTAATTAATTTTATAATTAATTCTCGCTGTTACGACAAATAGCGTGTTTTTAAGAAATAATTTATATCAAAAGATTGGCAATTGTTTATGTCCAATTTCAATGTTAAATTAATTCTAATGACCACCATTGGATAAAATGGTAAAAATATATTCTAATTATACTTTAAAACCACTCAATCGTATAACTTATCACTATAAATTATTTTGATTAAAAAAGTTGTTTTAAGTACTTTTCACTATTCATAAAAAAATTGGAAGTTCTCAGAAAGTTACAAAAAATTCAACTTAGGATAATTTCGATATTACAAATACAAAGATGAAGTCCATTTTGAAATATAAAATTTCTATAATTTTAAAAAGTTGTTATTACTATTCATAACGTCTACTTTGATTAGTCGCGGTGTGTTAGAACTCGAAGTTGTGTATAATGCAAGCTATTGCATTATTGAATGAGATGTGTATCGTGGAAGCTAGGGGTGTTACAATAATGTTGGGTTGATAGATGTTTTTGAGGAAATCAGTAGAAAATGTAGGATAAATTCTATTCTATGATAAATAGTGTACAATACATAATCCCAATAATATGGTGTTTAATTCATGAATGAATCACATTTGAATATAGCATCACTTCATTTGGAGTTTTATTTAAAATAATGTGATAGAATTGTGGATCGATATTGGGATTGAAAATTTAGTAGATATGTTGATAAATATTATAATCTTGTGAATTATAGGGTTTTCTGGTTTCTCAGAGGGACTTGGGTGTTGAAATGTGAGATTACAACAAATTGGTGGGTTTTAAAATATAAGGATTATGTACTATCTGAATGAAAAAAATTAAAATAATCTTTAAGAGAGATATTTTTAAAGTTTAAATATAGTTTCATGTTTGGTTCACTATTTTGTGAGAGAACCTGTTTATACATTCAATAATGTCTTTATTGATTACAATCAAGAGATTACATAAGACACACTATTGAGTGGTTATTATAACCCATGCATTTTATACACTTTATTTTATTATATATTATATTTAGATAGATGTTTCACAATATAAGAAGATCTAGAGGGATGGCATCTTTAGATAATAAGATACATATCGAAATAATATGAAATAGGGATACAAATACATTATTTATAAACTTCAAAACCTACCCTAAAATTTCATTGATCATCTAATACTATATGGGATAACCTGAGAATGTACATAAGAAATAGGTGAGCTATACATTCCAGTTAGGGAATAATCAAAGTATAGAATAAAGTAACATAATACATATGAGTGAATTTCCTTACATGGATACTTATAATGGTGATAATCATAATAATTAACATCGAAGTATGACATATGATTTTAATATCAAGGTATCATAGGAATGTGTAAATCCCATAAAACCTAACATTATAAGCATAATTCAAGGATAAATACTGAGTCATCATAACATATTATTCTAAATATAATCACTCATTCCCTTAATGAGTGTGGGTTATATATGTGGAATTCTATAATAAATTAATTGTATGTTCAACTAGGTGAATACCTAAAATGCACAGTTGATTGTCGCCTATCGACTGGTCAAGGTTCCGGTGCTCTGCTAATGTGTATAGCAGCACTCGGGTCGAATCCTCGGTGACGATAATTTGTAATAGTTGTTTGTTTTAAGTTGCTTTTATTTTTATTATGGGTTTTTTTGTAGATCTTAATTGAAATGATTGATTGACTATAATTGATTTAACAAATTTATAAATATTATGGTGATTTCATCATTAGGGAGTTAGTCTTGTGACATCATTGAGCTTTACATTATATTGCATTTAAATTAACAACCACTTCACAAGATAGCCTTGATTAGAATTCCTAAGTGTTAAGGCTTTAATCGAAGCCTTAACTTAACATAGGGATCTAATAATTACCATTACCTATTCATGGTAGTGTATTTATTGTTCCAGTAATCCATGTAAATCACATGTTAAACAAAATATGTCATTAATCCATGACATGTTAAGTCCAACATACACAATGTTAAATTAACGAATACTCATCGAGAAAATACTCTCAATCACTTAACATCCATAAATATTGACTCACCCCAATGAGATACTTACCCATTCATTTTGGTGTTTAATAATATGTTTATAATGATTTTGATGATAAATTAATAATATAAGGAAAATAAAGGGATAAGAAAAGTGTGGTGCATCGATCACACACACATGAACAATGATGAGAATTAAAAAAATAGACTTTTGATTTAATGAGGAAGAAAAATAAGGGGAGGGGATTCAACTGTATTTAAACAAATTTAAGAACATTAATATTAACCTATAGATGGTAGATGATAATAAGGTATATTGAAGAACAAACCTGAATTATAACAAAATTACAAAACACAAACATACAAGATTAAAAACGAAGAACAACAAAAATGTGAATGGAAATAAAGAGAGGAGGAAGGGTATATCAAGTGAAAAAAATGAGTTTGGAAGGTCCTACCAAGCCCTTGTAAAGGATTTGGTCATTCCAATATGTTCTCCTCTCTTCTAAAATTCCAAACACTTTGAAGGAGTGGAGGGGGATGCATTTATAGCCCAAGGAAGTGGACTGTTTTCATTCACAATCATTCCCTCCACTTAAATCACCATGTTGGCTATTCCAACAGTTGACTCTTGGGATATATCCTTCTTAAAAGATGTATATAATAAAGTTTTTCGACCTCTCTAAAAATTTGAAGTCATTTGGATCTATGGAGCCAAATTTATGGCCAGTTGATTAATCAAATTTAATATGTCTATTTCAATCCATTCTTTTTGAAGTCCCAAATGTGAAAGGGTTTTTTAAAAGGACGATGCCCTCAAAGATGAATTATTTATTCAACAAAGTCGGCCACCTATATCTCATATTTCACAGGAAAAAATATCAGCTCGATTTGATGATTACATCATGAGATATGTCATGCATAGTGTCCGGATTTTAATTCCCGACCAGAATGGTGGGCTAGACTTCAAAGATTCATTTGGGCCCCTTGTTCATAGATTTGGGCCTTGTAAGTTATATCCATGATGTTTTTTGATAATCAAGAACATATGGTAGAGATTCATAAAATTTGGGCTTCGTGATTTAGACCAGTAACTCAATCATCATGGATGGTCCAGTTTATTCACAAATTCTTTGGGTCATCTTTTGTTGTCCATGTGATCCTTCTAATGGCAGAATTGGATCATGATCCCTTATAATGAAATGTTGTATATTGAATTAGGAATCCTACAAAATAGGAACCACAAAAGTTTTATTATTAGGGTGAGACGTATAAATAAAATAGGAAACTAAGTCAATTGGACTACTTCTAAAAATGCTAAAAAATTATACTTTGTATTACAACATTAATATTAAACACAAATTATGCACATTTTATATAAAATATGTAAAGGGAGTATTTAATAAATCATGAAAATATTAATAACATCAACTCTCCCACACTTATTCTTGTACATGTCCTAATGTGCAGCAAATATAACAAAATTATTTTCACTCACCAACAAATAGTAAAATTTTGTTTTCTCCAAACAGAGGAGGTTTAGAGTATTTCACTCCTAGATTTTGAATTCCACCACAAGTTGTTACAGAAAAATGCTCCAAAACTGATTCATTTTTCATGCTCAAATTTAGAAATGTAAAATATGGACACACAAAACCCACACCTCTCAAGATGATAAAATACATTTATGGAGGTTCATTGTTTCACCAACAAAAAGTGAAAATATTAGAGTTTGAAAGAGCTCTCATCTTCCAATTCCTATAAAAAGTGCATAAGAATCCAGATATATTTTTAAGGGATTTTTATATGGCTATGGGACAGTAGAAATATAATGTCCACGATAGAGAAGAAGAGGGATAAAACACCAATATAGGAAAAGTAATGCACATTTTTATTGAAATAAAACATGTAAGGAAATGAAAACACACATTTACAAGAGAATTATTATGTGAAGAAAGTCATAATAGAGGATGAAAATTTGAAGGGGATGATATGATGAAATATTTATAAACCACAAAACTTCTCCCATTGACATAAGAATATAATGAAAGTGTTCTTTTTTTTCTTTTTTGGAAAGTTGAACTTGGAAAAGATCGCACAGTCATATGCCAACCTACGATTGATCTCCTCACAACACTAATTTTAATAGTTATAACAATATCAATGGTTGAGAAATAGTGATTTTTGTGCTACCCAAGAAACAAACCAATATTTTTTTTGTTCTTTTTTTGTTCTTTTTTTGATTTTTTGAACACTTTTCAATAAAATTTAAAAAATTACCTAAATGAAAGTACATTACATTCCCCAAAACACACTGAATGAAAACCTCTCCCCCACACTGAAATGGATGCTTGACCTCAACCATATGATAACATGGTGAAATCAACAAAGGGTACCCATAATGAAATCCATCCCCCCCCCAAACATAAATTTCAAAAAAAAAAATGCAATGAAAATCCATGTTGATATTGTGTGGGAAAAGGTATTGGGCTTGTAATCTGGCAAACAAAGAAAAGGTTTTCATAGGCTCAGAGGTATTTCAAAAGGTGGATTAATGTTTGGTGAATGGGAGGATATTTGGATATTGTGATTATCATGTGGTTCATAAAATTCCTCTATCATATTAATGCACACTAAAGTAGGATATTCAGCTAGAAGGTCCTAAAACTCAAGACTCACAAATGGGGGTGTAAACAAACATTTTGAAAAGATGGCCATTGGTGGCCTTGGCATGAAATCAAGTGTTGGTTCTCGCGGTTGGTGAAAAGAATTTTACAAATCAATAACTGAGCATTCAAAATGTATTATTCATGATATAAAATTCTTTATCCAAATATATGATGAAAACACAAAATTTTTGAGATGAAACCATGTCTTTTGACTCCCCAAAATGGTTGGTCAAAATTTTAAAACTGAAGGTGAGTAAGTATGACTGTTTTGGGTTTTTTACATTTTATTTATTTGTTTTTAGTTTTTTAGTGTTTTTTAAAATACACACCCACAGAAAAGAGAAAGAGAAAAAGAAATGGTTTGAAAAATAAAGTGGTAAAAAATGAAAGAGAGAAGGAGAAGAAGAAAGAGGTAGGGAGAGAGTTAAAGGAAAAGCGGTGCCCCTGGTTTGGATTTGGTGGGTTGCCATCTACATCCAGTGGTAGGTCGACTGGAGAAGTTGTGGATTTAGTGGAGGTAAATGTTGATCCAAGATTGTCTGTCCTCACATGGTGATGCTTTAACCGATGTCCATTAACCGTGAATGTCCTTTTGGAAGAGGGTTCTTGGGCTTGTACTGCACCAAATGGATAAACATTAGTAATAACAAAAGAACCTTCCCAATGAAAATTAAGCTTACCTGGGTTTATCTGAAATCAAGAATTAAAGAGTATTACCTTATCACCTACCTAGAATAACTTTCTCAGGATGTATTTGTCATGGAGTACCTTGTATTTTTCTTTTTAGATATTAGAATTATCATGAGAATCAAGTCGAAGCTCCTCCAGTTCATCCAATTGCAACAATCATTCTTCACTAGATTTTTCAAGATCAAAATTACAGGTTTTCAAAACCCAAAATGAACTATGTTGGATTAAAACTGGAAAATGACATGCTTTACCAAATAATATCATAAGAGGATACATCCCAATCAGTGTTTTATAAGTAGTTCGATAAGCCCAAAGTGCTTCACCATGTCTTTCAGGCTAGTCTTTTCTGGTGGGTTTTAAAATTATATCAAGAAATCTTTTCACTTATCTATTACAAAGTTCAGCCATACCATTTGTTTGGGGATAATATGCAGTTGAATTTTTATGTACAACCCCATTCTTTTTCAAAAGATATTCCATGGTTATATTACAAAAATGGGTTCTTAAGTCACTGATCAAGGAATGTGGTGTTCCTAATATGTGGAAGATGTGTGTCTTTAGGAACTCACTAATACTATGTGAATCATCTTTTCTAGTTGGTTAGGCCTCGACCAACCTAGAAACATAATCAACTACAAGAAGTATGTATGAGAATACATTGGAAGGGGGAAATTGTTCCATGAAATTGATACCCCAAACACCAAAGATCTCATAGAAAATTAAATTCTTTTGGGGAATTTAATTTCTCTTGGAAATTGTGCCAAACTTTTGGCAAGTGGGACATGATTGACAGAACTCATGTGAGTCCTTGAAGAGTGAAGGCAATATGAATCCAGAGACTAGGACCTTTCGGGAGGACCTTTGTGTCCAAAGTGGCCACCAATAGGCATTGAGTGACAGAATTCTAATATGGAAGAATGTTAATTTTCATCGACACATCTCTTTATTAACATGGGATCCCCAGTTTTCCAAAGTTTATTTTCTTCCCAAAAATAATATTTTGAATCACTTTTCAACTTTATTTTTTGTTCTTTTGAAAAATTTTCAGGAAAGACACCATAAAGCAAGTAATTTACAATTAGGGCATACCATGTTATTTTTGGATTAATAGATAAAAGGTGCTTAGTGGGGAATTCAGGATCGATGATTTCAGAATGATAATAATTAGAAATAATACTCAAGTGATCAGCCACAGGGTTTTCTTTTCCTGGTCTATCTTTGATTTCAAGGTTAAAATCTTGGAGTATTAGGATCCATCTTATTAGCCTCAGTTTGGAATCACTTTTCTTGAGTAAGAACATTATATCAGAATGTTCTACGAAGATGATGATTTTGGCAACTAAGAGATAGGGCCAGAATTTATCTAAGGAAAAAACCACTTCTAAATGTTCCTTTTCAGTGATAGTGTAGTGAGATTGAGCTTCATCCAATGTTTTTGAGGAATAATAGATGACATGAAGAATCGTTTCTTTTCTTTGACCAAGAAAATCCCCAATGGCTCTATCAGAAGCATCACATTTCAAATAAAAGGTTAAGAAACAATATGGGGTTGCATTATTGGGGAAGATGTGTAAGAACCTGGTTTTTCTATGAAAGACTTTGGAAAATTCTTGATGTTATTATGGAGAAGCGCCTTCAGGAGGCGTACGATTCCGAGCCCCAGTGTGTCCAGAATAAAATTTTCAGTGTGTTCACCCTGGGAACACCAATGAAATGGAATAACTCTAGAACGATAGTTCAAATAGGAAAAATGAGGGCACCATTGAGTCCGAAGCCTTCCTTTTACCCTAGGAGGAGTGTAATTTTCACTGGCTTGGGCCATCTGTGAAAAGTGGCCCCAGGGGCATTTTCGTAATTTGGTGGCCTCATACGTTGAGTTTAATAACTTTTTAATGGGGACTCGGATTAAAATTCTGAGACTGAAGTTGTGATCGGGAGGTGGTGTTTACCCTAGGGGAGGCTTAACCTCGACCCCGTTGAGGGTTTCAGATGTGGGTAAAATTAAGGATTAAATTAATTAAATATTAAATAATTAATGTTTTCCATACTTAAACCTAATCCCATCTCCCCATCGCCATTCATTTCCTCTAGTGGAAGAAACTCCTAACATCTCCCTCAACCCCTATACCTCCCCCCCTTCCTCCGATCAAGGAGGAAGCAACTGCGGTGAAGCGCGGATCGACCGAGAAGCTTCAGGCTGCGCCCTACAAGGTAGGATCTTGTTTATATTTCCTACTACTGCACCTACTTTGATCTTGATTCATAGCACTGAATTGTTGTTATTTATTAGAGAAAATTTCATATCTGCATAGTAATTATCCCAAGAATTCTAATGGTTGTTACAGATTTAAAATCTTTTTCCCAATGCGTTCACAAACGTCAGAAAAAGTTCACAAGTTTTTGATGTTTTCCGGTGGGCCTGGCCGGTCCGGTGAGGGTTCAGGCGAGCGTTGGTCTGGGTGAGCATGGAGTCTAGTGGCCGAATGAGGGCAGATGGACGAGCGGCAATGGAGGCCGGGTCAGCAGGTGTTGAGCCGGACGGCGGAGTGGTGGAGGCCGGTGGCTGAGGCAAGCGTGCAGTGGGCCTCGATCGAGCGGGGAGCGCAACAAGGCGAGGCTCGGTTGCAGGGGCTTCGGTCGAGCAGGTAGCTAGAGGGGAGGCTGGTCACAGGGGTCCTCCAGCGATGCGAGCTGGGGGAGACGACCTCTGCAGATGAGGGTCACAGCGGCAACCCTGGTAGCGTGGGGGGAGAAGGACCCATGAAACACAGGTCATGTTCTTGACGAGGGAGAAGACCACAAAGAAAAAAAGGGAATAAAAATAAAATAAAAATTAATAATTAGTTAATAATAATAATAATAATAATAATATTATTATTATTATTGTGAACATGATTTATATATCATAAATCATCTGAAGGGCGTCCGATTTGGGCACCGTCTACGGTGACACGTCCCTTAAATCGAGGAAAATATTTTGAGATGCTTTCAGGGGTTTTTAACTCCCGAAACGGGGGCCTTGGGGGCGCGACAAGCCTTTAAGTGGTTTAACACTTTTCTCGGGGGTTCTTGTATTGGATGGCGCTGACACACCCGATATCCAAATTGAGCGCCGTCAATGGAATTGCGACCCTGGCATTGAACCAGAGTTTTCCAGTGTGGTTTCGTGCATTGAAACTGGAGTTGAGTCATGGGCCCCACAACCCGTCTTTCGAGCTGCGTGCGGCGCTATACAACTTATTCATCAGACTTCTATTCGGGGTGTGTGAGTAGTCGATCCAGGGTGTTTTCTCTTGAGGCCATTTCAATGGTTCAATCCGCCCGTTTTAATTCATTATACGGGTGTGTGCCCCGTGAGGGCCATTTTGGGAGTTGGCGGTGGTTTCCAGCTTTATCAACGGGTGTCCGTTTTGGACATGTGAATATTCTATCTTGTGTAATTTTCTGAGGGGATCGCAACGGTGTGATCCATTGGCAGCGGTTCGGGACTGGGATGTGGGTCCCACACAGCACCGCTCATGTTCGGTATGCCGGAACACATATTTTTCTCCGGATATCCATTCCACTCAATTGATCAGTCCTTTTGATGTGTTATCCTGAGGGGATCACAATGGTGTGATGCGCCCGACTATTTTGAAGGCCGAGGCTCGGGAGAACAGGATACCATTCGGGCGTAAGGCGATGTTGGCGACTTTTCCATCGTATATCCGTTTGATGCGAGTAAATAGCCTATCTCGCATGTTTTTATACAAGGATTACCACGGTATGATCTGTTTGGAGGTGAGAATCCTCATTTGAGATCTTATTAAGTGCTGAAGCAAGTATGGTGCTCCGGTGGTGGTTTTTCCTACTGTGTTTGTAGCGGACCCTTGGCGTGTGATCGCATGCACTCCCGTGTGAGTGAAGTAATGCTTGAAGAGATGTGGTTGGCCCTGCGTGATCCATTGAGGTGGAAAGTTACAGTTGTTATGTTTACTCCTTCGCGTTGACATTGGGGGCCATGTGCATGTTAGCATTTGGGCTGGAGGTGTGTAATACTCTAAGAGTATGCAAGAACGCTGGGAGGTACATGTGGATGTTTCTACCTGAGAACGTTTGTGAGCTTGACTGGGGTTGATTTGGGGCCACACGTCGTGTGGTCCCCATGTGCATTCCGTGTTATTATATACGTACCTTTGACCTCTCGTGATGAAGAGGGTCCCTCTGTTCTCGATTGTTAACCAACATGGTTGAGTGGTTTACCCTGTTTATGTTCTCAATGGTTTGGCTGATAGAGATAGTTTGGTTCCTCTGTTTCTTCAGATGTGAGGGGTATTAGTACCGTGTCCCTCTCACCGGACTATGACACCATTTATGCTTATGTGTGCTCGTACATCGTGGGTGTTTTCCCACTTTCATGGGATGAGTTTTCTCAGTCCTCTTTGATAGTGACTCAGCGGATTTAAGTGTGATCACCCTGAGAGGCCCGGGGAGTTGATTTCGTCCCTTAGTGTTCCCTGGTAGAGTTATTGTGGATTCGGTGTGACCAACACATTACACAGGCACTAATACTCTACCCAGGAGGTTGTTTCTAGCAGGGCTGGCCAGTGAGGTACCATCCATCAGGGATGACCAGTGAGGTACCATCCACCAGGGATGGCCAGTTGTACAATCCTGTATGGATGGCCAATGAGGTACCATCCAGCAAGGATGGCCAGGTGTACCATCCAGCAGGGATGACCAGTGAACTACCATCCAGCAGGTATGGCAAGTGGGGTACCATCCAGCCGGGATGGCCAGTACAACAGTGTTCACCGAGGAGTACCATCCAGCAGGGATGGCCAGAGCGGTTCTGGGTTTACCTCCAGCGGGGCTTGGAAGTGGTCCACGATGTCGGGTTTACCAATAGTTATGTTGGGAAGTGCTCCCCGAGGGTTGTTCCGAGTTTATCTCTAGCTGGGCTGGGAAGTGGTCCCCGATGACGGTTCTGAGCCTCCCACCATTGGAGTACCCTTTTACGGGACTGGGTATTGGGACTCATCAACTAATTTAGCTGGGTCTCCCTCTAGTGGATTACCCTTTTTATAAGACTAGGCAGTGTGGCACCCGTCGACTTTTACCAGGTCTCCATCTTATGGGAAACCGTCAACTTCTAGGGATTACCCTCCCGTGAGGCTGGGCAGGGGGTCACCCGTCGACTTTGAGGAGACCTCTCGACTGTGGGGCAATGATGAGGTGTGGTTTGACGTTCCCCCAAAACAGTCAAGTATGAGGGGATATTTCCCCCTGAGACAAATCCTTGCGATGTGACCTAAAACCATGCAGGCGAGTCAGTGACACCCAAAGCAGATAGTTTCAAGGTGCGGTGATTTGAGCCCCTTGACATGCAGTTTGGGGCAGACGTGCGGGATGATGGGAATCGATGGTGTTTACTTCTAGGAGTGTTGGCTACTCACATTCTTGGGCTGAGCAACGGGATGGATATCCCCTTACGAACTTCGTCTAGTTTTTTGATAGAGCATATGGATATGTATATACCTTGTTCCTGTACCCACATCTTGGGTTTTGGTTACTCTCCTTCCAAGAGAGGCGAATATGCGTGGGGTATACCACATGCTTTCCATGTCTAGCTTCATGTGGTTGGAAGAGTCTACTCTACTAATATAGGTATCTAAGACTCGATGAGAAGTTCATCTTCTCACCGTTTCCAGCTCGTAGTGTTTGGACGAGTCTACTTCCTTCCTCTTGTTGGGTGGAGCTATAATATTTACACCAATCTTTGTTGGCCTCCTTTACTCTTCCCTGTCCGATCTACTGCTCACTCTTCAGTATCTCCTTTTTTGCTCCATCGAGCCTTTGGGGAATCCTACTGAGTATTTTTATACTCACCCCTACTTGGGATTTTCCTGCAGTTGGTGTGCCCCTGCAGACGACAGACAGGAGGATCGTGACTTCAGCAGAGCTTAGGAGATCAAGAGCTTAGACCACGTATGGTGGTCAGAGTCGAGTTCCAGGTGGGGGACCCTTCCAAATATTTTTCTTTTGTTTACATATTGCCGGTTTGTGGCCCCTTTTCTAGTTGGGTGCATGTTTTCCCCTTTCCTTTTCAGTTTACCTTCAACACTTGCTTTGTACTATTAGAGGTCCATGCACTTTTGTGGTTTGTATATAGCAGTTTCACTTTACTTTACTTTCCTTTTCTTTTACTCTGCACTTCTGCATTGAGTGGGATGCATGTGTGTGTACATTTACTCAGGAAAAGGCCTCCCTAAGTTTAGTCTTCGACACTTGTCTCTAGCCCCTGGCCTATGGAGGCTGGCTTGGGGTAGTTACAGCTCGAGGCCGAGTAGGGTCGGGTCGTGACAAAGTGGTATTAGAGGTGGTTCATTCGTTCGGATGTTGTTTGGACGTCCTTAAAAAGGAATTGGTTAGGATTTAGGGAAATAGTTTCATCATGTATCGAGAGCGGCTCTCATGCCAGGGATTCCAGTGATGGTACTGGCGGCCGACGTATCCATTCACCAGGACCCTGATAACCCGATTATCAACTCGGCAAGCTGAGACACATGTTGCGGGGAAATTGTTTTTTTGATTGTGCATTACATAGGATTGAGTCACTGATTGTCCTTCTTGAGTCACCTCCCCATCAATTTTGTTGTTGTGATATACATATATGCTCATCTGATTGTGACACTCCTTGATGATATTCAGGATGTCCCCATGAAGACAGCCAACGAGGATACCAGCTTTGGTTTGTGATGACGACCCTGTGAGCAATGAGGACAAAGTCCAGGACTCATCATGTGAGGCCCTTTCTCCGAGAGGGCCGGTAGCAGCACCCCCACCTGGTGTGCAGTAGACAGCTCCAGCAGAGCAGACGGGGCTTGAGCGCAGGTTGAGCGCGCACCGTGAGTTCCAGTAGCAGAGACCGCTGATGTTCGATGGTGAGCCAGACCCTCAGGCATTAGAGGTTTGGATGGAGACGGTGGTTCACCTTTTTAGGCTTGTGTAGACACTGGCAGATCATATGGTTGCATTAGCTGCTAACCTTTTCCGCGGAGCAGCTTGGCATTGCTGGAGTCTGGTGACTCAGTTTCTTGACGAGTCTTCGCTTTTGTGGGGAGACTTTCTGTTGTAGTTTCGTGAGGAGTTTTGTCCCTCTGTCTTATGATCCATTCTAATTTAGGTGCTCCTACAGTTTCAATAGGGGGGATGAAGGTGGCCGAGTACACGGCTAGTTTCGAAGACCATTCACACATTTACCCAGACTTGGTCCGTGAAGGCAACTTCCGAGCGTAGAAGTTTGACCACGGTCTCCGCCGAGAGAATCATTCTATCATAGTACCCTTGGGAATTCCCACTTATGTAGGGGATCTAGAGTAGGCATTGGTGATAGAGAGCTTCCTATAAGGTTCTATAGTTGGTGGTTGCAGCATGCACGATAGAGCCGAGACGTCTACCATAGCTAGCGGGTGTTGGCAAGAAGAACCTCGACGCATGTGGCTTTTTGACAACCGGACTCAGGGGTGTGGTCATACACCACAATGGCGCCGGAGGGCACCAGTGCAGCCTGGAGAGAGTCCGTGGTATGATTGTGATGGGAAAGGTAACTTGGCATGGGACTGCCCAACCAGGCATGCAGAGAGCGTCGGGAAGGCAGCAGGTGCACCACCACGACGGAGGTAGCACCATGATTGGAGTAGTACCTATAGATGTGGTTCTAGCAGAGGATCGGGAGGAGCTGGTAGTGGGGAACAACATCACGTGGTCTTCCCATCACCACTAGGTGATCCACGTCAGGCTCCGGGAGCTGATAGTTGGACCGCGGACAGCCGCAATCTTTAGATGTCTATGATCCTATGGAGTATGAGCTTGTAAGAGGTATGCCCTATATCCCTTATACATTTTGCAGTATAATTGTTAGAATCTGTGTGTGGAATTATTTTTCACCCTGATCCTTACTTGGGCAATTACCAGAGTGATGTGGGGCATCGGTGTTGCCCTGGGTCGGTAGAGTAAAAGGAGTGGAACCTTTCTCTTTAGTCGATGGTGTTGACTCCTTTACTTCCAATCGTGTAAGAGGGTATTGGTGGTGGGACATCGACTTTGAAACCTTGCATGACCAGATATCCTTGGGAGTTTCACCATATGGATATTCTGATGGAGGGAATCCATGGACCTTGTTCTAGGTGTGGGCAGTGATTTCAGTCACGGCCTGGGGCATAGAGGTTCGATTAGGGAGGTGAGCTACACCTGAGGTCCTTCAGACCGTTTGAGAACGTGCGAAGTGATGGCGAGGTTCCCTACAACCTTGACCTAACCCCAAAGTCAGGAGTGGGTGCAAAACGTCTCCCACATGACTTACCTGAGAAGATGTGTGCATTCCCCTATGCACGTCATCGGTAAGGGAAGACCTCGATTGAACATATCAAATCCTTTAGTATGTGTGCAGTGACACAAACCCGTGCAAGAGTTTTCCTGGGTACGGGAGAGCCAGATGTGGGCTTAGTACCTTGAGTTGTTCCCTAGATTTGGATTTTCGGAGATGAAAGTCTTGAAGGAGGGAATGATGTAAGAACCAATTATTTTTCTGAGAAAGTCTTTGACAAATTTTGATGTTATTCCAGAGCAGCGCCTTCAGACGGCGTACGATTCCAAGCCCTGATGTGGTTGGAATAAAATTTTCAGTGCGTTTGCATAGGGAATGACAAAAAAATAGAATAAATCCTAAACGGTAGATCAGATTTGAAAACCGAGGGCACCATTGTGTCTGGAGCGTTCCTTTTACCCTAGGAGGGGTGTAATTATCGCGGGCACGAGCCGTCGGTGAAAAATGGCCCCATATGCGTTTTTGTAATTTGGCGGCCTCCGACGTTGAGTTTAATAACTTTTGAACGGGGACTCAGATAAAAATTCTAAGACCTCTGTTGTTCTCAGTAGGTGGTTTTTACCCTAGGAGAGGATTAACCTCGACCCCGTTGAGAGTTTCAGATTCATGTTAAATTAAGAATGAAATTAATTAAATTTTAATTAATTAATTTTTTCTCTACTTAAACCTAATCACCTCTCCCCATCCCCTTTTATTTCCTCTGGAAGAAGAAACTCCTACCATCTCCCTCAACCCCTCTACCTCCTCCCCCTTGCTCTGATCAAGGCAGAAGAAACTACAGTGAAGCACAGATCGACCGAGAAGCTTCAGGCTGCACCCTGCAAGGTTGGATCTTGTTTATATTTCGAATTACCACACCTATATTGATCTTGATTCATATAGATGAATTGTTGTTATTTATTCGAGAAAATCCCATATCTGCGTAGTACTTATCCTGAGCTTTCCAATGGTTGTTACAAATTTAAAATCTGAGTCCCGACGCGTTCGCAAACGTCCGGTGAATTTCACGGGTTTTCAATGTTTTCCACGGGGTCTAGCCGGTCTGAAGAGGGTTTAGGCGGGCGTCGGTCCGGGCGAGCGTGGAGGCCGGTGGCCAGACGAGGGTGGACAGTGGTGAAGTAGCGGAGGACAGGTTAGAAGTTGGTGAGCCAGAAGGCGGAGCGGCCGAGGCCGGCGGCTGAGGCAAGCGTGCAGCGGGCCTCGGTTGAGCGGGGAGCGCAGCCAGGGGAGGCTCGGCTGCAGGGGCTTCAGTCGAGCAGGAAGTTGTAGGGGAGGCCAGTCACGGGGGTCCTCCAGTGACGCGAGGTGGGGGTGACGACTTCCGCCAGTGAGGGTCACAGTAGCGACCCTGGTCCCATAGGAGGAGAAGGACCCAGGAAACGCGCGTCCTGCTCCTGACGAGGGAGAAGACCACAAAGAAAAAAAGGGAATAAAAATAAAATAAAAAATAAAAAATAGTTTATATTAATAATAATAATAATATTATTATTATTATTATTATGAAAATGATTTATATATCATAAATCATCCGCAGGGTGTCCGATTTGGGCACCCTCTGCGGCGACGCTACCCTTAAATAGAGGCAAATATTTTGAGATGGTTTCGGGGGTTTTTAACTCCCGAAACGGGGGCCTCGGTGGCGTGACATGCCTTTATGTGGTTTAGCACTTTTACTGGGGGTTCTTGTTTTGGAATACTCGAACACATCCAATATCTGAATTGAGCACCGTCAGTGGCATTGCAACCATAGCGTTGAGCCGAAGTTTTCCAGTGTGGTTTCGGGCATTGAAACCGGAGTTGAGGCATGTGCCCCATGGCCCGTCTTTCAAGCTGCGTGTAGCGATTTACAACATTTTCATCAGATGTCCGTTCCAGGTGTGTGAGTAGTCGATACTAGGTGTTTTTATGAGGGCATTTCAATGGTGCAATTCACCAGTTTTAATTCAGCACACTGGTGAGGGCCCCGCGAGGGCCGTTTTGGGAGTTGGCGGTGATTTCCAGCATTATCACCAGGTGTCCATTTTGGACAAGTGAATAGTCCATATTGTGTACTTTTCCGAGAGGATCGCAATGGTGCGATCTGTTGGCAGCACTTCGGGACCGGGATGTGGGCCACACGCAACACTACTCATGTTTGGTATGTCGGAACACATCTTTTTCTCCAGATATCTGTTCCACTCAAGTGAGCAGCCCTTTTGACGTGTCTTCCCAAGGGGATCACAATGCTGCGATGCGCCTGACTATTTTTGGAGCCGAGGCTCGGGACCACGGGACGCCATTTGGGCTAAGTCGGTGTTGGCGAATTTTCTGTCAGATATCCGTTTTAGGTGACTAAATAGCCTATCTTGCATGTTTTTTAAAGAGGATTATAGTGGTACGATCCATTTGGAGGGGCGGAGCCTCATTAGAGATCTTATTAAAGGTGGAAGAAAATAAGGTACTCAGGTGGTGGTTTGTCCTACTGTGTTTGTAGCGGACCCTTGGCGTGTGATCGCATTCACTCTCGTTTGAGTGAAGTAATTCTTGAAGAGGTGTGGTTGGTCGTGCCTGAGTCGTTGAGGTGGAAATTTGGAGTTGTTACATTTGCGCCTTCATGTTGAAGTTGGGGGCAGTGTACACGTCAGCCTTTGGGCTGGAGATGTGGCATACTTTAAGAGTATGTGAGAATGATGGGAGGTACATGTGGATGTTTGTACCTGAGAAAGTTTCTGCGCTTGGTTGGGGTTGAGATGGGGCCACACGTCGTGTGGGAGCCATGTGCGTTCCGTGTTCTACTTTACGTACCTTTGAACCCTCGCGACAAAGAGGGTCCCTCTGTTCTCGATTGTTCACCAACAGGGTTGAGTGGTTTACCCTGGTTCTGTTCTCAACGGTTTGGTTGGCAGAGACGGTTTGGTTCCTCTGTTTCTTCTGTTGTGATGGTTTTTAGTACATTGCCCCTTTCACTGGAATGCGGAACCGTTTACGACTATATGTGATCGTACAACATGGGTGTTTTACCACTTTCTAGGATGAGTTGTCTCAGTCCGCTTTGACAGCGACTCAGTGGATTGGAGCATGATCGCCCTGAGAGGCCCGAGGAGTTTCTCATGTCCCTTCGTGTTCCCTGGTAGAGTTATTGTGGATTAGGTGTGACCAACACATTATGAAGGCACAAACCCTCTACCCTGGTGGCTATTTTCATCAGGGCTGGCCAGTGAGGTAACATCCAGCAGGGATGGCCAGTTGTACCATCCAGTAGGGATGGCCGGTGAGGTACCATCCAGCAGGGATGTCCAGCTGTACCATCCAGCAAAGATGACCAGTGAGCTACCATCTAGAAGGGATGGCTAGTTGGGTACCATCAAGCTGGGATGACCAGTACAGCGGTGTTCACCGAGTAGTACCATCCCACATGGATGGCCAGAGCATTTTTTGTTTACCTCCAACGGGGCTGGGAAGCGGTGCCCAAGGCTAGGTTTACCTCCAGCTGGTCTAGGAAGTGGTCCCCGAGGGTGGTTCCGGGTTTATCTCCAGGTGGGTTGGGAAGTGGTCCCAGATGACGGTTCTTAGCCTCCCTTTAGAGGAGTACCCTTTTACAAGACTGGGCATTGGGACTCGTCGACGACATTAGCCGGGTCTCCCTCTAGTGGAATACCCTTTTACGAGACTGGGCTACGTGGAAACCATCGAATTTTTCTGGGTCTCCCTCTAGTGGGAACCCATCGACTTCTAGGGATTACCCTCCAGCGGGGCTGGGTGGGGGGTCGCCTGTCAACTTTGAGGAGACCTATCAACTACGGGGTAGTGACGAGGTGTGGTTTTGGTGTTCCCCTAGAACTCTCTAGTACAAGGGGCTCTTTCCCCACCGAGATGCATCCTTGTGACATGACCTAAAACTGTGCGGGCGAGTCTATGCCGCCCAAAGCGGATAGTGTCAAGGTGCAGTGATTTGAGCCCCTTGATTTGTTGATTACAGCAGAAATGCGGGATGACGGGCATCGATGGTGTTTACATTTGGGACTGTTGGCTACTCACTTTCTTGGGCTGAGCTACGGGATGGAGATCCCCTTATGATCTTGTTCGGGTTTCTTGACAGAGAAGATGGATATGTATATACCTTGTTCCAGTACCCACTTCTTGGGTTTTTTTACTATCCTTCTAGGAGAGGCGAAGGCGCGTGAGGTATACCACATTCTTTCCATGTCTATCTTCACGTGGTTAGATGAGTATACTCTCATACTATAGGTAGCGAATACTTGATGAGAAGTTCATTCTCTCCCCATTTCCGTCTTTTAGTGTTTGGATGAGTCTACTGCCTTCCTCTATTGGTTTGAGTTGTACTCTTTACTGCACTCTTTATTGTTCTTCTTTAATTTTCCATGTCCGGTCTGATGCTCACTCTTCAGTATCTCCTTTGTTTCTCCCCTGATCCTTCAGGGCATCCTACTGAGTATTTTTATAGTCACCCCTGCATGGGATTTTCCCACACTTGGTGTGACCTTGCAGACGATGGACAGGTGGATCGTGAACTTAGCAGAGCTTAGGAGATCAAGAGCTTGGACCGAGTATGGTGTTCGGAGTTGGGTTCCAGGTTGGGGACCCTTCCGGCTATTTTTTTTTGTTTACCTGTTGCAGGGTTGTGGCACCTTTTCTGGTTGGGCACGTGTTTTCCCCTTTTATTATTCAGTTTACCTTCAGCACTTTCTTTGTACTATTAGAGGTCGATGAACTTTTGTGGTTTATATATAGAAGTTGCACTTTACTTTACTTTTCTTTTCTTTTACACTGCACTTCTGCATTGAGTGGGCTACGTGTCTGTGTGTACAGGTACTCATGTAAAAGGCCTCCCCGAGTTGTTTATCCTTCGACGCTTGTCGCCAGCCCCTGACCTATGGAGGTGGGCTAGGGGTAGTTACAGCTCGCGTCCGGGAAGGTTCGGGCTATGACAAGATGTTAGAGTTTTTTTGAGTTCAATAAGGGATCTCTTACAAACCTCATTGAAATGGAAAGTGACATCACTTTGGAGTAACCGAGTGAGTGGGATGGAAATCCTACCGAAGTTATGGATGAATCTCCAATTGAAACTAGCATGTCCAAGAAATGAACAAATGTCTTGAACAAAAGTGGGTTGAGGAAGTGATTAGATCACTTCAATTTTTGTAGGATCTACTTCAATACCATCTTTTTAAACTATGTTCCCTTGAACAATCCCATTTTCAACCATGAAGTGAAATTTTTAAAAATTTAACACGCGGTTACACTTGACACACTTTTTAAGGATTAGAGAGAGTGAATTAAAGCAAGATTCAAATGACTCACCATAAATGGTAAATTAATCCATGAAGACTTCCATGCAGTGTTTAATGAATTCAAAAATGATAGTCATCATACACCTCTGGAATGTTGCAAGATCATTTCAAAGTCCAAAAGGCATTCTTCTATATTCATATGTTACAAAGTGGTACGTGAAAGTAGTTTTTTCTTGGTCTTGAGGTGCGATTGGGATATGGATGTATCTGGTGTAACCATCAAGAAAGAAATAGTGTGACTTTCTAGGTAATCATTCTAGAATTTGATCAAATAATGGAATAAGGTAGTGATCTTTTCTTGTTTCAACATTCAATTTCCTATAGTCGATGCACACATGCCATTTTTTCTTCACTCGAGTTGTAACTACCTCCCCATGCTCATCTGTGACAACAGTTATCCCTCCCTTCTTAGGTACAACTTGAATTGGACAAACCCATTCACTATTAGAAATTGGATAGATAATACCAGCTTGAAGAAGCTTGGTGATCTCTTCCCTAACTACCTCATGTATGAGTCGATTGACTCTTCTTTGTGGTTGTTTAATTGGTTTGTATGATTCCTCAAGATGGATGTGATGCATGCAAAGAGTAGGGTTAATTCCTGGTATGTCATCATGGTTCCACCCTAAGGCCTTTTTGTTTTCCTCTAACACTTGAACAAGTTTGGACTCCTCAGTTTCAGTAAGTGAAGCAGAGATAATGACTGCATATGAGTGATCACAGAAAAGGAATGCATATTTCAGGTGTTCAGGAAGAGGTTTTAGATCAGTCTCATCTTTCATTTTTCGGTTAAACAACTCAAGAATGGAGGAAGGGACTTCCATTGCATCAAATTAATTTTTCCTAATATTGTCCATGGTGGAGCAGTATAGATTAGAGTTGATGTGGGATTCAAGAGAGTTTTCATGTTCCTTTAGATTGATGGAGTCTATGAATTATAGGTCCACATAAACTTCACCTTTTATGACTTGGTTAATCATGGTGTAGATTTAACAAGATTCTTTATCATCAGAACAGGATAAACATGATGTAATGGGGTTCAATTTACTCTTAGAAGTGTCCTCAGAAGCATGGATTGAGAATGCAGAGTGATCCTCAGATGGGTATCACATGGCTTGGAAAATGTTGAACTTGACCAGTTGGTCACCGAATTCCATGGATAAGATGCCGGAATGGACATCAATCTTGGTTCTCGTAGTCATGAGGAATGGTCTTCCTAGAATTAGGGGAGATCGAGAAGCTTTTGCCTCGCCTTCCATGTCAAGGACATAGAAATCAGAAGGGAAGATAAGATCATTTACTCGGAAAAGGACGTCCTCAATTATTACCTTAGGACTGGCTATGCTTTGATTGGCTAATTTAATGACAAAACCCATTGGATGTAAGGGACCTAGACCAAGGTTAGAGAATATAGATTTGGGCATGACATTAATTGAGGATCCTAGGTCTATGAGTGCATCATCAATGTTGGAACATCCAATTTGGCATAGAACCGTAAAGGTCCCAGGATCTTTGCACTTTATGGGAATAGACAGCTGGGTGGAAACATTTTTGAAGGTCCTATGTTTCCTCTTGTGGGTAAAAAAGTCCTTGGGAAACATTGCGTACTTACGAATTTGTTTTATGGAATCTAAAAGGGGAATGTTGACTACAACACGTCTAAACATGTCGAGCATTTTTGGATCAGGTTCAAAGGACTTCTTTGGTTCCGAAACGTCCTAAGGAAAAGGAATTGGGTTCCTATGTTGAATAGAAGGAGGTGAGGGAATGGATTCAGGTTCCTTTTCAAGTTTCTTTTTCTTTTCATTTTCTTGGTCAACATTCATAGGAGGATTGGAGGACTTATCTTGAGGCATATAAATTTTATTTCCCCGTCTAAGCGCAATTGCACTTACATTACCCTTGGGGTTGGGTAAGGGTTGATCAAGGGGTTAGGAAGAATTGGACAGCTCCTGCTGACTAAAGTGGGATGCAGGTTGACCAATTTGTGTTTCAATGTTCTTATGGCTATAACAGGTGATGGAGGAAAGATATTCCACTCTACATTCCCATGGTTTCATGGAAGAAGAGTCTTGTCCTGAATTGGGATTACCTTGAATTTGGTTCGTGGGAAAGTGATTGTATTGGTTTTGGAATTGGGAAGGCTCACTAGGATAATGGAATCTAGGAGGAGGATTGTTCCTTTGACGTTGAGGAACAAAAGTAAAAGGTTGTTGGATGTTACCAACACCTTGAATATATTGAAACTTGTTTGGGTTTTGAGGAGGGAATTGAGGGGGAGGAGATATGGGACTGGCCATACCTAAGGCCTTGGTTATAAGAAGAAGGGAAGGGCTTAGAGTGGGGTTGGATGAATTTTATATCAAACTGACCTGATAGTTGAGGGTTGGTGTTCCGTTAAGCATATATTACATTGAGATCTAATGGTCTAGATGAATCAGATTGATCCTCTTGATGTTGTGGACATGTGTCTCTTGGATGAGATGGAGAGTTACAGATTCCACAGTTTTTGACAGTTCCAGGAAAGATTGATTGTGGAGAAGATGAGGTTGCGGCTTTGGATGCCATGGCTAGTTGTCGCACAAGACCTGCAAGTTCACTCATCCACTCAGCCATCTTGTTCGGCACAATTTATTTGTTTTCTTGGGTTTTTTTACATGATCATGTGCTTGAGTATGGAATTTTTGTGTGTTTGTAGCCATGTTACTTATGAGATCTATTGCTGCTATTGTATTTTTATCAACAAGAGCACCTCCACTTGCGGCATCAATGAGAGTTCTCTCCATAGCCAATAAACCCACTTCTAAGTATTGGATCAAGAGTTGATCATGGATTTGGTGGTGGGGGTATGTTGTAACAAGATTTTTGAACCTCTCCTAGTATTCATGGAGTGATTCACTTGGGAACTGCCAGATACCACTAATTTCCTTTTGGATAGAAGCAGTATGAGAAGTAGGAAATAATTTCTCTAAGAAGAGTCACTTTATGTCATTCCATGTGGTTATAAAACCAAGAGGAAGGTAGTAGATCCATTACATAGAAGTGTCATCTAGGGAGATAAGGAATGCTCAAAGTTTGATTTGTTCCTCAAAAACCCCTTTAGGCTTCATGGTAGAGGACACCACTAGGAACTCTTTAAGGTGGAGATGTGGATCCTCACCAACTAACCTGTGGATGTGAGGAAGAAGATGAATCAAAACTGATTTGAGTTTAAATTCAGCTTATATGTTTGGATATTGAATACCAAGAGGGTTGTTAATTCATATCAGGGGAATCATGTTCTTTTAGTGTTTGTTCCCTGGGATTGGCCATATCTAATTCAATTGGATGGACAAGGACTGGTTCTTGAATGAATTGATTATCTCTTATGTTCCTCTTATGTTGGTAAAGTTTTCGCTCAATTTCAGGGTCAAACAAATAAGAGGGAATGTTTGGGAGGCTTTGAGGAATTCATGGAGATGTTGTAATTAAAAGGAAGATGGGTTTTATTTGTATTTTTTTTTTCAGTTTATGATTTTTATGAGAAGCCATGGTTTTATTTGTGTATTTTTCCCATTTTTTTTAAATTTTGAGTTTTTTTGTTTTTTTACAACAACCAAAAATTAATGACTACTTAAAGAATCATCCCAGGAAATGAAACCATTTGAAACGCATGGTAGATTATCGCCTATCGACTAGTCAAGGATCCGGTACTCTGCTAATGTGTATATCAACACTCGTGTCGAATCCTCGACGATGATACTTTGTAATAGTCATTTGTTTCAGTTGATTGTATTTTGATTAGGGGGGTTTGTTTACAGATCTCAATTAAAATGATTGATTGAAAATAATTGATTTAACAAATTGATAATAATTAGGGTGAGTTCATCATTAGGGAGTTAAGCTTGTGATATCCTTAATCTTTACTTTATATTGCATTTAAATTAACACCCACTTCACAAGATAACATTGATTGGAATTACTAAGTGATAAGGATTTAATCAAAGCCTTAAAAAAACATAGGGTTATATTCATTACCATTACTTGTTTATGGTAGTTTATTTATGGTTCTAGTAATCCATTAAAACCACATGTTAAAAAAAATATGTCATTAATTAATGACATGTTAAGTACAACATACACAATGATAAATTAACGAATACTCATCAATCACATACTCTCAATCAATTAACATCCCTAAATTTTGACTCACCAGAATGAGAGATTTACTCAGTCATTTGGGTGTTTAATAATCTGGTTATAATTATTATGATGATAAATTAATTATAGAAGAAAAAAAAGGTATAAGAAAAGAGTGGTCCTTCGAACACACACACAAGAACAATGATGAGAATTAAAAAATGGACTTTTGATTGAATGAGGATGAAAAACAAGGGAAGGGGATTAAACTGTATTCAAAATATTTTCAGAACATTAATATTAATCTACATAAGGTGGATGAGAAGAAGATATATTGAAGAAGAAACTTGCATTAAAACAGAATTACAAAACACAAACTTTCAAGATTACAAATGAAGAACAACTCAAAAGTGAAAAGAGACAAAGAGAGGAGGAAGGGTGTCTCAAGTGAAAACCTGAGTATGGTAGGTCCTCCCAAGACCTTGGAAAGTATTTTTTTTCATTCCAATATGTTCTCCTCTCTTCTTAAATGCGAACCCCTTTGAAGTAGAGGATGAGGATATATTTATTGCCCAAGGAAGTGGACTGTTTTCATTCCCAATCCTTCCCTCCATTTTCATCACCATGTTGGCTATACATACAGATGAATATCAAGATATCTACTTATTAAATGTTTTAGATAATACAGTTGGAAGATCTCTCTCAAAATTTGGAGTCATTTGGACCTATGGATCCAATGTTAGGGCTAGTTGATTAAACAAATTTAATCTGTTTAATTCAATCCAGTCTTTTTTGAACTCCAAAATGTGAAAGAGTTTTTGAATAGGAATATGCCTTCAAAGGTGAATTATTTCTTCAAAAGAGTCGGCCAACTTTTTCTCCCTTTTCACACTGAAAACTCTCAGCTTTATTTGATGATTACATCATGAGATATGTCTTGAATAGTGTCCGGATTTTAATTCCCGTCCAGAATGGTGGGCTGTAATTCAAAGCATTATTTGGTCCCTTGTTCTTAGATTTCGGCCCTGAAATTTTTATCCAAGATTATCTTGGATAATCAAGAACATATGGTAGAGTTTCATAAAATTTTAGCATTGGTATTTATAAAATTAGCTCAATCATCATGGATGGTTCAGTTTCTTCACAAATTATTTGGGTCATCTTGTGTGGTCCATGTGATCTTTTAAATGGAATAATTGGATCATGATCCCTTATAATGAAATGTTATATATTGAATTATGAATCCTACAAAACAAAAAACAAACAATTTGGATCATTATAGAGAGAGTTATAAAATAATAGTAAACTGACTCAATAGGACTACTTCTAAAAATGCTCAAAAATTAAACCTAGTATTAAAACATTAATATTTCACACAAATTATGCAAATTTCATATAAAATAAATAAAGAGACTATATAATAAAACATTAAAATATTAATAAAATCAATACCCTTGAGTGGAAATAGGGATGGGTATTTACAACACCAAATTATAGCATGGGAAATAAAATGATAATTTTAAGAGTAAAACATGTGTTTATAAAGTTTCATGTAAGCATTTAATGAGAGTGAAAGGTGGTATCTCATTAATATAGAATTATTATAAAAATAAAATAAGGTTTAAGAAGATATTTCATCATGATCAATTATAAATCAATAGGATTAATATAAATTAATTACTTAAATGAAGTAGAAGTGGAGGAGAATATGTTACTTTAGAGGTTGCTTTTAAAAGAATAGGAGGATCTCATTAAGAATTTAGAATGGAATTATAGGTATTTAGGGAGGTGTATGGATAGAATAGTCATTATAAATGGTTATTGGGTGAAGATTAATGATATATTGGTTGGGTATTTATAGAAAAAGGGAGGGGAATTATTTATTTTTTTATAAACTCATGATTCGGATTCTATGTAATTAAATAATAAAATCCACAAGCCTTTCCATGGTTATTTCCCATGTTTTATCCTTAAGTATAATTTTTATAATATTTTATTATGTTAAGAACTAAAATAATTAAGATAATATAATTTATTATGTGTAAGTGATTCATGTGTTCATAGTATTGTTTTTAACCCATTAATTTATAATATAGGATTTTGAGGATTCACTATAGGTTTGTAAAATTCATTAAATAAATTTAGAAACAAATTATTTTAAATTTAAAACATATTATTGGCCATGAAAGTATTTTATAGTATTTTTTTACTTCAATTTTAGGTTTTTATGACGTGATAAAAACAATATATTTTTAATTCATTTATATTTTACCCAAAAAATATTCTGTCTCAGAAAATTATGAAAAAATACACCATTGGCTATATTCAACATGATTATTTCAAAAAAGTAAACATATTTTACATAAATAAATTTATAAATATTTTAATTTACACTTTTAACTAAATCCTTCTTTATTTAAAAAAATATTTTATTAATATAATAACTACTTTTTACACTTATAAATATTATATGGGAAATCATTAAATTATATTAAATTTTATATTAACACATATTTTATTTAATAAGATTACTTTAGGAAAATAAATTCTATTACAAGACTATTCGATATATCAAAAAGGATGTTTCAGTTGATACTGTATATTTCCCAAAAATTAAATTTTGGTTTCTTCATATGAAAATCAATTTTTTTTATCAAACTCATCACATATAAAGTAATTATTAAAAAGGGATCAATATAATAATTATTTGTTAAATAGATAATTTAATAATTAATATTATTAATGATTATATACAAAAACCATTATCAAACCAATTTATGCCTTAAAGGTAACATCTGTGATGGTAGTTCTTTCTTATGGTTGTTCGACGAATAATGTTTAGAAGTAGATATATATAATATTTAACATATCTTGTAAATGGTTTTGATCATGTTTTATTTTTTGAATATCAAATTAGGCTTGGTAAAGGAAAAATACCAATGATTAAATTCCCCTCACATGCCTTGATATGTGGGTTTCATAGGTTATGATCATACTGTTTGAGTTTATCACTTCTTTATCCTTTATAAATTTGATTTTATTATAACCCTTGATATATAATAATCTTAATGGTCACTATAAAATGTATATATTAACAACAATTGTTATTAATAACAATATTTTAATCCCAATATTCATATTATGGATATATTTTATAATGGACCAAAATAATATAAGATATATTGTTAATGTATTTTCTATATCTACATTACATAATAAATAATAAATTCATTAAGAAGGTAATTTCATTTATAAAATTATACTTCATTATATTTTTCCAATATTTTGAAGTTCCACCCTATAAATTTAATTCCATACACTAAAATAGATGAGGTTACATATGTATAATTTCAACTTTTTCCCATGTTGCCACCACAAACTTGTGGTTCCATCGTAGTACTTTGTCAAGGTGAGTTGTATCATTTCATCAAATTTTTATCTATAATATATGATCTTCACTGGGTTTTCATAATATGAGATATCATTATTCAAAGGAACCAACTCTAGATTTAGTACATATAAGGGGTTCTGCTTTGCACTTCCTTAAGATAGATATATGGAACACATCTTTTATATGATATAGGTTTGGTGGGAGTTCTAGTTGATATGCCATAGATCCAACATGATCAAATATAATAGAAGGTATAATGTATCTAGTACTAAGATAATCATTCTTCCCAAATATCATGACATCATCTCATAGATATATACCAAGGATGACATTATTTATGACATAAAAATATAGGTATCTCTAATGATTTCATGTGTATATTTTTTTTGACATTGTGTGGATTTCATATGACACATAATTTTTGGAAATATCTATTTCATCTCTTGGATATGATCAAATACCATCATATAACATTCTAAAACGTTTTTTAACATGTTGGAGTCTGAATCCACTTCCCATTCAATGCCTCATAAATATCCTGTTGAATAATTGTAGGAATACTATTTTTATTTGAGAACTCCATTTGGGGAAGGTGTTGGCCCCGCATTTTTTGGAATCCATTGAACATGTTATCAACATATCATTTAGATATTTAGTGTTTATCTTAGATTTATAAACTATATTAGGGTGAAAATAAGTGTTAAAATATAGCTATGTATCTAATTCATACTAAAAGGATTCTCTATAAAATCACGGTAAACCACAGATCTTGATTAGATATAATGTCCCATGGTACTCCATATAGTCATTATACTTCTATAATATATATCATACCTATTTGGACAATTAACAAATCATTATTGATAAAAATTAAACATAATTACTATTTATTGTTATTTACTACCACCAACAAGATGTTATAGACTTTATATTTCACAGGTCTTCCTATGATGAAATCCATGTTTATGTTTTCCCATTTTCATATTGGTACATCCAATGGTTCCATCATACACTTATAACACTGTTGTTTAACCTTAACTTCTTGGAATACAAATAATCTAGATAAAAATTCTACAATATCCCACTTCATGTTATCCCACTAGAATATTTACATTTGGAATACATACATTTTAATACATTCTAGATAATAGATAGGGATGAGGTTTGTACATCATCCAAGATGTTACCTTTTTCAGTTCTAGTTATTTTGAGACACATATCCAGGATCCAACCATCATAACTCCATCTTTATAAAAGTTTAAATTTGGAATAAATTCTATATTTCTTTATAAATTTTCATTGTGTTTTTGGTCCTCTTTAATCCTCTTAAAAATGGATGGTTGAGAAATTATTTGAGAATGGATTGATGAAATTCCTTTTATTATTCCCATGTATATCCTTTGCACATCCAATAAGATTGTATACTATTAAATCCTTAACATGGATAAGGATGTAAGATTATTTCTACTCAATGTATATAGTACATTATTCACATTACCATGATCTTAATTGATTGAATAGTCATACCCCATGATTAGTTCCATAAATATTCATTGGAACATACTGTTCTTCTTTCGTGTGAATACATATTTGAGGCTTTTATAATCTATATATATGTCATAGTTGTCCCTATAGAGATTATGTCACTAAATAATCAATTTAAATTTCACTCAAGTTAATTATGAATCATGTATTGGGTAGTTTTTCTCATGGTTCATTAAATATCTTGGGGAATATGATATAAATTTATCAATTTACATGATTGCACAACCTAATTATTTTTAAACAGATCACTATAGATCATAAATCCTTTTTCACTGGTGGGTAATGTGAGAATAAGTGGATTGGTTTACCTCTTATTTAACTCTTTAAAGATCTCATCACATTTATTATTGGAGAGAAAATTTACAACATCTGAGTTAGATTGGTTTGTGGTTTTTAAAACAATAATACCTTGTTCACAAATAAATGATTATACCTAGCTAATCAAAATAAAGATTGGATCTCTATCAAATATTTTTATCTTGGCCATCCTCTAATTTTTATTATATTTAATGTATAAAAAATATAACTTTTTTGGTGATCAAATTCTCCATGAATTTTACTTGATCCATGAAATAATTACATTTACTTTACTTCACACAAAAAATTTCCTTTCATAATGTCTTTAATAAAATATTCAATATATCCACATCTCTATCCTTCGTTTTAGAGAAGCTAAGAAAATCATCTAAAAGGACTATAATATATTTATTAAGGTGATATATATATACTATATCCATTAATTTTATAATGGTATTCTGAGAATTAGTGATACCAAATGGAATCACTATGAGCTCATATTACCATAACTTATTCAAAATTAATTCGTGGGTATATCCTCATTTACCATTACTTAACAATATCCAGACTGATGATCCACTAGAGATAAACACTAGTCTCCACATAATTGATTTAATAAGTCATCAATCTATGGAAGATGACAATTTTTCTTTATGGTGATATTGTTGAGATCTTGATAATCAATGTAGAGGTGCATTAACCCAAAAAATTTAACAAATAGAACCAGTGCACCTCATAATGACAAATGAAGTGGTTATTACCAAAACCAAGATTTTAAATAAGTTGTTTTTAATAAAAAGGTAATAAAAGGTCATAAGATAATCATATATAGTATGATATATATTTTTATGATTATTTTTTATATTAATAATAAACTTATATTTTTTATATAAGAGGTTCAAGATTTTATGAAGGATGTCGAAACCTAAGGTTTGTGATTTTTGTCACACATATATTTTTATGGGCGCTTACCCTGTATGCCACCGGTTTATTTTGTTTGGTGTATATATTTACCATGAATCAATTTCATAATACTTATCATAAAAACTATGGTATATATATCCCTATAATATTATTTATTTCAAGGGAATTACATTTCAAAATATTCAAAGTGGGAATGACTTAACTTTACAATCTCATTGTCTTTGAGGATTGTTTATGATATGATTCCAATGATGATATATTATAATATAACACTCACAAAACTCATGTATATTATTATTATCTTGTTATTTATTGAGATTATTTAATTTTATAATTTAAAATTTCTATCATTAAATAATCAATACTAAAAATAAAGGTTTAAGGAATTATTTCTCTCTTCAATCGATTATTTCCATTCATGCCTAGGTTTTTTAAAAATGTTTTCAAGAAATTCATCACTATTCATCAATGATTTTTAATGTTATTTTACCCATGGTTGAATTTTTACAAAATTATTTAATGCTAGTATTATTATTATTTTACAAACAAAGAACTTTTGAGTCTTTACAAAAAATGTGAAACAAATTGTCTTTTCATAATTTATGACATGAATGGTATTTTCCTCCACCACGAACAATCAATTAATTTAATATTACTTTTTAATTTTTAGATGTTATTTTCTGAGATTTTTTTTATAAAATTTGGGTTTTTTTATTTTTTAAATAATGATTTTAAGTTGAATATATTTTTCTCTTCAAAAAATGTTTAAAGTGATCTATCAAAATCATTTTTTCTATGATGAAATATTTTGATATTAATTTTGTTACAATGGGGATATGATCCAATTATACCATCCACATTATTTCTATTGGTGTTATATTATTATTATGAATAGTTTTTTTAGAAAAAACACTCAATTTCCATGGGCTATGATATAATAAATTTATGAGATGATTATACGACCCATTTTCTTTCTGTGGGTTATGTTATGATAAAAGATTTATGAAACCCTTTTCTATTCATGGTTTATGATATTATGAATGATTGATAATAATGTGGAACACATATATATTATTTTTATTATATGATGGGTGTTACCTATATCCCACTCTAATTTATTGGGTAAATTATTATATATTAGGAGATATCTATGGGAAACATGATGACATGCTAGATCTATTTTAGGAAATAAGTCAATATTATTGATATACTATAGGAAAAAAATTGTGATTCCTAGTCCATTATGATATGGGAAATAGTTTTGGATTCTTATTATATTATTATTATTACATTTTATTAGATGTTAACTATTATATTTGAAATTATTTATATACTTATTATGGCGCCACAATATTATGACATGAATTTATTATCAATGATTCATTTATATTTATTTCCCACTATAATGGTTAATGTCTTTTGAAATGATAAATTTTTATTCAATGTATAATTTTTAATATCCATGATAAATTAGTATTGATCTTTTTAATTTATATTAATAATATCATACGTTTATTCTTATCTTACTCTTTTTAATGATCATCGATTGTTATCTATAATGTGTAACCATACTAGAAATATGATCTATCCTTTTCTTATAATTCCTATAAATATGTTATTAATTAATATTTATGTAGGTTATTTTTATAATGAGTACTAATTAGGAATATTTTTACGTGATATTTTTTGGATCCCCCATGAAATAACATGATTGTGTAACTATTACCAAAATAAACTAAAGATTTATGATCCTTAGTTATGTATTTGTGAAATTTATTGAATATCCATCTAAAATGATTTAATAGGTATGTATGAAAATCTTTGGTCATTAAAATCGCTAAATTGAAAAATTAAATGGATACTGAATTATAAATTTTTTATAATACCTAGTATAGATTTAATAATATGTTTTAGAAGAAACAAAATTTTTAGAATTGGGAGATGTGTTTGGAATATCATTTTAATTAATTAGTTTGAGTAAAACATATGTTCCACATATAATTTTCTACTATTAATAAAATTACCCCTTTATTTATGTTTTTCAAAAAAATTATCCTTTTATACATTTTTTCAACCATTGTTTTATAAATTTTTCTATATATTCAAACATGTTTTATTCGTTCTTTGAAAAATATTCCATAATGGAATTCATATATTTCAAACGTGAGTTGTTGACCTGATTTTATAAAGGCCATACTTTTATTGGTATTAGTAATTAGAAAATAACATTGAATTGATCATTATGTATTTGTTGATCCAAATTTATGTAATATCTCACTGGAAAAAATTGTCCATATCTCTATCATATAAAGGATAATCATCTCAAGTAAAATCATAACATCATTAAGTAAAACTCTAATCTGTACTTATAACTAAAAATTAGTAAAGAATATACCAATGTTAAAAAATAAAAACAATAAATCCTTAATTATCTTTATTATATCCAAATTAACACTATAATACCCCATAATCCTTGAAAATGATGATATTTTTTATCATTTGGAATATTTCCCACATAATTATTGGAAGGTTCTCAGAATTAGGAGTTATTTTTGTTTTTTATATATTTTAAAAAAATTTATATGTAGTAGTATTATAGGTAAATCCCCATGAGAATTTAGTTTTATTGATTCTATTCAGTGATTCCTTGACTATTTGTTCAAGTGGTAGGATATAAATATATTTTAGAATATGATAAATGTATTTGTTAAGGATTTAATTAATAAAAATTTGTAGGGGTTATGAAATTTAAGTGAACAAAAAAATTTATCATTGACCATACTTGAATGGATTATAGTCAATATTGTCAGAAAAAAAATTTATTTTATATATGATCATTATATCTAAACAATAATATAAAAAATTTAACATAAATAATTCTTGGTTTTTTAAAAATTAATACTAAAATTCTTCATTTTTGTGTCTCAATAAATAAATAACTTAAAATTACAATGGTCAAAAAAAATTATACCATGTAATTTGTTTTCATCCACCCTATAAACAGTTAGTACATCTACCTATGAATAAATGAGTTTTTAATAGAGTTCAATGATATTCCAATAATGAATCAATAAAAACATATTCTAAGTGACTGATATAATAAACATATCACAATACATCATAATTCTATAACCCCTATACTTAACTTCTTAGAATATCATTTCCATGAGTGTTATAAGTAATATTAGAATAAATTCACCTATTCCCATGGGTAAAAGTGAAAAAAATTTAATTAATATTAATCAAAATTATACTAAAATATTTTGAAGATAACACTAAATAGGCCATTACTGTTTTGTCTAATAAATATATTTGATCCATATCTTCTAGATTAAATTTTTATGGCCTCTTTTATAATAGTATAAAATTTCACAATGTATACATAATTACAAAACTTATAGTTGTTCAATAATACCATCAATATGGTAGAATACCAATCATTATCTTTCGGGATATGATAGTTTGTGGGGAAGAAGGTATCTGATGTGTAGACAATAATGAAAGTAATATAATATCAATATCACACACCAATAATATAGGTAGGTGGTACTTGATGAGTGCTGTAATATAAGAAATGGAATGTAATTTAGTCATTGTTTTCAAAATTTAACCTCTATAGGCTGTGTCTTGTATAATTGGATGTGCATGACATGTGACTATTGGATTATGTCATTTATTGTTTTTAAGGTGTATCATTAAATCTTTTCCTTTAATCAAAATCTAATTAAAACTCACTTTATGTTTCTTTTATAAAAAAATATTATCAACTATCATGAATTCCATTAAAATATGTTCAAAATAGAAAAATCAAATGTAAATTAGATTTTATTATAAATTATATTCAAATGGAAATAATGTATAAATTAAGCATCAATAAGTTTAATTATGTTATTTTTTTAAATTTCATTTGAAAACCTTAATGTTATACTATCTATATCTCCTCCTCATGATCCACATGGAAAAATATAGTTTTTATTTCAGGTTTTTCCATATCTAATTTTATGCTAGTCACTATAACATTAATAACTGGGTTAAAAATAATTTTTAACATTAGAAAAAAAATCATTAAAATAAATAAGTCCTTTGAATCCATTGACAATTATCCTGGATGTGTATAAGGGTTATAAGTTTTCATATTGACCTTTGATTTCATATACCCACTTGTTTTTTAATTCCCCCCTTCCATGTGGTGTCTCTAAAATTTGAAGGAAAAATTATTTTCTTATGAAATTAGTTTATCTTTCGTAGATTTTTGAACCCATCTAATGATGAATTGTGACTACATTATCTCAACTATCCAGTTCTCTCTTATAAATAACAATCAAATCCTAATGTAGTTACTATATATAAATTATTTTTAGGCTCTAGATGATCATTCCAAATATGATTTTATTATGATATATTTAGAGATATCAAATTGTGGATCCATAGTAGTAGATAGAGGAATATTACATGGGGGTTTTATATCATTAATGTTATGAATAAATTACCTAATATATGGAATTATTTTTTAGGTTAAATTTTTTAGATTTACTATAATTTCTTCACATTGTTAAATCTCATCATATTAAAACTTAATTTTCTAGTTATCTTAATGGAATACCAAATCTATAATTTTCATGCTCTTTTTATTGTAAGGATCCCTTAGTTGATATTAGAACTATTTAAGAGTGCATACCATAATGATATATTTCATTCTATTTATATATAACATCATTATATCATGTTTTGGGATATATGAAGATGTTTTACAGGAAAATAATTTCATGAATTTGAATAAAATATTTTTACCCCTCTAAAAACATTTTTGTATTTTATAATTTAGTAAAAATAAAAAATAACTATTAAAATTTTCAACAATATTCCAAGTTTTATCCCCTTAAAAATTGGTTATTTGTATCTTTGTATTAAGGATATTACATCTAAATCTATGACAAATGTTTTTATTCAAACAATTTTTTTCCCTACCTAAAATATTTTCATTTTATATTGTTTTATATTGAAACTTATATAGCATTCTTCAAATGGACCACGATTCTATACTCTTTTTAATGTGCATACACAAATCAATAATCCACATATTTCTTTCATAACCCACACATGAAAATAGTAGATAATTTAATGCACATTAACTTTAATTTTTAATACCAATGTCCATAACTTTTTAATAGTGATCATAAATAAAACTCACAATACAAATAACACATTCATTGATATTGTTAGCATTAGAAAAATTTCTATGTGTTTCAAATATAATTATTTATGAATTAAACCTAAAAATAAAATGATTGTAGATATTTTGTAACCATGATCCATATAATAAACTATTTAAATATTTACTTTTGATACCTTCTAAGATATCTTTAATGAAAATTATTTTAAATTATTTTCCACCCATGTGGCCAAAATGTTTGTATCATACATTATTTGGGACTTTATTTCTAGATACATTTTATAATCTAATATATTGAAAAATTTGTTATAGTAGAGATACATATATTTCTTGTCATTTAATATTATCAAGCTAACTTTCGTAAAATTCTTTTTACCATAAAACGATGAACTGAAATATCCCCCAACATTTTGTATTTTAATTTAGATAAAATTGACATTAATATCAGGAATAGACCTTATATATTTCAATAATAATATGCATAAATATTATCTTTCAAAAAAATATTACCAATACATATTATTTAGGATAAATTATCCTTTTCCATAATTAGACATGTAAAATATCCTAGAGGGTGAGATGATGTGAAATCTTCTTGGTTGGTTTCATCAAAGGAATTTTCTAAGTCAATAACCGTAATTAAATCATGTATTGAAATATTTATATGAATTTATTATTTAATAATAACTTTATTATCACTGAAAAATTTAAATATCAATTTCTATGTTTGTATTCATGAAATATTTTCCTCAAACTTAATTTTTTACAATTTTGATGGACGCATCTAAAATTTATATAAAGATAAAATTTGATTTCAAAATTTGATTTCTATTTTTATTCCTCCATATTTATTGGTTTTTTGACATGTTTCTTTTTCATTACATACTCCAATGAATTTTTATGAAATTTCCATTTCTGTGATATGTGTTTATAATTTAGAAGTATTTCCTTCATCATTAATCTAATATTACATATTCAATATTATATCTTTACCTAATTCTATAATTATATTTCCATCTTGATTAGAGTTGTTGTATTATATAAACATTTTCACATAACCCCCTTAACAAACATTTCAACATGAAAAATTACACTTACTAATCATTAACCATCACTTTCATAGAAATATATTGATCAAAAGTAATTTGGAACTCATTTATGTGTTTTTTACAAATTACGCCCCCGTGTACTTTCTATTTGAAGTTAACCATATCTTTTTGGATTTATTCTATATGATTTTCCATTCATAATTTTTTTATAATTTGTACTTAAATATTTATATCATGTTTGTTAATGTTTTTTAAAAGTTTCTTTTCTCAATCCACTTCATTAGTTGAGAAATACACATTGTATTGAAAATAATCCACTTTATATAAAATATTGGAGTTCTTATAGATCATTCCTCACACAAGATTTATAATCCATCATTTGCTTCTCATCCATAATTTTCTTAGTTGTATTTGATTATAAAATCATGGGTTACCATAAATAATTAAAAAATAGATCTATTAGGTTTGAATTTCAAATTATTTAATTAATATAATTTACCTTATTCATCATTCTTATGATTTATTGTACTTATGAAATGAGATTTAAAAAAAATAACCATACAAATTTGGACAATATAGTTGATTTAGTTAAAACTGATTCATATATAACCCAAATAATATATAAAATTTATAAATAATGATCACAAATATATTAGTTCATGATTGACTAGTGAATCAACTTCTTTAAAGGGATTATGTTGTTCATTGAAAAAATTAAAATAAAACTCTCCAAAAATACATCGATGAAGTGAAATTTCCATATTATTCGAAAAGATGTACCATATCTCTTCTATAAAAAATTGAATTTTTTTTCTAATAACACATTATTTGGAAACAAACAATACACATGATTATAAATTAGAAATAAACAGATGAGTTTATAGGGTTTGAAAATACTCTTACATCCATGAGGGGGGATTTATAATTCCACGGTTTTTCTTTAAGGGGTACACACATTCCAAAATTTTCACGAAAAAATGGTGTTGATTTAAAGAGAATAAAAAATTTATCAATGTTGGTTTATTTTTCATAGTCAACATGCAGAAGAGAAATTAAATTATCATAATAAAAATGTTAAAATAAGTAATTTATTTACCTCAATAAATCATTCCTTATGTTGAGAGTAAATCTCACAAGAGAATATCATATATGTTGCTCATGTTTTAAATATGGTTATATAACTTTCTTTCTTCCACTCTATTTGTGAGGAGAATATATATATAGTCTTAAATCATATACATTGGAGATAAGTACTATATATGTTTACATTGGTTGAGATTTATTTTCAAGTTGTTACTCTAATGGTGAGATAATACTTACATTTCATTTATTATATATGTTTTTTATCATGATTTGTATCCTATATTTTAGTTTAATAAAAAATAAATATTTTCATTAAAGAAATAAAATAACCACTATCAATAAATTATATCCAAAACTTTTTATCACCTTTATATTTATCCATTTTTTTTATTCAAATGATACAATTTCAATAGAAATAAATTAATTTAGAACATCTTATATTTTCTTACTAATATTTGATCAGGATTTTTTTAGTCATGAATTACATATACGATAATACATTTATTTTATGCAATTTATTTCATTATTTACTACATTGTGATACACATAATACAATACCAAAATATTGATAGGACAAGTGTATTTTAGTAATTACATACATATAAAATAAATATAAAATAGGGATACAAAAACATAATTTAAAAACTCCATAATAATACCTCCAATTTGCATTGATATTATAAAGTTTCACAGGATAACCTGGGGATGTATATAATAAAATGGCGAGCTATAAATCCTAGTAAGTGAATAATAAAATAATAAAATGATGAAATTAATACATGTTATCCATGTGTCATATCAACGTGACATAAATATATGGAATCATAAACCTTAATATCTAATCTTGATATAAGATGATTACATAAAAGAAACTCAGGATCATTGGAACAATATAAGACATAAAATCCCAAGCATAATTTAAGGATTACTACTAAGGATTCAAAGCATAGTGAGTAGAGGCAAAATTAATATTCACCATACATGGTATTTCATGAGATTAAAGCATTACCTAATGCATTGTGTTGGGGTAAACAATTCGTGTCCCACTAACCACATTCATAACATGTACATACATTTGTGTGCCACACATGTCATAAAAGATACGAAAAATCATTCATAACTTTTAATACACTGATTATGTATTATAATATTCTTAAATGTGAGTCCCAATCATTTATGTATGGTTATATATATGTGAATATAGTATAGTTGAAATGGGGATGGGTATCAACAACACAAATGTTTGGAATTGGAAATCAAAGGATAATTTAAAAAGCATAAATGGTGTATATATAAGTTAATATAAGAGGATAATGAGCGTGAGAGGTGGTATATAATTACATTGGAATCATATATATAGTAAACTAAATTGTAAAAACATATCCCAACATGGAATATTATAAATTATAGGTCATAATATAAAGAAATACTTAAATATAAGGGAGGAGGAAGAGAATACATTTCCTTGAGAGGTTACTTCTAAAATCATTGGAGGATCTTCTTAAGAGTTTGGTAACACCATGGGAGGGATTTATTGTGGAAATGAGAGAGAAAATTCATTCTTAATGGGTTTATATTGATGACAAGTGGGAGTTTGTGTGGGTATTTACAACAGAAGATAGAGAAATTAATTGCTAATTTTTCAACTTATGTTTTTCCCTCTATGTGAAAAAATAATAAATAAAAAAACTAGAAAAGGTTTATTCCCATGGATTATTCCAAATAGTAAGGGTTTCCAATATTTTTTAGGATATGAATATAACTTATTAATATAATACCATTCATGATGTGGAAGTGAGTCATGTAAATAAATAATTGTTTTTAAAAACATATAATATAATAGGGTTTTTGGGGATTCATCATAGGTTTTTATATTAATTAAATAAATTCAAAATGATTAATTTAAAATGGAAATAAATTCATGAGAATAAGATTCATTTTAAAAATTACTGAATTTATCTAAAAGAGTGTTTTAGTTGATATTATATATTTCCTAAAAATAATACTTTTACTTCTTCATATCAAAATATAATATTTATCCAACTAATTATAATATATATATATGAAGTAATAATAAAAAAGTGATAAATACAATAATTATTTTATTAAAATTAAGATAAGAAAATTCATAATATTAGGGTCTAGATAAATTACCACTTATTACACCAGTTTTTTCTCTATGTGTAAGGTGTTTGTTGTTTTTTTTTATTTTTTTGGGTTTTTATGAACATTGTTGAATTATGACTTTTATAAGCCTGAAATTCTACTATTAAACCATTTCACTTGAGTTTTTATTGTTTAATCTAGACATGGTCATTGTCATGGTCAAAGCCCGGTGATGCTGTCTCCCTCAAAAACTATAATAAATGGGATTTATAGTGTATAATCCAACTAGTCTAGGACCTAAATTCTTCAATCTATATCAATTACAAATTTTCATAACCATTAAAATATACCAATAATTTATATCACTCTAGAAAGAATATGTTGTCAACAATTATTATTAATAATTGTCTTTTAATCATGATATACAAATGATGGACATATTTTATAACAAGAAAAAATAATAAATTAAATATTGTGAAGATGTTTTCTATAACAGCATTTCACAATAATGAATTTTCTTATTAAAAATGTAATTTATTTATAAATTTTTAAGTCATTATATTCTCCCCTTTTTAGTTATTTCAGCAATGAAATTTCATTTCATAGACTAAAATAGTTTAGGGTACTTTTATTTCATCACCTCTTCCCCTTCCAAATTTTCCACCTCAAAATTGTGATTTTGGAATAATACTCTAATAAGGTGAGTTTTCATATTCCATATAAATTTTCTACTATGACCTATGTTCATCACTAGATACTCCTTAGATAAAATATCATTATCTGAGGGAACAACCTTTGGATTCAATACATGTGACGAGATCGGTATGTACATCCTTTTGAGAGACACATAGAACACATCATGTTACAGAGATAGGTTAAGGTGAACTGTTAGTAAATTTTAAAAAACACTAATGTGATTAGAGATCTAAAAGGATACATTATATATAGGAATAATCATTCCCTTCTTCTTAAACTTAATGACTGTATTCCATGGTGTTATATGAAGGAACACCTAATCTCTGACCTCAAACTAATAGTCATGTTAATGATTGTATGGATATCTTTTCTATCAAAATTTCTTGGATTTATCATTTTTTGAATTTTTATATGTTTCACTATAATCTCTTGGATATGATCATATCCCATAGACATCCACTCTCCAAATTCATACATGTATATTAGTGTTAGAAACCTATTCCCATATAGAGCCTCAAAAGGATCCATTTGAATGATCAAATAGAAAGTTTTGTTATATTAGAACTCAAATAGGGCAAGGTGTTCATCCCAAAATACATTGAAATATATTTAGAAATAAATCATAATATTCTATAGAGTTTGGATGGTTCTCTTAGACTGACTATCGACATATGGGTGATATACTGTACATAAACTCATATCTGTATCCAATGCTTTCTAATGTCTTCCCCAAAACCTCGAGATAAACCTTAGATCCCATCAATTAATATAGAGAGTGGTACTACCCATTGTCTTACCCCATATTTTATTTATATAGTAGAGAGTTGTTCAAGAGGGAAATCTTACTTGAAAGAACTGAAATATCCAGATTTTGCAAGGCAGACAACTACCAACCAATTTGTGTTTTGCCTTAAGATATCATAGTAAGTCCTATGATGAAATCCAGGGATATATTTTCCCACTACCATAATGTTATAAGAATTTTTTTCATAAAATCTTTAATTTTTTTCCATCCAAGAATTTCTGGAATACAAAGCATTGTGCTAAAAAATCAGTATTCTCCCACTTCATGTTACCCCACTAGAACTCTTTCTTTAGATATCTATATAAATCAGTGATTTCTAGATGAATAAATAATAATGACCTATGTGCATGATCCAAAATTTTGTTCTTATATTTTTTAGGGGAAACATATCTATGTTACCAACCTTAAAACATTTTCATTAGAAAAGATGAAATCTAGAATATTCACTACCTTTTTCTGTAGCTTATTTGTATTTATTTGGGCCTCCTCGATAGTTTTAAAAATAGACGGTTGGGATTTAATATTTGAATGATATGATCAAGTTCCTTTTATAATTCAAATATACATACTTTTCATGTCTAATAATATTTAATCCATTATAATCATCATCCTTGAGAGGGTAGTGGGATCCATTTTGCTTAGGGAATCTGCCACTTTGTTCACCCTCCGAAGGTGGAAATGAATTGAACAATAGTAATCGTTGATCAGATCTAACCACCATCATTGGATAATATTTAGATATTTGTTTCTCAAAATATACATGAGGATTTGATGATCCATATATATTATGAACTTATCCTCATATTAATAATGCTTCCAAATATTTAATGCAAAGATCACAGGAGAAGATTCTAGGTCAGAGGCTGGGTAGTTTTCCTCATAGATCTTTTATTATCAGGAGAAAGAAACTATCACTTTGTCATCCTTCATGAGTAAAAAACCCAATAACATTATGAATTCATCATTAAAGATTAAAAAAATATTTCCACAATGTTGTAATATGTGAGTTTTGGCATAGTGATTAGACTCTTACATAACTCTTAAATATCTCATCTTTTTCATCAGTCAGGAAAAATATCATCCCCTTATAAGTTAGTTTCTTTAGTAGGATTGTCTATCATGAGGATATCATAAAAAACTAGTGACAATACCCAACTAATACAATGAAAATGTAGATCTATATTATTAATTTTGATCTTTTCCATCCATATATTTCCACTATCTTCAGTGTATCCTGAGATATCCCATTATTGGAGATAACAATCCATATGAATTTTACTTTCTCCATCCAAAAGTTGAATGTGTTTTACTTCAGATAAAACATTTCCATAGTAAAGGTCTTTAATAAACATTAAAATTATTATCATTATCCTCCATAATTGTTTTTATAGATAAGAATATCATTTATAAATACTACCATAAATTTATGGAGGTAATAAAAAAATATATATTCATTAGCTCTATTAATATAATAGGAGCATTAGTGAGTCCAAATGGAATCACTATGAACTCATTGTTCATGTACCTTGTATGAAAATAAGTCTTGGGGATATCCGCCATATTCAAAATTACATGGTAATATCCAAACCAATGATCCAACCTTGAGAAATATTTGGATCCACATAGGAGATCAAAATAGTCATCAATCTGTGTTAGAGGATACATTTTCATTATCATGATCACGATGAGTTGATGATATTAAATATAGATGAACATTTAACCATACTACTACTTGAAAAAAGGGCCAGTGCACCCCATATATAATTAGTTGGGTGATTACAACCTTTATCAATATTCTATAATAATTTTTTTTGGGAAATTGACATGAATTGTTCACCAAATTAATGCACAAAGAAATTTATTATATAAAATGTTTAACAATAGGAAACTCTTGGTGTAATTAATTTACACCATCAATAAATTATGGAAACAACGATTGAAATATTAATAAGAAAAAGAGGTGGAAACTTCTTCACCCCTGCTCCATGAAATGTGTATCCCTCAAGAAACAACCATATTTAGATATGTCACAAGTCCACAGTTGCATCCAGAATTATTTATAGTAATAAAAGAGCCTTCATCACCTTATAAACACCCATTGATGGTAACATGATTTGTTTAGAGTCATCTCAATAGGAATTATTCATTCTGATGAATCATAATTCTATCTAAAGGCAGTCTAGGGATATGCTGGATAGTGCAGATTGCATTCATGGTTCCTCTAGAAAAGAAAATAGATTCCGCTTTTTAAAAGATAAATCCACTCCGAGCCACGACAGTCGCAATCCATAAAGGGGGCCTTAAGCCCCACTCTTTCTTGCCTGAGAACTAAATCATCCTCTACCAGAATCACATAAATAGAAATATGAAGTGTAAACATCCAGGAAAAAGGAGATAGCCATGTGAAAGTAGCTGATTCAAAATCTAAGACCAATAGACCGATGTGCATGAACCATCAAAAGAAAGTTCCAACATTGGAGAGATCATCATCGCACTAGTGAGAAGTCTGTCCAGAGTAAACGAAATCATAGGTAAAAAACCACCCACTAGACAAGATTTTCCAGGAAGAACAAAAAACCATGTGTAGACAAATGGGGAAACAACCTCGGGTGAAGACACGCAGTTCCGGCACAGATAAAAAAGAAGAAAAACAAGTCCCCCTCATCAGTAGATAGCAAGCATTGAAATAAAATAAAATAAATTCCAAAAGGAAAATTTATGGAATGAACAACAGTCCCTGTAACTATAAAAGAATATTTTCCAATAATAGAAAATAGACCGAATCATTTCCATGGAATATCTATGATATTAAAGTGAGGATTATGATTAAATTACTCAACCAATTTGATGAACATTATTTCTCTGATTTTAAGGTAAATTTCTGCAGCTATTTCACCATTCTTGTATCTTCCAAATACAATTCTGTCTTGCTCATCAATCCAAGCTTCCAGTTTATCTGACACCTCATCAAAATATTGATACGCATCCCTCACAGTCAGGTCAGTGTCTTCATTATCACTATTGTCACTCGAATTATCCTCACTAGAAAATTTACTAGAATTATCCGAGTCAATAATCAGATTTTTAACTTTCTTGGAGCTTGATTTTAAGTAAGCATCCTCAATTAGATAAGCTTGGTCACAAACATCAGGTGAAGGATCGCAAGAATCAGAGTGATCACTATTCTTCTTCTCTTGGGAGGCATTATTATGTTCATTATGTTCCTTATGAATACCCACTGAGGTGGGGGGAATTGTGATAGAATCTAAAGCGTTGTTGACTGCAATAACAAAATCCGAATATTCATTGTACTCAGATTGAGTTCTCACCAATTTTACACTCTTGTCATTGCACCCATCTTAAAAATTAACCTCATAAGTCTTCTTATTGACATCAATTTGATCTCTAAGGGGTCTTACATCCTTGAAGGGCTACCATTAACTAAGTGACATTCATTTCTTTCTTCAATCATTCATTTTCCTTTTTCTATCCATGTTAGTTTACATGTTGATGTGCGAACTAATCTAGTATCACAATCAATCATGGAATGTCCAAGCTTGTTTCAAACACTGATATAGGCAAGTAGATGCTCATAAATCACTTCTTGAAAGAAATATAATTTTATATTTTGTATCCATATTTGGGATGAGAGAATTTGGGAAACATCAATATCAGCACAAATCCTAGAAACAGAGGGCCTTAATAGATTCCTCATTGAATAATATAGTTTAAGAGGAGTTCCAATGAGCCTAGAGACTAGAAACAAAGCAGTTTTCTTAAATAGATGAAGGGGTAAACTGGGTAGCCCAGCCAAACCAAAATAACTAGGGATTCATAGAAAGAGTTGTAGTCTGAGGTCAATTTGTAAATCTCATATAGGAACCCCCAAAAACCCACTCTCTTCTTGACCAAAGTCTATAATAATAATTTTCCGAAGATAATATAAAAGGAACACTAGAGGAGTTTAATAATCATATATGGAAGCCCATAAAACTTATAACATCGAGTGATTTCCTTAAATAAATCAATGATGGGTGACATTGGTTGAATTTTGGAACTAGTGAAAAGTTTATGTCTAAGGAAAGGAGGTTTACCTCATTTTATGAGAACGAGATCATAGGATGACCTCTATATCGAGAGTGATTTGGCTCGATGTGTGGTAAAAGGTTCATTGAAACATTAACATCAGGATCGTTGGAAGATTTTCTAGCAACAACGTCGATGAATGTTCACAGATTAGCCTTAGGGTTACTTAGAGGATCGACCAGGAGTGGGCTCAACATCCACGAAGACATTCTATAATATTTTATTATTCATATAATTAAGGTAAATAGTGTCAATTATTTATAGAGTCTTGGATATTTGTAAAGAATCAGCTATATGTTTGATTAAGAAATAAACCTCTCCATTTAGAGTAATTTCAAAAATATTTTCCAAAAATACCTCAACATTGAGTCAAATTAAATTTTTTATATCGAACAAGAGAATAATTTTATGTTTCAGTTATAACCCCCACTAAATGAATAAATTTTAAAATGCAACAATATTCCAAACCCCAATCATCACAAAAACACAATGCACATCATAACCAAATGTAATTAATCCCACTAAGAGATCACATTGAAATTAATTTTTTTGAGTCTATTAGAATAATTTTTGTTATATAATTTATATGTTGGAGTATTTAACTTTATTTGTGGATCCTCTTTGATGAGTTATTGAAGTAATAATCCATTTTGTATCATTTTTTAAATAAGTCCACATTAATTTTCCAATTTTTGGCGATTCTTGTAAAAATATCTTCATTCTTGTTGAACCACCTGAACTACTCATCCCTGGTGTCTAGTAGAAGTAATATTTTGACTATCCTCTCTTTATCCTCCGGGGTTTCCTTAATCAATAAGGCCTCCCAAACCTTTACTTCCCCAAATCATGTGATTAGTTCCCCTGAATTTTCATTAGTTTCTAACTCACCATCCCATTACATGAGTTTTCTCTTCTTAGAATACATTATTTCCATTAGTATGTGAAAGTATGAGTAATCCTTCTTTAATTTAGACGTCTTCCCTTTGGTAAGGGTATAACTCAAAAAATTCCATCTCCCATTCTTCCCATTCTTCCTTTTGTGAAGTGAATACATTTTTTGTGTCTTCCTTCTTCACTATCTTCTGATATGTAGCTACAACTCTCATAAAGTACATCGTCCTAGAATATCCATTATCCTTATTGGGGGACTCTGATTTTGCTAAACCGCATTGATCTTGTTGTTTACCCACAATTTATATCCCTTCATACCAGTTACCATGTTTAATATTTTCTGCAATCCTTTTACGATTTCACATATTCACTGAATTAAATCCATCCCGTTGTTCAGATAATTCACCTTGAATTGAAATATTTTAAGTATTGCAGTTGTTAGGATCATACATGGTTGTCTTTTGGACCACTGGCTCATGATTAAGTCACAATAATGTCTTATAAACTATTCATATTAGGGATTATTCATTATGATACTATTGGGGAATGAACTAACTCCATAATGTTCCCTCTAAGTCCCCTATAAATCGTCATGGTCCTATCCTATTAGAATTCTGTAACCAAATATATGAATCATATGGTCATAGATAGCTACAATATTTTTCTCATAGTTCATTGTTCTTTCTTCTTTATGTGAACCATTATAATTACTCATCTCATTAGCACCCAAATATTCCACATTGATGTTGTTGCACGTGATAGACTCCATCACATATAGATCATCCACATGCCTGTTTTAGCACCAATGATGACAGGGTGGGGCCAGATGACCCAACCAACTGCAGGATGAATAATAGTCTATCCATGATTCAAAAACAACTTAATTATTGTAATCAAATTCTTCTCCAACTATTATCCACACCCACTCTACCGGTGTCTTTGATACACTAAACTCTACAAAAATATAGGGGAAACGTGGATGACAAATTGAATCCATTATACTATCATCACAGAATAAGTAACCAACCAAATTCAAAAGAATACAAATAATATAAGGATTTTGGAAGAGAATTGGGAGTTCATGGGAACCTACCATTACCACTGAGATTAGAGTATTATGCTTCATATGGAAATCATAAGTCCACCAATGTAGATGGAAACTACACACTGTAAATTTTCGAGGAGAATCGGGCTATGAAGTAATAAAATAATCCATTGACGCAAACATGATCATGATATTGATTTTTTCAAGAAGTAACACAATTTCATGTGCCTTTTAAGCACAATGAACTGAATACGAATCAATAAAAAGAATAAAAAAGGGTATTTATAAAGTAATAAGGCCACTAGGTTTACGTTAAAAAGAACCAATGAATTTTTGAACATTTATGTTGAGATTTAAAGCTGATGAAAACTTTCAAATAAATGTGGTAGCTTTGGAATTGCCAAGATTTGAAGAATCATTCGGAGAAGGTCATTATTCATAAATGACATAATAGAGCATAGATGACTCTAAGAGGACAGAGGCTGAGAAATTCTCTCTTATGGGGTGGAGGGGTCATAATCTCATCCATAGATTCCTAGGGCATCATTTAGGGTGCATCCACGAAGAGAGAGATTCCTTATACACATACATGAAAAATGCCATAACATATAATCTTATGTTGCGCATGTCATCATGAATGATTTTTCATTAGTCTTAATAATTTGATCTATATATTATTTATTGTAAGTAATAATATATATTCTTTATATGATGATTCAAAAATAAATTCATCCTCCTCCTTACAATTTTATGAAATAGAAGGGTGATTTACTTCTCATATAAATTCATCTTTTCTTTATACAGGGAAATCCAATCCATAACCATAATTTCATTGAATTTCCCTAAAGGGAGTATCATAAGGTTCTCGTGGGAATTCAACCTACTAATATTGATAGGGGAGAAGTTATATTCTTATGATTCAATAATTGACCAATTTTCTATTTTTGCTGATATCTATACATCATTATTTTGAGGTGGTGTTGGATTAGTTCTACAAAATTACATGATATAAAATAATTTATATAACCTAATTCATGAATGAAATAAAAAGTTTATTAAATATAATGTAATTATATCCTTCACTATAAGATTCTAATTTTAATCATTCAAATGAAAAATACATAATAATTAGTATTTTAAAAATATTAACATATAAAAGTGAATATATGAACAATCAAGGTATAACCTACAAATTAAATGTACTACCTAAATTATGAATTTATAGGTTTCAATATAAGTTATTGATGATATTTTTGCTAACATAAAACTTCAAAGTAATTTTTTCCCTTTAGAAGGGTTTCTAAAAAGTTTGTGAATCAACTAAAGAATGTCTCCATAGTGTTAAACTAGGTATTCATTAGGACCTATTTTTTATTTACCAGGTGATGATTGAGTTAATACGAAATGAACAATTTTCATGGTTATTACCCAAGTACAACTACTCTAGATCCACATGAGCTTTTATTATCTAGATATTGATTTTGTTTTCATGGAAACCGCTAACTCTATCATTTAACAATGTTTATAGAAATATTACATTGTTTAGTCTTATCTGTAAGTATTTTAGTAAGGTTTTCTAATCAAAATCCCACAAAATAACTAAAACTTTATCTATTAAAAACTATGAAATCCTATATCTTTTATTAATTATTTTTCATCCTTTATTACATTAGGATACACATAATACAATCCAAAAAGATCATGAATCCTACTATCTTATGGTAGTTAGATACATAGAATAATAATATGAAACTAATATAAAACAATATTATTTAAAAAATACATAACATTCCATTAAATTCTAGTTGGCCTATATAAGATGCAGGGGATATCCTGTGAACGTACATAAGAATTGGGTGAGCTATAATACCGAGTAAGGGAATAATCAGAACCTATCATGATGGATGAAATATATACAATTCAAGAGAAACCTCATAGTTACATAGAGAGTGAGAATCACAAACATAAACATCATACATTGATTTGGGATGAGAACATCAAGGGAACATAAGAAAGTGGACACAACATAAAACACGACATGATAAATATAAGTCAAGGAAAAAATGATAATACATACCATTATTGTGGTTTTAATCTCACTTTCCATTAATCCTCAATGTTATCTCATAACAGAAATACATTAACTAATGCATTTTAGGGCTATATAATCCTAGTCCCAGCCATATCATTGATAATATATATATATATGTAATATATATATTATAAAAATTAAGATTGTATTTGATAACGTTTAATAACATGAATAAATACTATGTGTTACAAATATAGATGTACCATATAAATTATGGATTATTACATATAGTAAAATACCGTTGAGTAGAAATGAGTATCACTATAAAAAACTCAAATTTTTAGCATGAAAAATCATGGGATTGTTTTGATACTAGAATAGGTGCACATAATGGTTCATTGATGGGTTTAATGAGAGTGAAAGGACGTGTCTCATTACATGGGTATCACAATTATAGTAAATATATGTGTAAAAGAATATTTTGGAATGAAAATTTCATAAAAAAATGGATTACTACAAAGAAAGTATATTAATATAGTGGTGGGTGAAGAGAATTCCTTACTTTGAGAGGGTAATTTCCAAATATCTAGATGAGCTTATTTAGATCATGGGAACACCTTGGGAGGGATTTATAGAGGGAGAGAGTGATAGGGAGGAAATTTTTTCTCAATGGGTTTAGAGGGAATATAAATGGTAGTTTGGGTTTGTATTAATATAAAAAGAAAGGGAAATTCATTATTAATTTCAAAACATAGGTTTTATATTTAAGTGATAAAAAATCAAAAAAAAACAAACCAATCCATGGGTTTTCTTATGGGATTTTCCAAAGATGATGGGTTTTCAATATTTTATTTGACTAATACCCGAACTAATTATTATAATATAATTCTTGATGCGGGAGTGTGTCATGTTAATAAATAATTGTTTTTTAAAAACTTAAAATACAATATCGGTACTGGAGGATTCATTATCGACTTGAAAAATCTATTAAATAACTTTAGAAGCACATTATTTTAAATTATAAATATATTTTTGGTCCCTATTACCTTTATAAAATTTATTACATCACTTTGGGGATATTATGATGTCATACTAAAAAAATTAAATAATTACACGATAATTAATTTTTAACATAAAATATGATTGAATCAAAAAATTATGAAAAAGTAACCATTGGATAATTTCAACACGATGATTTAAGAATAAAAATATTTTTTTTCAATTTTTTTCTTTATATGAGAATTTACAATTCTAAATAAAAATTGTCATTTTCTATAAAATGATTTTTTTATGATAGTAACAATTTCCTGAACCTTATAAAAATTTATTTGGACTTCATTAAATTATATAATCATTCATATTTTAAAAAATATTATTTAATAATAATATTTCATTGAAATAACATTTATTAAAAAATACATGAATTTATAAAAAAAGTGTATTTTATTTTTAAATATATATTTCCCTTTTTTTGATTTTTTTGTATCAAAATACAATTTTTTATCTAACTCATTATATAATCATACAAACATATAAATAAATTAGTAAAAAAAATTTTATAGATATAATAATTTTTTTATTTAAAGGAAAATTCAAAAATTCAAACTACTATGGTCTAGATACATAGAACCTTATTACTCAAGAGTAAGATCTGAGGGTAACATTTTGGATCGTGTATCATACTTTGGGTGGTTTGATTAACATGGTTTGGGATGTGATCTTGAGATTATTGAAATTATCTTTTAAATGGGTTTAATCGAGTTTCAATTGTTGAATCATGACATGATGTTGGTTAAGGGAAAATCCCAGTGATGCCATCTCTATTAGAAACCCTGGTAAATGGGATTCATATGGTGCAATCCTACTAGTTTAGTCTATCACTTATTTCTATTTCAATTAAACATGATCATAACTATTAATAAAGATCAGTCATAATTGTTATTTTAGAATTAATATATAATTAATGGTTGTGATTCTTAATTCAATTTAATCATGGATTAAAAATTATTTTTAAATTTTATAATGCTTCAAAATATAAAATGAAATGTTGTTTATGCATTTTCAATAACTACATTTCTTAATAAGTAAATTATTCATTCAAAAGGGAATTTTATATATAACATTTTGGGTCATCATACTTGGAATATTTACCAAATAATTTGATAATAAAAAAATATATAAATAATATTTCTTATTATGTATGAGTTATTGAGGATGTTTTGTTTGATTTTGATCTGGTGAGTTATAAATAATAAAAAACTATCGCAATTATTATGTCTTATTCTAGTCACCTTTCTTATCTGAGCACTAATAAGGAAAAATAATTAATGTGAGAGAAAAGTAATTGGTTTTCACCAAAGATCGCTAATTTATTCTAAACAAATAATTATTATCCATTTTATGCCTCATTTTTCTTAAACATATGATTTAAATTTTTTTTTAAAAAACTACCCATTGATCATATGATACTGTAATTACCTCCCACAAATGAATGTATCCACATGAATCTTCTAATTTAGACACTTGATCCCTTTCCCCATCCCTAATTAATCACTAATAATCTATCCTCAGACTCTAATCCCCCTTTTATCCTTCTATAATAACATTATCAATCACATTTCAATGGGATTTAGAATAATACTAGATGTAAATGGTATTATATCTGGTGGAAATTTTAAATTTTAAATTTATATTATAGGGGTAAATTTTTAAACATTTTTGTGTTATTTATGGGGTTTTGGAGGCATAATTGTATCGACGAAATACTTGGGTGTTTTTTTTTCTAGTTTGTGGTAACAAAATTATAGTTTTTGAGTCACATAAAGCTCCACTAGAAGGCCTATGTGTCGTGATTCGAATAATGATGTGGATGAAAGTGGAGACACCAATATTTGTATAGATTCCATGACTCCCCCAATTCAAATTGTTTTCTACATTTTAGGGTAAATTTATAAAATATATCCATACTAACCTTCTCCTTTTTTCATTCAAATTATAACTCCCCTTACTCAAAAATATACTCCCCCCCTATTGCACTATCTCTCATTCAATTTAAAAAGAATATATAGAAACAACATTGAGTGTTTAGTTTAAGTTAAGACCCAAGGGTTATTTTACTTCCATGTTAATATTGTATATTTTCAATAGGGAACAACTAATTTGGTATCTCTTTTTAAATTATTGTATTTATGTGAATGAGGACAAATCAATACATGGTTATGAATGAGAAAAATATTAATTCTTTGTGGTATGTGACACCTAACATATTATGTAACATGTTTTTTGATTATGTTTGATGTGTAATGTGAGTATGGGAATCTGTTCTTGGGATACCATAACATGTATAAGAGGGTCTATAATTTTATGATAAAATTACAAAATCTATTTAGGATTAAAAAAACATAAAATAACTTATTGGGGTATTTTTTAAAATTTATAGAAACCATGTTACAATACTTTTCATAGACATTTTATGAGTGATGTATATAGAAATAATCTTCAATCAATTGATAAAACATGATAAACCTAATATTTTATGTTATGGAATAGTTATAATGGTTTATAGAGTGTTTGTATTTTAATAGTTAGTTTGTTAATGTCATCACCTTGGTATTTTCCTTGGTAAAAGTTGTATGAGATCTATGAACCATGAAATATATTAAATGTTATGAATCAAAAAATAATGGTATGTGTTGATCATTGAAATCATTATAGGGAATAATAGTTTTCATTATAAGGCACTTGGTTTGTGGTTAAGCTAGTGGTACTCCTTTTGGGTTGATAGTGGGGAAGTGGGCATGATATGAAATTTTTTTAATCGTAATAAAATGATGAATATGGGGTTTGGTTTTGTTTTTATCATATAATACATACAAATACTGAAAAAATCCTATGACTAGTAATCTTTTGATAAATATAATATGTTGTAGTTAGATTATGGTTTCACCTCATTGGAACCATTAAAAGTATGTGATAAAACAAATTCTAAAGGCATTTACACATTTATGATAAAGAGTGGTTATTTTTTGGAATGAGAGAATTTAATAAGTCATTTTTATCCTTATAGGAAAAAAGGGAATAGTACATACAGTTTTATATACTAATGATGATATTAGGAAAATGTTTTGTTTTTTGTTATTAGTTATTAGTAGGGTATAATCAAAGACTGTAGTTATATAATCACAATGTGGGTGATTTAATTTGGTTAGAAATTATTGTTATGATTTGAGTATGGTAATTGTATTCAAGGTGAGATTTTTTACCTTAAATTTGATAAGAAAGGTGAATAATTAAACTTTTTAGGGCTGATGTGACAAAAATTAATGTGATGGGATGTAACTTAAATAATATTATATTTTTCATGTTTTTATTATTGTAGAGGGGGAAAATATTTCTCTATTGATTTTTCCATAATTTAATATATTATGTGGGAATAATTATATGTTTTCTTCATTAGTTGATATATATGAATGTGTTGAATACTATTCGTGAACTAAGATTGTGTTTTTATAGCATATCGTAGATCTTATTTTTATTTATCCTGAATGTCATGTGAATTAGTGTTTATGCATAATGATATTTCTTCCCAAACGATTTTTGGGCGCTAGGGGAGGATATTGAGATATTTTATATTGTCTTTTAGATCATTATGATAGTTCAGTATTAGATTTTAGGAGCCTAGAGACAGTATTGTGGTGCCTGTGGTGCTAATTTTATGTACCCAAGGTTTAGTATCATGGTGACCATATAATTAATGTTATTTTCCAGAAGCTATGTCTCATATAATATATTTTATGGTTGATATGGTAAATGTTCCAATATAATAGAACCCATTGTATGATTTACCAACCCTAATAGAAAAAATTTCTATCATCCATATTTTTCTCAATGTTAGAACATTTTTGATTGAATTATTTATCTATTTTTTGTGTGATAATTATTTTTATATATTGTTCATGCACTCACATGATATATTACAAAATATTTTAAGGGACATTAAAGTGGTACCCAAATGGGGTTTATATTAAAATTATACACATAAACCATAGTGAATGAATAATAATAATGTTAGGTATGATGTTTTAGGTTAGGGATCTTATATAGGTGACCGTAATAGAGTATATTGATAGGATTATTATGATGAAACTATTTTGGGGCCTAAAGATTTTATAAAAATATTTACATATATTATTTATGTTATATATGATAGGTCTAGTGTATAAGGACCTGAATATAAAAAATTACATATTCTTGAATTAAATGAATAATTCACATTGAATATATTTTCAGGTCTAGAGTTTTAGATAATTATGCCATAACTATTACATATCAACATGAAAATTACATGTAGACACTACTACTTAGTATCCATTTTTTTCAGAAAATAAAAAATCTTAAAAAGAAACATGCCTAGTTCCATGTTTAAGATATCATGACTTTTCCTTGATCCAATCCTTGACCCTATTCATTATTAAGTCCTATGAAAAAATTTCAAAAACATGGGATGAGCATACAAAGCTCAGTAAGGGTTATAAAATACGGAAAGAAAACATTATTCCATCAATAAATAAAAATAAATGAAACCATACTTTTCAATCAAAACATACCTCATGAAATCATAATATTTATGAATAACACACAAAATTCATAAATCATAAAGGAAACTTATGGAATATATAACATACTTACATTATAACAATCACAGCTATAGAGGGAGTTAGGTTTTAATACCTATCACAGTATATTCCCTAAATCTCTTAAGAGAAACATTAATGTTTACCTCTGTCATGTTACCCAATGCATTGGAGAGCTATATCAGGCTAACCCGCCCAAGGATTACCGCAGAACCACCCCTATACATAAACAATGACCAATAGACATAAAGTATTTATAAAACATAAAACAAGAATAAAAGAAAGATAACATTTCTACATTGCAATCACAGTATATCATTTCAAGATATTGACATAGTCAATGGTTTATCAAACCATTTTCAAAACTATTTAAAATTTTATTAAAGATATTTTTGAATCAAAGTGTCCTATACCACATTTAATGTTTTATATGAATTAACATTTTAAAACATAAATGCCCATATAAATTATTCCATAACACCATTTTGAAAACATAGACATTAATGAGAAATATTTAGAAGATAAAATCATGAAAACATTTAAAATGATATTTTAGTTTAAGAGTTCTTAATCAAATGAGAGACGCTTGAATACAAGTAATTGAAAAATAATTTCAATCAAAGCATATAATATCATTATAATGAAGTGATTCATGAGAAAATATGTAAATGGGAAGTATATAAACCATATAAAAGTTAATTAGTATATAACAAAAAATATGTTTTAATGGAATGTAAATTGAGACAAAGTTCCTTGCAATGATTATATCTTTAGATTAAGGAAAAATAAATGACATAATTATTTGTGAAAAATAATAATACATCGAAAATAAATGGATATTAAGTGTAAAACAATAATAGGACATTGAAAAATATTCATTTCATGACATAATTAAGAATTATAAATTTAACCCAATGAATTGAAATTGGGTTAAGTAGTTCTCTTACAGAAATTCGATAACCTAACAACTTCACATTAAAATTAAGAAAATGATTTGATGAGAGATAAAAGGTTATATAATCACTTGGACCCAAAATTTATATCAATAAGGATATATAAGAACATAACCAAAAAAAGAATATGTAAATTAAAAAAATAACAAAAAGAAGTCTTTTAAAAAGAGAATGGTGAATGGTTCATTTACCAATTTGGTAATTTATGAAACATACACCCCATAAAAGAAGGATCATAAAATGATGATTTAAATAACCCTATACTCAAGTAAAGTACACAAATAATACAATCATGGGTAGTATATACACCACATAAAAGGAAGTAGTGAAAAATATAGAATGTATCTTATGGGAATAAAAAGTGAGATGAAAACCGCTTACCTCATTGTAATCAATCGAATCGTACAAAAAAAGTTAATAACCACCAAATTAATCACATAATACCATGAATATAAAGATAATAATGATAATAAATATCAATTATAAGTACACAATTCACCACATGAAATAAATAAGTTGCGAATAATGGAAATCTCACATAATTAAAAGTGAGATAATAAACCCCTTACCTCGTGTCCGACATGACCCGTTCATTCTTTAATCTTCTAAATAAAAAAATAAAGATAATTTTTAAATGATTAAGAAAAATTTTCAACTTTATGATTCCTTTAATATAAATTATTACATTTCTATAACAATTAGTCAATTATTTGAGTTCATATCGAACATTTTGTCGATGTTCGGAACTTGAGTTAAAAATGAACTTGTTATAATTATATATTGTCCATGTAATTGATGTTACATTATCATTAGAAGTATATTAATTATTTAGATATCATATATATCATATATATCCAGTATATATATATTTACTTATAATAGTACATGACATTTGGATATAAGAAATTAAATGCACCGTTCATAGATACGATAAGGCGTACGTACACATGAATGATACTTTCATTTCTATTTCATATTTAGTGGAATGAAAATGTAATGATAAATAGTTATATTATAATTACAGTGTAATATCACATATAATTTAATTATCTCCATCTTTCATAAGATCCATGTATGTAATGAACATGTCATATCACTTTAAGGGGGTGGTAGTCTGTATTTCCTCAAATGAAATTATCGTATTTACCCACTATAGAAACCATAATGTTATTCTATAAATGAAAAATAAAAAATCATAAAAATAATATAAATAAAATATATATCACATATAAATATATTTCCATATTAATGGATACTATAAGAGGTGGTTGTTGAAGATTGAACAATCATCGTTTTGTGAGGCAGTAGTTCGTCGTCCACAGAAACAATATCTTCCTTACCCATTAGATGAAGGCGTGTGTAAGTGTAATTCGAATACTTATCCTAAAAACCTAGTATATCTAGGATACTATTTTTATTATAAAATAATGGAATAAAATGTGTTTAGGGGGTTATAGAAGTAAAATAAAACAAAATAACTTAAGGGAAGATGTTACCTTTAAATTTGGAATCTCCCTTTGGTTTGAATTAAAAGGATTCATTGAATTTCATTATGCCTCAGAGAAGGATTCTAGGAGTAGGATATATATTTAGAGAGAATAATTGTGTAGTGGTTGGATGATCCAAGAGGGCTTGAGAATTTTGAATAATGGGTTATAAGTGAGGGCTTTTTATAAGGGGAGGAGGGGCACTTTAGGAATGTCTAAAAATATTATTTTATTATACGATGATTTTCAGTTTTTAATGGCCAAAAACATATCAAAGTAGAATATAAGATGACTAATGTTATAAATAAAATCATCCAATATGTATTGGAAAGGTTTTGGATATATTTTTAATCCTTATAATAATATTTATTTAAATCATTCATTAATGAGGTAAACACTACGTCATTATTGGGAAATAAATATTTTTATTTATTTGATGTCTAAAAATTATAAAAAAATATCATTATGTAGGAAATATTTTTATATTTAAAATTAATATTTATAGTCGAATATATTACTTATATAACCCCATGTATGAATTGGTTTACTAAAAAAAATATACGTTTAAGTCATTTTTGTCTTTACATTAAATTAATTAATATAAAGTGTCATTATCACTCCCATGTGGCTCCATGGGGTCCCAAAATTGACCAAAGGACTCCCATGGTTGGCAATGTATAAAAAAATAGGATTTGGACACATGTTAGGGTAATTTAATATTATAATACTAATATTATATACCATTATTTACCAAATATACCCTTTAACCATGGTAAATAAATTGTTTATTGAAGGAAATATTTATAATGTCTAAAAATTAAATTTACCTACTTAAAATATTTAGAGCTCCTGATTTACAAATATGGAATCCATTTTTCAAGATTCAAAACACCTAAGTGGTGGAAATTAATTTAAAATTAATTCCCGCCCTCAAAACAAAAGGCCTTTTTTTAAGAAATAATAACCATCAAAATCATGACACTTATTTATGTCTGATTTCAATGTGAAATTACTTCCAATGACTAAAATTGTATTAAACAGTAAAAAAATAATATAATTACACTTTAAAACTAATCAAAATTATAATATGAACTTATAAATAAATTAGAATAAAAGGCGTTTTTGAGTTAAAAAACAGTATTTTTCCATATTCATTAAAAATGTATTTTATCAGAAAAATACAAAAAATTTACCCAATGTAAATTTTGATGTCTTGATTATAATGAATTATTTTATTTTGTAAAATATAACATATAAAATTTATAAAACTATATTTTAAATTGTTTTTCTATCAAAAGGCGGAAAATCAACTTTTTAATGATTTTTAGAGTATTTATGCTTAAAATCGGACTCTTTCTAATTTTTATGCCTCTAATTTTTTTACGTACATGTAAAAACATCTAAAAAACATTTATATTCATATTGTAGTTATTTATATCCATTACCACCAATATAACAACTAGGAATTATCTACCATTTAAAATAATAATATATAATTATTTTTCAGTTTGACTTTGCATTATGTGTAACATAAGATTTCAAAGAAACCCATTTTTTCATATCAGGTATGCCATAAAAAATATTGTCCACATTAATGTAAAAGTAATTTTTAATTAATTTTTTATAATTAATATAGTAATGTTATATTATTTATTTACCAGAGATTTTAAATCCTTCCCCCCTTTTAGGAATTGCGTCCTCACAATTCTAAAATTCAGATTGGTAACTTCACTGAAATTCCCCCTTTGGAAAAAGAGTCTATAAAAATATCACTTTAAAAAAAGAAAGAGAAATAAAAAGGTCACCTGAGATGACCCATACTAGGATTTCATATAGGAAAATATGTATATAGAATAGAAAAAACCATCAAGGATTGATGGAGAGTGGTAGAAAACATGATTAGGAGAAAGCTAACCAGAAGAAAATAAAAAACATGTGATGGGTCAAACAGTCATTGATTCCCCAGTGTAAAAAGTTAACGGAAAATGTTCTTGTTTTATGTTACATTTCATAAAGTTGAGGAATTTATTTATGATATTAATTAAAATCAAAAGGAAACATACTTACATGTCATGTATACTTTCATCCTTTAATAATTTTCTAACAAAAATTCATATTTTCTCCAAACAATGAGTATTAAAACTAACTTGGTCACATTAAAAGTTCTAGAATAAACTTATAGATTATTTGATAATATCCAAAAGTGGAACAATATATTTTCCATGTCCATAGAACACAACCAAAACCAAAAAAATTATACAAGATCAAATAATCCCCAAAAAAAGATAATACATTATAAAATGAAAAACTACTCATAATCTCCAATTTTTTCAAACAATACCAAAAGTTAAAAAAATACAATTTGATAAACAAATGTCCATAAAATTCTACAAAGTAATCCAATCTAATATTGAAACCCAAATCTTAGAAAAATTTTATCGCATAGTATTCTAAGATAAATCTTAACATTTATCTCTAAATAACATCAATTACTCTTAAAGTACCATACTAAAAATTAATTAACCTAATCACATGTTCACTATGATAGGTTAATCATTTACATAAATAACCCACATCATCATATGTCCACAGTAAAGACATAGATGCTTCCAAAATAAAATGTTAACCAATACTTCACAAATGAGATTCCATAGTATTATATTTCCCTTAAGCAAATAATATTTACAAAATAGAAGACATGTTCTAAAATAAAATTTATCACTTAATCACAAAATTATTTTCTTATATTAGGGATATCCATTTGATAAATATAAAGTTCCCAATATCAACTTATTATTGCTCCATAAAATCATTTAATGTTAAATAATAAGTTTTAACAACTAGGGACTTCACATAGGACAGTGGTAAGAGATGTGCCCTTATAACCCTTCGGTTTTGTGTTTGATTCATGTGGCTTTTCCAGACGCGACGTGTTGTCACAAATATTACGGGTTTTTATTTTATAAAAATAAAAAATAACCCTATAAAATTTTAACCTCAAAGGTTTTATTATTCTGTTAATTTTCATCCCAATACATTAAGACATAAAATCTCAATTATTTAAGCCTTATATATATTCTATTTTTTTATTTCATCTCCATATTATAAAATGAAACAATTCCTAAAAGAATGAACAATATAACTTCATCATGGTGTTCATATGGTTTCATCATCATCTTGTTCATGGGTGTAGAAGGTCCAATAATTTTAACAATGATATAGAGATCTTTCAATATAATTTTCTTTCATCATATAAACAAACCATGTACAACATGGGTCATATGGGTGTTCATTGAAAAACAGATTCAGAAAATAATCATGTATGAAATATAATTTCAAAACATCTAATAAGACCAGATTTTAATAAAACAGTCAGACTGAGTTTGAGTTGAAAATTTTAATCAATGGTCAATTTAAAATTCCATAAGTATGTTCTGAGAGACTATATTGTAAACGAAATTATAAATAGTTTGCACAAGGGTATCCTTATTCAGAACCTTTTTCAAAATCATAATATTCTTCAAAATCTTGTGATAAGGTAAAATATTTAAAAAATCCTTGATAATGTTTAACTTTCTTGAAAATATGAGAATATTAAGAAAATATGATTTGATTAAATACAACCCATGATCCACGATGAAATCGAGGTATAATAGATGTTTTTAATATCTCAAACAATTGCTTGCAAGTGAGCTGTATGCATGAATAAGTATCAACATTATATGAACATGACTTAGAAATAATTATTGCAAGCATGTCATCTTGAAGAGATAGGAATGTCATTTTAGATCCTCCCCCTTCCATTTGTAAATGAATTTCTTTGATCTAAAAAATTTATGAAACAAGGATTTAACTGAAATAATATACATAGAGACTAACCATGTGTTTAATGAAAACTCTTAATCCCTAAAGTTGTCTAAACCAACCTTAGATACCAACTATAAGGACACAGACATAAAACATTACAAAATCATGAATTAAATGAACAATTCACATTGAGGATCTTTTCATGTTTAGAGTTTTAGAGAATTAGACCATAAATATTACATATTAACATGAAAAATAAATATATACAATAATACTCAGTATCCATTTTTTCATAAAATAAAAACTCTTAAAAAGGAACAAGTCTAGTTCTAGGTTTTAGATAGCATGACCTTTTCATGATCCCATCCTTGACCATATTCATCATTACATCCTATGGAAAAAATATTAAAAACTTGGGGTGAGTATACGAAGCTCAATAAGGTTTATAAAATAATGAATGAAAACATTTTCCCATCAATAATTACAAATCAATAAACCATACTTTTCCATTATAACATACCTCATGAAATTTTAAGATTTATGAATAACACATAGAATTAATAAATCATTAACGTTAATTGTGGCATACATAAATAATTAAATTGTAGATATCACAGATATTTATGGAGTTACATTGGAATACTTATCACAGTATATTCTCTAAATCACTTAAGGGAAAAATTAATGTTTACCTCCATCATGTTACCTAATGCATTAGAGATCTATCTCAGGATCACCCACCATAGGTTTATCACGGAACCACCCAAATATGTAAACAATACCCAATAACCATTACATATTAATAAAACATTAAACAAGATTAAAAGAAATATAAAATTTTCACATTGCAATCAGAATATATCATTTCAATATATTGACATAATCAATGCTTTATCTAACCATTTTTAAAACTACTTAAATCATTTAATAAAGAGATTTTTGAATCAATGTGTCTCATACAACTTTTAATATTTTAAATAAATTAATATTTTAAAACATTAATATCCATATAAATAAATACATAAAACAATTTTGGAAACTTGGAAATTAATTAGAAATATTTATAAAGTTAAATCATTAAAACATTTAAAAATGATATTTTATTTAGAGAGTTCTTAACCAAATGATAGATGCTTGAATACAAATTATTGAGGAATAACATCAATCAAAGATTATAATATCATGAGAATAGAGAGATACATTATATAATACATCAATGGTCAGTATATACACTATATAAAAGTGAATTTGTGTATAATAATAAATAAATTTCAATGGATTGTAAATTGAGACAAAGTCCCCTGCAGAGATCATATACTTAGATTAAGGAAAAATAAATGACATAATAATGTGTGAAAAATAATAATACACCCAATATAAGTGGATATTAAGTGTAAAACAACCATATGAAATTCACACATATTAATATAATGACATAATAAAGAAGTATAAGTTTAACCCAAAAAACTAAAATTTGGTTAAGAAGTTCTCTTACAGAAATTTGATAACATAAAAACATAACATTAATATTAAGAATATGATTTGATGAGAGATAAAAGGTTATTTCAACACTTGGACATAAAATTTATATCAATAAAGATATATAAGATCATATCCCAACAAAATAATATGTAAATAAAATAAAATAACAAAAAGAAGTCTTTTAGAAAGAGGAGGGTGAATGGTTCTCTAACCAATTTGATAATTTACGAAACATACACCCCAAGAAAGAAGGATCATAACATGAATATTTAAATAACCATAAAATCAAGTATATTACACAAACAATACAATCATGGGTATTAAATACACCACACAAAATTAAGTAGTGGAAAATATAGCATGTCTCTCATGGTAAAAAAAAGAGATGAAAACCCCATACAACATTTTAATCAGTCGACTCGTACAAAAAAAGCTAATAACTAGAAAATTAATCACACAATACCATGAATATAAAGATATTAATGATAATACATGTCAAATATAAGTACATAATTCACCAATTTCCAAAAATATGTTTCGAACAATGGAAATATCACAGAATTAAAAGTGAGATTAGAAATCCCTTACCTCGTGTCCGACTTGACCCATTCATTATTTAATCTTATGAATAGTACAATAAATATAATTTCTAATTGATTAATTTTTTTTCATGTTTATGATTCCTTTTATATCAATTGTTATCTTACTATAACACTTAGTCAATTATTTGAGTACATATCGAACATTTTGTTGATGTTCGGAACTTTAGTTAAAAATTAACTAGTTATAATTATATGTTTTTCATGTAGTTGAAGTTAAATTTTCTTCGGAATTATATTCATTATTTAGATATCACATATATCATATATATCCAGTATATATATATATATCTACTTATAATAGTACATGACATATGGAGATAAAAAATTAAATTCACCGTTCCTAGAGACGGTAAGCCGTACATACGCATGAATGTTACATTCATTTATATTTCATATTTAATGGAATGAAATTGTAATGATAAATATCTATATTATTATTACAGTGTAATATAATATATAATTTAATTATATCAATCTTTCATATGTTCCATTTATGGAATGAACAAGTCATATCAATTTGAGGGGGTGGTAGTCTGCACTTCCTCAAATGAAATTATCGTATTTAACCATAATGGAAACCATAAAGGTATTCTATAAATGAAAAATAAAAAATCATAGAAACAATAAAAATATAATATATATCACATATAAATATAGTTCCATCTTAATCACCACCCGTTTCGTGAGGCATTAGTTCTTTGTCCACAGAAACAATATGTTCCTTACCCATTATATGGAGGTGTGTGTATGTTTAGTTCCAATAATTCTCCTAGAAAAACCTTTTATATTGAGGATAATGTTTTTATAATAAAATAATGGATGAAAAATAGGTTAGGTGGTTGGTGAAGTAAAATAAAACAAAAGTACTTAAGAGAAGACATTACCTATAAATTTGGAATCTACCTTTGGTTTGAATTAAAAGGATTTATTGAATAAAATTATGCCTAAGGAAAGGATTCTAGGAGTAGGATATGGATTTTAAGAGATTAATTTTGTAGAGGTTGGATGATCCAAGAGGGATTGAGAAGTTTGAAGAATGGGTTAGAAGTGAGGGCTTTTTATAAAGGGATGAGGGGCTCTTTAGGAATGTCGAAAAATATTATTTTATTATATGTGATTTTCGGTTTCTAATGGTCCAAAACTTATTAAAGTAGAAGATAAGATTAAAAATGTTCGAAATAAAATAATCCAACAATTATTGGACAGGTTTTGGATATAGTTTTAATCTTAATAATCCTATATATTTAAATCATTCATTAATGAGGTAAACACGACATCATTATTGTGAAATACATATTTTTATGTATTTTATGTCTAAAAATTATAAAAAAATAACATTATGTAGGAAAAATAATATTTAAATAAATAAAGATATATAAAAATATATTCAGATCGAATATGTTGTAAATTAAAAGACATAATAAAAAGAAGTCTTTTCAAAAGGCGAGGGTGAAAGGTTCCCTTACTGATTTGGTAACTTATGAAACATACACCCCATGAAAGAAGGATCACACAATGAAGATGTAGATACCCATAAATTAATGTATATTACAAAAATTACACAATAATGCTAATTACGTACACCACACAAAAGGAAATAGTGGCAAATATAGAATGAATCTCACAAGAATAAAAAGTTAGATTAAAACCCCTTCCCACATTGTAATCAATCGACTCGTACAAAAAAAGCTAATAACTACCAAATGAATCAATAATACCATGAATAAAAAAATAATTATGATAATATATATCAAATGGAAGTACACAGTGCACCACATGCAATAAATAAGTATTGAACAATGTAAATCTCATGGAATTAAAAGTGAGATAAGAAACCCCTTACATTTTGTCCGACTTGACCCATTCATTATTTTATCTCTTGAATAATAAACTAAAGTTAATTTCTACTTTATTAAGAAATTTTTTCATGTTTATTATTCCTTTTATATCAATTATTACCTCATTATAACAATTTGTTAATTATTTGAGTTCATATCGGACATTTTGTCGATGTTCGGAACTTTAAATATGAACTTGTTATAATTATAAATTGTCATTATGGACAAAATTACATTATCTCCAAAATTATATTCATTATTTAGATATAATATATATAATATATATAAATTATATATATTTATATATATATATATAATAGTACATAACTTCTGGATATATGAAATGAAATGCACAATTCATGGAGACCGTAATCCATACGTATACATAAACGACACTTTCATTTAAATATCATATTTAATGGAATAAAAATTTAATGATAAATAGTTATTTTATTATTATAGTATAATATAATTTGTAATTTAATTATATCCATCTTTTATATTTTCCACGTATGGAATGAAGGAGTCATATCACTTTGAGGGGGCGGTAGTCCGTACTTCCTCAAATGAAATTATTGTATATATCCACTATTGAAACCATAAAGGTATTATATAAATGATAAATTAAGAAGGTTATAAACAATATAAATATAATATATATCACATAAAAATATAGTTACATCTTAATGGCCACCATTATATGAGGTAGAAGAAGATTGAACAATCATCTTTTCGTGAGGCAGCAGTTTGTCGTCCACAAAAACAGCATGTTCTTACCCATTAGATGAAGGTGTGTTTAAGTGTAGTAACAATCCTTATCATAAAAATATATAATATTTTGAGGATACAGGTGTTGTTTTAAAATTAAGGAATAAAAAGAGTTTATGGGTTTGGATAAGTAAAATAAAACAAAAGAAATTAAGAGAAGAAATTACCTTTAAATCATGTATCTCCCTTTGGTTTGAACCATAGAGTTTAGTTGAACTGCCTTATGCCTAGGGGAAGGCTTCTAGAAGAAGGAGAGGGATGTGGAGGTCTTAATTTGGTAGAGGTTGAATGATCCATGGAGATTTATTAGTGTGAATAATGGGTTAGAAGTGAGTTTTTATAAGGGGTGGGAGGGGCTCTTTAAGAATGGTTAAAAATATTATTTTTTTATATAATGATTTTCCATTTTTAGAGGTCCAAAACTTATTAAAGTTGAATATAAGATGATCCTTGTTCTAAATATAATCATCCAATAGAAATTGTATAGGTTTTGGATATTGTTTTAATATTTACAATCTTCATTATTTAAATACTTCATTAATGAGGTAAACACTACATCATCATTGTGTCATAATTTTTATTATTTATTTGATGTCTAAAAATTATAAAAAACTATAATTATGTTGGAAATTGTTTCATATTTCAAATTAATATTAATAGTCTAAAATATAACTTATATAACCCCATGATAGAAATTATTTACTAAAAGATATATGTTTAAGTCATTTTTTTCTTCACTTTAAATTAATTATTATAAACTGCCATTATCATTACCAAGTTGCTCCATGGGGTCTGAAAATCCACCCAAGGATACCCATGGTTCAAATGTATCAACAAATAGTATCATGACACATGTTCGGGTAATTAATATTATTATTATAATATTTTGTTACCCTTATTTACTAGATTTAACCATTAACCATGGTAAATTAAATTTTTACTAAAGTAAATCTTCATAATGTATAAAAATAAAAGTTACCTATTTACAAATTTTTTACTTCCTAATTACAAATATAGAAAGCATTTTTCAAAATTAAAAGCACATAAATGGCATAAATTAATTTAAAATTAATTTTCACTGTCAAAACAAAAAAGCATGTTTTTAAGAAATAATTACTATCAAAACACTGATACTTATTTATGTCAAATTTCAAAGTGAAATTACTTCCAATGACCAAAATTGGATTAAATTGTAAAAACATAATATAATTAAACATTAATAACAATTAAAAGGATAATATGACCATATAAATAAATTATATTTAATGGCAGTTTTGAATTAAAATACAATATTTTTCATTATTCATTAAAGAATGAATTTTATCAGAAAAATACCAAATATTAACCCAAAGTAAATTTTGATGTCCATATTCTAAAGAAGAATTTTATTTTGTCAAATATAACTTATAAATGTAACAAAAACTATATTTAAAGAGTGTTCTCTATCAAAAGGCAGTAAATTGACCTTTTAATGAATATTTGAGTGTTTGTGCTTAAAATCAGATTATTTCTTATTTTAAGCCTCTATAATTTATTTGGTAAATATAAAAATATTTAACAAACATGTATATAAATATTTTAGTTATTTATTTCCATTCCCGCCAATACAATGGCTATGCGTTATCTACCATTTAAAATAATATTATATGACTTTTTTAGTATGACTCAACATTGTATGCAACATAAAATTTCAATGAAATCGGTTGTTGTATATCGGGTACGACATCAAACATATCATCAACTTTAAAGAAAAACTAATATTTAATTCACAAATTTTAATAAATGTGAAAATTTTATATTCCTTATTTACCTGGGATGTTACATATTGGGTGATCCCATTTCTATTGTACGAATCTCTTATTATTTCACGTGTTCCTTTTGATATTTCCTGGTGTCTTTTTTATGATGGTTAGATTTTTGGCATCATAATATGGCTCTAGAACTAGGATATTAAATAAATAACATCTGTTAATTATTTTTATTTATTTTATAGTTTTGGGAATTGGTTTAGCTACAACCTGTAATGAAATCCAACCTTGTTGTTAACTAACACTTTTTTGGTATATATTTGATTTACTCGGGTTACAGATTGTGGTTCATAATTTACAAGTATCATAGTTTATTAAATAGATAAATTATAATGTTATATTTCTTAATTCATTGATTTAATCTTATACCAAGTGGAAAAAATAATTATTAGAGGCATCATATTCAAAATGGGAGTATCAATTATAGTTTATTGAATTATTGTGTTTGAAATATGTGTTTTAAAAAAAAAAATTGAAAAATATTTATGAAATATTTACTCAAAATTTTATAAAAGGTAATTATTGAACTAAAAATCAATAAAAATTGTCTATTTGGTAATACCAACAGAAACGTGCAAAAAATTTACATTATTTTATATCAATATTCAATACATTTCACAGTATTACATGCTTTAGGACTGTAAAGGATGATCATCTTTGAAGACTAGATACATAAATAAATTGTATCATAAAAAACGTCAATTAATATTATAAATTTATAATTTAATTGTATCTTTCTTGTAAATTTCTATATAAAACCCTTTCTTTATATCCAGGGTAAATGGAAACATAAGAAAGGGTTAGCTCAGAACCTTAGTAAGGTTAAACATGAGATATATTAATCGATGAACGTATATATAAATTCAATATTGGTATGGGAATGAGTTCATGATTATAACTTAAAATTTTTAATTCCTAATTATCAAATATCATAAATAATGTCTCATGGTATAACATTTTTGAATTTCAAAATACATGAGTTTTAAGAGTGAGGAATCATCATTATTCAATCATGATCTGTGAGAGCATATAATTAACATACATTCATATTATAAAAATTGTGGCACATTCATAAGTAAATAAAATAAATTTATTAGTCATGGTTCCCTTCCACGATAATCATAGTGAAAAAATTGCGACAATAGATTGGGTTTACTCCCCATTCTATAATTTCCTTGATCAAGGTTCACTCCCAAGATTATCATAGTGAACATTTTACCTTATTGAGATTATATTACTCCACATTATAGACTATATTATTTCATAAGATATCAATAATTACACAATTCATTAGAGGGATTTAACTAACCCACCTTCTCTATAATAAAAACCATACATATGTATGGCACAAGATCATGAAAACAGTCATGAATTGGTCATATCACAACCCATGGAAAAAATAGGTTTCATAAAAAAGTTATCATAACATAATTATAGTCTATTTTGAGAAATGACATAGATGGTATCATTATATTTTATCCCCTATTAAGTATAATAAACATCAAATTATATTTACATAGATGAAAATACATTTAAAAAATTTTTTAATACTTCTTTGAAAACAGCAGATCAGATCCTTTTTCTTTAGAATATTTAAAACTAAAACATTCTATAATAATGAAAAAATAATGTATTTTAAAAATAACATGAAATATTTTAAATAAATATTTAATGTAAAAAATGGTTATGATGGTGGGGAATGTTTTCAATGTTATAAACATTAAAACAATGATTCCTACAAAAATGTAGAAATTTTTTCAAAAGTACCTAATATAAAAAATGAATAGTTTTTCTATTTTAAAATATTACTAATAAATTAAAATTTGATTTAAAATGACTTTATTTAATCATTTTATCACAAAATATAATTTTCTTGAAAGTATTTTCATGAATATTGATATGGAAGGAAAAATCTACTGACCAAAAAGAAAAAACGATTAACTTTTCATAAAAAATGTTTCTAAATAATCTTATGTAAAAAATATAGGATAATGAAAGGAATAAATTTAAAACCTATAAATAATAAAAATAAAATAAAATATACGGAGTTTATAAGATAATGGTCATATAAGTTTCCTCTATGTATGTTTAATATAGAGAATCCCAAAATGAAATGAGATTGTAACATAGTCTCTTACCTAATGACCCATATTTATTCAAATGAATTCAAAACACCTATATAATATTTATAATCTTATTATAAATCTATTGAAAAATAATATTAATAAATATATTACCATATATCATTCCATTATAATATAAAATTACATTTTTTTTAACTATTGTTATTAAAAAGAACATTTGTATGGAAACTATTTTGTTTTCAAGGAATGTTTTAGTTCAATGTTTCTTGTCCTTGAACCTTATCAATTGATTCAATATATATAAATTATTAATCGCGAAATAAGTATAATATTTATTAATTATATTTACTTTTAAAGACATTTGTTTAATATTGTGATGAAAAAACTAATTACATCACTATATAGATATGATAGATGGTATGTGGACATGTGTGTTATTTTGAAATTTAGATGGCTGAAAAAATAAAGGCGAATAATAATTCAAAATTTATTGAATGATAATTATAATTTAAATATCATATATATTCATTAAATCTTTATTTGTAACCATATATTTAAAAAATGTAGTGGATAATGAATGACATCACTTTGTGGAAGTGGTTTTCAACACATATACAAATGCTACATTATAAATTTACAATCAATTTGAATGATATAGAAAATTGATATAACATTGTCATTAAATAATATAATAGTACTATATATATTTATTACATCATGTTAACAAATTTATATAACTTTTTTAGGAGGTTTATGAAGAAAGAAACATGAAAAAGATAAGTAAGAACATACACCTCTTCTTCTAGTATCGTACTTTGAGAAGCACATTACGTCTTCTTGGATGGGTATTTTGAGACGACAAAAACACAAGATGATGGATAATAATTTTTTATGATTACTTAGGTATAACTTGGTAAAGATAAACGGATTATTTTGTGTATATAATATAGGTGAGTAGGTTCTTTTTATAAGTGAGAGGAGTGTCACACTTATAATTATTAAGAATATTAAAATATAATGGAGTTACTATCATGGGAAAGTGGCTACAAAATGGATCAAATATGAATATATTATTATATAAGATAAAAATAAGTTATTTAAAATAGAATATAGACTTGTTTTTTAGTCATTTTATCCCCTATCTATTTACTGTTACCTATCGTTAACCCTTTTATCTTTTAGAGTAGTAATTTATTTTCAACTAGGTTTCTATTCAAAATATGAAAAAATGAAAGTGGACTAATTAAATTTGTTTTAAATTATGATGAATAATATAAGAACCATTTTATCAATAATAATTCGTATAATTTTAAAAAATTATTTTAATTTAACAGTAAAAAACACAATAAAATCTATTTTTAGAAAAAATAAAATTTAAGCATAAAATAGAATTAATTTGAAATAAAAAAAGTAATAACCATAAAATGGATGTTATTTAATTTTTTGATTATATAATATAAAGGATTCATCATAATAATTCAAAAATAGCGATTAATTTAACTAATTAAGACAAAAATACACCTCTCTTCAAAATAGTTTTTTTAAAAGCATCTATTTTTTTACTTTAGAATGATTATATATTCATTTATAACCAATTTATTAATAAGGAATTCACATTATAAAAGTGTTAAAAATTAATTTTGAAGATATATATTGTCTTATTCATGACCACCAATCCAACAGCTAGGTGGTACCTCTAATATCTAATAATAATATTTTAATAATATATCATGGTTCATTTAAATCAAAAGTTGCATGAAAGGGAATATATCAATGAAATAAAAAAAATTTAAATTGAAATATATCAAAAAAATACCAAGGTGTTATATTATACCCCTGATAATAAGTTCTATTTAGAAATTACATCACTCTGATACGCACAACTAAAGATACATATTCATAATGACATCCACGAGCTCCCATATATCATCCTCAAATTTATGATAATGACACAAAAATTGAATATGTGAGAGGTATTATTGAAAAAAAATTCAACATTTGATCTATAATATATCCCAATTATTATTCATAAAATATTTCTTCCTCCAATTGAATGAATTTTAATTGAAGCATATGTGAAGGTTCAATTGTCTATATTCTCATGAGATATATAAGGAACACCTCATGTAATTAGGAAAGATTCGATGGTAGAAAAAAACAAAACAAAACAACATAATACAATGAATACTTTTGAAGGTACTTTTGTATATAAGGATAAATTTACCCTTCCTCCCACCTCTTATAGCCATTTTACAATGAGATATTCAGAAGAATTTATTATCTACATCTTCAAATTCAAGATATCCTCAATGATTTTCAGTATAAATTTTCAATAAAAAATTGATTTTCGTTGATGTTTTTATGGCTCTAACCTTAATTTTTATTTAATCAATTCTCATGGGTTCCAAAATATTATATTACCCAACTTTATTTAATCACATTAGAGTTATGCACTTCCATACAAAGATGGATTCATAAAGAGTCATATTAATTATTTAGTGAAATTTGTTTTGGTATGAAAAATTGACCATAGAATGGTGTTGATCCAAAACTCGATTAAAATCCATAGAAAATTCTATGAACATATATTATATGGTTTTAATGGTTCTATTAGACTATCCATTTATGTTATCTTGATATGTTCTGCTAAATTTCAACTCCACATTCAAATGTTACTGAAGACTTCTCTAGAACATCATAGAAAACCTTGGATCTCAATCAGATATGATTGATAGTGGTACTATGTTAAAACTTACCACTTATTTAATAAATATTCTAGATATTTAATCAGGGGATAAAAAATCTATGATATATATGAGATGGGTTTATTTTTTATTGAAATTGGATACAACCATTATAACATCACGTGATTTTTATGTATTTCGGTGTGAGGTTTTCACATTTCCATTATGATATATTTATTTGTTATAACATCCCCTTAGAATTATATCTCTAATCCTAAAATTTATATGACAGAAATAATCAAGATACAAACACTATAATATACATTTACTTGTTGTCACATGAGAAATATTCATCTATATCTCTATATATTGTCAGATAGTAGGATGAAAAAATAACGATGAACTATGAGATTAAATCAAAAACCCATTCTTAAAATATAATATTATTAGGAAACTTTATTTGTTCCTATAACATTTCATTGCATCGAAATTTCATTTTAACTGAAGTACATTACTCACATTATTATGTAGTTCCACATCTTCCCTCCACACCTCTTTAATCCTCTTATAGATTGATGGTTGAATATTCATCTGAGAAATATATGATATTTCTAATGTAAAAAAAATTTCAAGATCTATATTCTAAAAATACTTAATTATTGGATATCTTTAAATCCACATCATGGATAAACTAGAATATTTGATATAATAAAACATCCACATTGGTCACCATTCTATGGTGATAATATATTGAGAAATCGAAATCATTATTCTACTCTGAACATCACCTTTAATCAAATTTTACCTTATTATGTTTGACTATATACTTCAATATATTATGGTTATAATATATACATATATCAAATTTTTTACCACAATGATAATTTATTCATTTTTTATTGAAAACATTTCCACTTCCAACCCCAAATCACAAGTCGAGTAATATTTGTCATGAAATTTTAATTTGTATAAGGTATAAGAAATATCTATATAATTCCACATGAGGAAACACCCTAGTAAATTCTTATATTAATCACTATAGTTCACAAATAATTATCGAGTACATGGTAGTGTGATCATAAATTCTTTGAAATCCCTTGCATTTAGTTTCTTATAATTTTCCCATGTTCATCCACATGAAGTAACTTGGCTCCCTTTTAGGTCAACATGGTTCTTGGATTTTATATCCATGATTAATATATCACAAATAATATATAAAATCCATAAAAATACTGAAAAATACACATCTCATTCATTATTGTTGGTATAGATCATTGTTCAATGACTTCCATATTTGAAGGATCCACTGACATAGAATCACTTGAGATTATACCAAATAATGATACTATCTATATCCATAAATCAATGTTTCTATATTTTGAATATGGATAAGGTCTTCAAGATGATCCTAAAATGGTTTTAATCCTCCCCTTTTCTATTGGAATATATAATAATATCATCTATAAATACCATGAAAAAATAGAGGCAATAAATGAATATTATGTTCATTAAAACCACAAATATTATAAGTTAATTATATGTCCAAATGACATAAACAGAAATTCATAATGACCATACATCATGTGTAAAATTGTTGGGGGTACATCTTCCTTCTTAATCATAAATCGAGGTTATCTCTACTAAATGTTACACATTAAAAAATACTCATATCCACATAGTTGATCAAAAAATATAACAATACATGGTAGATGATACATGATCTTGATAGTAATATTGTTAAGTTATAAATTATCAATAAAAATAGTAATTGAACCATATTTTATTTTAGCTAAAACAATAGGTGCAACCCATGGAGATGCAATAGGGAATATGAATCCCTTATCAAGACTATCTTGGTGTTACTTCTTAAATTCTTAAAATTTAATTGTATCAATTCTATATGGTTTTTTCTAAGTATGTTTTATTCCGGTTATGATTTTTATTGAAAAGTAAAATTTATATTTTTGGGGTAATACTTGTAAATAATTTAGAAAATACACCATCATATTAAAAAAAGGAATATATTCAATGTTTATTTTCTACCAACCATTTGTGATAAATATCTATCAAGAATATGTAATAACGCCCATATAATGAAATTAATTTCCATTGGATATTCATATTCACCATCACAATGAATGGTGATATATTTGAATTACCTCAATAGAGATTAATATGGGATCTGTATAAATAATTAAAATACATGTTCATAATATCTTAAAATTTAACTATAGGGGAAATGAAAATATTTGAAATATGCAAATTCTTACAAAATTTAATCAAAGAGGAGTTATATACTTGATATGTGATCATCACCCAATTATAAATTTTTAACAAAAATTCAATATATAATCATTGATGTGTTTATAAGATATTGTTTTATACTTTTTTAGTTATAAATAATTTGGTGGAACTATTTTGAAATAATACATTTTCAACTTTAGTTTGAATGATAAGAGTAACTTTCACCATTTCATTATCATAACCCACTTAAGACATTGTGATAACATGAGGCGTAATATTATTTATTGAATTAAGAGGATTTTTATGCTAATTTTCACCATTAACCCTTATATTTGGAACTTTTTAGTATAGTTATTATACCATTTAATGTTGTAGAGGTGTAATATAGATAGTGCATTAAAATAATCTTTCTTCTCATTTTTTCCAATATTTTTTCTATTTAAATATATTTGAAATTTATTTTCTCAATGGATTGCCTTGATAAGACTAAAATTTTCCAACCCCTTAGAGACAATTTCTCTATGCTTCTTTGAATATATCTAGAATAAATAATAGTTATTTTATTTACTCTATGGGTTAATATTATTAAAATTGTCTTAAAACTAAACTTTTATCCTCTAATAAAAACCATGAATAGTATGGGAATCCAAACATTATATTTCTAACTTGATATTAAAATGAATTATTTATTTATACATATTACTACCCCTCATAGATGCCACATTTAGAGACATGTTTTAAGTCCATGGAAGAAAGGATTTATTTTTATATTATTTTAATGATAAAAATGTAAGTGTAACTCAAATGACATATAAAATTTACTTCATTGGTACAAATAGAAACATTTTCATTCAACATAAACTCAATGAATTACATTTTTTGTTTGTAGAGTTTGAAGAAATTACTTATGTAGAATTACCCTCTTAAATTCATCCCATTTCATATTGTCAATTTCATCCTCTTACATCATATTCTTAATAAGAATACACCATTTCTCTAGATTTATTTCTAGTTGACACAGTATTATGGAATATTTTTCATGATTCAAGAAATAAATTATTGAAAATATATATTCATTTGTACTGGTCCATTCCTTGAAAATTAGTGGATCAAGGGAGCCACTAAAATATAGTAGATGATTCCTCATGATGGACTTCACTGTTTGTTGGATACTACTTTTCTAATTTAGACGATCAACATGGTTCAGGTCTTGAGAACATTATATGAAAATATCAATAATATTTTTCACTCTAACACCATTTATATTTTGTTTCTCTAGAGGAAAATAGTTACATTATCTTAAATATTCATTATTAACATGATTACTCCTCGTTAATAACATTGAATAAAACCTAAAATCATTGTCTAAGAATCAATCTACATTTATTATAATGAGAAGTCATATAATCCAAAAAATCATTCCTAGGATTTCCTAAAATTTGAACCATTAGTATTAACCTATTTTACTTTTAGGTACACCATATATCAATTTCAATTCATCTTAGGTTCAAAAATATTCTATCCCAATATTATTCATTAGATAATCTTCAAAAATATTTAACATATTCTTGACACTAATAATGGTGGTCTGAGAATAAAATACAATAAAATTGCATTATTTTTATATATATTCAAACAAATTCATAATATTACACCCCTATAGACCATAATTGATTAGTGTATTTAGAGACTCTATATATAATTAATTAATTTAAAAAAAATATTTAACATCTCTTCTAAATTCATACTATTATATTCCCCTTCAAAGACATTTATTACTTGAAACCATTCTCCATAACCATAGGAAAATTGAAATACAAGGACATTTCATCTCATATGATCAGTAAGGTAAACATGTCAAATATCAATCAGTGATAATATGTAAGAATAAGTTTCATATAAGAGTATGATATCATGATTATAACAAACAATTCTCATAAAAAATCAGTCGTAGATCATAAATAAAGAGTCATGGAATAAATAATTAACATTTCAAAAGGTCTGATTCATAAGTGTTAGGAATCATAAATAATCAATCCTGACCCAGAAGAGAATATTGTAATAATAAGAACATGTCATTTTTATTGTAGAACAAACATAATCATATAAAATCATTTCATTAGTCAAGGCTCACCTCTTAAATGTTGATAGTAGAACAATTATTATAGTGTATTGGGTTTACATCCCATTCTACCATTTCCTTAATCAAGGTTCACTCCCAAGAAAATATTAGTGGATATAGTCCTTTACTTATAAAGGTTAGCTCCCAATTCCATTCCATGTTATGTAATGAGATATAAATCATTACCTAATTTATTAGATGGATTTAATATACCCACCCATAACATAGTGAAAACGATACAAATGAGTGAAAAAAGATCATAAGAACATATATTAATTCATCATTGCATGTCCTATAAAAAAGAATAGGGTTTCATTATCAAATTATCATAATATATATAAAGGGAACATTGATTATATTATTAGATTGTAACCCCAGTGAATTATAATAAAAATCAAAGGACGTTTACATAGATGAAAATATTTTAAATTAACTTTTAAACATTTCCTAAAAAACGGAATTTTTTTATTTCAGTATAATTAAAATTAAAAATTTATAAAATATTAAACAAGAAATATTTGAGAATAAACATGATATCATTTAAAACAATTTTCAATGGAATTATTTTCCATGATGATGGGAAAATTCGTTAGTGTGATAAATATTAAAACAAATATTCCTTTTATATTTTTGTATAATGTTCAAAATAACCTTGTTGAAAAACTAAAAATAAAATTAAGTTTAAAATTTTGAAATAAAATTTGGTTAAAAATAGATTAAAATTATTATTTGATCATATATAAGAAAAATATTGACTTTTTTATAGAACAATGATATAGTATAAAAAGTCTGTCGACTAAGGAGTAAAAAGGATGTATTTCTTAAACATGTTTTCCCTGTCATTTTACATACGAAAAAGAGAAAATAAATGGAAAACATGGTAAACCCAGAAATAAATAATGTATAACAATTTATATGGGTTTTATAGTATATTAATCCTATAATTTTCATCAATGTATTTTAACAAATATAATCAAGAATGTAAATGAGATTTCAAATAAACCCCTACCACAAGCTTAAAATTTCTTCATTTGTGTTTTCACCACTTGTATAATAAATAAATATTTTTTATACATATATTATTGAAATATATTCACACATAACATAACATGTATCATTAAAATTTAATTTATAATACTTATTTTAAAGAAAATTCTTCATTAAAATATACATTCAGGTGAAAACTCATCTATTTTCAATGAAAGTTATAGTTTGATTAATTTTATCCTCGATCCATTGCTATGGTTTCATTATATACAATATATTAATCATAAAATAATTGTGGTATTTATTTATTATATATGATTTTATAATAATTTATATAATGTAGTGATGAAATATGAATTACATCATTTTATTGAGACAGTTGTCTGTACATACACACGAGCCATATTTCCTCTTTTAAATGGACAAAATGAAAGAAAGATAAAAATTAATTCTATTTTATTAAATTATAATTATTTTTTAATTTTCATATATAATCATTAAATCTATCCTTATGACCATCCATGTAAAAATGAAATGAAAAATAAATGATATCCCTTTATAGTGGTGGTATTCAACACGTACACATGAACAACATTATCATTTTACAATGCATTGTATGGAGATAAAACATAGATATATCATTAAATAAAAAACATATAAGTATTTTTTTTATTCTTATTTCATTATCCTACGGTGGATAAATAATATTAGGGGTGGTTTAAGAATAATAAAACATGAAAAATATCAGTAATAAAATTTACCTCTTCTTCAAGTATCCTTTTTAGAGATAAAACATGAGTATTTCTGGATGAATCTCTATATAAGTACAACACCTCAATGTAATATATTATTATGTTTAGAGAGTATTTTGGAAGACCTTGAGCAAAACAAATGGCTCAAATGGTGTGGAGAATAGAGAATATGAGGTGACCTTTTAGAAGTGAAGGGAGGGTAACAATTGTTATTGTTAAGTATATTAAAATATAATAATTTCACCATCATGAAAAATAACTCAAAATTGCATCATTTTCCATTATTATAGGATATAGTATTTATATAACTCCATCTATTATGATATATATATATATATGTTTTTATTACATTTTAACCCTTATCTGTTTTGTTTAACTAATCGTTAATGATTTTAAACTTTTCTATAGTAATGATTTTTTACAAAGTTATTAATCATAATATCCAAAAATAAAAGTGAAATAATTAAAAAGTATAAAAATTTTGAATTATAAAACCATTTTAGTAGTTCATTTCTTATATTATGTATAATTACATTTTAAAATATGGATAAAACATAATAAATACATTTTTTAGACAAATATATTTTAAACATAAATCTTATTTGATTATAAATCCATGCCTAGTACTAACCATTAAATTAATGATAAAATATTTTATTGAATATAATATATAAATATTTTATTAAAATAATTCATAAATACTAATTAATTTTATTTGATATGTTTAACACACATCATGTACAATATTTTTTCAAAAAATAGAACTTTTTATTTTCTAATTATTTTATTTTCATTTTACCCAATTTTTTACAATTGAATTCATTGTATAAATGTGTAAAATATATTTTTTCGTAGTTTAGTTTATTTTATTCTTACTCACTGATAGAATATCTATATTATACCTATAATATTTAAATATGATATTTCAATAGTATATCACTATTTGTTTAAACTCAGAGTTGCGTGTAATGAAAGCCATAAATAACATAAATATTATATAAATACATATATATCATGAGAACTCGAGGGACTAAATGTATTATTTTTATGAATAAATTTTTATAGGATCCTTAATTGGATGAAACAAATGGTGATAAATTTTTGAGTGTCTTCCACTTTGATACGATGATATAATTGATATTCCTATAGTATGAGGAAAATCATAGAATGGTTAACATGATAAGGATGAATTTTATATGAATTAAAACAAAATTATTATGCCTAATGTTTTGTTCTATATTAGAATATAAATATTGGGTGTGTTATAAATCCTCAGGTGGGTAGAGTAGAAATGTTTATGTCGTTGATCTTGAATGGGATCCAAGGAACACATACTTCGTTATATGGTATTTGATTGTGTTTAAAGGGCAAGAACTAATTATATATATATATATATCCTATCTATGTGATTATATGAGTTTGGGTATGGGCATACATAAACCATAGTGTCTTAATATGGGGTTATAATTAAGTTAACTCTAATTTGTATGTATGTTTACATTTTTATGTGATGAATTTAATGGTTTTATTAAGGTATGTAAGTGAGTGTCGTAAGATGTATGGGGTATGAGAGATATTATACACTAAGATTATCTAGGTAAATATTGTTAAATGGTTTTTATTTGAGATTAGTTTAGGATGAAGCGTGATATAAATATAATTCTTTTAAATAATAGTTGGATTGGGAATGATTTTTATCTTATTATGAAAATGAGTTAGGAAGTGTAATAAAAATTTGATAAATAAAACATTACTGGAATTTAAAAAAATAGTTATGTATTTGAATTGATGTATCGGAGTGGTATTATGTTTTTTATTATGAATATTTTCTTTTAGTATAATATCTATATGGTTTCCTGGAGATACTTGAGCAGAGATGATGGAGTATTCTCTTAGAGGTGCCACCCCTATGAATGTGTGCTTTACAAGAATTATTATTTGGGTAATCATGGTCCTTGAAAATGGTATAATAGAAAAATAATTAGTGACTATTATGTCTAAAAATGAATTTATAGTGTAGTATTATGTCACATTTTGGGGTGATTTAGGGTCTCGGTACATGGGAAATAAAATATGAATATTTAATTTATGTTTTGATAGATCAATAATCTAAGGGAAATACAAGTGAGAATAGAATTTTACATATTAAAAGGTGTGTCTAGTAAATGATGGAACACCATAAATGTTAAAAGAGAGGGAGGATAATTATCATAGATAGTGTTACACTCTTTTTTATATTAAATATTCATCAGATTTTCAATACACACAATGATGTTTTAAAAGTTCACGAATCATTTTTAGAATGGGATGTTTGTTATTGTACACAAAATTTAATTTGAAATGATATTTTTTATTTCTTCATTAATGGAATGAGTTTATAATGATTTATAACAATAGAAAATTCCTAAAATAAAAATTGTGGGTATGTGTTGCCTCCTCTTTCTTCAACACATACTCAGGGGTAGTTGATCAAACACTAGAAATTGAGGAAGGAATTATTTTACCAAAGGATTTTTTGATGAAGGATGTTTATTATGTTGAATTATATTATAATCTATTATTATATATATATTAAATATTTGGACATATAATAGGATATTTCCTCATCTCCACAATCAAATAGGTAGCATTTTATAGAGTCTTTTCAATGAAAAATGATAATGAATATTCGCTCTAATTATATTGATGAGCAATATTATTTCTACACCCATTGAGAGATGGGTTATATGGATAAGTACCTAGGTAAAAATATCATATTTATCAAGTTTATTTTTTGGTACTGATGAAACATCACAATTTTTGATGTCATCCGTGTATGATCATGTCATTTTGGTATTTTAAAAGATTTTTATTAATATTTTATTATTCTAACCAAAAAAATGAACATTTTTATTTGTTTTAAATTAATAGATGGTTAATTTTTCATGTTATTAAATGTTGTATAATAAAAGAATGTGATAATAAAACCACATTAATATGATAAGAATGATTTCCATTATATAACATAAAACTCAAATCCTTATTGGTGTTGATGAAATACCATGTAATAACTTAAGACATTAGATAAATGAGAGAGTAAATGGATAAAAATTGGTTAGGTATGTAAGTTTAGAAAATTAATAAAAGATACATACATATAATTGAGATATGAATTTCAATACTGTGAAACATAGAGATCAGAATAATATGTATTAATGTATTCACATGAATGTTAGGTATAATGAAAATGAAAGGTGATGTTGTTAACAACATATCCTGGCAAGTTAAAAGAATTCATAAGAGGTTTAAAGGGTTCTTCAAGTTTTTCAATCAACTATTTGGTTTTGATAAATTATTTAATTAGGTCAATGCTATATTTTATCGTTTATTGGTAGTGGATAAAGACCTAGAGGATTTGGTGATATTTAGAGAATTTTGGATGTAATTATATAATATAACTCGACAAAACCATGTCATAATCATATAGTCCATCCCATTTATGAATAATCAACATCCTGGTTAGTGTTTTTTGATGTTTTTAGTTTTAAAATGAATAAATAATAAGAAGTTTTCAATTTAGTGGATAGAAAAAAGTAGAAACAACACAAGGGATTCCAAAAACACATAATAGTTATTGAGCCAACATCATGGTGGATACCAATTTGAGAAATAAAATTACTTATAGTAAAAATAATATAAACTATGTCATGGGTTTTGGAAAATATAAAGATATATTAGTTTTATGTGTAGAATCATTTTTTATCTATAATTGAATTTATAAGGTTTTAGAATCATTTTTTATATTTTATATGTAATGTTTAATTCATAATGTTTGGGTCTAGATAAAATGTGGAGTTACCTATGTAACATGGAGGATTATGGATTATTGTATTCCTATATGATTGAAAAATGAGGAGATATAAGAAATTATATCCATGGTGAAAGTTATTTTTAATAAAAATAGGAAATATAATCATTGCTCAATCTATGGAGTGAATAATTTTTTCTCAATATATTTTTTGGAAGCTGTTGGAGATTAATAATATGAAAACACCATAGAATTATACTCACCACATTATATAGAAGTTTAGATATGAAATTCAATGAAAAAACTAAATATTATTTGTATTATATATTTCGAACCATTGGTTTATTGAATGAATTATTTGATTGAATAACCACTATGGTTTATATTTGAAATTCATATTTAGAGGATATATTTTGCATTCAAATTTGAAAAACAATATTCCATATTTACTAAATTAGTTCAATAAGATTGGTTATTTTTTACCTCATATAAACATGTAAGACATAATTAATTAATTCAAGGATCATGATACCTAAATTTGATTCTAAACATTTATTAAATGTCATGACCCGTCCACTGGGGCATCGTGTCATAACTACCCCAAGCCCGCCTTCCATTGGACAGGGGCTGGTGACAAGCACAAGAAAGGCATATCCCCAAAAGGGATGGCATTGCCTTAAAACCTATATATACACACATCCAACCACATCCCAACACACTGAAAGGGGGAAGTAACTATACCAATAAAATAAGGGTGGGTGCTAGTAGAAATGAATGTAAGTGGGCCAGAATACAAACCCAACAAGGAACTGAAAACCGTAAAGTACAAAAGAGAACTCTGATGGACATCCACTAAAACCCCTCATGATCATGATAGTAGTGAAGTTATTATAATTCTAAGTAGTATTTCTTGCCCACCTAGTAATACTAGGACCCACCTGGTCCTAGTCCACCAATTCCACTGTCGTAGCTTCGGTTAGTCCCATCCCCCTGAGCACGTTTGTCGAAACTTCGATCGTATGAACCATATACAACATGTGTGCGCGAAGCCCAAGCATGGGGTATAATAACAATACTCATTAGGGATCCCAGGACCCCTAAAGGTCTCTCAGTAATCAATGAAGGAAAACATCACATTGAAAAATACCCTAGAGGTAAAACCACAATGAAAGCCTACAACCACATATCACAAAGTAAACAACACATCTCACAACATGTATAACTTAAGAACAGAAGTAAAGATTATTAGTTATAAAGATAGATCATATTATTCTATGGAGAGGCTCTACTGTCGATCCATACAAGGTCGCTTGGTGCTGACCCACATAGGATTTCTAGGTGCTGACCCACAGAGGATCACTAGGTACTGACCCACATTGGATCCCTTAGTGCTGAACTATAGTGGATCACTAGGTGCTGACCCACTCAAAGGATCTCTAGGTGCTGACCCACAGATGATCTCTAGTTTCTTACCCATAGAGGATCTCTAGGTGATGACCCACTCAGAGGATCTCTAGCTTTTGACCCACTCAGAGGATCGCTAGGTGCGCACCCACTCATAGGATCTCTATGCGCTGAACCACAGAGGATCTCTAGGTGATGACCCACTAAAAGGATTTATATTATTTCTTCATGTCATAGATAGCTACTGGATTCCAGTACTTAGCGCGCTTGATTTCTAGAGAAAATAATCCTCAAGCCATCGGTCGTACCTCAGTTGCTACACAGTCCCACATAGAGTAACCCCAAAGGACCATCTTTTCATAAGGCTCCCAATGCAACATACCATGCGTCGATCGAACGCTAAATCTTGATGCTATAGGAAATATAGTAAAAAGTGACCACTTGGATTCAAGACCAATCAAACCTAAACCTACACCAAATTCCACCCAAAATCTCGTAGAGTAACTTAGAATGACTTCCTCATCGCAAGGGTCCTTGTTCTGTTGATGGCGCATTAATCGGACGTCTGGTCTGATAGTTGTTTGTGTTCCAGTGAAATGGGGCCGGTCGAGTCCGGCCTATTCCAACCTGGTCAGACCTACCAGACCCGAACCTATAAGGGGGTTCAGCGTAGGTCCGTCCTGCTAGACCATAGGTCCGGCCTTCCAGGGGGCACGACCCACCTGCAAAAACCTAGCACGTTGAGCCAGATAGATCTTCATCCCAGATGTGGCTCAGCCGCGTTCGGTTCTCTAGCTAGAAGTTCCAGCTGGCACTACCCATTTATCCAACATGCCCAGCCAAGCGGCTGGTCATTTCCTCTGATTAATTGTTGATGGACCACGTGCCACCAGTGCATTCGAGAAGCCCGGGCGGGCCACTCCTCCACACGGTGCTGACAAGCATCGTGCCTCTCCACGACCAACCTCCTCTAATCTCCACTGCTATAGGCCACCATCGGCTACTACTGGCATTCCGACGGGACCTTAAATTGGCCACCATAGTTGCTTCAGTGGTCCGTTTCATGAACCATTTTCACCTACAGGTTCTGTAGTGCACATCTATCACTGCAAAGAGCGCAAACTTTTTCTATCGTCACTTCTAAAATTATCCATAAAGAATGAACACTAGGAATGGATTTGGGCCTTGTTCATTTTAATCGCGCCCTCCATGTTAGAAGATTTAAAATAAGGACAGTTCAAGGATTTCAGTTCCAACATGTTACTAAATAATCTAGTGAAAACCCCATGTGAAATACCCTCCCATTAGAACATCTAACCCTCGAATGAACCCAATTGTCAATTTATCCACGCTCACTATTTTAGGAAGAAGAATGGGGAAAGAGAATAAATCAAACAGAATGCATAAACCCCCTACCTGGATTCATTCGATATGATGATGATAAATTATGTGATTTTCATCATCTTCAAGAAGAGATCGTTGGCATTAGTTGACGTTTTACAAACATTGTATCTGATCCTCCAAAGTTTTTTTCTTCTTTACTTTTTCATTGTTGGAAGGGGAAACTACCAGGGGTTCTTAAGAGATTTCCTAGCGATTCCTCCTCTGCTTTCCAATGGATTGGGTTATTAAAAAAATAAAAACATCATAGAATTTTAATTATGTTGCAACATTGCATCATTAATGATGCTCAATAATGGACCTCATTAAGTGAACTATTTTAAAACCTTCAATAATGCATCTCTTTGCACTGTAGTGTCGCTGATCAACATATTGAAAAATAAAATAACATTGGAAAATGTATTTTATTATTTTCTTTAAATTGTCAGAAGATTAACTATTCAGTTTTACCCTTGTCGGTTTTACATACGCATCACCTAAGTGAATTCTGGCACTGTTAGTTCAACAGTTTCCTCAGATTTCAAATCTGAACTCTGGTTCAAATGATAGAAAAAACCACTCACACATTTACTAAACATACCTCAAAAAATGTTAAAAAATTATCTTTCACCCTTGACCCACATCAATCGATCTTAGGCTTTTCCTAAGTGGATGACACCCCCACGAGCTCAAAGGTACTCTTAGATTTTCAATATGAGTTACCATTTAGAAGTCTTAAGGATATAACAATAAAATAACCATTACATAATTATATTACTTAAGAAAAAAACATCCACTATTGGCACACACCGGCCAATGTTAGGATCTGCCTAAAGAAAGCATAACCTTTCAAGCTTAGAAGTGGTTTGGATTTTTAATCTGAGTCACTATTCTTGAGTTATAATCATTTGAAAAATAAAATAATTTTATTTAATTATTTTATTAATGGTTATTCCTTTTTTCAGGTTTCCTTATAAGAGGCCCATGCAGACTAAAATTATGTCACCCCTAGGGTAAACCCTCTATCTTGAACACAATGGTGCCCTCCTATTTCATGATTTTCCACATGTTTAAATGTTATTCCACTTTTTCAAGAAAACCACTCACAGGCGGTATTTAAATCTTAACATATTTCGACGGATCATTTTGGTCACTATGGGCATCAAAATCACTCATCATCTCAGTTCTTGGTCTCAAAATAATTCCATATAAAAATAAAATTTATACAAAAATACCAAGAGATTACATTCTTTCCACATTATGGATTTTCATCCCTGAAATCCAAAATAAAGGCTCATCAACCATATGGGGGCACTGAGCATGAATCTGAACCTCCTGTTCCCTTGTGCTCTCATGGAGATTCCTCTATTTCTACCGAAAGTGCACATGATGAATCAACCATCCATGAAGGACATTCTCATGTGGATCTTCTATCTCCACCGGGAACTCTGCAAATGACACCCCATTGTCAATTTCCAGATCACCTCAGTCGATGAAATTAGATAGATCATGCACGTACCAACTCATCCGCAACATGTGAAAAACACCATACACGTAGTGCATCTATAGGGGAAGATATATGTGGTAAGCCTCCTATCCAACTATACTGAGGATCTGAAAAGGTCTGATGAACCTCGGATATTTCTTTCCACCCTTTCCAAATTTCTGCAATCCCCATCAGGGTGTGATTCAATGGAAAACATGGTCTCCCTCCTCAAATTCCATGTGTCTCCATCTCCTGTCAGTATAAGACTTAGGACTACTCTACACAGTACTCATATACTCCTAGATGATCTATGCCTTCTCAGTAGTAACCCATACCAACTCTGAACATCTGAGTGCTGACACCCCTAGGTCTGTCTTTCATAGAAGTGATCAACATGGCCGCCCATACAAGACAACAAATGGCGCCATGCCAAAAGTGGAGTGATATCTATTACTATACCCAAACTCAACAAGTGGTGGGTGGTCCTCCCAACTAGGAGAAAAATCTCAGACACACACATGAAGCATTTACTCCATGGTCTGTTTTGTCTACTCCATCTGACCATATTTTTGGGAGGTAAAATTTATATTCAAGCATGCTAGAATCTGATGCTCAAAATTCACTTACTGACATGTGAGGCATCGTGAAACGAACTCTGCCACCTATTTCTTCTTCTCTTGAAACCATTACTGACATTGAATGTCATATTACATCTTCTCCACACCAGGATGTTCTCTCAAAGAGGATGCATGGAATTCCCTAAACACCACCTCCCATAACATCACGGGTACCATGGTGCGTTCTATTAAAAGGGTGATGTGCTCCCCACCTATTAAAAATTCATCAGGAGCTTGTCCAAAGGATATCTTGTCTTGTCAGGCCTCATATTCAACATCCACAAGTTTTACCTTCATAACTCGCTGAAGGAGTGGGGGAGTGAAAGTCATAAACTTGAGGCAAGCTACTTCATCGTCATCCACGAGGGATATCAGCATCACAAATAGCTGCTCCATCGCCTCACTCAGCATGTGTAAACCAGACCTCCTACTGAACGCTTCTACCACCAAATCCCTTTTCAAGGAGTGTATACTATCTCAATGTCATAGTCCTGATGGAACTCTAACCATCTCCACTGTTTAAACTACTTGAAAACCCAACTGGAACCTTTTAATCCACATGAATGGATAACCACTTTAACTGATTGATTTTCCCCTTGATCTTTTGGTAGTGGGTACACAATCTCTATGAACACTAAGTTAAGATGATGGTAATCCACACATAACTTCAACCAATGGGTCTTACTAAACCATTCCTCTGTAAGTCCCCCGCCTACTCCCCCTGCTTGTAACGCTCTAAAAAATCCCTCTGATATACTGATACTGATATCAGTAGCATCTCGGGGTGTCAATTGATACAGAAGTCCCTCCTCCTACCGGGAGCTAATCCTATAAACATATATTGAAAGGATGTTCATGCACTCCACCACTAATTTTGGGAACTAAAAACTCAAAACACCTACTACCACTTCGGTAAGGTTGGATGACTCAAGTTTGATCAGCTTCACCCTCCTATGCATGAGTTTATCATTTGTTTCCTGGGTTTCTTTTTTTTGTCTATTCACAGACCCAAGAAAACCCCATTGCAATGTTGTAGATATACCACATCATTTTTCCTAAAACAATCATTCTGAGCATGAACTATGGGTGACCAGTCCATACCACACCTAACATCGTATGGACTTGATGCTGCCACCAAGAGGTTCCAATCAAAATTATCACCTTAAGGGTCATATCACGTCATATGCATAATTGTTATTATCAAGTCTCCTCCCACATGTATCTCCATGTTTAAGGAACTAGTCAAAGGTTCAACTAGAAACTCAAGGTCTTGAACAAGATTTGGGACACGAAGGAATGATTGGTAGTTATGTGAATTAATATGGCAGCTTGTAGTAGACATAGACCATACCTCGTATCATTCCTAGATCCCTTGGATCATAATCCTTGACCGCATGAAGGTACTCCCTTCCTCTATCATCCATCTCCCGGATCCTTATGGGGACCAAATTGGGGTGGTGGTTGTATCATGTCAAAATGTATACCAACTCATGCTACTATCCTAGCTGCTATTACACATCTTCTTCCCTAACGATCCATTTGTCCCTATCAGTTCCTCTTCCCAAAACATATTACTCGTACAATTCTCTAAGACTGACTTCAGTTTACTGATTTCCCACTACTTGCATTCAATGGCTGTATCTATTCTTCCAAATAATTTTCAACCAAAAGGGTTCTGTCTAGAACCCAAACCTATGTAGGAATGCACAAAGGAATTTTACTGGCTTGGATTTCCCAAAAAAAATCGCACTTGGAGGTCCGAGACCTGAAGCACTAGTCATATCGTAATCATCTTGTTCCATGAATGGTTGGTATGCCTCAACAAATACTCATTTACTAACATTCAGTCCTACCAAAGATATAGAAGCTATTTGAAACAAATACCCTTAGCTTTTTATATAAAGATACCCCATTTTAGAGGAAGGTTCCCTAGAATTGTCTTCAGAAAAGTCACCTCATTACAAGATCAGGGTAATATAAACCCTATTATCACCCTACGAAGCCATGTAGAAGGCTCACTAGAAGGACTTCTATCTAATCTAATGGGTCCCTTGATAGATGGAAACTTGGTCACCACCTCAATCTAGTATTTAGAATACTATGAGTCAGTATTTTCTCAGATCCTGAGGGGTATTTGTCTTTGAAACTCGTTTAAGGCACTGAGACTAAATCTATCCTCTACCTGTAGAGCTGGTAATAAGTACTTACCAACACACCTTTTTATTACTGGGACACTTCCCGAAGGTTTCATATTGGGAAGCAGTTCCTGTACCGAAGCCTCATCAGCCTAGGAGCCATCCTCATGGTTACACACTTGACTCCTGGATGGCTGTAATCATGTTGGCATCTTAAAATAGAATAAAGATGAACCGCGGTCAAATCGGCATACCTGATAAGATTAATAAAAAGAGATCAACATAAAAACATTTTTAAACTCATGGAATTCATGTTTTCGTGTAATAGGTCAGAAAATATATTTCAAGGTCCTGGTGTATATATACGTCGGTCGTCGCACCAACAGTAGACTCCCTTGACTGAAATCCGAACTCAAGACACTTAGCACTATTTCCCTCATTAAAAAAATAGGGACTCTTACTTCTTTTGGTAGAACCGACCTCCCTATGACACCACTTTTTCATGACCCATCCCCAGAGGCCTGTGTCATGACTACCCTAAGCCTACCTTCCATAAGCCAGGGGCCGGTGACTAGCACTATGACGAAATATCCCAAAATGGGAAGGAATTTCCTTTAAACCTATATACACACACGTCCAACCACATCCCAACACACTGAAAGGGGGGAACAAGTATACTACTAAAACAAGGATGACTACAAGTAAAAGTAAAAGTAAGTGGGCCAGAATATAAAGCCAACAAGGAACTGAAAACTGTAAAGTGAAAAAGGGAACTCTGATGACCATCCATAGAAAACCCCATCTATTCGTGAGAGTAGTGAAGCTACTAGAAGATAAAGTAGTATGTAATGACCGACCAGTCCTACTAGACCCCACCTGGTCCTAGGACACCAAGTACACTGTCGTTGCATCCGTCAGTCACGTCTCCCTAAGCACTGATGTGGAAACATCGATCATCTGCATGATACATAACACGTGCGTGTGAAGCCCATGCAGGGGTGTGTATAACAATACTCAGTAGGGACCCCAAGACCCCCGAAGGTGTCTTAGTAATCCATGATGGAAAAAACCTAAATTTTAAATACCCTAAAGGTAAAACCACATTGAAAGACATCAACCACATAGTACAATGTAAAAGATGAAGTTCACAGAAGGTCTAACATAAGCACAAAAGTAAATATGATTAGTCATAAATCTAGATCATATTATTCTATCGAGAGGCTCTACTACTGATCTATAAAATGTCACTAGGATCTGACCCATAGAGTATCTCTAGGTTCTAACACAGATAATATCACTAGGTGTTGATCTATAGACGATCACAAGGTTCTAACCCACATAGGATAGCTGGGTGATGACCCACTCAGAGGATCTCTAGGTGCTGACCCAAAAAGGATCACTAGGTGCTGACCCACTCATAGGATTTCTAGGTGATGAACCACTTAGAATATCGCTAGGTGCTAACCCACTCAGAAGATCACTAAGTGATTACCCACATAGGATCACTAGGTGCTGACCCACTCATTGGATCGCTATTATTTCTTCACATCACAACCAGCCACTAGATTTGTGCAATTAGCACACTTGATTCTAGTAGATACTTCTCTTAAATCCCCCGATGAAACCTCATATTCCAAAAAATCCCACATAGAGTAACACTAAAGGACTGTCTCGTCGTAAGGGTCCCAACGCAATAGACGATGTATCGACCAATTGTAGGGTTTGTACATTATGGGTAATTTAGTAAAAAGGGAACGGTTGGATTCGAGTCCGATCCAACCCGGATATATGCCAACATCCTCCAAAACTTTTGTAGTGTAACTTAGAAGCACCACCTCATCGCAAGGGTATTTGTGTCGTAGATGACATGTCAATCAGACACCCATTCTGATAGTTATTGGTGTTTCAGTAAAATTGGGCTGCTTGGGTCTGGGTAAGTTCCGACCTGGTCGGACCGACCCAACACGAACCAGTCTGGGGGTCTGACGTGGGTCCAACATGGGTCCGGTCCCACTATCCCATTGGGTGCATGGATCTAGCCCCATGGCATCTCTATCATACTAGGTGGGGCGTAGCCTACCTTTAGAAACCAGGTCCACTGAGCAAGACAGTTCTCCTGCCCGGACGCAACTCAGCCACGTCCAGTTCTCTAGCTAGAAGCACCAGTTAGTACCATCTGTTCAACCAGAATAACCATCTGCTTCATTCTACACATGGTTGATGGACCGCATGCTACCCGCGCACTTGAGTGACTTGAGAAGTCTTCTATTCCACGCGACACTGATGGGTGCCACCCTCCACCCACTGCCACTGCCGCAGGCCACCAGAGTTTCTTCAGTGGTCCGTTTCTAGAACCACTTGTTCCAATGGGTTTTGCAGGGTGCCACCATCATTGAGACGACCTCAAACTTAACCTTATGTCACATCAAAATCTATCCATGAATAACATACATTACTGATGGATTCAGACCTTGTTTTTTCGGCCGCACCCTCCGCATTAGAAGTTTTAAAACATGGAGTGTTCAAGGATTTCAGTTCCAACATGTTATTAATAAATCTCATGCAAAACCCCATGTGAAACACCCTCCAGCAAAAATATTTTCCCAACGGATCAACCAGTTCTTCATTTGATCCATGTTTGTTGTTTTAGGATGATTGATGGGGAAAGAAAAAAAATCACATAGAATGCATAAATCCCCTACCTGGATTTGTTGGATCTGCTGATGATGAAGGATATGATCTGCGTCATCATCGAGTTTTGATCATGGACAGTCGTTGTCGTTTATCAACCTCTGAATCTGATCCTCCTAAGTCTGTCACTTCGTTCTTTGTTCTTCATTGGAGAGGGTAACCGCTGGCAGTTCGTCAGATATTTCCCAGTGATTCCTTCTCTACTCTCCAACAGATTAGATTATTAATAAAATAAACATGTTGTAGTGTTTTAATTACGATATGATGTTGAATCATTAATGACGCTCATTAATGGACCTCATTAATACAACCATTTCAAGTACTTCATTAGAGTGTCTTGTTGCACCATAGTGTCACCGCTCAACCGATTGAAAAATAAAATAATTTTGGAAATGTTATTTTATTATTATTTAAAAATTTAGATTATTAACTGTTCCATATGATGCTTGTCGGTCGAACTTACACTTCGCCTAAGTGAGTCCCGGTGCTGGGAGTTCAACAATGCCCTCATTTTTTAAATCTGATCACCAATTCAAAAGATAGAAAACCCCGATCACATAATTACTGAACGTACCTTACAAAAAAGTTCAAAAATTAGATTTCACGCTCAACCCGTGTGGGTCAAGCTTAGGCTTTTCCTGAGAAGAACACACCCCCAAGAGCTAAACGGTAGTCTCCAATTTTCAATCTGAGTTTTCATTTATAAGTTATAAGGATTTAAAAATAAAATAATTGTAACCTAATTATTTTATTTAAGGCCAAAATCTAATGTCCACTGTTGGACCGCACCTGCCAATGTTAGGATCTACCTAAGAAAAGTATAACCTCACGAGAGCAGTGGTGGCCTCATATTTTTAGTCAAACTCACAATTTTTGAGTAAGAATTTTAAAAATAAAATGATTTTATTTAATTATTTTAATTATGGTTATTTCATTTTTGAGTTTTCTCACCAGAGGCCTATGCTGGATAAAATTAATTTTCACCTAGGGTAAAACTGCTATCTTGAATGCAACAGTGCCCTCATATTGCTAGTACATGAACCTGTTTAAGAGTTATTCTTGTTTTTCCAGAAAACCACTCATGTGCTCTAATTAATGAATAACATTTTTTTGACAAATCATTCCAGGTACTCCAGGCCGTGGAATCACATATTGTCCCAACACCTCGTCTGAAAATAACTCGATAAAAAATAAATTATACATAAATTTTTGAAAATTACATTAAAGGTCTGAAATATTGACATCCATATTATAATATACTAGGTTAGAACCAAGAATGACACTTTGAGATCTAGCTCATAGAATACAGAGATATTGATCAGTACATATTTATAGAACTAGTTTTTTAGAATGGATTCTTGTTATTTATCGATCTTTATCATCCTCATATAGTTTTTTAAATTTCAATAAGTCATCACATTCCAAATATAATTCCCTTAATAATGAATTATTATAATCAATTTTTTGGAGGTTTATAATGTTATAGATAATTTTAGAGGATATTGTTTCAATTCTGTGGATACGTAGTTGATCACATCCATTATTTCTGTACGGAAGAAATTAGGTGGACATTACCGAATAGTCTAATTTTAATGTTAATGATGTAAAAAACATCAATTTTTTATAATAAACATAGAGAGACATTTACAAATATAAATCCATTTTTTCTTTGTTGATGTTCATAAAGTATGAATAAGAGAAAGTGATCCTTGGATGGGTTGTGATATTTCATTTATGTATTTTTTATGTGAAGTGAACCTTGGAATGGAGATACTAATGCCCAAAAATTACATATACCATAATAGTATGTTATTAGTAAATTTTTGGTATAATAAAATATCACATTATGTATTCTATTTGGACATACCTAATGAAAATATGGTTTAGAAGACACACCATGACAAGGTGAGTGTCCCCACACTATATTCATGTGCAAGTTCATGGATATTCTTTTGACAAAATTGTTATTTATTTATTCTCCCATTACAAATTTTATCATACTCATTTTATCATCATAAGATAATAATTATCTTGCTTTTTAATGTATAACATGATTGATAAACTATTAAACAATCAATATGATGATTAAATTTCATCTTTTTAAAAATTAATTTTTTTTAAATTACTAATCAATGTAGAACAATTTATTGATATATTTAAATCTTATAGAGAAACGTTTGATCCTTATGTCGTGGTGTAATATCACATGAAATTATAAATGATAAAAATCATTACCTATCATTCTACTAATTAATTAAATGAGTTTCTAAAAACCATGGTAGTGAGAGGTATCCTTTTTATGAATTGGAGTAATCATGAAAAACATTAATACCCATTAGAGGATGAAACCCATTAGAAGATTCTTGGGGATCTATATTGAAAACCTAGTTGAGGCATAATGTAAATGGTGAATGATATGTTGGTAATTATTAATTTTATTAATCATTAAAAATTTATAGATTGATCTAAATATTATTTTTGATTTAGTGTTATTTTCATAATTTATTTTAGATGATTTTCATCCATTACATACATCTAAGTGGTATCAAAACCTATTTTACAATGTCTAGAATTTTTTGAATAAAATGGAATAAACTAAAAAATACATTTTATGGGTTCCATGGAATGAAAAAATTAAAAATACATGTTTTGGTTATTTTTTATACTAGATTATGTCTAAAAATTATTAAAAATGACAATGTTATTATAAGATCATTATATATTTATAGTGAAATATAATTAGTTGTCCATAAATGTTTTTAATACAAGAAGTTCCTAATTTTTTATTACTCTATGTCATAGTCTAATGGGCACTACGTAATGGTTTCCTTCACAATTATTGTAGACCATGGAATAATAGAAAAAGGTAATAAATTTTAACTCAAAATAACCACTCTAAAATGGTCTAAATAATCCAAAAACATATATCTAAATAGCTGCTAACCAAAGGCACAATTAACCAAAAATAACTTCTAATATAGTCAATGTCTATTATATAAAAATACTAAAAAGTGTTTTGGGATTATTTATTATAGGAATGCAGATTTCTTATAAAATATTTTTACATTTGGAAGACCAAATTTTTATGAAAACCTATTTTTATAAACCTTTTCTTACACTGAACCTCTGGGGACCCACATAATGTTAGGAGGGAGGGGTGGGATGGGTGCATTAAAAAATACCAAGAAAATTTTGGTGGGTGTAAAATGGGTTTAAATTACATTTACATAGTCAAAATAAGGATAAATATAAATATTTTAATATTGAATTTTTATTAGATCGTAAATATAAAAATAAAATGTTTTCACTATTAACCTTTTTGTAAAAATGTTTTTTTTATTTAAATGGTTTCACAAGTTTTTAAATTATTATTATTTGATAATAAAATCACTTATAAATGAATCATATTTCTAAATTATGATGGGGTTCATAAAAAATTCGTGTAATTTTTAATAAGAAGTGTTTATATTATAGAAAAGTGAATTTTCATTCTTCTTTATTTATAAATTAAAATGTGTTAAGAATTTATTTATGTATTTCAAAAAAATAATCTCATTTCTAAATTTTTGAAATGTAAATTTATCTAGTTTTATTCATAGATATATTATTAATACCTGTATAAATTTTATATTATTAATTTTGATTTATAATTTACTTTAAATGTGATTTAAATACTTCTATAAATCATCAAACATGTATTTAAAGAGTTACAAGCAAGGTAAAATAATTGATTCTGATTGGTTCTACCGTGAATTTTAATTTTATTAGTTAATTAAAATTAATTTAGAAGTTTTGTATTATTTATATATATATTATATTTCATAATTATTTTAGGACTGAGATCTCACTTTACTTAAGAACCTTGGGTAGAGGGGGTTTGGGTAAGTCTTTTTAATTTCCTATGATATAAGGACTTTTCTAAAAATGTGTGGGTTGGATACCTATTATCTCAAGATTACCCTTGTTGGGACTACATGTTTCATGTGATTCGAATCCTTTATATTAAGTGGTTTAATATACCTTTTGCATTATATTATTTTTGATGTATATAAATATATTTATGTTTAAGTTGGGTTTGACACAAAAGTAAGGAAATATGTATTTAGTTACACATAAATATTTTTTAAAATATTTATTTGGTGTAAATAATATATATTTTAAAATAAATCGTAAAAATAATGAATAAAAGTAATGATAATAAAATTATATATGATTATGGGAGAATAAATCCCCTTTAAAAAAATTATGTTTCATATTTATTTAAAATAACACCTATCATGATCTTGATCATTCAACTAGGTAGTTTCTTCCAAGGTAGGGTATAGTGGATTATATTATTATAGGGAATAATATGATGAGGTGATCATAAGTGTTAAGATCCTTATTTATAGTATTTTATTTGGGTTACACTACACTGGTAATTCCGCTAAATTAATACAATAGAATTTGTGTTAATTTTACCCATATAATGGAATGAAAATTGAGTTTACTACCTAACCATCCACGATTTATATATGATATGATTGATATGATGTAATATCTAAATAGATAAGATAAATGAGAAGAGACAATATAGAATCATTACAATGTGATATATAAAACTTGTCCCACTAATGAAAATGATATATTTAAAAAGGGATGTCATTTTAATGAGAGGACATTTAAAAAATTCCTAATTAAATTAATGTGAAACATAATACTTGTAACACTGAAATATTTTAAAATAGGAACATAATGTTTTATAACATGTATGAAACTAAAAGAAGATACTAGAGAATAATATAACACAATGATAATTATTGACATATTTATTTTTAAGCTAATTCAATCTCTTCAATAGCTTGCAATGCATACAACATCATGTTTGAACCCAAAAATATACTATATTAGTATATTATTGTTTATTCATGAAAATTTTAACCTAGGAGTTATGTTGGTAGGTAGTAATAATGATAAATAAATTATGGAAATTATATTTTTTAAATATGTGTAAAATAAATTTAATATATACATATATATTATTTAGAAATATAATAATAAATATTTTAATGAAATACAAACGTTTTTTAAAAAACTGTATTTTTAAAAAAGGTGTAATTGTCGTGTTATGAACACCTAATTTAATGTTAATATTTAACATTATAGAAAATATTTTTGAAAAAAAACATTTTTCAAATCTAAATGTAAAAATTATATTTGGTTTAATTTTTTATAATTTTCGGAAAATATTATTTTTTGGATGAATAATGAAATTTAATGATTTGGTTTTTTTTTCAATTTTTTAAAATTATTTACAAAGATAAAATATATTTTATATTTATTTATTAAGAAATTATTTCCATTATTTTAAAATATAAAAAATTTTGGTCATTATAATTAGTTTCATATTAAATTATGACATAATAAAATTTTAAATTTTTGAATGTTTTTCTTTGGAAAAACTGTTTTATCAATGCACCTACTGGTTTAATTTTAAATTGAATCCTAACACTTCTATGAATTGAATTTTTAAAAATGGATTAAATATTTGGAATAATCATTATTTATTTTGTTTAATATGTTAAAATATATTTTTAACCCTAATAAATTGTGGAAATAGTAAAAAATATTTACTACAGTTAATGTAAAAAGGGGTTTTCCAGGGGTTAAACTAAGAAGAAATGGGTTTAAAATGACATAAAACATGTCCAAAGACAATTTTATGGAGATAAATAGTCATTATTACCTTTAATTATTGATAAATACACATTTAGGAGGATTTTTTCAAGATAAAAATGTGGATATCACTTTTTCTTTTAAAAAATATAATGTGTACCCTCTCCCCCAATTGTAAAAGTCCAATCTCTCTCATATCCTCTTCACACATCCAAACGAATTTGTTTCTCTATGAAGTATCCAAATAATTTACTTAATCCTCTCCCAATATCCTGTTGGATTTTTTGGCTCATAAATCTAATATAATAAAGATTTATATATAAACATAAAAATGTTCTTTGAAGAAGAAGTAAAATTATTAATGCGCATATTTGTTTTATTTCTTATTCCACAACCACAAAATATTATTAAATAATGATAATAAATTAACAAAAATATCTAAAAGATAATTATATTTATTTATTTTAATATAATAACCTCTTCCCTTCTCCACTTCCATAAAATTGAAAAGGAGACTGTTGATCATGTGTAGGGTAGACTACAACCTCACGAACTAATGTAATTCATTTTCCATCACCAAATTTGCAAACTGGATATGATTAATAATTTAACATATATATATATATATGATTATTATGGAACTGTTATACTTTTGGAATTATGACAAAAAATATACCTTTTTAATTTTCATTCCTTGTGAGAGATATGATAACATCACTTATGTGTCTGGGGGGCTACATCTTATGAAGCGATTTGATTCATTTTTCACATAATGTTTACATAAAAGTTACTAATAATTAAATTAATGGATATAAGTGATATTTTTTCCTAAATATACTTATGGAAATTAAATATCACATTCAGATTCTTACATTGTAATCCATTAGAAAATAATAACATTGCTCATGCAAACGTGTGGACTACCACCTCCACATAACGATGTGAAATGTTTTTCATTTTATTTTTACATGGATTGTAATAAGGATGTATTTGATTAGTATAAATTATATAAATTAAATGATAATTATTCTATAATGTTTAATTATACATTATTTTCATTTCCTTCCATTCATCGAGAATAATGGAAACAACGTTCATGTGCACATACGACCTTTAGTCTCCATGAACAGTGCAATCCATTTTCTATGTATAAATATTATAAATTACTATAATTAAATATAAAAATAAATAAATAAAAATATGATATTTAAATAATGGATAATATTATAGATATTATTTAACTATAATCAATGTAATAGTAATAAAATTACCAAACCAAAACATACATGAAAAATGAAGCCATTACCACCTGAAAGAGTGATTTTATCAAAACAATATTAATATATGGGTGGTAATAGAGTATAATTAAGTCATATATATTAAAAAATATATGATTATTATTTTTAAATAAATATATAATAAACATATATTTATTATTAATGAGGTTTTGACCCATAATAATGATGTCGAACCAGAGTTAAGGGTTTTTCATCTACATTTACTTACATGATACATACACCATATTCACCACATATTCCATTATGTTGTATATATACTACCCCTTTAAATTTTTTATATAATAAACATATTTATATTCATATTATAAAATGTGAAATCTTATTTTATTTCTTTTATGGGGCTTATAATTCAAAATTTACCAAAGTTGTAAGTGATTTCATCTCAATTTCCATTTCATTGAGACAGATTTGGTAATATGCACCTATTAAATTTTATGTGATGTATATACTTCCCTTTTTTTGAATTTCACATAAATAAATATTTAAACATGATTATAAATATTAGATTTCACATTTATTCTTCATGGGGTTAAAATTTAAATTACATAGAAGAGGTAACAATTATTATACATTCTCACTTTGTTTTAGGATTGTTAACTTTCTATTAAATGAATCACATTCTCATGATCATTTTTCATTTGAAATTAAATTTTTCTTAAATATCCATATTAATTGTATCAGAGATATTATTATATCATAAAATTTATCTGAGTTTCATGTATAGTCTGTATATTTTCGGTTATTTTATTAATTTGGGAAATGTTGATAAATCCTTATTCTTTACTCAAAGATATTTGATGATATGGAATATTTATTCCTAAATTCAATAGATTATTTAATACATGAGTAATGATTTAGACATGCAGTTATGGTTGGGATGTGATTATATATATCACAATAATGTGATGATAGTTCTCATAATACAATTCAATTGGGAGAATTAGATGGGGTTTTATGAAAATATATAAACTATCTTGTGAAAGGTCATGCTAGTATGTTTCAAATGTCCAAAATTATACATTCCCTCATTATGATATTAGTTATTGATTTTCCATGTTATTATTAAATTATTTAGAGTATCCATGGATATGTTTCAAGATCATGTGGTTATTTATATTCCATTATTTGATAATTATTTATTTATTCTCTATTATACTCGAGTAATTGATTGTAAATCATGTGTTTTCGTTATTTATATTTTTGTATTGATTATAATTATTTATTCATGATGGATTCCACTATATTCATACCTTTATAGATCATTTTAGCTCACCCCATTCTTATTTTTCTTCTACCAATATTCCATGATGTTTATTGTGATTGATAAGATGGGTTATTCAAGAGGAAATAATGATTTAATCAAAGAAAATACTATATAATATTTTATGTTTTAAATTGTAAAATTAGATTCATGTTTGTATCTATTTATAAATATAATTAAATTAATTGTTCTTAGAGATTCAATTACATTTATTTTATACTAATGTAATAAATAAACTATTGATACTAGTTTCCTAGGGCTGAGGTATTTACAGTTTTTATTAGAAGATGTTTAATGGAAATATTTTTATCTCTATTTAGAAAAAACATAGATTAAGAAACATAACCCCATAAGGCACACTGAGGATAAGTATAGTGGATTATTATAATTTTTTGGTGATTAAAAGATTATGTGATTTTTTAACAATACATCACTATGTGAATACAAAATGTTGAAATGGTTTTGGCATATTTGCATCTAGGGGTAATAAATCCAAAAATGATTTATTGGGCTTTGAATATTTCATTTGTAGGTACATGAAAACATGAATTTCTACACACGTAGTTTGAAACTCTAGGGGGAATATTATTAATTATATTTCACATTTTCCAAAGAAACAATTATGAAGGATTTAATTTTTTTATTATTTGAAAACAGTCTCCTATGAAAAATTGTTTATGATTATGATATTATCCATACATAAAAATATTATGTTATTATAAGTAACTCACTAGTTTTGGGATTATAAATTATGATACATAATGTTTTTTTCTAATATGGTGTATTCCATTATTTAGAAATGGTACCTAGTATAATGAATGGGCATCGTATCAATTTACTCAATCTAAAGAGTAAGAATGATCTTTTATTTTATAGGATTAAGAAAATCTTCTGAATGGAAGCAGTCTCCCAAGAAATATCATCATATTATGACATAATATCATATGACATTCTGAAATATAACAAATTACGTGAGTATTATATATTCCAAGGGAAGATAGTGAATAATATGTTTTAAGGGAAAACATATCAGTGGAAGAAGAGAATGAAGGATTTTTCTATATGTAATAATTATAGATTTTTTTTTGTAATTTCATGAAAGGAACTAGAGTTTTCTTCAAGGGTAGAGAGAAAGTCTATTAGGAACATGAATTAATTTGAAAGAGATAAAAATTTTATGATCATTGTTTCAATATTAAGAATATGGGGAACTTCATAAATTAATTCTCCAATAATTAAGGTAATATACCTTTGAATGAGATAAGGGATCAAGGTGAAACTTATTTTATAAAAATAGCCTAATTAGAATAATATACTTTTGTATTTTTATGTAAGAATTATTTTGAAGAATTATTTTATCAATAATTCTCTCATTATAATAATCATAGAATGTATATGTAAAATACTACAGTACTTTTACATTGAGGATTTATGTGCATATGTTGAATGGTACTGAAGAGTATGAAAATTAATTCTATGAAAATTTGATATTTTTGGAACACATTTGATTTAGAGAAGATAAAAATTGATATGCGATAAATGTGGATATAATAATTATTTAGTTATTCATATTGGATATTATTTGTGGAATTGAAATTAGAAGTTATTTGATGGTTTATTATATCATTCCTATATTTTATTGCGCAATTAAATTTAAGAAATATATTTGTTAACATGGTATTTGTTTTGGAAGAATCTATTTCTTTATAAAGTTTTTATAGAAGTAAAGGTATTCACATATATGGTATGTGAAATTATGAGGTGGTTTATGTTTTTTTAAATCTAATGATCAGTTGATTTTTTGAATTTAGTGAAAATCGTTATAATTTATTTGATTTTGAATTTGGTTAGAAATATTTTTGATGGATATAAAATATAAAAATTTATGGACATGGTTAATTAGAATTTTGGGTGTTACTATTTTTGAAATAGAAATTAATAAATTATATTTGATTATTTTTTGTAACCATTTTGGTTTTAGTAAAGGTAGGGGGAATAACTTATTACTCTTTCAGGGATCTTACAGTTTTTAAATGTTAATTTTAGTGAAATAGGTAAAACAAATTAATTTCTATATATTTATTTTATGTAGTAAGAGAAGAAGTGTAAATTTATTTAAGTGCAACCAAATGATGAAATTGCGATTAAAAAATATAACGATACAATGTTAGTATATTTTATTATGTTCTATGTATAGATGGAAAAATAATTCCTCAACTCGAGGAAATTGATATTAAAGGTAAAATTTTATCCTATAATATATATTTATGATCAAACAAATGGTCTCTTAACTCATCATAGATTTATGGATTTTTGTTAATTATGTTTTCTCTATCATTCAATATATTATGGTTACTCATCTCGATCAGTCTCCATAGTAATTTAATATTTTTTCTCTGTCCATATCTTCACATTCAACCAATGTTTTAATATTTAGGAATCCAATATGTGTTCTTATAGATTACCATTATACTATTTTTCCTCTACTATCAAAGAGTTTTTTTATCAAACCTTTTTATAATGACCATGACCCCAGTATCCCAAATCTAGTGAATTATTTATTACATTAGAATAGATATAAGGAATAACATCCCAAAGGACCAAATATTTTAGTAGTCTTGTTAATATATATATATATATGAAGTTGAAATTAAATTTTAAACTTAAAATACCAATACATTCCCTTGAGAGGACCATTGTCCCTTTATATCAATCCTACACTGTCAATATTAAAATAATACCTAGGATCCCAAAAAAATAAAATATAAAAAATGAGAGAGATTAGATTCTCATTAAGGGTAGTAATATATAGGAATCTATCATAAATAATAATAAATAACAATTAAAGGTGAATAACTAAAACAAATTCCATTTAATCAACAACTTCAGAATAATATGACTGGAATAAAAAGTGATCAAATAATACTATATAATCAATTGATCTAGAAAAATTAACCAGGAATATTCCACTTGTTAAATAATCTCATAAAAATAAAAAAATATTCTCAAAATGAATGAATGAATAATATTGAACATCTAGAACGTATCCTTTAGTCCTCAAGGAAGACATCTGAATATAAATAAGAAAGACCTCCGCAAAAACCCAATCTAGTTTGTCTCGACGCATGATGGGTATATAGTGGGCCCCACACATTACTTACAATGTCCAACGTATTATTAAAATTATTTTTGTGAAAAATATTCATCATATGAATTTGTATTGAAGAAAGAATAAAATAATGTAAATAACATTCCCTATTAAGTGAACATAATCACAAACTATCCAGATTAATATGGTGAATGGTTTAAAAATAGTAAATCCCCTCTCTAACTGATCAATATAAGTTTAATGAAATATGGTAGATTTTTTCCTAATATATCAAATTCAATTATTAAAAATATTCATAAAATTATGTTGACATAGATTAAAATATGCTAAATGAGATCATAGAATAATTCTTGAGGAAAATACCCCTTTTCACTTTAAAAACAGGATATTTTTAAAAAGATTCAAAATTAAAAATGAAAAAAACAATGAAAATAAACATTTAAACCATTAAAGTGAGATTTAAATAATTATAGAGTTATGAGGGATGGAAAATATTCTTATGCCGTATAAATTTAAAAAACATGCATTTTTAATTTTTTCCAGAAATGCCTCCAAGAACCTATTCTAGAAAATTACAAAAAGAATAATTTGAAAACATGTTTTAGAATGTTAATCATGGGTTGAAATTAAAATAAATAATCATTGAATTGTATTAAAAATATTTTATGAAAGAAATTAATAAAAATTAGAAATGGAAGAAAAGGTGAGTTTTAAGGGAAACATGAGAATAAATATATATATATTTCAAAATAATGTCTCTTATAACTAAAATATCATTGATGTGAGATTTAATCAATTGAATTGAATAAGTTTATCCAATATAAATAAACTTAATGAATTTTAAATATAATGTAAGGTAATAAAATTGTAATTTTACTCAAATTTTTTTCATGAAGCAACCAATGAAGTAGAAGTTTAACATAATGATTAAAAATTTAGTTTATAATTATCTTACCACATTGTAATCACTCAAGTCGTATGCACCATAAAAGTAATTATTTAAAATGAAATATTTAATTCTATGAAAATAACTAGATTTAGGGCATTATATTTCAATGGGTAGTATATGTACACCACACATAATAAATAAGTGGAAAACGAGGCATATATCTCATTGAAGTAAAAGTGATATTAGAAAACCATTAACTCACACTTTCCAATAGTTTTTAATACTTTATTTTATTTTATAATCAGTTAAATAATGTTATTGAATAATTAAAAAAATATATTAATATTTTTAATTACTTATAAGTTCCTCTTATAAAATCTTTAAACCCATTCATTAATAACATTTCATTATTTTCTTTGTTTCAGTTGAGTTCATTTTATAGATTCATGGTCGGTTCATTTGTGTATAATTATGGATGTTCATGCAAAATTGGTTCAAAGCTAGAGAAGTGTAGTGATAAATTATTAATGCACATAAATAAGTATAAATGATTCCATATATCATTTTAGTTTCTAATATGAGTATTATTCATTTAATGAAATGTTAATGATAAACGTTTTGTTTTTTGGCATTTTTTCAGAACACCACAAAAGTGTATCATTATATCTAATATTATGAGTATATATCATTTAAAGAACATAAAATAAGTTATAATATACCTATTAAAATATTATTGAATCATAATAATATTCTTATTATTTTCTATAAAGTCAGTAATGGAAAAAAACAAAAAAATTATTCACGGAGGTAGCTGATCTCTATAATTTGGAAAATTGTTTCGTTTTATTGAACAAGAAAAGGTAGTAGAAGTGATGGATATAATATATTTCATTAAAAAAAATATTTCTAGTATTTACATGATTTTCTAATTATTATTTAGTTATGGATGAATGATATAATGAGAAATTAGAATAATAAAATAAAATAAGAGATGTGTTTTTGAGAAAATTGCATCTTGAATATAACCTCCTTGGAGGACCCATTGAGGTACATGGATTTGTTATTTTGGTGAGAGAAAATAAATTGGATATTATTGTAGTGGGGATTATTGTTTTTGGTAGATATTTGACGAGATACTCACCTTATGGTTCTAAATGCGGGTGGTGATGGGTGGTATTTATACTTAAGGGGAGGTGAGTTTATGTGATTAAAACAATGATTATTTTATATTTAAATCCTACTAATTTGAGGTGGAATTAATTTTAATGAAATTGGATGGAAATTAATATTATAGTGGATATTTAGGGTTAATAAATGACTAATTCAACCATTTAATGTTTTAGTTTTTAGGTATTTTATGCCTTTAACTTCTTAACTTTAACCACTTTCATTTTTACCTATACCAATGTAAATAATTTTTTTACCATGGTATGTTTTGAATTCTGAAATAGGAAAATGAAATTAAAACCTAATTTTCAACTTATAATTATAAAAATGGAATCAATTTTACTAATTTCGTTTCACATAATTAGAAAAATTATTTTTAAATTTAATCCTCTAGACCAGACGAGAAAACATGTTTTCCATGTGAAAAAAGTTCCAATGTTTGAATTGTATTTATATCAAATTTCAATGTTAAATTAATTAAAATGACTTCTATTATATTTATTTACATATAATTGAACTAATTATACTTTAAAATAAATTTCAAATATAATTTATCATTATAAATTATTTAACTAAGAAGTCAATTTTCAATTAAAAGCAGTATTTCTCCCCTTTCATAAAAACGATACTTATATGAAATTTTCCAAAAAATTAACCAAAGATAATTTTGATATATCTATTTTAGTAATATGTTTATTATTAAAATTAATATTATAAATGTTTAAATAGTTATATTTAAATATTCTGTGAACTCAAAAGGCGGAAACTCTGTCTTTAGAAATATATAGCTTTTTTGTGATTATAATTAGAATTTTTTCTTATTTTAAGCCAATAAAACATGTTGGTTGATTTTTTTAAAATATATTAACTATATTAAATACAATATTAATTATTATATTTCAGTTAAAGTGATAAAGTTAATATATTAAGATAAAATTTCTTTATGGGAAAAATAGTTTTTTATAAAAACACACCTTTTATGTTAAATAAGCTATCATTTTTATTTGTATTTAATTTGTAACCAATGAAATATTTTTAAAAAAATGTGTAAACTAGATTTTATTTATTTATTAAATCTAATTAATTCTTATAATTCCAATGTATAGGTAAATATTTTCACAATTAAATAATAAAATTTAATCATTTGTTAAAGATCAATGTTCTGTGTAACGTAAGCTATCAAAGAAATTGAAATTATATTAGAAGATGCATACCACAAATTATTGGGGTGTTACATTCCTCGTTCCATAAATAAATTGTCTCCTCAAAATTTTAAATTTCACTTTGAAAATCCGAGGTTAATACTTGAAAATTACATTGTGGGAAGCCAATGTCGTAAATAGGGTAAATAAAACATCCCTTTAATAATAGGGAAAGGGAAATGATAAGTTATTTAAAAAATTAGGCTTTAAAATAGGATAACATTAGTGGAAAGTGAAAACCATGACATGAGAGTGAAATAAAACTCACATGTTTTTATGTATATATATAGATAATACTATAATCATAATGTCTGACATCACAAAACTATAAATCTATGATTGGTTAAAGAGGTCATTAATTTCCTAATAATAAAATCAAACGAATAGTGTATTTCATTCCAAATTTATTCCTAGAGTTGCGGGTTATTTTAATATCTAGATAATCACTTTAGAAAATAAATTACATGATTAATTCTCATTTTTTTATGAATTATCACATCCTTTGGGTGTCCTTTATTCTACTTTTAATTAATCCCTTACACCATGAAATTAATGTTCAAGATGATTTTTTAATACTTAAATAACATTAATAGGTCATAAGATCCAAAAGTAATTCATTTGGAATTTACTTGTTTACTAAAACCAAAATGGTAAGATAATGATATCCAATATAATATATCATATGTTAACCTCAAAAAATAATATCCAATTTTCCACACAATCCATTCCATATGTAGTTAAATTTATGATTCATTTAAGACATGTCTGTCCAAATTCAAAGACAAAAAATTTAAAATGAAGGTCACTCAAATTTAAAAATCATATTGTTTTTGACATAATGTAGTTATTATTTTCACATACCAAATATACTATAACATTTATCACCTATAGACATTTTTGAAAAAAAAACTCCCACAAATAAATCTCATGTTGTTTAAAATATTCCCTAAATCAAAACATGTTGTGAACCTAACAAAGGTAACATAAACCATAAAATACCTAACCAATTTCCTAGTTGCCAATATTATCACATAAATATATCATTTTAATTATTATCTCAACCTGAGTCATATATTAAGGGTTATATTTCCTTAATCATGTGTCTTCTAAAAGAAATACTTTCCACCGAATCACAATCCTAGTTATCAATACCATCCAACATGTGTCATCAAATCCTTAAAGAATAAGTACTATAGTAGAATCCTTATATATATAAGGATTTGTATAACCATTTAATAATTAATAAAATAATTCTAGAATCCAAATATAGGATTTCTTTTATCATTCAACTTCATTCTTAAACCATTAACTATTCTTCATCATCTTATTCCTTTATAACTACTTTCTTTCATTTACCATTTATAGTCTTTTCATAAACAATCTTATAACCATTACTTATATAAACATTCAGATTCTATTAATGGATTATATTACTATGATATATGTTTTAATCATTCTCATACTTTTCACAATGGAATCATTCAACCATTAATTATATGTTTGGGTGACTATTATATAAAAAGTTTCATTTTTCCTCTGAAATAACATCCTTGGTACCCTTCTTTACAAACCCAAAACATTTTTTTGGTTCAAATTCTCAGTATATAGGAAAGTAAATATTTTTTCTACATGAACTAAACCACTCGATCTCTATGAAAAAATCTTTCATTATCTTCTTTTGTGTGTCTGATAGTTGGTGATGGAGTGTATTTTTAAACATTTATTTTGACAACTGACTAGGAATAAACATGATATCATTTACTCTAGTCATCATACCTTTTGGTTTCTCAACCATACATTTTCTATATAATTCAATGATAATCTAGTTTATTATTGTTCCCACCACTAACTAAAACAAAAAAAGTAAAGTGTAAGAAAAATACTACACTAATCATAGTGAGAAAATATTACACAAAGTTTGTAAAAATAATGACACATTCTTCTCAATACATGCGTCTTAAGGTTTCACCTATGATATACCTGTTCATTACCCAATCTATAGGATATTATCCTATATATTGAATTATCATCAGTTTTAGTCATAGGTTTATATTACCTATTATATGTTTTCATTAATCTACATCCCATTTTTTCTAGTAAAATTTACCGCATACCATCTCTATTACCCCAACCACTGTAGCCCACATCCAGTGCCATACATTACTAAATTGGAATAGATAAAATGAATCACACCCAAGAGGATCCAATAGTTTTTTATTCTTCGTAAACATGATAAATATTTAAAATTAAAATTACTTTTCAAACAGAAAATAATTTTTTTTATTAAAAACACCATTATCAACTAACCCCAGTTTTTCATAATCAATCATAAAACACTTTGTGGTATCCTAGGAAAATATAAAACATAATAAATGGGTGAGATCAGTTACTGAGAAAGGGTAAAAATACCATTGAATCTATCATAAATATGAACAAACAATAAGCCATGTTGAATAATAGAAAGACATTCTATTTAATCAAAACTTGATCATAATATTGAAGGAATAAAATGTTAATAAATAAAAAAATATAATCCATTGAGCTATAAAAAAGAAACAATGAATATTCTAGTAATATAATAATCATATTGAAATAAATTAAAAATCTAATAATGATGGAATGCATAATTCTAAACATCTGAAACTTAATATCGAGGCCTTCTCCAATACATATGAAAATAAATGGATAAGTCATCAGCTTGAACCAAATCTATTTCGTCTCATGAGACCTATCGATGCATCGAAGAGATATAGTGGGCCCCACCCATCACATACTAAGTCTAATACACTTCTCATATGATGGTGGTGAAACATAATCAATATATAAATTTTTATTAAAGCTATAATAAATATTCTAGATATCATTTCCCAATATGTAAACATAATCATGGACCATCAAGTGTAATATGGAGAATTCATTCAAAATAGTGCATCCTTACAAAAACTAATAAGTAATAATTTAATAAAATTTGTTATATTTTATCATAATTAATCAAACTCAATTAATAAATTATTTAATAATAGAATATGATATAGATAAATATATGATAAATGAAGTCATTGAAGAATTATTGTGGAAAATACACCTTTTCACTTTAAAGATATTTTTTTTTAAATTATGCATAATTTTAAAAGAAAAACTTTTTTTCAAAAATAACCATGTAATACATTAAATATATATTTACATTTTCTTTTTGTTATAATGGTGGTAATTTTCTTTCATTCCGTATAAGTTAACGAATCATACATTTTGTAATTTGTTGAAAAAATCTCAAAGAAGATTTTCAAGAATACAAAAAATACTCTAGTATAATTTTTAGATACTAAAACATGAGTATAAATGAATTTAAAATAAAATTAGTTAATTTTGAAAAATTATTTATTTAATTTTATAAAAAATGAACATGGAAGAGAAAGAGGGTTTTAAGAGAAACTTGAAAAGATAATTCTTTTAATTTTTTAAAAATAATGTATCTTTCAAATATCATATAATTGAGGTGAGAATTAGTCAAATGAAGAAAACATATTTATTTACTATAATCCCAAATAAAAAAAGTAAAAATAGAACATAAAATAAAAAAAATCATTTCACTCACAATCTTAACATTACACAACCAATGAACAAGTTGTTTAAACCAATTAATGAAAATTGATTTAATAAATCTCTTACCACTTTGAAATAGGTTGAGTCCTATGCCCTATAAAAGTAATGATTATAAAATGAAATTAATACAATTAATATAATGATAAAAATGTTATGATATATAAATGGTTATTATATATACACCACATATAATAAATAAGTGGTGAATGATACATATATCTCACAGAAGTAAAAGGGAGATGAGAAAACTCGTACCTCATGCTTTCTTTTAGTATTTAGTGGATTATATTCATGTATAGTGATTTAAATAATGTTCTTGAATCATTACATAAAATTATTTATACTTATAATACCTTATATTATCCTATTATAACATCTTATAACACATTCATTAATAATATTTCATTATTCTCAAAGTTTTGGGTGCGTTCGTTTCATGGATTTAGGATAGGTTTATTTGTGTATAACTACAGGAGATATTGTTAAATTATAATTCAACTAAATAAGTTGAATAAAATAGTATTAACTCTCTTAATTAATTATAAATAATCCCATATATCATTTTGTTTTCTAACATGAGGATGTTTCTTTTGAAAAAATGTTAATGATAAACGTTTAGCTTATTTTGGAAATTTTTCCAAACACCACAAACTAGATTTATTTTATTTTATTTTAGGATTATATATTAGTTATGGAATATGAAATAGGTTATAATATAACTATTAAAATCTTATTTAATAATGAAAATATTTTTATAATGATCCATGAAGGAGGTAGTCGAAAGAGAACAAAAACATTATTGAAAGAGGCAATTAATCACCATAATTCAGACAATAGTTTTGTTTCAATGAATAAGTGGAGGTAATAAAATGGATGGATATAATATATTTCATTAGAAACATAAAATTATTGTATGTAAATTATTATAGAATTTTTATTTCATAATGGATAAACTATATGATGAGAAATGAGAAGAAGAAAACCAAATAATAGATATATTTTGAAAAAATTACATCTTGAATATGAAATCCTTGGGGGACAGCTTGAGGACCTTTGATTTGGTATTTTGGATATATTAGAAGAATTTATAGGTAAATAGAGGTATTAATAGATGTTTTGAAATATATTTTAAGAACTAAAAGTAATTTGCACCGAAATATGGTGTTGAGTGGTAATATATATAATAAAGGAGAGGTGAGTTTAAGTTATTAAAATAAAAATATTTCTATATGTAAAACCAACCACATTTAGGTGACATTGAATTTTAAATTTTTAGGTATTTTATGTTTTTAAATTTTTTACTTTATCCCATGTCATTTTTTACCGATACCACAGTAATTTATGTTTTTACATTAGTAAATTTTATATCGATTGAAAATGAAATTGACATTATATTATAATTTGGACCTTTATATTAAAAATTTTGAATCCATTTTTCCAAATTAAATTCACATAATTAGTTAGTTTGTATTTAAAATTAATCTCACAGATGCTAAGGGAAAAGAGGTTTTAAAAGTGGAAAAATTTCAAAATATTGAAATGTTTTTATATCCAAATTCTATTTGAAACTTTATTAAAATAACTTAAATTGAATTTATTAATGTAAAATTAAACTTATTATACTTTAAAACAAATTTATAATATGATTTAACCTTATATATTATTTATATGAGAAGTTTGTGTTCAATTAAAAAGATGTATTTCTCACTTTTGATCCAAAAATAAAACATATCAAAAAAATACCAAAAATTCAAACCAATATAATATTAATATCAAAATTAAAAAGAGGGAAGATTATTCTTTCTGATGAAACTTATAATACTATTAAAATTTATATTAAAAATACATTCGACATCAAAAGGCTGAAAAACTACTTTTTGAAATATATATCATTTTATGCTTAAAATTTCATTTATTGCTTATCTTAAGACTATTAAAGTTATTGGAAGAATTTATTTATTTTATTAAATATATAGATTATAATTTTCATTAATATATTTCACTAATAATTATTAATTCAATTTATTATTAGAAAATTTCATTATAGGTATAAATATTATTTTTTCTAAAAACACATCCTTTATGTTCAATACATTCCAATTTTTATTTATTATTAATTTGTTAATAACAAATTCAAGTTATAATGATTCATAAATTATATTTTAAAATTTTAGTTAATATTATTAATTTTCTCCATTCCAACAATATGGTGATAACTTTCACGATTAAATAATAAATTTAGTCATTTGTTTAATCTCGGTGTTTTGTGTAATGTAAGATCTCTACGAAATTTAATTTTTTTTAATAAGATACATTTTTTAAAATCTTGGGGTGTTTAAAAAATTTTGATGTGGGGTTTTATGAAGGGTATTATGAAATTCAAATAATAGATTAATGGGATCAAGATAAAATCTTGAGTGTGTAATTTATTTATGGGGGTAGAATGTAACACCTAAAGATTTTAAAGGGGGATAATCATGTTCAATAGCATGTATGACAAAAAAAATAATATAATATAATATTGCAACCAAATTATTTGTAATATATTTATTTTTAAATATATTCAATATCTTCGATAGATTGAAATGCACAAAACCCTGGGTTTGAACGAAACATGGTACTATATTAAAATATAAATTTTCAAATATGTCCATTATAATCTAGACATTAAGATGAAGGGATGTGTAGAAATATTATAATTATGAAATTTTTATGTATGAAATATTTATAAACTAAATTAAATGGATATATATTAATTATAAATTAATTATCAATCATTTGAATGAAAAACAAATCTTTTCAAGAAAAAAATATTTCTCAAAAAGGCGGTTTAATCTCCCTTAGTGTACATAATTTAAAAATTAATATCACCACTTTTAGAAAAAAAATATTTCGAAAAATATAATTCATTTTTCAAATCTACAAGTCAAAATAATATTTTTGGTTTTTTGGATAATTTTTAAAGATATTAATTTTTGATCAATAAGGAAAAATATTGATTTTTTCTTGAAGTTAGCATTTTCATTTAAAATTATTTATAATGTTGAATGATATTTTAAATTTGGTTTAAAGATAATTTAGTAAAATTTTATTGATATTTAACTAATTTAGGTTATTAGATTCAATTTCAAATTGAATAATGACCTGAAATAAATATAAATTTATTGTTGTATTTCTTTGAAAAATATTAATTTTGATGCACCTTCTAAATTAAATTTATATTAAATTCTTAGACTTCTAGAAATTTAATTTAGAAAAATATATTATATATATTGAATCATAAAATTTTATATTAGATAATATATTAAACATAATTTCTGACCTTGATTAATAATAAAAACATTGAAAATTAATTATTTCGGTAAAGGTAAAAATGAATTTATTGCGGGAGGGGGTAAACAAAGGAGATAAGGGTTATAAATGGAATAAACTGGTTTATAACCAATTTCAAGTCCATATATAAACATTATAACCAATAATTTTCAAGAATAAATCATTTTAAGGGATTTTTGAATGATAAAAACTTGGGTATTAGTTTATCTTTTCAAAAATACCATGTGTGTTCTCTCCCAAACGTATAAGACTCTACCACTATCCTCTCATATTCACACTTTTAAAACCATTTGGGTAGTATGGTAACCAATAAAATACATTCCTTAATAATCTTCCTACATCCTAGAGTATTTTAGTTGTTTATAAATACAATCTATGAAGGCTCTAGGTATTAACCTAAATACATTCTGTGAAGAAGAGATTAAATTCTTGATGTGCATATTTGTTTTATTTCTTCTTCCACATCCTTCAATTTGGATTCTATAATGATAATATAATATCATTATTATCTACCCTATATTGATATATTGTTATGTTTATGGAATAACCTATATACATCTCCAATTCCTTTAAATGGAAAATGAAACTATCGATTGTGTGTATGACAGATTACTAGATCGTGAACCGATGTAACCTATTTTCCATCCCCACTATCATAGTATATATATAATGGTTCATAAAATATATTTATATTATAAAAATATAATTTTTTTAATTTTTTAATTATTATAAAAAATATATCATCTTACTTTCCATTCTGTGGAAGATACAATAACACCACTCATGTGTATAATAGATTACTGCCTCGGGACGTGATCTGGAATGTTTTTCGATAATTCATTACATGGAATTTATTAAGATAACAATTAATGGATATATTTTATATTTATAATGTAAAAATAACTATTTAAATATAATATTACATCAAATTTTTTACCTTCCAATATTTTGTAAAATAATCACATCCCTCACATGAACGAATGTACTAGCACCTCCATGTAGAGATGTGATATATTTTTTAATTTATTTTTATATGGACTGTAATAAGGATATATTTATATAATATAAATTATATATGTTAATTAATTATTATTATAAGATGGTTAATTAACATTTAGTTTTATTTCATTCATTCAGTTAAGAAAAATGGAATCAAAATTCATGTGTATATACAACTTACCATCTTTATGAATGGTGTAATCCATTTTCTATATAAAGATTATATAGATTAATCTAATTAAATATATAATGAATATATAATATTATTAAATCATGTTTAAAATTCATTATATTTTAGAACTATGATGAATGAATAATTACTAAAATTACCAAATGAAAAGATACATTAAAACGAAACAATTAGCACTTAAAATAGCGATTTTCCCAAATAAATGATACTAAATGGTGATAAAATACTATGAAAAAATATGGTATATAATATATGTTTATGGTTATTTAATATATTAATATAAAATATATATATATTTTATAGGTTATTTGAAAACATATGATGGAAATCAAAACATATGTAAGGGTTTCTAGTCTCACTTTTACTTTTGTGAGACATACACTATATTCACTAATTATTCATTTTTTCATGTATATGCTACCCATTTTTATATATTGTACCATTATTATCATTATCATAATATTATTTTATGTTCCATTTGATATTTTTTATTTTTTGGGGATTATGATTAAAAATTACACAAAGTGGAAAGAGATTTTCTCTTAATTTCCCATTCATTAAGTCATATTTGTTAATATGCATCTGTTCACAAATATGTAGTGTATACATTTCCCCTTTGATTAATATAAAATTAATAACTATTTATTAATTATTATTAATTTTTCTTTTAATGTGTTTTATTAAAGGGACTAAAATATAAAATTTACCAAAGTGGTAACAATTATCTTACATTCTTACTTTATTTTGTGTTTGCTAACTTTCCCTTGAAATAATGAATTTTTTATGATGATTTAGTCACTGAACATTTCATTTCTCTTAAATTTAGATATTATTCATATCATGGATATGAATATTTCTTAAAATCTATACCATGTTTACTTACGGTTCTTATATTGAAATTTATTATATTAAATGGGGAAATATTTATAAATCCGTATTAATTTTCCAGTTCATATATTTGTTGATAAGGAATATTGAATCATGAAATAAATATATTATTCAATATATGAGGAATGATTTGGAAATGTAGTTTCTTGTGGCGAACAATTATAGTTATCCCCTCAATGCATTGATTAGTCCGTTTGACAAATTGGTTGGCCATATTAGACGGGTTTTAAACCAGAAATTTATACTATCTTGTAAAAGGTCTTGAAAGTATGGTTCAAATGTCTGACATTATGAATTATTTCATTTTAATACTATTTAATTATTTTCCATGTGATTATCTGATTATTTATAATATACATGGTGATGTTTCAATCTTATGTGATTATTTATATTGAATAAAATGATCACCATTTATTCATGCCATGTTATTATCATGTAATTGATTGAATAACATGTGTTTCTATAATTTAACTTACAACATTGATTATATTTATTTATTAATGATAGTTTATACTGAATTTATTCCCTTACAGAATATTTTATCTTACCAATTTATTATGATTCATTTCTTAGGAATCCATGATGTATATTTTTTTGATATGAAGGGTTATTCTAGAGGAAATAACAATGCACTCGAAGAAAATACAATGTCATATTATATATTTTCAATTGTAATGTGAGGATTAAGTGAGTATTATGTTTTCCAAGACTACAAAAATATATGTTCCTTTAGGGTTCCATTCCATATATCTTATTCTAATGTAATAAAGTAACCACCAACTCTGGGCTTTTATCAATCCATAAATTGATATATGAAACGTACATAATTTATTAGAATTACAAGGAATAAAAAACCATTTTATTTATGTCATATATATATCTATTATTGAAGGTTTCTATTAAAGAAATCCATTTAGAAATCAATCTCCCAAATCTCATTTTCAGGAAAATCAGTTATAACAAGTAGAATTATGAAGGATTTAAACATGGATATTGGAGAAAAGGTTGTATCATAGTCGTTGATTTAATGTTTTTGAAACCCTTTAATCACTATCCTTGCTTTATAAGTACTCAATTTTCCTTACATGTTATGTTTTTTCTTAAATACTTATTTTCACACAATGAGTTTTACATCTACCAGTGGATTGAATAGAACCCATATGTGGTTAACATACATAAAATTTATCTCTACGTTCATGGATTAATTCCAACATATATCTTTTGAGTTTTTACATTGTAATGAAAATTTTAATTTTTCAATTTTTTTAATTACCTATATTTTAAAATATAACTAATGAATTTATCTACAATTATGAAAAAAATTGAAAAAATGTGGTGTCACTAATTAACTATGTTTTTAAACATAATTAATTAGACAATTATATATGATTTTCAAAGAATTGATAATTTCATTTTTATGTACATTTTTCTAAACATTCATAAATATTATTTGATCATTTTTTTGGATTTCATTCTACATTCTATGTGCTTGTGTTTTTTAAAAATTTATTAATTATATCTTATATATATATTTTTCTAAACATGGGTAAATACATTATATTATAGAAATTTTTCCTTGCAAAACCTGCCCCCACGGACCAAACACCACCACGCCCCACCCTGCATAGACCCTGACCCCCCTACCCCTACCACTGCATGGCCAAATGAAGACATATTCCACTAAGATGTCAGAGAAACCTGGATCCCACCCCTCACCCTTTCCATGGCCATTACTCAAAGGGATACCAACCCCCACTACTAAAACACCGCAAGAACTCCAATCCCCATGCCTCAGTTGTTTCCAAAAATGATCCACACATCCACCACCACCTCTCGATAAGAACACTATTGACATTGGTTGATTAGATAATGACCCCCACCTCCATTACACCCCACAATCCACAAACCCCTGATTTCTCAACTATGAGATGACTCATGATGCCCCTACACCTTCACTATTCTGCCGCTCAACCATCTAACTAGCCTCGATGTGAAAACCAACCCACCTCCCATTTATGTATTAAGAGGTAGACATCTCACTTCAAGTTTAAATGTTGGATTTTCACCCACACACAAAGTTTTATATTATTAATATATTATATAAATTATTAATATGTTATTAGTATATATAATAATAACACGTCCATTTATATTATCCATGTTTTAAAATAAATAAAATATATTATTAATAAAATATATATTAATATAAAAAATATATATTATTATTAACATATTATATAACTATAAATATTTCTGGTTTATATTATATAAATACATAAATATATATTTATGCTATATATATATATTGTAATATATATATTGTTATTATATTATTTAGTAATAATATTTTAATAATATATTGTAATATTTTTATTTTAATTATATTTTTATAAATTTATTGTTTTATATTGGCAGTATACATAGTTATTATATATAATTATATATAACTATTCTATAGCTATATACTATTATTTATTTTTATATATTGTTATTATATTATTATTATATTATTATAGAAATTTTTTATATATTGTTATGATATTGTTATATATAAATATTGTTATGTATTTATTATTACATATTTATTGTTATATATACAGTTATATATTTATTATTATATATTATTATATATTGATCTAACATATAGATTCTCATACGGATGATAGCATAGTGGGAGGATAGGGAAAACCCTAATCCTGAATACCTTACTAGATCCGAGAATCTAAATGTTAAAGTAGATCGAAGGCCCACATTGATGGAGGAAAACGTTGGTTATAAGTAGTTGTTTCATATTACAGTTGTAAAGTTGAAAGGGGAGGGAGAAAAAAATGAAAAATTTGTGTGATTGATGAAATATTCTACGAATATGTTTAAATCCACTATAAATCCTAATTTCACTGATTTTGATCTCCCTCCTCCTAGGAGGATTATAAAAAAAGTAATGATCGCTCATGTATCTAAAAATCATGATGCTATTAAAGAGAGGGTTCACCTATTACAGTACTCTATTTTTGCAAGTGTTATCATTCATAAAGGTAATAATATGTGGAAATTTTATGATATCACCAAAATAATTACTAACATTTTGGGATTTAGTATTTTGAAACTGAAAACCATGGGGCGTGGGTTCTATAATCCCCCTCTCTGATGACATTAAGAGAAGGACATATAGCTTTGTATTGCTTTCCCTAAAGCCTAGTTTCCTTGAAATTCAAGAGTGGTATATGATCTTTGAACCGAATTGGTATGAAATACTCACACACATGTGTGGATAGGAATATTCAATCTGAACTAGTTATATTGTTGCCCTTGCATTCATTGGGATATTTCATATGTGGTTGTAAATCCAATTAGGATGGACAGATAGACTGTAACCCATGTTTTGGTCACTATACATGTATAATGGTTGAGGTTGACATTCCTAACATCCTTATGTAGGATGTTATATTAGCTACTAGTCATGAAAAAAAGAACTTATAGATTTAATATGAGAGATAACCAATGTCATCTACAAGGTTTATGTTATTTGGACATCAACATTATTAGTGAAATTCGGAAAAGGATTATACCCTCTGTAATATGAAGGGGCATGATGTCACCAATAGCTGAAGCCGGAAAGGAAATGAGAAAAGTAGAAATTCTACTGAAATAAATGGTCCCTCATCTAATAGGTTTGAGGATGAAGCTGTATTAAATCAACCTTCTATTCTCTCCAATGGTGATAAAAATTTGGATAATGCTAGAAGTACTATGTGGTAGCATGAAGTTATTTTGGAAGGAAGGTCATTTAATCATGGTGGGATGGAAATAGGATGTTTGGCCTTCAATCCTGATGTGGATACTAAGGTGCGAATTCCTAGAGACACAGAAGAGCCTGACCAAGTTCAGGAGGCCACTTTTGTTGACACACTAATAAATAGAACCCCTAAGAATCCCTATAAATAGAGATAACTAGTAAAAATATTCCTTGTTTTTGACATAAATGTGGGTGTAGGAAATTCACATGACTACCCTTTACCTCATGCTGAGAATCTTCAACACATGTGATGTGCACATTCTTATGAATTCATAGTGGTAAACCCTGAGAATACTTGAATCAACCACTAAATTAATGAATCACCAATGTAACTGAGTAGTGGTAATACCACTGCAACTATTGATGTTGGTGTTACTCAGGAATACTCTGTAAAATTGTTTGATGTACTGACATCTTAGCACCTTGACACCATCACCATAATGGAATTTTTTGAACCGGTTCTCAGTGACAAAGCTACTCAGAGACAGACACCAACTGGAAAATATCTTGAGCCAATTCAATCCAAGAACATGTTCAATCCTCTAAATGGAACTTTTGGGCCTAATGAAGATAAGGATAGACAACCCCCAATATTGACTAATATTAATAACATAATGGATAATGGGAAAATAGAGAGCTCAAAAATAGATGCATGCCCACTGGATGGGAAGAAGATAGGTACAAAGAAAAATGTGAAGGTCTATGATGGTATTAAACATAATTAAGTAGCTATGACAAGGGGTAGGGACCCCAAATGATGAATCTTATATATAGGAATTTTCAAGGTTTAGGGAACCCCCTAATTCCAAAAACCCTTAGGCCATTTATTATGGATAACAAAGTAATGATTATTGGCATTGCTGTACCAAAAATTATTTTTTAGGAGTCAAAAGATTTTAATTGGACCTCCATGGGATATCAATTTATATCTTAGAATATACACACCAGTGGAATAGATCACATTTTTTTTGCTAAGGAAAAAATTATAAAATTTATCACATTCTTTTAGAGGAATCAGAGTATTATCTCTACTCCCAATATCTATAAAAATACATTTAATGTCAAATTTTTGTATACCTCATCATCTAATATTAAAAGAAGAGACCAATGGCGGGATTTAGAGGATATCTCGAGATCTGTGACTCAAAATTGGGCGGTTATAGGGGACTTTGATGCTATTCTTGTACATGAAGAAAAGACATGTTCCAACATAAAGTAGATTTCAATATATGAATTTTATTGTTGAATTAATTAATGCAATCTCACTAATGTTCCAATTATTAGGTCTCATTACACATGGAACAAGTTTACATGGAATGGATGGTAGGAAAGAGAACATGACATGTGTTTTCTTTAACTGGATTATAGAAGTGACACCAATGGTCTTTCAAGACACACTCTACCCAAGAATCACTCTTTCTATAACCATATTGTTGTCGAACTATCCACCATATCAATGTTGACCCCTTTTACCATTTATTTCAATATTTATTGGGTCATCCTTCATGGATGTTGAGAAACTATCCTTGAAGCATGTAATATTTTTGTAATAGGAATCCCACACCAAAGACTTATGGAGAATTTAAAGTATACCAAACGTATTTTCAAGTAATAAAGTGAAAACTCATTTTCAAAGCTTGGTCTTGACATTTTGAATGCTGAAAAACACCTTACAATCATCCAAAACAGGGAGAAGAAACACAAATAACCTTCACAGGATGAAATATGTGCACACTTATATGATTAATGATCTCTTAACCATCATGGAATGGCTAGATAGAGGTCACCTGAATACCAAATAGTTTAAATAGGGATATATACTCAAAAAAATTCCATAGACTCCAAAGGGAGAAATGATCTAATTAAGGTATCAATGAAATCAACATCAATGGGAATTTAAACACTTCTGAAATTTTTTGTTCCAAAGTAGTTTTTGACTATTTTAGTAGACCTTAATTAGATGATGGCTTTGATTAAACATCAAATATATTAAACAAAACTCCTTATTTTATCATTGAAAATAAAAACAAATATCTTTCTTGAGCACTGGACAATAATAAAATCAGGCGATATTTTTAATTCATCCACATGGAAAGCAATGCAAGAATTGATAGTTTTAGTAACATGTTTTTCATTTTCTATCAGGACATAATGTAGGAATATTTGGTTAGTTCTATCATGAATTTTATTATCACACTTTTTTTCCTTATGAAATCAACTAAAATTTTATTACCCTGATCCCTAAGAATTACTATGCTGTTGACATCAATGATTTCTAGACAATTGATCTTGGGAATAGAATCCTAACATTCATTACTAAAATTATTTTTTTCTATCTGGGGAGAATTATTGTGAATCATATCACTTCAAATCAATATGGTTTTGTTCTTGGAAGTTGCATTCAGAATTGTTTATTCACAACATTGGAGAGTGTTTACATAATAAAGAAAAAAGTGAAATTGGGGAATTTTTCCCTCAAGAATGACATCTCTAAATCTTTTGACACACTTAAGTAGAATTTATTTCACACTAGGAATAAGTGGTATGGGTTCTATATCAAATTCATGAATATTATAAGTTTCATTATTTCATATTCTTTTATGTACAACTTTATTAATGGGATCCCAAGAGGATACTTCTCGTGTACAAGAGGAGTGATTCAATGAGACCCACTCTTAAGGGTCCTATTTTCTATTTCTGATGAATATCTAAGATGATTAATTAGTGACCATGACTAGGTTGGTATCTTTAATCAAATTAATGTTGGGAGGAACTTGTTCACCCCTACACACATGCTTTATATAGATGAAATCATTTTTTGTACTATTATCAAATATAACCATTTGCAACATTAAATTTTTTTTCTTACATTATGAGGAGGATTCTGGTCATTCCATTAGTTGGGGGAAATGTTTCATCAATTTTATTGAAGGTATTTATATTGAAAAAACAATGTGGCAAATAAACTTATTGTGGGGATGGGTTAACTTACCTTCAACTACCTCGGTGTCCCCTTATTTTGGGGGAGAGTGAAATTTATTTTTAACAGATGTATTATCCTTGGTATAATCATCCAACTATCTAAATAAAAAAGGAATTTTTTGTCCCAAACTAGGAGAGTCTTCCTTATCAACCATGTTATTACCTCAAAATTTGTTTTCTCTTTCTGACTTTATCGGTGGCCACGATGAATCATCAAGGAGATGAAATGTTTGATTAGTAATTTTATTTGTACTTGTTTGGTGCATGAAAGAAAATTGTTCATAGTTTCATATTAAGATTGAACCAACCCCATTGAAAATGGGGGTTTGATTCAATGACCATTAAATTTTCAATGATTGATTGATTAGAAAAAATACATGGAATAGGCTTTCATCAAATGACCCTTAGTGTGTGTTTTTACTATGTTGGTTCATAAATAAGTTTTTTAATGGATTTTATCATAATTTTTGGTCATTTTATTGGGCTCCAATTAAATATTATTTCAATTTTATTATTCATAATTTTAAATGGATGGTAAACACGAGCCTTGATCTTAATTACTAGAATACCTACTGGCTTGACCAACCCCTCAAGGGAAGGATCGATATCCCATGAGACAGGATTCATATAACGATTTTTGAGTTTATTTCACAATACATCATGCTTTATTTTATTCCACCAGAGGTGTTTATTGAAGTGAAAAATAAGGACTTAATGAACATTAACACTTTTCTTTGGAGGCTTGGATGCAATGGGAAACTACTGCCAAAAAATATTATAGATTCAAAACTATGACTCTCAACAGGATTCCTTCATGGATTGTTGCTTTCATAACTAGATTCATTTAACCTTCTAAATTCATTCTCATATGGAATATTTTGAGGAAAAAGATTATTTCTCATGATCAAATGAGGCGGGAAGGGAAGTGTGTAACGCCCCGACCCTAGTTACCCAGAGTCGGTGCATTATTACATAACATTGGCATGATCATGAGAAAGATCAAGTCTCGAAAGACCGATTAGTTTAGTAGCCTTGGAATAACTAGATACATCCATAAATGTTTACATTACATCATAAAAAAAACATTTTGTCTTCATATCCCCTCATACTATCCCTGCAGGTCATTCATAAATTACTTCTTCATAATCCTGGAAAAAAAAAATAAAACATTGAAAGGGGTGAGCTCGGATGCTCAGTAAGGATAAAATTATAGCAGAAGCTTTCATAAAAAATCATAAACACTTAAGGCAATTTATAACTAAAACAAAAGCCTTTGAAACTTGAACTTTCAACATGGTATGGCATAAATAAAATGAAATAATGCCATTTACTTACTCACATGGATATTCTACTAGTCTAATGATCACATGCAATATCAATAACAACTTTCATAATGATGGAATGCATAATGCCAGACTATCATAACCACATAGCCAAGGCCTCGTGCCAAGACTACAAATAAGATTTTGCCAAGGCCTTGTGCCAAGACACTAGTTTTTCTCATGAGACCTACCGATGCATCGAGGAGCTATAGCGGGCTCCACCCGTCACTTATTAAGTCCAATGCATTCCTCATATGAATAGGTTTAAGCATAAAATAAACATTCATATTAAAACTAGCATACGAAATGTCAATACTTTAACCACAAACCATGAATGGTATAAAAATAGAACATCCACAGTCAAATATAACTCATTTGATGCAATATGGAAGATTGTATTGTATCACATTAACCTCAATCATGAATAATGAAGGATGTTGACATAGATGAAAATAATCATCAAAACTATTTGAGAGAAATATCCCCCTTTTCTTGAAAACATTTAAAAGTCACACTATTTGTCAAGAAGCCATTTAAAAGTAGATTTTTGAATCAAAGTGTCCCATACCACTTTGAAACTTTTTAAAAGGAGTTTTTATTTTAAAACTTTAATGTCCATATAAATAAATCCTTAAAACCATTTTTTAAAACATGGACATTAATGAGAAAGATTTAGATGAATAAGTCTTTAAATCATTTTAAAAATGGTATTTTAGTTAGAGATTCCAACCAAAAGAGACACTTGAATACAAATAATTGTGGTAATAAAAACTTTGTAATATCATGAGAATAAAGGGATTCATGATATACTATGTCAAAGTACGTTATATACACCACATAAAAGTGATTTGGTGTATATCAACAAATAAGTCTCAATGGAATGTAAATTGAGATGAAATCTCTTGTAAAGGTTGTATCCATAGGTTAAGGATAAATCAATGACATAATTATGTGTGACAAATATAAATAAACTAAATATGATTGGATATTCAGTGTAAAACAATCAAAGGACATTCACACATATTCTTGTAAAAACAATACAAACGAATTGGATGTTTAACTCAACAAATGGAGAATGAGTTAAAATTACTCTTATCAAATTCATATCAATGACTTGAGAATTACCAATGGAGTGATTATGTGCATCAAACTTATATCCACAGGAAGGGGAGTGGAAATTATGACATAATCAAATGAATAGTGATTCCACACATAATCTTGGGGTAATATAATCAATGAAATATGTGTAAAGCCAAATGAGTGGAAATTGAAATCTCAAATTCCCTTATCGATTAGGTAACTTTCGAAAAATACACCCATGAAAGAAGTATCATACCATGATGATGTAAATACCCATAAATTAAAGTATATTACACAATGAATACAATCATGGGCAGTACACATACACCACATGCAATAATTAAGTGGTGAACAATAGAATTCTCACGAAATTAAAAGTGAGATTAGAAAATCCCTTACCACGTTAATCGACTGAGTCGTATGGCCAAAAGTTAATAACCACCAAATGATTTACAGAATAACATTAATATAAAGAGAATCATGATAATATATATCAAATGGTAGTACACAATACACCACTTTCAATAATTTAGTGGCAAACAATGGAAATCTCACAGAATTGAAAGTGAGATAAGAAAATCCCTTACTTTGTACTTTTTCCTTGGTCGATGGTAGGTTTACCTCCTGTATAATGGTGAAATAATTGTTATTGAATAATACAAGAATCATTTACTTTAATATGATATCATATATGATCTTTTAACATTGATTTGTTAATAATATCTTAGTATTAACGCCGTTTCGGGTGTTAACTTACTCATTTTCTTTTATATGTTTTGTTACATAAGTCATGTTTGTTGTATCTTATTCATATCCAGAATGATATCAAGTCCTTAAACATCATTTTTAAATCATTAAATGATAATTATACTTGAATGGATACGATTGATAATGAATCTCATCGCGTTCGTGGAGACGGTAGTCCGTACGTACGCACGAACGCTACTTCCATTTAATTTTTTATTTTAAAAGAATCGAATCCAAATGATACATAGGTATATTACTATTCCAGTATAATATAATATTTTATATATGTTACTTAAGTTCATTAACACCATCCTTTATACGTTCCATGTGTGGTATGAACGAGTCATATCATTTTAAGGGGGCGGTAGTCCGCACTTCCTCAAATGAAATTATCGTATGTATATACGACATGAAACGAATAATGGTATGAAATAAAATGGAATTACAGAAGCTTATATATAAAATATATATCATTAATATCATATTTAATTACAGTGCCATCATAATGGCCATCATGAGAGGCGGTAAGATGTTTTTGAACAATAATCGTTTCGTGAGGCGTTAGTTTGCCATCCACAGAAACATTATGTTCATCATCCATTAGATGGAGTTGTGTGTATGTGTAGTTTGAATACATCTTATAACAACATCCTAGTATATTGAGGATACTGGTGTTGTTACAAAAGAAGGGAAATAAAAAGAGTTTGGGGGTTGAAGAAGCAAAATAAATGAAAATAATTTAAGTAAATCGTTACCTTTAATTTAGGTAACTCACTTTGGTTGGAACCAAAGGACTTGTTGAAATGCTTTCTGCCTAAGGGGAAGCTTCAAGGAGGAGGAGAGGGATGTGGGGAGCTTAGTTGGGCAGAGTTTGGACGAGCCAAGTGGCTTGAGAGGTGTGAGGAAATGAGAAGGAGGAGTGCCCTTTTATAAGAGGGGTGAGGGGCACCTTTGGAAAAGCTAGAAATATTATTTTATAATAAATTCATATTCGGTTTACAATGGCTCCAAAGTTGACTATTCAAAGTTTGAGGTGGGGATAGGTCGAAAACAACTCATCCAATAGAATTTAGACAGGTTTGGGTACTTATATTAACCTTATCTTTAAGTATTAACTCTAAGTTAATTAGTTTCACTTTTACAATGTCTCTTTGTATTTTTATATAATATGGTTAATAAACTTACTATATACATCCAAAAGACCCCCAAGTGGTCCATTAATGATTAAACTATCATAATATAAGTCTCTTGGCCGAACCTTAGATTTTTAGGAATTTAATATCAATTAATAATATAATATTTGTTTTAAGAACTCTTTTATGTCAATTTTGACACTATTCACTAGTTGATTTTTGTGAAACTCATAACAGATTGATTACTTCGAACAAAGTCAAATAAATCAATCCTAATATATCATATTATCCTAGAAAATTTGTTTAATTCATTAAAAGTTTAATATTATAATTATTTGGGTATTTATAATATCAATTATGTTAATTGTTTACTATTTTAGTAATTACTGCATCATCATTGTGTCATAAATAAAATAAATTATTTAATGTCAAAAAATTATAAATAAAATATAATTATGTAGGAAATCTTTTTATCTTTCTAATTAATATTTATAATCTAAAATCCAGCATATATAACCCTATGTAAGAATTGTTTTTCTAAAAGATATATGCTTGTGTCATTTTTGTATTCATTTTAACTTAATTAATATAAAGTGTCATTATCACTTACAAGTGGATCCATGGGGTCCCAAAATTGACCCAAAGATGCCCATGGTCGACCATGTATCAACCAATAGGGTTAAGACACATTTTAGGGTAATTTAGTATTATTATAATATTATTGTTTTTAACCCTTATTTACCGGATTTACCCTTAACCATGGTAAATAAAATATTTACCGCAGTAATTATTCAAAATGTCTAAAAATAAAAGTTACCTATTTACACAATTTGGACATCCTGATTCCAAATATGGAATCCATTTTTCTAAATTCAAAACACAGAAGTGGCAGAAATTAATTTAAAATTAATTCCCGCTGTCAAAACAAAAAGCGTGTTTTTAAGAGATAATAACTATCAAAAGATTGACACTTGTTTATGTTCGGTTTAATTGTAAAATTATGTCCAATGACCAACATTATATTAAATGGTAAAAATATATTCTAAATATACTTTAAAACCACTCAAATTCACAATTTATCACTATTAATTATTTTGATTAAAAAAGTTGTTTTTAATTAAAATTTAGTTATTTTCACTATTCATCAAAATATGAAAGTTATCCGAAAAGTACCAAAATTTCACCTTAGGCTAAATTCGATATTCCGAATCCAAAAATGAAGTCCATTTTGAAATATAAAATATATATAATTTCTAAAAGTAGGTATTACTATTCATAACGGCTAGTTTGATTGGTTGTGGTGTGTTAAAATCTCGAAGTTGCGTACAATGCACGTCATTGCATTATTCGAAAGGAAACATACCGAGGAAGCTTGGGGTGTTACATTCTCCCCTACTTCAATAAATTGCGTCCTCGCAATTTTTAAATTTTTGCTTGGGAATATAATGGAAAGTCCCACATCGGAAAAAGAGTCAATAAAACTGTCACTTTAAAAGAAAGGAAGAGAGGTATAAGGGTCATCCAAGATAACCCATACTAGGATTCCATGTAAGAAAACATGGATATGGATGATAAACTAAGTGTCAAGTTCTGATGGAGAGGGATATAAATCATGATCAGGATAAAGTTAACAATGAGAAAACCACAAACTTGTGTTGGGACAAACGACCATTACTCTCCTAGTAGGAAAGTAAACGGACAACATATTTTTTTTTAAGTTACATTACATAAGGAAGAGGAATTCATTTATGATATTGACTAAGAACATTATGAGATATACTTACATTTTAAGTATATTTTCATTCTTTAATAAATTTCCACCACTAACTCATTTTTTTTAAAACGATGAGTATTCAAGAAGACTTGGTCACATTGGAAGAGATAGAATAAACTTCTATAGAATCACATGATCCATGAAGGATAAACCATATATTTACATTGTCTTTGAAGATTAATCATAACCAAAATGGTTAGTGAATGATCTAATGATCCCCCAAAAGGATATTCATTGAGATAAATATGCACTAATCTTAATTTCTAAAATTAAACCAACAATACCCCAAAGTTAAATAGATACCATTCAATAACCAATTGTCCTTAAAATCCTTTAGTATAATCCAAACTAATATTGAAACCCAAAACATAGAAGAATTTGATTATGTAGTCTCCCATGTTAAATTGTATCTCCAAATGACATCAGATACTCTTAAAGTCACATACTCAAAAGTAATTAACCTAATCACATATTCTCTATTATAGGTTAATCATTTCCATAAATAACCCAAATCACTATAAATCCACAATAAAAACGTAGATAAAAATCTATCATTACTCCACAAATGAAACCCCATAGTATTCTATTTTCCTTGGACATATAGTGTTTCCAACAAAGCGAACATCTTCCAAAATAACATTTATCACTTAATCACCAAATCATTTTCCTATACCAAGGGTATTCTTTTGATATGAAATAAGAACCCAAATCAACTTATTATTGATCAATAAAATCATTTAACAAAAAAAAAGTCACACTAACCAGGGACTTCACGTAGTCCAGTGGTAGGCGATAAATCCCAATCGCACTTTGGTTGTGGGTTCGATTCCCATAGCTTTGTCCGACGCGACGGGTTGTCACACGGTCTACGTGTTGTCCTTTTTCAAAAACTATATTTTATAATATTGCCAAAATGAGATAACTTCCTCAAAATACTATATCATAAATTTAACCACAAATGTTATATCATACCTTGAATCTTCATCCCAAATTAGAATAACTTATAATTCTCTCAAACCCCAATGATCATATAAATCCAAATGGTTATTTATACCCAAATCCACAAGAGAAGAGACAATTCTTCCTCAAATATCATTCTCACATGGCAAACTGCGGGGTTACAAATACAAGAGAAAATTATTCCATAGTAAACCCATCAACAAGGAGTGATAATACTTTTTAAACATTTCTCCAACCATTTATTCCCACATAGCTTCTTCTTTGACCAAGAAAATATCCTATAGAATAGGACATTCACTCGGGTAATGGCCAGGTCCCCTACATTTACGGCAAATGACTGTAAATGGACTCTTGGGACCATTTTTATCTTCTTCCATAGTACTCTTCATTTTTCTTCGGCAATTCTTTACTTTATGTCCTTCCTTCCCGCACGTAAAACATTTCGTTGTCCCATTGAGACACTTTCCTGGGTGTCTCTTTCCACATTTCCTGCATGATGAAAATTGAGGGTTCTTTTCTCCATGGTCTCCATTGCTGGAGCTCTTATCATTTATCACCTTTCTCTTCCTTGTTGAGTCTGGGAGTTGGTTAATATATATGTTGTTGATCATATTTTTGGAAAACTGATTTGGCATAAAGACGATATCTTTTACGCCTATAAACATTCCATTTTTTTGCTCATTGCCACCACCGTTCCCATCTTGTACATCATTCTCAAAGTCACTATGACTTCCTTGGAATCCAGCCATTGACTAAAACCATAAAGCATTGTGTGAGTAATAGTAGTCGTAAAATCATTTAGAGATTAAAATGTCACCATATTCTCAATTTGAAACATATTAGGATTAACCAAGGTCATTTACTCTCATATTATATATATATTACGTAAATTGGTTTGTAAAGAAAATGTAAATTATCCTAAGCATATCCCCCGGGAATGTCGTAACCAAGAGTGCAGCAAGGCCCGTTGTCGTGCACCAGTTCCCGTTCGAGTCTAGCTCAAAGCGGTGTTTTCGGGTTTTACCCCTAGGTACATCTGTGCCAGAGCCGCCTCTACCTGCTCGTATCCAGACAGGGATGTATTGCTCGGAAGACTCACAAAATCTCTACAATACCAAAATTCTAGGAAGTTCTTTTATACTAATCCTCAAAGTTCATCTTAGGTCTACGTGCTCTAATCAGATTTTATCTAAATCTAGATACCAAGGTTTGTACTAAACTTCCTCTGATACCAACTGTAACGCCCCGACCCTAGTTACCCAGAGTCGGTGCATTATTACATAACATTGGCATGATCATGAGAAAGATCAAGTCTCGAAAGACCGATTAGTTTAGTAGCCTTGGAATAACTAGATACATCCATAAATGTTTACATTACATCATAAAAAAAACATTTTGTCTTCATATCCCCTCATACTATCCCTGCAGGTCATTCATAAATTACTTCTTCATAATCCTGGAAAAAAAAATAAAACATTGAAAGGGGTGAGCTCGGATGCTCAGTAAGGATAACATTATAGCAGAAGCTTTCATAAATAATCATAAACACTTAAGGCAATTTATAACTAAAACAAAAGCCTTTGAAACTTGAACTTTCAACATGGTATGGCATAAATAAAATGAAATAATGCCATTTACTTACTCACATGGATATTCTACTAGTCGAATGATCACATGCAATATCAATAACCACTTTCATAATGATGGAATGCATAATGCCAGACTATCATAACCACATAGCCAAGGCCTCGTGCCAAGACTACAAATAAGATTTTGCCAAGGCCTTGTGCCAAGACACTAGTTTGTCTCATGAGACCTACCGATGCATCGAGGAGCTATAGCGGGCTCCACCCGTCACTTATTAAGTCCAATGCATTCCTCATATGAATAGGTTTAAGCATAAAATAAACATTCGTATTAAAACTAGCATACGAAATGTCAATACTTTAACCACAAACCATGAATGGTATAAAAATAGAACATCCACAGTCAAATATAACTCATTTGATACAATATGGAAGATTGTATTGTATCACATTAACCTCAATCATGAATAATGAAGGATGTTGACATAGATGAAAATAATCATCAAAACTATTTGAGAGAAATATCCCCCTTTTCTTGAAAACATTTAAAAGTCACACTATTTGTCAAGAAGCCATTTAAAAGTAGATTTTTGAATCAAAGTGTCCCATACCACTTTGAAACTTTTTAAAAGGAGTTTTGATTTTAAAACTTTAATGTCCATATAAATAAATCCTTAAAACCATTTTTTAAAACATGGACATTAATGAGAAAGATTTAGATGAATACGTCTTTAAATCATTTTAAAAATGGTATTTTAGTTAGAGATTCCAACCAAAAGAGACACTTGAATACAAATAATTGTGGTAATAAAAACTTTGTAATATCATGAGAATAAAGGGATTCATGATATACTATGTCAAAGTACGTTATATACACCACATAAAAGTGATTTGGTGTATATCAACAAATAAGTCTCAATGGAATGTAAATTGAGATGAAATCTCTTGTAAAGGTTGTATCCTTAGGTTAAGGATAAATCAATGACATAATTATGTGTGACAAATATAAATACACTAAATATGATTGGATATTCAGTGTAAAACAATCAAAGGACATTCACACATATTCTTGTAAAAACAATACAAACGAATTGGATGTTTAACTCAACAAATGGAGAATGAGTTAAAATTACTCTTATCAAATTCATATCAATGACTTGAGAATTACCAATGGAGTGATTATGTGCATCAAACTTATATCCACAGGAAGGGGAGTGGAAATTATGACATAATCAAATGAATAGTGATTCCACACATAATCTTGGGGTAATATAATCAATGAAATATGTGTAAAGCCAAATGAGTGGAAATTGAAATCTCAAATTCCCTTATCGATTAGGTAACTTTCGAAACATACACCCATGAAAGAAGTATCATACCATGATGATGTAAATACCCATAAATTAAAGAATATTACACAATGAATACAATCATGGGCAGTACACATACACCACATGCAATAATTAAGTGGTGAACAATAGAATTCTCACGAAATTAAAAGTGAGATTAGAAAATCCCTTACCACGTTAATCGACTGAGTCGTATGGCCAAAAGTTAATAACCACCAAATGATTTACAGAATAACATTAATATAAAGAGAATCATGATAATATATATCAAATGGTAGTACAAAATACACCACTTTCAATAATTTAGTGGCAAACAATGGAAATCTCACGGAATTGAATGTGAGATAAGAAAATCCCATACTTTGTACTTTTTCCTTGGTCGATGGTAGGTTTACCTCCTGTATAATGGTGAAATAATTGTTATTGAATAATACAAGAATCATTTACTTTAATATGATATCATATATGATCTTTTAACATTGATTTGTTAATAATATCTTAGTATTAACGACGTTTCTGGTGTTAACTTACTCATTTTCTTTTATATGTTTTGTTACATAAGTCATGTTTGTTGTATCTTATTCATATCCAGAATGATATCAAGTCCTTAAACATCATTTTTAAATCATTAAATGATAATTATACTTGAATGGATACGATGGATAATGAATCTCATCGCGTTCGTGGAGACGGTAGTCCGTACGTACGCACGAACGCTACTTCCATTTAATTTTTTATTTTAAAAGAATCGAATCCAAATGATACATAGGTATATTACTATTCCAGTATAATATAATATTTTATATATGTTACTTAAGTTCATTAACACCATCCTTTATACGTTCCATGTGTGGTATGAACGAGTCATATCATTTTAAGGGGGCGGTAGTCCGCACTTCCTCAAATGAAATTATCGTATGTATATACGACATGAAACGAATAATGGTATGAAATAAAATCGAAGTACAGAAGCTTATATATAAAATATATATCATTAATATCATATTTAATTACAGTGCCATCATAATGGCCACCATGAGAGGCGGTAAGATGTTTTTGAACAATCATCGTTTCGTGAGGCGTTAGTTTTCCATCCACAGAAACATTATGTTCATCATCCATTAGATGGAGTTGTGTGTATGTGTAGTTTGAATACTTCTTATAACAACATCCTAGTATATTGAGGATACTGTTGTTGTTACAAAAGAAGGGAAATAAAAAGAGTTTGGGGGTTGAAGAAGCAAAATAAATGAAACTAATTTAAGAGAAATCGTTACCTTTATTTTAGGTAACTCACTTTGGTTGGAACCAAAGGACTTGTTGAAATGATTTCTGCCTAAGGGGAAGCTTCAAGGAGGAGGAGAGGGATGTGGGGAGCTTAGTTGGGCAGAGTTTGGACGAGCCAAGTGGCTTGAGAGGTGTGAGGAAATGAGAAGGAGGAGTGCCCTTTTATAAGAGGGGTGAGGGGCACCTTTGGAAAAGCTAGAAATATTAATTTATAATAAATTCATATTCGGTTTCCAATGGCTCCAAAGTTGACTATTCAAAGGTTGAGGTGGGGATAGGTCGAAAACAACTCATCCAATAGAATTTAGACAGGTTTGGGTACTTATATTAACCTTATCTTTAAGTATTAACTCTAAGTTAATTAGTTTCACTTTTACAATGTCTCTTTGTATTTTTATATAATATGGTTAATAAACTTACTATATACATCCAAAAGACCCCCAAGTGGTCCATTAATGATTAACCTATCATAATATAAGTCTCTTGGCCGAACCTTAGATTTTTAGGAATTTAATATCAATTAATAATATAATATTTGTTTTAAGAACTCTTTTATGTCAATTTTGACACTATTCACTAGTTGATTTTTGTGAAACTCATAACAGATTGATTACTTCGAACAAAGTCAAATAAATCAATCCTAATATATCATATTATCCTAGAAAATTTGTTTAATTCATTAAAAGTTTAATATTATAATTATTTGGGTATTTATAATATCAATTATGTTAATTTTTTACTATTTTAGTAATTACTGCATCATCATTGTGTCATAAATAAAATAAATTATTTAATGTCAAAAAATTATAAATAAAATATAATTATGTAGGAAATCATTTTAGCTTTCTAATGAATATTTATAATCTAAAATCCAGCATATATAACCCTATGTAACAATTGTTTTGCTAAAAGATATATGCTTGTGTCATTTTTGTATTCATTTTAACTTAATTAATATAAAGTGTCATTATCACTTACAAGTGGATCCATGGGGTCCCAAAATTGACCCAAAGATGCCCATGGTCGACCATGTATCAACCAATAGGGTTAAGACACATTTTAGGGTAATTTAGTATTATTATAATATTATTTTTTTTAACCCTTATTTACCGGATTTACCCTTAACCATGGTAAATAAAATATTTACCGCAGTAATTATTCAAAATGTCTAAAAATAAAAGTTGCCTATTTACACAATTTGGACATCCTGATTCCAAATATGGAATCCATTTTTCTAAATTCAAAACACAGAAGTGGCAGAAATTAATTTAAAATTAATTCCCGCTGTCAAAACAAAAAGCGTGTTTTTAAGAGATAATAACTATCAAAAGATTGACACTTGTTTATGTTCGGTTTAATTGTAAAATTATGTCCAATGACCAAAATTATATTAAATGGTAAAAATATATTCTAAATATACTTTAAAACCACTCAAATTCACAATTTATCACTATTAATTATTTTGATTAAAAAAGTTGTTTTTAATTAAAATTTAGTAATTTTCACTATTCATCAAAATATGAAAGTTATCCGAAAAGTACCAAAATTTCACCTTAGGCTAAATTCGATATTCCGAATCCAAAAATGAAGTCCATTTTGAAATATAAAATATATATAATTTCTAAAAGTAGGTATTACTATTCATAACCGCTAGTTTGATTGGTTGTGGTGTGTTAAAATCTCGAAGTTGCGTACAATGCACGTCATTGAATTATTCGAAAGGAAACATACCGAGGAATCTTGGGGTGTTAAAAAGTGTATTTCCTTAGCTTTTCATATCTACTTAAGGGATGGTGAATGTATTTAGCACTTTTTCATTGAATATCCATATGCCCGATCGTTATGGAAGTAATCTAGGAAAATGTTCTGGCTGAGAAAAATTACACGAAGATCACTTGAGGAGCTCCTTTCACCGCTTTTCATAACAAGATTGAGAAAGTAGGTGAATCACATACAACTAGAAGCCATTGCTTCTGTCATAATTTCTATATGGAGATATGGGAATAAGAGGATTTTTGAGAAGTAACACCCTTCTATTCATACTGGAATGTTGGATATAGATAAATATTTCCACTCAACTTCTAGCATGCAGGTTGGTACTATAAACTATGACATGAGTGACCTTCATATTTTTATGATATTGGTAGTTTTAGTTATTCCAATTCCACCACTCATTGTCAAGTCAGAGATATGGATACCTACAATTGGTTAGTGGATAAAAGATAATGTTTATGGCATGACATTGGGCACGCAAGTTGCATTGGGCTGTGGACGTATATTATGAACTCACTGTGGATTTGTTATGCGATGTTTCTATCATTATATAGGGATATGGGAAATATATGAAACAAAACATTGGGAAATGGTTTATGCGAAATAATATGTTGTTCATCATAAGTGGGATGCATTGTTGATTGAATTCAATTCTAAAAAGACTTTCAGAACCCCAAAAATGAAAAATGGTGATGTCCCATAGAAGATTTTACACCATTGGGTTACCTATATAGATCGAGTTACATAGATTATTCTACTTGTCTCACATTTATATAGAGAATCTAATCAGGTAGAAAATAAATTTTTGAAGATGTAGGTCCTTGAAGAGAGTACTATGTTGCATTTTAGATTCCCAGATTACTGTACCTCACTAGTGAATGGTGACATGTGAGTGGTGGTACACTCCTAAATCAACAAACTAACTTGTAATTCCTAAAATTCAATAATATCATTACTCTTTTTTAATAATGTTTTTAGAACTGGATTTGCTAGGGTCATAGATATTCTGGGTATTGTTATATATTTATGTATATAAATATATTTTTATTTATTTTTATTTATTTATATATATATATATTCAAAAATATATTTATTTTTAAATATATTTATAGTTATTATATTGTTAAATATATATTATTATAAATATATAGTTGTATAAATGTTTATATAAATATTTTTTCATTTATTGCAATATATATATATTTATTATTATATATTTTATATATATATATATATATTAGCTATTTATTGTAATATATTGATATATATATTGATATATATATATATATTCATGCAAAATAAGTAAATATATAAATATATATATACTTGTGTTATAAATAAATATGAATATAAATTTAAGTTATATATATTGTTAATAATAATTATTAATAGTATGTTATAAACACACACATGCACAGATGTGTGTGTGTGTGTGAATATTAGTATATTTGTTTCCAAAAAACCATGTCTAAATTAACTAATTTTTTAGGAAAACATTGATAAATTAAAAATGAACAATGTTTTAAATAATTTATAAATTCAACATTAGAATTTTGTTTTAGAAAACTCAGAAAAATTGTGATAAATGTAAATTATTGCTTTCTGAATACTACATCTTTATATAAAAATAGATAATTATTTTTAAACAATAACATGTCACCATAAATAGTGAATATATGAGCATATATTTATAGTTCTCTAACATTTTTGGTGCTCCAACATAAGACTTGTGATTCAGGAACAACCACTTTTATATGGACCTGTTGAATCAGTTCCTTCACAAAGTTCTATGTATATTGTGCAAAAACATAATCCAGGTAAATATTTATATGAAAATCCTTCTTGAGGATGTGTTCCCTCTCTATAAATATAGCTTTTCAGTTGACAAAAATTATTTTATTTGGTGATTTTTATATGTAGTTCTCTCTATTTTTTTAGGATAACCTATAATGATGTGATTCATACCTTATGGTTCTAGTTTTTCTCCTAAAGAAGCCTTAGAAAATTTTTTGTATCCCAAAACATGAAATATAGGTGATATTAATTTCGTTCTAAATATTAACTTGTACTATATCCTGTTTTCTATCGTATTAAGAACGTATTTTAGAGTGTATGCTACAGTCTGTAATGCATGTCCCCAAAATGAATTGGAAGACTTAATAAAATCGTCATCTACCTCACCATGTCACGAAATGTACATTTCATCCTTCCACTAAAAGTGGTATGATTTTGTGAAAAAATATTAGTGAGTTGGTGATAGGATCCCATACTCCCATAGAATGATGATAAAATATTGTTTAAGAGACTCAATGCCCCAATCAGTTTGAATCTTTTTTAACTACTTACCAGGTTGATTGAGAACATTATTCTTGAATTATTCGAATTTAAAAGAATTGATAGACTTATACATCATTATGGAGATATATCCATATCTTCATAAGTAATCGATATATTTAATGATGTTATAATAACCAACATTAGTTTCTACTTGAATTGTTGGCACAAATTTTTATGTTCCAATTCTAAAAGATATGTTGATCCTCCACATTTTCCACCCAATGGTAGATTGTTCATATTTCCTTGTGAATAATCGTGAAATTTGTCATGTGGTTTAAATTCAAATTATACTAAATAACTATAATGATAGAGATTTTTTAAATGATTCTCTTTTAAATGTCCAAGATTATGATGTAACAACTAGGTGAGATATAAATCATTTTAATTTTGTTAACTATCAATTGTCAATACTTGGTTTTACTAATCAAATACAAGAAGACGATTATTTAAATATGCCATAATGTGACATATATTATTTGTAAAATAAATATCTATAATTTCCTAATTTGAAGATAAATAAATCTATATATAGGAAATATAATGTAATTATGTTTTCTCATAACTCATGGTATATAATAACTATCTCTAAAATTCGAGATCACACGTAATGGAAACAGAGGGTGTAAGTCTCTTATATCCAAAATAGTAGGTTATTCTCCATTGGTTGATCTAAGATGCACCTCTACTATAGAAATACTTTTTAATCTAATTGGTTTTTTCACATGGTTATATATGTGAGTTCCATGAGCTATGTCTAATACCCAATTAGTATATATATAAATATTTCACATAATAATGAATTCAACTGAAGCTTTGCCATGTTCATTAACTAGGTTAAATTCTGCTTCTAGTGGCTCATATAGCCACATAAAATTCATACCATGTCTGATTCCTTCTCATATATTTGGATCATCCTTTTTTAGTAGGACGGTGATTAGGAGACTTACACTGGGAATTAGTATTATAAACCCTTGAATTGTTCTTATATTTATTAACCATAAAGAAAACATGCTTTTCACACCCCATAGATGTGTAAACATAGAGAATAAATGTTACAAGTTCCCATATATACTTATTGTTATTTACCATATTATAATTAATAATTAAACATGAGATGATCAATGGTTGTGGGGATAGAATGATTTATTTATGCAACTCATCATTGATCTTGTAACCAAAGACATCTATGTAATCATTGTTTCTAATAATATTTAATACATGTGGGAAAACTAGTGTTAAATCCTTAATATTTAATGTGATCAATTCATTGAATATATCCTATCTATCTTGTCAAACATTCCTTTAATAATGATCATTGAGGTGAATTATATAGACATCCATATCCTTAGTCTACTTTATAATCATAGTACACATGAAAAATAACATAAAACATTGGGAATTTGTGGCATCGTCCAAATGTTTTATGTAGAGAAACATTTATTACATAAAATCCTCTTTACCATGATCTTTAGGAATCTGGGTTTCTAGCATGTATAATTTCTGCTCATGCCACAATATAATGCAAAAAAAAAAATACCATTATTTTAAATTCCATCTAATAAGAAGGTTATCCTTATCTCTAAAAGATCACAATGATATAGTTAAATTCATATAATGATTCAGTTCCAAAAAAATAAGAACATATCTTTAGTAAATTATTTGGATTATAAAAATATAAAATAAATTTAATTTAATAATCCTTTAAAATTTTATCAAAATCCAAAATCCCTCATCATTGGTTTTGATATATCACATTTATTTGATATTATAGTGGAATGATCTATATTCACTTTTTTATAACCCATAAGTGGTACTAACAGTCTATTCAAAAGTATTTAGTCATGTGGGACATTCCATCTAAATTAACTCCTATCTACTTGAACCGTTTAATTGAATACCCTATCCGCAAATCCTAGACATGTGTTACCTTAAATATTACCTCTAAATTTTTGTTGGATATATGATGGTCATTACACAAAATATAAATTATGATAATTCAACAAAAATATTTATTTTAAGCTTCCTCTTAGAGGTAAATGTCATGATGAGGTCTAAGAAAACACTCTAATCTAGTGGTTTTATTCTAAATCTAGTAATTGATGTATATACTAACATTATAAAATAATTGAGTTATTTTTATCATTATGTGTAAATTGAGAATTTAATCTTATTACATTCATGTTTAATATTATGTGGATTTTATTTAAGGGATTAACCATATATTTGAAAAAAATTGTGCATATATGAATTTTTTTTAATTCCATATTAAATGATTGTTAATCCATTTATTAGGTTATTACAATAAAGCACCCATAAATAATTAACCATGAAACTGGAATAAAAATAATAATAAATTGGCTTGATCATAAACTTTTATAATGAATGGTTTATATAAAAAATGGAAAATCAACCCTTGAACCAAATGAATAAACTTATTGAACAATTCCTGGTTCAAGTTACAACATTCCACCAATTCTCTTATGTATTTCATGGATAAATCTCACATTAGTTCCAAACATGAACCACATCCACTCTTATGGGAGTTCCACGAATTTCATAATTATTAATCAGTTACAAGATTGGGGAACCAATTGATTCGTTATGGAGTTTACATAAATGGAACTAGGGGAATAAAGACACTAAAAAATGAGAATGACTGGAGAAAATATTGAATTTTAATTTAATTTAATAAATAATTATAAAAAACATACAAAAATAATAAATTAAAATAACATGTCACACAAAGTGGTCGATCTAAGATCTTGATCATCAACATACATACAATTATTACACATTTAATATATTAGAATTAATTATAATAATTCTTAATTAAGAAGAAATGAACTCAAATTAATTAATTATTTGAATTCATTAATTAAAAAATATATCTTAATTTCCATCCAAATAATCTTTGAGATTCACAAATAACATAATTTCAAACAAATTTTAAAATTAGATTTATTTAAAATTAACTAATTTTAAATAATGTACTTCAAGGAAATAGGAAAAGTTCCCGTGTGAACTAACCATAATTTATTATGGTGGTATATTGTCTACTATTACATTATATATCATAATTCTATGTCACATAGTTATAAGTCATCTATTTTGAATAAATAAAACACATACACATGAAATTTATGTAGCATGTAATGTTTTTAATGTGCATATTGTAGTCGGAATATTCTAACAATACACAATAAGACGGTTTGAATATTATGAAAAACCTAATTAAAATTTTAATACAGTTAAATTTTAAACTCAATTTGTATGGTAAATAAAGGAAACATAGACACGTGTTGATTAGGTTTAAATTGAATAATTAATTTATTTTATTTTTTTCATAAATAGGTTGGTTACACTGTATATACATGCCATCTACAGGCCATGTATAATCCTTTATAGTTTTTCAATGATAGATGCTCAGGGAATGGTAATCAATATTTCCCACAAATATTTATATTTAAATAAAATTTATGTGAGATACACACCATTTGACCTTCGAGTTATATGGTTTTCAGTCACACATGTCATGTACTAAATGTTTAACATGTTTTTGATTAAATGTTTCTCATGATAAAAACTCATGGACTACACGACCTAAGTGAGTTACATGGTGTGCAGTCTACAATACCTTATTCCATGATACACCCATCAACATGAAGTACATATTAAATCCACTCCATTATATAATAATTATACAATGGCTAGGATTTCTCATCAGTTATCCTGGTTCAATGAACATGGATACATGACATGTAAGTTTTGGTCAAACATTATGTACTCTCGTGATACACGGACAAAAATCTACTCACCTTCAGATGGGTTATTTCAATGTTATTCATTTATAATTAACCTATTTTTGTTATATTAGAGAAATAAAAGTTGAAGATAATATCTCAATATTTATATTTAAGAATGATTAAATGAAAATGAAAAACTTGACAGTAAATTTGTAACTCATACATATATCTTTAAATAATTTTAAATTATTATGAAACTTTTCTATTTCTAGTAAAAGGTTCATGGTGCCTCAAAAATTCCTATTGGGTAATAGTAAACTAATTTTTTCTTAATCAATGAATAATATGATATGTACATGATAAATAATGTCATGACCAATGAAATTAATTTTAGAATTAATTCCCATGAACACTTAATCAAATATTTTAGAATCATTACATATAATTTATTATTAATTTATATCAGTAAATAATTACCTTTTATTGAAATTATTCTTTATTGAATATTTGGTTGTCACTTATTGGTAAACCATTATTGTGGTGAGAGGATTCAAGAATATAATTCCTCTAACATGGATCTATACAATAACAAAAAACCTCAAAATATCGATGAGGCGACCCATACATACACGCTTGGGTCTAATTCTAAATAGATTTCTAAAAAAATTGTCTTTGATACAAACCAAGATGACCCAATCCAAATATTTATTTATTTTACAGCAATTCCATAAATGAACCATTACATATCAAAAATAAACACAATACCCCAATAAAGAATGATTTAGTTAATTTGACAATTATCTACCTAAGAATCTTATTTTATGATACTTCTGAACATCAATCCATAATTTTGACACTCTAGACGCCCTTTTATACTTCTCATATGATATACCAATCTTCATAACCTTGGGAAATGAATCATAAGAAAGGGGTGTGGTCAAACACTATATAAGAGAAAAAGTATCAACATATCGTCAATGGTATGATCATAAGAAGATGTGAAAACATGATGAGGGGATAAATATATTATTAAAAAGAGCTGAATCATTTAATCACTTTACTTCACTTGTTTTGAAAACCATAAAAACTTCAATTATTATTTTATCTAAATAAAGTTTATTTTTTTACCTTTGATGTTTTCTATATAAAAAACCATTAAATTAATTAATGATAACTTGAGGTGTAATGAAATACCAGTGGTACCGATTTATTAAAATTGTATAACTTAGGGAATTTAGTAATACCTAACGTTTACTGCCATTATGAAAAATACATTAATTTCAAATATGAAATATAAATTACTCTCACTAAGTCCAAATGGAACAATGTAGTAGTTATAAACCAACCTATCTATAGATATTAATGGAATTAAAGTCCATCAATATATTAACTATGTGATATTGTTAATACCATTGCAATTAAACCCTATATTTGAAGAATATAGCCATTGTTACATTGCTTATAAATAGAGTTAAACCTAATGGATCATAAGAACAAAAATACACGTAAATCAGGCATTTTTAATGTTATTGATCATTTCGAAGCATTATAATTTCATACATCTTGATAAATTTCATTTAGGGTAATCATTTTCATTCCAGGTGTTTTTACTAAGATCTATTATTGTGTTATGTTTTCAATGTAATGATTTTAGTGTTTGAGGTATATTCATATTAAGTGAGGTACTGGATTAAGTATTAGTCTAACCAAGATATAAATTAAATTAGTAGGATGACAAGTTACCAGTTGTAGTTGTGGAAGAACAGACCTACTAGTCTTAGTAGCAAGGGAAAACTGAGCTATTGGTTATAGTAACATGAAATTATTACCGGGTTGATTGAAGTATACCATGGTTAGGAAGATAGAGCCAATATTTTGGTTTTTATAATCCAATAAATTTCTTTGGATTAAAATTTGATGATACATCAGATCATGTCTATAGATCTACCAATCACTTTGGTCTAAAAGTAAGGTTATTAATAATATCCTTTTAAAAGTGTATTTAATTTTCTACTGAATACTCTTTTTAGTTGTTAAATATGAAATTTATTTCCCACATTATTTTATGTAAAACTTTTTGTTTCTATTTCAACCTATTTAATATTTTTATTCGTAATTAATAATTATTTTATATTTTCATAGTGCATGCTAGTTTGATCAATAATTTGTAACACTGATTCTTAAATATTGATACACTGAAACTACTTTGATAATTATTGGTTTATTGGATTGATGAAATACTGATACTTGTAATATCATGAGGAGGTTAAAAAATTGTAATTTTTTTAAATTAAATTCACCATCCCACTTTTATTAGACTTACCATACATTTAATTTTGATCCTATATTTGGTATCAATTGATGTTTTTATATATTAAATTGAACTTGGTATTTAAATTTTTTAGTTACTATATTTGATTTTCCCTCTCATCATTTATGCTTCGAATCAATAAACTTGAGACTCACACATATGTAAGGGGAATTGGTGATAGGGGAGTAGATTTTAAGATTTAAATATTGATACAGTATCCCTAATACAATAAATGGATAGATGAATGATTTAAAAAAAATACCTAAATATAGTAATTGATAATTAATTACTTATAATTGTATATTATTAAAGTAATTAAGATTATATAAATAATAATCCAAAAAAATATGAGTTGGTCATAGATCATGATAATTACAAATTAATTAACATGGAATTATAAATAATAATTAATAAAATATAATTCAATGTGAATAATAATAACCACAATAATGCATAGTTTGAGGGATTCAGCACCTCAATGAGTTTATGAGCAATTATAGATTTTTTCAAGGATTAAAATTGATGAATATTTGTATAATCCTAACTTGATGGGTTATGTTGACCTATTAGGTTGTGAAATGTTTACACCATGTAGTGTCATTAACATCAAGAAACATTATTATGACATAAAAATTACACCCCTAGACAACTAGGGTGATAATGGTGTGGTGTATGCTCGCATTTCGTATTTTAAGAAATAAATTAACACCACATGCCCCATGACTAATGGTTTGGGAGACTGTACATCTCCTAAAGTCAATGGGGTTGAACAATGGGTGTGATAGGTAGTTTGGTCTCCCATAAAACTAGTTCATTTTTTTATATTTTTGTTAACACTTATCCAGATGTTTGATGCCCAATAATCCCACACCATGTGAGGTGAATTCTCACATAGTCTTCCCTCTCTCCTAAAATAGCAATCAATTTTGGATGAAAATATATGGAAATAAATGTTCAAATTCATCAATCATCAGTGTAGTTGGAACCATATCAAAATCATTTACTATAATAATTTCATTTATTATTTAAGATCATGAAATAAATATTTTATGACCATTGTAAAATAAAATAATGGTGCTGCTTAAAAGAGAATCAATTGTTATAGGTTATTTCAATGATTTTTAATATATTTTTTTATGTAATATTTTATTGCATATAATCCATTGAATTTCAACAAAATATAATATAATATGGAGTAAAGTGTGATGAAATTAAATAAAATCATTAACTAACAACTCAGTTGAATTCCATGGTTTCGTTATACTACTATTATCCACGATTTATATAGCTCAATGAATTTAATTAATATCTCTTATAGATAGTCAACACATGCAGTTAATCTCATACTTCAATGGTATTAGATTCTTATACAAATTCACAAGTGATCTATGTGTCTTATTCCAGACTAGTTATTACTTAAATAACATAGAATTAATCATGGAAGGAATGATCGATATTATCTTGTCATTATCACTTATTTCTCTCCATAAAACATGAGGCAAGACTTGTATAGACATTTATTTTTGAAATTATTATCAACCAATATCCATAATTCTGGAAAAAAAATTTCTATTTGTTTGTGATACAAAAATTTCACCTAGGTCCCTGATGAAACTCCATTTATATTTTTGACCAATCATGAAACATGAAAGTAAATTAACAAGTCATAAATATCATGAACATTATATCACTCACATTTAACACTCTAACATGTCCCCAATTTAAATATGAATTATTATCTTACAAAATTCATCCAAAATATAATTAACATACAGTGAATAAATAATATTCATTTTAAAAAATAAATTTTCCATAATTTAATTATTATCATTAATTATCATGTGAATACCATAAAATATAAATCATAATATATTTTTCAAAAGAAATAAAATATATAATTTAATTTTTTTTTATTTTAATTTTCACACTTTGACATTTAGAAGCCCACTAACATGGGTCCCACCACATCATAAAATCCAATTCATCTAAATTTGATGAACCTATGGAAACACATTATGTGTATCCCACTAGGAACATATCAAAAAAGTGGTTAGTATTACTCATATAAAAAGATTAATATTTTATGATATATTATGGATCCTTAATATATAAAGACAATTCCTAGGTTTAGATAATGCCTACTAACACTTATTATATAATATAATGATGTTTATCATAGAATCTTCTAATAAAGGATTCATCCTTTTTTCACAATAATTTCATAATTCGCTTATAATTCATTGAATATTTTTGATATATTTGACTTTATATAATATTTTTTTGGATTTATTTATGTCAAAACTAATTAGTTAAATGGACAAAGAAATCTTTTATCTATACATAGAGGTGAAAAAATCCTTTCATGGCCATTTAACCAATTCCATAACACCGTTGATACACCTGATGTAATATACATAACCATAATAAAAAACTATCACGATTTTAATCATACATAAAATAATATGAATGGTTGATACACAATTAAAATTGCCTCATGTAAATATACCAATATGTATACTTATAGATTGAAACATCCATTGAATCATTAATCGTATTATATTCATTTTAGTTCATTAATCCCCACTATCTTCTATAATCATTATCACCATCGGTATACTTTATTAAAGGATTTCTTAGTACCAATAGGACTCCAACAACTAATAATAATACATCACATTTGTCACAAAATGTTGAGGTATCTAATTAACTAGATTTATGTCTAAGAAAAATATTATTTTATAACAGGGTTCTCACTATAGTAGTGGAATCATATAAAAATATAATATGATATTTAATTTAATAAAATTAAAATTAATAGGACCTAAGAAAGTTATTATACTATTACAGTGTGTAAATATAATTCACACATAAAATTTCATTCATGACACGGTATAAAATAGTAAAAATTTATCTTTAGCGTGAGGAATAAACTCTCAAAACACTCTATATGTTATATGCTACCTCAACTACATCACAACCTTCATAACACCGAATACAACATATAAATCCTCAACTACATAAATCAATAACTCTGAAAAAATAGGTACATCTATGAAAATGATATTTCATCATAACAATACCATTAATTTATAATAATTACAAAACTATAGTGTAACATGTTTGTTAAAATGTATTTTCTCTTTAAGGTTTAAGTGTGTGTCTCGTGTGTTTGAAGGGTGTAGGGTAGAGTTCTAGGAGTTTTCTATATGTATATGGGATGGGTGATGGCTATATGAAATATTCATGATGTCATCATATTATTAATGATTTGATTATACTGATGGTAACTATCGATGAATCTAGTTCATGATGAGAAAAATATTTATAACACAAATTGTGTTCACACCCTGAATTCACCACCCATGATTTTTAGCAACATGCAATTCCTTTTTTCAACAGACATGAAAACTATGGTTTTTTACATCATAAATACATGATTCATGTAGTAAATCATCCTAACTATAATGTTTTATCACATCTTATGAAATAAAACCTATTATTAGACATGCATTATCCACCTAAAACACTAGCATTCAACCATGAGATTTTGGGTGTGTTAGTCCCTCTAGGTCAATTAATTTCATGAGTTTGACTATCTATGTAGTTGGTTTCTCTCTTATTTTCCCGGTATTTCCTTATATTTGATTTCATTTATTTATCTTGTTTTGAATGTGTAATGTTTTGTGTTTTTGTAATCTATTGATAAGGATGCGATCTCTATCAATCCTTTATAGATTTACTTCATGTGTAGTCACTCGGAGGATGATACTTTTTTCGGTTGTGGTAAAACATGTGGAATTCTCATGGGAATCTGTTTAATGTTTCTATAAATTTTCCAGTGTGTTTTTATCTTATCTAGGTTGGTGTGTGGCCAGATTTTGAGGTACGTGGTACTATATTTATCCTAGGTTTGATGAATTAAAACTACTCGTGTTTTATAAATTACATTATAATTGAATTGGCATGATTGATTGATTTTGTTTGTGTAAATGTGTGTTTTAGAAAATATGGATTTTGAAATTTGTTTTCATATAATTTTTTTTATAAAATAGGGTATTTGGAATTGGATATTAAATGTGAATACCCCTTTGAAATAGTTTGAATTTATTTTAAAAATGGGGACATTGGGTACCTATGACGGGGTTTAGAGTTTAGCCTTTTCCAAATATATTTTGGGGGGTTCATTCATGGGGTTTTTATATTCTCTCTAGTAAATGTGTCCATGGAACTCAATCTTGACATCATAAGTGGATTCATCATATCACTCGGATTCACTATTTCATTTTCAACCTTAAACCACTGTGTTAAAGTAGTATTGTATTGAAAATTATAAAAATAATATCAAATTTCACATTATGTTTGATTCAATTGTTTTTATCAATATTTAAAAGGTCAATGTTACTTGTTTTGATATTTATATTTTAGGTGGAGGTGATTTTTAGGATCCCTGAAAAAGTTCATGAAAAACGGGACAAACTGTGCAGGATCCATGCACGCTAGTGGAATCAACCACACACTTTTACAAAACTGTGAACTAAAATGGGCTTATATTTTGTTGTTCTGGTCTAAAATTAAATGGGAAACCTTTTATATAAATACTCCAAATCCAAATTTATCCATTAAGTGTCCCATCCTATCTGATCTATCTAGGGGATCAAATCTACATGAAGTCAACATGTGATATCTTAATTTCATCCATATATCCAGTAGTGATTCTCAAAAAAGGATCCATGTTATAGGTGTAGATAAGTAGGAGGTGAGGATACAACATTGTAGTTTATTCAAAAGTGAGATAAGACTTTCTGTACATTGAAAAAAAACATGCAATTTATTTCTAGAAATATAGGTTACCCAAAACCACATTTCACATTACTATAAATTGGAACCTAGGGCTCCCGATTTTCTAGTTAGACCAAAGGACTGAAGTGTTGGAAATTTTTAGTTCTAGAAGTGTCCTATCATCCCCTTTTAGGTTTTGGAGCTCTCTATCCTCATAGAGAGAGAAGAAATGAAGAAGGGGATACTACACCTGAATGGCCCGAGGGCCTCCATTTTAATTGATTTTTTTATAAACCCCCTTTCAAGGGATGAGGGGGAACCCTTATAAGGCCTGTAGGCTCAGAGATTACATTGCACGTAGGTTTAAGAGAATTAATGACCTAAAGGACTTAATGAATTAAACTTGACTATCTATAAGGAACAGCCCCTCCCCAGCATCTGCATCATGGCCATAGATCTCCACCTTCACATGGCTGTTTGGCTATGCTTCCCGTGCCAGAACAGGCTGGTTCCGATGGCATAGCCATACACTATCATTCTAAAAAATCCATTTCGCTCTACTCTGGTGAGTTCACCTTCTCTGAATCCTATTCTGGGGCCGCACCTTTTTTTGTACTATGTTTGTGGCAAGTGCATGTGGCTCAAAGGCCATGATGTGGCCCGAAGGCCTTAAAGGTGGCCCGGAGCCCCTACTGACCCGAAGGCCTGGGTGGCCCAAAAGGCATAATGACTCCATGCCCAAATCGGTGGCCCAAGTTGAATAGTTCTAGCTGCAACATCACCGAACAATACATGCACAGTAACTACTACAATGCCAAATACAGTACCGACACAGTGTACAGTTCTATTACAATACCTGTACAGTGTACAGTACTGCTACAATACCTTCAACAGTAGCTGCTATTGTAACCCAGAAATATGCCTCTACCTAGTTTTAAACCTGGGTCTTGTGGATGCACTTAAGGATCCCTCACCAACTGGGTTGAGGCTCATGTTCAATGAAGAAGGTGATACACACGAGTTTTCTCCTCCTCCCAATGTTGAGCTAAATAGTGGGTGATCATTGTGAGGGAGCTAAACACGTGAAGATGGAGTTACAACATATATTTATCTACAAATTTGGTTTATATTGTGGTTTTTAATTTTTATTTTATATGTATCTTTACTTGTTTTGAGATAATAAATTGAAAAACATTATATTTCATAAACGATCGGTGTGAAATTTTTAGTGTGTGACTTTTCTAGTTTTGATTAGACAACATAATAATCTAATTATTTCAAAAAAAAAATTGATATTTGAGAGTTGCTTTACAATAATTAAAGAATTATGAGGTTATGTAACTTGAATACATGATTTTTATGTCACATTTTAGTGATATATAAATCATTTTAAGAGGTTTATGGGTACCGAAGATCTTGGTTAACCATCAACCGAAGGATTTCACTAAAACCTAATAATAAATTTAGAATAAGTAACTTATAAAGTTGTGTGGTAACATAGAAATTATCACATTATTATCATATATTAGTACAAATACGATTCTTTGTCAACTATTAAACTCTTTAAATTAATTTATTTTTTTAGACTATTTTATAAAACACCCATCCTTTTAGTCTTTTTTATTAAAAACACACACTATAAGCTACCAAAGATCCTTGAGGGATGACCTAGGGTATTCTACAGAATATAAAATAATAATTAAATAACAATCAATTGGACATGTCATGATGAATATTTCATGTTTTGGTGCCATTTTTAGAACACTATGGTCTTTTGTGCATGTTTTTATAAGATATTCATAAATTTTGTGAATATTTTTTTATTTTCAATATTTTCATATTATTTTTTTGATCTGATTTATTTATTGCGAGGATTTTGTGCATGAAAATTTATTCCTTTATATATTTTCATCCTTTCAAAACCATACTGAAGAGTATATTATGTCAACAACACTGAGACACACAAGAAAACCCTTTGAGGGAGTACACACCACAACATGAGACTATTCAAAACCCCACTTCTTCTGGAACCACATTAGAAACCAAAATGAACCTGTATAATAGGGATAAAAATAACAGAAAACAAAAAGAAATAACCTCACATTATGTTGATATCCAACCCACTTATATTCAAATTCAATGTGATGCATGAAAATTTAAACTAAAATTTATTATAATTCACTTATTGCCAAGATCTCATGGGCTTACTAGAGAAGACCAACATAAGAATTTGAAATAATTTCACACTGTGAATTCTAATTTATAACCTTCTAATATAGATGAAGAACAAGTAAATAATTAGGTTTTCCATATTTCATTATAGGACACTCAGAAAGAATGGTTTTATAATATTAATTCCCCTATTAGAGGTTAGGTGGACATAAAATTCCTTTTTCAAAAAAAATACTTCCCAACCTCTATAATTGGAACAATAAGGAAGGAAATTTCTGGGATAAAATAATATCATGGGGAAATGCATCATGAATATTTTTAATGATTTAAAAGTATTTGTTTAAGTTTCTCACACCACCAAATAAGTGATCATCTTTTAATACAAAATTTTAACATAGGTTTACATACTATTGACCTAAACATGATAGATGTAGTTGTTGGTAGTGTACTAATTGATAAAACCTCAATCTATGCAAGGAACCTCATTGAGATCATGGCATAGAACACTGAACAATTTTGTTTAAAGTCTGGTGTACCCATTCTAGATGTCCATAAAGTACAAAGTACTGAATTCAATATGAATGTGGACACGATGTTTGAAGAGGTCAGTATCCTTATTCAGAAACTTCCTCTTTCCCAATGGATATCCAAATCTCCTCCTCCCATTCATTGTGGAATATGTTCTTCTAAAACCCACTACTCTCTCCAATGTCCTCAAGTGAGAGAAATATCTAATATTTTTAAGGAAATCATTCCATGTTGACCCTATAACCAAACCATTAGGAAAGAACCTTCAAATAAATACAACCATGGGTGTAAATAAAATCAATCATATTGGTAAGGGGGTATTCAAACAACCCTCAATAACCATGGAATAAATCAAGGAAGAGTAGTCATCCACCACAACCTGGAAATACTCAACCACCCCAAAGGCCTTTCAAAAACCCCATCCAAATGATGATACTGTCTTAGAATACCTAATGAAAAAATGGAACCAAATAAACATAAATTCCAAAAACCATCCAAGCTACCATACAAGTCCTAAACACCCAATTAGGCCAACTTTCCATATTAATGGGGGAAATCCAAAGTCATGGGTTGTGTAAAATACCCTATCAACCACTAATGAACCCTATGAATAAGTGAAAAGCTAGATCCATCACCCTTAAGAGTATAACTAAACATAAAATCCTAATTACCCCTCCAATAGATTCATCCCCTCCCACGGAAACATTCACTCCAACCATCTCAAATGACCAAAATGATAAAAATCATGGGCCTGAGAAAAATACAACTAATGTAAAGAGCATGTCTATAAATATGTCACCTAGACCAACTATTATTCTCCCATTCCAGAAAAGAGACACCCATCCAAGAATGAAATAAATATATATTGATAAAATAAATCATTTAAACTTTCAAAAAAGTGTAGGTCGACATCCCCTTAATTGATGTTGTGAAGAAAATTCCAAGATATACCCTGTTTCTGAAGGAGATGTGTACAAACTCAACGAGAATTTATGGTGACGAAAAGGTTATCATAATGAGTAATTTATTAGTTCTAATTGAGCCAACACATTCCACAAATTCAACGATCTGAGAATATTCTTCATTTTATGCACTAGTGGTGAGTGTTTCTTTTCAAATATTATTCTTGATTTGGGTGTTTCTATAAATGTGATGCCTCACTCCATTTACTCTTAATTACATTTCATATAAGAGAAGACCACAATAATTTTTTTAATTAGAAAATTAGATTACCAAAAACCATTCTATTGTGATGGAGGATGTTTTTATGAGGGTTCATAATTTAATTTTTCATTCTAATTTATTTGTGCTAAAAATGGAAGATGATATAATGAAGGGACATGGTCCAATTATATTAGGGACTCCCTTCTTGAAAAAGGAAAAAACCATAATTAATATCAACAATGTAACAATATATTTGGTGATTGGTGGTGACATTGTCCACTTTAATATACATGATTCTATAGAGAACACCTGATAAGAACATTCCTCTCCATCTCTCTATTGATTTGATTGACGTACTCCCTTCTCTTAGAAAAATATATTTTCTTTCCCCAGATCCCATTTCTGATCTTTCATCCTTTACTGAAATTCTAGGTAAAAAATCAAGCATTTTTTTATTTGTCTAGAAAAATGTCTTTCATGTTTGTTAATTAATTATTTCTTGAATACTAAGGAATTTATGACCATTGATGATACTGCTAATCCTATAAAAATGCATTCCTCATCTGTGGATGATACCATTGAACAGTTATATGAGATTAAGGACCTATCTATTTCACACACACTCCCATAAATCCAAAATAACCCTTCATTAGAGATAAAACAAATTCCTCAGGATATAAAATATTCATATCTTGATAATATAAACAAATTGACTATTATAATTCTTAGTTCACTCCCTCATGAGCATGAATTGTGGCTACTTGAACTTCTGAGGGAGTATAAACATGATTTGGGATGGACACATTCTTACATTCATAATATTATCCCATACTTTTGAACACATCATATATTGTTAATGGACGAAGCTAATCCAGTTAGGAAGGAACAATTTCAATTTAACCAAACCTCTTAAATGTTTTTAAGAATGGGTAAAAAATTTATTGGTTACTAGCATCATTTACACCACCTATGATAGCTATTCGTTTAGTCTAGTTTAGGAATTTTCTAAAAAACAAGCCTTATAGTAATTAAAAATGAGAATAAATAATTGGTTCAAACTTGTGTGAAGAGTATTTGGTGTGTTTGTATAAACTATTGCTGAGAAAAAAAACACACCAGGAAGGACACTTTTCCCACTGTCTATCATTGACTAGATTATAGAGATGCTATCGGGGAAGTCCCAATACTATTTCCATGATGGGTATTCTAGACACTCTCATATCCATATAGCCTTAGAGGAACAAGAAAATAAAAACTTTAATTTCCCCTTTATCACATTTTCATATAGGAGGATTCCAATTAGTCTAAATGCTCAAGGTACATTCCAATGATGCCTGGTTAGAATTTTTTGAATTAGATGGAGGATTCCATGGATGTTTTCATGGATTATTTCACTGTATATTATTCCTATTTTGATGATTTTTTTGAGTAGTCTTAGTTTTTTCATATATCGTTGTATTGAAAATAATCTCATATTTAATTATGTTAAATACCATTTCATGACGCGAAAATGTATAGTATTGGGAAATACCATTTTTCGGGTAGGTATCTATGTTGATAAGTCAAAATTGGATGTCATTTTTTCCCAACCATTCCCCAAATATGCACAGGATGTGTGATCATTCCTTATTCATGATGGATTTTTCTTTCGTTTCATTATTGACTTTAGTAAGATTGTACTCCCCTTCTCTTTAATAATCCAAAAAGAAAAATAATTTTTTTGATAAATTATTCCAATAATCTTTTAATAAATTAAAATGGTGTCTCAAATAACCCCTATAAATCCAACAAACTTGGTGGGATTTAACATTTAAGATCTTGCGTGATGACTCTAACTATGTTGTTGGGGTTGTCTTATCATAAAGGGTTTACTAAGATACACATGTCATAGACTATGCCACATGAATAGTGGAACCTGCCTAATAAAACTACACCAAAACTGAAAAATAATTCCTTTCCATTGTTATTACCTTGGAAAAATTTCAATAACACCTTTTATAGTCCAAAGTCATTGTTTTTTCAGACCATTCATCCTTCCGATATACCCTCAAGAAACTGTAATCCAAACCACATATAACTCTCAAGATGCATCTCTTTAAGGAATTTAATATATAAATTAGAGATAGAAAATGAGTAGAGAATGTGTTGGATGACTATATTAGTATGATCCTTCTATCCTTAGAAATTGAATCGTCCCCCTACATTCTCATAAATGACATGTTTCCTAATGTGAAATTGACTCGATGAAAGATTATATTTCTTAGTATGCTGAAATTATAAATTATTTGGTAGCATCTTTCATTCCAACTAATTCAAAAAAATACGATGATCATCGAAAACATGAGTCTCACTGGATCATTTGGGACGAACCCTACATTCAGTGCACATTTCGTGTTCAAGTCCTTAGGTGTTGTGTTCCCTATAGTGAGTTTCAATCTATCTGCAGAATCTTTCACACTCTGGATTTTAAGGACCACTTTGGTCCCCAATTAACTGCTTGCAAGGAAATCAATTATGGTCTATTTTGGCCAAATTTTTTTCTGGATTCCCATGATTTATATAAATCATTTCCTCACTATCAGATAATGAGTAATATCACTAAATGAAATGAAATTCTAAGTCAAAATTTCTCATTTGTGATTTTTTTGGATTATTGAATTTATGAGACCAATCCCCAATTAAATTGGGAACTTTTACATCCATCTAGAATATGATTATGTGCAAAAATAGGTAGATGCATGATCCATTATGATAGATTATTCCCAGAATATTGTGCAATTTTTGAGAAACCAAATTTTCCTTAGTTTTTGATTAACTTGTATCATCACTAGTGACTGGGGTTCTCATTTTTAAAACCACACAATACAATCACTTTTACGTCTGTATGGGGTTGGGCATCGAGTTTTTACTACTTATCACCCACATAAAAATGGTCAATATGAGGTGTCAAATAGAAAGGTAAAACAAATTATTGAAAAAATAGTTCAACCGAATAGAAAAGATTGAAGTCTTAGGCTCGAAGATTTATTACGCGATTACTGTACTACCTATAAAACTCCCTTTAGTATTTTACCATATCATATTGTGTTAGGAATGATTTGTCACCTCCATGTGGAGATTGATCACTAGGTCTACTACTCCATTAAACAATGAAATCCAAATCTTTCTACTTCAAGTGATCAAAGGAATTTGAAAATTCAGGAGTTGGAGGAAATTCATAGAGATTCATATGAGAACTACAAGATTTATAAGGAGTGAACTAAGGATTCCCATGACCATATCATCCTTCATCGTTAATTCCACAATGTGAATAAGGTATTATTTTACCATTCAAGGATGAAGTTGCATCTGGTTATGCTTCATTCCCACTGGTTTGGATCATATACTATTGCTAATGTCTATAAATTTTCTGTTTTTAGGTTTAAAATGAAGAAACCAGACTAACCTTTATTATCAATGTGTAATGAATAAATCACTTTCAAGAAGCCATTCCAGAGTCCTCGATGAAGGAACTCTAAGTTCAAGAAGGAACCTACTAATGACACCTAACATGTTTTATCCATCCTTTCAACATTTAACTTTGTTAGAGTGAGAAAACATCACACTCTATGAATGGGGGGTGGGTATATTCTTGGTTTTTTTAGGAATTTTAATCATTATTTTTATTTTTATCTTTTAGGATTAATTTTTTGTATTTTAAGTTTCCCATATTTTTCCACTCACTATTATGTTGGATTGTTAGTTTTTTCATCCCACATTATCATGGAAAATTATTCCCACTTAATCATGGATGTTATTGAAAATGAATGGGCAATTTTATTATTTCATGTTGGTTTAACATTCCAAAAAAACATTAATGATAAAATGTGTATTTCCGCATGAATTCATTATTGTGGTGTGAATTCAATTGAATGATTTTTTAAATGGTATAAATGGTTGTATAATTTTTAAGCATTTGAGATGAATGGTACTCTTTGTGTGAAATGTTTAATGGAAAATTCTATCACCTAATTTCTCCACACATCATTGCACCCAACCATGAAGTGTGAAAACTTATTATTTAATAGAAGGTAAATATATGATCGGTTGATTTTATTTATTTTCCAAAATAATTTTTCCATACTTTCATTACTTATATGATATATTTCATTAATATACCATGGTAACCTATGTGTGTACCTATTATCAAACTATTGAAGACCCCCACAAAAACAAAAAAACAAAAAAAAACCCAAAAACAAAAAAACATTGAGGTGTGATGAAATGTACAAAATTTTGGGATATATAGGTTAGGAGCTTATAGTTTGACTTTTTGGAATGCTTATATGATTGTGTATTGATATTTGATTCAATGTATGTAGGGCCGGTTCGGTAAAAAGGATCATTTAATTAGAAAATTTATAAAATATCCTATATATAATCAATATAAAATTTAAATAATAGTGTGTAATGGTTTTCACACACACACACGGATAATTAGTTACAAGATTAACTTTTTAATTATTTTATTATTTTGGTATCATTGTTCTCCAGAAATTTCTTTCTGATATAATTAATTAGAAATCTTTTTCTATGATCACTAAGAATAACTCCTTTTTGTGATTTTTTCTTGATCACATTTCTATTAGAAATAAATTTTTCATCGAATGTTAAATCTTAATAACGGTGAGAATATATTGAGGCATAATTTTTTGAAATGTTACTTTGTCCAAGAGTGAAAATTTTTCGGTGTGGGGGTGTGATCTCACAACGATTCACTTTTTCATTTTCACCCTTATACCATTGTGGTAAACTTGTTTTGTATTGAAAATTATAAAAACAAAAACAAATTTCACATCAGTTTTGATTAAATTTTTTTTTCTCTCACTTGTAAAAAGGTCAATGTTACTTTTTTTATAATTAAATTGTAGGTGGAGGTGATTTGGAGGGACCATTATTATGTTCATGAAAATGGACCAAACAATATAGGATCCAAGCGCACTAGTGGACTCAACCACACACTGATACTAAAAATGAATCTAAAAGTGAATATATTTTGTGGGATAGTCTAAAATTCAATGGGGTTCATTTAATATGAACAAAACCAATACCCATTAATCCATTAATGTTCCATTCCAATCTAATCTATCTAGGGGATTGAATGTGCTTGATGTCAAAATGTGGGTTCTATATTTCATCTATATCTCTAGCATTGATTGTCCAAAATGTTACTAATTTTATTTTGAGATATAAAGGATATGGGTATAAAACTTTTTAGTCTTTTAAAAATTGTGATAAGACTATATAGACATCGAAAACCGTGGGCCAATTTTATTCTATAAATAAGGGTGCCCAAAAACACCATCAACATTTACTATAAATTGTCACCTTGGGCAACCCATTTGCATGTTCGGCTAGGGATTGAATTTCTTCCAATTTGTAGTTCCGAAAGAGTCATGTCATCACATTGGTGTTTATAGATCTCCCTAACATAATAGAGAGAGAAAAAATGAAGAAGGAAATCTACATGAGCTTCCTCCTCCTCCCGATGTCAGGGTAAATGGTGGGTCATAATTGTGAGGGTGCTACAAACTTTAAGAGAGAGTTCTAGAACATAATTCTCTACTATTTTGATGTATATTTTGGTATATATTTGTTATTTTATATATATCTTAACTTGTTTTGATACATTTAATTAAAACAATTTTTATTTCATAATCGATAGGTGTGCAATTTAAATTGTTCGACTTGTGTTGTTATGATTGGAAAACATAAGAATCCTCTTCTATCCCAAAATTTTAAATTTAATTATTTCCTAAAAATCATTAAATAATTTTAAGGGTATGTATATTGATTACATGACCTTTATGCCATGGTTTAGATCTATTTGAATCTTTTTAAGAGGCTTGTGGGTAAACATGATCTTAGTCAACCCTCAACCAAATGATGACACTAAAAAATAATAGTCAATTAAGAAAAAATAACATTTCAAGTGGAGTAGTAAATTAGAAATGATCTCATACATATCATATATTTTTGAAAATACACTTCTTTTTCAACTACTCAACTCATTAAATTATGTCAGTTTTTTTAAACTATTTTCAAAATCACCCTTCTTTTAGTCATTTTTATTAAACATTCACACTATTATAAACCAATGATCATTGAGAGATGACATTGGGTCTTCCATGGACTATAAAATTATCTTTAAATCATAATCAATTTGACGTTTCATTATTGAATTCTCATTTCAATCATGGATTGTTCCCTTTTTCTATAAACCTTGTATCCTATGAACTTTTCTCACTAGTATTCTCTTTATTTTTTATGTACAAGTGACCTAGCTAGACTGAACCTATAATATCTTAGGGTTGATCCCCATTTTTATTTGGTCATGTAATATCTTATCTTTTATATACATGATTTTTAAAAAAATTATTTATTCTTGAAACTATTTTCATAGATTGTATTTGAATTGTGAAAAAATGGGAATCATTTACAATTATTTTGATATAAAAATACATTACTAATTATCATTAAATGTTTTCATAAAATTGAACCTAATATTATTTTTTATAGAGATTTTATATGGAACATGTTTGTGGGGTCTTGTTGAGATACCTTAGATCACACCCTACACATACCCTTGCGAATGTATAGACCTTACATTATATTTTTATGTATGAAAATGCAGGGCACTACAGTGAGGAGATGATATTTACATTAGATGTGTAGGGATAATAGGTGTTGAGATGGCGGGGTTTTACCCACATATCCCATGTAGTAGTTTTTTTTCCTTTTTTGTTCAAAAACATCTTTTTTAGGTTTTTATCTTTCCTTATCCTTTGGGGAGTATCACTACTATTTTTTTTGTCATTATGAAATATATTTATTTATGGTTGTTTCTTTATGATTTACATATATAAATATTCTTTGTATCCTAATTCTATTTTTGTGATATATTTCAGTTTTGTTGTTGATTTTTGACCAAGTGTTAGTCTCTAGTTTATAATGATAGGGAATGTCATTTGGGTCTATGGAAAATAATTTTAGTTTATATTTTTAGATGGTATCGTTGGATGGTTCATTAAAAATTAGTATCAAGAGATTGTTAGTCTTCAATTTTTCTTATCATGGTATATCTTATATAAATGTGATAGTATTTTAGAAATGTGAAGGGGCATTACAGTGAGTGTCTGGATAGTTCTTTTCGTGACAAGCCTAGTGTTTCCATGGGATATTTGAATGCAGGTCGTCAGTGTTGGGTTTTGACATTAAAATAAGTTTATTTATTAATGTTTTCTATTTTATGTTGAGATTTTAAAATTATATGGTCATTTAATTCTATTATGGTGTGTAGTATCATTCCTCTGTAACATCTTCCACATGATACAAAGGATGGTGCGAGGAGGGATGCTCCTCACAGGAATCATCCTATGGATCACATTATTACCGAGGATATCATACAGGAAGTTCCTAACTTGAATCAAAATATACATTGAATTTATAAAATGGTTATTGTGACCCAACCATGAGATGAGGGAGATACAGATCAATCGTGATATTTCCTACATGAAAATATCATGTCCTTTAATGGAATGAATGATCCCCAAGATCTGATGAACTAGATAGATAATATTTATCATAACATTAACTTCATGGTTATTCCAGAGGCTATAAAGGTGAAGTGAACAATATTCAAACTCAATTGACTAGGAATGTGGTAGTGGGATTCTATGGTATAGGAAAATCAGAAAGCGCATTTGGATTAGAAGGGTTTCAAAACCCCGTTCTTTTAGTAGTTTTTTTCAGAGTCTATAATGATGGAAAATAATGTGGTGTTTCTCTATTTGTTTCAAGGAGAGTGTTTAGTGTTGGGATACACCATCCATTTTAATGATGTGGTTAATTTTTCTTTAGTTGTGGTGATGGAGGATCATATGATGTATCAAAATTACTTATAGAAATCTAAAAAATGAACTGGATATAGAGGGAAAGATGGGATACTCTACCCCTATCTTCCACCTAGCGACATTCTCAGTGGAATATAGGGGAATTAAATGTAGATTACAGATAGTAAAAAGGGTGGTTAAGGTATTTATTAGTCATGGTCCCCCACCACACTATCATTAATTAACAATATCCCCACCTTTGATTACTATACGGGTTAAAAGATAGGGAATACCCAACATTATTGTTCGAAATCCCTAATGATTTAAAATAATTACATCCACCAGGGACATTTATAATGTTTTTATGAATCAATGTTTATTACACATTATAAATAAGGATCTTTATCCCCAAATACCACAATGGTGATGTCAGAAACGTCAACGACCATATGGGTCCAACCACATGCTTTAAGAGTGAGGCACATTCATACAGTTGAGGAGTATCCTGTAGAGGATTACGTTTTCCCAATGACAGTTAGAGGTACCATATTTGATTCAACCTATATAGAAACGGTTTTTCTTTTAGGTTCCTCACAATCAAATATATCTTTCCATTTCATTTATATTTTAAATCATGTAATAGATATCATGTCCATTGATATGGAGCCAGCAAAACCTCTTTGAATGAGGAAGGTGTATGTTATTTTTTTCTATCTTTTTATCTATATATATTTGACACAAATATACTCTTTGATTTATTTATTATTCATCAATATCTATTCAACTTAATCATTATAATGGAATTCATAGTTTCATAATATATTGAGATTGATTTTTTAATTAAGTTTGATTTATTATATGTTTCCAATGGGTGTTATTGGGTTTTTCTAGGAGAGTGGGACTCAACTTCTAGTCATGTAGGACCTTCCCACCCAACATTCAATATTTTGAAATCTTCCAATATATTTGGTTCTGATGATGTTTCTCTTCATGGAGATCTATCATTGGTTATCAAGGACTTCCCTAATGACTTCCTATAAAACATTTTTAGTCTTCCTCTTGAGTGGGAGGTAGAGTTCACTATTGATATGATGGTAGGAATGCATCTTATTTCAATAACCACATGTCACATGGAACCTAGGGAGATGAAATAACTCAAGGTTGAATTGGATGATTGAATGTTGAATCGTTTTGTACTCCTAAGAGGTTCACCATGCGCATCCCACATGCTCTTTTCCATAAATCATGATAAATTACATCATTTTTGTGTATACTACTGAAAGGTGAACCAAGCAGGTTCTAAGAATAATTTACCTTTTCCTGTATGAATGAACTAAGTTAATATTTAATTGTGCTGAAGTTGTTTTTAAAGACAGATCTTTTTTTGGGTTATCTTCAGTTCTTATTTAGGAAGTTTTATCTTCAAAGACAACCTTTAAAAGTGGTTATAGACATTACAAATACATTATGATTCATTTGTTTGGAGAACACTCCTGAAATTTTGATGGATCTGACGAAATTGATATTACATCAGTATTTCAACACATTTTCTCATCATTTTTGGAATATTTTTTGGTTTATTTGATTTATAAGAATGAGTATGAAAACTATTTAAATATGTGTTTAGAGATCCTAAAGAGTCACAAACATTATGGGAAGCTTTGGAAATGAATTTTATTGATCAAATATGTGAATTTAATTAGTTATATGAATTATGAATGTGGATTATGATATGATAATAATAAGGTATATGATTTATTTTCTATGAGAGGTGCCCTAGAACATCTTCGAGATATGAATCATCATTTGTCTAGCGAGATATTATTGACAGTTTTTCAAGTATTTTTCAAATTTTTAATCGCCCGTTACTACTCTTACTAATAAATGGGTGTTGTTAACATGGGATAAAAAATTTCAGACATTATTTCAAAATTTTAAATGGATTCTGACATCATATATTATTTTTATCTTACCTGATTCAAATAAGGGGTATGTCGTATACTCTGATACATCAGGAGATGATTTGGGTTGTGTACCATTTAATGATAATAATGTTGTGTCCCATGATAGTATATAGATATGTATGCATGAGAAAAATTACCCCACTCAATATTTTAATATTGTATTAGATATGACTATTCCAAAATTTTATAGCAGAATCCTCTTATAGAGAGGCTCATAGTATTTTTAACATAAGATTTTATGTTATATGATTTTATATAATTACCTAAATATCCTGAAGGGATTATGGGTGGAACACCTCTAGAGGATTGAATTACATGTCACTAACACCTTATGAATGAGGAATATCAGTATTGATTATATCAGTAGGAAAGTTCCAAAACATTTTATTTTTCAATTGATGTAATATTTGAACTTTATATGGATCTTCACTCAGTTCCATCAGGATATGTTGGAAGAACAATTATGTATTGATTTGACCAGTTCTCTGTTATCCTCCTATCTCCATGTGTATATTCTTAAGGTTCAATAGTGAGATGATGATTTCAATGGAATTTTGGAAACCATTAATGATGGGGAGACTATTTCTAGTTGGTCTCTTTTTTATTTTATTTTTCTACTATAGAGATTGATTTCTTGTCTCATCATACATAATGAATTTATATATGAATTACTTACATAGTTCTTTATGGTCGGTTTTCCAGGGAATTAAACAGATGTATTATGATATGACAAGGAATTTATGGTGGATGAATATGAAGTGTGAAATTGTTGATTAAGTTTCTCACTATTACCTCTTCCATATGATAAAGGAATATCACCTTGATCCTTCTGTTCTACTCCAACCTCATCTGGTTCTAGTTTTGATATGGGATGATGTCTCTATAGAATTTTTTGTAGGATTTCTATTGACTCCCCAGGTAATGAATGAATCATTGTAGTGATTGATCAGTTGATGAAATAATCCTATTTTAATCTGATCGAGGACACCACCTAAATTCTACGATATAAGAAATATATATATTCAAGAAATGTTGAGGTTCATGTGGTTCCTTGTACTATTTTCTTGGATAGGGATCCCAATTTCACTTTAATGTTTTGGAAGCATCTCTAGGAGGTGATAGGGGCACAGGTCTAGTTGAGTTTATCTTATAATCCACAAATGGATGTTCTAATGGAGAATGCTATTCAGATCCTAGAGGAGATGCTCTAAGTGTTTGTAATGGTGTTTTATTAATCATGGGACATCCTTATTTGAATATTTATATTTTGTTATAAAACAATGTTACGAGACATTGATCAAAATATAACCCCTAAATCCTTTGTATAGTCAACCTTTCAGATCACCTCTTTATTGCACAATGATTGGAGAGGCCTCCCATGTGGGATCAAGTCGCATTAAATTTACATAAATTTGGATTTAGTATATAAATTGATTTTATGATACATATCAAATTCCGAAAAAACATCATATGTATATCATCAACATTATCATTTTTAGTTATCCATTGGGGACCAGGTTTTCTTCAAATTCTATCAGTTGTTGGTTAACTATCATCTTTTGAAATAGGGGAATCTTGATTTGAGATATGTCTTCCAATTTGAGGTCACTAAGAAAATTGTTCAGGTTTCTTATGAGTTAGAATTCCCATGTCAATTGATAGGTATATAGGATGTTTTCCAAATATATTATCCTAGGAAGTGTCATCATGATCCTCCCAATGTTCTGAGATGGGAGGAGATTGAATTGGATCCATATGATTAAATTGTATAGAAATTAGTGGTCTAATTATCATATGAAATTATTTTATGTGGAATCTATTCCTATTGTTCATAGTGTTGTGGTGGCATAGATCTGACTCTAACAAGATATTCCAGCGCAAATCAATAGTGAGGGAATAATGTCCTCACCACTTTCCAAAGAACCATTTTTAAACACGACTTTCTATAGATTTAAATTACTAATATAGGGAGAATTTTTATATCCTTTTTAAATGGTATGCTTCATTTTATTATTGAGAGAGTGTTCATAAGGTTTGGAGGGTGTGGGAGACATATTTCGGTGTTTTCTACTGGAAGATAGTTGTTGTGCTAGCTATAAGAATCAATATTGAAGTGAAAATTTCATTAATTATGTGAATATTATTCAAGGAATATTACATTAATCTTATTCCTGGTGTGATAAATATTCAGGATGTGAATTAGGTTCTTTTTGTGAATTCATAACTCATGGTTTTTAACTCAATGAGATGCCTTTTGGAAATACATGAAAAATGGGGTATTCATATTTTAAATCAATGATTCATAACATGAATATATATTTCCTAGTATTCTTTATCATTACTGATGTATGAACCTCTATCATTCAATGTGAAACCGCATCCTATATTTCCTGGGTTCCTTCTTTTTGTGTTTGGGTGCTTCAATCCATCCAGAACGCTCTGATTGGCATGGTTGATCACAAGTGTGGTTGGATGATCTTATTTTTGGTTAATGATTATGTCCATTTTGGATTCCTTAATTAATTTTTAATTACATGTGGCATGTGATGTACTGGTTAAGCATGTTACTTGGATTATATCTCTATCGATCCTTTTCAGTTTTCCATTCGGTGTTTCCTTTTAGTGGCCAATACTTGTGTTGGTTGTGGTGTGCTATGTTGGTTTCTGAGGGGCCTCGATCAGTTATTTTTTGTATCCTTTATAATGTGTGTGGATGTAGTAATGCTTTTTGTTTGACTTCAGTGTGAGTTCGGTGGTTCCATTTTTAACTTATATTAGTTAAATGAAATTGATATTTGTTTAAAATTTTATTGGTAAATAACATTGAATGATTTATTTATTTGTATTTATAAATGGGATTTTGATAAAATATGGATTTTTTCTCTCATTTTTGTAAAATAATGGTTTTTTCAAATTATTTTTAAAATAATTTTGATTTTTTTAAAATAAATTTTTAAAAAAATTGTTTTTTGTAATTAGTTATGAAATGTGAATGACCTATTGAAATGGTTTGAATTTTTGAGCCCTTCAGAACCTTGGGATACTATGAGGGGGTATACTATTGGTTTATATACTTGTATCCATTAGGGGGTTCACTCATGGGGTATTCCAATGATCCATAAGTCATTTATTCTAGGTACATAATTTTTACATCATTATAGGGTTCAATTATGGTGTGTTCCTCTATTATATAGGGCTAGTGTCCTAGAAAATTTATTATGTAATTTTCTTATCATAAATATTTCGGTAAGATTGACCTACCAAAACTATAGGTATGATATACTATGTTTTATCTACATTTTTATTTGTGCTAGTAATATTTTGGATTTTATAAATATAGTTTATTAAATGTGTATTTCTGTTTGAAACTATTTTACCAAGAATATTTTAGAACATTGAAAAAGTGACACTATTTACCATGATTTTGATAAAAAGATACTTTTATGATTATCATGTCATTTTCTCTTAAAATTAAAAATTCTTAGATTATTGTACTTAGACATGATATAGAACAACTAAGTAGGATCCTACTGATCCTTTATACCTCATACCCCACACATTCTCTCTTGAATTTTTAAACCTTGTTCTTTCTTTTGATGTAGGAAAAGGAATGGAATTGTAGTGATGTAGAAATGATTTTTTTCAGATATTGAGGGATAGTTATTGTTCAAATGGTCATATGTCATCAAATTACCACTTGGATTAAATGATTCTAGTTTTTTTTCCTTTTTTGAGAACTACTAATTAGGATTATTATCCATCTAATACCATTATAGGTGTATTGGTACAACTAATTTTTTCGATATAGAACCGATATATTCATGTTTGTTTATTTAATCTTTATATATATACATTCCTTGTATCATGTTTCAGGTTTGGATAAATAATTTACATTTTTTGTTTATCGATGTTAGGGTGCTAGTCACCAGTCTATGGGGATCAAAAACACCCTTCATGTATGTGGGGATTTGGTTCAGGTGCAAGTTTCAAGGGGTATCCCAATTGTATTTGTTATATATATAGAAATATATCGTTATTAATTTTTTTATTAATGATATGAATAATAAACCACTAAACTAAATCATCATCAGTGAATACCATAACCCTTTTGTATCATTAAAATAATATAATATTGTGTCCCTCATTTCATCCACCAAATGATCCTCTAAGAAGTATTTATCACACTTATAAAAAATAATTATTACATCATATTATTTAATAAGAATATTTCAAAATTTCCTAAATATAATAATAAATATATACCTCATATCACATCAAGAATAAAAATTCAATAGCTATAATAACTTATGGAAACCATAATTTACTCATTCCATCATCTATACTAACATCCAAAAGTCCTAAGGAAACCAACATCAACTATAAAAAAGTTATCCTCACATTAGTATAAACCTACAACATACTAAAATAAACCATATTTAACATGATTCCAATCCTAACATTACCACAATCTCATTTCATATTAATATGATTCATAAATCCTGTTTTATTGGATTTTATCACACCCAACATATCATGAACACATCTTTAAACCAAAAAAACAGAAGAGGTAACATCCACTAAACCATTACTCATTAATGTTTATATCAAATAGTATTTTTTTCAAAAAAAAATTAAATTATCATCATCCTTCAATTGTTTTCCTTTCACAATTCTAATTTGTTACAATTTCCCACACTATAGGTACACTGATTACTATTTTATCAAGAATTTCATTTTTCATGATTTTAAATTTACAACATCTATAAATATTCCATCCATTTAATTTATTAACCATTCATTTTATGTTAATAAAAAATATTAATTATTTACACATCAAGAGACAATTAAAATTAACTAAACATGCTTACAAATGAAATGTCTGGAAACCAAAACTCATCAAATCTTGATCCTTCAAACGGTTATCTATTAGTCCCATCCTCCATATTTATAATATTATATAAATTATAGGATCCCCTTGATTTATCCCATCCCAAATGGTCTCAAAAGATAATGATATAATACTAGGATTCCATAAAATCAAAACTAGTATATAAATAATAAATTCCATTTTTATTATATCATAGCATTAATTTTAACTATTTCATGAAGAAATATATCAATAGATACCAAATATCAATAAAAATTTATCAAAATAACCTTTTAGTATATCTCTTGTTTGTGAAAAATGTTTTTCCTAGAAAATAATGTTTTCATTTATCATTTATATAATAATTAAGTATATTTAAAAACCCATCAATAGAAATACATAATTCAAGTAATGATTCAAATAGATAAATTCTAAAAAAAAAATTTTACATGATTCAATTTTTTCCATGTTACTCAAAATAATGTTTCCATTTAAACTAATCAATATAAAATAAAAAACATACCCTATAAAATAAATACATTATTTTTAGTAATCCTTTGAAAAAGATGTCATAAATTAAGGAAATGATCACTTTTATAATATTATCTTTTTAAAAGACCATAACTTCATCAAAAATCAAAAGGATATTTTTTTAATATAAACCTAATGGATTCTCTATATAAGATTCTAATAAAATTAAAAAATAGTATCTAATTGATGCTAGTAAACCACAATGATATCCACTTAAAACATGAAAAATTTGAAAATACTATGAAACATAATATGTTTTATGTTTACTAATATCCTATTCAGTTATAATCTTCATAATTACAAAAACACTTAAACGAATAACCCATGAATAGAAATACTAATAATTTTTTAATAAAAATATATTTTTTATATCATGTTAAAATTTTCACCAATTTTATTGATTCCTCTCCTTTATTTTCAAAACCCCATAGAACACACAACGAAAATATCTAAAAAATATAACAATCAATTTTATATTACTTGGAAAAAATTTTGATGATCAAATATACTAAACATATAAATAATGGAATAAAAAAATCCACCACATTAGATCACTTAAATAATTTTAACATAAATCCCATCTGTATCACTTAATTTAGAAGGATTGAAAAAATATATTCTTAAATGCACAAGAAACCTCACAATCCATATGAAATGAAACCATATTTAATTTTATTAACCTTGAACTTTCATTGGTGAAAGTTACATGAATAATTTTTTTATTAAATATAAATTCCCATATAGAACTCAATCCAAAGGAATTACCCATATGCAAAGAAAAGTTTCCCAATTATTTTATATCATGATTATCCATTGATAAAAATGGTTATATTTATCAAAATATAGAACACTTAAATCCATCATATAGGATTATTCATGAGGATTCCAGTAATGTTGTGATATATAGATTACATCATCGACTCTCTACAATCTTGTTTGATGAAAAAACTGATATCCCCCATCACTAACAATTTCCATCTCATTGAATGAATTGATATAACTCTAATAAATATTACTCCCACAAAAAAACAATTCTTTCTATGTTAAGGCGATTCATTTAAAAAAAATTCATGAAACTAAAACTCCAGTGATATCATCCTATAATCTTAATGAGATTTATAAAAACCAAAAAATCATTCTACAACATTAAAATAATTTAGACCCTCTATATAATATCTTTTACCATGTTTGGCCAAAAATATTCCATCTATCTAACATCAAAGAAATAAAAATGTCACATGAATTTAATATCATGAAATGTTTTAAATGGATCTATCCAAATATACGAATGAAAAATATTATTTTAGGATAACAATAAAAGTAAAAAAATGTTATACATATGACCCATAAGAACTAAAAATTCATTCTCTCAAAATATCGTCAATTTTTTTAACCACCCAGTTGATTTGAATAAATTTTTTAGGATGAATATTTTATAAGGAAGAATTGGTTCCATGGAAATGTTACAATCCCATAAACATATAAATTTAATCCTTCTTGGAAATCTTTAATGCTTCACTACTTCCTCTATATGAATTTGTACAATCATATCTTCCAAAATCATGTCCTAGATTGATAAAAATGATAAAGGTTCATTAGTGTATGAATAGAGACACAGGAAGTATCATATCTTTCAAATAGAATTTGTAATATAATGATATAATCTATGTATACATAATCTTATATCCATTGTAGAACTCATATGAGTTGAGAAAAAATTTCCAGATCATATTACCCACCCATAACTTTCAAACAAGTAACAAATATATGTATAAGTTCTAAAAAAACTATCTTTATTCTAGTCCAACATAACTTCTTATTTAAGGAATTGTATATCCTTACAACACTGGGATTTATTGATAATGTAGAGCTATCAAAATCATGTAAACATGGATCTCACGTTCCTATGATAATGTAAAGAACACTATAAAACAACACTAGATATACCACATATTAGGTCAAAACATTTTGATTGTCTCAATTAGAAAACCTTTCCCTCATATATTTTAGATGAAACTATTTTATACGAGTCTCCCCTAAATACTATAGTAAGAAATAATTAATTTAGAATCAATAAAATCAATGAGAATAATGATATATATTTAATCATTTTCTTTTAGTCACATTCCTCTTAAAAAATATCTAATAATTACCTCTTACTGAGTACACTATTTATACAATTTCTTTTTACCTAGGTAAAATTTATCTATAAATAAAAATTCTGAAAAAATATACCCATTTCCAAGACCTCTCAATAAGAAAAAAATAGAATCACTTATAGTCGTTTAGTAGAATTATTATATATCAATTTAAGTAATATATCCTTTAACTTTTAGAAAAATAGATAGTTGTAAACATGATATCATAAGTCATATATTAACATACATAAGTCAAAAACTACTTGATCAACTAAATATGACCACCCATTATACCATTAATATTTATCATATTTTTTGTTATGAATTATCTCAATAAATAAGAAACAACACATGTTCCTTACAAAAGAAAATGATAGGGGTGTTTCTCAACTTTTTTGTCATATACTAAAATACTAGTTGACATAGTGATTCCAAAATATGATTTTTACCCTTATTATTAATTTATAATAAGGTTTATAAAATGATTAGAAAAATTAGATAAAAAAATCGTTAGTATTATTCTATTAGGATAAGTAAATAATGAACCTCAAGAACGTTATTTTTTTCTTTCAAAGAAACCATCACATTGATATTTGAAGGATATATAATCACTTATGAAATTATAATAACATTTTTATAAAAATAAAAATTCTCATACAAAAAGATAAATATAAATATGATTTCAAACAAATAATGCTGAGGAAAGAGATTAGAAAAAATAAAAAACACTAATCATTATTTTCCTCAATCCATGATTAATCTAGGATATAATTGATAAACACCATAAAAAATAAGTCAACATAAATGAGGAACAACTAATCAAAAGAATACCATAATAACTACTAGAATGGTTATAACTCCAAAGGAAATCACCAACAACTATGAATATATCTAAAAATATTATATAGTATATCATTGAATATATTTATCCTTCAGCCTCTTCAAATTTTTTCATGGAAATAAATCAATATTTTAGAAACCAATTATTTTAGGTTATTAAATAATTTTTATAACCTTAGTAGGGGATAATGATTCATCACTGTCATAAGGTTCAATAACTGATGATCAATGGAAACCTCGGAGTGACATTAGATTTTGTTGAAAGAATCATTTTTAATACTCATAGAAATATGTTATGGAGAGTGAATATTCTATAAAAACATATCATCAATGTGAATCCACACCTCCCAAATATCTACACAATATATTAAATATATAAATATTTATATAAAGGATGTTTTTAAAAAAAAATTATATATTGATATGAATATCCCTATTGGTTGTAATTTTGTATCTTCTTCAATGGAAACTGAAAAAAATATCCCTTACCACCCTTAGAATTTAATTCAACTATACCTAGGGCATTTAATGTTTTAATCTCACATGTTCTAATGAAATTAAATTTGGTTTGATAGATAATAATTAATTTATATGATCTCCTTCATAGATGATTACCATGTGATATCTTCTTGTACTGTAATATATAAACTTTCTTCACTAATAGCCAATAATTTATTTATCATAATTTAACTAATCTATTATATATATGACATATTTTGTTTTTTTATTTATAGAAAAATAACCCACATCATATTATATACTCCTATAATTGATTCTCACCTATGGTCAACATCAAAAAACAGGAAAATATATTACAAAAGAATGTGATGTACTCAAATTTACAAAAAATAATAATTATAGTTCAAAATAAAATTGTCATACTTGACAACTATTAAGGTCATCTATGTTCATCATCTTCTAGTGTATGACGATTTCAATGAAAAAATATTTTCCCATAATTCCTTATCATCCTAACTCATCAACACTTATGATCATTCCCCATTCCTTGATTATGACGATTTTTTTATATTTTCCTCTTCCCTCATAATCATATAGAAGTAGTTCAACTGGTCATTGGTGAACCAGATACCTAAAAGGACAAGGTTGATACTATGGTTCATAGTTGTGTTTCCCAATATCACATTTTGATTTAATTTAAATTTAACTCCCAAATATTATGGATACAAAATTTTAGAATATACTCATGATATATATGAATAAAAAATATAACCACCACCAATAAATGGGGATTTAAACTACCTACTAATAAGAATAATGGGGAACATGGGTTATAACAATGACCTAAGTACCCCTCATTGAAGTTATCTTTTTTTTTCAGCTTCACATGAAATCATGATCTATCATCCTCCCACACATATGACATCAATAATTCACAAAACCCCCCTGATGTACATTGTCATCCTCAACACTTCTATATTATTATACATGGTAAATAGACTTAACTCCCTCAAGATCACAATATTCAGTAATCTATCAAGGAAATGTAATATAAACTCTTTATTTATAAGAATATATATATATATATATATATATATATATATATCATACCAAAAAATTCACATAATTTTTAAAATGTAATCATATGATGTTGAGGTTCCCAAATGAATAGACAATATCTCATGCTATCATGCTGAGTGAGAAATAACATTATAGAAATTATTACAAAACTAGTGTCGAAAATATCTATACATAATAGTAGTTATATCCCGATATACTAGATATAATATCCACCACTATCGTAAAGAATCATACAAAAAAGAAACTTAAAATTGAACCCCATGCATATTAAATTCAAATATTAGATAAATTTCTATCCACACTAAATCTATAAATCAATTTATTTCTTCATAAAAAAAATATTCCTCATATTATGATATTTTTTCATGTTAAAAGATAATAATTTGAATTCTATTGTTTCCAAAAATACAATATCCAATCAATAATGAATATATACTTTTTTTAATTTCACCCACTCACCCTAACCTCAAAATATTGATGCATATGGGGTATAACAACATGGAAATTAATTTTTCAAAGAATTAAATATTTAGATGAAGAAGTTTATAAAAATAATATATAAATATTAAACCACAAATCTTTGAATAACACAAGAAATCCATAAAATATACTATTATATAGTACAAGAACCCACACTTAGATGACTGCCTCATTGATAATATATAATTAATTAAAAATCAAAGTCCATTCATAAAATAATAGAGGCACTCTATGTCCACAATAAGTTTAACTAGTATAAAACACATTATATACTCTCATAATATAATAACATTACCAATCCATGAAAATATCACTAGATCATACTCAGAACAATGTCTAAAAACACTACACTCTAATACTATTTGATAATGACTCCTCCCTTTTAGGACATATCCTTTATTGGTCACAAGATAAATAATGGCTATTGTTACCCCTTCTAATAGAAAATTTTGTGGAGAATAGAAAATAATCAATAAATCAGAAATATTGAGGAATTTATCATATTTTAATGAAATAATAACCAAATGAACCATATAATAAAACAGATGACTAATATGGAATTGAATAATTTATGCATGAGTATTGTTCAAATAGTAAACCAAAATAAGAAAGTGTTAAAAAAGGATACAACCATTAATGAATTATCTTAATCAAATTATGAATCCTTATACAGAGTCTAATTTCACCCAACCCCACCATTATCATAAACATATTAATATATAATACAATATAATAATGAGGTCACTAGAAATGTTTACTAATAAGTTCCTCTTATAAATTCTCAACTATCAAGTGAAAAAGCATAGTAATGCTTCAACAAATAATTTATATATATATATGGGGTTTTTGGTTTTTAATGTTTATATAAATTTTTTATTTTATTATAAAAACTAATAATAATTGATATATGAAAAATCTAATGACAATTTATCTACTGAATTATCCACAAAACGACCTTAACCACACCTTATCTAGAACATTAATGACATGCACTCACTATACACTCCTCTAATTATTATAGGTATAATACTAATAACTATTTTACAGTATATTAGGAAGAATAAATCAATTATTAAAAAATTACAGTGATATAACAACAATAACTACTATATCTGTGGTCGAAATACAATATCCCTCCTCTATGTCATCATAGGGAAATAACACATACCTCGCATCATAATAATATTATGGAATCTTGTATCAATCACATTAAAAAATTCATAATCCTTTTAAGTAATGTAAGAATAATAATTGAATATATAAAAAACATCTGAGTGTGAACATTCATATATTTACTACCTTAAACATAATAGACAAAAAAACTAATAATATAATGAGAAACATATTCTTATTTTACACATTTCACTCTAAGATAATTTTAATCATTCCAATATAGGAATTAAATTCTAAATATCCAAAAGAAAAAACCTCAAATAGACCACCATATACTTATATTAATATTATTCCCTACTATATCTAAGATCTATATTAAACTCAGGTTATACTAATATGGTTCCACAGCCTTATAACCACTCAATCTTAATCACCCTTTATAGATTCTATACTTTATAACACCATACATATCACAAAAAAATCTCAACACAAAAAACATAAGTTTTTAAAGAAATAATTAGCTTCTATTAATGATAAATTGTAAGTAATGAAATATCCATTTTTTCATAGAATATCATCATCCTTTCAACAGTTTTAAAAAATAATGATATTATATACCAATTTATTCACTATAATTACAATTATTATATTATTCTAAATAATTAATCTATTCCATAAATTAATAATTTCCAATTCTATAAAATTAATATATTTCATTATCTATCAGCAATTTCATGTGATTCAATCTATTATATATCACCACATCAACAAACTATACAAATTCACTTTACAATGATAAACATTGAAGTTATGTTCAACTACCTTGTCAACCGGTGATAATTTATATTTTCATCCATTAATATCATCCTTTTAATACATATATGTATATATATAATATAAATCCTATGATTTTTATATAAACACACCAATTCCCAAGAGAAACATAAGATATCTACGATCCACTAAGCCACCACTAAGTTAAAAACCATAAATCTTGATTTGTATCAACCAAAGATTTAATCAAATATATCCTATAATAGAATACATCAATGTATTCAAAGTATCCTTATAAGTATCTACAACACCCCCCCAATATTACACTAGGTATAATAATTGTATCTCAATAAAATAATTATGTTTGAAAAGTTTTCCAATTTTTTTTCAAAAACATGATCAAACCTATACAAGGTGAATCGTGTTTCCTCTATTTATATCCTAAGAATAAAATAATGGCTTATTTATTTTTCACATAAATTATAAAACTACCATCATATTTAAATTTTAATATTTTATAAACATAGAACATAATGGTCAAAAATAATGTGATATGTTTAATTAAGTTTTAAAAAACAATGAATTCAAACTAAAATATGATAAGGCATCATATGATGAATAGAAAATACAAAATCACATAAAAAATCACCAATAAGAACTTATAATTATAGAAATTATAGTTCTCCCACATAATATTCATGTATAAAAACAAAATATTTTCTTATCCACACACATAAACTATGATGTTCAATGATTAAATAAAACATAATAATCTTTCCTAGGACATGTTTTATGTCTTATTTTATCTCGTACACTAAGAAATTATTATATCATTCATACCACAAAAAAATTATAAAATTATTCATTAATTCAATAATTTTCTTGAATATTGGATTTTTGGAGATTGTATGTATAAAAATATTAAAACTAGGGGATTGAAGGTAAAATCACCCCACAAATAAATTTATTTTCTAGTCGGATGCTCTATTATAGATTCAATATTATTCATGATATAATTACCAATAAAAAATTTATTAATTTTTTTTAAAATGGACAATATAATTCTAATTCTTTTAAATTGAATCTACTTATAATAAAATATTATATTGAAAAGTGAATCGAGCATCCCATATTTTCTTTAATAATTGTGTATATGATAAATCTTAAAGGTTTATTTGAGGGTTTTATTGAATTTAACCACATATAAAAATGAATAGAAAATGATAAATAGGAATATAATACATATATTTTGGCATTGATACCACAAATACATTCTTACATATCCTTACAAAGGAATTAAAAACAAGTATAGTTATAGGTTATAGTTTTTTTTACTTGATAAGGGTTATCACAAATCATTGAGAAAAAATACTATAAATATTTGGTTGGGTTAGAAGGAGAAACATGAAGCGTAAATACATGAGAGTAAGCCATGAAATGTATTATTGATAATTATTTTCAAGGATTAAATCAATCAAATCAATAATATTAATCTATTATATAATGTGTAAATTGTCATTATAAAATATAATTTAATATCACATGATAACCAACTTTTTGTTATTATTTTTATGGCCCTGAGAAAAGAGTCATATTATTTTTAATAGTTTATGTTTATATGTCTTGGAATTATATAAAATGGTTTCTACAAAAAAATATGTGTGAATAACAAAAACATAAGATGATATAAAAAGAGTGTGTAGTAAACTGAATGTTAGTATTATGGGATGTCCCAAAAATAACTGGATTTAAAAAAAATTTAGAATGAAGCTTATAAAAAAATATCCATTGAAGGAAAGTATAAATAATAAGGGTAAAATATTGAGGACTACATTTTAATGGGATCCTTGGGAAAAAAATCCACACCAATAGCCATATTCAGAAGCAAGCCAAGGTGACATGTCTTAGGCTATAGAAGATGGAGGATATTAATTGTCAAAGTCCATATGATTATACATTCTCTGAGGACCCTTTAATGAAAATTTGAATATAATGTGTGATATTATATTAGATGTGATATAACTATTACCAAATGAGTATAATATTTTATAGGCCAATCTCATTCTAAAAATAAGATAATTGTGGGAGTGAAATGTATAAGAGAGTGTCTAAGAGAATATTCCATATTGGGTTGAATAAATTTTCAGTATCAATCCACCATTTTCGAAATTTCCACAATGTTCAAATTCAAGGAATTTTCCCATGAATTTGTCCTAGTAAAATCGAATGGAATTGCTAAAACATGGTGGATTTAAAACCCTCCTTAGTCTGAATAGATCGTAGTGCTCATACACTTCCCTCAATCTACATTAGAATATTCCTATGATACTGAAAATTCCTTTAGATTCAATTTAAGAATGTTATATAATAATAGTTTATGAATTTTTTTTAATGAAACATTCCTGGAACAAATATTTTCCTATATCCTTCGTCTTCCCTAAGTATTTGAACGGAAAATCATCAATGGATTTTTTGGATCAAGACTAAAATATGATTCTAGTATCCTATGATTTTTTCCTCTATATTTTCATCCAATTTTTGAATTTACACAATTTTAAATAAATTTTTTTATTTTTAGGAATGTTTCCTTTGTTCACCCAACATTGATAATGGTGGGTGATAAGTATTTTGATCTATATGTTCTCATCTTTGATCATAACAAAATTATCAACATTGATCTTAATTTATGAACATCATTTTTAATTCAACTTCTCACTCGTAAAATTAACGAATGATTTCTCATGATTCAAATAATTTTTTTGAATAAATATTATAGAAACTATTAAATTAATCCTTATAACTATATTCCTCATAGGTTAATATGATTAAATTTAGAAACATAATGAAATACATTGGATTTTTTTACTATTGATGATGTGCTAGGGGAAATGAAAGTCACCTCCCTTCAAATAATGGCGCACTATTGGAGGAGCACTTAAATTACCAAGTAGAATCCAATATATTTAGCTTTCACTTTTTTCCAAAGATTGATTTTGACTCATTGGTAGTTCACATTAGGTAAGGAAATCCCAACATTACTAAGAAGGTCACACCTTGACCTTGTAAATTCTTTTATTTTATTATTTTATTAGTTTTGGATATTTTGGTTGATGTTTGGGTTGTTTCTTGGTTTGGATTTCTGAGATTTTAGATAAATAATGATGTATTTGTCATTTCAATAAGGGCCATACGAGTTTCTCATGGTTATGAAAAATTGTGCAGCTTCCCCCAAGTAACTGTGCAGCTTGTTTTGGGTTCCTTGGGTAAGGTGCACAAGTTGTACGTGTTTTGGGAAACTATGTGGCACCAGTTCATGAGGTTCTGTCAATTTGGACAGTGGTGACCACACAATTTTCACATGGTTTGGAAAACCATGTGGCCAAACCATGTGAGCTACACATATGTTTAAAATATTGAAATTCCAATTGTTCCCTAATTATGTTTAAACCTTAATTCAAGCTCCTCCCTCCCAAATCATTTTTTAGAGCAACAGAGGAACCCGAAACCAATATCCCTTTGGTTCTCCTCCCTCCATGGATTCATCTTAGAGGTTCTATGGTAAATTTATTGTGTTTTGGAAAAAATTATCTTCCTTCCCTTCTCTTATGTTTGTTTCATGGTGTTTCCTTGGTGGTTTCCAGTTTTTCCTAACCCAAGTGGCTAGGGTTTATGTGTTGGGTTGTTTTTGTTTGGATCTAAGGTGTGTGGATTGTCTTTTGGGCTTCGTTATTCCTTCCATTGAAGTTTCATCACATCAGCACCCCATTAAGGTTGGTCTTTTTATCTTTTTAATTTCTGGATCATTCCATTTTATTCTTTAAAATGTTTAAATAATATATATAAGTATGTTTTAATGATTTTGGTATGCTTTTTAGGCATGGCATGGAGTTTTTATGCTGAAAACAAATTTTTGGATGTGATCTTAAAGGGTTTTCATTAAACATGTTATATAGTTATTCACAAAGGGTCTTTGATAAATTTTCAGTTGCTCTTTTAATGTGAAAATGTGTTCATTGTGTGGTGTATTTCCTTGGTAATATTTTGATATCAGTGTGGGGTTATGAATTTGGAAATCTGTTTGTGAATAATTTGTTGATTCGTGACAAAATGGTTTTGAATGAGGTTGTTTTTTATTTCGGGTGTAGGAAGATTGGAAATTTGGACTATAGGGACATAATAGGTTGGTACGAGAAGAGTGTCATGTATTCATTCTTGTTTAGATCCTATATTTTCTAGGGGTAGTCTCGGATTTGAGTCTTTATTTTGGTTTTTGGATTTTTTTTGGGTGAGGAATTACAATGGAGGTGACACGAAGTTATGTCATGATCTCACATGGTGTAGTGGACCATGTGGAGTCCAAGTACATAGTTCAAGTTCCATGATGTGGTTAATGATTACATGCAGCATGTCCCACTAACTATATCACTATGTTACACATGGATACTTGTTCCATCCTCCAGTAGCTTGGCATTAGTAATTTTTTTGTATCTATGTTGTTTGATGGGAATAATCTTATAAAAATGAAGATTGGTTTTTAAATAGAAATGATTTATTTCAAGTTGTTTTAAAATCATGAAGAATGGGTGTAAAGGAAATGTTTTGGATTAAAAAATTGTTAAAATTATGAGTTCTAATATTGAAAAAGTAAGTGTGGCCCTTGTTATTCCTTCTAAACATAAGCATATGTGTGGGTATGTACGAGAAGTGCATATTCAAATGTGTGTATAGAATAAGAGGAAGGGGATGGTCAAATATGTGATGGTTCATAGTATTCCATGGATGATTATTTGAAAATATTTTTTTAGATTAATTTTTCTGAGTGGTTTTTTTGAATGCGAAAATGGGTATCGAATTTTTTTCTATAAAATATTTCTCGTTTTTTTTGAAAGTGTGCTGGGAAGAATGTAATTTTGAAATTTATATGAGACGGTGGATTTTGGACATTTTATTCTGATATTTTTGTAGTGTTTGGTTGTGAGAATATTATATTGGTTTGATGTGTTCCTTTATATTATATTTCAGGTTGATGTTGATTTCTCATTTTTGCTTGTCATGTTGATTAGAATATGCTTCCCAAAAATATCCCCAAAATTTCTAGCGAGTCTAATCCAATTTCTCGTTTCTCTCAATTTTTTCTGATCTTTCATGGAGAGATTGGTCTGTTGGATGTTATGTAATGGCATGATAAAGATGAGAGTGTATTCAGATCATTATGAACTCCCGAACCTATGAGAGTGTGTGCTGATTTGGGTTCGTTTTAAGGTCATAGTTTAGATTTATGGGGAATGATTTTCCCATCATCATTACATGTTGGGAGGGATTGGTAATACTTTATGGCCATTATTTTCAATGGTTAATACCCTAGGAGGTGAATATGAGGAAGGTGGAAGAGATTTAGTATGTTTGGTAGGGCCAATGAATAATGAACGATTTTGCTGACAACTTTAATGAGTTGGTTCCCCTCTCTCTGGAAGTATCATTAGAAGATCAGTAGAAATAACCTATTTTCATTTTTGGTATTCATCTAGAAATCAGGGAAAAAGTTCTCTTATCCATTGTTTTTTGTTTTTATAAGTTGTTTGATGTGGTGTTTTTATATGAGTTGGTTCTCACAGTGTAGTCAGAAGTAGTTCGATCTCATAAAGGCTTCCTATTTGGTGTGAGGGGGTGTAAAATTAGATATCATTTTTGAAATTCATCCTTCATTGGTTTTAGATTCTATATTTTTTACCATTCATTCATGTTCTTTCTGTGTGGTCAATTTGGATATTTGAATCCATCATTTCATAATCCTCCAAATAATTTCTATTATTGTGGCCATCTCTGTTATCTGAATAAGTTTTCTAAGAATCATGGCTGGAAGAAGAGGTCTTTATCTGATGATGTTATAACCTGATTGTGAGTTATTGGACGATTCAGTCATTAGGGATCATTCCAAAGGCCTTAAAGTGAATCTTTCACATAGTCACGGATTAACGGGGGTTCATGAGGGAACCTTGGTCCATTTTTTTCCCTAGTGTTGGGTTAGAGACGCATGGAATTTAATTATTTCAGTTTTGATTTTGTTATAATCTCATCATTTCATTATAAAATTTTTTGGACATATTACATGAGTATTTGTGTTTATATCAATGTGGGTCTCAAATTGGTTGTGGTTTCTTGGGTGTACATAGCCCTTGTGTGGGTTCGTTCTTATATTAATTTGTACTCATTTGTAAATTTTGAATCTTTCAGTGTTTTTGATGATTTTTTTGGCCAGATATTTTGTTAAGACTCCTTTCATGGAGTTTCCCATGTTTTTGGGGCTCGGTTCACGTATGAGAGTTTCATTTCTATTGGAGTTTTTTTATCTTGTGTGACGATTTTTGGGTTTGTTATGATGGGAGTCACATTGTCGGGCTAATCTAAGGTCATGAAAATTGTGGCAATGGAGTTATTGTAGTGAGGAGAACTCTATCATGGGTTCCTGATGTATCTCATGTTTTGGGATCCTATAGAATAATTGGGTGTGACTTGTGAAGTGAAAGGTCACCATGAGGTTAATGGTTTTGTTCATCTTGTTTCATATTTGGGAGCCAGTTTTTTTTAGGATTTTGTTCGGTGACATTATAGGGGTAGAATTGTTTTTGTTGTGGAGAAATGTGATACCCTAACCATGGAAATTATATTATTTAATTATTTTTTTGTTTTTTGATCATTTTTTTAGGTTCAATTTGAGTCTCTTTTTGAATTATTGAGATTTTGGAAGAAAATGATGTTTTGGGCTTGGAAGAAAGGGGTGCACGGGCATCACATGGTTAAGTGAAATGAAACATCTTGTTTTGTGGTACAGGGTGAGGCACTTGAGTTGAGTAGGTTTTAGAAAACCATGTGGAAACCTTGTGTGAGTTTCAATCCATTTAGACAGTTGTGACCACATTTTTTATGCATGCTTTAGAAAAATGTGCTGCCAAACCATTAGAGCTGACCAAATTGTTCAAATCTTCAAATTACAATTGTTCCCATCTTATATTTTAACCCCAAAAAGAGACGCTCCCTCCTTGGTCATTTTTTCACAAAAGAGTGTACCCAACCCTCTCCCCATTTGGTTATCCTCCATACATGGATTCATCTCCAAGGTTTTAAGGTGAGTTTATAAGGGTTTGATTATTTTTCTCATCATTATCTTCTTATATATTTGATACTTCATGTTTCCTTAGTTGGTTATTTTTTGGATGCACCCTAGAGGACAGGGTTGATGTTTTGGGTTGTTTTTCATTGGATCATTAATGTGTGGATTTTTCATTGGGGTCAATTCTTCATTCCCTTTAAGTTTCATCAAATCATTACTCTATTAGTATAGTTGTTGTCATCCATTTCATTTCTGAAGCATTCTATTTTATACTTTATTATTATTAAATAATATATATGTGTTTTCCTTGTCTATTGTATGATATTTTTTTTCTTTTATGGTGTTTTTTCATGGGAAAAAATTGGTGGAAGTTGTCTTAAAAATATTTATTTATATATTTTATATAGTTATACACATATGGTGTTTATTAAATTGACAATTTTTATTATAATGTGAACTTTTTTTCTTTGAGTGGTGTTTATAAATGGTAATATTTTGATATCATTGAGGGGTTGTGAATTTCTAAATGTGTGTTTGAATTAGTGACTTTTATGGTATGACTCTCTACATGTGACTGTAGCACTATTTCAAAAAAAAGCGATGCATCTTTGAAAATATGTGTTTAGAGTAAATTCATGTGTGATGGGTTGATAGTGGAATTTACAAATGAAATGGGTTTTTAAGTGATATTTTTTTGGGGCTTTATAAATAAGTCTTTTAATTGTGAAAGGATTGTTAAGCATGTTATAAAAAGGGGTATTATTTTGAACAAGAATTCAAAAAGGGGTTGTGCTCATGGGAACATTTGGTTTTGAGAATATTTATCCTCATAGTGTTTTAAAAAGGATTTCATAAATTTCATAACTGTTGTGAAATTTCCAAAAAAAATTGGTGTGTGTATAAACATGGTAGTGAGGCTTTACAAATGAGTTGGTTTTTCATTTTTGTTTTTCTAAAGTTTGGTTCAAAAGTTTTTTGGCTCTTAAGTTATGTTTTGTTAAATGATTAGTGTAAATGAATATTTGAAATTGTGCACAAAAGTGGTGTTTAATGTTTTTTGGGAAATGGTTTTGTAAATTTATTGAAATTTATAATGTTGAATGCCTGGTTAAAATATTATCATATTATATAAATGGTTTTAAAGATCTTTTGATGTGATGGCCTAGTTTTAACTTCTGAACGGATTGCTTTGAGATGGGAACCCCTATTAAGGATTTCTCAAGAGTGGGTTACCGCATAGGCGGTGTCATTGTTTAGGGTAGAAAAGTGAGGATGAGCCGGTAAGGTGAGTCACGTGTGTAAGGGAATCCTAATTTCACAATTAACTATTACTATCATGTGATTCATGAGAGTATTTTATAGTGTTGTGTGATGGTTGCGTGTCGAACCCGATTAGTTGGGTTGAAACGCCTTGGATTTCTATAGACCTGATGGGGTTGTGCTACTATATTGATACTTAGAACGATCATTGGGTTATTTACAATAAAGCTTCACTATATCACGATAGGTGAGTTTGATCTAAGTATACCTAGAGATCATTTTAGGGATGTTTAGAAAACTCCTAAGATTATTGATCTATATGTATTGTTCAATTTTATATTGCATGTAGTGGTTAGTAATATTTGTTAATATAATCTTTTTTGTTTTATTTACTATCTCTTTATCACTCTTTTTGGTCACTTGGTTTGGACAATATTTTTGGTTGATGGTTTTCAATGGGATTGTGGAAAATTGAAAATGTTTTTGAAAAGGAAAACAACATGGGTTGTTTTAAAATGGGGACTTCTAGAAAGCTCTATTTTTTTCATTTATAATTATTAAATCCTATTTTATAAATTAATTTCAAACTAGTGTTTGCGGACTATTTAAATAAATGATATTTATCGATAATATGGTTATTCTCTACTGTCCTATTTTATCTCACACCCTACCGGTGACACTCAAAATAGGTAGACCAATTCTATTTTGCAGGTTCATCTTTTTAGTTCATGTGCTCACTTTGGGAGTATGCTAGTCTCGTGGTTGGTGGTGAACAAGAGGTCACACCGAGATCTTGATGGTGTGATCTAGTTTAAGTTTTGTGTTTAGTTTTGTTTCAATCATTAGTTATTGTATTTTGATCTGTTTATATGTCTATTGAGATTCAGTTATTGTTATATTTGTTTCGTATTAATTTTGTTATTTGATCTTGGTATTCTTGGGCTAAAACATTCCCACTGTGATTATTTTGATTCCCAGAACTAGTTGATAGCATGTGGGGATCAGGAAGGCCCATTGATCCATGTCTTAGACTAGTTTGGATGGAATCCTACCTTGGTTTGTGACAAATAATGTAATGAACATTGGTTTATATAATAAATTTTTTATCTTTTTTTGATCATTTTTATTTTACACCTCCATGAGATTTTTTTTAATTATTTCTATTATAAAATATTAACACCTTGTTTTTCCATCATTATTGATAGTAAAATAATTATTTTCAACTCTTTTTTTATGAACCACTATATTCTTGTTTGAAGTTGAAATCCATGGGAAAGAACATTGAGCTTAATAAGTCCACATATTTTCTTTTTTAATTTCAAAGCTCTGTCAAGGTTCTAAGGACCAATGATTATTAAATTCATGTAATTTTATTGGATTCCTTGATATATATATTTACTTATTAACAATGTTTCTATTTTAAAACTAACTCACAATTTTTTTTATCAATTTTATATTACATCCTCATGGAATTACAAATAAAAGAGAACCCCTGTGGATGAATAAATATTTTAATATCTCAATAGATAGAAATTATATAACTTAGAGCACATATAAGTAATAATGGAAAATATTTTTCAATAATATGAGCAATTAATTTTAGAAAAATTAGTGATTCATTTTTTATGAATGACATAAAGGAAGGGTTTGTACTTAAATGGGATCCCCATCATAGGTGATATTTTATATTGGGATAATCATGGTCTTATTGGGTAGGATGAAGTTTTATGGAATTTGGATTCAAGATAAGATATATTTTTCCATACAATGTATTCAATATAAAATAATTTATATTCAATTGGAATCCTAAACCTATTCTATAATTTATTAGATAATGGTCCTCAGAGACTAACCCTTTCTATCAATATCCCAGATATGTTTGGATCAATCTCATGTAAATCAAAAAAAAAATTGGTATAATAATAATTTGAAAAATATTTATTAGTTTTTAAAAATACCAATCATCTTAGACAATAGTTATAAAACCTCACTACAAGTACAGGGGATGTTAAAACATTTGATGACAAAAACAAAGAGAGATTCAAACACATTTAATTATCTTATTTTGTAAGTGGTTTGAAATATTGTTTAAGATTAAAAAATAAAAAACCATAATGAACCGTCTAGAATTCAATAAATCCTAACACACTATCATAAATGTGGGTGCCTATAAGATAATTTTATAAAAAGGTTTATATATTAAATTTTGATACTAAGCATTTCCTAAAGAGATATAAAGATATTAACTAGAAGGTATATTAGTAATGTTTCTTAATGGTTGTCTATGACTATATGAAGATAATAACATAATATTTTTTATGATTCCATCTAACATGGCCATGTGATTGAAACTATAGAAACCAATAAACCTTTTTATTATAGTTTTCAAAATATTTTATCGTATTTCATCCAATATTTAGTGAGGAATGATTCCATAGAAAATATATAGTCTAAATTTATTTTTATATTGTCTGGTAGAATCATACAATTGTAGTTATGATTTTTCAAACAATATATATATCATTTTTTAAGGGTTTGAAGAAATAATACCAAATTTTATAGGAACATTACTAATAGTACTAGGAAAACGTACAGGTAAACCAAATAGGGATATTTCATTTAGTTAATATTACGAATGATTTTAGATAAAATAATTTCCAAATAGGTTCTTTTGGGATATGGTTGAAAGAGTCACTATCTTTTTGTTTTAAACATCACATTGAATTATTGCATAGTTTAAATTCCATTACAGAATCAAACCCTCAAATTTCAATGCGAATTTAAATGTTAAATATCCAATGATTTGTTTTAATTATGTATAATATTACCATGAAATGATAAAGACACCCAAATAAACTTGTTATATATGAAGGATCCAATTGATTTTTCCATATAATATTATTAAAGATATAATAACTTTTACACAATTGTTAATTCATGGAGAATAGTGAATCAAATAAATGTGCCTCCACTAATTGAAAACCCCATATGATGAACTATAACTGACATATTGACTATGGAAGACGAAAACAACTATATGACTTTGAAATGGGGAAAGGGATTTTTTGATAGAATAATTTATACTGAAAAACGTTTTAACTATAACCAAACTGAATTTAATTTTCCAATATTAAAATATAAAATCTTATTGTAAATGTAAAATAAGGGAATATAATATTTTTGAAGGGTAAAGAAACTATAATATCTATTCTAGTGTCTAATTTTTTTTATATGATACAATAATAGTTATTGTGAAATAATTATAGAACACGTAGAAGATAGGGTATCCCCTATGGTATAAATAGTGGATATTGGTTCCTAAAATGTCCATGAGGAAATCAAAGATGTGTGTCAAGAAGTTATAACTATAAATTTTATCAAATTTAAAAAAAATTGAAATAATCTTAATTATACAGAGTATTTGTTTTAGAACAGTTCTCTAGTGGTAACATCCACTACATCTAGGTCACTAGCTTTAGTTTCAATTTCATCGATATCTATAATTCTAGAGTCTTCCACTTTGATCACCCTTATTCTTATACACATTCTTGTCCTAGATGAAAAATAATATTATGGTCTAAAATCAATCACATAAAACAAAATATTGAAAAGGATGGAATGGAAAATAATCATGCTATGAATATGATAAGGGAATTTATTACTCTTTTTTTATATAAAATATTTGTACTTTTTTTCTCAAGGAATATTATGAAGGAAATTAATAAATTCTCATCAAGTAAGAGTCTCATAAAGTACATATTCTTAGGGGAGAAGTTCAATTTGTGCTTAATAGTAGAGGGAGTAGCATGGAATTATGTCGACTAGCCTCAATGTTATCACCTCTTCAAGGAAAATATATACGGTAACAACTTGATCAAATTCATTCTTAAATTTTTGTCAAAAGATTCTCATCAACAAGCTTCTATGGTGATAAAGAATAAAAGTTATCATTTGGAAGATAAATTTATGGATTTTTTTTGTAGATAAACAACTATGCTTATCAATATGGATAAATTAAAGAGTTAAATTTCAAAGCTGGATAAGAAAATTACATTATCACTAGGATGGAAAATAGTTTATGGCCCTAGCTAGAAAAGAGGCGTTCATTTTCAACAAGCTATTACAATAAGATATATTTTCTAGATAATGGTAATTAAACTATTTCACAAACAATGGGACAAAAATCCTATCTAATTACATGAATGCATCAAGGAAAATACCTAAAATTGGCCCTGTAATAAAACGACAAATGGTCTTTAACATCTCTAAAAAAGCATTGTTGTACTAAGAATCATTAAAATTAGGACCCTTTATCTGCAGTTTCAATATAGATGATAAAGGGAACTACTTATCATTGATGATAATATGTGCCTTTTTCAATTCTATAAATAGAGCCGGTGAAGGCCTTACTACTATAATTCACTATTTGAATTACCACACACTATAACATAAACCTGATTAATAAAATTTCATTAAAATTTAATTTAAATCAAAATTATGTCACAAATATATCAAAATATTCTATTATATTGAAATTTAAAACATTTTTTTATTTAATTACTTTAACAAGTGTTATAAATAAAATTATAAAACATCAGCATTTAATTGTATTTGGAACTAGACTCCCTCTCAAAGAAGCACGATCATGGTATCATTTTTCGAACAAACCACCCCAACTTGAGTAAAATAATCCACCTATATATGAAGGCCATTTTAATGATAGAAATATTATAAAGAAATAAATTGAACATATTGACAAAAAACACATGAATAAAATGTTAATTTTAAATTAAAGGACAGACTTATTGTTAGAGTGGTAAAACTGTACATCAAACTGAGTTTTAGAAGATTTCTACATGTCACAAATGTCTTATAGATCATTTTAATAAAGTCTAAAAACATTCAAAATAAATTTTAATGTTTTTGAGTGTGAAAATATTCATTTTTACTATCATTTTATTTCAATTTTAAAAAATGTTCTTTGAGTCACACTATTCACAACATGGGTCGGTTTGATATAACACTTATTCGTAAATGTCACAAATTACTTATGGATCATTTTCATAAATTATCTAGTCAATATGAGAATGATTTCTTGGTTTCTAGAGAGTGGAAAATGATTTAACATAAAATATCAATTTTAGACTAATAACAGACACGATTATTCATATCAGGTACACAATGAATTAGATTGAGGTGCAGCTAAAAACTACACATCAGAAATGAATATTGGATAATTTTCCTTAATTATCAAAAAAATACGGATTAGATTAATTAATTTTGAGTATTTCACTTTTATTTTTTTAATAAAATTTCAATTTAAAAAAAAATAACATTTTTAGTCATAATTGTCAAAAAATGTGTCGTTTTGAAGTGCTCCTGATTCCTACACAAGAAAATGACTAATGGACCGTTTTTCAAATGTATCAAAATAGTATGAATACTTTTTCTTGGTTTTTAGTATGTCAATTGTGTTTTTTACTAAAAAATAATTTTAAACAAAAAAATTCTCTTTGAGTCATATTTGTGAAATAATTTTTTAGTTTGATGTGAGTGTTATTTCTACAAATAAAAAATGACTTATGAATCATTATATAAATATATAATGATAATCAAATAACTTTTTTATGTGTTTTAGTAAGTGACACATGTTTTGATCTAAAATGTCAATTTTTGACAGATGATTGACACATTTAATCATACCAGGCATACCATATATTAGAATGAGGAGTGTATAATTTATAAACATCATTAATGACTTATGGATCATATTATTAAAGTGTAAAAAAATCCAAATGTGTTTTCTTAGTTTTGAGTATGTAACTTGTGTTTTGTACTAAAATTTTAATTTTAAATAAAAAATAAACACATAGAGTCATACCTATCACAAAGTATATTTAATTGAGGTGATGAGGATTACCATATATAAAATGTGATTTATTGATAATTATTATAAATTATCAAAAAAATATGATTGGGTTTTCCCATTCTTGAGTATTACAATTCTGTTTTTTTAAATGTTATTTTAAACTGAAACTTGTGCATTGATTCATACAAGTGAAATCTATTTTATGTTTGATGGGAGACTAATTCATAGATGATAATAAATAATTATTATTTTATTTATGAAATTGACAAGGCAGTTAGAGCATGTTTTCTTTATTTTGAGTGAGATATATGTTTTGGTCTAAAATGTCAATTTTAAACCAATAAAGGACACTAGGAGTCACACAAGGTTGCAAGTATATCAGATTCAGGTGTTACTAGTTTATACAGGTTAAAAATGAGTTATATAACATTTTACTAATTTATCCATGAAATGTGACTGTGTTTTCATAGTTTTTGAGTATGTCAGCTGTCTCTTTTTCAAAAACTAATGTCAATTTAAAATAAAAATACAAACATAGAGTCATAACTATAACACTATTTGTCATATAAAGGTGTGGATTATTTATACATTTTATAAATTAATTATGTATCATTTTTATAATGTACCAAAAAAATATGAATGGGTGTTCTTGTCTTTGAGTAGTTCAGTTGTGTTTTTTACAAAAATGTTATTTTAAATTGATAACATGAACCTTGAGTCATACGAGTTAAATCATGTATCAATTTGATATAAAACCGAATACTACATGTGAAAAAATGATATATAATTTTTTTTATTAATTATCAATACAATTATATTTCCATTTCTTAGTTTTCAATGAGTGACACATGTTATGAACAAAAATGTCAATTATATTCAAATAGTTTCCACTTTGATTAAAAATGAGAACACCATGTATAAAATTGGGATTCATAAGATTCCTACAGATCAAAAGACTAATATATAATTTACCTAATATATCAAGAATATTAAAATGTGTTCATTTTATTTTAATGTTTCCAGTTTAATGTTTTACTAAATAGTCAATTTTAAATAAAAAGACACACTTTGAGTCATACCGGTCCCACCACACATCAAACTGATATATGTATGATTTATATATGTAAAAAATGAATAATGGATAGTTTTATTAAATTATCAATTTAATATGATTAATCATACTTAGTATTGAGTATGTCACTTGTGTTCTTTACAAAAAAATCATTTTAAACTAAAAACACACACTTTGAGACATACTGGTAACATCGTGTATCAGTTTGATGTGATAATAATTCCTACACATCAAAAATTATTTATCACTACTTACAGGAAATTATCAACACAAACCAGTCATTTTTTTCTCAATTTTCTTTGAGTGACACACATTTTGAACTAAAATGTCAACATTAAACTGATAACAGATAGATTGAATCATACCGATCACATTGTGTGTCAGTTTAATGTGAGAATAAGTCATACATATTAAAAATGAGGTATTAATGGTTTTTCATAATTATCAAGACAATAAGAGTTTTCATCTCATTTTTCAGTGAGTTGCACATGTTTTGAACCAAAATTTTGATTTTAAAGTAGTAACAGACACTTTTAGTCATACCGAGCACACAATGTATCAGATTGAGGTGTGGATAATTTCTACACATTGTAACTGACTTATTGTTTTTCTCTTACTATATAAAATCAATATGAATTGGTTTCCTTAATTTTGATTGTGTCCCTTTTAATTTTTACTAAAATTTCATTTTTAAATAAAAAAACACACATGGATTCATATTAGTTTCACTATGAATCATATTAAGGTATAGATAATTCCTATATGTGAAATATGATTTATAGACAGTTTTATAAAATTATCCAAACAATATGGATGTGTTTTCTCAATTTTGATTATGTTAAAAGTCTTTTTTACAAAAATGACATTTAAAACTAAAAATTTGGACTTTTAGGTATACAGGTCACATCAAGTGTCAATTTTATATGAGAATGATTATAGAACATCACAAATGGAATAAGAATCGTTTTCCTAAATTATCAAGATAATACATGTATGTTATCTCAGTTTTAAATGAGCAAACCATGTTTTTAATAAAAATGAAAATTTTAAACTGATAATGGACACTTATATCAGAAACAAAATGTATCATATTTAGGTGCATATAATTACTACAAGTGAAAAAATGAATTATCGATAATTTTCAAAAGCATTTAATAATTATCAATGATTTTTACTGTTTTTGAGATGACATTGATCTTTTTTCTATGATGTAAATTATAAATTAAAATACACACATGGAGTCATACTGGTCGCCCTGTGTGTCGGAGGGAGGCGTGGTTCATTCCTACACATCACAAATGGCTTATGGATCGTTTTCAAAATATATCAAAACAATTTGAGGGGTTTTTTACTCATTTTTGAATATATTATATGTGATTTAAAATAAAATGTACAAGATAAAATAAAAAAAATTTCATGTTATACATAGAACATTGTGTATCAGATTGAGGTGCAACTGAATAACATATTTCTTTCTTCCATTATCTCTGTTGCGGACTCAAATTCTAATCTCTCAGAAGCACGAGAATATTGGAACAAACCCCACAAACTCAAGAAAAATAATACACCAATATAATAAAACAATTATTATGTCAGTAATACTATAAAAAAAATAAATTAAACATAAATATGAAATAACACATTAACAAAATGTCAAATTAAAATTGATACCACACAATTTGAGCTACACCAGGTACACCATGTAACAAATTGATGTATGCTTGATTCGACGGTGTCTTTTTATCCTATGAAACATTTTAAATTTTTGGTTATCAAAGAATACTGTTTTTTGATAAACCAAAATGTTGAATGCATTAGAGAGTAAAAAGAAAATTACATCATCATGAGTTAATCATCTATATTGGGGACATTATAATAGTACATTAGTGAATAATCATTTTTGATGAAGTCCTTTATTCGTGATCTCGGTGAAAAATAACTAAATAATACTCAAATTAAATTGATAAGGAATTCAACTAAAAAAGAAGATAAAAGGATGAGAAAATAAACTAAATAAGTAGAAGGAAGTATCATTTTCATGATATATTTTTTCAATATAACATCAGGTAGGTTTATTAGTTTTTTCAAAAAAAATATTTTTCTTCTCGTGAATATGATAAATTTCAATAGTTAATTTTTTATAGTAAAAATATAAATAAAAAATTTAGTAATAAATATTTTAAATGAATTTATAATTATAATAAAAAAACATCATCAGGGATTCTATTTTGTTTATTTTATATAATATGTTTCATAAATTTAAAAACATAACCACCATAATATTTTCCATTGGTTTCTTTTGGACACTATAGAAGCATTAATATCAATTAGTAATTTGTATTGATGCATGTTTTTATAATTCAATATTATTTTATATAACCTAATACTTATAAACATGTAGAAGTTGATAGGTTCCTTGTATGCATAGACTGTCCTCATTCCATGATTTTGAATAAGTTTAAGAACCTCTCTATCATAATATAATTCACATTAAGTCATAATATTAAATTTATATCTTGATGTTTTAAAAAAACATCTCATGTATTTTATTATATAATTTGTAAACATCTTCATGTATGGTCAGTTTATTGGGTATCCATGCAGTGAATAAAAAAAATTAGGGAATCTAAATTTACATAAATGAATAACCAATGATACCAAAAAAAAGGAACAATAAATGAATGGAATGAAAATATATTTTTAATAATTAAATTCTAGAGTTTTACCCCTACATCATTATAAATAAAAAGAGTATATTTTCCTTAACATTGCATTCAAAAACTATAGATAGTTTTTCCTGTATTTCATCAATTTGACTTGATTCCTATGAGGCTAGTTGTATAGATGTTATGTGAGGAATAATGATTCTATATTTATGTTCATATTGGTTTATATTTAAATTTTATTGAAATATATGACTATAATAAACATTTATTGTATTTAGTAAAAAATATCAAAGAAGATCAGTTATAGGAAAAAATCATTAAAACAGACCTCTTGTACACATTTAAAAGTGAGACTCTTAGCTAGTAAAAAAATTATGATTTCATTTACATTCTCGAGATCAATGTAGTCTGTAATGGCCTCTCCATTCATTTTTTCATCAAAATCAATTGTGGAATTACTACCACTTTGTAACCTTTTATCAGCATGAACCATTAATGTTAGTAAATACGGATAATTGATGGGTCAGATAAATGTTCTTTGTGAAGATATTTTCTATTTTTACTTTTTTATTTAGATCTGTGTGATTTTTCCATTCATTTCACCACCTTCCCTTTATCCATTTTCATTAACATTTATCGGTTCAGACCATCATTCATTAATAGTTAAGGGTTTTTCATGAAAATTAAATTTGAAATGAAAACCTACTTTTCAACGTGTTTTTACATGATCTAACAACCGTGCTATGAATTTTAAAATATCTTTCTTGAAGTTATGAATATATAAATCATCAATTGGAACATTTATTTTGATTCTTGGTTTAGAGCTATGTTTATACCCACTCTCACATGAATTATTGGATGTTTTATATTGTGTATAATTTCTTCATGGATATTGAATATCGTATCCCTCACAACCAGGAAATGTATGGGTGATAATAGAAATAAATCAATATTATTTTCTCCCAACCGAATATCAATATAGGAAAGGTATCAGTTTCATATTTATTCATGTTACATAGAAAATATTCTATGAATATTGATTACCTCATCTATGATTTCCCTTTGTGGGGAATGTTTCACCTCAAATATAGTGAGGGTGGGGGTATCATCACACAAATATTTTTCTTAGGTTGTTTATTCTCTCTAATTCCTACACATAATATTTTCATAAAACACTAACTAAAAATTTATTTTTTTGAAGAGAAGATAGTCGTGCCTACCACTATTCTATTTTTTTAACTTTATTCCCCTTTTCATTTATTTTTTAAAAATATTTAGAGGATATCACTCGAAAACACACACCTCAAACATGACCATAATATTCTTTTCGCTTCTAGGCCACTAATTATAGATGTTAATATGGTAAAACTGATGATGATTCATATGGTTATTATAGATAGAAAATATAAGAAAACATGTAACCATTGTTATTTAATATTTGTTAAAGAAAAAAATATTTTTATTTTTCCATAAATATACATGCTTCCGACACTTTTTTAGTTTTCTTATATTACTATCCCATATTTATTTATAAGTGCCCCGATTTATAACACATGACATGGGATATAAGTATCTTTGGAGTTAGATTGATCAAATGTTTTATAAAAAAGGGATGTAATTATGTTACTTTTTCATGTAAAATAAATTTATTATGGTAGATTTAAAATATATAACTATTTTTAAAGTGAATTTTCTTCAATCATTACTTTCCAATAGGAGAACATTTTTTTTTCTTCCCATTTTAAATTTTCATCACTCATTTTTTGTTTAATAAATTAAAAATTCTTAATCAATGTTATTAGTACACGTACTTTCAAACAATTTATTACCAATAAAAATGTACCTAAAAATATGTCTCTTAATGATGTATAATACATACATTCCATGATTCATAACACATTAGGTGTGCATAAATTTATGGTGGGTATGTGTTTATTTTATATTCAGTGAAGTTATGATAAAACGTTTGAAGAATTATGAGAAATTCTTTTTGATACATTCTAGAAATCATTAATAAAAATTTCATTCATGATTCATCAACTATAAATTCACCTTTCAAGGTATAACGATAAGTAATAAAATTTTTCATATTTATTAGTAAAATAATGTAAAGTATATCATTATGTTACCCTAATCTATTCTCAATGTAGTGTCTTCATCATGGGAACAAATGTTTTCTAGGAATCTATATCATTATCAATGTGCTATTGAGTGAGGAGACTAATGAAATTACTAAACATGGACTCGATGGTGGTAATATATGAGACACATGCATTCCATCCAAACGCAAATTTGAAAACATTTCTTCTCACCATAATAATTTTTTCTCGTACTTTCGGGATAAGGCACACCAGTTTTTTATAAGACATTGTATTTTCATCATCTTCCAGTTCAACAAGTTCAACATGATCAATATATTTTCCCCATTATTGGTAATATTGTAATTTGTAGAATTTTTTTGTTCTTATATATTGGGATCACCAATAGGTTGAGAAACCCATTATTCCTCGGGATTTGGAGCATCATAACATGAATAATTACTCATTTTTAAATGTGTTTTAACTCTTAATTAAAATTATTTAAATGGAATAGTGAAATCATTATAGAATGTGGTATATCCATTTATATTTCAACATATATCAACTAATTATAGAAGTATTTTAAGAAATTTTGAAGGTATTTGAACCCTCTATAGAGTATCCAAATCCCTTCATTATGGCCTCCTCTAACATACAAAACCCCTTATAAATTGAGACTTTAGTGAAATGACTAAGATTCCTTAATTAGCGACTATCCCTCAGTTGTATTTTTATCTTCCTCTTTTTTGTTTTTGGTTGATAACATAATGATAGACCAATTTCAGTTTTTGAGATCTAGAACATAAAATATATTTACTTCTTATGCCTGAATTTTAAATGGTTCATCTTTTCACCCATGATTAATAAAATCTGAATTCATAAATCCATGTTCATTTATTTTAAAAACACTCCTATTATTGACCCACATGAATTAAAATTTCGTAACTTGTAATTTTGTATAATATAACTCCAAAATTTGTTTTTTAGATGCCAATGTATGACATATTCACATTAATTGAATTTTTTCCCTTAGTACTAGATACATGCAGTGCTTTATCAACAATTATAACTCCACTATTATTAATGGAATGAAAATCATAATGGTCATTTGTAGATAACTTATAACCATTAATTAAATAAGCTTTATAAGATAATAATTTCAAACCTGGTCCTCTAGCTATCTACCGAATTCACTCTAAAATTCAATCTATATTTTCAGATGAATACGAACAAATATGGTCTCAAAACCATCCTTTAATCTATTAATTATGTGTATTTGATATCCATATTTCATCCCATGATGGATTATATTATCTAAGAATTATTTTTTGGGGTTCAAAAGATGGGAAAACCTCAAAAATTTAATGAAAACGTTAATGTGGGCCTAATATAGATAAGTCATATTGATTATGATAGTAAGATGAGAACTTTCCTAAACACATGGAACTATTTATAATAATAATTTTTCAAGTAAAAAAATTATAAAATATGAAACAAAATTATGTAATAGTGATTTTGATGACATCTATTCTAGAAATTCCTTCACCCATAGCCCGCACACATTGACGAGATTTCATTTGAACAATGCTTTCCAAATGAATTTTCAAAATGGGAGGGTATGGATATGCCATAAGTACTAGCCTATCCCTGCACGGGAAGCCTAGACAAACGGTAATGCAAAGGTGGAGAGCTACTATCAAGATGTAGATGCTGGGGAGGGGTAATTCCTTGTCGATAGTCTAGTTGAATTCCCTAAGACATTCGGGTCATGTAATCTCCTAATCCTATGGGCCATGTAATATCTGAGTTTACAAGCCTTTTAAGGGTTCCCCCTCATCCCATGAAAGGGGGGTTATCAAAAATAAATAAAAATGAAGGCCTTTGGTCCATTCAGGCACATCGAACAGGTATTCAGTACATAAGTCAATGTATTCCTCAATAATATATCGCTATAAAATTAAAAATTATAGCCAACATTGATTTTTGATAAAAAATTTCAAAATTTACATATACTGTTAAATAAGGTACATGTAACAATAATATATAGGACCACATAGTCTCACATATCTTAAAAAATGAATCATCAAGTGCACCATCATATCAATTAATACTGTTTGGAAGAACATTTCCAATTCACAGTATATGACAACAATTTTCTTTTTCAATAGTTGGAAATTTTTTGAAGTATATAATTTTTATTTATGTATATTTGTAAAATAAACATACATTGGCTAATTTATGATGGAAATTATTGGGAAAATAAAAAATAAATCTACATGAATTATATATTTCATCAAAACATGAAAGTCATGTGATTTTAGACCCTTTATCATCAAATAATTCATTAAAATTATATTATTGATATTTCATGAATACCCCTATAGAACCGTTACATCATTCATAAAGTTTCAAAAATAACATCTCTCCTTATTTAAATTAATATATATATCTACAGGAAGAAAATTATATTTTTCATCCTTCACTCACACCAGCTCTTCCAATATTTCCATGTCAATCATGTCCACCTTAGCCTTAATTCCATTGTTTGTTTTACCAGGTGAATTTAGTAATGTTCCAAAGACACTATCACATTTTTTTTCAATATTCATAACTTCATGAAAATGACTAATGTGTAAAAAATTATAATATGGTAATTATAAAAACTAACTATGTTTTCTGACTAGTTTTTGTATGGTTTTTTGGAAAAGGTTTATAAATATATATGTCCATATCTTTTACATTATAAAAAAGCCAATTACATAATCATATAGAAGGTGTTGTACATTGTTTTATACCTTCGTAGAATGATGTCATACAATATCAGTACTGTTATCACCATCATACAACTCATTGAGGTTCAAGAAACACATTATTTGATCAATGTTTCAACCTAATTGATTGTGTTCCTTGTTCACAAATTAGACACACTTGAGTTACCTTAATTATATTTACTAAAATATCTAAATAATATACAATGGAATTTACCATCCCATACAACATGGATTTAAACATGAAATCATCATTTAAAAAATAATTATACAACAGAACAGTTGAATCCCAAAATAATTTAAAATCTATACTCAATGGATCCATATAAGCATCAATATAATTACATAGTTTTTTCAGTCCTGATATAAGCATAGAGGATTAAATGTATTTTTGTTTTAGGCATAACCATTAATGAATGTTTTAATTTACCAACATAATCTACCATGTAATGTGAGTGTTTCATTAAAAACCTAAATGATTCAATCCACCTGTAGATAGCCCAAGATGAAGGTTTCTCGACACATTTCCAAATTCAGGAGACTGATGGTCAATTATCGTCCACATAGGAGAGTCTACATAGTGATAAAGTTTTCTATATTTATTTCTTGTATTTTCATTTCATATCAATTACATTGTTGTGTCCTCACTGAAGTTCCCAGTTAGGATCCAAGTATCACTAAGAGGGGGAGGGGGTGAATCAGTGATATCTTTTTCTTTTTATGTTTCCCCCTTTTTTTGAAACAACATTCCCCTCATGTTAAAGAGTTTCTTACGTGCTGAACACACACAACCACAAGAACACATGATTTACAAGGTTCATTACTCAACAAGACTAGCAGTGTCCTTATTATGGTACATAAACAATCTAGTACCACACAATCAACTAAAAACCAATCCTTTGATGTGGAATACAACGAGTCAGATATACCCTCACACTCGTGCAGCACTTTGAAAACAATCCAATAGTGCATGTTCTCCCTCTTAGCACAAATCGGGTAATACAATGGATCAGTGCTTCTTACTGAGCTTGTACAAATCAAATCTTTCAATGAAATTTGACACTTTCCTACCTAGAAGCTGGCAGGAACCCCTGAAGAAAAATAGCCTATGCACCAACTTGGACCTGAGCGACCTATACCTACGTGCCTTATACATGCGGGCCTCTTCTTCTTCTTGCCTAACCAGAAGCTGGGAGGAACCCCTGGAAAAAAGCAGCATGCACGCCCACTTTGACCAGCACGACCGAGACCAGCGCTCCAGGAACCTGCGCGTCTCCTCTTGCGCTCTACCCTTCAGACGTGCTTCCTTCGTGCAGCTTGCGCGCCAACACCTATGCGCCTCCAACCTGTGTGCCCCCAACCTGTGCGCCTTCTAACAACTATCAACCTGTGTTCCCAACACTCTACCTGTCCACCCCGGCTCAAAGATAATTCTCAAGTGTTCAGCCGTAAGAAATGAGGAGGCGTGTCATCTATTTATAAGCATTTTGAGGACTTGTGCGACCTAGACCTGCACGCCAATACCAGCGCCGAACCACCTGCATGCCACTTTCATTCTTTTTCTATATTTCTGAAATGCTGTTTTTGAAATATGACTTGCGTGCCTCTACCGCACTTGCGTTCTTTAACTTGCAAGCCGCCACTTGTGTGCTGCCACCTGCACGCCACCACCTCCGCATTGCCACCTGCATGCCGCCACCTGTGCGCCACCTTCTTGCCTTTGTCATTTTTTGGATAGTATGATGTTGAATTGTGTTTTTCCAAAAATACTTTTTTACACTCTTTATCCTTAACACAGATTGCACCAAAAGTCCTCCAAACATGAGATGATTGTAAAATAAAAATCAGCAAAGCATCATCTAATTTTCAAGTTCTTTACAAATTTAATTGATTTAGCTTCATGAAAATAAAAGACAACACTCTGTAACAGCCAAAATTTCTTACTTCCTTATCCATCCATCTTGGTCCCAACAATCTCTTCCTTTGGATTTTGTTGTCAACCCTGATTCATAAATCACTGAACTCTGTAACCTTAAACAATGGATTACTTATCAACAATTCTAAGCCTACGTGAGCTAACTTATTGTAGGAAACAAGAATTATCGACAACCAAAACCATGCTTCCCAAAAGTAGTGACAATGAAATCTCATGAGCGTACCTCCTCAGCTTTCTTCAGATCATATTTCAAGCTTCTACCTAAACATTATTTACTTCTTCAACTTTCCTGGAAAAGAACATTTTTTCCTACAACCTCTCCAACATACAGTTAGAATACTTCACACACATACATGCTGGAATCACAGCATACCCACAACTCCCCCTTTATGCATTATTTCATAAGGATAGATTTATGAAACAATTTTCCCCCTTTAAAACACAATCCAAAGGTAATGCGAGAGAGGGGATAGAAACACGTACCTTAAACTTGATGAGAAGGAGGTTGGACACCTATGTTCAACCTCAATTTTATAAATGGATCCTTCCGTAATGGTTTTGTGAATATATCAGCCACTTTTTCAGATGTATGAACATACACTAGCCTCAATTCATTCTTCTCCACCTGCTCTTTGATGAATTGATGATTTATATCAATTTGTATTGAATGAGAATGTTGTTCTGGATTTATTGTAATATTTATTGCGCTCTGATTAACACAACCCAAGTGAAATGGTAGCTTTAATTCAACAAGTAGATCATCCATTTGAGTCTTTATCAACATTAGTTGTGTTGCTGCTTGAGTTGCTGCAACATACTCCGCTTTGGCTGTGCTAAGAGTTACTGAATTCTATTTCTTGGTATTCCAACTAACGCAAATTTTTCCCAGAAAGAAAACTCCACCAGATGTGGATCTTAGATCATCAACATTTCCTACCCAATAAGCATCAGAATACCTGAATAGATCAATATTTCATGAGCCAGAATACATGATTCCAAAATTTGGGGTTCCTTTGATGTATTTGAGAATTTGAATTCTAGAAATAATATGTGATTCTTTAAGAGCACTCTGAAATCTTGCACACAATGTGACATCATAGATGATGTCGGGTCTTGAGGCAGTCAAATAAAATAGAGTTCCAATCATCTTTTGAAACTATTTCTGATCAACTTCCTTTCCTTCTCCATCTTTAGACAACTTGGTTCCCACTGAAATTGGTGTGGAAACTAGTTTCGAATTTTCCATGCAAACCTTCTTTATAAGTTCCTTATCATACTTTTCTTGGGATAGAAAAACGTGATTCATTTTCTGTGAAATTTATAGCCCAAGAAAATACTTCATTTCTCCCAGAATGGAAGTCTCAAATAACTCTTCATCTCCTCAGAAATGTTTTCACATGATCTTTCTTCCTTTCCAGCAAATATAATATCATCGACATAAACAGTAATGATTAGTGAAACCTCCTGACATTCCATGATGTAGAGATTTCTTTCAACTCTCCCTTTCTTAATGTTCATCTTCTTTAAGAAAGTATCTAATTTAGAATACCATGCTCTCAGAGCCTTTTTTAACCCATACAAATCCTTCTTCAACCTGAACACATAACATTCATCTTTTCCAACAAAAAATCCACAAGGTTTATTAATGTAAACTTCTTTGTCAAGGTCACCATTCAAAAATGTAGATTTTACATCCATTTGAATGATCTTGTAACCAATTTGTGCAACAATAACAAGAAAGATTCTGATTGTTTCTAATCTATCCACCGGAGCAATGGTTTCATCAAAATCAATGCCTTCAATTTGTGAATACCCTTTGAAAACTAATCTTTCTTTGTTTCTTATTAATTTACCATCTTTATTCAGCTTGTTTTGGAAAACCCACTTTGTACTAATAATGTATTTATTATCCAGCTTGGGTACAATTTCCCAAGTATCATTCTTCTCTATCTGATCAAGCTCATTATTCATTACATGGACCAATTCTGGATGCTCAAATGCTTCATTTATATCATTCGGTTTAAATTTTTAATAAAGAGAAGAATGTGAAATAACATTCATTGTTCATCTTGTTTGAACCCTCTGATGTTTATCTCTAATAATATTATAAGCATCCACTTGATTCCTCAACCTAGGATGAGTAATTAAAACTTCATCCTCATCAACAGAGATTTCGGAGTCAGATTCCTCTTCAACGGTATGATTAACACAGTTTGTTTCATTATCAGAATTATTGACAAAAGATCCTCTATCCTGCTCAACTTCCACATCAACATTTGACTGCTTTTCTTTCTCAACATTTTCAACAACTTTTACATATAAAGAATCAACAATTCTTCATGTTTCTATGTTGAGACATATATATCCTCTTCCTTCTGGAGCATGTCTAAGAAAAATTCCATCATCCCCTCTTTGCTCAAACATTCCAAGGTTTCCACCTTTCTTCTTTATAATGCATGAACTCCCAAATACTATTAATTGTTTCAAACTTAGAGTTTTTCCATAAAGCATTTCATATGGAGTCATATCTTTGTTTTTCCTATAGAAGCATCGGTTCTGAATATAAATAGTAGTGCTCATGGCTTGCCTCCAATAATAATGAGAAAGACTATGTTCAACTAATATAGTTCTTCCCATTTCCACCAGACATTGATTCTTTATTTTAGCAACCTCATTTTGTTGAGGTGTGTATGGTGAACTGAACTCATGCCGAATTCCATGCTTGTCAAGATAACATTTGAACTCTTCATTCTTATACTCACCACCATTATTAGTTCTCAACTTCTTCACTGAATACTCACATTATTTTTCTGATTTTCCCATGAAACTATTAAACATTTTTAGATCATCTGACTTATGTCTCTTGTACATAACACAAGTAATGTGAGTAAAGTCATAAATGAAAGTAATTAAGTATTTATCACCATTTTTTTTCATGATCATTGGTCCACATATATCAGAATGTATAAGTTAAAAGTGTTGTTTTGAGCGAATTTCAACTCTCTTATGAAAAGATTTTGTAATAATCCCTTTTTCACAAATAGTGTTGCACCAATATCTTATTATTGATAAATCAGGCATACCTCGGACACTGTCTCACGTTGATAATTTTCACATATTTCATTGACACATATGTCCCAGCCTTTTATGGCATAACTGATTTTCATCCACTACACCCATGTAACAGGGGTTCTGCACTTCACTAACTTGGAACAAATTCCCTCATGTACATTGGCCCTTTGTAACTGTATTCCCGTCATTTTCACTTTTCATAACAAAACCATATTTTCTGAAGATAACTCTGTTTCCCTCATCACAGAGTTGTGACACACTAATTGGGTTATGTTTCAGCCCATTAATATATAGTGTTTTCTTGGATTTCATCTTTTCTTTTCCAATGACGGTCGATCCAACACCTTTGATCCTTAGAGATTCATCATTTCCAAATGTCAATGTTCCTTGTTTGAAGTCATTCACATTCTTCAGCTAATTTAAATTTACTGTCAGATGAGAATAACACCCACTATCAAGAATCCATAGACGTTCTCCTTTTGTAGCTTTCAAAGAAGTTTCGACAACAAGATCCGTTTGTTCTTCCTTTTCCTTCACTTTTTGTTGTGCTTCCTCCAATTTCCTAGCCAGGCCAATGTGTTCTGGCCAGACAACAATGCACTTTTTCTTTTTGGACTTATCAAACCTATCCCTTTTATATTTTAAAAAATCCGGCTTTTGAGAATTATTAAGAATCTTTTGTTGCACTGGTAACACACTACGGAAGCCCTTGGCATGATGTCCCGGTCAATCACGTCTTTCACAAATATTTTCCAGTAGTTGGAACCTATTCTCAACAATAACATTAGTCTTCTCAGATATCTTCTGAAATTTAATTGGAGACTTTGTATTTTGAAAGGGTTGACTCTCCCTCAATCCTTGTCTTTCAAAACTTGTGGAATAGTTTTAATGTTTTTGGTTGAACCAACACATATTTTCCATGTGTCCGAATCCACCACAATACTAGCTGTAACCATAAAAAGAATATTTGCATCTGAAATTTCTATATTGACCAGATTTGTGAACACGCTTCTCAACAACCTTTTAAATTTAACTATATTGACCACCCACCTTTATGTTTTCATTTATAACTCCCTTTCTCAGTTCAGATTTAGAATCACCAGAATTATTAGTAGAATTTCTAGACTCGTGATTTTTATGAACTTCTGATTTTTCATCATTGCTGATTTTGACCACATACTTGGTCTTTCCATCTTTGTTCTTACCAGCTTCAGTTTTGCCTTTCATTTCATCCTTAGAAGGTAACTAATGTGACACTTTGTTTGATTCATTCTGACTCGAAAAATCACTAACTTCTGAGATAGAATTTTTGAAACCGATATTCATTTCTCAAGATTTATAAATTTTCTGTTGGACACGTTCCAACTCTTCTTATTTTTCCATAAACTTTAATTCAAGATGATCATTACGATTCTTTGAATTCTCAAGAGAATTTTTCATATCATCAATCATCTTTTCCATCTTGATTTTCTCACCAGTAAAACCTTTTTGATTGCTTAATGTGGAATTTTAATTTATCAGATTGTTTTTTTCCTTCTAAAGCCTTCTGATCATCCTCAAGCATACTTTCAATTCTTCTTTCAGATGATATTCAAGTTGAGTTTCTTCTTCTTATAAACTGTAGCTATCATACTCTTCATTATTCACAACTACAATAAAGGTATTCTCTCTAGATTTCTCATCCAATTATTTCTCAGATTTAGCTTCGCTATCCTCTTCTTCTTCATCTTTAGATAAAAATAATCGTCATTCTGATTTGAAGAACTTTTTATCCTTACCTTTTGAAAAAAATTTGTATTTTTCAGTTTGATTCTTCCACGACCTTAATGGCATTCTTTCATCATCATCATTGTCTTCTTTGTTATTTTGAGGACATGTAGCTGCAAAATAACCAATTCCTCCACACTCAAAACATTTCAGGGGAAGTTTCCCCTTGTATTTCCCTATACCTCTTTTCACATTTTTAAAAAACAAGGATAAAATTTCATCCAAATTTTGTCATACCCCATCTTCTGAATCAGATTCACCAGCAGCATCTTCAATAAGGGTATACTTTGACTTCTCTCTCTTTATATCCTTTAATGAAATTTCTCTATCAGATTTTGTTTTTCTATTCATGGCCTTCCCCCTTATCATTTTATAAGTAATAAGAGTGCTATAAAAATTATACAGATATACTGTTACAGGGTCTCTATCTTCTTGTGAAGACACTTTAGCATAAAACTTGTCAGGAATAATTCTCAATATCATTTAGACAACCATAGAATCCTCCAACGTTTCACCAAAACATCTGATTGTAATGACAATGTCATTAATTTGGGTAAAGAAGACCCCAACAGATTTAGATTCTCCCATTTTCAAGTCTTAATACTTCAGCCTCCAGAATTGTAGTTTTGACTTCTTAACTTTTTCATTTCCAACATAGATGTTCTTAAACTTATCCTAGATGCCTTTAGCTATAGAAACATCTTTAACTCATAAAAATTCACTCTCAGAAATAGATGAGTGTAATTCGTTTTTAGCTCTTCTATCATTCTCAAGCATTTTTTTATCGACAAGATTAAGAGGAACCTTTTCATTAATAGCAGGAAATCCATCCGTTGTAGTTTCAAGAACTTCATATCCAAGAGAAATAAGATAAGGCATCATTTTGTCCTTCCATGTGTGATAGTTCTTTCCATCAAAAATTGGAATCCACATATTGTTCACGCAATTTAGATTCTCCATCAAAACTTCTCTTCACCCACTTGAGAAAAGAATAAATGTAGGGAACCTCCCTATGATACCAATTGAAGTTCCCAGTTAGGATCCAAGTATCACAAACAGGGGGAGGGGGTGAATCAGTGATATCTATTTCTTTTTATGTTTCCCCCTTTTTTGAAACAACCATCGCCTCCGGTTAAAGAGTGTCTTCCCTGCTGAACACAGACAACCACATGAACACAAGATTTACAAGGTTCACTACTCAACAAGAGTAGATACGTCCTTGTTATGGTACGGAAACAATCCAATACCACACAATCCACTAGAAAACAATCCTTTGATGTGGAATACAACGAGTAGGATATACCCTTACACTCGTGCAAAACATTGAAAACAATACAATAGTGTGTCTTCTCCCTCATAGCACACATAGGGTAATACAATGGATTAGTGCTTATTAAGGAGATTATACAAATCAAATCTTTCAAATAAATTCGTCACTTTCCTACCCAGAAGCTGGCAGGAACCCCAGGAGAAAAACATCTTGCGCGCCCACTTGGACCTGGGCGACCAATACCTGCATGCCTTATACATGCACACCTCTTCTTCTTCTTTCCTACCCAAGAGCTGGGAGGAACCCCTGGAGAAAAGCAGCCTGCACGCCCACTTTGACCTGTGTGACCGAGAACTGCGCACCGGGAACCTGTGCGCCTCTTCCTGCATGCTTCCCTTCAAACGTGCTACCTTCGTGAAGCTTGCGCGCTACCTCCTGCGCACCCCCAACCTATTCCCCCTCTAACAACTATCAACATGCACGCCCAGCTCTCTACCTACACGCCCAGAGCTCAAAGATAATTCTCAAGTGTTGAGCCTTAAGAAATAATGAGCGGAGTCGTCTATTTATAGGAATTTTGAGGACTTGTGCGACCTAGACTTGCACACCAATACCTGCACGCAACCGCCTACGCGCCACTGCCTACGCCCTAACGCCTGCGCCCCACCTCCTGTGCACCACTGCCTGCGTGCCACCACCTGTGTGCCACCACCTGCTCACCATCACTAGCACGCCACCACCTGCGCGCCACTTTCTTTCATTTTCCATATTTCTGAAATGATATTTTCAAAATATGACTTGCGCGCCTCTACCGCACTTGCGTTCTTCCACTTGTATACCACCACGTGCGCGCCGCCACCTGTGTGCCACCACCTACTTGCCGCCACCTATGCGCCACCACCTATGTGCCGCCTTCTTTCCTTTTTCATTTTTTAAATAGTATGATGTTGAATTGTGTTTTTTCAAAAACACTTATTTACTCTATTTATTGTCCATACAGCTTGCACCACAAGTTCTCCAAACTCGAGATGATTGTAAAATACAAATCAACAGAGCATTGTCTGATTTTCAATTTCTTTACAAAGTGAATTGATTTATCTTTTTGACAAAAAAATACAACACTCTGTAATTGAAAACTATTCTTACTTCCTTAGCCATCCAACTTGGTCCCAATACTCACTTTTATATAGGCGCATAAACCATTAAATTATTGGAAATTATGATACAACTTTTGTATTACCTGATTTATCTTTATTGTATAAATAATACCAATATTTTGGGGATTCTTTATGTTAATTTTGGTTCTTTTGAAATTGTATACTGTAAAGAACCGTAAAATTCAAGGGGATTTTTTTCTTAATTTTCTTTGGAATTTTACAAGAGCGCGGTTTCTAACGGCACCTGATTCTGAGGCCCGGAGTGCCCGGAATCAATTTCCGAAGTTTGGCTCGGGTACGTTCAGTGAACGAATGAGCAGGAATTTATAACTTTTGAACCGGTGCCCCGAATCAAATTCAGAGGGCACCGATGAACTCGCAAGGCTGATATTCACTTAAGGAGTCCTTTTCTGATGTTGCGTTTTATGCGGGTTGAGAGTTAGTTTTGGGGAATTTTAAATGAAGTTAACTAAATAGTGGAAACACAATTTTTTTTCCAACCATGTTGGTTATATCCTCCCAAAGGGAGTTAGAGGTGGGACCCACATCAACTTAACCTACCTTGAGAGGATTAAGTGTGGTGGGGTCCACACGAACCCTAACTCCTCAACTCCCCTTTAAACTCCCAATAAATCCACTCAATTTAATGTTGACAACTTGTGTTATTAATTAAGTTGAGTTGCTTAATTTCAAACCTTTGAAATTCAAGGAGGTGAAATTGTGTAAATAAAATAAGACTTAAGCATATTTTATTTTGGTTAGTTTTCTCTTGTCACCTTGAGAGGATTTGGGGAAGCTTTCTTCTTCTTCAACCACGACGAAGAACACGAAGAACACTTAGGCTCCGACGAAGAATGTCGTCACCATAAGAAGAGAAAGACATGTCGTCTCTTCTCTTCTTCGCAGCCGGTGTGTTTCCGAAGATCGACGATGCATCTTCTTTCTATCTTCTTCCCGTGTCAACGAAAGGAGACGTCGCTTCCTCCTCGGGCTTTCTCCATCAGCTTATGAAGTTTCTCCAGCGACGCCCGACCTCCGCGATGCTCGTCTTCCGCGGGTCGTTGACGAACACTGCTCTTGAAGCCGAGGTAGGGGATTGTGGATATTTTATTTAATTATTTTCCATTCTTGATTCTAAAATGTCGAACTTCGAGGATAAACACATATATGTTATCGTTTAACGAGAGGGGGTCCAGACCGCACAAACACGGCTGAACCCCCCTCCTATGTTCATGTTTGTTTCCTTACGGATGGAATGGAATGGCGTGGTGCCGTCAGACCACGCAGGAATCACACGGCAAGTGTTGCGCGACGCCGTCGCGCCGCGTCAAAGGAAATTGAAGGCACCGTGACCGGAGTGGGGCCGCGGCGGAGGGGCGCGGTGCCATCTCACCACGCCGGACGACAAAGGCCGCGGCCAGTTCCGGGCCGCGGCGGAACAAGATGACCGGCGGCCAGCCGGGCCGCCGGTGTCGGAAGCCGGAAGGGGACCGGCCTTTGCCGGTCCCGTTGAGGAAGAACCAGCAGGCCAGGTCAGGCCGGCCGAAAAGGAGAAAAACCGGGGGAATTTAATTCCCCGGCCAGCAGCTCGGCCCCCCATAAATTAGGGGGGCCGCAGTTTCACAAGGGGGGGGGGGGCAGGCGCCCCCCGTTTTTGCAACAGCTCGGCCGAAGGCCGAGCTGGCAGCGCGCCCAGCGTGCTGCGCTGCGCCGGACCGTTGCCTGGCCGGTCCACCAGGCCGGGCTGGGGTGGGCCGCGTCGTGCCGGCCCGACCCTATCCGGGGCCGGTCGACCCGGTTCGGGCCAACCGGGGGGTATCGGGCCGGGTCGGCCCGGGCCCGAACCCCCGATACCGAACTGCTTGGGTTCAAATACCCATAACTCGGGCTACGGACCTCCAAATGATGTGCCGTCAGCGGCGATGTGATACTTGGATCGAGACGGTCGTTTTGGTATATCGCACTTAAGGTTTCGGAATACTTTGTGTTCGGCCGGGTTGGTTCGTACACGAAACAAACCGGGCCCTCGGAGCAGAAACGCTCATATCTTGAGCTACGGACGTCCGATTGATGTGGCGTCAGCTTTGTTCTGTTCCTCTTAGTGAGACGGATCTTTTGGAATACTCCACCCGAGGTTTGGACGCAGGTTGAATACGGTCAGGTTGGATTTGCCTTAAAAAACCAACCGGGCCCCTAGGACGAAAAAGCCAATAACATTCGGACTGGGCGTCCGATTGACGCGTCGTATGTTGCGTTGAGTTCCTATTGACGATACGGAACTTTTGGATACATCAACTCTGGACTTTGTGATAGTTGATGTATCAGCTTCTCGGCTCGTGGAGCCAACCCTCCTGAACGAGCTTGCTGTGTGCGGGAACCCTAGTGCTGGCTGCGACTGCTACTGTGACTGTGACGATGATAGTGCAGAGATCTTTAGTGGATTCGACGACGACGACTACAGCACTCAGCGATCCTGTGTGGATCCGTGCTACCGATCCTGTGTGGGTCTGATCCTGTGTGGGTCAGCGCTCAGCGGTCCTGTGTGATCCAGCGCCTACAGATCCTGTGTGGGTCCGATCCTGTGTGGGTCTTTGTGGGGGTGAGTACCTATCAATCCTTTGTGGGTCCGACGACTTAGATGGATCAGTGATCATATCTATCATCTTCCGAAGAATTATACCTATGTGAGCTGAATCCTGTTGCTTTCCTGTGTGGATTGTGTTGTGCTATCCTGTGTGGATTTCTTTTTGCTTTCCTGTGTGGAATACGTATACTTTACTGTGTGGACTGAGTTGTACTTGGGCTCGGAGGTTGGAGCGTATTGGAATTGATGACTTAGGTATATGTATGGGCATATACCTAAGCAGTGTCAGTTGTTACTTCGTGTTTGTATCTATCCTTTGTGGTTTATCCTTTGTGAATTTTGGGAGACCTTCAGGGGTCTCGGGGTCCCTACTGAGTAGCTTATACTCACCCCTGCATGGGCTATGCCCGCACTATGTTGTGTTGGTTGCAGACGACGGACATTGTTGATCGTGGTTGAGGCTTGCAGAGCAGGACAGTACCTGGAGGTGGACCACTGGGCGGGACGTGCTCGGAGCGGACGGCGGGACCCGAAGAGAAGTGTAGCTATCTGTACCCACCCTTCAGGTTGGATTTCCAATAGACAGCTCGGTGTAGCGTCTTTTACTTTACATTTGTTTTTTTCCCTTTCGAGATGTACTTTACTTTCAGTTTGGGTTTGTATACTGGCCCATTTACTTTTCTGCACTTCAGTTGTACTCTGTTTTTACTTAGTGTTTATTTTTCTGCTTTCTTACTCTGTAGTGCTTGTTTACTTTACAAAGGCAATGCCTTCCCTTTTTACCGGGATTTACGCCTTGGTTCTAGTCGCCAGCCCCTGGCCTATGGAAGGCGGGCTTGGGGTAGTCACGGCACGGGCCCCGAGGGCGGGTCGTGACAAATTGGTATTAGAGGAGTTCGGTTCTACCACAAACTCTGATCATTTCTATGTGAAGCAATAATGTTTAGCATATTGAGTGTGGTTATCAGTTCAGGGAGTCCAGTGTTGGTGCGGTGGCCGACGTATCCGTACACCAGGACCCTGACTTCTGATTTCTGACTTAATGCACGAAAACATTGATTGCGTGTGTGTTTCAAGTTTTCTTTGTGATTACTTTGTATCAGCTCACAAGGTATACTGTTCTGACCATGGCGCACCTGTTTCTTTTTCAGGATGACCCCACGATGGCAGCCAGCTAGGCTTCCGAGAGTCGAGCGTGACGACAGCCCACCGAGCGACGAGGCCTCAGTGCAGGGCCCTTTGTCAGCAGTGGCACCGGCGGTAGCACTACCCACCGAGCCACCGATGCTTCCACTCGGAGATCGTCCCAGCCACCCTTCATGCGGTGTGTATCCAGGAGCTTCTTCAGTTGCGGTAGGGCAGCATGACGGTCGCTCAGTACTTGGCGAGATTTACTGATCTCTCACTCTACTCGACCAACATGGTACGAGACCCATTCTTCCGGGCCCGGACCTTTGAGCAGGGTTTGAGACACGAGATCAGGGCATTTCTCATCTCCCTCAGCATTCTGACTCAAACGGGAGTATTGGAGCATGCCATTTTGATCAAGAGCTTTCTTGCTGAGTCTACACCAGTGTCGAGACCCACCGCAGGGCGGCACGTGGCAGAGTCTTCTGCGGCAGGCAGTCGACGGATGACTCAGGGGTCCATGTAGACCAGACCCTCAGGCAGACGACCTCATGACACTGGCTCAGCAGTGCGTGGCACACAGCACGGGGCCCGTCTTTCGAGAGGCAGACAGTGCTACTCGTGCGGCGGGAGGGCCACATGGCTCGTGATTGCCCGACCCGCCGTGCCGAGGAGCAGCAGATGGTTGAGGGACCACCGAGGCAGAGGCAGAGGGTCGACCATGGCGGTCCGCTGGGAGGAGGTGGACGAGGCAGAGGAGCTGGCCGAGCAGCAGGTGGTGGGCGATGCTTTGAGGCTCTGCCACCACCACCACCAGGAGGTCCAACTCGACCACAAGGAGCTGACGGGCGGAGACAGGCACAGCTCTAGGCAGATGAGGCCGACGACCACGGCGCGCCCTAGATGATTCGAGTACTATCTGTGTCTATTCCACCCTTGCTGCAGTACTTATAGACACAGGAGCGAGTCACTCTTTCATAGTCGCTGCCCTTATTTGGAGCTCAGAGATTCCGACAGAGCCGTTGGCTCGATCCTTACGGCTAGAGACTCCTACGTGAGTAGACTCGACGATTACGCACTGGTGCCGGCAGTGTGAGCATACTCTAGGAGGCGAGATCTTCGGATGGGATCTTCTTGTAGCAGCGTCGAGGCCTTACGACGTCATCTTGGGCATGGATTGGTTATCTATAGTCCATGCCTAGATTGACTATTTTAGGCGCAAGGTGTGATGTGTACGCACCGACGGGAGCAGGTTCACCTTCACCGGCGAGAAGGGATCCTTCACAGTACAGGATGGACTTCCGCAGAGGAGAGGACAACCCATCACTCATCAGTTGGCTAGTCTCATCCTAAGAGCAGTGGATGTGTGAAGTCCTGGTTTTCCTGCAGTGGTGGATCAGTTAGCGGACGTTTTTCCCGACGACATTACAGGGCTACCTCCTCGTAGATAGGTAGACTTTTATATTGACATGTGCCCTAGGACAACTCCGATATCAACTCCATCATATCGGATGGCCCCTACCGAGCTTCGAGAGCTACGGGTACAGTTGGAGGACTTGCAGGGCAAGGGGTTCATCCGACCCAGTGTTTTACCCTGGGCTTCCCCGATTTTGTTCGCCAAGAAGGCGGACGGGAGCTTGCGACTGTGTGTCGATTATTGTTGCATGAACCAGGTGACATTGAGGAACAAGTATCCGCTATCGAGGATTGATGACCTCTTTGATCAGCTCAAGGGAGAACGGTGGTTCTCGAAGATAGACCTCAGGTCAGGCTATCATTAGCTCAGAGTCAGATATGAGGACGTGCAGAAGACGACCTTCAGATGTCGTTATGGCCACTATGAGTTCTTGGTTATGCCTTTCGGTGTAACCAATGCTCCAGCAGTGTTCATGGCCCTCATGAACAGGATCTTTCAGCCATACCTCGATTGATTTGTCGTGGTCTTCATCGACGACATTTTGATCTACTCGACGACTGAGGAGGAGCATGCCTACCACTTACGGGTTGTACTAGACACACTCTGAGAGCACCGGCTTTATGGTAAGCTCTCGAAGTTCCAGTTATGGATACGTGAGGTCCACTTCTTGGGACACGTCATCTCTGAGGTGGGAGTTTCAGTGGATCCTGCGATGATCGAGGTAGTGTTAGCTTGGGAGCCACCCAGGAGCGTGACGGAGGTGCGGAGTTTCTTGGGACTAGCTGGATACTATCAGAGATTTGTGCCAAACTTCTCTAGAGTTACGGAACCAATCTTAGCTTTGACGAAGAAGGGGAAACCCTTCGTGTGGTCAGACAGATGTCAGCAGAGCTTCCAGGAGCTGAGACAGAGATTGACTAGCGCACCTATCTTGAGGTTTCCTAAGGAGGGAGTAGGGTACGTAGTATACTGCGATGCATCAGGGACCGGACTCGGATGTGTTCTGATGTAGGAGCGGGCAGTGATCTCCTATGGATCACGATAGTTGAGGCCGCATTAGCCGAACTATGATACCCATGACCTGGAGTTAGCAGTAGTGGTCTTCGTTCTGAAGACATGGAGACACTACCTGATGGGCGAGCGCTTTACAGTCTTTTATGATCATTAGAGTCTCAGGTATATCTTCTCGCAGAAGGACCTGATCCTAAGACAGTGGCAATGGCTCGAGTTCCTCCAGGACTATGAATTTGAGATAGTCTATACTCCTGGAAAGGGGAACGTGGTAGCCGATGCCCTCAGTAGGAGGACAAGAATTCAGCTACTTGAGGAGGTGACAGAGTAGCTAGCCTCTTTGCAGATATCCTTCGTGAATAGAGATGGAGCAGCCTTCCTTCAGTATCTCACAGTCACCCCTCCACAACTGCAGCAGGTCAGAGAGGCACAGCGTGAGGACGCTGACTGTGAGACATGGCATGCACAGATATCCTCGGGATATGCACCTGATGGTTTCTACCGTGGAGCAGAGCACGACATCCTTTTCAGAGGACGTACCATGGTACCAGTCGCTTTGTGAGAGGAGGTGCTGAGAGAGTTTCACACTTCTCTGTTGGCGGTACATCCTGGAGTGGCGAAGATGTACCAGGATCTCGGATGACAGCACTGGTGGCCGGGCATGAAGAAGGCTGTGGCGGAGTTCGTTTCTCGATGCCTCACCTGCCAGTAGGTGAAGGCTGAGCATCAGGTACCAACAGGATTGGTACAACCCTTGGAGGTCTCGGAGTGGAAGTGGGACGGGATATCTATGGACTTCGTGACTGGACTTCCACACACTTCCAAAGGTCACGACTCCATCTGGGTGATTGTCGACCGACTCACCAAGTCGGCTCACTTCTTACCCATCAGAGAGAAGGGCTTAGTAGAGATCTTGGGACGTATTTATGTTCAGGAGATTGTACGACTTCACGGTGTGCCATCATCTATGGTCTCCGATTGAGATGCTCGCTTTACTTCCCTGATTTTGAAGGGATTGCAGGAGGCGTTCGGGACACAGCTATGTCTGAGCATAGCCTTTCACCCTCAGACGGATGGTCAGATAGAGAGGACCATTCAGACTCTCGAGGACATGCTCCGCGTATGTGTCCTTGACTTTGGTCGTAGATGGGAGGACCACCTACCCTTGGTGGAGTTTGCGTACAACAACAGCTACCACTCCACCATCGGGATGGCACCGTACGAGGCGTTGTACGACTGACCTTGTTGATCTCCTTTGTGCTGGACAGACCCTGGGGAGTCAGCACTTGTGGGACCAGAGATGGTCCAGGGCACGATAGAGAAGGTCCAGGTCATCCAGGAGCGGATGAGGACAGCTTAGAGCCGGCAGAAGTCATACGCTGACAGGAGGCGGAGGCCACTAGAGTTCGAGGATGGAAACCACGTCTTCTTGCGGGTCTCACCTCGACGTGGTATACGGATATTTGGCCCAGGCGGCAAGTTATCTCCGCGCTTCATCGGACCCTTCCAGGTCCTCAGCAGGATTGGCGAGGTGGCTTATCGCCTGGCTCTACCACCTTAGTTGCACCGGGTGCACGACGTCTTCCACGTGTCTCAGCGGAGGAGATACGTGCACGACCCGACGCAAATCATTGACCATGGGGAGTTTGACGTTGACGATGGAGCAACTTTTATGGAGGTCCCGGTGGAGATCAAGGATCGACAGGAGCGGGTCCTACATGGACGGTCGATTCCTCTAGTGCGTATCAGATGGCAGTACAGGAACCTCCAGGAGATCACTTGGGAGCGGGAGGCTCAGATGCGTGCTCAGTATCCTTATTTGTTTCCCTAGTTTTGATGTATCTTTACGGGGACGTAAATCCCTGAGGTGGGAGTAATGTGAAGACCCTAAAAATTCATAGGAATTTTTTACTGAATTTTGTTTGAATTTTACAAGAGTGCGGTTTCTGACGGCACCTGATTCGGAGGCCCGGAGTGCCCGGAATCAATTTCCGACGTTTGGCTCGGGTACGTTCAGTGAACGAACGAGCGGGAATTTCTAACTTTTGAACCGGTTCCCGGAATCGAATTCCGGGGGCACTGATGAACTCGCAACGCCGATATTTGCTTAAGGAGACCTTTTCCGAGGTTGCATTTTATGCGGGTTGAGAGTTAGTTTTGGGGAATTTTAAATGAAGTTAACTAAATTGTGGAAACACAATTTTTTTTAAACCATGTTGGTTATATCCTCCCAAAGGGAGTTAGAGGTGGGACCCACATCCACTTAACCTCCCTTGAGAGGATTAAGTGTGGTGGGGCCCACACGAACCCTAACTCCTCAACTCCCCTTTAAACTCCAAATAACTCCACTCAATTTAATGTTGACAACTTGTGTTATTAATTAAGTTGAGTTGCTTAATTTCAATCCTTTGAAATTCAAAGAGGTGAAATTGTGTAAATAAAATAAGACATAAGGTTATTTTATTTTGGTTAGTTTTCTCTTGTCACCTTGAGAGGATTTGGGGAAGCTTTCTTCTTCTTCAACCATGACGAAGAACACGAAGAACACTTAGGCTCCGACGAAGAACGCCGTCACCATAAGAAGAGAAAGACGTGCCGTCTCTTCTCTTCTTCGCAGCCGGTGTGTTTCCGAAGATCGACGATGCCGCTTCTTTCGATCTTTTTCCCGTATCAATGAAAGGAGATGCCGCTTCCTCCTCGGGCTTTCTCCATCAGCTTACGAAGATTCTCCAACGATGCCCGACCTCCGCGACGCTCGTCATCCGCGGGTCGTAGATGAACACCGCTCTTGAAGCCGAGGGAGGGGATTGTTGATATTTTATTTAATTATTTTCCAGTGTTGATTCTAGAATGTCGAAGTTCGAGGATAAACGAATAAATGTTATCGTTTAACGAGAGGGGGGCCGGACCGCACAAACACGGCTGAACAACCTCCTATGTTCATGTTTGTTTCCTTACGGATGGAACGGAATGGCGTGGTGTCGTCGCACCACGCGGGAATCACACTGCAAGTGTTGCGAGGTGCCGTCGCACCGCGTCAAAGGAAATCAAAGGCGCAGCGGTTGGAGAGGGGCCGCGGCAGAGGGGTGCGGTTCCAACGCACCGCGCCGGATGACAAAGGCCGCGGCCGGTTCCGGGCCGCAGCGGAACAAGATGACCGGCGGCCAGCCGGGCCGCCGGTGTCGGAAGCCGGAAGGGGACCAGCCTTTGCCGGTCCTGTTGAGGAAGAACCGGCCGGCCAGGTTGGGCCATCCGGAAAGGAGAAAAACTGGGGGAATTTAATTCCCCCTTCCCGCAGCTCGGCCCCCCATAAATGAGGGTGGCCGCGGTTTCACAAGGGGTGGCAGGCACCCCCCGTTTTTCCAGCAGCATGGCCGAAGGCCGAGCTGGCAGCGCGCCCAGCGCACTGCGCTGAGCCGGACCGGCGCCTGGCCAGGCCGCACCGGGCCGGCCCACGCCGGGCCGGGAGACGCCGGGCCGGGCTGACCCTGTCTGGGGCGGGTCGACCCGGTTTGGGCCAACCGGGGGGTCTCGGGCCTGGTCGGGCCGGGCCCGAAACCCCCGATACCGAACTGTTTGGGTTCAAATGCCCATAACTCGGGCTACGGACCACCAAACGACGCGCCGTCAGCGGCAATGCGATCCTTGGATCGAGGCGGTCGTTTTGGTATATCTCACTCAAGGTTTCGGAATACTTGGGTTCGGCCGGGTTGGTTCGTACACGAAACCAACCGGGCCCTCGGAGCGGAAACACTCATATCTTGAGCTACGGACGTCCGATTGACGTGCCGTCAGCTTTGTTGAGTTCCTCTTAGTGAGACTGATCTTTTGGCATACTCTGCCTGAGGTTTGGACGCAGGTGGAGTACGGTCGGGTTGGTTTTGCCTTAAAAAACCAACCGGGCCCCTGGGACGAAAAAGCCAATAACTCTCAGATCGGGCGTCCGATTGACGCGCCGTCTGTTGCATTGAGTTCCTATTGACGATACGGAACTTTTGGATACATAAACTCTGGACTTTGTGACAGTTGATGTATCAGCTTCTCGGCTCGTGGAACGGACCCTCATGAACGAGCTTGCCGTGTGCGGGAACCCTAGTGCTGGCTGCGACTGCTACTGTGACTGCGACGACGACCGTGTAGAGATCCTTAGTGGATTCGATGACGACGACTACAGCACTCAGCGATCCTATGTGGATCAGTGCTACCGATCTTGTGTGGGTCCGATCCTGTGTGGGTCAGCGCTCAGCGGTCCTGTGTGAACCAGTGCCTACAGATCCTGTGTGGGTCCGATCCTGTGTGGGTCTTTGCGGGGGTTAGTACATATCGATCCTTTGTGGGTCCGATGACTTAGATGGATCAGTGATCATCTCTATCATCTTCCGAAAAAGTATACCTGTGTGAGCTGAATCCTGTTGCATTCCTGTGTGGATTGTGTTGTGCTATCCTGTGTGGATTTCGTTTTTCTTTCCTGTGTGGAATACGTATACTCTCCTGTGTGGACTGAGTTGTACTTGGGCTCGGAGGTTGGAGCATATTGGAATTGATGACGTAGGTATATGTATGGGCATATACCTAAGCAGTGTCGGTTGTTACTTCGTTTTTGTATCTGTACTTTGTGGTTTATCCTTTGTGGATTTTGGGAGACCTTCGGGGGTCTCGGGGTCCCTACTGAGTAGCTTATACTCACCCCTGCACGGGTGATGCCCGCACTACGTTGTGTTGGTTGCAGACGACAGACAGTGTTGATCGTGGTTGAGGCTTGCAGAGCAGGACGGTACCTGGATGTGGACCACTGGGCAGGACGTGCTCGGAGCGGACGGCGGGACCTGAGGAGCAGTGGAGCTATCTGTACCCACCCTTCAGGTGGGATTTCTAGTGGATATCTCGGTGTAACAGCTTTTACTTTACAGTTGATGTTTTCCATTTCGAGTTGTACTTTACTTTCAGTTTGGGTTTGTATACTGTCCCATTTACTTTTCCACACATCAGTTGTACTATGTTTTTACTTAGTGTTTACTTTTCCGCTTGCTTGCTCTGTGGTGCTTGTTTACTTTACAAACACAATGCCTTCCCTTTTTACCGGGACTTACGCCTTGGTGCTAGTCGCCACCCCCTGGCCTATGGAAGGCGGGCTTGGGGTAGTCACGGCACGGGCCCCGAGGGCTGGTCGTGACATATACAATCATTTGGACATGCATATGTTATTTCCAAAATCATTCCCATTTAATGTAGAATTCATTTAGAATTATATTTTAAGATAGGAAAATAATTATCTTACGGGTGAATATCACTCAAGAGTACAAGAAGTTTAGTAATGAGGGTGTGAATCCATCAATTTCCAACTTTCAAATTATAAAACATCTTTATGGATGAGAATGCTCTATATTTAGTACAAAAATCATACAATGGAATCTTTTCATAACTCATTAAATTATCAAAAAATTTTGGATAATCATGAAGTTCGTCTTGAACATTCATTATCATATCCTCAACACAATCTTCATTATCATTCACACATAAAATCACATCCACGATAATGATTTCTTTATTTCACTCACATTTAATCATATTAGATGATCCTTAAAATGCAGTGTTATCCCAACCAGTAGCTACATTATATTTTTCTCAATTTTTAGTCAAACATTTATAAAGTCGATCTATTCTCTAATAGATGATGTTTTCTTCCAAATTTTTTGGACTAATTAGTTTTTAATAACAAAATTGTATTCAAATACCAAGGTTTTGTGAAGGGTAATATGCATGATCTTTTTTTTTAAAAATATTATATGTTTCACCCCATCAGCAGACTCTTTTATAATCCAATTGGAATCCATCCATTTTTTATTCATATCGATCATATTTGATTCAATAATATTAATATTTTACAAATAAAATATACCAAAGGGGCCTTTTAGAAAAGGTGAACCCAACATTTGAATGTTTTAAATAATTTCCGCACGTGTTAAAGGAATTTTGTAATTAATTTAATAAAATAATCACTCCACCAGTTGTAGTTGTTATTATTTGAATTCACCCATAATGATCACGGGTACCATGTATGAGATGAATACTACCCAGGGTAGTTTAAGAAATATAAATGCATTTCTTGAAGATATGCGGGATGAGTCTAAAGGAAATAATGCAATAATTAATATTCAGGTGATAAATATGATGAGGATTGTAGCTATATACTTAAATACAAATGTTCTCAGGATGGGGAGTTGGAAAAGCCCCAAACCAAAATCCTTAGTTTTCTGTCTAAAGTAGAATAAAGAAGCATGAGCTGTTTGATCCATATAAGGGGCTCCATGACTAGTGTTACCATGAGAAGGCCTATTTGGATGGTATTACATAGACTCGTGTAGAGAATTTAATTTATGTTTCAACTTTCAAATAAATACTTCAACTAATCCATGAAATGGAAATGATTTTGGCCACAGGAATGAATTTCAGTAGAACATTCCTTCTTATGAGGCCATGTTTGTGGGATTGGGTTCATGGAAAATATCCTATGGATTTAATGGATTTAGTTAAACTCCATTTACATGGTGTTATTATCAATCTATATTATGTAGGATGTGTGATTTTATGTATCTTTGAGGTCTATGAAATTTAATATGAGTATATTAATACATATTCCACCCTATGTTCTTACACATGTTTTAATTTATTAATATAGATACTTATCATCATATTGAATTTATAAATAGATATATCATTAATATTTTGATATATATTGTAAGGAATTATCAAAATTGAAAAGGAAATTATTATGTGAGTTGATAAAGTCTTTAATCAGTAAAATTAATGAATTTTTACGGAGTAATTGTAAAATAAAGAGTATCACTTATTTATCACCCATTCTCAGTGATTAATTACAACTTCCCTAGAATGTTCAAGAAGGGTTATTTTTTTTGAAATTGAAGCCTATATATTCTTATATAATATTATTCTTCAATTATTATTTTATCATTATCCATGTGCATTCTAATATGGTACTATAGTATTTAAACTTATTTTATCCTCTAATGATCTTTAGGTTTTATTAGACTTTATTGTTTTCATTGATGATACCATGAGAATAAATTATGTCACTTTTCTAGTTTCATAATTCATATAAAAATAAAACCAATCTATAATTTTGTGGATGTATTTTGATAACAGGATAGTCACCAAAGTGAAAATCCAATTCTAGTGGGTGGTGCAGGAAATTCATTCATATTATGTCATAACAAGTGGAGCCAATTATATAATATACTACTTGATCATCATATGAAAAAACATGAGTAACATTAATTATGGAGAAAATGATTGGGACCTAACAATATGAAAAATAGAAAAGAACATGATTTTCTCAATATTCCAAGAGGGAAATTTTTTTAACTCTTCATGGACTAATATATAGATACACTATACCAAATAATATAATATCATTTATTTATATAATTTCGGTACAATGAGGGCATATTCCAAAAATAGAGAGATGTATATTATTTCTGTTATGGATAAATTTACTTGTATTAAATATTATTTATTTTTCATGAATTAATAATTTTATCTAAATATGTTTAAATGTTTTTGAAGAAATGCATAAAAGGGTTGTAATTTATTCTTATAGATGATCAAGAGACATAATGTTGTGGAATATATTAGGGTAACAATTGATGATTATTTCCAGAATCATTACATTCGCAATAAATATATAATACCATATAAAACACAATAAAATGTTATTTCTAAATAGAATAATAATATTTTATTTTATATGGATCGAATATTAGTGACATAGAATACTACATTCCAAAAAACCCGATTAATCTATCCAGTCTAATTTTAAATCACAAAAATTAATTTTAAATTCAATGTGAACATAAAAATATAATTTATTGAGATCATTATTTAAATAGAAAATATCATCCTCATTTAGAAAGGTCATAGAAATCCAATATTTTAACTTTAAAACAAATAATATACCCTTAAAATCACATTTTCATTATAAAAATAGATGAATATCTACCTAATAAATTATTGGAACACTATTCATTGGATTCTAAAATTGTTATTCACCATTAAAAATTATTCTACCCATTATTTAAAATCATTTCATGATAAAAAGTTTACAGATTAATTTTTTTTTCAGAAAACAATACATCAAATTGATTTCCAAACATCCTTAGAAAAATCACACAATATTTTAATAAATAATTCATTTCCATTTTGAACCAAACATTCATAAATTTAAAACAATGCATCACCTAAAAAACATGAGCAATCCTTAATAAATAATATTTGGAAATAATAAAAATATATCACAAATTCCAAGGATAACTAGTAAATGATTTAAAAAAACCCTAAATGTGTGTAAAAAATATATAACATTAAATAATGAGTACCATACTGAAACATGTTTATGATAATTATAATGACCACAAAAAATATGAACATGAAATTACTTAAATATGCCATAAATTACAAAAAATATTACACACTACCACAAAATATTTCACAAAAACCAATAATATATTATGAATTTATATTCCAATATTGAATTTTGGTTTTGAATTTCATGTGGATCAAAGATAATATAGGAACACAATATCATGTTACTGAATCCAAATCCATGTAATTCATCCCCATCTTATGAAATTCGATAAATATAGTCATTTCCCTATCTCACACCAACCCACAAACATTTCTATATCATGGATCCACAATAGAAATTGTAAAAATCATGGAATGATAATGTCGATCTTAGATCGATATAGAATCATTTAAAATAATTAATTTTTAATAAAAAATCCCTAATGACTCAATATTTTCAAATTAAATATAAAAAAATTATTTCCAATAATATTTGAAGAAAAAATTTCCAAAATCCATCATCTTACTTACATTTTTAGTTAAATTTCTTATAAAAAATTTTAATCAGTAAAATTTATTAATTTTCAAAATTTTTGATTAATATTTAGAAGAAAAACCCCCATATTTCAAAAAAACTACACTTTTATAACTGATAATTTAAAAGACATATAAAATATATATATATGTAATTATTTATAAAAAATAATTATCATAATAAATAATATATAACGTAATAATAGGTTAAATCCAATAAAATATTTATGATTTAACTAAATACCCAACATCAATCAATTTTAATATCTGGATTTCAATATAATATATCAATCTCAATATGAGTGGACATTGGTTTTTTCCAATTATCAGTTCCGCTCAAAAGGTAAATCCTTTTGATGTAATATACATAAGATTGGTACTAAATATAATATCTATAAGAATAAATCAATTATTTCTTTCATTCAATCTGATATATGTGTAAAAAAACCAAAAATAAGCTTAAAAATGAAAAAAGTGACTATAAATCCTCTTGTAGTGATAAAATAAATAAAAATATTACTTAATATGAAATAAAAAATAAATTATTAGGATGAGTTCACAAGATGGAAATGGCCATGATGGGAGGTGAAATGTATTAAAGGGGTGTAGTATGTGGCTACATAACACATAAAAACACTAGAAAATGCCATCAGTACAATGTGTGGTCATCGAAATGATCTGAAGAAGTGCACAATTTTGGATTGTGAAAGAGTAACAAATAAGCAGTGTATAGTGGATCTTCACACACATACAAAATAAATTATCACAGACCATAGACATTTAGATGATCCATTCAGTGAGAAAGTCGATGAAGAGTGAGAGTAGTGATAATAGTAGGGTTTTTCAAGTGCTTGAATGGAATGAGGAAGGAAAGTCTTTTAAGGTACTTTTTATAAGACCGGGTAAGGATTTTACCATCACCATCAAAAAAATGTTAAACATATATTTAATCACCAATAAAATAATAAGCGTTGATAAAATGTTTATTTATTAGTTCTTATTTTGCACTTATAAGATACCTTTTTATAAATGCTAAAATGGAACTAATAAAACACATCTTTATGAACGCGAATAAATATATGTTTTACCAGCTTCTTTTTAGTGATAATAATACTCAATATTAATCGGTGTTAAAAAATGATGATGGTGACACGATATTAATATGATTAGTTAATATAATTAAATTTTTTAAAAATTAATATAATTATTAATAAATACTTAAAGAACTAAAAATATGTATTTTTAATTATAATTATAGATAATTATTTTTATTATCTAAATACATTATTTATGGTTTTATAATTACTTTAATATAGATTTAATTATTTATAATTATTATCGTAAATCAATATACTTAAAAATACATGTATATAATTATAAATATATTTATATATTTATATATATTGTCATATAATTATATATATTTAAATATATATATATATATTAATAAATATATATATCTATTTAAATATAATTAATATATTTATTATATATATATATATATTATAATTTCATTATTATTTGAATATATATTATATTATTTATAATTATAATTATAAGTAATTATATATAAATAATATTATCTAAATTTATAAAGATATTTATATAATTATACATTAATATATAATTATACAAAGATTGTGAGAACCATGGGTTATATGCCTATGGCCCTGCAATTTAATGAATGTAAAATTAAGATAGCTTATAAGAGGGTATTAATACTTAAAAATTAGAAAAAATTGATATAAAAAGAAAACTAAATACTTTTAAAAAACTAGAGGTGATCATCTATGGGAGTGACAGCCACAACCCATACCTCCCGGATGAATTCCCCTCTTCCAAGGAAAGGGATGTTTTCATTGCTCGTCATCTTCTTGAGGTTCTGTGTTATCATTCAGTTGTATGGGAACCTCATGTGTCCAAGGATCTAGTATTCTATCCAAATTTGAGCCCTTAGAGATAACCTTAAAATAAAAGATTCTCCCTCCATTGACCATCTCAAATCTTGGGGGTTGACTATAAATTTGAATAGATCCATGATCATTCAAAAATTCATTGTAGAAGATCTCCCTACTATTTGATCTGTTAAAAATTTAAAGCAGAATAATAACATTTTTACAAGATTTTAGAGCATCATTCATGAGGCTAGTCTCCCCTTGATTATGGGTGAGTACGTACTTAATAGGATTTATAGCATGATTTTCATTAGTGTGGGAGTTACATAGTCTAAAATACCTCCTATGTTAACATGTCCACATTCATCATAGATGAATTCGTCATGTTCTCGCGTCCACCCACATTGCATTCATCCTAAGAAGTATCTAATGGAGCTTCTTCCCAATCAGTTTCATCCTATTTAATGCATATAGAAGCAAATCAGTCATTGGTCTCCTTCATTTGGAGGGAAAAGTACAACATCATTTTCACGTTGATATTTTTGAAACAGTTTTTCTCCTCCCAAAACTGAGAGCCATCATGCAATTGATCATCGGGATCTAGATTAGAATCACCTATATTCCCATAACATAAGAATAAATTTTTATAATAATAACATCATAAAAGAGATAAAAACCATAGAATTATCCGTACGTTTTTCATTGTTAAATATGAAACCAGATCTATGAGAAGAATCAGATGGAGAATGATCCATATCCATTCAAGTGAAATCACAATGTTCATTAATCGCCTCTATGGACATTATGATCATAAATCTCCCTTCCAACAACTCTCACTTCCCACAAGAGGGTCCATCATGCAGATAAGGACATTCGAGTGGGCCTAAACATTCTAGAACATCTCTTATGTTCCATTGATAGTAGACTGCTGCTCATGAAACATAGAAACAACCATCTTCTCATTGTGGGATGCATTCTAGAACATCCCCTTATAATCATTGCCTTCACATTTCATCTCTTATCTCACATTTGAGGATCCATGGTGTTTTCATCCATGGGTGTATTGGGGAAATATAATCAAATTATTCATCAGTTTTTTTAAAATTTTATACAATTAGATATATCATGCCCCCGAACTTGAAAAAACAACTAAATGAAGGGACTAATTCATATTAAAAATAACCCTAAAATTTCTCACCATTTTCCACCAAAGTAGAACAATTAGATAGAGTTTTTTCCTATCTACAATGACCATGACTCTATAAAAGGATGTAAATTTTCCTTCCATAGCATTCACATACATCTTTACCACTGTTCCAATGTAAGAAAATAAATCATTCATAATGAATGGATTCCAAATTAACCAGCTTTAGAGATGAATTCTAACCCAAATCTATGAATTTGAGTGCTTCTGCAAGTAGGTGTTGAAATTTAACTCCCAAGAAGACTTTTAAAAAACTCTAATATTTAGATAGTAGAATCCAGTTATCAATGCCTTTGATCTATTAGTTTTAGATGAGAAGTGGTGGCGAATGTATCCTCTTCAAATGGAGACCATCTACCAATCTAGGATGCCCTAAATCTAAGAGTGCTTAATCTTCACCAGCTTAGTTTTCAATGATTTATATCCCTTAGAGAGGATTACACATTTTCACATGTTATATATATATTCTTCCCATCTACAGATGCATATATATATATACATACATACATGCTCATACAAACATTTATACATATACAACATCTATATATGAACATATAAAAAACAAAAAAAACACAAAACATAATGCATACACATATATGCACAAAGACATTGATGTAAATATATATGTTCAAATATCACCTATTAATAATATATAAATTATATTTATATAATTTTTTTAATTATTAATATAAATATATATAATAATTTATCGTATTCAAATTAGTTATATTCATTCATTTTTTAATTAATGTTTATAAATAAACTATTAAACATTTTTACCGAAATATATTTTGATATATTTATATATATAAAAATTATTGTAATGAGATTCATTTTTTATTAAGTTATATAAATCCTATTTATAGATTATATTCACATATTTATATTTATTGTAATATTAATATTATTTAAAAAATATAAATACAAATACAAATATTTATATTTAGAACGATATGTAAATATACTTATTAATATTAGTATGTTAGTATATAAAATTATATATATATATATATAAATATGTATATTAATAAATATATTTTATATATTTATTATTTGAAATATTTTTAGTCTTGTTTTTTAATTATTTAAATAGATAGTTATTAATATATAAATATGTAAAATTATAAATATAATAATAATATTTAATATTTAAATATATTTATTATAATTTTATAATTATTAAAATAAATAAATATTTATAATTATAATATATATATTTCATTATTTATTAATATTTTGTAAATTTAAAATTATATTTAAATAATTATGTGTATTTTTTTAATATCTAAATATATATATTAATATAAATATAATAAACATATTTATTATTTCAATACATTTATTATTAATTGGTTATTATTTAAATATATATATTTATTTACAATTATATAAATACTTTTTATAACATTATATACATATATATATTTAATTATTAAAAAAAATATATTAATTTTTAATTAATGTATATAAATATAAAATTATTTTTTAATATAAATATTTTAATTTAATATATATTAATAATGTTTTTTATTAACTGTTTTTATTAGTGCTACGAATAGTGCTGATAATGATTTATCTTTATCAGTGCTAATAAATAGTGTTAATAAAGGATCCAACATTTACCATCACTTTATATTTATCACTGATAAATGTCGATGCTGGTTAATGCATGATCTGTGGTAGTGAGAGGCAAAATTTTGGAGATGCTAAGTATTAAGGTAGTGGTCATAATTGTTAGTGAAATGAACATCAAATGTCCTATTGTGGTGGATCATTTATCCTTCCTACCAGAATGATGATCTCTCGATACATATGAAATGCCTTTTTTTTATCAGTGATTAACAAAAATTGATGATAAAAGGGGTACCATTATTAGTGATAGCTAAAAGCGCTGATAACAGTAGTTTTCCTGAGTGTAAAAAAAATAAAGATAATGGTATACCCTTAATCTGTGATTTTTTAGAATTGATAATGGTTATTCTCTATCAACAAAATTCTTAGTGAAAATAAAACCTTTTAATAAAAAATATTTTTAATATAGTTATATAATTATTATATTTATATTTATAAAATTATGTTTACTTATATACAGTAATTAAAAAATGTATGTTTATAATTAATATAAATATAACATATTAATATATATTTTTAATAATTCTAAAATATATATAATGTTTTAAAAAAAGCTTATATAAAATTATTAATATATATATATTGAATTAATTAAAAAATTATAATAAATATATTTAAATAATAAATATATTTAAATTTATAAATATATTTAAATAATTACAAAATTATATAAATGTATTAAAATAATATATATTTTTATCATATTTTTCTTATATTTATAATTATATATATATATATATATATTAATAACATTAAAGGATATGATGTTGTAGGATAATATCTCTCTAGGAAGCCATGGGGAATAGCGTTCCCAATGGTGAAAATCTTTAATACAACTTGGTACTTCAATCCCTAAAAAAATTTTGTTGGTCTGTCGAAGAAGGATGAAGACTCCATTTAGTTGGATGGCTCATATCCATCACAAAATGAATTGAATCCCATGATTCACACCGCACAGTCTTCGGTTGAGAAGAGGGATCGATCTCTTAGTCATAAGGGTATTTAAAATTTCATCTCTAATCTTAGGGGTGAGCATGAGTCTATTTCATAGGGAATCATACGGAATGGTGAACTTCCATTTGTTGATGCAAGTTTGACTGTTCTTGAGAACATGTTTGGATAATGTATGTTTTTGATTCTTGAATGGTTGATTATCCCAAAGAAGGATAATCCAATGAATATTATATGTTTTTATAAGCAGATATTTAATATTTAGGGATTTGAATGATGTTGTATAACCTCAACCAGTAAGGGGTATTTTCATATTGTCTTCTCATCCAGTCAACTCAAGGCCAAATCATGGTGTTTTGGTATTGTCTCTCTAGATACATGCTTCATGAATATATATGACCAAGATCCTTTATTTGATCCTTTGTAATCTATCAAAATATTTTCCAAAATTTGGAATCGAAACCGTGGCGTACAATGGTTATTATGGTGACCTTATATAATTTGGGACATAGCCTTAGTTGTTGCTGTTGCCAAATAATTTCACACAGAAACCAAATGTGCAACGCACAACCACTTTGTCTGAATTTTAGTTGATGTTGATGTCTATTTTTCTATGATTGATATAATCTTGCGTGATGCCAACCAATTAAATATTGAACCAGAAATTGAATAAGATAATTTTTTTATTACAATATGAAATTTAAAATAATCGGGCATACTATTGAAAACTTCTGTAGGAACTTTTCTTCTAGAAACTGTGAGAATGCTCAACACATGATTGAAACATGTATGTTCCAACTGATGATGGATGGATACTCTATCAAGAAATAAAGTAATATGGGTTGTGGGGTATAACCAGTCTAATTTGAATACATGTACTTCTTATTTTGTTTTCCTTATCCATTAGAGGGTGAATTTTTATCAGAATTATGATGGTCTGGAGAAGGTATCCCAATATAATAAAATTCCTACAGGTTGTATTAAAGGTAGGGATTAGGGGGGAATATGTGATCCTATAGATCCTAATGACTCTGGGGCTGTGAAATCACAAGTTCCATGTAATGAATGGATGGATCATGATGCTTTAGGAAACAATGTTATGGATCCATCTATTCATCACGATGATCTCTAGATGTATTCTGAAGATATTATAGGAAAAATACCTTGAGGGATCAGTCAATTTCTCCAATAAATGAAATATAGGAGTTACAGGGATCCATGATCATACTTATTCTGAAAGTGGAATGGATGAACTTGTTCATGTAGACCTTTCAATTCATCAATACATTACCAGGCATGAGGTAGCTCTCAGAAAATAGGATATTGGGTTTGGAACTGAAATGAAGACTTCCAAATACAAGGGGTAATTGAGGTGATCCCCTCGTAATAAAAGGTATCACTCAAACATAGTAGTGAATAAGCAAGAACCTTTGAAAATTGGTAAGAAAATTATAATGTATGAAGAGGGTTTCCTAATGTCTATTTCTATGAAAACCATAACATGTGTGCATGAATTTAAATGACCTACTCAAAAACCACCCTACAGGTGAAATATCAATGTGGAATCCCCTCATGTTGGAGTGTTGATGAAATCATGAATGTGGAATGGAGTTATCCATTCATCTTATTTAATCTTAGGGAAAATTATTTTGGATATTTATGGAAATGATTTAGATGAGGAATATGACATTGTACAAGAACAAATATATAATATCAATTAAACTAAGGAATAATAATGTGAATACCATTGATGGGATTAATATGGAGGTAACTTATTAGTTTTTATTTCAACATGAAGTCAATTTTTATATGATGGAGATGAATGTTTTTGGTTATGATGATTATTTAACTTTCAAGAAGTTGTTGTTAAAAAATATTGAAGATGGATTGTTATATAACTCAGAGATAGAATTGTAGGTTCTTTCGTAGAAGTTATTAATATAAACTTTATTTGTGTAATCCTATGAATATTCATGGATCCCAGTTGATGAAGTAGGGCATGATGTGGATTAATTAATGGAGTCTGTATCTCAAACATTAAAGTTTCAAAAATTTATTTTCAAAGGTATGGTTTAGTTTTCATGGGATTAATTGGATCCTCTAGCATTTAAATATATTTATGGAATTACTACTGATATTGGAGTTCTGACTAGGATAAGCAAAGAGAAAGAGAATGCGAGCTTTGTTCACTTTGCGTGAATACTGGTGCAGGTGGACCTTAGTTCCACACTTATTGATATGGTAATCATCTCTAAATAAAATGATGATCTTCATTGGATTATTAAGTATGAGAATCCACCTCTTTTTTTTTGCGGAATGTCATTAAATTGAGAATCCTATGGAGGAATGTAAACGGAATATTTTGGGTGAAATTTGTTATGTTATGGGGCACTGGGAAAGGTATTGTTAGTGGAAGCCTGTGTAAATGATGATGGGTGCATCAGGGTATTCATTTTCTACTTGGCTAGAGGGTGGTCCTAATGTTCACACAATGAAGGAGATTCCTCATACCGAATGTTTAGGTGTTGATATTCATTCAGGTTGTGAATTTCCCAATGACCTAGATGTGATGATGGAAGTACAAGAGAAACTATATTTTAATGAGGTTCTATACAAGATGTATGATGTTGAATTTGGAATTGAAGCATCTGGGCACTATATTCACGAGGAAAATATTCAATTGGAAATCTACCGTGAACAATGGTAGCATCATATCACTACTAAAAGAAAATGGGAATCCAACGTGGTGGATAATGATGACTTTCATTTGATCACTTCTAGAAAACATAATACCCCACCTAAGTGTAGAAAATTAAAAATAACTAAATTACTTGGGAAGGATATAGTGATTGATGAATCTCATAAACATGTTTGGGAAGTATATAATGTGATAGAAATTCAAGGAGACGTGATTTTGTCTTGTCATTTTCTTCTTTATAGGTTTTTTATCATCTCTCCATGAACCCTATTCAACGGAGAGTACTGTTTTTTTGCAGTGGGTGATTGTATTGTAGGTATTTTGTGAGAATGGGAAGAGGAAACCAGGATGGATTCCATTTCCTTTCCTATCTTTTATCCCGAACCAATTAATCTCACATTTATAGATATTTTAAATAGATCAAATAGTAAGGATATTTTTTGTGAGGAATTTGGTAGTCTTCATGATGAAGTGCATGTCTTAGGCATTGACATATCTGATCTGAAGTGGCTTCTGACTGAGATACTTATTTCTTAAAAGATGACTACTTGGGGGGGGGGCGTGTTCTCATGATGATAATGATTCATCGAGAATGCACGATCATGATGTTGAGTGGCATGATCATAAGTAATGGGTGAGGGGAAGATACCTTCGTGCATGGAGTAACAAAAACAAGATACTAACTTCTGTACTTTTTGGTTTTATAGGTAATATTGAGGACACCATGATTTCATTGCAACCCATTCTCCCTCGGCTATGTTTTTTATTTTCATTAATAATTTTACGAGACCATGGATTTAATTTTTGGATCACTCCGTTTGGAGTAAATATATATATGAAAATAATTATGAAATTATAATAAATATATTAAAATAGTATAAATTTATAATATTTATATTTATATAAACTAAAATATTAATATATATATATATAATTACATAAATATATTTAAAATTATATATATAGTTATAAATATAGTAACTTGTAATTATTATTATAAATAAATACATACATATTTATATATATTAATATAAAAATTTATTTTAAAATAAGAACATATATATATATATATATATATATATATATTACAACATATATATAAATATGAATTTTATAAATTTTAATAAAAAAATTATTCTCAGGATTTTAAATATAACAAATTACCAGATTTATTTAAGTGAAAATGTTTAATATTTTATTTATATACATTGATTAAAAATTATGTATATAATTAAAATAATTATAAAATATTAATGTCTTGTTTAAAAAGTTGTATAATATAGGAATGAATATATTTTATTTAGATATATACTTATATTGATATTAAATAATATAGAATATATGTACATGAATAACAACATGTGTGCGTGTGTATGTGTGTATATACATGTATTTATTTATATATGTGTGTAGATGAGTATGTGTATATATGTATGTTTTATATTCATGTAAATGTTATGAATTCATATTTTAAATTTATTTAACTCTTTTAATAAAAGTTTCCTATTTATTATTAAATATTTATTAATAACGTTAAAAATATATTTAATCGTTTTGTAATATTTATTAATAAATATTTGTATATACTATACATGTAATATTTTCAAAATATTTTAATTTATATGAATAATATTTATTAGATTTTATTAATTAAGTTTTAAAATATGAAATATGTTAGAAATTTATATAATTAAAATATTTAAAAATTGTTTTTGAAATTCTGTAATTAATATATTAAATTATAAGAAAATAAATATATATAATTTTTTCGAAAATTATTTTTGATGTTATAATTCAATCAACATATATTTAAATAATTAGTCAAATATATTAAATATATTTTGTGTATTTATAATTATTTATTATATATATACGATTTTAAAGAATTTGTTAATAATTATATATTATATATTAGGTATTTAGGGGTACAAGAACACCGAAAGACACACACACACACACATGTCTCTATCCTAATGGGCATGGCATAGCCTCCCAGGGATAACCCACCCATTAACGACCTGAAAACCATTAATAATTATTCCCTGAATAGACCCATAAATACATCCTATAAGGCCTTGTAGTGACTTTATTCATCATGGTGACCTGATATTGCCCATGACTACCATCATCTGGAACCTACTAAATGAGAATCATGAGCATACTTGTAATGCGAACCCCCATGGCCTCAATGGATTCCATGACAGTTCTAATGAAAATCACTGAACCAACACCCTCTCTATACAACGTGGGTTCACCAATCCCATTCGTATCAAAACACCTTTGATGGAGCCCTATATTTTTTTACTACTAAAACCCACAGCCATTCTATCAGTCTCACATCTTCCCCAATATCCTCCATCAATTGTTGTCCAATCACTATTTCTACCCCCGAATCTGACGGCCCCACTATCACCCCACTGCTTTCAGCCGATGTCTGGATCCACTTAATCGCACCATTGAATCCTCCTTCTTGTCCCTCATCATTAGAAAGACCATGTGCCCCTTTTGATCCCCAATCAAAATATAAATTACTACGTACTACTGGAATGAAATGCCAAAAGTAAATAAGGTTAGTGCCCCCAATTTAATTATGGGACGAATAATGTTGCAAGATGGGTTTTGAAATTAGCTTCCTAGATTCATTTGGGGTGGAATTACGACAAATACAACCCCGTATGAAAATGCGTTATAATAAATTTATTTAAATATTAAATATAGTTATTATATTTATAATAATATATACATTTATATATTGAAATAAATATAAATAATTATGTAAACATACTAAAGTGGTGTAGACCATGAGATATAATTTTATAAATATATTTATAATTGTATAAAAAAAATTTAAAAAATATTTATATAAAATATAATTTTATATAAATAAATATAAAAAATATTTATATAATTACAGTGAATATATTTAAATAAAAAGTATATTTTTTTATAATTTTACATATCTATATATGTATATATTTATAAATATATATAATTACATAATAATATATGTTTATATATTAATATATATATATAAATATAAATATATATTTACAATTATAAATACATTTATTAATATATAAACATGTATAATTATTAAATTATATATTAATATATGTATTTATAAAATTATAATAGATATATTTAGATAATAAATATGTTTCTTTATTTAGATATTTATCAGCACTTTTTATCTCTTATAATGATTATTCTTTATCAATACTAAAAAATGCTGATAAACCACTATTTATCAGTTATAAAATTTTAGTGGTGATAAATGCTAATTTTATCAGTGTTTTTTATGCTCTAATAAATCGGTATCATTATCAGTGCTAAAAATGCGTCGTTAAAGAGTAGTGTTATCATCATTTTCAATTTTTTCACTAATAAAACTAATCTTTATCAGTTCTTTTTTGAAAGCGCTGATAAAATTATTTTGAGTTCTCATAAAAAAAACCCTAACAGGTTCACCCTCTCGGGAACCTTCAATCTCTAATTGAACCATAGTGCTGCTACCACTATTATCCTATCCATCACTCACTACTGTCGTCATCTCTGTCTTCTAAACCTCATCCTTCTTCATCAATAATTCAATCCTCTCAAAATTTATGGTATGATATTATTTCTTCTCCCCTTTAATCACTTCATTCATATATGTCGTTACAATATACAACTTCCATGTATGTCATTCATACCAGATTCACCCTCTTATTTCTAAACACACATTATACATGTACACTAATAGGGTATTTTTTGATCTAATAATAATTTACATTTCCTGAATTTGAAGACTTTCATTTTAATAGGTAATTGGTCATACGTTCATCAAGGATTCTCTGGCGTGGGTGTCACACACATATGTATTCTATTCCATGTGTGGATAATTGAATGTTTTTATTTCAGTATTAGTGTCTATTTGTAATTTATGTCTATACAGGTCCTTATATGGATTTATTTATTTCGTTTTCAAGGAATATATTTTCTGGAAATTATAGTAAGACATATGTACATCCATGTTATAGTGGAATATTTTAATTATGTTTGTTGTGATATTTTTTTTTTCCATGATGTAAATTTTTTTTTCTATTTTAATGATTCAATTTATTATGAATTTATTCTGGTTTTCTAGATGTTTTTATTTTAAACATTCTTAATTTAACACTTACAACGACCCATGAATTGTAAATTAAATGAATTTTTCTGATTTTAAATTAAATGTTTAAATATTATCATGCTGAAATGGATTTGAAAGGTGTACAATTAGATTTTTATTGATTTGGATGAGTATATATAATTTTTGGGGATTATTTTAAAATAGTGATAATGTGTTATGTATTTTTCACATGAAAATTTAAATATTTCAAAATTTGGTTTATATAAATTTAATATGAATAAATTTATTTGTTTCAATCATCGGTGTTTAAGAATAGATCTTAAATACTCTAGATTTAATTTTATTATTTTATTTTTTTGGTGGGACTAATGGAATATTTATTATTTGTTTTTCTTTATTATAAGTTTATAATAATTACGATGGGTTATTTCTTAGTAGTCTTTGTTTAGTTATTAGGATATCATAGTATTTGACAAACCCAATTCTAATTTATATTCAGTTTAACAAGAATATAACATGGGTTAAATGGTTAAATATAATAGTGACATATTATGTTAAAGGATTATGATATAGTTTCTGATTATTGTGATTGTTTATTTTCGTATACGTATTTAAAAATATTTATTTTGTTTAGACATGTGAATTTATTTTTTTTAACAATGTAGGGTAAAAAATGCATTTCATAGTTTATTCTCATTTATCATATTTTATATATGTTTTTGTGTAAAATACTTATTTTAATATTTTAATGGATAGGGATATTAGAAATGATAAATATTAAATAGTCATGATTTTCTTGAGTTATGTATAAATATTTATAATTTTTTTTAATAAATGGTTTATTTATTGGTTGTAATCTCACTATTTTTATCTAATAAATATGATGAGTTTTATTATATGGGTTTTCCAAACTATTCAAGGGTATTTTAAATTTAATGAGTTTTACTAGTATTGATATTCGGGGGGGGTGTTATTTGATAATACCAATGTTTCATTAATGGTGAGCTCAGATTTCCTTAATATAATTCTCATTAAAATACTTATGAAAAATCATGTGTAATGGAGTATTTATTTGATTATTTTTTGAAATTGAGGTAAAATTTGAACATTCCTTAATAATAATTATAATAAAATGTGAGCGATGGAACCTAAAAGAGAATTCAAATCCAATGAAATAAAATCATAAAAACTATATTACATTATTTTTTTGTTTACTTATTTCAAAAATATGAGATAATCCCTAAGTGATTTCATTATGACAGGTTAGAGAATTACATTATGTGACTATTTTAGCTAACGAATCAAGGAATTCATTTACATACATGTATATATGTGTAACAGTCAATTAATTACTTGATAAAAATTACATTTCTTCCAACCACTATGTTTAGAGCTTCTAAGAGATGATAATACCCGTTTTTTAAATTGAAAACACCTTGTTAGATGAGTCCCACTCGATCTAGAGTACAATCCATTGCTTATGTTTGAGAAATCTCAAGGAAGTAATAATAAAATCCTTCCCAACTTCAATATTAATAAATTAAACACCTAGTTCATTAAAATATTTGATGAATTAATCATCTGAGGCACAAAAAATATCCCAGTTTCTTGAATGACCTTCATTACCCTTTGAAGCTCAATCAGAATTTATTTTTTTGATTATGGAATAGTCATATTCTAAAAAACATCAATGAAATCCATGTTTAATCTAAGGATACATGTAATACATAAAATATTAAAAAAATTCACAATTTTAGTTAGAAGCAGTGAACGTATATTGTTTATTAGCATCATACATACACCCAATATTTTCATATGGGTTTCGTGTATAGAAACTAGCAGATCCCCGTACTTGTTTTAGTTTTAGTCCCACCAAATGAGATATAATAGATATTAAATAGTCATAATAAAAAGGATCATCATCTGATATAGAAGAATATCATTTAAAAAATTGAATATATCATACATGAGAAATGGATAAGGTTTAAATGGATGCCCGAAGATGTCAAAATCCATAGCCTAGTTAGACTTTTCATATAGACAGTGTATAAAAAGATAGTATAGTGTATACTACATATAATAAATATTCATTAGATGAAGTCCACTAATATTCAAATGGATTATAATCATTAGAAATTTTACCCTGAGAATAATTTGAGATAGTAAATTCCCTAGAAAGAGGAATATTACAATTTAAAAATGTTTTGAACCAACTAACATATATATTATGAAATTTCCTTATTATTTTGTAATAACTTTACAAGTTATATTGAAATAATGAAAACATTCACAAATAGAGTATCTAAAGGTACTAAACTATATTTTACTTTAATTTACATATGTATAGGTTAAATAATAGAGTAAAAACCTAGGAGTATGTTCCTAATTATAATATATGTAATTAAAATACGTTCACAATCTGAAACCATTTTTGAGAGTGGATTTATCATCCAATTGGGTTCCTAGAATTTATGTTTGCAGCATATTGAAACTAACCATAGGGAATAAATAATAATATAAAAAAAGAACTTCACTGTGTAAGATAAATGGAAGAATAAAATTAATATAGATGATCCATTTAAATCCAACCAATGACTAGTTTTCGAAAAATATAATATTCTTTAATTTATCCTAAAAAATCGTCCACCGGAAAATTATATTTAATAGATTTAAGAAAACATCCATGTTTTTTATTCAATTTCCAAATACTTTTTTGGGTTGATTAAAATCATTTTTTGAATTTTTGCTAATATTTTTTTCAAAAATGCTACTAAGATAACAAAAATTATTAATGAAATCATTGGGATTCTTGATAACATGGATATGAAATATAAACAACATAAACATAGTAAAATAACTATGATGTAATCACTACATTAGTTAAGAATAACCTAAAATACATGGTAAGGATCTTACAATTCCATGAGTTTATTTTATTGATCTACTAACTAAATATTCCATAAAATTGAATAGCCTTGGGTTTCCCCAAAATAGAGGCATAGTGAGATATTTTATTGGAATAGACCCTTAAAAACACCCAAAGGGGTAGTATTATCTTACTTTATAAGTTGATTTAATATTTTTCCAAGGTAAACAAAATATTTCATCCAATCAATCAACTATTTAGATTCCACATCAAAAATTTTTAATATTTACTTTATATTATAAATGTTTTGTTTGATCCCCTAAAAAAATATAATATGGTTATCTTTATAGAACTCTGGTAACTAAACTCTTATTAAGATACATTAAAAAACAGGGATTAGTTTTTTATTTATATTATTTATTAAAAAAAATGAAAATATTGCATTACCATATTATTATCCTATAAAACCATCCACTCCAATCACGGATCCCCTTATAGGGATCAAACTGATGATGATACTTTTTTGAATGTTAGACAAAAAACTATGATTTGTTTTGTGGTGCTTCAAAAACACCCCAACCTATGAAAATTAAGATTTAAGGAGAACACTTTCATTCTCATTAAATTCATCCCCATAAATGTAATTATTCCGTTTTTTTATTGAAAAAAATCTTCCAACTCTTCTACATATTCACCCATGATTCTTAAACTACCCAAAGCATGCTGAAGATATTTGAAACATTAAAATGTTAGGTTCGACTTATTTGAAACTACAAATTATTATATATATTTATATTGTTAAATATTAGTATTTCAAAATTAAATTTGATAGATAAAAATAAAAAATGGATGTGTGCCAATCGTATGAAAAAATAGTTTGAAGAATGGGTGAAAGAGATCATCATGTTTTCAAAATATCGTAAATATGAAATCTCTCAAATCCTTGTCTCATGTTTATGCTATTTTACTTCAAGAATAATATGTCTACATGAGTTGGAAGAACAAATGATCTTTCATAGAATTTATTGAAGTTATAAATGTTTGACCAAACATGGGGAAAAAGTGAATGTATCTTTTGACTGGTAAACCATTACTTTTTATGGATCTTCTGATAAGATTACAAGCTTATAGAATAAAAAATATTGTATCATGGATTTGTTTATAGTTTTGAATGACGACGATGATAATTTTTATGAAATTACAATTATATTTTAAGATGAACTTCATTACGGTCCAAAATGGTTTCAAAAGTTAAACAGTTTTGAAATGACACCACTGTATGTTTTTTCACTAAATATAAAACATTTTTAATCATGATGAAGCTATATAATTTAAAATCTAGTAGAAGACGGGGTGAATCTAATTTTACTGAACTAATTTCTCTATTGAATTATATGATCCAAGAAGATAATCATCTTCCTAGAAGAACATATGATGTCAAAAAATAATACATTCAATGGGTCTGATCTATAAAATAATACAAGTGTATCCAAATGTATGTTTACTACATCCAAGGACAAAAACTTACATAAATAATTCTCAATTAGTGGGGATTCTCAAATCAATAATGATGAATCAATTAATAAAAAGATTTATCATACATTCCGATCATTCTATTTTTTATGCACTTTTATGAAAGTGAGGAGACTAAATGGTATTTGATGTGGAATGAAGATTAAATAAATAATTGTGGGAAACATAATCACATAAAAGACACTCCTAAATGAAAGATAAATGAACATGAGTCTCTTAAAATTTGAAACAATCTGGTACACCTTAGTTTTGATCTCTCTGTAGATTGAGTTCATCCTTTTGGTTTTCAAAGTAGCAGTCACATTACATGTCCAGTTATTTTGGAACATTATAACCTTCCATCATGGTTATACAAGAAACAAAGACACATTATGTTATTTATGACTATATTATGACGAGAAAAACAAAATAATGATATTGATGTTTATTTGGATCTATTGATCAAATATATGAAATTATTAGGGGAATCAAGTGTTACTTTGTATGATGGTTATAAAAATGATTATTTATTATTGAGAACCATGTCTTATGGAATGATAAATGTCGTTTTTTCTTATGGAATTTTTCAAGTTATATTATTAAAGGAACTAAATAGTTTCCCATTTCTAAAAAAGGTACATTGTTAATTTGGTTGAAACATTCATCAAAGACTATGTTTTAAGAACATCATAGATTTATTCCTTGGTTACATAAGTATCAATCTTGGATGACGTAATTCAATGGATGTTTAAAAGAATTTACAACCCCATATCCACCAAAAATAGATCAAATCATTGAGAAAGTAAAGGACATGGATACTGATTTTAGAAATGATTTTTTAAAAAACATATATTAAATAATTGAAAAAATGGATCAATTTTTTTGAATTATCAAAATTGAATGGTGTCTACATCATGATTTTTCGTGGTGTTATTCATGATGAATGTAATGTATGTGATAGTGTCATTGAAAAATTACTAAATAAATGTTGAAAAATAATAGAATTAAGGTTACGTTGAAAATGGATTACCTGGAAATATGGGAAGAGTCAGCACCAGTTAAGCATGAAAAACATACCTTTCTTCATCTAGTGGCTTACACCCTTTCAATGTAAGAGAGATAAATGTTTTCCAAATAAATTAATGCTCTAAAGGTTTGATAATTGTATTCAATAAATATAATAAATATCATGTCAATGAATGATTTAAATTCAATGTTCCTAAAATCACATGACTATCATATTTTGATGCAAGATCTATTAAATGTATCTTTACATTAAAGTTATCCAAGAATGTCCATTATAAATTTATGAAAATATATTTATCCATTCCCTTTGTTATGTAGTAAATTTATTAACCTAGTAAAATTCCAAACCATGAAAAATAAATTACCTATATATAATGTAGAGTGGAAATATTCTTCCCACCAGTATTATTTGATATGGTTTTTTACAAGATGGTTCACTTGGGGAGAGAGATTCAACTATGTGAACATGTACATTATAGATGTACGCACTCCATTGAACAATATATGATTATTTTCCAAGGTAATTAGAGAAATTTATTTCAAACAGAGTATTTTTATTGAAAATCAGTATATTTTTGGGAAATCTATTGAATTTTGTATAGACAATATTTCTGGTGTGGAATGAATTGGTCTAATGAAATCTCATCCCACTAGGCTACTTGTGGGTGAACTGTTTTTTGAATAGATGATGTCACAATAAATATTACATATCATGATAATTACCATCTTTATGTTTTTATAACAGTTTAGTGTGTTCCCCATATGTTTAATCCCAAACAAATTCTTAAGAATTTTACTCAATTAGTTCTTGAATGATAGATATCAAATACACAAAATCAATAGTTTACAGAATGGTATCATGACCTTATCTTCAAAGAGTCATATGAAAATATGGATTCAATTTAAAAATGAATTTGATGACTAGCCAAAGGACCAAGTGTTCATTTATTATCTTATAATGGTTATGCAATTAATGTTTTTGCATTATATACAAATGAATATGATGAAGGAAGTACCATGTAAAATAGTGGAGTTACATTGGTGGTTGAAGAAACACATTTATCTGCTGCCAAGGAATGAAATCCAATTTATAATAATACATCATACTTCAGAATCAACTTACAAATATAGGATTTGGATTTTAGTACATTCGAAGTGATCATTTTTCAATGTAAGTGGCTTGATAAAAGGAGTTATATTAAATTATATGAATTGAGAATTGGGAAATTAGATTTTAGTAAATAAGGGTATAAAGATGAATCATTTATAATGGAATCATAGGACATACATGTATTTTATATTCTAGATCCCACAAATCAAGAGTGTTCAATTGTATTGTTATCGATAAAAACCACTAAATATTCAGATGAAAATTCAACTAAGGATGAAACTTTATTAGTATGCCACAATAATTTCACAGTGGTCCCAATGAATATTGGATCTTGTATGTCATAGGAGGCCATAATGAAAGATCATATCTACTCAATAGTGGGGTCAAATACCTTCAATTTTTAAAAATATAGAGTTCAATAATAATGTTATATCTTTTTTGTAATATAAATTGTGTTACCTCTTGTTATTATCTATTGACTACTACATTTTTGGAATATAAATTAAATGTTGAATAAATTATATAGATAATAATTTTTCCACCTGATGATGCTCCAAATCTTGAGGAACAATAAGTTTCTCAACTTGATTCTACTCCCAATGTAATAAAATAATGACCTTATGCACATGAAGATGATAACAATATTGAGGAAACACATATTGGTAATGTTGAACCAAAGTAAATGGTATATGATGAAGGAATAATATCCTATAAAAATGATCCATGTATCATGATGATGTTACTAAAAATAATTTATTTGAAATTCAAAGGCATTAAATTTGAGGTGTAATGGAATGCATGTAACCATCCTGTTAACCCCAAAAAGGCCTTGTTCAATAGTTTTGTTGGGATTACCACTCATAACTATGTGATGGTTGTTGTATAATCATGGAATCATGTTGTGATCAAACATAAAGACATTGAGTTATTAATATATTATGGTAAAATTTTGATATCCTTTTTTTTATTTTAGTAAATTATAAAATAATAATAAATCATTATTTCCCTTAATTGTCCCCTGTATAGTGAATTTATATGAGATGTCTTCCTTAATTATTTTTATTAATTATTTATTGAAATGAAAATAGATTATTTCTCAAAATTATAATGGAATTTAATCTTAATGATGTTGATAGTAAAATAAATCTGTACCAACTGCATATGTTTTCACACCTGATAAGACAATAAGTGTGGGATGTGTTTATTGGTCCTCTTGAGGAGATATCTTTTCTATTAAACGGTAACTGGTAATAAAATTTGAAAAAATATGTGTATTAATCACATTTATTAATATTTTCTTAATTTATAAAATATAATATGAGGGTTGAAAATAAGTAAAGGTCATCAAATCCAAAATACCACTACCGCAAATCAAGGATGGGGTATGTTTCTCTGAAAAAACATTGGTACATATTTCAAATCTACTATAACAGTTTTATGTGACATGAAAAAACATCATAATTATGTTTCTTTATATATATATATATTGATTAATCTATGTCCAAACCCATTACATCCCATGTCATGTGCAATATAAGGATGCATGTGATAATAAATATGAGATACTAATATATAAGAAACACAAAAAAAGTGTGGGAATATTGTATATGTATGTCCTAATATTTTTTTCCTTTATATAACTATTTTATAATATCAATAACGAGTTTTCCTATATTATCTATCCAACATAGGCAAAAGAATATTCTACACTTTTATTGGATAGACACATACAATCAATACCCTTACAGTGGCCAAAATGGTACGGCTACATCATAGGTACAAGTTTTGGGGTGAATCCCTAAACAAGTTTTGAGAAAATAAAAAAATAGGAGGATAAGGATAAAAAATAAAAGTGATGTGTACATGATTAGATAACATTGAATAAAAATTTCATTAGGATTATGAGTTATTATAAAACATTATGGGGGAAGAAAATAGAATAAATAACTCAAGAGTAACAATTGTTTGATGACCCCCCCCCCAAATGTTTGAGGCAAGCCATTCCCCTCAATAATTTGTTTTAGATTAGATAATCAATATTGTAATAATTGTTTCTATGAAATTAGAATTAGAGTGACACTAATAGCATTATTGTACCAATATTCTACATGGTAATGTGATTTATATCTTTCAAAACCCACCCATCGCCTTTTTATGATGACTACCATGTTCAATATCCAAGAATACCCTCTATACCATAGAAAAAATCAAATAGTTCATGTGAGAGTGGGGATTAGAATATCTCATGAGTTGATAATTCAGAAACCTAGTCAACTTTATAATGCATATATTCATAAGGATGATAAATGTATTAGAACATTCATAGCATGGATTTCAGATAATGTAAAAAATTTGTCGACAAGGAGGTTTTTATTATAAATTTATTTTTCTACTAAACCTTTAAAACTTAATGAAAAAGCTATGAATATTATACATTTATTACATACAGAAAAAGAGAGGGGTTGGAATTTAATGTAGAAACAAAATGATAAAAGGATCAACTGGCCAATCAAAAATGTTTCTATAAAACACTTTTACCCCCAACCATTGAATATCTAAATTTACTAACATTGAAGATTCATTCAGATACAGGGTTACAAAGTGGTAGTAATCAGATAGTTGATTTTAAAGAACAAATGTAATGAGATTACAATATATAATCTATTTATCATGAGACCGTTAATAAAATAATCAAGCATTAATGGCTTGTATTTTCAGTTGTAAATGAATACATGTTGTGTGTTTTCATTATTTTTTCCAATAAATGGTCTAATATGTTGATTATGGATAAACACAATTAATATTTTCTATAGTCATTTATATCAATACCATTTTAGAAGAAACACTTATGAACACAATATGGACTTATTAGTCCCCACATCACTTCTATAGTCTAAACCAAAATGTAATCAACTAAAATTGAGGAAATAGTTACAACATTGGCCATAGTGTTTGAAGGAAAATATACAGGTGTACGAATATTATTATTACTAATGAAGTAGGGGAAAAACTGTAAAATTTAATAATATAAATATTTTTTTTAATTTCATCCATTATTTACTCATTTTTATTAGGAAACATTGGGCACTCACTAGAATCATTTTTTATAAAGAAAAGATTTATTTCCCAGATTCACAATATGGATACCCAAGAAAATGAACACACGTGATGATGTTTGTCAATTTTCAATACACTACATAAAATATTTTAGAACAAAACTCAAGGATATATATTTTATATTATTTTATAATGCGAATTTTTTTATAATAGGGCCTATGTTTAAATAACAAGAAAATCATGGCATTAGGGTAGTCCATTTGTACCGGGAGCCTATCGACTTCTAAAATTGGATATATATTATGGTATATATAACAATATCTCACTATCCAAACACATAAAAAAAATACATATTTTTCCTAGGGTTTCTATAGTGTACAAAAAAACCATTAGATAATATTTTAGTGACTATGTTAGTAATTTTATGAGGGTTATCATATACCATCAATGAACTAGAATCCCCGTAGAGGTGTTTTCGAAGATTAATACTATTTCATTTATAATATTTATTATCCAATGGTGTAATTATATATTTTCAGAACGAAAATGAATATCAAAATTGCACGTATTAAAAATATGAAATATATTTATTTAAAAACAACTTGGTTAAATTCATTATGTCAAAATGTACACATATATCATGAATATATGTTATCTACTATTTATTTTGTTGACTTTATCATCATTTTGTCTACTTGTTTTAGTAAATTTGAAAATAAATTTTTTCTAATACTTAGTTTGTTAATTTTTAATGAGATCATGAAGAAATTATGTCATCTAGAAGGATGATTCTCTCAATTTCTATGATCATACACTAAATCCGATGCATGGTGTTCCTAGTATGACTCAAATTGTGTGGTTTTAGTTTAAAAGTGACATATTATAAATGTATTTTTTTTCTTATTTATGTTTAACTTTTTCATTACAATATTACTAAAAAAATAATTATATTATTATGTATGTGGATTATTATTTTTGGGTTCGGTGGTTTGTTTGAAGCTTATTGTGGTCATGAGAGATTAGAATTTGAAGCTGCAACTGATATAATAACAATTTGGAATTCTGTCCAGAATTTATACAACCTTCATGAAATGGTGAATTATTGCTAATTATTTAATTATTTTTTTCATAATTTTATATACTATTTGTAAGTTAATTTATTTTTCATTTTTATGTAATGCTGATTATGTTTTTTAACAAATCTTTTGGGAAGTCATTTTTTTCATTAAATTATCTCCAACATGCCAAAAAAGAAAGAACATGTTCTTTTGTGATGTAAGAGGAAACCCAATTTTTCTTAAAACATGTAGTGTTTGAGGAATCATGGGGTATTATCTTCTATCTGAATTGAACATGTTCTATATTTTCTTTATTTTTTTAAATGGTTGAACAAAAATCACATATCTCATACTCAATCAACTAAACCTTAATCAGATACCCAATATTGTTAGTATGAATAATTTTACATGTTTTTAGGTTATGATGATCATATTACATAAAAATTCCTATCACATAATCAAAATATAGAAAAAACATTAATATTGTTTTGATGATTTAAGAAAAAAATTCTATAGGCCATTTACGACATGTATGAATCATCTATACCTCAATTCAATACACAGTGTGACTGGTATGACTCAATATGTGTCGTTTTATTTATGATTTTAATTTAAGTAAAAAAATAAAACTGAAATAATTAAAACCACGAAAATTAATTTGGATTATTTTTATACATCATTAAAATGATCCCTATGTCATTTTTTTCATGTAAGAAGAAGATTCACCTCAATCTGATACATGGTGTGACTAGTATGACTTAAAGTTTCCATTATCACTTATAAATTAAAATTTTATTTCATAACATGTGTTAGTAGCTGAAAATTGAGCAGACATGCTCAAATTGTCCAGATATTTTTTTTGATAATGACTCATAAGTAATTTTTAATGTGTTGGAATTAGTCTCACATCAAATTGACACATGATATAACGTATGACTCGAAGTGTTTGTATCTAGTTTAAAATTCCAATTTAGTAAAAAAATAATTGAAACAATCAACACTGAGAAAACACAATCAGTTTATTTTGATACTATAAGAAAATTATCCATAAATCATTTAAAATATGTAGGAATTATCTTCACCTTAATGAGATTCACAGTGTGACTGGTATGACTCCATGTGTGTATTTTTTATTTGTAATTGATATTTTAGAAAAAAAATACAAGTGTAATAATGAAAACGAATAAAATAGATTTTTATTTTTTTTATACTTTAGGAAAGCAATACATAAGATATTTTTGATATGTATGAACCATCTTAACCTCAACATAATATACAATGTGATTGATATTCTTAAAATTGTATGTTATCAGGTTAAAACTTACATTTTAGTTAAAAATATTTATCACGAACTAAAATTAATGAAAACACACTTGAATTGCCATGATATTTTAGAAGAATGATTCATATTTAATTTTTGACATATATGAATCTATCTCATGTCAAATTGACACATTGTTTGAATAGTATGACTTAAAGTGCATGCTTCTAGTTTAGAATCACATTTTAGTAAAAGAATATTGTGAGAGACTCAAAATTAAGAAAATTAATTTGTATTTATATGATAATTTACAAAAACAACCCATAAATCTTTTTGATGTATATGAATTAACCTCACCTCCATCAGACACACGTTGTGGTTAATATTACTCAATGTCTATATTTTTATATAAAATTGACATTTTTTTCAAAAAGATAACTGACATACTCAAAATAATGAAAACTATTTCAGATTGTGTTTATCCTTTATGAAAATGTCCCGTAAGTCATTTTTTATTTAAAATAATTACTCAGGCCACAATCTAATACACAGTGTTCATAGTATGACTCAACGTGTCCTTTATGAGTCTAAAATTGACATTAGAGTTCAAAATGTGTGCCACTCACTAAAAACCATGAAAATGAACACTAATTTACATGAAAAATTATTAAAATAATCCATAATACATTTTTTACATATAGGATTTAATATTATGTGAAGTAAACACTTTATGTGACCAATATAACTCAAATTTTTTGTTTCTAGTTTAAAATGTAATTTTTGTAAAAACACAAGTGACATAATCAAAACTAAGAAAACCATATCATATTTTTTTGAAAGTTTAGGAAAACAATACATTATTAATTTTTGATGTTTTATAATCAACCACAGATTGATATGATACAAAATTTTCCCAGTATAACACAAAGTGTGTATTTTTTATTTGAAATTATCATTTCTTAAAAAGGCATGTGTTATACTCAAAACCCTAAAAAAACATTTGTAATTTTTGATTCTTTATAAATATTATCCATAAGTAAATTTTTAAGTATTAGGAATCAATCACACCTTAATACAAAACACAGTGTAGCTGGTAAGACTAAAAATGCATGTTATTAGTGTAAAATAGACAATTTATTTCAAAATGTGTGTGACTCGCTGAAAATCAATAAAACATGCTCATATTGTCTTGATAATTATTTAAATTGATTCATATTTAATTTATGACGTATAGGAATTAAAATCACATGAAACCAACACATTATGTAACCGGTATCACTCAAACTGTATGTTTTTTAGTTTTAAATGGCATTTTAGTAAAAAAGACAAGTGACATACTCAAATATTATAAAACACATATGGATTGTATTAATAATCTAGTAAAATGATCCATATATCATTTTTATTTGTATGATTTATCCTTACCTCAATTAGATTCATGGTGTAACCAGTGTGACTCTATGGGTTTCCTTTTCTTTAAAATTTACATTTTAGTAAAAATTACACGTGACATACTGAACAAAGTGAAAATACATTCAGTTTATTTTTATACTTTAGTAAAATGACCCATATATACATTTTTATGTGTATGAGAAATATAAACTTCAATCAGATAGATAGTATGGACAGTAATACTCAAAGTGTTTATTATCATTGTAAAATTGACAGTTTTTTTCAAAATTTGTTTTACTCATATAAAAACATAATGACCAAATTATCCTAACACATTTGGAAAATAAATCATAAGTAATTTTTGATGTGTAAGAATTAGTGTCACATCAAACTGAATCACGTTGTGATCGATATCACTCAATTTGAATGTTTTCAGTTTCAAATGACATTATAGTAAAAAATACAAGTTACATACTTAAGACATATAAACCAAAATTAGATTATTTTGGTACATTAGTAAAATGATTTATTGGTCATTTTTTATGTATAAGAATTATCTCCTCATGAATCTGGCACATGGTGTGACCAGTACGACTCAGTGAGTGTAATTTTATTTAAAATTAACATTTTATTTGCGTATTGTTTCATTTTATGTCCAATTTATTTCATTATAGTATTACTAAAATAATAATTATTTTCATATAAAGGTGGATTATTTTACTTATGTTTGGTTGTTTTTTTTGAAATTAATAACTATATTAGAATTTTCTAAGAGGGGTTGGGTGATAAAGAAAACAAAATATTGGTGTTTTCGAATTGATGTGATAGTACCTGCTAATTTAATTATAAAATAAATTAATTAAAATTACTATAATATAGTTTTTTTAAATTTGATATGTAATTTTAATTTCATTTTTATAATGAATTTGGCATAGGTGTTTATGTTTTTATTGTAGTTTACTTTAATTCCTATTGCACACTATAAAAGTAGGGCCTTTATCAACACTAATTAACACGCTAATAAATAGGTCCATTTATCAAATATTTTTAGCACTAATAAAGCCCTATATTAAAATTAATAGTGAGAACAATAATTTTTATCATTATTAACGTCATTTTTGTGAGTGCAGTTATAGGGTTGATCTGTGATAGTGTCAATGAGGAAAATTGGATATAAAAGGGGAGGGGATGATGAGCCTTTATTAAGAAGATTCCCATTGATAATAAATTAATATAACAACGTCATTCTTGATGGTACCTTGATTGAAATATATCTTTTTGATACTGTAATAGGATTAAACCATGAATGATCCCCCATTTTTGATGGAATACCTAGTTCTATATAAGGAAACATGGTGAATTGAAATAAAGGATCTGTCTAAAGATATATATAATGACATAAAATCTGTTATTTTACCTAAATATGTATGTTCTACCTTTCATCTGATTATTTCAAAGGTCAAAACTCCAAAACCCTTCCAACAATTTCTCCTGATCAGTATTTGTAAATTTCTTTATAAGATTTTGTACAAGATTTTAACTGATGGATACAATTATTTTCTTCCTTCCTCAGTCTTTGAGGAGAAATATAGTTATTGAATAGAGGTTTACCAATGGAGAAATTTTAATAGTACAATAAAGGAAGAATCGTAAATATAAAAAGGTGTATGATAGAAACAATATTCTAAATGATGAAACTAATAAGGTCATTGAAAAGCTAAAATAGAACATATTTATTGATATAATGCATTGTTTTTTTCTTAATGTTGGTCTAATATCTCATTTTTTGTTTTTAGTCCTCCCCATGGTTCTTTATCAACCTCATGTGTCGGACTAATGATTTATTCATATAATTATAAGGCCTAAGATAAGAAGATCCATTCTCAATAATTATTTAACATGATTCTAGTAAATGGTATTCAATTTTAAGAAGTACAATAATTTGATAGGAGGCACTCTACTATAGGTATCTCATATGTCTTTCTTGTGGAAGAAAACATATTATTCCTAAAAGGAGGTATGGAGTCTATCCATAATTTCAATGATATGTTTTGGGGACACCACCGTTTAAGTGGAAACTAAATACCGATCAATCAAATGGTCTCATCTATTTCCATTGCAATTTCCAAGTGAGGCTAGTTGAAAATATTAATAATTTTATAGCAGTCTCTAAAGGTTACATTCACCTGAAATACCTAGAGAACCTCTCTCTAAAGGGTAATATTGAATTTATTATTTTGATCATTTGGTTAATAGAATCTATAGAAATTTATGAAACTATAAGAACCATCATCAATACTTCAGTAATAGATTAATAGTAACAAATCTAGTCTTATCCTCAATTCCCATAAAAATACTATCAATCACCAGAGTACCTAAAATAATTTTATCTATGATAGAAAACATGTTCAATAATTAATTTTGAGATTCCCATCGATTGAGATAATTCTACAAGGTCATTTTTGAACACCTGCACAAACCATTATGTGGATGAAGTATCCAAGAATGAAAATCTAGCGAGTTTATACACATAATACAATATAAAATCACCTAGGATTTTATATCTCGTGACTCTATATTGACCATATATTTCAAAAAAAAATTATAATGGATTATGAGAATAATGTACATGGAAATTGTGTTATATCCCATCTTTGTAAGATATTTAAAGAATATATTGTGATACTAGTAGATTACTAGGACATGATTATTAGGAGATGAATTTTTTGGAAAGATAATTTGTTGGCTAATACTCTATCTTTCATAAAATTCCTTACCCCAAACATGATATTTAGGATGAATAATGAATTCCCCAAATTCTCTAATGTGGTTCATGATAAAAATTATAAGTAGGTGTTTAATAATACATCACTTATTTATTTAGATGATCATTATGTATTCACTTTAGTAGGGTTTGGCAATTTTAGCTTGAAGTATTCCGCCATGATAATAATAACTTCATTGTTCTTCAACAACTAATATAGGACCTTGTTGGATGATTCCCTTCCACCCAAATTGTGTTTCTATGTTTATAATCCATTCAAATAGTCTTACCCACCAAATTAGTAATAATGTGAAATGTAATTACAATATAATCCATATGAAATTCTTCCACATATCTATAAGTTGAAGAAAAATTCCATGTTATTTTTTAGAGGGAATTGGGGTACGAATATGTTGTTTCATGTTGAAAAAAACAATGGAACATGTTTTGAGGTTAATGATTTTAATAAATTAATTGACATATTGTTTAATGTTATTGATCATTTAATTTTTATGGGGTGATTTGGAAACTCCATATTTTTTAGTGATGCTATATTTTATAGGTTTTCAAGAATAAGGACAAACATAGTAGACCTGATTTACAGAATGGATTGCTATAAATAATGGTTTTTTGTACTATAAATGACCATATACTTATAATCAATAGCTATTAAAGGATTCATGACTGATATAAGAAACCCATATTTTCATTTTCCCCAAGAAAATGTGGTTATAATTGGCTAAGTTAGGTGGGTTGCACAGAGGAATACTTTGGTTTGGTTTAAATTAGATACCAGTGCATGCATGGATGGTTTCATTAATAGTGGTGGAATCATCAATACATGATAATAAGTTGATGTTTTTCCATGTCTTAAATGTTTTTTCCCAATATGTTAACTCACATAAAGATCATAACAAAGCTCTGTAATGGACTCTACCTATAAAATAACCACAACATCCCTCAATGAATAGTTGAAATAGATTCCATGATTTTGGTTAGTCCCATCCTCATTAGAGTGTTTTATCTAACATAATATACTACACAAATATTATGGAATATTTGGTGAGATTTTAAAACACATATTCTTATGGAAACATGGTGTAAGACATATTGGACAATAAAGGAGTCCTAACTGAGTATTTCATAGAGTATCCCAATATTGGTTATCATACCCCAAAATGAAACAACATCATGAGTAGTGATGCACCAGGACTACATCATTATAAGTGATACAAACAATATGTGATTCCATTTTTCCATTTAATTAAAAAAATGACTAAGATGATTGAGTCATGGGATGATTCTTCTATATCTTCATATATTTAAGGATCATTGTGTTTCACTATTTATAACTATAAGATATTTCCTATGAAACTATAATTATTTAGGAATATTTTGTGCCTAATTTGTGCACATCTAGGAAATAAAAATTTAGTCAATGAACTATGCCTATAAACCGTTCTGCACATTGGATAAATAAATAAGAAGAGGATGAATATTGAATCATAAACTGGTTTGGAAGTAAAACTTCTCATGTAGAATAATTTTAATTGCTAATGGTGACTACTTGGTAAATTGTTATAGAGGTGGCTGCTGAAATTAAAAACATCCAAAAAGAGAATCGACAATTGGTCTCATGGGTTAACCAATAGAAATAATTAACATAATAAAAAATTTAAAATAAAATATATATTTACAAAGGGTTCATCTATTTATGATAATTATTGGTTGACCTAAAAGATATAGTATATTGATTCTTATTATTATTCCCACTTCGTCTTTTAATATTTTGTAACGGAATTTCAAGATTACGGATTTTGTCTCCTTTATGAAATTTCTATGAAATAATCAATTTTAAAATAGTAATTTTATGATTAAAAAATTACACATATATGATTTTCATGTACTGGAAAGACTATAAAAAATCATGAGATTGTTACTAAAATGATACATCAAACATATAGCTTATCATTTAAAATTATAACTTTTTATTTTTTGTGTTTTTTATCATTATAACATGTCGAATGAAAATAAGGAGTATCAAAAAGCGTAACTAAATAATTTTAATCATTAAAAAACATAACTTCATAAACTATGGTTTGAATTGATTTTATAGAGAATTTAAAAGGCAAATGATTGAATAAATTTAATCCACATGCATTTTGATGAGTATAAGAAAGATATATTTAGGGGTATGTTCTATAATTAAAAAGGTATATAGTTTTTAAAAATAAGAGTAAGGAATTTGATATCCACTTAAACATGTGAACTTTGATAGTTAAAGGCTGGCAATAATAGGATTGATGTTTCTTCATTGGAAACCATGCTTGGTCAGTTCAGAAAATATATAGATATAGAAAACTGTAACTAAAACTATAATGTGTATTTAATGAAAGTAAGTAATGTTCATGAGGGATTATGTAACTTGAGGTTGTATTGATGCTCTTCTTATAGAATATAAGAATAAATTATGTCTCATTTTTATAATATTTATAGTTATAAAGAGAATAGATTAAATTTACTATGATGAAATGTATGTTATACATGATTTTAGATCTTTTATTTTTTTTCTTTAAATTTTACATAATCTACAAATGGTTGGGATCAACAAGAACATAATCATGTTTTCCTTAAATGACCAATTTTTAGGTTTCAACTTCATATGTTTTATGTTTTTTCTAATATATTTTAACATATTGTATTATTCACTAATTTTTTCCACATGTTAATGATTATATAACTTTGAACTAAATGGAAACCAAATATTTAAGTATATTTAACTTGAAACAAATTGGATATTACATGTTTATGCTCTTATTCTCCAGAAAAATTGAATGCATGATGTTAAAAGATATATATATTAGACCAAAGTGCTACATGATTTTGGAAAATTTGATATGAATCATGGTTTAGATGGTAAAATTATTTATTTTACGTGAAACATTTAAACCCAACATTATTGAAAAATGATTTTAACGTCAATGCAATTTGAAAATTTGGAATAGAAAACAATTAACACTTAAACAGCAATGAATATTATATAATCCCATAAAATATAGATATATTTATAATCCATTTATAAACACAAGGGATTATAGTGTAAGATAAACCAAAACATTTAATATTTGAATAAAATATTATGGAATGAAAATAGATATGTTAGGATATCCACTTACCAAATTTGAATAAATATTGCATTTCTAATACATTAGACTAGTACGTTGACAATGACAATTCTTCAAGATTGAATGACTGATTCCACATTAATGTTATAATATGTGTGAAAATTTTTGTATCTTTTCATTAGGATAAATATATATCCTTGAATAATAATTTTTAGTCATATTACATGCACATATGCTATCAACATTCAAATCTGGTTCTCTATATATTTGATACGCTAATTTTTCAATAGATATAAATGGTTAAATTTAATGAAATTATTATTAATATATGGTGTGATTTATTGAAATTAGTATTGAATTTTGAAGTATAGGTTCCATAAATTACCCAATTATATAATAATTATACCATTCAAGTGAGATAAATGAATAATATTGAAGACATATTAAAAGGGGGATCTCAACATAAGAAAGATGATTTAAATATTCCAATTAATAAACAATAACGTAACAATATGTGGATATGTAAAATAGAGTATAAGTTGGATAAAATTGTGTGGCTAGGTTTGGAATAGGAAAATAAGGTATCACTAAATATATTAAAATGACATGAACCAAGACTAATATTGGTTAGAAAATTGGAAAACTAAATCCTAAAACTGATTATTAGATCCTGATGTGAATTGGTAGGGATTCAAACACCAGAGCATAATGGGGGAAATAGAATAGAGTGGAGATGAATAGATAATACTAGTATAATTTATTTATAAAAACCAATATATAATATAAGAAATTGAATCATTATAGATATAATATTGGATAGTGATTTTATTAGGTAATATATGAGCATTCTAGAAGAGATGACATTATATGGACTTGACATGAATGAGTGAGAGGCCACTAACAAAATTTGAAGGGGGATGAGATTGAAAAATATATTTGTACTGTCCCTAATATTAGTGATCCTAGGATCACATTTAATTACATGGAAATATAATTCAGGTCAATTTTAGTTCATGAAGGCAAACTCTGATCTAAAAGATCCAACATGATTGAATAGTGTATTGAAATACAAATGCATGATCTAGAAAACCGTGGTTATATAAAACAAAAAATTTAGATAACGATCATATATTCTAATAATGGAATGTTACATGGAGAACAACTCTAGGTAATTTAAGGTTATATAGGATAGAGAAAACTATGTAGTTTATAGTATAGAGTATAAAACCTTATGACTTTAATTTTATGATACTATAAAAATTATTCTACTATGATGCTAAATATTAAGTGTAAAGGATTATGATTAATTTATTTTAGGATTATATAATAAATACCATAAACTATATAGTTTGTGGTTTTGTGTGGATTACTTTTTTATGTTATTTTATATCTTCTATGTAAGAAAATATGATATGTAGTTTAAGGCATTAATATATGGAAGTTCTATTTTTTATTTTAAGTCCCTTTTTTGGAAGGAGGAAATATAATGGCCCATTTATTAAATAAAAAATTTAGATGATATAAGGGGAACATGAAAAATAGTAAATTTCCATAGAAAATAAAAAATAAAAAACCTAGAATAAATAATGATACTCGATATCCAGTAATCATGTTGAGGTGAGTTGAGTTTCCAACCCTATAGTATGGGTTACATCCCCTTATAAATATTTTTACATGAAACCATGCTCCACCACCACCTTCTATAAATCAATCATTAACCTTTTCCACCATTTCATCTTTACTATTCCCACTATCACTATTTTTTTAATCCATTTCAATACTTCTAGATGTAAGCATCTCAAATGAGTAATTTTTATTGACATTTAATATATAAATGTTCTTTATTGTATGTATGGTATTTTAGTGGTTAAAACTACAATCATATAAAAATTCATCTTGATGATATAATGAAAATAACTTTTTTCCATGTCATTTAATAAGGTACTACCATGGAACCAAAGATGTAGCATGAACCTCCTTACTTAGAGCGGGTTATGGTACCAAACCATATACATGATGATCATATAAATAACTAGTGATCTATGAAATTTTCATCCCATAGATAGGGGGATCATTAGATACACCACTTTTATCTCCATCCATATTCAGAGAACATGATTAAATAATATTCCAATTTGATATTTCTGTATGATGAGGAGGTTATAAAAAAAAATAGACCATGATTGATCCATTTATTTGATAGAATACATAAAAAATATTCAATCCAATTTAATAAAATGGATACCCACTAATCAACCCACCCACACTAGGATCAATATAATTAGAAGAATCCACTGATTTTTTTTAAAAATAAATAGTTTCCAAAATAATCCAAATTAGATCTAATGGGCCGTAGAAAATTGAACTGTCTAGGTGTAACCAAAACAACCTCATTTCCATTTTTTGGAGAATACTTACGTTGTTGTTGAATAATAGAAGTGTGATCCCTTTGGTCTTGGATATCATTGATGTGGTAGCCTCCTGTATGGACTTCCCTTTATATAATTCAGAAGGAACAAATATTTTCTCTAACCAAATCCTATTTTCCACCTTAAACTCTAATGAAATATCCTTAGAAACTATACTATAATAATTTTTTATCTCCCCTAGAATTCCCTTATTACTCCAATTAATGCATCCTTAAATGAATCTTTTGAAGCATCAAATTCATTTTTTTCTCTTCCATTTCTTCCCAATAGATTTTAGGCTTATCATTTAGGGGAAAGAGAGAATGAAACCCATCATCAATATGAGAAGAATAACAAGGTACAATCTTATAAATTTATCTATATATCGTATTCTCAAATTCATAACAAAGAATTAGTGATCCATGAAAAGAATACTCATTCTACACAATCTTATGATTTATTTATTTTGAGTTAGAATCATGTGTAACCTTATCTTATGCCTGATAATTATCTTGATTAATAGTACAATGGGAAGAATAATAATCTTTATTCCCACTACAATCATGAAAAATCTGACCCTATAATTTAAATATATCACATAAATTATTTCCCCTATAATAATACATTGTGTTTCCAATAAAAAATTAAGAATTAAAAAAATGGAATTTTTTTATACACAATTCTATGATTGATCTCATCATGAGGAGTTGAGAGAAAAACCATAAAATAAATGAATAACATAATTCAAACTCAACCATGGTCCTTGACAAAATTAAGAAATATAATCTTCTTGGTGTCCATGTCCATTTGGATTTGTATACCAATTACAATTGTGATGTCATATAGAATATTAATGTGACAAAATACCCAATTTAAATCATAATTTTGTCCCAAACTCATTAAAATTTTCTTTAAAATAACTAGTATTGAATTATAATTTCTTATTGTGAACCCTAAGTATTCCTGATCCAAAATTGACCGAACCCAAACTTTACTTGAAACCCTCCAATTCTATAATGGTAAATATGATACAGAATAACCCTATATTATGTGACACACAATTGAAATTAGAGAATCCCCAAATAAATCCCAAATAAGATACAAGATCAGAAAAATTACAGGGATTCATACCTCATGAAAGTGAAATGAAATAGATTATGGATTTCTTAAAAAGTTATATTATTTAAAAAATAGCACCCTAAAAAACCAAAACAGGAGCTGCGGTTCCTATCCTGATGATTTGTTGCACAAATTGATTTTTTGGGAAGAAAAATGGTCCCCCAGAAATACAGAAAAAGGAAAGAAACAACCTCCATTATTTCCACGTCATAATAATTTTCTTTATTCATAGTAGAAAATCCCTTTAGAGAATCCCAGTGATTACAAATGTAATATTGGAGGTTCAAAATCCATGGGTGATTTAGGGAAACCTTATCACTAGAGACCATCAAAATCTTTTTCTTATGTTTCTCCACCTTATAAGGGGATGGGCTATAACAGTGACCCTGTGTCAGGTAGCAAAATGTCACATGACAATGAACATACATCATATTGTTTATATTATTTTTGAAAACAAAAATTTGGTTCAAACCTAATTTTTCATATGATTTATTTTTTAGTAACCTATCATTAGTAAGAGGTATAAAAACTACCAAAATAATGACATTATAGAGTGTACTTCTTTTTTAGTATACCATTTTTTGTAAAAATATACATTCCCATCTGCGTTTTTAAATTGAAATATTCCTCCCTAGTATCACCACTGTATCCATAAATAAAATAATTTATCCTTCATCCACCTTATATAGGAGATTAAAATCAACTAACCCTCATTTAAAATTATTTTTTGAGTAAAAAGTATTATTATGTAGTGTCTACAATCTCTTTATTTCTTTTTCTTTATGATTATCTTATTTTATTTTTGATCATTTATTGTATGTTAAAAAATAATTGATGTTCTTATTAAGGGGGTATAATTAAATATCATTAGGAAATAACACTTTATTACTCAATACTAGTTAATATATTGTTATTTTATTACAAGTACTTAATTGGTGTGAAAACCCCGTAATGAATAAAGAAGTTAATATAGTTTCGTATTCTTAATTTTATCCACAATATTTTATAATATATTCAATGGATCCCTATTCATTTCCTATACTCTAACACCCTAATATTTCAGTATATAATTTACATAAATTGTATATATTTTTGAATTTCTTTCTCCACACAGAAAACCAAAACAAAACAAACAGCAATAGATTTGATTAAAATAAATTTATAAGTATAAAAGGTGATAATTATAATTTTCCATTACATTTGTGCGTATAAATATAAAAAAATTAAAAATTAAATATTTTTATGTAGAAAATTAAAGGGACGTTCTTTAATACTAATCCATTGATAAAATTAAATTATATTATCTTAAATACTAATGAGTTCAATTTATGCATAAAAATTATATTCCTAAAAAGTTATTTTTAGGAATTATATAATTATTATTTAAAAAATAAATAAATATAATTTAATTAAATTTAATCTATTATATTCATGATATGAATAATACATTAACATTAACTGAATAAGTAATTTATAGGATAAGAGAGAAAAAATAGTTAATAATTGAAAAAATAAATTTTCCATTAAAATAATTATCATTTTATTTTATATTTACATTTAAATGTTACAAATTCTAGATAATAAAAATTTTATTTTACAAAATAAGATTATTTTTTTGATTCAACATAACAATATTATCTTAGGAATAATTTTTTTATATTTTTTAGAAAATAATGAGTTTTAGGTGAACAATGAAAAATTCAATTTTGACAGATACAGTGAATTTTTTTAATCATTAGGAGATACTAATGTATTAAAAATATATGATTTTTTGTAATAATATAAAGATTAATTGATAAGTAAAAATATTATTTAATATATTATTTTTAATTTAGAAACCCAAGATAAACATTTTTCAAACTAAGAATTGAAAAACTATTTTAACATGTTAAACATTAACTCTTTTAAAATTAAATTTTATCTATATTAGAAATTTAATTTCATGGAATGATTTTAATTTTTTGAAACAAAATATCCAATATATCTTATAATGGTAAATATTGTAGATAAAAATTTTTTTTACTGTGGTTAAAGAAAGAGTCACTATGGTAGAAGGAAATTTGGGTAAAGGATAAAAGTAATGATAAAATGCCTAAAACACCACAAAACATTCGTAAAAGTGTATGTTAAAGGGTTTTATATACCAATAAAGTTAATATCTCTATTTTTATCCACTCTTAGAGCAACTTTCCATGAATAGTGAATTGTCCATTTATAGTTTTTAAAAAATTCCTCACCCCTCACTTATAAATAGTGAATTCCCCCACACTACTTTTCATCAAACTTTAAGCCACTTGGTTCAACAAAACTATTTCAAAATCACTCAAAAAAACTCTTTGAATAATTATATAGATTATAGGCTTATCTAAATTCATCCCCTTAAATGATTAATCACTTTACAAAGGTGTTATTCTATAGATTTAGGTAGAAAGTCCCAAGTCACTCCTTTTTTATTTCTATTTATTTAATTCATCTTATTATATCATAATATTTATTATGCCATCTTAAAATAATATCATAAATATTAATAATATACTACAATTTTATTTTTATTATTGAATAATCACTATCCACTTTCCTCCATTATTCATTAAATAATGAAAACATCATTCATGTGTAGGTGTGAACTAGTGCCTATATGAATAAAATGTTTGATTTTTCATCACTATTTTACATTTATTGTTATAAAGGTATATTCTATAAAAAAATATTATCTTTATAATATGATTAAAATTATTTAATGATAAAAAATTTAAACATTCCTTCCATTCAATAGAAAATGAAAATGTTGTTTATGGTTATGTGTGGACTACCACCTCTATGTAATGCCACATTTCATTTTTAATAACTAACATAAAAATATTGTTATAAAACATATTTTATGAATACATATGATATTAAGGATTAATATATATATATATATATATATGTAATCCATTTTTATACTTTTATTGTGTATAAATTCATAATTATTAGGATGTTATCTATTCATATTGGTATATTTCTGGAAATAATCTTACAATGGATCTCATCCTCTCAAACCATTACCATAGTTCCCATAAAATAATCATGGAGATTTTTAATTATTTGAAAAAATATGTAATAAATATTTTTTATAATATTTGAATGATGAAATTTTTATCAAATAATAGGGTTCAACATCAACATTACAAAATGTGTGGAAATAATAAAAATTACAACATTTGATAATGAATAGAAGATATAACTAACTAAAATATGTACAATAAATTTTTATAATAAAATACAAAAAATGGTTACTGATATGTATAAGGTTATAAAATTATTAAATATCACACTTTTTATAAATAAAATGGAGGTCAAATCATATCATGTAATTGGAGTTTAAGGGAAATGGGTTCTTCTAAAACTTCCATCTTTGAGGCATGTTATGTCTTATGCACCTATTTTGTTTTATATAGTGTATATGATTCTTATTTTAATAATTTTAACATTATATTATCATTATTCACTTTATTTAAAATTCGAGTTCATATTTTCTCCTTCTTGAAAACATGAATTATAATATATTAAATTCGTAAGGGATTCCTTATCTAAATTCAGTTTTCCTAATATATTCTTCATATTCAAGAGTCATTTTATTTTATAGTGTCTAAAATTCCCAAGAATGTATTTTTAGAATAATATTACTGAAAATAAATGGAATCTATAAAACATTTTATGATCTTCCATTCATGGGGTTTTGATTTGAAAGGCGGTGAAGTTGTAAGGATTTTTTTTTCTAATCTCATTTTCAAATTGAGATTGTATTAAATGAATTTCTTCTTGGATAAAATTGTGTAAAATTTATATATAATAACTCAACCATTTCATAATCATTTAGTTGTTATTTAGTTTTTACATTTCATCTCTCAAATTATTTTCCCATGGAAAATAATTTACCCAATGTTTCACATTTATGTGAGACTAACCCCAACACTTATTTTTGAATATAAGTATTAGTCCTATATATCCATATTAATTTCATGATTTTATATATACCATTATCTATACATAAATTGTTGATTAAGGATGTTTTTTTAATATTATTTTTTTCAAAATAGTGGATGAAATATTTCAGTGGAATTCATAGGGTTTTTTTACAAAAATGTAAAAATAACATACTGTTGTAAATTTTATTTGTGAAAAAATTATGTTACGATCCTTACTTATCATTTTTGTGAAATGGGTTTCCATTCTATTTTATTTCATGATTATTTTTAAATGAAAAGAGAAAATTTTCATTTATTTTTTTCAAAAATTAAAAGAATGATTTAAAAAAGGATTCTAGATGTTATAATTGATTTTAAAGGATTTTTTTTAGAAGGTGGTATTTTGTGATTTTATTTATTCTTGAAGTTTGTTTTTAAAAGAATACATATTTTATAATTTTTTTAAACAATTTCTTTTGGTTTTTATGTGATTTTGTTTAAATTTTTATCAAGAATGACGAATTTAATTTTAAAGATAACATTTTTATAGAATATTCAACCACTTCAATAAGGGGATAATAATTATTTTTCAAAATAAAATTGTCTAATAATCATTAATAGTTTTTTATCTATGTCAAGATCTAATGAAATTTCTTATGTTACAATTGTGATATTTTCATTTGATATCATATATATTATCTATCTGGATGAGTTCTAATATATTCTATGAATGTATTCATGAAACCAATGTCTATTATATGTGTTCATTATATGATGTTTGGAATTTTAATTTTTTCATGTTCTATTAGAACACATATACATTATTTTATTTTATTTTTATATGTGGGAAAAGAATTATATATCCCTATAATTCAATGGGTAAAGGTCGGTATCTCATGAGAAAATATAAATAGGAATTATGAGTGAACCTAAACCAATAATTAACTATTTGAAATATGTGACGGGTGTTCCTGGAATTATATAACCCTATAAGTCATTGGTTATTAACTTATTTCTAATTAGATATCTTTTTATAGATTGGTGAGTAAACCAGATCCATTATTATAAAATTTCAAGTATGTTTATGGGAACGGGTAGTGATCCCATCCAATCATAAGACTATGCCCACTATGTTTATCAGAATGAGGAGTAAACCCAATCCATTATGAGTTGTTTTCTAATACATGATTATGGTATGGGTATTGAGACTATATAAAATACATGATTTTAATTCCTTCTATTTATGACATAATAATTGGTTATCCAACATTTTCAAGTTATAGAGACTAATTTCTTATGTGATTTCCATATACTTGTGCATTTACTAATTATTTATGTTTCATGTGTTGTTGGATTCAATATTATAATGTTAGGTACTTGGAAAATAACTATACTCATAACTAAAAAAACATCTTATTGTCCCTTATTATCATCATTTATTATCTCTTATAATCATAATGTAATTATTTATTCAAAGATGGATAAACAGAAGTAAACCAAAAAAGACAAAAATAGACAAAACCAGACGAGCTATCACACCCTTATGGGGCCCTGAAATAATAGATACCATGGGAATAACCTCTAATTACCATTTATTATCTCTTATGGTTACCCTTAATGATCATTCAAGGTCACACATTTCGTATGTTTCCATCCACAAGGTTGTGAAGAAATATATGATGTTTGATAATTCAAAAGGGTACTATATGAGAAAAAATATTGTGGAGATGGTAACGATTATTTATAAATAATTTGATTTTGTATTTCTTCTTTAATTTCATTAAAAATTTACAATTATTATGATACTGTAAGTATATTATTATATTTAATGTTAATGTGAAATATATGCAAGTTACCTTGATTTATCTCCCATTGTATCTAGATTAGTGTTGAAATATTTTTTATAGAATCATATTTAGGAGTACATGTTTGGGGTTCCTTGATTAGTATCAAAGAAGGTTTAGATATTTTTGGGAATTAGGATTAGAAACCCATAGTGAGAACCGTAAGCATAATTATAAATATAAAAAATACCCTTCATTTAATTGATAATGTATAGGTTTTTTTGTTATTATAAATGAAAGTCTTATACAGATACAAACAGGTGGATGAAACATTTGTCATAGATACATCTAGGGGTAATAAACCCCAAAATGATGGTGGAATATAATCTATATATTTACCTTATTCATGAAATATATTCCTATATTCACACCTAGTATAAAACTCACTAAAGATATTCTTTGATTAATTCACATTAAATTTATAGACTATTTTTAGAGATTTAATTATATTTATGATATAAAGGATAATAATAAATTACCTTTGATAACAAATATTGAAATTTAGATATTCATATGTTAGCTTATAGACATAATTTAGGAGTTATATATTCTATATTTATAGTTTCTTTATAAATTTATTAATAAAATTATTCTCGTACCCAATCATTCTTTTATTTAGGTAATCATTTTGGAAAGGGTAATTTGAGTAAACAAGGTACACAATGGACAATGTTGTGATTGTACCAATTATAATTCAAATGAAATTGAATATGGAGTTAAAAATATTTTATTTATGACTAACCAATTATCTAGAGTTATGATTAACTACTTGAACATTTTTATTTCACTAGAAAATTATTATATGAGAAAAATGGATTTTTAAAGATTTTCATGTGATTAAGACCTCTGAGGAAATAATTTTTCAATTTCATGTACCATGAATGTGAGAAGAAAATACATAGTAAATGACAAATAAAATAAATGATTTCTTAACTATGGAAAATAATGTAATAGATAAACAAGCCATCAAGTATAAATTTATATTTCAATTAACATGTTTGTGGGAAAAAATGTTTTTCTTGAGGTACATCTAGAAAATAAATGTACTTAGAAACTATGAAGAGAAATTCCACCATCCATGGTATATCATGTAAAATTGACATAAAAACCTCCTAGAACAATTAAACAAGTAATATCCCATGATATCCCTACAATTTAAGTGAAAAATAGTAATGAATCATCGAAAGTAATAGTTTCCCTTAATATTGATTAGTGGAAGTTACACACAACCATCTCTTCCCTTCTAAAATATTTTATTTCTATATTAATTGATAAATCATTCTTATACAATTTGAAATACATTTAACACATTCCAAATATATAAAAATAACATTTAAACATGTCATAATACTATTTTATACATATATATCATGATCGGTCATGGGAAACATTCGATTATATTTTGAGAACCCAACTATTCTTTCTTACCCATTTTGGATAATAACATATGTGAAATTAATAATATTTTATATTGTGAAAATCTGAAAAATGAAATATTTTCATCTATTATACTTCAAAATAGAGTATCATTTGATAAAAATAATAATATATCTTATTGGATTAATTTTATAAGAATACTAAATTTAAACCCTCATTCCAACAACTCGAGTCAAATCACATCCGATAGTTTTATTCAAAAAATCATGGAATGATATTTTAAAAAATTAGGTTCTTATTCTATTATGAAATATTAAAATCTATCATTTATCTTACTTATTTAAACTATGTTATCATCTTTGTGCATGGGAATAATAATTCCATGAATTTATAACCCCATTGATGCATTGTATTAACTCATCGATTTGACTTGATGTGCCTGTTTCCCTCCAAGTGAAAAAATATAATTTGAGTACATAGTGATCATTATATTAAAAGTAATTTCTATATAAAATAAAAATTAATTAACCAATGACGAAATTATAATTTCCATTAATGAATTTTTTATTTGTAATTATGTAAAGATTACAATTTTCTTTTTCTTAAACTTGTTTGTGATCCTCATATATCAATAAAAATTATATATCAAGACATGAATATATAATGAATTTAATCTTGTTTTCTCATTGTTTGGAGAAATTAGAATTATAAACATGAATTTTATTTAATGATTCTATATTTTAAATCTAGGAGATTTCATTATATATTTCATTTAATGAAAAAATTTCTTGAAAAAATTTCTCTGTATATAACACTGAACCAAAATGAACCTTGAAATATATTATTGAGATATATAATATAAGTGTTAATACTGTCCTATGTATATTTTATTATGAGTTTTATGAAATAAATATATTGAAAATAATTTTTAATTTAATATAATTATAAAATGAAAATTTTTTGTTTAACACCACTACATTCATCAAATTCAATTACTGTATTTAAATAACTAATGTGATTGTCAAATGATGTTAGAATTTGATTAGTAAACTATGTGAAAATATTTATATTTTTAAATGATAATTATGTTTATATATATCCTAGATCTCTTATTAAGGAGGTTAATACCATGATTAATAATTTTAAATGGGCTAGTTTAATTCATGAAATAAAATTGGTTACTATTGAATTGTAGTAGTGTATTAAACCAGTGGACATGGGTTGAATAATGGTAAAATATATCAGGCCTTTCAATGATACACTACTCAAAATATTCAATTGGAATGTATTTTCCTCTAATAATTCTTATTTGTAGTTTCTTATCAATAAATTTAATACGATGTTGAAAATGGACACTCTATATATATTCCATCAGCTATTTGACCAACCATTAAGCTATCCTATCATAATATTATGTAATATTTAAATTGGTGGGTTTTTAAGAAGTAAAAATGAAATTTTTTAACTACTCTATGTATTTATAGGCCCTTGATTTAGGATGATGAAATTCCTTATCACTTTAGAGGTTCCTCTATTGTTTATTTATAGTTTATTGATGGAGTGAAAAATCTGTTGTCATCTCAACATGGAATGTAGTTTCAAAGGTATAAATATAATATAAGGAATGTTCTAATTTGAACACTATACCTTTTTGGAAGGTTCAATACTAGGGAGTGTTGTAGGTATTCCTATTATTATTCTATAAATTATTATTTGTGGCTATTATTCTTTTGAAATATTTTTATTTGTAAAGAAAACATGCTTCTAATATGTATAATTTAGAAGATGTGGTTGAAAATGAAAGGTTTAATCCAATGTGCTTTGATTTGTTTAGATCCTACTTGTCACCTATAATTACAATATGAGGAATCTATTGACCATATTTTTTTTGTGTTTTTGGATTCAATGATGTCTTTATGTTTATGTGAAGGGTTGGTTTTGCTGCATGCTTGATTTGGAGAGTTTTGATTCTATAATGATATCCACTCACAGAGTGAGATGTAGTGAGAAGGTCCTTGCTCTAATCTTGGAATATTCATATGCTATTATTTGTTTTAGTTGGTGGGAAATGAATAGTTTAGTTTTTCAAAATCATGTTTTCTTTTTTATATGTTGGGATTAGTAAAATTCTATGGGAAATTATGACTACATAAAAAATTCAAACCAGTTCAATGGGTAATGATGTTTCTGAATTGGTAATCATAGGGTCTCTTATTCATTTTCATAGGGTCAAGAAACCTCAGGTCGCTAAATCTATTAGGTATATCCCTCCTATATTGTGGTGGAGATAGTGAACATTGATGGGGAAGCTTTAGGTGCACTGGGACCATTAGGTTGTGGGGAAGACTTTTTCACATATCATGTTCTCATTTAAGGATACTTTTATATTTTCATTGGGATTGGTTTTGAAATTGAAGCTAAATTATGGGATATGATTAAGGTACTCGTGTATGATGTCCATATTGGTATGAGTTTGTTATGGATGGTGACTAACTCAAGTCCGGTAGTTCAAATTCTTAATGTTAATTGTAGGAATGTGCAATGGAGAATGCTTTTATCCCAGATTTATTGTCTTTGTCTTGTGGTTTCCATATTCATTGATGTTACTCATGTTTAAAGAGAGGGAAACCCGATTTCAAATGTTCTCTCAAAGAGATTATTCCGGGAGGTTAGTTCATGATGGTCCTTTTTGATCTTGGAATTTTTGTTCTGATTTGGTTAAATAAGATGCACATGGTGAGGTCCATATCCGTCTTTGTAAAGCTATTTTATAATGTATTTAATTTTACACTTATTTTTATAATAAAATTTTTGGGAGCTGGAAGACCTACCACCTGAAACATTTTATCATATTGAAATTAAAATTATTAGTATTTTATATAAAATAAAAACAAAATAGTTAATAATTTTATAATTTCATTTTCCTATAAAATAGTATCCGTTATATTTTTAATTTCCCAAAAAAATTATTTTTTGAAAATTTACAATATTAATATTATAAACTGAAATTATCTTTTTATTTATTTAAAATTCAAATATTCACTTTTGATGAATTTTTAGAATTAATATAAAAAATATTTTTTAGGTTAATAGTGCTTAAATACAATTTTAAAAAATCCCCTGACTTTTATGAAATCATTAATACATAATAATGAATAAAAAATATGTGAAATTTTTTTCATAATAAAAAGTGTAGTAAATAAGTAATTATATGAATTAAAAATATAGTTTCTTATACACATAATATAATTTTTTTCTCCACTAAATATCATTCAATTGAGGATTAATCCAAGTTTAAATGAATTTATTTCAATGAGTAAGAAAAAATTCTACAATCACTCATTTTTATTTCTATTTATTTATGTCTTCTTCCTTTACCTCAATTACTATTATACATTGTTGAAATAATAACATCACTATAATTAATGTAATGAAATATTATCATGTTTATGAAACAATCCCTATTTAATTTCATTCATTTGCCTTAAGATAATGAAAATAAACTTCATACATACGTGAAAACTATGGCCTCTATGAACTATGTATTATATTTTTTCATTACTACCTGACAAGGGAATTTATAAATGTTCATTTAATTAAAAAAATATGATATTTATAATATTATTTAGATTTTGAAAAAATATATATATACCTTCTCTTCTAGGGAAAAATAAAACATCTTCCATGTGTATGTATGGAATACTTTCCCCCAAGAGATACATATTACTTTTTTGATCACTATATTTATAGGATTGTTCTAAAACATATATGATTAATATATATGATATAAAAAGAGCATATATAAACAATTAAAATATTTAATATGATATTAAGTAAAAATTAACAATCACTATGAAGTACTTTGTTTATATAAATCGATTAACTAAAACACACTCATTATTGATCTCATTCTCTTGAAACATGCCCATAATTCCCATAAAATTAAAATTGGGATGTAGAAATCATTGAGAAAAATGATATAATTTTTTTAGGATACATAAATGATGAAATTTGTGTCAGTTAATTGTTTTTGACATCACTATTATGAAACATCTATGAAACAATATTTATTACAACGTCCGATAATAGACATTAAGGATAACTAATTATGGAATATATTATAAATGATTAAAAATAATGATTAAAAGGGTTATATATATTACTTAGTTTAAAAAATATCTTATTATGATATTAATGTGTTCTATAGGTGATGTTAAATCAATTTCATGTATAATGATATTGATGGTATTATAATCATGATTATGGGTTTTGTCTCAATATTACATATTTGAAACATGTTTTTTGTCATGCATCTATTTTGTCATGTGTTATATATTATACCTATTTGAGGTATTAAATCATGATAATATATTTATTCATGGTATTTAATGATTTATTTCTTGTTTTATATTTCAATATATTTTTAAATATATGTTATAAATGTTATATGGGCTTCCTCATCTCAAACTCATTTAACTGAGATATGTTTTATATTCACCACTCATTCTCTTTTATAGTTTATACTCTTATTATATATTAATTTTTAATATAATTATGTAAAAATTTATGGGATTCCCTAGTTTACCTTAGGTTATACCATTAAAGGGATTATGATTTAAAAGGTAATGAAGTGGTAAGTTTTTCATTCCAATATCAATTTAAAATAATGATTGATTTAAATTAATATACATCTTGAAAAAATTATAGGAGATTTACATCTAAGAACACAATCATTTTATTATACTATATAAATTATTTAAAATTTTTAATTTCCTCTTTCAATTTATTTTCTCTGGTTAATAATTTCAATAATGTGATTCTTGTATGTTAAACCATCCCCACATATTATTTGTAGTTGGGAATCATCCTCATCTATATCCTTACTAATTGGATGATTTTTTATATCATTATATATGCTTAAATAGTTTACTAGGACCATTTAAAAATATTTTAAATTTATCAAAAATATTTTATAAAATATTTTAATTTTCCAACATTGGTTGTTTTCTCAAAACTATGAGGCAATCAGTTTTTTTCATTTCGAAATTGAAAAAATTCATTTCTGACCATTCTTCATTACACATTTTCTTTTCATGTATTAAATTTTATTTCTATATTATTTTCAATCTAGAAGATTTTAAAAAGAAAAAGGAATATTGTTATATTTTTCAAAATTATAAAAAAAATTATGGATTCTAAAATGGATTTCAAATTGTTTTTTGCAACAACTCTTTAGAGATTTTATGTATTCTGAGGAAATTTTTCAAAAGATTCTTTTTTTTAAATTTTTTATTAAAAGATCATTCTAAAGTGTAATATTTGAAAAAATATTTTCAAAATATAACTATTTTGTTTTGATGAAAATATTTTTTTTAAATTTATTATCATTTAAGAAAATGATATTTTTATATGTATTTAAAAATAAATTATCATATAATCTTAAAATGGGGGTTTTATCTATGTCAACACAATTTATTGACTCATATGTTACACCTAGGATATGTTTTAGTGATAAAATTTTCCTTAATATTTTAATTTCTTATCTGATGAACCTGACCTAGAAACCCTCTCAAATCAGTACAAAAACGGAACCATCAAACACCCAAAGGGCGTACCTGATACACACCGATGGGCTATAAGAAACCTATCATGAAAAAAAACTAAAGAGAAGGATATCACCCATCATAAAGTTGAAAATAAGATACACATTTACATATCATAGTGTAATAGTAGAAATAATAATAGAAAAAGTATGGACTAAAAAAATTCAAAAACCAAAGTGAAATAACTCAGAATAATCTAAACAATATCTGAGGTAAAAGTATAACGTCAAAGTACAACTATAACAAAAATAGCTACTCGATGTGATGACATTGTGAAACTCCCACCTTCCCACCATAGACTACATAGAAATATCTGATAGAAACCTCACCAACTCACTACAAAATCTTGAATTTTTCTATATAGAAAGACATAATAAATTCTATGCACTGCCAAAGGGGGTGCACTGGGTTTGAGATAAACTATATCAATAGGATCCCACCCAGGTGTTCCATATAAAGTCTCTATAAAACAATATTAACATTATAAACACTAAAAAAATTAAACTAATGTGATAGAACTAATTTTTAATTATTTTTTATGTGTATTTATGTGATTTAATTCTTTTCAAATAATAAAATTGAGTATATTTTCATCATTTTTGTGTTTTATTGAATTTTGGGCTGAATTGTAAAAATTGATTAATTCTATAAATTTTACAATTTTATAGATCTTATGAATTTTGAGAATAAATTAGTATATTTTGATCCAAATGGATTAAATATTATTTTTCTTTTTTATTTGTTTTTTGGTTTTATAATATGTTATCTGAACTTAGATCCAATTCGAAACACAATACGCCTGAAAAATCGATCATGTGGGGAAATATTTTTGGACCATAGAATGGACAATACCTCAGTTAATGAAGGATATATCATCCTAAATACCACCAAATGAGGTTATTCTATATTTTTATTAAAACATTACTCAATTAATAATCCAACCATTAAAATACATGGATAAATTCTCTCTTTAAGGATCCCTTTTAATGCACCTAAATTGATGTAGTTGAAGTGTATCTAGGGCCCGCAAGAATGTACATTAGTATTTCATTATAACATTTTCTAAATTTGTCAAAATGAATTGAAATTTTGGTATTAGATTTAAAATTCATTGATATCAACTTTTATTAAGAAACATTGGTATTATTTATAAGGATGGTTGGAATAATAGAAACAATATTTGAATGTTCAAATTTTGTAAGAAGAAATTTTCATTTCTTAATTTTCACTCTTTACTTCCTTTTAATTTATATAATATCTTCTCCTTTCTACTTAATCATCGAATCAATTAACATATAGGGTCAATCATCTGAAAGGTTTTATAATAAGTGGATTTATCTCTTGTAATGTTTGAGTTCAAGAACGTAATGTAATGAATTCTTTTCACTTTTTTGTGAAGTTGGTTTCAATTTATAATATCGATTTTTATTATCAAGTATGATTGAATTTGGTTTTAAATTTAGTTTTTATTATTTAATTTTTCAATGATAATTTTATACCTTTTTAGGTTCCGGTATTTATATTATAAAATATATCACGGCTTAGTGGTTATGTACTTAACGATTATCAGTATGTGTGGGAGGGGTAGTGAGTATAATTGAATATTTGGGATAAACAAGACCCAGTTGAGAATTCCCTAAGTCAATTGACGGTATTCTCTAGAACACTTTTTTTAAATATGAAGGAGAGTAAATTTATTTTAAATCTTATCAATGTAAACTCTCACCATAACCATTGAACATGAAAGTGAGATGAAGCAATCATGTAATCACACATAATCGGGTTAGTAGAAGATGATTGGATAAATTGTAACTATGATAACATTGTAATTGGAAAATTGAACAAGACTTGATCACCCAATTAATATCTCTATTTTTGATCAAATTATATGTCAATTTGTTTTCAATATTTTACTTTATTTATTTATTTTTAAATGATTTAGATCCTTTTTAAAATCAAACAATTTTAAAAACAATATCCATTTATTTCTCAAATTTTATGGTGGTAACTTGATTGTTGTGAGATATTCACTGTATAAAAATAATTTTTCCTACTATATGAAATTTTACTTAGAAAAAATTTGTTTTTCTCAAACCCCATGATATGAATTGGTCAAAACATTCCACCTTTTTGGTGATGCAGTGCCAATGATGTAATTGTAAATATTTTTCTCTTTTCAAAAAGTCACCACAATTTTTTCAATGTTTTTTAAATGGTTATTATTTAATTCATAGAAACAATTACCCACAAGTGAAAGAGAAATTTTTTAACACACCTTGGTCTACTAAAGATTTTTTTTCATTCTTTTCTAAATAGATCAAGTTATCTCAAATCCAAATCACACAAAGGATGAATTCAAGGATCTCATTCAAGACATTTATACTAACCTCAAATTCATAGTATTAGAGGAATTATGAAGAGTATTAATTGGAATCCAATAGTATTTTCATGAATTTTATCAATAAATGGTCGTGGTACAACAAGAAGAAGAAACTCAAAAAACAGATTAGTTGCAAGGACATCATGACGAAATACAGGGCCAATAGAGAAAAAATGGAATGCCTACATGAATATGTTCTCACATATGAAGAGAAACCTGTACATAAAATTGGTAAAGTGGTGTAATTGGATTACTCTACCATCACTTATGTTGAATTCCCTTGGAAGAGAATAATGAAATTAATATAATATCTATTTAGACCTTCTAACCCGTTGTTAAAGGAGATTGATGAATAATAATTCCCTGATGAGCTAGGTTTGGGAGATCAACATAATATAGATGACATATATAATGAGTGTGAGTAACTAGATGATCCCAAAATTCCTTGAAATGTATAATATCCAACACCATTGAAGAAATACACCACCAAAGAGGTGTAATTTTATGATAAGATGGAGGAGCCTGACTACCAACCTCTATCTAGTGATATTCAACTACCAGAGGCACATCCCACTAGAGAATCAATTGATGTCAAGAAAACCCAGAGAGACTTGATTTTTTTTATTTCATTGGATAAGGAAGGTGATGAAAAAAATGTACTCATCCAATGATGAATATATGGATCTCCACAAAAATGTTTAACATTTATTAGAGGGAGTGAATGAGTAGATCGAAGTGGATTTTCTTAAGGAAATAGAGATGAATGTTTCTTACATTGAAAGGGAAGAATTTTATATTGATTAATCATTATTTATTTCTTTTAAAAATATAATTAAACTATGAAATTCAATTTGATTATTATTTTTATTCAATATACCTTGATAAATCACAAGATAATGAAGAAGTGTTTGTGCATGTGGAAACAAAGAAAGTAGAGTACTCATTCTTTATCCTCACCCAACCTTAAAAGTTATATATCATTACAAATGGGGTGAATTTGGTATACTATTTACTCATATTTCTCAATAAAAATTTATAATTTAAGGATAGAAATATGATGTTCCAGTGTTTTATCACAAAGAAACTTCACCCACCATCAGATTGAGGATAACAAACTAAAACTTCCAATCTAGAGTGAGTCAATACCTAGGGACTACTTTGGCGATTAAACTGATATTTATCCATCTATTATAATTCTAATTTATGTTTTTTCCTTTCAATAAATTTTTTATGTTCTCCTTTATATTTTTCCTCATAAGTTTTCAATGTGAATCACATATGATCTTAACTCAACAGTTCACTTCAAGTATGTTTTTTACCTCTCATTTACATTTAGTTTCTTGTTGTGATAAATTTTCAATTATGGATAAATGTTAAAATCTATTTTAATTTATTTAGGAAATTTTATAATTTAATTATGTTAGAGGTAACAATTTTATTTTATCATTTTAATTTTTTTGGTTTTCTATTTTTTTAAAAAAAATTGTTTTCATGTGTTTTCTGGTTTATTTTTAAATTTTTTTGTGTTTTTGAAACTTTTGATCTGAAATTATAATCATTTCCATTTTGAACAACTTTTTAATGAGTGAATAAATTTATTCCATGAAACATAGATTAAAAAATATTGAAAATGACTATGTTTTATGTTCAATAATTTCTGAATTTCATGAAATATACTTTAATTTCTTAATCCCATGCCATATTCGTAGTAATTAGTTTTGAAATCACAATCCCATAAGTCTTATAAAACATTTTTTCATATTTTTTCCTTCACCTAACGTCTTGAGATAACCATATCATGAAATCTTTAACAAATATTTGATTATTATTGTCAAAATATAAAGGTTTTGGGTACTTGTGTTTTAAATGAATGAGGTTTTATTTGGTTTTAAATCCCCCTTATCAATAGAATCATTTTCATTAAGGAAATCGTTGTACATTAAATCATTTTATCTCTTATAATATATGAATTAAATGCTTGGTTACCCACATTACAATCCAATTTTCCTGATCCAACAAGTTCTTGAAGTGAAATTTCATGATCTAGAAAAACTTAAATAAAGGGGTAAGATGACTTGTGTTGTGATACCTCATTTGGTGATACTTTGGGTGGAAAATAAATTGATAATTATGTGATTTTTATATCAAAAGAATTCATTCTATTTAATTTTATTCAATTTCTATAAATTTCATTACAAGATATATTGTTATTTTATGTAGCGTCCAATGGATAAAGGAAGTTTTTCCATTATAGAGGTTTTCACGAAAAAAATATGTTTGAGAATATTGAAACATTTTCTTATAAAATTATTAATGGTGTGTACTTTCCTTGATTTTTTATGATGTTAAAGATTATTTTTTACTATGGGTAGTGAGGAGGAGACCATACTTGAGTAAAAATTATAATCTTACATTTTTTTCTTAAAGAATATTCAATCCATCCTCATTCGACCTTATAATTTTTGACATTAAATCCTATCAGCCAGAAGACACCAAAAAACCTATAAATTCTTAATGATAAATACCTTTCATTGATTCACATGGGGAGTATATGTTTGAATTTATCACACTTATGGTTCGTTTTCATGATTTTGGAAGAGAAAATCTTTATAGAATATTAATATTTATGAGATGAGAGAAAATTCATGAAAGGGAGTTGTTTTGTGTGCATGAGAGGATAAATAAAATGGAAATATATTGAATGATATGAATGTATGAATTGAAATATTTTTATGTTAAACTATATCTTTTATTTCTTCGTGTGGAATCGGTGAATCTTATAGGTATCTATTTTAAATTTGATTTGATTTGATTTTGGTTCTAACCTTCCCAGGGTTCCAAGTTCTATCTGTATGGAAATTGATAAAGTTAATATTTTCATTATTTTTCATGTCTGTTCAATGATTTAATAACTTAAAATTAATCAATATGAGGATATTCTCTGCATTTGTGTATTTTGGGTGAATTTTGGGCTAAATTGTGAAAGTACCTTAATTCTATAAATTTATCATTTTTATGTATCATTTGTTAATGGGAATATAAATTAAAATATTTCACCAAATTGTTTTATTGAGTTTTTTAGGATTCATTTTTTCATGGTATTCAACTTTGAATTTTGAACCCAGATCCAATTCGAAACACACTGGCCTAGATAAATCAATCAAGTGGAGATATTTTTCTGGTCGATAGAATGGACCCCACCATAGATAATAATACATATCTCAGCCTACAAACTTTTAAATGTTGTTATTCTAGATATATATGAAATATTAATCAACAAATAAATCGTCCCCTATATTCCATGGATTTATTTTCTCTGTAATGCTTAATTTTCATGCACCAAAAGAGAAGAAGTTGAAGATTCTCCTCAACAATAAAATTATAATTCAGTAATTAGGTCATAATATCATCTACAAATGACAAAAGGAATTCAAACTGTGTTATAACATATAAAAATGTATTTCAAATAAATTTTAAGTAGAATTTTTTTTGATATTATTGTGTCTCTTGGGAATAATAGAATAAATATTTCAGTGGACATATTCAGGAGGAGAATTGTTTTGATATTCATTTTCAATATTTACATATTTTTATTTTTGTATTGCCTTATTCTTCCCCATTATTCCTAGATGCCCATAACATGGAGAAGAAATCCACTCTATTATTTTGGAAGAAGAGTTTTTCAATTTTGTAATGTTTGAGTTCATGCACTTAATGATATGAAATATTTTCTCTTTTTTTTCAGTGTTAGATTCAATTTTTAATATTTGTTTCATTATGATAGATGATAATATTTGGGTTTAGATTCTATTGTTATTATTTCTTTGGTAAATAAGACTTATCTCCCTAGAATAGGTTCTGGTCTGTATATGATGGAATATATTAGGTCTTAGTGGTGAAGTACTTATTGATCATCAGTATGTGTGGGAGGGGTAGTGAGTTTTATTGATTGTTTGGGATAAATAAGACATGATATGAAATTTCCTTAGTTAATAAAGGGTATTAGTTGAAAATATTCCACACATAGAAAAAATAGTAGATCGATATAAAATCATTGTAATTTTTACTATCACCATCACCCTTTACCAAGGATATGAGAATAACCAATCGTAGATCCCCAATTTAATAAATTTATTATAAGTGGATTGGATAAATTCAATCTATGATAGAATTGAAATTGGAAAAAAGAACCCAAACTGATCACTAAATCCATATCTCTATTTTCAATCACATGATATGTCAATATTTTTAATTTTTTTTCTTAATTCCTTTCATTTGTTCTGTTCCTTTAGTTCTTTTTCAAAATAAAACACTTTCAAAAAAATCAAATATTATTTCTAAAATTTTGAGGTGACTACGTGATTATTGTGCACTCCTATCTAGAGACAACCTAGGCTACCCACTGTAATAGATTTTAACTTGGGTAATATTTATTTCATGCACACTCTAATATAGAAATATTTGAACATGATAAATTGTTAAAAAATATTAATAACTAAATACTAGAAAATCATTTCCCATTTTCCAAAATTATATATGAATCGAAGTAAAATAGTGTCAAATAATATCATATATTTAAAAGAAATAAAACCAAAGAATCTTTTTTATATCATATGAAATATAATAAAGTACGAATCCCTGAACATATTACATAATTCCAAAAAATCACATTATCTTAGGCAAGCTAGGACACTGATACCAAAAAATGGAAATCACATGCATAAAGTCTATAGAGATATTAATAAATTATATAGAGTATAGGAATAAACCAGGAGGCGACCCTCAACATGTTTAACAAGTCTATAGAATAGTGGGACTAGGGAGTATTGGATCACCCCAGGATTAAACCACCCAACAATATTAATGGACTATGAATATTACTACACCTTATGTAACAAATCAAACCCTATGGCCCGTTACATTAATGATAATCCGATATTTGAGGTGTCTGAGGTGTTTTTATGAAATGTATGTTATTCTAAAGGTGAGTCATTTCAATAGTTTTACAAATTTCCGCATTAACAATTTTCCAATAGTGAGTCATTTCAACAGTTTTCCAAATTTCATGTTTACAAATTTTCCAACACTTAGTCATTTCATTAATACTTCAAATTTTTTAGATTCTAGTTTTTCAATTATTAGTAATATCAACAGTTTTCAAATTATTTTTTTTAGTTTTTCAATATTGAGTCATTTCAATATTTTTCAAATTTTAGGATTTCCAATGGTGACTCATCCTGGCGATGGATCATCCTGGTGGTGTCTCAGACTAGTGTTGGGTTATCTTAGTGGTGCAACATCATGGTAGTTTCTCATCCAAAAAGTGTCTCATCATGGTGGCGCCTCATCCTAGAAGTGACACATTTAGGCAGTGACCCACCCCAATGGTGACTCATCCTGGTGGTGAATCGTCCTAGTGGTGCCTCATTTTAGAGGTGGATCATATTGGAGATAGCTCAACCTGGAGGTGGATAATCCTACTAGTGTATCATCATAGTTGTTCCCCATGCGAGTGGTGACTCATCCTTATGGTGACTTATGTAGGTGGTGACTCATCATGGTGGCGACCCATCCTTGCACTGACTCAACCTGAAGGTGACTCTTACTGATGGAGTATCATCTTGAGAGTGTATTATCATGGTAGAGGCTCATACTATATGTGGCTGATCCTAGTGATTCCACATCCAGGAATAGAAGCTTACTGGCAGTGACATGTCTGAACTATTTTCAATTTATGCACAATTTTTTACTTTTTAAAAAAAATTATAGAATCACCATATCAAAATATTTTATGAAGAAAAATGATTTTAATAACATAATTAATGTTTTTAATGATGTTTAAATATATAACCATTATATCATGAGTTTCTATAAAAAGTTGATATACCTTTAAAATGTAAAAAACCAACGGTTTTAATGAAATCCTCCTTCAATGGTCAACTTAGCCATTTCAAATATCATTAGTTTTTGATCTATTATTTCTAAGGAATATATATTCCCTTAATTCATTCCTTAATTTTTTTCTTGATATGGGAGGTTCCAAATTCTCCTTACATGGAGTCTGATAATGGTTTTCGTGAGTTAGTTAGAGTTATCACTATCAAAGAGGCATTTTCCTCATGTACGCGCACCCCCAGTTTTGGTGCTACAAGGTGGTGAAAGGATTCTTCCATCTAGGTAGGATTTTTCGTCCTTTCATTCCATGTTTATCATGTAGGATGGGATTATAATTTTTTCCCTATGTAGATGATTTAATATGGATTATGAAATATAAAAAAATTGGTTTAAATTAAATATATAGTGGAATGAGAATGTGATGTGTAATTTTATGAATTCATTTATTTTTATTGATTTAATTAATTGTATGGTCTAATTACCTACTAAATATCACTGTCATTATTGGTCCTTTCTTTCACTTATATCTTGTGAACTATGGAATACATGTTGTGTGGTTGCTGAAAAACACATAATATGTAATTGGATAAATAATCACTTTCAGATAATGAATTATATTCTAGAGGATCCAATGTCTTCTGTGATAACACCCCCGATTAATGAAGAAACATTAATTGAGAGATACCTTGATAATATAAAAATGTGTTGTTTTGTGATATATGTTGTGATGTGTAGAATGGTTTTTCATTCTGTGGGATTAATCTGACATGAAATTTATATATTTTAATCTATGTGGGGGGGAAGTGGATGATATATAGTCATGAAACAGGGTTGGGATAGTATTTATAGTGTAGTAGTGTAGTGGGATGCGATGGTGGATGTGGTTTGGTTGTGATATGGTGTTTTGAAAGTGGACGTGGTTGTAAAATTATGTGGATTAGGAGGTTGGGTTGTGATATTGTGTTTGTATGGTGTGGTTGGTCCTTTTCCATTTAACAGTGTATTTATGGAATTAAATTCATGATACTGATTTCAAATGGTCAGGTTTAACGAGGGAATTGATGATAGAATATGTGGATTAAATTAATAATGTTTATATACCAATTAATTGGATAAAAACATGAAATTGGTGCTATACCTTAATAAAATGGGATGAAAACGAATGTTGAGTTCATAAATTAAATAGGCTGATAAAATGTATTTTATTAATGAAACAAAGACTCTAGGTAATGGACTAATGACAAAAATTAAATGTTGGTTTTTTTTTGTTTATGTATTTATATTAATTTTGAAGGGATGGAATTTTTTTGAATTTAATTATATTGTTAACTCTTTTTGTAAACCAATAGAATGGGAATGTGTGGTGTAACTCTATATGTATATACAACTTATATTACTTTTTATTTCTATACACACCCCACCCATGTCGAGCACTATGGGTTGATGCCCACGTAGTCATGTGGGGTTGGTCCACCCAACATCTTGGTGGGAGGATGGATCGATGTCCACCTGTTATTCCATGTTCCCTCTTCAAGGTGAGAGTGAACCATGTCTCTTCAAGTGAATTGTGATGTGTGGTCCTAGGTGTCTTTAGGATGAGTTGGGATGTGCTATCCTAAGTGTATCTCGATGAGATGAGATGTGTGGCCTAGGTCTGTGTGGGTGGGATGCATTGTGAAATGATGTGATGATTGGTGTAAGAGTGTGTTAGTGAGATGTGTTTTGAGGTGTGACTGATGTGTCTGCATGTGGAATGTGATGTGATATATTTTAAAGAGGTGGGAGTTCCATGACATCTTTTATTGGGGGTGTGAGAGTAGTTAATCATTGGAAAAGTGGTGCATGGTAACCGATCATCGACATGATTCATATTATATTTTATTATACTAGGATAAATTATTTGGTTATAGAGCCTTGGTGAGGTTGGGGGTTTTTTTATTATACTAGTATTGGTGTTGTTTGGTTCTGTTACTTTCACACAGGTGCATTAGTATTCTATTTTTACATGTTCGTGAGAGACTTGTTTTCCAACTAAGTATACTAGTATGCTCACCGTACACATATAAAAACTATTTTTTGTTCTCCAAGAGAACTATATGGTCCATGTTAGAGATTACTAGCATGAAAAACTTGGATTATTTTTATGTTGCTGCTTTAGTATTGTTTATTTTGGACCTTCATTTGTAAAATTTTATGTGTATCAATTTTATTTATACGTGCATTGTGGTATGGTTTAGACCTTTTTTATATTATGTCATGGAGTTATTCATGGTGGATTTAATCTATCTATCAATCATGTTTTCTTTTAAAAGAAAATGCCACCCATATTGTGTTATTTTTATACCCTTGATTCTTGTTTCAAACCTGGGGCCTACTAGAGGTGGGACACAGAGGGTCATTATCTATCTCTCTTCATTGTGTCAGCTTTGGTGGGAGGATATCATGACTGGATGGTAATAGAGGTGATGGTTGACAGATAGGGCAGAGTTCAGAGTTACCCCAAATGAGGAATGCATGGTTTGGTATGGAAATAGACTTAGTTGACGTTGGTGAGTGACATAGGACAGGAAGACTATAAAAGAAATCATATTTTAGGGCCCCCATGATCCAGTGAATAGAATCTGAGCTTATTGAACAACCAAGTGAGATAGAAATTCTTGTAGGGTAGAGACCTAATAGAGGTACATACATCATGAAGACTTTTGTTTTTATTTTAAATAGCCGATATTAGGATGTTAAGATGAAATAAATAAATAATGAAATTTTATGTGAGTTTCTGTGAATTTTCCCATTCAATTTTTGTTTGATGAATTATTCATATAACCTAAAAAGGAAAGTGTAAAATTATTATTAAATGGCCTGGGGTATTTGTTTGAAACCTTCTTTAGATTTTATTTTTTTTCATTCTAGTTGAAGCATGATTCCAAATTCATTAAATTATTCTTTATTTTTTAATAAATGTATAACATGCCATATAATTTTCTTAATGATTTAAATTGTTAGAGAATCATGATTAATGTATTTTTTTTGTGATTAATTGATTAAATTTGAAAACCTAAGGAAACATGTTACCTCAATGTAAATTTCACTGTAGCATGATAAAATAAATTATTTTAAAATAATTCATAGAATTATTCTTGTTTCCATGTGAGTTAATATGTCTGGAGTTTCTTTCCATTTATAATATTTCATGAGCATGTGTTACAAAAAAATTGTGAAACATTGTTTTAAACCTTATATATTAAAATTTATAAAAATTCCCATCCTGATTATTGATAATTACTTTAAATTTGAAATCCTAAAAAATAATTAATTTATCATTAATTTAAATTTATTATTGTTCTATATTATTGATATGACCATATAATCATTTGTTAGGGTAGAAATTATTGTGACATTTACTGCTAAATTTTCAAAAATGATAATAATGATATGTGCTATCTTGTTGAGACCTAAACCCATTTAAATGATTAAAAATATTATTTTATGTGTCGTAATAATTTTTTTGTACGGAAATTACCTTTCCTCATTTGTCAAGTCATGATGATCTTTTTCTTAGATATATTTTAGATCGATTTAAATTAACCACATGGTTTTCTACTAGAACTAAAATGAAAATGTTGACTATTGTTAGTGGTTTCATTGTTATCACATAAATGAATTATTGATGTGACTTGATATAAATAACTATTTTTTCAAAGGTTTATTTCTCAATGATTATCCTATGTTATGATACATAAATGTGACTACTTGATTATGCTCACCTTGTGTTAAATATATAATAATTTATATATGTTTAAAAACATTCCCCCATAGAAAAATTTAAAATTTGTAATAATACTCACGATAAATAATGAGGTGAATTAATGTATCCCCTCTATGATTATGGATGATGGTAGGTGTTGCTGTTATGTGTGATTATTCTTGCCATGACTCCTTTTGGGAAGTGTGAAAAAAACATCAATCATACAAAGAGGGGAATCCTGATCCCTAATAGAGACGTGTTGTACTTTGACGTGATTGAAACCATATGGGCTATTCAGTTCCACCCAAATAGTATAATATCTCAACATCTGAACGGTATATACTTGATTTTTGTGTTTGGGGATTTAATGTGTAATGATAATGGTGGTCGTTGGTTTTGGAGGAGTGAAAGATTAGATTGAGAAGGTAGTTATGTGAAAAGGGTGGTAGTGTGTGGATTGTAATGTGGTGAGGTCATGTGGTTGTGATAAATGTCACGTGGATGTTTTCATTGGTCAGAAAGTTTGGAATGTTTTTGGGTTTTTTTCGTAATTGTGATATGAAGTGGTTGAGTTGTGTGGTTTTTATGGTAATATGGCTTGTATTTTATCATGTTTTGATTATTTTGATGGAATTTATCATCTCTCATAAAATGGTACATAACTTAAAGTCGATAATAAAAAAAATTGGTCACTTTATAAATCATGAAATTATTAAATATTGGCTTTCCACCTATGAATGAACCTTTTTTTAAAAATAAGTGATGAGAATGTTTGAATAGCACCTTTTGGTTGGGTTTTTTATGTTTGATCTTATATTTTTGGAACGTGTTATAACCTCAAAAATATTAATAGAGGGAAATTATATCCTACATCAAGACATGTGATATTATGAAACATTTTAGAACTGCGTGAGAGAGTCAGTGCTACCCAAATTGGACCATATCACAGTGCAGTGGATGAGTTCCATTATTTGTATTCGTGTGGTAGCTTTTCATCTGTTTATAATAGTTCTTATTTTGGTTGAGCTATTATGAGTATTTTATTTGTATTATCCTAGTAAAAAAATTCATTGATAAAAACATGAGAAATTTTACAACCATATAAGATTTATAGCTTCAAAATAATATATATATATATATATATATATATTAGTAAACGTTTAATTTGAAAAGAATGTACATGTTTAAAACAATGAATGATGAATTGAGTTAAAAAAGGTTTTGTTAGTAATTAATTTATAGGTATTTCATGATTTGTTTGTTATAACCATCTATGTGGGTTTATTCTTTTTGGAGAGGTTCCCCACCAAGATATAGTTTTTAATATATTTTGTACATTTGAACTTTCTTTCCCCCATAGTAGTTGTGTTCAATTGTATCATAAAAAATGTGAGGTATCTAATGTGTTGGTTGTTCAGACCACCATTCTATTTACTTCTAATTTTATTTTGATTCTCGGGGACAAACCATTCCCTAGGTTCAGGTGCTATTGATTAATTGTGTCTTGGAGGGGAGTACATGGGAGTGTGAGAAACATATGTGAGCCCAATACCAAAGTTGTTTTGATTTTACTCTTCTCCTTTTCATTTTTGTTAGATATTCAAACATTGGAATTCAATGAAATATGTTGTTTTCAACATTACATTATGTGTAATGTCTGATGTGTGATAATGTTTTGAAATTAGAAAAAAAGAATATCTGGTTCCCAACCAAGTCACATTTTACTATGATCTGATCAAACCCATGATGGCGAGTCTGTTTTTTTTTTCTTCAGATTGAATAATATCTTAAAATAGAGGATAGAATTCCCTTATTCCCACATTCATGGAAGTATATATTTTTTAGTTTTTGTAGTTTTTTGGGACAGTTGGTTTGGTTGATAGAAGTCCTTCAGGTGTAATGTGATACATGAGGGGTATCTTGAGATATGGTTGTTTGGACATTTATATCCTTCCTTCTTGGTTTCTTTTAAATTATCTTTGGTGAGAATAGTATTAGAGGTATCTAGTGTAACATACTGAAACATTTGGGCCTTTTCGTTACAAAAAAATATGATATTTGAGGTGTTCAGGGGGTCTTTGGGATGTTTTTGGGACATGTGATTCATTTAAATGAGGAGTCATTTCACAGTTTTCTAAATTTCATGTTTTCCAATTTTGTAGTTACCAATGGTGATTTATTTCAATGGTTTTCCAATTTTCCTATTTTATAGTTTTCCAATGGTAATTCATAATAATATTTTTCCCAATTTCTAGTATTCTAATGGTGACTAAGTCTTTTAGTGGTTCATCCTAGATGTGGCTCATCTTGAAGTGGCTCATCCTATTGGTGACTCATCCTGTAAGTGACTCTTATGGGTGGTGACTCATCATGGTTGTGACTCATCCAAGCTGTGAATCATCATGGTGGTGACTCATGCTGTTAATAAATCATCCTAGTTGTGAATCATCCTGGTAGTGACTCATCCTCAAGGTGACTCATCCTAGTTTTGCCTCATACTGGTAGTGAATCATCCTAGTTGTGACTCATCTTGGCAGTGCCTAATCTTGGAGGTAGCTCATCTTGGATGTGGCTCATCAAGGAAGTCTCTCATCGAGATAGTACCTCATACATGTAATGGCTCATTCTAGGAGTGACTCATTCCGAATATGAATAATTCTAGAGGCGACTCATGCTAGTAGTGACCCATCATGGAGGTGGCTCATCCTCGTGGTGGCTCATCCTGGTGATGGACCATCATGGCCACAAATCATCCTTGTAGTGGCTCATCCTGGAGGTTACTAAAGCTAGTACTGACTTATCTTGGAGGTGAATCATCCTAGAAGACACTCATCATAGTGGTGTCTCATCTTAGTGGTGATTCATCAAGAAACTTTTTCATTTTTATAGAATTTTCTAGTTCTTTAAAAAAATTATAAAACAACCATTTTGTCATGTTTTTTGAAAAAAATGAATTTAATAACATAATAAATTATTTTAAAATAGTTTTCAAATATATAAATCTTATCTTGAATTTCAAAAAAATATTGAGGCCTTTAAAACATTATAAACACTTGGTTTTAATGGGATTTTAGTTTAATGGTCAACTAAACTGTTTCAAATCCAATTTGTTTTAGTTCTACTCTCTCTATGGAAGATGTACTCCATTCATTCAGTCCTTATTATTTTTCTTGATATGAGAGTTTCGTAATCCTTTTTCCTAGGAGTCATATAACATTCTGCTATAGTTGCTTAGAGTTCTCACTCTCAAAGAGGCAGTTTCATCTTGTATACACATCCCCTATTTTAGTGCAACAAGATGGTGATTTTCATGTGTATCTTGTGGGATGGGTTTATAATTTTTTATCATTGTGGAGATGGTTGAATTCGTACTAAGAACTGAAAAATAATTGGTTTAAATGAAATATAAAGGGGTCATGGAATGTGACGTGTGATCGTATAACTTCTTTGTTATTTACTGATGTTATAGATTGTATTGGTTAATTACCAACTGAAAATCATGGACGTTGGTGGTCCTTTCTTGCACTTATATCATGTGAACTATAGAATTCATGTTATATGGGTAATGGGAAACATTTAATATGTAATTGTCAAAGTACCTATAATTCATTAATGAATTGTATTCCCCCATATCAAATGGATTGTGTCATAACACCCTATATTAATGAAGGGAAATTTAATAAGATATTAATTGAAAAATCTTAAAATGTATTATGTTGTGATGTGTGGAATGCTTGTGTTTTGTGTGTGTGGGATTGATGTGATGTGTGGTGGTTATATTGTGATGTGTGTGGGGAATGTGGAAGAGATATGGTTGTGTAGTGGGGTTGTGATAGTAGTTATAGTGTAGTGGTGCAGTGGGGTTGTGCTTGTGGTTGTTGTGTGGTTCTGAAATGGGGCTGCGAATGTGGATGTGGCTATAAAATGATGTGGATTTGGAAGTTGGTAAGTTATATTATGAGTGTTCTATGTTGATAGAAATGTTTAATTTACCATATTATTAATTGAACTAAATGTTTGATAATGATTTCAAATAGTGATCTTTAACAAAAGATTTAATGATGGACTATGTGGATCAAATGTATAATTTTTATATACAGATGAATTGGAAGAAAGTATGAAATAGTTTTTCTACCTACATTAAATGGGTTTCTAATGAATGTTGATTATATAAATTAAAGAGGCTAATAAATTGTTTTTTATTACTAAAACAGAGAGTCTAAAAATGGAATAAGTACTAAATTATGAATCATGGTTTTTATTTTCTTTATGTGTTTTATAAATTTAGAGGTGGAAAACTTTGTGTGGTTTTTTTGAGATGGTTAGTTATTTTTGTAAACCCATAGGTTATTCTTGTGTCTTGTAAATCTATTTTCATATTCATAGTATATTATTTTTATTTCTATACATACCCTCATCCACATCGAGAACTATGTGTCGACACTCACATTGCTATGTGGGGGGTGTCTTTCCCAAGATCCTAGTGGTAGGATGAATGTCTAGCCATCTACTCTTCCTTTCCCCCTCTACAATGTGACAGTGGCCTAGGTGTATTCGAGCGACTTATGATTTGTGGTCCCTTTTGTATTCTGAGAGAGTTTTGATGTGTCATCCCAAGTGTCTTCATCTCGAGATGTGATTGGTGACCCATATTTTGTAGGTTGGATATTATGTGATGTGATTTGATTTGTGGCCCAGGTGTGTGTAGGAATTATGTGTTCTAAAGTGTGTCCTCAGTGTGTGCAGGTTGGATGTGATTTGATATATTTGGACGAGGTGGGAGTTCTAGGACATTTTTTGTTGGGGTGTGGGGGTGACTAATCAGTGGGAGAGAAGTGTGGGGTACCTTATCATCTACATGATTCATATTATATATTTTTATAACTATATGTGTTGTTTTTTGTGTGAGCCTTGGTGATGTTAGGTGTTTGGATAGTATACATGTTTCGGTGTTCATTGGTTCTGCTACTTTCACATAGGTACATTGGTATGCTCTTTTCACATGTGCATGAGAGACATCGGTTTTCCTACTGAGTATACATATATTCTTACCCTATGTATATAAAAATTATTTTCAGATTTCTAGGAGGACTTCATTGGATGTGATGGACATTACTAGCTCAGAACATTGGACTGTTATTTATGTCACTACTTTTATCATTATTTCTTTTGAGATTTATTTTTTAAACTTTTATTTTCATCAATTTTGATTTATACATGCATTTTGAGATGGTTTAGATTTATTTCATATTATGTCATGGAATATTTCTTGGTTGATTCATCCTAGATCCTGATCGGGTTTTCTTATAAAGGGTAATTCCTCTCGTATCGTGATATTTTTATACCCTTAGTGATAGTCACAAACCTGGGGCCTACTAGAGGTGGGACTTGAGGTCGTTACTCTCTCCCATCGTTATGACTTCTTTGGTGGGAAGGGTTCATGAAACCATCCACCGAAGTACCCATGGATTCTCATGTGATACATCTTCCAATTAATTTCAATAAAACTGTGATTTGAAAAGTATTTCATAAATCCATTTCACAATTAAGTGAAAATACCATTTATTTTACAAAAATATATACAACAAACCATATCTGATCAAAAACCCAGTTCCACACATAGTCTAAAAATAATAAAAATTCATTTGTAAAACAATTTATAAAAAATATAATTATACAACTCATCCAAAATAGGATATATATGGAACCACATACCATAAAATTAATTAAAACATTCTTGCAATATGATAAAAAATTCTTGAAGAACACAAAGACAACAATATTGTACCTCAAGAAACATGACACACGATAACCAAAACAAGGGATATCTTTTGGAAAAATATCTCACAACATATCTATAAATAATTAAGAGAATCAAAATTAAAATACCAACAAATATAAAAATATAATATAATGGAATTTTTTTGATCAATAGAAATAGAGAAGAAGAAATATTACTTACTTGAATATATTAAAAGAATCCATGATTAAGATCAATGGTCAAATGAAATAACTCAAAAGAATAAAATATACCCAAATTTTCTTATGAGTTCTTCTAGTTCTCAATAAGAAATTATAAATTCATAATAAAAGATTTATCATCCATGTAGTTCCCTAAAATCACTAATCCTGGAATATTCATGGCATGAAACCATTTCACGACATGAATTTTTTCAATTGAGAAAAGACACCAAAAAATGTGTATCCACATATTAAAATCTATAATTCAACTATTACATATTAGTAACCCAATTGACTACATATATATCATTAATTCCTTTAACTAACTCAAAATATCTTACCAACAACCAATAAATGACGTGAAACGTTTCACATCACGATAATACATTATAGGTAGTGAACACTCTAGACACTAAATAAAGAACCCAAACCATCTCTTGTGTTCTTAAAAATCATGGAGAACCTCACAAATACATTGAATCATTTTTACCCAGGTTCCATTAATTCCAAAAAAACATAAATCCCTAAACAATATTTCATTCCCCTTAACAAAGGATCTTTATTCTCATAATCTTTAAAATGTACTCAAATAATGAGGGAAATGAAATGTGCGGAGAAATACATGAAATATGTTAATGGGATGTTACAAACTCCCCACTATAATAATTTTTTTCCTTTATTAGTCTTGTAGAGGAATAGTTTCCGAATAGAGGTGAGGAAACTACTCCATTATCAAAAAATCATTACCACATGTCTTATGAGAATATGATCCATGTCTCCATAATACATAGACCAATGGAATCACCATCCCATGCAGAACTATTACCCAAGATTTAACAACCCCAACAAGATTCTATACAATATAAACACCGGAATCTAACTCAATAACTACCGAAATAAGAATTTCAGAAGGAAAATGATGGTATTTATTAAGATGATACATTTTGAATACATCATGAACACTATTTCAAGAACTATCATTAGGGTATGTTGTCGCACGTGTTATCATACACAGGTGCTCGATGTTTCCCTATATTCCTGATTTCCAAAGGCGTATGGATTTCATCACTTTCTTGAGAATTTATTATATATGATCAAAATCGGATGATAGGATATCATTTTATACATCTATGATTTGTCCTTGTAACTCATCGCCTAGTTTGTGTCTCCCTCATAGATTAAGATATATTTATGAAACTCATTCATGTTTCGATTTTTTTATGGACGCCGACTAATTACACTACTTTTTTATGTACATTAAAAGGGGTCCTGATAGGAAAGAAAACATCGATTAGGTGAGTAGTCATGTTAGAAATTGCTGGAATGTAGTTATTCTAGAATACTGGTCACATGTATTCTTCCACAATAGAGGGAATATAATAGGAAAAGAACCCATGAAACCTCATGATAATCATAGGATATCTAATTCCAATGGAATTTCTTCCATGGTTTTCCTTAGGTATCTCATATTTTAAATGAAAATGTGTGGTGGTAGGTCTTGATTTTAACATCTTTCAGAGATGAAGTGAAACTGATTAGAGAACCCCATTGAGGTGGATCAAAGAGGTGAATCCCTATGATGGAGTAATAGGAATAATTATTAATGGATGGGTCAAAATTTCTTATGAGAGTGGAACTGGGATGATATTCCTAATGAAGAAAAGATGTCACATAGTGAAGGGGTACATCCCATGTATAAAGGCACCAAGGTTTACCATTGGTCTAGATTGAAACCTAGGGAGGTGAATTATGTACCCTGTACATGAAATAGGGATGAAACCCCTTGTAGTTTGATAGGAATACATCAAGATTATGCATGGAAGCCAACCCATGGATGGTATGATCCTAGAAAGATGTGCGGGACATGATAGGATTATGATGGATTATGGGAGGATTGGATGGAATGGATGGAATGGATAAGATGGATGAAGTGTTGGGATTGAAACATAGGAAGGTTTCCTATGTATCCTAGTTAGTTAGAAATCAAAGTCTATGTAGTTATGAAAGGGGGGTTATGGAATACACCTATGGAAGAGGTCCAAGAAAATTGAGCATATGGTTGGGGCTTACACATAGGATCATCCCAGCTGGAAAAATTTATTGGTTGGTTCTTTCACATGGAAGCTTCCCATGAGACGTGAGAATGATTGGGGAATACACCTAATGAAGAGGACCATGGGATTTTTATGGATGACTTGTCTATTACTAAACTCTAAATTGACTTTAGTAATGGTCAGTGTGAGAAATAACCTAATGTAGTAGACCTAATGGTCATGTCGTGAAGGAAGCTCCAATGAGATAGGGCTTGGGGTTTATGCATGGAAGATTCTCGAGGAGGATCTCATTCCCTATGGTTGTGTATTACACATGGATGTGACCCATGAAGTAAAATACTAAAGTTAGATAAAATGATTGGGCTCTGGTTCCTACCCCTTCTATGACCCAATGGTTGAGGGGGAGTAAATGGTCTATCTCTTACAAGGGAGGGTAGGAGCATACCTTAGGATGGATTCCTGGGAGGATATTTTTTCTTCTGTATAGGGTGTGGAGGATGTAATTCTTTGAGAGGAGGATCTCATTTTATGTGTAGAGGATCGTGTGCCATGTCCATTATACATAGGAAATCCTATATTTTTTTCACAGGGAGAGGCCACAGTCTAACATCATGTGGTGATGATACATTGTGCTAGGTAGTTTTAGGTCATACATCTCGAGTGTGGGGGACTCACTCCTCACCCAGTATGCACACATAAACTTATATCATCAACCATTGTGATTGGGATGGATTTTTTAATGCCATGTGTGAAATATGGGGAGGTATTATCACTCAAAAGGTTCTTGATAGAGTATCTATACTAAAAATAAATAATAATTATTATTGATTTTCTGATAAATAAGAGGTAAATGAGAATCTCGAGCCACACAAGATGTGTAGTGGACCACAGGGATATATAGCGCAGGTAACTTACAGACCTAAAGTGTAGCTGCACCAATACAAGAGGGACATGGAGGATTGGAGTAGTCAAACTCCATGCATAGGTGCCATCATAATGGAGGAAATATGGGAAAAGAACATAAGAATGTTTTTGTGAAGTTAGGTTCTTTTATGAGAAAGACTTTGTGATGGTTTGGTGATTCAAAAGGTTCATAGGATTCAGGATGGAATGGTCTTCAAGAAACATGGTGAACCAACCTTGGCATGAAGTCAACAGTTGGTAATAGAGTGAATCATGAATTATTAATTCTCTTCATTGAATAAATTACCCCAAAGGGCCTTCTTCACCTGCTAAGGGAATAGGCCTTTGCGAAAGGAATTCCCACCTTAGGTGGAGGTAGTTTGGAACAAGGTAATGGGGTTTTCACGATGCTCTAGTAAAACCCTAAACCATTTTCATGGTAGTTAAGATGCCTTCATATTCTAAATCCATTGTTATAGTAATTGTTCTGCCTTGAAATCCATCTTTCAGTGATGAGGCAGCTTTGGTTCATGTTCACATGTGAACATGGAATGATGTGGAATAAGCAGCTGCCACCCACTACCACATTTGGGCTGATCCATGAATATACTAAGACTTTGGAGGCCGATTACCTAGGGAAAATAGTGAGGCAGTGGACTATCTGAGATAATAATGGTGTTTTCTCTCAACCTTTGGGCTAAGGCTGACTTGTGGTGATAAAATGTTGTTTCGGTCTGGTTTATATACATCATGGTGGAAGATCTATAGAATTTGAGCCACCGATTCAAGAACCTACATAGGCCATAGGTGAAGGAATATGGGTTATTGAACCTAGACCAATGATTTAATTTAGATATATTGGGAGGAGGGAGATCCATCCAGGGGGTTTCAGGGGACATTTTTTCCAGTCATTAGGAAGTGGTTGGGTAATGTGAACATTACTGATAACAATATCATTCATAATTATTGGGATAACTATGATGTGAACATGAAGCTAAAAGTTATTTATAGGATATGGTGACACCTGAATAGGTATTGGATTAACCTTTCTAAGATTTTTCATAGCAAGGATGGATTCATGGTGTCTGTGGTAGAGGGTGAGCAGTTCGAGACAAAGTTGGAAGATCTAGTGCATTATTAAGGCACAACATTCCCATTAATCCGTCAATTAATTGTGATTCTAGTAATGTCCACTCCTCCAAAACTGAAAAAATCTAATATATAAGAGTGGTTTCCAATTCCCATAGAATCAGATGAGTCTTGGGGGAAAACACCAATGAAGGGAGACCCTTGAGAGTGGCGATATCAAAGCCTCTTTAGGGTAAATCGCCTAAATTATTTGTGTAAGCTTTAATTAATTTTCCCATGTTTTCACTTACCTCATTCTTTATAAATATTCCTCAAATGAAATATGTTTTATATAGAAGTAACCTGCATATGTTACCCCTTCTAATGGGTATAGAGATGCAACAAAATGATTCTGGGAGGATACCCAGAGCCTATTCTTGGGGAATAACGAACCAGTGGTCCGATCGAAGATGGGGAGTTAAGGGCAGACACACTGGAATCCCAAGAACCTTCAAGGATATATGGGGGCCACTCAATAGTGTCATAATAGGGAAACCATGAGATATTGATCTGATACAGCTCATCTATTTTTATATTTCTATATTGGAGAGACATACCCATTATCGACCAGTCATATTGATAGACATCTTTTCCCTTTGAACAGTTCTAGGAGTAGCAAGAACTTTGTTATCTAAAATGGACATATAATCCATGGTCTATTTTCTAATAGCGATTCCAGTTGATGTAGATCCATATATTTGATCAGAACTAACCATGGCCTCCATGGAAACATTAGTTGCATCAGTGAGTGACACCACTAGGGGGAGATACTCAGGGATGAAATGGACAACAATATCTATGTGGGATCTGGTGAGGGTGTACAACCTCAGTACATGGATTACATACTATCTGATAGAGTACATAAGGAGGATTTAACAACTAGTATCTTGGATTCATTTATGGATTATGAGCTTACAGATCCTTAATATCTTAACAAATCCAATACGGACATGGATGAGGAAGGCCACATAATCTGACGTAGGGTGTGGAAGTGTATCAAATTATTCATTGTATAGACACAATATACACAATGTGTGATCAGTATGGGGTCACATCACCACTAGTTTCACTTTCTTTATGAATGATAAATGAATGATCGAAGTACCCATGTGTTAATTCAAGACTACCTCACTAAAAACATAGAGGAAAATATACAACACATGTATGCCTCTGTGTGTCAAGATAATTTTTATAGAATATATAAGCATCATGTAGTGGAATTGGAGATCCAAAACTTGGTAGAATAAACTAATGATCATTCCTACATCATTTCCTTCTAATTAAAACTCTTTATACAATTGGGTGTCTTGTGGGAGGATCCCTAAGAGAAAATAAAGTAAGTGACACTTCAAGTGGATGATCTCTGGGATGAGTGAGACTGACCATAGATCAGAGGAAATGATCTCCATTAAGTTGCTGATGTGGAAGATGTATATCTCAAAATGTGGCTGATTACCTTGGAGGCCATGCATAGAAGTCTAGAAGAGATTAAGTGCTCAACAACATGAGCATAGATATAGGGGAACATTTTATAAGACTCATGGGAGGCTATAGTATGTAGACATACCTTACTACTAGTATAGCTTCGGTTTTATTTGAATCATTTTCTATGTTCAAGAATACATTTCTTTTTCTTGAATTACTTTTTGAGCTCAATTATATTTTTGAAACAATAGATGGCCAATCCTTAAGGCCAGGTAGGTCATGATAGATCTGAGAAACAATTGATGATCACATAATATTTCAATTTATATGATATTGTTCCATAACCATCAAACACTCATGGTTTTCAATTATTGAATGACTACCGAGGGTGTTAAGGATGAGAGAGGTTGTGTTTTGAGTATAAGGGTCTCAGAATAGAAAACATTCTTTTTTAATGTGAACTAATGTACAACCATGATAATGACAAGGGTTTTGGAATCTTTCCAAACAAAGGGGTATGGTAAGTGTGAATCACAGTACCCAAAATTTAAAACCTAATGATAATGGTGTCACTCTCTAGTGAAATTGATAACCATGTTTGAAACATATATCCATATTAGTTTTATTGAAATGTGGATAATCCAATGAGGGTTGACCACTGACCATGTTCGAAACATAGAACTTTTTTCCAATTGGAATCCAATGTCTTTGAAATTTTTAGCCCAAGATTGTTGGTGGGACATTTCTAGACACCATTTCATTGTGGGGTCCATTCATGCATGGAAGAGGTTGAGGATCCAGATAAGGGGCATGTGAATCGTGCTAGTTTAGTGATTGGATGATAAAATGGCTTCAAACTGCCATGTAATTAAGCCACTATGGATTAAAACTCAATGGTGTAACTGTAATTGTCCGAACAATTATCAAACCACCCTTCAAGGGAAGTTTATTATCATATTCTATGTGATAATAGAATATGAAAAAAATGTGGTAGATAACCATCATTGGGAAAGGAATTATAGGTGATACCCTGGTATACCTTTTAGTTTGACATATTGAAACTGATGATGATGAACACACAATTTTATGTAATATGGTGAGGATGATACATGATGCAATTTAATGTCATGTGGTCTATACATGACATGTAGTTTAACTTCATGTGACCAGAACACTTCACAGATATTAATGTCATAATACATGGACCCTAGACAATAGTTTAATGTTGTGTTTCACGGAATAGAGGAATTTATATTCTGAAAATATTTGTGTGGTGTATAGGATATAAAATCAAAATGAATGAACCATTGAAAGATTTCATACCATACAAGTATCAGGGGAGATATAGGAATAAATCATATGTGATGTGCCAAGTGAAAAACCCGACATAAATATAACCTTAAGAACCCATATGCCTCACCACATATCCCAGTGATGATCCTTGTTTAAGGTCATGGAGCTTGGACCATGAATCCCTAGTGTGCCTCATCCACATTGATGTCCATCCTACCTGAAAATTTAACCCCATGTAATCCATGCCTAGTGTTGGATCTAAGTACAGATATAGGGGTATTAAATGACATGTTGGAGAGCACATTAAGGGTGAAAACAAGAGTGGAATCCATCCATGATACAAAAATGTGGAAGGGAGGTAAGTTGAGACCCTCAAGGTCTCAATGAAGGGATGACTTGTGAGTAAAGGATGATTTCTGTCCATGTTCTCTCATAGAGACCATTACCACTATTCCAGTCAAGAGTAGGGTAAGAAAAAACATGATCAAATGTTGACCAAATTCAGAACAAGGTGCCATTATTTTCTACCAAAACTCCATTAGAAAGTATTCCAAGAAAGAGAGTTGAGGAAAAAATAGCATGAGACCGTCCCTACTGGGGGTTCATCTAGATGTGAAATTTGGTGGAAATCTAAACTAAAAAATACTCGAAGTTTGGAATGGGTGTATCAAGAATTTGGGATCAAACCAGGGTAATGTGATCTATTAAAGGGTGTGTTGCATGGAACACGATTAGGGCCAAGGGGTTGAAGGTTTTAAGGAGTTTTTAGATGGTCCTAAAAACTAATCTTTTGGTTGTTGCTACATATCTCATGAGGATGGAATCAAGAAACTTGTTGTTCTCAAACAATGTAGTGGAAGAAGGATGACACTGGTAGGGGAAATACACTCCAAAAAGGGAACTGAGGAATCCCGAGTTTTTACATGGGGAAACCTAAACATTTTTAGGTAATGGTTCTAGTTTAACATCGTGCATTGAGGAATTTATAACATAGTTTAAGGTCATAGAGTATAGAGCATATGGTTCTTAGTTTAATGTAATAGAATACATACCATGAAGGATGAAATCTAAAATGGTTATGTGTGGTAAGATGTTATGAAAGCCATATTTGAATGAGGTCTAAGGAGGACTAAATCCACACAAAACACCCTAGAAAAGACCTCTAATCATTTAAATGTCATTATGATTTCACTAAGCCTTCTATTTAAGACCATGGATTTTTTACTCGGGGAGGGGAGTCCCAGGAGTAGTTAGATGTGGTTGGTGAAATAATAAATCTAATGTGAATGAAGGATTAGGAGGATTGGAAGTGCTCCACATTTTATCATAGTTAATTTTGATATCTTCCCCGTAGACATCTATATGGTGCTAATGGAAGGAATACCAGATGATAATAAGCTAAAGAAGATCATGTTCGATAAATGAGGCCTAAGGGGGAAAATGTTTTGTGAATTTGAGGAAGGGACCAATAAAAAAGTGTTTGGGAATCTTAACATATCTCTTAAGCATGAAATGAAGACACATGTAGTTCAAAAAATCACAATGTATTTTAACTTCATTAGGTAAGGACATATGTGACCCAACATGAAAGGGAGAGAATATTATAGCTTGAAAAAAGATTGATGACTCATACATCACTATGTATCCCATGAGGATGGGAATCATTCCACTCATAGTTCTGAAAAGTGGATATCCCTATATGGGTTAGATGCTTACAGAGGGAGAGAGGCATTTTTTGTTGTGTGTTTTTTGAGTGGTTGTACTTGGAGGGAAAAAAACGATCATCTCTGCATAGCCTATGTAGACAGGAATCAATAATTACGTAGTTCATGAAATGTTGTCTGGTAGATGACTAGTTACAAAGTTGATGACATCACAGTCGAGGACACCATGATATTGTTATGTTTTTTATCGCACATCTATGTAGAAAATGTTTTAGTTTAAGGTCATGAAATAGGACCAGACCATGTAGTTTAATGTCATTTACTAAATACACTGGTCTCTATGATGTTTATCACCATGCGTTTAGGTTTCTAGGGGGAGAAGTATTCAAATGAGATGTGTGTGGTGTGGTAGCTATAAGAAAACCTGAATAATAATCATGTAGGACATAGTAACACACACACCCATGGAAAATACAAACCCGACTTAAAGAATTTTTATTTGGACTTAGTAACCCAGAGTAACATTGTGAACCAGAGACATTAGGTAATTTCCATTTAAGGTTGTGAAGAAAGGACAATCAATAATATAATGTTTAACATCATACAGATAGGATGCTGATGTTATAATATTTAATTTTGTATAGCTCATACCATATGGTTCATCGTTTATGGTAAAAAAGATTGGACCTTGGAATTCCACTTTCAGAAAAAGTATTTATTAAGAAACATAGAATTTCGTGGAGGAGTTATGTGCTACCCACCTATGGTGAACAGAGAGTATTAACCAATGGGACAAAAATTGTGATTGATTTAAGACCCTTCCCACATGGGTTAAAACATTTTTGGCTTTATTCCACGTTTAAATATAATTATTAGAGTTAATATTGTATAAACATTTAGGAAAGAGAGGAGGTTAACCTTCTTGTTGAATGATTTGAATATCTTTTTTTGCTTCCATTATAGATTATTCAAGGCCCAGAGCCTATTCTCTAAATGAGATTCCAGTTCATCCAGATGGACTTTTGCTATCTAGTTTGGCATCTTCTGATTATAAAGAGATATTCAGAGCATATACAGCTGAATCTCTATGGGAATGACTACTTTTTTCATAACACTTGGCAATATGGGGTCTCCTTGTTGGAATTCTAAGTCATTATCTGATAAGACGTAGGGCATTGAAATTCACATTTAGACAAATTTTATTTTTCTTTTGCACCATCTGTTCTAGAATGTTTGAGAGTGTCTCATTGAATGCCTTGATTTTTCTATTCTCCTATGCATGGTAGTTAGAATTCTGGTTGGACCAGATGTCATGCATGGAATACAACTTCATTAGATCAGTAGTCTGGATGTTTGTTTCATTTTTAGTGACAATAGAGTTAGGTTCTACAAATCAATAGATGACTTTTGATCTCATTAATTAAAAAACTTATTGGTCCTCGACCATCATTATAGAAATTGATTATGTCCACTTAGAGATAAAATTCTTCGCTGTTAGAATAAACCTGCACTAGATGGCTATTTCTGGTGGATATGGTCCCAAAACATCAGGTCTCTAGAGTAGAAAGGGACAAGAATATGGTGTATTATGGAGGGGATCTGGTGGTCGATTCTTGCAGTTGGAATGGATATGACATACATGGAACCTCTTGGATAACTCTATATAATCATGGACCACGGTGTGATTGAAGTAGCCCAGCCTTCAAATATGGTGGGAGTGTTTAAACCCAACATGATGAGAACCTCATGACCTAGCTTGGAGAATCCGAAATAACCTGGTGGATATGGTCTCACTGAATAAAATAGTAGATAATTCCATCAAACCCATGTCTGTTTTGAGTTTCTGAATATCGTCCCACTCTGTATGGTGAACTGAATTGTGTTCCATTAGATTCAATCATATTCGGATGTGTCCGATGGGTGAGTTTCAATTTAGAGATACTTAATTAAGAGATACATCCAATGAATGTATTATTTAGCTATGGGGGGATTCAGAGGTCTTGTTATAGAAGAACAGATGATCAGGTGATTTTACTATTGGATATCATCATCATTTGTGATAACGGGAGAGATAACCCTATGGTGTAGTACATGTATAAACAAGTCATCCTAGCCATGTTCTACAAGAGAAGAAGCTGGACTGTTCAGAGCCTCGATGTCACATACTGAATCTGGAGTGACTCAACTGGTGCCCCATACCCTGTTCGCCACATGACCTCAAGCACATTTCCCCAAATGCAAGAGGTTGTCGATTAGCAGCGAGGGCCTTGGTGAGTCATTGGGGAATCTATTCCCTCATTTGGTAAGGTAAACTAGGGAAAGGAAATAACAGTCCATAGTGAAAGAAGTATAGAGAATACAATAACTGAAACTAAACAGTGAAAGCAATGAATATATAGTAATGATGATAATGATGCAACAAGTACATGTATCTAAGGAAAGAAGCAAACACAAGAACATGCTAAAATACAGCTGAGAAACAATGTACAAAATGTAAACAGTAACTCCAGCAGCATCTCAATCCTAGGCTTGGTCCCATGCTCTCCAGCTCCAGCGTAACCAAGAACCTAAAGTACAAGTGTGCATGCTCTTATATATACTCACAATAACCTAATCTATTTGGGCCCAAAAGAATGACCCTAATAGGGTGTGAGACAAAGTCCATGTCGGAAACCACATGAGGATTTGTGCCTAATAGTCAGTGAATATATGGAAGGTAATCATATAGAAACAAGTAAATAAGGATGTACTAAACAGTAAACAATGCACAGTTTCAAGCATATAATCTAAAAACAAGGAATCATCCACTCAAGTAAGTAGAACAAACAGGTAACCTCTAGGTAGTTATCACAACCTAACCCCTTTGGTTCAACCTAAAATTACTAGCAAACCTTTAGGAGGCACACAGAGTCTCAACCCTCTGGTTGAGCTAAAGAATAGAATCTCTGGGAAGCACTCACCATCAATTCCCTCGATAGTCTCATATCTTACTAAAGACGCTCTAGGGAATAACTCAACGTATCCTTCCCCCTGTGGCCCACGTTGAGGAACTACAGACTCTCTAAGGAAGCACTCAACGTCAATTCCCCCTGTGGTCTCGCATCGTATTATAAGACACTCTAGAGAAGCCCTTACGTCCATTCTTCCTATGGTGTACTACACTAGGTTCTCACGGCCTTGTGTAAATTCAGCATGTATCACATCGCGTAATAGATAATGTATCCTCAAGAACTACTTGGCTAGCATCTAAAGTATCTCAGCATGGAAGAACAGCCATACCATCCTTCAAAGTAGGCATGGAACTGGTAATATCCTAACAGTAATGACTAGACCAATTGGTCATTAACAGGAAAAACATGCAAGGGAAAAGCATATAAATCATAGTAAATTACCCTATTCACAAACAATGTCTTCTATGCAAGAATATAAGCACAACAGGGAAAAAATGAAATATGCAATACCCAGTTCAAGGTTATTGGTGGTATTTTCACAAAATATTCAATGAATTTTTTATAGAAAGGAACAAACTACCTACCTCGACGTTAGGAGATCAATATACTCAAACCTCAGTTCTTGAATCTTCTTGGAACATTATAGATATAATAAAGCATCCAAAATTATCAAACCATGATAAATTGAGAAACATGGATAATTGGGAAAATAATCTCTAAGAGAAGGAAGAGATTACTGTTGTGGTTTCAACGCAATCAACAGCGGTTGATCTAGAGAACAGACGGAGGATCGGGGGTTCATCGAAGATCTGCGGCCGTACGAAATGCTCTTGGTCGAAGAAACCAATGAAGATAGTGTTTTTGGGGTTAAGACGCGACCCTAGTCTATTTAGTGAAAAAAAGTACGCAACAAGTACTTTTAGAGTCAATGGCATGTACTAGGCTTTTGCGTACTACATTTTAGGTGGCCTCCACATCACCCCTACATGGCCGTGTGTGTGGCCATGACACGGCCAGTACACGGCCTCGAGAGGCATTGAATTACACAGCCTGTACTTTAAATATTTATAGAAATTCCTTTTTTCCCTAAAACACCAGAAAAAGGAAAAAATATATGAAATGAAGGTCCAATTTATTACAAACATCCCCGCTAAAAGAAATTCATCCCCAGATTTCCCTAACGAGGCGTAGAAGAAGAAACCCCAAACAGCTCGGGCCACTGCGATCCTACATCTGCATCCCTCTCCCTAGTCTCGTATTGTACTCATATGTGCTACCATAGCACCCATACCAATGGAACAGAACAGCCACAGAGAACCTTCGTACTACGATCAAAAATCCAGATAATATTCTCCTCAAACGATGTATGTGCTTCGAGCTCAACTTCCTCAGGTTGAAAGACATGAGATGGGTCTGAAATATAATGTCGGAGCTGAGAAATGTTGAAGATTTCATGCATAGCCCAGTATATATGAGGTAAGTGCATCTGATAGGGAACCATCCCAACTCTCTTCAGCACATCAAACGGCCCGAGGTACCTTGGTGAAAGCTCACCCTGTCTCCAAATTCTCTTCTGTCTCAACCTCAGTGCGACATGTAGGAAAACCTGATCCCCGACCTCGAACTCTAGAGGTCATCATCGCTGATCAGCATAAAACATCTGTCAAGACTATGCAGTATCCATCCTCTCCCAAATCAACTCTATATTCTCTGAGGTCTCTTGAATAGGAAGAGGTTCTAGCAAAGCTTCCTCTCCTACCTTAGCCAACATATGGTTGATTGATATGTCCTACCATACAAACCCTCATAAGGTTACATCTAAATAGTTGCCAAAAAATTGATGCTGTAGGAGAACATCACAAGAGGTATATGATTCTCCCAATAACCTCTAATGTCTAGAATGCAAGAATAGAGCATATTGTCAAGCACCTGAATCGTACGCTCGGAATGGCCATCTGTCTAGGGATGGTATGCTACACTCAAAATTACCTGTGTACTCAAATCCTTCTGAAGCCCTTGCCAGAACTGAGAAGTAAAATGCGCATCTCTGTCTGAATCAATAGAGTGTGGAAGTACATGCAGATGTACAATCTCATGGATGTACTACCATCCCAGCTCGTTAACACTGATTGAATCCATGATCAGCAAGAAGTGATCAACCTTCATAAGCCGTTTTATGAAAACCCAAATAGAATAATTCCCATGAGGTGACCTTGGAAAACCCATCACGAAGTCCATCACGACATCATTCCACTTCCACTCGGGAGTGGGTAACTGCTATAAAAACCCGCTGGTCACTAATGTTCCACTTTCACCTACTGACATGTGGAACACCTCATGACACAACCAGAAACATCTCTCTTCATACCTGGCCACCAATACTGGTTGTGTAGATCATAATACATCTTGGTGATGCTAGGTTGAACTGCCCAAATAGAGGAATGATAGTCTTGCATCATCTCCTTGTGTATATCTACTGGCACCCATACGCATACCTAGAAATGCATGATCTTATCCTCGCCTATTGTCCATCCAGTAATAGGGTCCTCTCCTAACACGCTTTCCCATAGTAATAGGCCTTTATAATCTGATACAAGCCTCATTCATACCTGATCTAGAATTGCAGAGGTAAAAACTATAGAAGATAGGAATGTCTGCCCCTATCAGTTATGCACCTCCAAATGCATCTCAGAGAACAGAGCCATAAACTGCCACTCACTACTGGCCTCCTAAACTGCCTGTATCTGAGTCCTCCTACTCAATGTGTGAACCACTACGTTTCATTTCCCAGATGTATAGGCAAGATCAATGTCAATGGACTGAAGATACTCGACCCAAATGCACTGTATCATATTAAGATCGAACTGAGTGAAGATGTACTTGAGACTTTTGTGGACAGTGAAAACCACAAAATGCCCTCCTAAAAGGTAATGTCACCACCAACATAAGGCATGAACAACAGTAACTAGCTCGAGATCATGTGTCGGGTATTTCCTATCAAGTGACCTCAACTGCCGAGACCCGTACGCAATGACTCCATAAGCTTGCATAAGTACATCTCTGAGCCCAATACCTGAAGTATCACAGTAAATAGTGTAGATCTTCCCCATCTATGGAAAGACAAGTATCGATGTTGAAGTAAACCTCCCTTTCAGCTCTTGAAAAGCTGACTCACAAGAATATGAACATAAGAACATCACCCCTTTATTGGTCAGACCTGTCAATGGTGCTTCTAAATGTGAAAAGTCTCATATGAAGCGTCTGTAGTATCCAGCCAACCCTAGAAAACACCACACCTCAAACAAGTTCTTCGGATGCTCCCAGGAAACTACATCTCTCAAATTCTCTAGGTCTACTGATACTCCTGTCTATGAGATAACGTGACCCAAAAAGTGAATCTGATCCATCCAAATGTGGCATTTTGAGGGCTTATCATATAATTGATGCTCTCTTAGTGTACTAAAAATGATCTCAAGATAGGTAGCATGGTCATGTCGAGTGTGAGAGTACACCAAGATATCGTCCATGAAGACCACCACGAAAGAGTATAAATATGGATGGAACACCCAGTTCATCATTGCAAGGAAAACTGAAGGCGCATTCGTGAGGCTGAACGACATAACCATATACTTTTATAGACCATACTTTCTTATAAAGTCTGTAAAGGGTATATCTGATGGTCTAACGCGCAAATGATGATAACTGGACCTCAAATCGATCCTCCAGAACACCCGGGCTCCTCGAAGATGATTGAAGAGATCATTGATCCTTGGAAAGGGATATCAGTTCTTGATCGTCAACTGGTTCAACATCCGATAGTCCACACACATCCGGAGGGTACCATCCGCCTACTTCGCAAATAGAACGGGTGATACCCAAGAAGAAGTACTGGTTCGGATGAAACCCTTTGCCTGCAACTCCTCCAACAGCTTCTTGAGCTCCTGTAGCTCAAGTGTCGCCATCCTATAAGGACGAATGGACAATGGTGCTGCTCCTGGAATGAGCTCAATCGAGAAGTCTACCTCACGCTCTGGAGGCAAACCTGAAATGTCCTCGGGAAAGACATCCCTAAAACGATCCACCACTAGAGTAAAGTTTAAATATGAAGTCCCCTGGTCATCTAGATATGAACTAGCAATCTGATCTGTAACTCCTTTTAGTCCATGATACTCGGGTCCTACTCTGCTCGCCTGGACATCCCACTCACCTCTATGAAAAAAGATTCACCTAATGGTGATATGAACTCAACCTATAGTGATAACAGTCGATGACTACCTAGAAGGGGACTAACTAGTCCATCCCAAGGATGAAATCATAGCATGTCATCTCTAGGACATAGATATCCCATATAAAGTCATACCCAACCACCTCTAGAGGGAACTCCTTGCACTGACATACAATAGCCGTCCTAGTCCCCAACTGCATGTCTAGAGTCAAAGTATTGGTAGAGGAAAAGATGCATATCCCAAGGCTCCCCGCAACAGAAATAGAGATATAGATATGGGAATACCCTGTATCAAAATGAGAAGAAGATAAAACGGAGGCTACTAAGATTGTACCTCTAACTATAGTGGGTCATGGATCCTGCTCCGGCTGGGTGTGCTCCACTGCCAAAGCCTGACATGTACTACGACCCTGTGGCTCTGCATGACTGATTTGATCTAATATGCCCTACTGTCACTAATAGAACGGTGACTGACCACCCCGGCCATGACATCCACCTTGGCCTGAATGGCCAAAAGGACTCCAATTCCAAGACCGGTGAGAAACTGGTGGCACTGCTCTTGAACAAGGAGTCATGGATAAAACTTTGTCACCAGCTGCTGGTGAGAAAACCTGAATGAAGTGCTTCAGTTGACCCATCATTCCAGAAGATCAACATTCCAATGAGTCTCTCTAGAACTAAAGTATCGTATTCCTAGCTCTTCCACACTATTAGCGTACCAGATGGCTACCTAAAGATGTGCCTCGCTGTCTTGGATCACCACGCGTAGACTCCCAACGGCGCAACATGTTGTCAGCTGGTGAAGCACTAACCCTGGAAGTGGAACCGCCCTGGCTCTCAACTCTAGAATCTCTCAAATTTCACTCTGAAATCAATTACTGGTTGAAAATGGAAGCGATGGAAGTCAGCCTGATGATATTCACCTATGATCAGATCTTCTATCTAAGGCCATACTCAAACTTCCTTGCCAATAACAACCCATATGTGCTCTGGAGGGGTCTTAAATGATGAAGATTGGTGAAACAAGAGGAATAATCTATGACAGAAAGACTACTCTGCTCTAGGCTCATGAACACCCGGGCTCGGTCATCATTCAGAGTATCTGGATAAAAGTAGTCAAAAAAGACGCGTTGAAACTCTTCTCACACCATAACCTGCTGATGACCCACCGGTGAGATCACATCCCACCACCTCTTGGTAGAGTCTTTTATCGTGTGGGTAGAGAGCATGACCTGTCTCTCTGGAGGTGTCTCTAGATGGTCGAAGATCGACATCATGGCTTTTATCCATGACTCTGCAGCCTGTGTTCCGTCTTCCCCTGAGAAGGTGGGAGGATACTGCTGCTAGTAAACCCACGTCAAGTCTTCCATAGACGTGGAAGAAGGCAGATTACCCTAGGAGGTCTGCATCATCCTTAGAAAACCTTCCCTAAACTGCGCATCGGTGCCTGATGTCAGTATCACTGCTGGTGCCAAGGCTGGCACAACAGGAGGATCTGTGGGAAGTCCCTGATCGACCATATCTGGTGTCTGATAAGCACCTGGAAAATGGCATACGACCAGAGGACGTCTCGGTTCCATGACTCTGCAAGGTCAAATGTACACCTAAGATCAACATTCTCAAGAACTGAAAAATTGAAGGTACAAGAAGGAACTGGGAAAACAAAGCATTCAAGTTAAGCAAAACATGACTACACGATGTGTACATTCCATACACGGCGTGTTCCCTTAAGTCATTCACATGGTCGGCTACTTCTACCCAAACTGGTTGTGGAACACACCAGATACACGTCGTGTTGCCCTAACACATGGCATGTACTTGAATCCTATTCCCTTCCACATTCCTTCTACATGGTTAAGCCACACGACTCTTCCAAGGAAAAACTACACGGTGTGTTCTAGAAGGACACAACATGTACTAGACATGCTTTAGTTGGCCCGTGTTGTTTGCGACACGGCCTGACACATGGCTGACACTACTCGGCGTGTTCCAGATGGACAAGGCGTGTAAGATAAAGGTTAACACCGACACATGTTGTTTGTGACATGGCTGAGTACCTCGATTATACTACACGATGTGTAAAATTCAGACACGGTGTGTTTGTGAAAAGATTACATGACCCGTGTTGTTCGTGACACGGTCGAGTTACCTATTTCAAAATACACGGTGTGCTAAACTAGTACATGGCATGTTCCAACAATATTTTTTTTCATAACCCTGTGTCCCTGCCCACATAGTCAGTGACACAGTTAAAAACTACACGGTGTGTATTCAGAAAGTATACGTTGTGTATTCTGGGTTTTTCTAGGAAGTATGCTCAGAACTGCTCCAGAGCCCAGAAAACATAGAAAAAACATGCTATGGTGCCAAATTCTAATCCATGGGGGCCCATACTCCCCAGGATTCAAAGGTTGGCATCTTATACAAGTCAAAAACAAGGTAAAAAGGTCAATAATCCACCAAATTACTGTCAATGAGGTCCAATAACACCTCACGAACCAATGTTTTGTGTCCATTTAAGAAAAGTACTGTACAAACAAATCCTCTATCAAATAATAGAGATTCTATCAAAGCATATATCACAACAATGTGCATAATCTATATAAGGCCCTAGCCTTAAACTTTACTTAATCTTGAATTATTACAAGATTACACATTGAGGATCTTTTCAGGTTTAGAGTTTTAGAGAATTAGATCATAAAACTTGCATTACATTCGACATTTAAAAAAAGTGGTTACATAAAAGATAGTATTCATTTTTCCCCTCAACGGAAACATATTTAAAATAAAACATGGATTCTTTCTTGACACTTCCTTGGCACTATCATCATTTCATTTACCTTTCCCTTGACCTGTGAAAAAAATTCAAAAAAACTTGGGATGAGCATAAAATGCTCAGTAAGGGTTATAAAAAAACAATATGGAATGGAAACATGAGTTCATATATACATAAGAATGAAATCATACTTATCCCATAAAACATAGGCACTTTAACATACCTTACCAAATCATGAATAAATCATAGAAATCATAAGACATAAAAGGTAACTTGAGGCATTCATAACATTCTTACGTAGGGAGTAACCCTCTTGGTTATGTTTGGAATACCCACCATTGTATATTCCCTAAATCTCTTCGGAGAAACCTTAATGTTTCACTCCTTCGCGTTACCCAATGCATTGCAGAGCTATATCGGGCTCACCCGTCTATAGTTTATCACGGAACCACCCATTTTTATAACAATGCCCAAGAACCATAACATAAACGTATCACATAAAACATGCATAAAGTAAACATAACTGTTCCAAATTTCAATCACAATATAACATTTTAGTATATTAAAATAACGAATCCATTCAAAAAGAAACCATTTCCAAAACCATTTAAAACATTTAATAAAGAGTTTTTTGAATCATAGTGTCCCATATCACCTTGAATATTTTAAAATTTTAAACCATTAATATCCATTTTAATAAATACTTAAAACCATTTTTAAAACATGGATATTAATAAGAACAAATAATTAAAACATTTAAAGTGATATTTTGGTAAAAGGGGTTCAACCAAAATTAGAGACGCTTGAATACAATAATTGAGGAATAACATTTAGTAAGAACTTTATAATATCATGAGAATAAATGGATTCATGATATAATATTAGAAAGGATAGTATATACACCATATAAGAGTGAAATGGTGCATAACAACAATGAATTCTCAATAGAAATGTCAAATGTGACGAATTCCCTTATAAAGAAGGTATCCTTAAATTAAGGATAATTCAATCTCAAAATTATGTGTGACAAATATAAATACACCCAATATAACTGGATATTAAGTGAAAAACATTAAAAGTTCATTCACACATATTCATAAGATGACATATTCAATAACTACATGTTGAACGCAAATAAATTGAAATTGGGTTAAAATGTTCCCTTGGTAAAATTCGACAACCTAACGGCATCACTTCAAAATTTAGATAATGAGTTGATGAGAGATAAAAAGGGCATCTCATCACTTGGACATACAATTTACATCCATAAGGATATAAAAGAACATATCCCAACATAATAGTATGTGAATTAAAAGACATAACAAAAGGAGTCTTTTAAAAAGAGGAGGGTGAAAGGTCCCCTTACCGAGTTGGGTAACTTTCGAAACGTACACCCCTTGGAAGAAGGGTCATACAATGAAGATGTGAATACACATAAATTAAATTATACTACACAAAGTGTATAATAATGGGCAGTACATACACCCCTCAAGAGAAATTGTGGAAAATGTAGCATAAGTCTCACAGAAATAAAAGTGAGATGAAAAACCCCTTACGAAAACTCGACACCCTAACGACGCCACTTAAAACTTCTAAAATGGTTTGATGAGATTAAATAGGGTCTCTCATCATATGAACATAAAAATTATAGTAATAGTAATATAAAAGAACATCCCAATCACAAGAAATATTAGCTTAAAAGGAATGACATAAAAGGGTGTACTTAAAAAGAAAGAGATGAGTAGGATCCCTTACCTCATGTCCGACTTGTCTTGTTCGTTTCTTTATATTCTTGAATAATAAACTTTGTTAAATTTATAATTACTTATGTACCTCCTATAATTATTATTATTCAGTTAATATCACATATTTTAATGTTATAATAATTGGTTAATAATACGAGTTCATATGAGATGTTTTTGTCGATGTTTGGTACATGAGTCAAAAATTGAACTTGTTGGAAAATAATTTTCCATGTAGTTATAGGTAAATCATATCCAGAATAGTATTGATATTTTAAATAAAATATATATCCAGTATATATTCATTTTATACTATTCCATAGAATTTAGAGATAAAAATTAAAAGCACCGTTCATGGAGACGGTAGGCCGTACGTACGCATGAACGCTACTTTAATTTTTTGTAATATTAATGGAATTAAAACAAAATGAGAGAGATATATATATATTTTATAATTCCAGAATGATATACATCATTTAGATGTAATATATTACATATATATCCATTATATATATGTACTTATAATAGTACATAACATTTTGAGACAAGAAATGAAATGCACCGTTCATGGAGACGGTAAGCCGTACGTACGCATGAACGCTACATCCATTTCTATTTCATATTTAATGGGATTAAAACATAATGATACATAATAGTATTCCAGTAGGGTATCATATATAATATAATTAAATATATCCTTTATACGTACCACATATGGTATTAACGAATCAAATCACTTTGAGGCGGCGGTAGTCCGCACTTCCTTAAGTGAAGATATCGCGTTTACCCATAATGGAAACCATAAAGTTAAGCCATAAATGAAAAATACAGAAGCTTAAGAAAAACATCAACATATTATATATCATATATAAATATAGTGTCATATTAATGGCCAACTTTGAAGGTGTTAGAAGAATGTTGATCAATCATTGTTTTGTGAGGCAGAAAATCACCAACCACAGAAACAGTATTTTCTTTAACCATTAGACGAAGGTGTGTGTAAGTGTAGCTCGAATAATTCTTATAAAAACATCCTAGTATATTGAATATACTGGATTTTTTACAAAATAAAATAATAAAAAGAGTTTAGGGGGTTGGAGAAGCAAAATAAATCAAAAGGACACAAGTGAAGACATTACCTTAAAATCGGGTAACTCCCTTTGGTTTGAGCTCGAAGGCTTCCATGGGAAGACTTCTGCCCAATTTGAGGATTCAAGGAGTTAGAGAGGGATGTGGAGAGACACAATGGGCAAGGGTTGGACGAGCCAAAGGCTTTGGGAGTTTGGGTAAGGAGGTAGAGTTGGGGGCCTTTTATAAGAGGAGAGGAGGGGCACTCTTGGAAAGGAATAAAATGTAACTTTATTTTCAAATGAGTTTCTGATTTTAATGGTCCCACATTGACGTGTTTCTAGAATAAGGTGATAAGGGTTCTAACTCCACCCATACAATAGGTTTTGGACATGTGTAGGTCTTATATTTTACATTATATTTCCATTTTATTTAAATCCTAAAATAATGATGTCATCGCTGCATCATCATGATGTCATAAATAATTTAATTTATTTAATGTCTAAAAATTATAAAAAAATATTATGATGTAGGAAATATTTTTAGATTTCAAATTAATATTTATAGTCCAAAAGATCATTTATGTAGACAAAATTAAAAATTATTTTACTTAGGTGATACATTCTTCGTTACATTTAACATTCTTTAAAAATAAAAAGATAAAAAGTCACTTTCTCATAAAAGTGATTCCATGGGGCCCCAAAGTTTCGAAAACGGCATCCCATTCTCATCCATGATACAACCAGTAGCCTTAGGAAACATATTTTGGTCATTTTGTATTATTATTATATTATCTTATTATATTTAACTACCCGACTACTCATTAATCAAGATAATTAAAGATAATTACCGTTGTTACTATTCATAATGTCCAAAAAACAAAAGAGTCTTAATTGCATAATTTGGACCTTCTGATTACAAATATATAATCCATTTTTCCAATTTCCAAACACATAAATTTCAATAATTAATTTAAAAAAACTTCCCGTTGTCAAAACAAATAGCGGGTTTTTTAGAAACAATATTTATAAAAAGTTTGGCACTTGTTTATGCCTAATTACAAAGTGAAATTAATCCCAATGAACATAATTGAATTACATGGTAAAAATATATTCTAATTACACTTTAAAACAAATTAAAAAGATAATATAACCATATAATTAAATTATATGAAAAAGCAGTTTTGATGTAAAATGCAGGATTTTTCACTATTCATTGAAAAATGAACATTGTCAGAAAAATACCAAAAATTAATCCAAGGTAAATTTCAATGTCCCAATCATAAATAATATGTTTATTTTAAAAAATAGAGCTTATAAAATTTCCAAAAAGTGTATTTAAAAAGGGGTTCGCCATCAAAAGGCAGTTAATCGACCTTTTAAGGAATATTTGAATGTTTACGCTTAAAAACTGGATTCATTTGCATTTTTAATCCTCTAACATTTATTGAAATTTTTTTTGACAAACATATATAATAATTTTTTAATTAGTTCTGTTCATTCACGCCATTACAATGGCTAGGCATTAACTACCATTTAAAATAATATTTTTTTATTATTAGAGTGCAACGTAAGATTTCAAAGAAACTTGTTGTTGCATATTGGGTACGCCATTGAGCATAGCATTCCCTTTAAAGTAATATTAATGTTTTATTCACAAATATGGATAAATGTGAAAATTTCATACTCTTTATTTACCTGGGGTGTTACATCCTTCCCCCCTTTTGGAAATTGCATCCTCGCAATTTTAAAATTGGGCTCGGAAACATCCTTGAAAGTCCTACATTCGAACAAGAGTTGGTAAAACAATCACTTTAAAATAATGAAAGATAAGTACAGAGGTCACCCGAGTTAACCCATACTAGGATTCCAAGTATGAAAATATGGACATGGAGGAAAAAACAAAGGGTCATGTTCTGATGGAGAGTGATAGTAAACATGTCTAGGAGAAATTTAACCACATGAAAATCACAAACATGTGATGGGTTAAATGGTATTCGATTCCCCAGTAGGAAAAGTTAATAGAAAAAAAATTTTGTTTTTTTTTTGTTTTTTTATTGAGGTATTTATTCATAAGGAAACATAATTACTTATCATGTTGACTTTCAACTTTTATTAAATTTCTTACAGAAACTCATATTTTCTCCTAAAGACGAGTATTTAGGAAGACTTGTTCACTATAATAAACTTCTAGACAATCACCTAATCCACAAAAGAGAACTATATACTTCCCATGTCTTTAGACTTTAACCAAAACCAAACCAAAAAGTTTAGTACAAGATCAGATAATCCAGAAAAGGAAAACCCTTTATAAAAAAAAATCTATTCAAAGTCTCCAAAATTTGTCCAACAAAACCCAAAGTCTAATGAGGACCATTCGATAAACAATTTGTCCATAAAATTCTTTATAGTAAACCAAACTAAGATTGAAACCCAAATATTTGAAGGATTTAGTCACATAGTCATCCATGTTAAATCGTAACATTTATCTCCAAACAACATCAGTTGCTCTTAAATTCTCGTATTGAAAAGTAATTATCCAAATCACATATCCTCCATGATAGGTTAATATATTTCCATAGATAACCCAAAATCAAATTACTCTTAATTCATAAAATCATCTAACTAAAAGGAATCAGTCAAACTAACCAGGGACTTCACGTAGTCCAGTGGTATGCGATAAATACCAGTTGCACATTGGTTGTGGGTTCGATTCCCGCAGCTTTTTCCGACGTGATGGTTTGTCACACGGTCTGTGTGTTGTCCTTTTTCCAAAACTATATAATTCTCAAATCATTCCCCAAAAAGAGATAAAATCATCAAAAATAACCATAACATTATTTAACCTCAATTTTATCTCATGCCTTTCACTTCCATCATAACATATGGTAACCCATAATTACCTCAAAAGTAAGGATCATATAAACCCAAATGGTTCTTTATAACTATGCCTGCAAAAAAAAGATAACTATTCCATGAATAAAATTTTTATATATTAAACATCAGGGTTACACATAATATAAAAAGTCTTCTAATGTAACCCCATCATCACAAGAGACTTAATAATCTTAAGAATTTCACCATAACTCTTGAAGCCCTTATATGTTCACATCTTACTCATTCAACATTCTTCATGATCCATTAACCATTCCTTTCCAACTTATTCTGAAAAACTTATTTCCTACAAAAAAAATCATGAATCATATCCTAAGATTCCAAAATAAGAAAACAATTGTCATGAAATAATCCATACCTTTGATTGGTAATATTTTGTTTCTTCATCCTCAATATGAATGGCATTTGGTATTGTCAAACGAACATTTGTACGATCTTGGTGATCCCATTCATGAAACTTCTTCATAGGACATGTGTTTGCATAATGACCATGCACACCACATTTAAAACATTCAATTGATCCCTCAGAAAGAACTTCATTCCCATTCCTCGAGTCAACTGAATGCTTCCTTTTTCCATGGCAGGTTCTTGCTTTATGACCTTCATTTATACATCTATAGCATATTTCTGTCCCTTTGAAACATTTTCCTAGGTGTTTCTTTCAACATTTTTGACACATAAGTTTTTGAACACACTTACCTTTATGATTATTACCTGTAGTTCCGTAGGGATTTGTTTCTCACATATATGATGCCTTAGAGAAATCACAAAGGTTTAGGTGGTCAATCATGACTCCAGATAGTTAGTTGAGGATAATCACAAGAGTTCTCATTGCAGCTCCCATATCATTCAGTTTCTTTCTCAAAAAACTGTCACAGTTTCCTTCACATCCACTGTTACTTTGGTGCCTTCTAGATCCAGCCATTTACTAAAACCAAAAAGGTCATGTGAGTATATCAACAAAACCATCATGTACTAATGAGGAAGATAAACACTAAGATAAACTTACTCATTCACTTTATCTAAAACTAGGACTCTTTCTGAAATCCTAACCATTATGGTAGTGTCACTTATGATTAAAGAATACCCTATCATCTAAAGTTATCTAAACTGACCTCTAATACCAACTATAAGGCCCCAGCCTTAAACCTTACTTAATCTTGAGTTATTACAAGATTACACATTGAGGATCTTTTCAGGTTTAGAGTTTTAGAGAATTAGATCATAAAACTTGCATTACATTCCACATTTAAACAAAGTGGTTACATAAAAGATAGTATTAATTTTTTCCCTCAATGGAAACATATTTAAAATAAAAAATGGATTCTTTCTTGACACTTCCTTGACACTATCATCATTTCATGTACCTTTCCCTTGACCTGTGAAAAACATTTCAAAAAAACTTGGGATGAGCATAAAAAGCTCAGTAAGGGTTATAAAAAACAATATGGAATGGAAACATGAGTTCATATATACATAAGAATGAAATCATTCTTTACCCCTAAAACATAGGCACTTTAACATACCTCACAAAATCATGAATAAATAATAGAAATCATAAGACATAAAAGGTAACTTGAGGCATTCATAAAATTCATACGTAGGGAGTAACCCTCTTGGTTACGTTTGGAATACCCACCACAATATATTCCATAAATCTCTTCGGAGAAACCTTAATGTTTCACTCATTCGCGTTACCCAATGCATTGGAGAGCTATATCGGGCTCACCCTCCCTTAGTTTATCACGGAACCACCCGTTTTCATAACAATGCCCAAGAACCATAACATAAACGTATCACATAAAACATGCATAAAGGAAACATAACAGTTCCACATTTCAATCACAATATAACATTTTAGTATATTGAAATAATGAATCCATTCAAAAAGAAACCATTTCCAAAACCATTTAAAACATTTAATAAAGAGATTTGTGAATAAAAGTGTCCAATACCACCTTGAAGGTTTTAAAACATTAGACCATTAATATCCATATTAATAAATACTTAAAACCATTCTGAAAATATGGATATTAAGAAGAAAATTATAATTAAAACATTTAAAGCAATATTTTGGTTAAAGGGGTTCTACCAAAATTAGAGACGCTTGAATACAATAATTGAGGAATAAAATTTAGTCAGAAAATTATAATATCATGAGAATAAATGGATTCATGATATAATATTCCAAAGGAAAGTATATACACCATATAAGAGTGAATTGGTGCATAACAACAATGAAGTCTCAATAGAAATGTCAAATGTGATGAATTCCCTTATAAAGAAGGTATCCTTAAATTAAGGATAATTCAATCTCAAAATTATGTGTGACAAATATAAATACACCCAATATAAGTGGATATTAAGTGTAAAACATTAAAAGTTCATTCACACATATTCAAAAGATGACATATTAAATAAATACATGTTGAAGCCAAAGAAATCGAAATTGGGTTAAAAAGTTCCCTTGGTAAAACTCGACAGCCTAACGACATCACTTAATAATTAAGAAAATGAGTTGATGCGAGATAAAAAGTGCATCTCATCACTTGGAAATAAAATTTACATCCATAAGGATATATAAGAACATATCCCAACATAATAGTATGTGAATTAAAAGACATAACAAAAGAAGTCTTTTAAAAAGAGGAGGGTGAATGGTCCCTTTACTGAGTTGGGTAACTTTTGAAACGTACACCCCATGGAAGAAGGGTCATACAATGAAGATGTGAATACCCATAAATGCAATTATACTACACAAAGTGTATAATAATGGGCAGTACATATACCCCTCAATGGAAATTGTGTCAAATGTAGCATAAGTCTCACGAGTATAAAAGTGAGATGAAAAACCCCTTACGAAAACTCGGCAGCCTAACGGCGCCACTTAAAACTTCCAAAATGAATTAATGAGAGGAAATAGGGTCTCTCATAATATGAAAATAAAAATTACAGTAAGATTAGTATAAAATAACATCCCAATCACAAGAAATATGATCTTAAAAAGAATGACATAAAAGGGTGTACTTAAAAAGAAAGAGAAGAGTTGGATCCCTTACCTCATGTCCGACTTGTCTTATTCGTTTCTTTATATTCCTGAATAATAAACTTTGTTCAATTTATAATTTCATAAGGACCTTATATAATGATTATTATTCAGTTCATATCACATATTTTAATGTTATAATAATTGGTTAATAATATGAGTTCATATCAGACGTTTTTGTCGATGTTTGGTACATGAGTCAAAAATTGAACTTGTTGGAAAATATTTTTCCATGTAGTTATAGGTACATCATATCCAGAATAGTATTGATGTTTTAAATATCATATATATACAGTATATATTCATTTTATACTATTCCATAGCATTTGGAGATAAAAATTAAAAGCACCGTTCATGGAGATGGTAGGTCGTACGTACGCATGAACGCTACTTTAATTTTTTGTAATATTAATGGAATTAAAAAAAATGAGAGAGATATATATATATATTTTATAATTACATTATGATATAAATCATTTATATGTAATATATTACATATATATCCATTATATATATGTACTTATAATAGTACATAACATTTTGAGACAAGAAATGAAATGTACCGTTCATGGAGACAGTAAGCCGTACGTACGCATGAACGCTACCTCTATTTCTATTTCATATTTAATGTAATTAAACATAATGATACATAATAGTATTCCAGTATGGTATCATATATAATAAAATTAAATATATCCTTTATAAGTACCACATATGGTATTAACAAATCAAATGACTTTGAGGGGGCGGTAGTCTGCACTTCCTTAAATGAAGATATTGCGTTTACCCATAATGGAAACCATAAAGGTATGCCATAAATGAAAAATACAGAAGCTTAAGTAAAACATAAACATATTATATATCATATATAAATATAGTGTCATCTTAATGGCCACCTTTGAAGGTGTTATAAGAATGTTGAACAATCATTGTTTCGTGAGGCAGAAAATCACCAACCACAGAAACAATATGTTCTTTAACCATTAGACAAAGGTGTGTGTAAGTGTAGCTCAAATACTTCTTATAAAAACATCCTAGTATATTTAAGATACTGTATTTGTTACAAAAGAAAAGAATAAAAAGAGTTTAGAGGGTTGGAGAAGCAAAAAAAAACAAAAGGACCCAAGTGAAGACATTACCTTAAAATCGGGTAACTCCCTTTGGTTTGAACTCAAAAGCTTCCTTGGGAAGACTTCTGCCCAAAGTGAGGCTTCAAGGAGTTAGAGACGGATGTGGAGAGACACAATGGGAAGGGGTTGGCCGAGAAAAAGTCTTTGGGAGTGTGGGTAATGAGGTAGAGGTGGGGGCCTTTTATAAGAGGAGAGGAGGGGCACTCTTGGAAAGGTATACAATGTAACTTTATTTTCAAATGAGTTTCGGATTTTAATGGTCCCACATTGATGTGTTTCGAGGATAAGGTGATAAGGGTTCTAAATCCACCCATCCAATAGGTTTTGGACATTTGTAGGTTTTATATTTTATATTATCCTTCCATTTTATTTAAATAGTTAAATAATGAGGTCATCGCTGAATCATCATGATGTCATAAATAATTTAATTTACCAGGAAAGCTAAGTCAGGGACAAAGGCCCTGACCATTTATTAAAGAAAAGGAAAAGTACAGTGAAAGCAGGTTTAGGAGAACCGGAAACCTTACAACCATACACCTGATCCCCCAAGCACAAACGACATCCGAAATTCAAAAATCAAAAACCACGAACCCTGATCCTTCCACGAGCCGCGCGAAACCTCGAGAAGCGTTTCACGTGAACCCGAGAATTAAAATCCAAAATACAAAATTATCTAACACAAAAAACGAGAAAAGTCATATCCGCTCCTCGGGCCATGCAACGCCGCACGTCACGCGGCTCCTCGGGACGCACAGCCACGAGACGGGAACTCATCATCACGCGCCTCCATCATCACTCGCCGGCGACACCGTCCATCAGAAAGCTTGACGACAAGGTCACCAGAAACATCAACGCAGGACCACTCCCAGAATCAGCAGCATCCCCAACGATCTTCAGCAGGTCACATAACACCAAAACGCCCCCAAAGAGGAGACGGAGCTTCATCCAAACCTTCCAAGGCAACTCCGCCACCAAAACCATTTCCATAGCAAAGAAACCAAAACTCACAGAAAACTCAGAACAGCGACATAATCAAACCTCACCTCTCCAGTATGAGATGAGAGAAACCAAGCCGGGACAAGTCAAGAGAGAGACCCCAAATTCAAAAAGGAAAAATCGAAATCAAACCGTACAAAGAAAGAACCCGACGCCACCATCCGCAACCACCAGAGACCGCTCAACCCCCAAGCACCCAGTCCTATGGATGAAGGATCGAACTCAAGCCGCCGGATCGGGAGCTCAAGCGTAGATTCAACACTGCGTCATGGAATAGACACCAGTGCACGCAGACGAGCCATCAATGCCGCAACAGCAGAGAACCACCACCTCGAACCGCCGAGACTGAGAGAAGAGGAAGAGAGCTTCGGTTAGGGGACGGCGGCGTGAGAGAAACCCTAGAGAGCGCCGCTGTGCCCCTTACGGGCTCATCCCTCAATTTAATTTATTTAATGTATAAAATTATAAAAAAATACTATGCTGTAGTAAATCGTTTTAGCTTTCCAATTAAAATTTATAGCCCAAAAGATCATTTATTTAGACGAAATTAAAAATATTTTACTTAGGTGATACATTCTTTGTTACATTTAACATTCATTAAAAATAAAAAGATAAAAAGTCACTTTCTCAGAAAAGTGATTCCATGGGGCCCGCAATTTTGGCACAAGGCATCCCATGGTGGGACATGAGAGAAACAGTAGCCTTATGACACATTTTGTGGTCATTTTTTATTATTATTATATTATCTTATTATCTTTAACTACCAGATTACTCATTAATCAAGATAATTAAAGATAATTACCATCGTTACTATTTATAATGTCCAAAAACAAAAGAGTCTTAATTGAATAATTTGGACTTATGATTCAAAATATGTAATCCATTTTACCAAATTCCAAACACATAAATTGCAATAATTAATTTAAAAAAACTTCCCGTTGTCAAAACAAATATGGGGTTTTTTAGAAAGAATATTTATGAAAAGTTTGGCACTTGTTTATGCCTAATTCCAAAGTGAAATTAATCCCATTGAACATCATTTAATTACATGTTAAAATATATTCTAATTACATTTTAAAACAAATTAAAAAGGTAATATAACCATATAATTAAATTATATGAAAAAGCAATTTTGATGTAAAATGTAGTATTTTTCACTATTCATTGAAAAATGAACATTGTCAGAAAAATATCAAAAATTAATCCAAGGTAAATTTCAATTTCCCAATCATAAATAATATTTTTATTTTGTAAAATAGAGCTTAAAACATTGCCAAAAGTGGATTTAAAAAGGGGTTCGCCATGAAAAGCTTGTTAATCGACCTTTTATGGAATATTTGAATGTTTACGCTTAAAACTGGATTCATTTTCATTTTCAATCCTCTATCATTTATTGAAAATATTTTTTGACAAACATATATAATCATTTTGTAGTTAGTTCTGTTCATTCCCACCATTATAATGGCTAGGCGTTAACTACCATTTAAAATAATATTATTTTATTATTAGAGTGCAACGTAAGATTTCAAAGAAACTTGTTGTTGAATATTGGGTACGTCATCGAGCATAGCATTACCTTTAAAGTAATATTAATGTTTTATTCATAAATATGGATAAATGTGAAAATGTCATACTCTTTATTTACCTGGGGTGTTACAATCTAAACAACATCTATCACAACATCATGGAATCGCTAATGCATCCTAGATTGAATGGAAAGAATGAATGACATGTGATTTCTAACAAGTTCATATATGATACATGAGATGTAATACCCTCATCTCATCGGGTAGCGACAGAAGTAGAACCACAATAACAACAATGGTAACAACACAAAGCATGTGAATCACTCAACGGTGAAATCAAATGAACTGTAAAATTGAAAACCAGTAAATTTGTAGTAAATGAGGTAGTATGGATTTTACCTCTACACGGGTTAGCTACTCCTAGGCATAGATCATTAACAAGTACCAATTCCATACTATCCCTGGATATAGTCTCTGAACAGTAAGTAAAGAGAAAAGAGAACCTCTGATACCTCTTTGTAACATCCCAAATCCGGAGCCACTCAACTGGTGCCACATACCCGGTACACCACATGACCTCAAGTGCATTTCCCCAAACACCAGAGGATTCCGACTAGGGGTGAGGGCCTTGGTGAGTCATTTGAGAAACTATTCCCTCATTTGGTAAGGTATACAAGGGAAAGGAAATAACAGTATATAGAGGAAGCAGTAAACATCATACAATAACTGAAACTAAACAGCAGAAGCAATGAATATATAGTAATGATCATAATGACACAGCATGTAAAAGTATCTATAGAAAGCAGCAAACAAAAAAATGGGCTGAAATACAACCAAGAAACAAAGAATGAAAAGTAAAAAGTAACTCTATGAGCATAGCAAGCCTCGGCTTGGTCCCATGATCTCCAGCTCCAGTGAAATCATGAACCTGAAGTAGAGGGGCACTTTCCATTATCTATACCCGCAACAACATAATCAGTTTGGGCCCAAAAGTATGACCCAAACAGGGTGTCAGACAATGTACATGTTGGAAACCACTTGAATATTTGTGCCTAAAAGTCAGTGAATATATGGTAGGTAAAAGTATAGAAAGTAGTAAACAGGGAAGTACTAAAAATTAAACAATCCACAGTTTCTATCATATATTCTACAAACAAGGAAGCATCCACTCAAGAAAGTAGAACAAAAACTAACCTCTATGTATTTCTCACATCCTAACCCTTATGGTTCAACCAACAATTACTAGCAACCCTCTGGGAGGCACACAAAGTTTCACCCCTCTGGTTTAGCTAAATAATATACTCTCTGGGGAGGCACTCGCCGTCAATTCCCCTTATTGTCTCGTATCGTAATAAAGGCGCTCTAGCGAAGCACTCAATGTATCATTCCCCCTATGGCCCATGTCGAGGAACAATAGACTCTATAAGGAATTACTCAACATCAATTCCCCCCTGTGGTCTCACATTGTATTATAAGACACTCTAGAGAAGCCCTTACGTCCGTTCTCTCTATGGTCTACTACAATAGGTTATCACAGCCTTATGTAAATTCAGTAAGTATCGCATCACGTAATGGCCAAATTATCCTCAATAACTACTTGGCTAGCATTTATAGTATCTCATCCTGGAAGAACAGTCATACCATCCTACAAACTAGGCATGGAACTGACAATATCCAAACAGGAAAGACTAGACCAAATGAGCACAAACATGAAAAACATGCATGGTCAAAGCTCCCAAAGAATAGTAAATTACCCTATTCACAAAAATAACCTCTCCTCAATCATATAAGCAACGCAGGTAAAATAGGAAACATGCAATACCCTATTCAAGGATATTGGTGGAATTTTCAAAAAATATTCAAAGGATTTTTACAGAAAGGAACAAACCACCTACCTCGACATTAGGAGATCAATATACTCGAACCTCAAAGATTGAATCTACTTGGAAGGTCATAGATCTAAGAAAACATCCAAAATTCTCAACCCACGATAACATGAGAAAGAGGGAGAATTGGGAAAAGAATATCTATGAGAAGGAAGAGCTTACCGTTGTGGTTTCAATGCAATAGACGTCCGTCGATTCGGAGAACAGACGGAGGCTCGAGGGTTCGTCAAAGATCTGAGGCCGTACAGAATGCTCTCGGTCTATGAAACTGGTGAAGAAGATGTTTCTGGGTTTAAGACACAACCCCAGTCTGTTTAGTTAAAAATAAGAATGTACATGATGTGTAATTTAAGAGTACACAGCCTGTAATTGGCTTTTCCATACTTCGCTATAGGCGGCCTCCACATCACCCCTACATGGTCATGTGTGTAGCCATGACATGGCCAGTACACTTCCTCGAGTGACAATGAAGTACCTTACGTGTACTCAGAAAGTACACGGTGTGTACTTCAAAAATTTTCAGAAACTCCTCTTTTCCCAAAAACACCAAAAAAATGAAAACATACCTGAAAAGAATGTCCAGGTTCTTACACTCAACTTGATCATTATAAGAATGTGAAACATGAGTCACCACTGAATGAAAGGTGAACTATGAAATCAGTTGGTGGTTTCTACTTAGTAAGTGAATGATCTCTAGATTCATAATTATTTATTCATCATTGATATGATTGATGAACAACTCAGAGTCTCCCTTGACATGAAATAGTGGAAAATCAATCTCAGGGGCTTACTCAAAAACAATAATGAGAGCCTGATACTCTGCCCCATTTGTTGTGTAGCCTTATGATAGTAGGAATGAATTTGGAATAACAAAATGAGGTGGGGTGATGGAGATAACCCCTCAGACTTCTTCTATTGATTCGGGATTCATTGATCCATCTACCGATTGGACTCTAGGAGGCTCCAACAAATTTAATCTACTAATAAAAAATAGCCTGATATCATGAGAGGATAGACTTGTTTGGTAAATCAAGATCAATGGAATACTTTGTTGTTGGTGGATGGGTGTACATTAATTCATGAAAGGCTTGACCCACGATGGCCTTCAATGGAACGAAGATGATGTCGAATGGATGAGTCTTGGTCAGAACCTGATGTAGCTGATCATAAGGTGGCCACCACTTTTCTACCCAGTCGAGTAACATGATCATTGGTGGAAGTGAATTTTAAAATATGGGATGAAAGTACTATGTTTTATGAGCTATGTACAAAACCTTCTATCTAGTACCAGTAGCATACATGACATGGATATGATCACTGTCCTTGGAATTATGATGATTGTCATATCCTCCAATACTTTGATGATTATGTCAACCAAAGACATTCATAGGCCTCTCCTAATACTCCTCGTCAACGATGACCATGTAGATATCCAACAGGTCAATGGTATTCATAGATAGATACTCCTTTTCATTGATATATGAATCTTCCCATTCTATGTAGACCCTAGGGGAGATTCCTAGTCCTGGATGTATGAAATCACCATGATTGTGGGATAGCTTCATCATCGGTAGGGTATAGTTCGTTCCATTACACTGTCAGTGCATGCTCCATTAAGATGTGGATGTTTTTGACGTGGATGAAAAAAATGTATCTAGAGGATAAAAGATAGATTTATGAATTTTGGTATGGTTTAAGTAGATATAGATGACCCCATGGGTTTGATTTATAGCTCAATGAGCCGAAAATTCATCATACATATGAGCTCTGTAGTTTGTGACCTGTTGTTATTCACCTTATATGTCACTATCATTTTTAGTAGAGACACATGTTAACATTGTCGATACAATTCACAATCTGAATAAACCATTTTCCACTTAGTCCTAGAGAAAATATTTGAGCACATATAATTTATTCATTGTATGTATAACGATCCTATGGTAAGGAAAAATTTCATGGGAGTCAGTGAGCACGACCTCATGAGGCTTCTCACACTCAGGAAGCTTCAAGACCCTGTACTCTTGGACATTGTGGAAATAACTAGGGACATACACATCCTTGAAAGAGTATGTCTGGTTTCTCCTATATTGAAATAGAGTTTTGGGATTTTGGGGCTGATGAGGAGCTGGAGCCTGATAGGGGTCTAGAGTCACATGGTATCATATATGAAGTGGTTTCTACTGAGGATGTGCCTGCAAATTCTTCACTGGGTGTTGCTAAGAATGGGGCATAGCATGAGGCTATTTTACTTAGTGAGGTTATAGGTGAGGCTCATTTGGTAATTTTTTTTAATAATTATATAATCTCTACTCATACTGTAGTTGCAATCACTACATTGGAGACTCTTCTTGAAAGAGTATGAAGTGGAAATGGACATTCCTGTATAACCTATTATAAGAATTCCTCTTTGTACTGGGCCTTTTTAAATAAATCCCAAAACCATCCTTGGATGTTTTAAGTGATGAGGGAGGGGACTAGGTATATATTAATGTCCTCCCCACATCATCATCTACTTTTTCTAAGTTAGTATCATATTGAGTGAAGATGTAATGCCCTTCCACTGGGAGAAAATATCTGTGACATGATCCTTTGTAAATTGCTTTCACTTAAAGAGTTTGAAAATAATTGTCTTATGGGTGGTGGAGATGAACCTGTAAAGAAACTACCTCTAATGTTATTCCCAACTGGTGATATAACCAATGGATAGATGATTTTACCAGATGAATGTATACCCTTCCAATTTCTACAAAAAACATCATAGAATGATGGATTACCGCTATCCTAGAGTCCCTAAAATGGGTATGAAACTCTAGATGAAGTGGGCTATATACTACAGTGGGTCACCCATCCCATTGAAGGGGAAGATGGTAGTATTCCCAAAATATGGGGGCTCTCACATATCTTGCACCCATGCTGGATATGGCTTTCCATCATTTGGGATGTCCACTTATTGTGTCATAAGGGATTAGATGCGAGTAGTGAGAGAATCTATCAGGTCATCCTGGTGGGGGTTCCTGTCTTAGTGAGAATATCTAATTTGCAATGCATTGATAGGATCATCAACAAGATAGTAATTTTTAGTAGACCATGTTGTGTCTTGTGGAATAGACTATAGATATATTTTTGGGGAGACTCAATCCATATCCGAATTGGGGTTATAATACAGATTCGTTGGATTCAACGATGCGTACTAAGGCCGTTATCCATAAATTATGGTCTTTACCCTTTCAGGATGCATGGGATTTCTAGGATAGATTTGAGGTAATAGGCTAAGAATTAAATGTTTTTGTACATTATAACTTAGTATAAGAGGGAAAAAATAATTCCAAGGGTTTCCATATTGGGGTCTAGACTAGCGGGTAATGATGCAGAGAGTTCTCCAATTCCAAGTGTCAACCTTTAGAGGAAAGTGCAAACACAAACAAGAGGGTCTACCTAATATTGATGTTCCCTAGGAGGCGATTCTTAATATTTGGATAATGTTCTAGTTTCCTTCCCCTTGAGTAAACTATGATCATCCATATTCACCATGACTATATGTGGAGGCATTTATTCAATATAACTAGAAAATTCAAGCCTCTACAGAATGAAAATAATGAAAAGAGTAGCATACTATCCCCGGACCAGGATCTACACATACAGGGATACCTCTTCAATAATTATGTGGTGAAATATGAATAAATGGACTCACCTTATTTGGAGGGACTGGTGGTATCCTAGTGACGCATGGTTCTAGGACACTAGAAGATCTTCCAACTAAACCAAGTGACACTACTGGTAAATGTCATCCTAATAAAACTAAATCATTGGGTAGACTAGTTGATTTTAATATAGGCGAAAATGAGTTTCCCAGATGTTTTGGTGGGATCATGTTACCACATTTGGGTGAAGACCTCTAGGATTTTGAAGTCAGGGATTGCAATTGACCAGAACACCACAAAAAACCGTTCTATAGAGAGGGTGTCCTATAATATTCCATATTTCAAAGTAGGATACAGCTTTTCATTTTCTAAATATTTGACTAAATCCAACTGATAAATTGGAGACATAACTACTGTAGACTAGTGCATTAGTGGACTGGCCAGTGGAGAAGCCAACCTGTTTCCCAATTGATCACCATACACTGGGTTGTCTCTCCGAGGTGGTACCAACCACATCATGTGCGAGGGATGTATCAATCAGTGGTGAGACTTGCATGTTATCAACATATATCCAACTTTAGGAAAAATTTCTATGATATTAGGTGAAGGTAGAGAATGATGTTGGTGATGGTAGAGGTGACTACACCATAAGACCCTAGAAAGAAGCCAAATATTTGTCCTTCTAGATATACCAGTGAAGGTATTTAGGAGTCATGTGGATCTCACCTTTTTGGATGAAAAATGTCACCTACTGGGATCCTTCCCTAGAATTTGATGTAGATGTGTTGGGTTAATGCTCCATCATGTAATTTCATTCAGATTCCTAATTTGAGAAGAGAATTATATTTACAATGTTGAGGTTATTCTTAGATTTTCTCATTTGGTGGAAACTGTTCACCCTTCTACCCAGGATGGTTCATAAAGCTGTGGATGTTCTCTGTAATAGAGAGGACCACTATGTTAGGCATTGACAGGACAAGGAGGAACTCCACCTTATTTGGAAGGTACATTGGGAGGACCTCTATGCAGGCCATGAGAGAGGAGAGTAAATTCTTTTGGATGATTTCAGGTGCGGCGAGGTCCACCACATTGATCAAATTGGCTATAGGGAGGAGCTCCATGCTGGGAAGCATGAGTATGAGGATGACCTCTGCATTGATAGTCAATTGGTGAGGAACTCATCTTTGGTTGGTTTTAGAGTATGATGGAGCACTACTTCAGAGAGGGATGATGTGTGGAGGAACTTCACATTGATGGTCTTTAATGTGGATAGGGCCTATGTATCAAGATCTATATACATGTGGAGGACCTTCATGTTGGATATCAATGAAGTAGGGAGGAAATCCTCTATAATCAATACTAGGAACATGTGTTTGAAATCCAATCTGGTTGGAGATTGTATGGGGAGGTACTCCTTACAAAATTTTTTCATGACAGGTTGTCCCATGATTGATGCTGGTTCTACCAAAGATTAAAAGATTCAACCCATTATATCTGTGGGGAGGTTGAGGTCTCAATTCCAATAAAGCATTGATGAGACCCTACACTATCATGGAAGGGATCTAATGGAGTTCACTAAGTGTTGAAATATCCACTACATCTAGGGAATATGATTACCCATGAAGACAATCCTTCAAAGGTTATGCTAAACATTTGCATCGGGCCATCCTGATCGAGTCTAGTGGAGATGGGGTGTACACCACCTATTCTTTGACTCGAGGGACCAGTCATTAGTTTAGTTGAAGATGACCAGTGGGAGCCTTCATTGGTATCTCACTAGTAGTAGAAAAATCCATGAAGACTTGAACATCTCCTACCTCATCATTTTCGGGGATCAAGTAGAAAGAAGGATCAGGGGGGAGTCTCCAAATGCAGTTGGTTGTTGGAATAGGGAGAAGTTCCTCCCTAAGCGAACCTTTAGGGAATTAGTGTCAGCGATGCACAAAAGTTTCCATATCCCGATGGGAAATTTACTTTATGGTAATCTACTCATCCTGATCGTACCATTGTACAAGAATGTCAATCACCATCCTCTAATATAGTTACCCTGATTCTCTTACATTACTTTTACAACATTTTAATTATAAAGCACATACATTCACTACACAAATTAGATCCAATGTTTTAGTGTCTTGTGCAAACTAGGACCATACATTACTTTTACAAACTAAACATAAAAATATATTTAATTCTCTAATCTATATCTTTTAATTGGCCCTTGAATTATTCTTAATACAAGTAGTCACCTAATGATATACATCAAAAAGAGCTGAGATTCAAGACTAATAAGAGGATATATAAGAACATGGAACAATATAACTTAGAGTGAGCCTAATCATTATCCTCATAACATTGGAATATGATCATAATCACGTGATTAAGCATTAAGAAAAGACTTGGAATGTGGAAATGCATAAAAATGAAACATAATGTCTTAGTAGACAACTACCACCCATATGTGTAAATAATGATAACATCATGTTCACACATATTTCACTTTAACTTGTGAGATTAATCACACTATACAATGCTTTGGATCCCTATATAATTCTAGGAGCACCCTTTACATCATAACAATTACATTGCGCAATATAATTCCAGGCGCACCCATCATATCATAACATTTACATTATCATGCATGCCACACAGACCATATATAAATATTATACCTAAAATAACTCATGGAAAGAAATGGGTTACATTTTGTAAATAATACATTCATAAACTTTGGGTTCCCAATATAAATAGGGAATAACAATCATGATCATCGATCTTTATTGAAGAGAATCTCGATATGTAAAATGTATGTTTTATTCTAAAAGAAAATTTCATTTAAAAGAATTTATGTTCATCATAAAAACAATTAGAAAACATGTATATCCCAAAAAATTAATGATAATTATGAATAAATTATTTTTAAGGAATAACTATATTGAAAATGGAGCGAAAGAGGGAAAACCCAAAGAAAGAGAGTTGGGTTCATGACTTTCCCTTACCTTGTATCCAAATGATTTACTCACTTTAATGTCTTATATAATAACATTATATTAATTAATTAAAAATTATAAAACATTTTATACAAGAATATGGTTTATTATGGTTTCATTATGTTCTATTAGGGTCCTTTGTATGACTTACAGATTTTAAATTCATTGTTTGAGAGTGTTCTTTTCCTTAGTTTTCAAGAACAATTCACTTGTACACATGAATGGAGGTTCATGTAGAACATAGATAAATATATAGAATAGATATTACATGTTATTAATTATCTTAAAGGATATTAAATGATCTTATAATGAATTATGTTATATACCATGTGAATGAATCATTTGTAAAAATTAAATGATGATTCTTTTCGGGTAATTTTGAATGTTTTTGGATCACAATGAACATGTTTTGATTTATCATTTAGTAATATGTATAAAAGTTGTTTATATAACATAAAATTTATTAAAACATACATATTACTTATATCCTTGAAGTTTTATAAGGAAAATGGAAGTTAAATTTCAACGATGTAGGTAAAGTAACACATCACAGGTGACGATTTCATTTTTATAAACAATGAGAGAGAGGGAGAAGTATAATAAATAATCTTACATAGAAAATATATCATATGATTATATCTATCATAATTGGGTTATCAAGATATTTGGATAAGATAATATGAAGAAAAAATAATAAAATAAATGAAATTTGAAAGGAAATTAAAAGAAAACGAGAGAGAAATTAGACCGTGAATATAATCCTTGAGAGCCTCTTTAGTGTAGAGGTTTTGGTATTTTTATGAGGCCAAGAGATTATGGATTTGGGGGAGGATATTGGGATTTTATTTGAGCCTAATTTGGAGTAGGTACAAGGCTTGAGATGTGTGAGGAAATGAGGTTGTGAGGGGTGGTATTTACAGTGGAGGGGAGAGGGGATTTCTCAATATTTACTTCATTAGTTTATTAATTTCCCTCATGAAAATAAATAGTAATGATTCCATTACTAAATATAGTAATTAGGGAATTTGAGTTTGAAAAAATGTCCATTTACAACATCCATGACTCAAGAATGATGTAGGAATTTATTTATTTTGCATATTTTTTTTAAATTATCGAATTTCACCATTCACCAAAAATTCAAGTATTTCTAAAAAATCCCAAAAAATCATCATAACAGTTTTAAATGAATAGAATCCAAAAATGAATTACATTTGATGAAAATATTTTTCTAAATAGAAGTAATTTAATTTTTAATTAAAATCATAATGTACTTCACAAAATACAAATTCTAAAATTAATACTGCTTTTTTAACACTTTGAAAAATTAATTAAGGTCTCATAAAATTATCATATAATCATAATAAGTCCAAATACTAGTTTATGAATACATTTTATGAAAATAAATTTTCTTTTAAATTATTAAATTAATCATTGGATATTCATGATTTACAAAAATACCAACAGTAAAAGATAATTATATCATATTTTCACTTATAGGATAGATAAATTTATTTATACTATCACCGGTAAGGTTCCTATTCACATTGCTGATTTACTATTCATAATGTTCATATTAATATTAATAAGGGTAACATTACTATTCATCAGGGAATGTTTGGAATATAAACATCTTACAAAACATGATTGTGTTTGTCAGATATTCCAAATTCTAATCATAGAAGTGGAAAAATTATCATTAAAGGTCACATTGAATTTAGTAGTTCATTTAAGCCTGATTTGGAATTGTGATTCCTAATGTAATTTTATAAGAAGGGAATTTCATTGATAAACCAAATGGGTCATTACATTTTCCCCTCTTTTAAATTTCTCCCTCGAAATTTTATATTATATAAATAGCTGATTATACTTCCCCTTTATCTCTTCCTCCAGATCCAAGGTTGAATCTTCATACTTATTATTCCTCCACATAACTTGGATAAGATGGGTTGTATTATTGCATAGAACCTTATCTCTCAGGTATAAAATCTTTACTAGTTGCTCTTCAAAAGCGATATCAGCTTCCAGTTGTACCACCACTAAGTTTAGTACATGTGAGGGATCTGGTATGTAATTCTTCAAGAGTGATAAGTGAAACAAATCATAAACATGATCTATATTTGGGGGATGTGAAAGTTGATAGGCCATAACCCCTATATGGTCAATGATCACAAAGGGGTAAATGTACCTCGGGCTTAGATTCCCTTTATTTATAAACTGCATGACTCTCTTCCATATTGGTATTTAAAAAAAGACTTTATCTGAAACATCAAACTCTAAATACCTTAAATGATTGTCTGTATATCTCTTTTACCAACTCTTAGCAGCTTTGCTGTGTTTCTGGATGATGTGAACCTTCTCTGTCATCTCTTACGCAAGATCAGGTACTAGTAGCATTCATTCTCCAAGTTTATCTCATCAAATTAGAGTTCTACATCACTTTTCCATATAGAGCTTTACGTGGATCCATATAAATACTATAGTGGAAGCTATAGTTATATGAGAACTCAACCAATGGAAGATGATGATCCAATCCACATTTTAATTCTAAATAAAATACTCTTAGCATATATTAGATCGTGTGAATGTTCCTTTCATATTGGAAATTAGTTTTGGGGTGATAGGCCATGCTGAAATTTATTTCAGTGCTCAAGGAATGTTGAAGACTCCACCTAAATTTAGATTTGAACCTTGAATCATGATCCGGGAAAATTGAGTGTGCAACCCCAAGTAGTCTCACCACTTATTTTACGTGTATCTTTGTATGTATTTCATGGGAGATATCTTCTTGAATAGCATTAAAGGGGGTGTTCTTGGTGTGTCGGTCAACCACAACCCATATTTTATTATTTCATTTGGATGTATTTGAGAGACCCCTAAAAAAGTCCATAGTGACATTATCTCATTTCCATAAGCGTATAAAAAATGGTTTCATCGTCAATTTGGACTTTTGTTTCTCTACATTAACTTACTAACATATCAATCACCTAGATATATATTTCTCAATATTCTTCTTCATGTTATCCCACCATAAGTGTTCTCGGAGATCTTGGTACATCATGGTGCTAGTAGTATGGATAGAGAGAGATTGTCTATGTTCATTTTCCAATGGATCCTTCTTTATATCGAGTGATAAAGGCACAAAAATAATTATTCCAAACTGAATCACACAGTCATCATCGATATAAAACTCTTTTATATTCCCTTCATTTGTAGTGTCCAACTTTTTTTTCAACTAAAGATCATCCCTTTGTGCCTCCTTAATCATATAATTGATTGATGGTTGGGAAATCATTGGGGAATGGTAGGATGTATTCCCTTACATTATGATTTCCAAAACCATCCTTTGCATATCCATGAAGAGTAGGTCTTTCTCAATCTGTAACATGGATAGAGTATCATTTTATTTTCTACTACAAGTATTAGCTAACTTATTCAACTTCCAATATGATAGTGAATAGAGAAATTATAGTCCTCGATTATCATTAACCATATCCATTAATGCATGTTGAGATTGTTTTGTGTAAATATATAATTTAGGATCTTGTGATTGGTATATATGTCACACTTCTCACCATATAGGTAGTGCCACCATATTTTTAGGAAAAAATCACAACTACAAGCTCCATATCATGTGTCAGGTAGTTATGCTCAAGAATATTTTTCTACCATGATGCATAGGCTATCACAGTATCATTTTTCATGAGTTAAAAATGATGCCTTTTTTCAAATCATCACTATATACAACAAAACATTATCCACTTTTTTGTAATGTGAGTACTAGTGTAGTGATCAGCCTTCTTTTTAGCTTCTTTAATATTTCATCACATTCTTTTTTCTAGAAATTCTTTAACCCTTTCCTTATTAAATTTTTTAGAAATCTTGAAAATAATGATAATGTTCTCACAAAACATTGATAGTACTAAGATAATAAAAACAAAACAATGGATTTCTATGACACTAGAGGGTCTTCACCATTCCTCAATTGCCTTTGTTTTTAAAGGGTCCATATAAATTCCCTCACTAGTGATCACATGTCCCAAGAATGTGACTTGAATCATAAAAAAGTCACACTTTCTGAATATGGTGTACAACCTCTTATTTCTCAATGTCTCTAACACAATACTTATATGTTCTTTATATTCCTCTTTTCTATTGAAGTAGATAAGAATATATTAAATAAAAATCACCACAAAATTTTCAAGGTAATGTCTAATGACTATATTCACCAAATCCATGAATATTATAAGGACATTAGTATGTCCAAAAAGAATCACCAGAAACTCATAGTGTCCATAACATTTATAGAATGAAGTAATCTAAATATCATCATTCTTCACCTTTAGCTGATGATATATAGAATATATATCCATCTTTGAGAAGTATTGATCTCCTCTCAACGGATCAAATTATTCTTCAATCCTGGAAAGAGGATACATTTTCTTCATAGAGATGTTGTCGAGTTTATTTTAATTGATTCAAAACCTCATTAATCCATCCTTATAATTCAAAAAGGCCACCTGTGCACCCCAAGGTGATGCACTAGTGCATATGAACCCATTTTCAAAATTCTCTTGCACCTTCTTATTTAACTCATCTAGTTCGATAGGAGCCATATTATAGGGACACATTGAGGTAGGATTTTATATGAGTGTGAGTTCTATGGAGAAATTTACCTCACAATATGGGGGAATAATGATAAAATCTTTGGGAAATATACCACTCAATTCCAACATTATGATCATTTCCTCTTGGTTGACAAACTCCCTTGACTCGACTATTTGAGTGAGGCACGCTTCATCATAGTGAACCAACGCCCAAACTGTTGAAGGATTTTCTAAAGAAGATTTAGGATCTTCATTCATTTGTATAAGAGCATCGGATGGTTCAAAATATGAAAAGATATTTCCTTTTCTCAAGAGTTGATATGTACTCTATATAAGGAGATCCACTTCATTCCCATTATAGAGTCGAATTCTACCAGGGGAAATATTACAAGATACTCTAGAAGAATCTTCCCTCATAAACCAATAAAATAATATTCCAATACTTGGGTTACAATGATTGAACCACTAGGAGTTTTGAAAGATATTTCTACTTCCGGATTTTGGATTCTCGATTCAATAATTCTAGTAAACTTGCGAGATATAAAGGAATGTGTTGAACTAAAATCAATACGACTTTTTACATTTAGAGTAAATAGGTAGTTTAACTTGTATGAATTAATTTTTATGCTCCAATTCCAATGTAGGGATGGCATAAGCTTCCCTTGTTCCATTGGTTTTGGTGGATGCTAACACTGATTTCCCTCTAGGACTCTAGGTTTAATGCACTGGCTTGCATAGTTCCCTTTCTCCCTATAGTTGTAGGATTAGACCATAGTTGGTGTTATCCTTTCTTACAAAAAATTCTCATTCCTTATCATTTCTTTATGACAAACATGATCTTATTGGCCTTCTCTCCCACATATAATGCATTTCTCCATCCCTTTGAGGCAATTACTGTGATATTTCTTCCCACATTGTGACTTATGGGTGGTTGAGTTTTCATAACACCATTCCCATTAAATCATCCAACATAAAACTCCATATTAATTTTCTTATCACCATATCCATGGTACCATTATAAAAACTCTATAAACACATTAAGAGAACATTTAATAACTTCCTCATATTTACAAATTCATTTATTACAAGAGACTTTAGAAGGTATGATTTTAATCAAATAAAGAATCTATACATTTTGGTATCATTGTTGATAGAAATTTCTGAAGTGTACCATGCAAGACTTGTGAAATTATCTTCATAGGTCATGAAAGATTCTCATTCCTTTTTCTTTAAATCTATGAATTATCTCACCATATTTGTACGAATTGTTTTTGGGAAATACATATTAAGAAACATTCTCTTAAATATTTCCTACTCAATCTATACAATTTCACCTCTCTACTTGGTGTTCGTGATCGAATCCCACAATTGGTCGACCTCACCATCAAGACGATAAATGGCCAGAGTATGCTTCTTCTTCTCAAAATAGTGAAGCAATGAAAATATATTTTCAATTAAGTTTAACTACTATTCCAAAACAAGTGGATCATAAGGTTCACTAAATATCGGTAATCATTTCCACATAAAACACTAGAGATCCAGTTGTTCATTATTATGTGAAGGAGTAAGTTCTATATTATTCGGGTTATTATTCATAACCTGAGACAACTGGGTAATAATATCCAGGAATGTTTTAACTCCACCTCCAAAATAATTAGGAATTTCTTTTGGGAAATCATTTCATTGTCTCTCACATGGGTTGTTGGAATGGTTTTTCTGAGTTCCCATAATTTTCTAAAATAGAAAAGGTTCGAACAAAACATAAGTCAAAAATTCATAAATAGTTAATTACATTGTGAAATTAAAACAAAAAAAATATTTTATGGGATCCCTATGTTTATAAAATATTCTATTGTGCATACATATACTTAATCTTATAATAGGGTTTTGAAAAGGTTCTGTAATCCTAATTCCCAAATTAACTAAACCATGCCTCTGATACCAACTATAGAGACCCAACTTTTATTACATTACTTTTTAATAATATAAATTATAAACATCATAAATTCACTAAATAAAGAGGATCCAAGGGTATAGTATCTTGGGAGAAAAAGGATCCCACATAACTATTAGAACCTAAACATAAACATTTATTTAATTCCTTCTTCTCTAGCCTCTTATTGGCCCTTGAATTCTCCTTTATAAAAGTAGTCACCTGAGGATATACATCAAAAAGGGGTGAGGGAAAATCCCAGAAAGAGGATAGATAAGAACGGGGAATAATATGACCTTGGGAGAGCCTAATCATTATTATCATAACATAGGCATAGGATCATAATCATTAGTGGAATCATTAAGAAAAGACTTGAAATGTGGCAATGCATAAAAATGAAACATAATGTCCTAGTGGTCAACTACCAAACATAGGTGTGAACAAATATACCATGATGTTCACACATATTTTAATATAAATCATGGGATTCATCACACTACCCAAATAATTGGAGCACTATATAATTCCGGGTGCACCCATCACATAATAACATTTACATTGTCCTATATAATTCTGGGAACATGCTTCACATCATAACATTTGAATTATCATGCATGCCACATAGAAAATATATCAATCATGGACAAAAAATAACCCATGGAATGAACTTGGTTAGATTTCATAAAATGTACATTCATAAAATTTGGGTTCCCAAAACAAAGAGGGAATAACATACTTGATCATCACACTTTATTAAAGACAATCTCGAGAAGAATAAGTTGTGTGTTCATTTAAAAGAAGAGTTATTTTTGGATAACATTATGTTTGTTGTAAACTCAATTGGAAGACATTTATAACCCAGAAATGGAAATATAATGATGAATAAATGATTTTTAAGGAATAATCATACTGAAAATGGAGGTATAGAGGGAAAACCCAAAGAAAGAAAGTTGGGTTCAGGATCTTCCCTTACATTGTATCCAAACACTTTATTCACTTTAATATCATGTATAATGATGTTATATTCATTAATTAACCAAACAATAACCTTTTATACATTAGTATTTTACATTATAGTTACATTATGATCTTTTTCAGGCCTTTATAAGTTTTATAGTGTTTAAATTCATTATTTAGGAGTGTTATTTTTCTTAGTTTTAATGAATAGTTTACTTGTACACGTGAATAGAAGTTCATATAGAACATGGATAATCAACTAGAACTAGTATTAAATTTTATAAATGCTCCCACATGTGTTTAAATGAAATTATAATGAATTATGTTATATTACAAGTGGATGAATCATTACTTAAAATATAATGATGATCTTTTTAAGTTAATTTGGGAGGTTTTTGGATCACGATGAATGTGTTTTGTTTTATCATTTAGTATTATGTAAAAAAATATGTTTCCAGAAAATAAAAGGGGTTAGAAAATATATATTAAAAGAAATTTCTACCATTTAATGGTTTTATTGATATCTTTTAAGGATTTTAAGGAAAATGTATGTGCATTGCCCAAGATGTAGGTAAATTAACTCAGCATGGGAAAAAATTTTATTTTTACAAACAATAAGGTGGAGGTATTAGTATAATGAATAATATTAAATTAATAGGATAAAATAAATTTATATCAATAATATTGGAGTTGTAATGACATTTTTATAAGATAATATGAGGATAAGATAACAAAAGAAATGAAATTTGAAAGGAAATTGAATGAAAAGGGAGAAATAAATTACATATTGAATATATTATCATTTAAAACCACTTTAGGTGATAGGTTTTGGCTTTTTTAGGAGACCAAGGTATAATTGAAATGGGGTGGGGGTGAGGCTGGGAAGATATTTGAGATGAATTTGCATTGGGAACAAGGATTTGTAGGTGTGAGAAAACTACGTTATGGGGGGTGGTATTTATAGTGGTGGGAGAGGGGTTTTCTTAATATTTAATTCATTAGTTTATCAATTTCCCTCAAGAAAAAAAATTTATGATTACATGACTAAATATAGTAAATAGGTCATGTGAGTGCAAACCGATGGCCATTTACATCATCCTTGACTCAAGAAAGATGCAAAAATTCATTTATTTATCTTATTTTGTAAATTATAAAATTTCACTATTCACCAAAAATTCAAGTATTTAAGAAAAATACCAAAAATTCATGGAAACCATTTTCAACATGTAGAATCCAAAAATTAACTCTAGTTGATGAAAATAATTTTTTATATACAAATTATTTAATTTTTATTTAAAATCACAATTTACTTGGAAAAAAATACAAAATTTAAAAAGAAAATTTCTTTTCTAACACTTTGAAAAATTAATTAAGGTCTCATTAAATTATCATATAACCATTATAAATATAAATACTAGTTTATGAATACATTTTATGAAAATAAATTTTCTTTTAAATTATTAAATTAGTCATTAAGTATTCATGAAGTATAAAAATACCAACACTATAATATAATTATATCAAATTGTCACTTATAGGATGGATAAATTTAATTCATACTATCATTGGTAAGGTCCTTATTCACTCGGATAATTTAATATTCATAAGGCTCATATTACTATTCATAAAGGTAATAATACTATTCATAATGGTATGTTACTATTCACCATAAATTATGTTTTCCCTTTTAGACTGTAAAAATATTAATAATTCCAACTCTGTATGTGAGATTTTTTAAATTCAAATCATAGAAGTGGAAAAATTATAGTTAAAGGTCACATTGAATTTAGTTGTTCATTTTAGAATGATGTGGAATTTTGTTTCCTAGTTTAATTTTATAATAAGAGAATTCCATTGATAAAACTTTGGGTCATTACATTTAAATGATCTTCAAGGGTGAGATGGGGTGGGGGATTTTAATAGCTACAGATATAGTTGATTTCATTGAAGGGGGGGGGGGTAGAGTAGTTTGAAATTTCATCATGTTCCTTGATCATTCCCCTTTGTTTGTGAGTGATAGGCAATTAGTTTCATATATCATAGACCGTATAAATCTATAAGATTCATCTGTTAATATGGATACAATGAAAGAAAATCTGAATTCCCCAGTGTAATCCAATCATTAATGGAGGTAGAGATACATCCACACTGACAATGTCATAGAACAGAATTTCCAATTATTAACTACCCCAATTGATAGTTAGTTCTACACTGGGAACCCAATTTTCATGGTGGAAATCAGTATCATATATCTGAATCAGGTGACATTCTAATATATTAATATCTAAAATTCAACTGGTCTCCATGTTGAGGATAAGAGTTTGATGTTGGGTTCACCGTTTCTTCTTATAATGCTTTCACTAGGGAACAATGTCGTGTGTGTTATCATCAGAAGGTTCATATTGCTGCCCCAAATTCCAACTTTTATAAGGTGAAAATCTTTTATCACATTCTTTGGGATATTTTCTCATTGATTAAAACATGATGATTGGATTTCAATACCACCTTACATGGATTTCTCCTTGGAACTCATCCCCTAGTTTGGTTATCCCTCATAGATTAAGATGTGTTTCTGAAATTCATCCCCGATTCCATATCATTGTGGATATTGGTTAATTATGCTGCTTCTATTTGGATATTTCATGGTTTCCCGATAGGGCTAAAACCTTTTGTTTAGATATTATTCATGATGGGAATCACTGGCATGTCTGGATGATGGAACAATGGCCACCTGTATTCTTCTTCATAAAATGGAATATTATGGGTTTGGAACCCAAGGCATCCCACGAAGATTATGTGGTATACGATTCTAGAGCTAAATATTCAACAATTTTCCTCAAGAATCATATGATTAACACTAGGTAGTGGTGGGGAAGGACATAATTTTAATGTATTGCAGAAATAAATTGAAACTGATTAGAGTGTCTCATAGAGGCAAAGAAGAGGTGCATCCATAGGAGGGAGAACATGGAAGGATTTATGATAGCCGAGTGAAAAATCCTTATGAGAGTGGACCTAGGATTTCATTTCCCACAAGGGGAAGATGTCACATTGTAATGATATATTTCATAATTATGCGGACACAAAGTTTTACCACTAGTTGTGATTGATCCTCAAGGAGGTGTCTTATGTACCCTATTTAGGAAATAGGGATAAAAACCCATGTAGATCGATAAGATCATATTTGGATTATATATGGAAGCTTCCCATTGTGTGGCATGATCCAACTGAGATATGGTGTCCTGGATAAGATCAGGATGGATTATGGGTAGAATTGATAAAATGTATGGAATGGATAGGACAGATAAAGTGTGGTCACTTAACCATAGAAAGGTTTAATACATATCCTAGTTAGTTGGGAATCAAATTACATGTAGTTTTAAAAGGGGAATAAGGTATTAAACCTAAGGAGGAGGCCCAATAAAATGGATCACATGTTTGGGGATTATGCATATGAGCTTCTCGGATAGAAATAAGGCATGGTTGTGGCTTACATGTGGAATATTTCCATGGGACATTAGAATGGTTGGGGGTTCAACCTAAAGAGGAGGCTTGTGGAGATTGGAAATATTTAATGGTCATTCCAAACTTTTAATCCCACGTGATTCTTACTCTATGTGTGGAACAAGAGGAGTAAGTAGACCTGACGATCATGTCATGATGAAAGCATCAATGCGAGATGGTGTAGGGATTACTCATAGAAGCTTTAAGAGGAGGATCTCATTCCATGTAAGAAGAATCTAATTTCTTATGTTTGGATCTTACACATTTAGGCAGACCATGAAGACAAATCCCATATAGAGAGAAAAGTATAGGGCTTTGGTTCCCATCACTTCTCTAACCCAGTGGACGAGGGGGTGAGGATGAGAAAATGTTATTCCTCCTGTAAGAAGGGAAGGATAGATGGATAGGAGGATATCATTCCCTATTTAGAGGGTGCAGAGTATGTCAGTCCATGCTAGTAGGATATCATTCCATGTGTGGAGGTTCTCATTGAATTTCAGCCATACATAAGACATCTTACATTCCCTACACATGGAGAGGCCACAATTTAATGTTATATGTTGCTGACATTTGGTTCTAGGAAGTTTTATGTAATGAATCTTATATGTGGTGGACTCGCTTCTCACCCCATGGAAATACATAATTGTTGCTCATCAACCCTTGGAGTGGGGATGGATTCAACATTTACTGGTTTGAATGATGTGGGTAAATGATCACTCATGTCGTCCACGTTTGTGTACCTATAATGAAAAAAGGAAGAATTAACATCCATATTCTAAAAATAATGTGGTAAATAAGTAATCTTGGGCCACACATGATGTTTAGTGGGTCTCATGGATGGATATCTCAGGTCACATAAAAGACTTGATGTGTAGCTAAACCAATCTTGGAGGGGGTATGGAGGCTTTGTGAACTCAAACTTCATGAAGTGGTGTATGTAGAAGGGAGGAAAAAAAGTGGGGCTTAGGAGAATAGTCTCATGAATACGGGGGCCTCACTAAGAAGTGATTCGTGTCAGTTTGGGGATTCATGAAGGATTGGTCATCTGGAAACATGGTGACCGCACCTTATCATAAAGTCAATTTTTGATAGTAGAGTTCTTTGAAAAGGCTTAATTCTCTGCAAATCCTCATGTACCCCTCAGGGTATTCTTCCTACATGAGGGTAATTGGCCTTCATCAATGGTATCTCCACATTATGTGGAGGTAGTTAAGAATAAGAAATCATGGGTTTCGTGATCCTTTGGTACATTGAATGTGTCATTTTTCATTTGGTTCACAGTTCTCTGGGGCATCACAGATTGAAAGATAAGATTTTAAAAGTTCACGGTATCTATCGGAACTTATTAGGTGGAATGATCTTGGTATTTATGATCCTTGAGGTCTTATGATTCTAGGAAGCATGTCATGATGAAATGGTGGGATCCATGAATGGTCGTGGCTCCGTCAGACTCATTAAGCTCTCTATCATGACCCACAAGCCTTGACAGGAATCTTTCAGACTTGTAGAGCATTAAATTAGGTTCTTCATGTGTTCATGTAGATGAAGTTATATCCATGAGAGGGATCTTTGAAACATCCCCCGTTGAATGGTTTATGTGGTTATTTGAGCTTGAAATCAATCTCAAATGTTTATGGATTTCTCAACATATATCATGGAATGGATTTCGGTGCCCAAAATACCTATTAGATAAAATGAAAATGAAAACTGGTAACAACCTACCCAAACCACTCAGTTTCATCAAAATTATACAACAAATATCATAACCAACATTCCATGTTTTCCAAATCAATGGTGTCCCAATCTAGTTGAAAATTTGAACCAAATTTGTTCACAAACTGACAACTCCAAAAGATGAAAATGATGATCCCCATGTGATTTATAACATCTCTAAGATGTATATAGATACCAATATTTATCTTGAACCCTCACTAATGTATCCTGAATGGGAATCACTTCTATAAATTAGGCCTTACACACTTTTTCCCAATAAATATGTGACATTCACATGTAACCATACAGTACAACGAAAGGATCTTTTCTAATAAATGACTAGAAACTATTGTTATAAGAAAACTCAACTAGTCCATAATGGATATCAAATGGTCCAATAAAATCCAAGATATAGTCTTCATTCATATACTCTTGAATATGAATTTCATGCTCTATCTGGACCTCTATCTTTGGATGGTAAGCTGCACTCAACCTTACCTTAGTCCCCATTCTATCCTGGAGACCATTCCCTAACATTGAGGTAAAGTAATGATAGTTAATTCAAAAAATGGTATAAGGAATGTGAATAATCATCATAACCTCTTACATATACATCTTTTGAATTATTTAACTTTCGTGGTGTCTCTGATTGGAATAAAGTGTGACAAATTCATCAATCGATTAGACACTACAAAAATAGATTTCATTATTCAGAGAGTCCATGGTAATATAACAAAACATATACATGTAATCCTCATACCATTTCCAAACCATCACAAAAAGTGGTAGGAGAAAACAAGATACTTTTAGATGCTCTTCCATTACCTGTTGGAAGGTGCAACAACATGACAGTTAATAATAAATGTTGTACTTCATACTCAACAACCAGAATTGTCATCACATGTGAAAATACATATTCATGGTTCCTAGATAAATGTCTCACAATGAACTATGACAATATAAATAAACCAATATCCTCATATATTTTGGGACGAAAAATAGATCTCCAAAATAGAGAATACAATAAAAATAGAGATACAAACAAGAAACAGTCAGACAACAATATAGGGTCTCTTAAATTTTCATAAACTTATCATCCTATTGTTGATCCTTAAAAATTGAATCATGGATAGATGATGATTGATAAAAAATGGTTAGAATAAATCTTGAAACATCTACAGGTGTATCCAGGTGAATCTGAGTGAAGATCCTTATAATTTTTTACTGCACCTTTAATCATAGAATAACCTGTGATGATACATTCCTACTAAGAGCATCTGCATTGAGATTCCCATTCTCTACGGAGTAAGAGATATCAATGTAAAATTTTTGTTGTTATTATACACACCATCTCCATCTAATATTTATTTATTTATTAGAAAATATATAGCTATTAATCTTACGGTTAGATAGTTCTATGAACCTCTCCCCAAAAAGATAGTTCTGCCATTATTTATGCTGATAAATAACCATGGAATGTTATAAATCATGGGTGGGGTAATTTATCTCATGTGTTCGAATATGGAGAGAGTTTTAATCCACAACATGATCATTCTTCATAAAAAAACAACCTATACTAGCACATTAATCATCAAATAAAACCACATACCTCTTACCAAGAATAGGTGAGATCAAAATCAGAGCTGATGTAAGAAGTCATTTCGGATCATAAAAAGAAGAATAGAACATTGAATAATATATTAATTCCACCCATTTCATTGCAATATTAGTCATAGTGGACTCCAGCCTCACGAAATCCGTGATGAAAAATTAGAAGTACCTAGTAAGACAATAGAAGCTCTGAATCTCAATGATGTTTTATGGCTATTCCCAGGAAAATAAAACATTCAACTTCCCAAGATATACTTATAATATATACTTATAAATAATTTTACCTATGAAATTAATTTCTTTAACCCATAAATTTCATTTATAACACTTCCATGAAAATTATGACTCATCAATATTTACCTAGCCAAACCCAAATAGTTCTCACACACATGATCAAATCTTAGAAAAACCAAAATATCATTGATGAACACTACAAAAAGTGTCAATATTATCATTGAATACATTATCCATAAAATACATGAAAACTACATTTTTTTAGTTATACAAAATGAAATAAAAATATATTCATAATGCACATACCAACTATTGAATGCTTTCTTCTGTATATTAGACTAACAAACTCTGAGCGAATGATAACTTGACTGAAGATCAATCATTGGAAAAAATCTGACATTAAATAGTCAAACAAGTTCTCCCAATATGGAAAAGGATAGTTATTGTTAACTATTTCTAGGTTCATAATCTTATAGTCCAAATATAATTAGATTTAACCATCCTCCATAGTATCAAAGAGAATTGGGGCTACCCAAGGAGAAGCAATAGGGAGAAAAAATGTTCACCATCTGATTATCCAATTGAATACTAAGATCTTTCAACCCCATTGGTTTCATATGATAATATTATATGGTGGTTAATTACATAACTATAACTATATTAATCTTAAAAACTGCCTTAATCTCAAGAGGAAGAGTAATTAAATAATCTTGAAAAACATTATGAAAACCCTAATCAATAATAGGAAGATAAACATTGGAAGAAATTTCATTGGGCATAACTGGTAAAGTATAAAAAACTGATGACCTCTAGGAAATAAATTCATTCAAAACATGACCTTAGATCCCACTCTCCATGGAGGACCCAAGATCTACCATTGATAACAAAGAACAAGAAATGATGATGATAACAATCATCCATTGAAATAAGACTAATAAGTTAGTCTATCCTAATGATGATGTCAAGATGATCCATATTTAGAATCAGAAAATCCTAGACTAACTATGCATCAACTACTTACGATAACAAAGAAGGATACCAAAACCTATGATCTATCTTCATCTTAAGTGGATTTACTAACTCCAAATCAAAGGGAATGATCTCAATTTTATTTTGAATGGTATTCACAAAATAATTATATATAAATGGATGACAGGCACTCATATCAAATAAATAGGTCACTACTGAAGATGCAATAAAATTGGTATAAGTAAATATCCATGTAACTCCATATATATCAGCTAGAAACTCATCTGTTGTGTGATGATGCATCACTCTTGAGTCCAATGGCTATATCCAAGTAGTATTTAAAGCATCTGACTGTCTCTTAATATCCATTGTAGCTAACGATCATTGACTATAAAGAGTTGTAGACATAGTCTGAGAAAAAAATAAAGATGACCACAATATCAAAAATTGTTAGACATATTTATAGGTGTGGAACAAGAACATCATGTGTTGCCATAGTTTCCAAATAAATTCAACATCTAAGGTTTACTACTAGATACAACTAAAGTGTAAGGGAGGCCGAATACAGTGAACAACCCCACCAATCCTACGATGATCTTGTCACTACTTATTCCTCCCATATACACTACTAAAGACAACACATGGTGGAATAAGAGGGTATTAATGACCAAATATTTCAACCATAACTATATCAGACATCATTTATATGTATACTGCCTCCTCATAGGTCAAAAAATCTGAAAAAATGCCCATGAACTCATATTTATTCCAAAGACTACATATAATTCTAATCATTTAGCTGGTATTTGTTACCACTTCCACAGAAAATAGAACCATATAGTCAAATTAATTAGTGTAATATGACACCAAACACTCTTTGTAATGAAAACAGAGGAACCCCATATATATAACCATCACTAGTGACTCTAGAAAAATATGTAGAATAAGAGGATCTCGAAACCATTCCAGCTAAGCTCACATTCCTATCTTCCTGTACCATGGAATCCCACCAATTCTGTCTAGGACCATGAGGAATTAGTGCTGCACAATTTACCTTGATAGTATCAAGTGTATCCAAGAAGAAGAAGATCTAAATGATATTATCATCCCATTCCTCCACCTCTTGAGGCTCATTTATAACCATAATGTATAGTGGTTTTTCACATATGATATTTCTTAACCAATCCATTTCTCCTCCATATCCTATATATACCTCATCAACTATGTTTTGGACTTGTTTTACATCTTAGTGGGAAATATAAACTACCCACACATTATCCTCAATAATATTTTTATCAATGAGAATATTCCCTTGAGGATAATCTTATGAAACCTCCCGAGAGACTCGTGGAATCCTTCTTAGAGGGATTCCTATGTATACCGAAACAGAATAAATGATCATAAAATTGGGTAAAATCAAATCAAAATAAGAAATAATAAGAAAAAAAACATAGATTAAGGCACGAACTCAAAAAAGAGGAAATCCATGCAAACATTCCAACGTAACATGAGTCTCATTATGGAAATATTTGTCTAGGAAATCTCCGTAAACTTCCAATAATGTGTTGAAAATTTTATCTCTAGTCTAAAAACATTCAAAAAACTTATAAAACCCATCATTTGATAAAGAAAATTAATGAACTCGGCATGGATACCCACTAAAACCGGTACCTGACCTGAACCATCACATACCCTAAGGTAATTTTCTATCCCCATGGAATAAAAACTAGAAATCAAGAATAAAAAATAACCCAATGGAAAGGTTTATCCAAAAATAGAGAAGAAAACACTAAATAAATATACATAATAGAGAGTAACTTTAGAAATAATAACATGAGAAATATTCCATAACATAAATGAAATAGTTTTTTAAAAACACACAATAATAGGAAAAACAATTTCTAAGGTAAAATTACAACAGAAAAGGATAACTAACAACAAAATAGTCACTCTATATGATAGCATGGTAGAACTCCCACTATTTAACCACATGTTACCTTGAATGAGATGAAAAATCCTATCTACATCACTATGGTGCCTTGAATTTCAATGTATCGAAAGATATATTAGGTTATATGCTCCTCAAATGGTTGTGTGTAGTTTATGAGCGAAAAATTATCAATAGGATCCCACTTAGGTGTTCCATATAAACTCTCTACACAAAAAAAATATAAATTCTAAATATTAAAGAAAACTAAGAATGAAAAATATTTAAATAGTTTATATTTCAAAAGGATATTAAAACATTTCCCCTTTTCCCTATTTCCGAATAATACAAGTATAGTTTTTTTTAATTCATATCACATATATCAAAATTGTTATGTAAAATCATGCACCACATATAATTTCAAATACAAATACATAAAAACCATGAACATGTAAAGTCATTAGAAAGTTTACTAATGTTTAGGGAAAATAGGAAACTCAGGCAAAAACATTGAAAATCACGTGAATCACACAAAAACACACACACATCAAATCTAGAGAGAAAATTAGAACCCCAAATATTAAACCCCCAAACATGATTAACAAGTACCAAAAACAACAGGCATGGGGATAAGAGGAACACCAAGTGAGTGAAACCCTCAATGGTATCAATGGATGAGGACTATTATTCCTATTAAAACAATGTATCCATGTTTGAACATGTGATATATGTTTACAAAAAATTTCAAAAAAACATTCTTTGAAAACCATTTCATTTAACCATTCCATAAAACTATTTCATAATTCTTCGAATAAACTATTTCTTTTATCAGAACAAGGATAAAATTGTGTTTTCTCAAAAACCTACTTCCACGGACAAAAATTGATATTTATAATTCATTTATTAAAATATTTATAAAAACTATATCAATATAGTTCATACATAATTTTATAGATATCGAACCACCTACCTCAATATTGGGTCACTCACACCAGCAAAGGGATCCACCAACATAAAACAATGTAAAGACAACAAAAAAGGACCTAAAAACACACATTTTTCAAGATAACCAGAAAAAGGGTAAACCTCTATAGGATGATCGAATAATAGATATTGAATGAATCAAGAGAATAAACATAACATGACCAATAGATCAAAAAACATAAAAAAAATAGAACTAATATGATCAATGATAACAAAAAATTAGAAAAATTAATTTCCTTGAGAGACATTGTACAACCATGAAAAATTTCAATCGTCAAACAAAATGATTTAGAAGGAGAAGAGATCCCCAAAATCTCTAGGTATATACCTAGGTCATGAGAGAAAATAAATCATTTGGAGTGAAATATTAATAATCTATCCAATACCCAAAAAAGCACAAATCTTGAAACATTCACTACCTGAATGCATTTCACAACATGAATTTATCAGTTACAAAAAGATTTCCAAAACACATTTTGTTAATTTAAAAATCATATTTTATAATATTTTATGGTTTTAACATGATTCAGATTGTATAAAACTCTCATTCCTTGAAAAAACACACTGATCTTCTTGACAAAAAATACATGATGTGTAACATTTTTTAACATGAAAATGAACAGTAGTTAGTGAAAATTCTAGACCCGGAAGAATGAATCCAAACCGTTTCTATTGTTCTTTGAACTCTGGGAGAACCCCAAAAATCTATTAACCAATTTATACAGATACTCCATTAATTCTAAGAATAATAAATTACCAAACATTAGGTCAATTTTTACAATGAAGGCTATGTATCCTAAAAATCCACAAAATGATCCCAAATAAATAGGGAAATGAATATAGAGAGGAGAAATACCTGAAAGTGGGTAAGGATATTTTACATCTTATGAAATGTTATATAAATTTATTTATAAAACATATCTCCAATATATATATTAATTATGTTATGATGGAAATATAAAATATTTTGTGTCCTCTTGGAATGCATATGTATTATTTTTCTTATGCGATGGGTGGGACCATACTTATATACCCCTCTAATGAATTTGGAAAATAATAATATCTAATTTGATAATGTGAAAGGTAATTGGGATTAAACCCAAAACCCTAAGGGATCATGTCCATTATGTGATAGGTGGTCTATATATTACATAGTTTTCCAATGCAATAGTTAAAGATTTATATTTCATAAGCTAGATAACCTGGGATTAGGGAGTAAACCTAATACACTGAGGGACTTTATCGATTATGTTTATGTGAATAGAGAGTGATGTGACATTTTTGGACTAGATCACTCGGATGTAACTAAACCTAGTTTTCCACATTAAATCAAGTGCGCCTCCCCATATTCTATAGGCTACTGACTAACATAGGGAGTCCATCGTGGATTAGTTAGGAGACTATACAATCATGTATAGATTTTATCACAATGGTATAATCATATCTAATAATATTGGAAGAAAGTAAAGACAACCAAATAGTTTTATAATAATCACCCATCATAAAAAAAATAGCCGCATCCATAAATTTCACATACAAAAATAACGACCATGACATGATATAGAGAAACGAAATGGAGGGGGGATTAAAGTAAAAAGGCATATACAACATGCAATAAAAAATAAACAAATGACCTAAAATTGTCTCTAGTAAATCTAAATACAAAGATTCATCCACTACATCCTTATAAACCATCATAGAACAGTAATTAAGGATCTAGGGTTGGTATCCTTCATGTATCACTACTCACATCCATGAAGTCTGTCTGGGTACTCAACAGTAGTCTAGAGAGGATGTGAAATATACTTAGCAGGACACCTCCAATGGTGTATAATTCCATATAGTCTATAAATATATATTAGATACTATACCAAAAACTATAAAACCTTAAAAATAAATTAGGATAATAAATAACCCTCATAGGTTTGGGTTACAATGGAATTAACGTCCTCTTCTATCTACTTTCACGTAATATGGAATATCTCTAAGGAAAGTGTCAACTGTGATTTAATTTATGAAATAGTATAAAAAATTTTGTTGTAATGACCCAAAATATTCAGAATTAAATCCATTTTATTTTAATTTAATATTTTTTGGATAATTAAAACACATGCACTCATTTTATTTTATTATATCCAATTGGTATTAATTGACCATTAATTATCCTTACCATTTATAATATGGCCATTGAAAAGTGATCAAATGACTAGAATAAATAAAGGGTTTAAAAAATAATTTTTACACAGATAAATGATGTGATGACCTCAACCAGTAGGATCATACCTTATGAAGACCATTTTTCAGAGCTCCCAAGGGAGATTTCATTTCTGGGATTTTCCCTAGAACAATCCCAAGCTGAGTTCCAACAACTTAAGCAAGAGCAAAACTATTTACGGGAGAAGTACAAGCTCATCTAGATCACAACCCAAACCATGTTTAACGAACGACCCCATGAAATCCCCACCATCGTAAACCTTACTCTTTGGGAATATTCTAGTTTAATAAAGAGATATGTAATAAAACCCTATCATTTTGATTATGTGTGTAATATTTTTAATAAAATAATTAATATAATTTATTTTTATTATTGATACATTGTAAATTATTTTTAAAGAACAAATAGTATTTATGGTTAATATTCAAATTCAATCAATAAATCTAATTTGATGAATTAATGGACTTTTGAATTAAATAATATTTTAATAAAATACTCTTATTAAACAAATTTTATTAAATATAAATGATCGTATAATTTTTATGATGTCAATTGTAATTTTTGTTAAGGTTTGAATAGTTTTTTGTCAAAACATGCCAATTTTCAATATATGTCAGTTTTTATTTAAAAAATGAAAATTCACATATTTATATAATTATATAGATAAAATAATATTGTTTTTAGAATCTAGATGTTGAAATTATCCAATAGATAGTCAAATTTTTGGGAAAAAATTAAATACCGTGTAAATATATAATGTGATTTATGACATCATAATGACCCAATAGTTATGTAATAAAATACTAAAAATGGTATCTTTAGGACAATATATGTTTTCCTTTAATATAATGAAATTTGAGGATTAATTTATTTATTTTATAAGTCCTTAGTGAATCCACCAATATATCTAAAATATTTTAATATTTTAAATTCATTTCCATGACTGTGTGACTCACCTACACATAAGAAAGGGATATAATTTAATATCATTGGACCTTATCATATTAAAATAATGTTTTCCACTCCCCTTTTCAAGAAAACATTGAAAACAACTATGTAATATTTCTTGGTTTTGAATATTTTAGTATGTAGTGTCCAAAACCAAAATAATAAAAAATTCCCCCACCATTCCTATATAACCCAAACAAGAACCCTTCAATCTTCAATAAATCTTTTTTATGCTCAACCAACATCTAATACCTACTATGTTGATCCCTCCCTAGGTTCCTCTATTATCCCAAAAAGCATCCCTCAAGCCTTTAGGATCACACATTCAAGTAAAATATCCTCATATTTCTTTCATCCTTTTAATTCAAGAATCTTTTTTGAAATTAGCATTTTTAATTTCAATTGGTTATATTTTCATCCTTTTATAATAAATTAACTACATTCTTTGTTATGTGATATTAATTAGGGATCATTTATCCCCCCCCATTTAGACCCTTACCTACGTCGTTACTATGCTGAAATTCCATAAGATATTTCTCTCTTCTCGTTTCCGTTTCAGGAACTTAATTTGTATTATGACACTTAAATTCCATTTCATATATTGGTATTTTATGTTCCATGATCCCTTAGATATCAATTTCATGTATAAATCAATAGAGACCATTTTCTCTCTCATCTAAAAAATTTATGTATTTCAATATGTTGCTGTTATGCTACCGAAATTGCAGTACGATTTTCCATGCCAAAATCAACGTGTAGTGAATACCATACCCATTCCTCTATATAGGGTATTCACCTTTATGAACATATACATATTTATTGTGTACATAATTTTATTTACTCACATTCTTTTATTGTGTAATAAAAGATTATTTTTAATGAATCCATGTTATATGATCTATGTGGAACACCTAAACATGATATTGAAATGATTATGAAGGGTGCACCCTGACAGTTCTCCAATGCATTGGGTAATGATTAGTATCAGGATACATCATGTCTGAATAGATGTTTACATAAATATATTATAGTAATTTTTTCTGTTATGTTGGGATAGGGGTATACATGATTCCTTTATGTTAATGAAACAGTATTCTAAGTTGTTTCCACATTTCCAGGTTCTGATAATCACGATATGTCACGAAATTTTGTTCATGTTTCTATTATTGTCTACTGATATGAATATTTCATAACATGTATCATATTCTTCATTTCATTCCTTGTTTAATCCCTTAACGTGCTTTATAGATTACCTTTTTCTTATGTATGTCCTCAGGTAATCCCACGCAATTCTAAGCATGATGGAATGTTGTGGTCAGGTAAATGAAGTTTTTAATAAAGATCTGTATTTTATGTTTTATGTTGTTATGTGATGTTTTTATGTCTCAATTAAACTAGAAAACTCGATATTATGAGTTTTATTAAGTGAAATATTATGTATTAAATCATGTTTAAAATTAAAATAATGAGTAGGGTCATTATATTTGGTCTCAGATGATTGGTTTAGTTATTCATAGGATTAAGATTAGAAAAATATAGTAAAATACTTATATATAAGACTATGTATAAGAAAATAATCAATTATTTTTTTGAGTATAGAGTAAGTGTGTTATCAATAAAATATATCCATGTCTGGGTAAGAACAAGTAGAGGTGGCTCTGGAATGTATGTATCTAGGGGTAAAACATGAAAACACAACTTTGATATTGACTTGAATAGGAACAGGTGCACGAAAATGGGCCTTGCTACACTCTTTGTTCAACACTCCTTGGGGATATGCTTTAGTAAATTCATAATAATAGTAAAAATCATTATTAAGGGAAGAAAAAATTCCCTTAAGAATATATGTTATGATGTAGATCATGGATAAGATAGATAGTGGATTAGAAATTCATATGTTAAAAAAAAATGTAATTTATATTTAATATCTTTTTGTCATTGGATTCCCCTTTAAGTGTTTAATAGTTTAAAACATTTACCCTTAATTGTACCTTTTATTCTAGAAAATGGCCAGTAATATGAGGAATCATACTAAAAACAGATTCAAAGATCAAGGTGATGAATTCTAAAATGTGATGCCGAATCCTGTAGGAGCAGAAGTCACAAAATTTTTCATGATACTCTTTTAATTAACTCAGTTTTTGAATAGAAAAATTGATCAAGAGAAATTTCCAACACCCCTAAGAAATACAAACTCATAGTCAAGAATCTCATGCGACAAATACATACTAATTTCAATGGTTCATTAGATCCCTCAATCATCGAACAATGGATAAACTATAGTGAGAATATATTATCCATCATTAAATGTTTTGAACAAGATAGGTTTCTTCTGACTGATTATCATATAAAGGGTGAAGCTAATCAATTGTCTACATTGCAGAAAATTTGAAGCCTGAGGAAGAGATCGAGGCGATGGGATGGATGGATTTCTGAAAAATAACTGATAAATATTTTCCCCACATCCTCCATCTTAAAATGGAAAGAGATTTTGTTTCACTTAGGAAAAAAGATGAAACATATATTAGGGAATATTAGAAAAACATGACTATACTTGCACGATAATCCTCTAGTGTTGTTGTTACCCCCGAATCCATGGTGAACCTCTTCTTTGGTGGGAGAAAACCTAGCGTACAGAAATCCCTAGAGATCCAAGAATTTTATATCACAATGAGGAGATTGAACAATTTTCCTTCAAACTCGAGATACAGATCAGAGAATCTCTGGGTTATCAGGGGGATAAGAAGAAGAAAGTGGCCTTTAAATCTAGAGGTCCAATTGATAAATCCAATGGTGCTAAATCATTCCATCACCCTTCTTGTCAAAAGTACAGAACGAAGCACCTTGGAAATTACCAGATGGGGACAAGGAAATGTTTTAGGTGTGGGAAGGAAGGGAACCTTGCCAGCGATTACTGAAAAGAAAAACATCCTACTGTGATTGAAAAAAAAATGTTAGGTTCGATCCTTAACAAATGTTTTATTTCTATAATCGGAAATAACCAATGAAATTTTCAAACAAGTTTCCTTAGACATCTGCTTTCGAAGGCAACAAAAATCCTCTATGGAAGAAAGGGAGAGATTTTTCCATCACTACTAACAAACTAAATCCCAACAATGAAGTGGTTATTGGTACACTGGTTATTACTTCAACAAAATTGAACATTATTTTTAATTCTGGTTCTACATATTCTTTTATATCTCAAAAGTATAGTAGAACAGTCCAAAAATCACCACAAATAATGGATGTAGTGATGTCGGTGGAAATGGAAAATGGGGAAATTATTTCATCCTAAGAATATAACTCCTTCTCAATCATAATTTTTGGATTTATCCTTCCGGTGAACCACATCATACATCCCATGGTTGAATTTGATGTAATTCGTGGCATGTACTGTATTTCTCTATATATTTCCAATAAAAAATTTTATGAGAGGGAAATAACACTCCATATAGTGAATTGATACCTGATTCTATACATGTTATAGGAGAATTATGGATCATTTTTAGAACCATCATCTCAATAATGGATATTACTTCCCTATGCGAACAAATTTCTGTCATAAATGATTGAGTCTAAGGAAGGATCCATCCTCGAAGAAATTCTTATTTTGAGGGAATTCACTGATGTGTTTCCTGAGGAATTGTCTGTTCTTCCTCCAAAAATTGTTGTTAAATTCTTGATTGATCATATACTTGTGGAGTTTCCCACATCGAAGACTCCTTATAGAACAGTTGTTGTGGGGCTTGAGGAGCTAAATAAACAACAACGAGAGAATTTTGATAAAGGTTTTATACACCCAAGTGATTCACCATGGGGTTCCCAAGTCCTCTTAATCAAGAATATGTATGGTTAAACATGCCTTTTCATTTATTATTGCAAGCTCAAAAAATCATGATAAAGATCAAGTATCATTTTTGAAAAATTGATGAATTGTTCAATCAACTATGTGGAGCACAATACTTCTTCACGGTCGATCAAAGTTCAGGACATTACCAAGTAAGGGTGAGGAAGGAGGATATCCCCAATATTGCTTTTTCATACATAGTCTGGGCACTATGAATTCATAGTAATGCCTTTCAGACTCACTAATTCTCTAAGAATCATTATGGACTTGATGAATAGATTCTTTTGAGATTACCTCAAAAAATTTGTGGTTTTCTTTTTAGATGATATTCTAATATACTCCAAAACAAAGGAGGAGAATGAGGAGCATTTAATAACTGTACTAGAGACCTTGCAAAAGGGGAAGCTCTATGAAAAGTATAACAAGTGTGACTTTTGATTGTAGTAAGTCTCATTATTGATGTATATCATCATAAGTAATGGGATATATGTGGGTCCTTCCAAAAAAAAGAAATTAATTGATGGCTGGTGCTAACATCTATGAAGGATATCTATAGTTTGATGGGGATAGGTGGATATTATAGCTGATTTGTGAGAAATGTTACATGATTATCAAGCCATATTACCAAGCTAACTTGAGAAGGATTCATGTTTTATTGGAATAATGAATGTGAAGAATGATTTATGGAGTTGAATAAAAGGCTTATCACTACCCCTATTGTCACACTACCTAGAATTGGAGAGCTTTTCATAATTTTCAGAAGCTATTTGAAGAAGGGAATGGGTTGTGTGTTGATGAAAAATTACAAATTCATTGCCTATGCCTCAAGGAAGTTGAAAATTCATCAGAAAAACTATCCCATGCATGATCAATAGTTGGAAGTGGTGATATTTGTGTTGAAAATCTAGTGACATTATATCTTTAAGGAGAAGTGTAAAATATATACAGATCAAAAAATTATCAAATATATATTCACACAGAAAGAGAAGAATATTCACAATGGAATATGGTTGGAGCCCATCATGGATTATGACTGCTCATTCCATTACCACAATTGGAAAGAAAATAAGGTGGCTGATGATCTAAGTATAAAGGACCCAAAAATTCATTTTATTGGTGAAAATTTAAAATCATCCAATCATCTTAGATTTGATGATGATGGATAATGAAATCATAAATATGGGAACATCATAAATCCTTTTAAAAATTATTTCTTAACTGTCTCTTTTAGAAAGGATAAGGATGGTCAAATAAATGTTTTGGGAATTCAGACAGAAGTGGAAACTATCAAAAAATGGAAATACTCAGAGTTTAATGTCAATGAAGATTGAATTGTGTGATTTGGGTCAATACTATGTGTTATATAAAATCTACAGTAAAAAAAGAAATTTTTGATGATGTCCATAGTTCAAATTTATCCATTCACCTAGTAAACAGAAAGATGGATTGAGATCATTGGAAGAACTATTGGTGGGATAATATGAATAAAAATATCACTAAATATACATCAAAGTGTCTTGTATGTTAGTAAGTGAAGTCTGAGAGGTAGAATTGTGAAGGGATTATAAAACCATTACTCATAAAATCATGGAAATTGGAAAAAAATCTCCATGGACTTTATCACTAGATTTTGGAAGACATCCAAAGGAAATAATGCGGTCTCAGTTATTGTTGATCATCTTACAATGATTGGATACATTCAATTCAATAGAATTTCTCACTGTATTAACTGGGACATATATACATCAGAGAAGTGGTAAGGATGTAAGGAGGACCACTATCAATTTTTTATGATAAAGATCCAAGATTCACATCTATGTTCTGTAAGAGTCTCCAATATGCTCTGAATACTGAGTTGAAGGTTATCATGGACTATCACCCTCAAACTGATGGCCAATTTGAATTGACTATCCAAACACATGAGAAAATGTTGTTATCTTTCTCAATGGACTTCAATGTTTGTTGGACCAACATATTCCTTTGGTGAATTTCTCGTAAAACAACAGTTTCCACTCAAAAATCAAATGTATCCTTATGCATACCTTAATGGGAATATGTGTATGACACTGGAAAGCTAGGATGAAGTTGGAGAACAAAAAATTATAGGTTTGGAAATGGTTGATGAAATAGTGGATATGGTTATGACCATCCAAAATCTCATCAAAGTTACTAAGATTTGACAAAATGGATATGGTGAAAATCATTGGAAAGACCAAGACACTACTAGAAATTTAGGCTATATCTACGGTTCCAAATTATGGATATAATCCAAAAAACATTTTCCATAGATTATAGCCTTAGTTTGATAAACTATGGATGGTATTTTCATGGGTATAGGGGAAAACCTATCGCCACAGATTGAAACTGTGAAAATATATATTCCCATTTCATAAAAAATAACCCCTTAGACAAACCCCACCAAATAGATAGACCCCCCTCATTCCTAGATAGACCCCGAAACCCTAGAAAGGCCCCCTCCATTGATAGACCCACCCTACCCCTCCCCCCTACAGACCCCCTTGCACCCCATGACTGCTCCATCCCTCCAAGACACCCCCTGGACACCCCCTCCTAGACACCCCCTCCATCCTGGGAAATCCCGCACCCCCTCCTTGACACCACCCCTGACAACCCTCCCACTTGGACACCCCCCTGGACAACCCCTTCCCTCATGGACACCCCTGATAACCCACCATCCCTCATGGGCACCCCTGGATAGCCCCCCATCCCTCATAGACACCCCCTGAACACTAACCCCCTGGACACCCCCATCCCTCCAAGACACACCCTGGATATCCACCATTCTTGAACACCACCTTGGATAGAACCCACCCCTCTTGGACACACCCAAGACATCCCCCATCCCTCTTGGACCCCCTATACAACCCCTACTGGTCACCCCCTCCCTCCTCGACATCCCCTAGATAGCAGACCCTCCTAGACGCCCCTCCCTCCTGAACAACCCCTCCCTCCTGAACAACCCCTCCCTCTTGCAAACCCCTCCCTCCTTGACCCCCCTATTGGACACCCCTCCCTCCTAGAAACCTCATGAAGGGAAACCCTATAAATTATAGGGAGACCCCCAAAATACATGTTCCAATGATAAAAAAAATCCACTGGTCAAATTAAATACATCATCGACTAGACAACCCCCCCCATGCACAGACCCCTCTTCTTGGAGAGACCCCCCTCCTAGAAATACCTATCCTTCTTGGGTTGACCCCCCACCCTGGACAGACACCACCACATCCCTATATAGTCCTTCACGGCACACCCCACTCCTTCCTAGGCAGACAACCTGGACAAACCCTCCTCCTCCTTGGAAAGACACCTCCCCTCCCTATCCAGGACACCCTTTTCACCCCACACGCATGTACACCCCCCACACCCCCTTTCACCCCCATACACACCTCTCCTCCCTACACACACCCTTTTCACCCCCTTTTCACACCCCACCCTCTACAGACCCCCATTTCACCCCCTACAGACCCCCCCTTGTACTCCCTCCCCACCCCCTCCTTCCTGGACAGACCCCCTTAGACCCCATTCCCCCTTCATTTCATCCCTCCCCTCCTTCCTAGATATACCCCCATCCCTAGATAGACCCCCCTCCCTCTACAGACACCACCCCTCCCTAGACATACCACATTCTTGGATAGGCCCCCCTTTCAACCCCTCCCCTCCTTTATTGAACCCTCCCCTCCGTCCTAGATAGACCACACCTTATTGGACATACCCCAACCCAAGATAGACCCCACCCCCACCTTAGAAATACCCCCCCCAATAGTCCCCCCACCCCCTGTAGACCCCCCTTACACCACCTCCACACCCCTCCCCTTGAAGACCCCCTTGCACCCCCACCTTCCCAAACTAACCCCCACCCTACACACCCTCATTTATAAAATAATATATTTTCACTTTTAAATTCAATTATTGTTAACAGTATTTGTATTATTCATCAATTTCCCTCTAGGCACCCCACCCTCCCCCTACACAACCCCCCCCCCCCCCCACCCTCCCTCCTGCACAGCTCCCACCCCCTTGTAGTTGCACACCCCTTGGAAAGCCCTCCACCACTCCCCCTACACCCCATTATCCATAAAAATTCCTCCATCCACTCCACATGGATATCACCCTTATTCCTGGACAGACCCCCCCTACACACCCCCTCCCCCAACAGACCCCCTTGACCCCTCTGGCCACCCCCACCTCATGGACACCCCCTTCTTGACCACCCGTCCATCCTGGATACCCCCGCTCCTTGAAAACCCCCTATCTCTTGGACATCCCCCACACCCCTTGAGTGATGTGTTATAGCCTCAAGTGATGATATGAGACAAAATCTTAGACATAAGGTTCTACCATGAAACATTGGGTATTGTTCGAGTCTTCAAAAAAATCATTTTTATTAATTGGATGGTGTTTATAGAACATGGGAATACAATACTATAATGGAACTAATGTAGTTATGGTAAGATATAACGGTTTTATAGACATCAAATTGACATTCAACTAGTGCATGAAACATGTCGAATGTTGTGATTGTTGGGTTAAATAATAATTATCTAGTGATAATGTTTATTTACATTAACTGTTTTCCTCATGCATAAGACCAAGAGTGTTGAGTAATCTTGATGCGGACATGGATAATGCCATAAGGTCAATGTCAAAGGAGACTTTAGGTAGTGACTCCAAAAATGAGTCATGATTCGAGGATGATATTGATGTGAAGAGACTGGGAAGGGTTTGTAAGTCCTTGTCGACACATTTATGGTTAATATGAGAAATTTTGTGAAAATGGGTAGGTTTTAAGTGACCAGTACCATGGGATCATTTTTAGATATGCATGACAGGTTGCAGACCTGTGTTATTATTGAGAATTCCTCATGCCTGTGGGGATGATTTGGGAAACATGTGACCTCCCTAGATTCTGTGGGGATGTGTGGTTGTGTTTGTGTCCTCCCTAGATTCAGTTGGGATGTGCGAGTTTACCTTGATTTATAAGGATGGTTCAGTAAGATTGGTGGATTTTTCCTTACATAGGATTCTGTAAAGATCTACCCAAGGGGATAGGTCATGTTATAATGTGAGACAAGACTAATGGACCCCATATTAAGAGATAAGGCAATGGGTTTTTGCAGACAGCACACCTCCGTTGGATGGGTTTTATTATAAAACCATGAATTTTTTATCAAATGAGACAATTATCTTAACTAACACTTGACCAAGAATTAAAGTTTAATATAAACAAGAAGAATTAAGAAGGAAACTAAACTAAATTTAAAAAATTCTTGAATTAATGATGCTAGGAGAGGGACCCTACCTCAAAGGAGTCAAGCCACACTCAGTGCTTGATTCTTTTATCAGTGACAACTCTAAGCTGCTCCATCAATCCTTTGGGAATATGCACATACTCATATACATAAGGACTCCCTAACCCCTATGTTTGTGTCTGCATGACCTTGAACATCCACAAGTGGATCCATATATATATATGCTCACATGCATTGGCCCATTATCACCCACACATGTATGAATTTTCAATATATATATATAAGCACACATATCCCATTATATGTAGTAATGCTACCATGGGAGAACATACATATAATGAGAGAACTTATTATATAAATTTTTACCTATGCATGCTCAATGAGTCTCCTTTGACTCTGGTGACTCAAAACCTCCTCAACGATGATCAAAACACTTTAATAAAATTACCAAGGGCTCTAAAATTAAAAAACCCTCATTATAAACTAGGAGAAATAAATGAAAAAGGGGGAAATTACCTTAAACTATTGGTGGAGAACCAAATCCACCCAAACTGCATCTCCTTTAGTGGCGATTTCCGCAACACACACGAATGGGTCTCGTGAGAATTCAACAACAATCTAGTGATATAATGAATCATAATCAATTGAACCTAAAATTGATGTGAGAGGAACATGATTATTGAGAAATGAAATAATAGAACATGTGATTATGGATAATTTTTTTTTGTAAATTAATGAACTATAAAGTCCAATTGTATAGCATTGGGGTTCCATCCCATCTAGATAATTAAAATCATGAATTCTAAAACTCTACTGTTGTAACATGATGTTCCAATACAAACATGAACCTGGTAATAATTAAAAGATAACATAAGACTAATTATTATTTTTAGATCTATGAAAAATATTTATGAAAAATAGAATGCACAAATTTGGTGCATCATACATGAATAAAGATGAAGTACTATAAGGATTTTGTGGTTGGATAAACTGATATAATGGTACTATAATCTATCTTCAACTAGAAGCATTGAAAACAATTCTCCATTAATAAAATTTACCAACTCTTAGAGTCAATTATACTAACGTACAAAAATTAAATATTGACATTTTCCACCAAAAATCCATCAGTTTGATTACATCAATGGTAAAAATAAGCCTCAAAGATATATAATTTCACTCTACATGAACCATTCGACCAATATAACCCCACCAAAACCCAATCACTTAGAATCAATATCACTATAGGACATGAGTTTCATAAAGTGGAAAAAATAATATTTTATATGAATGCCCCTCCCCCCCCCACACCATCCCCCCACCAGCACCAGCCACCCCCACCAGCCCACCCCCACCCCTATATCAGCCCCCTGCACTAGCCCCCCAACACCCCAACCACCAGCCCCCACCCCACACCCCCACCACTATCCCCCACCACACACCCAATTGCACCAGCCCCCTCCCCCCTGCACCTGCACCCCCACCCCTTGCACCAGCCCCCTCCCCCTGCATCATCCCCCCTACACCATCCCTCTCCACCTTACATCATCACCCATACACCATCCCCCCCCAATGCACCTGACCCCCACACCGTCTTCTTCCAAAAGATATATATCCTTTTTTTAAATAATCAAGGATATCCTAGACTACATACCATAACTTATAACAGATTCGATAAATCAAAACTTTCATTCAAAATATCATTCAATTAATGAAAGGAGGAATTTTAAATTCATAGGATACTCCATTATTTATTCATTTTTTTCTCAAATTTATTTATCAATATCCTTTTCAGTACTGAATTTTTTTTAAAAAAAAGACACTTCACAAACCATTTATAGATCATTTTAAAATAAAAAACACAAAAAAACTAAATAAAGGGACAAGAACAATATGTATCAAGATACCAATAGAGAAAAATAAAATAACCCAAAACATATCCATTGTGTCATGTAACTAAATCAAATCCATGAGATAAAAACAAGGTATATGTATCGGGTTCAAGTAAATCATCCTTAATGGGATATAAGCACCATGGTAAACTCACAAGGATCCAACATGAATGATATTAGACCTAGTTTTGTGGCTCACTATATTTAGGGGACCCCTATGTGAAACTAAAATACCCCATATATCCTATCCCCATGAGGTTTCTTCAGAGTACAATATAAACCCCTAAGATGATATAACTTTCTTATAGAAATAGCTAGCATATGTACACTAATTTACTATAACACACATCCAAACCTTTTACTTAGTTACAAAGGGTTGGGGAAGAATAACATTTTAAATCATTCAAACTACCCACGGAATGAAATATAAAGAGATCCTTCAAATAAAGAAGGTGCAAGTCAATCTTGGTAGTTGAATTAAATCTCAAACCAAAGATATATATCTCTACGGTTGTTGAACAACTAGAAAATGGTTTATAAACCTAAGAATTCTCTAGTAACTGTAGGAAAAATCAAAAAACATAAGCACTTCCATGAAAAGATAAGAAAATATAATTTTCCATTAATATCATATATACCTATAAGGTTAAGAGACGAATAGACATTACAAGTAGTTAAGAAGAAGAATAAGGGGATTGTTATACAGAATATATTATAAGAGATGATATTACTACTAACTATGACCATAATTCCATATGTTAAAATAAATTAAAACTATTGAAAAATAAGAAAAGAAGTGTAAATTTGAAGTAGAATGATCTCATAGAAGAGATAAAGATGTCCATGATGAAATGTGTATAATAATACTGGATACAATAATATCGTAATAAAAAATTGGTTGATAAATAAAAGGAACATCAATAGGCACAATCTAGGTATCTTAAATCTGGAAACACCTTAAATAATATGATATACGTCTATAAAAATTCAGTAGATTTTCAAGCAAAAACATTTAAGTATGATTAGGAAACCAACCCCATGAAAATGGTCCAACATTTTTGTAAATTCTCATGTGAGGATAAATTTTTTTCCTTTCATTATAATTATAATGAAAAATAATTTGAATATTTTTAAAATGATGAATGGGGTAAAATGTTTCCTCTTATGGATGACCTGAGAAGGGAAAACACCAAGGAAATAGAAAAAAATGGCTGAATGATGCCTAGAAAACAAGCAAAATTTTATAAACAAAATCATCAATATAAAAGAAGATCAAGATTCAATGGATATTAATATTCTTGTAGATGTTTTGGATATAAATTTTTTGAGTACTGGTACAATATTTTATTTCACTAGAAATATGATGAAAAATGGGGAACATACCTAATAAGAATTGAAGTAGTTGTATTAGAATTAGGAATATTCTTAGAAAGAAACTTTTACAGCCTAAAATTATAATGGAAATGTTTCTCTTCTTTATTACCATTCATTTTATATATACTATCCTATAAGGAATTAATGAAAAAAATGGGGAGATGGATGACTATTGTATTATTTGGGTATAACAAGAATGAACTATCCGTCTAGAATACCATTGAAGTTATATTTTCCATGATGAAATAAGTGAGACCATACCTCAAGAGGTGAAAATCATAAATTGACGTTTTCAATAATGAAAAATTGTATGGAATCTCAAAATTTGGACAACCTAATTCTAATTGTTCATTGAGGTTATATTGAACAACCCAGATATTAATTTTTATATTAGCATCACATGATCAATGATTTATATATTGTATTGATAACTTTTTTTATAAACTATTATTCCTATAATGGCTTTCCTCATAGACTTAGATTTTAATATATCAAATCTGTTTTCCAATAATTTTTTGTGATTCTATCCTTTTATCACAACTTGAAAAGTTTGACACATATATTATATGGAGGAGAAGAAAATTTCATGGTGAGAGTGCTCAACATCTTGGACCACTATCACTGAGTTTTAAAAATCCATTCCCACTAACCCTACATCCATTTTGTAACTCCATAACAGGGGGTACACTAATTTAGATCACTGATTAGCTCCCTAGGACCTGTCTAACACAACTAGTAGTCTAATGAAAGAAAAAAACATGTCAATCTCAATCCCAAATCAAGATCCAGTAATATCCAAAAGTTATCATTCTATTTCTAGTACATGAGCGAGGAACATCCTCAACCATATATGGTATAAGGTAGAAAATACTATTGAATAAAAACTATGAAAAAAACATCACAAAAATAGGCACAATGGGCTCACATTTACAAACTCTATTTACTAAGGTAACACCCAAAGAAACCAATTATTAAATCTGTATTGACCCTCTTAAGGATAATAAAACATGGTGCACCCAAGGTCCCCTAGATCATGTGTATAAAATCATGATCAAATTTAGACAGGGAAACCTCATCTAGAGAATCTGAAAACTAACCCATCCATGATCATCACCACACCCACAAGGGTATCATCAAGAAACAACGCACGCATAAGAAGGTCCTGAAGGGTTCCTCAGACCCATATCAAACCTAATCTCAGTTACACCTAGAATTAACCAACACCTTGTGGTGTCGGCCCAACAGAAAGGTTCCAATTGGATTAAACCTCCAACCAGAATTTTCAAAAAAAACTCAATCCCCATGAAATTTGTCCAAACATCTAAGAAACATACAAATTTATACTATTTCATTCTTTTTGAGAGATGTAAAAACACCTAAATATATACCCCTCAGACTAACCAAGGAATATCACTACGAACATCAAAATAATGTCATTAGCATCACCTATGGGAATTTTTCCAAAAAACATACAACCTCCACTTCGGCCTCACACCACACCTCAATTTTATGAACTCTCAAACCAAAACCAGCATTTAAAATATTCCTATACACTACTCACTTTGAGGGTTCTAGATCCAAAATCTTTAGGGGAACCTCTTATCTAACCTTGACTTAAACAAAGCATCTCAAAAAATTTCTATAACTACATGGGGGTTCTAACACCCTACCATGTACTGAATGAACCATGAATAGAACATTGAAACATCCATAATAAAATCCAAAGGAAATAACTATATCCATGTTTTCCCCATTCCTATCCATATGCATTACCTAAGAGCATACACAATTTTCTCTTGAATAAAAAACAAAGTGAGAGGGTTTATGAAAAAAAACCCTCTATGAGACACCCGAGACCCTCACATCTCAAATGTGACCCAGAAAGGTTCTCAAGAAGCTTCATGAAAACAAAAATTCATTTAAAAACTAATAAAATTAATAAAAAACTATCGATTAGGGTAATATAAAAAATATAAAACACCCAACTTACCATATAAAGAAAATTATAAAGTTGAAAACCTGAACCCAAGATCAAACAATATCCCAGGAAACTATCTCGTTCTAGGAAATAGAAAAAAATATTTATGAAAATTTATAATCAATTATTTAAAAACAACCAAATATGAATAAATGCATAAAATATTATTGAGGTGCTTCCACATTCTAAAACCAAAACCAACTGCATAAATCAGGCCTAAAATATACCAATGAAACTAATATAATAAAATACCTAATAATAAACACTTGATTAATACAAAATTTCAATCAATTTAATTGAAAATTCAAAACAAATCCATTTGGCCTTATATCATCTCAAAAATGATGAGTTATGTCATGCTTAATACATCACGAGACATCTGATCTTTAAGAAAAAGTAAAGAACCAAGATTATGGGTCAATTCCATCATGTTATGGTGGAATAGGCACTGAAAACCATAATGAGAATCATTAAAATTAGGGAGGAAAAATAAGAGTAATAAAAAAGGTAGTATATGAATATTCCTACCTCAAATCGCTGCATTGGAGGTGCACTAGAGGAGGAGGTGGGGAAGCCACCTCAAAGTAGTGTCAGAAGAAAGGAGAGGTGACCACATGGAAGTGGTTAGGTCGTGTCAGTGGGGAGGTGGGCTGGTTGTGTTGGAACCATGTCAATAGTGAGGCCTTAGAGCTACATTGGATTCAGTGGGGATGTTTTCCGGTTGTGTCAGAGATGAAAGAGGAGGGGGAATCACAAGGGGATAAAGAATAATGAGGGGAAGATGGTAGGAGGAATGGTAAGGGAGGAGGAAGGGGGAGGAATCTTGAGGGTAGGAGGAACGACGTGGGTGGAGGAATTGCGATGTAGGAGAGAGAAGGTTTTCGAGAGGGAGAGGGTTTCAGGTTGGGTCATAAATTCCCCATCGAAATAATATTTACAGGACCTATTACCACGCTTTTCTATTTGAATGTGGCTATATCTAACATATATCTATGAATCATTAAAACTATGGCTATAGATCCTTGGATATAGATCAATTTTATAGTAGTGAGAGATTGATGTTGGAGACATGGTGTTCCTCTTCATATATCCATGGAAGAGAGTTATGATATTAAGGAAGAAGGGGAATATTGGTTAAAGGTACATCAGCCCTCTTGAGATCCTTGTTCACATTAGGGAAGTGGCATATCAACTATAACTCCCAATGAACCTTTCTCAAGTACATGATGTATTCCATGTACCACTCTTAAGTAAGTACTTTCCAAAACCATCATATGTACTCAATCTAGAGGTGGTACCAGTGTAGAATGGCCTCTCTTATGATGAGAAGCTAGTGAAGATTTTATATCATAGGGAAAAAGTTCTATGAAATAAAACAATTCCCCTCATCAAAGTATTATGAAGAAACCAAAATATTGTAGAAGTGAAGTAGGAATCAACAGAAGTGATGTAGCAGAGTTATACTTATTTATTTTAGTTTGGGAAATTGAAATTTCAAGGGAAAAAATTATTAAGGTGGGAGGCTTGTAACAACCGAAACTATTATTAACAGAATTCCCTTTTTTAATTAAATGTCTTATGGATATTGAAAACACATGCACTCCATTTGTTTTATTAAATCCAAAATTATTTAAATAACTATTATGTATCCATACCGTTGACAATATAACAATATTATTGTGATCACGTCACTAGTATAAATATTGGGTTTTAACATATCCTTTTGACAAAAACAAAGGAAGTGGTGACCTCAACAAGTAGGATCGTACCCTATGGATCCCATTTACCAGAGATTCCAATGGAGATAACATTTATGGGATTTTCCCTAGACCCATCCAAATATGATATCCAATAACTTAATCATGATTGAAACGTTTTCCACGAGATGTTCAAGTTCATCGAGATCAAAACCCAAACCATATTCACTAAAACACCCCATTAAATACCCACCATTTCACACCTCACTCATAGGCAATATGCTGGTGTAATAATGGGATATTTAACAAGCCACTATAATTATGATTATGTGCTTTATTTTTTTAAATAGTAATGAATATACTTTCATTTTATTATTGTTACTTTGTAAATGATTTTAAAATAACATATAATATTATTGGATAATATTCAAATTAAATTAAGAAATATATATTGAGGAACTAAAGGATTTTTGAATTAAATAATATTTTAATAAAATACCATGATTAAATTAATTTTATTAAATATAAATGATTGTATAATTTTTATGAAGTCAATTGTATTTTTTATTAAGGTTTAAAAACTATTTCTGTCAAAACCTGTCAATTTCCAATAAATATCAGTTTTTATTTTAAAAGAGAAAATTTTCATATTGAAAAAATTATTTAGTTAAAATGAATTTTATTTTTGGAACCAAGATGTTGAAATTATCCAATGGTTAATTTTTCAAAATTTTCTAAGACAGTTGTATTTTTGGGTAAAAACTAAATGATGTCTAAATATATAATGTGTTTTGTGACATCATAATGACCCAGTAGTGATGTAATAAAAAAATATAAATGATTCATTCTTCAAAATAGATGTTTTTATTTAAAACAATTTTATTTTAGGTTTATTTTATTTATTTTAAAGCTTTAGTGGATCCTCCAAGATATATATAATATTTTCATAATTTAAAATCATTTCCTTGAAAGTGTGTCACACCTCCACATAAGAAAGGGAATTACATTACTATATTTGTCCCTTTTTCATTTTATAATAATTTATACCACTCCACTATTCCATAAACAATAGTAAAAAACCATGGGATGGTTTGTGGAATTTAATATTTTAGGGTGTAGGGTCCAAAACCAAAATAATGATGAATTCCCCCACCTTTCCTATATAAACACACCCAGGCACCCATTCCTCTTCACTAAATCTATTTAAAGCTCGACCAACCTATTTCACCTACTCCATACTATCCTAAAAAGTCCCCCCTAATCTCCCAATAAGCATCAACCAATCCTTTTAGATCACACTTCCAAGTAAGGGATCCTCACATTTCTCTCTTCCATTCAATTCAAAAACATTGTTTGAAATAAGTCTTTTTAATTTCAGTTGGTGATATTGTAATCCTTTTATAATCAACTACCTACAGTACATTTGATATATTTCAATGAGGTGTCATTTATCCTCCCCTATTTATACCCTTACCTATGGTGTTACTATGCCAAAATTCCATAAGATATTTCTCTCGTCTTCTTTCCATTTCAACCAATTCATTTGTATTATGAATCTAAAATTACATTTCATATGTTGGGATATTATGATCCATGATCCCATAAATATTAATTTTTTTATAAATGATGTGATAACAATTTCTCTCGCATATACCCATTTTATGAATTTCCATATGATGATGTCATGCTGCCAAAATAGTACCATGATTTTCCATGACAAAATCATCGTGTATTGAATACCATACCCATTCCTCTATCAAGGGTATTCACCTTTATTCACATATACTAATTGATTGAGGACTTACATGTATGTATTCATCATTCTTAAATCATGGAATAAATGTTGATGTTGAATGAATCCATGTTATATGATCTATGTGGCACACTTAAGCGTGAGATTGAAATGTCTATGAAGGGGGAACCATGACATCGCTACAATGCATTGAGTAATGTTTAGTATCATGATACGTCATTTTGGGGTATAGGTCTACCTGATTACTTTATATGACTTTTTTTCCATCATTTTGGTACATGGGTTTTCTTGATTCCATTATGTTAATGAGGTAATGTTTTAAGTTGTTTCCACATTTCCATGTTATGATAGTCATGCAATATCATGCCTTTATGTTCATGTTTCTCTTATGATATATTGATATGTTTATTACATAGCATGTACTTTATTCTTCATGTTATTACATATTTAGTCTCTTACTAGGATTTATATCTCACCTTTTTCTTATGTATTTCTTCAGGTTATCCCATGGAATGCTAAGCACGAAGGAATGTTGTGGTCATGTAAAAGATGTTTTCAATAAAAATGTGTATTTCATGTTTTAAGTTGTTATGTAATGTTCTTATTCCCTAAAGACACTATAAATATCGATATTCAGAGTTGTATTAAGTGCGTGTTTATTTAATAAATCATGTTTAAAAATTAAATTAATATTTGGGTCATTATATGGATCATGGATAGTGCTTCCACCACTGATCATAATCTTATAAATGATTCATAAGTTATACTTTATCCCTTATTTAAATAATAGGTAAACAACTATCATAAATTAAAATCATTGACATAATACATTTTTTTCATTGAAATAACATAAAAATCGTATATTTAATTTATTACTTAATTAAAAACAACCTAATACCATATTTGGAGTTCCTAATTTGGAACCCATGGATAACTCCATGCATAACAGGAGCCCATAACCTTACAATCCCATCATAGTTATTCCTCACAAGAACCTTGGTATTACTCTAGTTGTGATTTAAAGTCACTTTCCATTGGGTACATCCTTGGTTGTCAACAAAGGGATCCCATGTGTCACTCATAGTGTATATAATGAGCCCGCATCTAAGTCATTCCTTTGCAGTCCACATAGGGAGTCCATTTATCACTCTTGGTGATCATATTTTGGATTCTAGGTGAGTTTATACAAGGTGTTAAAATTAGAAACCACAGTTTGTCCACATTTAATGATAAATTTATTTTCAATTATTTTGATTGATTAACTCTGGTGAGTCCATTCGCGGCTTTTTGAGTCTGAACCTATATATCAATATCACATAGAAATATGAATGACCATGGTCCATAATTCTAACCATACCATTTAAATTGACATTTATTAAAATTATACATCTCATTTATATGGGAAATCCACTAATGTAAAAATATGGCACAAATCATAGAGTAGGATTATAGTGCCTATCATCCTGTGAATTTTCCCATTTATCTTAATAAGAAATGTTTTTTTTAAATACCATTTAAACCTAAGCACGATGGGTCGATGGAAAACAGAATAAGAATAAGGAACTATATTCTATACTTCATTCAATTGAAATTAGACATCACTCAATTCATTTAAAAACAAGAAATTAATGGGTAAAATAAAACACCTTAAGAGGTGAATCAATTTAATTGGCCTCCCACGGAGGTTTAATCTAATTAAGCAACACACCGAGGGGTGGTTCAATTAAAGTTACATAAAATCCAATATGTCCTAAAAATTCTTATGGATCATATATATCATGATCTGACTAATTAATCCAAATCCATTACAACCCCAATACCTCCATTAGTAGGACATTGTTAATAAATTAGCACCATGAAAGAATATCACACACATGAGAGGGATTAACCTATGTACCAGTATGTATCCACAGATATATAAGACCATAAAATGATGAAATTAAAAAAACTAACAACAATGGATCCATAAATCTATAATCCCACAAATAGAGTAAGAAATAATGTATTGGAAATCAAAAAAGTGTCCATATATATGTTGACCCAAAATTGAAAATATAGTCTAACTATCTTAGAAGGAGGGGACAACTATCAAATGAAGCACCGGTGTACACCTTGATATGTCTAGCCCAACTAAGCCTTGCATATTCCTTATCTTCCATGGACTTTGTATAAAGGTCCTTTATCATTATAAGACATGACATATATGAGAAGATCCCATGTAGGGGTGAGTATAACAATAACCAATATGAAACCCCAAAATCACAAAGAATAAAGAATCTAGATTAGTCCACTCATCAATGGATATTTTCAAAATTATGCGAGAAATATAATAAAAAATAAATATACACTCACTATAGACACATAGTATCATTTTATGGTCTCAACCGCATTCTCGGAATAATATATCTACTTTACAGTTCTATAAAACACTCTTCTATGAGAACAAACTCCATGATACATACTTCCACTATTGACACTCATCCCAGAGGTCACACTCATTTACGGGGAACTATTTTCCATGTTATATTACTACTTATGACACCCATTTTTGTGGTAACACATGTGAGGTATAGTCTATAAGAAGCATGAAGGATTTATGAAGATTTCGATAAATTGATGAGGTTCACACCCAATTACATGGGGTATACCAAAAAACCAATTTTGATTAACCCACTAAGTATGAGATCAATGTCCATTTAGTGTTTTTCATAAAGATTCCAGGAACCCCAACTAGGAAAAATGATGATGATAGAGTATTTCACTCCGAGCCTCATGAAGGGATTCTCAAAACTCGATTATAGACTGATGTTCCCTAGATAATATCATCATTCCATTAACATGACTTGATTATATACTAAACCCTTAAGGAATGGGTCAAGGTAAGACACCATACCTTGTCCATGGAATCTCACCACAAAGTTAAAGGGATGATAAGTGGAATCCATTATATCATAAAATGTGTAAATTGTGCATCCTTAGGGTTTACATAACGTGTCTCACTAACCCTAATAGTGCCTATGTCTCACGATGACATGAAATGTACTTTTAAACAATATATTTCATTTCATAGAGATACACAATGTATAGGTACTTGAGATGGAACTCAGTGTGTAGCCTACCCATGCCCATGTAGTTTTTTATGTATGTGGAGTGTATCCAACCAAAAACAATATGTTGGGCCACACAATACCCTATGTCTGTACTTAATATAAAAGATGAGTAGTCCACCACAAATTATGGTATGTTTGACTTATCACACAATACATTTAATGCTATATGGCCATCGAGTTGAATACACCCTGAACATGCTGAGTTGGTTGGATAAGGGTAACATAACATATGACACGTGTCACATGGAATGTGATAATTATCTTTGCATGAAAACCCAAACAACTCACATTTGAGACTACATGACAACTGTCCACAAGACTACATACATTCTAGTTGGTTTTTCATAGAATCAATGGAATTCTTCACACATCTTACTCTTCATCTCAAATATCTTGTATTCTTCTACGAAATGTGTCATTTATCCCTGAACATGGGTTGAAAAAAACCCCCTCATCCTTTTTCCTTGTTGGTGTCTCATTCCAAAAACAATTATAAAAAATAATCAATATATCCATGGATATAATTCCATTTTCACATACCAAAAATATAACATCAAATATCCACCCCATCCCGTAATAGATATCTGTTGTGATAATATCCAAATGCACAATGATCATTCACCAGGTATCCATCGAATCATAGGAAAAATGTGAATGCCATCAATAAATGCATATAGAATGAGGAGAGAAAACTATAATACACCAGATGAGGAATGAACATCAGATATTTTCTGGGTTGGACTTAATACATTTTTATTATAATCATGAAAGCATATCCAACAATAATCAACAAAAAATAATTATCCCTTGAATCCCGGATACACAAACCCATACCTACATAAATGACTGATTCATGAATCAATAAATTAGTAAATTTTTCATTCATCATGGTAGACTGAAATGGGGATACATCTAAAAAACATACATTGTACCTCAATTTGGATCAATCTCTACTGAATAATGATTGTAAATCCTTTTCATTGTCAGGATCCACAAGCTTTTTGGTGCATGATCCTCGATCTAATGTCATCAAACAATGATTATACCGTGGTTCCTATAAATTATATATGTTTATAGGTCTAACACTTGGTATTTGGTATAACCAAATATTAATATAGTTTTTATTGTGTTTGTATTTAAATGAAACAATTGAATAAATAATAATCCGTTTACTTAATTATTTCTCCAATGATGGAACTCAAGCCAAACACCTCACGCTGACCAATGTTATGTCACACCTAGTGTAAAACCTACATTAAAAACTAAACGAAAATGTTAAATATACTATTTGAGACTCCTTTTGAGATAAATTGCACTTTTCTAGGACAATTATTCAAGCATGAAATTAATTAATTTAATTTATTTCAAACATAAATTCTAGGTTTACCATGCCTTAGAATCTCATGTCGTCATAACTCATGGATCCAAAAATGTTTTAGATATGTTTCAAAGTCTAACATTAGATAAATTTTCAATTCAACTATAGTTTTGTTCTATTCATTTAATTTAATGATGAATCTAAATAAAAAATATTTATTAGAAAATCTTTCATGCTAGAAATTAGCGTAATACATAAATAAGAAGCCATTAATTGAAAATAACAATACCACATACCTCATATTGATAGTTGACTCTAATTACATTGTTTACATATAATCTAGAAAACTGTGTAAAAAATTTACTAAACAAAAAATATCTTGTTATGTAATAAATGAGGCATACCATGACTTGATCATATCCCAGATGGAGGAGATAACTAAATGACCTACAATTATAAGAGGAGATAACTCCCAATACATGAGGTCTACTAAAAAATAGAGGATGAAGAAAGGGGTTATCCAATCTATAGAAAAATTTGTAAAATTTGAATATTCACACTTTTTAAGAGGTACTTGTTTTTTACACAAGTTTTTCAAAACCGTGCACCAACTATGTGCTAATCACTACCCAAGATACACCTCACACATGATTAATGCATAGTTAGACTAATCATGTATAGATTGAGAAATACCCACCTGAATAGAACCAATATCTTTATCATAGTCAAAATACATGGGATTAATGGTTAGAAAAAATATTTTGTCCCTAATAAGATTAATGAACTACCCTATTACATTTTAAGAAAACCATTCAGATTAGGCTGCATGGTCTCTTCATACCATGATGACCACATGATTCTTCCAAATTTAAGGGATATGGGCATTCCACAAGTGAAAGAAACCCCAAAAAATCTTATTAACTCATTTGGAACATCTATTAGGATAAAACCGCGGAATTAAACATAAATTAAAATGTTCCATATCTTGAAGAAAAATCGGGTTCTTACAATCTTCTCCCCTTATAACAACAAATTCATGAGTTAACTATCCATGGGTGGGAATGTATAATCATAGATCAGCTCCAGTAACTAGGCACATATGTTTTCCTCCAACTCCCATGTATCATCCATAAAATATTCATGATACCATAAAATCCATATCAGAGGAACTGACTTACCTTAGAGAACTCTATGCCCATATCAACAATAAAAACTGGTTTCTCCTCAAAGGATGCATCGACATCCAATTCAACCAACTCTGGATAAATAATATGATATAGACCTGAATTTTTTAACTGAGGATAAGATACATCGAAGAAAACAGGCATGAAATTGTACCTATGAGATAACTTAAACTAATAAGATGCTGTCAAATCTCTCTCTAAAATCATGAAAGGCCCAATGTAAAAAGATGATATGTTACCAAGATATTGAATCATTTTATTCCCTAGTTTAGGTGATCTGAGAATGAAAAACTAAATCCCCACCATGAAGACTAGTGATCGATGTAAATGATCAATGTATGACTTCTTCCTAGATTGAGTTGTATAAATCCACTTCTTAATAAGCTAAACATGCTCACATGTCTCTTAAATGATATTAGCGCATGATAGTGCTACCTATACTACCTTTAACTAGTGTAGTGTTGAAATTGATGACCTACTATATAGGGCCTCATAAGGATCCACATGTATAATCTCATGGAAGATGTTATTATATAAAAACATAGTGAGTGGTAGGATTTTCTCCCAAGAATCATTGAAATCAAGGACCCATGTTCAAATAACATCTTCTGATACCTATATTATTTTCTCGGATAGGCCATTAGTCTATGTTTGATAGGTTATACAAAATGATACATGTAATCTCACTAAACTTTACAACCCCTTCCATTACCACTATGTGAATCAAGAATCTATTCCTAATATGATATAACATAGAACTATATGGAGGTGTATGAAATCATAAATGTAGAGACTCCCAAGATCTTACACAAAAAGGCCTCCCAAAAAAGTACAAATTTTGAAACCTTTGTTAACCTTTCTATGATCACCTATACAACATCATAGGCCCAATGTGATATATGAAATCTAATGATTAAAACCACGGTGATGTCACCCCATTTCATCCTAGGAATATTTAATGCGTGTAAAATACCTACTTTTCATTTGTGTTCTTACTTCACCTACCAATAGGTGGAACACTGAGTAACAAACCACGTTATCTCCCATTTCATCACCGACCACTACTATTTGTAGTGTATGTCATGATAAATCATGTTAAAACTAATATATATTGTCTATACATAGGCATAATAATATCACATCAATTCCACTCAAACTCCTGTAGGAAATCAGATTCACACATGGATGCACATGATCTCGTTCTCATTTACCACACTAAAATGTAGTGGGTCATCACATACAACTTCATTTGGTAGGAGAAAGACCACTGAATCTGATAGTTTCCTTACCATAAATCTCTTCAGAAGTTAATAATTCCCTGATAATGATAAATGTACATATTATTGATAAATTTTATGAACCTCTAAATGAATATTAGTGAAAAGGTACATAAACTGCCACTCGCTACTGGCCTTTTTATCTACTTGTTTAAGACTCTTCACTCTCAGAGCATAGAAAAATTCATTTAATTTACCAAGGATTCAAGAAATATCATATTTGAGGGACTATAGGTTTTCAATCCACATTTGATTCCTGATATTCAAGACATCTAGTGTAAATATGTACCTGAGTTTATTGTGGTACATAAAAACAAAAAATTTATCTCACTCTAAAGAATGCCTCAAATAGTGCAAGGGATGACCCTAAACAACTAACTTGAGATCATGTGTTAAGTAGTTATTCTAATGCAGCCTCTAATGATGATATTGATAAGCCACGACTCAACCCCCTTCATCAAAACTACTTCTAACCTAATGGACGAGACGTCATAATAAAATGTATAAATTCTTCCTAAATCCTACCGAATTAGGACCAACAATGATTTCAGTCTCCCTTTAAGCTTTCTAAAAGCTACATCTCCATATTCTAATCATGCAAACTTCACACCATTAGTATTCAATCCCAGATGAGGTGAATATAGGTGTAAAAATTCATAAATAAACTGTCTGTAATTATGATATTTCTCTATGAAACTCTATATATCGAAGACGTTCTGGGGACGATCATAGGATACTATAATTATCCACATCTCAGGGTCAACTAATTCTCATGTCTCTGAGATATTTTGACCTACATAGTGAGGTTTATCTATCCATAACTAGAATCTCATGATATTTGAATATAACTGGTTCTCCACAAGTGTATTCAATATGAACTCAAGATGTTTGGAATGGTCTTATCAAGTGTAAAATTACACCAAGATATCCTCTATGAAGACCCCCAAAAAAGAATCGAGATACTGGTGAAAAGGCCAATTCATATATTCCATGAAAACTACTGGTTAGTTATTAAGACCAAATAACATTGAAAAATAAATATATCATCCAAATCTAATATAGAATGTTGTATATGGTATATTTGATAGTCTAACATAGACTCGATGATAATAAAAAAAATAAGATCAATCATAGAGGAAAAACATGATCCATTTAGATGGTCGAAGAGGTCATACATATATATATTAGAGAAAATAGATATCAATTCGTAACTGTAAGAACATGTAACTGACATTAATTCATGAAACGATTTAGGGTAACATCCTCCTTTTTGATAAAAAAGGAATGGTGAACCCCACTATGAATAATTGGGTTATATAAAACAATTTTCTTCTAAATATTCAAGATACTTATTGAGATCCTCTAACTTATTAGTAGTCATACAGTAAGGGGAAATGGATACCAATTCTTCTCCCTAGACTAAATTGATAGAAAAATATACCTCTATATCAAGAGGTACTACTAAATATTCTACAATGAAAACATCCCTAATACAATATTTCACTAGAGTGAAATCCTCTTGATAAATTCCATGACCATCCAAATAAAATCTAATAATCTAGACTATAATCCTTCCATTCCATGTTGGTTAGATCTATCTTATATTTCTTAGAAAAATCATTCAGTTTTGGGTATAAATTTCCAACACTTTGGTGATGTGAAATTCATCCATTGGTGATCGAAATCTATTCAATCCTGATAGAAAATCAACTTTTACATCTTGTGATTAATTTCCTACCCTATAATCTAGAGTAAAAATATGCCCCATATGAAGTGACACAAACCTATAATGAGGGGTCACTCTTTTCACTGGTGTACACACTTTAATCGAATTCGTAGTAGAGTATTGATTGTCATTATGAAATATGAAAATTTAATATCAAGCCCACAGATCTCAAAATAGTTATATATAAGAGGGAATGATAAGCAACAGTACAGAAAAGAAAGGATTATAATTTAAATGAATCTAGAATAATATCTATCACTACTGAATCTGGGGTACTCTTCTCGTTATGTATCAAATGCACTGTATACATCTAGCACGATCTATGGAATTGAGGTACAACCTTGCTACCCATATCCGTCCTGCTACAATGGTGTTCTATGTTTGGTGTCTGGCTACCCTAGACATGAACACCACCTCAACATGATTGGCCTGTCACATTCTAGATCCCAAGTTAATTAGAGGCTACTAAGCCATCTATTGAACATTGATTTGGTTCAATACCTCTCTAAATGGATACTTGGAGAAAATCTCTATAGTAGCGATAAAGATGGCCCATCTTTCTACAAGACAGAAATTTTAATGAGTCCTTGGTATACTGGGGTTTCATATGTCCCATCCTACTATCCTGATGGAACTTTACCTAGTAACCCAAGTGACATTGATGGATTCTAATATCAACCCCTGAAATCTTAAAATTATGCTTCATGCTATTGTCCGATGAAATTACATATCAATGTGTCGAAAATCCATGTCTTTCACCCCCAACCTCTCTCAGGTTACACTCAGTGATAAGGGAATGGTTCACTATTCTAGATATAGATGTATGATAAAATACATACACTTGTAATCAGATTTCATGCCTAATACCATCCTCAAATCACAATGATTCAGATAAATCATCACATAATATAATTGGGGAAAGTTGTGGAGATCTGGGAAATGCAAAAAATAGTCCATGACTGATAAAGTTCCTCACTCAAAATGTATAAACTATCTGGATCAATAATCCCTACTTTTTTTTCATATATGTAATCATAGAAAGCCATATGAAAATCACTTTATGCCATCACCCAATGACAATATATTAGAGCAATAAAATTGCACCATCCTTTGATATAATCTCAAATCATATACCCAGAAATATTCACTCTCCTCTTCAGAGGAGTCTCAAAATGTTTTAAAATAAATTGCATGGACACTAGGCATTAATTTGTTGCCTCTAGACCTCCATCCCCAAAAAAGATGGGCACATGCTACTACTAAAACCCATGCATCAATTATTCTAGTGTCAGAGAAGGTTGATGGGATCCGTGAACATTCCGCATAAAGGGAAGGAAAATCTCTCAAAACAAGGAATCAAAGCTCATATTAGTTATAAATGGATGTGTATCATGTAGAAATACTAGTTGTTCTAATGGTGGACTAGGGCCCTCCATTTATGGATCATGGTAATTTACACCCTCCCGGTGCACAACTGGAGGCCATTTCGGTGGAACGTCTCTACAAATTCAAAACAAATTCCTTAATACAATATTTTATAACCACTAGAATAACATATATAATAATAGGATAGGTACAAGACTCCCTTTATAAGATCCACACCCCTCTACCTACTCATGAAGCTAGGTCTGGGCGATGTATATATCAAAAGAAATTAAGAGATATTACATACTCACCACTACTACAGTTATATCATGGTCAATTTCTCTACCATAGGCCAAGGGACCTAGTATAAAAATATCAATCTAATGTCATAGTAAAAATACCCTTTAATTTTAAATTGGGATCTCCATTTAATGACAACTATTTAATCTTATAATTCAAAATTTCTATGTTCATATATATATATACATACACCTATTTACCATTTTACAATTAAATGGGTTGTCATTCTAAATTTATAAAGGCACATAGACATTATATATTTTGGTTGGAATCCATTTAATTGAAATCCATTTTTATCTCTTCCCTGAAAGAAATAGGATCACAGTATCATGTAATTTTCAATCAAGGTACCAAAACATGATGCTTGTAATTCACACCATAATATCAAAATTTATTGGTATATGCATGACATATAAATTCTAAAGTCCCTATAATGATCCATGAAACAATACCTCTTTTATATACTAGGCCAAGGGTAAAAATAAATATTCATAAGAAACATGAAAAATGAGTTATTTCACTCTGTAGTGAAGACATTTAAACTATAATAATAGTAATACATAACAACATGCCTCATCCAATAATTTACATTTTCACTGTACATGGGTTAGCTACACCCATGAAAATGCTCATGGATAAATCCTAACAAACCCTATTTCTCTTTTCTACCATCACAATTTGTATTTTAAGGAAATGTAATTATAATAAAATTATGTTTATTCCATTTTTTTGTCCCTTGCACATTGTTCACTTAGAAGTATTTCAACCTAGATTCCCACATGACCTCAAGCATGCCACCAAATATGCGAGAGGCTACTAACTATCAGTAATGGTCTATAGTGGAATAGTGGGGGGACTACAACCCCATGATCAATGTGTAAGACAATGTTATAATCATATAAATCAGTATAAAAATCATATAAGATAACTAAACAGTGGAAGAATAATCATCAATCATATAAATAACCAAGTAATGACATCCATCAATTTTATATATAAAAACTACGATCATGACATGCTATAAGAAAATGAAATATTTGGGGATCATGGAACAAAATATACAAAAATTTATATGAAAATGAACAAAAGAACCAAGGACATACCTAGTAGAAACTCAAGTATAGGCTCAATGCTCTCCCCCATTACCTAATCCCAACATGCATCCATGAAGTCTACCCCGGTACACAATGGTGGCCCAAACAAGGTATGAGATATACTCATTAATCCCCCACCAATGGTGACTAATTCCATCCAGTCCATCAATATATAATAATTAGTTTTTAGGTAACTATAAAATCTAAAAAACACATGGTAAATAAATGACCAACATTGGCCAAGGTTCCCATGGAATTACCATAATCTTCTATCTACTTTGTCCAAATCTGAAATATCTATTATTATGTTCTCAATCATGAAATCATTTATAATAAATTCCAGGGACCAATCTCATTTCTAAATAATATAACATCGATCAAAATCATATGTGGAATATAAAAGTTCCCCTGTATCACTTCTCCATATAAGAACAAAATAACGATATCATAAAAGGAAAGCACTGAGTGAATCCACATTTTTTCATAAAAATTGAAGATGCATTGTATAGTTAATTAATTACTTTATTTATAAGAAACTTTATCCCATACTTATAGTTCCTAATTAAGAACACATGTATCAGTACTAAGATATCGTGAACCCATCACCATGATAGGAACACATAAGAGTTCCCCATAGGAACCTTGGAATCACTCTAGGTTTGGATTAAAGTCACCACAATAAAAGTCTGTCCTTAGTGATCCATAAAGGGATCCCCAACGTTAGTCATAGAATATATAATGATTTTTCCTCTAAAAATGTCCTTATGAGTCCACATATGTTGTCCAAGTATCACGCATGACACAAAAAAATGCTATTGTAACGTGATTTCATCCACGGTATTCATATGAGAACTCATTTATCTCATATGACTCATGAGATTTTTTTTAAAAATTTAGTTAGTTAATTAACATTGATTTTTCCTTTCATTTCATTATGAGTCTGAATCCTTATATAACTCATAACATGGAATTATTAATGGTCATGGTCTTAAATTCTAACCCTACAAGTTATGTTTACATTTAATTCAATTTCCATAACATTTATACAAGAAGTTAACTCACCTAAAAAGGTGAAAAAAGTCATAGCCTATTCTTATATGGAATAACAGCCCACGAATCCTCCAATTTATCTTAATCAGGAATTTAGGTTTTAAATACTTTCTCAACCTAAGAGAGAATGGTTCATGAATAATGTTATATGGACTTCTCTTGCATTTACTATTTAATTTATTTTAAATTAATAATTAATTGATTAATTTGTTACTCAAATGCGAGGAGTAAAATAACACACCTTAAGATGTGAATCAATTTCATTGGCCACCCATGGTGAGTTTCTGTATATTATGAAACACACCCAAGGGTTGGTTCATTACCTCACCCTTAACAATAAATAATACATAAATAATTCTTTTGTGTCTTATAGTGAAATCCTATTCATATAATTTATGGATGAATCCATCAGTAATGATTACCTTTGAAAATATAATACATGATACATGAGAGTAACTAATAAACAGAAGACAATAAAGTAAAATTAATAGATTAACTACCTCATCTTAGTAGTCGAAAAACCATTTGTTTTTTGATTATAATATGGTATGGAATAGATGAAACCGAGTCAATATGTAACCGCCCACTATGCATCCAGCAAGACAAATGGTGGCTCGATCAGAGTCTGAATATAGGTCACAGCTCAAAGCCTAACAAAGAATAGGGGAGAGGTATCCATGGGGGTACAGTCTACTAGAAAAAGGGAAGGAATTAAAGGGTTAGAACATTTTATGAAAATGATGAAAAATATTAAATCTTCCAAATTTTTAAAAGGCACCTATTTTTTGTACGGTTGTCCAAATTATGCACCAACAGGGCACTAATAACTACCCCAAGACAACCATCATATTAGATCGGCATACAATATGAATAATTGTGCACAACCTATAAAAAAACCCCACTGGAAAAGGACAAACAGCCCTCGCATGGTCGTGCGGCTTGAATGGCATGGTTTGAGGAAACCTTGTGGGAATATTCACGATTTTTAACCACCAATAATAATTTTAACAAATCAAGTGTACATGGATACATATTTCATTATAACCAGACTTCCCACATGTTTCATCCAAAAGTATGGGATCCAGGTTCTGTACAGGTATAAAACCCCCCAGAAAATCCCATGAACTAATTAGGCATATCCATTAAATTAAAACTAATGAATTTATATAAAATATAAATTTTATATTCCTGTAAAAATGTTTGGTTATTATAGGTGATCCCAATCTATTATAGGATTAATTCCAATTTTCTTATGGTAATGGGGAGTGGGTTAAATCCTTTTTGGGACTTTTTCTACATTATGATAATGGCTTTTTCATTGATCCTTGATAATGGATTTTTTTCTTATAATGTTATATAATAATATATTTTTAAAATGTATTCAAGTAATTAAGAATCAGAACATATATTATTCATATATTTTTTTTCCTTGATTAATTATTAATGATAAAAATTTAGTTGGTTATAACTTTAAAATGATATGTTCAGGGATAATAGATATTATCTCATACCAAGATTATTATAATATTCATACATATGATAATTGATGAATGAACTACAATGGAGGTATGAAAAATTGAATTATAACCTAAATTAATGTAGTAGTACTAGGAATCAGGTTACCTCTGGCAAAGAGAGTGTTTTTATTGTGTTTTTATCTTTTTTTCAAAAAAAAAATTACTCTAAATTGTATGGGTGTCCATGGTGGATATAAGTATTCCATATTTCACTTTCCCTTTTCATTATCAAGGAAGATATAAAAACTATCACTTTTTGCTAATGATTTTTTCTGGGGGTAGAATCATCTAGTTTAATTGGTTTTCCAAATATAGATTTTTCTAGGGATAATTATTCAAAATTGTTTACCATATCCATTAAACTCCATTATAAATTGAACTAATAATCCATAGGTATGGGAACTTATTGATCATTAATCTTACTTAAAAATTTATTTTTCATGTAGGTGATGTAAAATATAAAATGACCCTAATGTCTTTGAAGCTCTTTCAGTGTTGAGAGTAGTCTATTAAGTGGTATGTGGCTCATAAATTTGATTATGAAAGTATATAATGGTAAAGTATATATTTTCCATTTATTATTAAATTTTATAAGGATGGGATATTTTACCCTTAAAGAGATGTTTTTGGAATGTTGGTTTAACACCTTGTTAGAAGGGTTTCCGTTTTTGTTTTTATCTCCCTCTTTACGTTTTGGGTTAAAATATTATGTGGATCTTATACATATTATACGTTATTATGAGTATGTTCATTGGTACATGGAATAAAATTATTCATTTAATTATAATTAATGATAGACCATAGTATAGTGGTTTTATGAGTGTCATATTTTGAAGACAATATGGGTGTAGTAGGGATTTATTTCTAATCATTGTTCAAAATTAACTATCTCACAATAGAGGTTAGATCATCTATTTTATTTTTCACTTAAAAATGATTCATAAATTTTTACATCATTAAATCCTCTTGTGTATGTTTTTTTGGTAACCCAAGAATTTCTCCCGTAATTATTACATCATTTAAGATGAATATTTAATCAGTATATTAAAAAAACACCATTGAACCATAAATCTTCAGAGTATTTCGATACTAGATGAAAAAAAGTTTCTTCTATATATCTATAAAATTTCTATTTGAATAACTCTACTTCTGTACATATAATACATATTACCTTTATTAATATCCTTGAGAAAATTAAATAGTATAATGGATGAGCCTATATATGGAATAAAAGTTAAAAATGGGAGAAAATATTTGGTAATCAGGAATTTGTATAACATAAGAATAAGTGTGTGATGATATGAAAATATTAATAGATATTCATACCAATAACTTCATAGTTCATAGTCACAAATTTGGGAATAATATTTTTGTAGTATATATGACACAAATCATAAGAAAATCCAGATCCATGAGAATGTAATTGTGAAATAAGAACATCTGATAATAGAGTAGAATAAAATGTGGAATAATCATAAAATTAATATGAGATATATAAAATTACCAAATTAATTGGAGAGTTATATATTTTCAGCTGCACCCATCAAAAATGAACATTTACATAGCGTTATAAAATTTTGGGTGAAACCGTCACCTCATAGCATTTACATTATCATGAATGCCACAATGAACATACATAAATGTTGAACATAAAATAAACAATGTAAAGGAATTGGTTTCATTTAATAATAATACATTCATAGATTTGGGTTCCCAAATGAAAGAGGGAAAACATACCTGAATTATCATCCCTGAGTGAAGAAGAAACAATCTAAAGAAGTAAAGGGTGTGTTTTTAAAAGGTGAGTTATTTTTAGAAACATTATGTTTGAATTAAACTCATGTAGATAACTTTTATATACCATAAAAGGTAATATAATTATGAATAAATTATATTTATGGAATATATAGACTTAAAATTTGGTGAAAGAGGGAAAACTCAAAGAAATAGAGTTAGGTTTCAGATTTCCACTTACATTGTGTCTGAATGATTTGTTCACATTAATATCATGTATGGTCACATTAAATGAATTAATTAATAAACAGAAACCTTATTTACATGAATATTGTTCATTATGGTTTTATTATTTTCTTTTATGTGCCTTTTTATGAGTTATAGAATTTTATTTCATCGTTTGAATGCATTTATTTTAAGGGTTCTCCCGATTGGATCACTTGTATTCATGAAAGGAAGATAATGTAAAATGATGATAAATATCCAAAATTTTAATTATATGTTATTAATAATATTACATATGTTTGAAAAATATTATAAATAATTATTTATAGTTCATCATGATGAATAAATATATACATGTTAATGATGATCATTTTTGGTTAATTTTGGCATATTTCAATCACAAAGAATTCATTTTGATTTATCATTTAGTATTATGTGTATAAGTTAGTTCAAGAACATACATATCGTTTTAAGTTAAAATTGAAAATATGTTTCCACTCTTCAAATGGTTTTATTTCAATTCTTGATCGTGTTAATGGAAAATTAATGTGCATCGACAACGACTTATGTAAATTGACACACCATGGGAGACAATTTCATTTTTAAAAAATAAAAGAGAGGGGGTGTTTATTGATGGATCTTCTTTTAACATAATATATCAACATTATATCTAACATTATAGGTTTATCCCGATATTTTTTTTAATGGTAGGGGAGGATATAATAAGAAAATAAATGATATTGGACGAAAATAAATGATATTGAATGAAAAAAATATGGAGGAATTACCTCTTGAAATCTCCTCTTGTGATCCTCCTCATGGTGCACATGCGTGGTTTTTTTATGATACAAAGAGCTCATGTACATGGGAAAGGGACTAGGTAAGATTATTTGGAAGAATTTAGGAAATTATTAAGGCTCATGAAGTGTGAGGATAAGAGGGTGTGTGGGGGTGGTATTTATAGTGGAGGAGAAGGGTGTTTTCTCAATATTATATTTAATAAATTATTATTTTGGATTAAGAATATAAATAGTTTAAAAATTATCATTATATATACTAAAATAATGAATTAAAGTTCTATATTTTGGTACTACATCATCCTTACATAATCTACGACTCCTCAATTCTTGTATTTAGATTTTATTATAAATTATCATATTTTACTATTCAAAAAAAATTCATGTATTTTAGAAAAACCCCAGAAATTAACCTTAACCATTTATTGACATATAGAATTAAAAAATAAACTCCATTTTTTGAAAATAATTTTTTTAATGTGAATAATAAAATTATAAATTAAAATTTTCAATTACATGGAAAATACATATTTTAAAACTATAACTGATTTTGAAACACTTTGAAAAATTACATAAGGTCACATAAAATTATATTAAATTAAGAAGAAGCCGAAATATTATATTATCAATAAATATTGTGAAAATAATTTTTTAAAAATTCTTAAATTAATTATAAACTTGTAATTAAATATATATGACTTTTAATAAATCCAACACTTAATTTATAATTTTTAAAACATTTAGATACTTAGTATATGATATAATTACACAATAATTTATTTTTTAATATGTTAAAATTTAACTTATACTTTAATTAGTGGGGATACTAATCTTTCATCCGGATTACTATTGATAAGTGTCAACATATTATTCCTAAGGTCAAGTTTCTATTTAATTAGTTTTGGTTTCATAAATTCTGGAAATACATATTAATACAATAATTTATAATTTATAATGTATTAATTGTGGTCTATAAGTGATTATATTTGATTTATACTATATACAATTAATATAATAAGGGATAAATTCTATTGATAAATTTTTGGTTCGTTACATTATTCCCACATTTTGAAATTCCACCCTCAAAATATTGTTTTACATAAACAGGTGACAGTACCTCTTCTCCTCATCTCCTCCAGTTCCCATGCTTCTTCATCATACTTATAGTTCCTAAAAAACACTTTTGAAAGGTGAGCTATTCTGTTGGGTAGAATATTATCTCTTCGATCCTATGTTTATTACTAGATACTCCTCATTATAGAGATCATCCTCTAGTTCTAACACCTAAGATTTCAGAATATGTGAGGGCTCTGGTTTGTACTTCCCTAGGAGTGATATGTAGAACACATCATGAAAAATATAAAAACTCAGTGAATGTGAAATTCTATAGGCCACAAATATTTTCTAACCATATATGTAGAAGAGGCCAGTGTACCTTGATCTTAGCTTCTATTTCATTCCAAACTGCACGAATCTCTTCCATGGTGATTTTTGAAGGAAGTCTTTATCTACAATGTCGAACTCCAAGCCCCTTGAATGGTTGTCAACATAGCTCTATTTCCAACTCTGAGTAGTTTTATATGTTTTTGGATGGCATGATCCTTTTATGTCTTCTCTTGTATGATATCAGGTCCATGTACGTTTATTTTTCCATCTTCATCCAAAGAGTTTAGAGTTCTACATATCTTTCCTTACAGATCTTAATATGGAGCCATATGAATACTCGAGTGGAGGTTATTATTGTATAAGATCTCTACCAATGGGTAATGCTGATCCCAACCTCCTTTTAATTTTAAAGAGAAGGATCTTATCATATCTTTTAGTTTCTAAATAGTACATTCAGATTTTCCATCTGTTTGGGGGTGATAGGCCATTCTGAAATCCAATTCAGTACTCCTAGCATGTGGAAGATTCCTCCTAACTTTGGTGTGAACCTATGATCACAATATGAGAAAATCCATAGTGAAACCATATGCAGTCTCAAAAATTCACTCACATATATCTTACAATTTTTTTTTCAAGTGAGAGATATTCCAAAATAGGGATAAAGTGGATAGTCTTGGTGTAACAATCCAACATAACCTATATCACATTATTTCTTTTTGATGTCTTCATGAGACCTGTAAAAATGTCTATAGTGAAATTATCATATTTACTCATGGGTATGTGAAATGGTTGCATAATTTATTTGGACATTTTTCACTCAGCTTTAACATGCTGACATATCAAGCACACTAAGATATACTCTGCAATATTCTTCTTCATATTGTCCCACCAGATGTGTTCTCAAAGATCTTCGTACATTTTGGTACTTCTGAAATGGATAGAGAGAGTTGAGCTATGTGCAGTTTCCAATAACACTTTTATCCTAGGTGATGAAGGAATAAAAAGCCACATTCCAAACCAAATCACACCATCATCATCGATATGGAACTATTATATCTTCCCTTCCATTTCTACATTCACATTATTTTGTAACTCTATTTCATTCCTTTATGCCTCCTTAATCTTCTCTTAGATAGGTGGTTGGGAAATAATTCTGGCATGTTATGACATATTCCAGACTAGTATGATTTTTAAATCCATCCTTTGTATATACAGGAAGATATGGTATTTCTCAATCAACAACATGGATATAGTAGAAAGTTTTTTTTCTTAATAGTATCAGCTACCTTATTAACCTTTCTAGGGTGATAGTGAATAGAGAAATTGATTTCCTTAATTATATCATACCATATCCTTTGATGATGTTGATCTTTTTCTATGTGAATATATTCTTTAGGATCGTGTGATCATTATATATTTTACAATTCCCACTATAGTGGTTGTTCCACTAGATTTTTGAGGCAAAAATCACTACTGCTAGCTCTAGATCATCTGTCGGGTAGTCCTACTCGTGGATATTCCACTGCCGTGAGGAATAGGCTATCACATTATCATTTTTCATTAGTACACAACCCAAGCCTTTCTTAGAAGAATCAAAATATATCACAAAACTTTCTCCACTTTTTAGAAATGTGAGTACAAGTTTAGTGATCATCCTGTTATTTAGCTCATTGATTCTTTCCTCCCACTCTTCCTTTAAGAAATAATTTACACCATTCCTTGCTAAATTAGTTAGAAGGTTTGAAAATCTGGATAAATTTCTCACAAAACATAAATACTACCACTCTAATCCAAGAAAACATTGTATTTATGTGACCCAAGAGGGTCTGTACTATTCCTCAATTGCATTGGTTTTTGAAGAGTCCAAAACAATTCCATCAATTATGATCACATGTCCCAAGAATGTGATTTTCTGTATAAAAAAGTCACACTTTTTGAACTTATCATAGAATTTATCCTTCCTTAATTTCATTAACACAATCCTTAAATGTTATTCATATTCCCCCTACCCATGGATTAGTTTAGAATATCATCAATAAAAACAACCACAAAATTTTCAAGGTAATATCTAAAGATTTTATTCATCAAATCTATAATGATTGTAGGCGAATAACCAATTCTAAAGGAAATCACCAAAAAATCATAGTTACCATACCTTTTATGGAAGGTAGTATTTTGAATATATTCCCACATAAAATGTATTTATTATATTAAGAATGAAGATCCACCTTTGGGATGAACTATTCTCCTCACAACTGATCGAGGATGTCATCAATGTATGGAAGAGGATAATTTTTCTTTATGGTGATCTTGTTGAGTTATAGATAATTGATACACAGCCTCATTTATCAATCCTTCTTGATAAAGATCACTAAGGAACCCCAAGGTGATCTACTAGGGAGTATGAACCATTTATCTAAATACCCATGCTGATAATTCTTTAACTAATATATTTTAATAGGGTTTATCCTATAAAAAATCATTAAGATATGAGTTTCTATGCGTGTGAGTTCTATTGAAAACTCTACCTCATGATCTGGGGGAGTCTGGGTAACTTTTCAAGAAATAAATCATTTTATTCCCTCATGATGGGGATTTACCCTCGGTTTATAACTTCCTTTGACTCAACCATTTGAGAAAGGTATGCTTATTCGTAGGGATTTAGCACTGACACCATTGAAGGGTTTTCTAAAAATGTGATTCATGAGCTTCCTTGTATTTATAGAGGAGCATAGAATGATTTATAATGTGAAAAGATATTTCATTTTCCTAATAGTTTATTGGATTACAATATAATGAGAGCCAATCCATTCCTAGTATAGTATCAAAATCCACCAAGGAAAATATTATGAGATTCACTGGAAGAATCATCCAACATATTCTAATAAGAGATGACTCAAACACTAGGGATGAAAGTATAGGACCACAAGGTGCATTAATGGATATTTCTACTTCATGGTTTTATGGATTTGATTAAATCGAAATAATAATCATGAATGATATAAAGTAACGCGTAGAACCAGAATCTAATATGACTTTTCTATTCATCAGTAAATAGGAAGTGTACCTTGTATACCTTCATTTTCTTTCTCCACTTTCTGAGTAGTTATGGCATAATCCATACGTTTCTTATTTGTATTTGGTGGATGATTATGCTTACTACCCATGAACACTCAATGTTTAGTTCACTAGATTTCATACTACCCTTTCTCCCTACAGTTATAGACTTGGGCCAATGGTGGGGTCTCATTTCCTCCACCACATTATCCTGATTCCTCATTTCTTTTCAGTATTTATGATATTAGTAGCCTTATCTCCCAAAATAAAAGCATTTACCTATCCCTTTGAGGTATTTCCCATGATTATTCTTCCCATATTTTTGACATGTGGGTGGTTGAGTTTTATTTCCACATATGTCATGAGATCCTCCAGAATGAAACTCCATATTTTGAATCTTATCATTATAACCACAAGACCATTCTCCAAACTCCATATCCAATTTGAGATAAAATCAAAGAAAATATTTATAACTCCAAATTTCTAAAATTTCTAGAGCCTTTCAAAGGTGTGGTTCTAAACCGTGAATGAATCTATCAGTTATACAATCATTGTTGTTAACAAAACCCAAATCATACCGTAAAAGCCTTATAAAATTTTATTCATAGGCCATGACATATTATCCTTCCTTTTTCATCATATCTATGAATTACCAAAATATATTTGGATTAAGAGTTATAGATAAATACTTGTTAAGAAACATTATTTTAATTTCTTTTGTTTCCATCTCATCAATTTCGTCCCTCGTCTTGGTGTTCTTAATTAATGGCCACCATTAATGGAACTATCTATCTATATGATATTCAACAAGATTTGCCTTATCAATTTTACAACAGTGTTGAAAATAAAATATATTCTCCATCTAGTTAACCCATTGTTTGTAGCTCGTGGATCGAAAGATCCACTAAACGTCAGTGGTTGTTCCCACATAAAACACTCGATATCCAGTTTATCTGTCTTTTTGTTCATAATAATATATTTATGGGTAATAATTGAGATGAAATTTTGAACCCCACCTCCAAAAGCATTGGGGAATTTATATGGGCAGTCGCTGAATTTTCACTAATATGGGTTGTTTTCTTAGTTTCTCATGGTTCCCACTATTTTCTAAAATAAAAAAGGATAGAACAAAACATAATTAAAAAATTCATAAATAAATAATATATTCCTTTGTGAATTTGACTCTAAAGGAATATCTTGTGGGATCCCAATGTTTATTTTTTTATAAAACCAAACTTCATGGGTGCTCACTTATAATTAGTATAATACATAGGTTTTTTTAAAAATGTTCTATAATCCAAATTCCCAAATTAACTAAACAGTCCAATATTACCAATTATAGTGACCTTTCTTTTTGTTACCTATATTATTACATCATTATAATGACAAAAAAACATAAAATCATTACATCTCTGGGATACAAAGGTTTAGTGTTACATGAATATTTTGACAATACATAAAATTTACATAATAAAACCTAATAAATTATTTAATACCGTCTTCTCTTGATTTTTATTCACCCATGAATTCACCTTAGTAGAAGCAATCACCTGAGTATTCACATCAAAAAGGGTTGGGATAAAAAACTAGTAATAGGATAGATATGTACCTGAAAAAACATAATATGGGTGAGCATAAACATTATCATGATAACATAGGCATAAAATCATAATCACGAGATGAAACATTAGATAAAGGCATGAAATGTGGAAATAATTAAAAATGAAGCTTCATGTCTTATTGGTTAACTACCACACATAGTTTTGAAAAAAACTAGAATCATTTTCATTCATATTTCACTTTTCTCATGAGATAAATTACATTACCAAATTCAATAGAGTTCCATATACTTATGAGCATAGAAATCACATCATAAAATTTACATTATTATGCATTACACATAGAACATATATAATTATTGAACATAAAATTACCCATCGAAAGGATAGGGTTTCATTTCCTAGGGAAACCATAAAAAAATTATTCCAAAATTAAATATGGAATAACATTCATTAATCATCAACCTTGAGTGAAGAAGAAACAATCTTGAGACGTAAAAGGTGTGTTTTTTAAACAATAGATCTTTTTGAGAACATTGTGTTTAAAATAAACTCAATTAGAAAACATGTATAAAAATTAAATGGTATGATAATAATGAAGAAAATATATTTAAGGAATATCCATACTTAAAATGGGGTGGAATAGGGAGGGACCAAAGAAAGAGAGTTGGGTTCATGAATTCCCCTTACCTAGTATCTGGAATCTCTCTTCAATTTAATATCATGTATAATAAATTAGTTTCAAAAATTTAAAATACAGAACCTTTTATACATGAATATAATTTATTATGGTATTATTATGTTCTTTTATGTCCCTTTTTATGAGTTATTTAATTTAATTTCATCATTCAGAATCATTCATTTTCATGGTTTTCACGATCATTTCACTTGAATTCATGAATAGAAGTTCATGTAAAATGAAGATAAATATCCATAATTGTTGTTATATGTTACTAATGACATTATATAATATTTCATGATCTTGTAAATAATTTGGTTAAATGGAATCAATATGAATTATTAGATACAAGTTAATGATGATCGTTTTTTTAATTTTGGCAGTTTTTCTATCACAACAAATTCGTTTTGATTTATCATTTAGTATTATGTGTATAAGTTAGTTACAGAAGATAAATATGGTTATATAATAAAATTTAGTATATTTTTTCACCAATTTAATGGTTTTATTAACATTCGTGATGGTGCTAAAGGAAAATGTATGTGCATCGCCCATGATGTCGGTAAATTGACACATCACAAGTGACGATTTAATTTTATTAAAATAAAAGAGAGAGGGGTGGAGTTTATTGATGAGGTTTCCATTAACATGATAGAATAAAAGTATATCTAAAATACTATATTTATCATACCATTTGGATTAAGGGAGGTTAGTAGAGAATAATAAATGAAATGAAATTGAAACAAAATTTAATGAAAAAAAGAGGGAGGAATTACCTCTTGAATTATCCTCCAGAGATCCTCGACATGGAACCCAGGGTTGGTCTTATTTTGTGGCCTATATATCCTATATACGTTTTAGGGAATATAGAAGGTTATTGGGTAAAATTTAGGCTAGTATCAAAGCATGATAACTTTAAGGAGAAGAGAGTGTGAAGGTCGGTATTTATAGTGGAGGAGAGGGGTGTTTTCCCAATATTATATTAAGAAATTTATTAATTTGGATAAAAAATAGGAATATTTTAAAAATTATCACAAAATATATTAAAATAATGAAATATATATATCAATATATTGAGATTATATCATCCTTAAATCAGTTAAGACTCCATAATTCATTTATTTGGATTTTATTATAAATTATCATATTTTACTATCCACAAAAAATTCATGCATTTCATTAAAATCCCAAAAATTCACCAAAAAACGTTTCTAATATGTAGAATTCAAAAATGAACTCTATTTTATGAAAATAATTTTCTATACATAATTAATTTAATTTTTAATTAAAATCATCATTTACTTGGAAAATACAGAGTTTAAATTTAGAATTGCTTTCGTAACATGATAAAAATTTACTTAAGGTCTCATTAAATTATCTTAAAAAAAGGCATCAAAATATAAAATTATGGACACATTTTGTGAAAACACGTTATCTTTTAAATTAATAAATTAATTATAAAATTGTAATTAAATATATACGACTTATAAAAATTCCAACACTTAATTAATAATTTTTAAAACATTTAATTAATTAGATTATGATATAATTAAATTATAATTTGATTTATAATATACTTAAATTTTATTTATACATTCATGGGTAGGGTTACATTTCATTTGGTCAGTTACTATTCACAAGGGTCATATTACAACTCTTAATGCCAAGTTACTCATTCCTTAGTATTGGTTCTTTAAATTATATAAATACTTATTATTTCATTAATTATTCATTTATAATGTTTTTATTATGGTATATAAGTAATTATAAGTGATTTATACTATATGAAATATCTATAAGAAGGGATAAATTCAATCGATAAAAGTTTGGGTTGTTAGATGTACCCATTTAGCTCATAAAACCTTGATTATTACACTTTGAATTAGAAGGATATAATGGAACAACCTGTCATGTAATCATAATTCATTCGTATATATTCTAAAATATCAAAAAAATCTCCACCACCTCATCATATCATGACACTTGGAAAATAAAATAGGTTTCACCATGATCTAATCATCACAATCCATAACCATCCAAATAAAGAATAAGTATAATGTCCTTAGATCATATCTCTATTGAATATAAGTAACATAAATGGATCTTTACCAAGATGAAAATTCAATTATAAGATCATTGGAAATTTTATTGATGAGAATACATTTTTTAATTTTGAAATCATTGATTTAAAATATAAAAAATTCAATAATATTAGGGAATCATTGAATCAGATTCACTCCCTCCAGTTTTAGGGAAGAAACATTATACAAGCATGTGACATTGGAGCTTTGATTAGCCAGAGAAGCCACGTGGTCTGCTACTTTGTTCCCTTCGTGCCAAGTGTGAGTGACCATAACATTCCCATTAAGAAGAAGCTTGCATTTTCTGATGACGTATGAAATGGACCAAGGCGAGGAATATGTATCATGTAAGGATTCATAAATGAAATTGGAGTCAGTTTCAACCTGGGATAGATGTATCATTTCCTAATTGAAAAGGATGAGACCAGTAAGAATAGCTTTGGCCTCTGCCAAAATGGAGGTACCATTGCCAGAATACATTATGAAGAGCAACCACACACTACCCATGACAAACATCACAAATCCCCCACCTTGCATGATCCTGAAGCTGTTAGAACCATCAGTATTCATCTTGAGGCCAGAATTTGGGGGAGACCACTGCACCCAATGCCTCTGAAGCCTGGGGATAGGAGGATGAGCTAAGTGGAAAGAGGTCCGCAGCACCCCAAGGGAGGGAGCTTCCTTCCGGTGGGGAATCAGCGACACTGTGTCCACCAAGAGATTCCCCACCCTCACAATGATCGACCTCCCTGAAGCAGGAAATCCCTCATACTGAGCCCTGTTGTCAGCCTACCATAATAACCAACACCTAGCGCTGAGTATCATGGTTCTCACTATATTTTTTAGGCTCGCATCCCTTGAACCTTTGTACCAGTGTTCTAGAAAGGGATCATTCCACATCTCGCTTATAGATTAAGCAGTAAGCTAACAAAAGGCTCTCCAAACATCATACGCCCAATCCCCTTCAAAATAAATTTTGGTTCTTTCTCTACTCCTTCATATTCATACAACAGTGGAATCAAGAAACTAGGCTGATCCCCATCCTCTAAACATTGTCGTCTTAAGGTAGAGCTTGGCTTCTGATCCTCCAAATGAGAAAATTATACTTCGTTGTAATTTTGTTGAACCAAACCCGAGTGTTCCATTGGTCGTGCTCAAGTAGAGTATTGGAAGACCTTCGGAAGTCCTTTGAGTTGAGCCTCCCAGAGATGGAACGAGTGAAGACAAATCTGTCAGGATCCGAGCTTATGGAAATGAGATCGACCACCTCATTTTGATTTTAGTATAGCGCAGACCTGAAAAAGGATGGATGAAGGCACACCTCCTTGAACGAGATTGTGGGAGGAGGGAATCCTAGGTAACCAACAATGTTCCCTACCCAGTTATGCTGCTAATAGAGGATCTCGACCTCCCCTATAATCCAATGAGAGATCTTCTTGGGAGGTGGAAGGAGGGAACCAAGCTCTGATGAGAGCTGAGAGCTGGGGCCAGAGGAGTCTGCATTGCCACCCGAGACACAGGACATGGTTTTCCACCACAACATTGGACCTCACTGATTTCCCACATGAGTTTCACATGAAAGTTGTGAATGGTCTCAGCAAGGCTCTTGACATTGATCCATCCTTTGACAATGGGCCTTTCTATTTTCACCCAGGTGAACCAGTGTCGCTTCCCCTCTGAGAGAGAATCCCATATGAAGCCTGAAATAACTATGTCAATGGATTTGATGACATATTTTGGGACCAAGGTTGAGGTTAGGGCATGTATCAGCATGGCTGCTGAGATGCTATTCACCAAAGCAATTCGACCCCTGAAAGATAAGAACTGATTTTTCCATTTGAGGGTGCATCCGGTGATATTTCTCACTTCATGATCGAAGTTGCGAATGAGGAGTCTTCTTGAGGATATAGGGGAATCGAGATAATCCAGGTGGTAGGAACCATGTTGCATGCCTAGACTGAGGTTAATATCTGCGACTCTGTTTGTAGCACATTGTTCCAAAATGAAAATTTTTCTCCTGTCCTTGCTGATCGATTGGCCGCTCCATGGACAATATGAATCTAGAATCATGGTGAGTCGGAGAAGAGAATTATTTCTGGCATTTATGAAGATGAATGTGTCATCTATAAAACTTAAATGAGAGATTGAGGTTCAGTTCCATTTCTAATTTAAAAAACCCATGAGATCCACCCCTGACGGTGACTGCCAGCCAAGAAGAGCTAAAACACCTAAAGATGAGATCGCATGCCCATGGAGAGAATCCCTTTCTGTTAAGCACCCTATTGATGAAACAACATTCAACCCTATCAAAATCCTTGTTCATATCCAATTTGATGGCCACATTATACCCACATGACTTGGTGTTTATTTCTCTCATCATTTTCATAGAAAACACATTAGTTCCTTGTATTAAGAGGCCCTTGACAAAACAATTCTACTCAAGGGATAGCCTGTGTAGGAGATATTAGGAGATACATGTATTTAGGATGCTTGTGAGAATCTTGTAGGGGATGTTTCACATACTCAGTAGTTGGTAGAGGATGAGGGAGGATAGGAAATTGCTCTTTGGGATGAGGAGAAGAGTCGTTGCACATGTAGCCCATGGTGGGATTCCCCCTCAGAAGAAGTCCTAGACAGAAGCGATAACATCTCCCTTAACCACCTACTAGGATCCCCTGTAAAACGTACCAGGGAAACCATTTGGGCCCGGTGCACTTTTAGGGTTTACTCTCATCATGGCTGCATGAATCTCATACTCCTTTGGGATCACTTCAAAGTATGTATTAACATGGTTGGAAACAGAGAAAGGGATCACATCCCATAGAGCATCGCCCCCCTCTGGGAATCCTTTTGGTGAGTTGAAACTGGGCCCAACAAGAAGGTCCTTAAAGAAGGTATGAGCCATTCCCCCGACCACCTCTCTATCATCTATAAACGAACCATCCTCCAATACAGTTTTTTGTTTAATGGGGCGACAATTCTCATTAATTCATGCCTGAAAGAATGCGGTGTTTTTATCCCCTTCGCGAAGCCATTTTATGATTGAGGCCTCCCTTGACTTTCGTTCCTAAGAAAGAATCTTCTTTGATAGTTAGTTCACTTTTGGTGGATAGGTCACCGAAAACCCATTCATCCCACAAAAACTCTAGGCTGGTTTCCATCATCTCAATGTCATGTTGTAGTTCGATTTGGTCTTGATCATCCAGAGGGAGATCCTTATCCCAAGAACGAAGGCGATTATTGAGGCGGAGAATCTTGATCTGGAGGTTCACCCATGAGTGGACTTGAGACGGTTCACCACTACACTCTCTAATCAACTACTGATAGCCACTGTTACTTGTCCACCAACCAAAAAAATTAAATTTTGCATGCATTGATTTTTGTGGAGTCAAGGAGAGAAGTAGAGGAGAATGATCAGAGATGTCGTGAACCAAATGTGTCAGCTTGGCATTGGGATACATCGAATGATCATGAAAGTTAGAAAGGCATCGATCAATACCGCTCCAGCAGCGCCTGCGCCCTATCTGGTTGTTGCACCATGTGAATGGTTCCCCTGTATAACCCATATCAAGGAGGCCCTTCCCCACTATGAATTGAACATACTCCATGCTAGCTTTACATGGGAACTACCCTCTTCATTTCATCTTCGCGGTCTCTATTACGGTGTTGAATTAACTTCCTATAATCCATAGAATATCTCCAGGGTCGAATCCATGGAGGTTTACCATAAAACATCCCTTCTATGCGAGTCACTGCAACCGTACACGAAGGTCATGAGAAGAGAACACGTAACCGAGGGGATATTATTCATAATGTACTGGTCACCCGACAATAACAAGCTGACCATGATGGTCATTGTCCAGAATATCAATATATGTTTGTTGATGGGGTATGAATGAATACATGCATTCATTTTAAGTTTTCGCGTGAACTCGCTGATCTTCGCGGGAGCCTATTTGTGTTCAATAACTACCGCAATATGAGTTCTATGTTTTCTGGATTCTGAGACATTGAAATATATTTTTCATCGTGAACCTAACCCTCTGTAGCTCCATATGAGGATGGGAATCATTGGGAAGAGGAATGCCTGGCTTTGTCCCCAAGCATCCTATTCTCGTTCATATGGGGGAAAGAGCACTCCCGAGATTGCAATAGTTTTATGCAATAACTTGTATGCATGCTCGGTCTATTGTTCGGATCCTCTTATGCTTGATAAATAATAATAGAGGATGAAATGGGTAGTTTACCTCTTGTGGATAGAGGAGGTGACTTGGCCAAAGGCATGAGCTTCCCCGCGTTCTTCCAACCTTCCAGAGCCATGAGAAAGCCTCATGAATGATCAGAGGGGGGAGCACCGCAGCACATTAGGTAGGAGGAGAGGAAATGTGAGAGGGAGGGGGAAAGGCATTTCATTAGGTAGGAGCCAAGATAGCACATGAGGTTGGAGGCAAGGCAGCGCATGAGGTAGGAGGAAAGGTGGGAAAAGGCAGGGAGGAGAGGAGAGGACCAAGGGCCTGTTCCGAGACATTGAGTAGGAGATCAAAATTGCCAGCATTGATTTAAGGTTGAATAAGTCTTAACATACAAGGGAAACATGTCAAGGGTAATTAAATAGGGAGGAAACATGTATAAGGGACGAGCTCCCAGCTTAGAGACTCAGGTGGAAGAGCAGAAGAGGCTGATAAAGAGGAGCAAGCTCAAGGAGGGCTAGCTGGAACTGCATCTTCAGAAGTCGTAGGACGAGCCCAAGGCACCCCCAAGCCAGTGATTTTCCAAATAAGGGGGAGATGGGGCTATACAGGGCTCTTCTGGGAACATTTCTAGTGGTCCTCCTAGCATTGTTTCCTACACTCTTATAAGGAGTGCCCCTAGAGTGGACATGAGCTGGAAAAACTGGGAAAAATAGGGTAGATGATGTCCTGAGACCGCTCAAGTGAATCATTCACATTCATCATAAGATTCTCTGAGACTGGCAGTGATAGGTCCAACTCAACACAGATCCGATCCACCAGGGTTTCCTCACCGCTATGAGTACGAGTAGTAGCACAAAGAATACCACCAAGCGAGTCACCAATGGCCTTCTAGAGGGTGCCATTCTAGAAGGGAAGAGGTATACCGGGAAAGCTGATACACACAACTTCACAAGGGATCTCCTTACATCTATGGATGTTGAATGACCACTATGCCAGATTGAAGCATCCTAGGCCCCAGCGCCTAAGAGCATAACAGAAAGCCTTAATGGAAGCATATTCATAATTCCTGACTAGATAGAATGAGTTTCTGTGAATGAATGAGATTTGAGATGGATTAAGTAATCCCCCAGTAGCCCTGATATATATAGAGGATATATTATATAATTTTATCATTAAAATTTTATTAACAAACAATATAGGTACATAATGTGATTATAACAGAAACCAACACTAGAAGTTTGAACTGCTTTGTAATCACTATAAACTCCAGTATAATAAATTTAAATTTCATATAATTATATTCTTAGAATATAATAATTATTATAATTCCATATATATTTTATATATAACATATTCTAACTTATTAAGTAATATTTTTGAATTCTCATTATCATTTTAGGTGCTGACTACATCTTTTTTATATATATGTATTGGTCCGACAACTATAATCCTTATATAATGATTATCATTAAATAAACTCTAGAATTAAAATCAATTCATTTAAAAAATAATATTATATAATATCAATAAAATTTTATATTCCTTAATCATTCACGTCATAAAATGTACGACAATACTATTGTTAGAATTAAAACCAACCTAAACAAGAATATGTTATAAACACAGATGGAGTAAGATCCTATTAATGTATATTCCTAAAATAAAATTTAAATAAGTTTTTGTATTTAATAAGTATTATATCTATTCATTATATTAATTTAAAAATAATTCCATAAAAGGTGGATATTTAAAATGAAAAATATCACTAATAGAGATAGTAATTCATATATACGCATGAATGACATAAATTTTGTAATGAGAAAAAGTAAATGAAATGAAATTGTATTTTTTTTCATTTAAATATTATTATTATATCATATAATATATATAAATATATTCAATAATCACATCAATATAACAATAAATGAGATTTAGTGATCTTAGATGAATTACATCACTAAGTGGAGGTGGTGATCAGCACGTACACACGATCGATTCATTCATTTCACATTTGATTAATAGGTGGTTGAATGTTTTTATCCCTTTAATTTAATAAAATCATAGTATATATATGAAACTATATTAATTCTGTTAGGATGGATAAAATATATTTTGATGATGTAGAATAAAAGAAATTTTAATGAGTCGGTAAAGACAACAACATCTTCTTTGAAAAACATCTTTTTTCTAAAAACCCAATTCTTATTAAGATAATATTAGGAGAATAAAATAATATTAATAATTTTCTCAGGTAATATAATTTTTTTAGTTATTTAATATTATATAGTTATCAATGTTTGTTAATAATGGATGATAAGTTAATTACTTTTATAAGTGAGGTGAGAGACACACATAGTATTACATAAAAGATTTAAATAATATTTAGAAATTTTATTTTTAAAGCTGGACAAAATGGTTGAGAAAAAAAAAAGATAATATGGGATATGGTTTATCAATCACTAAACAAAAACATTTGGACATGTTTATGTGGTATTTTCACATTTGTGTCACAAATTAACTCTTGGTAATCCTGTCTTAACCCTATCTATGGGAATAAAGTTGTACTTTATCTACTTCTCATTATGACCAAAAAATGAAAGTGGAATAAATAAAAAACATAGAATTGATGATTAGAAAAATTTTATCCATTTTATCAAATTCAATTTATTTAAGTTATAGAAATTAATTTTAATATAAATTTTCAAATAAAAATGAGAAACATTTTTTTTGAATAATGCTTTTTTAGACATAAAACAGAGTGCGGTCTCATTTGATGTGTAAAAGTACTATTTGGTTTATGGAAAAAATAATATTTAATATATAATATAATAATTTCTTTATAAGAATCAATAAATAAAATTTTTTTTAATTTATTGTGATGAAATAACATAGCACACATAAAAATATTTTTATGAAAAAAAATGTTTACCATGAAATAATTTTTCCTTCAAACATAAATAGTATAAGAATTATGTATGAATGATTATTCATAAATTATCTATGGATTTAAATAAAAATATTAAATATAAATTAATATATAATAATATAATATATTAATTAAAATTAAATTCATCATTTAATAGGAATGTTAATAACAAAATGATTTCATTAAAATTTACATTATTATTTCAAAGGAATTAATTAAAAATTTTAAATAATGGGAAAATTTATATATATTTATTTCATAATTTTTTTATTCCTATACATAGTCAGTAATTCAAAAACTAGGTTTCAAATGTTATAATATATGGTGGCTTATTTATCTATAAGGATTCTTGTGAAGAATATCATCCAATACCTCAACATTATTTCAACGGAATATATATAATAACATGGGTTGTTACATTCTACTCCCCATAAAACGTTTAATCACTTTAAATTTTTTCTCACTAGTATAAAAAATTGAGGATACCTCTGTTTCATCACATCCCCGAGTTTCCATGTTTGTTCCTTAAATTTAAGGGTTCCCAAAAAAATATTAATGTTTTGAGGGGTATTTTTTTTCAAATTCACCATAAGATCTAAAATTTCCACCAATTTTTCCTTATAATAATTATAATGTTCTAGTTTTACAACATATAATTTAATATTTTCCAATGATATAGTATATATTTCAATAGAAGTTATACAAGGAAGACCTTATGAACTTGAGAGTGATTTAGAGGATGTTTAAAGTGATATGAATCCATCTTCATCTGGTCAGAAGTACAAAAATATAATATATTATCTTTGTCTTAGATTTTACATCCCTCTAAATCTCCTAACATTATCCCATTGGAATATATCTAGGAACACATTATCCCTGAAAATAAAGTTCATATCCAACCAAGGATTGTCAAAACAACTTTTATATCAACTCAAAACAACCCTAACATATAGTTTAATGGATCTAAACATCTATTTAATTTTTATGATATTTTAGGACACATTTGTTTCGCACTAAAATGTTATATGCATTTTCTATAATATAATATTGAGGTGTTTACTAACTTACATGACATGAAAAAATGAGTATAAATGAACAAGTGATATAATATACCTTCAAAACCTATCCATTGTATGTGAAGGTATTTATATGTTTATCCATTTTAAGTATATATATGCATGATGGTGAAAATTAATTGACATGAATACAATTTTAATCAAATCATTTAATGACTAACATACCTAATTGTTAAGAAAACTGTATTGTTTCTACATATTATAGATTTGAAATAAAAACATTATACTGATCACAATTTAAACATATTTTTAATGAAATATATTTATAATATATAGTAATAAATTAATAATAATCCATAAATTAGTTATGAAATGGTGGGAAATGGAGATAAAATCATTTTGAGGGAAAAATATTAATTTTTCAAACAATTGGGTGTCTATGGGCAATATTTTTTTATCATAATAATTTAAAGAAAAAATTATTTATTAAAATTATCTATAAAATATATTTATTATATATTCATTAATATATTTTAATTTTAATTTTATTGATTATAATATGTATGTAATCGATGTAAATTCAGCTTAATTCCTAAAAATGAACCCTTTTAAAGATGGGTATACTAAGGGGTTAAAATAAGATATCAGTGTAAGAATTCAAAATATTTTTTTAATTATTATTTTTTGATGATATTCCAACAAAATATTATCTTACCTTCCAAAAGTGGTCATTTTGTGTTAATTTCATAACAAAATAACATTATATTATTTAAATATTTTATGTAATTCCATATGGGTCCTCTCCATCACTTATAAAATGGATCCTCTTACCTTCCTTATTCAACAAATTCTATCCTTCTATACTAGTCATTATCATCCCCAAAACTATCCTAGAATCCTTAAAATCATCTTGGATCATTTATCCATCTCTAATGGAAATTGTTTTTTCATGGATTAATGATAAAGTCAAAGGAGGTCTCTTGAAGAAGGGGTAATTGTCATTTTTGACATTTTTTCTAATCTATTTATACATCATCATCTTATAATTATATTATATCCGTCATAAAATTCGAAATATATTATCATATATATACTAATATATTTTAATTATTATGGGAAATAAATTATTCACTTCCATTACAGCTAATGGGAAATGAAAGTATCACTCATGCATACATGTAGAATATTTCCTCCACACTATGATATGATTAATTTTACATCACCACATAATATAGATAGCTAAAATGATTAAAAATATATAAAATTTTATATATACCATGTAATAATTATTCAATTTTGATAAAATATTTTTCAATTTCATTTATGTTTTCTCATCAGAAAATGGAAATATCATTCATTTGTACAAAGAGATTTCCATTTTCCATGAGAGATGTATGTCAGTATCAATATTTAATTTTAGGGATTATTTTGTAATTTTATATAATGAATATAAATTATAATTATTAATACATAATATTCTATAAATTTTATATTAATATTATTCCCTAGAATGTTCATTCTCATTCGGTCTTTTTAACACACTATTGTTGAGGTTACTTTTACCACTATATAAGTGAGGTTTTAATGTTTATGGAAATAATAAATAACAAATGATAAATACTAGTGATATTATGTAGAATTATTATATAATTAAAATTATTATTATAATATATATGATAGATGAATGACCAATATATAAGGACTAGAGTTGTTGAACTGAAACATGGTTGAAAAATGAAAAAACTATCACCCAGAAGAGTGACGTTAATAAATAATTATTAACAAATGGGTAATTATATAATATAAATAAAACATGAATTCTTTTATAAGTATTATTATAGATTTGGTATAAAAATATAATAAAATTTAATTTATTATTCAGATGTTTATAGTACTTACGAATTAATTTGGACATGAGGTAAGGGTTTTACTTTAAAATCACAATTTCACTATTATTATTTATGCTTACATTTATTATATTGAAATTATATGCTATATCACTCAAAAAATAACATTCAACCATGATTTTTATCCTACTAACATGTTTTTTAATTCCTCTACCGTGAATCATTCCTCCATTATGTTCTTTCTATTGTCACCAAAAAGCCAAAACCAAGTACCTTAAAGAGGTTTTCAAGGAGGCAATATTCAAGAGGTAAAATCTGTTTTCCTTATCAATTAATTACTATTATTTTCATAAAAACCCCTCCTATACACTATCTGAAGTGATATTACAACTACAGTGTAATACATATACTATAATTTTATTTTTTAATGGAATATCCATCATCAAATATCTTGTATTCCTGGTTTATTCTGAAAATGAAAACATCATCTGTGATGTGTCCATTCACCACCTTTGTGGATACTTATTTTCTCATTAACTACTTCTTAAATGTTTATAAAAAAAATTATAATGGTTAAAATAGATTTTTTAACTTGTTCCATGTTCTTTATAAAATAAACATACATAATATTAAATAATAAAAAAACTAGTTCCTGATGATCCAAAAGCCACCAAAAATAAAAATAAACATTTATCAATATAATTTTAAATAATAATTATTAACATATATAAAAAACAATATATGGGACCATTTAAAATTCTGAATATATATTAATAGCATTTCCTTCAACTTATGGAGTTTTTATTCCCTTAAAATAGAACTCCCATGATTATGCGCATGGGATCCGATCATGAAACCTATGAAACAAATACTCCAGTACCGACATAATTAAACATCATAACTCATCAAAATGTACCTAAATGAACTTAATAATGTTGTAATAAATCAAATAAATTATTAGTAGTATATTATTTATGTTATTTATCAATCTAATTTTTTTATTCAAGACATTAAATTCAAGTGAAAAACACTTTCAGACATAAGGTAAGGGAGCTCTTTAAGCAATGAAATTACCATTGTGTTACAGTTTATCTCCCTTTTATCAAATTTAATTCTTCATTATTTGTATATAATTATCTTATATTCGTTCTGTAAGTTCGAATGATATATGTCAATATCAATTTAAACATTTTTATTGGGAAATATATCTTCAAAAAAGACCCATTTTCAATTCCTCCTAATAAGAAATCCTAATTAATGGGAAATTCCCAATTTCCTACCCATTTTCAAGTACACTATATAATACATTTTAGGAATTTTTTTTAATAAAATCACTCATTTAAAAAAAAATTATGTTATTTCATTTATATTTTTATAAAAAAATATATTCCTTTATCCCCTTTAAAGTATCTTGTATAATTTTCCTTAAACTTCACTGAAGTGTCTTATTTGTAATGTTTCTTAAACACTCTATTTAAAACATTCACTTTATTTGGAAATCATTATTCATGTGGAACACATATTCATGGAAATTTCATTATGTGCGTTCTTAGATAGTGTTATAATTAATTTGGAAATATTTTAGTCTCACGAGACATCATGTTTAGGATTAAGGAGTAAACAAAATCTTATATGAGACTTTTTCCACTATGAGACATAGTCTTGGAAGTTATCCTCGACTCATGTTTATGTCATGTTATATATTACTTTCTCATTACTATGTTTTCATGATAATATTTTCCCATGTTTTATATTTTATAATTCTATATATTTATTCATATTACGTTCTATTTTATTCATCATGCCAAGACTTTTAACCCGTGTGTTATGTTTTATTCCTATTCTTATTCCTTTACTGGGATTTTGAGCTCAACCCTTTTTCTATGCATTCAAAAATTTGTACTATATAGATATAAGAGCTCAAAATAATTTCGGATCTCATTATGAAAGTTTAAAATAATTTTATTTTATTCACTTTAAATTTTTTTAAATTTTTTATATCGAGTATTTTAATGACACTATACTTTACGATCCTAGGTTTGAATTTGATGGTAAATTATTATTAATATCATGTAATAATATGTGTAGATTTTTATGATCACTAAATTTCGTATTAATGGATGGTGAAGATATTTAACAAGATTAATACTTGAAAAAATTATTAATAACCCTAGGGATATTTCTATTAGCATGGATAAACTTGATTAAATCATAACGAATCATAAGTTAGGATATAATTTTTATTTAAAATATTTTCATTTGATGTTAAAATTTTCATTTATTATATTTTTATTAGCATTGTATTAAATACCCTTACTTTATTTTGTTTTTCATACTCAATAGAAGGATGATGGAGAACCTGTGCCAACAATCAATGCAATAGTAAATGTTACAATTTCCCAAATAAAATGATAAATCTAATGGGAATTGGATCTCAAAACATCATAAAAATAATATCACAACTAAATCATGTGATAAATAATAAAATGAATCATTGGAAAATAAATCTTTAACTTAAGAAATATATTTTTTAGTTAAATCCATTATGTGAAAAGGCCTCCTATCATTTTATTATCTTCTAATCCCTTCATTATAAATCAATGTTTTAACTCCATCGAGAATATATTCTTATCCTCCAATTCTTAGAATATATGAAAGACATACTGGAGGTCTATTGTTTTTTTGGGGTAGATTATCAGTGGTGGACATTGATAAAGAAAAAAATTTATAAGGAAGAATTTCATTCCTTGGATTGTGAGGGATTGAATAAAATATTTTCACTAATAATTTCCATGTACACTACATCAAAATATGTAAGGGGAGTTATTTAATCCTAAGTAAAAGGAAGAATAATCTCTCAGGGTTTATGAAGAGAAATTCACAAGGCTTTCACAACATTACAATTCAATTTTCATGAACTTTGAAATTAAGGTTGATCTTTTTTTAGTGGATTAAATTCTAGTATATGAAAATCAATTATAATTATAAACTATAATAACAATGAATAGATATTACATCATTCTATTCAGGTAGAAATAGAGATTGTAGACATTCATTGGTCTCTTGGAATTAGTGATAGAAAGAAGAAAATAGAGATTATTATGGGAGGATAAATAGGTAAATCCCATGAAATAATAATACTCGATGTCCGATGTGTCAATAGTGTGGGAAGAAACATACAAGAAAATACCTAATAGGAATAAAAATATACATTATATGAGGAATATGGGGTCATCTGGAATACGTTTTTGAAGTGATTTGAATAATACCACTAATGTGGAAGGAGAAAGGATGGTTCAGACAAAAAATCATCCAATACTGCTCTTTTTAAACTATATGGAACATGGAAATTATGCAAGATAATTCTTTAATCGAAGTGTTGTCAGAAGAAATAAAAAAACATCTAAGGTAGCAAGGAAGAGAATATGCTATCAATACTGTATAGGTGGAGCCCAACAATGATATGATGACCCGTATATTGGTTCTTAATTCATGAATAGTGATTTTACAATTTTATTCAAATTCTATTCATATATTCATATCTTTTATGTTTAGTATAACTTTTCAAACACAACATAAAAATATGGAGGTTGATTTTTTTTATGAAAGCAATAAATCGGAAAATTATATCATCTAATGTATATACCACTTCCCTAGTCCATTTTTTTGACCGAACCACCCAAAAAATATCCTCTATATTTATTTGGGGGATTTTGGTTCTATATTGGGCATAGATTTAATATATTTGTAGAGAGGAAACTTTTTATTTCAATAAAGGGAGATCACTCTTCATATTCAATGTAATCCACCAATTAAATATAAGTGTAATGATAAGGATGAATATACCATAGAATCATTATATATATTATGTATATTATTTCAATATGAGAAAGAATATATAGATCAAATTATTATGGTAAAGGAGATGATCAGGATCAAAGACATTCCCATTATGAGTGACTACACATATCTGTTCCTTAAATAATTGACTAGTATTCCTCCGGAACGAGCGTTTGAGTTGTTAATTGAACATTTTTTGGACCACATCCTATATCAAAAACATAATATATAATGGAATCCATTGTGTTTGAATAATGGAAGAAGAAGTTACAAAAAAAATCTAGACACCGGTTTTATACATTCAAGTGCTTCACCATGCAGTGTTACGGTCCTCCTCTTCTAGAATACATTTAGATCAATGTACCTCTATATTAATTTTCACAATGTAAAAAATCATGAAAAAAAGAATAATCCCTTTCCACTAAGAGATTAATAGAATTATGAACTACATGGGGATAAGTATTTCACTAAGGTGGACCTTTGGTCAGGACATCCCCAATTAAAGGTGGAGAATGAAGATAATCCCAATACTTCCATTTGAATGTGGTATCGACCCTATGAGTTCATAGTGATTCCATTAAAACACATAAATGATCCATTAATCTTCATCGAATTAATGAATAACAACTTTAGATATTACCTTAACAAATTTTTGCTATCCTTTATCAATTATATACTTATATACTCCAAAATAAAGGGAGAGCACGAAGAGAATTTCAATATTGTGCTAAAAACCTCACCAAGGGAGAAAATATATGAAAATTTTAGTAAATGTTATTTCTAGATAGAGGATGTATCATTCACAGGGCATGTTATTGCCAACATTTTAAAATGTATAGATCCATCTAAAAAAGGTGATCACAGAGTGCCAAAAAGCATCAATTTTTGTACAGATACTTAGTTTCCAAGGTCAAGAAGAGTATTATCGAATATTTTTGAAAAAAATCTCATGATTTTCATACCCACTAACCAAGATGACCTGTAATGAAATAGAGTTTTTCTAGACCAATGAATTTTAAGACTACTTTAAGGAGTTGAAAAAGAGGCCTACCACTACACCAGTTCTCATGCATCCGACAAATGGAAAAATCATTGTGGTATACATAACTAATTAAATGAAGATAATATGTTGTGAACTAATGAAAAAAAAGAAAGTGATATAATAAGCTTCAAGGTATCTGAATGTTTATGAGAAAATTATTCCATGCATGATATGAAGTTAGAAGATGTGATATTTTCATCAAAAATATTATTGCACTACCTATATGAGGAGAAGAGTGAGGTATATAATGATTGCATTAACCACATATATATATTCACCCATGAGGATTTTAATATTAATTAAATAATACAGTTAGTGATCATCAAAGATTACGACTCCTCAATATCGTGCCATCATGGTAAAGGAAATTATGAGGTAGATTTTATAAGTGTAAAAGATCCTTCAACTTTATCAATAAGGAGAATCGATAAGCATCCAATGTTTTTAGAAATGAAAATATTGGAATTGGAAACATTATATAATTAAAATTATAAATCCTTTTTTAATAATTATGTAACTATACTATATGGAGGAAATAATAGTTTCTAAAAGAAATAATGTGTAAATTAAGGAAAAGGTGTAAGCTTTACGAAATTGTAAATCCTTAAAGTTAAAAATTTACTAAAAGGGATTACTAAGATTTGGGTCACATCTATGTTACCATCCAATCTAGAAATAAAGAAAGATGAAATGAATGATACACATAGCTTAAACTTCGCTTTTCACCTAGGGAGCATAAGTATATAACAAGATATGCAAGAGAACTATTGCTACGAAAATATAAAGAAGGATATTAATGAATATGCATCAATGTTCTTATTATTTCATCAAGTAAAGGAGGAAAAGAAAATTTCTAAGGGGATGATGCAACCATTGCCCATACCACCATGGAAATAGTAAAAACTCATCATGGAATTTTTCACTGTTCAACCAAAGAAATACTGAGGGAATAATTTTATATGGGTTGTTTTGAATATTATTACAAAGATATATTATTTTATACCAACTTGATAGGAATTATCACTCAACCGACATGCATGGATACACATCATAGAAGTGGTGAGGCTAAATAGAGTACTATTATTCGTTGTATCTGATTGATATTCAAGATTTAACTCTATGTTCTAGAAAAGTATCTTACATTATCTAAACACAAATCAATATTTTGTATTGCTTACTATCCTCAAACTTATGGCTAATATGAGTAAACTATTCCAATATAATAAGAAAAGTTGAGAGCATGTTCTATGGAATTTAATGGAGAATAAGACCAAGATATTTCTCTGATCGAGTAATCATACCACAATAATTTCCACTCATGATTCCAAATGGATATATATGAATTCCTTTATAGGGAAATATGTAGAAAATTTGAATGTTGGTATGAATTCATTAAATATAATCTACTAGGACCTACAATGTTCGAAGAAATGGTAGAAATGGTGGAAACCATTCAGCAACACATCAGGGTAGCCCAAAGACAACATAAGATATATTTAGATAATGATCAATGTGAAATATTGTTTTATGTTAGAGAAATTATATTCCTATACATATGTACATGTAAGAGATTCAAGATATCTGGGATGAAAGGAAAGACAATTTCCACAGACATGAGGCCCTTCAAGATTCTTTATCATGTCAGAGTTGTGTCCTATCGAATAACACTTCCACCAATAATTTCTCATATATATGATGCATTATTTTTAACCCTCTACATGATGTACATAACATATCCCTCACATGTAATAAATTAATAAGTGGGAGAATTAGAAAATGGTCTCTTTTTTTAGGAGTATCCATTGAAGATCTTGTGGCACATATATAAAGTTATACACAATAAGATAACTCACAAGGTCAAAGTAATATGTTGAAACCTTATATATAAAGAGGAACATAGGAGCTAGAGTAAGAAATAAAGCATAAGTAACCTCACATGTTTTCACCATAGCATGTGAAATTAAAATTTGAGGAGAAAATTCATAATGGGGAAAAATGTAACAATCTTTAATTTTATTAATGGAAATTATGTTTTTATAATTAATTAATATAGTATAATGATCATACATCACATAAGAAACCAAAAATAAATATTATACTCATAAATCTGATATGATAAATTATTCTACAAAAAAACAAATAATTATACACAGTTAATAAATAGAAAATAAGATAATAAGAATAAGATAAATTCTATCTTTTCGATCCACTTGAATTACCAAGGTCACAAAAAACTATATAAATAAAACATAGTGGTAATAACGAAATATTAATTAAGTAAAAATGAAATTTATATAAATTATAAAATAAAATATGATATATTTATATAATTGTATACATAAATAAATTTTTTATGAATAATAAATTAAGTGATAGAAATTATTTGTGAAACATAAATGATTATTTACTATTTTATAATTAATATAATTAGTTAAAAGATAATTTATTTTAAAAAAATAGCATCATTAGATTATATTTGATGGTGTTATAATTATAATATAATTTAAGGTGACCACAGTTATTTTTTTAATGTGTTATAAAAGTAGTTATAATACTGAAGTCATTATTTTTTGGATAATTTATTTATTTAATAGAAAATTTAATCTCTCATATTTATATTTTTTTAGAAAATAAATTCCATTTTGAAAATATAATGGTTAAAAAATATTTGGGATGAATTTTTGGCTCTTTTCTAAAATATATGATTTTTTGGTGAGTAGTGAAGTACCGAAATTTACAATATTTTAAATTATAAGTAAATAAATGATTTTCTAGTCATGGTTGAGTAATGTCTGATGTTAGTGCCCATTATATATATCTAGGATTCTCTAGATTATATATTTATTCATAGGAATATACACTATTGATAGTATTGATCCAAAATAAAAAAACTAATGAATATAATAATAAAAAACACCCCTCTCCCCCCATTATAAATAACACCCCTCACCACATATTCTCCTCACACCAAATAGTATTTATATCATACTATAATTAAGACAAATTCCTATCCCAATCATGTTAGGTATTTATTGTTCTTTTTATTCTTCTAATAGGCCAAACCTAGGTACCTTAAGTAGGTTCTCAAGTAGATGATATTGACGAGTAAAAATCCTCACTCTTTCACTTTTAATTTAATTTATTTTATTATCCTCCCATCACCTCAAATATAAAAAGTGAAATGATAAATTTATTATCATACCTATAATTTAATTTTATTATGTTAATTTCATATCAATATTCAAATATATTGTCTTATCCTTTTATTATAAAAATGAACACATAATCTGTGATGTGTTAATTCACAACATTCATGGATGATGAATTTCCATTTCTGTTACCGCCTTAATGTATAGTCATAAAACCTTTTTAATGGTTAAAATATATTTTATAATTTATATTATAATTTTTTTGATGTTTATATAGAAATATTCATTCATTATATGAACTAAAAAAACAAACTAGTTTGTGATGATCAAAAAACCGCCAAAATAAATCATAATGTTTATCATTAAAATTTTAAATAATGAATCATTTTCTCATATGAAAAAAAATATGATCATATAGATTTATGTAATTAAATTAATACCATTTCATTCCAATTTTATAGTTTATCTTCTATTATAATATAACTCCAATAATTATAGTCAAGTGAACAAATCATGAAATCCATGAAATGAACGCTCTATGAATGACAAAAATAAATATTATAACAAATCAAATTGGACATAAATGAAAGTAATAAAATTTTAATAAATAATGAATATATTTTATAGGGTCTTAATTAAATTTTTAATGAATCTAATTTTATTATCAAGGATATTACGTGCATGTGAAGAACACTTTTGGTCATAAAGGAAGGGATCTCTTAGAACCATTAAATTCCCTTTGGGTTACGCTTTCTCTCACCTTTATTTAATGTACTTAATAATTATTATTATATAATTATATAATATTCTATGTATATGTTGCATAAAAATAATATAGATCAATTAATTCTTCTTTTATGGGAAAAAATGTTTACAAATATCCCCTTTTTAATTACTCACGATAAGCAAGCATGACTAAATGGAAATTCCCAATTTCGTAGCCATTTTCATGTACAATACATATTATTTTTTAGGAAATGATTATTTTTATAAAATAATTTATTTTATCTCCCAAAAATATTAATGTTCATTTCTGGTTTTATACATTAATTTTTCCTATTTTTCTTTTGAAAGGCTATTTAATATTTTCCATTAAACCGAATTAAATGGGTTTATTTATAATGTTTCATAATATCTGTTGACATGTTTTCACTTATGTTGGAAAAAATTTATCATGATTTATGATATTTTACTTTATTAATGTCCATGTATCATTTAAATCAATTCTTTCATAGACACCTTCATGCTATATTGATTTTTTAATACTTGTGAGATGATTACAATACCCATTTCATTCCATGGGTAACCCTTAAATTAATTCTTTATGTTTGAATCTTCATGTGGAACACGTATGAATGAACATGTTTTGATGGGTCACCCAAATATAAATGTGGTGAATTTTGTAATGTTTTAGTCTCATGAGACATCATGTATGTGATTGAGTAAACCTAACACATTATAGGTCTATTTCCACATATGATATAGTGTTTTCCATTAACCTCAAATCATGTTTATGTAATGTTATATGTTTCTTCCACATTCATTTTTTTCATTATTACTTGTTCCCATTTTCAATATTTTATATTTCCAAACATTTATTCATGTTCAGTTCCTTTTTATGTCGGTATGTTATTCCTTCTAACAAATGTGCAGTTCTTTATTTTTATGATTATCCCATAACTAGGATTTTTACCTCATCCCTTTTTTCAATGTATTCCCAAGGTTATCCTATAAAAATTAAGAACATCAAAAGAAGTTAAAATATCATTATGCAATACTTATATAATTTGTTTATTAAATTTCTATGTTTTTAATTTTATGTACCATTTCCAATAAGGGTACAAGTATTTATGATCCTTGGTTTTTATTTGATGGTTAATTGTGCATAAAATATTATAATAATATCTATAAAAGTATTAGGTCTCTATAATAAAAATTAATATCATGTTATGGACTTTTATCAGCTATAGAATTCCAAGAATTAGACCAACGTTTGAAGGTATAAATTATATCACAATCCTTCTCAAAGATCGGGTTAATATATTTTTATGTTTATAGATTTCACTTTAGCTGTGTTCGATTTTGATGGACCTCATTATTATTTTATATTCCTCCAAGTGTACTCAAGATGGACTTTCTTCAGGCTAGATTTGGATCTTGGTGGTTATTACTACTTCATCATGCTTGGCGTTCTTCATTTCTAGGGGTGCTCAGATTTTGATGTGAGGGATACATAATGAAATATTGAAGAAGGTGAGGTGAAGTCACATATTGTAGAGTAATGGATTTTTTGACTATAGAGTTTGTAACAACATGAGTTGATATCTTTTAGTCAGTGTAATTTCAATGTGTATATACATTGATATGCTCTCAATTTATTTTATAGAGAATGACAATATAAGAACAATACAAAGATTTAATCCCAACCATTGTCAAATAAACATATAACAAATTCTTAAAATATTACTATAGGGGTCCTTCACCATGATTAAATCTGCGGATTGATTCTCTAGTTTCATTTTCCCTTTATTTTATATAGTAGAAAAGAAAAAAAAATAGTTTCTCAGATTCGTATCCAAATGCCACTATTAGACATGTTATTTTTTCTATTGTGGATTTACATACAACCCTACTAACAAATATATAAAAAACAAGATTCAAAAGATTCAAATATATTAAAAGAAATAAAATTCATTATTATAGTAATTTTAAAATTTAATTATACATTCAAATTAAAATTATCTTTTTAGTTTATATATTAAAATTATATATGATATTTTAAATCACTTCAAAAAATGATTATTTAATTTTAATTAAAATTTATGAAATGAAATTTGAAGTAAAATTAAATATTTCCTAAAAGGGTGAATTATTTTTTAGAAATTTACTTCAAATGACTGAAAGAAAAAAAATATAATAGATATATGAATTTATTCAATAATTGGTTGACATAATCAAAAAAATTTACAAATAAATTATATCACCTATTTTGGTTTAACTATAGTCAATTAATTTGTTTTTTTTCTCATAGTCATTACAGAATACATTTTAAATACATTTTCTGATTTCTTTTATAGAAAATGTATTCATTGAATTTGTAGAAAACCTGGAATTTATTTTCACATTTTATTTTAGAAAATTTAATTGAATTTAATTGATCATTTTTTTTGAAAAAAATTGAATTCTCCTATGGAAATATAATTTTTAAACATAAAAAATATTTTTAAATTTTATTTCGGAAAAAAATTATAAAATGGATAAAATCATGAATTTCAATCACTTTTTTGAAATAGTAATTTATTTAAATTATTAATTTAATATTTATGGTGAAAGGTGTATAGGTGAATCCACTATATAAAGCCCACAACATTAAAAAAATATTTTTACAAGGCACTAAGAAACCCCACATTTCAACCTACCACTAGAAGAAAATTGCTAAAGGACCAAAGCTACCACATAAGAAAATTCCACTAACATTGTGCTTTTAATTTAAATTCTTTCACACAACATGGTTGATATATCTAATGATCCACTAAAAGAAATCATACTAAATCTTTTTCCACACTACATGAAGAAAAAATTATGGTAGAATATATTTTCCCCCATCACTGCCACTCATATAAATTAGTAATATGAAATTTATACTAAGAACCAAATATAGGTCAATGAAATTTGATACCAAGATCACAAAAAAGATGATTGAAAAAAAAGACATGGTCTATTGAAACAAAATTTGGACGAAGTGGAAAGTGTGAATGTTGTGGTTATTTGTACAAACAATGTGAAGTAGTGTGGCCAAATTTCATTTATCGACTGGTTGAACAAATATTGGAATTCATCAACTGATAAATGAGCTCGGAACAATAGTCAAATTGATGAAGAAGGTGATCCAACATAAGTATATATCAGGGGATAATATATTAAAACTAATTTTTTCCCATAAATTTTATGATGTAATGGGATTGGATCATTGATAACTCCCATTACAATAGATTTATATATGATGATGACTAAAAAAGGTGTTATAACAAATGCATAAATTATTCTAGTCTACAAATATTATACGTAAAAAAACATGATATCCCACTATACAACGTATCTCTTAACTCCTCACATAAATCCCTCAATACAACATCCACTTTACCATTAGTAAACAATTTCACCTTTTCCACATCCATGTTCCACCTTTATAGATAGTGCATAAAAAATTGAGTCCCATACCCTTGTCTATAAATCATTAATTTTCATTCCCTCATCAATTCCACTTTTTCACTAGGATCTTCAGTATTGAATTGATCATGATGCACCTTCCATGGTCAAGCTCACCCTTATAGACCTATGGAAACCCATAATTTAGACTATGTTAGTCTTTCTATTCACATGTATTAAGAATACCAAACCCATCATTAAAACATTCTTCAGTTTCATATTCATTGAATCATCCCAAGAGTTTGAGTAGAGCCTCATAATTTTCAATCACATGAAATTAATTACTTCTGAATAAAATAATCAATCCCATTTCTATCAAGACCAAGCCTACCTATACCAAAATTATACCATCTATAATAAAATCAACTCTCCCCAGAAATAATATTTTTCACTGTTATCTTTGAATTAGCAGAGAAAATCCCAACTTATTTTTCCTAAACCATTAAATGATTGATCAAGAGAAAATTTCTATTATAGGAAAATTATTGAATATTAACACAAATGAATTAATCATTACTAATGAACATGAAATTTAAAGGAAATGCATGGTCACCAATCAAAAATAATATTGAGGTGAATGAACTAAAAATATATTTTTGATAACTATAATGTTTTTATCATTCTACAATTAGAGTAGATTTGTATCATTATGATTGTGTCAATAATTTACTTTAATATTAATAATTTTAATTTTAATTCATCTTATGTTCTAAAACATTTCATTTTTTACTATATTATCTCCCAATTCATTGTGCATATTCTCTTCCTCTATTTTTTTAATGGTCTCTCAATTATGTATTCATAGAAGATTGAAATGAGGAATGGTCTTGAGGGGAGGTTCCCAATGCTCCTAGGATATGTTAATTCTATTTTTATATGTTTCTAAATATGTTATAATGGGGTATTATATTTAATCGTTGATAGTGAAAATAATTCTCACTATCTCCAATTAATTATCATAGCTCCATTCCAATGTCATCAAAATAAATTATTCCCCCTTATCTTAGTTGACACATTATATATGTGAATTCATGTGGATAGATGGATTAATGTTGTTAAATGGGAAATGGTGACGGGATATTGATTGTTATTGGTAGTAGTATTTTCATGACTTGAATATATAGAGGTGGTGGGACTTACTATGCCTTGGTTATTTAGGAAAGCGCACAAATCCTCATAAAAATATTGGCAGTGGTGATTTAGGAATGGTTTTGAATTAAATATCAATAGATATTGAATAATCCATTTTGAGAGCGAAGGTCTTGTATATGTTTAACCATGGAATAACCCATTTATACACTCATGATAGTTTATGATTTTTACTTCCTACATTTATTAAATATACTAATAAATTGAAAAACCAAAAAATATAATATACAATTTCCTTCACTTTTAAAAATTTACAAATAAATCAAATATTAATAATTAGTTGAGATCATAAATTTTGGAGCCATGAATCTTTGAGAACAACTTTGATCTTTCTATATGAAATTCATACTAGTTTTTTTAAAAATATTTTATTTAGGGAAAATAATATTCTTACAAAAAAATCATCAATTATTATTTTTTATACATACCCTTACATAGAATATAAGCTAACCACATTTTAATTATTACATTCCCCAGGTAAATGTATTAATCATGGTAAATTTAGAAGGATTTCATGTTAGAAAATTGTTGGTTGATATTTTTAAGATTATTGATATATAAATTTATTTTTTATTTGTGTAGAAACTCACTAATCCTTTATAATTGTCAATTGTTTTCCATTTATTATGACATGTAATGTTAATTTCAAATATATGAATGGCTTTATTGGGTAATATAAAGCTGAATCAATGAAGTTGTTTAAAATATTTTTTATTTGCTTCAGATCTAGGAGTATGAGTTTGGGGTACCTCATCTACTTATCCATTTCCATCCACCGGGTAGTGAAAATAATTATTTGATTTAATATTATATATAAAATAAATCCTTCTAAAAAAATATGTAAAAAATTATTTTCATGATATATAAGGTTATTATGAGGTGAATTATTTTCAACGATCATACATGACTATAAATAGTTATAAATGGATTTAATCACATTCTCTTTCAACAGAATAAAGATAATCTATAGAGAGAAGAAATAAATTTCTAGTAAGAGTAACATGATTTACCTCATGGTTTTATCGGGTAAAATATACGAGGGTTTATGAATAAATTATTCTCCTCTGAGAGCATGTTATACCATTTTGTAAATTATATGAAATCATGTATCATGTAGGTTTCAAAGTATCCATATCTCTTTATTTTTTGAGTAATCGCAATTCGTATCCCGTATGCACCATTAATGCATACATATACTTCTTTTATTAATGTAAGATCATCTTATTCATCATTTTAACTAAGATATCAACTATTAATACCCTGTTTTTAGAAGATTATTTTAAAATTATGTCCATTAAATGATATATAATTCCCCCCCCCCCAAACTAATGTAGTTTCTTTACTTTAACCCAGCCATGAGAGAAAAACCATCTTAGAGGTGATTAATTATTATTGAATATTATTTGTATTAATTATCGTTTCATTGGGATAAACATTTATCCTAATGAAATATTTGATTAATATCACCAACCTCTTCACATAACTTATTAATGGAAGTAATTAAAAAAAATTTGTTTAATAGGGACAGAAATCACACTTATATATTTATCTGAGAGTGTTTTCTCTATTACATAATTGGTGAGATTAATCATTTTGTAGGCACGGAATGTATGATAAAAATATCTTAGTGTGAAATTTTCCATGAAATCTCACATGTGGTCAAGAAGGTGTATCAACTCCTTTTAAATTATTCGATATTTTATATTTATCTATATACTCAATGATTCGGAATTTCTCATAATATTAAACTAGAAAATTATAATATATATTTATAATTATGTAAACAAGATGTGGGTTTTGTATCTAACCTAATTTATTTTACAACTCATGAAGAAGAGGAAGTATTAAATAAAGAGCACACTTCTAGAGGACTGAAAAATGTATCCAAAATGAAGCCAATTTATTTGTACTCCATGCATATTTTTCTTAACATAATGATATTTTGAAATAAATGATAATGTTTGATACCATAAAAGATATATAAAACTGCGCTTAAAACAAACAAGAGAAGATTATTTATTATATGTCATCATTATAACATAGAAAATAAATTGGAGGGAATGAAAAGTAACAATGACATTATGAGATAAATAACTGTCATACTCATTGTAAATGTATTAATTAATTAATTCTTAATTAATAATACATTTTTTGAAAATTTATTATTTTATATTTTTATTAAATTGGTTATATTCATATAAAACATAAATCTTAAAAATAAATTTTATTTCTTATTTATATATAAATAATATAATTAATTTAAGAAACTTTTAGAAAAAATTTTCCAAAAAATGAACATAATTTTGAAATCATCATAAAAAAATACAATATACTGATATTTTGGTAATTTTCTAAAGAGGTTATATTTTTATCAAATTTTTAAAAATAATGATTTTTGTCAAAATCTAAATCTATTTAAATAAAGTAAGAAATTTAGATATACCATTATTTTTTGAATTTTATTTCAAGTAACATAAATATTATTTAGATATATTTTATAATCATAATTTGTTTAATAAAAATTAAATATTATTTTAGAATAAGTTTAGTTTTTGTTCAAAACCATATTTTTATGAGAGCTAATTTAAAGTGCCTAAGGTTTCTAATATTTTGATTAATGAAAATAATACATAATGGATATTATTTTAAATTAAAATATTATATTATATCCCCTTAAATATTAATTTAGTTTCATAATGTTATTATTGTTAGTTTTTGTGTTAATATAAAATCTTATTTTTCATAAAAGTGAACAGTACTTTAAAATCATCTTTTTTATCTAGTATTTGACTTTTGTTTGAAATTAAAATTTTCAGACTATTTAAATTGAATTTTTAAAAATATATTAATTATTTTGAATAAAAATTTCTAAATTATTAATTAAGGTTATTTTCAATTTTCTGACCTTAAAATTTTACCTTGGTAAAAAACATTTCAAATAGTATAGGTAACATAATGAAGCAAGTTAATGTTAGAAGATAGAAACCTAATATACCAAAGAACTAAAACATTAAATTGTTATTTCATGTGTTTCTTAACACTAAATCACAATTAAGATATTTATTATCAATGTTATTTATTTTAATAAATTCCTCCCAATTGTGGTCCGCTTTAAATATAAAATAATTTCTATTTAACAAAATAAAACAACTCATCCTCATGAATATACACCACTACGCACCTCACCCATTATCCTCATAATCCTTAAATCTCTTAAAATATATAAAAAAACAATACACAACACTCTACCCATTTCCATGTGATACTTTCTCAACCCAATTTCCAATTTCAGATTGTTTAATAGATCCTTCAACGAGGTGATATTTAAGAGGGAATTTGCACAAACCGATTTTCATAATTTTCATTTCATGTTATATTTTCTCCTCAAATACTTCATCAATAAAAACATATTAACTCATGCATCATATATTTATTAGAATTTTGTATTTAAAATTATATATATTATATGAATCACTTTTATTATCTCATTATGTTCAATGAAACTATTTTATTGTCCAAATTATGGTGGTTAACAATATCTGTGGATAATGAGTTTTCATTTTCCATTACCACCCAATGGATGGTCATAAAACAATTATTATGGTTAGAAAATATTTTGATAATTATGTATTATCTTAATTAATGTTTTGTAAATAATATATTGAGATAATGTTAAATATATTGAAAGTAGTTTGTGATGGTCAGAAAAACTACAGAAAAATAAACTAATAGTTTATCAATAACATTTTATTGAATGAATCATCCACATTTAAGAAAGAAGAAAAATATTGGATAATTTATAATTATGGAAATTTATTTATAGAATTTAATTCCACTTATATAGTTTTATTTCCATTTGAAATGAAAATCTATAAATATAAACAAGTTAACCGACTATGAAGTAGAGAAATGGACTCATCCAAAACAACTAAATTGAACATTATAACTCATCGAAATTGAAATAAATGAACTTAATAAAGTTTTAATAAGTAAAATACATGTGAAATTGGTTATTAATTAATTAATTAATCTAATTTGATTATCTAGGACATTAGGATAATGTAAAGAACTCTTTGGTGAATAAGGTAAGGTACCCCTCTATATCCTCTATCTTTTTATCCTTTCAAGCGTATTATTTATTTTATGAGATTTATTTCTAATTAATATTGATGGGAAATCATTTTAAAAGTCCAAAATACTTTAATTTTTTTTAAAACTATTATAGGCACATTTTTATCTCTCATAAAAAATTTATGAATCATTAAGTACTATTGATATGCTTCTGAAATTTATTAAGTGACATCATCTAAATTTACAATCGATGATTAATTATTTTGTTATATGAAAATATATTGTTTTATATAGTGTATATACATAAACTGTGACATATAATATCACTAATTTTATCATAATATTTAATGTTTTATTTCTGGAGGCATACAATGTTACTCATTACAAGATTATAAAGTAAATTATTAACTCAATTTCCATTCATTCAGTAAAAATTCTATATAATTGTTTATTTAATTATAAAATTATGTTTCAAATTGTTTTTTATTATCTAATGTTGTATGTAAATTTATATGATATGGATTTCTAGTTGATAAAATTAATCTATTCATTTGATGAAAACCCACTTCAATGATATGAAATTTATAAAGTGTATTTTGATATCCAAATATGATATGTGTTTTTTAAATATATTTTTATGAAAAAGTGAAATAATAAAAAAATTAATAATAATATCATACTTGAGAGTTATAAATTAATAATGGGTGTGCATAAATAGATTTTGGTGATATTATTACTACTTATACGATGGGGTGTGCTAGATAATGTTGGATGATCCTAATAAAATTTATTCAATGGGGTGGCCTAACTAGAATTGGGAGATCATATTCTGTATTAACGATGGGTTCAACTAGATAAACATAAAATGTACTAGATAATTATTATATTGGATATTGTCCATATGGATATTCCAATTAAAATGGTTTTTAATGGGTTTATGAATATGATGCCCTAAATTTTCAAACGAGTTCTCCTATTAAATTTTAAGGGTTTTAATGAATTTATTTGATCTAAAAGTGTGTTTGTGTTCTTATAAAAATGATTTTTCTTTATTATTTAAATTAAAATTGGGATAAAGATAAACATTTAAATGTATTTCATATTCTTCACATGACTAATAGATATCTTATTTTTATGTCCCTTACTGAGCTTGTTTTTCTTATCTCAATTTGTTTTAAATGTTTTCAACTATATTTATGGAAGATTAGGGATGAGGATGATATAAATATTAAAATTATGAATATTTATCATGAAATTAAATCTTTAATAAAGAATTTTGATTCATGAAAAACATTAATATAATTTAATAGTCTCCACTTATAATGTATGGGTTTTCTAACACCCTAATATTTTATAACATGAATATTATTTTCAATTTGATAAATTATACACAATACTCTCTTAACATGAATTACATGAAACCACGAGATTGTTTTGTTCAATGGCATATTCAACACAAAAAACTGAACTTATATGAAATGTGATATAGATTACTATTATAACCTTGCTGTTGGAATGGTGGGAATGGAAATAATTAACTGAAATACTAAAATATGGAAAACACATGTATATATAATGAATTATTTGGTGACCAATTAATGATAAATAAATATAAAACTTATTTGAAAATAAAATAAAGTTTTCTTCTAAAAAAATACTTTAAGGAACATAAGTGCACTTTTTAAACCAACAAAATTAAAATATAAATCTTATTGGATTATATTAATTAAATATATATGTAATATATTTAATCTAATGTTAAAAATTAGTTCTATATGTTTCGTATACACACTCTACTAAAAGCTGACCATAGTATAGATTTTTAGCGGAGATTTATTAAAACTCATTGCTAAATATTTTAATGTTTTAACAAACTCAACACTTCTACCCCCAACTCCAATGACACTTCGCTACTGACCAACCTACCCCAACCCCCTGAAGCCTGATGAAGCCTCACCACCAATCTGGTCGCTCGTCACCCATCACCGCCGATCACTGTCGGCCCGACCCTTGCTGACCCCTGCAAAACATCACCCATACCCCCTGACACTTAACCACTGACCCCCGACTCCCCAAACCCTACCCAACCCCCTATGCCTCACAGACGATCCCGACCATTGGTGTTGTAATCTTTGAGAGAGATGATTTTCATGGTGTTTTAGAATAGTTTATAATTTTTTGAGGTAGGTGTTACAATTTAATTGTTTCATATTAGAATTATAAGCATGATGTTTACATTATAAATTCTTTTTTTATGAATTAAAAATATTTTTGATATAACAATTGTTTATGTAAAATAAATCTTATTGATTTGAGGCTGCTATAAATGAGTAATCGAATGAATAACATTGTTTTTTTAAAATAGAATATTTTATTATGCTCATATTCCTATGATATCCATTATTTCCTTTTAAAATGGTTATCATGTTTACAAATGGGCTTGACTCGAATATGTTTTATAACTTTAGAAAAAAAAGGTTTTAAATATAATTTGATTTGGAATTGAGGAGTTGACCTCAAAATATTTTAAAAAAGGCTATTTTAATGTATTTAAAAATGTTATTTTAAATGGGTACATGGTTTAAACCTTCTAAAATGTCTTTTTGGATTATTTTAAATGGTTTTATGGATGTAGATTTCCCTTTTTCCATGTTTTTTCTTTCTAAGGGAAAGAAACTTATTGAAGTATATATTTGAAACATATTAAAATAAATGGTTTATTTTTTGGACCTAATAAATATTTTCATGTTGGGTTTATGTGAATTTTAGGGAAATAGTGGTCCTTGGCCATGATTTGTTTTTTTAAAGAATAGAACCCCTGTGTAAGGGTGACATTGAAATTTTTTAAATGATTTGGTATTTCCATCATTTTATATATTTATTTTTGTCATTATTTTATGGAAAATGAAATTTTTTTCATTCCAAGGTATGTTAAGGTGTCAAATTACTATTTATAACATTAAATTTAATTGGTTTATGTGGAAGGAAATCATTGATTCACACTTTGATATTTATCAATTGTTTGGGTTAGTAATAAATCTGTGATGAATTTTATCCCCATTCATGAGAATGTGATCTCTATTATTTGATTGCATATTATTTATAGTGGATGTTTTAAATATTAAAAACTATAGTTTCTCATAAATTTTTACCATATAAAATGCCTATATAGAATTAAAAATAAGTCAATATCAAGAGTATTGGAATTGTTTCGTGATTAATTTCCTAAAGAAAAGATCCCTTAATCTTTTTAGGACATGAAAAACGTTTTTAACAAGTATGGTCTAAATTATAAAAAAAACACATACATGTCCCAATTATTGTATGATTTATTTGGGAGAGGATTCCAGAAGACATAATTGATAAAAGAATTCTTCTAGATGGAAATATATGGGTGATGTTGGAAGTATGAATCAACATAATTCCTTAAAGAAGAAGAGAAGGTACACACCAATAAAAGTTTTGTTTTTATTTCCGTTAAATACTCAATTTCAAATAATATTTATGTCATAGAAAAGATAGGAGTCTAATTTGACTCCTATGGGTTGCCTATGGATGATGCCACAAGATTAATTGGCCAGATTCTAGGACAACTGGAAATGGATCCAGTTACCCTCCCCATTAAGTATGATGATTAGAGGCATGTGCCTTCATCATTGAAAAATGATGTTTTTTATTCATGAATATTTGTAATTTAAATGCATTATTGTGTAATTAAATGTCAACGTGTTATTATATTATCATATTTTCAATATTATTATATTTAAATAAATGTTTTTCAACTAAGTTGTTTAGAGAACTTTTATTTCTATGGAAAAAACAATTCAGGAAAAGGGGGCTCAAATATTGGGTTTAGAGAAATTGTTAGTTGATTTATATCAGATGATGATCAGATCTGTCCCTTGTGGTATTGCATCAATGAATGAGGGTTATAAGAAAAATCACACAACATCAAAATCATTTAGTTTCCAAACATTTATTGGTTTTAATTTTAAATATAAATATACAGCATTATTTAATTTTCAATATACATGTCTTACGAGTGCCGATAACAGAAGGTAGAGATAGAGATGGATATGGAGATGGAGATAGAGAGGATAAGGAGTAGTTTTAATCATAAGACAATGATTTGTGGTATTTTTGATATTTTGGAAAAATATGGAAATATAGGGGTTCTTAATTTATAAAGTGTGGCACAATGTATTAGACTAAAATTTTCACAACCTATCATTTTTATGATGTTTCCAGTTCTTTATTAATTAGGAATTTCAGATCTGGTACCATTACCTTGAGAGGAGTTATTGTATTTGACTCTTATACGATAGTGGAAAAAGGAATATAATGCACCATATCTAATATGCATGGTTCCCATTACACATAGTATTTCTAGTGAGCGATTTTACTAATGAATGTGGATTAGTTGTTTAATGCTCCTTATACTATAATTTCAAATCTAATCACTTAGTGGGATTCAATTCAATTGGAATAACATTTATTTGGATTTTTTTATGATGAAATCCAATGTGTATAAACTGTGATATTCTCAGTGATGGGGATGATTAAATCTTCTTTATGTATAAGACGTTGAATGACTATGGTGTGTTAACCTGGGATTGGATGCCAAATGGTGAATCGTTAATGTGTTTTTGTTATTAGGTTTGGTTATCTAATATTCTAGTAAAATCTTATATGTTATTTTCAGTATGGCCTGAAATAATATTCTACTTAGCTAAACCATATGTTTTTTTTCATTCGATGTGAAAAATCATTCATGTTTTCCTTAGTTATTGTAGGATTTAATTGCTGAGAGATTATCTTGATGAGATGGGGCCCATTTGTGGATTCTTATGCGAAAGGGTTCCCTATTTCAGGGTGTGGGTCAACATATGATGTCATCATACATGAGAACCTATTATTATGTTTTTGTAACAATGATATTGTGGGTCAATATGAGACTGTGTATTATATCCCATGGGTTGTGACCCAAATAAGATACATGATTGGTATAGATATTTGAAAGACTTTGAGGACCTTAGTGTCAACCACAATGATAATGGGTTAGAGGTTGAGATTATCAAGTGTAACTCACGAGAGGATTTATCCAATGATGGTTATTTATTTAGTTATTTAATCATTGTTATGATCATTAATTTATGACACTGATGCACAATAGGTACTCAGGTTTTAGTGATAGGTTCATCAAATAGTTAATATGCAACAGTTTATATTTTTCTATTACATGTTATTTTCACATGGTTTTTATATGAAACATTGTTAAATGGATGACCACTGAACATTATTAGTTGGTTGACTACAAATCTTTGTTATACTATTCTGTTATATGTTCTCTGTACATTTTTTTTGGGTAATGGTACTATGACTGTAGAATCTGCAGCATTATTTCATTTGCAAATCCACATTTAGTGGCGATTTAAACTTCCTCTTAAAGAGATATTTTCATACCTGTATCAATTTTAACTCCCACTAATTAAAGGTCCATTGAAAATTTACAGCATTTTTGGTACATTTAGCAGTGGTATCCATGAAAAAACGTAAAATTTCAAGCAGTGGTTATAACCGTTGAAAAAATACTGTTCTTTCAAGAAAAATTCCTCTAAAACCATGTGTACCACCGCCAAATATGTTTACTATGAGAAGAAGTTATATCCTTCCCTAAATAAAGTTATTTTTTTAATTGGAAAACATCTGATAAAATTATGAGAACCACAACAATATATGTTTACTATGACACTTTACAAAAACCACACCTAAATTGAATAAAATGATGTATATTGGATGCCGACACCCAATTTAGCGGCAGTTTTACGAAACATCATAGATTTGTATGGCGGTGGTTTAAACAGATTCTCTATAAAAAATCACCAATATTATTTTATTTTCTTGTAGTAACAATTGATAAAAATAAATCCAATTTTAGGATTAAAAATCATATTTTCTTTTTCAAATGAGAATATTTGTTGCCTTTTTATGGAGAAAATTGGAAACAAACTATTTTTTGAAAATATTATAAATTTTATCTTAAAAATGAATTTAATATTTGAAATATTAAAACCGAAAAATTGTTCTGATGAATTTTTGGTATTTTCTTAAAAAGTTTCAATTTTTGTCAATCAATGAAAAATACTGAATTCTAATTTTAAATTCTCTTTTTGGATAAAGTATTAATAAAGTTAAATTATATTTTTAATGGGATTTAAAGTAAGAATATATAAATTATAAAACAATTTGTCTAATATAGGCCAAATTAATAATTTTATTATTTTATTTTTATATAAAAAGATTGTGAACATTATAACTTTTCTCTATAATAAATTGTTTTCCCATGACGTCTTTGGGAAAAATATTAAATTACATTATTCCACTTATGTTTATTTAATTTGATAAAATATATTGAATACATGGAATCCGAATATTTTATATTATCTATTATGGTTAAGTTGTTTTATGACCAAATTTCTTAGTGGAAAAAATTAATGTAAATTAAATTGATTAAAAAATAAACTAGTTTACTTTGTTGTTAATCCTAGAATATAGGGTTTAAAAATGACCCGAAACTTGTATAAAACTCATTGGATGTACATATATCAACCCCTTTTCCTTTATGATTTAATTATAGTATTATTTTGCAATATTTTCTATGAATGTAAACCATACAATATGTTTAGAAAATATTAAAAATGAACATTTCATCCATTTAATTTCAATAAGTTGTTATTGGTATAGAAAATATAAATAGGTTTAGTTTAAATATTATTATGAAACATAAATGAATTCCTTATCATAATAATTTATCTACAATTTGAAAACATTATATAATCAAAAAAAATTATTATTAAATTCCAAAGCATTGATTATTTAGTAAGTAATTAAATAAAATAATTTATTCTAAAAATATTAAAAGTGTGGTAAATTTAACGAATTTATGTATTATATTATTATTTTTAAATTAATATATCATGATAAAAATATGTGAGCATAATATATTTCAATTACATTATAGTATTAATATTTTTTAAATTTGACTTAAATAAAGAAGGTCAAAATTGACATTATTGTTAAATTTATTAAAAAGATATTTTATTAAAGGATTTAAAATTACTAGAAAAACAATAATAAATATAGTTACATTTAGAAGTTATTCAATATAAAATATGGTTCTTTAATGGACCAATTGATCTTTTATAATGAATATATTGACCCCAAAATAGTAAAAAATTGTAGGCATAATTAGGGTTGAAACAATGTTTTTGCGGGTATCATTGGCTTCTTTTAAAATTAATTTCCAACTGTAAAGACCCGTAAATTTCAAGGAAATTTTTTTTCTTAATTTTCTCTGGAATTTTACAAGAACGCAGTTTCTGACGGCACCTGATTCCGAGGCTCGGTATGCCCGGAATCATTTTCCGAAGTTTGGCTTGGGTACGTTCAGTAAACAGACGAGCGGGTTTTTCTAACTTTTGAACCGGTGCTCGGAATCAAATTCCGAGGGCACCGATGGAATCACAACGCCGGTAATTGCATAGAAATTCCTCTTCCAGAGTTGTGTTTGCTCGGGTGTGAATTTAAATTTTTGGGGGTTAAGTTTAGAAATAAAATAAAGTGTGCAACAACTTTATTTTTATTTCACTTAAGCCACTTAGAATCCACTTAAAGCTGCTTAAAACTGAGTTGAAGCAGATAGAGTGAAATTTAAAATATCCTACCATCTTGGTAGGATATTTGTGGGGTGGGGCCCGCAAGAGCCCCACCGTTTCTTTTTTGCTACATAACGCACCCGCGAAGACCCCTATTAAATAAAAGTCAACTAGAACGTTTCTTAAACAATTAAACACTCCTATTAATTGGGCGGTTTTATTTGTTGAAATTAATTCTATTAATTAATTTCGTTCTTTTCTTAAATTATCACTTTTTTCGTTTGTTGGCATGTTAATAAAATAAGACCAACGCTATTCTTCTTAAGTGTTGTTCGTTGAGAGGATTTGACAGAAACCTCAAGTTCTTCATCCTCATTCGTGAAGAAAGCGATGAATGCCGGCCTTCGATGAAGGGCGACGAAGAACGCTGATCCCTCGAAGATCGATGACGCGACGCCAAGTACCGCGACGCTGACGATTCTTCTTCCGCGACGTTCTTCCGCGACGATCCAACCCCGTGAAAACCTTCGATCGACAACGACAAGGTAGGGGGTTGCGCTCCTTTTAAATTCACTGTGGATTATAACAACAACATAGATTTAATTATTATTAATTTAATATGTATGTTTTTGATCCTCGGAGTTCGTCGACGCGACACCATGTACCACACGACAGCGATGCTCTTCCGCAACGCGACGATTCTTTTCTTCCGCGACGATCAATTCTGCGAAGAACGCACGTGCGACGAGGTTGGGGTTTGATTCTTTAAATCATTGTAATTAAATCCTCGTTCGTTTAAATATTGTTGGGTGAATATCTTTAAGACCGCTAACGCAGTGGGTGCGGACTAACGAACAAGTCCGAACCCACCGCACCTTTTCCTTCTTGGTGCGCGAAATGGCGGACGACGACAAACGGGGCCGCAAGGGTGATTTGAGGGCCTGGCGGTGAAGATCGAGTCTCAGGAGGACCAATGGCGAAGACCACACGCAAAACGGACCATCGGAGCGCGTCCGGTGGCCCACGAAAGATTCCGCCGGCGAGCCACGCCGGCGCGGCGGCACCGGCGGCAGCGGCGCCCAGCGCGCCGCCGGAAAAAGCCACCGCGGCTACAGCTGCGGCGGCGAGCCAGTTCCACGGCCGCACGGAACCTGGAGGAGGGACGCGGCCCGGCCGCCAAGTCCGCTGGTGAGGAGGCCCCACCCGGGGCCGCGGCGTTTCTTCACGCGGGGGCAGCAAGCCCCCCGCGGCTTCCCCTCGCTCGGCCGAGCCGAGCCGGGCCGTCCCGCCCGGCCGGGTCGTGCCCAGGCCGGGCCGGGCGGACCTGGGTCGGGTCGACCCGGGGGGGTCGGGCCGGGTCGGTCCAGGCCCAGACCCCCTGTTTTCAGACCTTTACGGTGTTTCGGTCATAAATTGAGCTACGAGCCTCCAAACGACGCGCCGTCAGCGGTGATGCAATCCTTGGATCGAGGCGGTCGTTTCGGTATATTACACTCAAGGTTTCAGAATACTTTGAGTTCGGCCGGGTTCGTTCGTACACGAAACCAACCGGGGCCTCGGAGCGGAAACACTCATATCTTGAGCTTCGGACGTCCGATTAACGTGCCGTTGACTTTTTTGAATTCCTATTAATGAGACGAATCTTTTGGCATACTCCTCCCGAGGTTTGGACGCAGGTGGAGTTTGGTCTGGTTGGTTTTGCCTTAAAAATCAACGGGGCCCCTGGGACGAAATTGCCAACAACTCTCAGACCGGGCGTCCGATTGACGCGCCGTCTGTGATTTTGAGTTTTGTTGACGATACGGAACTTTTGGATACATCAAATCTTGATTATGTGTCAGTCAATGTATCAGCCTCTCGTCTTGTGGAGCAGACCCTCCTGAACGAGCTTGCTGTGTGCGGGAACACTAGAGCTGGCTGCGACTGCTACTGTGACGACGACGACTGTACAGAGATCCTCAGTGGATTCGACTGCGATGATTATGAAAATAGTACGGGAATCCTTCGTGTTTTCGGTAGTGACCACTACAGTACTTCTTGGGATACATCAACTCCGGACTACATGTCAGTAGATGCATCGACCTCTTGGCTTGTGGAGTGGACCCTCCCGGAACGAGCATGTTGTGTGCAGAAACCCTAGAGCCAGTTATGACTTGACTATGGATGATCGAACGACTTGGTGTGTTACAGATAGCTCAGTGTGGAGTGCTTGGTTGTAGCGGCAGACCCATGGCGTCGGAGCGCTTGGTTGTAGTGGCAGACCCACACTACTCAACAGAAGGAGTACCTCTGGAGGCTATGAGTGGAGAGCGCTTGGTTGTAGCGGCAGACCCACGGCGGTGGAGCGCTTGGTTGTAGCGGCAGACCCGCGGTACTCAACAGAAGGAGTACCTCTAGAGGCTATGAGGGGGAGCGCTTGGTTGTACCGGTAGATCCATGGCGGCGGAGCGCTTGGTTGTAGCGGCAGACCCACGGTACTCAACAGAAGGAGTACCTCTGGAGGCTATGAGGGGGAGCGCTTGGTTGTAGCGGCAGACCCAGGACGGAGGACGGCTTGGTTGTAGCAGCACGTGGGATCACTTGGTTGTAGCAGCAGACCCACGACGGAGGAGCGCTTGGTTGTAGCGGCTGACCTGTGGTACTCAACAGAAGGAGTACCTCTGGAGGCTATGAGGGGGAGAGCTTAGTAGTAGTGGCAGACCCATGGTGGGAAATGCTTGGTTGTAGCAGCAGTCCCACAGTACTCGATAGGTGGAGTACTACAGCAGTCCAAGGTTAGAAGGAAGCGCTTTATTGTAGCGGCATAACCACTGTACTTGATGGAGATGGAGTTTCCAAATAGCTATGGTTTCAACTTCATGATTGATCTTATATGGGTCATTGTAGGGGTTATTACCTACCGATCCTTCGTGGGTCCGACGGCCTAGATGAATCAGTGGCTACATCTGATAATCTCTATCGTCTTACGAAGAAGTATATCCTTTGTGAGCTGAATCCTGACTGCCATCCTATGTGGATTGTGTTGTGCTATCCTGTGTGGATTTACGTTTTTCTTTCCTATGTGGATTGTGTTGTGCTATCCTGTGTGGATTTACATTTTTCTTTCCTGTGTGGACTGGGTTGTACATGAGCTCGGATGTTGGAGACGAGCGAGAATTGATGACTTAGGTATATGTATGGGTATATACCTAAGCCGTGTCGGATGTTACTTCGTGACTGTATCTTTCCTTTGTGGTTTATCCTTTGTGGATTCTGGGAGACCTTCGAGGGTCTCAGGGTCCCTGCTGAGTAGCTTGTACTCACCCCTGCATGGGCTATTCCCACACTACGTTGTGTTGGTTGCAGACGACGGACATCGCTGATCGAGGTCGAGGTTGGAAGAGGAGGACAGTACCTGGAGGTGGACCACTGGGCGGGGTGTACTCGGAGCGGATGGCTGGACCCGAGGAGCAGTGGAGGATTTCTATACCCACCCTTCAGGTGGGACATATAGAGGACTGCTCGACGCTGTGGCTTTTTATTTCAGTTGCTGTTTTTCCCCTTTCAGTTGTACTTTACAGTTGGGCTTGTATTTCCGCCCCCCTTTACTTTTCCTCACTTACTGTTGTTCTAGATTTTACTTAGTGTTTACTTCTTCCACTTGCTTACTCTGTAGTTCTTGTTTACTTTATAAATAAAATGCCTTCCCTTTTTACCGGGATTTACGACTTGGTGCTAGTCGCCAGCCCCTGGCCTATGGAAGGCTGGCTTGGGGTAGTCACGGCATGGGCCCCGAGGACGGGTCATGACAAATTGTTATCGAAGGAGGTCGATTCTACCGTAGACTCTGATATTTCTTCTATGTAAAGAAACAGTGTTAAGCGTATTGGGTGTGGTTATCAGTCTAGGGAGCCCAGTGTTGGTGCGGTGGCCGACGTATCCGTACACTAGGACCCTAACTTCTGATTTCTGACATCATACACGGAATCATTGATTGCGTGTGTGTTTAAATTTTTCATTGTGATTACTTTGTATCAGCTCACCAGGTATATTGTTCTGACTGTGGCGCACCTGTTTCCTTTCAGATGGCCCCACGACGGCAGTCAGCTAGGGTTCCAAGGGTTGTACGTGACGACAGCCCGCTGAACGACGAGGCCTCGGTACCGGGCCCTTTGACAGCAGAGGCACCGGCAGTACCACTACCCGCCGAGCCACTGATGCTTCCAGCCCCGGCCGCTGACGATGCACGTCGCCTTAGTGCACTGTATGAGTTCCAGCGCCAGTGACCGCCCAGGTTCCGCGGGGAGACGGACCCCCAAGTAGCCGAGGACTAGCTGGAGGCAGTTGTACGAGTTTTCCGGTTAGTGAGGACACCAGCAGACCTTATGGTGGTCCTTGCAGCGAGCCTCCTGCATGCGGCAGCAGGCAGATGGTAGAGCTTGATGCTCCAGGTGCACGACGAGGCATCACTCCTTTGGATAGACTTTGAGAGCCATTTTCGCTCAGAGTTCGTCCCAGCCACCCTCCGAGCAGTGCGCATCCAGGAGCTACTACATCTGCGGTAGGGCAGCATGACAGTAGCCCAGTACGCGGTGAGGTTTACCGATCTCTCGCGCTATTCCACGGACATGGTGCGGGACCCATTCTTCAGGGCCCAAACATTCGAGCATGGGATCAGGCGAGAGATCAGAGCATCAGTTGTTTCTCATAGCATTCCGACACAGACATGAGTGTTGGAGCAATCCCTCTTAGTGGAGAGTTTCCTTGCTGAGCAGTCTCCAGCAGCAGGACCCACCTTTAGCCGGCATGCGGCAGAGTCTTCTGCAGCGGCAGAAGACAGATGACGCAGGGGTCCAAGAGGACTAGACCTACCGGTGTTCGACCATGTGACATAGGGTCGAATGTGAGAGGCACCTGGGGGTGGACAACGACTTACCATGAGAGGACAGTGTTACTCCTGCGGCGGGGTTGATCACATGGCTCGTGACTGTCCGACCCTCCATACGGATGACCAACAGATGAACGAAGGACCTCCCAGGCAGAGGCAGAGGTTTGATCAAGGTGGATCGCATGGAGAAGGAGACCGTGGCAGAGGAGCTGGATGAGCATCAAGTAGTGGACGATGCTTCGAGGTGTTGCCACCACCACCACCAGGAGGTCCACCCCGACCGTAGGGAGTTGGTGGACTTGGGAGAGCTCAGCTTCAGCCAGCTGAGGCCTTCGATCATGGAGCTCTTGGAACTGATGGACAGGAGCGGAACTAGTGGATACGTATTTTGTACTTCTAGTTCCTTGTTGCTATTGTGTAGTGTCTTTGTATTATGAGCTGCAATAATAAAAGACGCTTACCTTTGTGATGTTTTCATTCCTTTCCTCTTTTGTGTTGTTACTAAGAGGTTCCAGTTTAGACTGTTGACTTGACCCTAACTTGTGAGACATCTATTGGAGGGGACCCAGTTACCACACACTGATGCCGATAGTGTAACTCAACCCTTGGAGGCGAGAGTAACGGTTGGATCTCATGGTAGTAGCGTCGAGGCCTTACGACGTCATCCTTGGTATGGATTTGTATCATCCATGTCGGGATTGACCGTATTAGGCGAAGAACATGGTTCATCCAGGTGATGAAACCAAATTTCTCTTATCGGCAAAGAAGAAATCTCAGCAGCTCTCGTAGGACCAAAAGGGTCCAAGTCATCCAAGAGCGGATGAGGACAGCTAAAAGCCGACGAAAGTCTTGTGCTGACAGAAGGCGAAGGCCACTAGAGTTTGAGGATGGCGACCATGTCTTCTGGCGTGTCTCACCTCGACGTGGATTACAGAGATTTGGCCGACGCGGCAAGTTGTATCCATGCTTTATCGGACCATTCCAGGTCCTCAGCAGGATTGGCGAGGTGGCTTATCGCCTGGCTCTACAACCTTAGTTGCACCGGGTGCACGATGTCTTCCACGTTTCTCAGCTGAGGAGATACGTGCACGACCCAACACACATCATTGACCATGGGGAGCTAGATGTTGATGATGAGGTGACCTTTGTGGAGGTCTCGGTGGAGATCGAGGATCGACAGGAGCGGGTCCTTCATGGATGATCTTTTCCTCTTGTGTGCATCAGATGGCGGTACGGGAACCTCTAGGAGAGCACTTGGGAGCGGGAGGCTCAGATGTGTGCTCAGTACCGCCTTTGTATCCCTAAGTTTGTGGTGAAGCTTTACGAGGATGTAAAGCCCTGTGGTGGGAGTATTGTAAAGACCGGTAAATTTCAAGGAAATTTTTTTTCTTAATTTTCTTTGGAATTTTACAAGAAATCAGTTTCTGACGGCACCTGATTCCGAGGCCTGGTGTGCCCGGAATCATTTTCCGAAGTTTGGCTCAGGTACATTCAGTGAACGGACGAGCGGGTTTTTCTAACTTTTGAACCGGTACTCGGAATCAAATTCTGAGGGCACCGATGGAATCGCAGTGCCGGTATTTCCTTAGAAACACCTCTTCCGGAGTTGCGTTTGCTCGGTTGTGGTTTTTAAATTTTTTGGGGTTATGTTATGAAATAAAATAAAGGGTGTAACAACTTTATTTTTATTTCACTTAAGCCACTTAGAAGCCACTTAAAGCTGCTTAAAGCTGAGTTGAAGCAGATAGAGTGAAATTCAAAATATCCTACCTTCTTGGTAGGATATTTGTGTGGTGGGGGCCACACAAGCCCCACCATTTCTTTTCCTCTAAGTAACGCACCCGCAAAAACCCCTATTAAATAAAATTCAACTAATGCGTTTCTTAATAAATTAAACGCTCCTATTAATTGGGCGGTTTTATTAATTGAAATTAATTCTATGAATTAATTTTGTTCGTTTCTTAACTTATCTCTTTTTTCGTTTGTTGGTATGTTAATAAAATAACACCAACACTATTCTTATTAAGTGTTGTTCGTTGAGAGGATTTGAAAGATACCTCAAGTTCTTCATACTCCTTCGCGAAGAACGCGAAGAACGCCAGCCTTCGACGAAGGGCGATGAAGAACGCCGAGCCCTCGAAGATCGACGACGTGACGCCAAGTACCGCGACGCTGATGATTTTTCTTCCGCGACGTTCTTCTGTGACGATCCAACCCCACGACAACCTTCGATCGACAACGACAAGGTAGGGGGTTGCGCTCCTTTTAAATTCATTGTGGATTATAACAACAACATAGATTTAATTATTATTAATTAAATCTGTATGTTTTTGATCCTCAGAGTTCGTCGACGCGATGGCAAGTACCACGCGACAGCGACGCTCTTCCGCGACGCGACGATCAATTCCGTGAAGAACGCACGTGTGACGAGGTAGGGGTTTGATTCATTAAATCTTTGTGATTAAATCCTCGGTCGTTTAAATATTGTTGCATGAATATCATTAAGACCGCTAACGCGGTGGGTATGGATTAACGATTAAGTCCTAACCCACCGAACCTTTTCATTCTTGGTGCGCGAAATGGCGGATGACAACAAACGGGGCTGAAAGGGTGATTCGAGGGCCTGACGTTGAAGATCGAGTCCCGGGAGGACCACTGGCGAAGACCGCACGCAAAACGGACCACCGGAGCGTGTCTGGTGGCCCGCGGAAGCTTCTGCCGGCAAAACAATCCGCGACTGAAGCCGCGGCGGCGAGCTGGTTTCGCGGCCGCACGGAACTGGGAGGACGGACGCGGCCCGGCCGCCTCGTCCACTGGCGAGGCGGCCCCACCCAGGGTCGCGGCGTTTCTTCACACCGGGGCAGCAAGCCCCACACGGATTTCCCTCGCCCGGCTGCTCGGCCGAGCCGAGCCGGGTCATGCCCAGGCCGGGCCAGGCGGAACCGGGTAAGGTCGACCCAGGTTGGGTCGACCCGGGGGGGGGGGGGGGGGGGGTCGGTCCGGGCCCAGACCCCCTGTTTCCGGACCGTTTCGTTATTTTTCTCATAACTTGAGCTACGGGCCTCCAAACGATACGCCGTCAGCGGAGATGCGATCCTTGGATCGAGACGGTCGTTTCGGTATATCACACTCAAGGTTTCGGAATACTTTGAGTTTGGCCGGGTTGGTTCGTACACGAAACCAACTGGGCCCTCGGAGCGGAAACACTCATATCTTGAGCTTCGGACGTCCGATTGACGTGTCGTTGACTGTGTTGAATTACTCTATGTGAGACAGATCTTTTGGCATACTCCGCTCGAGGTTTGGATGCAGGTGGAGTGCGGTCGGGTTGGTTTTGACTTAAAAATCAATCGGGCCCCTAGGACGAAAAAGCCAATAACTCTCAGACCGGAAGTTCGATTGACGCGCCGTCTGCGACGTTGAGTTCCTGTTGACGATACGGAACTTTTGGATACATAAAATCTGGACTATGTGTCAGTCGATTTTTCAGCCTCTCGGCTCGTGGAGCGGACCCTCCCGAACGAGCTTGCTGTGTGCGGGAACCCCAGAGCTAGCTGGGACTGCTACTGTGACGACAATGACTATACAAAGATCCTCAGTGGATTCGACTGTGACGATGATGAAAACTGTACGGGAATCCTCTGTGTTTTCGGCAGTGACCACTACGGTACATCTTGGGATACATCAATTCCGAACTACATGTCAGTTGAAGCATCGACCTCTTGGGTCGTGGAGTGGACCCTCCCGGAACGAGAATGCTGTGTGCGGAAACCCTAATGCCGGTTGAGACTTGACGATGGATGATCGAACGACTCGGTGTGTTACAAAAAGCCCAGTGTGGAGCGCTTGGTTGTAGCAGTAGACCCACGGCGGTGGAGCGCTTGGTTGTAGCGGCAGACCCGCGGTACTCAATAGAAGGAGTATCTCTGGAGGCTATGAGTGGGGAGTGCTTGGTTGTAGCGGCAGACCCACGGCGGTGGAGCGCTTGGTTATAGCGGCAGACCCGCGGTACTCAACAGAAGGGGTACCTCTGGAGGCTATGAGGGGGAGAACTTGGTTGTAGCAGTAGACCCATGGCGGTGGAGCGCTTGGTTGTAGCGGTAGACCCACGGTACTCAACAGAAGGAGTACCTCTGGAGGCTATGAGGGGGAGCGCTTGGTTGTAGCTGCAGACCCACGACGGAGGAGCGCTTGGTTGTAGCAGCACGGGGGAGCGCTTGGTTGTAGCGGCAGACCCACGACGGAGGAGCTCTTGGTTATAGCGGCTGACCCGTGGTACTCAATAGAAGGATTACCTCTGGAGGCTATGAGGGGGAGATCTTGGTTGTAGCGGCAGACCCATGGTGGAAAGCGCTTGGTTGTAGCAGCAGCCCACAGTACTCGATAGGTGGAGTACTACAGCAGTCCAAAGTTAGAAGGAAGCGCTTGGTTGTAACGACATAACCACTATATTTGATGGAGAGGGAGTTTCCAAATAGCTATGGTTTCAACTTCTTGATCGATCCTATGTGGGTCATTGCAGGGGTTAGTACCTACCGATCCTTCATGGGTCCGACGGCCTAGATGAATGAGTGGATACATCTGATAATCTCTATCGTCATACGAAGAAGTATATCCTGTGTGAGCTGAATCCTGATTGCCATCCTATGTGGATTGTGTTGTGCTATCCTGTGTGGATTTAAATTTTGATTTCCTATTTGGATTGTGTTGTGCTATCTTGTGTGGATATATGTTTTGCTTTCCTGTGTGGACTGGGTTGTACTTGAGCTCGGATGTTGGAGCCGAGCGAGAATTGATGACTTAGGTATATGTATGGGAATATACCTAAGCCGTGTCGGATGTTACTTCGTGATTGTATCTTTCCTTTGTGGTTTATCCTTTGTGGATTCTAGGAGACCTTCGGGGGTCTCGGGGTCCCTGCTGAGTAGCTTATACTCACCCCTGCACGGGCTATGCCCGCACTACGTCATGTTTGTTGCAGACGACAGACATCGCTGATCGTGGTCGAGGTTGGTAGAGCAAGACGGTACCTGGAGGTGGACCACTGGGCGGGGTGTACTCGGAGCGGACGGCTGGACCCGAGGAGCAGTGGAGGCTTTCTGTACCCACCCTTCAGGTGGGACTTCTAGAGGATGGCTCGACGCTGCAGCTTTTTCTTTCAGTTGCTGTTTTTCCCCTTTCAATTGTACTTTACAGTTATTCTTGTATTTCCGGCCCCCTTTACTTTTCTGCACTTACTGTTGTACCAGCTTTTACTTAGTGTTTACTTCTTCTGCTTTCTTACTCTGTAGTGCTTGTTTACATTACAAAGGCAATTCCTTCCCTTTTTACCGGGATTTATTCCTTGGTGCTAGTCGCCAGCCCCTGGCCTATAGAAGTCGGGTTTGGGGTAGTCACGGCACGGGCCCCGAGGACGGGTCGTGACACCAGCAAACATTGAATTTTTATTTTATAATTTAGGATTAAAATATAAAAATATTGTATTTTAATTTTTCAAATATGTTTCACTTTAATTTATTCTTAATGGGTGAATTACATATGGTATAAAACTAGTTAACTTAAGGAAAACCCAAATTGAATAAAATAAGGTAACATAGGAGTTAAGATACAAAATTGGTTAATTTTTATAGAGGTGTTCATAGAAAAACTAATCCATACCATAAATTATTATTCTATTTTGGAAGAACATAATGTAATTTCTACCCCTAATACACTTTTGAGCATTTACAATAATTCAACTTCTCAAATACAAAAAGGAAGTTACTATTTCCACTTCTACACACCTCTCAAACCTTATTTATCAAAACAAAAAATTACCCGAATCACCTCCCAAAACCCCTATGATAATACTAGAAGAATTAGTTTTTTCATAAATATATCCTTTCATTGTTTTAGTGCAAACCTAATTAGGATACCCAAAGAATAGGTAATGTTATCCTAAAAGCATTTTCATTTTATTTCCTTATCCACCTTCTTAAATTATTCTTATACCATGTGTATATTGAAAATTTATTATCCTAAATATAATTATATTTTTTTATGATAATTGTTTGACCAAACCTAGACACACTCCCATAAAATGTGTTATGAAATCATTATTCGTATGCATGGTGGACTACCACCTTGTGAAAAAATGTCGTTCATTTTTCCATTACACCCTCTAATGGTTAGGAATAATGATTGATATAATATTTATATATGATAATTATGACATAATTATATCTCTTTATTCATTATATCATATAAACTGTCTTTAAATTCAATATCATTATGCATACGAAAACGTCACTAGTGTGTATAGAGGATTACCGCCTCATGAAGCGATGTGAATAATTTTTCATGGACATGTTAAATAGAAGGTAATAATGACATATAAAATTTATATATATTATTAAATTAAAAAAATATGATCTTCAGTATATAATTTTTTAGGTAAATATAAAATATTTTTTTCTTATAACCATTTAACAGTTTGAAAAAGTTGTAATGTCGTTTTTTGTTGTGTGGACTACAGACCCGTCGATGGGATGTGATTATAATTTTTAATAACCACATAAAAAAATTATATATAAAGATATTTATATTAAAATAAAAATAGGTTATTATATAATAATAATTAAATAAAGATAAATGTAACTTACCTTATTTCTATAAAGATCATTGGGAAAACAGAAACATTAATCATTTGTATGTATGCCTACCTTCCCCATGATCACAACATTAGTTAATTTTCTATAACCATAATTCATATTTTTTTTAAATAATTATTTATTCATAAATATTATAATTTTTTCCTGATTATTATTATTTATTTATTTAAATAATGACCCATTTGACCATAGTTGACCACCAATGATGTTTTTAATAGATTAGCAAAATATGGTCAGAACATTCAACATAAAATTAATTGATTATGTAATTTTATAAAAATTGGTAATATGTTAAATTAAAATAATTATAAGATTGAGATGTTTTTAATAAAGTAATTAATTAACATATGTATATTATTTTAGAATATAGTGACACATGGGACTATTCAAACTCAATATAAGAGCTTTTATCATCTGAATTTTATTCCTATGAGATATATACCATATTAGAAACTTATTTTAGTTTTTTATCCTCCACATTAATTTATTTTAATTTTTCTATCATTAAATCTATGTGGACATAAATATTCATTTTAGCATCTCAATTTTGTGTCTTTTACAGTTTCAAAGTCACCAAAGGGTTAATTATTTTTGCCTCAATTATCCTTTATTAAAATGTTAGTTATGTTATACCCATTTATTATTTTATTAGGTGTATATAATTCTCCTTTTACATTTTATATCATTAAAATACTTATTTTAATGATACTATAAGTTTCATTTATTGATATTTTTTAAGGGTATTGTTGATTCAATGTATCTAAAGTTGTAGAAGACTTTTGTTACAATATTTTTGTTTATCCGGATTCTTAATGAATAAGTCTCTGATGTTGAAATATTGTAATTCATATGGATTGTATTATACTCAGGTTATTCATTATAGATTAATTTTATTTTAAAATTTTTATAGTATTTGGTCATGAAAAGTTTTGAAAAATATTTTTTATGAAAATATATCCACATTTCTCTATTCAGTCAGAATTTTTTTTTTCATTTAAAACATGTCATATAAAAATGTTTCAATTTGTTTTTTGAAATGTGATTTTAAATATAAAAGAATATATTCCCCATGAAATTTTTTAATTTGTTTTTAAAATATCACTTTAGTATCATTCCATGTTATTTTCTTTGAAATTAATTTTTCAAAATTAATTATGTATTAAAAAGTGATTTTCAAAATGAAATGAGATTTTTCTTAAAAATGTTTTTTATTATATTTTAATGGTTTTCCCAAATATTAATTTTAATAATTATTTTTGTTATCTGTTCTTAAATCGGGATATCTTGTAATAATTCCATCCTTATTGATTCTCAGGATATATTAAAATTGTTTCAAATAGATTCTTATAGAATCATCTCTTTCCCATGGGATAATCATGATTCAAATAGATTGACTTGAAACATATTTTTTATTTGGTTTTATTAGGTTATAAAAAAATAATTATTTTTTTATGTTTTCTTGGATTAAATATCTATGTATTTTATTCATATTTAGATTACTTAACATTATAAATGATTGGTGCACTCATCTATCTATCCAATGAACTGGGTGATGATTATATTTTTTAAAGAATTATATTGGAAGTTAGTTGTATTGTTTTTACCATAATTAATGTTTTTGTAAGGGTTCAATGAGATGATGTTCCAAGATACCAATATGTTTTATATATTCTTTTAGTTATTTATTTTATTAATGCCTTATTTTATGTTTTCATTTTTATTTATCCTAAAGAAGATGGGTATATGTATTCATATGTTAACCCCATGCCTTTTAATTATGTAACCATACCCTTATTCTCTTATTATTCTCACTGATGAAATTTATTTTTTAATATATACATTATCTCTTACTTATCATTTAATATCACCCCTCTTAAGGTTCATTTTATATAGGTTATAAAGAATGTGAATGAATTAATTATGAATATATAATTTTTTATATGGATTATGATGATGATGTATTAATGTAAAAAAAATAAAAACAAGTTTAGTGGGATAAATTCTTATTTAAATTCTTGTGAATTGTTTATGTAGGTGTTTTTCCTAATTCTATAAAACTATAATTATTTAAATTCATATAATATGTAGTCAATAAATTATTTTTTGATGTTGTAATGTTTTATTTATTTTTAACCCCTATGATCAACATAAAGTGTTATCTAGGGAGGAATTTTTTTCATGTTTAATGAAAAAATGACTACATGTATACTGAGTGACAACCCATTTCATTCATCGAGGTAGTGGGGCATGAAATCATTTCTGAAATAAAATATAGTTTTCAATGCTACCACTAGCCAATGTGATTTTAAGGTCAGTATGAGATTTTTATAGGAAAATATTATGTTTATCTTTGAACTATCTACTATTTTAATTGAGGAATAATTGTTTACATATATTGGAAGAATATATGATAAAATAATTATAATAATTGTGGTTAAAACTTATATAGTAAATGATTTATTATTTTTATGGATAATTATTTATAGAAACAATTTTTTTGAACATTGGGTATTACTTTTGATTATCAATATATCATATCAAGGTTTACCCATTTTGAGAACGGTCTTTCCTTTTTCTTAACATTTTGGTTTTGATTAATGTATAATGACTTGTGGAATAGGGATAATATATATTTTATGATTATGTGGTCTTAAAATGAAAATTTTAGAACTTCATTAATTAAAAAACAACTTAAATAATAAAACTTTTGAATAAAAGATGTGATTTAAGAGGAAAATGAAAAAAATGATTGAAATTAAGATCATCAAATAATTATATATCCATTATCTCTTCGTAAATATAGTTAGATAATTCCTCAACTAAATTAAAGGAATATTGAAAAAATAATTATCCAATTAAATCTAATTCTAATAAATCAATAGTCTTTTCGCTCATTACAATTTTATAGTTTTTATGCCCTTAACATTCCATTTATCATTCACCTTCTTGTGATTTATGACCTCTTTCACCATCTAAAATTGTTTATTTTTTCCTTGATTCCCACAAATGATATCCAATCTAGAAACATAGTCATGTTTTACTCCAGATGATCTTTTTACATCCCATTATCTTTTAATAAATGGGTTTTTTTGTAACCATTTCTATATTGTGGGTTTACAACAGATGTATTTTAAAATTAGAATCCTTTAATTACTTATATAAATTTACTATTGAGAGAAAAATATTTAATAAATGGGGGGGGGGGGAGGATGTAATACCCCAAATTTTATAAAGAGTAAATTTATTTTCAATAGCATAAATAATACTAAAAAATGACTCATTTTTTGTTACATACAACCTCGATATTTTTATGTTAAATTAAATATTCAACATGGAACACCACCATAAATGACCAATGATAAATATTATTATTATAATATAGCCATTGTAATGGTGAGAATTAATAGGATTGACGGTAGGAAAAATGTTTTTCCAGTTGTATATATAGTGAATTATTTGGTGAATAGGTAATTTTTTATTAAAATAAACACTTATTAAATTAAAAGAGAATATTTTTATGAAAAAAATATTTACATAAGAAAAAATTTGATTTATACCAATAAAATATAAAAACACTCTTGTTTGATTATATGATTGAAATTAATATGTCATATATTCAATCTAATGTTTAACATTCATACTATGTTCTTTCTATAAAATAGAAATACATTATTCCAATTTTACACATATAAATATAATATTTTATCTGAAAAGAAATTTTATCGATTTTTTTGGCACATGTTTTCTAAAAGTAATTTTCTAAATTTAATAAATGTTATCTAAAAAATTTAATTAAATTTATGAAATAGGAATAGCAGAATTATTTTAGTTTTTTAGGTATTTAACTAAAAAGTATTTTTTTAATGAATAATGACAAATATGAATTTTAATTGTAAATTTCATATTAAATTAATTATTTACAATGTTAAATTATATTTTTGATTTTTTTGAGGTAAAAATAGTAATATTTTACATAAATTATTCATATATATATCATTTGAATAATTTTCATATTTAATTTTGATATGAGAAAGCTATGAACATTTGAATTTTGTCACATTAAAAGACCACTTTCTCATCAAGTCTGTGATATTTGTTTTATGTTGAATTATTCCACTTCTGTAAAATGAATTTATAAACCTGGATTAAATACTTTGAATAATCATAATTTAAATTATATAATATGTTATACTTATTTTTTACCTAAGTGATTAGTGAAAATATTTAAAATCAATTATAATGATTAAGGTAAAAACGAGTTTACTTAGTGGTTAAACATTGAATATATGGTGTAACAATGACACAAAAATCATCAAAAACTCATTTTAAAGATATATATTTACCCTTATTACACATTTATATAAATTTATGAGTTTTTGGGATACTTTTACATGAATGTGACTCGTTTAATAAGTAATTAAAATAAAAAAGACATAAAATTTTCCTTTTAATATCTATAAAGAATTATTGATAGAAAAAACAACATAGATTTAGATAGAATTTTCTTTTCAAAAAATATAACAGATTTTTTATAATAATAATTTACATTTAATTTTTATATATGATATAATAAAATTAAATGATTAATAAATACCAATGCATGGATTATTTAGCTAAAAATAAAATAAAATAAATGATAATAAAATGTTAAAAGTGTGGAAAATAGATTAAATTTCAGTGTGCCATTATTTTTTTAGATGAATATATCATGATAAAAATATTAAAACTTATTATATTTCAATTCCATTATTTTATTTCTATATTTTAACTTCAAATTAAATTAATAATTTCTAAATTAACGTTAATGTTATTTTATAACAAATGATATATTATAAAATGATTTAACATTACTAAAATTTATTTCTTTTATAAATTTATTTTTAATTTGTTAATAAATTTATAATATGTCCCTTTAATCAATCAATTTAACCTTTTTATGAAAATATTGACCCCAAAATAGTAAAAATATTGTTTTCACAATTAGGGTTAATGTTGTGTTTTTCACTTTACATGAACTTATTTTAAAATTATTTTCCAATAAACATGCACTTTTAAAAAAATCTGATTAATATTTAATATAATTGGATGAATTTTTTTATATTTCACAATTTAGTTTTTCTATAATGGGTTGATTATAATTTTAAAAAATGGGTTACCATAATAAAAGAACAAATGGAAAAAATAATGAAACATAAGAGTTAAGAAATAAAATGTTTAAAAATATTATTTATTTATGGGAATGAGTATTTTATCGACCAATTAATCTCACTTTTCATTACTATTAAATTTATATTGAATGTAATTCAAGGGATACTTCCTAATAGTAAATACTTTTTTGTATTTACAATGCCACTCTTCCTGAACTATAAGGCAGTCCTTCTCCGAACATATTCACACCTCTCAACAATTTTTTCTAGTCATAACCCTCTACAAATCAACTTAAAAATTAATTCCACTTGTTATGTAATTATTATTTATTGAATAATTTAAACCATTCACGATTTTAGTGCATACTTAAGTATGATACCTAAAGAAGAGGTAAAGCTCTTCAAAAACCATTTTGGTTTATTTCCATCTACACATCATCAAAATTTTATTATAACATGATTACCTAATATCGTAAAAATAATAAATGTATTTATTTGTATTTATTTTATTTTTTATTACACTCACACATACTTCCATCAAAATGGTTATAAAACCGTCAATAGTGTGTACAGTGTACTACCACCTTACGAAACGATGTAATTCATTTTTCCATTACCACCTTTCAGGGTTGGGAATAATAATTGAAATTATGTTTATCTATGATATTAATTATATGTATGAAATAATTATACAACTGGGGTAATTATATCAAATGAACCCATTTTATATTCAATTCTATAGGGGATATGATAACGTCGCTCGTGTGTACAATGAACTACCACCTCAAGAAGCAATGTGAACCATTTCCACTAATGTGTTATATGGAATGTAATAAAGTAATTTTAATTAATATATGAGATAAAAAAGAAATAATATTTATATTTATGACATATTTATCATTCTGTATGAAAAATATATATTATTTTGGTTAAAATGTATCACACTAAAAAAGTGATAATGTTTTTTTGTGGACATGTGGACTACCGCCTCCATGAAGCGATGTGTTTTTTATTTTTCTTAAACACATCACAAAATAGATACATATATATATAAGTATATATAATAAAATAATATGGAATTTTTTATATAAGTATAATTTTATAAAGATAAATGTTAGTTACATTTTTCCCGTAACGATCATTAGAAAATTTGAAACGTTACTAATGCATACGTACGAAATACCATCTCTATAATCGTAATAATAATTCATTTATATTGACCATATTTCTTAATAATTTCTGATATTATTTTTTATATATAAATATGATAATTTTTTCATTATTAGTATTCTGTATATGTCTAAATAATCATCCCTTTGACAATTGTTGACCAAACAAGGTCATTTTTTCACTGATAATCCAAATATTGTCAAAATGTGTGATGGAAAATTATTTAAATACGTAGTTGTATAGAAAATATTAAAAAGTGAAATTAAAGTAATAATAAACTTTAAAAATATTATCAATAATGTAAATAATTCATATATGTTCCTTTTTTGAGAAGTTAATGACACACATGGAAATTCAGACTCAAGGTAAGTTTTTTCCCATCACACTTTTATTTATGTGATATTTTTTTCATATTCACAACTAATTTTTAGTTTCTAATCTATATAAATACCTTGAATTTATGTTATGATAACTATATATAAATATATTGGGATTTAAATATCCATGTGATCATATCCATTTCAAAGGGTTTATGGTTTCAAAGTCACTGAAGTTGTAATAATTTTTTGTCTCAATTTTTATTTTTTTGGAATTTTGATATGTTATACAAATACATTCTTTTATAAGTTGTATATAATTTTCCTATGAAATTTCATATCATGAGTATTGTTATTTTTATGATATTAAAAGTTTTATTTAATGATATTATTTCATCTATATTTTTATTCAATGTAACCAAAGTTGTAATTTTTATGACTATCTCATTGACTATCAGATTGTGTATAATTAGTTCTGATATTTGAATATTATAATTATCATTTTTAATCATTTAATCCAGTTATTAATGATATTTAAAATTAATTATAAAAGTTCTCCAATCTTTGGTAATTAAAATGTTTGAAAATGTGTTTTTTTAGATATTATAACTTCATTTCTCTATTCGGTAAGAAATATTTATTATTCTAAGAATATGTTGTCTAAAATTGTATTTTTTGAAAAGTTTATTTACAATTTAAAAGGATATTTTCATCAATAAATGTCTTAAATTATTTTTAAAATATCCCTTTATAATATTTTAAGGTTATCTTAAATGATTTGGATTTTCAAAATGTTTTTTGTTTTATGAAGTTATTTTCAAAATAAAAAGGGTATTTTTCTAAATATTTTTAATGATATTTTAAAAGTATTTAAATTCATAAAAATCACAACACTTGATTTTAATTATTCTGAAATTGGATATATTATAAAAATTTTATACACATTACATATATCTATGGATTTAGATTGTTTCCAGGATATTATTATAGAAATCATCTCTTTTCCAATAGTTAATCATGTTTCAAAGATATTGACGCAAAATTATTTCATTTCTATGGTAATTTAAGGAAAAAAAATAATAGTTATTGTTTTTATTAATTTTATGATTAATCAACATTTTATTCTATTCATATTTCAGTTCTTGGACATTTTAAATTAAAGGTGTTCCCAAATATTGATCCAATTATTTGGGTGGTGATAATGTTCTCTAGAGAGTTATATTGGTAGTTAAAAATATGGGTATTTCAATTTTTATGGTTTACGTAAGGTTTATAAGAGATGTAGTTATATGATACTAATATTTTTTTATCTATTCTTATTATGGGATTATGATGCTTCAGTTTATAAAGCTTGATATTCGATGAAACATTATTTTTGTGACAATTTTTTGTTAATGCCTTATTTCATGTTTTAATGTTTAATTATCGAAGTATTTATGGATATAAATATTCATCTGTTATAATAAATAACTTTTATTATTTCATAGTAATCTTATCCTCTTCTTATGCTCATTGATGAAATTCAATTTTTAATCCTTTAAATTCCCCAAACGAAGCATTTGAACTCACCCATCGTTTGTTTCATTTTCCCTCAGTTAAAAAGAAAAAGCATAATGAATTATTTTTAAAAGGTATATCATATGGGATATGAAGATTTCTTACTATGACAAAGGAATGTTAGGTTAAGTGGGATAAATTATAATTTAAATTCTTGTGAATTATTTTTGTAGAAGATTTTATTAATTATAGAAAATTCTAAACATATAGGGACCTCTACAATGTAGGTGATCCAATTTTTCATTTTAATGTTTTTTGTAGAAAAAGGGTTCACCCATATAATCATTAATATAATAAATATAACTTTTATGATATCCACATCGATTATGGGAGTTTGGGTTCTATGATTTTATTGGTTTATTATATAAGACATTTTTACTTATTCTCTAAAACTCTATAAAACAATATTCCAAAATATTTTAACAATTTGAATAATATTTTAAAATTTCAAGAATTTGATATGTTTTTGTCGGGATCCACATAGTTTTTATTAGACCACATTTTTTTAGGTTTAGTGATTATTATGTTTTATTGAGATATATGGATATCATTATATGGTTTACATTTTAAGGATGACTATATGTTTGTTGTCTTAGACACTTTTTGTTTTGGAAATTATGTATTTATATGAGATTATTGATATTTTTCAGTTTAATTTTATAAAGGTATCTGATTTAGGTAAAATTTATTTGAAGGAAAAATTATTATAGATTATTTATGGTTATTATATTTGAAATGACCATTTTCATTTTATAATTTTATAATCTATTTCATGTTATAACTATGTTCTACTATATAGATTAATGATAATTTATAAATATGGATGGAAAGATATCATTAAAAACATTATTATCCCTTATGGATGATTTTATAACAACAATTATTCAAAATATGGTTTAAATGATTTTGACACATTTCTGAGTATTGAAATAACCTGTAATAAATTATCAGAATTATCTAACAAATTTAAATTTCTCACAAAATTTTACGGGTCATGGAATCGTTTTCATTTTATTAAAAAATATCAAAATTAAAAATTCTCTCAAAAGGGTACTTCCATAATGAAAATAACCATTTATTTTATGGATGTTGAAGATAAAGGTGGTATTGTATAAATCATTATTTTTAGATTTCAAGAATAGATTATTATGGAATAAGATGATGAAGCATGGTTGATGGCTTATGAGGAGCTTAAATTTTTGTGTGTTTATGTATTGAGATTCTAAATTTTTGATATATTGGTACATTATAATATTGTGTGTGTTACATAAATCTTGTGTATTGTTCTATTTTATGTTTGGGTTTCATAAATTTTGAAACATATTTTACAATGAATCGATACCATGGAAAATGAGTAAAAATGAGATACTTTTTAATTTAAATGTAATGTTTAATTTTATAATATGGAAAATTTTATTTGAGGAACAATGAATTTACATATTGTGGAAATAAGATTAAAATAATTAGATTTATGTTTATTTTATATGATATCTGAGTGTGAGGTATTTATATGTTCTTATATTTTGCAATGAATAATAAATTTTACGAGATAACCATTGAGGTTAGATATATTAAGGTTATTTTTAACATTTTATGTATATTTCATGAATTTTTAAAAGATTATATTAATATTTTTTTATAAAAGGACATCCCACAGACACTGTGACAACCCATCATGTCTAGAAAGGCTGCAAGGATCGATCCCCCAACAAAAAGGTGACAAGGGTGCATCAACTTCCATTGGACTACATGATGTAGGAGTTAGTTGGGAATTGGTTTTCATTATTTAAACTATTTGAAGGATACATGTTATGTTTATTTTCAAAACATAACGTTTATCATATGGTTAACCATTTATTTGAAATTTTATTTCAGGATTAAGTGATCAATGTTATTTCAGAAGACGTTCAATATTTTGGGATTCTTATATTTTTAAGGTAAATATAATTTAATTGGATTTTATTTTAGATATAAAGGATGAATTATAATTTATAAAACTATATGATTTATGGTGACTTAGATTATTTATGGAAATAATTATTATATCTTAATGATTATGAGATTATAGAAATTACATTTTTTTAATGAGAATCTAAGAGTAATTGATATTATTTAAAGTGAAATATAAAATTTACTTTGGAAAACTATGTGATCAATTACATTTGAATTTTTATTTTCAATTCTAGTCTTGAATATTTTACGTAAATTTAAGGATAATTATTTTTTTAATAATCATTCTTGAACTCAGTGTATTAATATTGAGTTTTAGAGATTATAATAATTTTTTTATATTATAATGGTTTATTAATTTAGGATAATTACATTAACAATTATTATCGATTTTGGTTTTTGATAATTACTAAAGACATGATGAATATATTGTTATACTTTTGTGGATTTTTTGATCCATTGAAGTTGATTCTAATTCATCCATTTTAAAATTTTCATATTAAATACTAATAATTTAGAGAAAAGATAAGATGAAATTCAACCTATAATGTAATTATATTAACCTATGTTCTTATTCTAGTTATTAAATAAATTCCTACAACATATATAAAATATTCTTTAAACAAAAATGTTAATTTTGTACATATATTACTAAGAAATTAGTTGCATTTTAAACTGTCACAGACTTATGGTAGTCATCATTATCATTACCATCGTCTTTATAATTATGTATTAGTATAAGGGTGTTAGATTTTATATTAAATGTACATGTTTTCATATATAGAAAAATTGTATTTTTTATATCTAGTGACCTTCATACTATTATATCTCACAATTGAAGTGGATGCTTCATTGACCCTTTTTACTATGTGGGATATCAATAAATGTACTTTGATAAGTCAAAACCCTAGTTTTAGATCTAAAGATAAATCTATGGGGTTGAAGTTTATTAAATGGGGTAATATGTAACATAAAATGATTTTAAAATGAAATACTATGTCCAATAGCTTACAAGATATGAATCACTGAGATAAAAGAACAACAAAAGCTCATTTTTTAAATGTGATCCTTATAACATAGAAATTAAATTTACGGTACTGAAATTTCATAATGAAATTATGAAATTTATAACTTTAATACTAATTTAATATTTATTAATTTATTTATTTTTAATTATTAATATTTTTTGTAAATTCATGATATTATATTTTTAGTGACATCATTTTATTAATCAAAAAGACATTTAAAAAAAATTTATGTAAAAAAATATATTTAATTATTGGAACTCATAACGAATTTATTTGATAAAATGAAATTAATTTTTGAAATCAGAATATTCATGTTATCCATGGATAAATTTGGGTAATTTTTAAACATTTTATCATTCTTTAAAATATTGAAAAATACATATTTTTCAAAAAATGACACTTATATTGAATTAATTATTAAATTTTAATTCGTGATATGTTTACAATTTAATTTCAAGTAACATAAGTATTATTTAACAAAATTTTATCCATTGAAATTATTTTTAATATATATTATATTTAATTTTTGAATAAGTTTATTTTTGTTTTATAAATATGATATTTCTAAAACTATTTCATATGTACTTAATGTCTCTCCTTTTTAATTATTTAAAATAACTTATAATGTGAATTTTTAAATTTAAATTGATAGATTATATATAATGAAATAAAAATATATTTTCATAAAAAGTAGAATATTATTCATAAAGTTAATATAAAATATTATTTTTCTTTAAAAATACACTTCTTGGAAACCCACTCTCTCGTTGAGTTTGTGGTTTTTGATTTAAATTAAAATTTCCCATTTATGTGAATTAAATTTTATATAATGGATTCCATATATGGAATCATATGCCTCAAATTAGTTAGTCAATATATTTTTGATTTTCTTATAACAATGTTACAGTGGAAAAATGATTTACCACAATATATGTAAAATAACAAAACATGTTAATGGTAAAACCTAAAAGATTAAACTACATAAGAACTACAACCTTAAATGGGTGTTTTTTATTCATATCCCAAACTATCCTTTTTGAAATTAATTACCAATATAATTCATTGGAAATAATACCAACGAAGTTTTGTAGGATTAAAATAGAAAATAAAAAATATTTAATCACATAAAACCACTCCTCCTCACGTATAAAAACCACTCCTCACCACCCAAATTATCCATGAAATCCTATATGATCTTAACATATATACCAAAACATATCTTCCCCATTATATTCATTTACATAATCCTATTCTATCGCCCTAAATACAAATTCTTACCTCATTTAGGGACCCTTTCATAAGTTGATATTCAATAGGTAACTTTATAAAACCACATAAGTTAATTTCATTTCTTCTTCTAAATTATCATATCCAAATTAATAAATAAAGTAACAATAGCTCCAATATCATGTATATATTAAAATTTTATATTAATAATGGAATATATTATATTCATCCTCTTTATTATTTTCTATTTTTACATGAAATAAATACATTGTCCAAATTATGGTGGTTAATCGTCTCTATGGGTAATAAGATTTCATTATCCATTACCCCCTACAAGGATGATAATAAAAATATGAGTATGATCAAATAATATTTAAATAAGTATATTTTAACTTATTACACATTTTTCAATTAATATATAAATATAATTCTAAAAAAATTTAACCTTGTTCGTGATGGTCAGAAAACCACCAAAAATAAAGAAAACATTTAACATCAAGGCTTTATCAAATGAATCATAATCATGTTATAAATAAAATTAGTAATGGGATAATTATACATATATAGGTTCATTAATTGTATTTCATTTCACCCATGTATTTCTATTCTGAAATAACAATAACATACATAAATATTCATAGGTTAACTGACCATGAATCCGTGAAATAATCTCTTCAAAAACGATGAAATTAAACATCATAACTCATCAAAATTTATATAAATGAAATTAAAGAAAATTATAATAAATAAAATATAAGGGAAATATGTGATTAATTAATTAATTTATTTTATTTTATTATCTGATAAATTAAGATCATGAGAATAACTCTTTAAGAAAAAAGGTAAGGGAACCCTCTACTTCATACCTCTTCTTATCCTTTCAATATCTTTATTTTTTTATTTTTAATTACTATTGATTTGATATTATTTTCCACATAATTAATAAAATAATTCTTTTTTGTTTAAATTATCATATACAACTCTTTATCCCATTAAAAAAATAATGAATATTTTTGTTTGGCTGATATGATATCGAAAATTAGTAAGAGACTTCATCTCAATTTCATTTAGTTGAGTTATATTTTGATGTTATGAACCTATATTAATTTAAAAGGTGCATATAAATCACCTTTTAAATATTAAACCTATATGATTTATATTATCATGATATTTAATTTTTTTTATTCTATAATACAATTCAACTAATTAAAATAAAGTCCGGGTAATTCTTTACTCAATTTATATACATTGGGTAAATTTTCTACTTAATTATTTTGTTATTATAAAATTAATTTTTATTATCTTATATTTCAGTCCAAATTTTTTTTAATTTCATTTACAAATGATATAAATAATTATTCATTTGAATAAACATTACTTCAATGATATGTTATCTGTAAACAGTATTTTGATATCAAAATGTTTTTCGAGTTTTTAGAATTTTTTATGATGAAAATGTGAAAGAAAAAAATATTGTATTCATAATATGAAAAATGATGACTATAAATGAGAAATCAGTTCACCCATATAGAATAGGGTGATCCCGTTATATCTTATATTATTGGATGGCCTAGATTTTACCAGGTGATCCCTTTGTAGCTTGTACGATTTGGTGGCACAAATAGCATTGGGTGAGGCCATTATAGCATTACAATGGTTATAAACAAATATCTCTCTAATGAATTGGGTAATGGTTATATATTAATTCATTCATAAGTATATTCTAATAAAAATGTATTAGAAATAGTTTAATGAATTTGATGCCCTATGTTTCCAAAATGGTTTTTTTTCTATTCTTGATATAGTTTTAGTGATTTTATTTGGCTTAAAAGTGTGGGAGTTTCCATATAAAAATGGTCTATTTCATGTTCTCAAATAAAAATATAATAAAGATTAATATTTCTTCAAATTTAATATTCTCCACTGGACAAATATTTTTATTTTTTTATATATCTTACTGGGCTTTTTTTCTCATCCCATGTTTTTAAAATGGTTTTCATAGGGTTTGAGTATGAGTGGGGACAATGATGATATCAAGAAGAAAATTATGAATAATTATCATCAAAATAATATATTTTTATTTTAAATAAATTTGTTTTTTGAAAAATGGATACTGTTTAGTAGTATCCACTTATAATTTATTGGTTTACTTTTTAATTTTTTGTCATAAATATATAAAACTATATATAAAAAAGATCCTATGGATTATAATAATGTCAATTCTAGTTTAAAATCTCTTATATAAGATAATTTAAGTCCCTATTGTTAAATATTTCTATTTGAAATATATGATTAAACATTTATGAACATATTTCAGGTTTGGGGGGATTCATTTTGAATGAACAAACCTTCATAAATGTTTCTTTATTTTCAAAGGATGTTCCTCCAAGGTTTTATATAATACAATAAATTATACCATCGCTATACATATTTCAAATTTTAGAAAACAACTAAATATATAAATTATAATGAATAACATATACTATTTATAATTCTTAGAGAACGTGGAGGGATTAGAGTTTTATTTTTTGGGACCTAGATGAGAGATATGATTGTTCATTTGATGGGTCATCAAATAATGTGGATTTTTTCCTTAAGGATAAAGGTGATAATGTTCTACCTAATAAGGGTATACCAAATCCCAATATCTAGAATCATCTATATTTTTTAATATGGTCTATATTCCAAATCATAATAAATTTTATAGAAAATTATTGTTATAGAATATGAATCAATGATTTACTTATAGAAGATAATTGTGTTTTTATCCATGAGAGGAATTAATGAGAGGTAGATGAGAAAATATTGATAAAGGATATTTAATGAAAATTTTAAATTCTCATCCAAATATTATGGAGAAATATTATCAATTATATTTTTAAAGGGTATGACTTTTTTATAATGGTTTATAATGAATGTTTGAAACCAATAAAGGTGTACTTAATGGAAAATAAATTTTCAATGATTTTATAGAGATTGAATGTCAATTATTTCCATCATTATCTTGGTTTAACCACAATTACATAATAGCAATCCATATTTTAAGTAAATTACCTAGGTTTAACATATAATATTCAACTTAATAGGTTTATCATTATATTGGGTTATTGAATCATATAAAACACCAAATCATAATTAGATAAATAGTATATAAAATGATGTTTGTTCACTATTAATCCATCTATATAATAATGCATGGATTTTCATTGGATATTATTGATGATGAATTAGAATTCCCTTTTATATGAAACTCTATTAATAATAAAATTAATGGGAATCACTCTTTAGTAATTAACACTTAAAGGTACCCAAAATTACATTTCCTCATCATCATTGAGGGACATTGAAATTTGGATTTAAGTAGAATGTATACCCAATAATGAATTTTCAATAATTATTCATGTCATATCAATCAATAATTCAATAATTTGGATAAAAATATAATCCTTTATAAAATGAAATTTAGAATTCCTAAAATATATACAGAATTTAATATTACATTTTTTAATGTGGATAATAGTAGCTAACTATTTAGGGTACCATACCACTAGCATGATGTATATTGTAAGTATATTGTCCATTTCACAAAAAAAATTAGTATGATAAGGATGAATCCATCATTCTAAAAATTTATAACCACCATGGTTAGTTGATAGACTGATGTAATATTTGACTACATGAGGATCTAGTCTGGGTATTTCTTTGTAACTCAATGAACATCTATTCCTATATTACATAGGAAATTATATAGGATATTATTTCTCATTAGAAGTTATATATGTTTTAGTTAACATATCTCATTTTAGTTATTCAATTAATATGTTTAATTAAGTTTATTTTTAGTATTTTTTAAATAACATCAAAAAAGGCAGTTGTAGTATCTTTACACATTTATTTATGAAAATTTGTTAGGATAATGTATTGATCATCTATGTATAAAAATATGAGTTCCATATGAATTTTAGTATATTTAATAAGGTTATAATCACTTGAAATTTATGAATACACTAATAATAGTTTCTATTATATATATAGTGATATAGGTTCCCCATAATTGTACATTCCTCTTATCATTTATCCTTATTCCATTGAAGATTCATAGATGTATTGGCTATGTATATGTCATACATGTGTTATGTTATACGCGATACATGTTGGGGTCAATTCACATGTGTTTAAAATAACACTATTTATTTATTATGCATTGATAAATGTATATATTTATCTATACTGGGAGAAACTATATTCAAATCATCTTTTGTTTTAGTTAAAAGGACAAGGTATCTTTCTAAGTTTGGTTTTTATACATCATTTCAATTTTTAATGATAAAAAACTCTATTTAAAATCATTAAAAAGATGAAATCTGGAATTCCTTAATCAATTTGGTGTCAAAACTTCTATTTTAGTTTTTATCGATGGATGCTTCCCCTATATTGTCTACAATCCCACATAAATGTCTGAAGATTTTCATGAGTTAGAGGGTATATTATTTCATTATCTTATAATTATTTTCTAATAAATATTTTACATCAATAATATATGTAATGAGAATATAAATTCTAGGTTTAAATTGATCAATGGTATTCCTAATAAATCATTTCTTATGAAACCATGAAGAATCAATTTGAACATAGAGTCAGACATAAGGGATTTGTTTTTTAATCTGGTCTTTGCCAATGTTTTCTATTTTCTCTTATCATAACCCAAAATTAAAAATAATAAGACTCAGAATAATATTAATTTTATTCCAAATGGTAGAGTTCTTATCTTATAATGATATTGATCCATTAACCATTTACCACATAAGATCGATGAATATATAAATAATTGAATTTTTTAAATACATATATGAATTTAACAAGCTCAATTCATGTTTCTTCATAGTATTTTCTTAGAGGTTATAGATATATTGAATCTCATTTTTCTATTCATAACACAATATTCATTGACGGAATCAATATCAAAATTTTATACAAAAGGATACAATAATTCTTTCACAGGGAATTTTGTGTGTTAATTTTACATCTACATTCTCCCAAAGATTTAAATTTATTCATGAATACTGGACTAAAATTTCAATATGTATTGCCTCAAATGAAAGTGACTCTTATCTATTCCATGTAACATTCCTAAAATTCAGAACATTGGGGGTTTTGGTTTCATGAAGAATATTTATATGATGGTTACTGTGTCATATTTTTTTTTATGGTAACTAGGCCTCAATAAAACCCAAGGATCACAAAATGATTACCTTTGAAAATATCAGTAGAGTATTTAGATGAAATAATGAAAGAAAATATAGGGTATTAGATAAAAATAAATATTATAGTTATATCATTGAATCTCCGTTATCTAAGTTACATTATAATTTATAATAAAAAGGGTATGTTTCAATTGTACTGAGTTGAGCCTCAGGTTTTTATTCCTCTTACCTAGATATATACAAAGTAATTTTATAAAAATCCAAATCCAAATATAATATTTCTCTCATAAAATATATACAATATTAAAACTAAATTGATATATGTAAATTGACAGTCATCATTAATGTAGAGTTTTTTTGGTGGGTTGTGGCCCGTCCTTTGAATGTTGGGGGAATGAATCCCATGATCATATCTTCTAGTATGTGTACTCATAGGAGTTACCCAATTGTTTACATATTCACTTGAATTCATACAAGGAATTATTTAGGATAATTATATACATTGTATATTGTTATTGAGGTTTTCAACTTTATTTCGATCATGAAATATTGAATGGTCAATGAAAAATAAATGGAATTCAATTGAATTACTAAATTTTGGCTAATCCAATAATTTAATTTCCTCACACTCTCTTTTTACATACATTCTTCATTCCTTTTTTCCATTAATAAATGATACTAACACAAATTGACACTTGTTCCATTTTATTATTTATTATTACATGTTTTTATCCACCTTCTTTTTGGGTACACTTATGAAGGATAATAAAATCATTAATTATGTATCGCCAAGACCCATTTTAGTTAAATTATTATGGTGACCACTAAACATGTATTTTATGGAATATTAACCCATAACGGTGTCAGAATTAGTTATTTTTTATGAAATGATTTTAATAACCTAGAAAAATATCAATTAAGAGATTATATATTATCTTTTATATTATTAATATCACTATATAATTTTCTTTATTTTTGAATTTTATATTTTTCTTATGTATTGTGTGCTTCAAATGTAGATGTTATGAGGTGGAACTAATACGTACCAAAGCGATTTAGAGGCCAAGATTTGATACCACTACTAGTATGGTAGTGGATTAATCTTCCATTTAAATCGTCTTTATTTATGTTGATGTTTCTTTAGGATACTTTTAAGTGGATAAACCATGACATAATATTTATAATTTTCCATTTTAGTAAACTACATGAACACACTAATAAAGTTTTGTAGGATTATAATTGAATTGAAATAATATTACTTATTTTCCATATAGATATTTATATTGTACAGCGGGGGAGTTGTATCTACAAGAAGTGCGTTAATGCTGTCTATCTAAAGAATAAATCATTAAATCTCTCATTATATTAGTTATTATAGTTAAAAAGGTTAAAAATATTTTTTCTCATTAGTATATAAATAAATTGATAAATAAATTTGTACTAAATTTCCACCAAATTACTAAAAGGTACAACCAAATGGTTATTATAATAGTGAAATGAAAATCTATATAATGTTACTTTAAAATAAATAATATTATAAATACATTATTTTTTAGCAGAACACAATATCAAGACTTATTGGTAAGTAAAATGGGTGAGATGTTTCTCTACATATCTAAATAAATTAAATAAAAAACTGGGAATTTCTAATATTTTATGGGGGAAGGGCACATAGGGACCTTTATAATAATGGATTATTATCTAGTGTGACTAATAGTTAAGGGTATTCGATGGTTTATAATATAGTAATTATAGAATCAAGTATTTTAATTTGTGATTTCTTTCATTGAATTGTTTTATTTCCCATATTACACATCCGAGCTTGAGATAGATAGTCTCTTAATATAAATAATTTTTTAAATCTATTAGTTGTTTTATTTTATAGGAATGTGTATATGGTATTGAGTTAACAAGATGAATCAATTAAAGCATTATCAGTAGTGATTCCACTTCATGATGTTCAGGACTAGGCAATATTGGTATGGATTTGTTTAAAAACCTTCAATTATAAAAATGAATTCAAAAAAATCAATTTTCTAAAATTTATTTGTTATTTGATTCCCCTAGATGGGTTCTTTAATGATATGAATGAAATAAAAAACTTTTAGTTACTATTGAACAAATGATATACTAATTCCTTTACTTGTTACAATGGTATACTTAGTACATTTATGTGGTATACCATGTTTCAATAATATTTCTTGGCACATGTTTTGATACATGAGACATAACCCTTCTACACATATCATGGAATGTGCCACATTTATTACTATTTCCTCATCCATATCTTAATCATTATAAATTTCATGTTTTGATGCATCATTGGGTCTAGTATTGATAATTATAAATAATATTGAACACAAATATTAAATTTCCATATATAAAATTTTGATGTAAGAGTATTTCTTAGAATAAATGTAATCATTATGCGTGTCATCATAATAAACCACTATTTAAGACCAAATAATGGTACTTAAAACTTCATGACCCCTATAGTACATTTATGTTTCATTATTATATGATTATCCTATAATAATAGGATGTTTTCCAGGACACATAATTTATTAGGAAAAAACTTTTATCTCATTTGGATGAATAATTATTGAATGGGTACCCCCCTTTTTAATTTCTGTAGCTACCCAAAACCTTGTAAATAATCACATTATTATATGAGGTGTAAATTTTTTTACATTTTCTTTATTATTAATAAATTCAGTATGAGGTTTTAATGTGGATAAATGATCCTCAAAACCTATATCCAAATATATTCCATGTACAACTATTGTTTTCACTATTTCCCTTCATGATTATTGTTCTCATATTCTATTTTTTACCATATTTTTTTACATTCTTTGATATTTCAAGAGGGGTTTTGAACCTAAGTGGTAGTCATGAATTTATATTTTTTACCCCATATTCTTGATAAATTTTTCACAATATTAATTGATTTATAGGGGAATACATATATTGAATGATCACATTAGTCATGTATCATTTAAATCTTGTGACACTATAGTCCTATCAAACTGATCAAATTATGTTACTAAAATTAGTATTTAGGGAATCATTAGTCATGATGAAATTATTTAAAACATTATGTGGCCACTTCCACAGTGGATTATAATTTTATCTTTTATGTTAAACTAAGACCTCCTTAGGATAATAAACATTTATTTTATATCAATTACATTATTTAACATTAAAATTCACTTATAAAAAACAAAATCCAATTACTAAATGGTTTTTTTATATTTGGATATTATATATATATATATATATAAATATTATTAAACATTATTAGTTTAACCACTCTCCTTAAATTCTAAAAAAATATCTTTCTTATTAAATATCCACTCATGTAGTTGGGTGAGAAAATGGTAAACATAAGAAAAAAACTGAAAATCTTATTATATGAAAAGGATCTTGTCAACAAGTCCAAAAATAATATATATTAATATAAAGAAACATGAAAATTGGATAAATACTTTATTAAAGATATTATGTAATAATAAGAGATGATTAAAAGGATTGATAAAATATCATAGATATGGGAATAAATAAATATAATGTAAATAATATCATCATCAGTGTGTAACATATACCATGGATGAAGACATTAAAAACATGAGATAATCATCAAGAGTCACTGGGAATAATAACAGAATATGTCACAAATCTAATCAAATGAAATCAAAACAATGTAAATATAGTAGAGAAAAATCATGTATAGTAATCAAGTAATAAACATAGCAATCTGAAATCATGTTCATTCATGTAATTTTGAGTTTAAATAACCAAAATTACATCTAGATATGGAATTGTGAACATAGTTTATTGTAATCATGTCGACAAATAAAATCATCATCTTAAGAGATTTAAAGATTTATTAAATTCATTTGTGGGTCATATGAAAAAAAAAATTACATAATGGAAAACTATATATATGATTACAACATGAAATAAATCGTAAATTAAATCATGATTAAGTAATGTAGTGAATATGGGTTACATAAAATTTTAAATGATATTACATTAGGAAAACCTAATAATTGTATATGTTGATTGAAATAATTCTACCACCTAGAAGAAAAAACATAAGTAAAATTTAGATATTGATACATGAAACAAAAATAAATAGTTTAATTATTTTTTCTGTATGGATAAGATAATGAAAGTGAAATTATAAAATGAATCAACATAAAAACTATCACAAAACAATGTTCTACGTTAGATTAAAAATAAATTTCAAGGGGTGACCTGTAGAAAATTTGTAATTTTTTTTAAATTACTATAAATAATGGAGACTTGATCTAAAATAGTGGTTCAAAAAATAAATGAAGAGTGAGTCATAAATATTTTAAAAAATAGAAGTAAATATATTTATATTCATTTTTTGTTGTCTTAAAGAAAACCACATCAATAAAAAAATAATTAATAACAAATTTTCTGAAAAATGATTAAGATAAATTTAAAATGTATAGATGATAAAGGTAATTTACCCTTCATAGAATATAAGTAACATATAGTTCCATGATCAACATGGATATTAAATATAATAGTCCAATATATATAGTGATTTTTTTAACATAGTTGTATTTTTATGAACAATGAAATTAAATAAAGGAGATGTTTTTAACATAAAAAAATATTTTTGTAGAGAATAAAGAAAAAATAATAAATAATAATTTCTCTTATGATATGAAAATTTTGAAATAAAAATCAAAGCTTAAATGTTATAACTCAATTAAAATAATAGTTTTTCCTGTAAAATAGTTACGAATTTTAAAATAAATAAATTAAACTATGTTGAAGGAGGTGATATGAAATTCAATAATAAATATAATTACAAAATATTTTTTTATGAATAGAAGTTAAATGGGTTGTAGTTACTATATTTAAAATATTTTTTTATAAATCATAACATATATCCAGAAATGGAAATGGAGGCAACAAACCCTTACATTAGATCAACACTTTTTTGAACACACTATAACCCCCAATATAATCAATTTTGGATTATTATTCACATATTTAAAAATCGTTTTTTATATTTTTATACATTATACAAAAACATTATATTTCCCAATAACTTTTATATTATCCATTTTAAAAATTATTATTTGGGTGCTAATTGTTCTTGTTTTTCATACATACTTTTGTTTTATGATGCTAATATATTAATTTTTACTGTGTGTTCAAATAATGAATAATTTTTATGGAGATATAATAAAATTATCTGATATAATTCTATAATCTAATGGTTATTCCATGGATGTTATAGTGATATTTCATAATAAAAATATAGAAATCTTATTTTTAGTGAATACATGATTAAAAAAGGAATTGAATTTATTTTTAAATAAAATAGGCATATTATCAATCATGAATTATGAAAAATAAGGTAATTAACAATACAATATACTATGAGTATTTATGATTTTTTAATCATTATGAGTAAATTTTTTTACAACTTCCATGAAAGTGGTACAATTCACCAAAAAAGAACTTATTGTAATAATTTTATGAGTAAGAACAAGATATAATTATTGTGTGACTCCTTTATGAAAGTATTTTATTCTTTTTAATAATTTATTATCACTCACTTTATTTAAATTGAATATCTATTATTCATGGTTTAGTTTATTACTCATGGTTTATATATTTTCTATTAATACAAATTAAGGAATATGTAGTCACTTTTTGAAGCTTATATATCCATTTATAACACTCATTATCAATTTATATTAATCATTATTAATTATTAATGTATAAAAAGTTTTTTTAATATTGAATTATAATATATCAAATGATTTGAGTTTATAATTTTATAATTGTTTTACTATAGATAATATTTAGTAATATGAATTGAAGAATTAAAAAATAGGAAAAGTAAATAATTCTAAATATTACCGATATGATTATATAACCACCCATAAGAAATATATATATATTGTTATGATTTGGAAAGGTTTTGGAAATTGGATAACATACTGATCAAAAGTTAATGTTTACTCTTATGTTGTACTAAACTGGCCGAGGGTCAACCAGAAATGTCACATGTACTGGTTTTCATTAATGTCCAAAGTGCTTTTTCAATTTCCATGGGCTATAAAAAAGCCCCAAATCATCACATATAAACATTTTTTAATTATTTTTACCTTGAAAATATTACATGAAAAATTGACTGTTTGGACATACATGAAAAAAAATAAGAAGCAAAAAAAATAAACATCCAAATAAAGTATACATAAACAATGGGAAGATTAAAATTTCATAATCATTATCAATTTATAATTTATAAACAAGACATGAACAAGATTTACAGCAATCAAAAAATAAAAATATTGAAAATATTGATTAATACCATTAATGAAAATACATAATAACACAGACTAACCAAAATCTCAAAATTCTAAACAATTTCTAACCACAAATAATGACAATAAAAAAGATCTACTTAATGTATTGGTTCCCTTAAATTTACACAAATTTTAAAAAACAATGTCTACATGAACTATATGATACCATCATAAACCTGCATAATGTATTTATTCATTATGAACTATAATTGTAGTTTAAAAGACATATTTCTAAAAAATCCAAATGAAATCAATTCTTTAGAATCCCATTTATTTATTGAATAAATTTATGTTTTTAGAAACATGAATTAGAGTAGATTAAAAAAATTATCTTAATCCATATTGTATAAAAAAACTCACCTCAACCTAACAGGGAAGAAACATAATCATAAACAATATAAAATATTACACATAGTTTTTAGGATTAAATACATGGTCATCCAAATTAAACAAAGAGAAAGTAATAATAATCATTGGATCTTACTAATAGGATCTAGTGGGACATACTCCATGTCACAGTATTCTAGTTGATTGAATAAGAACAACATGATTGGTTTCTATATCAGTTTACCTAGAGCTATATAGTACTTATAGGGGAACTCTCTATCGATATGGGAAACAATCATTACCTTTTATCCCTTAATGTAGTGTTCAAAAATAATTCTATAATATCTATTAGTCCCATGGGTAACACTATCTAGCTTGTCTATATCATAAAATAAGGATCCATTGTCGAGTCACTCAAATAACCAGGGTCTTCAATGTGCCACACATTTCCAATCACATAAATCAATACAAATACAATTTTCATAAACCTCACATTCCTAAAATCAATCAATCATTAAAAAGGTCAAACCAATTAAAAAATCTCTAGTTTAAATCTTTATTAAACTATAAATCATCAATAAATAAATTTAACAAGCACATTAAAAAAACCCAAAGGGAAGAATGAAACAAAAGTGAAACATTGAAAAAATACCCACAAATAAAGACACCAACCTTGAAACAAAAACGTAATGTGTTTCCATTTAATAATACAACTATAATTATAATTACCCTGACCCTAGTAACCAAGAGTTAGTGGTTATATTATTAAATATCTAGAAGATACAACAGATCACATCTGAGAGGATTTAATAGATTTTTAGTACCAGGAAACTAGATACATACTTGAATTTCAAATTAAATTTGAAACCATAAAATACAATATATTATTTTATTTGATAACACTATTATTCCATTTAGTATATCCCTATATATAAATATTAATACACATCCTAGTATCCTAGGAGAATGTAGCATGAAAAAGGTGTGAACTCTGATGCTTAGTAAGGGTATGTATAAATCAAATTATTTCATGAATAAATAATTTATAATAGAAATGGAAAGGTTGATATCTATAAAAACATTCCATTTAATAAATAACATGATAATTAATAATAATATTTTAGAAATTAATAATTATCCAATGATTCCATATAAATTATCATATGAACTTGAAAATTATCGTTGGATATCCTAACTCATCAAAAAATCACATGGACATTAGTAACTAATCTCATAATGATGGAATATATAATGTTAGACATTATGAAATACAATCAAGACCTTATTACAAGACATCTTTAATAAACATGTAATGCCCCTTCTAAATACCCTAATGATTTTGTCCCATTGGACCTATCGATATATCTAGGGGTGACACTAGACCCCAAATATCACTAATTAAGTCCAATTTATACATCATATGAATGGGGTGAAACATAATAAATATAACCATTCATCTCAAAAAACATGCATATGAAATTTGTATAATTTATCCAATCAATAAATATATTCTTTAACCATACAGAGTAATGTGGGTAATGGTATCAAAATAGTATATACGCAGTCAAAATGATCATAAACCTTTTAGATAAATAATTAGGATGGTATTATTACAGTATATATCTATTGGAGCATTTGTAAAATAATTTTCATTTTCATTGATGAATACAGATATTATAAAAGTTTCACTAAAAGATTCATGAGGAAAATTCTATATACATATTGAAAATCTGTTTGAAAAACTAAAATAACCATAATATTATTGAAAAAAATTCATTGAAAATAATTGTGGAAACTTTTAAAGGATTATATAAATAAAATATTTTTCATGATGGCATGAAATTCCATTCATGTAATGTATATTAAAAAATGCTTCTTTTTAATTTTTGGTAAAATGTTAAAAAATGACTCATTTGGAAATGGATAGGAAGTTTATTTTAAATTTATTTAAAACATGGTTTCATATTTGTTCAATAATTATATAGAAAAAAATATAAATAATTTATAATTTTTAAAGTATGATACAAATATATAATAAAAAGCTTCCCTGACTAAGTAGAAAAATAAATTCTGGTTTCCAAATAGTGGTGGATTTGGAATTTTCAGTATTTAAAGAGTGTAAAATGATGAAAAATATTAATTCTAAATAAATGACATGAATGGATAATAATATAATGGCTTTAATTCAGAATTAATAAATAATTATCTCATTTGGTACTTTAAGATAAACAATCCTAAATAAAAATGAGATTAGGAAATAAACCCTTACATTAGATCTAGCATCATTCATATATAACAGACCTCTATATAATAAATATAAGTTAATTATACATAAAATAATAAACCATAATAATATATATAATACAATATTTTATTTATTTATAACATTTTAACACATTATTAATAATAATTTTTTGTTAAAATCACTATTTCGGGTAATAATTACATTGTTTTTCATGTAGGGTTTGTTTTGGTCCTTATACATTGATCATTGTTCCATCATCTCTAGAATTTAAATAATTATTTAAATATCATATATATATTTATATATTACATTAAATACTTATTTACTATTATTCATGAATAAAAAATATATAAAAATGCACTACACATTACATAGAGACGTTAGGCTGTACATATGCATGAATGTTGTTTACATTTTTTCAATGGATGTAAAAAATGAATGGTAAAAAATAATCCACATTTACAAAATAATTATTATATCATATATCTAATATATATATATATATATATATATATATATATGTAACCATTTTTTTCAAAATAAAATATAAAATGTATCACATAGCTTTTTGGATGTGGTATTTTACATATACACACTAGCGACATTAACATTTTCTAATGGGTTGGATAGTAATAAGATAGATGTGATATTTTAATTAAATAAGTATATTTATTAATTAAATATATTATTTTTATATATATAAACATTAAATTGATCCTTATATCTGTCCGTGAGTGGTAGAGATAAAAAATATTACACTAATTTATGAGGCGGTAGTGTACTGTACACATGATCGACAATTTCATTTACCATTTAATGGATGATCAGATAGATTTTTATATTAAATTTACATTGTAAAATATCACTATATGGAGGAGAGTTTTTTATTTCATTTTATTTGAAGAATATTTTAAATAGGAATAATAATAAATAAAATTAAAACCCATTGTTAGGAAATATAACTCTTATTTGGAGAACCTCTATAAATTTATAAATATATCCTTCATTAGATGGTATTATGATTTAAATAGGGAATCAAGGTAATGGTGAGTGATTTAAATAATGCGTTTTTCATGTTTTTTCTTAGACCAATAGATCATAAAGTGTGAGTGGAGAGGATAGAATGTGTCCATTTATAATAGAGAGGAGAGAGATATAGAAATTTCCTAAATCAATTCCAAATGATTAAGTCATTTTCAAGAAAAATGATTCCAAATGTATAGAGAGTCAAATATTTTATAGTATAAGGTTAAAAAATTTCTATATAATTGGATTTATTCATGTTTAATTGGAAATAAAACCATTATCTTTTTTTTAACCCATAACAAGCCCATTTTACCTTTAACCGCGAAAGATAATTTTTTAGTTTTAACTATTCATTAGGTCAAAAAATTATGTTGATCATATTTCATAATATTAATTATTATGACTAAAAATAGAAAATTAATTTTCTAAAAATATAATTTAATAATTGGTAATAATGAATTTTAAAATTAGGGCACAAAACGTGATAAATCAACTATTTAGAAAAATCCAGTTTTTAAGTAAAAACATTATTTATTTTTATTTTGTGATTTTAAAAAATATTAGATAAATGGTATAATATTTTTTTAAAATATATAATATAAAAATACCATAAAAATTATTCACCAATAGTGAATATTATAAAGAAACACAATGTGTGTACAAAAATAGTTTTATGTAAAAACCATTTCTTTAACATAAAAGGATTTCTATTTTCATTCCAATAACATTTATAAAAAAATAAATTTATTTTAAAAATGAATAAAACATATACATTTCATAATTTATCCAAAATTATTAGTTCTAATCAATTTAGAAGATATTTTATAATGATATATTATATTGTTGTTCATTTAGACTCAGGGGTTCATGTATCACAAGATATCAAAATGAATAAATTTATTAAAATAGTGAGATAACATAAAATATCATTGTGTTAAAATATTTCCTCCATAAGAAAATAATACTTAATTTATTTTGAATGTCTCCTCTGGAATATATTGGGGTAGTCATTCATCATAATTTCATTAAGTTATCTTGTTTAATTTCTATTATATTATTTTCCAAAGATGCTTTTCTATCTGAGTCATCTAATTCAATAACACTTTTTCCCTAATTTAAAAAATCTATATAGGATTATCTTAGTAAGATATATTATGCTCAATTCCATTTATATTGATATGATATCATGAATTAGGTTTGGAATGTACTTCCGTAAGAGTGATAAATCTACTGTAGCTTGCACTAAAAACTTATTTGGTGGAATTTCCAAAGGGTATGCCAAAGATCTGAATATATCCATGATTTTAAAAGGTATGATGTCACTAGGGATTACTTTCCATTTATTAATAAACGTATAACACCATTTCATGGAGATACTATCAACAATATTTCATATGCCACTTAAAATTCCAAATATTAATCTAGTTATATAAAGAGAAATTGTTCCTACTTTTGTATCATTAATATGGGTTTGAGTGGTCATTAACTTTATCGTTGTATCCACCATATGTTTTGAGAACAAAATAAACCTTTTTCCAAATTTTTTCCAACAAGTTGTTTTATAAATTTTTTTCCCATATAATTATTCATACAGTGCAATTGGAATAATTGAATATAATATATTATTATAATAAAAATGCACTAATGATAAATATTTATCCATAATACATAAAAAATAAATTTATAAAGACATATAAAGGTAGTTTAATGTTTCAATTTCCCTTTAAAACTATTTTTCTTTTTGAGGATTATAATATGTGCTCAAACGATGCCCTATATGAAGAGTATTCTGAATTTTATTCATGAATATCTTATAAATAGTGGATCAAAATCTATATAAATTGAGAGAGGCTATACATTAAGTCTTACATCTTTATTAATACAGAGTTCTGTATGGCACTCCAATGGTAAGTCTTCTCTTATAGAAAGTACTGTTGTACAAAACACATGCATTTTATAAAACAATCAATTAATTACAATTTATAATACAAATAATCATAATTAAAATTCAATTAAGCCTTTTGAAAAATGAAACTTATAAAGGGAAAAAAACATGATAATAAATAATAGATGGTATTAAAAAAATGAACCCCAAATTAAAAAATTATCATTGGAATTATATTTTTTTAGTTCTATTCAATTTTTATTTTCAGTTTTCACTTATGTTTATTTAACTAAATTTTATGAAAATATATAGTAGAAATTTATTTTCTTTATATAGTGGTGTCTATATGAAATATTTCTTGATCAAATTCATGGTATAAATGTCTCTAAAAGTAATATTAAAAGTAAAATATGGGAGAAACTTCACGGATTAAAATTTGATATAATTGAATGTACTGATGATGAACATGAATTTTAGTGAAACATGTTATATCTATCAGTAAATTCATGACTTCCACTAGTGAAAATAATTTACTAGATGAACTTGAATCTACAACTATTCTTGTGGTGTTTATATTTAGGTTCCAAAGAGTTAAATAATGTAACTCCATTTCTGAAAATATAGTAAACAATCCCCGTATATTACTATCTGAGGTGTATATTCTATATAGAATGAACAACCATCTGAACAGAAAATGGATTGGGTAGTCATCTGAATAGAAAAAATGCATGTTCATTTTTATTTTTAGTACTGTATATTTAATGTACTGAACAACAATTATAACTGAATAATTTTCTGAACTTAAAATGAACATAAATTTTATATATATCATATCAATATAATAAAAAATTCATTTTTTGGACAACTGGTCGGTTAATTCAATGTACTAAAAATGATAATACATTTTTTTCACACATAGTGTGCATCCACTTCTGTTTGGCCCCAAGGTTTGTTGATCACAGACAATATATATATAGTTTTTTTATCACACACAATGTGTGACCTATTTTATTATCCATAGAATTTACAGTGATTCAATATATATGATTCTTGGTAACATAGTGTGTATACTATGTGGTTTGGAATCAATCCAGTAGAATATGGGATGTTTAGACATGAAAACAATCATGCAATTGTGTGTATGTGACTGCACTCTTTCCTCTGCCAGTTTTTTTCAATGATAACTTATATTCCCATTGATATATTATTTAGTTCAAAACCTCTCCATGTGTCCGATTTCATAGAATAATCACTTAATCCATTTCATAATATGAGAGTAAATAATTATTACATTTCAAAAACTCTTCTTGTATAATGAAATAACTGAATGACGATGGAATAATAATCACTTAATTATCATGATATTCCAATAAAAAGGTTTTCTAGTTTTTTACATGCTATAATCATAGTACCTATTTTAAAACTTATCCATGTGTTAGGGTTTGTATTCTATAATCACATTGTTACGTAATAGGAATTTAATTTTTGGGATTTAATTGAAATTACTACATTATGAATTTACATGGTACTAGATATATATGAAATGTGATTGTATTCTTATAAATGACGTCGATATGAATATAAATAAAATACATTTTCAATATAGAATATAAAAACACTATAAAATAAATATTTCATACCTATGTGTATGAAGATGATATTATTGTAACACATGAAACAATTTTCATGGAGTTTTAATCAGAATAAACAACCTGTAAGATAATGTTATTTGAAGTCAGGTCCCAGAAATAACTATATATGTGAAGACCTGCAAATTTCAAGGGAATTTTTTTATTAATTTTCTTTGGGATTTTATGAGTATGCAGTTTTTGACAGAACCTGATTCTGAGGACCAGTGTGCCTGGAATAAATTTCCAATGTTTTGCTCGGGTACGTTCAGTGAACGAACGAGCTAGTTTTCCTAACTTTTAAACCGGTGCTTAGAATCGAAATTTGAGGCCGCCGATGAAACTGATGCGTCTGTTTTTACTTAGGAAGTCCTTTTCAAGAGTTTCATTTTCTCAGAATTAGTTGTTTAAAAAAATTGATTAAGATTAAAGTGAAATAAAAGTCATGTTATAATTTTTATTCCACATTCTTAAGTGGTTTAGCCCATGTGAGGGAGTTGGGGTGAGACCCAGTGATGTTTTAACCCACCTTGAGAGGATTTAAGATGAGGTGGGTCCCACATAATCCCCCACCTTTTCATTTTTACTTAAATCCTTTTTTTAAAACCTCTTTTGTCAATAAAGTTGCCAACATATCACTTCAAATAATTTTGACAAGTTATGTTTAATTAAATGAAGTGGATTAAATTATGAATGTCTGAATTTTAAAAGTGTTGGAAAAAGTAATAAAATAAAGCTACAACCTTATTTTATTTTGGTTGCTTCGTTGTGTTGAGAGAGGGATAGTTCTACCATCGAAGAACTTCATCCTCCTCCTTGAAGAACGATAAAAAAACCGACACGCCTTCCTTCATTATTTTTCCCGCATCAAAGGAAGGGAGACGTCATTTCACCTCGGACAGTCTCCGTCAACATGTAGGGAGCCACACCCCGTGATGCCATTTTCCACGATGCCCATCGATCGTCAACTCTTTATCGAGGTAGGGGTTTGATTTTGCTCGTGAATAATTTGTTCCTTTCATCGTCAACTTCTTTGGGCCGCTTGTTATCAATTTAATAGGAGGAGGTCGGACCACACGAACACGGCTGACCCTCCTACCCCTTTGTTTTTGTGTTCTTTGCGGCTCGAAATAAGGTGGCACGGTGCAACGACACCGTACAGAAACTTGGAGGAATGCGTTGAAGAAGCAGTGCGCCGTCACACCGTGCCGTTGAGGCCGAAAGAATCCGCAGCCAGAGCGGGGGCCGCGGAAGAGGGGCACGGCATTGTCTCTCCACGCCGTAGAACCACAAAGAGACCGAGGCTGGAGTGGGGCTACAGTGGAGGGGCGTGGCACTGTCATGCTGCGCCGGTCGGACCAAGGCCGCGGCGGAGCAGGGAGCGGTGGCTGGAACCGCCGGCCGTAGGTGCGTCGGAGGGGCAGGACCACGGGGTCCCGCGGCGACGGAACCGGCCGGCCAGCCGGGCCGGCCGTTCGGAGATGGCTAGGGGTCGTAACCCGCGGCTGGCAAAAGGAGCGGCCCCCACATGGGTGCTTCCGTTTCAAAACAGGGGGCAATGCTCCCCCTTCTGCGACAGCTCGGCCAGCGCCGAGCTAGCCATGCGGGCCGCGCCCGCGCCAGGACAACAGGCTGCCTGATCCGGGCCGTGCCGCCCCGGCTAGGCCATGTTGCGCCCTAATGGGCCGGACCCAGACCCGGGTCGGGTCGACCCGGTTCGGGCCGGCCCATGGGGTCTTGGGCCGGGTCGGTCCGGGCCCAAAACCCCCTAAAATCGAACATGTTCGTTTAAATGACCGTAACATGGGCTAGGAACCTCCGATCGATGCACCGTCATTTGTGATGTGATCCTTGGATCGAGGTGGTCGTTTAGGTATATTATACTCAAAGTTTCAGAGAACATTGGGTACATCCGGGTTGGTTCGAACACGAGACCGACCGGGCCCTCGGAGCGGAAACACCTATATGTTGAGCTCCGGACGTCCGATTGATGTGCCGTCGAATTTTTTGGTTTCTTCTTAGTGAGACAGACCTTTTGGATTACTCCTCGTGAGATTTGGTCTTAGTTGGAGCATGGATAGGTTGGATTGTACCCGAAATCCAACCGGGCCCCTGGAACGGAAAAGCCGTTAAATTTCAGTCCGGCCGTCCGTTTGATGAACCGTTAGCGGCGTTGGTGATCACGTTGAGAAACGGTCCCTATGAGTATACCCTATGTGAGTTCGAGGAATAGTTGAGATACGGTCGATTTGGTTGGTACACGAAACCAACTGGGCCCCTGAGATGAAAGAGCTAATAACTCTCAGACCGGACGTTCGATTGACGTGCCGTCTATCGCATTGTGTTCCTATCGATGAGACGGAACCTTGGGATACATAAAATATGGTGTACATGATTGTTGATGTATCATCCTCTTGGCTCATGGAGTGGACCCTCCCGAAACGAGCGTGCTGTTTGCGGTAACCCGAGAGCTGGCTGAGACTTGACGACTACTGATTGATCGACTCGGAGTGTTTTGGATAGCCCAGTGCGGAGTGATTGGTTGTAGCGGAAGACCCACGGTGGAGGAGTTCTTGGTTGTAGTGGCAGACCCGTGGTACTCAACTGAAGGAGTATCTTTGTAGGCTTTTAGGGGGAGCACTTGGCTATAGCGGCAGACCCATGGTGGGAATCCCTTGGTTGTAGCAGCATGCCCACAGTACTCGACATGTGGAGTACTACAGCAGTACAAGGTTAGTGGGAAGCGCTTGGTTGTAGCGGCAGGCCCACATTACTCGATAGAAGAGGAGTTCCCCAGCAGCTATGGGTTCGATGGTGAAGACTTTCATACTGGAATCCTCCATGGGTTTAATGACGATGAAAACCATACTGGAATCCTCCGTGGGTTCGGCGGTGACAACTACAATACTTGTATCCTACGTGGGTCCCAGCTAGATGAATCAGTAACTACATCTGATCATCTAATTTTTCTTTACAAATTATGTATACCTGTGTGAGTTGAGTCTTGACTTTCAATCATTATCTTCAATATTATTGACTTGTTTTCTTGTGTGGATTGGGTTGTGCTTTCATGTGTGTATTGGGTTGTACTATCATGTGTGGAAGTGATCGAATTCGGGCTCGGATGTTAGAGCCAAACTGGAATTGAGGACTTAGGTATATGTATGGGAATATACCTAAGTAGTGATGGATGTTACGTCATGATTTTGTCTTTCTTTTGTGTATTATCCTTTGTGGATTCTAGGAGACCTTCGGGGGTCTCGGGTTCCCTACTTAGTAGTGTATACTCACTCCTACACGGGCTATGCCCACACAATGTTGTGTTGGATGCAGACGACAGACAACACTGATCGTGGTTGGGGCTTGTGGAGTAGTCAGTACCTGGAGGTGGACCACTAGGCGGGACGTACACGGAGCAGTCGGTTGGACCCGAGGAGCTGAGGAGGCTATCTGTACCCACCCTTCAGGTGGGACATCCAGTGGACGACTCGACTTGCTACTTTACTTTCAGTTGTTGTACTTTCTTTCCAGTTTTACTTTACTTTCAGTTTGGGTTTTTATTCTGGCCCATTTACTTTCCGCACTAACTATTTTACTCAGTTTACTTAGTGTTTACTTCTGTTGGCTTACTCCGTGGTGTTTTTTTACATTATAAAGGAAATTATTTCCCTTTTTTGTCGGGATTTAATCCTTGGTGCTTGTTTCCAGCCCATGGCCTATGGAAGGCGGGCTTGGGGTAGTCAGGACACGAGTCCCGAGGACGGGTCGTGATAATATATGTTGTGTAAAATGTCATATAAAGATGTAAATTGAGTTATTTTGATTAATTATTAAAGTAATTGTCTTTAGGAATGTATAAATGATATATATAAAAATATGGTCAAATTTAAATTTTAAGAAAATAATATATAATATATATTAAACAATATATAAATTCTAAGAATATAAATAAAAAGAACATAATGTATAATAATAATAATACTGTTGGAAATAATACTTTTTATGCATTTATGGAATAAAATAATTGGTAAATAACATGTAAAAGTAAATTTGATTAATATCATCCGGTTTTTATATCTTCATTTTATTCATATTTAAACAGGAATACATGGTATTTGATTCATCAATTTGTCCAAAAATATCACTATAAAAATCCCTATGATTTTAAATCAATAAGGAAATATAAATTCAATGTGGGCTATTATCATTGATTCATATTCCATTATATAATTCATAATATAGAATGATGATTTATGAAATAAATGAATGGTTGATATACATTTTAATATAATATTAGTTATCATCTCTTGTATGATATTTTATTTATGACATGTGTTTTTATAAATAAATTTAACATAAAAATTTAAAATTTAATTAAAATATTTTGACATATCGAGTATAATGGAATAATCTAAAACATAAATATACTTGTTAACTAACTAAAAACAATGCACTAAATTGAATAGATGTCAACAAATTTTTGTGGATTACACCAATGGTCATAATGATAGAATATTAGTACACTACTATTGTAAAAGAAAACTCTAAATAGACATTTTCCGGATTATATGTCCAAGGAACTTATCAATTGAGATTATTATGACATCCAAGTAATAGCTTCACAACTACCATAGTGGAGGATTCATTAATTATTAAGTTATTGTTCACTGCCCTGATAAAGAAAGATGTATTGATCACAAAAATCAAGTTGATGTGAACAATGGAGTCTGAAATACCACAATCCTCATATTAAAATACCTTTGAGCTTTAGGAATAAAGCTCCCTTGGATCTGCATCAATACTTGTTACTTTAGAGAATAGACCTATTTGAGTTTCTTTCCAATAACCTCCAAAAGACATCATTAAAGCAGTCAGACATGATATTTCAAGGATACATCTGGAAAAAAAATATAATGAAAAATATAATGTTAACATGAGTTAATATTTATATAATTGAATAGAAATTAAAATCATGTTACAAAATAAATAATCTATATCTTTAAAAAACGAAGGGATAAAAAAAATGAGGTTAAATTTTAGTGTAAAGATGCTTGGAATTTGTATTCTATTTTTTCAATCAAATAAATATGTTATATATAATCTCAATTCTAGTATCATATCCCATGCATTTTCACAGGACACATTTGCTTCTAAAAATATTAGAAAATAACCATTATTTGTGTAATTATAACATTAATGTTAGAGAATATGTTATAATAATAATATTTTGAATAATATTAAAATATTTATAACAAAAATTGGAATAGGTAAATGTTACATGACTCCTCTAAGTTTTTTTCTCTCGACCTTTACCTATGGGAAAACCAAATATCTTTGTACATAATCATAAATTTCTCTAATTATATTATCTAACAAAAAATTTTCTTTAATATAACTACAAATATTGGGTCTACTAGTGTGTATTGATAAATTTGATCTATAGAATTCATCCAATCATTCCACTTTTTTCTCAGGTATTGATGAAACACATAACCAATTTCCAAATTTCTTGAACACCATCTTTATAATCAAATAATTTTAATTTTCCAACATTCATGTATTATATTTTATTTTAAAAATACTCATCATTATTTTTATCAATTTATATATTTTATAACAAATAATGTTTGGAATTAATATCAAAAAAAGTTATTTATCCACTGCCATAATAATTCATATATCCATATTGAATAGATCCATTAACATAACATCTTTGTCGATCCTCATTTTTGTCATTAAATCATAATATATCATTGATAATGTATCTACAACCTTATTTTCCTTCATTGGTTGGTAGTTTAGTTAGAAATAATAATATTAAAGTATCTCGAACCATCATATTTTCCTCATGTTGTGTTATTTATGAGAAAATAGGAATTTTAGACTCTTATGGTCTGTGTATAGCTCACATATTTTTCCACAGAGATAATGTCTATATATATTGAGATAAAATAATATGGCTCAAATTCAAGATCATGGGGTTGATAGTATTTTTCCTAGATCTTTAATTACCTTAATGAATAGGTAGTGACTTTGTCATTTTACATAATAAAACACCATGGTGACTTATTTATTAATTATTTTTCATCTTAAATCAATTATTTCATGATTATAGATTCAAAATAAGAGACTTAACCAATCTCCACTTCAATTCATCAAATCATTCTTCATATGCATGTTTTCATATACTTTTTCCATTAAATGGTATACTTGGATAATTTTTTAACCAATTTAGAATTAGTTTAAAAAATCACTAATGGTACCCATCCAAACAAATGAGACTATGTACCTTGGTTATGCTTGTTGTTAAAGGCCATTCTTGCAATGAATTATTATAAATATAATCAACTGATATTCCACCATTATATATAATATGGAGAACTAATGATACTTTTAGAATCCAAATTTCATTCTTTCTCAATTTCACATATACCTATTTTCTTATAAGAGTATCAACAATTATCCAAAACTGATTCAATTATTCATCACAGCTCATGGATTACACGAACATATCATTAATAAATACAAAAAAATCATGATATTCATAAAATAAATTATTAACTATATTATTAAAAATAGAGGTAGAATTACTAAATCCAAATAGAGTTAATATAGACACATGATGTCCATACCTTGTTCAAACAGATGCCTTTGGATTATATTCCCACTTTAGTCACAATATGTTATACAATGAATGAAATTCAATCGTTATTAAATTTTGACCTTAGTGAAGATGATTGAATAACTCATTAATCATTAATATAATAATATGTTCATTAAATTGGTCATTTTTGTTTTTTATAAAAAGAATTATCTTACGCATCCATGTTGTGGGGAAAGTTTTACTATGAGTCTTTACTCATAACTCCCTTCAAAATGTTCAAGATAAATTACTAAACATGGAAGATATAATAGAGTGTGATGATCTAAAATCAAATAAATAATTATCTAAATTTTAGGATATGATTGATTAACCTTCCACTACATCTTGAGGAACATAAAACTTACCTATTGTGATCACATAATCTTGGTCTTTCTACCATTTCAGTTTCTCGGATAAATTAATTTGATTTTTGGGAAAATCACATTTGTAGTTCTATTTATTCTTATAGTTGAAACATTAATAATTGATAGGTTCATTATTAACCTTGATATAATGAGTCTTGTGGAAATTCTTCCAACACATGTAGAAAATTACACTTCTAACAAGAATGTTCCATTTCATTTATTTCCACACTTATTAGAAGCTAGAAATTATACCCTTCCCTTCTTCTCGTTTTCCTCATTACATTTTCTAGAGTGCTTACACAATATCTTATTATCATTATTTCCTTCAGTGTCATTTGAAATGGAGAATTATTTCTCAATCATTTTAGAACGTGATATTAACTTCTCATGTGATGTGAATGATTGGGAGACAAATACCCTTAAATGGATTGGTGTATTCCCTTTATGTAAATAGTCAACATTTATTATGGATTATGTATATAGTTTCAAAACACCATTATGACAATTTAAGTTTAGCTTCTTACTTAGGATCATTTTTATATTCGATTCTTCTTAGACTTATGAATTGACATTCCACATCCACACATTTCTTATAAGAATAATATTTTTCCAATAATAGTAATGTAAAATCCCTCAATTATTTTCTCTCTATATCATCTTCATCCTTACTTTTTCAATAAATGACACCATTGATCCACATATTCTAATAGATAATATACATTAAAGAAATCCTTATCTTTTTCATTACATTGTAAATAGAAAAATATATTTTATGAGGAACTTATCTATTTATCAGCTACAAATGGATATGTAGTATAATTAAACGGTGGGGGATGTTGATTCATGGAATGAACAAAAATTATTAAACACCATTTTCAATAAATAGTATTCTTCATATAGGTGAGTTTATTGGTCATAACCCGAGTCATTTTACTTAATGTAGTTATAATATTTTCATCTCTATATATATCCCTATCTCTAACTTCATAATGATGACTAGGAGTGAATTACATATATTGAATACATGAATTGATAAGATTACCATTCATTCAACTAAATTAAATTCCTAAATAATGGAATAAAATAGATTTTAACATAAAATTATGACTCATTGTGTATAATTAAAAAACTAGTGAAACATGTAAAATAAATAGAAAAATTATGCAAACCTAATTTCAGAATCATATACATTGTTTCTTTGGTAATGTTTTTAATAAAATTAAAAAATTAAAATCCTTCATAATGTATTCTAAACAAAATTTTAATTATACCAATAATATCTATCTAGATAATCAAACTCGGTGTAAAAAAGGCCTATTTATATGCACTAGCTAATGATCAAGTGAAATCACAATGCCCCATTTTTTGTGTTATTGCCTCTAAGAATAATTGTTCTAGATCCAAATCCACATGTAGTATCTAGAAATATATTTACATATAGTAAACCCACAAAATATATTCCTTAAAAACAATATTATGTTATTATATACTTAGACATATCCTAAACATTATTCACCGGGCTATATTCCCTACTTTATGTTTCCAAAATTACAATTTCCAAGGTTTCACAAAACTTTATCTGATACAAAATGTAAATTTCCTAACCTTGGTACCCCAAATTTACTAGTTATGTTATTAAACTAATGCTACATATAAGAGATAATATCTCAAATTAGTGAATAGTTTATCAGTACTGAAAAACTATATATGTACTGGTAATTCACATTACATTTGGAAACAAAAAATACAACATACTATTTTATTTGATTACACCAAACTTCCATTTAGTGTATCCATACCTATAAATCAAAATACACTTCTTAGTCACTAATAGTAGTAAACATAAGAAAGGGTGATCACATATACTTAGAATGGGTATGCATAAAATATAATCTTTTTAAAAAAAATAAGGAATAATAAAGAATGAAATGTATTTTTTTTAAATAAAATTACATTTAATCAATAACATGAATGTGTAGAATAATATGGCAGGAATAAATGATGATCAATTAATTTTATGAAAATATTTACAAGATATTGAAACTTATCTGAAGATATAATAAGTAGTCAAATAATCACATGGAAATAAATTACTAATATCCCAATAAGGGAATACATATTTCCAAACATTATAAACATATCATTAAAACCTCCTACTAAGAAATTTTACATAAATGGGAAAGGCCTTGAATAGATAACCAAAATAGTTTTCTCTTGAGATTAACTGATAAATTGAGGGGATATAGTTATCTCTACCAATCAATTAGTATGTCTAATACATTCATAATATGAAAGGGAAAAAATATAATCAATGTTGACATTTATATTAAAAATTGATATAATAAAAATTAATAATTTACCCAATCAATAATCATAATAATCAACCATCTAGAGCAACTTTTTAAATTCATGAAAATAGTTCATCCCAAGTCTAACTAATTATAACCCATCTAGATAAATTATAATGAGTGGTATAATTATATCATATCCTTATTAGTGCATAAATAGAATATGATTTTTTTCATTGATGAATTTAAATACAAAAAATGTCATTAAAACATTCTTGAGGAAAAAACCATTTTCAAATTGAAAATCACCTTTTAAAACAAAAAATTTCATGAATATTAGGGAAACACCCATTTAAAAGAATTATAGAAACATTTGAACTAATATCAATTAAAATGTGTGATTATGATTTTAGAAATTTTTTTGGTACCAAGTAAGTTAAAACAATGATTCCCTTATCATTTTAGAGAACAATTAAAAAAATAATTCATTCATCAAATGATTGGAAGATTAATTTTAACCTAGTTTTTTAATAATATTTATAGAAATGTATTCAATAAATCCATATATAATTTTAAAAAAATTATAAAATTTTTATGGAAGATTTATATTTGGATGAAAAATATTCCCCGAATGAGTAGATAAATTAAGTCACCTTTCCTTAAATACAAGGTTTTGGTATCTTAAGTACATAAATAGAGGAAAATGATTTTAAACATATAATTTATATTAATAAGTATAGGAGAAACAATATATTCATTTATGATAGAAATATCAAATTGTTCACTAAATTGAGACTTTAACATGAACAATCTTGAATAATAATGAGATTGTGAAATAATCCCATACATCGAATTCAAATTCCTTTATATGTGTATAAAAATCAAATAAAATAAATATAGATTTATTATATATGTATTAATGAACAATATTCATATATATTATAACCCATATTTTTTAATTATCACATTCTATCACCTATTTATTAACAATCCATTGTTAAAATAATTTTTCTGGTTAATAACTGTTTCTTTTTTCATCTATGTTTTGGTTTAGTAGTTTCAATACTTTTTCATAGAGAATGTTTCCACAATATTGATAAATATAATCATAATTAAAGTATCAAATATATTTAATATATATATATATATCGATATATTTTTCATTAAAATTTAATGATTGAAAATTGAATAATACTATTCATGGAGACTGTAGGTCATATTTAAACATGAACATAATTTCCATTTTTTCAATATTTGTAATGAAATAATGGTATATAGTAATTAAAAACTAAAAACTAATTAATATAAAATATATCTAATATAAATTCATTAAATTTATCCTTATTACCATTTATGTCAAAATATAATGGAAAATGTTTCAAATCGCTTTGTAGAGGTTGTATTCCAGATTTACACATGTGTAACCCTATCATTTTCTAACAGATTTACTATTAAGATGGTAGATGTGATATTATAATTGTATAAATATAATTATGTTAAAAATATCATATATATTTATAAATTATATCCATCATTATATCCATCTATGAGTGGTTGCAATAGAAAATGAATTACATTTATTCTTGAGATTGTAGTACTCTATACACTAGATCCACGATTTTGTTTTCCATTATTTGGAAGTGGAGGTAGATTTTGGTTATTACATTAAAAAGATAAAATATCAATAAATTTAAGATACTGTTGTTATTATTTCATTATTATTGGGAAATATTTTTAGGAGTTATAAGAAGAAATAATGTTAAAAAACATGTTTAAGAACTATACCTCTTCTTCAGAGAACCACTTCATGATTATACATAAATAATAATAATATTTAATTAATATACAACCTTGGGATCTATGTCATGGTGATGAATTTTAGTTCATTATTTTTGAATATATTTTCCAAACTAAATTGATCATGATGTGTGGAGTGTAGAAAAGAGGAGGATTCCTTTTATAGTGGGGGAGGGGATCCACATAGAAATTTCCAATTAGAATAAAAATTAATAATTTTATTCCTATGAAAATTACTCCCAAATGACTATATATTAAATATTTTTTAATTATAAAGTTGAAATGTTGTAAAAAAACATTTTTAAACTTGTTTAATTATAAATTATAACTTTATATTATGGTTTAACCCTAGATTAAAATGTTTTAACCATAACCACAATTACGAAATTTAACTATTTTTACAATTCATTATCGTAAAAAGATATGATGAATTTATCAAAAATAATCAAATATATCAAAACCAAAAATTAAATCCAGTTTTTAAAATTCATATTTTAGATTTTTTAGAAATTAATTTTAACATATGTTCCAGAAAACATGGAGAATTATTTTTTAGAAAAATACATTTTTATTCAACAATATTGATTTATTCATAACCCATGCTTAAAAAATATTACATTAATAATAAAAAACTGATTGAATATAATATATATATATATATAACTCATTAAAACAATTTATTATTAGTGACTGTTGTAATAAAACTCATTGTATGCATGAAATTAATTATATATAAAAAAGATTTATTTTATTTTAAAATAATTTTTATTTTACGTTCTAATCAATTGATACATTATGATTTTTTATACATGTTTATACCATAAAATTTTCATAATATAGTATCTTATATTACTACATTCGAATATAATGTCTATGTTATAACAAAATTCAATATTATAGTTCTATTATACTTGGTTTTGTGTGTTTCAAAATATATTAACAATATTAATTTTTTTGTAAATAAATATAACATGAAATTTAAGGGAGTTACAGGAATCATGTTAGATGAGTCCTTGTGAACCTAATATACTATGAAAAAACATAATTACCCTCATCCACATTCCAAAATTATTCCCCATAGAATGATAAATCTTCCTAATACCATGGACATGACTTAAAATAGGTTAATAGGGGTGGAGGACAATGGAAACAATAAAAATCAAAATTATATTAAAAAACCAAAAATCAATGTCAATACACTATAAAACTAATGGGTTTGAAGATTTAAGAAGAAGGGGAGGATATGCATGTGGTTTGAGTGAAATTTAGGTGAGTTTAAGTTAAATATAATAAGGGAACATTTATAAAACATGAATATTTTAATGATTTGGACACCTCATTGTGGTTGGATGCACAGTTAGGAAACACGTGAACCAACTATGTGGGAATCACTCTCTCCACAACATAAGGCCCCCGGATTTCAAAAAAACCCCCATAGTGTTTGAAAAATAATAAAGATAATGTGTTAAACTAAACTATCCTCCAAACATCAATCTTTTTTGAATATATACATTACCACAACTAACCATGTGATAAAGAATGTTTCTCTAAAAATGTAATTTTAAAACTCCAAAACCATGAAACTCCAGAAATAAAAAATCACATAAATAATATTAAAAATAATATAATCAATGTACCTAATGGGTGTCAATATTCTCCTCACCATGTCTCATTCTACCCCTATAAAATCATTAAGAACCCACAAAACAAAACATGTGAAGCCACTACTAACTCAATAATGGTTCTTGATCTATTGTATCAGGGAAATCACCCACAGTACTCCAAAAAAATATAATCCAATAAGATCAATATTCCCTTGACAACATATTTCTTATAATCTATGATACAAATGGTTCACTCCACAATAATGGTGTAAGGATCATCTTTTAAATCATACCTCTATATCACATGATATGGGTCCATATGCTACTTCATCATCTATGAGACTTAAAATAAATCTTGAATCAATGTCATCCAGGGTATAATGATTTATTTTATGCTACTATACTCATAAAATCAATAATCTTAACTTTTCATGTGTAACGTAGTTCCTATTTCCCCTACATTATTAAGATGTGGTGAACCCTTAAAAAATAAATGAAGAAACAAAAAATCACAAAACTCAAACTCAAAAAGTTGAAAATGATGATATTAATTTGATTTATGGTAACATTCATTCATTTCAAATATCATAATAATAAACTAGATTTTCTATACCATCTTCTATATAAGGATCAATGCCAATGAAGAATGATCAGCAAACTCTACATAAGATGATGTATATTGACATATCCTCTAATTAAAAAACTCAAAAGGATCCATATATATTGATTTCTAATAATTTATATTTTATTTAAATTTAACAAATTATATATGAATCTCCCATGAAACCCCAAATTCATGTATGAATGATGGGAGAATATACCCCAGGATCTAGATGGATATCTTTTTCTAAAAATCCATCCATTAGAGATAATATATTCTTAAATTTATTTGGGTTCCCATGGATTATTAGCGATACTTGTAAAATCAAAAAATAAATCGGTGTCAAAAATGAAATCTATAGCTGATGAAACCCTATGATGTCTAAAAATCTGCTGGATGTATAGGTTAATAATATACAGCACATTTTAGACTCCTTAACAAGAAAAATGGGATGATTTAGCTGACCCATATTTAATCACCCAAATGGAATCATTCACACATAGTGTATATTTTATATTGATAAAGAAGTCCATTGATATCTCATACCACTTTTATATAATTAGAAGAAGATCCTTAAGACACACAAATCATATTCTTTTTCATTGATTTGATAATCTATTAGGAAATCCATTATAAAAAAATAATATCTAACATTATCATAACATCCCTCAACTACTAGGTTCTCATATTATAAATCATTTTCATGTCATAAAGATAAATGTAAGATCTATAATAATAACCCTATCCACCACATTCTATCCAAAGGATAAAATAACTACAAGAAGATTCCTATAGAATAGGGTTCTAGTGAACGATCAGGAAAATTCACATAAAGTGTCCCCACAATTTAGATATTTTCTAATCTTCTAATACTATGAGTCATATGCTTACTCAAACTTAACTAGACCAATAAGACATGGTTTTACTTAAGAATATTTCATGGATAATTTATTTCCAAAATCCTATACCACCAAAATCAAATTCGAAAACAATCCCCCCAAATTCACCTCATCTATGGATTATTTCACTACATGTATTGGAATCTTCTTACTCAAAGATGAGGGGCCATATTCTACATCTTAAGGTTTTATGAGATGTACAATTCAAAGGTAGAGAAATACTCTACCAAACATCTATATATGATGTTTATATAACTCTATATGAAAATATAATTTAGGATATTTTGATCTAATTAAACTTTATAGCACTCCACAAATATGTAATGGAACCAAGTCTTCAAAACCTGCATCATGGATATGAACTCTAAGTCATGGGTGGGGTAATTACTTTTATACTGGAATAGCAGATGAGAGTGGTTTGCCACTAAATGATCATATTGTGTCAACATTCACCCCAACCCAATAAGTAAGTCATCAAAATATATTGATCATATCCTCTTAGGATCCAAAAGAATAAAAACCCAAACTAAGTTCAAAAGGAAAAAACTCCTCAAAATCTCTATAGAAGTTCTCTATCTACAAAACTTTAACCCTTTTTATTGATAAATATATCATTGAGATGTCCTAAACAAATGAATTATAGTATATTTACAATCCCAAAATATCCTAATATCAAACACATTTTTTATACTACCAATATATTATATATTTAATCTTATCAAAATTCACCATATTGATTTTCTCAGAATATAAATAACGCATATAAATTACATACTATATCTTAATCAAGGACTTGGATAGTAAATAATTTTTTAGATTCTCCCTTAAGGATCCCAAAAAAATCCCCACAATGGTCTTTATGGTACTCCTATATCTTATTGTACATTAATATCTTACCCACGAACATAACAAAAAAAGGATTCTAAAATGTGAATTTTTATCCAGTTCAATCCAACCATAAAGAACACATGAGTGTTGGTAAGGACAAATGATATAATCAAATACTAAAAATAGTCATATAGGATCTTGTAGGTTGTATTAGAGACATCGTATTATTATAACATCAATTTAAGGTACCTCAACATCATGTAGATTTTTTAGAACCAAAATTCCTCATTATGATGACTAAGAAGATCATAAATGAGAAGAAATGGGTATTTATTCATAAAAATCAATTTGTTGATCCTGTGATAATCTATGAAAATTTATAGAACCTTTTTTACTTCTTTATTATGAGAACTATAAAATCACAGTAATACATGATTAAGTGAATAAATACCTTTATATCATGGTCCAATAACTTAAATTTTTACACTTTTATATTTCTAGGAGGATTATGGAATGACTATATTGAAATGAGGCTTGTGTTGAAGAGAAATTCAATAGTAAACTCATCCTATTATTGGGGAAGAAACATAAAAAATCATTTAAAGATTGATTGACGTACTATAATAGTACAACTAAAGATGAATATAGAATCCCCACTGAACTTCATCAAAGAAAAACCTAGATCAATAGAATGATATCAATATTACATAAAATATAATGGGTCCTTCCCTCCTTAACCTCGGTTCCCAATGAATATAAAAAATTTGAGTTCTCTATTTAGGGGTGACAAATGAAACCCCATGAAAATAAAAAAAATCTAAACTAAGAAAATAATTATCCAATACAGCTGATGATGAGATACAAAATCGTGTTCTAACACAAGGAATTTCAAAACAACCTTTATGTTAGTAACCAAGTCATGAATCCATGGGATCAAAAATAAAACCCCCATATTTCTTCATAAAAGGAATACTTCATGTTCCTACAAAATGTGGTATCTATATATATAATAAATTGAAAACAATCTAATCCTACTTCCAATAAATCATTAAAAATTAACATGGTAATGAAATTGGAAAATCTCATATCAAATTAATATAATTCCATAGAAGATGAAATACATATTTTACCTCATATAATGGCAAGCCAGAATTTAGGGTCCCTGAGTTCCATCTCCATTGTATAAATATATCAATACTTAGACTAGCCCCAATCTGAATTATGGAAATAATATTTTTCATTACATCGATGATGATATCCCATAGTTATAGAATAATCAGATAAAAATTGTGAACCTTTATAAAATTAAGAACCAATTCCACTCCATGGAAGTGATTAATATATGAGTTTTGAATATCTCCCATATTCCCATACCAATGAAATCTCCTTAGATCATCTAGAGAGTCATTTTTGGTATGTCCAGACTTCCCACAATAATAAAAAGTAACCAACATACAACTTAAAGAATTCACCTTCACTAAAAATTATGATTAATGATGTAATACCCGGATATTTTGAAATTATAATATTGTGTTTTATAGAATATTCAAATTGAAACATCATGATTATGAAAAATATGAAATATATTTCTTTAAATTTATTCTCTTCGATAGAATGAAATATACATAACCCCATGTCTAAATGAACCATATAACACTATAAACTAGCCATTAAATTTGAATGTTAGAATAGAACATACTAAATTATAAAAATTCTAATATGTAATGTTATTCAAAATAAATTTAATTATTATCCATTTATTGGAAATAAAATATTAATCATCTGAATTAACTAAAAATGTTTTCTAAAAAACAATATTTTTTTAAAAGGTCGTCTCGCCATTCTGTGTGCAGGTAATTTAAAATTTATTTCTACCACTTATAGTAATTACATATTAATAAATGAACACAATTTTTTTAGATCATCATATGCAAATTATCATTGAGTTAGTTTTTGAGAATTTTTGAAATTATTATTTTTTAGACGAGTTGTTACAAAAAAATATTTTTATTTGAAATTCGATTTCCATTCAATGTATTTATAATGTTATATTTTTTTAAAAACATTTTAATATTATAAATATTTACATTAAATTATATTTAATATTATATAAATAATTGTATTTATTTTTCTTTTAATTTTTTATGTTAAAATTTTCTATACTTATGAGAAATTTCTCTTTGGAAAACCACATTGTCATCACATATAGGGGATTAATATTAAATTTAAATTTTAAAATTATGTGAATGGATTTAGGAAAAATTTATAAAATATTTTTAATCATAATAATTAATTTTATATAATTAGTTGAACATAATTTTTTGATTGTAATGAATAGTAAAAACTAAAAAAAGTAATTAACGTTTTTAAGGTTAAAATATTTTTACTAGGGGTTTAAACTAAAATGATACAAGATAAAATGACCTAGAAAATTGATTAATTTCTAATTTATGCCCATATTTGGACCTATATATTCATGGTTTCATAATGACCCATTTGAGAGCCTTTTGGAAAATAAAAAATGTGGGTATCTATTTTTATTTTAAAAAATTCCATGTCTGCCCTCTCCCCACTTATAAAAGGACACCATATCTCCTCTAATATTAAAACATAAAAAATCCTTTTGATTCATATGATACCCACCCAAATCTAATCTGTAAATACCTTTAAAAACTATTGGGTCCTTCAATTGATTAGATATCCCATATAGGAAGTTCGTATGTATATACCTAAAGAGGTTGTGTGATGAATAAATAATGTTCATAACCATGGGTTTTTATTTTAATTCTTGTTATAACACCATAACATTTTATCTAACTATGTTAAAATAACCAGTTTCATTTTTATACATATATTTTATAATGTTAATTTCATAACTGATATCCATATCATCTTCCATTATGTGGGAAATGAAACTGTCGATCATGTTTGTGGTGGACTACTGCCTCACAAATCAATTTAAAAATTTTTCAATCACAACCTCTCATAGCTGGATTTAATGATGAATTTAACATATGTATATGGTATTTATGAAATTAATATACATTGTGAAATAAAATATAATTTATTCTTTATAATTTTTTTTGAATCACTAATAATGATCATTGAAAATTATTCAAGGGAAGGATTTCCTAAATATGGGTATTATTTTCTCTACATGGAAAAGGAAGAAACAAGGGATAATACATAAAAATCAGATAATATGAAAAACTAAACATGATTTCATGACCATCATTTGGTCATGTGAAAATATCATATGTAACTCATAACTTATTGGGAGATCACATGGATCCCCTTTGAAAAAAACTATGTGTTTTGAGATGGTGTCTAGTTCATTCACTAATCAGGCATAAGCTTTCAGTTTAGTTCATCTAGATCAAATGACATGTCAGTCAATGGGTTCTTGACAAACTATCCAAAAATTGGTGTAAAATTGGGAGAAAATTATCCAATATACAGGAACCTATTTTTCACCTAAATATTAACATGATGCGCCCATGCAGTTAATAAGACATTATGAAAGTGTTGTAAAATTTCTATCCTTATCATGCAAGAGCCCGCTAGCATGTCACCCTCTTCACATAAAGGGTTTCAGACATGTCCAAATAATCCTACACATCCCCTTGTATCTAAAAAAACAGAAGGGGTTTCCAAGAAAATTCATGTCCATAACCACAAGACCCTTTGTTGGTCTCACAATGCTTCACCAATGGGAAGAGTGATTTTATTTGATGACACTCATACAAATTTGTGAGACCCAGATTATTTTTTTAAATAAATATAGAAATAAAAAATGAATTGACATAAGATTATTGTAAGGGGAAGATATTATGATCTTATAAAATATAATTATACACCCTAGGTGAATCACCATTGATCGAAAGAGCCACCACATTACAAGTCACCTCGATATAGTGAAGGCGCCATGGTGAACCACCTTGGTCTTGAAAAAAGTGGATGAGATCACATGAAATCATTTTTACAGGAGTTCGAATCTCATGAAGGTCACTATAAATTTCATGCTTACATTTTAAAATTCACGTGTAAGGTCCACATGGTTATTTAAGACATCCTTGGTTGAAAAAAACCATTAGAAGGTGTGTCAACAGTATAGTCACACAGTTGTTGAAAATCAAGCAACACCTATGGTGGATTTCATGTAGCTCATGCCACCCAATACCACCACGAACACCATCTTAGTTCTAGAAATTACACTCCATGAAAATTGGAATACAATTAAGGTGGAGAGACCTATGAATTCCCCACCTCATCATTAAAAAATTAAACTTTTGATATATACACCGTCTCACCCGGGTATTAGAGTGGTCTTTTTTGAGCATCCAGTCACATGATCTCACAGTCATCCACTGGGTTAAAATATGAGGAACGGCCATGAAGACCATGATATATGAATAAGAAATTCATGTGATCACTCATAGATCCTTAGAAGGTCCTTTGGCATGTTATTCGAATGACCTACCACATATTCAACGAATCATGTGAGACCAAAACAAGATAACAATGAAAAAATCTAAGGAACATATGATATAAAACAATAATAATGATTATCAGAAGGGATACATATGTGATGAAAAAAATATGATGATCCTCATTCACATTATACGACACATCCAAATGAAATAAAATTAAAAAATGTCATCCAAGTTATATGACATCCCTTTATCATACCATTTGGATCATACGACGTCCCCAATACACTTCAAGTGAGTTGCATAATTCCCCCAAAAAATGACTCACAAGTGTTCTGAATACCTTCTTAATCACCATCTAGATCATGAGATTTCCAATAGAGATGTCTCATAAGATTAGTGGGGACCCTTATGTGTTTCATCTAGGTCTCACGAATCCCTATGGGTTTACCAGCCAAATGCTACAGAACCATTCGATAATGTTAGAAAGGTCTCGTGATAACACCAGGACATGCCAAAAGAGATCATTATATAACCAAAAAAATATCAGCCAATATTAGGTGTTTTCATTCTAATGTGTCAATTTGGATAATGCGACACCTTCTAAATATCTCATCCAAATTGTGCGTCACCCTCTATTAAAATTTTCAAAGATTACACGATGGTTTCAAGGAAAAATCAATGAAATATTGCTATGATCTCTAGAAAAGTAATATAAGATCATGAGATTTCCTATAGGACATGTTATCTTGGTATTTTTATTTCCTTCAGACAAGTCATGCATAATCATCTGATAGTTGTCAGACATTCCATTTAGAACATGCGATGTGCCTCATACATGTAAAATGGATAATGTAATTGGTTTTGGACTTTTTCATGATACAAAAATACATGTCCAGACAAAAATTGACACATTAGGATGTCAATAAGGTCATTCCATGCATACAATCCTATAGATCAGACATACAACTGGGCTAGGTCAAGTAGGAGTCCTCAAAATAGACATCCTTGTCCAACCTCTATATTATAGAAACCTTTGTGTGTACGCCTCAATTAATTGAAGTATTAAAACTATGATTCCTTCCATAACCATGATATATAGGACTCCTTACAAAGACCTTAAATCTATAATAAACATCAAAATGGGTTTCCTACAACCTATGTCCCACCTTGATCAGTAGGTGAGACTGATTACTTACGATTCCTTGTTCCTCAAACCAATTATAGTTCACGTGAGATTCAGGAGTTGAAATGCTAATATAATTCACAATGGGTAACCACACAGTGTAATACATGATCAATGGAATGATTTAACTACATCCATATTATAAAGAACTCAGTGGCTAAACACCAATTAACTGAACTACGATGATTATAATTTTAATTATAAGAAGGATATATAGGAAACCCCTTGAGGTCTGAGATAAAATATCTAGCGTCAAATTACCTATATATATGTCATTTTCATATGATTTTAAACTACATGGGATTAAATAAATATGTGGGTCATGATTTCTATGGTAATAGATGACATGTAGGAATCCTCATAACTGCTTAATCCCATAGTTGAAATATTAACTGCCTTTCTGGATGGAAATAAACCCAGAGTGTCTGGTTATACAGCTTAAACATACATGAAACTACCCATTAATGGGGAAATGGATAAAACACCTTATATACATTAAATTTATCCACCAATTATATTAACCTTTACATATTAAATGGATTATCCTATGATAATTCCGTTAGTGTAACTAGTTCAATATCGAGATTAGGAAGAGATTCTCAAATATATCTTAAATCTATAAATCATATCGGAGTACGAAAAAATTACCCCTAGAAAGGGTGTGATGATACCTATAACATCCAAATTTTTAAGTGACCTTAAAAACCCTATATTTTTATATAAATTATATGTATTTTTGTGTGAATATTGAAATTTTCATTACTTTTTTTATTATGGATTTAAGAAATTTTAAAAACCCTATTTAAAATTTTGAAATATTTTGGGTAATATTTATGGAGTTTGGAGTTAATCCATCACAAGATTATAAGGCTTTTATATCCTCTAGGTCTATATAATAAAAATATAAAAAATATTTTATTTAGATGTTTTCATGATTTTATCCAAAATAAATATAAGGCCCCAGCCTTAAACCTTACTTAATCTTGAGTTATTACAAGATTACACATTGAGGATCTTTTCGGATTTAGAGTTTTAGAGAATTAGATCATAAAACATGCATTACATTCCACATATAAACAAAGTGGTTACATAAAGATAGTATTCTTCATTCCCATCAATGGAAACACATTTAAAATAAAACATAGATTATTTCTTGACACATCCTTGACTCTATCATCTTATCATGTACCTTTCCCTTGACCTGTGAAAAACATTTCAAAAACTTGGGATGAGCATAAAAACTCAGTATGGGTTATAAAAAAAACATGGAAAGGAAACATGAGTTCATATATACATAAGAATGAAATCATAATTTACCCATAAAACATAGGCACTTTAACATACCTCATAAAATCATGAATAAATCATAGAAATCATAAGATATAAATGTAACATGAGGCATTCATAACTTTCTTACGTAGAGAGTAACCCTCTTGGTTACGTTTGGAATACCCATCACAGTATATTCCCTAAAATCTCTTCGGAGAAACCTTAATGTTTCACTCCTTCGCGTTAACCAATGCATTGGAGTGCTATAACGGGCTCACCCACCCTTAGTTTATCACAGAACCACCCGTCTTCATAATAATGCACAAGAACCATAACATAATCATATCACATAAAACGTGCATAAAGGAAACATAAAATTTCCACATTTCAATCACGAGATATCAATACAACACATTGATATAAAAACATTATGAAAACCATTTTCAATACTAAAATAAAGGAAAAGTAAAACATGGTATTTATTTTTCTTTTAAAAAGAAGGTATGGCTTGTAGATGAAGCCGAAACTCAAATAACGGTCACGACGACGGAGAAGTCGTTGTCGCCGAATACGTACGACAAAAACATTACCTTTTGTCGTTTAGTAAACGCTTCGTATAAAAATGATTCCTTTTGAATAAACGTAAAAGTCAAAGGGGTTTATACACCGTATAAAATAAAGTTGTGTATAAAAATAAAATATGCCTCAACGAAAGGAGATTGAGACGAAGTCCCATACGTCATATCTGACTTGACCCGACCATTCTTTAATCTCCTGAATAATGAACTTGAGTTAATCTCTACTTGATTATGAATCTTTTTCAAGTTCATTATTCCTTTTATACCATGTTATGAACATCATGTAATCAGTTAAGTTAATAATGTTCATTTTGTCGGTATTTGGTTCTTAAGTCAAAAATAGACTTCTTACACTTACATGTTGTTAATTTGGTCAAAGGTTCATTATATCCAGAATGATATTAATGATTTGGATAACATATATATCATATATATTCATCATATACATGTATTTATAATATTACATCACATTTAGAGGTAAGAAATGAACTGCACCGTTCATGGAGACGGTAAGCCGTACGTACGCATGAATGCTACTTCCATTTCTATTTCTTATTTATGGAATGGAATCATAATGATATAAGCGTATATTGTAATTCCAGTATAATAACATATATAATATCATAGTTCCTTCCTTTATATGTCCCACATATTGTATTTAACGAATCAAATCACTTTCATGGGGCGGTAGTCCGCACTTCCTAAAATGAAGATATCGTGTTAACCCATAATGGAAACCATAAAGGTATGCCCAAAATGAAAAAAAAACAGCAGATTAAGGGAAACATAAACATATTATATATCATATATAAAAATATTGACATCATAATGGCCACCTTTGAAGGTGTTAAATGAGTATTGAACAATCATCGTTTCGGGAGGCAGAATTTCACCATCCACGGAAACCGTATGTTCTTTAACCATTTGATGTAGTTGTGTGAGTGTGTAGCTCAAATATATCTTATAAAAACATCCTAGTATATTGACGATACTGGTGTTGTTACACAATAAGTAAATAAAAATAGTTTAGGGGGTTGGAGAAGCAAAATAAAACAAATGAACATGAGAGAATGAATTACCATAAAAAGTGTAACTCCTTTTGATTTGAGTCTAAAGGCTTCCTTTGAAAGGATTCTGCCCAAAGGGAATCTTCTAGGATGAGGAGAGGGATGTGGAGAGAGTAACTGGGCAGGGGTTGGCCGAGCCAAAGGCTTGAGTAGTGTGTGAAATGAGGTAGAGGTGGGTGCCTTTTATAAGAGGAGAGGAGGGGCACTTTTGGAAAGTAAAGAAATATTACTTTATTTGAAAATGTTTTTCGGTTTTAAAAGGTCCCACATTGATATAATTTGTGGATAATGTGATAAGGGTTCGAAATACACTCATACAATTGGTTTTGGACATGTGTAGTTCATAGATTTTTCATTATCATTCCATTTTATTTAAATCGTCAAATAATGATGTCATCGCTGCATCATTATTATGTCATAAATAATTTAATTTATTTAATGTCTAAAAATTATAAAAAAAATACTATGATATAGGAAATCTTATTAGCTTTCCAATTAATATTTATAATCAAAAATATGATCTTTATAAGCCCATGTAAAAATTGTTTTCGTAAAACATATTATGTTTGTGTCATTTTTACTTTTACATTAAATAAAAAGTTATGTTTGTCATTTCCCAAAAAAAGTGGATCCATGGGGTCCCCAAGTTGACCCATTGCTTGTCTTGGTCGGCCATGACACAACCAATAAGGTTGGGACATGTGTCTAGGTCATTTCATATTATTAAAGCATTATTTATACCTTAAACTACCCTAATTACCACTAATCGCGATTAAGAACATAATAAGTTACTATTCACCAAAAAATTATTTTAATCTCATTGAACCACATTTTACTTCTTAATGACAACCATGTATGTCGGATTTTCAAAATTCAATACGCATTAGTGGTAAACTTTCATTTAACTGAAAAATCAGTTTTCTTGATTACCACTTAGTGGTTTCACTATTCATCAAAAATTGAAGTTTTTCAGAAAATTACCAAAAATTCACCCTAAGCTATATTTGATATTACAAATTCAAAAATGAAGTCTATTTTACAAAATTAAAATCATATAAGTCACATTAATTAATTTAATAATTAATTCCCGCTGCCAGAGCAAATAGCGTGTTTTTACAAAATAATAAGTATCAAAAGATTGACACAAGTTTAAGTCTAATTTCAAAGTGAAATTGATTCCAATGACCACCATTGGATAACATGGTAAAAATATATTCTAATTTCACTTCAAAACCAATTCAAAACATAATCTAATCATATAAATAAATTAGGTTAAAAATCAGTTTGGATGTAAAATGCAGTATTTTTCACTATTCATTAAAAAAATGAACATTGTCAGAAAAACACCAAAAATTCACAGAAGGTAAATTTTGATGTCCCAATCATAAACAATAAGTTTATTTTGACAAACATAGTTTATAAAATTGTCAAAATATATATTCAAAAATGGTTTGCCATTAAAAGGCAGTAAAACAATCTTTTAAGAATATTAGTGTATTTCATGCATAAGATTGTATTTATTTTCATTTTAAGCCTCTATAACACTATCTTAATCATTAATAGACATAAGTAAAAATATATATTATTCATTTACTTACTTGGGATGTTACATCCTTCCCCCCTTTAGAAAATTGTTTCCCCGCAATTTATTTACTTATCGAATAAATGGGGGTACTTATCCCTCATTGCATTTTCAGATTCCCATGTTGCCTCTTCAATCATGTGGTTTTTCCACAAAACCTTTACCTACTTAATCACCTTATTCCGTAACACTTGCTCCCTGTGGTCAAGAATCTGGACCGGTTGTTCCTCATAAAATAGTTTCTCTTCCAGCTGAACTACCTCTGGACTCAAAACATGAGATGGATCTGGCATATACTTTCTCAACATCGAAATGTGAAAAACATTGTGTACCTGAGATAAACTCGGAGGTAAAGCCACTCGGTATGCAACTGATCCAACTCTCTCCAGAATTTCGTATGGTCCAACAAACCTTGGACTCAACTTTCCTTTCTTACCAAATCTCATCACGCTTTTCCAAGGAGAAACCTTGAGAAAAACATGATCACCTACCTCGAAAGATAGATCCTTCCTCCGGTTATCCGCATAACTCTTCTGCCTGCTCTGAGCTGTTCTCATGTGTTTCTGAATCAGCTGAACTTTTAATGCCATCTCTTCTACCAATTCTGGTCCCATCAACTTCCTTTCACCCACTTCATCCCAGAAAGCTAGAGTGCGACACCGCTTCCCATATAATCCCTGAAATGGAGCCATCTGTATACTAGAATGGAAACTGTTATTATATGAAAATTCAACCAAAGAAAGATGTTGGTCCCAACTTCCGTGATAATCTATAGAACAAGCTCGTAGCATATCCCCCAATGTCTGAATTGTTCGTTCTGACTGCCCATCTGATTGAGGATGAAAAGCTGTACAAAAATTTAATTCAGTACCCAACGACTTCTGAAGGCCTTTCCAAAAGTTAGAAGTAAACCTGGGATCACGATCCGATACAATGGAGAGAGGAACTCCATGTAACCTGACTATCTCTTTAAGATACAAACAGGAAAGTTGATCAAGAGAGAAAGTATCTCGTATAGCAAGGAAATGAGCAGATTTGGTCAAGCGATCAACAATAACCCAGATTGCATTATTACCTCGAGATGTCTTCGGTAATCCAACAAAAAAGCCCATGGATATATTCCCCCATTTCCACTCTGGCACTGGTAAAGGCTGAAGCATCCCTTTCGGTAACTATCGCTCTGCTTTAACCTGCTGACAAGTCAAACACTTTACAGTAAAATCAGCAATATCTCTTTTCATTCCATCCCACCAGTAATACTCCCGCAGATCTCTATACATCTTAGTACTGCCCGGATGAACTGAAAACGGAGAACTATGAGCTTCACATAACAACTCTCTCTTCAACTGTGAATCACAAGGCACACACAATCTCTTCCCAAATCTCAAAACGCAATCATTATCAATGTTGAATTCAGGCAACTTACCTTTCTGAACTAGCTCTACCTTTTTCTGCAACTCACTATCTTGCTTCTGTGTTTGCTTGATTCTATCTGATAGAGATTATCTCACTGATACCTGAAACAAAATAGAAGGACTTCCTGCACCAACAACTTCTTTGCCAAAGTTCATCAAATCCTTAACCAAAGGATCACGTTCCAAGCGCAACATTTTTAATGAAGCATTACTTTTTCGACTCAAAGCATCAGCCACTTTATTTGTTTTTCCCGAATGGTAATGAATTGTACCATCATAATCCTTGATTAATTCCAGCCATCTCCTTTGTCTCATGTTTAACTCTTTCTGAGTGAATATATACTTTAAACTTTTGTGATCGGTATATATTTCACACTTTACTCCATACAAATGATGCCTCCAAATTTTTAAAGCAAAAACAACAGCAGCTAGTTCCAAATCATGTGTAGGGTAATTTACCTCATGAGTTTTCAACTGTCGTGAAGCATAAGCAATTACCTGATCATTCTGCATTAGGACACAACCAAGTCCTTTCAATGAAGCATCACTGTATATAACAAACTCACCATTCCTGGAAGGTAGTGCCAAAACTAGAGCATTCACCAGTCTTCTCTTCAACTCCTGAAAACAATCATCACATTCTTTTGTCCAGATAAAATTAACACTCTTCCGAGTTAGCTTAGTCATTGGACTATATAACCGTGAAAAATTTCTAACAAACCTTTGGTAATAGCCCGCGAAACCAAGGAAGCTACAAATCTCGGTTACATTTGTGGGTCTTGGCCATTCTTACACAACTTTTGTTTTTGCAGGATCAACAGTTATTCCATCTTTAGAAACAATGTGACCAAGGAAGGAAATTTGTTGCAACCAAAACTCACACTTGCTGAATTTCCCATACAGTTTCTTTTCTTTTAAGGTTTGCAAGATAACCCTTAAATGTTTTTCATGCTCCTCTTTACTTTTAGAAAACACCAAAATATCATCAATGAAAACCACCACAAACTTATCCAAGAACTCATGGAAAATTCTATTCATTAAGTCCATGAATACAGCAGGTGCATTGGTTAGCCCAAAAGGCATTACTACAAATTCATAATGGCCATATCTCGTACGGAACGCGGTCTTCGGAATATCTGCCTCCTTTACCTTCAGCTGATGGTGCCCCGATCTCAAGTCAATCTTTGAAAAAAACTGAGCTCCCTGGAGCTGATCAAACAAATCATCGATATGAGGAAAAGGATATTTGTTCTTAACAGTGATATTATGCAAGGCTCTATAATTAATGCAAAGTCTCATAGAACCATCTTTCTTTTTAACAAATAAAACAGGAGCACCCCATGGTGATGTACTAGGTCTAATGAAACCTTTCTCTAATAAATTTTTCAATTGATCCTTCAACTCTAAAAGTTCAATTTGTGCCATTCGATAAGGGGGTTTTAAAATTGGCTTAGCATCAGGAACTAAGTCAACAGTAAACTCAACTTCCCGATCTGGTATTATTCCAGGCAACTCATCAGGAAAAACATCAGGATACTCATTTACCACTGGCACATCATTAATCTGAATAGTTCCTTTATTTTCAACGACGTGTTCAAGGTAACATTCATTTCCATCTTTTACAAGTTTCTCGGCCTCTAGATATGTTATAAAAAGTAAGGGTTCATTCTTGTAAACAAACTGATAGTCTTTCTGAAAAGAAACTTCTTTACCTCTACAGTCAATCTTAGCATGGTAAATAGAGAGCCAATCCATACCCAGGATAACATCAAACTCTACTAGAGGTAGAACCATAAGGTTTGCAAGTAGGTTCTTTCCCCAGATAAGGATAGGAAGATTCTTATAAATTCTTTTTGCCTCAACATTCCCCCCAGGTGTTTTTACCAAAAGTTCAGGAGTCATTTCTTGAGATGGTATTCCAATTTTACTAGAAAAGGTTTCAGAGATGAAATAATATGTAGACCCCGAATCAAACAACACACTGGCATAAACTGAAAAAACAAACAAAGTACCTGATACAACTTCATTTGATGGCCCGACATCTGCTGAAGTAGTTGCAAAGGATTTCACCACCCCTTTCTGGTTGTAGTCTAACTGCTTCCCATCACTCAAGCTCTTTTTCGGACACTCGTTTGCATAGTGACCCATCTCATTGCACTTATAACATTTCACTAACTATAAATCAAATTTGTTCTTACCTTCACCTTGATCCTTTTCAGTGCAATCACGAGCCTTATGTCCCATCTTACCACATCGGTAGCACTTCACAGAATTCAGAAGACATTCCCCAGCATGCCTTTTTCCACATCTATCACAAACTGGAATCTTAGTTCTCTTACCATCAGACTTTTTTGAAGAATTCTTACCTTTCTCCTGCCACCTCGGTCTCTTCTTCTGCGGGTTGTTATAGAACACTTGGTCATCGGAAAACTCTATTTCCACCTTCTCAGCACATCGAACAATCTTTTCATATCTTTTAAACTCACGAGAAGCTAATGCCCTTCAATAATTTGGCTTTAATCCTGAGTAAAAACGATTGATTTTACTATCAAGGTCCCGGATAAAATTTGGAGCATACCTTGCCAATCGAGTGAACCTTTCTTCATAGGCAGCCACTGAGTCTTCCTCTTGCATCAATTCCAAGAATTTATTTTCCATCCTATGTCGAACAGCCTTAGGAAAATACTTCTCAAGAAACATACCTTTGAATTCATCCCAGTCAAGAGCATCAATCTCATCGGCGTCCCTGATATTTTTAACCATAGACCACCACTGATCTGCTTCACCCTCCAAACGGTAAATAGCAAGACTAACCTTTTGATTGTCTGAACACCCCATGACATCAAAAATCTTCTCCAGTTCTTTAATCCACCCTTCAGCTAGCACAGGGTCAGATGATCCTCTGAATGATGGTGGATGTTGCCTCATGAAATGTTCCACCGCTGACATGTTCCTCTGCGGTTGATCTGGCTGATCTCGTGCATGGATACCACCGCCATTTATCGCTTGAGAAAACTGCGCCATTACTGCAAAAAACTGTTCAGTTCCAATTCCGACCATTTCTGGATGCTGATTCGGAAGGTTATTTCCTTCTTTTATGCCTTCCTAGAACTGCTTCCCTGTTTCCTCTGCGGAAAACCATGCTGAACAAACATGTCTTAGATGAAGCAACATGGTAATCTTTAAATGCTATATCATTTCAAAAATATATATATTTGGATAATCATTTAATATAATTCTAACTCCAAAAGTTATCTAAACCGACCTTTGATACCAACTATAAGTCCCCAGCCTTATACCTTACTTAATCTTGAGTTATTACAAGATTACACATTGAGGATCTTTTCGGGTTTAGAGTTTTAGAGAATTAGATCATAAAACTTGCATTACATTCCACATATAAACAAAGTGGTTACATAAAGATAGTATTCATCATTCCCATCAATGGAAACACATTTAAAATAAAACATAGATTATTTCTTGACACATCCTTGACTCTATCATCTTATCATGTACCTTTCCCTTGACCTGTGAAAAACATTTCAAAAACTTGGTATGAGCATAAAAACTCAGTATGGGTTATAAAAAAACATGGAAAGGAAACATGAGTTCATATATACATAAGAATGAAATCATACTTTACCCATAAAACATAGGCACTTTAACATACCTCATAAAATCATGAATAAATCATAGAAATCATAAGACATAAAGGTAACTTGAGGCATTCATAACATTCTTACGTAGGGAGTAACCCTCTTGGTTACGTTTGGAATACCCATCACAGTATATTCCCTAAAATCTCTTCAGAGAAACCTTAACGTTTCACTCCTTTGCGTTACCCAATGCATTGGAGAGCTATAATGGGCTCACCCGCCCTTAGTTTATCACGGAACCACCCGTCTTCATAATAATGCCCAAGAACCATAACATAATCATATCACATAAAACATGCATAAAGGAAACATAAAATTTCCACATTTCAATCACGAGATATCAATACAACACATTGATATAAAAACATTATGAAAAACATTTTCAATACTAAAATAAAATAAAAGTAAAACATGGTATTTATTTTTCTTTTAAAAAGAAGGTATGGCTTGTAGAGGAAGCCGAAACTCAAATAACGGTTACGACGGCGGAGAAGTCGTTGTCGCCGCATACGTACGACAAAAACATTCCCTTTTGTCGTTTAGTAAACGATTCGTATAAAAAGATTCCTTTTGAATAAACGTAAAAGTCAAAGGGGTTTATACACCGTATAAAAGAAAGTTGTGTATAAAAACAAAATATGCCTCAACGAAAGGAGATTGAGACGAAGTCCCATACCTCGTATCCGACTTGACCCGACCGTTATTTAATCTCCTGAATAATAAACTTGAGTTAATCTCTAATTTCTTATGAATCTTTTTCAAGTTCATTATTCCTTTTATACCATGTTATGAACATCATGTAATCAGTTAAGTTAATAATGTTCATTTTGTCGGTATTTGGTTCTTAAGTCAAAAATAGACTTCTTACACTTACATGTTGTTAATTTGGTCAAAGGGTCATTATATACGGAATGATATTAATGATTTGGATAACATATATATCATATATATTCATCATATACATGTATTTATAATATTACATCACATTTAGAGGTAAGAAATGAAATGCACCGTTCATGGAGACGGTAAGCCGTACGTACGCATGAACGGTACTTCCATTTCTATTTCGTATTTCTGGAATGGAATCATAATGATATCAGATTATATTGTAATTCCAGTATAATAACATATATAATATCATAGTTCCATCCTTTATATGTCCCACATATGGTATTTAACGAATCAAATCACTTTCAGGGGCGGTAGTCCGCACTTCCTAAAATGAAGATATCGTGTTTACCCATAATGGAAACCATAAAGGTATGCCCAAAATGAAAAAAAAGCAGCTTAAGGAAAACATAAACATATTATATATCATATATAAAAATAGTGACATCATAATGGCCACCTTTGAAGGTGTTAAATGAGTATTGAATAATCATCGTTTCGGGAGGCAGAATTTCGCCATCCACGGAAACCGTATGTTCTTTAACCATTTGATGTAGTTGTGTGAGTGTGTAGCTCAAATATATCTTATAACAACATCATAGTATATTGAATATACTTTTGTTGTTACAAAATAAGTAAATAAAAAGAGTTTAGGGGGTTGGAGAAGCAAAATAAAACAAATGAACATGAGAGAATGAATTACCTTAAAAAGTGTAACTCCTTTTGATTTGAGCTTAAAGGCTTCTTTTGAAAGGATTTTTCCCAAAGGTAATCCTATAGGATGGGTAGAGGGATGTGGAGAGAGTAAATGGGCAGGGTTTGGCCGAGCCAAAGGCTTGAGTAGTGTGTGAAATGAGGTAGAGGTGGGTGCCTTTTATAAGAGGAGAGGAGGGGCACTTTTGGAAAGTAAAGAAATATTACTTTATTTGAAAATGTTTTTCGGTTTTAAAAGGTCCCACATTGATATAATTCTGGGATAAGGTGATAAGGGTTCGAAATCCACTCATCCAATTGGTTTTGGACATGTGTAGTTCATAGATTTTTGCATTATCATTCCATTTTATTTAAATCGTCAAATAATGATGTCATCGCTGCATCATTATTATGTCATAAATAATTTAATTTATTTAATGTCTAAAAATTATAAAAAAAATACTATGATGTAGGAAATATTTTTATCTTTCCAATGAATATTTATAATCAAAAATATTATCTTTATAAGCCCATGTAAAAATTGGTTTCGTAAAACATATTATGTTTGTGTCATTTTTTCTTTTACATTAAATAAAAAGTTATGTTTGTCATTTCCCAACGAAAGTGGATCCATGGGGTCCCCAAGTTGACCCATGGCTTGTCTTGGTCGGCCATGAAACAACCAATAAGGTTGGGACATGTTTCTAGGTCATTTAATATTATTAAAGCATTATTTATACCATAAACTACCCTAATTACCACTAATCGCGATTAAGAACTTAATAAGTTACTATTCACCAAAAAATTATTTTAATCTCATTGAACCACATTTTACTTCTTAATGACAACCATGTATGTCGGATTTTCAAATTTCAATAAACATTAGTGGTAAACTTTCATTTAACTGAAAAATCAGTTTGCTTGATTACCACTTAGTGGTTTCACTATTCATCAAAAATTGATGTTTTTCAGAAAATTACCAAAACTTCAACCTAAGATATATTTGATATTCCGAATTCAAAAATGAAGTCTATTTTACAAAATTAAAATAATATAAGTCACATTAATTAATTTAATAATTAATTCCTGCTTCCAGAGCAAATAGCCTGTTTTTACAAAATAATAAGTATCAAAAGATTGACATCAGTTTAAGTCTAATTTCAAAGTGAAATTGATTCCAATTACCACCATTGGATAAAATGGTAAAAATATATTCTAATTTCAATTCAAAACCAATTCAAAACATAATCTAATAATATAAATAAATTAAGTTAAAAAGCAGTTTTGATGTAAAATGCAGTATTTTAAACTATTCATTAAAAAAATGAACACTGTCAGAAAAATACAAAAAATTCACACAAGGTAAATTTTGATGTCCCAATCATAAAGAATAAGTTTATTTTGACAAAAATAGTTTATAAAATTGTCAAAAGATAGATTCAAAAATGGTTTGCCATTAAAAGGTAGTAAAACAATCTTTTAAGAATATTAGTGTATTCCATGCATAAGATTGTATTTATTTTCATTTTAAGCCTCTATAACACTATCTTAATCATTAATAGACATAGATAAAAATATCTATTATTCATTTACTTACTTGGGATGTTACATCCTTCCACCCTTTAGAAAATTGTGTCCCCGCAATTTATTTACTTATCGAATATATGGGGGTACTTATCCCTCATTGCATTTTCAGATTCCCATGTTGCCTCTTCAATCATGTGGTTTTTCCAAAAAACCTTTACCTACTTAATCATCTTATTCTGTAACACTTGCTCCCTGTGGTCAAGAATCAGGACCGGTTTTTCCTCATAAAATAGTTTCTCTTCCAGCTGAACTACCTCTGGACTCAAAACATGAGATGAATCTAGCATATACTTTCTCAACATCGAAATGTGAAAAACATTGTGTATCTGAGATAAACTCGGAGGTAAAGCCACTCGGTATGCAACTGATCCAACTCTCTCCAGAATTTCGTATGGTCCAACAAACCTTGGACTCAACTTTCCTTTCTTACCAAATCTCAGCACGCTTTTCCAAGGAGAAACCTTGAGAAAAACCTGATCACCTACCTCGAAAGATAGATCCTTCCTCTGGTTATCCGCATAACTCTTCTGCCTGCTCTGAGCTGTTCTCATATGTTTCTGAATCAGCTGAACTTTTTCTGCCATCTCTTATACCAATTTCGGTCCCATCAACTTCCTTTCACCCACTTCATCCCGGAAAGCTGGAGTTCGACACCACTTCACATATAATCCCTGAAATGGTGCCATCTGTATACTAGAATGGAAACTGTTATTATATGAAAATTCAACCAAAGAAAGATGTTGGTCCCAACTTCCCTGATAATCCATAGAACAATCTCGTAGCATATCCTCCAATTTCTGAATTGTTCATTCTGACTTCTCATCTGATTGAGGATGAAAAGTTGTACTAAAATTTAATTCAGTACCCAACGACTTCTGAAGGCCTTTCCAAAAGTTAGAAGTAAACCTGGGATCACGATCCGATACAATGGAGAGAGGAACTCCATGTAACCTGACTATCTCTTTAAGATACAAACGGGAAAGTTGATCAAGAGAGAAAGTATCTCATATAGCAAGGAAATGAGCAGATTTGGTCAAGCGATCAACAATAACCCAGATTGCATTATTACCTCGAGATGTCTTCGGTAATCCAACAACAAAGTCCATGGATATATTCTCACATTTCCACTCTGGCACTGGTAAAGGCTGAAGCATCCCTTTCGATAACTGCCGCTCTGCTTTAACATGCTGACAAGTCAAACACTTTACAGTAAAATCAACAATATCTCTTTTCATTCCATCCCACCAGTAATACTCCCGCAGATCTCTATACATCTTAGTACTGCCCAGATGAACTGAAAACGGAGAACTATGAGCTTCACATAACAACTCTCTCTTTAACTGTGAATCACAAGGCACACACAATCTCTTCTCAAATCTCAAAACGCAATCATTATCAATGTTGAATTCAGGAAACTTACCTTTCTGAACCAGCTCTACCTTTTTCTGCAACTCACTATCTTGCTTCTGTGCTTGCTTGATTCTATATGATAGAGATGATCTCACTGATACCTGAAACAAAACAGAAGGAATTCCTGCACCAACAACTTTTATGACAAAGTTCATCAAATCCTTAACCAAATGATCACGTTCCAAACACAACATTGTTAATGAAGCATTACTTTTTCGACTCAAAGCATCAGCCACTTTATTTTCGTTTCCCATATGGTAATGAATTGTACAATCATAATCCTTGATTAATTCCATCCATCTCCTTTGTCTCATGTTTAACTCTTTCTGAGTGAATATATACTTTAAACTTTTGTGATCGGTATATATTTCACACTTTACTCCATACAAATGATGCCTCCAAATTTTTAAAGCAAAAACAACAGCAGCTAGTTCCAAATCATGTGTAGGGTAATTTACCTCATGAGTTTTCAACTGTCGTGAAGCATAAGCAATTACCTGATCATTCTGCATTAGAACGCAACCAAGTCCTTTCAATGAAGCATCACGGTATATAACAATCTCACCATTCCTGGAAGGTAGTGCCAAAACTGGAGCATACACCAATCTTCTCTTCAACTCCTGAAAACAATCATCACATTCTTTTGTCCAGATAAACTTAACACCCTTCCGAGTTAGCTTAGTCATTGGACTAGATAACCATGAAAAATTTCTAACAAAACTTCGGTAATACCCGCCAAACCATGGAAGCTACGAATCTCGGTTACATTTGTGGGTCTTGGCCATTCTTACACAACTTTTGTTTTTGCAGGATCAACGGTTATTCCATCTTTAGAAACAATGTGACCAAGGAAGGAAATTTGTTGCAACCAAAACTCACACTTGCTGAATTTCCCATACAGTTTCTTTTCTTTTAAGGTTTGCAAGATAACCCTTAAATGTTTTTCATGCTCCTCTTTACTTTTAGAAAACACCAAAATATCATCAATGAAAACCACCACAAACTTATCCAAGAACTCATGGAAAATTCTATTCATTAAGTCCATGAATACAGCAGGTGCATTGGTTAGCCCAAAAGGCATTACTACAAATTCATAATGGCGATATCTCGTACGGAACGCGGTCTTCAGAATATCTGCCTCCTTTACCTTCAGCTGATGGTACCCCAATCTCAAGTCAATCTTTGAAAAAAACTGAGCTCCCTGGAGCTGATCAAACAAATCATCGATATGAGGAAAAGGATATTTGTTCTTAACAGTGATATTATTCAAGGCTCTACAATCAATGCAAAGTCTCACAGAACCATCTTTCTTTTTAACAAATAAAACAGGAGCACCCCATGGTGATGTGCAAGGTCTAATGAAACCTTTCTCTAATAAATCATGCAATTTCTCCTTCAACTCTAAAAGTTCAATTTGTGTCATTCGATAAGGGGGTTTTAAAATTGGCTTAGCATCAGGAACTAAGTCAACAGTAAACTCAACTTCCCGATCTGGTATTATTCCAGGCAACTCATCAGGAAAAACATCAGGATACTCATTTACCACTGGCACATCATTAATCTGAATAGTTCCTTTATTTTCAACGACGTGTTCAAGGTAACATTCATTTCCATCTTTTACAAGTTTCTCGGCCTCTAGATATGTTATAAAAAGTAAGGGTTCATTCTTTTAAACAAACTGATAGTCTTTCTGAAAAGAAACTTCTTTAGCTCTACAGTCAATCTTAGCATGGTAAATAGAGAACCAATCCATACCCAGGATAACATCAAACTCTACTAGAGGTAGAACCATAAGGTTTGCAAGTAGGATCTTTCCCCAGATAAGGATAGGAAGATTCTTATAAATTCTTTTTGCCTCAACATTCCCCCCAAGTGTTTTTACCAAAATTTCAGGAGTCATTTCTTGAGATGGTATTCCCATTTTACTAGAAAAGGTTTCAGAGATGAAATAATGTATAGACCCCGAATCAAACAACACACTGGCAGAAACTGAAAAAACAAAAAAAGTACCTGATACAACTTCATTTGATGGCCCGACATCTGCTGAAGTAGTTGCAAAGGATTTCACCACCCCTTTCTGCTTGTAGTCTAACTGCTTCCCATCACTCAAGCTCTTTTTCGGACACTCGTTTGCATAGTGACCCATCTCATTGCACTTATAACATTTCACTAACTATAAACCAAATTTGTTCTTACCTTCACCTTGATCCTTTTCAGTGCAATCACGAGCCTTATGTCCCATCTTACCACATGGGTAGCACTTCACAGAATTCAGAAGAAATTCCCCAGCATGCCTTTTTCCACATCTATCACAAACTGGAAACTTAGTTCTCTTACCATCAGACTTTTTTGAAGAATTCTTACCTTTCTCCTGCCACCTCGGTCTCTTCTTCTGCGGGTTGTTATAGAACACTTGGTCATCGGAAAACTCTATTTCCACCTTCTCAGCACATCGAACAAGCTTTTAATAACTTTTAAACTCACGAGAAGCTAATGAACTTCGATAATTTGGCTTTAATCCTGAGTAAAAACGATTGATTTTACTATCAAGGTACCGGATAAAATTTGGAGCATACCTTGCCAATCGAGTGAACCTTTCTTCATAGGCAGCCACTGAGTCTTCCTCTTGCATCAATTCCAAGAATTGCTTTTCCATCCTATGTCGAACAACCTTAGGAAAATACTTCTCAAGAAACATACCTTTGAATTCATCCCAGTAAAGAGCATCAATCTCATCGGCATCCCTGATATTTTTAACCATAGACCACCACTGATCTGCTTCACCCTCCAAACGGTAAATAGCAAGACTAACCTTTTGATTGTCTGAACACCCCATGACATCAAAAATCTTCTCCAGTTCTTTAATCCACCCTTCAGCTAGCACAGGGTCAGATGATCCTCTGAATGATGGTGGATGTTGCCTCATGAAATGTTCCACCGCCGACATGTTCCTCTGCGGTTGATCTGGCTGATCTCGTGCATGGATACCACCGCCATTTATCGCTTGAGACAACTGCGCCATTACTGCAAAAAACTGTTCAGTTCCAATTCCGACCATTTCTGGATGCTGATTCGGAAGGTTATTTCCTTCTTTTATGCCTTCCTAGAACTGCTTCCCTGTTTCCTCTGCAGAAAACCATGCTGAACAAACATGTCTTAGATGAAGCAACATGGTAATCTTTAAATGCTATATCATTTCAAAAATATATATATTTGGATAATCATTTAATATAATTCTAACTCCAAAAGTTATCTAAACCGACCTTTGATACCAACTATAAGTCCCCAGCCTTATACCTTACTTAATCTTGAGTTATTACAAGATTACACATTGAGGATCTTTTCGGGTTTAGAGTTTTAGAGAATTAGATCATAAAACTTGCATTACATTACACATATAAACAAAGTGGTTACATAAAGATAGTATTCTTCATTCCCATCAATGGAAACACATTTAAAATAAAACATAGATTATTTCTTGACACATCCTTGACTCTATCATCTTATCATGTACCTTTCCCTTGACCTGTGAAAAACATTTCAAAAACATGGGATGAGCATAAAAACTCAGTATGGGTTATAAAGAAACATGGAAAGGAAACATGAGTTCATATATACATAAGAATGAAATCATACTTTACCCATAAAACATAGGCACTTTAACATACCTCATAAAATCATGAATAAATCATAGAAATCATAAGACATAAAGGTAACTTGAGGCATTCATAACATTCTTACGTAGGGAGTAACCCTCTTGGTTACGTTTGGAATACCCATCACAGTATATTCCCTAAAATCTCTTCGGAGAAACCTTAACGTTTCACTCCTTCGCATTACCCAATGCATTGGAGAGCTATAACGGGCTCACCCGCCCTTAGTTTATCACGGAACCACCCGTCTTCATAATAATACCCAAGAACCATAACATAATCATATCACATTAAACATGCATAAAGGAATCAAAAAATTTCCACATTTCAATCACGAGATATCAATACAACACATTGATATAAAAACATTATGAAAACCATTTTCAATACTAAAATAAAAGAAAAGTAAAACATGGTATTTATTTTTCTTTTAAAAAGAAGGTATGGCTTGTAGAGGAAGCCGAAACTCAAATAACGGTCACGACGGCGGAGAAGTCGTTGTCGCCGCATACGTACGACAAAAACATTCCCTTTTGTCGTTTAGTAAATGCTTCGTATAAAAAAGATTCCTTTTGAATAAACGTAAAAGTCAAAGGGGTTTATACACCGTATAAAAGAAAGTTGTGTATAAAAATAAAATATGCCTCAACGAAAGGAGATTGAGACGAAGTCCCATACCTCGTATCCGACTTGACCCGACCGTTCTATAATCTCCTGAATAATAAACTTGAGTTAATCTCTAATTTCTTATGAATCTTTTTCAAGTTCATTATTCCTTTTATACCATGTTATGAACATCATGTAATCATTTAAGTTAATAATGTTCATTTTGTCGGTATTTGGTTCTTAAGTCAAAAATAGACTTCTTACACTTACATGTTGTTAATTTGGTCAAAGGTTCATTATATCCAGAATGATATTAATGATTTGGATAACATATATATCATATATATTCATCATATACATGTATTTATAATGTTACATCACATTTAGAGGTAAGAAATGAAATGCACCGTTCATGGAGACGGTAAGCCGTACGTACGCATGAACGCTACTTCCATTTCTATTTCGTATTTCTGGAATGGAATCATAATTATATAAGAGTATATTTTAATTCAAGTATAATAACATATATAATATCATAGTTCCATCCTTTATATGTCCCACATATGGTATTTAACGAATCAAATGACTTTCAGGGGTGGTAGTCCGCACTTCCTAAAATGAAGATATCGTGTTTACCCATAATGGAAACCATAAAGGTATGCCCAAAATGAAAAAAAAGCATCTTAAGGAAAACATAAACATATTATATATCATATATAAAAATATTGACATCAAAATGGCCACCTTTGAAGGTGTTAAATGAGTATTGAACAATCATCGTTTCGGGAGGCAGAATTTCGCCATCCACGGAAACCGTATGTTCTTTAACCATTTGATGTAGTTGTGTGAGTGTGTAGCTCAAATATATCTTATAACAATAACCTAGTATATTTAAGATTCTGGTTTTGTTACAAAATATGTAAATAAAAAGAGTTTAGGGGGTTGGAGAAGAAAAATAAAACAAATGAACATCAGAGAATGAATTACCTTAAAAAGTGTAACTCCTTTTGATTTGAGATTAAAGGCTTCCTTTGAAAGGATTATTTCCAAAGGGAATCCTCTAGGATGAGGAGAGGGATGTGGAGAGAGTAAATGGGCAGGGGTTGGCCAAGCCAAAGGCTTGAGTAGTGTGTGAACTTAGGTAGAGGTGGGTGCCTTTTATAAGAGGAGAGGAGGGGCACTTTTGGAAAGTAAAGAAATATTACTGTATTTGAAAATGTTTTTCAGTTTTAAAAGGTCCCACATTGATATAATTCGTGGATAAGGTGATAAGGGTTCGAAATCCACTCATCCAATTGGTTTTGGACATGTTTAGTTCATATATTTTTCATTATCATTCCGTTTTATTTAAATCGTCAAATAATGATGTCATCGCTGCATCATTATTATGTCATAAATAATTTAATTTATTTAATGTCTAAAAATTATAAAAAAAATACTATGATGTAGGAAATATTTGTAGCTTTCCAATGACTATTTATAATAAAAAATCTGATCTTTATAAGCCCATGTAAAAATTGTTTTCGTAAAACATATTATGTTTGTGTCATTTTTATTTTACATTAAATAAAAAGTTATGTTTGTCATTTCCCAACAAAAGTGGATCCATGGGGTCCCCAAGTTGACCCATGGCTTGTCTTGGTCGGCCATGACACAACCAATAATGTTGGGACATGTGTCTAGGTCATTTCATATTATTAAAGCATTATTTATACCTTAAACTACCCTAATTACCACTAATCACGATTAAGAACTTAATAAGTTACTATTCACCAAAAAATTATTTGAATCTCATTGAACCACATTTTACTTCTTAATGACAACCATGTATGTCGGATTTTCAAAATTCAATACACATTAGTGGTAAACTTTCATTTAACTGAAAAATCAGTTTGCTTGATTACCACTTAGTGGTTTCACTATTCATCAAAAATTGAAGTTTTTCAGAAAATTACCAAAAATTCACCCTAAGCTATATTTGATATTACGAATTCAAAAATGAAGTCTATTTTACAAAATTAAAATAATATAAGTCACATTAATTAATTTAATAATTAATTCCCGCTTCCAGAGCAAAAAGCGTGTTTTTACAAAATAATAAGTATCAAAAGATTGACACCAGTTTAAGTCTAATTTCAAAGTGAAATTGATTCCAATTACCACCGTTGGATAAAATGGTAAAAATATATTCTAATTTAACTTCAAAACCAATTCAAAAAATAATCTAATCATATAAATAAAATAGGTTAAAAAGCAGTTTTGATGTAAAATGCAGTATTTTTAACTATTCATTAAAAAATGAACATTGTCAGAAAAATACCAAAAATTCACACAAGGTAAATTTTGATGTCCCAATCATAAACAATAAGTTTATTTTGACAAACATAGTTTATAAAATTGTCAAAAGATATATTCAAAAATGGTTTGCCATTAAAAGGCAGTAAAACAATCTTTTAAGAATATTAGTGTATTCCATGCATAAGATTGTATTTATTTTCATTTTAAGCCTCTATAACACTATCTTAATCATTAATAGACATAAGTAAAAATATATATTATTCATTTACTTACTTGGGATGTTACAATAAATTATCTCCCAAATGTGGAGTTGTATAAAAAATCCACAAATACAGTTAAGTCCCGGATAAAGAGTGTAACCTAGGAATGATATAATATTTGTGTGTGTTGGGTATTTGAAAACATCACGTGTAATGAAAAAATATTAAAAAAATATTATATTTTATTCATAAAATAATGTCATATCTTCTTAATGGTGTTTTGATGAAGGAAAATATGACATTGTAATTTAATATAGAATATGTGTTCTACCATAGGCACGACATATGTTTTTTTCTTTGTATGGTGTTTGGTAACATCATTGGTAAGGGTAATAGTATTTTCTATATAACTATTTTATTTGGAATCTTGAAATTATAACAATAATTTATTTATTTATTTATTATTCTTATTTGTGAGGAAGATAAAAATTAAACTATATACATGTATGTAATATTTGTGTTACAAATTGGGTAAATATATTAAACTGTCCCCAATGTAATTAATGTGTAATTATTGATTGTTCCAATTAATTACAAATGAATGACTAATATTAATTTTATTAATTGTTTTATAGTTGTTGTTTTAAAAATAATTATTGTGACTTTAATGTGAGATAATTTATAAAAAATAGTAAATTATTATTATTATTATTATTTGGAAAATAACATATGTGTTTAATATAAATATATATACATATATATGTTAGTGTATATATATATAAATAGCATATATAAATGTGTGTGTGTTAAATATATATATATATAATATGTGTATATATTTTTGGGTTATCTATATATTTACTGGTGTATATGCATGTATATATTTAGGAAATATTTCTCAATATATATATATATATATATATATATATATAATTATGTATATTATTTGATGGATGATTAACATTTTTAAATAGGGTTTGAAAATAAAGGGGTCTATAGAGGGAGTACTTATGTAGGAAATTAGGTTTTGTTTAATTCATGAAAGAGAAAAAAAAGTATTTTGGTACAATAATGACTAAATTAATTTTAATTAATGAAATAAAATGGTTTTAAAAAATTTATACAAGGATAATATGGCTGAAAAACATTTATAAAGGATAATGAAGTAAATCACACACATTTCACATCACTCACTCCCCCCCTCTCTTCCACCCTCTCTCATATTATATTTTTGTTTTATTTTTATTATTTTTCTAAATATTCAATCATTGATTTATCATATAGCATTCATTCGATCGAAGATTCATTAGTGTTTTTGAGATTATCTTGAAAAGGATAATTTTAAATATATTTTTTTACGAAAGTGATGAGGTTTCAGTGGTGTGGTTAAAATTGGACATCAACCCTCATCGTCTGTCATTGTTGCACTTAATATAGGAAGATCATGGAATTAGAACATGATTTATATAGGTTATTGATAATATTGTTGGTGTGAGTGTGTATCCTATTGTTAAACCATTTTATAATTAGTTCTTAACTTTGTTTCAAGTTTTTTATAGGTAATTGTCATGATTATTTGGCGTTCATAGAATTCCATTGAAACAGATATTTGATGCTTGATCACATGTGGAATTCATGTGTTTGTAGCCCATAACATGTGATTGTGTTTCTTGCATATGGATTGTGATTATTAAGTTTCGTGATTGTATGGATGTGATATTTTTCTATCTTGTTTATCTATATCATATATAATTTTTTTTCGGTGTACGGTACTCAAGAGGGTGTTGAATTGATTATCTTTAAAAATTTATGTTTTAGAAGTTTTCTTAAAAGGTACCCCAATAAAACTAAATACAACCTAGTTAATCATGTTTATACGGTTATAAAAGTTTACTATTTAAATAAAATCTTAGAATATTGATTAATTATCAATAATCTCAATATCATTTATTGATATTACTTTTGAATCTATTATAATAAAGATAACCAATTTTAAATTCTGTCCATGATTAACTATCAAGGTAAATCTAATTATTTCTGAATTATATAGTAAAACAGAGAAAACTAAATTAATAAAAAAAAGAGGATATAAAACAAGTGGTTCAGTCTAAAGCTGAGACATAATCTCCTCCACTTGGTGATCACCTGCCACTAAGAAGATTATATTAATAAACCTGATCCACCCATTGTTCTAGTAAACAATATTGTACAGGTCTTTCTAGTTCACACGACGTCTCCCACAGTTCTTCATGGGTATAAACTACCATGTCACACAAGGACCTATTCTACACATATCTATGGGAGTAAATAAGTGTTAAAAAATATGAGGTGATAGATATCATGTATCCTTCATTTTAGTGGGGGAGACAAATTGTGTTTTAATACAAAAACACACACACTGCTAAAAATATAAAAAAAATACAAAAAGAAAAGAAAAGATGATGATATATTGTTATAATTTCCATGGGTTTTATTCTATGCAGCTCTAGACATCTAGGATGAAATAGATTCAAGTATCGAGTCCTCTTCAAAGAAACAAAGTATCACAAGTCTGGTGCTCTAGCTTCCAGTTAGATCTATGTCATGTTATTTGTAGAGTTTGTATTACCAAGATGTTCTTGACTATGAACTATGATATCATAGCTTTTGGATTTGTGAATCATTCATGTGTTATTCATTTGTTTCTTTTTTCAGGAATCGATTCTCTTTAATGGTTGTCTGCATGCCTTCTTCTTCACAACCTTTTTTTATTCCAGGGCCACACTTTTATTTTTATTCTTGGAGCAAATGTGTGGAAGCCAATATGAGGCATGTATAATGAACCCCATACCTCATACTATTAGGTGAAATTTATACATAGAAATATTAATCTTTAGTGCATTTAAAATAATAATATATTACCATTAGTAATTTAATTAAAAATGACAAAAATAGATTAAAGAACAGTGTAACAGTTTTTCAAGAAATAGTTTCACATGAAAATGGAGTCATCATGAAACAATGTATTCTTATTTTCACTTGAGTTGTGAGATAACCATGATGTCATAGTTTTATTTATATCATTAACATATAGCACAAATATTGTGTCAGGATCATGGTGTCTATTCCATTTCCAAACTTTGAAAGGTGTCTTAGAAAGGTACCAGTGTCACAGACTTCAACAGATCTGAAACTAGTCATGGTGTCTAGTTGCGGTGTCTGGGCCACGATTTCTTGTGATGGTGTCTGGGTCACGGTGTTTGGGTCACAATTTCTAGGTCACAGTGTCAGGTTTATAGTGTCTAGTCATGGTGTCTGGGTCACAATGTCTAGTCATAATGTTTGGGTCATGGTTTCTCAGACTTAGCCAAATATCTATATATAGACTTAAATAGTGATATTCACAGAATAAATTATACTTAATCATTCAAAATAGAATCCATTATAGACCAAAATAAAATATAGTTTATAATAATCAGTCATGAATTATAGGAATCAAGATCTTGAGAGAATTTATTTGATGCACAATGAAACCAAGTAAATCTATACATGATATGATATAAAGTAAATAACAATAACAATTTGTGATCATTAAAACATGATTAAAAAATGAGGAGTATAACAACCTCCCCATTTTTGATGATCACACATTATATGCATGAGATATCTACTCATAGTGTTCTATGTGTCCCTATGTGTACATGTCTCTCCCCCTTTTGGGATTATAAAAAGGAGTATGAAAGTAAATAAGAGAATAATAAATAAGAGTTCACAATGAATTAGATGGAGAAATATGTGTCATTAAAAATGGTAGGAAACATAAATAAATAAAAATCCCTACCAAAAAAGAGTGTTCAATATTCTTCAGCACTAGCTGCCTTCCCTTTTCCCATGGTAGAAGCAATAAGAGAAGCCACAGGAGAAGAGGTATAAGATGATGAAGGGAGTGAACCAACTGTCAAAGGAGGAAGAGGGAGTCTTTAAAAAATAGAAGGGGCCAAGATAGGTTCGGTGGAAGACTGAGGTAATTGCAGTTCATGGATAACAGGTCTGATCTAAATCATATCCATAGAGAGACACGTAGAGGTAGTGGAAAAGGTAGTGAATGGGGAAGGATGAAAACCAGACCACAAGGGTGCATCTATAGGAGCCATAATTTTAGTGCTATGCACATGAAGATATGCCTCAATTACTTGATGAAGTCTGCAATAATCTCAAAACCATATTGAATCACTTTCTCTAAGTAATCTTTTTTTTCCATGGACTTGTCCAACAAAGGAGTTAAATCATTCATCTTTTGAACTTGAGTTTTAAAGGATTGAGTGACATGATGGAATATCCATATTCTCAAAAAGGTACATGAAATGGGTTGTCATATCATGGTTAGTGAAAATCCTATTGAAGTAGAAATCCTCCTTATATGTAATTTCTTACGGAGCATCTTTGAAAATCGTGGAATAAATTCCACCAAACCAAGAACTCATTCTCTATTCTTGACAAACATAGATAGAGACTCTTGTTCAAAGACACATAGCACTGATTGAAGTTATTCCATTACAACCATTCTGAGTAGATCACTATCAAAGGAGGGTTGAGAAGACATTTTAGATGAACTAGAGGTTGTAACATCTAATGTGTAGGTCTTCAGTTGATTAATATATTTCTAGAGACATCCCTTGTACTCATCAATTAATTTGTTAAGACCAATAACAAGCTCAGCCATTTTATTAACTATTTTATTGTTTCCTTCATCCACCTTGCTTTCAAAGTAAATTAGGTTAGGTTGAATTAGACAGACAAATTCCAGTGGAATCTAACCACTAACATCCTCAACTTGATGAATAATAGGATCTGGTCCAGATTCCAACACTCTCTATATATCTTCATACATAGCTCTAAGATACTTCACAACATCACTCAGCTGTTTGTTCTAAATTCTGAACTCAGGAATTTCATGATTCTTTTTTGGCTGAATATACCATATCATCTTTTCTAACAGTTGGGAAACATCTCATTCACATAGGTTTGTTATAGGTGTAGGTTGAGCGTTCATGATATTTTCATCTCCATCCAATAAAGTATATAAAAAATATTTAAAATCATCCTTACTCACTAAGGAATAAGGTTCTTGTGAAGGTTCAGGAACCAGAGTTGAGAAAGTATGAGGTTCCATTAAGGAGAAAACATCAATAGCATAGATCGGTTTTAATTGAAACACAGTAGAAAGATCTATATCATTAACTAAGGCTTATTTGGAATCATTCACATCAAACTATCTAGGGAATGTATACCATGAATCCACAGTTCTTTGATCAATTAGATTAGGAATTTCAACACTTTCTAGATTACGGTGTTTATCCCCTCTCAAAAAGTGCACCTATCATAGGACTAAGAGATTCAGTTATTTGATCTGTTTCCAATATTTCATCCCTAATAGCTTCACACATGTCTTTTCTAGCCAACTGAAAGTATAAATCCATTCATTCCTAAAAATATTGGATAATCTTAGGAACGACCTATTCCTCTATGTGTTCCTCAAAATCAGCTTCTTTCCCAAGAAAAAGATATTCTTCTAGATGCTCTTCTAGAACATATTTTTCCATTAAATTAACAACAGACTCATCTCTAGAAGCAGGATTTTCGACTAAATGAACAAGTTCCTCATGAATAGGTACTTCCATCTCTATTATAACTTGAATAACCGTTCCACTATCTTCTTTATCAAGGAAAATTTCCCCTATATGTGAAAAAACCTCTTCTTCTTCCTCTCCAACAAGATAGTCAATTATTTAATCTTGTTACAAACCAGGATCATATATGTTATTAGGTCTTGATGAATGCTCAACCGGATTGAACTTGTTAAGAAACCCTGTCAGTATCCTCCACCCATGATTTTCCGTATGGATTCGAAATGATTTTCATTTTTTGACTGTATTCTTTGAGATACAAAATTTATAGTCCTTAATGAATTATTCATCCATTCCAAACATCAATGTAGCATGAAGCATAGTATAGATGAACATTGATTAGAGTAAGTAGTATGATTTTGATGTTGACTTTATCAACTCACACATATGATGTATACCATTAATATATAGGTTAATATTGTGATCATTCTTTATCAGACGTTTCAAAAATACAACCTGGTACTAGAGTGTAGAAAAATATCCTTTTCTGGGCCGAATCAGATTCTGAACAAAATTAAACAATAGTTTGGTTTCACCATCTATTTCAATAGTAATATCTCCTATCTTTTTTTTTAATTCCAATTAAGCTTTTGAAGGCTTATTTTAATACAAAGATCTCACTTAGAATAGGAGGACCTATCTGGTAGTCTTTAAAAAATCCCTCATAAGGTATCCTAAGGAATGCATCCTATAACCACGAAGAAAAGGTATATATTTGTCCATTGATCCAGCTTCTTATAACAAAACCATCTTCTGTATCAAATGATAATTGAACCAACTGATAAAACTAAACAACTAGATTTTGGTAAATCTGTCTTATCTCATTTATGAACCAATCCATCCATCCCTGCACTTTTAGTACTCTCAACACAGATACATACATGACAACAACCACTTAGGGATGATTTACTTTTCAAGTACCACCATTATATTGACAAGGTTCAAGTTCATGGGACCATCGAGCCCTATCTTTGATTCACATTTCATTTTCTTCTGGGATCTGTGCTTCTCAGGAGTCGAAGAAGATGGGTGCTTTATCGTGGGAATTTAATGAATGATCAAGAGAATTATAGAGAGAGAGAGGGAAGAAGGGTTGAATTAGGTCTTATAGTTAGTTAGAAGAGATTCCATATGAAGAAAAGATTGATACTTCTTTTGTTTTCATCATTTAGGGATATCGAGTGTCACAAATTCAAAAGCACGGGAAAGTAAAAGAATTAAATAATCAATCACATAAATAAAATTTATTATATTTAAATAAAACAAAAAAGTGTTATTATGGTGAGACCAGATACAGCTTTTCACGGTGAGACCGTAACTGGTTTTCACAGTGTGACCGTAACAGGTTATCATGGTGAGACTGTAAACATGAGATGAAAAATTTATGATAGTAAACTATACAGTTGTAAGAGTTATACAATAATTTTAAGATAGTGACATGTGAAACCATAAACTGTGAAATAATAAGTTGTGAAACAGTACACTTACTACTTAAGATTTATCATTCTCAATTAATGTATGATGTAGTCTATTCTTACTTAATTTAATGGTTTGGTTAATATATCAACAAGCTTATATTCAGTTCCAATGAATTCCAAAGTGATATCACCTTTTTGATAATGTTGTCTAAAAAAGTGATGTCTTACATCAATATTTTTGTCCTAGAGTGCGAAATAGGATTTTTTGAGATGTTAATAGCAATTCTATTGTCACAAATTAAAGGTACATTCCAAAATTGATATCCACAAACTAATAATTTGTGTTTTATCAAAAAAAAATTATCATAACAACTACCAGCAACTATGTACTCAGTTTCGGTAATAGATAATGCAATAGAGTTTTGTTTCTTACTAATCCATGATACTTGTGACCTGTCTAAAAAGTGACATGTTTCATAGGTGCTATACAGATCTAAATTTCAACCCCCAAAATCAACATCAAAATAGATAACTAACTCAAACGATTGTTCTCTAGGATAGAATAGTTATAGATTGGGAGTTTTCTTGAGGTATTGGAAAATTCTCTTTACAACATTTCAATGAGATTACTTAGGGTTGTCTTGAAAATGAGTACACATACATACACTATAAATAATGTCAGGTCAGCAAGCAGTTATGTAGGTCAGGCTTCTAATCATTCCACTGTAAGTGGTTTCATCAACACACTTTCCACCGTTATCATGATCCAAATTAAAATTCGTTCTCATTGGAGTGTCACTACTTTTAGTGATATCCAAAATAAAATGTTTTAGATGATATCTATTATATTTTCATTGATTTAAAATAATATCATCATTATTTAGAATGATTTAAAATCCAAGAAAGTATTTTAGTTCACCCATTAAACTAATTTCAAATTCATTTTGAATCATTTTAGAAAACTCAATACATTAATATTTTTTTAACAATCCAAAGATAATATCATCTACATAAATTTGAAATACTAAAACATCATTGGAAATTTGTTTTATAAAATGGGTAGGATCAACAATTTCTTTTGTAAAACCTTTCGAAATAAGAAATGAACATAATCTCTCATACAAAGCTATTAGAGATTGTTTTAATCCATACAAATCTTTTTGATAATTTAAAAAAATTATTTGGAAAATGGGGATTTGTAAAACCATGGTTTTATAATCAAATACATCATCACCTATATACCCATTTATGAATGATATATTAACATTAATTTGATATTGTTTTAAATTCAGATGTGCATCATAAGTAAAATTTTGATGGAGTCAAGTATAGCTACCATTGCAAAGTTTTGTTCATAGTTAGTTCCTTTTTCCTGACTATAGCCTTGTGGAACCAATCTATCCTTGTTTATAACTATGTTACCAGCTTCATCAACCTTAGTTCTAATCACCCACATAGGGCATATGGTACATGTGTCTTTGGATTTTTCACCATGTTTCCAAAAAAAATTTCTTTCAAAGTGATTAAGATATTACTGCATAGCCATCAACCAAAATTCATCATTGATAGCATCATTAATGTTTTTAGGTTCATGTTGTGACCATAAAAATTGACGTTCAACCTAATTTCTTAGAGAATCTTCATTTTGAGTTACTTTAACTTGATCTTATACAACATAATCTAAAAGATGGTTCTTAAGGGTTCTAAATACTCTAGAAGAAGTGGGTCTAGTGATTTTAGGTTCTTCAAAAGTAGGTTCAGGTTCATTATGACTTGAATCTGAAAAATTTCTAGAATTGGATGCTTTCAAAAATTCCTTTACAGGATGGTTAGATGATTTTGAATTGATGTACATATTTGACACATCAACCTCTAGGTTCTCTAGAGTTGTATTAGGCTAATGTGGATCAATCTCATCAAACAAGTAATGGACAAATTATTCTACACATTTTGTTCTTTTTAAAACAATATATTGGATTTACTGGAGATTGAATATTTTATAAATTTTCCTTCATAAATCTTGGATGAATTTTTTTCAATATTTTCCTTAGTATCATGTATATAATCATTGAAACCATAAAAATTGAAATATCATACTTTGGGTTTCTATTTTTCCATAACTTATATATGGAGTTTTTTAAGAACGGGTTTAATAAACACTATATTAATAATATAGCATGTTGTATTTACAGCTACAGCCAAAAAATAAATAGGTAATTCATATTCACTAAGCACGGTTCTTTCAATCTCTTGCATGGTCCAATTTCATCTTTCTATAACTCCATTTTTTGTGGTGTTCAAGTGGTCGAGAAATTATGACTATAGACATTTTTTGAGCAAAAGGATTAAAACTCATGATTTTCAAACTCACAGCCATGATCGCTTCATTAGGATTTGAATCTATGTCCACTATGATTTTCTACAATTTTAGCATATTTGATAAAATTAAAGAAGTCTTCACTTCGGTGACCCAAAAAGAAAGTACAAGTATATCTAGAAAAGTCATCAAAAAGATCATAAACATAGTTCTTCCTACTTAAACTAGAAACTCTAGATGGTCCAAAAAAATCAATGTGAACCAATTTGAGAGGTTGAGAAGTTGAAACTTCTTTCATTTGTTTGAATGAAATATAGTGTTGCATTCCCTTTTGAAAAGTATTGCACACCTTATCATTTAGATACTCATGTTTGGGTAAAATTTTGACTAATATTTTCCTATTTCTCTTTCTAAGGGAGTGAATATTATAGTTTTATAGTCTATTATTCCAAATATAAGACACTTTGTGAAATACACATCAATATGAAACATTTTCAGAAACTAAATAATCTAGGTTACCAGAGTATACATTTTCATTTCTCAATGGAGAAAAAATTATAATTCATTTTTAGAATTAAAAACATTGTAAGCATCATATTCAAATATAACATGAAATCCATCATAACATAGTTGTGAAATACAAAGACAATTATATTTCAATCCATCAAACAAAGTACCTTGGAAATTAAAACTGAGTTAGAGTTACCGATTTGGCCAAGGATAATGATTTTCCCTTGGCATTGTCACCAAAGGTTACATGTGCACCATAAATTTTTATTAAGTTATGGAAGATGAATAGTATCATGTCATATGTCATGAAAACCAACTTTCCATGTACCAAAATCATTTATTGGAGGTCTTTAAGAAAATTTCCTATAAAATAGTCAAATAAAAACGGACTTTTGTACCCATATTTGTTTGGGTCTAGTAATATTTGTGACTAGTGCTTCAGGAACGCACTTCTGCCTCATAGGTTTGTTATAATAATTATGTAAAATGATTGAAAAATAAACACTATCTGGTCTTAAAAACATTAAAAAATAGGGTGAGTATCATAATTTTAACTAGAGGAATTTTTTTCAGAACTAGGAGTAAAGCGTTATTTTCACGTTTTAGAAACAAAATTAGATCTTCCAAAATTCCCTTTACCAGGTTGATATCCAATATCAATAGTATATATAGGGGCAATCAGTTTACCTAGAATTTGTACCAATGTATCTTTACAATTAGTAAACCTTTCAAGGTCCTTTTTCAACTGCTTATTAGATAGATTTAGTTCATTGTTTTCTTTGAGCAATTGAACATTTTTCTCTCTTTATACAGTAAGTTCTAATTTAACAATTGAGGTAAGAGCATATTTTTTCTTTAAAGACTTGTATTTATTTTTTAGTCCATTACATGTCCCTTTAAGCATATTATAGTACTCAAACATTTCTTATTTAGAAATATTTTCATAATCATTTTCATCTACTTAATAACAAGAATTGTGTACAGGAGGTTCCTGTGTTACCTCAGATGTGTTTGTCATAAAAGCTTATTTTTTTGTTGGCCTATTCACCATGTGAATATTATGAGTCACTTGAACTGTCTCAGAAGCACTCCACATTGCTTTCATTTCCTTTTTATACTTTCTATATTTTCCTCATATTTCATTCTATACTTGAACTTATGAAATTCATACTTTATATGTTACTCGTGATTACATTCATAGCATACTATCTAATCATAATTGTCACTTATTTTCAAATATTTATTCCATCTTCTTTTGATCATATCTTTTTTTAAAGTTAGGATTTCTAAAATATTTCTTGTTCATGTAAAATATCTTAAACCTTCTTGATAATTTATCCATCTCCTCATCACTATCAGGTGATGATTGTTCACTACTGTAAAATTCTATGAAGACATCCAATTTCCATTTTTCATTGTGTTTAGAGATGGTGGTCTTAAATGCAAAAAAATTTGTTGGGTTTATCCTCCTCTTCCACATTGACTTTAAGATCCTCTTCATACACCATTTGTTTCCAAAAGATTTATTTTACAGGTAAGTTGCTGATGTCGCATTAATCTCTAATATAGACAGAGGTTCCTCTCAATCTACCATGTACGCATATGAGAATCCTCATAATTTGTTCTTTATAAGTAACTTCTAATCCAAGAGAAATCATTGTGTTGACAATTTCATTGGAACCTGAGATACAGGTCAGAAATAGGCTCATCAATTTTCATTTTAAAGAAATCATATTTAATATTATAAGTATTAAGTCTCATTTCGTTCAAACTATAAGTTCCATCATGTGAAATAGTCAAATTATCCCAAATTTTAGGTGAAGTTATACATGTAGAAATTCTATTAAATTCCTTATCTCATAAAGAGAAATTTAAATCATTCAAGGATTTTCAATTTTTATTATTGGAAGTCTTTGTTGGATCATCCCAAGTGATTTTATCTATAGAAAAAATCCTATACTCATCTATAATTGGAGTCCAAATCTCAAAACCCATATGTTGTAAATGATTTTTCATTTTAATTTTCCTTTGGGAATAATTGGTTCCATTAAAAAATGGTGGTCTATTTGTTGCAGCACCTTCCTGTTTATTATCCATAATGAAGAAATACACTGAAAGAGGAAGAAATTTAGAATTAATAGAAATTTACAGATCTTTAATGTGAAACTAAATTCATAGTTGAATAATTTAAAAATAGAGTCGCAATAGGAATAACAAACTCCTTTTGATAACAAATTCTGGTTGGAATAGAGTTCTCAAGAGGGGGGTCAGTTGACAATCTATAAAAAAATTGTTTGAAAGGTTTTCTTAAAAGGTTCCCCAATAAAAATAAATACAGCCTAGTTAATCAATGTAATATGGTTATGAAAGTTTGAATTTTCAAATATTTTCTTTGATGATTTATTATTTCTATGTAAAACTAAAAATAGTTATTGATATTAATTTTGAAGCTATTCTAATAAGGCAAAACAATTATAAGTTCTGTCTAGGATTAACTATCAAAGTAAATCTAACAATTTATGAAAATTATATAGTAAAATTGATATATGTAAATTAAAAAATACAGTAGATATAAACCAAGTGTTTCGTTCTCAAGATAAGACCTAATCCACTCCACATGGTGATCACCTTACACAAAGTATTTTATATTAATAAACATGACCCACAACCTGGATCGGGGTAAACAACAATGCATAGGACAATCCATGTCACACAACCTCTTCCATAGTTCTTCGTGGGTATGAAATACTAGGTCACAAAGGGACCACTTCCTTACTTTTTTGTTGTAGATAACAAGTGTAAAAAAGATATTATATGAAGTATATCTTGTATATTTCAGTTTAGTGGAGGAGATAGTGTGTGTTTTATTACAGATACACACACACACAACTCAAAAGCTAAAAACAATACACAACGGAACAAATATGATGAGATAAGGTTAGAAGTGTTGTTAGTGTTATTATATGTAGCTATTGTAACACCCCATGAATCCACGGTACATTTCCCATTGAATAATCCATTAGCTATCATTGTACACTACGTCGATATTATAACACACTACCACCAATCAAACTAGCCATTTTGAATAGTAATACCCACTTTTGGAAATTTTATAAATTTTAATTTTCAAAATGGAATTCATTTTTGTATTTTAAATGTCTAAATTTTCTTAGGGTGAATTTTTGGTATTAAAAAAAACATTAATTTTTTTATGAATAGTGAAAAACACTACGTTATTGGTTAAAACAAACTTTTTTATTTAAATAATTATTTATTTTATTTATATTTATTTTAGATAAAAATAGATACATAATACCTATATAAGTTCAATATAATTCATTAGAGTCATTTTATAATAAGTTTAGATAAATAATAATTTTATTGAACTTTTTTCTGTCATTTACCAACCTCCAAGGAGCATTTTCAAATTTGCATAAAACATAATTTTACTACATCTATGAGTTGAATTTCAAAAATCTGACAGACACAGTTAATATCAGTAAGTAAAATGGGGTTCAATAATATGAACATACTTTTTGGTGAATAATAAATTTTGACTTTTGTTTACCACGGTCAAAAGTAAATAGGGTAATTATGGGTAAAAATGATATCATAATTATCCTAACACATGTCCTAATTTTATTGGATAAGTATAATTCTACCAAAAAAATGTTAGGAATAAAATATGATCCTATTTGGTCCACTTGGATTAGATTTGGACATTTATTTTTATTTTATTTAAAATATAGTTAAAAATAGTTAAATTCAAAGTTTAATAACTAAACCATTTTTAATATAGGGTTAAACATATGATAAATTTGACTATAAATATTCATTACAAATATCAAATTATTTCCTACATAATTTTATTTTATTTATAATTTTTAGACATTTAATAATTTAATTTATTAATGATACAATGATGATGCAGAAATTACCATATTAGTGAAAGATTAAAATAATTGATATTATAAACATCCAAATATTTGTTGTTTGAGACTTTTGATGAATTCAACAAGTTTTCTCGAATAATATGACATGTTAGGGTTGATTAAATATTTTTTTTAAGTGATCATGCTATTATGTTTTTTACAAAAACTAAATACTAAATATTGTAAAAATTTATATAGTTGAGTTTTTTTAGAAAAAATATTATTAATTGATATACATTCCATAAAATTGATGTTTCAGCAAATGAATTATATTATGTTATATATATTAATAATGAACCACTTGGGGTTCTACTGTCTTGTTATAGTATGTTTATTAACCATATAATATAAAAAACAAAGATACATGGTAAATGTCAAACTATTTAACTAAGAGTAAAATCTAAAACACAAGGATAATATGATGACCTAAACCTGTATATAACATACTAGTTGAGAGTGTTTTGACCCATACCCACTATAGCCTCATAATAATTCATTTTTGAGCGATTATAAACCGAAAATGATTTTATTATAAAATAATATTTCATGATTTTTATAAAGTGACCCTCGCCTCTCTTATAAAAGGCCACTTCCCCTTTTCTTAATTTCACACCTCCAAAGCCTTTTGGATCAGCCAAAAACTTCCCAAATATCATCTAAAATTTCCTACCTTCAACCTAGAGGAAATTATTTGATCATAAAGTCAACATATGAAGACCTTTGGATCAAAACAAAAGGAAGAACTTGAAAAAATGTTAATATTTCGTCACCTCTTTCAAGTTATTTTCTTCTTCCACCTGCTATTTGTTTGTTGTTTCTATTATAAAATAATTACTCTAGTATATTATATATACTATGATTTATTAAAATGGTATAATTATATTCATTATTCTATCCATCATTTTAATGACAATGTCACCAGACGTGTGTACGTACGGCTTATAGTCCCCACGTCATGGTGTAGTTTATTTTTCAAACACTTCATTATTTAGATGGGTATAATAATTAGTGTATATAATGTAAAAAATAAATAGAACATGTTAATGATTCTCTATATATGATATATATTCCAATTACATACTATCTCACCATCAATATATTGATATTGTCTACCGCGCTTACATAAGGATTATCGTCTCCACGAACGCGATGAGATTAATTCCTCATCGTAATCATTTAAGAAGAATTTTCATTTTATAATAAATATTAATGTCCACAAACTTAATATCATTATGTATATGTATAAAATACATCCTATCTATAACAAACACGGCTTTTGTCACTAATAATATAAATAAAAACAGATCAGTTAACACCCAAAACAATGACACTACTAAAATATTATTAACAGAGCAATATTAAAGGATCATATATAACCTCATATTTATGTATATAGTTCTTTTATAATTTAATGAAAATAATTTAACTATTGTAATAGATGTTAACATACCCTTGACCAATGAAAACTATAATTTATGGGTTAATTCCACAATCTCTTTATTATCCGAGTTTGTTTTTATGTAAGTATCTTATGGGACCTCTTTATCATCCACATCTGCATTTTCTAGAAAATGAATTTTGATTTTTATTACTATTTACTAGAAAATGGGTTAAATTAATTTATCCCATTATATGGCCTTACTTTTTTTGAAATTAATCTTTCCATTTTTTTCCAAACTGGGTATTTATGACATTTTTGACAAAATGAAGGTAAGAATGTTTTTTAACTTATTCGGCGACTGTGCCTATTTACTACTGTTATAACATCATCAAAGCTTCCCTTACAAGATTATAATAATATTTTCAAAATAAATGTTTTATTTTATAATTATATTACTTTTAAATGATATCAAAATAAAAATAGATATTTCTCTAAAATAAATTTGGATTTCATCTATATCAACATCCTTTTGATTAATTTTAAGCTTGTTTGAAGTTGATTTATTATGATACAGATCTTCCATATTATATTGAAGGTTTTTTGATATTCCTGACTATGGATGTATTATTATTATACCATTCATGTTTTATAGATAAAGTATTTACATTTCGTATGTAAGTTTTAATACGAATTTTTTTGTTATGTATACTCTTTTTTATATGAGAAATGTATTGAACTTAGTAAGTGACATGTGGAGCCCGCTATAGCTCCTCAATGCATTGGTAAGTCTAATTATACAATATAGTATCTTGGTACAAGGCCTTGAAAAAGTCTTATTTTTATTCTTGACACAATTCCTTGACTATGTGGTTATGAAGTCTAGCATTATGTATTCCATCATTAGGAAAGTGGCTATTGATATTTCATGGGATTATTCGACTAGTAGAATATCCTTGTGAATAAGTTAATGAAATTATTTAATTTTATCATTGACATATTATACTGAAGTTTAAGTATTAAATGATTTTGTTTTAGTAGAATACATTTCCTTTAATGTTTATGCTTATTAATGAATGTTTCTGCTATATTGATATCCTTACTGAGCATCTGAGATCACCCATTTCTATGTTTTATTTTTCCAAGGATGTGAAAAAGTATTTTATGGCCAACCTCCACGGATAGGCTAAGGATATAAGTGTGTTTAAAAGGGGAAAATGTAACGCCCCTAACCCAGTTACCCAGAGTTAGTGCATTATTACATAAATTTGGCAAGATACATGGAATCATGTCCTGAAAGGCCGATCAGTTTAGTAGCCTTGGAAGTACTAGATACACTCATAAGTTTTACATTATATCATGAAATAAAAACATCAACCACATTTCTTCCCCTTTTTTAACATGCTTATTTCCTTATCTAATCCATGCAAGTCAACCATAAAATACTTCTTCACATCCTAGAAAATACAACATAGAAAGCGGTGAGCTTGGATGGTCAATAAGAATAAAAATATAGTGGAAACATTCATTAATAAGAATAAACAATTAAGGGAATGTATAAGACTAAAATAAAATCCTTTTAAACATAAAATTAAGAATAATATTACAAATATAAAATCAAATACTTCCATTTTTTATTCACATTTATATTCTAATAGTCTAAGAATCACATGAAATATCAATAACCACTTTCATAATGATGGAATGTGTAATTCCAGACCTCATAACCACATAGTCAAGGAATTGTGCCGAGACTACAAATAAGATTTTGTCAAGGCCTTGTGCCAATACACTAGTTTGCCTCATGAGACCTACCGATACATCGAGCCGTTACTGCGCGATCTACCAGTTACTAAGTCCAATGAATTCCTTAAATGAAATTTTTGAAAAATAATCTAAACCTTTATATTAAAACTAACAAACGAAATGTAAATATTTTAACAACAAACCATGAATAGAATAAAAATAGCACATCTACAGTCAAACATAACTCATTCAATACAATATGGATGATTTTATTATAATAAATCAACCTCAATCGAGAATAATTAGAGATATTGACATATATGAAATTAATCATCAAAACTATTTGATAGAAATAAACCCCTTTTTTACTTCAAAGCATTTAAAAGTATCACTATTTATCAAAAAGCTTTTTAAAATAGATTATTCAATCAAAGTGTCCCATAACACTTTTAAACTTTTTAAAGAAACTAACAATTTAAAAAATTCATATCTATAGAAATTAATCCTTGAAACCATTTTAAAAACATGGACATTAATTAGGAATATTTAGAAGAATAAAATTTTAAAATATTTAAACTGATATTTTAGTTAGAGATACCAACCAAATGAGAGACACATGAATAAAAATAATTAAGGTAATAAAAACATTTTAATATTATGATAATAATGTTATTCATGATATACTGTGTCAAATTACATTATATACACAAAAAATGTGAGTTGGGGCATAACAACAATGAAGACTCAATGGAATGTAAGTTGAGATGAAATCCCTTATAAAGACCATATCATTAGGTTAAGGATAAATAAATGACAATATTTTGTTTGAAAAATATAAATACACTCAATATTATTGTATATTCAGTGTAAATCAACTAGAGGAAATTCAATGATATTCTTGTAAGAACAACACCAATGAATTTTATGTTTAACTCAATAAATGGAAGTTGCGATAAAATTTATCTTATAAAGTTCATATCGATGACATGAGAAATTAAAAATGGATTTATTATGTCTATCAAAAGTGTATCCACAGAAATAGGAGTGGAAATTACTATAAAAATAATAAATAATTATTCCACAAATAAATATAGAGTAAAATAATCAATGATGTATATGCGTAAAGACCAATGAGTAGAAATTGAAATTTGAAATTCATTTACCGATTTGGTAAGATACGAAACATACACCCCATGAAAGAATTATTATACAATTAAGATTTATATACCAATAAATTAAAATATATTCCACAAGGAATACAATCATAGGCAGTACATACACCACAGAAAAAGAAATAGTGGCAATATAGCATGGATCTCATGGGAATAAGAAGTGTGATGAAAAACCCTTACCATGTTGTAATCAATAGAGTCATATGAAAAATAGTTAATAACCACCAAATTAATCACATAATTCCATGAATATAAATAGAATCATTATAATATATATCAAATTGCATTACATAATACACATTGTGCAATAAATAAGTGGCGAACATTAGAAATCTCACGGTTATAAAAGTGAGATAAAAAACCCCTTACCATGTAATTTTCCTTGGTCGAGGGTACGTTAAACTCATATATAATAGTTAAATAATTGTTATTATATTATACAAGAACTATATAAATAAATATTATATCTTTTATGATCCTCTAATATTTCTTTGTTTATAATATTTTAGCAGTAACATCGTTTTGGGTGTTAACTGGTCTGTTTTCTTTTATATACTCGGTTACGTAAGCCTTGTTTGTTATGGATAGGATGTATATTATTCATATATAGAATGATATTAGGTTCATAAAAATTATTTTTAATCATAAAATTAACATTATTATTGAATGATTATGATGGGGAATGAATGTCATCGTGTTTGTGGAGACGGTAATCTGTACGAACGAGCGAATGACTATATCATTAAATTGATGGTGAAATCGTATATAATTGGATGATATATCATATTTACAGAATAATTCACATGTTATATTTATTATTTAAATTAGTTAATACTCATTATTATACTCATCCAAATAATGAATTGTTTGAATAAAAAACCACACCACGACGTGGAGATGGCAATCAGTACGTACACACATATGGTGAATTTGTCATTTATAGGGTAGATAGAATAATGAATATGGTGGTACATTCTTTATAATGACATCATAGTATATATAAGATACTGTAGTTATTATTTTATAATATAAACAACAATGAAAGTGGAAGTGGAAGAATAAAATACCTCGAAAGAGGTGATAAAATATTTACCTCTTCTTTGGGATCTTCCTTTTGATTTGATCAGAAAGACTCTATAGGATGGCTTTTTGACCAAAGTAAGGCCTCTAGGATGAAGGGAGGAATGTTGGGGGGATATTTGGTTATGGGTTGGCTGATCAAAAAGGCTTTGGAGGTGTGAAATTAAGAGAAGGGGAAGTGCCCTTTTATAAGAGAGATGAGGGTCACTTTCAGAAAAGCTTGATATATTATTTTATAATAAAAAAAATTCGTTTATAATGGATCTAAAATGATTTATTTAAATTTTAAGGTGGGTATGTGTTTAAAACGTCTCAACCAATAGATTTTATAGAGGTTTAGGTTATCATATTAAAAGGTTTTCTATTAAAATGTGGTAAAATTGCATTTTTTTAAAAATTCAACCTTTATAAAAAAATTAATTTGTTCTTATATTATGTCTAACAAACACATAATATGGATTCTAAAATTATTTGTAGTATATAAAATTCAAAATTACGTTAATATTATTCATAATTTCTTTTTGAATGGCTAGTTTGGTAATTCGTGGTGCACTCGAACTCGGTGTTGAATATAATGTAAGCTATTGAATTACTTTAAATAAAATAACTTACTACAAAATCTGGGGGGGTTACATTCTTCCCCCTTTTCAGAATTTCATCCTTGCAATTTTAAAATTAGGGTTGGGAACTTCATTGAAATTCCCGCATCGAAAAAAGATTCAATAACAGTATCACTTTAAATGAAAGAAAGAGTAGTACCAAGGTCAACCGAGATAACCCATAATAGGATTCCATGTAGAAAAATAGGGATATGGAAGATAACCTAAGTGTAATGTTCTGATGGATAGTGATAGAAAAGACGATTAGGGTAAATTTAACAATAAGAAAAACAAAATCTTGTGATGGGATAAATGGTCATTAGTTCCCAGTAGGAAAGGTAAACGAACAACATTGTTTTGTTTTATGTTTCATTTCATAAAGTTATGAAAATTATTTTTGATATTGACTATGAAAATAAAGGGATATACATAATTTTTAAGTAATGATTCATCCTTTAATAAATTTCTACCACTAACTCATCTCTTTTTTTCTAAACAATGAGTATTCAAGATGACTTCGTCACACCTGTAGCGCTAGAATCAATTTCTAGAAAATCACATGATCCAAAAAGGATAAACTATATATTTCCCTTGTCTTTAGAGATAACCAAAACAAAAAAATTTAATACAATATCATATGATCCCCAAAAAGGATAATCCATTAGAGAAAGGAATTATAATCATAATTTCTAAAACCGAACCAAGAATTCCCAAAGTTCAATAAATTCCATTCAAAAATCAATTGTCCTTAAAAACTATTAATATAATCCTAAATAATATTGAATCCCAAGACATATAATAATTTGATTACATAGTCTTCCACGTTAAATTGTATCTCAGATTAACATCAACTACTCTTAAAGTCACATAGTTAAAATTAATTAACGTAATCAAACATTCTCTATGATAGGTTAATAATTTCCATAAATAACACAAATTGCAAAAAAATCAAAAATAAAAACATAGATAAAAATCCACCATTACTCCTCAAATGAAACCCCATAGCATTCTATTTTCCTAAAGAATATAGTGTTCCCAAAAAAGTGAACATCTTCGAAAATAACATTTATTACATAATCAGAAAATCATTTTTCTATACTTCAGATATTGATTTGATATGAAGTAAGATCCGAAATCAACTTTTTATTGATCAATAAAATCATTTAACTTAATATAATTATTCACTCTAACCAAGGACTACACATAGTCCAGTTGTAGGTGATAAATCCCAATCGCACTCTGGTGGTTGGTTTGATTCCCATTGCTTTATCCAATTCGATGGGTTGTCACATGGTCTCTGTGTTATCATTTTTCAAAAACTATGTTTTATAACATAAAAAAATGAAATAAATTACTCAGAATAACCATTAAATTATTTAACCAAAATTTTTATATCATACCTCACATTTACATCCCAAAAATTAATAACCGATAATTGCTTCAAATTCATGATTCGTATAAACCCAAATGGTTATTTATAACTACATCTACAAAAGAAAAGATAATTATTCCTCAACTAGAATTATCGGTCGGGGAACTCCTTGTGTGCAGAGGTGAAGGCCTTTCTCTATGGTTTTTCTCTCTGCAGAAGATCCGTCTTACCGGTCTTGGAGGCTAAATCAGATTCTGGGATTCTAGTACGGTCCTTCCAAGGGCTATCTGATCCTCCATGGAATTTGATTTATCTTATCATATGCTCTGAGAATGAAATAGATGAAGGGTGCAAGGTTCATCATGTGTGGAGAGAAGCCAATTTTGCTTCGGATGCCCTTTCTTGAGAAGGACGTGAAGTGGAGCCGCATATTATATATTCCAGTTTAGGTTCACATTCTCAGGAATGTAATGATTTGGTTCAGGGGGATTCTCTCAGACATCGTCACTTTAGACCACCGTGAATGTTCAAATGTGATTTTTATGGGGGTTTCTCCCATCCTTTAATTAAAAATTAATTCACAGTCACGTAACAAACTAAATGGTTACACATACAGGAGAGTAGTCATCCAATGTAATCCCATACTCTACAAATTTCTCCATCCATTTATTTCCACATAGGCTATTCCTTGACTTAGAGGTTATCCTATAGAATAGGGCATAGACTCAGGTAATTCCAATGTCCCATACATTAATGAAAAAAGATTGTAATTGAAATCTTAGGATCATTTTCTTTCTTCCATAGTACTCTTCCTTTTTAGTTGGAAATTATTTACAATAAGTCTTTATTTCCCACACATAAATCATTTCTTGGTTTATTGAGACACTTTCCTAGGTGTCTCCTTCCACATTTCCTGCCTGATGGAAATTTAGCTTTATTTTCTCCATGGTCTCCACTGTTGGAGCTCTTTTCATTCAATGCCTTTCCCTTCTTCAACGAGTCTGGGAGTTGGTTAATATATATGTTGTTGATAATATTTTTGGAAAACAAATTCTACATAAACAAAATATCTTCTACAATTATCAATATTCTATTTTTTCTTATTTCCACCACTATGGCCACCTTGTACATCATATTCAATGTTACAATGACTTCCTTGGAATCTAGCCATTGACTAACATAAGAAAGCATCCATGTGAGTCATATTATCACCTAGAAAATATAATAACACCTTAATTTTAATCAGAAACACCTTAGGATTAACCAAGGATATTTATTCTCATTTTATATTATCATCCTTCAATTTAGATTTAAAAAAAAATGGGAATTATCTTATGAATATCGCCTGGGAGTGTCGTAACCAAGAGTAAAGAAATGCCCAATGTCATGTAAAAGGATACCTCAGGTCAAGCCTGAAACTCCTTGTTGGATATATCACTCCTAGGTACATCTGTGCCAGAGCCGCCTCTACCTGATCGTATCCAGACATGGATATTTTTCTTGGAAAATGGACATAATATTTACGTTACCAAATTTTTGGATGTTATTCTATATTAATCTTCAATTTATATCTTAGAGTAGTGTTTCCTAATCATAGTTTTCTTTATTAATCTAGTTTTCATGGTATGTAATAAACTTCCGTTGATACCAACTATAACGCCATGAACCCAGTTACCAATAGTCAATGCATTATTACATTACATCCTGCAATAAAAACATCAAAAACATTTCATCCACTTTTTAAACACACTTATATCCATAGTCTACCCCTACAAGTCAACCATAAAATAATTCTTCACATCCTGGGTGAAATAAAACATACAAAGGGGTGATCTGAGATGGTCAGTGAGGATTTCAATATAGAGGAAACTTTCATAAATAAGAATAAACATTTAACACAATGTATAAGACTAAAACAAAAGCCTTTTAAAAATAAACTTCAACATAATATAAAAAATATATAATCAATTAATTAAATTTAATTATTAACATGGATATTCTACTATTCGAATAATCACATGAAATATCAGTAGAAACTTTCATAATGATGTAATGCATAATTCCAGACATCAGAACCACATAGTCAAAGCCATGTGCCAAGATTAAAAATAAGATTTTTTCAATGAATTGTTAAAAGACTCTAGTTTGTCTCATTAGAACTATCGAGGAATCAAGGAGCTCTAGTGGGCTCCAATTGTCACTTACTATGTCCAATGCATTCCTCAAATGATAAATGTTGAAACATAATCTAAACATTCGTATTAAAACTATCATAAGAAATTTCAATATTTTAACCACAAACCATGAATGGAAAAAACATAGCACATCCACAATCAAACATAACACATTAAATACAATATGGATGATTATATTATAAAAAATCATCCTCAATCGAGAATAATAAAGGATATTGACATATATGAAAATAATCAACAAAACTATTTAAGATAAATATCCCCCTTTTTCTTGAAAACAATTTAAAAGTCTCACTATTTATCAAAAAGATGTTTAATAGATATTTCTGAATAAAAGTGTCCCATAAAAACTTGAAACTTTTGAATGTAATTAACATATTAAAACATTCATATATCTATAAATAAATCCTTAAAACCTTTTTTAAAACATTGACATTAATGAGAATGATTTAGAAGAATATATTTTAAAAACATTTAAAATGATATTTTAGTTAGAGCATCCAACCAAATAATAGACGCTTGAATACAAATAATTGAGGTAATGAAAACTTTATAATATCATGAGAATAAAGGTATTCATGATATACTATGTCAAAGTACCGTATATACACCAAACAAAAGTGAGTTGGTGCATAACAATAAAGAAGACTCAATGGAATATAAGTTGTGATGAAATCCCTTATCAAGACTATATCCTTAAGTTAAGGATAATTTGATGATATAATTATCTGTGTCAAATACCAATACACTCAACATTATTGGATATTCAGTTTAAATCAATCATAGGGCATTCACACACATTCTTGTAAAAACAAAACCAATGAATTGGATGTTTCACTCAATGAATGGAGATTGAGTTAAAATTACTCTTATCAAGTTCATATTGATGAATTGAGAATTTATCAATTGAGTTATTATGTGTATAAAATGTATATCAACATAATATGGAGTGGTTGTTATTACCCAAATAAAAAATAGTGATTCTACACATAATCATGGAGTAAAATAATCAATGAAGTATGTGTAAAGCCCAATGAGTGGAAATTGAAATTAGAAATTCCGTTACCAATTTGGTAACATACCAAGCATAAACCCCATGAAATAAGTATGATAAAATGAAGATGTAAATACCCATAAATTAAATTATATTACACAAATAATATAATCATGGGTAGTACATACACCACACAAAATTAATTAGTGGCAACATAGCATGAATCTCTTGGAAATACGAAGTGAGATGAAAAACCCTTGCCACATTATACTCAATTGACTCATATGAAGAATAATTAAAAACAAACAAATTAATCACATAATTACTTGAATATAAGGAAAATCATGATAATATATATCAAATTAGAGTAAAAAATACACCACATGAAATAAATAAGCGGCGAACAATAGAAATATCACAGAATTAAAAGTTAGATAAGAAACCCCTAACCTTGTACTTTTTCTTAGTCGAGGGTACTTTAACCTCCTATATAAAAGATAAATCATTTTTATTAAATTAATAAATAAATATTTACATAAATATGATATCATATATGATCCTCTAATATTTCTTTGTTAATAATATTTTAGTAGTATCATTGTTTCGGATGTTAACTGATCTATTTTTTCTTTATATTATCAGTTATGTAAGACATGTTTGTCATGGATAGGATGAATTTTATTCTTATAAATAATTATATTAAGTTCATAAACATTATTTTTAACCATAAAATTTAAATTATTCTTGAATTATTATGAGGGGTAATGTATCTCATCGCGTTTGTGGAGACGGTAATCCGTACGTACACACGAGTGACAATATCATTATATTGATGGTAAAATCGTATATAATTTGATAGAATATCTTATATAAATAATCATTAACATGTTTTTTTTATTATTTAAATAATTTATATGAATTATTATAACCTTCTAAGTAATGATGTTTTTGAATAGAAAACTACACCACGGCGTGGAGACGGTATTCCGTACGTATGCACGTATGGTGACTTTGTCATTTATATAATGGTTAGATTAATTAATATGGTTGTACCATTTTTATAATAACATCACAGTATATAAAATATACTGGAGTTATTATTTTTTATTGGAAACAATAAAGCAAGAGGAAGTGGAAGAAGAAAAGAACTTGAAAGAGGTGATCAAATATTTACCTCTTCTTTGGGTTCTTCCTTTTGATTTGAACTAAAGGGCTCCTTAGGATGGCTTTATGACCAAAAAAGGCCTCTATAATTAAGGGAGAAAAGCGGGAGGATATTTGGGTAGGGGTGGGCTGATCTGAAAGGAATTGGATGTGTGAAATTAAGAGAAGTGTAAGTGCCCTTTTATAAGAGAAGTGAGGGTCACTTTATGCAAAGCATGAAATATTATTTTATAATAAAATAATTTTCGGTTTCTAATGGCTCAAATATGAATTATTTAAAGGACAAGGTGGGTATGAATAGAAAAACATTCAACCAATATGTTTTAGATAGGTTTACATCGTCATATTAACCATATCATTTAAATTTAACTCTTAGTTAAATAGTTTGACATTTTCCATGTCTCTTTGTATATTTATATTATATTGTTTATAAACTTACTATAACATGCCAAGAGAACCCCATGTGGTTAATCATTAATATTTATAACCTTATCTATGTCCTTTAGATGATCCTTATATTTTTAGGAATATTATATCAATTAATAATATAATATTTGATTTAAAAACTCAATTATGTCAATTTTGACAATATTTAGTATTTGATTTTTTCGAAAGCCATATTAATGTTATTACTTAAAATAACAATTATGAAAATAACCTTTACATATCTTATTATTCTATAAAATTTTTCTAATTAACCATATGTCTGAATTTACATTTATTTTGATATTTATAATATCAATTATTTTAATATTTCATTAATAAGGTAATTACTGCATCATCATTGTGTAAGAAATAAATTAAAATATTTCATTTTGAAAAATTAGAAATAAAATACCATTATGTAGGAAATATATTTATATATCTAATTAATATTTATAGTCTAATTTATATTATGTGTAACCCTATATTAAAATGGTTTAGTTATTAAATATTGAATTTAACTCTTTTAATTGTTTTTTAAATAAAATAATAATAATTGTCCTAATCTAATACAAGTGGACCAAACAGATTCATGTTTTATTCCTAAGGTTTTTTTGGTCGAATTAAACTTACCCAATAGAATTAGGACATGGGTTATGGTAATTATGATATCATTTTTACCCTTAATTAACCTATTAACTTTTAACAGTGGTAAATAAAAGTCAAAAGTTACTATTCACCAAAAATTATTTTTATCTTATTGATCCACATTTTACATACTGATAATAGCCATGTCCCATGGATTTTTGAAATTAAACTCACAGAAGTGGTAAAATTATGTTTCATTTAAATTTGCAAATGCTCTTAAGTGGAGGGTAAAAGATGGCAAAAAGTTCAATAAAATTTTATACAACTAATTTTATTATAAAATAACTCCAATGAATTAAATTGGAAATATATAGGTATTATATATATTATTTTACCTAAAAAAATTAAATAAAAAAATTAATTATTTAAATAAAAATTCGATTTTAAACTATAACGCAGTGTTTTTCACTATTCATCAAAAATTGAATGTTTTCAGAAAAATACCAAAAATTTACCCTAAGATAATTTTGATATTAAAAATTACAAAAATGAGTTTTATTTTACCATATTTAAAACATACATGTTTCATTAATTAATTTAAAATTGATTTCCGTTGTAAAATACCGAAAAACGAGTTTTTTAAAAGTTAAAACTATTAAAAAATTGACATTTGTTTATGTCAAATATAAATGTGAAATTAATTATAATGAACTAAATTGTATTAAATGATAAAAATATAAAGAATTAAATCACATAATTTAACCCTATAAATTATTTTGATTAAAAAAGTTATTTTCAATTAAAATTTAGTAATTTTCAGTATTAATCAAAATATGTAAGTTATCAAAAAAGTCCCAAAAAATTATGCAAAATAAATTTTTATGTCCCGATTATAAAAAATAATTTAATTTAATTTAATTGATTATATTAAAGTATCAAATATTGGTTTTAAAAATGGTTTTTCGTTAAATGGTGGTAAAATTGTGTTTTTTTAAAAATAATTCTTTTATATGAAAAAAACTAATTCGTTTTTATATTATGTCTACAAAACACATAATATAGATTCTAAAATTACTTGTAGTATATAAAATTAATAATTCAGTTAATTTTATTAATAACCGCTTTTTGAACGGCTAGTTTGGTAAGTCGTTGTTCGGTCGAACTCGGTGTTGCGTGTAGCACAAGCTATTGAATTATATTAAAGAAAATAACATACTATGAAATCATGGGGTGTTACAGAAAAAACATTGTTGATGTTTTTATTTCATGATATAATTTAAAACATAATAATGTATCTAGTACTTCTAGGGTTACTAAATTGATCCGTCATTTGGGACATGATTCCTTGTATCATTCCAATGTTATGTAATAGTGTACCAACTCTAGGTAACTAGGGTCATTGTGTTAATGTTAGTATCAGAGAAAGTTTAGTAAAAAACATGGAAACTAGATTTAGAAAAACTCTAATTATAGAACACTACCCTAAGATTGACATTAAGGATTTCTATAGAATAACTTCCTATAATTTTGGTGTTGTAGATATTTTATGAGTTTTCCAAGCAATACATCCATGTCTGGATATGAGAACATAGAGGCAGCTCTGGAATAGATGTATCTTGGGGTAAATTCCGAAAACACCAGTTTGAGCTAGACTAGAACGGGAATTGGTGAATGACAATGGGCCTTGCTACACTCTTGTTTACGACACTCCCATGGGACATGCTTTGGATAATTATCATTTTCTTTAAAAACCATTATGAAGGGTTTATGAGTATATACCTCATTAAAGAATTATTATTATTATTATGGATTATATCCCTAAACTATTAAATTTATGTAATGTGTTTTACATGTTTGGAATTATGTATTGCGATTCATAAACAAATCTATTGTATTCTATTGTGTAGAAATGGCTCCCAGTGGAAGGAAGGGAAATTGTATCAATGCACGTAATCCATGTAGGTATTTCGCTCCTACTCAAGATAATTATAGTGGAGCTGTGGTTGTAACTGGTGCTGATCAGCTTATCAACATACTAGGACAACTCACTGAGGTTATGAATAATTACCTTACTCTTATGGGCACCCTAATCCACAATTCATAGGATCAATAGTAGAATGATTCAAGAGTAAACAACCACCAACATTCAATGGGAGTAAATATATGTTAGTATCTGAGCAATGGATAAGTTCCATAGAGAAAATATTTCATTATTTGGGGTTTAGTGAAAGGGAAAAACTTATCATGGCAGTTTATCGCATCACGAGAGATGCAGATCAATGGTGTTCATTGATTGAAAATATAAATGAAGATGAATAAGTATGAAACATGGAATTTAGGGAGTTTAAAGTGATTTTTTAGGAAAATACTTTTCTTATGACCATCGAGCAGATGTGAAAAGACAATTTCTAAGTCTGTGGAAAAAGAATGATGAGAATGTCGCAAAGAATGAGGCTCACTTTACAAGGATATCAAGGCATGCAGAAGATTTCATACGTAAATCATTGAGTAATATTAATCGATTATTTATGGGTTAAAATAATTTCTCCGGTGAGCATTAGTCTCAAAATCCTTCTTATCATATAAAGATATTATCTCATATGATATCAATAAAAAAAGAAACTTTGTGTCTTATGAATTTAAATCAAATCAGGAGAAGAAGAGATCTACTAAACACTACAGAAATGTAAATAAGGGGAAGGAGGGAAATTTTGAATATCTATCCTGTTGTAAATGTAAGAAGAAACACCCAGGTAATTTCTTGAAGGGAATGAGAGTCTGTTACAAGTGTGGTGAAAAGGCCACCAGGATCATCATTTCAAATGAAAGAAAGAGGCAGTCAATGATGAATGCTACATTTTCAAAGAAAAGAGGCATTATCAAAATTAATGTCTTAATCACCAAGGGAAATTACCTCATAAAAATACAAGGAAGAAAGGCCAAGCTTATGTGATCAATACTGTAGAGGTTGAAGCTAAAAAAGACATGGTGTCATGTAATTTAATGGTTTCCTCATGTTTAGACAATGCTTTGTTTGATTCTTGATCATTTAATTGTTTCAAATCATCGCAGTTTTCTTCGAAAATTAGATATTTCTAATTTGATTTAACAAGAGAGTTGTCAGTAAAAACTTGTAAGGGAAGTATAATTACAACAATGTTTTGTGAATCATTTCCCATTAAAGTATTTAAATGATCTTTATCTGTTGATCTCATCACCATACCCATGATTGGATTTGATATAATCCTTGGTATGAATTGGATTTCAATCCATGATAAAAAAATTTATTGTAAGAAGAAGGATGTTACAATTCTCGTTGATGATAAAGAGTACCTAATCATTTGAGCAGAAACATCACCATCTGATTATTATCTAGATCTACCCCAAGTAGCTCTAATAAATTTAATTATTGGTGAGGATGAGACTGAAATAATTATGGGTGAGTAAAAGGATGTTCAAATAGAGGACTTACATATTATGCAAGAATATGTTGAAATGTTTCTAGAGGATTTACAAGAACACCCTCCAGAGAAAGAAATTGAGTTTTCCATTGATTTAATTTATAGTTCAATTCCCATATCAAAGATCCTTTATAGAATGGCCATTGTGTAATTAGAAGAAAAAAATAAAGAACTGGAGGAATTAAGTATCTAGGGAATTATTCTCACTAGTGTTTCTCTATTGGGAGCCCTTTTCCTTTTTGTTAAGAAGAAAGTCGGATCTATGAGGTTATGCATTGACTACAGGGAGATCAATGTTATAATAATAAAGACCAACTATCATTTACCTTTCATTGATGATTTATTCGACCAACTTCGTGGAGATCAATATTTTTCAAAGATTGACCTTCGATCTTGATATTATCAGTTGTGTGTGAAGAAGGAAGACATTTCGAAAGTAGTATTTCGATCTAGGTACAGGTATTACAAGTTTACTGTAATTCCTTTTGGATTGACTAATGAACCCTATGTCTTCATAGATCTAATGAATATTTTTTTCAAGGAATATCATGATGAAGTTTTTGTGGTATTTATTGATGATATCATGGTATACTCCAAAATCTACAAAGATCATGTAAATCACTTGTGCATTATTCTAAAAATTCTGAGATGAAATGAATTATATGGAATGTTTTGAATGTGTGAATTCTAGCTTCAAAAGATTTATTTTCATGGCCATATTTTCTCTATGTATGGAATCTATGTTCATCCTTCAATGACCAAGGAAATCCATGAAAGGACCACACTGATGAGAATAACTGATTTACATAGTTTTTTTGGTTTAGCAGGTTATTATTGGTGGTTTGTCCAGAATTTCACCCGATTGGCTATCCCATTAACCATGATCACTCGTACATGGGTTAAATTTGGTTTGAAAAAAGGGAGTGAAGAATGTTTTAATGAACTGAAGTGATGATTAGTTAATTGTCTTATATTGACTCTACCATCGGGCAATGATGGGTTTGTAATTTATAGTGATGATTTATGGAAATGACATGTTTTTTTCTGCATGCAGAATGATAGAGTTATTTCCTATGCATCACGGTAGCTAAAAATTCATGAGAAAAACTATCCCCCTCATTATCTGGAGTTAGCAGCTATAATCTTTGCTCTAAAAATATGGAGACACTATCTCTATGGTAAAAAATTTGTGATTTATACTGATCACAAGATTTTGAAGTATATTTTCTCACAAAAAGAACTAAACATGATACAAAGGAGATGGCCTTAACTACTCTAAGATTATGATTTCACTATACACTACCACATGGGGAAGGAAAATAAGGTGGAAAATGCTTTGAGTAGAAAGGAACACGGACTTTTGAACAAGTTGAGAGTTGAATGGGATCCTATTTTCATAGATCTAGTATAGATGGATATGGGAATAACCATTGAAGGTGAAGCATCGATAATTTTTCAAATGGTTTTGAAAATATATTTACTAGAAAGGATAAAAAGTTCTTAGACTGGTGATGAGGAATTTAAAATGAATATTATAGGGGTGAATGATGGGAGATTGATCTACTTTGAATATAAAGATGAAATTTTGAAATTTTGGAAGAGTATTTATATTCCGGATATACCTGGTCTAAAAATGAAATTATTGGATGATTTTAATAACTCCAATTTCTCTATACACCATGGTAGAACTAAGATGTATTGAGATTCAAAAGAACATTTTTGTTGGGACAACATGATGAGGGAGATTGAAAATTTTGTGTCAAGATGTATGGGTTTCAACAAGTGGAAGGTGGAAGTAAAAAACCTGGAGGATTCATGAAACCTCTTCGCATACCAGAGTTTAAATGGGATAATATTATGATGGACTTTATCATAGGGATACAAAATACTCATAGAAGAAATAACGCAATCTGGGTCATTGTGGATAGTCTTACCAATTCATCACATTTTCTTGCTATAAGATAAGATTTACCACTTAAACATCTAGCAAGACTATATATTAATAATGATGTATGACTCTATGGTGTACCATTTTTGATTTTTTCTAATCAAGATCCCCATTTTACATCATGATTTTGGAAAAGTCTTCAGAAGGCCCTAGATACTGAACTTCATTTGAGCACTGCCGACCACCATCAAACTGATGGTCAGTCAGAATAGATTATTCAAACCATAGAAGACATGTTGAGATCTCGATCACATGACATTCAAGGTATGTGGATCAATATTTACCTTTGGTAAAATTTTCCTATAATAATAGCTTACAATCAAGTATTCAGATGGCATTATATGAAGCATTATATAAAAAGAGATGTCACACACCAACTTGTTGGGATGATGATGGAGAAAGAAAACTAGTGGGCCCCAAACTTGTTGAGGAAACAATGGAAAAGGTGAAGGTTATCCAAACCCACATCAATGCAGCTAAAATTAGGAAAAAGATCATTACAGATAACGAAAGGAAGGATTTGGAATTTTAGGTAGGAGATCATGTTTTCTAGAAGGTATCTCCATGGAAGGGTGATATATGTTGTTGATAAGAAGGTTTAATTGAGTCCTAGGTGCACCGGACCTTTTGAAATTATAGAATTAATTGGAGTTATAGATTATCTTTTTGAAATGTCTCCAACTAACTCCAAAGTTCATGACGTGTTCTGCGTATCACTGTTGAGAAAATAAATTTCTGACCCAATGCATGTACTCGCCTAAGAGAAAATTGAACTAGAACCTGAACTGTCTTATTGTGAAGATGTAACGCCCAGACCCCAGTTACCTAGAGTCGGTGCATTATTACATAACATTGGCATGACCACAAGAAGGATCAAATCTCGAAAGATCAATTGGTTTAGTAGCCTTGGAAATACTAGATATATTCATAACTCTTTCATTACATCATAAAAATGAAAACTACAACAACATCTTTTCTTCATATTCCACACACGTATCCCCATATACTATCCCTGCAGGTCATTCATAATTTACTTCTTCATACCCTGGGAAAAATAAAACATAGAAAAGGGGTGAGCTCAAATGCACAGTAAGGATAACAATATAGCGGAAACTTTCATAAATCAGAATAAACAGTTAAGGCAATGTATAACTAAAACAAAAGCCTTGTAAACTTGAACTTAAACATAGTATGGCAAAAATAAAATGAAATAATTATATATACTTATTCACATGGATATTCTACTAATCGAATAATCACATGCAATATGAATAACCACTTTCATAATGATGGAATAAATAATGCCAGACTATCATAACCACATAGCCAAGGCCTCATGCCAAGACTAAAAATAAGATTTTTCCATGGCCTTGTGCCAAGACACTAGTTTGTCTCATGATACCTACCGATGCACCGAGAAGCTATTCTGGGCTCCACCCGTCACATATTAAGTCCAATGCATTCCCATATGAAAAGGTTTAAACATAACATAAACATTTGTATTAAAAGTAGCATATGAAATGTAAATACTTCATCCATAAACTATTAATGGTAAAAAAGTAGCACATCCATAGTCAAACATATCAAAAAACCTTCAATACAATATTGGAGTTTTTGTATCATAATAAATCAACTTCAAATAAGCGTAAAATCCATAAAAGGATATTGACATAGATGAAATCAAAACTATTTTTAGAGAAATATCTCTTTCTATTTTTGGAATAATTTAAGAGTAATATATTTATAAAATAAAACATTTTCATTGAAAATATTCTTATAAGCTTTTAAGGGAAGCTTCGACGATTTTATAGTGGCGGAAAATAACCGCACCCGCAGTATAAGTTAAAAAAAACATTCTTACCTTAATTTTGTTGAAAAGGTTAAAAGCGCCTTGTTTTGAAAACGATGGAATGATTACTTTATAAAACTCTTATAAAAAGTCAAACAAGGGTATAAATGAATTTAACCCATATTATTTTAAATATTAAAATCATTTTGAAATACATTTCGAAGAAACATGGATGTGGACGATAAAGAGATCCCAGTAGATTGTTACATATAAACAACCTCGGATAATGAAGAGATTGTGAAATAAACCTTACCTTGTACTTTTCCTTGGTAGGGGTACGTTAACCTCCTGTACAATGGTGAAATAATTGTTATTATATTATACAAGAATCTTATACATTAATATGATATCATATATGATCTTTTAACATTGTTTTGTTAATAATATCTTAGTATTATCGTTGTTTCGGGTGTTAACTTACTCGTTTTATTTTATATGTTTTGTTAAGTAAGCCATGTTTGTAATGGATAGGTTGTATATTATTCATATCTAGAATGATATCATGTCATTAAACATCATTTTTAAATCATCAAATGATAATTATACTTGATTGGATACGATGGAGAATGAATCTCATCGCGTTCGTGGAGACGGTAGTCCGTATGTACACACGAGCGACAATGTCATTATTTTGATTTTAAAATAAAATATAAATGGATGGTATATCATATATATAGAATAATTAACATGTTATATTTATTATTTACATGAGTTACACATCATTATTACAACAATCCAAATAATAATATATTGAATAACAATTACACCATGACGTGGAGATGGTAAGCCGTACATACGCACGTATGGTGACATGTTATTCAAAGGGTGCATAAAATAATGAATATGGTTGTACCATACTTATAATAACATCACATTATATATATGATACTGGAGTTATTATTTTATAATGGTTATAACAAAGGAAGAAGAAGTGGATGAAGAAATGAATTTGAAAAAGGGTTGTGAAAACATTACCTCTTCTTCGGGTTCTTCCTTTTGATTTGATCAAAAGGGCTCCTTAGGTTGGCTTTCTGATCAAGATAAGGCCTCTAGGTTGTATTTAGGGAAGTTGGGAGAGTATTTATTCAGAGTTTGGCCGAACCAAATGGCTTTGAAGGTGTGAAAAAATGAGAAGGAGGAGTGCCCTTTTATAAGAGGGGTGAGAGGCACCTTTGGAAAAGCTAGAAATATTAATTTATAATAAATTCATATTCGGTTTACAATGGCCCCAAAGTTGATTATTTAAATTTTAAGTAGGGGATGGGTCTAAAACCACTCAACCAAAAGAATTTAGACAGCTTTGGGTACTTATATTAACCTAATCTTTAATTATTAACTCTAAGATAATTAGTTTCACTTTTACAATGTCTCTTTGTATTTTTATATTATATGGTTAATAAACATACTATATACATCCAAGCGACCCCCAAATGGTCCATCAATGATACAACTATAATGATATAAGTCTATTGAGTGAACCTCAGATTTTTAGGAATTTAATATCAATTAACAATATAATATTAGTTTTAAAAACTCTTTTATGTCAATTTTGACACTATTCAATAGTCGATTTTTGTGAAACTCACAACAGAATTATTACTTCGAAAAAAGTAAATTAAATCAATCTTAATATGTCATGTTATCCTATAAAATTAGTTTAATTCATTAAAAGTCTCAAATTATATTTATTTGTGTATTTATAATATCAATTATTTTAAATTTCACTATTATGGTAATTACTGCATCATTATTGTGTCATAAATAAATTAAATTATTTAAAGACTAAAAATTATAAATAAAATACCATTATGTAGGAAATATTTTTATCTTTCTAGTTAATATTTATAGTCGAAAATACAACATATATAACCCTATGTAAAAATTGTTTTTCTAATAGATATATGCTTATGTCATTTTTTTACTTATTTTAACTTAATTAAAATTAAGTGTCCCTATCACCTACAAGTAGCTCCATGGGGTCCCATAATCGACCCAAAGATGACTATTATCGAACATATATCAACCAATAAGTCTAGGACACGTTTTAGGGTAATTTAGTATTATTATAATATTATTTGTTAACCCTTATTTACCTGATTTACCCTTAACCATGGTAAATAAAATATTTACCGCGGTAATTATTCAAAATGTCTGAAAATAAAAGATACCTGTTTACACAATTTGAACATCATGATTCTAAATATGGAATCCATTTTTCTAAATTCAAAACACAGAAGTGGAAGATATTAATTTAAAATTAATTCCCGCTGTCAAAACAAAAAGCGTGTTTTTAAGATATAATAACTATCAAAAGATTGATACTTGTTTATGTTCGTTTTATGTGTGAAATTATGTCCAATGACAAAAATTTTATTAAATAGTAAAAATACATTTTAAATATACTTTAAAACCACTCAAATTCATAATTTCTAAATATAAAATATTTCGATTAAAAAAGTTGTTTTTAATTAAAATTTAGTAATTTTCACTATTCATCAAAATATTAAAGTTATCCGAAAAGTACCAAAATATCACCTTAGGCTAAATTCGATATTTCGAATCCAAAAATGAAGTCCATTTTGAAATATAAAATATTTATAATTTCAAAAAGTATGTATTATTATTCATAATGGCTAGTTTGATTAGTTATGGTGTATTAGAACTCGGTGTTGCGTACAACACACGCTATCACATTATTCAAATAGAAGTGTACCGTAGAAGCTTGGTGTGTTACATTCTCCTCTCCTTCAAATAATTTCATCCTTGAAATTTCTAGAATACTTATCACATGAAAAGACTCGGGTGGTTCTTCATCATAAGTTCCTCGGGTTCCCACGTTTCCTCTTCCATCTTATGGTTTCTCCACAAAACTTTTACCAGATGCAACGTCCAGTTTCTCAGTACTTGTTCCGTCGAATCAAGAATCCTGACGGGCACTTCACAATAAGACAGATGGGATTCCAGTTCTAATTCTTCATAGGTTAGTACATGCGTTGGGTTAGGCATGTATTTCCTCAACATAGATACGTGGAACACATCGTGAACTTTGGAGAGACTTGGCGGCATTGCCAATCTGTAAGCTACAACCCCAATTCGTTCTAGAATTTCGAAAGGTCCGATGTACCTTGGACTCAATTTAACTTTATTACCAAAACGTATTACTCCCTTCCATGGAAATACCTTCAAGAAAACATGATCACCGACTTGAAATTCCAAATATTTCCTTCGATTATCGGCATAGATCTTCTGCCTACTTTGAGCTACTTTGATGTGATTTTGGATTACCTTCACCTTTTCCATTGTTTCCTCCACCAGTTCTAGACCTACAAGTTTTCTTTCACCAACGTCATCCCAACAGGTTGGTGTGCGACATCTCATTTCATATAACTCTTCATATAGTGCCATCTGAATACTCGAATGGAAGCTATTGTTATAGGAAAATTCTACCAGAGGTAAATACTAATCCCACATACCCTGAAAGTCAAGTGAGCAGGATCTCAACATGTCTTCTAAGGTTTGAATAGTCCGTTCTGATTTTCCGCCTGTCTGAGGGTGGTAGGCAGTGCTCAAATTAAGTTCAGTATCTAGGGATTTCTGAAGACTCTTCCAGAATCTTGAAGTAAAACGGGGATCACGATCAGAAAAAATCGATAGGGGTACTCCATGAAGTCTCACAACTTCATTAATATATATTCTAGCTAGACATTCCAGTGGTAGATCTTCTCTTATAGCAAGAAAATGTGCTGACTTGGTAAGACGATCAACAATAACCCATATTGCATCATTCCTTCTAGGAGTATTTGGTAGCCCCATGCAAACTTCCATCGTAATATTGTCCCATTTACACTCCGGTATGGGAAGAGGTTTCATGACTCCTCCAGGGTATTTCCTTCCAGCTTTCACTTTTTGACAAACCATACATCATTACACAAAATCAGCAATCTCCCTCTTCATATTGTCCCACCAAAAATGTTCCTTCAAATCTCTATACATTTTGGTGCTCCCAGGGTGTATAGAGAAATTGGAACTATGAGCATCATCCAGCAATTTCCTTTTTTAGATCATGTATATTGGGAACATAAAGTCTCTTTCCGAATTTCAAAATTCCATCTTCATACACAAAGTCTCTCAATCTCCCATCATTCACAGCTTTAATCTTCTTTTGAAATTCTTCATCATCGGTCTGAGAACTCTTAATCCTTTCTAGTAAAGATGGTTTGGCAGCCATTTGAAAAAGAATTGATGTTTCTCCTTCCCTGGTTATTCCTATGTCCATCTTCACTAGATCCATGAAAATTGGATCCCTTTCAATTCTCATATTGTTCAAAACTCCATGATCTTTTTTGCTCAAAGAATCTACCACCTTGTTTTCCTTCCCCGGGTGGTAGTGTATCGTAAAATCACAATCCTTGTGTAATTCAAGCCATCTCATTTGCCTCATGTTGAGTTGTTTTTGTGAGAAAATATACTTCAAACTCTTGTGATCAGTAGAAATCTCACATTTTTCACCATAGAGGTAGTGCCTCCATATCTTCAAAGCAAAGATCACAGCTGCTAACTAGAGATCATGAGTAGGATATTTTTGTTCATGAATTTCCAACTTTCGTGATGCATAGGCAATAATTCTATCATTCTGCATAAGGAAACAACCAAGTCCTTTCTTTGATGCATCACTATAAATAATGGACCCATCATTCCCCGATGGTAGAGTCAATATAGGAGCATTGACTAATCTTATCTTCGGTTCTTCAAAACATTCTTGACACTCTTTTGTCCAAAAAAATTTAACCCCTTTACGTGTGAGCTTCGTTAATGGGTTAGCCAATTGGGCAAAATTATGGATGAAACATCGATAATAACCTGCCAAACCAATAAAACTACGTACCTCAGTTATAATCATAGGTGATGGCCATTATTGGATTGCCTTGGTCTTAGAAGGATCAACAGAGATTCCATATTTAGAGACAATATGGCCATGAAAAGAAATATCCTAAAGCCAGAATTCACACTTGCTAAACTTCCCATATAATTCATGCCTTCTCAGAGTATTCAAGATATTGCGCAAGTGATTTTCATGATCTTCATAGATTTTGGAGTATACCAAGATATCATCAATAAATACCACCAAAAATTCATTGAGATACTCCTTGAAATCCTTATTAATCAGATCCATGAATACATAGGGTGTATTAGTTAATCCAAAAGGCATTACAGTAAACTCATAATGCTCGTACCTGGTTCAAAATGCTGTCTTCGGAATGTATTCCTTCTTCACACACAACTGATGGTATGTAGATCGAAGGTCAATCTTTGAAAAGTATTGATCTACATGCAGTTGGTCAAATAAATCATCAATGCATGGTAGGGGATACTTGTTCTTTATTGTTATAGCATTGATCTCCTTGTAGTCGATATATAACCTCATAGATCCGTCTTTCTTTTTAACGAAAAGAACAGGGGATCCCCATGGAGAAACACTAGGGCGAATAAATCTTTTATTACTCAATTCCTCTAGTTGTTTATTTAGTTCAACTAATTCTACAGTGGCCATTCCATAAGTGGTCTTTCATATAGGCCTTGATCCAGGAATTAAATCAATGGAAAACTAAACTTCTCTTTCTGGAGGATGTCCAGGTAAATCTTCCAGAAATACATCTACAAATTCTTTCACAATAGGTACATCCTCTATTTGAACATTCCTTTCCTTACCCACAGTTATTTCATTATCTTCCTCCCGAATAATTGAATTTAGTTGAGCTACTAGGGGTGGATCTAAATAAGAATTTGGTGGTGACGATTCTGCTCTAAAGATAAGGTTTTCCTTATCATTATCATCAAGAATTGTAACCTCATTATTCTTACAATAAATCTTAGCATCATAGTCCGAAAGATAGTCCATACCGAGTATTATATCAAACTCAATCATAGGTATGATGACGAGATCAGCAGATAAAGAACATTTATGTGCTCTAATGGGGACTGATTCACAAAACATTGTTCCAATGATACTTCCCTTAAGAGTTTTTACTGACAACTCCCTTGTTAAATAAAATTGGAAATATCTAATTTTATTGGAAAACTGGGAAGATATGAAACAACGTGATGATCCAGAATCAAATAATGCATTTCCTAAACTTGAGGAAACCATTAAATTACCTTCCACCACGTCTTTCATAGCTTCTACCTCAGCAGTATTGATAGCATAAGCTTGGCCTTGATCCCTTGGCCTTTTATGAGGTATGTTCTCCTGACGCTTAGGACATTCATTTGCATAATGCCCCGTCTCCCTGCAATTGTAGCACTGAACATTGGTAGCTTCCTTCTTCCCCTTGCAATCATGAGCTTGGTGGCCTTTTTCACCACACTTGTAACAGAATCTTGTTCCCTTCAAGCAAGTACCAGGGTGTTTCTTACCACATTTACCACAGGATGGATATTCAACCGTTCCTTTCTTCCCCTTATTTCCATTCCAAGATTGATCAGCATGTCTCTTCTTCTCTTGCTTTGCTTTAAAGTCATAAGACTTAGAGAATTCCTTTTCGGTCTTGATAGCACATGAGACAATGTCTTCGTACGATGAAAAGGATTGCGAGACTAATGCTTGATGGAGAAATGGTTTTAACCCATCAAAGAAATGATCAATCATACTTATTGGGTTACGTATATAATCTCCAGAATACTTTTCTAACCTTGTAAAGTTATCCTCATACTTTGCGACATTCTCATCCTCCTTTTGTCTCAAACTCAGAAACTGCCTTTCCATATCTACTCAGTGGTCGTGTGGAAAGTATTTTTCTAAAAACAGATCTCTGAACTCCCTCCATTCCATATTTGATACTTCATCATCTTGCTTCGTATTTTGAATCAATGACCACCATTGATCAGCATCTCCAGTGAGGCGGTAAACAGCCATGATAACTTTTTCCCTTTCACAACTCCCCAAAGCCTGAAATATTTTTTCTAGGGAAAATATCCATTTTTCAGCTACTAAGGGATTTATACTCCCAGTGAATGTTGGTGGTTGTTGCCTCATGAATCGATCTAACATTGATCCTCCACACAGCAGATCAGGGTGCTTCATACAGGTAAAGTTATTATTCATAACCTGAGTAAGTTGTCCCAGTATGGCGATTAGCTGATCGGCACCAGTTGCATCACCAGCTCCACTATAATTATATTGAGCAGGAGGGAAATCCCTACAAGGAGTGCGTGCATTGATACAGTTTCCATTTCATCCACCAGGTGCCATTTCTAAACAATGGCATAAAGTAGATCAGTATATGAATCAAAATACATAATCCCATACTTATAAAACACTTAACATAAATTGAACTATTTATGGATATAATCCATAATCATAAAAATGTTTTCATCGAGGAAGTATATACTCATAAAACCTTCATAATGATTTGTAAATAAAATGAGAGTTATCCTAAGAATATACCCCGAGAGTGTCGTAACCAAGAGTGCAGCAAGGCCCGTTGTCGTGCACCAGTTCCCGTTCGAGTCTAGCTCAAAGCGGTGTTTTCGGGTTTTACCCCTAGGTACATCTGTGCCAGAGCCGCCTCTACCTGCTCGTGTCCAGATAGGGATGTATTGCTCGTAAATATCACAAAATCTATTCAATACCAAAATTCTATGAAGATCTTCTATACTAATCCGCAAGGTCCATTTTAGGTCTATGTGCTCTAATAAGAGTTTACTGAAATCTAGCTTCCAAGGTTTGTACTAAACTTTCTCTGATACCAACTGTAATGCCCCAACCCCAGTTACCTAGAGTCAGTGCATTATTACATAACATTGGAATGATCACAAGAAGGATCAAATCTCGATAGACCGATTCGTTTAGTAGCCTTGGAAATACTAGATATATTCATAAGTCTTACATTACATAATAAAAATGGAAACTATAACAACATCTTTTCTTCATATTCCACACTCATATCCCCACATACTATCCCTGCAGGTGATTCATAATTTAGTTCTTCATACCCTGGGAAAAATAAAACATTGAAAAGGGGTGAGCTCAAATACCCAGTAAGGATAACAATATAACGGAAACTTTCATAAATCAGAATAAACATTTAAGGCAATGTATAACAAAAACAAAATCCTTTTAAACATGAACTTAAACATAGTATGGAAAAAATAAAATGAAATAATGCCATTTACTTATTCACATGGATATTCTACTAATAGAATAATTACATGCAATATCAATAACCATTTTCATAATGATGGAATGTATAATGCCAGACTATCATAACCACAAAGCCAAGGCCTCGTTCCAAGACTAAAAATAAGATTTTTCCAAGGCTTTGTTCCAAGACCCTAGTTTGTCTCATTAGACCTACCGATGCATCAAGGAGCTATAGCAGGCTCCACCCACCACATATTAAGTCCAATGCATTCCCATATGAAAAGTTTTAAACATAACATAGACATTCATATTAAAAGTAGCATATGAAATGTAAATTCGTCATCCATCAACTATGAATGGTATAAAAATATTACATCCACAGTCAAACATATCACAAAACCTTCAATACAATGTAGGAGTTTTGTATCATAATAAATCAACTTCAAATAAGTGTAAAATCCATCAAAGGATGTTGACATAGATGAAATCAAAACCGTTTTTAGAGAAATATCGCCTTCTATATTTTAAATCATTTAAGAGTCATATATTTATAAAATAAAAGATTTTCTTTGACAATATTCTTATAATCTTGTAAGGGAAGCTTCGACGATTTTATAATGGCGGAAAATAACCGCACCCACCATCTAAGTTAAAAAAAACATTCTTACCTTAATTCTGTTGAAAAGGTTAAAAGCACCTTGTTTGGAAAATGACGGAAAGATTCCTTTATAAAACTCTTATAAAAAGTCAAACAAGGGTATAAATTTCATTAACCCTTATTATTTTAAATAGTAAAATCTTTTTGAAATACATTTCGAAGAAACATGGATGTGGATGATAAAGAGATCCCAGTAGATTATTACGTATAAACAACCTCGGATAATGAAGAGATTGCGAAATAATCCTTACCTTGTACTTTTCCTTGGTTGGGGTAGGTTAACCTCTTGTATAATGGTGAAATAATTGTTATTATATTATACAAGAATCATATACATTTATATGATATCATATATGATCTTTTAACATTGATTTGTTAATAATATCTTAGTATTATCGTTGTTTTGGGTGTTAACTTACTCGTTTTCTTTTATATGTTTTGATACATAAGCCATGTTTGTAATGGATAGTATGTATATTATTCATATCCAGAATTATATCAAGTCCTTAAACATCATTTTTAAATCATTAAATGATAATTATACTTGAATGGATACGATGGATAATGAATCTCATCGCGTTCGTGGAGACGGTAGTCCGTACGTACGCACGAGCGACAATATCATTATTTTGATATTAAAATAATATATAAATGGATGGTATATCATATATAAAGAATAATTAACATGTAATATTTATTATTTACATGATTTACACATCATTTTTAAACCCATGAAAATAATAATATATTGAATAACAATTACACCACGACGTGGAGACGGTAAGCCGTACATACGCACGTATGGTGACATGTTATTCAAAGGGTGGATAGAATACTTAATATGATTGTACCATATTTATAATAACATCACAGTATATATATGATACTGGAGTTATTATTTTAGAATGGTAATAACAAAAGAAGAAGAAGTGGAAGAAGAAATGAATTTGAAAAAGGGTGGTGAAAACATTACCTCTTCTTCGGGTTCTTCCTTTTGATTTGATCAAAAGGGATCCTTAAGATGGCTTTATGATCATAATAAGGCCTTTAGGTTGTATTGAGGGAAGTTGGGAGAGTATTTTTACAGAGTTTCGCCGAACCAAAAGGCTTTAAAGGTGTGAAGAAATGAGAAGGAGGAGTCCCCTTTTATAAGAGGGGTGAGGGGCACCTTTGGAAAACCTAGAAATATTAATTTATAATAAATTCATATTCGGTTTCTAATGGATAAAAAGAGGATTATTTAAATTTTAAGGTGAGGATGGCTCGAAAACCACTCAACCAATAGAATTTAGACAGGTTTGGGTACTTATATTAACCTTATCTTTAAGTAATAACTCTAAGTGAATTAGTTTCACTTTTACAATGTCTCTTTGTATTTTTATATTATAAGGTTAATAAACTTACTATATACATCCAAGAGGCCCGAAAATGGTCCATTAAAGATACACATATCATGATATAAGTCTCTTGGCCGAACCGTATATTTTTAGGAATTTAATATCAATTAATAATATAATATTTGTTTTAAAACCTCTTTTATGTCAATTTTTACACTATTCAGTAGTTGATTTTTGTGAAACTCATAAAAGAATTATTACTTCAAAAAAAGTAAATTAAATCAATAATAATATGTCATATTGTCCTACAAAATTAGTGTAATTCATTAAAAGACTCAAATCATATTTATTTGGGTATTTATAATATCAATTATTTTAATTTTTCACTATTATGTTAATTACTGCATCATTATTGTGTCATAAAGAAATTAAATTATTTAAAGTATAAAAATTATAAATAAAATATAATTATGTAGTAAATCTTTTTATATTTCTAATTAATATTTATAGTCGAAAATCCAACATATATTACCCTGTATAAAAATTGTTTTTCTAAAAGATATATGCTTATGTCATTTTTGTACTTATTTTAACTTAATTAAAATTAAGTGTCCCTATCACCTACAAGTGGCTCCATGGGGTCCCATAATCGACCCAAAGATGACTATGATCGATAATATATCAACCAATAAGTCTAGGACACGTTTTAGGGTAATTTAGTATTATTATAATATTATTTTTTAACCCTTATTTACTGGATTTACCCTTAACCATGGTAAATAAAATATTTACCACAGTAATTATTCAAAATGCCTGAAAATAAAAGTCACCTATTTACACAATTTGAAAATCCTGATTCCAAATATGGAATCCATTTTTCTAAATTCAAAACAAATAAGTGGTAGAAATTAATTTAAAATTAATTCTCGCTGTCAAAAAAATGCGTGTTTTTAAGATATAATAACTATAAAAAGATTGATACTTTGTTATGTTGGGTTTATTTGTGAGATTATGTACAATGACCAAAATTGTATTAAATATTAAAAATATATTCTAAATATACTTTAAATCCACTCAAATTCATAATTTATCAATATAAATTATTTCGATTAAAAAAGTTGTTCTTAATTAAAATTTAGTAATTTTCACTATTCATCAAAATATTAATGTTATCCGAAAAGTACCAAAATTTCACCTTAGGATAAATTCGATATTCTGAATCCAAAAATGAAGTCCATTTTGAAATATAAAATATATATAATTTCAAAAAGTAGTTATTACTATTCATAACCACTAGTTTGATTAGTTATGGTGTGTTAGAACTCGGTGTTGCATACAACACACGCTATCACATTATTCAAAGAGAAGCGTATCGTAGAATTTTGGGGTGTTATAGAAGAGCTTGTCAAAATTCATGATACAAGAGAACAAGTGCTGAGAAATCAGATGACCTTTCTGGTAAAAGTTATATAGAGAAACCATAATATGTAAGAGGCAACGTGGGAACCATAGAAACATATGATGGCGACCCACCTGAATCTTTTCGTGAATTAGTATTCTAGATAATTTGGGGAAGAAATTATTTGAAATAGGAAATAATGTAAAACCCCAAGCTTCCACGACACATTTCTCTTTGAATAATGTAGTAGCTTTCATTGTATGCAACTTCGAGATTCAAACACATCCCAACCAATCAAACTAGCTGTTATGAATAGTAATACCCACTTTTTGAATTTTATAAAATTTAAATTTCAAAATGTTCTTTATTTTTGTATTTAGAATATCAAAATTAGATTAGGGTTATTTTTTGGTATTTTTTTGAAAAAAGTCATTTTTTTATGAATGGTGAAAAACAATATGTTATTGGATAAAACTAAATTTTTATTTAGATAATTATTTATTTTATTTAAATTTATTTTAGGTCAAAATAGATACATAATACCTAACCATATAAAGGAAAATGAATCAGTTAACAACTGAAATGATTATTCTACTAAAATATCATTAAAAATCAATATTGGAAGACCATATATGATATCATATTAATGTGTTTGATTATTGTATACATTAATAACAATTGTTTCACCATTATATAAGAGGTTAACCTACCCTCTACCAAGGAAAATTACAATGGTAGGGTTAATTTCACAAACTCTTTATTATCTGAGATGTTTTTACGTAAGTATCTAATGGGACCTCTTTATCATCCATATCCATGTTTTCTTAAAAATATATTTCAAATGTTTTTACTATTTACTAGAAAATGGGTTAAAGTAATTTATAACATTATTTGACCTTAAATAATTTGAATGTAATTTTTTGTTCGTTTTCCAAACAATGTACTTTATAACATTTTTTACAAAATTAAGGTAAAATGTTTTTTTAAGTTATACGGTGAGTGTGGCTATTTTCTGTCATTATAACATCATAAAGACTTCCGTTAAAATATTATAAGAATATTTTTAAAATAAATGTTTTCTTTTATAATTATATGACCTTTAAATGATTTCAAAATAGAAAGATATATGTCTCTAAAAAAATTATTGATTATATATATGTCAACATCCTTTGGATTGATTATAAACTTGTTTGAAGTTGATTTATTATGATAAAAATATTCTATATTTTATTGAAGGTTTTTTGATATGTTTGACTGTGTTTGTGTTATTATTATACCTTTTTTTAGTTTATAGATAAACTATTGACATTTTATATTATAGTTTTAATACAAATGTTTATGTTATGTTTAAACTTTTTCATATGAGGAATGCATTAGACTTAGTAAGTGACGGGTGGAGCTTGCTAAAGCCCCTAGATGCATTGATAGGTCACATGAGACAAACTAGTGTCTTGGCATAAGGCCTTGACAAAATCATTTATCTAGTCTTGGCACAAGGCCTTGACTATGTGGTTATGAAGTCTGGAATTATGCATTCCATCATTATGAAAGTGGACATTGATATTGCATGTGATTATTCGACCAGAAGAATATCCATGGGAATATGTAAATGGAATTATTTGATTTTATCTTTTCCATATTATTCTAAATTTTATGTTTAAAAGGCTTTTTTAGTGTAATAAATTACCTTAAATGTTTGTGCTTATTTATGAATGTTTCCGCTATATTTTTATCCGTACGGAACATCTGAGCTCACCCCAATCTATGATTTATTTTTCCAAGGATGTGAAGAAGTATTTTATAGTTGGTCTGTAGGGATAGGATTAGGATATATGTGTGTTTAAAAGGGTAAAAAATGTTGTTTATGTTTTTATTTCATGATGTAATGTAAAACATATTAATGTATCTAGTACTTCCAATGCTACTAAACTGATCGGTATTATAGGAAATGATTCCTTATATCATTAAAATGTTATGTAATAATGCACCAACTCTGGGAAACTGGGATCAGGGAATTACTGCTATGGAATTCTAGGATAAAGGATATGCATGTATTAAGTTCTCTTGTGAGAAAAAAAAGTATCACAATTCTGTTGCTCTAGTTTCTAGATAGAACTGTCTCATGTTCTTCATATAGTTTTTATGGAGAATATTTTCTTGAATATGATCTATGATATACGTGGTTTTGTATTTATGAAGCTTCATGAGTTCTTCAGATATATATTGTTTCATGTATCAGTTATCTTTATAGATTTTTTTCACATCTGTTTCTCTAGCACATTTTTTTCTGTTTCAAGGCCACACGTTCCTTTTTATTCTTGGAGTGCATGTGTTAAAGCTGACAAGATGAAATTATTATACACCACTTACATTTTACTATTAGGTAACATGTATAAAAGGAAATATTAATTATTTCAATGCATTTAAGAGGAAAAAATAGGACTGTTAGAAGTTAAATTAAAAAGGACAAACCATATTGAAGAACAGTGTCATAGTCTGTCTAGAAATAGTCACTTAGAATCAATGTAATCATAATAAAATGTCTTATTCATTACTTTGAGTGGTGAGATAGACATGGTGGCATAGTTGTATTGAGATTAAGAACTGGTAGCACTGATATATTGTTAGGATCAAAGTGTCTGGTCTTTTTCCAAACTTCTAACGATGTCTTAGATGTAACTGGTGACACATACTTCAACAGATATGAAACTGGTTACGGTGTCTGGACATGGTGTCTGGGTCCCGGTGTCTGGCCACGGTGTCTAGGTCACAGTGTAAGGGTCACGGTGTCTGGGCCACGGTGTCTAGGTCATGGTCTCTTGGTCATGGTGTCTGGTCACAGTGTCTAGGTTATAATGTCTGGTCTTGGTGTATGTGTCACAATTTCTTAGACATAGGAAAATATCTGTATATACATTTAAGAAATGATATTGACAGAAAGATTTAGACTTAATAATTCATAAAATAAATCATTATATACCAATGTTAAATATTTTTTATAATACTCAGCAATGATATATATGAATCAAGATCTTGAGAGAATTTATTTGAACCACAATGAAACCAAGCACATATATAAATGATATGAGATAGATTAAATAGGAGTACCAATTTTTTATCATTAAAACATGATTAAATAATGACGAGTCCAACAAAATTATTTTATCTTTTGCTGTTGAGTGTTTAGGATTGGCTTATTGGGCCAACATTTATGATGTGACACATGCCTGAGACAATCCTCTGAGATGGATGTGCCAGACTTTAGTTTGCATGTATTTTGACTATTCTAGATGCCATGATGTCTCACATTCTTAGGTACATCCATACGAGAGATATGTGATAGAGTTGGGCCAACATGTGATATTTGAGGCATGTTTGGACTATCCACTTATAACAGATACGACAGACCTAGGTCACTATATACTTCGACTATCCCTACTAGCAGAATGTGGGACATGTTTCAGGATATTCACTTGAGAGGAGATGAATCTAGCTGGTTACACTTTTCCATTTTTCATTTTCCCGAAGCAGGTATATTTTCTCTTGACATGGTATCAAAGTAGGTAGATATAGTCCCCATGTTTCGAACATGTTTTTTTTCACATGTGTGATATGTATTGTATTTATATATATACCTAGTTTATATTCATGTAATTCACATTATTATTTTATGAATTATATTATGTTTCATTGGTTGTGTCCTATTGAGTCTTTTACATATATCATTCTTAGAAAATTCGGTGTACTTATAGACTTCATAACCAATGACCTGGTAAATTAAAAAAACCTTATGGTGGAAAATTGATTAGGTGAAGCACACAAATGTATTCATTGTTGGACAGAGCTCAGATGGGATGTCTACTGCATCCTTTATTTATTATATTTACTTGTACATGAGATCCTTGTTTTTTATTAACATATAAGTTAATCCATATTTATGTTTCCAAATTTATTAATATGGATATTTTTTTATTTAACTAATCATTCTATTATATATCAGTCCCATGAAAAGATATAGAGGATATAGTCTACTTATGGTTCTAATAGATACCCTTTTGGGTAGTCTTCAAACTCTAGTATAACAGGAGGCGTTCTTGAGTTCATGTGCCTTTATAGATTAGACCAGGTCATTCAGGTTGGTATGTTACAAAATTTTATCATAGGATTATGATCCACTAACTTGTTTTTTCCTCTTTTCCTCAGAATGGGACAAAAATGGATAAGAGTTAGGATAATTGAGACCCAGAAAATTTAATTATGTGAGTGTCTAATCAAAATTTAAATGTAGACCCCCCTTGAGATTCCATAATATGGGAAAATTATGTTTTTATTTTACCATTGATAAAATTATCTTTTTTGGATACACATAGTGTTGATATGTGACTTATCGTGTTTTTTGTGTGTTCATTCATCATGTTCGACACATTGATTCCAATCCAATTTATAAATTTTGAATAAATTAGTTAGATACTAAATAATTAAATGCTTGATGGAGTTATCAAATTTATTTGGGGCATTATTTCAAGCGTTCTTTTATTTGGGAATGTAGTAATCTATGCTTGAGTTTATATCTTTAGTAGTCACTAATGTGTAGATTTTGGTACTATAAACATAAGTCTTAAAAATGTGGTAAGTGTTTTGTGTCCCATTTAATTTTGAAATAATGGAATTATAATGTTCATATGGTAAAACCCTACTTTTAAATCAAACATATTTTAATTATAATTTTTTTAAAATATTATCTGGAATTGATTATCATGTGGGGAAGTGGTTTCATGATTTGAAATGCTTATCAAGATTATATGAATTGTGGTGGGTAGAATTATAACATCCACATTTGTAAATGATATTAAAAACCAAATGTAATTAAATAATTTACACTTATTTTTTTGATAAAATATTATTTTTGGATACCTATATTTATCGTGACATTACGAATGGGTAAAAGAACTTTTTATCCCTTGAAATATTTGAAAAAAATATTTTCAGAGCTATGAGCTGAGGCAGCTCAGAATTTAGTGGCCCATAGAGGCTCAGCTATAAAAAAAATTAAATATATTTTATTCATAAGAAATAGTGCTATTTTTTTGAAAAAAAAATTAAATATTTCCCAAAATTTTCAATGAATGAGAAATATGAGAAGAACGTTAGGTCCAGGATGAAGGTTTTATCCTAGGTGCGACATTTTTTGTTTTAAAACATCACATGCCAAAATAACATTTATATTTCCTTAAATTTTATTACAAAAATATTTGAATCTCTCCAAAATTGGGTTTCCATGGGAAAATCGAAGAACACTGTTAGGTATTGAATTAGAGTTTTATCCTAGGAGAAACATATATTCTATGCACATTGGGTGTTTAAAAACATCACACGTAAGGGTAATAATATTTTTTATATAAATATATTTTCTTTGGGTAGGTATAAATTATAATAATAAATTATATATTATTATTATTATTGTGGATAAAAAAATGAAACTATTCACATGAAATTAATATTTTTTTCATTGATTGAGTAAATATTTTAGTGGTAGAAGGTGAAATAAAAGTGATATTATTAAATTCTCCAATTAAATTAAAATTTTTGGTTAATATTAATTTATTAACTATTTAATAGTTGTTGTTTTTGAAATGTTAATAGGGAAATTAATGTGAGAAAATGAATAAAAATATTCCAAAAATATTATAGTTATTATTATTATTATTTTTGGAAAATAATATATGTGTTAAATAAATATTTATTCATATTCATGTGATGGTGTATATATATATGTAGGTTGTGTAACACCTAGAGTTTTTATGGGATTTTTTTTCTCAAATAAATTAACCTTTCATTGATATGTTGCATTGCACAAAGATAGAAATTCCTTTCACATATCTCATACATGGAGTATGTTACCCACAACAATAACATATCATATGTTACATGAAACACCGACTAGGGATATGTTACATGAAATACTGACATGGTGTTTGTAACATGCAACATTAAATTTCTGCGAAACATATTTTTTAGATATAATTATTTAAATTATATAATTATAAACAATCCATTAAAAAAATCAATTTAATCGTAAGAAATATTAGTCAAATATTTTTTATAATTATTTTATATAAATAAAACATATTGATAATGAATGAATTTATTTTTGTAAATTCCTTATACGTTTAAAATACTACATTCTCAAATGAATACCTTTTCGGGTCCTTCGTTGGAAAAAATGAAATTAATTTTATAAAAATTTAGAAATTTAATTTGATAAAATAAAATTATTTTTATAAATTGTAATCTCTAAACTATCTTATGGTATATTTTTGGATTTTTCTAAGAAACATAATTTTTAGATGAATAGTGAAAAATAACAAATTTTAATCCAAAACCAAATTTTTGTCTAAATAATTTATAATGTTAAATTATATTTTAATTTGGTTTAAAATTTTAATTAGATCTTATTTTATCAGTTAATAAAATTAATGTCATTGGAATCCATTTCATTTTGACATTTTGTATAAAAACCTAAGAAACTTTTTGATGGTTTTACTTTAGAAATCTACATTGTCATGTCGTCTATGGGATTAAATTTAAATTAATTTCTTACACTTATATTGTTGGAATTTGGAAAAAAAATTATATTTTGAATAAAAATAATTTTTAATTTATATTATGTTCAACATTGTTTTTGACCCAAAATATTAGTGAATGTGATTAAAATCAATTACAATGATTAAGATAAAAATTAGGTTAAAAGTACCAAACTATAAAATTAATACCCAAAATGACCTAGAAACTTGAACAAGATACATTTAATGCCAATATTTTGACCCTATTCTCACTTGTATGAAATTTGGTCCATTATGTGATCCAAATGATATGGGAAAAATGTCGGTGGAATTCCATTTTCCAAATATTAATAAGAGTGCAACTCCTCATCTATTATAAAATGCCCTCTATCCTCCCTTGTTTTCACATATCACAATCCACTTTTGATCTACCAAGATACGCACAAATAGCTATTAATTTACCTCTCCTCAACCTAGAATCCCAACCTTTAGAAGAATGAAAATGAAGGAAGCCCTTTCGGTCAAACCGTATTGAGTTACCCAATGAAACAGTAACATCCTTTCTCAAGATCCTTTATCTTATTTTCATTATACATACCATCAACTCTACTTGGTACATGACTTAAAAAATTGAATATATACTATTAATTTTTCATGAAAAGGGTTGTTCATACATTTTCACACACCTCTATCTAATGGGTATGAAACATATTGTTTATGTGTATAGGGAGTTACCGCCTCCCGAAATGATGATTTCTCATTTTTCCTTCTAACCCATTTCATGGTTGGTAAATATGATGAAAAATATATTTATATATGATTTATATTATTTTTTTATGTACTTATTTCTTTTTAATTATTATATAACCTATATCATTACAATTTTCATTTTTTTTATAAATATGATAATTTCTTTTAAGGATATATGAACTTCAACCCCCTAAACGCGATATTATTCATTCACACAATACGTGGAATTTATGAATGACATGTTTTTGTAAATTTTATGATATATATGAAATAATAATTATTCTTTAATTATTTTATATAAATATATAAATATATTCCATTTTCATTCATTCTTTCAATACAACAACAAAACAGAAACGATGTTTATAAGTACATATGACTTATCTTCTCCATGAACAATGTATTTAATTTTATATATACTTATATCCTATATGGATTATTATAATGAAAATATAATGAATATAGTTGATATTTATATCATTTTTTATATTCTGTAAATCTTGATATAAGGACAAAATATATAAAAAATTAAGGCACATGAGAAGAACAATGAAGATATTACCTGAAGTGAAAACATAACATATAATTGTTAACCAAAAAGGTAATTTAAAGTGAAAATAAAACTATATATGGTATTAGATATAATAACATAGTTATCTTCTATATTTATAATAAGAATATATTTAGTATGAAGTAATTTTTTATGAGTACGATGAGAGTCATGATACAAGGTAACCAAATTTCATCTCACTTTTTATATATGTGAGATACATTCCATGTTCACTTGTAATTCCTTTTGTGTAGTATTTATAATTTAAAAAAATTATTATATGATTATTTTTGATAAATTTATGGGTTTTTACATATCCATTCCATGAACTTATTTCATGAATTTAATTTTTAATTCGGTACCAAACTGGTAGGATAGTTTTGTCTTAATTTTTCTTCTTTGAGACACATGTTTTGTTATGAACCTATATTATTTTATGTGTTGTATCACAATAAATTTATCATCTTATATCATGAATATAATTATTCTCATGATATTTTAATCTTAATTTTAATTCTTTTTCTTACATAGAATGTATGATTCCATGTTACCCTATGGCAAGAGTTTACTGAAATAACCCAAATGTTAATCGAGATTGTTTATGAATATGCTCCCATTGATGAAATACCATGAGCCATATCTTAGGAATATTAATGAGTTTATTAGAATAGGTTTATTCATGTTATATTCATTTAATATTATAATTTTTTTCACTCCTTGGTTCTAAAGATGGTTCAAGAAATGGTATTATGAAAAATCTGACCATATTTTACACTATCATCAGAAAACTATTATGTTTAAAAAACTATTTTTTCAAAAACGTTTTAAGAATTATTTTACATAGAAAATTGATTTTAAAATTGTATCATAGATTTCAATGATTCCTATAAATTTTTTAAAAATCTATTTTCCATGAAACATATATTAAAAAATTTGTTTTAAAAAGAGTTTTCCAATGTCGAATGTATATTTTCCTTGTGAAATTTTTTTAAAATTTATTTAAAATTTATTTCCCATATAAGATGACATCTATTTATGTTACTCATTACATTCTGGGGAATTTATTAAATTATACAATCCAAATTCTTTCTCTGAATGGATAATATTTTTGTGGAATGATGTTTATGAAACCAATTTATCAATCACAGGTTATGCGATTTTGAAACTAGATTCTTTTCAAATGTTATTATAAATTAATGAATATGATACTGGTATCATTTTCCACAAGTTAGGATATTAATACATTTTTATAATAACCATTTCATTTAATGGGTTATAATATGATTATTTATAATTTTGTGGAACATTTAAGTGTGATTTCATTATGTGATGGCTAGAACTAGTATCTCAAACTAATTAATTGGGTAAAAATTTATATCTCTTGAGATAGACTAATATAGTCGTAGGAGTGAACCTTGATTTCTATGAAATCCATGGAAGAAAAAAATGTTCAACAAGATATTATAAGGAGTGAAATCATTCTATTAAGATGCCCATGGAAGTGAATTATGACTACCAAGATGGTAAGGGGAGTGGACCCATACTGCTAATATGGCCTTGGAAGAAATGCCTTGATCACTATGGAAATCATTTTTACATGATTATGTGTATTCCATCATTACATGTCTTATTCCTATGTTATTATTTCATGGATTATGTTCTTTACTTCCTTATGATTCTTATATTATGAACTAGAATGCTTTAGTTCCTAATTCCTATTTATAATCTTAGGATTTCAAGGGTATGATCCTCTAATGTTATGATCACATTCCCATACCACAATGTTAATTTTTATTCTTACATGTCTCCCTTTTTTACCCTTACTGGGAATTTGAGATCACCCCTTTATTTGTTTCATTTCCCATGTTATGAAGATATGTATTAAAAACTATATTTCTAAGAAGGGTTATTATCATGAATAACATAGTAGGTGATAATGTAGTTCACTTATGTATGAGTGTTTATTTTTCTATTCATCCAATGGCACTAGACTAGTATGGTCTTTGGGAGTCTGTTTATATAATGTTTTAAGTATTTTTAAAATGTAATTTAATTTTAATGAATGAAAAGTAATTTTTGATATAGATAGTATTATAAGAAAATTTTAAGTTAACATGATGAAGTAATCATGAGAAAAACATACTGATAACCCTAAAGAAATTTCCAAGTATAGGTTTAAGGATTAATAAAAGTATAGGAAAATGAATTATAATGTTGGAAAAGGATTGAGTAAGTGGTTTCCAAGAAATACATCCCTTTCTAGATACTACAACAGGATGTGGATCTAGAACAACTGTAACTAGGATTAAAAAATCCTACAATATGTGTCGAGCCTCACTCAACATTTCTATTTTCATGATACAACAAGCCTTGCTACACACCTGGTCTGAGACTCTCAAGGGATATGATTTTGAAATTCATAAAAACTTCATGAACTATATTGGAGGATTTAAATAGAACATGGATATAAATATATTAGGCTAAAGATAATAAATCATAGATTATGTATGTTCCATAATATAGATATTCTATAAGTGAATTTTCAGGATTATGTGGTTCCTTATTATGATAATTGTTTCTTAATATTTTCTTTTGGTTTTATTGAATGGATAGAACCCAACAGAACCAAATTAATGGTGATTGAAATATACAATACAATGATTTTACTCATGATATACAAAATTATATACAGCTAGGAATGAAAAATTTCATTGCTATGATAACCCAAATCTCTTAAGCTACGAATCGTGTTTGATTTCCAAATGATAAAATATGATTAAAACATTATGATGAGTCATTCATGGGGAAACACCCACCTTATTTCATTGGGATTCAGTATCAAATTGTTTTACAACAGAGTATTGGTAAAACTAAAAATATATTCTATGTTATCTTGTGGTCAATGCATGAGAAATTCATTATGGTTGTTTATCAGTTAGGTGGAAAAGAAGACTAGTGGTGAATGATAATCCAAAATATGATGCAACAATATGATATTTAATCTATGGATTGGGATAAGTTCACGAACATAAATTTTAATAAATACATTCCTTAAATTATTTGTACCAAGATTGAGAAATAGTTATTTTAGTGGAAGAAAAAGTATGATGAATAAGTTAGTACATACGAGGATAAATTCGGATGATTATTAATGGTATGCCTAAAAAATTAGCATCCAAACGAGAATTAAATTTGATAAGTTTTTAGTGGCTTAAGTCTTTGTATAAAAATGCTAATGGTTATAAGAGACATTATTTGATATGAAGAGATTTTGTGTTGTGAAATCAAGGTTAATATAGTGGTTGGAGTCACATATCAACTTAAATATTTTTATGAGAAAAGAATATGGTGTTTATAGGAAACTCCATAAACCATGAAGATAAGAATATGATGTTTTCTTTATTCTTTATGTGTGGGAATAAGAATTGAAGAAATTTCTTTAGGGGTATGATAAAGGTTTTCTGTGTGGAAAGGAATGTCATCATGTATTTGAATTCCTATGTGATGGGAAGAAGTTAGCTAAATGTGAGAATGGAGAAAATGTGACACATAATGCACCAACCATGATTTAGTTCTACAAGATTAAGGTGACAAGAATTTTAATAACCACTGCCCAAACCTAAGGGTTGGTTATGATGAATGATGTCAGAAACCTATTAAACATAAGAAAACGGAGGAATATCCTGAAATAACTATTTTTCATGAGTAGTGCAATAATGTCATGGTAAAATGTATACTTACCATCAACTCTATAATTGTTAATGTATTATTTGATTTTGGATCTACCTATATTTTCATATCTAAATATTTTTAATGGTGTTGAAATTACACCCAAAAATTACATGTGGGATTAGATAAGAAAAACCCTAATGGTATGATGATTTCATCCCAAGTCTATAATTCCATTCAAGATTAAATTTATGGGAATATGCTTCTTACTAATCTATCAATTATTCCATTTGTCTAATTTTATTTCATCTTAGGCATAAATTGTATTTATCATCATAAATACCATAAAAATTATTGAGAAAGGGTAGTTACATTGGATATATATAAACCTCATATGATCATTCAATAATGTGACGATAAGACTGAACCTCCTATTGAGATTACATATAGTTAATCAGTTTAAATTCCCATTCACAAGGGCTATTTATCTCAAATAGTTGGGGTGGGAAGTAACATTGATGATATTCCTATTATTCAAGGATTTGATGGTTTCTTTCTGGAAGAGTTTCTAACACTTCAACTAAATTATGTAGTTAATTTCTCAATATAAATCATACATGGTTCCACACCAATTCCAAAGACTCTATATTGAATGGACATGATAAGTTGCTATAATTGAAGAAAAACTCTATGAAAACAATGATAAGTGATTCATTGGACCAAGTGTGTCACCATGGGGTGAACCAGTTATTTTTTTTAAATATATATGATTAATGAAACTCTAAATTTATTATCAAGATTTGAACAAGATCATGATCAAGAACCATTATAATCTCCCCCACAATGATGACTTGTTTGATCAATAATGCAGAGCTAAATAATTTTCTAAGATTAACCTTAATTTTAGATATTTTTAATTAAGGGTCAATAAAGGAGATATACCCAAGATGGAATTTTGTACAAGGCATGAAAAACATGAATATATAGTGATGTCTTTTTGTCTTACTAATTCCCATGTTTTCTCTATGGTTTTGATGGAAAATGTATTTAGAGACCACCATTACAAGTTTGTGATAATCTCTACAGACTATATTTATATCTATTCAATGATAAATGATGACCATGAAGATCACTTTATAATTTCATAAATACCCTAATGTGGGAGAAAATATATGAATAAATTTATAAATTACGATTTTGGCTGAAAAAGGATTCATTTTTGGGTCACATAATCTTAAGTGTTGGAATATCAATAGTTCCATCAAAGAAGGTGGCTATTGAATGTTGGCCTCGACCAACCTTAGTGACTGAGATCTGTATCTTTCTTGATTTTGTTGTATATTATCAAAGTATTGTGGATATGTTCTCAATAATATATAATCGTTTGAGAAATTTAACATGGTAGAGTACCAAGTTCCTTTGGAATGATTAATGTGAGGAAAAATTCAATGAATTAAAGAGATGTCAATCCAACACACTTTTTATTACTTATCAAGTAGTGTAGAAGAGTTTAAAATCATTGGTGATGCATCTAAAAAGCGATTAGGATGTGTTCTCATTTAATGTAACATAGTATTTTTTTATTCCTCATGGTAGTTTAATATTAATGACAAAAAATATCTAACTCATGATTTGGAGTTAGGAGTAGTAATTGTTTCATTAAAGATATGGATAAATTATCTTTATAGAGTAATGTTTGATATACATACTGATAATAAAAGTATGAAATATATATTCACATAGTAGTTGTTGAATATGAACCAGAAAAGATGGTTTTTGTTGATAAAGGATTGTGATTTCTCAATAAATTACCTCCATGGGAAAGAGAACAAGGTGGTTGATTCTTTGAGTTGAAAGGATGATGATATCTTATCCATTATCATGATCCCAAAGAACAAATATTTATAGACTTGAAAATAATGGATGTGGAAATCATTAAGGAAGGGGAAAATATTATCTTTCTTAAGTGAATGTTCAACCCTCTATCCATTTGAATATTTAGAAGATGAAGAAGATATATGTAGAGTTGAAAATGAAATATAGAAATGTTCATATGTTTAACCTTGATCAGGATTAAATAATAAGGTCCAACAATAGTGTATGTGTTCCTTCCATACCAGTTTAGTAGGAGATATTAAAGAAATCTCATAGTTATCAAATCTATTTATGAAAATTGTACGAATAAGTATTGAAACAAGGGAGAATAATTCTGGTGGGATTGAATGAATATTGATATTGAATAGTTTGTATCTCAGTGCTTGGTATTCCCATAACATAGGATGAAAGCGAAAAATCAAAGGGGGAGTTGCATCCATTAACCATTCTAGAATTGAAATGGTAGAACTTCACTATAGATTTTTTTATTGGATTACCCAAAACCTCTAAATGTTTCAATGCTATATTGGTTATAGTCAATCACTTTAAAATTTAGCACACATCATCACTATCAGAGAAGACATCTATTGGGATCAACTTTCTAGGATATAAAGTAATATATGGAAATGTTTCATACAGTGCCACATTATATTATATCAGATTAGGATCCAAGGATAATGTATCATTTTGGGAAAAATATTTTGTAAGAACATGATATTGAATTGTGTTTCAGGACTACATATCATCATTAGATAGATGTTCAGTGTAAAAGAATAATTCAAACCCTATAGGATCTGTTGTTATCATGTAATCTAAATTTATAATGTGGTTTGGATCAACACCTTCATCTAGTTGAGTATTAACACAACAATAGAATTCATCAATCATTCGCATGGCACTATATGAATCCCTTAATGGGAAGAAATGTAGAGCTACATAGTGTTGGGATGAGGATGTAGAACGAAAGCTATTTTGACCTCAGATCTCTAATGAAATGTTTGATAATGTTAGAACCATTCAGTAGAATATTAAGGAAGCACAAATTCAAGAAACATTATACTGATAAAAATCAATGTGATATAGAATTTATGTATTTTAATATGGTGTTTATATGAATCTATCCTTTGAATAAAGTTATGAGTTTTGGAAGAAAGGAAAACTATCCCCTAGGAATATCGGCGTTTTTGAATTTTTTTTATCATATAAGGATTACATTTTATCACTTGGAGCTTCATCAAAATGAATCTATAGTACAAGATGTGTTCCATGTATCTCCCCTATGGAATTACAAAGCTAACCCATCACATGTACTAAACCCAAAGGTCATAAAAATAGTGCATGATCTTTATTAGGAGGAACCAAAAGTTAAAATTATGAATCATTGAAAGAATGTTCTACAAAATATGACCACATAACTAGTCAAATTTTTGTTGAGAAATTACCTGTTAGAGGAAACAATGTGGGAAATTCTGGAAATGATGAAGTAGAAGTATCCTCATTTATTTACCATAATTAATAATTTATAGGATGAAATTGATTTTAATGGACGTACAATGTAACACCCTTGGTTTTTTGGAACATTTTTCTTGAATAAATTAAATTTTCATTAATATATTGATTTACACTATTTAAAACATTTAATTTACATGGAACCAACTTCTAATACATTACAGGAAACACTGAGATCGTATATTTGATGGAAGACACTGACAAGGCATACATTGCACGCAACACCATCTTGGCGTATGCTATACGTAATACTAAGTTTCTATGAAAGATCTTTTAATTTTTATAATTATGTAATTATGATAATTATAAACTAGCTGTTAAACATAGTTAAATTAATAGTAATCGCTACATTTCATTTATTTCTTATAATGGATTTTTATAAATAAAACATATTGATAACAAAAGATATAATTTTTAGTAAAGACCTTATTTTTTTGAAAATTTTATATTCTCAAATGAATTGCTTTTCATAATCTTCTATGAAAAACAAAAAAAAATTAATTTTTGAAATATTTATATATATAATCAGATAAAATAAAATTATTTATTGAATTTATAATTTTTAAATTATATTAGTGATAATATTTTGGATTCATCTATGAAACCTCATTTTTAGATGAATAATGAAATATACCGAATATTATTTGAAAACTACATTTTCAAATAATTAATTTATATTTTAAATTTATATTTTAAATTGGTTTAAAATTTTAATTAGATATTATTTTCATCAATTAATACAATGGGGGTCATTGGAAACAATTTCACTTTGAAATTAGATATAATAACTTATCAAAATTTTCCATGTTTTTATTTTGAAAACCTGCATTATCATCCCGTCTTTGGGATTAATTATAAATTAATTTCTTACACTCATATGATTGGAATTTTTAAAAATAGATTCCATTATTTTAATCATCATAATTTATAATTTATATAAACTTCAACTTATTTTTTTTATAAAAAATAATTGTTAATGTTATTAAAATTAATTTCAATGTTTAAGAGATAAATTATGATAACAAATTACTAAATTATAAATTTAAGAACCTAAATTCATTGAAACTTTTCCTATATCCATTGGATTTCAATATATCAACCATATAATCCCTTGTATAGAGTTGTTTATATTATTTTATCCACTTTTAAAGGGAAAAACACGGGTGGAATTCCCATATCCAATGATTTATGAGAGTGCTACTCCTCCACTATAAAAATGAATCATCTCCTGTCACTTATCACACCTCTCAAAACAATTTGAATTTTCTACGATATATCCCATTAACTCCTAGAAATATATCTACAAAACTTATAAACCTTACCTATTCCATAAAATAATCCAAGGTATAACTTTGGTGCAAACTAAAAAGAGTTACCCAAAGAATATGTAACATCTTTTTTAGTCTCCATTATATTATTTTAATTCTCCAACTCCTCAATTATAATTATCAAATGATTATAAAAAATAGTATATTCAATATACTGAGATGTTTTTATGCTAATGGTTTAACTTAAACATACACACACTTCCATCTAATGGGTAACAAACATACTATTTATGTGTACGGTGAACTATCGCATCGAGAAACAATGATTGGTCATATTTTATTTAACAACTTTTTAATGGTTGTGAATTATGATGGACATGTTATTTAAATATGATATATATTATATTATATTTGAATTTCTTCTTATGTAATTATTAAATAAAAAATTCATTTATACTATTAATTTTTGTGTAAATATGTCAATTTTGTTTGAGGATGTGTGTACTACCGGCCCCTCAATGTGATGCGATTCTTTCACACACTACATGGAAAGTGTTAAGGACATGTTTAGTGAACTTATATGATATATAGGACATAAAACATTTAGTTTAATAATTTTATATACAGAAATACATTTATATGGAATTTTCTTTCTTTATTTGAATAGGATAATAATATATAAATAAAATTCATGTGTTTGTATGACCTACCATTTCTTTGAATAGTGTAATCTATTTTATACTTATATACTATATGTTTTATTATACTACACATATAATGAATATAAATTATATTTATATCATGGTTTAAATTATGAAAATCATGATATAATTATAATGACCAAATATATAACAAATTAAGAAATATTGGAAGAACAAAGTAAAATATTACATGACGTGAAACCTTAGAATAGAATTGATAATAATAGGGTAATATAAATATATAATAAAAGCATTTGTGGTATTATTTATATGAATAAAGTTAATTAATTGATTTATAACAAAATTATATTTATTATATTTGAATTTCGAACAAGTACGATGAGATTCTATAAAAAGGTTGGGGAATTTCATCTCAACTTTTATATCTATAAGATACATGTCGGGTTCAGGACTATTTTATTTTACATGGTGTATATACTTCCAATTAATGAATTAAATTATTCTTATTTTTAAATTTATTGTGTTTTAAAAATCCATAATATGATATTAATGTCATAGGGTTTGTATTCCAAGAGTCACCAAATCAGTAAGATAGTTTTGTCTCAATTTTCTTTCACTGAGATACATGTTTTGTTATAAAACTCTCTTCTTTTTCAAGGCTTATATTCATCCATTATTCATGTTATATCAAAAATATAATTATTCTCATGATATTTTAAGCGTTATGTAATTTTATTTTCTTACATGGAGAGTGTGGTTCAATGATACCATGTGGTAAGAGTTTATTGATACAATATCATCATTTAACATGATTGTTTATTATTATGATCCCAATTACGTAATATTATGATCCAATTCTAAAGAAAAATGATTATTTTTATTCTACTCTTTTCATTCTAGATATATCATTATATGTTTACCACATTCCATAATTTGGTACTAAATATGGTTAATAAAACATTTTAATCAAAAATATTAAAGTATTTCTATATTTATTTTTATTTTATTTTAGAAGAACTGTTTTGAAAAATATTTTCAAAATATTGTTTGAGGAAAAATGATTTTATAACTATTTTATGTCTTAAAAAACTTCCTTTAGAAGTTTTCGAATCTATTTTTCACGAAAAATATATTCAAATATGTATATATATATATTCATTTCAGAAAGGATATTTTCTTGAAAAAAAGTTTTTAATATAGGTTTCAAAATTAATTCCCAACTATGATCCAATATATCAGAATTAATCATTCCTCTTTGGGGAAATGATTAAATGTAACCATTTATATTTATTCCTTGAATGAATTATTTTTTGATAGAATGATTTTTATGAAACAATTTTCTCATTCATGAGAAATATTATTTTAAAACCTGCTTCCTTTAATGGGTTATTCTTTAGAAACAATTATGAAACCCGTATCTTTTTTCACATGTTATAATATCATTACATGTAAATGAAACCATTTCATTTCTTGAGTTATTATATGACTATTTATTATTTTTCAGTGAAAGTATGTATGATTATATTATGTGATGGGTGGGATATATATTTTCATCAAATTAATTGGTTAAAGCTTTATATCTCATGAGGTAGACTAAGATTTTATTGGGAGTGAACTTTGACTACTAAGGTGGACATTGGATAAAACCATGTATTTAAATATTGTATGAAGAGTGAGAGAATACTTATAATATGTACATGTCAATGACCATGACTACCAAGATGGTATTGGGAATGAACCCATACTATTAAGGTGGCCTTGATAGTGATTCCTTGACTACTATGGAAATCATTTTTACAATATTTTGGGTTTTCTATAAATCAATGTCTGATTCCTATGTTATTATTTCATCTCTTATGTTGTTTATTTCATTATGAATCATCTCTTATAAAGATACATTTTTTTCATATGATTCATGTTTATAATATTATGATATGCGAGGAATGATCTTCTTATTTTATGATCACATCCTTATACCCATGTGCTCATGTTTTTTCATACATGTCTTCCTTTTTTACCCATGTGTCTCGCACACCGTTCGATTTTGTTGGGATTATGATTGGTGATGAGTATCGTTATAGACAGCGCGTGGTTTTTGAAGACTTAGTCGAGTTTTGTGATTCTTGCAGGAGTCTATGGAATTCAACTGAGGTATTCCATAGGGGATATATGCCTCAGTTGAGGGAGATCTGCCTTAATGGGAAATTAGTTCAAGTGGACATGGCTAAAGATACCCGATTGGAGGCTGAGATGGGTCATGAGTTGATATCGATTAGGACTATTGATAGAGGAAGGTGCGATGGTGGGTCTAGGACAGCTTTGATTGGTAAGCCAGCTGGGTCTTGTAAGGTGTCCTTTGAGATCAGCAGTCCTGATTCTGGAGCTTCGAGGTGTATGAGGCATAACCCGAATGATTCTGAAAGGTTTCACTAGTCAAGGTAGGAGACTGGAGTTTCCACTAGCGCTTTGGGCAATGAGAGTGCAGGGAAGGAGTAGGACAGGGGGAATTTGGTTTCTGCGAATGTGGTCTACTTGGTTGGTGATAAGGAGCCTAAAGGACTGGACCCTTTGTCAACACCTTTCCTATCTTTGAGTAATAGGTTTGAAAGCTTGACTGATGGGTTGATGGCAGAGGGTCTGGAGGATGCTGGCCTTACTGGAGGGATTGATGGTGAGGAACCTCCAGCCAGGTAGTCATTTGAAGTCTTGGAAGATGCACATGTTGGTGACAGGGGACTTTCAGGTTGTCAATGGGTTGAAACATGCTGCGAGACTACCGGTAAGGTGTCACCAGAGGGTCAAAAAGTGGAGGTTACCCCGGCTGGAGGTAGTGGGCTTGTTTCTTTTGGTCTACCAATGGATGACAATCACAATGTGTCAAGGAGTCCTAATAGGGTTGAAACAGATAAGAGTATGGATCTTCAGTTTGGCGGTGGTGAGAAGGAGGCTACTGTGGTGGCTATGAAAAATGTGTCTCTAGAGGGGGAACACATTCCTTTGACGAAGATTAATACTCCAGATCAACAGAGAGAGAAAATGATGGAGGTACTGGATCGGGTTTAGGGGATCAAATCAGTAACGAAAAGAGAAAATCTGGGGGAGGTAAAGAGAATGTGAGTGGCCCAGTTGGTTGTTCTTTTAGTGAAGTTGTTCTAGGCGGGAAGCAGCCTCTGGATACAGTTGAAGGGCCTGTTTCGGCTACACCAAGAAGGCGGAAAAGAAGAGATTACTCTTCTCTCCCATGGTCGATGCGGACTAGGTCTGCCTATAAGGGGAATAGATAGGTGACCATGGCTATTAGGAAGGGCATCTTGATCAAGGGGACATCACTAGATCAATCAGCACCGAAACAACTCAGATGTCGAGTACAAAGTGCATGCTACTGGAGGTCGCCAGAATGGGAATCGGCTACGGCTACAGGTGAAGATGAATCCGGCATGGGTTGCAGAGATGAATATGGGTTTTATCATGTGTAATTCTGCATTGGTTGTGTTTTCAAATTTGTGTTTTCCAAGTTTGATTTTGTGTTTGTATGTTTGGGAACCGGTACCCATAAACCGGCATTTTATAATAAAAAAATGATTTTCAGCAGCTTCCAAAGGAACTATACTAGTACAGACTTCGGGCCTCTATTTCAATAATGTTTTAAAATTCTGAAAAAAATTATGTAATGTAATTGTATGAAAAGCAAGGGTATATATAAAATTTCTATAAATAAATGTTTCAAATATATTTATTATTGTATACATTTTTAGGTTAAATATAATTATAAATATATATATATATACATGGGTGTATATGCATATATATATATATATAATTTTTTTAAATATGTAAATATATATTTTATGATTTATTTTATTTAATAGAAGAAAAATGTGCTTTAATGGATGAAAAAACATTGGGGGATCGGTTATAGCTTCAACATAGTTTGAAAATGATGTTTCATGTAAAACATGAAAGATAAAAAATGGAAGTCAAAATAATAATTAATGAAATAAAATTATATCAAAAATATAAAAGGGTATATTGATGTAAGGAGGTTACCAATGGAAAATTATGGAAATCCCACCAATTTTATATCACTCACTATCCCACACTCTTCCACCATCACTCATATTATTATTATTATTTTATTTTTATTATTTTTCTAAATCATCAATCATTGATATCTCTTAAAATATTGATTATATTAATTCATCATTGGTGTCATAGGGTTCTTCTCATCATGGAAAATTTTAACCATATTTTTTTATGAAAGAGACTAATTTTGATCGTGTAATTAAACTAAAATTTCAACCCTCGTCATTAGTCGTTATTGTATTTAAGGTAGGAAGATCATAGAATTATCACATTCTTTATATAGTCTATAGAAATGATTTTTTGGTGTGTGTGTGTGTCCAAATGTGAAAAGTACATACAGGAAGTTAATAAATTAGTTTTTTATGGGAAATTGAAATGACTATTTGTTATGTGTGCATAGAGCAATATTAAAAAATAGTCCATTAATAATAAAAAAAATTACATTTATCAATGCAATAGAATCACTGACTACTAGTGTGTTATTGAAAGTCTGAGGCTTTTATTGGCACAGAAAATTATTATAATGAGGTCCTTTATCAGCTCTTTAATTTAGCACTCACAAAGGGGCTTGATTTATTATACTATGAATGAAAAGTTCATCACCAGTACAGTGTGCACTAACAACACCCTATAACACTAGAAGCACCAATATAAATCAACAAAATCATGTAAAATTATAGAAATTAAATGAAATGAAATTTACAACACATGTTCTTGAATAAAAACTATATTATATAATTTTCAAACATTGGTATATAAAACTATATATATAAAAATTAATACATACATTCCAAAACATCAATGTTCCTTTGTATTTTCATCATCACCCCAAACCAGGCTATTTTTAGGAAAACCACCACTGATCATGAAAAATAGCACACATGTATAAGATATTTTTTATGTTAGTTATAATATAATAAATTAAATTAAAATAATGTTATAATTTTCAACTGAATTTTGAGTTATACGAGGAACAGTGTGTGTCAGATTATGTTGTGGTTGATTCAAGCATGTCATAACATTTGTTATTTATCTTCAAGAATTATATGTTATAAAAATCAACTAAATAGTATTAAGAAAAAAATTATATGAAAAACACTTATGTAATAGTAAATAAAATTACTAAGAAATAATCTGAGATCATTTTTACTAGTTTTGGGGATGTAGTTCACATTTTAAACATTAATGATAGTTATATATTATTAAGATTCACATGAGTTATATAGTCACACCATGCACCGAATTGAGGGATGAAATATTCATATACATCTAAAATGACATATTGATTGTTTTCCAAATGTATCAAAAAAATATAAAAATGTTTTTTCTACTTAATTTTTTACTAAAATTTCATCTTAAACTGGAAACACTCACAATGAATCCTGATGATCACATACTATCTTAGTTTTATATGTAAATAATTAATAAATGAAATGGATGACTTATGAATCAGTATTCTAAATTATCTAAAAAATTTGAGAGGTTTTTGTTGGTTTTCATTGAGTGAAACTTTTTGAACTAAAATGTAAATTTTAGGATGATAACAGGAACATTGCTTCATTTTGAAAAAAATATATATCATGTTGAGGTGATAATGATTTCTAAAAATCAAAAAATGAGTTATGAATCACTGTTCTAAGGTAAAAACACATTCATAATTTTTTTCTCTATTATGATTCAGTTAGTAGTGTTTTTTAAGAAAATTAATGTCAACTTTAAATAATAAATTTCACATGGATTAATACCTATCACAATGTTTTATCAGATTGATTTAAGGAACATTACATCATATACCAAATGACATATGGATAATTTTAATATAGTATTATCAAAAATCCAAATGCATTATCTTATTTTAAGTATGCAACTTCTACATTATACTAAAATGTCATTTTAAGTACAAAACATGCACGTTGAGTCATACCAGCCACATCATGTGTCAGTTTGACGTGAGACATATCCTTACTCAAGAAAAGTAAATAATGATTTTTTTTAAACTGTTAGGACAATATAAGTTCTTTTTCTCAGATTTTAGCGAGTGAAACATTTTTAACTAAAATGTCAATTTTATACAGATAAGAGACACTTTGTGTTATACTAGACACATCATATATCATATTAAGTTGAGGATAATTTTTACATGTAAAAAATAACATATAGATCATTTTATTAAAGTATCAAAACAATAAAAAAATTAACATTTTTTAGTTTGTTTGTTGTCCTTTTATGGAAATTATTGGTAATTTTATATAAAAAGACACACATGGAACCTAACAGCTGCAACATGCATCAAATTGAGGTTATAATCATCCCTACATATCAAAAACGACTTATGTATTATTTTAGGAAAGTACAAAAACAATATGAATGAATTTTATTAGTTTTATTATGTCTATTTATATTTTTACAAAAATTTCACTTTTAACTATAAACACACACATTTATTCATAATAGTCAAATCATGTGTCAGTTAGAAATAAAACTGATTCATACATGTAAATAATTACTTTGGAATTTTTTTCCAAAATTATCATGTAAATATGAGTTCATATGTTTATTTTTCTTTGAGTGCCAATTTTTAAACTAAGATGTCGGTTTTAAACTGATTACAGAATTATTGCTTCATTTTGGGAACATCATGTATCTGATTTTGGCACACATGATACCTATATGTAAAAAATGACTTATGTATCATATTACTAATGTGTAAAAACAACCCAAATGTGTTTTATCTTATTTTTTGTATGTATCTTGTCCTTTTTACTAAACTTAATATCAATTTTAAATAAAAAGATACACTTGGATTCATATTGGTGACAAAATGCATTAGATTGAGGTGTTGATAATTCTAGAACAATTTAAATGAAATATAGAAAATTTTCCAAATTTATAAAAATAATCCAAATCTGTTTTCTCTATTTTTAGAATGTCACATTTATTTTTTTTTTAAAATCATTTTAAAGTGGAAATAATCACTTAGAGCCATAATGTTCACATCATGTATCGGTTTAACATGAAAATGATTCTAATATGTTAAAATTTTCATATGAATCATTTTCATAAATTATCATGAAAATCCTAGTAAATTATCCCTATTTTTAGTGAGTATCACTTTTTGAACTAAAATGTAAATTTTATATTAATAATAGACACCTTGAGTGAAACTGGGAACATCGTGTATCATTTTGAAGGGAGGCTAATTCCAAATAATAACAAATGATTAATGGACCATTTTCCTAAAATATAAAAAAATCTCAATGTGTTTTCTATGTTTTGAGTATATCAATTTTTTTGCAAAAATTAATTTATATTTTAAATATAAATCCACACTTAGAGTCATACCGAAAACACAAACTATCTTATATAAGTGTGGATAATTCCTATATATTAAAAAGAGAATATGTATAATTTTTCTATCACTTAAAAATGATCCGAATGATTTGTATTAGATTTGAGTACATCAATTTTCTTTGCTTACTAAAATGTCATTCTAAACCAGAAACACAAACTTTGTGTTATACAGGTAGAATTGTGGGACTTTTTGATGTGAGAGTAATTCTTATATGTAAAAACATAATTTTGAATCATTTTCATCAATTATAAATATAATTCAAGTGGAGTTTCTCATTTTTCAATGAGATAATTGTTTTAAACTAAAATGTAAATTTTCAACTGATAACGAACACATTAGTCATATTGGGAACATCATGTATTAGATTAAGGTTTAGATAAATAATAAATGTCATAAATGAGTTATATATCATGTACCTAAAGTGTAATTGTTTTACAAATGTGTATTATTTGTTTTCATGATGTCTATTTTCTGTTATCTAAAAATAAGATAATTTTTAAATAAAAAGTCACACTTTGAGTCATATCATTCACATCATGCATTAGATTGTGGCATGGATGAATCTTACACTTCCCAAATGAAATATGGATCATATTACTAAGGTATAAAAACAATATATATGCTTTTTTTTTGAATTTAAAACCCCAGTTTTCTTTTTCCCTAAAATTTCATTTTAAACTTGAAACACACACTATGAGTCATACCGGTGACAACATCATTCAGTTTAACTTGATATTGATTCTTATACATTATAAATGACTTCTGAATCATTATAATAAATTATCAAGGGAATCCAATCATATTTTATGGTTTTTATTAAATGAATCCTTTTTAATTAATATTAAATTTTAAATTGATAACAAACACTTTGATTTATATTGGGAACATAATGTATCAAATTGAGGTGAGGTTGATTAATACATTTCCAAAATTTCATAGGTATCCTGTTCCTAAAGTATAAAAATAATCCAAATTTTTTTTCTTGATTTTGAGTATTTCATTTGACATTTTTACTAAAATTAATGTTGATATTAAATAAAAATAAGCACTTAGAGTCATACATATCACACCATTTGTTGTATTGATGTACTACTGAATCATATTTGCCCCAATGTCTCAACATAATCCCCAATACTATTGCTACATCACATTCCAATGAATTTCATTGTATAACTACAAAAATTTCACATTTAGTCAGCTGTCTTAGCCAAAAAACCTTTTTTCATATAAGAACATGAAGTAAATAAATAATGTTTTAAGTTCCATAAAGAAAGGGAATTGAATGAATTGTAACACAAGAAAAAAATAACATGATAATTATTTTTCTGTTATATGTAGTTTAAGAGAAATTATTAATTCCAAAAATATATGTGAAAAAATGTAAAATGTATTAGATAAGTGTAATAGATTAATTTACTTAAAAATAGTTGATACATTGATGAAAAAAATTAATTAATCAAGATTTAAAAATTCAATTTTTCATTATAGTTACAAGAATTATTGAACCATATATATATTTTTTCATTATTTTAGTTGTAGACTCAAACTCCAATCTCTCATGTTCTTGATTATCTTCAAAAAAACCACCATAACGTGAACAAAATAATCCACCTATAAATGAAAATTTTATTATGCAGGTAATAATAAAATGAAAATAATTAAACATTAATATGAAATAATATATTAAATCTAGGGAAAAATTATTTTACTATGAAAACATCATGATTAGCTTTTTTTGAGTTTATGAGACATATTTTATCTGGATACAACGGAATTGGGGTTAACTAAAAGGAATGTCATAAATGCCAACACTATAGGGGTGAATAGGTTTTCAAAAAGATAATGTATGTCGATCTGTTGGTGTATAATGAAATAAAATATGGATATTAATATTATAAAATAAGAAATAAAAGAAAATATGAATTCCCAAAATACCTATAAAAATTAAATAAGTATTAAATAAAAATAATCACAAAATTAACATACAAAAAATATATAAAATCATGAAATAATATAATTAAATTAGTTGTATGAATTCCCCTTTCCATAATGGTTGTATACAATCATGGCACATTTAATTTATATCATTATGTCTATTGTAGCCTAAAAGTCTAATCACTCATGATCATGAGCATCTTTAAACAAACCACCCAAACTCAAACAAAATAATCCACTTGTATAAGAATACAATTCTTATGTGGGTAAATCTAAAAATAAATAAATAAAACCAAAATTTGATACAATAAATTAACTATATGAAAAATGATTTTATTATGAAAATTTCAATATAAACTATTTGATTGAGGAAAAATAATTTCATTGCTATTCTTTTAAATGTAGTAAAGATAACTTAAATTACTGTGATAAATGACAACATTTTCAGGGGGAAAAGGTTTTGGGGGAGCTGATATTAGTTGATGTTTTTGTGTAGAAAGGAATGGACGATGGAATAAATATCTAAAAATAAATGATATACGTAAGATATAATGAAAATTAAATCAATTATTCACTATATAATTAGTTGGAAAAATAGAAAAAATATATCATAACATCACCTTTTCATTTCCTAAAGTCATTCCTTTGCTATAGTCTATTCATCCACAAGATTGGTAACATCATCATGAGAAGAATACATTGTTTGAATGAGTAGTCAAGAATTTAATTTATATTTTTTTAATTTAGTAGATAAAATATAATATTACGTGAAAAAACAATGTACAATAAAAACACATTTAAATTGCGATTGACCTCTATCTATTTTTATTGGTTTTATGGATTTTTCATCACTATAGAGAATTAAAATCCCTCTTAGGGGTCTCATATAACATATAATACATTGTCTACATTGGGATCAGAATGAACCTATTATGATATACCAATGAAAGGGTCATCCTTGATTGAATTTTTATCTGATTTGATACTTGTTGCAGTCTCCAGTAGAAAAAATGACCAATTCTATTTTGCAGGATCCGGGACCTAAAATACATGAACTTATTATGATGCCAGTTTGAATGGATCGTCTTTTCCTCCTTATATACTGAAATTTACTTTCACAAATATCATTTTATGAATATTCACTAAACTTCTATTATCAACCCATTTTCATTATAAAAATTTCACTTAAAATGTTTCATTATCCAACTCAAATATTTGTTCAATAATGCCAAAATATTATATATTTTCATTAATTGTATTTTTATCCTTGTAACTAGATATATGAATCACTTTTACCACAAGATTAAAACCATTTATTTTTATTTTACTGTATTTATAGTGTTCTTTTGTATAGAACATAAAACCAATAATTACAATACTAGTGTAAGTTATATCATTTTCATTCTTTCCTAGGAATAGCTACTGATAAAACATTTAAATAAATTTATTTTTTCTTCATATATAAGGATGAAAATTATAGATTAATGGTGGTGGAATCAATACTTGTAGTCCTATAAATATGAATATTGTTTTTTATAATAATTATTCCAACATATGTTGATTTTAATATCCTCCATTCATGAAAGCTCCCGAATTTTCAAAATGTGTTATTTTTTCATGTTTTGGTTTTTCCTCTTATTTTTGGGATAATTAAGAATTTCCCAAGTTCATGTGAAGGATTAGGGGTGTTATGAGGTTTTGGGACACAAAAGTAGAAGGGAAGGGTAGTTCCTGGGCATGTTTCATGGTTTGTACACAGTTAGTGAAAACCGTGCTGAGCATCCTGGGTAACCGTGCAGCCTTGGATAGAGCATTACACATGGATGGAACATAGTTAAGAAAAACATGGGGAATTCCCTGAATATGGTGTTAAGTATTTGATTTTCGGGTAGTAGCTTCTCCACGGTTTTCAAATGGTTTGGAAAACTGTTTGGGTAAACCATAAAACCTAGAAAAGATGGAAACTTTACAAAATTTCCACTATGGGATGATAAACCACAATACATGATTTTACACCATTCCTCCCCTCTCAACTATAGTGATGATCGTGTATTACCCAAGATTCCATGAGGTGATTCTTCTTCTATTCTTGGATATTTTGGACATTTTTGGTTGTGGATCGAAGCACCGAGTAAGTCTAATCCTCTCCTCTATTCTCTTTTTCGGATTAGGGCTTCTGGTTTCTCCCATATTCTCCCAATGCTCTAAACCCATTGGTTTTCTACTGGAACTGAGGTAAGGGATTCACGGGATGCTTGAATCCGGATCTAAGTACAGCACTAGGGGTGCCTTTATCATCATATAGAAGGTATGTGGTCTATAAGTTTTTCCCCATAATTTTATTTTAGATTTGTGCATGGATGTTGGTGTTCTTGTTTTCCCGGTTTTGTATTGTTGGACCCATTGTACTTTTTGTTATTAATGGGTGTCTATGTGACCAATTGAAACCCTCATGATCCCTATGGGATGCATTGAGGATGACATGAACATTTTAGGGCCACCCATGGGGTGCGCTAGAAATCCTGAACAAAGAGAATGGTAGGGTTAAGAAAAGGATTTTCAAGTCAAATGTGAAGCTTGTGTATAACATGTTTAATGGATGATTAATTAATAAATTGAATAATGATAAATATTTCTAGGGCGAAAAAGGCATAAGTTGTTGTAGGAATGACATGAAAATGGGTAATTAGGTTGAACGAATTATGTCAATTGTTAAATGAAATGTTGGGTGATTTAATGGGAAATGGGGAGTGTATAGATGGGGTTTAATAAGGAAATAGATGAATATGTTGAATGAGTTTACATATGGGTATTGTAGGACACCTAGTAATTTAATGTAATAATTGGTAGGGTAATTAGATATGATAAATGTAATTGAAATGCATAGGGGGTGAATGCTTATGAAATGATAAATGGTCTAAATGGGTAAATTTTTTTTAATTTATGAAATTTACTATGGAATATGGGTTTTTGAATGCACCTAATAGGTTAAGGCCTGAGAATGATAATTTTGGCTAAATGTTAATAAATTGTAAATGTTAAATGTATTAATGGGTTTTTGAATTGTATTATTTCCCATGTTCTATTAAGTATTTTGATATCCAATGGAATTTAAGATGTATGGCATGTTATGGTATGATTTTGGTGATTTGATATATAATAATGTGTATACAGCTTGGAAAAGGGGGGTATTGACATTAAGTTATATGACCATGGGTTAAGTTAGAATGAGGCTCTAAAATCCACCCCAAAATGCACTGGTTAGATAAGGTGATGGGGGATCTATTCCTGTAATGGTTTCATTCCACTCAAACTGAGACTTCAATGTGAGGATAATGGATTGATGTGATATGTGTGGCCCTATTGTGATAGGTACATGTTTTGTTTCACCTATGAATTGTGATTGAATTCCTTATACACATGTGTTGATGATATTTATGCCTAACCCATGGAACATGTGATCTATATAGATAATGTAATGAAGATGTTATAAGATATGGAATTGGGATAAATGCTATTCATGAATTAAATTATCAATGCTAACTAATGGAACCAAAACTATCTCGTGCTTAGATACCATTATTCTATACCTGCATGAACTATCTGTTAGAATATATATTTTCTAGACACTGTTTGTGGTAGCCTGTTGTGTTTTGTACTCACACCATGCTCGGGCCACCATTGGGTACCAGAGTAGAGGTCATGGTTTTTGTTTTATACATGAAAATATGCCATGCACTAGGATGTTGAGTTGGGCTCGGGACATACATGGATAAGGACTCGAACTTAGAGACAAGACCTGTTGGGTGTTTTGGCCTTCTGTTTTATTTTTGGTTCCTTTCACTTGCACTACTAGTATGGCATGACATTGTTGTTTTGATATGTATTTGTACCATCTAGGAAAATGTTCGGTTATGCATGATTATTGGTTGTCTCATATTTTTTCTATTATTTTTATTGTGATCTATTGTGTATTAATCTGATAAGGAGGGTATATACTCGCCATGCGTCTTATTATACTCTCACCGCTAGACGACAACCACTAGAGTATAGGGAGGCATGCTTGAGGTCATATGACGACCCAACACGAAGCACCAATTTAGTGGATTCCGCGATGGGGATGTTAAAAAGTGGTATCAGAGGATTTTTTTTATCTTTTTACTATTTGGGGATAGAATAAATGAGAATAGGATGTGTCAGGACATGTAAATGAGCTCATTCATAGAATTAGATAACCTATGTATGAGGTAAAACCCATGTCACCCTGGTTGAGAATTTATTTTGCTGCGTGATGCTACAGTTGGATGATATTTCACTTTTGGGTGATGCACATGTTGTCTGTTTTGACTAATTTGTGATATTCTCCTCATTTTTTGGAAAGTAATTAGTTTGTACATTCATATATCATTTTAGGCACCTAACGATATAGGCAATATCCATCATTATAGGAAAACACACTGTTTGGGTGTGTGAGGAATAGAATGTAGAATTCATTTTAATTCCTTGACAAATATGAATAAAATGATGCATAATAATGGTAATAGAAGAAGGTTAATGAAATTAATGTCAATGAATAGTTAAGGAATGTCATGGATAAATAAATTTTGTGACCGAGATTAAATTTTGGGTGTTAATATGCTTTCAGGGATGTTTTGGTGTCTAAAAAAATTGGTTACATAGTGGAAGTAAAAATATTAATTAATTTTTCATAATGAATGGTGTATGTAAGTTAAAATTATGATTTTATTATGTTGTGAAATTGGAAAATTGCCTGAGAGGAACGTGGAATGCTGTTGAAGAAAAAATAAATTTTAGAATTTCTGATGGAAGGCTTTTGATTAATTAAATTTTTTACGGCCATGTTGACCATGACACATGGTAGGTATTGTAGAGTGTGGTGTTATATTCTTGATAATGTCAATTGGGATAGATTATGAAGAATGTGTTGTTTATGGTTGATAGCATGAGACATTTTCCATCTATTGTGAAATTCTGTTGGCCATTCATCAAATCGTTGGGTGAACGATAAGTTAAAAATTAGAATGGTTTAGTTCAAAGGTAGGTATCCTTTGCATTGAAGGTTTGATCCATGTATGCATTCATTGGGGCAGTGAGAGTTCCCTAGTTTAGACATTGGGCTTGGATTGTGAGTCCATTCGGTTATGATATAGACTAGTTGGTGTGTTTAGGGAACCCTTGTTAAGGTTGTGGCCTTTGGATTGTGAGGAATTGTTTGGTAATGTGAGTGAGGAAACTATCATGGTCTGTGACCATTCAAAGTACACGCTGGACATTAATTATGATGCATTTGTCTTAGTGAACATGTGATTTGATACCTTGATTGTTGTGCCTCAAATCTTATAGAAGATGATTTTTCTGTTGTGCTAATGAATGTGTGCACCTTTGGTGTGGATAATAGAGTAGATGGTTGTTTGGTATGCTAAACATAGTGTGCATCTGAATGTGAGTGAGAGTTCGATTCACATGAATTGCTTTGTTCATGACATGATAAGTGTGGTTTTGAGAAAGGAACAATGTATTTTTTTGGGTTGTGACTCCAGTCTAGGGAGTTGGTTTTTTTTCAACCTTCAAGGTGACCTATAAGAGTGGTCAGACATAGTCTCTAGTGACATTGGGTATGTCTTGCACATGTAAATGTTTTGATTTCATAGAGGGACTATGAGTGTTCCATGGTATAGGATTGTTCTTGATGGCTAAGTGGGATGGTTGATGGTATAGTCGGATATGGTTCCGTCAAAAAGGGACCCTACTGTTTGATATAAGAGGAATGGTTTGTTTTGAAGGGTTGTATCGCGTGATTGACTGAATCAATAGTTTGGGTGAGGATTAATGGAGTTCTGGAAGTTGATTGGAACAGAAAAGACAAGGGTTTCTTAGGTGTGGTTATATACTTTCGCTCGATGGTGACTTCATGTTGATTGTGTTCACGTGTATGAAACTTTTAGTAGGAATGGGTTGGTTGTTGGGTGAGATGCAGAGGCCCTCTCAGGGATGATGAGACTGGGAAACCAATAGACACAGTTAGGAATATAAGATGGTGATGGATTAAATGAAATTTAAGGTTTTATTGTGATACCATTGGTTTTATTGGTGTGGAAAACTATTGTTCTTCAGTTGTTAGCCATTAGGGACACCTTGGAAGAACTCTAATGGTGTGGTATAAATAGTATCCCATTAAACGTTGGTTTATGGATTTTGGTGATTTATTCAGGGAGTTATTGTTAAACTTGGTTGGAAGTCACACCGTAGTGGTGGGGTTAAGTGTTGATGCGAAGCATTCAAAAGGGAGGCATGAAATCCTAGGAAAGTCACAGTGTCCCATAGTTCAACATAAAAAATGGATAAGTTGGTGGTTGTGTTATTTGAAAACATCTTAGTCTACCTCAACTAGTGACGAGCATTCCCAACAACTTGACATCGTCCCAGGTACGTTGAGAAGCTATGGCTCACTCCAAGAGACATGAAGGTGTTTTGTGGGAAGTGGGACATCATGGAGTTTACACACATGGAAATAGTACATGTCAAGATTAATGATGGAATTCACACCCTATATGGTTTTGGGTGAGGTTCTCGAGATTCACAGAATGACAAAAACTGTCCTGGGTTCCATCCATGAATGCCAGGAATGTGTACTGGGTGATGTTTGTTTTCTTGTTTTGGGAAAAGGTTGGATGACCATATCTATGTTTGGGTTTGGGTTTGTGATCGAGTATAATATGTGGGGGTTATAATACCCCAGGGTGAGAAATGGTAATGAAACACCTAAGGTGGGGAGTGATACGTCAGCCCTGGTTGTGGAGAGGAGAACATCGAGTTGATGTAGTGGAACCGGGATGCCAATGAAGAACCTATAAGGTCTATGTAAGGTCCTTCGGGCAGGGAATCTGGGACAAGGATGTGGTGAAAAAATTAGCCTAGTGTCATATTGAGCTTAGGTTGGTTCCAAGTGAGATAATGAGGTATATGTTGAGTCGTAGGATGTTGTGGTCGGATATGAGAATAGTTTGTCACAAGATAAGTTGGGGCCCTATAAATCCAAAGATGATTGGGGTTAGACTCGGATAATTTTCCATTGTGTGGTTTTGGAACATCGTGAAGTTGAGTGATCCTTGTCCATGTGGTGTGGTGACATGCCAAGGGAGAATCCGATGACGATCTGTAGGGCGGTAGTGCCATGATGATGGAATTATACTGGAATTCAGGAAATGACCCTAGTTGGTTTGTGGAATGATAATGATATACCTCAAGCCACTAAGCACCTTGGGAAGGTGAGAAAGGGGTAGTGTACCATCATTAGAAGGTGGTTCTTCTGGGGGAAGCCAATCGAAGTTGGTTCGGCATGATATGGTAAACATTAATGGGTGATGTGAGAGAGACCCACCTCCAGGTTCATATTGCAGCGAAAAGCGCATTTCGAAACGAAGTTGTACCTAAGTGAGTTCAGAATGATCTTAGTCCTTGAGTGGAATTTATAGATATTCCATACCAATGTTTTTTATGTTTCACCCAAATTCTATGGAATGGTAACGTTCCAATGGTTTCTTGGGCATGGTGAGTTAAAACATGTTTGGTGAGGGGGAAGTTGGGTTGAGTTTTGGTCATCTTTCGTCGATGCAAGAAGTGCTAAGTAACCGAAAAAGATAGAGAGAACCATATTGGATAAATAGTTGGTTGATGATGTGAGTAGGGTTTCAGTTTGGAATTACTCAAGTGGTCACCGTTTGGCTGAATTTTCCCTAGTTGAGAGCCTTGGTACTATTTTAGTTAGTTGATTACTCAGATGTGTTGAGTGGAGTTTGGTTGTATGGTTTTGGAATGAAATCATTATGAAATTTGGTTTAAAATATCATGTGTTTTCATTCAATAGATATCGGGTTTGGGTCACCATTAGTGTTTGGAAAATAAAACAGTGTAAATAAGTCCAAGTGATTTGTGTCATGAGTTTTATAGAGGATCGGGATGATGAGGCGGTGATTGGTGACTCTATAGTGATGTGAAGTTGTGTGTTTTGTTTTCTTATGTTGTGAGTAGGTGTTGTATCCGATGTTTCCCCCATGATGTTTTCATGGTGGTAATGGTTTAAGTGGATGAATCCTTGAGTAATTTTCAACTCGGTTTGTGGATGTATTGAGGAAGGATTGTGGGGAAAGTATGTTCCCTTGTTTTATTTTCGACGGGCATAGTGATTCTTGGAAGAGAGGCTCAATGATGAGCTGTTATAAGGTGAGGAGATTGTAAGGTATTAGATTCAATTAAAGTATGAATTTTTTATGTTTTGGGTTTTCCACATCTTTTTAGGCTATGTACATGTTTCTCATGTTTATGTAATGGCTAGAGGGTGTTCTGGGGGTTCGAGACACAAAAGAAGATGAAAAGGGGAGTTCTTGGGCATGTCTCCCTCAATTCTTGTCTATTTTGGATGTCGTTGGTTGCAAATAGAGCTCTTGGTATGTCTAATCCTCTTCTACATTCTCTTTTTCATATTAGGGCTTGTGGATTCTCCCATGTTTTCAAGAATCTCAAAACACCTTTATTTTTCGTTGGAACCATGGTTGGGGATTAAAGGGATGCTTGAATCTATATCTAAGGCCATGATTAGGGGGCGTTCATCGTTTTATTCTAGGCAGGTGGTCTACAAGTTTTATCCCATAGTTTTATTTTAAATTTATGCATATAGGTTGGTGTAATTTTCCCCCTTTTTGTGTATGTGGTCCTGTTGGAGTGTTTTATAAAAATGGTTATCTATGTGACCAATTGAAACCCTCACAATCACCATGGAACGCGTTGTGTATGACATGACAATGTTAGGGCCACCCATAGGGTGCTTCCGAAATCCTTACCCTAGTGAATGGAAGGGTTAATTGAAGTATTGCTGAGTAAGTTATGAAGACCTTGTAGAACATGTTTAATGGTTCATTAAGTTGTAAATGGAATGATGATTAATATGAATAGGGTGATAATGGTAGAATAAGTTGTTGGAATAAAATAAAAATGGGTAATTGGGTTGAATGAGTAATGTTGATTATTTAATAAAATTTGGTTAGAATTGACTAAGAGGATTGGTGTATATAAGATAATGAACCTGTAATTGGATTTTAGAATGGGAAATGTAGAGCCTTTCAAATATATTTACCAATGAAATTAAATTAATATGTTCAATGGGTTAACACATGGGAATTATGTCACACCAAGTGGTGGAATATAATAAGTGGTTGGGTTTTCATATATGAAAAATGTAATTGAAATGAATTGGTGTGTGAATTCTTGTGAAATGCTAAATGTCTAAATGGGTAAATGTATGGGAATTGATGAATTTGACTCAGTCATAGGGGTTGTTGAATATACATAATGATTTCAGGTACGTGAATGAGAATTTTGGATAAATGGACATGAATTATAAAAGGTAAATGTATTAATGCGTTATGAAATAGTGTTAATTACCATGAAGTGTTATTTATTGTGAAATCCAATGGCATTGAATATTATTTGTTGTGTTATGGTATGGTTGTGGTGATTTGATAAATACACCTGTTCCCATGACTTGGATGAGTGAGTTATTGACTTGAGGTTCTACACGCACAGGTTGAGTTAGACTGAGGCTCTAAACACCACCCCAAAATGCACGGGTTAGGGAATGGGATGAAGGCTCTATTCCCCTAATGATTTCATTCCACACAGACTGAGGCTTCGAGGTGAAGATAATGGATTGATTTGATATGTGTGGCCCTACTGATAAAGGGACGTGTTTTCCCCTATGCATTGTGATTGAATGACTTATACCTTTTTGTTGAGGATAATTATGCCTAACCCATGGAAGATGTGATCAATGTGGCTTATGCAATGAAGATGATATGAGAGATGGAATTCGTATAAATGACATTCATGAATTATATGAATGATTTTAACTAATAGAACCCGAATTGTCTTCTGCTAACTAAACCGTTTTTTACTTTCATTCACTATCTTTTATAGTAGATATTTTGTAGACACAGTTGGTGGTGCCCTACTAAGTTTTGTACTCTCAACCCTCTCAGGCCACAATTGGGTACCCGAGCAGATCTCTTGGTTGCTAGTTTGGAAAAGGGAGGAGGACCAACACTATGATGTTGATTTGGTCTGAGGAAAAACATGGAGAAGGACTCAGACTTAGATTCAAGACCCATTGGGAGTTTTGTACATTTGTTTTATTTTAGGTTTCTTTCACTTACGCTACTTGTATGACATACCATTGTTGTTTTGATTTGTGTTTGTACCCTGTGGGAAAACATTTGGTTATGCATTTTTATTGGTTATCTCATACTATTTTCATTATTTTTATTGTTATCTAAGGTGTCTTAATCTGGTAACGTGGTTATAGTCTCCCCATGTTGCTTATTATACCCTTTCCGCTAGTCGGCAACCTCTGGCTTTTTTGGTGTCACGAACCAACAAGGGTCAACCCTGAACCGGTCAACCAAGCTAGTCTGGGACTTGGCCCGAAGGGCATTCCTGATCCCCTCGGGCTGATAACTAGTACCAGACTTTAAAAAATTAATTTTTGGGAACAATTTAGCCCATGAAAAAGAAACAGATAAATAAAAATAGTCGATAAACATAATACTAGAAGCTGAAAGAAAATAAAACTGAACATTCCTCATCATTGCCTTTCATGTCACCTCTCAACCAAAGGACGACCTTGCTCCTATAATGAGCAACTCATCCAAGAAAACTTGAACAAGAGACTGAACTTGCAACTAAAATGATAAAAAATCCATGATCATTAAAAATGTTCAGTAGGGTTTCCAAGGTAAACCATAGAATCTGATGCCTCCTTTCCCGAAACAATCCACCTACACAAGTTTGAAATACAATTATAAAAGTACGATTTTCACATTTGAAATTAAGAAAAATCTCTTCCCCATTTAATAACCCAACACAGGATACATAACATTATCCAAAATCCTTTTTAATTTTATAAATAAAATCCAAAACGGAGTATACCAATGCTATAATAGAGTAAAACAAGTAAGATGCCAAACTGAAAATAAAATAGTGCACAAAAAGTATAAAAATAATGATAATAATTTAGTAACCATGTGTGATCCTAAACATCCCTAGAAGAACCCTGTATGTACTAGGTTTTAGAACCATCTGTCAACATCTGGTGAATCTCCTTTGTCTATAACAAACTGGCCACCCTAAACTGACCAATCTAGTAGAAAATCCTACCTTACCTAACAACAAATCCAGAGGGTACCAACATGTCTAATGAGGGCTGATCACCAATCGTCACTCGATCATATAAAAGATGCATTGGAACCCATGGTGGTTTTAATAATGTTGTGTAAGTAAAAAGGTCTTCACAAGCGTGACTCCCCTCACCACACATGCCTTCCCCAAACACAGACCCTACCTATGAATTCCCCCACAATGGTTTTCCCAAGACAAGAGTGCCCACAAATACACATTCACTCATTTCACAGTAACATAGTGGCAACCAGACCGTCACACCATTTAACATTTAAACCATTTCATAAAATGTTCAACATTTCCAATTGGGCCTTTCGATATTTTTCAAAACTACACTTTTATCAACAACCAAACATGCATATCACTTTAGTTCTGACAATTTTTTTCAATGACCAAAGAGGCATCGCATCGAGCACTTGGCAAGGAAAACCATCTAAAAGCACCTATAACCATTTTTCATACATGGAAATTACACTCATAAAAATAAAAATATAGTTATAAATATCATAAACTATATGCAAGAGACCACCGAGATACTGAACCAGTGTTTGTGTGAAAAACCCAACAAAAAACGCATGACATGTTAAAAATCGACATTTAAAACCATAAACACCCAAATCTCTGTTGAAAGACCAAACACACCCCAACACCATTTCCCAAAACAAAAAAAACATCTTTTACATAAATATGGCCAAAATGAAATTTACACCATTAATTTACAAAAGAGTGTCGAAGAACCTTTTTAATCCAAGATGAAACACACAATGCATATGAATGTGCCAAATGGGCCCTTCAGTTTTGAACACACACACAGCCCAAGAATTTCATAATTTAAAAAACTACCCATAACCCTTTCAAACACACACTAAATCATTTCAATAAAAATCCATCAAATATTTAAAGTGATGATTCCTTTATAAAACAAGCCACACAATCTATCAACAAATACATAAACAACCCAACCAGTTTATAAATAGTTTCCCACAAGCGAACTAGTTTACTGAAAAAATTTATAAACCGACAAAACAATTTACACAAACTAGAAAACAAAATAAAAACTATTTTTTTAACAAATATAACCAACATGAAAGCATTAAAGTATATTGACAAATTAATTTACAATGTCATGAATCAAGTAAAATAATTTATTAAAAACATGTAATCATTATATAGACTTATTAGGAAAGGTAAAAAATGGATTCGCCTACCTCAAGGTTGAGCGTGGATGTGACAACACTTCAGCATGAGGGGCAATACAGCCCCATGGTTTAACCGCACACCTAAGAAATGTGAAAAACGTATGTAGCACAATTGTGACATTAGGGTTTCAACTAATACAAATAAATACAGCACTGATGAAATAACGAAATGATAAATTAATTAATGAATAAATAAATAAATTATTAATTAATGAATCAATAATTAAATTAATAAATAAATAGATATACCATAGGTGAGGATTCCATGGTATGAGTGGTAGTAAAGGGGGTCCAGGATTCCAGAAACAAGGCGTATATGGGTTTAAGGTCTCCAAAAACAAAGGGGGGCTTGAGGCAGTGCTGGAGGTAGTCGGCAGGCTGAGGGAAGAGGGAAAGGGAGGTGGGGTGCTGCTGCTGGAGCGGCTGGCGAGGGCCTCCAGAGCTGGGGGAGGTGGCCTGATGCAGTAGAGGGTGTGTGGCCAGAGGCCGGACAGTGGTTGGATGAAAGATTGGAAGGGCAAAGAGGTTGGATTACCGCAGAGGTCCGCCGTAGAGGGTGCTGGGCGCAGCAGGTGCACATGAGGATTGCCTACCGGGGGAAAAGGCCTTGGGGATCCTGGCAGTCCACGAGTGGCTGCATGAGCGGAGTAGGCAGGAGGGGGCTAGGTATGGTGGCCTACTGGAGCTGGGGAACAGGAGCATGATGGGGTGTGCTAGGCCAATCAAGGCGAGGGCAGGGTGTGCCAGAGCCGGCTGCAGATAGGAGGCCGGAGCACTGCGCAGGGTCGGCAGATGGAAGGAAACTAGGAGGGTTCCTAGTTCGGTGGATAGAGATGGGTGAAAAGGGGGAGGGACTCGAGACAGTAATGGGTAAGGCGGTTCACGGTGCGTCAAACAGAACATGAAGGGGGGGGGGGCTTCAGGTATGCGGGTAGCTTGGGTTTGTATCTTTTTTTTCATTCTATTACATTAACAATATTAGTAAAAATAATTATAAAAATAAAAATTATAATACTAGTATAATAATAATATTTATACAAATAATAATAATAACAATAATAATATAGAGAATAACAATTATACATAGGATAATATAAAAAACAACAACAACAATTATATAATAATAACACAATAATAATAGAAATAAGAATATATAGAATAATGATAATAAAAATAATAATAACAATTATGATAATACAAATAATATTATTATTATTAAGAAATTGCACGACACTAGGGATACTTTTCTGGCTACCACCAACCGTGCGTTGACCGCTCATGGGACCGAAACCTATTAAAAACATTAAACATCAACAATTTTGTTCCCGGACCCAACTCAGACTTTGGAGAGAAAAACCAGGGAAAAATTAATAAAATAAAAATTAATTTAAGAAGGCGGGTGTTACAATTCTCCCAACCAAAAACACTTTCTACCCCCAAAAATTCACCCAGCTGAACAATGGTCAATGCAAGAATTCATGCCCTATTGAAATTGAAAGGAACCACACCACAACAAAATGGGGGAACATGAGTAGGTTCTCCCCACCACAATAATTAAACTAATAAGAAAATTTAACACTCAAACAAACCACCCTATAAGGGGGGGGGGGATGTGGGAACTCCCTACCGAAACAAACTATCTTTTGTAGCATGACCGAACAACACCTGTGCTGAAACATGAAACTCTAGACCTAAACCAAAAACCCACAACACAAGAGAAAAAAAAATCCTAGAAAAGTTTAACCCAAACAATGAATTTGAGCATTACAAGAAATATAGATTCATCCACAGACACTTACATCTCTAAAAAAACATATCCCAACCGAGATTAACCCATACAAGGTTCAAACACACTTTTAAGAAAATAACAAGATTTAAAAAACCATGATCATACAAACAAAATTTTTTGGATTATAATAGAACATGTATGTCATAACTCCACGATAAAATAATGAACTTAAAAAATGTCAAATATTTTGCAGTAGAAAACAATAATGAAATGACATTAAATGTTCCACTTCCAACACGAAAATCAAAACCCGAACCAAGGGTTCACACCCCTGGAAACTCCTTACAGTGCGCAAGCTTCAACCAAATGCCTATGGCTATGGCTCTGATGGCTGTGGAATCTCCTGCCTCATAGTCTCGAACAAGGATTATGTAGTCACAATGTCTTCTTCAGGTGTACTTCCTTAAAAACCTTTCTAGATGACCCAGGCACGCGCAATGATGACATGACTTCGGAGGGATGTGATATAACAGCTCCACATGCCTGAATCGGCCACACTGGTGGAACACCAATGAACAGTCCAACAACCTAGAATCCAAAATCAATACAGAGGAGTCTTTTGAAATAGGTTCCTCTGGAACATCCTGCTCTCCAGACAGGGAGCCTTCATGAGTAGTTAGATATGCTGGATTTCTAAGCACCTATGCTCCGGAGACTAGTTCAACTAAGAACACCTCATCCAACAACTTCTCGAAATGATGGTCTTTAGAAAGGAGGACCTGCTCTTTGATATCTGGGTGAAGACCCCCAATGAAGAGAGAATTATTCATCAAATCCTATGATGATACATACAGATAAAAGGAAACAATATCCTTGAAATGGTCAATATATTCTTTCACCATCTGTTGGCCTTGTTGAATACGCATGACCTCTTCCCTTTTCTTCATATTTACCTCTTCAGGTATAAACCATCAGAAGAAGGCGGATTTAAAGATATCCCATGTCATCCCAAATCACATTGCAGGTGGGGTAACCAACTCCCATTTGTCCAGAGATGGACCTTAGAACAAACCCAAAATGGCATGCACTATAACATAATTGGGAGTTCCTAATATCCTAAAGATGTGTTCGACCTCTTCAAACCACTATGATGCCTTTAATGGACCCTGATCACCATGAAGACTAGGCAATGTATGAGAAATACCAAAAACTGGGCATGACTTATCAAAAACCTTGGGGATCTTTCTGGGTGGCATTTTCTGAAAAATATATAAAACATCGAACCAAAACCAATATCAAGGCGCAACAACATCATTGAAAGCACCACCATCCGAAAACAGCCAGATCAAAAAAGAATGATCCAAATAAAAGACAACCCAAAATTCCTTTTTCCAAACCCCCATTTTTATTTTATATTTCAAATCCTCCTTCTTTCAAGGCCATTTTCCGAATACCAACCCCACTTTTCAAACAAATTTAAATTTCAAAATATTATTTTCCATTTTTAAAATCACTTTAGAAACACAAGGTCATGCCATTAATTTCAAGGGCACAACTGTGTATTCTCATGAACCATTGCACATGTATTTAGAAACTTTGATCCATACGCACCACCACACCCTTCCCATGCAATCCCTGACATGTGAAAACGTTTATAAAGTGTACCCAAGGTTTTACCCAAACCATATCTCTACCTGTTCCAAGAAACCACCAGATTTTTAGACCAAGTGCTTTCAGTTTTGAAAATCACTTTCAAAAATTTAAAGCCACTTTAAAGGAAGCATTATCATTTCAAAAACCCCTTTTTTCTTTTTCAAAAGTTCACTTACTCCCACAAGAACTAAGACAAAACAAGAATTTCATTAAATTACCTATGTGAGGGACTAGTAGTCATGCTTAACTGTGCAACATGGTTGTGGGTCATTCCCCAAGTAAGCACCAACAATGAGGAGGAACTTAAACCATGTAATAGATATCCTCCTAGGTCACTATTCCATGAGAAACCACGATGTGACCTCAGATTTCCTTTGTTGTCATCCCTCAATAAAAAACAATCCAGAATGAAATAATGAATCAATTCCTAGACTACCCCTGGCGAGTCGAGGTTCGAAATGGGAAAGGGTTCATGACGTCCTTCCCGTGCCTACCTATCGAGTCCCAACAGTCCTAATCTCCATATACCAGATACCCCAAATAACAAGATTTTCCTCTGATACCATTTTTTCGTGAACCAACCCGGGTCGACCAGGAATCGGTCACCTGAACCAGTCCATGACCTTGCCCAAAGGGCGTTCCCGATCCCCTCGGGCTAGAAACTTGTTTTGGGCATCAAAATTTTAATCATTGGGAATGATTTGGCCTAGGGACCAAAAAAATAGATAAATAAAAATAGTCTATAAACATAATACTAGTATCCTAAAGAAAATAAAACTGAACATACCTCCATGTGACCTTTCAGTTCACCTCTTGACCAAAGGCCGACCTTGCTCCTATAATGAGAAACCCATCCAAGAAAACTCGAACAAGTAACTGAACTTGGAACTGAACAGATAAAAATGTGTGAGTATTAAAAATTCTCAGTAGGGTTGCCATGTTAAACCATAGAATTCGATGTCTCCTTTCTCAAAACAATCCACAAACAAAAGTTTGAAATACAATTATAAAATTTGGATTTTCACATTTGAAAATTAGTAACATGTTTTCCCCATTTAATAACCCAACCCATGCTACATATCATTTTCCAAAATCATTTGTCATTTTTTAAATAATGATCTAAACAGAGTATACTAATTTTTTACTAGAGTAAAACAAGTGAGAGCATAAACTAAAAATAAACTAGTGCACGAAAAGTAAACAAGTAATGAAAATAATCCATTAAACACAGGTGGTCCTAAACATCCCTAGAAAAAGCATGGACATACTTGGTTTTGGGACCACCTACCGGCGTATGGTGAAGTTTCAAATTCTATAACCAACTGGAAGCCCTATTCTAACCAATCAAGTGGAAAATCCCACCATACCTAACAAAAAATCCCCTAGGTACAAACCCATTTAATCGGGGTTGATCATCAATCATTACTCGATCATCTAAAAGATTCTCAAGAACTAAATGTAGTTATAATAATGTTTTGAAATTATTAAGTCTCTCGAATGCGTGACTCATCTCACCGAACTAGCCTTCCCCAAACACGAACTATTCTAGTGCATCCACCCCCAAAGGGTTACCCTAAACAATAGTTCCCCCAAATATACATACAATCATTTCATGTTAACAAAGTGCGAACCAGGCCGTCCCACCAATTAACATTTAAACCACTTTAAAAAAATTTCATAGTTTCTAATCGGGCCTTTCAATATTTTTCAAAACCATACTTTTATAAACAACCAAACATGGAAATCACTTTAGTACCAACCATTTTTTTTCAATGGCCAAAAAGGCATCGCATCGAGATCAAGATGTGAAAAACCATTTGAAAGCAACAATCATCATTTTTCTTGCATGATAATTACACTCATAAAAATAAAAATATAGTTCTAATGATCATAATCCATATGAAATATCAAACCAGTCAACTCAACCAATGTTTGTGTGAAAAAACCCAACAAAAATGCAAGACATGCTAAAAACCCACTTTTAAAACCATACACATCCAAATTGATATTGAAAGACCAAACACTTACCAACACCATTTCCCAAAACAAAAAACACAACTTTTACATAAATATGGCTAAGCAGGTGTTTACACCATGTATTTACCAAAGAGTATCCAACCACCTATTTATGCCAAGCTAAAATTCACAAATCATTTGAAATTGGCAAATAGTCCCTTGTGTTTGGAACACACACACACCCCAAGCATTCCATAATTTAATAAAAGGCCCTTAACCCATTCAAATACACACAAAATAATTTCTACAAAAATCTATCAAATCTTTAAAGTGACGATGCATTTATAAAACAAGACACACAATTTATCAACAACTACAAAAACAACCCATCCAGTTTTTAAATAGTTCTATCAGAGGAAAACTAGTTAACAAACAAAATTTATAATCAGACCAAAAAAATAACACAAACTAGAAAACACAATAACAAATATTTTTTAACAAATCTAACCAACTTGAAAACATTAAGGAATATTGACAAATTAATTTTCAAAGGCACAAATCAAGTAAAAGAATTAATTAAACACATGAAAGAATTATATGGACTTATTCGAAAAGGGAAAATGGATTCTCCTATCTCAAGGTAGAGGGAAGACGCTATGACACTTCAGCAGGAGGGGAAACAATGCCCCATGGATTAACCGCACACCTAATCAACATGAAAAATGTATGTAGCACAACCATGACATTAGGGTTTCAACCAAAACAAATAAAAACACCACTTATGAAATAATGGAATGATAAATAAATGAATGAATAAATAAATAAATAAATTTAATAATGAATAAATTAGTAAATAAATAAATATGTATATATACCATTAGTGAGGATTCCATTCCAGGAGAGGAGGAGAAGGTGGTCCGAGCATCAAGAAACAATGCACGCTAGGAGTTAAGGTCACCAGGAACAAAGGGGGGCTTGCGGTAGTGCTGGAGTAGGTTTGCAGGCTGAAGGAAGAGGGAAAGGGAGGCATGGTCGTGTGGCTACTGTCGGAGTGGATGGCGAGGACAGCTAGAGCTAGCGGAGGCGGCCTGATGTGGTAGGGGTATGTGGACAGAGGCCGGACAATAGTTGGATGAAAGTGTGGATGGAAAAATGTGCTTGAGTATCGTAGAGGTCTGGTTTAGAGGGTACTGGGCACAATGGGTGTGTATGAGGTTCGGCGGCCGAAGACAAAAACCTGGGGAAGCATGGTTGTCCATGGGTGCCTGCATGAAGGGAGAAGGTAAGAGGGGGTTAGGCACGACAACTTGTTATAGCCGGGGAACTAGAGTATGGTGGGGTGAGCTGGTCCGGGCAGGGCGAGGGTAGGAGAGTGTGGGAGCCGGCTATAGGCAGGAGGTCGGGGCACTGCGGGGGGTCGGCAGGTGGAGGGAAACTGGGAGGGTGCCTGGTGTGGCGGATAGAGGTAGGGGAAAAGGGGGTGGGGGTGACTCACGATGGGAAACGGGAAGGGGGTGCTTAGCGCAGGGGATAGAACATGAAAGCAGGGGGTGGGAGCTTCAAGTAGCTAGGGTTTGTGTATTTTTTTCATTTTATTATACCAATAATATTCGTAATATTTAACATGATAATAAAAATGATAATACCATAATAATAATAATAATAATACAAATAATAATAATAAAAATATTAAGAGTAAAAATTATAATTAGGATAATATAAACAACAAAAACAACAATAATAATAATAACAATAACAAAATAATAATTGAAATACTAATATATAGAATATTGATTATAAAAATAATAATAACAATTATGATAATAAAAATAATGAAAATAATATTTTGCAATTGCAGTACACTAGGGACGGTTGCGTGGCTACCGACAACTGCGCGGTTACCCCACACAGGTCCCAACCCCATTAAAAACATTAATCGTCAACAATTTTGATTCAAAACCCTACATGTACCTTGGCGAGAGAACCCAAGGCCACGAATTAATAAAATAAAAATTAATATAAGAATGTTGATGTGACACTGGGAGGTGCACTTGAGGTCATGTGATGACCCAACAAAGGTCACTAGGGGACGTTAAAATTCTATTTTTTTTGGATTGATGGATGTAACAACATAAGGAATTATTACATTTAATATTAACAGGATATCAAATATCATTAATCTCTGTAAATTCTCTTAATTGATATTTTCACCTTAGTAATCAATATTTTATTGAAAGAAGATACATATAAAATCTATAAGTATTATAGGGTTCTTGAATCCCTCTTTATAACCGTACTCATGGAGAATAATACATAATAAGAAAATGAAAAATTAATCGAAAAAAATAAATCAGAACACCGAAATATAGAATATTAAAAATCAATCACATTATAATGCTTCAATATTAAATTTGATGTAAAAAATAATATATATATATATATATATATATATATATATAAAGTACTTAATGAAGCATATGTAATTTTCGTAAATTCCTAAACATCTCATGAGGTTACTATGGACTTACCTGGGTTTGGACCACCTATAAGAATGATGATGAGTTCCTATGTTTATAACCAATTAGAGATCCATAACTACCATACCTTGTTAGACCCCAATACTGACATTGATATAAGTGCTGAACCATACAATCAAATTGGTAATACACTGTAAATATCATTCATCCCTTTATATGAGGCATTAGATACATATTAAGATAGTAATAAGATGTATGGTCACAATTTTATAAAACATATCAATCGGCAATCAACATAATCAAAACATGTCTATTCAAATATCAATCCAAAATCGATCAATAATATCATTATATTTAAAAGAAAAAAACATACCTCATTATTCCTAATATAGAAAGATTCAATAGATGGTGATAACTTTTTATAAAAACCATTTCACGGTACTAATAAGGCCATAAAACTGAATACTACTACTTATTTTCAAATAAAAGATTCTTTATTTAAATATTATTCAAAATAAAAAAGTGAGGATAAATATAATTTTAAAAATATTCATGCATGCCTCATAATCATAATTTAAAAAAATACACATTAATAATCTATCTTGGAATGCATTCTTGAATCCAATAAAAAATATCTTCATATTTATTTAATGAATCCTATATATATTTAATATGAGTACAAAAATACATATATACATGAAAATATGTGTTAATATATATATATCTATGTATATTTCAAAACCTACACACATAGACACACATATATATGGATGCTCAGATATGATATCAACAAAAAATAAAGAGTTAATTTTTTTCAAATGTAACATAAAATAAAAATATTGAAGTAATACCACTAAAGCATCAAAATAGAAAAAATCCCAACTATCCACACATCAACATCTAGAAATAATTACATTAAATTTATTTTGATATATTATATAAAAACCATTGGTGGAATTTGAACAAACACATTGTGTAAATTATTTCTATGGAAAGAAGATGATAACATTTAATCATGATATGCTACAAGGATGAAATTGGTGTGTGGAATTTTTAATATGCTATAAGGAACAAGAAAATCCCTTAAAGGATCAATGAAAACAAAAAATTATAGAAACAATGAATTACAAATTAATTATAGATTAAAAATATGTGATGTACAATTAATATAAGAAGATAATGATTCATAAAATGGAAATAGATATCTTCAAAAAAATCAACGAGTGAGGAGGAGGTGAAAATAGAATACCTTAAGTTGAAGCTTTGAATCATTCGACAGAAATTAGAGATATCACAAAACCTAGAAATCATTTGATCTTTGGAATCATTCGACCCTAGAATCATTAGATTCTTTGATTCGAGCCTTGGAGTTGTTCAATCCATGATTTCATCATTGATTGAATCTTTGATTTGATGAGGAGGAGTGCCAAAATCATGTGGCTTTGGTGAAAAACATCAGATATCATGACTAGTTGGAAATTGGTTAGGGTTCATTTAAAATATTGAGACACATTTATCAATGCTTCCAAAAAAAGAACTGATAAAGATCTCTTTTATCAGTGCTAAATTTACAAGGTCTAACAAATTGAATATTTATCAATACTAAAAAAGTGTTGATAACGATTCGTTTTATTAGTTCTTATTATTTAATCATTGATAAATATTTTAAATTTATACTTATAAAAAAATTTGTAAATATTTTTATATAATTATATAATATTAAATAAATAAATATAAATAAATATATTGTAAATATATTCAATATTTTAATATATCAATTATAATTTTATAATTATTTAAATATATTAGCATTTATTTATAATTATATAACTAATTTTTTAGAAAATAATATTTACATATTTAAATATATATATATTTGTACCATAATATATAATTTTATAATTTTATAATTACATATATATATATTTAATATATATAAAAATATAAATATTGTTAATATAATGATTATTTAAATAAATTTATTTTTAATTTATAATTATTTATATATATATGTATATATTTTAAATTATTTTATTATATATATTTATAAATATATAAATTGATAAATATAGTAAATATACATTTATAAATATATATATAGGGTGTTGGGGGCATAATTACATTCAAACACACACACATCAAAGACACTGGTCAAAGAGGTATGCCATAGAACACTAAGGGGATAGCCCACCCATCAATCCTTATTTAATAATTACATAGACCATAGGTCCAATGGGCATGAAGCCCATAACATGACCAGAAAACCCAGTACATCGTCCTGCCAACATCATCCCACCTGCATCACAAGGCCTGCATCAATCCTATGTCTCTTCCTGCCTATATCATGTATGTGCCATCGGCTTCTAGTATCATCATCTATATCATGACTTGCACATAACTTTAATAGAACCTATGTCCAATAAGGCTGGATCATGGGACCTCCTAGAGGCTAAGAACGAGCCTTTACCACTCGGGTAGAAGCTTGTTGTCTATACATTTATAAATATTTTAATTTTGAAATAATTATTTATTAATGAACTTTTTAAAATTATTAATTAATATTTAATATTAATTAGGTTCATGTTAAAAATGAGTGAAATTGAATAATAAAACATGAGAAAACATTAACAATATTGAAAAAATGGATCACTTTTATTAATTTAATAAAAATTATTACAAAATTATGTATATATATTTAGTGAATTTTTAAAATATTAAAACTTAGTAAATAAATAAATATATATATATATATATATTAAAAATAATATAAAATGATTAAATACAAAAATAAAATAAAATAAAGATAAAAAATATTAAAAATGAATTAATAACATACGGTAATGAAATAAAAAATAAATATATAAAAATTATCGATTACATAAATATGAAGAGTAAGTATTTCTATATAAGATTTTCTTTAATTATGTAAATAGTTATGTGTGTGCATTTCATATGAAAATGAATTAATAACATATGTATGTGGAATCAATATAACACACATTTGATATATATACATATATGATAAATTGTAAAATGAAACGATACTCAATTATATTCATTACTTGATGAAATTTGTCATTATTTTTAATTCAAATTAATTTTAAATTATAAAACATTGTTCACTAATATATAAATTATTTAATTTAAAGCATATGTATTATATATTATACAAATTATATATTTATAATCACATTCTTATAAATATATATTTAATGTATACTATTTATTAATATTATAAAAAGTATTTAATTAATAATTTTTTAATACATTTAATAATCTACTTATTTGTTCTGTTTTTTTAAATTATTTTATTTTACATATATCTATATATTTAATATATAATATTCAATAGTATTTTTAAATTATATAGAGTATATTAATACTATTCATTTTTGTCAATAAATATTTAATTAATAGATTTTCTTATAAATTTTTTAGTAAACTAAATTTTTATTTGTTTATTTATTCCCATTTCTTCAAGACCATTATCACTACCAAAAATAGTGCTAATAAAGGACCCCATTATCTGTGATATAAATAAAGCACTGAAAAAGGATACACTTTATCGGGTTTAAAAATAATGTGATAATAAAGGTGTCATTTTAGCAGGGCTAAATAAAAGAGCTAATAATGGTCATCCTCTATTAATGATAAAAGATCACTGATAAATGATGGAGTTTATATGTTCTAAAAAACATGGATAAAAATGACTCGTTATTAGTGATTTGTTAGCGCTACGATAAGGGAACCATTTTTAACATTTTTTTAGAACTGAGAAAAGGGTACCTCTATTAATGAGTTTTTCAATTTATAAAAAATTATATCACTATTAGAAGCCTATTTTTTAATAGTGGATCGCGAATCTAATAATTAAGGCTTTATCAGATGGGTTGTACATGTGTCTATCCCTTGACTTGGGCTTGTGGTGCTTGAAAATATATTGTGATTATTATGTTCATTGCTTGGATTGTTGTGATTTAATTATGTTAATTAAATTTTTTTCATATATGTTGTTATTATATCTTCTGTAGTTGAGTGTGAAGGTTTGGTTTATTGGTCTAGCATGTGAGATGAGAAACATGCACGAGACTATACTTTGATATGGATGCACTAGACAAGGGTGAACATGTATTTTGACTACTATAGTAGGTGTGATGTGTCACATGCTTGGGGTTATCCATATATGAGGGATATGCCATTCTAGGGTCAACATGTGTGATGTGATGCATGTTGGGGATATCCACTCATGACGGATGTTCCAGGCATGTGTTGGCATGTACTTTGACTATCCTAGTAGGGGGAATGTGTCACATGCTTGGGTTTATCAACTCAATATGGGATGAATCCAACTGATTACCATTGTTCCCCTCAACACTATGACGAAGTAGGTTTGGTTTCCCATGCCATGGTGGAGAAGTTTGTCTAGCCAGTCCATGAGGAAGATACATGTTTTTGGTACTTGTGTGATATATATTGTCTTAATATCTATACCCTGTTTATATTCATGTGATACAATGGTATTTTTATAAACTATTTTCAACGATCATTGCTGGTGTCCTACAATGTCTTGTACTCACGCCCTACTCTATACTTTTGGTGTCCTTGTAGGCTTCATGACCCGAGAATAAATGAAGGAAAAATACCCCACGGTGGATGGTTTAATTTTTGAATTAGGAGGATGAATGCATTTCCAGACGGAGTTCGAACCAGAATTATAATGTTTTCTTTAATTATTAAATTTACTCGAACCTTCTATAATTATTTTAGTTACATTATTATATCATGTATTCCACATTTCATTTTCTACACATATTAATATGAATTTTCATTATATTTAAATAATGTTATTTTTATCTATCGGCCCCATGACATAATACGTAGGGTATAGTCTCCCCATGGTTTTACTCAGGACTATCACTAACAGTCGATAACCTCTAGCATACACAGAGACATGAAAAAAGTCATGTGGAATTTCAACATGGACTCAGTTTTCTGGTCAGTATGTTATAATCTTGACGACCCATGCACTCAACCAATGTGAGTTGTGAATCATCATTAGGCTTGAAACTCCAAAGGGCCATATAAATTTGGAAAGAAGGTATGTACTGAGTTATGTATGTGATAACTATTGGCAGTCTCTATGAAATATGAAAATGAATGGTAAAACTGAATTGGATGATTGTAAAAGATATTAAACTCTATACAATCAATCTATTGGGTAAATCCAGCCACACCTTTATGATTAAAAAAAAGTGGTAAACCTGGTGTGAAATCATTAACCACAACATCTCCTATACAAGATAAAAATAATAGACTGTGTAGTTATCTCTAAAGATTTTTTTTCATTCCATATTGATGATCAGATCTACATATATCTTTCCAAACAAAACACCTTACAATCCATTAGAAAACAATAATTTCAATAATTCATATGTGTGGACTACATCTTCCAGGTCGAAATGTGAAATTTATTCAATATAATTTTACATAGATGGTAATAAGGATATATTTATATAATATGTATATATATGATATATATAAAACAATACATGTTCTTGAATAGTGAAATTTTATTTAACTTTCTTAGGATCCATATGCTGGTAGAATAGAAACCACATTCAATCGTACGTTTGACCAACCATCTTTATTAACATTAAAACTCATTTTCTCATATTAAACTTTTAATGATAATTTTAAATTATTATATAATTAGAATATATAAAATTTATACAATGTTTAAAATTATCAAAATTATGGAACCATGATAAAATAAAAAGGACCAAAATTTCCCAACCAAAATATACATGTAAACCACATCAATTCTCTAATGAAACAATGATTTTAACATCTAACTGTTGACAAACGGATCATACGAGACTATGGTTAAATAATATATTATTTAAAATATATTATTATGGTATAATATTAAATTTATAAGAAAAATATAATTATTATAAAATAGGTGTGAACATGTAAAAACGCAATCATACCTGTGATAAAGCTTTCTCAAACACTACTACTTCCATCAATGATTTTATATATTCACCACTTCATCTATTTTGGTTGTTCATATAATGACCATTGATATGTTATATGATGTATCCATTTATCTTTATGGTATATACAATTTCATCTTATATTCTTTCTATCATGTGGCTTATAATTCAAAAGTTACCAAAGAGGTATGATTTTATTTCACAATCTCTTTATTATCCGGTATTGTTTATTTTTAACTCAACATTGGTACAATTTTTTATTTTTAAATGTTTTAAAAAATATTTTTGTACTCATGTTATTTATGAACATTCCATGTAATATTAAAATTTTCCACTCTCTACGAGATAAATTTAATGACAAAATGTATTTACTAAATGAAAACATTATTTCTCTTTTTCATCTAAAACCATTTTTGTTCCATATCAATTTTCTGTAAAAATGTTTAATAAATGATTTTAAAATTAAAAAATTTCATTTAAATAAATTTTTACCCTTGGTTTTATTTTTTAAATTTTATTAAAAATATTCTCCTTATTTTTTCAGATAATATCTATTTTTATGTTTCATAGAAAATTTGAATGAATTATTTTATTAATGTACTCAACATGTGTGGAATTTCATGGAATCATGAATACTTATTTCATTGAATATTCTTTTATATGTTTATAAGATTCATTTATGTGATGTTTTATATAATAATCTTGGAATTCATAGTTTTTTAAATTTTATTTTCCAAGGTGAAATGATAATTTCCTTAAGAATGATTTTAATGAATTTTTTTTGACATTTCTATTCATTAATAAAAACAACCCTCATTTACACTATGATCCATTGGGAATATGTTTTAATAATATGATCCTTATTATTCTTGCAAATGTGTTTGGATAAGTTTGATTGGAATATACTAGTTTGATACTATTCTCTATACTAATCTAGAAGGTTTATGATTGTGTTACTTGATTGGGGATATTATTGAAAATTATTTTTATAGTTTTTTAATAAATTTTTTTATAGGAATATGATTTTTATCCTTCATACGAGGAATGAATTAGACTATATAAGTGAAGGGTAAGGATTTTTATATCCCCTTTATGCACTGGTATGTATCATGAGACAAACTATTTTGGGTTTTCCCAAAGGTAAATTATGTCATATGTCTTGGTGTGATACCTTTATGATATGGAAATGATTTACAATTTTAATTATTCACATATTATGATATTAGTTTTTGATATTTCATATTATTATTTTATTTGTTATAATATCCAATTTTATGTTTAAAAATTATATCATTATTTATATATAATTATTTGATAATAATTTTTTTCTTCCATGTTATGCTTATGTAATCGGTTAAATGGTATGTGTTTTAGTGATTTAATTCTACATTCTGATTATAAATAATTTTTTCATGATAGATTCCAGTTTCTGGAAAAACCAAATAAGAATTATAGCTTACCCATTTATTTTATCCTTTCCCTAGGATTATAGGAATTGAATTATTACTATTATACAGGGACATACTAATGGGAGTTATGATTTTCTCAAAAAAATACTACATTGTATTTTTTATTTTCTATTTAAATGTGAGATTATATTTTATATCTTATTTTCAAAAACATCAAAACACTTCATTCCTTCGATATGTGATTCATTAAATCTAATGTTAATGAAATAATATAACCAGTGACTCCAGGATTATAGGGTTGGGGTCCTTACATTTGGTATCAAAAGGTGGTTTATAAAAATCCATAGGAACTATATTTATGATAACATAGATTAAAAAATATAGACCTATAACTAAATTTGAGAATAATTAGTATAGGATAACATCTTAATGTTTTAGTAATGTAGATATTATGTTCATTTTCATGCAATACATCCCACTCAAGATTCTATAAGTGGATGTTTCTCTAGCACAAACGTATACATGGGTAATAACTCCAAAAAATAAGAAATGTGATTTTACTCGATCATTACCCAGTAAAAAATAAGTGTCCTTGCTATATACCTGGTCTGACACTCTTAAGGGTTTATGCTTGAGATAATTCACATTTTTTCTTAAAAACTATTATGAAGGATTTGAAAATATTTTCATGATTTGATAAATTTCTTAAAGAATCCATTTTTTTGATAATGGGATTATCTGTGCCAAAATATTTTAATTTGTGTTAATGTTTCACCAGTTTTATGATTAGTCATTACGTTTAATAATTCCATTATTTCATATTTTATATTCCATTATTTAGAAATGGTGAAAAAATTAGGTAATGGGAAATATATAAAAGCATGTAATCCATATAGAAAATTATCTCTTATGTAATATAATGAATATGAAGATGTTTTTTAATTGAAATTGATCAAATTAAAACATTATTGGGGTGTCAAAATTATTATATAAGTAATATCATTTATAATAGAGAGAATTTTTCTTATATACTAAGTTGTTTAATAATGTTAAACGGATTCATGAATCAACAATATCTATCATTTAATAGGACTAAATATCTATTTATAGATGAGAAATTGATAAGTTCCATTGATAAGATATTTCCCAATTATGGATTTAATGAAAGGTAAAAGGTTTTCAAAGTATTTTGGTTTTTCATAGTGGGTGTGTACTATTGGAGTTCATTAATTGAAAATACTAATGATCAATATAAACTAGGAAAACAATGGGTTTACTAAATTTAAGGTTCTTTATTTGGATTTATTTCGAATATTGATTGGATATAGTGATAAATTTACTAAGACTAAGACAAAATTATGAATAAAATGAATCTAAATATGAATCCAACATCACATGTTTATCATGAAATGTTCTGTACTACTAGTGTAATTTAAAGACATTGATTGATCATTTCATCAATGGGAATATTGGTCTCCTTTTAAGGGAACTAGTAACCCAAAAATTATCATTATATGATTACATAGTGACATGTTTTATCAAGATAGAAAACAAATTCTTTATGTATTATAGATTTTAAGGGAATAAAGAGTCGAAGAATAAGGTAGAGTAAAAATTCATAAGGTTATAAATGGAAAACATTATTTTCCTACATTTTATAATTGGGGAAAGAAAATACCAAGTACCTTCTTAAAGGGAATGTAAATTATCTATAAATGGAGAGAAAGTCCACAATTCTAATGGTTAAAAGGGAATAAAAGAACCGTCTAGTATACAATGCATTAACTATAAGGAGACAATTTAATAAGAAATGATTGTTCTAGGATTCATGGTAATTTTCTTACAAAAATTCATAGGGATTAGGGTTAATCTTATATTATTAGTAAAATCGTAATGGAAATATTAAATTTCTTTTTCAATTGGATTAAATAAATATATTGTCGAAGAGTTTTTACCAATGGTATTTTTGTTTTAAAAATCATGATTCATATACATATTATATTAAATTTTGAAGTATATATATAGGTAAGATTAACTCATGATTTTTGGAAACCATCATTGGTTTATGGGTATATGGTTGATCATATGTTCAATGTAATAGAAATCCCATTTTTAGGTGTTATGTGATGTGATTTTATCAAGATTAAGGACGTTTTTGGTTACATTTTTTTGGAAATACCACCCACTAGTTTAGTATATGTATTTTTGAAAACATTATTTAAGTAAGGAATAATTAACATTTTGTGGACCTAAGAATAATGGAATTTATAAAATTTAGATTAATTTTGATAATTACTATTTAGGTGATAATAAATAATATGGTTTATTTGATTTTTTGAAATAAATAAATCATTTATAAAATCATTATAGTTATAATTTGATTTTAAGAACTATGTTATTTATGATATTAATAATATTTTTTTAATTTAATTTTAATTATATGATTTTTTTTAAAAATAGGTCAATCCATAATATGGGTGAAAACCCCTCAAAATTGGTAAGCCCATTAGTTTTGGATCCACATTTTAAGGGATATAAGTTTAAGAACCCAGAATTTTTTTTTTCAGGTATGGATTTTTCTTTTCTAGTTTTTTTGTGATAAAGGGAAGAATATTAAGATTTAGGGAGTACATGCCATGTACTTTAAAGTACACGTTGTGTACTCGGTTGTTGTGGGTGACCGTGTACTGGCTGTGTAACATCCGAGTACATGGCTGTGTAGGGTGAAATTTAGTCTGCCTAAAGTGGAGGCTAGTTAAGGCATATACATGCCTTTTAATTTTAAAAGACATGCAATGTTACTTTTATTTAATTATTATATCAAACGAGGGTCACTTCTAATTTTCAGAACACCCTTCTTCTCAGATAGTCTCATATAGGAGCGACAGAAGCCGATGATTTTTTTCCGAGACCCCGACCCACCTTCCATTCACTGAATCAATCACCATCGATTGCGTTGGAATCCCTATTGTGAGGACTTCCTTCTTCTAGAGTCTCATTTCATGATTTCTCTCCATTCTTATGATATCCTTGGTTGAAATTTGTAGACATTTTTTTAGATCTATGTCATTCTATGATGATTCAGGGGCCGACGCTAGAGTATATCAATTGAAAATGTCGTGTTAGGTTATCTGCACCTTTTCGTAGTTAGTCATTTAATATTATATGAAAAATTTCCCTATAACCTAGAATGGGGTATTGTGTGTTCATGGTTTTTTAGCCCTATTATTTATTTTTAGGCCCTGTGTGCCTGAGTAGGGGTTGATTGATTGTAAATATGGTTATTTACAAAGCAATAGATGTGTTTCCCAAGTTTGTTTTGATATAGACGGTTTGGTCTAGATTTTTTTGGTTAGGCTACTTGCTTTGAATGCCTAGTATTGTTAAGATGGATTGATTTTATCTGATGATGATATATTATTGTATGTATTTATCAAAGTAGTTCTTGAAATATATTAGATAAGTAGTTCTTAAGGTTTACTTTTGATTTTTAATTTCATTGTGTACGATTGAATTACATAGGGCTGTGGGAACTAGGTATAGTAGTCCATAGAGAGAATAAATGCTGAGAGATTGTACAGAGTGTCTATTAACTTTTACATTTTGAGACCATAAGGGGGATGGACATTGTGCTCCCTCAGAGTTTCTGTAGTTCCACATTGTTAGACTACATGAGTAATTGGATGTTGAGTGATTCCTCAGAGTGTCTGTAGTCGACCGATACAAGACCACATGGGTAATTGATGGTGAGTGATTCCTCAAAAAGTCATTTCTAAAGCTGAACCAAAGGTTTTAGACTGTGAGTGCTTCCCAGAGGGTTTATTGCGTTTTATATGTCGATCCAGATGGGTTAGTCTTTGATTACCCCCCAGAGAGTAACATGTTCTTAAATTGCAGATTACATGATATATGAAAATGAATGCAATTAAAATCGTAAGATTTTTTACTTTTGAGTACTTCCTTGTTTACTGCTTTATTTTTATTATTACCTACCATATATATTCACTAACTATTAGGAACAAATATTTCAGTGGTTTTCTATTGGGATTTGTCTCAAACCCTATTTGGGTCCTTCTTTTTGGCTCAAACAGTTTATATTGTTGTATGTATAGATAAGGGAAAATACCCGTCTACTTCAGGTATTGATTTTTGTGGAGCCGAAAAGCATGGGACCACATTGAGGCTTGTGATACTGCTAATGTTTATTTGTTTTTTTATTAATTTGGTTTAGTATTATATTTCAACATTTTCACTTGTTTGGATACTTTACTAGACATATGTTTCACGAATCATTTATATATATGGGCTCTAGTTGGTTATTACATCCATTATTACTCTCTTTACTTATTGTATGTTATTACTTCATATGCTATTTTTATCGATTTCTTTACTCTACATTACTCTTCCAATGAGGGTATATTTTCCCCACTATCACAACCGAGGTCATTGCTGCTAGTTGGCAGCCCCTCGAGTTTCGAAAAATACACTCGAGGCTAGGTAACCATCTTTTTATGGGGAACCTCTAGGTGGGACCCAGAACCGGGATGTTACAAAGTGTTATTAGAGAAATTATTTTCTTATTGACTTACTATTTTGAGCTTATAGTCACAGATAAGACATAATTGGTACATGGTAATAAGTTTTTTATGGGTATAGCTAGCCCATGTACAGCAAAAACCCAATTTACCTCGTATATTGCAATTTTTCTGGTTTATCAATTATTACATTTGATCTAATTTCACCATTGGGTGTTTCACATGTTTTGAGTTGTTATTTTTGATATTATTGAGGTTTAATTTCTGTTTTAACATGATGATATGAGCGTATTCCATCTCATTCATCATATAGGCAGTGGCTAGAGACCACCTGTCAAGCATTCTTTCCAAGCCATTTAGGGCGCATTACAAATTACATGTTGTTTTGATAGATGTTTTCAAATGTGAATGATGTTGTGATAGATGTATTGATTTAATACTTTCTATTTTAAATGGTATTTCATTGTGTAATTTTTTATTTAAATGAACGCCAAACATTGGTTCTTAAGGTGTAATGGGCCCTTATGGATCGAATTTGGTGAATCACAACACTGTTATATTTGTATATGATCTTTATAAGATGCCAGGCCTTGCTTAGTGGGGAGTATAGGACTTCAAGTATCATAATTTGTCGCTTTAATGTTTGTTTCAATGTTTTTCTGGGTTCCGGAGTAGTTTCTTAGGCTTACGGTTTGGCAAAACTAGAATACACAGTGTGTATTACTGAATACACACCATTTATCCTTCTGTTCAGGAAGGAACTATTTTTCTTAATTACACATCGTGTAATGTATGTAAACATTATGTAGTACCTAACCATGTCACAGGATATGTGGGCAGAGACATAGGGTTGGGAAACTGTTGGTGGAACATGCCGTGTACAGGACATACACACTATGTGTATAGACTATGTGTCTAGCCCTGTGACCAATGAAATTGGTGGATTATGGGTAGTTATTATATACTGTGTCTGGAACAAACACACTATTTAGATTCAGCCATGTAACCATCCTTATGACTAACAACATAGGTCAATGAAGTTATTTCTAGTACATGTCATGTCTGGCACAAACACGTCATGTAGTCTTGATCTAGGAGAACCATTTGGGTTAAGTCATGTAGAATAACATGGGCATGATAAAACAATTCAAGTACACATCATTTAATGGGATCAAACACTGTGTTTATGGGGTGTTACACGACAAGGTTTGGCTGGTGTACATGTCCATGTGAATGTTTAAGGGAACACTTTGTGTAAGATTTCTACACACCATGTATCTTCCTTTCAGAAATCTTGAATTTTTTCTTTACCATGTTCCCTTATTCCCCTTCTACATTTTATTCCTTGTTAATCTAGATCTAAGATTTGTGTTTGACCTTACAGAGTCCTGCCACTGAGATGTCCTTCAGTTGTACGCCAGTTACAGTGCAGTGACCAGACACTAGACATAGATGATTAGGAACTGCCATTAGATCCACCAGTCATGCCCATCTTGGCACAAGCTGTTATCCCAGATACAGGTGTTGATGCACAGTTTTGAGATGGCTTTACGAGGTTCATGCAGAGATTCCGAGGAGTAATGAATCTTGCCCCATATATGGCAGAATCGACACAAGTATTTTAGTAGTAGCATCCTCCTAATTTCATAGGGGATGGAGGACCTCAGGCTGCAAAATCATGGTTAGAGGGCACGTTTTCAATCTACAAGCATCTAGAGATTCCTCTAGAGAGGAGGGTGAATCTCTCTATATATATGATTCAGGATTTATCCAAGTGATGGTGGGATGTTATCTCATAGGTGGGACTTTATTAGGTTATGTCTTGGGATGATTTCCAACATTCTTTCTATGATTACTTCTACCCGGAGACTTTGAGGGCTGATCGAGCCTGAGAGTTCATGAGTCTGGAATAGGGTACTCTCTCAGTCATGGAGTATTCATATCATTTCATAGAGATAAAATGCTTCACAACAATTCTGGGGGGATATGATTTATTCCTAATGAGGAATTTTGAGGATGGTTTAATGCACGACATCTTATCTCAGGTGAACATCCTCAGGTTGACTTCCATCACCTCTATAGTCTTCCTAGCACTAATAACGAAGAAAATTATGAGGGATTCTCGAGTTTTGATCTAGGGAAGCTCAACATATTGAGTTGGTACCCCACATACTAAAAGAAATAAGTTCCATACGGAGTCTATGAATAGAGCTCCAAGTTGGTGGAATAATTCTTCTGGTATCCATGTGGTGTGCTACCAGTGTGGGAAGAGCAAGCATATGAGGCCACAATAACTGAAAGACCTAGTGGAGTGTTAATATTTCAGAAAAATGGTTCATATTCAGTGTTTCTATCAGATATTTTCACTATAAATTTCTGAGAGAGGTTTATCTATGACCCCTCATTCACAAGTAACACCACTAGTTTTTCATCAGTCTGGTAACTGGAGTTCTTTCAGCTGTTCATGGAATGGTGGAGATCGTGGTCGTGGTTTCCAGTCGGCAGGCTTTCAATGACAATAGGGTGGATCAGCTTATGGAATCAGGTTGGGTCACTGGGCCGCAGAATAGGCCAAACATTTATAGTGGAGTATACCCAGCTTGAGAAGTATCTTGAACCCTATACAGTTCAAGGTATGATTTTAGTTTCCTTAGTTTTAGCTTCTATTCCTTTTTTCTACAAAGGATTCCAATAGTTTAATATTTTTTTACTATTGTGGAGATACATAGGCTCTATATCATTACTTATTATGATTTATTTATGCTAGAAACTTTGTTGGGGACTAGAAAGACTAGTGTCATATAGTGAAAAAAATTCCCTTTTGAGGTTGGTGGGTGTTACTTCCCATGGGACCTTTATGTCTAAGAGATGATAGGTTACGACATCATTCTTGGGATAGAAAAGTTAGTTCCCTTCAAGGATTTTGTGTATTTCTATCACTGTAGGGTGAGTTTTACGTCTCCAAAGGGTGGATCCTTCCTATATAGGGCGATTAGGATGACCAGGTGAGTTGAGTGGGACCCAAGAATCAGGGTTTGGCGGAGTTAGATCCCAGATTGCTAGTTTATATCTGGATGGAAAGTGGAATTCACATATGGACATTTTTCCAGTGGTGGATCATTTCAGGGATGCCTTCCTAGATGGATTTTTAGGTCTTCCTCTACAGAGATGGTTATATGTTTCTATTATATATGTTCCAGGGGTGGAACCAGTGTCATTTAATCATTATAGGATGGCTATACCAGAGTTACAGGAGCTCAAAATGGAGTTAGAGGAGTAACAGGCTATGGGTTTCATCTGGCCCATTATATCTCCTTAGGGTTTTCATTTCCTATTTTTGAAGAAGGCAGATGGTACCCTCTAACTATGTGTGGATTATTAGAAGGTGAACCTATTGATGGTTAAGAACTGATATCTCTTTATAAGGATTGGTGATTTCTTTGATCAAATTCGAGTAGCTCGAGTGTTCTTAAAGATTGACATGAGATCCAGTTATCATCAGTGGTGTGTTAGACAATCATATATACCTCTTATATCCTTTCAGAGTAGGTATGGTGTATACGAGTATATGGTTATACCGTTCATCTTCACAAGAACGCCTGTAATTTTTATGGCACTAATGAACTGAGTGTTCCATCAATATTTGGATTCCTTTGTGGTGGTTATTGTGGATGATATCTTGATGTAATCTCACAGTCGAGATGACCATCCTGACAATATTGAGATCATTTTGAGTACACTGAGATAGAACTAGTTATATGCTAGGCTCTCAAAATTCCACTTTTGGATGAACCAGATTAACTTCTTGGTTCATGTTATCTCAGAGACAAGAGTATAAGTATACCTAGTGAAAGTGAGAGTATTAGTTTCCTAGGAGAATATGAAGAAATACTTTGAGGTTGAGAGTTTTCTAGGACTGTAAGGATACTAAAGACGTTTCATAATTTACTTTTCAGGCTTAGAAACACCACTCACGTGCCTGACTAAGAAGGGTGCGAAGTACATATTGTCAGATTCTTGTGAGTCAGTCTTTTAGGAGATAAAGAGGATGTTGAATTTTGCACCAATAATAGTATTTCCAGAGCTGGGAAAGAGTTATACAGTTTACTATGATGCATCAGGTATCAGTCTGGGAGCAGTGCATAAAAATGGGGATGAATTTATTGTGTACGGGTCTCAGTAGTTGAGGCCACGTGAAAGAAATTATAAGACGCATGATCTTGAGTTGGATTCAATTTTTAATGCATTATGTAGTAGGATATATTATCTATTGGGAGATAATTTTGTGGTTTTCACAGACCACAAATGTTTCATGAACGTCTTAACATAGCGTGATCTAAATTTGAGACAGATATAGTGGGTTGAGTACCTTCAGTCTTTTGACATTGATCTTTCCTACATGCCTGGGATAACAAATTCAGTGGCTGATGTGCTGAGCAGGAGGAATCAGATACAAGAAGTTCAGGAGGCCAGTAGTGAGTGGAATCTTATGGCTCTATTCTCTATGATTCATTTGGAGGTGCATGATAGACAGGGTATGACCTTTATTTCTTCTGTAGTTGTTACCTATAATATTCTTGAACGAGTGTGAATGAAGAAGTAATCAAATCCTGAAGGCCTTGTCCTGTGAGAAAGTTTTTCAGTAGAGGCCCCTATTCCTGGATAGACCATAGGTGACGATGATATCTTGATTTCTCATGGGTGGTTATGGGTATCAGTTGACATACCCGAGGTGGTGATGGTGGAATTTCATTCCTCAGTTTGGGCATTTCATCCTAGTATCACCATGATGTATCAAGATCTGCACTATCAGTATTGGTGACCAGGTGTGAAAAGAGATGTTTCTTTGTTTTTCATTAGGTGTTCTACTTGTCAACAGGTGAAGGCATATCATCATCAACTAGAAGAGATTTTGCAACAGTTACCCATTTATGAGTGGAAATGGAATTATGTCACGATGGACTTTGTGACAGGATTACTGAGCCCGCATCAAAGGAATGATGTAGTTTGGGTTGTCATTGACAGGCTCACAAATATTTCTCACTTACCGATCGAAGAGAACTTTAGTGTAGATATGTTGGGAAGGATATATATCTGAGAGATTGTATGTATACATGGGGATCCGAAGTCCATTGTTTCAGACAGGGATGCACACTTTACTTATCTGGTATGGTAGGGGCTATAGAAGGATTTGGGTACACAGGTTCTTCTGAGTACAACATACAATCCCCAGACAGATGGTCAGTCTGAGAGTTTGATACCAGTGATATAGGATATGATTCAAGTATGCATCCTAGATTTAAGAGTTTTTTGGGTGAAGCACATACATGTTGTAGATTTTTCCTACAATAACAGTTTTCAAGAAACTATTCTGATGGAACCTTATGAAGATTTGTACAGTGGGCCATTCCAATCACCCTTATGTTGGCTGGACGCAGAAGAGTTAGATATGTTGGGACCTCATATTGTCTAGGAGACCACAGGGTAGATAGATTTTATTCAAAAAAGGATGGCTATTGCACATTTATGACAGAAGACTTATGCTGATCGATAGAGACAACCTATACAGTTCGAGGTCGGATATTAGGTTTTCTTATGTGTCACAATATGATATGGACACATAAGGATTGGGATATAGGGTAAGCTTTTTCCAAGGTATGGTGGGCCATTTGAGGTTTTGGAAAGGGTCTAGCTGGATGCCAATTATTTGCAGTTACCTTAGAGGTACCAGGTTATGGATGACGTCTTCCATGTTTCTTAGCTAAAACATTACTTCTCAGACCCGTCTCATGTTTTTAAAATAGATAAGGTTGATATGGTGGTGGACGCCTCATTCAAGGAGAATCATATCCCAATTATTCATCGTAGTGCAATGGTTCTCCGTGGACACTCTATTCTTATGGTATGAGTAGTATGGATTCATGGGCAAGTACAGGACGAGACATTGGACTGGGATGCCGCTATATGATCATAGTGGCCAGAGATGTTCAATGATTCTTCTTCTACGCTGATTTTCTTGGAAAATTCAGGGACAAATATCTTTAAGGGTGGACGTTTGTAGGAAACTGGACCTTTTTTTCATGTATGGGTTTTTCTTTTCTGGGTTTTTTGAAAAAAAGTGGAGAATATAGAAATTTTAGGAGTACACACCATGTACTTTGGAGTACACGTCGTGTACCCTATTTCCATGTGTGACCGTGTACTGGCCGTGTAACGGTTGAGTAAATGGCCCTGTAGGGTGACATGGAGACCGCATAAAGTGGAGACCAGTTAAGGAATTTACATGCCATGAACTTTTAAAATACAAGTAGTGTACTTTTCTTTTTAATTTTTATATAGAACCAAGGTGGCGTCTAATTGGAAGAACACCCTTCTTCTCGACTTGTCTCGTCCTGGAGTGACCGAAGCTAGCGATTCTTCTCTAAGCCCCCGACCTGCCGTCTTTTCACTGAATCAATCATCATCTATTGCATTTTAATCTCTATAGTGATAACTACTTTTTTTAGATCCACAATTTCTAATTTCTCTACTTTAACATGATATACTTGGTCGAACGTTTTAGACATTTTTGTAGATCTTTGTCATTCTAGTCTGATTCTTTGTCTGACGCTGGAGTATATCGATCATACAATGCTTATGTAGGTGATTTGTGCCTTCTTGTAGTTATTATTTGAATATTATTTTCAAATGTGCCCAATACCCCAGAATGAGATATTGTGTGTTTAGTTTTTTTATCCTTCTTATTGCCTATTATTCCATGTGTGACTGAGTAAAGGTTTTTTGATTGTGAATAGGATTATTTCCCATGGTATGGATGTGTTTCCCATGTTTCTTTTGATATTGAACGTTTGGTCAAGCATTGCCGGTTAGGCTGATTTCTTCCATGCTTATTATTTTTAGGATGGAGTGATTATATATGATGTTTTTATATTATTTTATATGTTTATCCAAGTAGTTCTTGAATGCTTTTAGCCAAGAAGTTATTATGGTTTACTTTGTCTTTTTAACATCATTGTGCATGATTGACTTACACAGGGCTATGAAAACCTGGTGTAGTACACCATAAGAAGAATGTACGCTATGTGATTCTCCAGAGTGATTGTTTACGTTTATGTTGTGAGTCCATAGTGGGGATAAACATTGTGATCCCTCAGAGTGTCTATAGTTCCATGTCGTGAGACCACAGATGGAATTGTATATTGACTGCTTCATCAGAGTGTCTTTAGTTTATTAATATTAGAACACATGGGGAATTGAACGTCAGTTCTTCCTCAGAGAGTCTTTTCTAAAGATAAACCTGGGGGTTTAGACTATGAGGGATTCCTAAAGAGTTGATTGTGTTTTGTTGTATGAACTATAGGGGTTAGTCTATGAGTACTTCCAAGAGGGTTGAGTTTTTTTTGAATTTACACAAACATGATATATGATGTTTAATGTAATTGAAACCGTATGATTGTTTACTTTTGAGTACTTACTTGTTTACCGCTTAATTTTTCTTATTACCTTCTATATATATTCACTGACCAATTGTCACATATATTTGGGGGGATACCAACTGGGATTCGTCTCACACCCTATTTGGGTCATGATTTTAGGACCAAACAGATTATATTACTTTAGGTATAGATTAGGTAAAGCTCCCTTCTAATCCAGGTAGTTGATTGCTATGGATCTAGAGAGCATTGGACCAAGCTAAAGCTTGTGATGCTACTGGAGTTTTTTTTCATTGTAACTTAGTTTAGTACATTATTCCATCATTGTGAATTGTTTAGATACCTTCCTAGACATATGTATCATGAATCATTTATATATATTTCCTCCAGCTGGTTGTTACATCAAGTCTTCTGTTGTTTACTTATTGCATGTTATGTATGATTCCTTTATTGTTATCTGTTTCTTTCCACTACATTACTCTACCAATGAGGGCATAGTTTCCCCATTATTATATCCAAGGCCCCCACTACTAGTTGGAAACCTCTAGAATTTGGGGAAATGTGCTTGAGGCCATGTGAATAACTGGGTACGGGGCACCTCAGGGAAGCACCTAGAACCAAGACGTTACAACAAGGGTGTTACAGCTTCCACTAGATACCTTGATATACTAATTAGTATGAATTTTTTTTTCACTTAAATGATTAAATACATAAATAATTAAGTAATAGATTAAAATAAATAATGTGTGTTACTATTTAGGTTTATAGATTAATGCATTATATTAGATAACTCATGCTGCACATTTTGGTTTTGGTAAATATTTAGAGTCTTAAGAATGGTATTGAAACTATTTTATTGATATTTTTATCTATTAAAATTAATTTTAGTCATTATTGAAAAAAATATTCATGTATATTAATTTATTTTAGTGTGAATTAATGTTGAAATTCTTTTGAGCCCAAAAGAATGAAGAATTATTTCCTATGAAATAGAAAGTTAGAAATAAATATATTTCCTCATGTTCTTAGTTTAGATAGGAAATGAATTTGTAAAATATATGAGAAGGATTATTGGAACAAAATGGTATCGTATAACCTTTTTATAAAATCAATAAATATTTTTTTTCACACCTCACCAGCTTATGGTTCTTTGGACATTAAATCTGTATTCATCATTTACTTTCATTTGATTAATGATATCGATCACTCTCCAAAATTGATTATATTTTTATTCCAAGTCTATATTTTAAATACCTACTAATTTTTTAATGTGAAAACTTAGTTATGTGTTATTATAGAATAACATCATACCAACATTTATATATTATCTTGAAAATTTTCTTAACCATTTTATGATGTCTGTTTTCAGTAATTGTATTTTCGGATGAAAGACACACAATTTTTTAGAATAAGTTGAGTTGATGAAATTTATTAATGATGAGAAGAATGTAATACATATATATTTAAAAAAATTGTTTCGTATTTTATTCATAAAGAAACATAGATTGTAAATGTCTTATAAAATATATTTACTTACATTCATTCTCTCTGATAGCTTGCGATACAAACAACCCTAAGAATGAAAAAACTGTATACCATAATAACCTAGACCTTATATTAGAGAGTTAGAATAAGAATAAAATAATTATTCAAAGTATATGGTGTACACATGTATAAATTAAATAAAATGGGTATATATAAATTAGAAATAAAATTACAATTTTTTGAAATAAAAGTACATGTTTTGTGAAAATATCAATTTTTCTAAAGGCCTCCTCTTTGTGTTTTGAGTAGGTACATTAAAACTAAAATTTAATTGTTTTAGAAAATTTATTTTAAAAAATGAATATAATTTTTTCCGATCATGATGTGAAAATTAAATTAGAGGTAATTTTTTAGAATTCTCAATGAAGACTAATTCGTTGATTAATAGTGAAAAAATAATAATTTTTCTTAAAAACTATCATTTTATTTAAATGATTATAAAAGTTCAATTTGTTTAAAAAAAATTTATAAGTAAAATTCATATAATAATATTAATTAAAAATAAAATTTTGGTTATTGTTATTTTTTATGATATTAAATCATTCTTATAATTTTGAGAAATCTCTATTTGGAAAACTACTTTCATTTAATCAATGAGATTAAATTTAAATAAAATTTTGACACTTTTTTTAATAAAAAATAGAAAATTAGATTCCATATTTAGAAAAATAAAAATTAATATTATATAATGACATTATCTTATTTTTTTCATAATGAATCATAAAAAAATTAAAATTTAGTTAATTTAGTTAAGGATAAAATTGGTTTTATTAGGATAAAATAAAGTGATAAGCATTAGAATGGCCTAATAACATGTAAAATTTATATTTTATGGACATATATATAACTTATAAATATCATGGTTCAATAATGTATATTTTTTTACAATTTTTTAATTTGAGAAACATATGTATCACTTCTTCATTTCAAAAAATATATGTTTGTCCTCTCCCCCACTTATAAAAGGCCACCCTCTCTCCAATACTTTTAACACTCCCACCATATTTTGGTTAAGAAAATAAATACCATAATCCTTTCTTTACATACCACCCAATATCATAGAAGACTTTTTTGTAATAAATTTAATCTAGGAATAGTTATGTATAAACATAAAAAGGTTGTTTAAAGATGAGGTAATGTTTATAAGCACGTGTTTTCATTTTACATATTATCATAACTCTGTATTTTTTTCAAAAAATATAGGAAAATAAGGAAGAAAAAAATATATTATATATAAATATATTATATGGTTTTATGGAATACCCATATACATATCATCATAGATCTAATGGGTAACAAAACCATCACACACCTATACAATGAACAACCACTCCTCAAAATACTATAATTCAAGTTTCATCACAACTTCTCATGGAGGGATATAAATATAAATTTAAAATAAATATAAGAAATTTATTAAATTAATATAGGACTGTATATATGATATCAAATATAAATTCTTACCATCTAACCTTTTGGAAAATATTAATGTTACTCATGCGTATATGTGGATTATCAGCAATACAAGTCAATGTGAATTATTTTTCAATTTTTTGACATGGATGGTAATAAGGATATATTTAATAAATATATTTGATATATTAAATATAATAATGGGTTTTAAATGTGAAACATTATTTAAATTTCTTATGTTCTGTCTTTTTGAAAAATAAAAATCACATTCATGTTTATATACGATCAACCATGTTCATGAATGATGTATATAATTTTCACATATCTAAAATTTATGAAATATTATAAATATTAAAATAATTATTATATATAATATTTATACCATGTTAATTTTTTTGGAAATTATTAAACCAAGGTCAAATAAAATTGATCGAAATTACCAAACCCAAACATAGTTGAAAAACACAACAATTAACACTTGAAACATGTATGTTAACAAATAATAGTTAATAAAAGAGATATAAAAGACAAGGTAAATCATAAGTGGTTTAAAATATATGATTATTTTTATTTATTATATTTATAATAACTATATATTTATTATATTAGAGTCATGTAAACATATGAATTAAATCAGTTCTTTGGTAAGTGTTTCTCATATCAGTTTTACATTTATGATACAAATGCCATATTCACTACATATTTTTTTGTCTGTACATAATTTCCATTTGATGTTTTATTTCATTTATTTATTTATCTTCATTGTATTTCATTTTTTTTCTAATGTTATTTCATTAATGTTTATTACAATTCAATGTTTATCAAAGAAGTTACAGTTTATTTAATAATATCGTTATTATTCAGGATTGTTTATGTATATGTATCAATTATGAGAATTATTTAATTTTTCTATCTTAAAAATATATATTTTATTATTATTTGGTTATTTATGAATGTTTCAAATAATATTATTGTCTTTCTCTCTTTGATACAAAGAATTATTGAGAAAATTATTTTTTGAAAATCAAACATTATTTATCTTTTTTATCAAAATTTTTTTCTCTTCTATATTTATGATTTCTAAATATGTTTTAAACATTTTCATAGTATTCAGGAAATTATTTCATACTGAAAATGTTTCCATTATTCTATTTTTATAAATTTATTTAAATGGATTCTTTTATTTTTTTCCAAAAAAAAACACATTTTGACTTTTCTAACAAAAAATGTAGCGAAATCCTTATTTTAAGCTATTCGACATGAAAATAATTTCACAAAATCATGAACAATCATTATACTAAGTTTTCATTACATGTATACATGGTAGTTTTCATTGAAAATATTTCTTCGAATATTCTATAAATATTTTGTTTTTAATTATTTTTCAAAGTGAAAAGGAAAATTTCCTCTTTAAGACATTAATGGAATTTTTATAATATCTGTTTTGAAGAACCTCATTTTATCATAGGTTACCTTTTAATATGTTTTAATTATATCATAATTATTATATATATGTATGGTTTATGATCAGTTTGACTAGAAGATTAAATTTATATAGAATTATCTATATTACTCTAGATGGTTTATTATTATGTTTCTATTATGGAAATTAATTACATTTATTATTCATATTTTTGAATAAAAATTTAAATGTGATTATTTTATGATGAATGTACTGAACATACTATGTTAATGGTGGGGTCCGCTATAGCACCTTTTTGTATCGACAGGTCACATGAGATAAATTGGTTTAGGTTTTTGGCTGGGGCCTTACCCATTTATGTAATATTTCTTGGAATGAGGCCTTGATATAATGGTTATGATGTATGGAATTATGTATTCATGTATTTTGTTATTAGTTATCGTTGATCTATGTGAATATTGGATGACTTAGAATATCCATTATCAAGTATATAGATTATGTTATTTTTTATATGGCATTATTTGATAATTGTTTATCCCTTCTATATTGTTATCATGTAATTGATTTAAAGACATGTTTTTTAGTTATTTGATATTTAATATTGATTATTTCTTATTTATTCATGATATCTTTCAGTATTCATTTACCATTATTGAGCAATAAAGATAATCCCTTTCTTCTGTTTTCTTCTCTAAAGATGACATGAAGTATACTATGATTATTATAAATGGATATGTTATTAGGAGTGATGTTGTTCCCAATTAAAATACTATGTTTTTTTATGTTTTCAATTTTAATGTGAATTTTATGTTCATATCTAGATATCCAAAACTACTAAAATATTAAGTCCTTCAATATGTGATTCCATGTATCTAGTGGTAATATAATAATACAACCAATGATTGTTGAATACTAGTGATGTGTTCCTTATGAATGAAAACCTCTTCAACTACCCTAATGAGAATCATCCAGTGACTTGTTTTAACTATATAGAGAGAATAATTTACACCCAATTTATAATGAATCCACTTTGAGACCCATATTCCAATCTAAATATACCAAATATAAAACCTATTCATCCCCAAATTCATCATAATTCACTATGAAAAGGTAAATAATCATTGAATTGATCTATGACTTAAAAATCCATTTAAAAATATCGTGCCTCGAGATATTAATTTTTTCATTGATTTGGAGGGAAGTGAAAAATCTAGGAAATCTGTGTAAAATATTCCATGAATTTTTTTTCACCACTCTCCAAGGTCACAATTGTATGGTCTTTAACCACTGAAAGTGTCATAAGATAAAAAAAATTTGTTCATGAAGGTAATATAAGAGAGATCATCATTCCCCTTATCATGTAGCTCATATTCATTCCACTTCTTAACAATTCCTTCCAATATTTAAGTGTAAATTATTTTATTATTGTTTACAAGGGTCTTCAAGAAATCAAAGATATGCTCAATCATTATTGACTATTCTACGAGATTATGGGTCCTTTTTCAGCAAAGAAAACCATCCTGTTCTTCTTGGTGAATGTTGGAGTATAGTCCAATATCTATTACTAGTACCTTTCAACATCTTGTTCCAAGTATAACATAATATATATTATTTATTATACCATACTAGGATCATCACGATTGTTTTATTGTAGAGTATGCTATGTAACTGCCTCTCTCTTCTTACGAGATTTGTTTTGATATATATTTCCTACAAAACATAATGGAAAATTAATTTAATAGATATTTTGTTTGTAAAAAAAATTAATTAAAAAATAATAACCCCTATAATAATCCCATAACAACTATCATTAGAATTAACAAAAACTCAAAATAACACAGTTGAAATTTTAAAGTTTTATATATTTTTCTTGGGCACATGAGCTGGATCATGGCTTGGAATAATTTAAAATAATAATTAAAAACATCACTATAATAAAGGAATTCTTGAATGCAAATTATCTTCATGGTTAATACATGTAGTGTGCCTAAATAGTTATCCTCAACATTTCTTCCCTTTTCACCAAAAAATAATAAATTTCTCCAAACCAGTTATGAATTCTTATAGAATTCCATAATGAATGAAAAAATATATAAAATATGACTTCAAAAACTCAAAACATATTCTCAAGTCTTATGTAAAACTGTTAGCCACCTATGGGGTCTCAATTTTTTGTATAGTAGTTCACAAGTTAAGAACTCCTATACACCCAACTGTAGAACGCGGATGGGGCCATATCCTATCTACAATGGCCCCCAAAATTAAAACATAGATTTAATAACTTTTTATTGAAAACTACTAGGGTTGGGCTACCACTTCACAATGATCACTCTTTTACAATACCAAAAACATGTTATCGATCACCATGGTATGGAGACAGGAACCGATGCATCATACAAAACCATTTTAGAAAGGGGTTTTCCTTAAAAATATGAAATGAACCTTCCATGAAATATAAAACAAAGAAAAAAATAACAAACACAAATAAAATTTAAGCATCTATTGCGTGTATAAAAAACAATGACTTCATAAGGATTTTATATTAATTATTGTTTCAAAATATTATTATATGTCTTATTGATTATATCTTTTAGTAAAAAAATAAAAAAGATCAAAATATAGATAATAATAAATAAATTCAATTCATATAATCACAAAACATCCATAATACAAAAATTCTTTACAAGAGTTAACAACATATGATATAAATATTCATGATCACAAACCACCTATTAATAACGGTAATAAAAAAGAGCAACCAAAGAACATGGTACCTTTATCTTTACTAATGTACCAAAAAACATGGTATTTTTAAAACCAAATTCACATGAAAGTTGTGAAGAAAAAACCTTGTAGGATACCACCCTAAATATATTTAAGGACATTCTACATGAAAAAAATTAATTATATATTGATAACAATTCTTAAAATTGTTTTAAATTGGAAACATTTTTTTAGATTTTTTTGGGGCTATAGAAAACATACCATTTTTTAAAAAATGACTAAAAAATGATCAATAATAAATAAGTGAATCTATATGACATAAACATACTCAACTTTTTCAAACATGCCCTAATAATAGTAAAAATAAATTGAAAAATTATAAAGAGGGTTTTCAGTATAAACACATGAAAATATATATTAAACAAACCATAAGTAATAAGATTTCCCGGATCCAAGCAAAAGGTATTAGTTTTAAGGCGTCCATGAAAAGTGTTTTCTATATATATAAACGAGTAAAACATTGTTATTATTTTTCTCAGACTTCTTCAGGACCTACAATAGTTCTAATTTCACTATCATCCAACATGGGAAATACTCAATCAATATGGTCCCATAGTTCAGTGGTAATAATCATATAGCCGGCACCCTCATTTACATCGGTAACACTCCCTTTCTAGTCAATGAAATAAGATAAGGATTATTTTTTTACACACACACACACGTAAGGTCTCCCCTATGTCACAAATTTCCAGTCACATAATGAGATATTAATACCCACGTCATGAAGAACAATTTGACAATATTCTAGTGAATTCCCTAATGATTCCGAAAATATTTAGGATACAATATATAAAAATTTTATAAGTCTCTAACATCTATAATAATTATTAATTATTTAAAAACCTTTATGGGAAAAATATAACTTTACTAATAAATTTTTACCCAATGTTGTAGGGGTACCAAAATGTCATATTACCTGACTTTTTTGTAATGACTCCTTATAAGTCAAAAGTAATATGTGTTGCATGTGGATAGTGTAACCTCTAGTCATATTTTTAGTGAACCATTAAATTTAATTCCATATGAAACAAGTTATGGTAGCACTATATCTCTTAGAGACAATACCAATGGTATGGTAAAATGTTTTAGTGGGATTAGAATACAGATTTCTACTATTACAAAAAAGTTATATATAATGAGAGATTATAAAATAATTTTATTTTTATTTATCTATTACATGATGGTGGTATTATTTTTACAATTGATATTGATAAATACATTATTATTAACAATGATACTATATTATTTTATGATAATCAAAAGGGTAAAAATAAATATATTAATTTTTCTGAAATAGTAGCTCAATATTTCAAGTGTTTGGGTACTATGAATATAGATAATATATTTTATAATAAATTACATAGACAGGTAAATTTCTATTTTTCTAAATAATATGTAAAATCATAAAATATTGTTATATTTACAGGATCAAAATTCATAAAATTTCTTTATTTTTGACTCATTCATGAAATGATAAATAATACAAGGATTCATTTAGACTGATCATGAAAATGAATGTTTTTAAACTAATTCACCCTATTCAACCTGATTTGTTTGGTTATAATCATACTAAAATACATATTGAATTTTTTTTTTATTTTTTAATATGGACGAATATATCAAATATATCTTTTTATATAGGATAAGAATTTCAAAATCTAGAATTTGAGAAATTATGGAAATGAAATGGTCATTTACATAGCATGTCTACGCCTAATACTCTATGTAAAAATGTGTTTGTAATAAAGATGAATATGAATATTTATGAAATACAATGGACATCGCTAAATGTTCATGGTTTAACTATATATTTTTTTGTATTAATACATTTATATGAATTATTATGTTACAAGTAGAATTAAAACCAGACCAATTTTATAAATAATTACTTATAAATTATGGAATTGAAAGAGGATAAAACATATATATTTTTAGTTATTGGTGGAAATGTTATTATTCAAAATAATTAACTTAGTTTTAAAAAAATTGATGCTAAATAAAATAAGGTAATGTATTTTAGAAATTATAGTCCACGTAAGGCTTAAAAATTTATAAAAAATTAAGATGATTAATAATGAATTTTTTTATACTAAATTAAATGTGAATTTTTAGAAATAGATATCAACGAAAATTTATTTGATTGATTACAAATTTGTATAATTTATTTTTGGATAAGTCCATAGTCCTTTTTTTCATACAGTAGTTGAGGGGGAATTAATCAATTAAATAATGAATTTTAATAACTCATTCATGAAACCCTATTTACAGGCTTTTTGAAAATATTGATTCATTATATTAATCTATTAATTTAATAATTTTTTTATGTACATTCTCATTTTTTTCATAAATATTTTTAATGATGTCAAATATGCCTTGAGATATCAAAATTTGTTTTTTTTCCTTTACAATAGGTGCTTAAATAGTTTTCAAGGAATAATATTTTAGAATTTTTTTGGATAACATAATGATAAATGTCTTATTAGAGATAAATGGATTTCAAGAAATAAATTTTGTTAATCTAGATTAATTATAACGAATAAGGTTAGATTAGTTTCCCAAGGATATATCCAATACGAAGTTATTTTCTACGGTGATATTTGTTTCACTAGTTTTTATAATTGATGTTAGTCTATTATTAAAATACATTATAGAATATCAATGATTCATTATATTTTAAATGGATTTAAAATTTTAATTTCAAAATCAATTTATATCAAGTTATGTAAGGACCTGTGTCATAACTGCTTGACAAATCTTGAGGAAATGTGAGTTTTTTCTGGGAATATTAGATTTTAAAATTATATAGATAATGATTAGGATTATGAGAAATAAATAATATTAAAAATATGTATCTGGATAGGGATTGTTTGAGAATTTTTTTTAGTGCTTGGGTGATTCTCTATAGAGGTTTGGGTCTGTCATAAAACCAAATTGTGTTACATGTGGCTTCTTACATTGAGATGTGAAATGGTTGAACTGTGTGTTGCGTTCAGTGAGTGAAAAACATAGCACAATCAATGTATTAATGATGTTGTGTATTTATATATGGATTCACTTAAATGGGAATGCAAATATTCAGTTTTACTTTACAGATACCATAATCACCATTCCACAAAATTTAATCATATGAAATTGGTGTCTGAACCTACTATTTCTTAATATTTATTTTTTTGGAATGAGGGAATGGAACAACAATACCCCTTGTATCTTTATAAGAATGATTTTCACCAAATTCACACTCCATGATTACTTTCTAAAAACACATTCCATTAATGATTATTTGATAAAACTTTAGATAAACAAAAAATTATTTAAAATTAATTTATCAATTTATAAGTTAAATCTCATAATAATAATACACAGAAAATAATTGAAGGCTTAGTGTATTTGAGGATGATAAATCTAAGAAAATTATTTTAAAATACCTGTGAAAATTTATGAATATTCAAACCACATTAGAATTCCTTATATTCATCATACTTGTTATACTCATTTTCATAACCAGGGTTATGAAAATATAAGAAAGGGATGATCTAAAATACCCGATAAGTGAAAATCTCGGAAATATATGATGAAGGGTTTTATCTTAATCATATAATAAAACATGATAAATAGATTAATATAATTAAAAAATATATAATAATAATAGTTATCCATTTACCAAAATAACATGATGTTTAATCCAAAGTAATTAAAAATATATTATTTAATAATATTATTGACTCATGAGATAATAAACATGGGTTATAGTGCATAAGAATTTGCATACTGATATATTATTTAATTTAAATGAATGATAACAATAAACTATGGAATTAAAATAGTTGTAAAAAAAATAATATATTAGATTTAGAATCATCATTTTATTACCAAATACTGAAAAAGTATGAATCACTACCTCATTATTCTAGTGGAGTAGGCGACCTTAACTGATTCCCATAAATATAGTGATCTATATATCATTACCTAATTCCCATAAATATAGTTGGTTACGAATCAATACATGATTCTCTTTAACGTAGTGGAGATGGAGTCACATTCTAATTCCCATAGTGGATGATGAATCAACAATCAATTCCCTTAATCATTTCCTGATATGTAAATTATTAACTAATTTTTTGGAGAGTGATATAGTATCCAAAAAATAATTATCCATACATATGTGTGCCATTATATAAGAAAAAATCTCATAACTCAAACATAACTTAATTAACCATTGGAAAATAGATGAGTTTCATGAAAACAATTACTAGAACACTTTTTAAGACTTCATAATAATGAATATGAATGGTTTTATTAAAAATACCTAGTTTAACTTAATGAGGGACCTAAGAGTTGCACTCCCTGGTACGGTGTTATAACACATAATTTATAATTGTAATTTGATATAATTAGAGTTGAAACTATATTTTTTTCATAATCTCTATATGTCACACATTATATCTCACAAATAATCATGATATCCAAATAATATAAGGATTATTATCTATGGGGATTAGTTACATAAAAACCAATTATATGCTTCTTTAAAACATTACTCCATTACTGAGAATCATTAGTCTCCCTTCAAGACATATAAAAAACACATAATTTCCTAACCCAAGGAAATGTAAACAAAATAAAGCGATGATATAAAATTTCATTGTAATAGTAAACATAAACTATAATAAATATATATCAAAAATGAGAATAAGGTGAGAATAATTATAAAATCTAGGAACATGGAAAAAATATAGGAGTATCAAATCCAACAAAACATTGATCACAAATATTGATTCATTGTATAAGTCTTGGTATAGTATTTTACATGAAAAAAATGATTATGAAAACATTATTTAATTAACATGATCCTGGAGATCATAATTTCATGGAATCTTAATAATGAGGCACTATCAATAGTTTAGGGAAATGTAACATTCTAAAGTCATACACATTTTCACAAACTATTATGAAATTAAAATTTATCCATGTGTACATGTGTTATAGGATATAAACTTCTATCTAATTCAATTGGATGAATATATAGAAACCCACCTATAAATCAACCATGCATATTTATCCCTTTCAAAATCAAAATTTACTTATTTCATATAGTTTAAATGGATTAAACATGGTTTTCATATCATTTCCACTATAATAACATAATGAAATCGTTTATAATTTCATTAATTATCATTAAATGATAAACCCATTGAAAATATATGTGTATCCAAAGATATCTGGTAATATTCTAGGTGTGTACCCAATAATTAATATAACGGGAAACATGAAATTTAAAATATATATAAAAAATGTAATATGGTTATCTCAATAACATCCCCAATAGATTAGTTTATGTCATATTTATAAACAACTTTAAATGAAAGGAATTAAATATATAGTGTTTACATATGAATGTAATTTGAATAAAAACAATATATATAGATATTGGATGATTAGAAATGTAAAAAAATAAATAATTCACTTCCATGATTTTAGTCCCAATAAAATTTCTTAAGGAATTATAAGGGTAATTTATTCAAATTAATTTATATTTTATTAAAACCATTTGTTGAAAGAGGAGAAAATTAATGAAAACTAGAAATGTGTTTTTTGGAATTATTTTAACATTGTTATAAAATAAGAATATAAATGTCACATTAAAATATATTTTTTTGATATTTGACGAGAAATATTAGAGATAAAATTAATTTTTTTAGTAATCTTAAATAATGGATCCTTGAAAAGGTAATTAAAATCATCTTCAAGATTTCTTGTTGAAGTTGAATCAAATGACCATTTCAGAATAAAATTTTAATATTTTAAAGTACCTATTTTGAATCTAACATTATAAAAAGGGATAGGAAATTTTTTTTCTCAATAAAGGTAAAGAGAAATGTGAATGTTCCATGAGATAACTCATAATGGGATCTCCCCATGTAAGGACTAACACTTGATGAAAAGGAAAATATAGATAAGTTAGGTATACCATCATTAAAAAGGATGATATTTATTATCAACAATGAAATAATTTTTGAAAAATAATTTTATCAAGTCAAAAGACATTAGATTAAAAGTAAATTTCAATTATATTGGTAGGAAAGGTACCTAGAAAAAAATCTTCTTGGGGGATAAACCATATCATAGAATAATTATGACTTATATTACTTTAACTAAATGATGATATTTGGGTTAATAAAAATTATTACAATATTTATATATTTTTTCGTAGAACCCACTAAACATATAATTTAATATGGTATTGTTAATACCTATTACTTAATGAAAATTATGATAAACTAAATCAATATACAAAAGAAACACCAATTAAATAAAAAAAGCAGTTAATACTGATCATAACTCAATGGAAAAAAATTTAGATGCCAAAAACCATACTGTAATAGTAAAATATGAATCGAAAGAACATAAGATAGTTTCCATTAAGTCAACATAGGAATCTCATTAAATGAATGATATTCATTATACTTAATGGAAATATATAATTCAATACATCATATAATATAAATTATAACTCAAAATATCAAACATGACTTATGTATTCAAAAGTAGAGACAGAAAACTTACCTCGTTTTTATATTATGGATTTAAACCCCATAATGTGTAAAAAATTATATGGATTTGTAAATTTTTTATATTTACGAAAAAATTATGTTAAAATAATTCCATGGACAATATATAAATCACAAAAAAAAAGTAAAATAGTGGTTAATTTGAATAATAACTCAATGATATATAATTCATATCTAAAAATACAAACCTGTGGGCTTTATTTATTATGTGCATGCACTTAACATATGGAATAATCATATTATTTTTATTAAAAATCTTATTATTATTTTTCATTCTGTATTTCATTTCAAATATTATATTTATTATCATATTTTATTTACTTATTAAACAGTTTTTTATATAGGGGAAACATGGGTTGTTTTGGCTATTTCTATAAAACCTCCTTAGCATATTGATAGTGGTAAAATGTGTTGTAAAATGGAATCATAGTTATATTAATTTATATTTTTTTTGTATATAACTAAAAAAATTGAATATAATGTCATTATGGTTTTAGACCAACCATGATTAACCACCCAAATAGTAACCATGTCAGGTCTAACATGTCACAAAGTGTGTTCTCAATCTCCACGGGATAGAAACTAGTTCATCTTCCACAAAAAAATCAAGATGAGACTATTTCATTACATTAGTAACTCATCAAGAAATAATAGTGGAAAAAAAACAAGAAATATTTGGTATTAAAAACACTCTTTAAGGGATAATGTAGCATAATAAGATTGATATAATTCCTAAATTTTTTTTTCAACTAATGTCATCAAATAAAACCATCTAAAATTTATCCCAAAAACATTATTCATCAAGTGGATACAATAATATATCAGTCACCACGAACCCCCATAGTCCCATGATCTAGAAAATCTAGCACCTCGAAGTTGTGAATTTTTTCCTTGGATATATCTTAATAAAATCATTCAATTAAAAAAATAATTGAGATATCACATGTAGAAAATACTTATAAGATATCTCAAAGTGTTTCATAGGACACCTATAACATATAAACATACACTTCCCAATTTAAATTAAAATATGTCATATATATCATTTCATAATTCTTTGCAATACATTCCTTACAATATAAAACAATGATAAATGTCAAATTCCTCCAATTTAGGTAGATATGGGAATCATTATGAAAATAGATAGGAATATGTATTTATATTGTAAAATAAATGAATAAAAAATTTATAACAAAAAATTATTATATGAAATCATTTTAAAACAAAAAAAACATGGTTATGATACATGGGAATAGATTAATATAGGTTTTATCACAAATCATGGTGAAACATATCTCTAGGTGCTCACATACTCCATATATCCCAATACTAAGGGGGAATATGATAGAATTTGATAGAATTAATTCCATACCATCAATATTTATATGTTGGTGTTGTCATCATAAATCCATTTAATATAGAGATAATAAATTTTGAAAGTGTTTTTTCACAATATAATTACCCAATTTACCAAGTTCATCAAGGTAAATTAAATATTTCACGGCTATCATTCCATTCAATAAATCTCTAATATATATACAATTCATTTTAAATGATTATTTTAGTGATCCCTATGTTTTATTTTCAAAAACATTCAATTAATTACTTAAATAAACATCAAATGTGGTTTTAAACAAGAACCCTTGCCTTTTGTTTCCAATCAGTTCCTTTTAAATCATAACAAATTTTATGCATTTCTCATATAATCAAAATAATGCATTAAATCAATTATTTCTTGTCATGATATATTTTTCCAAATCAATAATATATTTCAAAAATCCATTTTCCTATGATTTCATCACATTCAGTATTCAATTAAAATTGTTTTCAAATAGGATTAATTAAATATGTAGAAAACAATTGGAATTTTTATTTAAATTAAAAAAAATTATCAAAGGATTAAATTGATTGAGATTTCCTTACCAGACCATCTACCTCAGTCAAGATCAACAAAAACCCACAAGCAGTCCCCCAATAATGAGTATATGGCTAGAAAAATTGGAGGAGAATCTTATAATCAAAATTAAATATGTTATGATATTTGTTGACTAATTAAACGATGAATAACTATTCATAAAAATGGAGAGAAATGAGGAACATACAATCTATGATCCAAAAGAGATAACACTTACTAGGAGAAAACCAATGCATCGACCAATACTTCTACATAAGAAGATCTAATATTAAAGGAACACAAATTTTATTTAGATATCCTTGATTTAATAGTGGATTGAATAATATTTTATATAAAAGAGTTAATAATTTAAAATAGGGGTATCATGAAATAAAATTTTAAAATGAAAAAATTAAATTCTAATTACATTGTTTTGAAGCAAGGTTTGAAAGACTGTGCACTACCTATCTACACTACTAGAATACTAGAAAGAGATTCATTATTTTTTTAAATGGTTTCAATAATAATGTGCTAACTATATTCCCACACATGGGATATAAGAATTGTTTTCAATGTTTTTCTAAATTTTTTGATAAATTTTGCAGTAACTATGTGCTACCACAATTAAAATCACTAAATTTGAAGGGATGTGCACATAGTTTTTACTAACCATTCACCTGATAAAAAACCCTCTATCTAAAGTATAAAATAATTCACAATGTTTCTTAGGATCACCTATATAATTTCCCTAACCATATTTCAACCATTGAGAATCCCAAGAACATCTAAAAACTCCAAATGTCACCCAAATCCACAAAATGAAATATCTAAAAAAATGATGGTGAAAATAAAGTGATAAAATAGCATGAAATTGGGTGTTTAGATATTTCAATTATCCTCACCAAAAATTATTTCAACCGTAGTAATTAATATTAAGAAGAAACCATATAAAAAGACACCACTTCTCTTTCTTTAAATCCCTATAATCCCATGTCTCATGAGAATTAGAGATATACTACTATTGAAAGTGAACCATGGGTAGAGGAATTTCATGAAGAAAACTTATCTATGAATCAATAATCTGAACCATCTACTTAGTGAAGAAAAAATATTGTTTTATATCACACCCCAACAAGATCAATACATGGGATAAGTTAGAGAGATACTTTTTTAGCGGTGACACATGGAGCACTTTATGGATCGATGTCATCTATAGTGGAAGATCCAAATGGTAATCCACCTTCCCTATATTCTCTATATCCATAACTATTACTATTTATCTTGGTGGTAACAGTAAATTTTTTCAAAGTCATTAGTGGATCAGCCATGGTGTAACTCAAAAACAGACAAGGTCACTAACTAGGAACTGAAAAGGGAACCAAAAAAGATAGATATAGAATTTATAATATAAATTTTTCCATTCCATTCATTGAAAAAAATTCATTAATGTCATCTCTTGGAGTAAAATATGTTCACCCAATGAATATTCATCAATATCCATCCAAAAGAGTGGATATTTATATGGATGACCATATAAAGTATCAAATGGTTCCATGAAAATGGATGAATGGTAGATCTTATTATGGGAAAACTTGATCAGACAAAAAAATATCCCAAAATCATCCAAATTTAATTATATAATATTAGACCACTTCCTAAAAAATTTATTTATATTATTCTGTATAACAATATTTTGGAGTATTTGATGCACTGATCATCATTACCTGTGATCCCATCACCTCCTTGAGTCCTATCAAAAATCGAGATGTGAATTCAGGAATCCTATCAAAAACATTATAATATTGAACTACATGCTATCTAAAAATTTCATGCACATGTAGATTTGTTATATCCTCAATAGTAGTGGTATAATTAATGGAAATAATGTATGATGATATCATAAATTAGTATGTTATTCCACAAATTAGATTCTTTCCTTTAGGATTACATGAAATACTAATCATAAATTTAATAAATACCTCATCCCACATATATGTCAGTACAAAAAATATATTATGAAGAAATAAAGGCCTCAAGTAATATTCATTTATCTGTTTAAAAGAGTAATAATGAGAAACTAGGATAGTAATGTCTCATCTTATACCTCACAACTAGAAATGTCACCTTATTTCATAAAACTTCTTCATGGTTCTAGGTTGTACGTCCCAGTAGGGAATTTTGAAAATCCACCATTGTATACTTCCTCATTGGTAATTGAATATCCCTTTGGTTTCTAAAGAAAAGGATACCCTTATAAAACTAATACCATTTTCCAAAGGTATACCCTCTATAAAAACAACATAGAACACCTTTTAATTCATCATCTATTTTCTTCTCCTGGAGAATTATCTCGATATATTTTTATGTAAATAAAAAACTGAATGAAAAACACATACCTCATCATCATTGACTCATAAATTTACATAGGAAAATAGATCCATGAAATTACATTCCTTAAAATATTTCATCACAACTAAGGATGAGTGTTTCCTACTCAAAGAATCAATGAATAAACCCCCCTTATCAGGGGTGTATGATATTTTAATATCAAAATACGGAAAATAACCAACCCATTGCCTATTCAAAAGGTTCATATCATTTTCAACATGATATAACTCAATATTTGGTTATTAGATTTGATGTTAAACAATTCTCCAAAATGGTAATTCTACCAACTCTTTAGAGTATGCAAAAACGTTGCGAGTTCATGATCATGTCTGGGATAGTTATTTTCATTAGGTCAAAGTTGATGATAATCATATGAAACCACATGAGAACACTACATAAAAAATCAAATAGTGACATGGAAAATAAAATAATACCACATATCCATGCTCATACTTAGGAGGATTAAACACTAGATTTGATGTCAAATTGTACATCAACACAACAAAGGAATAGTTAATTTTTTTATCCTATAATAAATTTACCCCCTCTGAGTGAGGGATGAAAATCTAGATTCCAAGATATATAAATCCCTCACAAACTTTTGGTAATACCCTTACAATTCCAAAAATATTTAAATCTCGAGGGAAACCCTTGGTTCTTCCCAGTTCTGAATAGCTTTCACCTTCTTAGGATAAAATGAAATTCCATTTTCTAAAACCATTTTTCCAATGAAAATGATCTTCCAAATTCATAAAAATCATTTTGATATATTGAAATAAACTATTAAGTTTCTCAAAATGTCTTGAATGACTTTCAAATGATACACATGAGAATACTAAATGTTAGAGACTAAATGATTTTCTTCACAAATACCACTAAAAAGTATGGATGTAATGGGGGAAATCCGAATTATTAATGGTGTAAAAATATAAAGAATATTTTCCAGAATATAAGGCATAAAAGGTGCCCATTTTTTCCATAACATCCTCTAAAAGCGGTACTGAGGATATCAGACTCCTTGATCCTTAGTTGATGATAACCATACTAAATATCAACCTTCACAAACCAATTATCCATTTTTACCTATTAAAAAGTCATCAAGACATGAAACTTTATTTCATACTCATGAAATGATAAATATTTCAAAAGGATTCACATATGAAAAGGGTAATATTATATTCATAGAAAATATTATAGGTTTCATCATGGTTGGCACACTAGTTCAGATAAATCCCTTGAACAAAAATTCTTCAATTTGAGTCTCTAACTCTTTTAATTTACTTTGATTAAAATGTTATGAAGGAATAAAAATACTTAGACAAACTGGTAATATTTTTATAGACATCTCCATCACCCCAGTAGTGGAAAACTAATAAATATTGACAAAAAACTATGGAAAAATCATCTGACTATAGAGGTAGATCACAACTTTATGATTCAAACTCTATGTAAAAATATTAATATAATTTTACATAAATATATAAGTGGAGGTCTATCTCTACTCATCCATGGGCCCCATTCATCTTTAATAAAACAACACACCCCATTAGAGAAGTATAGGAGACTATCCAAAGATAATAGTTGACATAAAAAATATGTGAAATCAATTAATTATTTGTAATGACGTAATCCAATGGTTCATATATATAATTTTAAAGTTCTAAAAATGATCAAAATTTTATATAGATAAAACACAAGAGGTGAAATGAAGAAATAATTATTATATCATCCAAACCAGTATTGAAATCTGCATTACATAAGGGACATTATCCATTAAATTACTCCACAGTTCCATAATATGAGTATATACAATGGAATGTGAGGTGGAAATAACAAATAAAGTAGTATCTAAAGATGAATCTATGGTAATGAAAACTCTTACCATTATATGACCTGCATCATTAACCACTAGGGAATCTTCCATTGCATGAATATTATTTATTCTTATGTTCTGTGGTTAGAACCCCATTGTCTTGAAGCATCATACGACACCACCGACCCTCACTATATTTTTAGGCTTATAATACTATGTGTGGTGTAAAATACAATGGAGGATCTTTCTTACTGACATGAAAAACTATAAGAGCTACTTATCTTTGGTCTCTTTGAGTATGCTGGTTTTTAGGGTTAAACATTTCAACAATGGAAACAATATTGTGACATTTTAAAAAATACTACAACAGATTTATAAAAAAACTATAACAAGGTATACTATATTTTCCACCATGAGGTTTATCCTATATCATATTCACATTATAGGGTCCACTAAATTTACAACTATGTGTAGAAGGTACCCCTTTAAACTTTAAATTATTACCCAAGACATGTTCTACCATCAATTATCTATAAATAACATCAACATATGGGGTGAGATTCTATAGTGAAACATTAGATGAATTATATTAAGACACAAGGTTTAAATATATGAATATTAAATATTATTAAATAAATTATCAATACATAACATTATGATCCACTCCAAAATCATATTGGGTTAGTATATATAGAGTCTATATACACAAAAATCATATTTTGGTACATTATTTTTCATTTATCAATAAATTTTTATCACCCTTTTCCCTTACTAAAAAATCCTAAGAAAAATATTTCTTCTTAACATGGGGAAAGAAATCATAAGAAAGGGTGGTAACATATTCTTAGAAAGTTTAAACATGGGGGATATCAATTAACGATAATATGAAAGGATATGATACATAAATGGTTTTGAGATCATAGAAATAACGTAAAATATTCATACCCATTATATAAAAAATAATACACATGAGTAATAGAATAGAACATTATCATTTAAATAGAAAATAATCATAATAGAGAGGAATATATATAAATAGATCATCAAACCTAATTTTATACCATCTGAATAAAATAATGTCATAATAGTGCATCACTACAATTAGTATGGAAACCATTTTATTTGTCAGGTAAAAAATATATAACATTATGTCATAACATATTAGATATCAACGCATGTTTTCCAAATAAAAACAGATCTAGAATCATCTCCTAATTCAGACTATGGATCAATATTCTATACATGTTTCCCATATTAGATCAAGAACATAATATATTTCTCAATACATATCCCATGACATATAAAACTACAGAAAATTTATTATAGGGACATATAATTCATGAACCACCCATCACAGAATGAAAATCATATATATATTTCATTTATATCAGAAAACATACATCATATAATCTTATCATAATAAGTTCAAACAAAAAGGATTTCATACATAGTTTATAATTAATAGTATCCAAACTCGGGGAAAATAAAGGGGTTTCATAATAATCTCAATTTCATAATAATAAATCATCCCAAAAATGAATAAGGGTGGTTAAAATGGAATATATTAAAATTAATTATAATTATCTTCAAAGGATGTCATCATATATGAAAATACCATTAAAATAACACTAAAATATTTCTTAAAGAAAATACACTTTTATTTTAAAATCACTAATTTAAAATCTAAAAATCTCAAATATTTTAAGGAAATTATTTTATTTGAAATTTACAGTGTATTTTTATAATGTATTCTTAAAATCATTGATGTTCATGACAATATCAAATTTTATTCATAGCATATACATTAAACTCTGATTCCATTATCACATTTATTAAAATGAAACTCATTCATGAAATGAAATTAATATTACATTGAAAATTTTTATTGAATGTAATAAATTGGTGAAAATTAATTTTATCAATTATTGGAGGATAAAAAAACATCTAAATTTTTTTAAATAAAACATCGGCATGAAAGAAAAATATTTCTCACATAATATTATTAAAAATTTCATTTTTCATTCAAATCATTAATATTCAATTTATAATACATAATGTGTGGAAAATGAAATGAAAAAATGTATTACATATAATTTTATAGAATATAATAATATTTTTACTTATTTAACAATCAGAAACATTCCTCAATTGAAATTCAAGATTAAATATTCCAGTATAAAATTGGATTGAGAAGTAAATTCCTTGTTTTTAGTATTTCATTCATAATAAGCATTAAAAACACTATTATAAGAAATATATATTTATTTTAAAATTTTTATAAAACCATAATCATATATATAATACCATATATGATTTATGTATAAATGTTTCTCAACCTTTTATTAACAATTTGTTATTAAAATCTCGATTCTTGGTGATAACTTCTTTATTTTTCATACATGTTTTGGTTCCGAAGTGTTAATCTTTATATATTGATCCTTGATCTATCATATCCATAATCTTAATCATGATATATATCATATATATTACCGATATAAATATTTATTAGAATTAATAAAATATTGAGAGAGAAAAAATATTAGACCATTCATTGAGACAGTTGATCATATGTATGCATGAATAATAATTTAACTTTTAGAGAGATAAAATTAAAGAAAGTCAAAGAATAATTTAAATTTATATAAAATTTATTATAACATATATATAATATACATTAATTAGTTTTATATTTATTTTTATCAATATAAATTGGAAATGAAAAAAATATATTCCTCTTTGTGGAGGTGGTAGTCTATATGTACACACAAGCGGTATTATCATTTTCCAATACATAGGAAGAAGGCGTATAATTTTTGTTACATAATCATAATTTTTCTGGTATATATAAGATAAAATATTAATTATTATTAGTTGGTAGAATTTATTCAGTAGAGGTATAATTAAAAAATATGTTGAAGATTCTCACTTAAGAGTAATACATCTTCTTTTGGAAGACTCCATTAGCATACAACTTAAGATATAAAAAGATGGGTTTTATAAATATTAGATGATCTAGTATGTCATCATGATAGAGACTAAAATATATGTTAGGATGAAAAAAATTTAATAGTTAAGGATAAGAGGTGAACATTTAAAATTGAAGGGAGCGGATGAAGTGTAATTACTTAATGTATAAAACTAATATAAATTATTATCATTGAAAAATTAATCGAAATATACTTAGCTCAAAAATAATATTAATATGTGTTTAATTCCTATAATAAAATACAATTTTAATTATTTTTGGTTGTTTTTTTAATCTTATGACTTAGTTTTATCCACAGGTTGAACCTTTTGAAAAGTACTGTATTATCAATGTTTAAAACTATTTAAGGGTTGCGAAAAGTACCCTAAATTTATAATTGAATCATAAATATACCATGGTTTCAATGTTAAACCATATACCATTAAATTGGAAAAATATTTTATTTTAATGAATTTTGAGTTATTTAATTATTTAATATATATTATAATATATCATTCATTTTATTTTTGGAACTATTCAGTTAATTTGATTCCAAAAATAATATTAAAAATAAATTAGAATATAATCATTTCTAACATCAATAATATATTATATTTACCAATACAATTAATTTTACAGTATAAATCAAAAAAAAAATTACATTTAGAGTAATTTATTATTATTCACTTGATCTATTTACTCCATTCACAACCAATATATTGGTGTTGCATAAGAATTTATGATAATTATTTCATCACTAAAAATTAAAAATAAATTACCTTGCTTAAAAAATATTTAATATTTACAATTTCCAATTACAACCTAGAATAAGTTGTTTTTATCCATATCAAGAAATATTATATATATTAAAAACAAGAATAAAATATTTTTGAGTTTATATATTACATAAATATAATAAAGATAAAAGTCATAGTTAAATGGAATAAAAATGTCATTTTTCTGTGGTTAATATGATTCTGGATTAAATATAGTCCTATAATTAAATAAATTAATTCTTATGGATCCATGTTAAAACTTATGACATTATATGGTGAATAATTGACCCATTATATCTTTACTATGGTAACAAAGAGTTACTATAGTAACCATTAATATTAATTAAAAATAAAAGGGAAATTTTTTAAAATTTTACACCAAATGATTCAAAATATGGAATCAATTTTTATTGATTATATTTCTTGATGTGTTTAAAACTAATTTATGTAAAATCCCAAATGGGAATGAAAAATATTTTATCATAAATATGTCTCTTTAAGTATAAAAATATTTTATACCAAATTCTTCAAAAAAAAATTTTCAAATGAAAATAATTGGATTATTAATATTTTATGAAAACATATTTCAATTTCAACCCACTTTAAATAAAATTTTACTTTATAAATTCTTGAATAAAAATATTTATCTGAATAAAATTATACATTCTTAACTATTCACTATAAAATCAATCTATTTGGAAAAATCTCAATAATTAACCCGTGGAAAATATTTATATTCTAATTTAAAAGATGAAAACAATTTAGGAAAATAATTTCTAAATGTTCTGCAACATAATCCAAATATCTACTCACAAAATGAAACCCAAACCATTTTTTGATAAAAATATAAATTTAAATAGTATAATGACTGCTAAATACTAAGTGCTTATTAATATATTTTTTTAAGTATGATATTTAAATATATTAGATAATGTGTTCAATCATATTCATAACTTAAAATTTAAAATCTAGAAGATAATTATAATATCAACTAATAATATTTCAACTATAAAATATTGTTTGTTTATGCATGGTATTCCGTGTAATAAAAGATATCACATAATTCAAATTTATTTATTGATAACAATATCGTAAAATGTTTCTGTGTTACATTATAAACTACTTTAATTTAATTTCTCAATCAAAATTCCATCACTCTAATTAAATATTAGTGATATATGGATTTCATCATATCATAGGGATCCCAAGTAGTTTGATCAAATTTGTGGTTTCTCCATTAAGGATAGTTATGGTTCAATGTCTAGTCTCTTATTCATTGTTTATTACATGTGTGCAAAGATATATAAGATATGGAATGTGATCATTTAATTCCACATAGGATATGTTGATTACATAGTCAGGGGATATTTTTACATTATTTTGGACACCTGAGAGAAGAAAGGGAGATGTTAGTAGCCATCAAAGGAAAATAAATAATCTCTTGACTTTTTTTCACTAAAAGTTATCATGAACAATGATTTTATGGGTGATAAATATAGATAGTGAAATAATATAAACTGGGTGTGGGGGAGATATATGTGGATTCAGCTAAAAAATGCTTCACCAAATGTCAAGATATATTCATGTTCCAAAATAATATATTTTAACTCCCCATATTATATTTCTGATACAAATCCTCATTCCATATCCCCCTTGAACTGAGAAGAGTCAAGATTATTTGCTTCTTCCTCTCGGACCTATTTCCCTCAATATGTAGTAATTTTCTTATCATGTGGGCTCCCAAGAACAATCCTAGGGAATGTAGTTTGTGCACCCATCTATATAACATGTTAAGGAATCTGAAAGGAGGATCATAGTCAAAAAATAATATTAATCCTCCCCAATAGATTGACATGTAATTTTTAAGGAGGACATTGAACAACGTGATCCTAATAATTATAAAGGATGGTTAATGATATTTTTGATGTCCCTAGGTAATAAATTATTTACCTTAATGAGATTATAATAGAGACATATTTGGAGGCCTGGTGTCTGTCTGGGGAAACATATCTTAATGGTGTAGATCATAATACAAAGTTCATTGAATATTGTATAAAGAAGAATAGGTGAACCACCATATCACATATCATCCAATATAATGATCCTAATTTAGTTTTACCTATGGTTGAGGTGTTATTTAAATATTTAATTTTCATAGTTAACCACCACATGAAGAGAGCGTACTAGAGAGGCCATGAAACTATTTTCAATTCCACCACTCATGTTGTAATGAAGCATATAAACATTATTCTTAGAGATATGCCTCAAGAATGTGAGATATGAGAGTTTTTAAATTATCTCAATCAGAAGTGATATCTCTCGATGGATATATTCATATGTTTCTTATTTTCCACCAAGTGGAATCATGTGAAGAAAATTTTTGTCGAAGCTATCCAGTACAATATCTACGAATGAGAGATTCATCATATCTGAAGTTCCACTTGTTTCTCATCCCAATAATGAATGAACCATCATACTTGAATCATTTAAGACCCCTAATAATTTTAACATTTTCATATAATTTATTTTAAATTAATTCTAATAGAAGTATGTTTGTGATTCTACATAAATCGGTCTTAATGGACCAACACGAGTTCATCCAGGGGTGTTCCTTTCATGTTTCCATGGGTACTAATTGTGATATGGTAAGATATATCAATATGAATTATTAAAGATCCAATATTTTGGTCAAATTGATCATCAAAAAATAGTATGATATGATGGAATAGAACATCATCTTCAAGGTGATGACTAAACAGGATTCTTTTCATGGCTTACTAAACATATTTTTAGATTCTGTTTCCCCACTTGTATTTAGATTTATTTTATGGGTAGGAATTTTGGTTTCCTCAAATTGATCATGGGTGTGTGGTGAGGGGATCCATTTTTCCCTAGAATTTTCATTTTATTTTAGACAATCCTAGCATATTTTTTACTTTAAGTCTCGAAAATTGGTAAATTATCCTCTTTATATGTAGGGGAAGTTACATTGATTTCCCTTATACCATATTCCCTATTTATATGGGTTTCATTGGGAAATGTAGTTGTATATCTCCTAAGGGCTTGAACAAGGTCATTGAAGTGTACTGTTGATGGAGTGACCAATTTGTTAACTACAATAAGAGTGATTTATTCATTCTATGTTTCTATATTATTATGTGCACTATGATGATTGATAAACCACTTTAAATATATTGGAGTTTATTTTCCATGGAGTATTTAAGAGATCCCAAATCCCCTCGTAGGATCTACATTCATCACTTTGATGGGTTAGTTGAAAATATATCTAACAATATCAATAACTTGAAGAACCAATTTCTTTTTTTGATGTATGGATTACTCATGTTAATTGTTTCCTCATATCCATCTGAATGAAAATTATCTATATATTAATCATTTTAAAGGAATTTGTCAAGTACATTAAAAAGGAATGTCTTTTTCCATCTAGTATTATCACATTGATGGGAGATGTCACTAGGATTCATGGGTGAGGTTTTATAAGACACAGTATGAAGGTAGAATCAACAATGTGGATGTATTAGGAATGATTCCCAATTATAAATGAGAGCTATCCTATAAAATTATTGATTTTAGGAATCTTTAGAGAAACTTCATCACAAACTTATGTAGTATTACATTGAAATTGATCAAGTGAAGGTTATCCATTATATTAAAATTAATCCAATGTCATGTGACTACTATTCCAGACATCACATGATGGATCATCAGTTTTGGTGAACTTGGTTTCTAGAACTGTTAATGGTAATTTGTTGTGCATGGTTCTCTAGCGTTCATAACCCCTAAGTCTCATTTAAAAATACCATCAAATACCATTTTTTCATCAATTCCATTTTGAACCAATATAAATGTGTTTTTTACCACACCATTAAAATGACATATGATTGGGAATTTTATGTGTTCAAATTCCCCTGAAATAGTTTGTTCTCACTCAAGTATTATAGATAGTTTTTTCATGGGAACAAGGGGTGTGATGCATGGGTTAGTATTATATAATACAAAAATATCACTCGAATTATAACTTTGTAATTTGTAAGATTATAAAACATAATGATCAAATGGGTAAGGAGATAATTTATAAGGGTATTAGTTTGATTAAAGGTTCATATTTTGTATGAACCCCAATAAAGAATCAGCTACCCATATCTTCTATGAAGATAATTAGGTAACACTTTGTGGAGCACATTCATTGGAATCATAATGCATACATCCCACAAATTCAATACTGGTGAGTTTCTCCATATCTATTTCAGTGTAGCTATTAAAAATATACTAGAAAAGGTAACATGGGATATTTCTTTGGAAGACTATTGTGAGTGGATCTAGTAATGAATTAACATGGATCACTATAATGTTTTATTTGTCTCGAGTAAATTTTTGGTAGTATGAACTAGATTTCTATTATATGATCTAGAAATTATCCCTAAGAAGTGGGATAATGATTGATATTTAATTGTAATTATGATCTTATATAACCCCTAGCCCTCTAGGATGGTATTAATTCCATAGGGTAATGGGATCCATTAGCTACCCCATTCTAGTAGCTTCATGATCATTGAAGATGGATCATATTTCTCTGGTTTTATGTGGGTTGGTGTAATTGTATGAGACTTTTTTAGATCATTGATCATCTCCATTATTTCTACCTATGTCTAGGGTAATCCTACTATAGTGGAGGAATATACCATGAAAAATTAGACGGTGCAATGCAGTAAAAATTATATTGACCCAATATCACTTGAGAGTGAATTGATTATCATCCTCTACTTGTATCAAGATCATATTTTCATACGTTGGTATATTATTTATCACCTATGTAGAAGAAATTTTCTAATAAAATAGTAGAATACTTGCTATCACACATGGTGGGAAGGGAACGAAGCTATGGATTATTTGGATTCATGGGTTAATTCATCTTTTATGTGTATTTTTTGGTGTTATCTCCTTAACTTCTAGTTTTTTGTATATTATAAGGGGAAATACTCATAGGTTACTCAAATTTATTCCCCCTTAATGTTGGTTCCTCTTTAATAATTTTAATAAAAAGGCATGTATTATTGTGTAATTCCATATAAAATATAACTTACTCTAGTGGTAAGACCTCTGTGTTTAGTATATGTGAAGGATCATATATATATATATATATTATGAGAGATTCATTTTGAACATTTTATGTTGCGATAGAAATAGTTGATGTTTCAAAAAAATATATTTCCACGATGCGAACATGAATCGGAAGTGGAACAAAATATTTGGGCACATATTTCCATTGATTCAAAATATCATAACCTTATTCAAAAGGAATAATTGTAGCAATAAATATTCACCAAAGTCGATTTTAATAACTCAACAAGTATTATCATCATAACTTTTCTATTTACACAGAGCTATATATAATATGATGAGTGGATCTAACTTTTCATATCATATTCTCAACTATCTCGGGTCCCAATAGCATTATTTCTCTAACATTATCTCATCAAATTGTTTTTCTACACTTCTTGTTATATAGGGGTTCATAAGGATCCCTATAATCCTCATGTAAAATATATAACTATATGAAAAGTCTACCAAAGGTATTTTTTGATCCAAAAATCATTTTAAATCTAGAAAAAAAATATATCAACATGTTATCTAGGGTCTGACTCGTTCTATCAAACTAACAATTTACATGCGGATGGTACGTTTTAATAAAACTCAGTTATGTATTTAGAGTGTACTGAATACTTCTCAGAAATTGATTTAAAACATAGATCCTAATAAAATAATATTTAACTTGGCACCCCATGAAATTTCACTACTTCCTAAATGTATAACATGGAAACAAGATAAAAAATAAAATCCACTATAATGGTAATATTGTGTATTGAATTCATAAGGTGATTGAGTATAACCAAAATATCAATTAACCCTTATTATTTTTTGGAGTGTTCAGCTAAGCAATCCATGGTATTGTTTTCACTCTATCATTCATACTTGAGTAACAGTTGTAACATTCACATATGGATATGTCTCTTAGGAATAACTTGATGACTTTCCATGAATTGAGATGTATAATCTGTAATATCTTGAGTAATGTTGTCCCATAAGATATAATCTTTTATATATAAATTAATTATCATAAATTGAGTATAAATATAGAATGATGAACATGATCATCACATAATAGTTCCTTATTCATTTTTGGTATTAATGGGACACATACATGGTTCGTAGACCTTATCATTCCAGAAAAATCAAAATTTATGTGAGGATTTTTTTGACCTTCTTATATAGTTCCTTATCATCATTCTATTCCTCATTAATGATTACATCAATTGATGGATGAACATTGATCTGAAATAGGTAATATGTTTCCAATTCCTTTATGATTTTGAGTTCCATTTTAGAAAATTCCTTATGTCTTGAATGTCTTCCAATCATCATCTGGAAAATATAATCATTGTCCTTATAACCCAAAAATTCAACTCCCTTTCTGAACTTCACTAATTGGTATGTTTCGAGAAGTCATAATCATTAATCAACTCAAATTGTATTATCTATGAAATTTTTAAATCATATTGTGTGAAGTTATTCATAATTAATTTTTGATTTGTATATATATTTACCCTTTCACTATAATAATAATACCTCAATATATTTAATGAAAAAATTACCACCATCTCTAAATCAGGATTTGACTATTTTTATCCTTTTTTTTCAGTTATGATGAGGTATATGTTATCAATTTATCATTATAAATGATGACACTTCCCCTTCCCTTATTTTATGCATCACTATATATTTCAAATAAATATCCAATATAGGGTAGTGGGAGTATTGGTTCTCTAAAAATCTATCTATCCAGAACCTTGAAGTTCTATTCACATTTATATTTCCACAAGAACATTACTATTTTTTTTGAAAATATGGTGCGTGGATTAGATAGTAATTAGAAATATCACACAAAGTATCATTAATATATATCTAACCTAATTAAAATATGAATCTCAATAACTATGTTTGGTCAGGGCCATTTATTAATAACATATATCAATTAATGATCCATAAAAATACCTTTATAAGATATGATATGATAAAATAGTTTTGTTTTCATAAAAAAACACACATGGTATATTTTTTATACTAATTACACTTACTAAGTGTATTCGTCACAAATCTCAAATGATATTAATTATTTTCCTTCACCTTTTAACATATAAGAATTTCATCTACAAATACTGCCGCAAACTTATTAGTAGAATCTCTAAATACACTATTCATTAAATCCGAGAAGACATTATGGGAATTATCAGTCCAAATGAGATCACTATGAAATCATAATTCCCAAAAAAATCATAGATGGCAGTCATGAATATATCCACCTTTTAATCCCTTAATTTATTATATACAAAATGATTTTCTATAAATGAAAAGTATAAATATCCTCTAAATTTATCTACAAAATCCATGAAAAGACATATATGATACTTTTTTATGAGGGTGATCATGTCATATTCTCTGTAATGAAAGAAAGTATTCATTGATAGATGTTTCACCATATAAAAATAGGTTTACCGCATTATGATACATTAGCTCTCATGAATCCCTGTTCATGAATATCTTGGAGTTTCATTATAAATTCATATAAAGGAATTTGAAATTTTTTATGGATTCATTTAAATAGGTGTATCTCTGGTTGTGAGTTATATTGAAAACTCAATTTACTATTTTTGAGGATGACTGTTAAACTCTTCTATAATACATTAACAAGCATTGGTATAATATGAGTATCCTAAATTTTGTGTTTCTCCCTAACCATCTATGATATATACCAATCATGAATTGTAATTAAGACCAAAATGATTTAATTGATTTCCATTGGATTTTCTTATACACCATTTCATTGATAAATTATTCTAAGATGATTCAAAATATAACAATGTGACATTCCTTCCTTAAAATTTGATATGATTTCTATACAATGAAAGACAATCTATTCATAGAATTACATGAAATTCAACCAAATATTGTGTTAAAAGATTTTAAGGAAGAACATTTCAACAAACATAAATTGTATAATAACTACATACATGAGAAGAGACCATTTTTATGTTATATGTTTTATCCTCTAACTCAACATCTGACTATTAAAGTGGTAATTTTATACAAATTTAAAATTCTGTACACATAGTGGAGTGGGCATATTCATAAAAAATAATAATTTATCAATATTAGAGTGTGTAATTAGTGTACCAATCACCATTTAAATCTCATAACCCTCTTATCTAGTCATGATTGCAAGAGGAGTCCCTTTCTGTTTGGGATTAAGATGTTTTTTAGGATGATCCCAATAAAAAAACAATTTTATTTATGAATTGTTTTGGGTAATTACCATAGTTTTGTTCATTTATAAAATTGGAGTGTGGTAGGTATATTATTAGGAAACTTATTTTGATTTAATATATTATCCTTTATATTCATCTCCTTTGAACAATCATGGGATTTATAACCCTCATTTCTTTATTTAAATCACCTCCAAGTTCCATTCCAACAATTTATATTATTTTTCATCCACCATTTAGGACATGTATATGGATTAAATTTCATTTTACCTTGTAATTTATTAATGTTTTCATGAGACTAAATCATTTTTCTCATATCATAACCAAGTTAATTTGGGAAATAAAAAATTTATATTTCTACCTTGAGTACAAATAAAATAATTTCTTCATAGATATTAATGTCTCTTATAGTGAATTCTTTTTTGGATCGTTGGTTTTAATACACCAATGAATGGATTAATTTTTCATTCAATGAAGATAATTAAACCATAATAATATAGTGAATGTCCTTTAAAATATTCATTATATTTACTGATGTATCCTTCATCAATTTTCTTGAGCACATGTAATTTCTTCTCCATTGTTTTACATAGAGTATGAGGGAAGCACATACTGTAAAATAAAATCTTAAACTCATCACATTCCTTGGATCTAATCTATTCCTCTTATGTAATAATTTTTATATGATTCCACCATTTTTATAATTCACCTTTTATATGATAAATAGGTAGTGATACATTTTCATGTTTTGAGAACTGGACAATAGAAAATATTTTCTCAATGGTGTTGATCTATCACTCATCCACTAATGTATCAAAAGTAACACATAAATTAGGTTGATATTTAATTCTGAATGAATCAGAAATACATTGTTTGCAACAATTTTTTATTCTAATATTACTATTATTCATGGTAGAATAATGATGGATGAGCATAAGGACAAGATTTTTTATTCCAAATACGAGTGCATTTGGTTACACAAGTGGAAAATAATTGAATTGTCCACAACGATCTTTGTTTGTGTGACATGTTTTGATTCCAACCAATTACTACAACCAAAAATAAAAGTGTAGGAATTAATAAATAATAATTAGAGTGAGGAATCATATTATCATAAAATTTACGTCATAGGATTTATAAATCATGAAACCTTATTCTTAATCTATGGTAGTATTAGTTTATCATTGGTTATCAATTCTCAATAATAAAATAGTGGAATTTTATCCTATATATAGACTTATCCCCAAGGTAATTATAATTTTTTCTAACACTATTCTCTAATGATTAACAAAACTATGATCTGATATAAACTATAAAGACCATATATTTACATACATAATTGTTCTCTTAGATGCTCGGTAAAAATGATCTGATATAAACTATAAATTAGACGGTGCTATGCAGTAAAAATTATATTGACCCAATATCACTTGAGACTGAATTGATTATCATCCTCTACTTATATCAAGATAATATTTTCATACGTTGGTATATTATTTATCACCTATGTAGAAGAAATTTTCTAATAAAATAGTAGAATACCTTCTATCACACATGGTGAGAAGGGAACTAAGCTATGGATTATTTGGATTCATGGGTTAATTCAACTTTTATGTATATTTTTTTGTGTTATCTCCTTAACTTTTAGTTTTTTGTACATTATAAGGGGAAATACTCATAGGTTACTCAAATTTATTCCCCCTTAATGTTGGTTCCTATTTTATAATTTTAATAAAAAGGCATGTATTATTGTGTAATTCCATATAAAATAGAACTTACTCCAGTGGTAAGACATCATTGTTTAGTATATGTGAAGGATCATATATATATATATATATATATATATATATTATGAGAGATTCATTTTGAACATTTTATGTTGAGATAGAAATAGTTGAGGTTTCAAAAAAAATATTTCCACGATGCGATCATGAATCTGAAGTGGAACAAAATATTTGGGCACATATTTCCATTGATTCAAAATATCATAACCTTATTCAAAAGAAATAATTGTAGGAATAAATATTCACCAAAGTCGATTTTAATAACTCAACAAGTATTATCATCATAACTTTTCTATTTACACAGAGCTATATATAATATGATTAGTGGGTCTAACATTTCATATCATATTCTCAACTATCTCAGGTCCCAATAGCATTATTTCTCTAACATTATCTCATCACATTGTTGTTCTACACTTATTGTTATATAGGGGTTCATAAGGATCCCTATAATCCTCATGTAAAAGATATAACTATATGAAAAGTCTACCAAAGGTATTTTTTGTTCCCAAAATCATTTTAAATCTAGAAAAAAAATATATCAAAATGTTATCTAGGGTCTGACTCGTTCTATCAAACTAACAATTTACATCCGGATTGTACGTTTTAATAAAACTCAGTTATGTATTTAGAGTGTACTGAATACTTCTCAGAAATTGATTTAAAAAATATATCCTAAAAAATAACATTTAACTAGGCACCCCATGAAATTTCACTACTTCCTTAATGTATAACATGGAAACATGATAAAAAATAAACTCCACTATGATGGTAATATTGTGTATTGAATTCATAAGGTGACTGAGTATAACCAAAATATCAATTAACCCTTATTATTTTTTGGAGTGTTCAGCTAAGAAATCCATGGTATGGTTTTCAATCTATCATTCATACTTGAGTAACAGTTGTAACATTCCCATATGGATATGTCTCTTAGGAATAACTTGATGACTTTCCATGAATTGAGATGTATAATCTGTAATATCTTAACTAATGTTGTCCCATAAGATATAATCTTTTAAATATAAATTCATAATCATAATTTGAGTATAAATATAGAATGATGAACATGAGCATCATATAATAGTTCCTTATACAATTTTGGTATTAATGGGACACATACATGGTTCCTAGACCTTGTCATTCCAGCAAAATCAAAATTTATGTGAGGATTTTTTTTGACCTTCTTATATAGTTCCTTATCATCATTGTATTCCCCATTAATGATTACATCAATTGATGGATGAACATTGATCCGAAATAGGTAATATGTTTCCAATTGCTTTATGATTTTGAGTTCCATTTTAGAAAATTCCTTATGTCTTGAATGTCTTCCAATCATCATCTAGAAAATATAATCATTGTCCTTATAACCCAAAAATTCAACTCCCTTTCTGAACTTCACTAATTGGTATGTTTCGAGAAGTCATAATCATTAATCAACTGAAATTGTATTATCTGTGAAATTTTTAAATCATTTTGGTGAAGTTATTCTTAATTAATTTTTGATTTGTATATATATTTACCCTTTCACTATAATAATAATACCTCAATATATTTAATGAAAAAATTAGCACCATATCTATATCAGGATTTGACTATTTTTATCCTTTTTTTCAGTTATCATGAGGTATGTGTTATCAATTTATCATTATAAATGATGACTCTTCCCCTTCCCTTATTTTATGAATCACTATATATTTCAAATCAATATCCATTATAGGGTAGTGGGAGTATTAGTTCTCTAAAAAACTATTTATCCAGAACCATGAAGTTCTCTTCACATTTATATTTCCACAAGAACATTACTCATTTTTTAGAAAATATGGTGCGTGGATTAGATAGTAATTAGAAATATCACATAAAGTATCATTAATATATATCTAACCTAATTAAAATATGAATCTCAATAACTATGTTTGGTTAGGGCCATTTATTAATAACATATATCATTTAATGATCCATAAAAATACCTTTATAAGATATGATATGATAAAATAGTTTTGTTTTCTTAAAAAAACACACATGGTATATTTTTTATACTAATTACACTTACTAAGTGTATTCGTCACAAATCTCAAAAGATATTAATTATTTTCCTTCACCTTTTAATATATAAGAATTTCATCTACAAATACTGCCTCAAAATTATTAGTAGAGTCTCTAAATACTCTATTCATTAAATCCAAGAAGACATTATGGGAATTATCAGTCCGAATGAGATCACTATGAAATCATAATTCCCAAAAAATTCATAGATGGCAGTCATGAATATATCCACCTTTTAATCACTTAATTTATGATATCCAAAATGATGTTCTATCAATGAAAAGTATAAATATATTCTAAATTTATCTACAAAATCAATGAAAATACATATATGATACTTTTTTATGAGGGCGATCATGTCATATTCTCTCTAATGAAAGAACGTATTCATTGATAGATGTTTCTCCATATAAAAATAGGTTTACCGCATTGTGATACATTAGCTCTCATGAATCCCTGTTCATGAATATCTTGGAGTTTCTTTATAAATTCATATAAAGGAATTTGAAATTTTTTTATGGATTCATTGATATAGGTGTATCTCTGGTTGTGAGTTATATTGAAAACTCAATTTACTATTTTTGAGGATGACTGTTAAACTCTTCTAGAATACATTAACAAGCATTGGTATAATAGGAGTATCCTAAATTTTGTGTTTCTCCGTAACCATCTATGATATATACCCATCATGAATTGTAATTAAGACCAAAATTATTTAATTGATTTCCATTGGATTTTCTTATACACAATTTCATTGATAAATTATTATAAGATGATTCAAAATATAACAATGTGACATTCCTTCCTTAAAATTTGATATGATTTCTATACAATGAAAGACAATCTATTCATAGAATTACATCAAATTCAACCTAATATTGTGTTAAAAGATTTTAAGGAAGAACATTTCAACAAACATAAATTGTATAATAACTACATAATGAGAAGGGACCATTTTTATGTTATATGTTTTATCCTCTAACTCAACATCTAACTATTAAAGTGGTAATTTTATACAAATTTGAAATTCTGTACACATAGTGGAGTGGGCATATTCATAAAAAATAATGACTTATCAATATTAGAGTGTGTAATTAGTGTACCAATCACCATGTAAATCTCATAACCCTCTTATCTGGTCATTATTGCAAGAGGCTCCCCTTTCTGTTTGGGATTAAGATGTTTTTTAGGATGATCACAATAAAAAAACAATTTTATTTGTGAATTTTTTTGGGTAATTCCCATAGTTTTGTTCATTTATAAAATTGGAGTGCGGTAGGTATATTATTAGGAAACTTATTTTGATTTAATATATTATCCTTTATATTCATCTCCTTTGAACAATCATGGGATTTATAACCCTCATTTCTTTATTTAAATCACCTCCAAGTTCCATTCCAACAATTTATATTATTTTTCATCCACCATTTAGGACACGTATATGGATTAAATTTCATTGTACCTTGTAATTTATTAATGTTTTCATGAGACTAAATCATTTTTCTCATATCATAACCAAGTTAATTTTGGAAATACAAAATTTATATTTCTACCTTGAGTACAAATAAAATAATTTCTTCATAGATATTAATGTCTATCATAGTGAATTCTTTTTTGGATCGTTGGTTTTAATACACCAATGAATGGATTAATTTTTCATTCAATGAAGATAATTAAACCATAATAATATAGTGAATGTGCTTTAAAATATTCATTATATTTACTGATGGATTCTTCATCATTTTTCTTGAGCACATGTAATTTATAGTTTAAAAACACAATCATATTACTTTGAAAGATTCATAAAAATATTTCATATAATTTTTCACACATTTTACCCTTCTTGAAATAACACACCCTAAACCATCCATCAAAACATAGGTAAAGGGAATAGAATAAATTGTTCTCTTAGATGCTCGGTAAGGGTAATCATGGGAGATATAAACCGATATCATATAAAGACATTATATTAGAATATAGGTATGATATAATGTCCATAACATAAAATTTTCATAACCATTCAATCATTGGAAGTCTACATGAGCCATGGAATGAAACCATTGCATATATAGATAAATGAATCATTACAATGTGGAATCATTGCAAATCTGTCTTGAATTATATTTTAGATGAAAATAATAACAACATGTAATAATATTGTGGTTCCATCATGGGTATATATCCCATTTCATACTATAAGGTTAACTACCCAAACCATCAATTCATAGTGGATAAATAACTAAATCCTATTTCTTATATCATAGCGTATTATCCATTATCACATATCTCTAATAGTTGACATTGAATCCCTATTTGTTTCCCAAAGTGAATCAAGTTCACTGACATTCTTCCTGTAATTATGTCCTGAGATATATAACTTTATCTATTGGATTTGATAGAAATATTTTTTGAGGGAAACCCATCACATAATGAATATCGTACATATGTGTGTTATATGATCCTAAAATATTCATCATATTGTAAATCAAAAAAAGAATATATGTTTCATAAACATTTCAAAAAATCATCATAGAATATCCCAAACAAAATAAATGAGTTTCATAATAATTTCATTATCATAATTGTAAATTTGAAAAATAATGAATAAGGATGGTAGAATATACCCATTAAATAATAATTAATATCAAAATATTAAATCATATATGAAAATAAAATTTAAATATTTCTAGAGTATTTCTTATGTAAAAAAATTTATTTTGAAATAAATCATTTAAAATAAAAAAAATTCTAAAATATTTAGGATTTCTTTAATATTACAATTTAATATTATATATGATTATTCAAATCATTGATATATAATGATGATAGAAATTTTTTCTATTCCATGAAATTAATAACAATGTTTCTATTTACACTTTCAGTAAAATTTATTTCATTTAGATAAAAATAGGAATATTATATAGAAACATTTTTATAGTTAGTAAAAAAAATTTAAAAATTATTTCTAACAACTATTAATGAGGACTAAAAATCATAGTTAAATATATTTTAGCAAAATCATGGAAATAAAATTAAAATACTCCCCAAAGGATAGTAAGTCATAGAAGTTTATATGTGAAAACATTATTTCATTATCTTAAGTACTAATGGTGATAAAAATGAAAGGAAAATATGTATTCCAAAAAATTAAATATAGATTATATAAATGGATTTATTAAATAATGTTCTTATAATTTCCTCAATATAGATTAACGTATAAACTATTCCAAATAATATAGGATTAAAAAGTATATCCCTTACCTTGAGTCCTGTATTTCATCATAAAAATTTAAAAATCATATATATTAATTATATTTCTTTTATAAATGAAATTTAGAAGAATAATTATTTATATCTTTCCATATATTATTTACTAATAAATTCTTATCATCATTTTATTAAAAAATTATTTTTAAAATCATTATTTTGGGTGATAACTGCTTCATTTTTCATGGATATTTTGGTTCAACAGTCATAGTCATTATATATTGATCATGGTTTCATAATCTATATAATTTTGATCATGATATAAATATCATATGTCTTAATAATATATATATATATATATAAATACATATATTAATAAATGACATATAAAAAGGAATTACACTATTCATAAAGAACGTAGACCGTATGTACACATGGATATTGTTTACACTTTTTGATGGATAAAATGAAAGAGAGGTAATAATAATTAAAATTTATAAAATATTTTTTATATCATATATATCTTATATTATCTAATCTTATACATATTGATATCCATATATATGTGAAATGAAAGATTAATCACATCGCTACTTGGAGGTGGTAGTACACACATCCCAACAAGAAACATTATCATTCTCTAATGTATAAGAAGAAGGTAGATAGTTGCTATTATTTATTCATAATAATAATTAATAATATTTAATATACATAATTATTTATTTAATAATGTATACCATTTATTTATAAGTTATATAATAATAAATAATGCGGAAAATGATTAGTTCTGAGTTATACCACTTCATTGAGAAACTGTCAATGAAATACGCCTTAATCCTTGAAAAGATGGTCTTTTATACATAGAAAAGGATATAGTATTTTTTATGGTAGATATTTTATTATCAATATGGATAAAAAATTTCGAATAATGGAGGATGGGATTTTCACATTTATAAGTGATGGGATGGGCACTAAAGGAACTTATTATATTATTATTTCAATTTAAATTAATTTTCATAGGAAAATGGCTGTAAATTGATAAAATTAGATGATATGATATGTATGAGTAGAAATTATATAGTATAATTAAATTTGTACATGTTTCTGTTTGGTTTTTACCCTTATCTCTTTGTTTTAAGCCGGTTAACTTTTTGGACTATGACAACAATATCAATGTTTCAAAATATTTAAGGGTTGTGAATGTTACAATAATAGGATAAAATATTGTTAATGGGAAATGGTTAAAATTTACCCCCATACAATATTTAATTGTATGATTATATGATTTTTATAAATTTTAATATAGTTAATAAAATATTATTTATTATAAAATTTTATTAATGTAATTTTAGTAACTATTCATTTAATTTGACATTGAAAACTAAATGTCAAGAAAGGAGTTATAATATAACTCTTTAACACATCCCTATTATGATATATTTATCTACAAAATTAATGGGACAATATAAATCACTCAAAAAATTATGTTTACAAAATTTTTAAAATTAGTTACTTGATTTTTCTACTGGTTGTGCAAGCACTATGTCAGTATTGCATAAGTATTTAATGTAATTATATCACCACTAAAAATTAAAAACAAATTATAATGATAAAATAATTATTAATATTTCATATAAAAATTTAGAAATAAAAATAAGTTAATTTTATCAATATTAGAAGGAATTATACATATTAAACATAAGAAAGTGTTATTTTTTATTTTTTATTTTTCATAAATATTTTTTAGGTAAAAATAAAATTTGAACAAAACAAAATGGACATTTTTTATATCATTATATGATTATATATGAAATATACTCTTCTAATTAAATAAATGAAAATTTTTAGATATATTTTTAGAATAATCACATTAGTTATTTCCAAAACCATTTTTGTTTTACTATGGTAATGTTTTTTACTATGGTTACTATTCATATTTACCAAACATAAAATGAACCTATTTTCAAAATTAGGACCTCCAAATTAAAATTATTTAATTCATTTTTTGAAATTAAATTTAAACAATTTGTATAAATTAATTTTATATAAAAACATAATACACGATGAAAAATATATTTTGAAGTGTAAAAAAATTTATATAAAATTCAACTATTAAATTGATTCTAATGAATATAATTGGATTATTCATATGTTAAAAATCTAGTGAGACATTGAAACCATTTTTTTAAAATGTAACTTTGAAAATGGTTAAAAAAATTCAATGAAAATAATAATGTTTCACAATTAACTAGAAAATCATCCTTTTTAGAAACATCCCCAAAATTCACTACAAAAAAATTTTGAAATTATTATTTTAAAAATTACATCATATTCATCAAAAAATTTCTAACATTTTTGAATATTTTTTATAATATTCAACCACTAAAGGAAATAAAATCTATTTAAATGAAATATTAATTTTTTTGAATAAAAATATTTATAAAAATTGAGATTATATTAATAAATATTTCTTAAGTAGGATATATTTATATATGTATATGTATATATAATAACCTAGTTTATCATATAAATACACAGAAATTCAATATATATGAAACAACTATAATATTAAATATTAATATTTTAATAGTATAATTCAGTTTGATTAAACTTGGTCTTGTGTGTAATGAATGTTATAAAATAAAATAAATTAATTTATAGAGAACTGTATAAAAATATCTTAGGTTGTAAAAATAGATGTAATCAGAGATCCATATCTATCCTATGAGATTTTAAATTATCATCTAATATAACCTCAGGTCTGAAATGAAAAATCTTTCCAAATAGGTTTTCATAGTATATTATTTTCATATCATATTAGTTATTTATAAGGAACTATATATACAAAGAAAACACCATTGATTGAGGATTGAATTTTTCTTTTAAAAGATAACAATTTTTTCCATCCGAATCCAAAATTATTCCCAGTCATAATTGTAGAATCCCACTATGTCCTGATATACCCTTTACGTTCAAAAGATGTGCAGTTAAACTTGATTGAATATTCTATCTTCACGAAATCAAGGATTATCTCAACCATATTCAACTAATCATATGCCTCTAAAAAACATTAATACCCTGGAAGGATGGTATCTTCAAATAAACAAATTCCTTGGAATGATCTCTACTATCATCCCTCTGAGTTATGACCTCTACAGCCTAAATGGGAATATGTGAGACCACTAGGCCGAAATCTTGGACCATGCTGACAAAAACCACCATATTTTTCTAATAAAGTGGAGGATTTTCTTATTTTTTTTATTTAAAAACAAACTTGTATGTTCTATTAAACACCTTATTGGGGCCATGGTACACACAAAATCAATATATTACTAAGAAATACTTAGTCTAGAGACATGATATTGTAAACTCTATCATTTTGAAATAATTTAAGAAACAACAATATCATATCATAAATTAAAAAAATTATAGAATTAGATCAAAAAAATACTCACGATTATTTTTTCTAATAGCTTATAGAATATTAAGACTCATTATTATGAGATCTAGATATTCACTCACTTATAACTTAACCATTATTTATTAAAAATCCTAACCCCTATCTATAAGAAAATCCAAAACTATATTCTCACATAAAGAAAGGATATAACCTTATTTTATTAAAAATTTCCTCAACCAAAATAGATAAACAATCTAAACGATGTTGAAATCCATTCTAACATTCTCTAAAATACATTATCAATCCACAAATGTTTAAAATTAGAGTATGGGAATCAAATCAAGCACATGAGATTGATTTCCCCTTAATATTAACACAACATGGAAATTAAGTTGATATAAAATAAGAAACAAGAGGTTTGATAAATACTCATTGTTGTAGAATGTACCATAATTATATAGAAAAAATCCCCATAAAAAATTATTTAACCAAAATCATCATATAAAACCATGAATACAACATTCTAGAAACTCCATGCAAAAATTGGATCATAAGATACACTGGTCACTACAATCTTCAAATGTCGCATGATCCAGACCATACATAACTTCCAAGTTGTTCATTTTCATTTTTTGGACCTAAAATAAGAAAATATAATATGAATGTTTGGGAATATATCCATTATTAAGAATGAAAATTACAACATAGAAAGGGAAAAGGATGAGGTCATACAATCATCATGCCTTCATGCTATGAGATACCAAAGTAGATCAAATATCAAAATCAAAATCATACGAATCATTATCATTTCCATACCAATCGAAGCCAAAATCTGTTGGACCAAGAGACCTGGTGACCATATTAGGATTTAAATAGGAATAAGAATTTCTATGTCAATCTTTCCAAAGAGGAACACATTGAAAACCTTAATCATCTATAATAACATTTTTTCATGTGGAATAAAATAATCATATGATGATTTTTTTGAGGATCCATCCTCGATAGCATCCCACCTTCCATGAATACCCTAGGTTTCCTATAATCTATTTGGCCTTTATAGAATCCTTAAAATTTTACCATTATTACTTAGATATAATTTCCCCTATATAATACCAACATCTAATTCTTGGGCATTCTCACTAGGTCCACGCACTAACATCAGTTCTATATTCATTGGATCATGTGTCTCTGGTGTCAATTAGCCAGCAATCATGTACAATCTCTAATGTTAACATTATCTTTGTTAGAAGTGGGTTTTAGCACATTTTTATGTGAAGTATTTTTCCTTTCATTCTTCCTAAAATAAGATTCATGGTTCCCTTTTTATGTAAAAAGATAAAACCAGATTTGGGAAGCATTTAATCTTACCATGACTAATAACATGACACATTAGAAAAAAAAGTTAGGAATTCCTTCATATTCCACTTTTATGGTAATGTTATCACCTATTTCTGACAAAATAACACTATGAATCCAGAAAGTGCTCTGATTATCCTCTACTAATACCAGAGAAAAATAACCAAATTTTGAAATATCAATATTCATATCCATTTTAATAGGAATTCCCATATAAGATGTAATGTCAAATAAAATTTTATGGATTCCAAAAATTACAATTAGGACTAATAATTTTATTCTAAAATTGTGATCGATTATTTCTTATAAAAAATGGATTAAAACAAAAATCCCACTCTTGAAAGAATATTATAGCTTGATTCATGGAGAATGAACAGATACCCCACACCCTTCACTTCAGATCCTTTATGTGCGAGTAACAAAGCCATAAGATCTCACCTATCATTTCTTAAACAATATATAATAAATAAACCATCATTTCTAAATTTCATATAAAGATTGCAATTGAAATACATTTATAATTAGTATCCATAAATGCATTTAAAATTTTTAATGCATAATATAAAATAGGTTTCATGTTTTACATCCATCAAATCATGTTGTTATAGACATATTTATAAGAACCCGACCTTAAGCATTACATAATATTGAACTAAATGAATAATTCCCATTGACGGTATTTTCAGGTTTAGATTTTTATAGAATTAATCCATAAATATTATATAACAACTTGAATATTACATGTAGACACTACTATTTTGTAACCTTTTGTTTCATAAAATAAAATCCCTTAAAAAGAAATATGTGAAGTACCATATTTTAGATGACATTACTTTTTTTCGATCCCATCCTTGACCCTATTCATCTTTACAACCTATGGAAAAATTTAAAAAACTCTAGATAAACATAAAAATATCAGTAAGGGTTATAAAATAATGAAGTACAACATTATCCCGTCAATAAATTAAAATTAATGAAACAATACTTTTCTATCATAACATACCTTACGAAATCATAAGATTTTTTAATAACACACCCAAATCATAAATCATAAAGGTTACTTATGGAATCCATATCAAACATACATTGTAGCTATCACAGATACACATGGAGTTACACATGGAATACCCATCACAGTATATTCCCTAAATCTCTTAGGAGAAACATTCACATTTACCTCTATCACGTTACCCAATGCATTGGAGAGCTATCTTAGGCTCCCCCGCCCTAGGTTATTAAAGAACCACCTGTATTGGTAAACAATGCCCAATAACCATAACATATTCATAACACATAACACAATCATGAAGGAAATATAACATTTCCACATTCCAATATATCAAATCAAGATATTTAAATAAACAATGCTTTATCTAATCATTTTCAAAACCATTTAAAAAGAGAATTTTTAATCAAAGTTCCCCATACCACTTTAACTCTTTTAAATGAATTATAAATTGAAAAAATTAATTTCCATATAAATAAATCATAAAACACATTTTTAAAGCATGTACATTAATGAGAAATATTTATAAGAATAAATCATTAAAACATTTAAAACGATATTTCAGTTAAATAGTTTAAAAAAAAGAGAGACGCTTGAATACAAATAATTGAGGAATAAAAATTAATCAGAACATCATAATATCTTGAGAATAAAGGGATTCATGATATATTATGTCAAAGGATAGTATATACACCATATAATAGTGAATGGATGCATAACAAGAATGAAGTATCAGTGGAAATATAAATAGAGATGAAACCCCTTATAAAGATGGTATCCTTAAATTGAGGATAAATCAATCACATAATTATGTGTGAAAAATAAAAATACACCCAATATAAGTAGATATTATGTGTAAAAAATCATAGTTCATTCACACATATTCATTGGATGACATTTTTAAGAAGTACAAGTTGAACCCAAAGAATTGATATTGGGTTAAGAAGTTTCCTTATAAAAATTCGGAAGCCTAACGATGTCACATTAAAATTTAGAAAATGAATTGATGAGATAAAGAGGGTATATCAACACTTGGAAGTAAATTTTACATCAATAAAGATATACAGGAACATATCCAAACATAATAATATGTAAATTAAAAGAAAAAACCAAAATATGTCTTTTAAAAAGAGGAGGGTGAAAGGTTCCCTTACCGATTTGGTAACTTACAAAACATATGCCACATGAAAGAATGATCATACAATACAGATGTAAATACTCATAAATGAATGTATATTACACAAATAGTATAATCATGTGTCATACATACACCAGAAAAAAAAGAAATAGTGGCAAATATAGCATGAATCTCAGGGGAATAAAAAGTGAGATAAAACCCTACACAACGTTGTAATCAATTGAGTCGTATGACCAAAAGTTAATAACCACAAACTGGATCACGGAATACCATGAATATAATGAGAATCATGATAATATATATTAAATGGTATTACACAATACACCACATGCAATGAATAAGTGGCATACAATGGAAATCTCACAGGATTAAAAGTGAGATAAGAATATCCCTTACCTCATGTCCGACTTGACATGTTTGTTCCTTGTTCTTCCTGAATAATAAACTAAAGATAATTTATACTTGATTAAAAATAGTTTTCAACTTTATTATTCCTTTTATATCACTTATTACCATGTTATTAACATTGTGTAATCTTTTAAGATTATAACGTTCGTTTTGTCGATAATTGGTACTTATGTCCAAAATGGACTTTTTATAATTACAAGTTGTTCACATAGGAAAAAGTACATTATATCCAGAATGATATTCATGATCTTGATATCATATATATCATATATATATATTATTTATATAATTATAATATTACATATTTATTAGAGGTATGAAATGAAATGCACTGTTCATGGAGACGGTAAGCCCTACGTACGCATGCACACTACTTTCATTTCTATTTCATATTTTAATGGAATTAAAACACAATGATACATAGGTATAACATAATTCCAGTATAATATCATTAAATCCATCCTTTATACATCACACATATGGTATTAACGAGTCATATCACGTTGAGGGGGCGATAGTCCGCACTTCCTCAAATGAAATTATCACGCTTACCCATAATGGAAACCATATAGGCATGATATAAATGGAAATTAAAGAAGAATAAAGAAAATATAGACAGAAAATATATCATATATAAATACAGTTCCATCATAATGTCCACCATGAGAAACAGTTGAAGATATTTTAACAATCATCGTTTCATGAGGTGGTAGTTTCCCATCCACATAAACATTATGTTTTTAATCCATTATATGGAGGTGTGTGTAAGTGTAGTTTGAATACTTCTCATAAAAAAATCCTAGTACATTGAGGATACTGGTGTTGTTACAAAATAACTGAATAAAAATATGTTAGGGGTTGGAGATGTAAAATAAAAGAAAACAATTTAAGAGAAACAGGTACATTTAATTTGGGTAACTCCTTTTGGTTTGAACCAAAGTACTTCTTGAATACCTTCTGTCTAAGGTATGGATTCTAGGAGGAGGATATGGCTATTGAGAGCTTTATTGGGCAGATTTTGGATGAGCCAAAAGGCATGATATGTGTGAAGAATTGGTTAGAAGCGGTCTCCTTTTACAAGGGAGAGGAGGGGATCTTTAGGAAATTGTGATAATATTATTTTATTATATTTAGATATTCAGGTTTTAAAGGTCACAAAATCATTAACGTTAAAGATAAGATCACTAATGGTCAAAATATTATCATCCAATAAGAATTGGATAGTTTTTGGATGTTATTTTAATATTTATAATCTTATTTATTTAATATTTTTATAAATTAGGTAAATACTATATCATTATTTTGTCATAATTATTTTAATTTATGTGATGTTTAAAAATTATAAAAAATTACCACGATGTAGGAAATAATATTAGATTTTGAATGAATATTCATAATCTAAAAACTAACTTGTATAACACCATGTAAAAATTAATTTACAATTAGATATTTTTTTATGTCATTTTTGTCTTTACATTAAATTATTTTATCTAGAGATTCAATATCACTCCCAACTGGCTCCATGGGGTCCCAAAATCGACCCAAAGATGCCATTGGTCGGACATGACTTATCCGATAAAGTTAGGTCAAGTGTAATGGTAATTTTTAATTATTATAATATTCTTTTTACCTTGATTTACCATATTTACCTTTTATCGCGATAAATAAGTCAAAAATTACTATTCATCAAAAATTATTTTCATATTATTGAACCAAATTTTACTTCTTGATAACAACCATGTATGTCAGATTTTCGAAATTCAATTCACAGAAGTGGTAACATTTTATTTAAATGAAAAAGCCAATTTTTTTAACTATTACTATGTGATTTCACTATTCATCATAAATTAATGTTTTTCAAAAAATACCAAATATTAAGCCAATGATATATTCGATATTCTGAATTCAAAAATGATGTCTATTTTTCTAGATTCAAAACATTGAAGTTGGATTAATTAATTTAAAATTAATTCCCGTTGTTAAAACAAATAGCGTGTTTTTATAAAACAATAACTATCAAAAGATTGACACTTGTTTATGTCGAATTTCAATGTGAAATTATTTCCAAAGACCAATATTGGATTAAATGGTAAAAAAATATTCTAAATACGCATTAAAAAATATTAATAATATAATCGAAATATATAAATAAATTAGAATAAAAAAAATTTGAATGAAAATACAATTTTTTTCACTATTCATTACAAAATGAAATTTATCAGAAAAATTCCAAATATTTACACAAAGTAAATTTTTAGGTCCACATTTTAAAAAAGAAATTCATTTTTTCAAATAGAAAATATAAAAGTGGCCAAAACTAGATTTAAAAAGGTTTTTCCATCAAAAGGTTGTAAATCGACCTTTTACTGAATATTAAAGTATTCATGCTTAAAACAAGATTCATTCACATTTTAAAACTCTATACATTATTGGATAAAAGTACATACATTTAGAAAACATATAAATTCATATTGTAGTTCATTTTTTCCATTACTGCTAATACAACGGCTAGAAGTTAACTACCATTTAAAATAATAATACTAAATTTTTACTCTACAACGTAAGACATCAAAGAAACATGTTATTGTGTATTGGGTATGCTATCGAACATAGAAACCCCTTTAAAGTAAAAATAATATTTAATTCAAAAATATTAATAAATATGAAAATTTCATATTCTTCATTTTCTTGGGATGTTACATCCTTCCCCTCTTTTGGGAATTGCATCCTCACAATTTTAAAATTGGGCTCGGAAACATAATTGAAAGTCCCACATCGGAAAAAGATTTAATAAAACTATCAATTTAAAATAAAGGAATGTATGTAGAAAGGTCACTCGAGATAAGGCAAACTAGGATCCAGTGTAGGAAAACATGGATATGGAAGAGAAGAAAAATGGTCAAGTTTTGATGGATAGTGATAGAAAACATGATTAAGAGAAAGTTAACCACAAAAAAATCCTGAACATGTGATGGGTTCAATGGTCCTTTATTCCCTATTAGGAAAAGATAATAGAAAATGCTTTTGGTTTAAGTTACTTTTCATAATATTGAGGAATTTATTTATGAGCATAAATAAAAACATAAGGAAACATACTTACTTGTCATGTATACTTTCATCGTTTACTAAATTCCTACCACAAACTCATCTTTTCTCCAAACAATGAGTATTCAAACTGAATTGGTCACATTAAAAGTGCTAAAATCAACTTTTAGAATATCACATAATCCACAAATGAAAAGGTAATTATTCCTTGAATAAAATTTTCATATATCAAACTTCAGGGTTACACATACTATAAAAAGTCTTCTAATGTAATCCCATCATCAAAAGAGCCTTAATAATTTTAAGTATTTCACCATCCTAAAATCTACCATAACATTTGAATACCATATATGTTTACTTATTACTCATTCAAATTTCTTCATTATCCATTAACCATTCCTTTCCAACTTCTTTTGAAATAATCCTTTCCAACAAACAAAATCATGAATAATATACTAAGATTCAATAATATCAAAAAATATGTTAAGAAATAATCCATACCTTTCACTTTTCATTTTCAGATTCTTCATCCTTAATTGGAATGACATTAGGTATTGGTAGAAAAATATTTGTACGATCCTGGTGATCCCATTCCCGAAACGTTTTCGTAGGACATGTATTTGTTTAATGACCATGAACAACACATTTAAAACATTCAATTGATCCCTCACAAAGAACTTCTTTCCCTTTATTAGAGTCAACTAGATTCTTCCTTTTTTCCATGGAAGGTTCTTGCTTTATGACCTTCATTTCCACATTTATAACATCTTCTTGTCCCTATGAAACATTTTCATGGGTGTTTTTTCCACATCCTTGAAACATAGGTTTTGGAACATACTTACCTTTATGATTATTACTTGAACTTGCATAGGAATTTGTTTCTTGCATAAATGTTGCCTTATATAAATCACTAAGGTTCAAGTGGTCACTCATAACTCCAGATAGTTGGTTGAGAAGAACCAAAATACTTATCATTGCATCTCTAATTTCATTCAATTAATAATTTGGAAAATTGTCACAGTTTTCTTCACATTCATTGTTACTTTGATGCCTATTATACCCATAAATTTACTAAAAACAAGTTCAGTGTGAGTATATCAGTAAAATCATCATATAATATCATATGAGGAGGGTAAATAATAAGATAGACATATTTGGGTTATCTTAAACTCATTCCCTTTATCAAAAAAACTATGACTGTTTCCAATATGATAACCATTTCGGTTGTGCTACTTATGATTAAATAACACCCTAACCTATAAAGTTATCTAAACCAACCTCTGATACCAATTATAAGGACCCGAACTTAAATATTATATAATATTGAATTATATGAATAATTTACATTGAAGATCCTTTCAGGATTAGTGTTTTAGAGAATTAGGCCATAACGATTACATTACAACATGAATATTACATGTAGACACTACTACTCAGAATCCATTTTTTTCATAAAATACAAACTCTTAAAAAGAAACTTGTATAGTTATAAATTTTAGACAGTATTACTTTTCGTTGATCCCATTATTGACACTATTCAACTTTATGTCCTGTGGAAAACATTTCAAAAACATGGGATGAGTATAAAAATCTTAGTAAGGGTTATAAAATATGGAAGGGAAACATTAGACCACCAATAAATACAAATCACTGAAACTAAACTTTTCAATCATAACATACCTTACAAAATCATAAGATTTATGAATAACACACACAAATCATAAATCATATAGGTTACTTATGGAATCCATATCAAACATACAATTTAGCTATCATAGCTACATAGGGAGTTACACTTGGAATACCCATCACAGTATATGACCTAAATCTCTTAGGAGAAACATTCACATTTACCTCTGTCATGTTACCTAATGCATTGGAGAGCTATCTCAAACTCACCTGTCCTAGGATTATTATGGAACTTCCCATATATGTAAAAAATTCCCAATAATAATAAAATATTCATAACACATAACACAGGCATGAAGGAAAGATAAAATTTCCACATTCCAATATATAAAATCAAGATATTGAAATAAACAATGCTTTTTCAAATCATTTTGAAAACCATTAAAAAAGTTATTTTTGAATCAATGTTTCCCATACCACATTCAAAGATTTTAAATGAATTATCATTTCAAAACATTAATGTGAATATAAATAAATCCCAAACCCCGTTTTGAAAACATGTACATTAATGATAAATATTGAGAAGAATAAATCATTAAAACTTTTGAAATGATATTTATTTAAATATTTTTTTATCAATAAGAGAGATGCTTGAATAAAAATAATTGAGGAATAACATTTCATCATAACTTTATAATATCATGATAATAAAGGGATTCATGATATAATATGTCATAGGACATTTTATACCCCATATAAGAGTGAATTTTTGCATAACAATAATGAAGTATCAATGGAAATATAAATTGAAATGAAATCCCTTATAAAGATGGTATCCTTAAATTAAGGATAAATCAATCACATAATTATGTTTGAAAGATATAAATACACCCAATATAAGTGGTAATTATGTGTAAAACAATCATAGGTCATTCACACATATTCATAGGACGACATATTCAAGAAGTACAAGTTGAACCCAAAGAATTGATATTGGTTTAAGAAGATCCCTAGTAAAAATTTGACAGCCTAACGACGTCACATTAAAATTCAGAAAATGATTTTATGAGATAAAAAGGGTATCTCAACACTTGGACATAAATTTTAAATCAATAAGGATATAGAATAACATATCTGAATATAATAAGATGTAAATTAAAAGACATAACAAAAAACAAGTCTTTAAAAAAGAGGAGGGTGAAAGGTTCCTTTACAGATTTGGTAACTTAAAAAACATACTCCACATGAAAGAATGATCATAAAATGAAGATTTAAATACTCATAAGATAAATTATATTACACAAAGAGTATAATCATGTGCAGTAAAGACACCACACAAATGGAAATGGTGGCCAATATTTCATGAATCTCACGAGACTAAAAATTGAGATGAGACCCTTTACCACGTTGTAATCAACTGTGTCATATGAAAAAAAGTTAATAACCCCCAAATGGATCACCAAATACCATAAATATAATGAGAATCATGATAATATATATTATATGGTAGTACACAATACACCACATGCAATGAATAAGTGGCAAATAGTGGAAATCTCACAGAATTTAAAGTGAGATAAAAAAATCACTTACCACGTGTACAAATTGACTCATTTGTTCCTTGATCTTAATGAATAATAAAATAAAAGTAATTTATACTTTTATAAGATCCTTTTTATGTTTATTATTCCTTTTATATCACTTATTTCCATGATATATACATTATGAAATCTTTTATGTTAATAACATTTATTTTATCGATAATTGGTACTTGAGTCAAAAATGGACTTCTTATTATTACAAGTTAGTCACATAGTCAAAATTTTATTATATCTATAATTAAATTCATGATATAGATATCATATATATCATATATATCCAGTATATAAATATTTATAATAATACATCTCATTTGGAGGTAAGAAATGAAATGCACAGTTCATGGAGATGGTAAGTTGTACGTACGATTGAACGCTACTTTCATTTATATTTATTATTTTAATGGAATTTAAACATAATTATACATAGGTATATTATAATTACAGTTTAATTCATATATAATATCATGAAATCCATCCTTTATACATCCCAGATATGGTATTAACGAGTCATAACACTTTGAGGGGGTGGTAGTCTGCACTTCCTCAAATGAAATTATCGCGCTTACCCATAAAAAACCATAATGGAATGATATAAATTGAAATTACCGAAGAATAATGAAAATATAAATATAATATATATCATATATAAATACAGTTCCATCATAATGGCCACCATGAGAGACGGTTGGAGATATTTGAACAATCATCATTTCGTGAGGCGTTAGTTTTCCATCCATAGGAACATTATGGTCTTCATCCAATAGATGGAAGTGGGTGTAAGTGTATTTATAATCATTCTCATAAAAAATCCAAGTATATTTAGTATACTAGTTTTGTTACAAATGAAAGGAATAATAAGATTTTAGGGGTTGGAGAAGTAAAGTAAAAGAAAACAATATAATAGAAACGATTAGTTTTAATTTGGGTAACACCGTTTGATTTGAACCAAATGACTTCTTGAAGTGAATTATACCTATGTTAAGGCTTCTTGAAGGAGGATATGAATGTAGGTAGGTTAATTGGGTAGTTTTGGGACGATCCAAAAGGCTTGAGGGGAGTAATGAATTGGTTAGAAGTGGTTTACTTTTATAAGGGATAGGAGGGGCACTTTAGTAATGTGTGATAATATTATTCTATTATTTAATGATATTCGGTTTCTAAAGTTCCAAAAATCATTAAATTTGAATATAAGATAACTAATAATCTAAATAATATCATCCAATAGGAATTGGATAGGTTTTTGATGTTATTATAATATTTATAATATTATCTATTTAAATCATTAATTAATGAGGTAAATACTACATCCTTATTGTGACATAATTAATTTAATATATGTGGTGTCTAAAAATTAAAAAAAAATACCATGATATAGGAAATATTTTTATCTTTCCAATGAATATTTATAGTCGAAAAACAAACTTATATACCACCATCTAAAAATTAATTTACAATGAGATATTTGTTTATGTCATTTTTGTCTTTATTATAAATTAATTAATCTAAAGTGTTAATATTAGTCTCAGGTAACACCATGGGGTCCCAAAATAACCCCAAAGATACCCTTGGTCGGCCATTACTCATAAAATAAGGATAAGACAAGTGTTAAGGTAATTTTCAATTATTATAATATTTATTTTACCTTGTATTGCCTTATTTACCTCTAACTGCGGTAAATAATAGTCAACAGTTACTATTCACCAAAAATTATTTTCATCTATTGAACCACATTTTACATATTCATAACAACCATGTATGTCAGATTTTCAAAATTCAATTCACAGAAGAAGTAAAATTTCACTTTAATGAAAAAGAATGTTTTTTAACTACTACTATGTGATTTCACAATTCATCAAAAAATTTTGTTTTTCAGAAAAATACCAAAAACTCAGCTGATGCATTATTTGATATTAAGAATTCAAAAATTATATCTATTTTTATAAATTCAAAACATATTGTAAGAATTTATTAATTTAATATTAATTTCTATTGTTAAAACAAATAGTGTGTTTTTAAGAATCAATAACTATCAAAAGATTGACACTTGTTTATGTCCAATTTAAAAGTGAAATTAATTCCAATGACCAAAGTTGGATTAAGTGGTACAAATATATTCTAATTATTCTTTAAAACCAATTAAAAAGATAATTTAACTATATAAATAAATTAGATTAAAACACAGTTTTGAATTAAAATACAATATTTTTCATTATTCATTAGAAAATGTACTTTATCAGAAAAAATCCAAAATTTTACACAAAGTAAATTTTGATGTCCCCATTCTAAAAACAAATTTTAATTTTTAAAATATAAAAAATTAATGTCAGAAAAACTAGATTTAAAAATGGTTCACAATAAAAAGATGGTAAATCGATCTTGTAGGAAATATTAGAGTATTCATGCTTAAAATTAGATTCATTCATATTTTAAGACACTAATTTTTATTGGATAAAATTAAATACATTTAGAAAACATGTAAAATTATAATTTAGTTAGTTTTGTTCATTCCCTCCAATACAATATCTAGGTGTTAACTACCATTTAAAATAATAATATTACATTATTAGTGTGCAATGTATGATTTCAAATAAACATGTTGTTGTGTGTCGGGTACACTATCAAACATAGAGACCCCTTTAAAGTAAAATTAATTTTTTATTAAAAAATATTAATAAATTTGAAAATTTTAAATTCTTTATTTTCCTGGGATGTTACAATCATATTTAGAACAATCATGAATTTGAATTCCTATCAAAATACACATGAGTAAATCTGTTACACCACACAATCAACATGTGTAATAATTTTTCATCATATCACCATGGTTAAAAGACTCAGGCCATATAATTTTATATATTCTAACAGATATCAGTGAAATAATACTCAGGTTGTTTATATAATCCCTATATCTCATGCCAAGGGGGAATAGTAGAGAATCCTTAATAGTAATCAATCATCCCTAAAGAGATAGTATATTAACCATTTTCCTAATCAATCCACTTATTGGTAGAAATAATACATGACAATTATTTTTTATTCAAAACTGATAAAAAATATTCACATGTGATATAATGTAAATATTACATTTATGTGAATACCATTTAATTCAATAAATCCCAATCATATCAATTAATAATTTCCAAATACAATTTCAATCACCTCTAAATTAATGTTAAAAAAAACCATTCATTTGAAAATCCATCATCACATGGGTTTTTATCAAAAAATATTTTCTTAAATTATAAGTAATTTCATTTAAAATGATCAAAAATTTCATTTATTTTCCATCTCAAAAAATGGATGCTTTTAATAGTTATTTAGTAATCAATATTAATTTCCATAAATGAATAAAAAATTTCTAAAATCCATTTCCATGGTATTTCATAACACACATCGTTCCATTCCAATTTTTTTATGAGAATCAATTAGTGATTTAGAAATAAGTTTTAAGAAAAATTTAAATTAATCAATAATAAAAAATTACAATTAATATAGATCTCATTAAAATGACTTATAACACATTTAATATCCATAAACACCAAAATAGAATCTACCCACTAATAGTAGTGGGTTATAATGGTCAAAGGAGAATCCTAGAATCACAATTTATCCAGTCAAGACCTAGATACCCCAATTTCATAAAGAATTTATACAATCGAATATGGTTGGAAATGAGGAATGTATAATATAGGATAAATAAAATTACAATTACTCATAGATATCCAATATGTCAACCAACACATTAATCCATGATGTTCCTAGGTAAGAAGATAAAAAAAACTCATTCATGGCTTAAAGGAAAAAAATATCAAATTATGTTTGAAAATAAGGTGTTTACAATTGAATATATATTCCCAAAAATTAATTTTTTTAAATTAAATAATTAAATTCCCACCACATGGTGTGCTCAAATAGTTTGAAAAACTAGGCAGTAACAATGCACCCAAACCTAGGCTACTAGAAGAGGTTTCAGGGTTTGGATGCGTGGTTTTTGAAAAAACATGTGCCAAATATACTACCCAACTATCCCATTCTACATGTTTTTTTGGTACTCTTTTTGGATTGACCTAAATATAAACATAACCATTAACAATCTATTGGAGCTTCAAAACACGAAACTCAATTTCTTGGTTTGTCCCACACAGTTTCGCTAACCATGTGCCAACCATGATTTGGATAAGAAACATATATGACATTAACCTTTAATAAAATAGGCCAAAGGAAAGATCCAAACAAAAAAGTTCAATAAAAATTGGTAATATTACATGGATGTGGGTGTCAGGATTTCATATACAATCTCATTGTTATTCCCAAAATGTTCTGAAATATTGAATGATTCCTTGATTAGATTAATTTAGGAGGAAAATTCCAATATGAATGAATCATGTGAATATAACTTTAAAATTACATAATATTATCTTTCTTGAATATTAACAGTGTCATAAATGTTATAAAATTTCATCAATCTCATTATTTGAACCATTCAAGAGGTGTAGTAATGAAAAATAATATTTTTCATTCATAGAGGTCGTGGATTGAACATGCACATGATTAACACATCATTTTATAATTGAATGTGAATAATTTAAGGTATATGATAATTTATCAATTAAGAATCATAATTTTGACATAGGAAACCAATTCATTCACCTAATCTATCCTTTTTTTAATGAATGAGAGCCAATGGTGAAAAATTATTCTATCTATTTATAGAGGGAGTCGTCTACCAATATTCACAGTCAATACTGTTGTGTTTTTCTAGGGGATAGAAATGATAAATAATGGTGTATACACTAATATTTTAACATGTTAGTATGTTAATAATACATATTTAATTACAAGAGGGTGAGTAAAAAAAATTAAAATATTATTAGTAAGAAATTACTAAGGATTGGGAAATACTCACATCGAGAACTTCATATTTATCTTGAAAATAAACGTATAAATGAAATATATAGCATAAATTATTGAGACTATAAGCATATGATATCAATAGAAACATATAGTATGGGAAAATGTTTTATACATTTGTAATTAATTTTGAAGGTATAGGTGTAACATGGTGTGATGGAAATGTTGTGATTTCCTTAGTGAAGACAAAGGTAATTTTGGACGTATACATTAAATTTCATGAATTGTGTGTCGCTATTCATTGGAAAAAAGATCTGATAGTTTTAAATATTTTAGGGTAAGTGGGTTAGCTAATCCAACTATCATCCACATAGTTAGTGTTAGGTGTTTTAAATTAATCTATACTTTTATACTTATTAAAACTAGTTTTAGTGTCTCTACTTTTTCCACAGTATATCATATTTTCAAGTTCAATAAATAATCTTAACATCCAAATTTAAATTAAGACTTATTTAATAATTTAAAAACCATTATTATAAATATGAAAACCATTATATCCAATAAAATCACTATGTTTTAAAAAATGTTATTACAAATTTAATACTCAAGACACAAAAAATAGTTTTTATAAATAGTGAATTTTCAAACATAAAATTAATGTGAAGGTGAGAATTATCAATTTTATTAATTTCCATGACATAAATATATTTCATATAAAAAATAAATCTTTTATATATTTCAATGAGATCCAACACTGAATTTTATAAGAAAAATATTTAATTGAGAAACTATTGAAAAATGTTTTTAAATCATTATATAATGTAACCTTGTTTATAAAAATTAAATGTAGGATTTTAATGTATGAAAAAAATATCACAATTTTATAATTTTACTCCACAAATATATATTTTCGTATTTAATTTTCTTAAATGTTTTATGTCTCGATTATATAAGATATTTTTATAAGATTTATAATTTTGTTAAAAAAATATAATTCACTATTCACCAAAAAATTAATTAGTGTAGAAAAGTTTTAAAAGTTATCTCTAACATAATATAGAAATTATTTAAAAAAAAGCTGTTCACTTTATAAAATTAAAATTCTAAAATTTATAAATTTAGATTTTAAATGAATATACAACATATAAAGGGAAATTACTTTTATTGAAAAAAATAACATTGAAATAGCATATGCTATCAATATTATTTAATACTAGTTTGCAATTTAAATAGTTTTAATACATTAGATAATATAATGAAATATTTTATATTAACATAATGAGAATTTAGAAGTGGTTGAATTAATTTATCATCACTTAATGTAGTTAATTTAGAATGGATAATCATACTAATTATATATCACATAATTTTATTTTTTTCAATAGGTTAATATATATTTATAGATATAAAGGATTTATTAATCTTATATATTTTTTATAGTATTTTGAAAATATTTCTTCACTCATTTTACTTCAATGTTGATATTTTTCAAACAAAATGATAATTTTTAGAAAAAAATTATTCTAAAATATTAGGGTGTTACATTCTCCCCCACATAAATATACTAAGTTCCCATAATTTTTAGAATCTTATAATAATAATAATAATATATACTAGTATCTACTAGATATTCAATAGTCATGAAATTATTTTTAATGAGGCATCCACCTTATAATCCTATGTAAGACTATAAAACTATTCACCCAAAATATTCTTCAATATAATTTTCAAGGGATATACATTTCAAATATTCATTTTTATGATACAGTTTCCAAAAAAATTATTAAAACCCAAATTTTTTATTATTTAAATTAGTTTAAATGATTCTATGAGTGTGAATACTCTATCTGAATATGTATTCCCTTATAACACCGTCATTTATTTATTTGATAATTTCTGTTCAATATAATTTTTTTATGATAGTTTCTATTTTAATTTATTTCCTAATAAAGAAAATAACTATTCGAAAATTTTCATTTACATTCATAAAATATTTTAAACATGAAAAAATTGAAATATATTATCTCAATATTTATATTAACCTTTATCCTTGAAATCAAAAATCAATTAATATCTATCTTATCTTATGAATCAATATGTTTCAATATATTTTATCCATTTTCATTCCTAATTAAATTTTCTAGCCTAATGATATTCAAATCATTTATAATTATTTGTAAAGAGAATTTTAATAAACCAAATGATTTCCCTAGGCAGTATCAATTAATGTGTGTAGTTATGCACCTGGGTTATGCATAGAGTGATGATTGATTTAATTGAAAACAATCCATGTTCAAGGTTACATACCCTAGGAACACCTATGTGGGAGCCTATATCCCTTTATAGTGTTAATTCTGGAATTTTATTGTTTGGAATATTAAAAAATGTATATTTTTTAAACATTTATTGAATTTTTCTTATTCTTGGACATATCGCTTATAATTATACATATATTTTTCATTAATGTTCAATTATCCTAATCATTAAAATAACTAAATATATAATAAAAAATTACTCAACTAGTCCTAAAAATTACAAAATTAATTCTATAAAATAATTAATCCTTTCTCTGAAACATACTGCAATGCCCTATACACACAACACCATGTATGTTGCTAAAAAATTTACAACATGGAATTTATATAAAGTGATTCAAAAATATTTTTATTTTACATCATCTAAATAAGAAAAACATTAAATCTCACAAATAATTTCAGAAAACCCATGATCAGTTGGTTTAGTATGCTTGAGGATCCGTTACATATGAATCTTGTTTACTGATACTTTTGAAAATTTCTCTATACTTGAGTGACAATATATTTACTTATATAATTCCCAAAAAAATAGTCAACTTTATTACTTGGGGAAATAAAAATTTTTGAAATGGGTGAGCTCATATTCTCAGCAGTGGTAAACATAACTTACAATAACTTAATAATATAAATGAGCATTCAATTCTTATATGAGAATACTAAAGGAGCATGGACATAACATGAGAGTATCGTACCGAAAAAATAATAGATCACAAATAATGAGTCATGGAATAAGGTTTTTCATTACATAGGACATGAATCAATGGAGTGTAGATACATTACTCAACCAAAATGTGGCATAAGAGAATAAAATAATAATATCATAAAAATATGGAATAAACATTAATATAGGATAATATCCCCTTTTTGATTCACACACATACACCAACAGTTATGGTTAATTATATTCTTCCCCCATATATATTTTCGGCACTAGAAAACACATTCATTAAATTAATCAAATACTTCTAGACATGATCATAGAGTGTAGATCCTTTCTCATGCTTCGATTTTACTTATCGTGGAGTCCGAACAGAGTTACGAATTAGAAGGTATGATCATTCGAAGTGAGACTGCTGTAAATGGAAATCCAAGGTGATTTTGGGGAAAATTATGGATTTGTGCATAAAAAGGGAATATTTCCCATAAAATGGAAAATAAACCGTAAAATTGTAGCCTTGGACATAAAAACAAATTTCATGGAAGAATGTATTTTCGCTCAAAATGGAAGCTTGCGGGGAAAAATGATTTTGTGTCCAAAATAGAGACTTGCGTGTAAAAATGGATTCTTCTGCATAAAATGGAATTGCGTGAAAAATATATTCTTGCACGCAAAATAGATTCTTGCATGAAAAATGGATTTGTGCTGTAAATTGGAATGAAATTTTATTCACACTGACATTCAAAGATTCGCCTATAAATACCAGTGGACCCCCTTCTTCCCGGGAGGACCCCCGGAGGTCAGTCGCCGCTCTATTGCGTGTAAGTATGAATTTTCTATGCTTTTTCCTAAAAACCCATATCTTGCCCAAAAAACATCATTTTTGTGCGTAAAGGGGCCATCCTGCACAGTTCTTCACGCAAAACATTGTTTTTGTGTGCAATAGTTCCACTGTAGTCAATTTTGCACGCAACACTTCCCTATTGCATGAAAAACTTCCCTATTGTGTGAAACCATTATCTATTTCGCAAAACCCTTCCCTATTGCACCCAAAATTGTCTTATTGCGTGGAACACTCTCCTACTACGTGACAATTTCACTTGTTTCATGCAAATCACTCATATTTCTTGAAATTACTTCAGTATTGCCTGCACAACACTCCTACTGCGCGCACATGTACCGTATTACGTGCCCTCCTTCCCTATTTTATGAAAGCTTTACCTAATATGAACAATCCCTCATTCTTGGGAATATCCAATCCTTCATGTCGATCATATTACGTGCAAAAGTTCCTATGCATGTGCTCGTTGGTCCATACCATGGGGGCGGCGCCCCGCTCCCCCCGCTCGGGGTCAATGTCGGGCTATGGTCCTAGCCCTCAAGGACAGTCCCTTCACTAACATCACTGACCCCCATGAAAAATGGAGAGTCACACTGTGAAATTTTCAGGCCATGACATTGGGATTTTCCATTGCGCCCTTATGAGAACCCACCTTGAACCTTTGTAATACCATGATTTTAGATACTCCTATGTACACCATGAAACACCTTGAGTTGATGTATTCCTCTTGGTTGGTTTCCTCTATCGTGAGTAGAGATTCTCATCATCAATTCCTCTTGTACCTGGAGTAGAACCAGTCCTCATGTAATTCATCCAAACCCCATTACCGACCTCTAATGCCAGGTTGAACTACAAAGGGATGCCCTTTTTTAAGTCCCAAAACCATCCATTTCTTGGCACCTTATGGCTAAGAGTCCTATATATATGACTTTAAAATATAGTAATCCACATATGATAATCATAGGACACGTCTTTCTCTAAACAAGATATGACAGATGCTTTAAGCATAAGATGCCTAATAGTTCTTTCTACATGACTCTAAACTATAGTACACCCTATGTTCCAAACATTGGATGCCTCTTTCTCTAAACAAGATGTGCCTTATGCTCCATGTATAAGATGACAACAGTTCTCTATACATGTCTATAAACTGTAGTACTCCCTATCTGAAAAATAATAGGATACCTATTTCTCCCAACAAAAGATGCATTATGCTGTAAGCATGGGACACCAATAGTCCTATATGCATGATTAGAAACTATATTACACCCTATGTTCCAAAAATAGGATGCCTCTTGGGCCAGACAAAAGATTCCTTATGATCCAAGAATAATATAACTAATGATATGATTACAGTGGCATAATTTCAAGAGCGTTGGAATCCGTTTAAACATTCAATCACTCCACCTAACGATTTTCGTGTCCTTAATTTGAATATTCATCCACATAAACGTCTAAAGGAACCCACTGATGGCCTGGTCCCATGTCGCATCAGCTCAACTACCATCCCGGTCCAATGCCTCAGAAGACTTAGGAAAACACTTTGTGGTAGATCCTGTGTTTCGAACATAGTCAACAGTCAACCCTCATTTGTTTGTCCCCATTTCAGGCTAATGTGACATGGATGCTGTGTTTCAAACTCAGTCAATAGTTATCCTCCATTGTCATGACACACTCACCACATTTTGAATTCCAGGCATGTGATTCACACTTCTCATCTCCCTTTGTTCGGACTTATTCCAGTGCCCTTGGCTGTATCCCATCTGTGAGATAATACATAGGTGTAGGCCTAAATCATATTCCCCAGCTCACCAATGTGTTGGGATGCCCTCATGTCCAGACATGAGGAAGACATCACATGCAGCTTCCTTGAATAATCCCCATCCACTATTGCCACTCCATAGTGTCACTCAGGTAGCTCCCTTGTTTAATTACTATCTACTATTTCCTCTCCAGAGCGGCACCCAAGCAGCTTCCTTGCATAAACGCCATCCTCTATTGCCGCTCCAGAGCAGCACTCGGGAATCTTACGTGATTAATCCCCATCCACTATTTCTACTTCATAGTGGCACCCAGGCATATTCCTTGTGTATGCCCCATCCACCATTGTCGCTCCATAGTGTCACCCGGACAACATCCTTGCGTAAACTCCATCCACTGTTGCCGCTCCTTAGCATCACCTGGGTAGCTTCTTTTCGTAATCCCCATTCACCATTACTGCTCCTCAGCACCACTCAGGCACACTAACAGTTATTTATTCTTATCATAGCCATGGTAACATGGAACCCCAATGGGATCACATCACGACACCCCCCCCCCCCCACGACATAACTAGTGCATGCCCTTCACCAAGGTGCAGACGGTACCGGTTATGTAAGTCCTAGGGATGTGGAGTGAACCCACTTCGTCCGAGCTGCAGGAAGTTAAACAACCAAGAATCATCATCCTCAGAACATGATGTTAAACAATGACTTCCCCCACATGAATCCTACACGGGTAAAGAGCAACCACCCCGGTGTAAGCCCCCTAGATTTTCTCGCAGGAGGGAGAATACCCGCCCCTCCTTTCTTTGGTGCCAAATCCATCTCCCACTGGGATTAGTTGCCACTGGGCCTCCGTCCTAGATTAAGTCCCAATCCCATGTTTCCTCTTTGGGATGCTACCCATGTGTAAGACATATTCTACTTCCCATGGACACACCTTTCGTGATGTGATCGTTAGGACTTTGATGCCTCTTTTTTCTCACACTTAGCAAGACTCATGTGGTCTTAGAGTAAGCATCGACCATAAAACCTTGGGCATCCTAGTGTGTAATCCCCAAACACCATCCTGAACTTTAAGGACTCTGATCCTTGCCAAGCCAGGGTAGGTAGGAAACCTCTATGAGGTTCAAGCTCACCTCCCCGGTCGTTCCGACCATCTTCACGTCAGTTCACCAACACCCTGGGTAGCCTGGAGTGTAAGCCACAAACACCACCCAAACTACGTGGACTTTGATCCTTGATATGGTAAGGTACATAGGAATCCTCCACAAGGTTCAAGCCCAACACCCATCGGTTCCGACCATATTCACTTCAGTTCCATGCCCCCAACCTGAAATATGTGGACTTTGATCCTAGCCAAGTCAAGGTACATAAGAAGCCTCAATGAGATTCAATCCCAACAACCATTGGTCTCAACCATAATCACTTTGGGACACCAATGTCATCCCTCTCGAACTACGTGGACTTTGATCCTTACTATGGCAAGGTACGTAGGAAGCCTCCATGAGGTTCAAGCCCCACACCCTGTCGTTCTGACCCCCCTTCACATCAGTTCTCATACACCATCCATCTAGACCCCAAGTCCTTATTCATGTCGATTCACCCCTGTCCTACATGACATTAAACTGTGTACTTCAATCAGTGGGAAGTCATTGTGCCCCATGTAGTGGTAAGTCGTTGTGTCCCTCAATCAGTGGTAAGCTGTTTTATCTTGATTATCAGTAAGTTGTTTTGTATCCTATTCAGTGTCATGTCATTGTAATACCTTTCAGAAAGACCCACACCTTTGGTCTGTCCTAGTGGAGTTAGACCAACCCGGGATTCTAACAACTAATAAGCCCCATACACATCATTGGGTTGTTGTCCTATTTGAACACCCCAATTCAAGCTCATCGCCTAACCTTTCCCCTAAAACTAGGTGTCTCGGGAAGGTCATGCCCCAACCCAGAGGTTCCACTTCCTCCGGGTCCCCATCCAAACTTCCATTCTCACGGGCCTCCTCCTCAGGCTTCCCATCGCCCTCCTGAACTACGTAGACTTCGATTCCCGGCCACGGGGATACGTAGGAAGTATCCTTTAGACTCAAGACAATCCTTAAATTCATCCTCAAAGCGGTACCATCCCATTCACCACCCATTTCAATCAGTACCCCATCACCCATATTTATTCTTTCCTGGGCTGCCACATCCTAGTGAGGTCATGTTAATCCTCCTACATCAGTGTGTCCTCCATGGGTTACACTTATATGATCCACTCTAGTCAGTGTTTTGATCAGTTTGATCCATCTCTGTTATACGTTAAACTTACAACATACCCTATGTTAAACATGGGAATCTATGGAAAACCTCATAGACATGCCTATGGCATATAATTCCCCAAGTTAAACGCTAGATGCGTCAACCTTATGCTCCCTCAAGAAGCCCTATAATAAGGTTAAGAAACCCAGATGCGCTAGGGTTACAGTGTTCAGACACATCAGTGATGCACAACGTGACTACTCCCCTAACCAAAAGTTTCTGCCCTAACCTGACCCTTTGGAATATCCTGAAAAAATAATTATAATTAATTGGTGCCCATGAAAATATGGCACTAGGAAGAGTTTCATGAACAACGTCTTATGTCTATAAGGGAGACTCAGACTAGGTAACGAGCTCCGAGGAGGAATCCATGGAAGGAAGAATCGACATCTTATCATCCCGTTTGGATCAAGGAGTAGATGTCCTGGAATAAGCGATGGATGTCACCCGCTATTGGAAAGCGGTAATGCAGGGCAACAAAACTGCACATTTCTTCCTCAAGCAGACGGATGCGCATGCCCCAACAAAAGTTTCAGAAACATACATGTATTATGGGTTATAAAATTTTATCCATAACGCTAGGGGTCAATATAGGATCCCACCAAATAATCATACATACATATGTATTCCACTTGAAATAAAAATTTATCACATAATAAGAAATAAACATAAATAATTTTAGTTCTATATCCTATTAAAATGGAACAAAATAATTCATAATCCATAATTCCATCAATAATCATAATAAGATAAAATTTGGGAAAATAAATGGGTATGTAAATATATTTTGTAACACTCTATGTAAGTACAGTTATTTTAAGATTATGAGGTATATAGAATTTTAACCATATAGATAAAAATGGTATAAAATTAATTAAATAATTGCCATAATCAATTTATGTATAAAATCTAGTTAAAAACATTTCAATCAATGGAAGAACCTATATGATGGTTATAGTGAAATGATTTTGAATACAAACTAATTTTATACATGGTGAATGATTAAGAATGAAGAGAGAAGTAAAATATTTATACATGTCTAATACCGTAAAATAGTATAGTATAATTTACAATGTAATTCATGAAAATTAATTTATGAATAAAAATATATTTTTTAATAATAGGAAAATTTTAAGTGAAACTATATTTTTTTTATAGAAAATTTAGTTTTCTTTTTTCTAAAAGAAAAATTTATTGGTCAAATTTAAAAATAATTTTTGTAAAAATTAATTTGAAAACATTAATAAAAATTTACTTGAAAAAGAAAACTTAAAAATGGATCCATGAAAAGGAAAATAAAATTTATCATAAGGAAATGTTGAGTGATATATAAATAAACTGATAATGGAAGGAATGTATTTTCATTTTTTAAAAGCCCATTTTCGAATACCCCATCATAAAAAAGAGATATCAAAACACCCTTTAAAAAAGAGGAAATAGTATATTAAAATTTTTAATGATATAAAAAATAATTTTTGTACACATATAAATAAGAACATATAGAGTAATGTAAAACAATGGAAAGATGGAAAATAATATATAAAATATTTAGTGTATTAGATATGATAATATATGTATTAGATATGATAATATGTGTTGAGAAATGGATTTATAATATTTATAATTTGATATTTTTATTTATTTTTTTATTTAATTTAAAGAAAATTTAAATAATTGCATAGTTTTTCTTGAAATGGGCTAAAATTAAACACACGCATTGATATGTTTAATTTAGGCTGTTTTGTGTACTATGAAAATTTCATATTAATATTAATTATATAATTTATAATATTATATTTATATAATATTAATGATGACAAAAATATAATATGTGTTTATTACTTTCTGTTATATTACTATTTCAATAATGTGGCGATGAGAGAAGAGTATTTTCGTTCATGGAGGAGGTAGTCTGCACATATGGAAAATTAACGTTTCAATTTCTCAACAAATGGGATGATATGAAGATATATGATTAATTATCATTATATAATATTAATTATGACATATAAAAAATATTAATTCAAAAAATCAATCAGTGATTCTTTCCATGATTGGTAGTGGTAAAAAATGAACTAAATCACTTCATCGAGGCAGAATCCTACTTTACGATTGATCGATGTTTTTATTTTTTATTAATTATTTTAAAAAATTGTATAATGGTTGGTGGAATAACATAAATAAATTTCATTATATTAACAATATTTATTTAATTATAATTATTTGTATAAGAAATGTTCGTAAGAGTGTTATTTAGAAGAAAATTCTATGAAGTAAAAAGTAATCATGTTAATATATTAAAATTTCACATGGTAATCTCCTTGGAAAATGATTCCTTAGGATAAATATTTGAAAACATAGGGTTATGAAAGTGATGCGGGGGATTATAAGTGTTTAAAAATGGTTGATTCCTAAGACTAAATTTTAATGGATAATATAGGTGTATCATGAAGGGTTTCAAGTGATCCACTTTCACAAATAAAGAGATGTGTAATTTTGTAAGTACCTATTGCATTTCAATGACAGTACGTCATTGTTAAATAGTAAATTGATTAAAATTATTAAGATAATGTAGGGTAGTATTGTTATCTAAACCACATATCATATAATCTCATTGTTTCATATTATATGTATCTTTTTAGTCAATTTAACTTCATAAAATTCCTTTTAAAATTTTTAATTTTAAGATAATAACTAATATTTCTAACATAAAAAATTAATTTTAAGGAAAATATATTAAAAATTTACATGTTATCTAATTTAATCATGTTAATTTAAAACATGAAACTATTTTTTTAAAATATAATTTATAGGATTTAAGAAGTTAAATGTATCTTTAGCGCACATGATGCGTAAATATAGTTTCTTGGAAAAAATATGTTATTACCATAAAAAAAATTTATAGCTAAAAACAATTAATGATATTAATTTCCTTGAAATAAATGAATTTATTAAAAACAATTTTTTTCAACTTATGATAGAAAATAACTCTACCATAAAAATTGTTAATGAGTAGAATGAAATGATCAATTTTTTAAAAAAGATTTAAATGATACCATGTTCTAGAAATTAAAAATAGGATTTATAATATAATAATAATATAAAAATGTATAACTTTACACCCTAAATGAATCTCTAATTAATTAAAATAGTTATTAATGTCGTACAAATTTATAATATAATTAAATATATAAAAAATTTATAATTTTCGTTAAAGCAATATTTGTCACTATTTATATAATAATAAATTATTTGATTAAAATACCAAATTATAATCCTAATATAGAATTTAAATGATTAATAAATAATTAAGGATCATCTTAAAAAAATAAAATTCCAAAAATTTTATGTTTTTTATTTTCAATAATAAAATAGATAACATATTTTAAAGAGAAATTCCATTTTAATGATTATAGGTTATCATTATTATTTAATAGTACTTTATTATTTACATATTTTAATATATTAAATAATGTATTAAAACATTATATATCATTATAAAAATCACATAATACTATATTATTTAATTTTTTTGTTTAATAAGTTAATATAGAATGAACCAAAATATTAATTATACATCCTCTGAAAATTTCAGTGTTTAATATCTTTTTTTATTTGTAATATTTTTTAATTGTTATATATAAATGTTCTAATTGTAATTTAATATGTCACGAATCATTTTTAGGTCTTTAATGTAGATAAGGCATTTAAACATATTATTTATACCGAGAAGAAAATATTCAAAATTATCATAGTTTTATAAATATGGATTTTCAGATGATATTGACATAGATAAAAAAGAAATTTTATGATTTTATGATTAATCAATTTTAAAACTTTAATATATACACCATCATCCTTAAATTATTATTCAGAAAATGAAAACCATTGATTTTGATAAAACATTGTTAAATTTTCTCATTAAAACAAAATGTGTTCTCAGAAGAAAAATCTAATAAAATAATATGATTTTAAAAATAATGAATAATTATTTTTTAAAAAAATCCTTCAAAATCCATTTTAACCCAAATAAATTCCTTTAAATATAATACTATTACATTTTAAAAAATTTATGAAATTTGTTTTTTATAATAATTAAAATTTTAATATGATTTGATATACCAATTCAAAACATGGAAAAAATTCTTAGTAATGAATAGTTACCATTACGATAAATGAAATCATAAAAGGGTATTTGTAAAATTTTTCATCATATTCATAAATATCAAAGTTATGTGTCACATTAAAAAGTAACTTAAAAATATTGGATGTGACATATTTTGAAAAAATATATATTTCAAAAAGGATCTTTAATTATAGATCCTTCTAATGTATTTAAGGGTTTGTAAAATAAATTTGAAGTGTAAGATAAACCATTTTATTTTTGAAGGATGAATGATATTTTTAATATTTAAAAATATAATTTAATAAAATCCCCACCATAAAACAAGTAACAAAACAAAAAGTTTTAAAAAATAAGAAATATGAAGTTATTAAGAGATAAATTATAAGTATGTTTCCAAATATAAAGTTGACTATTGGAGGAAAAGGCAAATATGTACAATAAAGGGAAAAATTCCATTTATTGGATGGAAATTATTCTCAACAAGAACATAATAGTTTATAAAACATTTACTAAAAATGAATTCATTAAATTTAATTAATCCCCCCCACCCTCACTGAGGAATAGAATATGATAGAAAATAAAAAATATGCTTAATGGCCCGTAATGAATCTTTATTTACTACAAGGAAAATTAAATCAAAAAATTTGAAATTATAAACCCAAAATAATTTAATCTATTATTAATTATTATAAAATTTTATTTCCCTCTATTTTATCCCAATATGATAGATTGGAGAATTTTATTAAAATGAATAATAAACGAAATAATTATTTTTAATTTAAAATAATAAAAATCTATACTCATGAGCATGATGATTTTCGAAAAGTTGAGATAATATCATGAAAATAAATGCACCAAGTATGAATGATATTGAATCTTGTAATTAATAAATTTAAAAATCCATGATTCTCAAAAATGTTATCGAAAATCAGGATTCAGTAATTCCAATGTTGAGGTTAATTTTCCCCTCTCTCACAAACTATCCTTTTTCTAAATGGTAATGGTAAATTAATAAATTAATTATAGATGTAACCTAAAATAAATTTTAAATATAGAATTTGGTCAACCCAATTATCATGCTGAAGACTATTTTTTAGTAATCCCTCTATTTTAAATATTATTTCTCTCTCATCTCGACACACATTAGTCATGCGTAGCCATATAAATATAAGTAGTTTTTAATAATTGATGAGAAAACATAAACAAAATTTAAATTAGAAATGAAAAAGCTATTTACTTATTATAATTCTTTTTAAATTTATGTATATCTAATATGAAAAAACTGACACCCTCATTTTATTAATGAGATATATAGTAAAAATAAAAAAATGAAATGCCAAAATAATATAGTGGATAAGGATTGGTGGAAGATTATTTTATGTGCATCAATTCAACCTTGGGATCTGGTCTAAGATCCATATATTTTAAAAAATTCAACAAGACCAATATTTTTAACATGATTGAAAAAATATGGTCATAAATATCATATATTTATTCATTGAATGTGAAAGGGTAAACTCAGAGTGTTACTAATAAATCTATATGCAGACCTCGATCAACTATTTATAATTCTTGGATGTTACTGGGTCTGTCTAGAATGTGTCACAAAAAAATGTATTATATAATGACATTTCATGTTTATCCTTGGAGTTTATTTTCTATTTTTAACTTCTTCTATGACATACATTCATGGAGTTTTATGATGTGAATAAGTGATTCATGATGATAATAATTATATTAATTTATTTTCAAGTTTGTTATCTCCTAATTATTCAATATGGAGACTCATAAATGAGCGATGAACTATCCCCTTTACCTGAGAATTATTCTTATAATAAATTTAATCAATGATTTTAACATTTTCCCCATTGAATATTTTTCACATCAATCCTGTCAAAAAATATCTAAAATAATAAACATCTCATTTTATTTAACAATTAAATTATAAATATTAGGTTTGTACCATTAAAATATATGCCTAAAATATAAACCTCTAACCCCCAACACATAATCATATTCATATTCCCATGAATAAAATATCAAAAATTTAAATAACAACCATTATACCATAATTTATATTTGAAGAAAAAAATATCAATTTATTAAATGGGAAATTAAATATTCAATAATCAAATGTAAAATTTTCATCTACTTCTCAACTTCCAAAGAAACATGTGAACAATGTGTTGTACTTTTTCTATATCGAATTTACCATGAAATTTTGTTCTTCCTTTTAAATTTTTTAAATTATTTACAATGTACATTCCACTTCAAATTTCCCTCATATTGTCTTTTTTAGTGATTTTCATGGTATGAATTGTAAATATAGTATTTTACATTCCTCAATCATTTAAGATACCATATTTGTGAAATTAATCTACATTCTGTACACTTTAAGGAAAAAAATAACTTATAATGATGTGGGATTTACTATTAAGTCCAAATCACTTTTTATCATTGAGAAAGGTCGGTAACAAATTAAAAATATGTAAGGGTAAAAAATGATGTTATTCTATATGGTACATTTTATGATAATCAATTTTGACTCAATGAAAAATTATACCTTTAAAAATGGAATATTTAAATTTCTAAATTCATCATATAAGAATGTACAGTAATGAATATAAATAATGAAACACCCTTATGATTTTTCTTTTGATAGAAATGAGATTGGAAAATTATCGCATCCACTAGCCATCCCAAATTGATAAAACTCATATTTTAATTACAAGGGTATTTTTAACTATTCAGAACAAAATCTTTCATTATATTTTATTTAAATTGAAATTTTTGGAAATTTGTTATAGTCAATTACTATGAATAAATAGTTATGAAACTTCTTAATGTTTCATGAGGAATCCACCCGTAATTATTTTTTTGAATAAATTCATCCATTTAACTATTTTTTTATTTCCCCCATGTTCATTTATTATAATAAATCCCCCCATTAAACAGAGTAGAGTAATCGTGCTAACTGTCCCACTAATTAAAAAAATGGATCTTTAACATTCTTCATTTTTTGATTTAACCCAATTCCCACCCCACTTATTCCCTAGGTAGGATTTTCAGCCATATAAGGCCTCCATTCTCCCTCTTTCTCCCTTAGATACACATTTTAAAGGGTATATTTTGGGTAAACATCAATATCCTTTAAATAAGTTAGTTCTTACATGTTTTATCCTTATTCTTATGGTTTCTTATATCTTTTCTTGGGTTTTTATTTTTTCAGAAGCTAGGGAATCATTTTAAAGGATTGATAATGAGAATTTTGGTTCGATATTCATGATTAGGGTTTATTTGTTTCCACATTGTGGTGTGGTTGAGGTGCGGTTTGAGATTCACAATGATTGTTTTGTGAAATTTGGCACAAAAGGTGAGTGGTTTCATGTATAAATATTATTTGGTGAATTTATTTTTGGTTCATGAATAATTTATCATGTTTCTAAATTATAGTAAGTGGGGAGAATGTGGTTTTTTGGTAATATTAAGTATGATTTTAGTTTTAAAGTAGTATTTCTATTAAGAATTTGGTGTCTTATATGTGTAAAACAGATTTGTGTCACTTGTTAGTGTTTTATAAATTTTTCAATTAGTTTATTTCTTAATTAAGGGATTTGAATCATTTTCTGATATAATGTTGGTGTGCAGTTGATTTTATAAGAGGATTCAGGGGTGTATATTTTTAAAATCATTATAGTGGTTTATGATATTAATTTATAATTTTTTTTAATTATTTATTAAATTAAGTAATACTTTCCAAACATATTTGGAAAATGTTTTGGTGTCTGTCTGATTTTAAAATAAAATTTGGGTGTTTAAGTGGTGGCGTGTGACGTGTAATGTATGGTTTATTTAATGAAATGTACATGTGATATTATGGGATATGTAAAAAATTATTGAGAACAAATGGGAAGCCCTGGTATCTAGGTGGGTAGTCTAAGACTAATATTCTAGTTACTCGAAAGAAGCTATGGCCTCGTTTCTATTAGTGATATTGAAGATGAAAATAATAACTAAAAATGGTTGATGATTTGAGACCCCAAAATTTTTGACTGTTTCTCCTCTCTAGTAAATCACGCATAAAAAATTTATGGTCATGGTTTCTTTGCCACATGTAACCAAGATATGAGGTACATAGGTTTCCATTTCTAGCTAGTTCCCATGGGTACTTTTTATGAATAGTTCTTATTGGCTATATCACCCTTACCATCGACATGTTTTATCTTTGGTGGGTAATTTCATAAGAAAGTATGTTTTATTTAAATTTTATTTCTGGAATGTTGATTCTTATTTAAATTTTCATTCCATTAAATAGTTACTAGCATATCCTTTTTATAAAAACATGGAATCCAATTGTATGATAATGTTTATAATCTTGTATTGGGTGGAATCCAATGGGGCATATGCTCACACCCAACTTACACATTTGGGTGTAAGTTTACTTTTAAATGTTTGAAACATGTATGGGAAGAACTATGAAGATAGTGGTTTTGTTTTAAAGTGGTTTTTTTGGTTCATTATAGTTGATATGGCTTACTAGTGGTGCCTCGTGCCATGTGGTGGTTTTTTGATAGAGTTATGGTTCCTTTTTCTAAATTTGATTGGTTTTGACTTTATCCTTGCAACTAAATTCTGGATAGTCTTTACGGTTTGTTAGGTTTGAATTTTTTGTTTTTTAATGTTTTACTGATGGTTGATTAATGCATATAAGTTTTGGTAAATAGTTCCCACATTTTATTTATAATACCTGAGTACTTTTTCTAGCCTGTGGGGATTGGGAATGCCCTTCAGGTTTTGATACAGACTAGTCTAGGAACCGGTTTTGGTGAAGACCATTATTGGTTTGCGACACATCATCCCATTTTATCCTCTTAATGTATGGTTTTTTCAGTAGATCCTATAATGATTTAATGGGATTTAATTATATATGTTTACTCTGTTTTTTATCCCATTCATTATCATTTTATTTTAGATGAGGTGGGAAAGGTTTTTAGATCAATATATACCTAATAATGGTAAAATCAAGGGGGAATTGTGGGGACATTTATTGGAATGTGTAGAAGAGATATTTAGGGGTAGAACAAAAAATGTTTCATCTTTATAGATTATATAGTTACTTATTATTTTATGTTTTAATTATTCTAATAGATAAATCTATATAGATTATATTGATACTTATATCAGATGAATCCAAAGCTACAAGCTATACATAAGAGAGTTAAGTGTTAAATATAAAAAGGGGTTTCATTTACGATACAAAAACTTGAGACTTAAGAAGGTTTTTACATTCAATAATATTTACTATTATAATATAAGAAAAATATTTGGTGTGTGGATAATTTTTGAAACCTATTTGAGCTGATAAAAATATTATACTAAATCTATCATTGAATTTTATTATGTTTTATATAGTATTTATATATTTATTCCACTGAAATAATTTTTTAAATTGGCCTATGGTTTTACCTCATAATTCATGTTAAAATTTGGTTCTATCCTATTTAAAGATACATGTTTTAATGGGGTTGTGGAACCCCCTACATAAGTTAGGGTGATGTTGTGGTTGTCCTTCTAATAGAATAAGAAGGTTTTAATAGTGTCACGAATCCCCTTCAAAATTCATGTTGATATTAGGGGATTCCCTACCGTGTAAAGAGTAAAGGGGTATAATGAGTATAAATGTAATCATTTTTCATCTAAATTACTATAAACATCTCAATTTATAAATATAATTTATATTTTTTTGTTTTTAATTTAGTATATTCAACATCCTGAATCTACACATTCGACAATATATTCATTTGAATACAAATCTATAGTAATTATATGTGTTTTATAGATGTTTAATGATTTTAGAAATTTTAAATCCAATTGAAAATTTACTTTTTAGAATATATGGATGATGAATAAAAAGAAAAATAATTTTGGAAAGAATTACACAGATGTTGAACACATGAATTATCTCTTAACGTGACACTTGGAAATTAAGTATTTGAGACTCCTTATTAAAAATATTCCCAGAAATATATACTGTTTTTATATATATAAAATTTATTTCTATTGAGGTGGAAACTAATAGGATTGTGTGTGTTTATGTGGATAGAGGATGCGTCATATTATAAGTGAGTTTTAGTAGCATTTTCTCCAATACCGATTTATTAATTTTTATGGATTGTAATCACTCATTGAATGTGTCTAAATAATGTGAAAGAGATGAGTATTGGTCTATAATACCCATATAAATTAATTTATACATAGTATTTTGTGATATATATTTTTTTACTTTATCTCTTGTTTTAATATTTTTATCCATATTACACTTAACTATGCTTACCCTCTTTAACCCATGTGAATTATTAATCTTTTAAAAATAGAATTAAACCATATTAGATAATGCTATCTTGATAATTTGAAACATTAAATAAATTTTATAAAATTATGCTTTTAAATTTAATTAAATTCTATTGTATAACCAAAACTAAATATATATTTATTTTTTTATTATAAAAAATATATATTGTTAAAAAAATTGTACTTGTTCTGAATGATAATTAATGAATTTTATTTCTGAAGATAATTGAAGGAAAAATGTTAATGTTGTAATAAAGAAGGATAAATTGGTGGATCCCATAGTCAAACCTCATATATTTTTTGAAATTTGATTGAAGAGAACCATTATTTGGAACAAAAAATGAAAATCCACATAGTTTCTTATAGAAGCAAGGGGTCATACATCAAGCTTCATTCATTCATTATAAGATTGTTAAAAATATTTGGGTTAACCATGATTTTGAAAGTGAATTTATTATTATTATTTATTAAGTAATCATAATTAAAATTTTTGGTTTCTATAATTAATGGATATGTTTTATTAATATCATTATTTATTATTATCTAATTTATTTTATAATAATAAAAACCATTTCTTACATAATAAATTGATTAATTTAAATATAATTTTTTTAAATTAATTGATTTATTCCTTCACTAATATTTCTATTTTTGTTTTAATTATTTATCTAATAATGTATTTCATTTTATATTTAAAGTTTATTTATTATTGAATTAATAAATTTTTTATTTCTCTCTGTTGTTTTATATATCACAAGTTAATAATCATACATGATTTATTTATTGGGATTTTCCTACTAAAACATTAGGGTGTTATATTTCAAATTTTTAAAGTAAAATAGGTTAAGGAATGGACCCAAAATCTTTATAACCACTAATAAACATATAGAAAAAGCTTAATTAATTATTTGAATAATTTCATTATGAAATTTCTTACAAGTGAATTCAAACCTTGTGTGTTGTTGTAAAATTTATGTGTTGCATTGTAAAAGTAGGGTAGTGGGTTCAACCTCTAGACATTCCATATCATGAACCATGAAATTTTCATCATACAAAAGAATTGGTAGGACCATAATCTAAATAGTTTGATTATCACATATAAGATATAAAAGATACATGATATGTTATCTTTCTCAATAAACTCATGAATAATGTACTTAAGGGTGTGGGGGCCACCATAGCTCAATTATTTTATCACATCACTACAGAAAAATCATGATTTAGCACCGATTTTGTTTTTCATTTTGCGGCGGTTTAAACCGCTGCTAAATCGAATGGTGGCGGTTTTGAAAAACATCCGCTAAAACATGCGTCGGGAAACTATTCGTGGCGGTTTTGAGAACCACCATAGAACGTTTCGCGGCAGTTTTTTTAGCGGCAATTTAAACTTCCGCTAAAAGATTTTGCGGTAGTATTTTTTATTTTTTATTTATTTTTTATTTATTTATTATTTATTTTTATTTAGTTTTCATTTTGTTTTTATTTATTTTTTATTTATTTTTTATTTGTTTTTTATTTATTTTCTATTTATTTTGTATTTACTTTATATTTATTTTATATTTATTTTATTTTCATTATTTATTTTAGTTATTTTTTATTTTATTTTATTTTATTTATTTAATTTATTTATTATATTTATTATATTTATTTTATTAATTTTATTTAACTTATTTAATTTATTTAATTTTGTATTTTTTTCGTATTTTATTTTATTTATTTATTTCATATTTATTTTATTTATTTATTTCATATTTATTTTATTTATTTATTTTTTGTTTTATTTATCTATTCGTATTTATTTTATTTATTTCGTATTTTATTGATTTATTTCGTATTATATTTATTTATTTCATATATTATTTATTTATTTCATATTTATTTTATTTATTTCATGTAATTCGCATTACATTATTTGCTTATATCCATGCATGCATGCTCATGCCCATGCACATGCCCATTCAAATGCCCATGCACATGCCCATGCAATATAAAGAAATACTGCGTTTGGTGAGATTTGAACCCCTAACCTCTTGTATATTTTCCAAAGACTTTACCACTCCAGGAAGCTCGTCACGAGGTTAATAAATAGAATTTATTATACACATATATAATAATTTAAAATACAAATAATACATAACTAATAGATATAAACATAATAATAATTAAACAATAAACAATAATCCTTAATTAATAACCAATAATTAATAATTAATAATTATAGATTTATTACTTATTTATTGAGTTATTTATTATTCATTCCTGTTTATTATAATAAATAACAAATAAATTCAAATAATATTTACATAAATTATAAAATTATGAAAATAAAATAATAAAATAATAAAATTACGAAATTAAAAGAATAAAGAAAAAAGAATAAAGAATAAAAAAGTAAATAATAGATAATAATAAATAAGAAACAATAAATAATAATAAATAATAATAATAAATAATAGATAATAGATAATAAAAAATAATTAATAAATAATAATAAATAGTAAATAATAAATAATAAATAATAATAAATAATAATAAATAATAAATAATAAATAACAAATAACAAATAAAAAATAAAAAATAAAAAATAATAAATAATAATAAAGAAATAATAAATAATAAAAAAATTAATAAATAATAAATAAATAATAAAAAACAAATAATAAATAATAAAGAATAAAGAATAAATAATAATAATTAATAATAAATAATAAATAATAAATAATACATAATAAATAATAAACAACAATTTAGAAATAATAAATAATAAATAATAAATAATAAATAATAAATAATAAATAATAAATAATAAATAATAAATAATAAACAACAATTAATAATAGATAATAATAAATATATAATAATTTATAATTAATAAATAATAAATAAAAAATAAAAAATAAAAAATAAGAAATAATAAGTGATAACTATAAATAATAAATAATAAATTATAGTAATAAATAATAATAATAAAGAATAATAATAAACAATAAAAAATAACTAATAAATAAGAATAATAAAAAATAACACACAATTAATAATTATAATTAATTAAATAAATAATAAATAATAAACAACAATTAATAATAGATAATAAAACATATATAATAAATAAAACATAAAAAATAAAAAATAAAAAATAATAACTAATAACTAATAACTAATAATTAATAATTAAGAAATAATAATAATAAATAATAATAAATAATAATAATGAACAATAAATAATAAATAATAAATAATATTAATAATAAATAACACATAATTAATAATTATAAATAAATAAATAATAAATAATAAATAATAAATAATAAATAATAAATAATAAATAATAAATTTTAAAAAATAAATTTTAAATATTAAACAATAAATAATAATAAATAAATAATATATAACAATATATAATATATAACAATATATAATATATAATATATAATATATAATATATAATATATAATATATAATATATAATATATTATTATTAATAATAATATATAATATATAATATATAATAAATAAAATATTATTATTAATAATAATATATAATATATAATATATAATATATAATAAATACTAAATAATGAGTAACAAATATTAATAATAATAATATTAAATAATAAATAATAAATAATAAATAATAAATAATAAAAATATATATTAAATAATAAATATAAACTAATAAATAAGAAATTAGAAATAATAATAATAAATAATAATAATAAATAACACATAATAAATAATTATAAATAAATAAATAATAAATAATTGATAATAAATAATAAAGAATAAAGAATAATGAATAAACAATAAACAATAAACAATAAATAATAAAAAATATAATAATTTATAATATATAATATATAATATATAAAATATTATTATTATTATTATTAATTAATAAATAATAATTAATATATAATAAATTATAAATAACGAGTAACAAATATTATTATTATTAATAATACATAATAAATAATAAATAATAAATAATAAATAATAAATAATAAATAATAAATAATAAATAATAAATATCAAATAACAAATAATAAATAACCAGTAACAAATAATAGATAATAAATAAATTAAAGTTTATTATAAATAATAAATAATAAATAATATATAATAAATAAAACACATGAAAAAGTACGGAAAGGCCTGATAAGGGATGAAAAATTATGAAAACACGTGAAAATAGATGGAGATGCATGAAGAAGGAAGCATTAGAAAGCATGAGAACACATGAAAATTCATGAAAAATCTGGAAAACCCCTTAAGAATTCAACTTATTAATCATAATAACCCACAAAAAACCATTGATATAGATAAAAAGTCATGGAAACCCAAATAAACAATAATAAATGGAGCAACCGTTAAAACCTGTCAAAATGTTAATAATGTGACAAAAACATTGGACTCACAATAACAGAGATAAATTATTATCCGAGAGTCCGTTCCAGATTCGTGACCAGTCAAATCAAAGATCCTAAAATGATCTTCAAGCTGATAGGTAAAAGAGGCCAAATGGACTAGCGGATCGGATGTTACGACAATTTAAAAAAACTGATGGGGAAAGGGTGCTAGAAACAAGGCATCGAAAAACATAACTAACCCAATACCAACTAAAAAAGCCCTAATTTATGATCCATGCATCCATGTGGGCACTGCAACCAGTCAAACTGAAGCTCAGGGAATGGACTACGATCTGGCAGGCGGAGGAGTCTGAAATGACATGCAGATCGAAAGTTAGGTCCGTTTGAAGACAAGTTTGATGGGACACTGGTGATTGAAATAGGGTTTGGAGGAATTCGGAGGGTTTTGGGGGGTTGAAAAACAACACAAAAGCTTTCTTACCTAAAAATAATGTGTAGATCATTTTGTTGGCTCCAATTTGATATTTGGTAGTGCCCAAACGGACACCCGGAGCGAAAGTTATCATCATTTGAAGTTAGAGAACTTTTTTCAGCTTTCTTATAACTCTCATATCATCTGCATGCTAGACCATCTTATGGTTTTTATTACACGTGCCTCTAGATCTCTTCTTGCACTTCGATTTACTGGTCATGGTGCTCTAACGGACGCTCGGATCAAAAGTTATGGTCGTTTTAGTGATTTCAGGATTTCTCATGTTTTTTTTCATATCATTTCGCGGCGTTTTTTTTAAAAAAACCACCGCCAATCCTTGAAAAAATAAAAATAAAAATAAAACAAATTACACATTTCACCGCGGTTTTTTCAGGGCGGTTTTAAAAACTGCAACGAAATACCATCCCAAAAGATATTTTGTGGCGCTTTTTTAAACCACCGCGAAAAAACTGCCATGAAATGCCTGTTATCCTATAGTGCATTGAGTACATATAATATATTTCCACACTACTCTAGTTTTGTATACTATTACGGTAATTATATAGTCAATTTATCATATAAGATTTGATCATATCTTGACATTTACACTTTTCCCAAATTAATGTAGTCCAATGATAGTATTAATGATGATTTTTTTCTTGATATATTAGGAAATTTAAGTAATGAATCACTAGAATACAATAGATTTTATAGTCATTATTGTTATTATTTTAATATAATATTTTGATTAAATAGTTAAATCTAAGTTGATATATCATTAGTGTGACCTATATGATAATTCGAATCTTCACATCAAATAAAAATAGTGATTTGGGTACCATGGGGAGGTCCTCCTCGGAATATGAATTTTTTAATACATGTAGGACCGCTTTGATGGGTACCAAAGGGTGTACTACAATTTTTTGTACCTCCATTGATATTAAACAAATTATAATATTGAGGACATTCACAATGGGCACCATGATGAGGACAATATAGCAATTATATTCATTATATGTAATGGGATGATATTAGTAATTAGTTTCATTGGGAAGAAATAATTGTATAATAGATACTTCTTTCTATGGAGGACCTCTATAGTGGGAACCAGGGGAATGCCTTTCAAATTTTTTGAATTATTAATCACGTGTAGGACCTCCCTAGATTGATCCCTATAGAAAACCTACCTGGTTACTAGGTAAATTCTCATACCATTGAATGTCCTTCGAGTTGGGTACTATGGACAGAACCTCTTGGGATACGGGATTATACATTTTGTGGATAAACACAATTGGAATTACCAGGGGAGGATATAAATGGATGTCATATTCATAATTGTAGGATCGAAATAGTGATGTAGATGCTCTATTTACAAGAGGGTGTGTGAATTGTAAACTTTAAAATTTTCTTTGGAACCTTTAAAGTTAGTTACATATAACTATGTTTTCTTTAAGAAAAGGAAAGGGATAAGTTTAACAAGGCGAAAATTAAGAAAATTCACAACACCTCTAAAACTAAATGAAATCTTGGAAAGAGATTCCGAAAGTATGTTCTGGAAATGATTACAATATGAGATTCTACCTTAAAGCGTATAGAATCTAAATGAAACAGAGTATCAGTAAGGAAGTATAAGAATGTTATACTTTCCTTATAATACAAAATGCAGCAGAAATAAACAAGTAGCAAAACTACAAGTAACAAGATATAAGTCTTTTAACTCAAAGAGAAGGGTATCCAACAACCTTGGATAAAGGTCCCTTGATTTATACATTCAAGCAAGTCTGTCTTACCCACAACAGGGTAAGCCCTCGATACGAAGATCAGAGTCTTTGTCTTGCTATCCCCACAAGTCCTCAACTTCAAGGTAGTTCGTAACCTCTGTCTTCCTCAGCAAGGAAGCCCTCAACTTCAAGGTGTTGGACACATCTGTCTTCCTATCCCTGGAAGTTCTCGAATTTAGTCACCAACATTCGGAGTCGCACAAATCTTTGAGAGTTAATAAGACCCTCTCTCTCTAGAAATCACTTCAAGTTTGTAATCACATGAGTCGAAGATCAGTCATCCTTTCAGCACCAAGATCTTTCAAATGAGATCATATTTATAGGTAAGGTCGGTCTCCTTCCCAACGGTCATATTTTCCTTAAAAATCGGAAGAACATGTACACGTGTCACTTAGCCAACTGTTAGTTTATAACAGAATAGAAGACATCATTTTATAACAAAACAAGTGTAACAGAATGTACGACACCGTTTAAAATCTAACTCAAAAGTTCGGAATAAAGGTTCAGAGTGTAAACAAAATTAAGTTTTCTGAGTCTAAACAAGTACGAAGTGTATAAAAAAAGATGATCAGATTCTGTTAAATAGGTGAATTCGGAATGAGAATTCGGAATGAGAATTCTTCATCAGAATTCACAATGAGAATTCATCATCAGAATTTTTAATGAGAATTCATTATCAGAATTCGTAATGAGAATTCATCATCAGAATTCATAATGAGAATTCATCATCAGAATTTGTAGTGAGAATTCATTATCAGAATTCGTAATGAGAATTCATTGTCGAACTTCATAATGATTTTCATCCTGAATCTGATATAGAACTTAATTAGAGTTCGTATCCAGAGTTCGGAATGAAACTTTATTACAGTTCTTATCTGGATTTCGGAGTGAAACTTTATTACAGTTCTTGTCCAGAATTCGGATCCTAAAACAGAATTCTTCATATCAAAGTTTCAAACAATTCTGAGAGAATATAAATGAATCTGAATTTTATACTTAGGAAAAATATGGATGAAAATATGATAAGGATAATTTTTCTTATAAAAGCAAACTTTCTTATTAAAGCAATTTTCCTTATAAAAGCGAATTTCCTTATAAAAGCAATTTTTCTTATAAAAGCGATTTTCTTAAAGATAAGGTGTTTGTGATTTTAAACACAAGAAAGAATGGAAAAGTTATAAGGAAAACCTTATCGAATCAACAATCTCCCCCTTTTTGGAAAGCACAAACATCCTTAGGAAGAAGAAAAAAATTCTAATAAGAAAGAAAACATTGAGGCTTATCTCCCTTTGTTTATGAATGTAGATGAATATGACTAACTCCCCCTTAGGCTTTGAAACTCTTAGGATTGTATTCTAGATTTCCGGAGTGACATTTCATTACGAATAAGAAAGTCTTCTTTAATGAAAAAAAATCCCCCTTAGATAATCTTTTATTAGAGTTCTTTTTCCTTAAGTATTTTTTCCTTCTCCCGCTATTTGATTTTCAAAAAGAATACAAGGGAATGGAAAATATAGCAAAGTACCTGAAAGATTAGTAGTAACAAAAAAAAAAGAAGACGAACAAGCACACATTTTTCATTAAGTTTGAAAAACTCAACAAAAAAGAAATTTAGATACAATAAAAGATTGGATCTGTCTATTTGGGATCTTTCTCCTTCACCATGAGACTTTTTAGAATAGTCTTTATCTTCTTTAAGTCCTTATGATCTTCTTCAGCTTACTTCCCTAAGACCACTATTATTGCATTTTGGGCTTCAATATTTTCATTCTGGGCTTGATGCTTTTCTTCCTGGGCTTTAAACTTTTCTTCCTGAGCCTTAAATTTTTCTTTGAACTCAATCTGATGATCCCTTTCAAACTTCCAATTCTTAGAGACAGAATTCAACATCCCATTCAGATCTCTGACTTCTTGAATCTGGAAGTTCTTTTCATCTGTCAGCTTCTCTTCAAAAGAAAAAGTTAGCTCATTTATCTTCCTTTCCTCAGTCTCAAAAGCATCTTTGACATTGTCTTGAAATTCATCCAGCAACCTCATCTCTTCTACATTCTTCCTCGACAAGATAGTCATCCTTTTGCATGATCTTTTGTGGGCTTCATAGCCAACAAGAAATGATTTGAATTCAGCTTCGATCTCGACACACTTATCCATAACCATGGATACAGAATCTGATTTCTGATTCAGAACATGTTGGAGCATTTGGCATCTTGAATCTATAGTTGAGATGGTCGGAATGGAACCCACTAGCTTCCTCAAAGATTGAACAGCAAAGTCATGTCCTAGCGTGGATGACTCTGAATCCGAATCTTTACTTGGAGAAGTTTCTTCCTCAATAAGGTCAATCTTTCTCTTTGAAGAACTACTAACCTCCTTTCTCTTCACCGCTACTGAGTTCAGAGTATCAGCAAGAATTTTCTTTCCCTATCTCTTTTTGGAATAGAATCCTGTTCCGGAGTTTTATTTTTACTATTAGAGACTTTGACAATATGGTCTTCCTCATTAGGAACTTTCTTATCACCAACCTCTATATTCTCCATTTGAGCAATATCTTGTAGAATTTGTTCTTCCTCTTCATGATAGGCTACTTCTTCATCTCCTTTCTCTTCTTCCATTGCTGTAGTAACTAGCTTTGAAGATTCATCTTCTAAAGTCCGGAGCGATAAGTGTTCTGAAGTTGCCCCCTTATAATCATCTACTTTCTTCAACACATCTCCGGTTTCACCACTTCCTTCAGAAACAACTTCTTCTTCTTCCACATGTTGAACTTTCTCTATTTCGTCAGCAGTCTTAGCAACAGCTTTTTCCGGAGCAAGGTAATTTCTTCCTGGAGTCTTAGGAAGAAATTCTAGAGAAAAAGATCTCGGAACAGGAATATTTGCAGAAACCATCTCATTGAATTTTAAAAAAGCCTGAGTTACCTCAGCCTCAGACATCTTCTTCATAAGTTTCTTTTATTTTGCTTGTTTTTCGAGCTCATCTGCAGTTCTTTCCTTCAAGGACGTAGCCTCTGCAGGGTCCAAGACAACGTGAGGCTCCCCTTGCACTCTCTTTTCTTTCAACTCCCTCAATTTAGAAACAACCTCATCTGGGTAAGCTTTCTTTATCTTTGGTTTGGGAGGTGCGGAATGAACTTCCTTAGACTGGGGATTCTCTGCTTCTAATTCTACTTCCTTCAGCATTCTCTTTCTTACCGGCTTAGACGATTCCGGATCAGCAACATTCAGAACTGTTTCTTCTTGAGCAGGATAATCAACAAATTGACCAGTTTTCTTGTCAAAAGCTACATCCATTCTTTTGTGTGTACCATCACTTACCAGCATAATCTTGCAAACACTCGTCTTAGACTTAAAATCCTCCTTAAAAGACTCAAGGCACCAAACTATCATCTTCGAGAGGATTGGTGGATACATTATAATCTGAGCTCTCAGATTTCCTTTATTCAAATTCTCAAGAGTGATAAGAATGTGCTTCATCAGGTTAAACTTCTTCAGATTTATCATAAAATCTAGTATATAGATCTCACACTTCTTTAAGCTATCATTGTCTCCCTTACTCAGTAAGATAAGACCCTGTACCATAACTCCAGAATCCGGAAATTTGTAGATAGAGAAGCAATCTTCGGAGCCTTGTCATCTTCCAGTCCGAGAGTTTCTAATGATTTTTCCTTGTCGAAGCTACCTTTTGAATCTGGTAATACATGAGAAATAAATTCAGCTTCACCTTCATTATTCAGCCCTACCAAGCTGTTTGCCTTGTCATATGAAAGTTTATAAGTCTTACCATACGACTTAAAAGACAACTTATCCCTTCCATCTTCTTTAAGAAAGGAATGTGTCTCATAAAACTCTATAAGAAAATCTTTATACACTTCATCTTGATTCCCCAGTTTTGACACTGCAACATCTTCCCAACCATTTAGCTTGATATTCTTGGAAATAAGAGAATCGTACTTGTTGAAGAAATATGGATGAACCAGCCTCTATCTATATACTAACCACTTAGAAATCGGCATAGAAGAAGACATTTATTGAGAAGCTACTTCCACAGACATTCGGATTTGAAGACCTCTGAGAAGTTCAGAACTGAAAAGGTTGTGGTTCGGAACGGTATTAAAATAGAGAGGCAGAACTTTGAGACGCTGGAGATTGAAAACTGATGCGGGACAACCATTTGGGGTTCCCTTTATATAGGCAATGAAAAAACGGTTCAACTTCCACGGTTGATCGAACAGTTGTAATTAGCTGAGATTAGATATGACGGTCGAAAACCAATTTTCTTGAATCCGATCTTTTGAGGTTTTTATTAAAAAAAAGAATTAAGAAAACTATAATCCGAAAACAAAATATAAGAAAATTTCATTAAGTAAAATATGATTACGAAAACTTGAGTAAGGAATTTGTACCTTTCGGTTTGGCTTAGGAGGATTATTCGTAATTGGTAACATTTGTACAAAAAAAATCTTTACTACGAAAAACAAACTCAGTAACGAAGAACTCAGTACGAAAATCTTAGTACGAAAAACATAGTACGAAAAAATAAACTCAGTACGAAAAACTCAGTACGAAAAATTTTCATCCCAAAAAACATTATGACAGAGTCGGTGTGAAAATTACATTTTGAAAATACCAGTACGAATGTTTTTCATTCCGGATGTTTTTAATACGAACAGTTCCATTTCAGAAGTATTCTGTATGAAAATATCCATTCTAGAAAATTTTAGTTCCGGAAATTCCATTCCGGAATTTTAGTTCCGAAAATGATTGAAAACAAATTTTTAAAATCATTTTTATTCTAACAATCAGATGCACTCCCACAATGAAAAGGAGTTTGTTACTGTAAGGGGACTTTTTCAACAAAAAGTTAATTAAGAAAGATTATCTTACGGTTATCATTCCAAACTTCTGTTTAATATATTCAAATCTATCAGAAGGCAAAGATTTTGTGAAAATATCAGCAAGTTGATCTTGTGTTCCGATAAATTAAAGAATAATATCTCTTTTAAGTGTGTGATCCCAAATAAAGTGATGCCTAATATCTATGTGTTTTGCATGGGAGTGATGTGCAGGGTTCTTACTAAGGGCAGTGGCACTTGTGTTATCACACAAAATTTGAGTTTTAGTAAAACTCAAGCCATATTCTGTGAGTGTGTGTTGCATCCACAACACTTGAGCACAAAAACTTCTAGCCGCTACATATTCAGCTTCAGCAGTGGAGAGTGCTACAGAATGTTGCTTCTTTCATGAACAAGAAACTAAAGAATCTCCTAAGAAATGACAAGTTCTGGATGTAGTTTTTCTATCCATTCTACATCCACCAAAGTCAGCATCAGAAAAGCTTTTTAGGATAAAATCATTTCCAGAAGTATAAAATAATCCTAGATCCATGGTTCCCTTAAGGTAGTGAAAAATTCTTTTTACTGCCTTTAAGTGAGATTCCTTAGGATTGAATTAATATCTTGCACATAAGTATACTGAAAACATTAAGTCTGGTCGACTAGTTGTTAAGTTTAGTAGGCTTCATATCATACCTCAAAAAGATGTTTTGATCTACTGGTTTCCCATCTTCATCAAGATCTAAAGAGATTGAGGTACCAATAGGAGTATTTATACTCTTACTTTTGTCATAACCATACTTTTTATGAAGATCTTTAATATACTTATGTTGAGATATGTAGGTTCCTTCTTGTTTTTGAGAAATTTGAAAACCAAGAAAAAATGTTAACCCACCCATCATACTCATTTCAAACTCAGATTTCATTAGACTTGCAAAAGAGTCAGTCAAAGATTGATGAGTTGAACCAAATATGATGTCATCAACATAAATTTGAACAATCAAAATTTTTTTCTTATCTTTCTTAATAAAAAGGGTTGGATCTGCATTTCTCTTAACATAGTTATTTTGAAGCAAAAATCCAGTGAGTCTTTCATACCATGCTCGTGGGGCTTGTTTAAGGCCATATAGAGCTTTGGAAAGTATAAAAACATAATCTGGATGTTTTGTATCATCAAATCTAGGAGGTTGTTCAACAAAAACATCCTCTTGAACATAACCGTTATGAAACGCATATTTCACATCCATTTGGAAAAAATTGAAATTAAAGAATGCTGCAAAAGCAAGTAGAATACGGATAGATTCAAGTCTAGCTACTACAACATAGGTTTCTTCATAGTCTATTCCCTCTTGCTGATTATAGCCTTTAGCAACAAGTCTATCTTTATTTCTTACTATGAATCCATTTTCATCACATTTATTTCTGAAAACCCATTTGACTCCAATTACAAAAGTTTCCTTAGGTCTTTCAACCAAAGTCCAGACTTTATTCCTTTCGAATTCATTTAGCTCATCTTGCATGGTTTTTATCCAATCATCATCACCTAAAGCTTCATCAATGCTTTTAGGTTCTAATTGGGAAATAAATGCTAGATGTTCTACTTCATTTCTTAAGGAACTTCTAGTCCTTACAGGTTAATTTACATCACCAATGATACTATCACTGGGATGATTCTTAAGAAATGCTTGATTTGGATTTTGAAAAGCATGTTCATCAATATAGGGTAGAAAGTCTTCTGGAGTAAATGTTTCAGGAATATCTTCTTGAAAATTATCTTTATCAGAAGATTCTTCTATCAAAGGTTGATAGTCAGTTTTTGAAAACACATCCGAGGATGTTGGCTGGGATGTTTTAAACACAAAGGGATCAGACTCATCAAATTTTACATGTATTGTTTCTTCAACAGTACAAGTGTTTTTATTAAAAACTCTATAAGCCTTAGAGGTTGTGGAATAACCTATGAAAATTCCATCATCAGATTTTGGTGCGAATTTATGTAAGTTATATTTAGTATTCAAAATGAATACTTTGCTACCAAAAACCTTGAAGTAGGATAGTCTTGGTTTTATATCATTCCATACCTAATAAGGGGTTTTATTAAGAAAATGTATAATCAAAACTCGATTTATAGTATAACAAGCAGTACTTATAACTTCAGTCCCAGAAATGTCGAGCTATAGAATATTCACTCAACATGGTTCTAGTTATCTCTTGAATAATTCTATTTCTTCTTTCAACTACACCATTCTGCTGAGGAGTTCTAGGTGCGGAAAAATTGTGAGTAATACCTTTTTTACTACAAAAGTTTCAAAATCATAATTTTGAAATTCTCCTCCATGATCACTATGAATGGTTTTCAATGGAAGGATTTTCTCATTTTAAACTTGAGCTCTAAAACTTTTGAAATAAGAAAAAGCTTCATATTTCTTTTCTAGAAAATAGACCCAAGTAAATCTAGTGTAATCATCAACTAGAACAAACACATAGTATTTGCCTCTAATACTTCCAGTTTGTGTTGGACCGAAAAGATCCATGTGCACTAACTATAATGCATCAGTTGTTGAGACTTCACCGATTTATTTAAAACTAGATTTATGTTTCTTTCTATATTGACAAGGATCAAAAACTTTAGAAGAATCAAATATGAGCTCCAGTAGATCCTTAACTAGTTTCTTCTTAGAGAGTTTACATAGGTTCCTAAGATTACAGTGACCTAGTCTTCTATGCCATAACCAGGAATGATCATCCCTTGCACTAAGGCAAGGTAAATCTTGGCTTCTAAGGTCTTCTACGTTTAAGGTGTAAACATTCTCTTGCCTACTGGCTGAGAGAATAAATTCTTCCTTGTAATTGTGAACTAAGCACTTATCATTCCTAAAATTCACAAGGTAGCCTTCATCACATAACTGACTTATGCTAATGAGGTTGTGCTTAAGACCCTTAACAAAAAGAACATTTGAAATCAATTTTTTTACCAAGAAAAACAATATTACCAATACCAACAATCTCACATTTAGCATTATCTCTGAAAGTTACTTTTCCTCCTTTCGTTTTGATAATCTTTTAAAAATATCTTTTGTTACCAGTCACGTGCCAGGAACATCCACTATCCATGTACCATGTATTGTTGCTGGTACTTTCTTTGTTTTCCTGAAATCAAGAAGAAAATTAGACTTTCGGAATCCAAATTTGTTTGGATCCGAGATTTCTAGATAATAAAATTTTAGGTATCCACATCTTCTTAGAAAAATAATCTTTGTGAAATCCTAGAGATTGGGTTTTGTTTAAGGAACAACTCTTCGCCCAGTGACCACTATATTGACACTTGGTACAAAATGGGGCACTTTGAGGAACAAAATAATTGTTACTGCAAATTGATTTTTCATGGGTATAACCAAATCCAGATTTATTTTTTAAAGGTCGTATTTGGGAATACATTTTATCAAAATTTTCTTTACCATGGGTAAAGTTTGATAAAAACTTCTTTAAGGAAAAAATTTCGGACTTGTGTTTTATAACCAAGTTTTTATCTTCAAAATCATTATTTTTTGAACTAGATCTAGGCTCGAAAACATTTTTTTAGAAATTACTTTTTCCACTTCTTTAGAAAGTTTATTCTTCTCAGAACTTACTTCCTCAAGATTTTTTGAAACACTTTCAAAATCAGCATTTTTATTATCAAGATCTTTAGAAAGATCTGATATCTCTTTTGTAAGAATAGAATTCCTAGAGTTTTCCTTATCATGTTTTTTATTGAGTTTAGAATTCTCAATCCCAAGATGTTCAGAAAACCTAGAGACTTCTTCATAAGTAGGTAAAGTGTTTTCTTCATCAGAAGAAGATTCTTCATCAGAATAGTTATAATACTCATTATCATTAGAATTTAAAGAAACAATGGTCAGTGATTCAGAATTTCGTACCTTAGCCATAAAAAAATTATTGTCAATAGGTAATCTGGCTATCAGACCAAGATTTTTTTGTCCTGAATATTCATAATCAAAAGATTCATCTGAAGAGTCACCACCACTGGCACTCCAGGTATCATTATCTTTCAAAACTTTCTTAGCTTTGGATTTATAATACTTCTTTCTATTCATGTATGAATTCCTTTCTTTCCTTTCATTCTTTTTGAGCAAAGGGCAATCTCGTCTAATATGTCCAGCTCTCTTGCATTCATAACAAGTAACTTCACCATCTTTTCTATCTTTATTATCCTTTTTCTTATACTTGGATTTGAAATTTCTCTGGCCAGCTATCTTGTTCATTCTTTGAGAAAGATTTGCTAATTCATTTTCAGATATTTCACTCTCACTAGAATCTAACTGAACTATCATCTTCTTAGACTTGGATCTGGTTACTCTCTCAGGAGTCTTAGATTTCATATGATTTGATGTTGTTGTAAAAGCAACAGTACCATTTCCATTTTTCTTTTTGATGTTGTCAACATCTCTCTTCATTCTGGTTTCATGTTGGAGAAGAGTTCCAAATAACTCATCAAGAGAAATTTGAGTGACCTTTCTGTTTTCATATATTGCAGTTCTTTTGGATTCCCATTCATTGGGCATGATATCAATTATCTTATCCAAAAGTGCTTCATCATCTAAGCCTTTTTCTCCCATAGACTATAGGCTGTTTACGATAGTCATAAATCTCTGCTGAACTTTACAAATAGGTTCTCCATAAGGAAAATTGAAGCCATGGTATTAAGCTCTAAGCATATCTCTCCTAGTCTCAATCACCTTAGAAGTTCCAAAGTGTGTAACCTCTAACTTCTTCCAGATACAGTTAGCTGCTTCAAAAGAAGAAATTTGGCTATATATATTTCTAGTCATTGAACAAAGTAAAGTATTGCGTACCTTATAGTTGATTTGATACTCTTTCTTTTCTTGGTTAGTGAAAGTTCTAACTTCCTTATCAAAAATTTTATAATCACCAGTAAGCATAACAATGTTGTCTACTTCAGTTTTGATAACAAAAGTCTTCATTCGATCTCTCTAGTACTCATAATCATTACCATCAACGATTTGTGGTCTTATAAGATTTAGATTATCAATAGAACCCACATTAATTCCTGCCATACTAAATATAACCTTCGGAACACAAACTTGTTAGTAATAATGATTTTTAATAACAATGTTCGGAATGGAAAAGTTCGTAATGAAAAATTTCGGAATGGAAAAGTGAGCAAGAAAAACTTATATGTGAGTATAAGTATTTCAGAGACCTCCTTTGATACCAATTGTAGGATCAAAATAGTGATGTAGATGCTCTATTTACAAGAGGGGGGTGAATTGTAAAGTTTAAAAATTTATTTGTAACCTTTAAAGTTAGTTATAGATAACTATGTTTTCCTTAAGCAAAGGAAAGGGCTACGTTTAACAAGGTTAAACTTAAGTAAATTCACAACCCCTCTAATACCAAATAGAAGCTTGGAAAGAGATTCCGAAAGTAGGTTCCAGAAAAGATTACAATATGAGATTCTAATTTAAAGCATATAGAATCTAAATGAAACAGATTATGAGTAAGGAAGTATAAGAAAGTTATACTTTCCTTATAATACAAAATGCAGCAGAAATAAACAAGTAGTAAACCTACAAGTAACAAGATATAAGTCTTTTAACCCAAAGAGAAGGGTATCCAACAACCTGGGATAAAGGTCCCTTGATTTATACTTTCAAGCAAGTCTGTCTTACCCACACCAGGGTAAGCCCTCGATACGAAGATCGGAGTCTCTGCCTTGCTATCCCCGCAAGTACTCAACTTCAATGTAGTTGGTAACCTATGTCTTCCTCAGCATGGAAGCCCTCAACTTCAAGGTGTTGGAAACCTCTGTCTTCCTATCCCCAGAAGTCCTCGAATGTAATCACCAAAATTCTGAGTCGCACAAAGCATTGAGAGTTAATAAGAGCCTCTCTCTCTATAAATCACTTCAAGTATGTAATCACATGAGTCGAAGATCAGTCATCCTTTCAGCACCGAGCACTTTCAAATGAGCTCCTATTTATAGGTAAGGTCGTCCTCCTTCCCAATGGTCATATTTTCCTTAAAAATTGGAAGGACCTGTACACGTGTCACTTAGCCAACGGTTAATTTATAACAGAGTAGACGACATCGTTTTATAACAAAACAAGTGTAACAGAATGTACGACACCGTTTAAAATCTAACTCAAAAGTTCCGAATAATGGTTTGGAGTGTAAACCAAATTAATTTTTCGGAGTCTAAACAAGTACGATGTGTATAAAACAAAGATGATAAGATTCTGTTAAATAGGTGAATTCGGAATAAGAATTCGGAATGAGAATTCCTCATCAGAATTATTAATGAGAATTCATCATCAGAATTCGTAATGAGAATTTATTATCAGAATTCGAAATGAGAATTCATCATCAAAATTCATAATGAGAATTCATTATCAGAATTTGCAATGAGAATTCATCATCAGAATTCATAATGAGAATTCATTATCAGAATTCGTAATGAGAATTCATTGTCGAACTTCATAATGATTCGCATCCTGAATCTGATGTATAACTTAATTAGATTTCGTATCCGGAGTTCAGAATTAAACTTTATTACAGTTCTTTTCTGGATTTCGGAGTGAAACTTTATTACAGTTCTTGTCCAGAATTCGGATCCTAAAACAGAATTCTTCATATCAAAGTTTCAAACAACTTTGAGAGAATAGAAATGAATCTGAATTTTATACTTAGGAAAAATATGGATGAAAATATGATAAGGATAATTTTTCTTATAAAAGCAATCTTTCTTATAAAATCAATTTTCCTTATAAAAGAGATTTTCCTTATAAAATCAATTTTTCTTATAAAAGAGATTTTCTTAAAGATAAGGTGTTTGTGATTTTCAAAACAAGAAGGAATAGAAAAGTCATAAGGAAAACCTTATTGACTCAACAATAATTATGTGGAGGAATTCCATGTTTGGTAATATAGGGATGATATCCTTGTAAATTGGTTATGTTATTACAAGGAGGTAATCTATTGTGTGTTACATGGGGATGAAATCCATCATTGATATATGTTTTATCATATTGATTGTCTTCGGGGGGGGGGGGGGTTCTATGATGTGGGACACTAAGGTTATTATATTCTCCATGAGCATGATGATGAAATTTATAGTTGTTTCCCTTGGGATGAATTCATTGTATTATTGATTCAACATCATAGTGAGTACCTCCATGGTGGTTACATGGGGTGAATCACAGGTTATTTTAATTTATTTTTTAGGGGATGGACATACACATTGTTTAAAAATTGAATGAACTCCATTATTGTGGGATTCCCAATAAAAAGTATAACCTCTATTAGGTGTACCATAAGGATCTACACTGTGGATGCTAAATGAATTTTGATGGGGACAATCTCTATGATGGTTGATCTATTTATTGAAGAGGGGGTCTCAATAAATGATTTCATTGATGTATCCTTTAGAATATCCTATATGTATATTATCTCCCTAATATCATATAGGGCCTTTTAGGATATTTGTATCCATAAAAGGTGGAGGTTCACGAGGTAAGATCATTAAAACACTACCAAAGGGTAATTTGTGCCTATGAGTCAGTTACACCTATAATCACCAAGCATTACTGAAAGTAATTGATAAAAAATAGGGTATCAATGGTGATGGTTGTAAAAACAAGGCCTCAGTGATAGCACAACCACCCTGCCATAACATGACCGTCTGGTCCTAGCCCACCTGGTACCACAAATTTTCCCTGCGAACACATGGTCCCCACCCGGGGGCCCACCCACATACCTAAACGGGTCATCTGACTAATGATTGTCACCACATGCCAACACATGTTCTTTACTGTGTATTTTTTCCCACACACACACACACCTAGGGAATCTTCCCATAAGTTCACCCATCCTAATCACTACTCCAGGCCAAACATGATTAACTATGGAGTTTTAATCTGATAGGCTTTCGAAAAGGAAGGTGCATCTTGTTGACATGATTCATATCGTTGTATTCATTTTAACCCTTTATCAATATAGTGTGTTATAATAACCCCCCCCCCCCATTAGAGCACCACATCCTAATTGTGGGCCCTATATCTCAGCCCAGGAAGTGCATTTCACTTAAGGATTGGTACCACCTCTGATACCAAATGTGACAACTGGGCCCTTCTGATAGTACAACCACCATGCCTTATCTTGGTGATCGGTTCCTATCCCACCAGGTACCACCAATTTCCCTGCAGACAAGGGGTCCCCATCCTAGGGCCCAATCATGTGCCTGAATGGGCCATCTGACTATTGATTGTCCCCACAGGCCAACACATGTCGTTTCCTGTGTATTTTATCCTCAATCACACACAACATGGGAGTCTTCCCTGAAGGAAACCCATCCTTATCATTACTCCAGGACAAGCATGCTTTACTATGGAATTCTAATTAGGTAGACTCTTAAAAACTAAGGTGCACCTTGTTGACATGAGTGATATCATTTTAGTCATTTTAAGACTTTTTCATTTGGGGTTGTTACGATGGTACCACTAAAATTTTTAGGGATTATAGTCTTTGGATACTCATGGTGGGTTATTCTCCTTAGTCCTTAAGTAAATATTTATGTAGAAAATACTACTAAAAGTTTTCAAGATAAATAATAATTCTAAAATATATGCAATGGACCTTTATAGAATAGTGTTTCCTTGGTCAATATCAGTTAAACATGAATATATATAAGGGTGTCATTTGTTATATATAGAATAAAAAAGATGATAACTCACATTTAAGAGTGAATATCAAAGATGTTTTATAAGAATATGTATAATTCTTACCCTTACCACCCCATTATGTATGTATCGCCTTTAGGAAATTCAAATATAGTGTGTTGTATTAGACAATAAATCACATTGGCATTGTACCCTTAGGACTATACTCCTAGATGAGTTTTTCTAGAATCTAGAAGTGTAGTCAATAAATTAGTGAAATTTTCACTCAATTCCATGAAGATAAAATAATAACATATTCTAAAAAAAATTAGATATATTGTACTACTAATAAGTTGTTAATAATAACAATTTATTTTTTATGAAAATATGATTCCAATTAGGGAGATTTCAATCCTTTTACCCATTTTCCATTCGTTTCATTTAGATTATTTGATAGTAATAATCCATTGAATTAAATATAAAATAGGTATATTTATGTTAAATTAATATCAATTAATTTTAAATAAACTCATATCATTTTTATAGTTTTTGTTTCCACTATTCCCCTAAACCACCAATTTATGGTATAATAGATATATTATTTTTCAAATTTAATATATGAGTCGTTGAACCAAATTTTGATAGAACATTTTCTATGGTCCAATATAATCATATTGATTTAATTATATTACTTGAATCCATTAAAATAAAAATAAAATGTTTATCATATCTAACAAGTATTGAATAATAATAATGAACATAAAAAACATGGCCCAAAATTGAATCCTCGAGATATTAATGAACCTGGAATCCTTTAATTTTCATAAGGAAAAGTGGTCATTCAGTAGTTTAATATTAAATTGGTGAAAAGTATATAATATAATTCCTTATTTTATGTAATAATAAATTGGGTATAAAAAGGATTATGGGATATAACATGAATATGGTTTCTAATAAATCCCTATAATATAAGTGAAAACACATGTGGTTTAGGGTTATTGTTTAATTTCATGTGTCTCAGTATTCTTTTCATCTTTATTGAATACTTTTAATATATGATGATGAAATATGAAATGTATTATAGTTTACATCCATGTAATATTGTATTGAATCATGTCATTGAATGTTGGATTTATAGTTTAATGATATATAAGAGAGCATGGAATAAAATTTATTGTCATAGAAAAAAATTTCGAATATTTTTATGAAGTAAGAACCATTATCTTTTGAAATTTTAATATTTTATATAAGTACCAATAATATCTTTTAATTTATTTTCTTTGTCTATAACTTATTGAATATAATTTCCTAAAAACACATGTGAAGGGACATAAAAATTAGTATCCCTAAGTGGAAATATTATAAAAGAGTTAGTTGATAATGTTTGGAGTTCCAAAAAGAAATGGATTGTAAGAAAGTGATAGTGGCATTTTTATATAAGAAATAATGAACTAAGAAAATAACAAATTAATGGAAATTTATGGGTCCTATATCAAAAATTAGTCACAATAATATAGAATTATAAGTCAACAACCATATTAGGATATATAAAATATAGTTATACCATTGGTTCCTAATATTAAATGATCCCTATCATTTAGGTTGTTTAAGATTAATCATTACTACAATACCCATATAAATAAAAGGAAAACTATGAGACACCTTTTATATAATTATTTATCACTATTAATAGCAGTTTACATAATTATATATTTAATATACAAGTATAGATTACTGCATGCATTGTGGTGGACTGTATAGAAAATTGGATTTGGAACACTACCATATAAGATATAATATATTTATAAATTGATATATAATTATTAATAGGGGAAAATATGAAATATGGAAGAATATATTTAATATAAAAAACCTTGGTGTAGTTTTTGGCTCATCAAAAATAAGGTGTTTTAGAAAAATATATTTATATTGAAGGAGTATAGAACCCATAGCCTTCCATAAACAAACATTGATGTTTTCCATGGAGGGTAACATTCTCCTATGTATAAATTATGGACCGTTTAAATTTTTTATTTCAAAACGGAGTTATTCATAAAACCATTTAATAACATATATTAAATCATATTAACCTTTTCTCAGAGTCATTGATAAAAAAACAAAATTTAAAATTCGAGGATTTTAGAAAAAATGTGATGTGATAAACATGGTTTTTTCCATCCCCATTCTATAATTGCATTGGTTTATCTATAATAGGAAATAAAATTTTAAAAATCCATAGGTGAATATTCTTTGGTCTATCATTCATGAAAATTTTATATATTGGTCAATAATCATAGGGTATGTTTAACATTGATCTTCTATTGTGCGCCCCTTTTACTATAATAGAGGTTGATCCTTGGATATGGTTCACTCTACCTTTAATATCAAATATTCAAGAATCTTTTCAAATGGATTAAAATATATTTTTTGAAAACACAATTGAGTTCCTTTACTAATTTTTTGAAATTATAATGTAATAATTTTAAAAAATATTGTGTGGTTTCTACTTTGTGGTAAGTGTTTCTCATCTTCCCACCCACCATAACCTCCAAACATCTCTAGAACCCCTAATATATACAAAAATTTATGCAATTAAATTTGAATCCTGACATTAAATACCACTCAAAAGATTTCCATCCAAAAATTTCAAAATATATAAACTAGAAATCCACCCTAACAAACCCTAAAACACACTAATATACATTAATAAAAATATCTATTATAGTAATTGAGATACTATCTAGTGTAATTGTATAGATAACTTATAACACATATATTTCATAAGGGAACTCATTGTATTTATATAGTTCATTAATCATTCTAACATTTATATATTATCACAAATCTTGTATTTCCTAAACAATAATCTATTATGTATAAATAATGTTTTTCCATTGAATTTTTATTTATAATTCATCAATAATGTCGAATTATGATGCGAAAATTCATAATTACTATGAAATTTCAATTAATTGGAATGTTATGATGTGTTGTTAAACTCTGAAAATTTATATATAATAATTTTTTTGGAGACTCATATAATTTAAAAAGACTTTTTTATAGATAGTAACAAATTAATTTCCCAAGGAATTTAAATTCTAATAATTATTTATCAATATATTTGTTTTCTTAATAAATTAACTATAATATACATTATATAATCAACTATATCACCCCTCATAATGATTTCACTAATTGGATGATACATTTAAATATTGTTTTTTCGTCTTTGAGGATACAAAAGGTTCATACCAGCATAAATAGATTCATTTCAATTACAGTATATAAATATCATGTTTTAAATTATAGAAACTATCTCTAGATAAAACATAATGTATTTAATCTAAAAAAAATCATTAATAGTATTTAATTCACCAATGTATGAAATTACCTTCATAGAAAAAATGACTCTATGTTTCTTAGGACTCATTGAGATAATATATCTACTATTTTAAATGATTAAAAATCATTTTTAGATATTTAGATACATTGGTTAGCTTAAAAGTTAGAATTGGTGTAACCAATTATAATGCGGCCATCATCATATTTTAGTTTATATAATATATCCTTAGTATTTCAAATGTATATTAGGATATAATGTGTACTAATAAAATGAAATTTATTAAGATTCTATTTTTATATACTTATTATCTATATATGGTGATAGAAATCAAAAATATTATATAAGGTTGTTTATACGAGCGATCCAATAACATTATCCTCAGGAATTTCATTTATTCATTGTTTTTACACAATTAGTTGGACACTTGGACTTCATAAAATTATTACCATGTATCATCGATAAATGACCTTTATTGATGTCTTCCATATTAATAAACTATAATAAATTTCAAATATATATATTTTACTCAAACCTAGATACCATCTTGATCATTCATGGAATATATTCAAACCCAATTTTTTCTGATCTTAAACATTCCTTTTATCTGAAAGAATTTTTTAAAATAATGAATGTATAGAAACTTATGTGGGAGTTGAATTTCCAATAAGTATTAAATATTTAAAATATATTGATAGAAATGTTATTTAGGTCCCTCATTCCCACATATAAAAACATTTATTATCTCACATCTTTTATGAAACCAATCAAATTAATTGAAGCATAAAAATGAATATTCTATCAATAAAAATATTACTTTAATCCATAAATAAATCACTGAAACTTTCATACATTTTAATACCATTTAGATTTTCATAAACATTGTGTTATATCATATAGAAATCATTTAATAGATTTAAATAAGAAAATAAATCTTTATATACATTGGGTATATATTATAATCATAATAACCTTCTATGGAAAGAAAAATCATAATTCATTTTTCCATAGATATAATGAAGATGATTTCGTGAAAATTAATATGATTATGTTTTAATTATTTTTCCACAAATATATATTTAAATATATATATTTTATTATCAATGTTAATTTTAACATTGGAAACCCACTTTGACCATTTTATTAACTACAAATATATTGATTAAATAAGTTCCAAAATTATATGATATTCAAAGAGTATTTTTCATTATTTTATGAACACTGTATTTTTCTCAAAATTAGTAATATATACAACTAATTGTTAAAAAGTTTCCTCATACTGTATAAACTCGTCTTCATATCAATATTACATGATAAATATATATCTCTTATACTAATAGTAAATCATACTAGAAACATGCTATTTTTATGATATATAAAATGATTTTTTGATAAAACCAATGATAAGTTATCATTTTATTCCAAATGAATCCTTAGTATATAATTATGTTTCATGGAAAGTTCAATATAATGATATTTTAATTTAAATATATTATAGTGAAATAATACAGATATGTTATTTGTTTTATTACAAAATTATGGAAACAACATGTCTTGTTGATTAACCAATTGATTAGATGCAACCCAATTTTTGTGACATAATATTTGTTGATTAGAGACTAAAATTTTATTATTTTTATTACCTTTTGATTAGTTTTCATGTCCATATCAATTTATTAATTATTTGTTTAATTTATTTAATAATTAATTTACTAATTTTATTTAATTTATAATCATATATGCAATTATTTTTTAAAATGTATTAATCAAGGCCCAATTAAAACGAACCATATGGAAAGATTTGTATTCATGAATTAAAATTAATATTTATTTATTTAATAAAACCTTTTTAGAGATTTTTTTGTGTTCTGAATACATAAATGATTCATATAGGATGATATAAATACTCTTCCAAAAATATAAAAATTTCTCGGAAATGGAAAATGGATCTCGTTCTAATAAAACATGTTATAAATGTACATGTAAAGAAATATATAAATAATTTTTTTAAAAAAAATAAATGAATACATTATGAACATAAATTAAACCATGTAAAAGGAGAATTATGACATTTAAATAATGTTATAGGAATCCTATGTTGATGTATAATTTATCATAATGATTTCATGGACTACAAATTCTTCCAACCATTTTAATAATAACTTCATAATAGCTTATGAAATTCTGATTAACTATTTCCAAAAATTATAGTACACAATGAATGTTTTCCCTTCTATTAAACATATAATTACATCTATCTTATAGAACAATGTCTATTTAAAAGAGGATGGATGAAAAATTAAGGGAAACATTATCTCATGTTATTCATAACATAGAATTTATCTATTCAATCCAAAAAAATTCTTCCATAATCAAAAAACGTGAAGTACCATTGTATATTAAAATTGTAATTCTGAAAAATATTTTTTAGTTCCTAATAGTAGAACATCTAATAACATCACCATGGAAAAGAAGTTTAATTACAACATTTTTCTTACATAAATTATGAAAATAGAGAGGTAAAAGATTTCAGGGTCATATGTGATCTATAATAATGTTTTAACATCATTCTGTATGTATTATTTTGTTTGTTACATATTGAGAAAATATAACTAACATATTCTACTCCCGAACTGGTTTGTTTTAGTGTTTTGGTTTCTATGGACATCTTAAATTACATTATATTTAAATTAAGATTATTTAATTTTCCACACTTACATAATTGCCTGCGAAAATCACATAATCCTAGGTCTTAGAGAAAAACTCAACCACACATAGTCATCCGTTTGTCTCTATAGTCACTTAGTAATCTGAAATTGGAATGGAATCATGAAAATTACATTCTAGAACAAGAGTCTCAATCAAACCTCTACAATGAGAAATCTAAAATCTGGGATGATGATTGGGATATTTAGGTTATTTATATAGGTAGTGTTTAATGTTATCGTAATAAATACCATGTTATAATTAAAGGATATATATGGTAAGACGATATTGATTTACTTTTTTCACATGTGGTATTTTTATCTCCGTGTATTAAATCACTTTTAGAATTAACCATTGATGGTTATTATGATAAAAAAATCTGAAACGTTTAGATAAATCATAAGAGGCATGTTAATACCTATTCTAGACACTCTTACAAAAAAATTATTTGTCGAAAATGCTTTCCTAAAGAAAAAAAATGTATCATGAAATATTAAAAAATAAACCATGTTCTATTAAGATTTCAAATATTCTCTTGCAAATTTTAAGCAACACGAGATTAAAGAGAAGGTTCTACCAACCTCATTAATTTATTAATTTTTAGGGGAAAATAAATTTATCCTTGTCTTAATTTTTTCTTCTCACATAGGAAACAATGTAAAAATGATTTTGTATTTCATGAGGAATAAGAAGAAAGTAATTAAATGGACCCTTTTTGATATATTTTGGATTATACCATCCATATGTTCCCATAATACTATTTTATAAACTAATTTTAAAATTTCCCACATACCCCATTTATGAATAAATCATAACGTGATAGATATTGTAAAAAAATAACATAATTTTTTCAAAGCTAGTATCACATAATACGTTATTGAGGATGAGTGGGTAATCCTGATTCACATGGTATCTAAGTTGTTATGAATTTATTAATTACCAATGATGATGATAATTCATTCCACTTATGGGCGATTAGGGGATGGAGAGTGTGAATTAACTAAATGATGTTTAACTAAATTATTAGGAAATTCAATTTTTCATTTCCTTTAGTTGATATTTTATTTGAGTGAGTGGTAGAATATTAGTTTCACTACATCCATGATGGGTTCTTAGGTTATAATTAAATTGATTTGTCTATATACGATCATTGAAAAAAAACATCACCAATTTATTTTTAATTATTAGCTTCATGTATATAACCATCAGGTTTTGTAATTCTCCCAGTACCTTCCATAAAGGTGTTATTGTGTCCTTCTTCATCATAATGAGGAATTTTTTGAGGTATTTATATATTATTTCTTCAACATTAGTTATACATATGATTTTGATAAGGCTGTGTTTGATATCATACTTCACCTTTACTCTTTTTCAAATTTCAAAGAAATTATGTATTTCATAGGGAATACTAGTTTATATAGATAGTTTAGTATGAAAATTAGATCCATTTAATAACCCATTTTGAGATAATTCTGTATAATGGTATATTATATTAGACAAAAATATTCTAGGATATATTCTCCATACTTATGTAATTTCATATCATTCTACCCATCACAAGTGTGCTTAATTGGAAACATCATATCATACTCATTCATGATGCATGTGACTTTTCTGTAGGATATGTTCTAGGAATTTGATCTAATAAACCCCTATTTCTGATTGATTATGTTACCAAATAATTTAATGATGAAAAAATTAAATCACACCACAGTAAGGAGACAATTTCATAATATGTTCATTTTCATATATATGAATAGATCATATCTCTTAGGATCTTCCATCATTTTTTTCACTAATTAATCATCATAAAAAATCGATTTCCAGATATAATTTCAATTCATGAAGGAATCGAGGGGTCCTAATCGTATACTAATTTAACATAATAATCAACAAAACAAATATTATTGAATTTTTTTATATGACTACATTTATAGGTTTGACTTCTAGGATAACCCATCCCATGTTACTATGATTTAATAACTTATTGATGAGTATTTGTATATAAGTGTAATTTTTAAATCCCTATTGAATCAATTGATAATGAAATTTAATTTTTTTACTTCAAACACTATTTTTTCAATGATTCATACCGATAAAACTGTTACCATATTATGTTATTAAAAACACTGTTCCATAGGATGAGAAAGTGACATTTTGAATAATTTTCCGGAATAGGCATGTGGTGGAAAAAAAATCATAAATAATAGAGTAATCAATTTCATAATTTTTTTTCTGGACTACCATTTATAGGTATTTGTAAAAAATAAAACATATTATTCCTTAGTGTTATCAAATAGGACCAATCCCTAAAATGAATCAACTTCCCCTATGTCCCAAAATAATTATAGAGATCATTGACTAATAAAAAATTAATTAAATGCTACCATTTTAAATCATTAGTGGATATCTATATATCATCATATCTATTGATTATTCTAATAAAATAGTTAAGGAACCCCCCAGTCCAATGATCATGACACTACGATTTCTTTCTTCAAGGAAAACATCAATTCTAGATTTTGAATTCATAGGGAAATCCCCATCAACTATATAACCCACTTATGTAATCATTATTTTTCAAAACTCATTTCCATGTATGGGGTCCATCAAAAAAATTTGACTACATACCACTCTCAATCCAACAGAGAATCTCATTTGGAAAATTGGGAAATAAAAACAATTCTTAAAAAACAATCAATACCACTTAGAAAGATTGATATTTTTAACTCATATATTCACATTGGGTATTTCGGACTTCTTTCCAAATAGTTTTAACCACATATACATATAGGTTATTTTATAGAAAATAATTCCATATAGAGATATAATATTAACAAAATACATTTTTAGAAATCATGAAATTGAATTTTTATATTTCCATATATGATATAAAAGAGGAATACCGAAATTAATGAACTTACCGAACAAATTATTATTGTTTAATAATTTTAAAGTATAAAAAATTAGAGATTTCATGCCTAAAAATCATTGAATCATATTTTCAAAGGGTTTTAACAAATAAAATGTAGGTTTCTATTTAATTCAAAACATAATTTTCACCATGGAAATATAATGTCAAAATGGTCAGTGCCCAATATAATGAATCATGTGTAGCTTGATGGGTTATTTTAGTTTCAGGATACTACTAGTGTTGAAAAATTTAAGGTTAATTACCATAGAATAATATTTTTTATATAATAATTCAACAAAAATAAAATTTAAGAGGAATAATAAGAGTCAATGCGAGAACTAAATTAATAATGATAAGTCGAGGAATATATGTTGAGATAATGAATTTAATCTAATATATATTTTAGAGAGAACCGATCTTCTATATAAATTGGTTTTTTGATTTTGTGTCATTTTTGGTAATGTAAACCCCTTGCAGTATTCGCGTTGTTCTAAATAATTTGATGTAAGATTCACAGTCTCTATAGTATATGTTATTTTTCACATATATTACTGATTTTGGGCCATTACACCATTTACTCCATGGACTCTATGAGTTACATAGTTTCAAATTGATCTATTATATAGGGTATATCATTCACTACCTAACCACTAGGTGACATTTTTCTACAGATTATTATTTAAGATCTCATTCTCGAACAATTTTCATCCACATTTTTAACTATTATAATCTCTCTATTTTCTTCCCTTTCAACACTGATGGAACTGAAATTCCATGTTATAGGGAATTAAAATTTGAGATTATGTAAAATTCAATTTTATAGAATATTTAATTTATTTATCAATTCTTGTTTTAATTTAATTTTTGAACCATGTATACTAAATTTCATGTGATTTTCCCTGAATTATTTTATCTCCATGTAGATATATGTTTTTAGAAAAAAATCAATTATTGTTTTCTAATGTAATATTTCATAATATATGCATTAAACTATTTAATATAAAATTCAAAATGAACACGCTTCTGATTGTGGGTGTAATGAATCTACTTTTTCCTTCTAAGACTTTGGAATATTTTGAGGAATATTTTAAAAATCTATTATTTTATTATCAAGAGAATTCGATTACTGGAGATTCTTGGTATTGATATATATATATATATACAATGGTATATATATTAGGGCGTATACGTTGATTGTTTTTGAATAAGTTGTTTCCCCATTTTCAAGTCCCCCATACAGACACCTTAGAACATGTTTGTTTCTATAACATGGGATTTACACTATACAAATTGTAATGTTGGTTGAAATTAGATTTTCTATTAAGGGATATTGTTGGAAGGTGGGTTAAGTTAATTAATTGATTTAATTAATTAATTAAGTTAGTGTCCTAGCCTAATTATATCTAATTTAAGTTCCTTTATGGAAGATCCACCATTATAGCAGTATAAACATTATAGATTTGAAAAGAGGAGGATACAGATAACATTTGTGGACCAAGATTGAGGATTGATGACAAACTAGTAGAGGATAATCATGATATGAACAAATAATATAGTGGGATCATTACCTTTATCTCTAGAGGACATATTATTAACTAATTAAAATTTTATTATTAAGGTATGGATTTATTACTTTTATTCCTCCATTAAATGAAATTTTCTATATTATATTTTGGAGATGAAATATATGATCATTTAAAAACTCATTATTTCTTTACATTATTTTATATTAAAGAATTATTCATTAAATCTTAGTTATGATATTATTCATGTATTCATTATTATCACTGACCTCAGATAAATTATTATTATTAATGTATGATAAACATAGTAAAATTATCATTCCCTCACCATGGATTTTAATTCTTTCACCTTGATTAATCATTGATAGATAGGTTTTTCCCACAAATCATTTTTTGATCATGAATGTTCTTTTACATATCATTTATTCTAACATATTGTTTTTATCAATTAAATATAATTTAATACATGAATGAATGAAATTCTACTAGATTTTGAAGTAGTATATGATAGTGAGGGATAATGGTTCTAGCATGTTTTCTGCCTTGGTCAATAGTCTCCGGGTTTATGGTGATCATCCTAGGTGATAAACGAGAAGAAAAGTGTCATGGGGGAATAATTTAGAATTATAGGGGCCTATACAGTGGTGGATGAAATATGATGGGGAAGTGAATTTTATGTTGGGGGTAGAACATACTATAACCCTAAAGGATTTTTTCTATGGGATAGTATATGATACATTAGGGGAGATGTAGGGGTGAATTTATGTAGAAGAAGATGAGTTAATGAAAATAAATATTTTAAATAAAGGAAAATTTTAAATAATCAAACCAAGATATTTTTATGGATATTAAAGAATCTAAAGAGTGGGGGAGGTTTATGTACATCCTTACATGTGGACACCCTAAAATTATCATGATCATTATATATATAATAATAACAATAATTTAGTAATTATTATTATTATTTCGATATTGGGACACCCAAGATTGGAGAGAGGTAGTTGGCGGTGTCACGCATATAACTTTTTATGTGTGTTATTGTATATATAAAATAATAATAATTATTATTATCAATATATGATTTTTTTATAAATGTAAACCTAAAAATCCAAATGATGAACTGTCTATAGCATCGTGTCCCCGATTTTGAGATGGCTGATTCATGAAAAAAATTTAGTATTTAACTTCATATTATGGAATGAGTGCATGATTCTACCATCATGTATAATATGTAAGAAAATATGTTTTCATTCATTGGGATTCTATTTGGTAAATGTAAATATCCTCCCCTATGTTTTTATTCTATATATATTGCAATGACATGATACATGTAGTAATTTATATAAATTTATAGTGGCGGGTTGGAAGATTTATTTTTTATCACATAATGCTGATGAAGATATTATTTTGTGTTGGCCATGATTTAATGATGTTTAGGTTTTGACCCACGAGTATTAAATTCTGATCAATTTTTTGAATGAGATGTAGATTTTCCCTTCATTTTCAAATAATGAATATGATATTTGGTGATGTTTATCGGATTTATTAGTATTGATTATACAGTATTATTGACATGGTGGGATGATCATATTATTACAGTGGACATTACTCTTCTGTACCTGTTGGTTTTAGATCCTCTATATCATTTATAGAGGTTGATACAATAATCTTCTACATTACAGAGGGCACAAGTCCTCTATATGTGGATTGGAATCCCCATTATTGAGCTATGGTGGTGGGCTAGTCCACTATTTTAGTACTTCTCCCTCAACTATTCTATTTTGAAATAAGGTGTGTGACATCCATATTATTTCTATGTTATGTAAGATTCATTTCATGTAGATAATTCCCCCTTAGCTATTACATATAGTGGCGAGGAGTGGGCCATCCAACATATTTTAATGACTGTGTGGATCTTTTTTTGCCCTGAGATGGGACCACTGTAGTTACAGTTAGTGTATTCATTCTTAACTGGGGTATGAATATTAAGACCCCCTTTATCTTTAGCTTGAGTTTTTTTGAGCATATATGATTATTGGGTTTTTTTACACTCTAACATTATGGGTTGAGATTACTAATTTTTATTGCTTCCACTTCTTGGATTTTGGGGAATCCTACTAGGTATGTGCATACCCACACATGCACTAGTTTTTTCATTGTTTTTAATCTAGTGATGCATACAAACTTTTTTATACTGAACTTTATGGACATAATATTAGCATAGTTCATTATCTCATGGTGGTGCTGACCATGTTTAATGGTTATACTCTAAGATGTGAATTTGGGATATTCCCAACTCTACACATTAAATTTTCTTCCATTTTGGTTTCCACACTATATTACTTGAAAGATGTGTATTTTTTCTCATTTATATAATTATTATTATGATTTTTACTCTGATATATATTCCAAAGATGCTATTGAAAACATTTTTACACTCTAGATTTAAAATATTTTATTATACCTCTATACTATTGAAAGGAGTTTCATATGTGTGTGATTACATGTACATTAGAATAAGGACTCAAATTTTAGTATCATTTCAAATTTGTTCTTGCCTCTAGGACCTTTATTGTCATTGGTAGGCTTGGAGTGCCTAACAGAGCGTACGGATGGCTATGTGGGTCCCAATGTATCAGGCCATGATAGAGTGGTATCAAAGGTTTCCTCTCCTTGGGTAAGTGTTTGGAGTTGGATACATGGAGAGGATTGTCGGGGGAATATAGGGATATGATGTTTATGTGTTTTGAGTATGTCTCTCAATTTAGGGAAAATATTGTTTGTGTAGTTTCCTATATATTCATTCATATGGACTTTGAATTCATATTTTTTTAACTATGTATACCAAAACATCAATTGTAGGGAAGAAATGGAAATTTATCATATAAGAATAGTCTTTTTTAATTCATGTATTTATACAATAAGCAACCCATATATTATCTTTGACTGTGATATATCATGACATTTTTAAGGATGTATCTATGATGATATACAGTTCTGATTTGTGAGCCATAATCATAATAATGACTAGTTATGAAATGAGGACTTATTTAAAGGACATATTCATGAGTTTTTTATTCACAAACAATGTAGTGAAACTAAATATTAGGTAGTTCATGCACCCACCAGCAGTGGTCCAAATGGATGATCTTCTTTAAGTATATAAATTGATGGGTCTTGATGGATATAATAGTGTTATGCACTATCTTATCACATTATGTGGGTTCTAGTGAGAAATACTACATGTGTTTTGTGGTGAACTATATCCAAAGGTGGTTAAGGATTTTCTTAAGGTTGTGGTAAGGGTTTTCCAGCTTCTGTTGATCCCGACTGACCAAATGGATATATTTGAAGCCTGTATTCATTATGGAATAGTAGTTGTTTTTAGTGGTACTGGAATATGAAACTCTTGTATTAAGTGCACATCATGGGTTTCGGAGATAATAATATATAAAAATTTATGGTCATATTAGCCCCAATCTCAGGTGGTCGTGGACTAGTGCGATCCTTTTTTGGGAACATCATGCTTAGAAATAACTTTGCTTTATGGTGGGTTTTGTGAGGATACATTTATACAGTGACATGAGGTGATGGTAGAGCCAGACATTGGTGATATTAAGTCGCAATTCCAGAATATAAGAAAGAGGGAAACATCCCCCAATCATACACATTCTTTGGAAATGATCCAAAACGATGTAAGTTGATTATTACCACCCAATAGGGACAAAAAATGGGTTTGGTGGAAGAGTTGGATTAACTGGTGTTTCTATGGTTATTTTGATGTTATATTGTTTCAAGTGATCCATATAAGTAGAGAGCAAGAGGGAAAGGGAAATGATATCTTTGGGAGGTTGGATATTGTCATCTGAAATCTTCAAGTGTGGTTTGAGATACAACATCTGTCTTCTCTTTTTAAGATTAAGTTTTTTTAACAAAATCTTAAGATACCTTTTCTATTATATAATCACTATTCATGTTATAAAACATAAAATAGAGCATTTTTAGCTTGAATATTGTGATTGGAGGCTCCAAAAGAGAATTATTAGTGAGCAAACACATCATATGATAGTGATATATATATCTGGGAGGAAATATAGACTCACATAGATACATTCCATTCTATAATTGAGGTCCTTTGATGTTTTCTCATTATGTAGAACTTTTATACTATACATTACAATATTTACTGAGCATAGAGTAGGTTATGGTTTCTTAAGCCAATAGTATTGAATGTTTTGTTATTGGTGAGAAGCGATTATATGAACAGTTGGATGAGATCATTTACAAGAGGATATGACCAATCTCTTATATTTTTTCTAGTGTGAACATTAGAGCAGTGGATTTATGATCATTCTGTTTCTTATGGTGTTAGAAGAGTATGAGGATTTATCTACTGAGAAGTTTCTAGGATTCCCCCCATCAAAAAGTTTCATTCCTTATAGACATAAACCTATGGATATATAAATATCAAATTTAGTATATTGGTTGACCCTATGTTGTTGTGAGAGGTGAAGATTTGGTTAGAGTAAATTACAGAGAAGGGTCTTTTAAGATCTATTGTGTTTCCCTAGGTAGATAATACTTATTTTTTATAAGGAAAGAAAATGTTATTGAGGATGTAATGAAGGTGGATTACTAGATATAATATGGTTACTTTGAGATCTTGTGATTACCACTTTTTCTGTGTTTGATGCCCCAATGGTGTTTTGGATACTTATTGGTTGGATCATTCAATTCTTCATGGAACAGATAATGTTATTCTTCTTCGATTCCATACCTATGTATTCATCATCATAGGTGGAGTATGAATGTCACACGTGGATAGAGGAAGAGATTTTATGAGATTACCAAAGTTATTGGAATCACTCAATGTGTTACTTATGGTTTTCAGTGGCCCACTCCATAGGATATTTCCTCTCTGACATAGGAGTGATAATGGACCTATCAATGGTAGAGTTAGTGATATGCTAAGAGACTCCCAAGGGAATTACCATGATAGTATATTATCACAGATATGTTTTCCATTAAATTTATTTGAGTGAGTGGATAGTGTAGTTGACCCTTAAGAATGAGGGTGGTGAAGCTTACTATGAGTAAATAGTTTCTACCCATCCCTTTTTAGAATTTCATAGAGGAAAAATGTGGGGATAATTATTTTATGGTATTTCAAGGATAAATATCAACAGTATATGTTTTTGATGTATTCTATGAGGGTGGGGATCATTTTATCCTTGTTCAAGGATGGATGATGATACCAACTTTTTTTTCAGATATGATGTACCGGAGGATTAATGATTTCATATAGTAATAAATAATGTATAGGTGAGGATGTACATGGATACTTTATAATTAGTTTAGGAATCTAATTATATTGTATCATGTTGCTACTTTTATCTCTCTTTGTATCACCTTCTTTTATGTAGGGTAGAGAATCCCAGATAGAAGTAGAAGTCAGTTGATATTTATTTTGGTTATCATATTTGAACGTCAATGATCAATGAGTGGCAATAACACAATATATTTCATCATAAACTAAATCACTAAGATTCCCCGTTCATTATCATTCGATTTCAGAACATAGTGACGAGTTTGAGAAGTTTTTTCATAAAGGAGCTATCCCAGCATCATGATGTTCAATTGAAGATAATTATAGACCATGATGTTCACATCACATATTGATTATAGAGATTATACTGAGGCTATTTGTACACTTTATTCTGGTGGAGAAGGGTTCTTCTATCCTATAAAATTATCAATTAAAATAAGACCACTCAGGTCCTAGGGAACATAATTTGGGGCCACATGTTAGTTTTGTGCTGCATATAAGATAATAATCTATTATCAATAGACTTTTCATACAATATTAGTTAAAACTCCCCCGCCAAGAATTATCATGATTGGTCTATGTATTAGAGACCCTTTAGGTCCCACTATTTAGGTTGGAGCTAGGGGAATAATGATTAAACTCCCATAGTTTCTGCGAGTTATATAAATTGAAGGATAAGTTCATCTATGGGAATAAGGTGACTAATTGAGAATATAAGGAGTTTTATATGGAAAGATGAATGTTGTTTTTGGTGTTTGGTAAAGAGATAATGTGTTCCAAGATATCTCAACTCCTCATGGATTGCAGATATATAAATTGTACTGCAGTCTATATCCATGTTTCATTTTCTCTTTTTCTCATTATGCATTAGGTTAGTATAGTGTTGTACCACTTGACCATATGCTAAAAGTTATACAAGGAACATGTTCTATTATATGCTTCAAAACTGAGGATACTTGTTTATGAACCATTACACATTTTTTACTAGGGTGACATGAAAATTGAGGGCGGAGTTACCTTTTTAATGTTCACAGTGGTGTTTGAGACCTGTTGGGAGATGTCCCTTATTAGCTGAGTGTTTTTCCATAGGTTCACATTTTTTTTCAATATAGGAGCCTTTTTGTGATCTCATGGGAATTGGAGACCAAGATGAAATCTTATTATCCACACCTAGAGTAGGTTTTTTCTTTTCAGGATGATGATGTGGATAGTGTAATGACTCTTATTATACCTTGTAAGACTTTATAATATTTTGAGGAATATTTTTAGAGACTCGAACTGAGCCAACACAAGGTTCTAAGGCCTTAAAAGTCTTGGTATGGACATATTAAAAATATTTAATATATTAAATAGAACGCACACATAATATTTTTATATGTTCCTTTACCATTATTGGTACCGCATATTGGAAATTTAATATCTTGGTTTCTTCTAAAAAATGGTGTTTAAAGTAGACACGACAAAAAGTATTTCATCAAGAGACGTTCAATTGATGGAAACCATTGGTGGGGGAATTAATTGAATTATTTTTTTATTGAGTATACATAATTTCCTATCCCTATTTTAGTTTTAGTATATAAAATAATGATGGTTATCAACAAAATCCTGGGAGAGTAGAGAGGATTGGGTGAGATAAAACATTGGCAGATCAAGAATGAGGATCAATGGAACACTGATATTGGATAATAATTAGATCAATGATAAGTGTTTCAGGATAATAACCTTCTTCATTAGAGTACACATTGTTCACTAATTAAATATCCATTCTTGAGTTAGGGATTAGTTATATTTATCTCTTCATTACTTATTATTTTCTATTTTGGATTTTGGAGATGAAATGCATGTTATTTTATGAATTCATGTTAGTTGTTCATAATTTTTTAATCCTCAATTATTATTCAAATATTAGTTTTGATATTCTTCATGCATTTATTCTCATCATTTAGAAAGTATAAATTAGTCATATTAAAATATGAAAACTTCATTAAAATTATCAATCGTTCAGCTGTAATTATAATGATTGAAACATGATAAATCATGGATAGATATGTTTATTCTGTAGCTCATTTTATACCAAGGAATTTCATTTCTTGATCAATTATTCCCAATTGTTAGTGTTTTTCTCTATCCATAATTATTTATGACTTGCATGGATTATGAGGCCCTTTCCTTGGAGAAGATAGAGGAAATTAGGGATAATTATGGTAGTGTGCTGTCTGGATTGGTTGAAAGTGTCCAAGATGATGTGGATCAACCTAGGTGAAAAGTGATAGGTGATGCAACTTCGTGAAATAGAATGGTAGCTAGAAATCCCTTTTAGTACATGATAGAAAATTACTTGATATCATGTAGCATGTTTTTTGTGTCTTGTTAAAGGTCAGCAAGGGTGGTTTTAGAAAATATATTATGTGAGATATTAGTGAAGATTCATAAGAGAAATCATGTGGAAGAAGATGAGTTAGTGAAAATAAATATTAATAATATCTGATTTTTAATGGGGGATCCCAGATAGCTGGGAAGAAAGAAATGAATGAGGGGAGTGGTGGAGTTTCGTGGACCTCTATTAGCTTAGCTACACTTTATTTATTCATAGCATTTTATATAATAATAATAAAAATACAAATAATAAAAATAATAAAAATAATTATTATTATTGTAATTATTATTTAAAATTTGGGACACCCTTGATAATGGAGTGGTAGTGGGTTGTATATCCCCTCAATTTATTTTATATATATTATTATATATATGATAGAATACTAATTATTATTATAATATAACAATAATTATTAAAATAGTTTTTTCAAACCTTGTTTCAGTTATATTATTAAATTGATATTTCTGAATGACAAACACTTTGAAGAATCCTAACAATTATTTCGAGATGGATGATTCAAGACCAATGTTAAGTATTTATTTCATACTCATGGACTAGGCTCATAAATGATTCTTTGTGTGTGATATGAAAAATAAATAATATTTTTCACATAGTTTTTGGTTGAGGAAAGTTGATAGACTATCCTGGGTGTTTTCACTTGTAGATTTCAATAAACTGATTTGTTTGGACTCTTTTTCCTTCTTGTAGTGGAAGATTTATATATTTATGTTTTAGTATATATGACCAAAAAGCATGCCTCTTGTGTGTTAATTGAGATTTTATGACTTTCATATTTTCACACATGATTATTCTATTCTGAGAAGTTTTTCCACATGGGGAGTAATGGTGGACTTCATCGCAGCTTTAGGGGTATAATATGAGGAAATGATAGTGAGACATTATGGGTACACTTTTATGGTAGCAGTGATCGTGTGGGATCATTGAAGTGTTTCCATTATTGCAACACACCTATCTCTCATGGGTTCGGTTCCCCCATATCTTTTTACTGGTAGAGGCAGTACTCCGACACATTACTGATGGAATTAGTTATCTATCTATGGATTTGAATCGCTATCATTTTCCTCTAGTTGTGGGTAGATCATATATTAGAGAAGTTATCCATAAACCATTATATGTAGCAGTTAGGTATGGGGAATTGATATTATTGATAGTTTCTGTGAGATGAATGGTTAGGAGATGATGCCCCCATTTGTTGTGACACATTGTGTCAATTAGAGAGATCGTCATCCTATTTCATATGAGGTTGAACATGGTGCTAGTATGAGAGATATGACATTTGTAACTACTGATAGACTCTTCTTTCTTAGTTGTGATGTGGATATTGAGATCCCCTTTCACTCTCACATAGGTTTCTTTTGAGAATACATGATTATTTTTTACCTTTTGGTAGTATAAGATGACCACACTATTGTTTATTGTTTCTCTTTAATGGGTGTGTATTTACTCACCCCTTCAGCGACTATGAATGCTTGTATTGTGTTCAATAAGTTTAAAAATATTAACAATGACCATAGTGGACATAAAATCCATGGGGTGTAAAAATACCTGGTGGTTTTTGACATGCTAAAAAGTTAGACTCTATTATCCAGAGTCAGTATTCCCCCATCATACACATTAAAGTTATTTCCATTTTGGGTTTTCCACTCTTTATTTCAAGTTGGACATGTATTATTTCCATTTATATGTTTTTATTACACTGTTAAACATTAATATGTACTTCTTAGAGGATATTTTATGAATTATTAGAATGTATATGATCAGTATGTTATTAAAGATCTGCAATATTACATGGAGTTGGTTGTGTTTTTGCATACCGATACATTAGGCTAACAACCTCCAATTTCAGTATTATTTTTACTAGGAACATTTTTCCATCCAAAGGGCAATTGGAGGGGAAATATGGGTATCTCACATAGTTTTTCATAGTCCATGAAGTCTTTAGTGGTATGGTTCAGCACCTGGGATATGATATTGATTTATTGTGGTCAATTATTCATTGAATATTATTTAGTATTAATTTTGTGTTAAATTTGAGTATCTATTTTTTTAAAACAAAAATAATTACACTATTGTTTAGAGAAATATATCTACTAAATTCATGGTTTTTGAAAATTGGGGATTGCTAATAAACTATTTAATGATCCTCTTTTGGGATATATATATATATTTTATAGAATTGAATTAACATAATATATCGGCTCCAACATATGGGGAAAATTACTATATTTTTGTAATAATGGGAGATTATTCATCTCTATTTTCATGGGAAAAATATTTTTTTGGATTAATATTTCAGGTTTTGAATATAAATTCTAACCATATCTTCCACACCCACTAAATTAAGATTAACAGCCATGTATTTTGTAATGAAAAACACATCTCTATGTTTAATTGGAATTAGTTAATATGTAATAATTAGTTAGAAAAAAATGAATTGGCATTAAGGTATTATTTTATATTTTCATTTTTTAAAGTATTATGATGGGATACATTTTTATGAATAAATATTATAGATAAAATTGTTTTTTAAAATCTGTCTAGAGAGGGGTATTTAATTTTTATCTTTTCATGAAGTAATTTTCTATAGAATAGAAAAAATATACTGTTGGGGGAATGTCATATGCAGATAAAAGTGGGTAATTTTAATTTCATTTTTAAGAGTTTTATTGTGAACCATTTGTCATAAAATCCTAGGTTAATTTGTTTTACAACATAAACTAAATTAATCTTTTTATGTCATATTACTAATTAAAATGTATTAATTTATATCTTATTTAACATAATACTGTTGAACACTCTCTATTAATGATTTGAACTGATATTTTAGCATAATATTCCTAAATTTTGGGGAATATTTTTTTCCTTTGGGATAATAGAATATTCACAATAAAAGACGGTCATATGAATCTCAAATACAGAAATTTATTGGAAATGAATATTAAGCCTCATGACAATAAAAATTATCTAATGTCTATAAATCATCACAATTATATAATAAATTTTAAATACAAGTGGATAAATTCATGAGTAACATTACATAAATGTATGGAAAAGGATAAATCAATATATTGAATGTTTATCTCACTGCCCCATGGTTGAGTATATATTTTGGACCAAATATCATCACCCAAATGGTTAAACCAAAATTTTAAAAATAAAAACCAAATGGAAGATCCCACTGCAGTCCAAATTTTATAGATAATATAAGAAATTTGTGGGAGCATTTTTCCTTCATATAAACCATCCTAATTCATCAATCCCTACAATGACATGGTATTTTAATTAATTTACCACAAAATTAAAAAATCCATTATATATATTTTTTCGCACACTACAATAAACATAAATTAATAAATAGAAATATTCTGAATTTTAAACATGAGAGTTAGAATATTGACATCAACTTCACTAGTATAAATTGATGTTTGAATATTAAAAAATTGATAAATAAGTTATGATGAAATAAAATCAGAAGTAGAATTTATCCTTCTAAAACCCATATTTCTAATCTCTGAAGGGTGGTAACTTCACTAGGATTTTCCTTGGATCATACACCATATGAACATGATCAATTATACTTTATGAAAAATTAAATATATGAGAATTTTAAACTCATAGAGATTAACATAAGATCTATTCTAGGAGAACCACCCCCATATATTATAAACATAGATTATCTAATTCTTATTTATTAAATACATATCATAAGGGTTTTTGTATGTAAAAATTATTATGATTTGATCTTGTAATAAAATATATATTTTCATAGTTATATATTTTATTTTTATACCTTTTGAAAGTCACATTTTCCAATTCTCTTTTTTCTTAAAAATGTTTTTTCTTAAAATTAAAATTTTATTTGAAGGAAAAATGTATACTATGATTCAATTATAAAATTATATATTTAGATTAAGAATAAGTTTCTAACATTATATCAATTAGTAATATATAAGGATAAATAATAATTAATATACCAAATATTATTTTTCCAATGAAAATAATTTTCGGTTATATCTTATGATATGAATTAAAAATAATTATTATAAATTATAGAATGTTAATTTGTCTAAAATAAATAAGTTAAATTTTTTTCATAGAAATATTATCATAAATAATCTTCTGAAGCTATTCAAAAAAATTTATTTTAGGAGAATATTAAAGTATATAATTTTTTAAAATAATTTATATTTTATGAAATTATTATTATGTAATTATAAAAAAGTAAATTATGAATACTATTTTAGAAAAAATGTATTTAATAATTGAAATTATATATTTTCTAGTATTTATTTTTTCTTACAAACCTATGTTTTATATTTTAGAACACAAGAATTAGTTTTCAGATTTTTTTAATATATTATATATATATTATATTAATTTTTTTTAATTTTAGAAATTGGGAAAAAATTATATTAAATAAGTTATTATTAGTTGGTAAAAATTATAAAAATAGGACCACATTATTTTCAGGTATAAAAATAATTTTTGTTAAAAAATAGTTTATGAGGTAGAAGACAAGAGAGATAATCTAATAATTAAATGGGAAAATGAATTGAAACATGTAACAAAAATATTTTTATAAAAAAATTCTAACTCATAATTAACCATATCTCTTTCCCATAAAATTAATTTTCAAATTTTTTGGCCAAATTCAATTCGTGTATCTACCCAGTTTGAAATGATATGGGTATTTATAAAAATTCCATCCATTTTCACTTATAAAATTGGTTATCCAATCATCACTTACCCTAATAAAAAACCATCTAGGATCAATCCATTATTTTAAAAATACTCTCATAAACCTTCCAATCCACCTAAATGTTGTTCAATTCTTCTCAAACTACCATCCCTCAAAGTATTTACCATATTTAGAAATGTGATAATCCATGAAGGGAGGTAGTTCTAAACCACTATATCACATTATAATTTTATTATATGAAATTTTTCTTCTCCAAATCCAATTATATCCTCTTAAATTTATATTATAAATCTCAATATCTTACACATATATTATTTCAAATTTGATCTATGCATTTAACACTAATGTATTTTTTCCACTAAGAAAAAAAATGAAAATTTGAATAATGCGGGTTTGTAAACAATCACCACTATGAATAAACAGCTTCATTTTTCAATGTCTCTATTAATATATTATTCAATTAATGGTTTTAGTATATAAATAATGGTAAAATTTTATGAATAATTTTTTTTGTAATAATATAATAACCTATTAGTTATATGAATATTAATAAATAAATATAAAATTAACCATGTAAGAATTGGGATACTAATAGAAAAAAGATCTCATTATTATATGTAATGGATTTTTTTAAATTATTATCTCAACATAATTCTTCCCAGTTTTGATATATAATAATTATAAATATGAAAAATTATAATTATTATATTGGAATCAAGGAAGTATTTTATATGAAAAATCTAGAAAGTGTTCAAAACTATATTGAATGGATTTTTTATTACTTTTTTTTGTTATTATAGCTAAGAAAGATGGATGTAGGGGTGATGAAACTAGTTTGAAATTACTTAATGGATACCTTAAGGGATGGTTATTGTGATTTTTCTTCAAATTTAATGCTTTTAATCTGTATGTGGGTACTTATATAAAAGCTGGATAATCATTTGTATGAAATTTTATCTAATAGTGGTATGTATCCTCTATCCATTGTTTGGTTTTGATTTTAGTTATTTGTAAATTTTAATCTTCAAACCATTATCTATGTTTTAATATTCAATAAATTATTCTTGTTTCGTTTATTTGGTTCTCTAAATACAAGGATTAGGTTTTTGTTAATCATGCATTAATTATGGTATGCTTAAGAAGGTTTAGTTTGACAAACTAATTGAAAAATACTATATTCCATTATCACATGTGGTTATGAAAAAAAAATTAATAGAATGATATAAAATAAATTTTCAAATAATATTTTTGATTTATATTGCTTATATAAATAATTAATTCATTAATTATAAAATAACCCATTATTGGTTAAGAATGATAGAAATGAGTTTGTAGTTGATATAATTTTCAATGATATAGACTAAAGAACTCATGAAATTTTTCATAAAAAATATAATTCATTATAAATGATCTTATAATTTTGAAATAATTATTTGGGAAATATTAACTTTTTATAATTGATAAAAAATGAGATTTCGCCTACGAAACTCGAATAACCAATTAAAATTAAAAACACTTCTTGTCGGAAAATATATGAAAATTGACTAATAACCATATAAATGGAATATTATCAATGGGGATTATAAATAGTTCTATTTATGAATAAATTTCATAGTAATATAATTTACAATAATTATTCATTAACCAGGATGTTTAGTGAATGTGAAAAATGAATCAGAACCATGGTAAATGTTTTTGTCTCAAATTCCTCTATCTGACACACATTTTGAATTATGAAAGAAATTTATATTATGGATTTATAATGATGTATAATTTATATACTATATTGTTAAATATGTAACATGAAAATAATTATTAAATAAGTATATTATGTTCAATAGAATATACAACACGCAACAAAAAGCTTAAACAAACCATAAAATATTATTATTTAAATATGAATATTATAAAATAGTCATCGAATCGGTGGGTAATATTAGGATAAATTCAATATTAAAATAAATAAAAAAGTCCAAATTAATATAAATATACTGATTAATAATTATGAATAAAAAGTCATTTATATGAAAATACGTTTTTCTTCAAAAATAAATTTTCCTTAAAAATTATATGGAGTAATTGTTATAATTAATTGATAATTCTTTTAAAATATTCTTTTATAATATGGCTATAATTTTTTAATCTTAAAATTAAGATTTTTAATGTGAAATTTTGATATGATTCTAAGAAGTTATGTTTCTCAATGATTAGTGAAAAATCCTAATTTTTTTTGAAATATGTATATTATTTTAAATAACTTATAAAGTAAAACTCTATGTTTTATTATTATTAAAATAATATTAGACTATATATATTAACCATAAACCATATTTTGAATTTTAATTTAATTTTATATTGTAAATTAGAAAAAAAAATTATACTTAAAATAAGAATTTTCAAAAAAACATTCTTCATCATGTTTTGGAAACATATTTTAAAATTAATTTATTCCAATTATATTTATTAAAAATGATATAATATATTATATAATTACTATTATGGAGTTAATATAATTTAAATAATAAAATTTTAGTTTTTCGCAGTATGAATAGTAACTGTGGCAATATTTATCGCCTCAATAAACCGTAAAACAGGTTAATCTCATTTAAAACTAAGTTATAATGCATTATGTTTCCATTATAATTAATATTTTGTGAATATATTACGACCTTATTTCTATTTTAAAGATTTTTATTTTTTTTAATTGGTAATTTTTCAAGAAAATGTAATATATTATATTGAAAGAAAATAAGGTTACTAAATTTAACTCTCACAGTTTTATACCTCTTTTATATGTTAACACAGAGGAAAATGTAATTATGAACAAACATAAATTTCCATTTTTGGAATAAATAAATTATATTTATTATGGTAATTTATTTATAATTTTTTGTTATTAGATAATTTCCCTAAATTATTTCTAAACTATAGTAAATAATTTATTCAATTAATAGAAAAAAATAAAATAAACTATCTAAAAATTAATTAAGGTAGTATAATTTGATTCATATATAGAGATAAAAACTTTTCATAGATAACAATAACATATTATTTATTTTTTATAATGTTATATAATAATTATAAATTTTTATCTGAATTTTTTAATCCAAATTAATTAATTATTTTCAAAGTTAACATTAATAAAATATTATGATAATAGTTTTTATTAAGTTATTTTAAAATCATAAAAAAATTAAATGGGAGAATGTGGATAAGATATGGTTAAAAAAATTTCACTCGTAAATTTATATAACAATTGTTACTTATTTGTAATATTATTATCCCTTAAGAGTAAAAATAACGTTATAATAGTTCATGTAAAAATTGGTTTACCAAGCGATTAATAAAAAGATTGGATTTTAACCCCATACAAAAATATATTAAAATATTTATTAAAATTTAATAATTTCTAAATAAAATTAAGTTATTATATTAAAATATTTTAAGAAACACCCATACTGCCCCTCTCATTAATTACAAAGGGGCACTCCTCCTTTCTCCGATTCACACCACATTGAGTCTTCTAGCTCCAAAATCTTTGAACAAAATCCATTAAAACATCCCTATAATAATTATAGAGGTTAATATATTACAAAAAGTACAAAAAAATATAATTAATATGATATTTAATTTATTTCTTATAAATTAGAGGTTTTTTAACCATGTATGAAGGTGGTCAGACTCATATGAAAAACATTTCATCTCACTTTTATATTAATGAGACACATGACAAATTGACCACTTATTTTTATTATTTATTTTATATAATTACAATTAATGTATATTATTATTATTCATATTATTATTATGGATATTTAATTATCCATATATTGTTATTTATTTAATAGCTCTTATGATTCAAATGTTACTATTGGGGTAATTGTTTTATATTAAAATCTCATTGTTTAATGGGATTGTTCATGGTTATGTTTCATTGATGATATATTATGTTATAAATCTCGAAAAAAACATTACATTTCTTCTCCTATCATTATTTTTATAGAATACATATTTCCCATTCATTTTTCCCTCTAATTATGAACTCAAAAGAAAAAATAATGGTTTTTAAGGAAAATAAACATTATTTATCACGTTAGTCAATTTTTTAACTTCCAAATAAATATTTTCTAAAAATATTATCAAGAATGCTTTATATATTATATTATGATTGTTTTAATTAATTTTCCCCCTGTTTCACTTTTTATAGTTTAGTTTAAAAGGTATCTTCCTATCATTTAAGGAATATGTTAGGTTGTGACTTTTTTTTATAAAATTATGAATGGAATATTTTATTTTAATGTATATATAGTGAATATAATTCCCATCAATTATTAATAATCAATGATTTTAATAATCCATTAAAATTTTCCTTTTTTTATTTTCAATAGAACGATTTTTATTATTATTTAGTAAAATATTATGTTTTAAAAATGATATTTCTCTGTGAAAATGACATTATTGTAACAAAATTTCTAGTAATCCATTAATGGAATTTTTCAATTAAGATTACATTATTTGATATTACTTCTTCTTCACAAGGTATACGATCTATTGATATAGATGTTATTTTTTCACTATATATTTTATGATTATTATGATGATGAGTTTTTTAAGAAACCTATTTATTTTCCATGGATTATTTTAACATGTTATCATTAATGATATTGTGGAATTTATATGAATAAGTTATTATTATGTGATAGTTTGTTATGTTAAATCCCTCTAATGCATTTTTAAAAGATAGATATATCATGTAGTAAAACCTTTATGAAAAAACATGATTTCATATATGAAATTTTATTCATGGAACCAGTTTTATTGTCCAAAAGATTAGGCATTGACCTTTTTTCATGTATATAAGTTTAAGAACAAACCTAATATCCATGTCTATATTATTATTTATCGACTTGGTTATCATATTTATAAGTCTATGCAAGGGCCTTATTTGATTTACTTAAAATTATAGTTGAAACAACTTTTATTTATTCTTATAAAAATATTATTATGAATATATATTCCAAAAAATAATGTCTTTTTATAATGTTATTCTCTCATAAATTATTTAATCTTTTATGAGTCATGCCTTATTAAATTCCACAATTTATTTTATTAATGAAGATTATGATCATTAATATTAATGTTATTCTGTTTAAATTTTAATCACATTTTCTCACAACCTTATTCTCATGTTATGTTTAAGTGATCATTATAATATCCCTTGTTTTCCTATACTGAAAAATTTAAGATCACCTTTCCCATTTTTAATTTTCCCCTAGTCATTAAGAATGTTATTAAGTTTGATATGTATAATATGGTTTCTAGTTATGAATATCATAGAGTGAGATGATGTAGTTTATTTAGGCACTAGTTTTTATGTATCCATGTTTCCAAAGGAAGTAGACCTAATATATTTTTGCATGGATCATTATGTTATGTAATGAATATTAACAAAAATAAAAGATGAAATATCTATGTATGAAATGTATGGGTTACTATAGTTTTTATCAAGGAAAGGTTTACTTAACCATTGGAATCTTGGATGATAAAACTTTAGTGATAACCCTATGGATAATAACCAGTGTTGGATTATATACAAATATTTTGGTAAGAAAAGGATTTTGTGGTTCTCCTAGAAATAAATCTCTATAAGGGTAATATAAGTGGATGTGGTTTTTTAGAAATTGATCTAGTATTAATAACACACAAATGTGTTGCATCTAATATTCATTACAAACCAAAGTAAAATATATTACTATTCAATCATCATGAATAGACTAGATAAATCCTATAGTGTCATAGATTGAAAATCAGGTTTCTTGATTTAGTAATCCTATAAATGATATTTCATGATTGCTCACATTGATTATTATTTATCAAAATTATTATTTAATTGTTCCAATTAATGGATAGAACTATAAAGAACCATATTTAATGTTGAATTTGATGTACATTGATATTATGTGAAACAAAATGGGTTGATTAATGGATTGAAAGATATTTTGATTACTATTTATCATTTATCAGGATATATTATTATCAGCTTTCATTTTAAAAATCTCATAGAATCACTAAAGAATAGAGTTATAGAGTTCAATGAGGGATTTTGTAGGGAATACTACGATATAATGTATGTCCACCATTTTATACCTAATGAATGATGAAATAATAACTATAGTGAATCTGTTAGAGAAATTATAATTTGTTTTCCTTGTGAAAACTATGAGCATAGAGAATGTAATTAAGGAGAAAAAATAATGATTTTGATGGAGGGAAATTAAGCTAAAACTAAGGTAAAACAAATAATTTTATGTATTATGTGTGTGGAATATAGGAATTATTTGAAACAATTCCCAACACCAAGGGATAAATTCCATACTATGTACGAAACAATGCTATGATAATAATTTAAGTGGAATGATTGATGTTTTTATTAGGAATAGTTAATTATGTTTTAAAGGATTATATAAATGATATTATTGATATATAAATCCCTAAACATTTATTAATTATTCAATAATAGATTTTCATTATGTATTTGAACACAGATTTTGAATTCTACCAATAACCATAAAAATACATTATTTGTATGATGATATTTTGTTAATTGAGGGTATATAAATGGCAGACTTTGTTGAGTAAGTGATATAGTATTGGGGAACTTGAAATTAGTTAGGGATACAATGAGAATGTTATTTAGGTTATCATTGATGAATTTTATTTCATTTTCAGTCAATGAATTTTTTGAGGAATAATGAGTGTATAAGAATATATTTCTTCTTGTGAGGTTATCTTAAGATTTATGGAAACAATCTTGTTTTAAAATATTTAATGGAATCAACGCCATATTTACGGTTTTATGTGATGAGATTTCTATTTGATTTAAAAAATTTATTTTATTTCCAAAATATTACTTAATAGAGGATTAAATAAACATTTCGTTTAGTATGTGATATCATGTTTTTTAAATAATGTGGCTTTTTTATATGGGATATAGATATATCCATTAGTTGATATCTGATTCATTGATAAAGAAAAGTTTTTAAGTATATTTATGATCACGATAAGGATTACCTTTTTTCTTAGTAACTTTATTTGATTAATGATATTTTTGTGATGTCTAGTACATGATAAGATCTATCATGGTGAATACTGATGTTTTAAAAAGATTAATTGGTTGAGGTATCTGTAACTTTTTTTCGTTATTAGGTCAATTAAAATGAATGATTATCTAGAAAAAATTAACTAATTTTTTTGGGAAATAAGTTGGAAGTTATGAGATCACCTTTGAGGATAAATGTCTTTTTTAATTTTCAGGTTAATTATGAAATGATCTAAGTAGAAACATTTTTTTATTATGTAAATTTTTGACTGAGATACATTAATTAAAGGATTATTTATTTTGGGAATTATCTTACATGGTTATAAACAATTTTGATTTTGGTATGTTTTTTAAAATTTTAGTTCATATAAATTATTTTATAGATCATAGAATCTCTTAAATGATGAATTTATTGATTTAGGAAAAAAATCTTCTTGAATATTCAATTATTGGAGTAAGAGATGACGTGTAAATTTATCAAAGCATAAAATGGAATAAATTCTAATTATGAAATATATTTAAATATTTTATAAATATTTTTTCATGTTCTCTATATGAATATTAATATAATCCCCCACAATTAATAAAATATTATTGAAAATAAATATTTTACTTTTACCTGAATTTCGGTTAAATCGATGGTCTTTTCACCGATAAAAGATTTATGGTATTGTGGTGGTAAAATTTATCATGATCATATTCCCATTCACTCTGTATTAGAAATTTTGAGTTATTATTATCTTTCATTCCTATGTTTTCACTTACCACATATTTTATCCTATATCATAAATCTATTATTATATCATTTCAGATGGACTTCATATTTATCTTCCCTTTTTCATTACGTTGTTTTATATACCTTTGTACAAGGTGAGTTTTCAAAAAATGAATGTTCAATTATCAATCATTTCATTACCATTTTTTTAAAAATTTTAGTATTACATTTATTAATTTTGGGTGGGGGAGTGTAACACCCCCTAATTTTTGAAGGACATTATATTCTATAGTGTATACGACACCCAACATCGATTTTAAAAAAAACATGAAATTTAATTTCAATATATTCATTATAACATGCCATTGAATTGGTATTTTTGAATAAGTCTAAACATATTATTAAATATATATATATATCGTTTATTCAATTAAAATGTATTGATTAATTCTTATAAATTTGGAACTCAATTTTTGGAAATTTCATTCCCTACTTCCAAAATATTTTTTTAGGAAGTTATATATTGGATTTAAATGGGTGAATATAATAATTAATTTTTGAATATATTATAAATTTTATCTGAAAAAAAGTATATAATTTTTAATTAAATATATCAGAATTTTTATATGGTCAAATTTTGATATTTTTTTGATATTTTTTTCATTAAATATGTCAAGATATTGATTTTTAATAAAACAGGTATTTTACATTAAAGTATTTATAATGTAAAATTATATTAGTTACTAGTTTTAAATTTCAATAGTTTATTTTCATTAAATATAAAAAAAATTATATTCTTTAGAATAAATTTTCTACTATAATTTAATAAAAAATATTTTTGTACATAAAACGTGTTTTTCGAAAATGTCGGGTTTTCACCTTTTACACATTTATTTTAAAATTATTTATATCCAAATATAGTATTTTAACATTATAAAATAGATTCCATATTTTGAATTAGGAGGCTCTAATATAGTATATAAGACCCTTTTAGTTTTTCGTCAATATGAATATTAATAGTGGTAAAATTTATCACCTTAGTAAAGGGTTAATTAGGTTAATCATGGTCAAAACTAAGTGATAATGCCTTCAATTTTCATCCTAATTACTATTTATTACGGTGAATTCATTCCAAATAACCTTATTCTCAATAATTATTTATTTAATGGAATACTATTCCAAGAAAATGAACTATATAATATTTTTAATAGTGAATGTTAAAAAAATGTCATTCTCTTAGATTTAAATATCATTTTTGTGATAAAAGTTAGATAAAATCAAATTATAAAGGAATAAAATTTATATATTGTGTATTATAAAATTATATCCATGATTTCAATTTATTTATAAATTTTTGGAAATAAATAATTCCATTAAATACTTTGGAAACTCAATTAAATATTTATCCAATTAATATAAAAATAAAATAAATGATATTAAAAGTATTAAAAGATAAATAATTTGAGTTCGTTATGTGTTCAAAGATTTCTTAGATAAATATAAAATATTACTCATTTTTAGAAATATTATATTATAATTCCAAGTTCTAATTTATAGATGTTATGTGAAATTAATTAAATAGGATCAAAATTGGCATTAAAGATATTTAAACAAATGTTTTTTATTAAATTATATTAAAAAATTAAAAAACAATAAAATATAAAAGGGATATAATATAGGGTCAATAATTTAATCATTTGTCATTTTATTAACCATTTTTTACTATATAAGTAAAACAATGAATATTAAAGTGGTAACAATATTTTATCATGATTATGGTTAAAATTGGTAACCAAGTGCTTAATAAAAAATATGTTATTTAAGATAACACCAAAACCGATAAATATATTTTTTTTGGGTAGATTTTAACACCATTAAGTATTATCTTTGAATCCTTGTTCATTTATATTAATTTTTATTGATAATTACTTCATTATATTGTAATCTTCTATGATGCCCCCAGAGTGACCATCCCCTCACTTATAAAACAGAACCCATCTTTCCTCTTCTTCATACCACATTAACCCTTTAATATTTATCATCACCAACCAAAATATCATCTAAAATTCATTATCAACATTATAGTGGATCATGTCATCCTAAAAGACCAACTCTATTACCCATAATTGGATATCTATTGTATTTCATTCAAAGAAGATGATATTCCAACACGTACAAAGGAACACAAACTAGAGGCAATGGATGTTTTTTTTCACATTTATTATTATGATACACATTCCATATTCACCAATTTTTTACATTATATGGGATATAAATTTTTTAGGAATGTATTTTATGATTATTTATACTAAGGTTATGTGGATTTACGTGTACATATATGGTTCTTTATTTCAAGGAGCTTACAATTCAAATGATAGGAAAGAAGTAAGGTTTTTACATTATAATTTCGTTGTTTATTAGTATTGTTTTTTATTAGGTTTTATTGAAGAAAAAATATTTTCTAACACTCATGAAACAACATAATTTTCTTCTCTTCGGTAATTTCTAGGGATTACATTTATTCCATTAATTGTTAACCTCTATGATCTCAAAACACTAAAGTAATATTTTTAATGAAAATAAACATTATTTTTCCCGTTGGTCAAAAAGAATTTTTTACTTGCTTACATTTTATTAAAATTTTTTAAAAAATGTTTTTATTATTATTTAGTTATTTTATAAATTCATTTTTTCAAATGTGTGACTTTTTATTAGATGGTTTAAAATTTATATTATTTTCCTTTTTAACATGAGGTAATTTGTGACTTTTTCCACAAAAGGGTGAAAGGAATAGTTTATTTTAACTTATATGACATGAAACAAATTTCCCACTATCTTGTATAATCAATTATTTTTGTCTTCCATAAAAATCATCCAACGATTTTCTCAAAGAAAAAAGTTTCCTTCATATTTGAGAAATTAAAATGTTTTAAAATGAATATATCATAGTGAAAAATGATTTTTTCATCAATAAATTTTCTAATGAAAAATTAATATAATTTTCATCTATGATAACATAATTTGATAATACTTATTTTTTAAGAGGTATATACTCCAATTATAAAATCATAATTCTTTCACTCAATGGTTTATTATTATGATGATGAGATGTTTACATATCATGTTTATTTTCACAAGTTTTGTATTGTTATAGTTTATGATCTTGTATAATTTATATGAATAAATTATGATTATGTAATAGTTGGTATTATGGATTCCTTAAAATAAATTAGAAAATGGTGGATAACTCATGAAGTATATATGTCATGCATGAACCTAATTTCATGTTCACAATTTCATGTTTGGATCATGTTTTCATGTACATTCGATTAAAAAATGGACCCAGTTTTAATGTCTAAAAGTAAATGTGTAGACCTAGATTTGAAGTTCATAAGAGTATGTGTAGACATGGATTTCATGTCCATAAGTTTATTTGATATCCATATTTCATGTCCTTAACATAATTAATGAACTTATTTCTATTTATACATAATCAAAATGTTATAATATTATATATTCCACAAACTCGTGTCTTATTACCAGGTTGTTATTTCAAGGATTATGTTCTTTGATTCATTTCTTATGAACATCCAGGATTTATTTTATAAAAAAATATTTTGATCTTTAATGTACATGGTATGGTTTTAAAATTTTAATCTCATCTTCTCATACCCATATTCTTATGCTCTATTCAATTGATCATTCATATCTCCATTATTTACACTTAGTGAAAATATGACCAAACCATTTTTTATATTTATATTTACCTAGGTCCTGAATAAATGTAGTTGGTATAATAAGTTCAATATCTTTGACAATTATGAATAATTAGTGGGACATAATGCAGTGTACATATAAATTTGTTTTTTTGTATCCATGTTTTCTAAATTACTAGAACAATATAATATGTCTTGAATCATTATGTAATATAATAGATATTCATAAAAATAATGACATATATATATATATGAAAAGTTTGGGAATCTTAGAAAACAATTTTTTCTATTAATTAAACATAAATCTAAATAACTCTTCATAAAGAGTTTTTTTTTAAATTTTATTCAATTTGTACAATTTTGTGTTAACACAATTCTCATTTAGTTAGTGATAATGGTTCATCATGCAGATTTTTCTCTAAGTAGTTTTAATTGATTCCCATGATTTTATTATATAGTATTTTTATTTTAATTATATATATTTACAAAGTCATTCACATAGAGACCTTGTCTACTATTTCTCATTTCATAAACTATGTTTTACATAATGTATTTTATTAAAAAATAATATTTTTTTGATTAATATTATTGTTTTTAATTTAAAAAATCAATATTATATTTTTTTAATTGATTTCCCATATTGTATTATGTTCCCTTTTAATGATTTTTGGAAAATTTCCCCCTTCATTGAATGAGACCATCTTGATAATTCTATTACATAAATGTGTGACATTGTGAAGAACAAACCTTAATATTTTAAGAATACCTTTATTTTATGTACACATTTTCACACGAAACAAATATTATGATATAATGTTTTTAAATGAAACTGTATAAGAATTTATTTTATCATTATAATTTTCTTTACCACTTTTAAAATATATTTTTTATTTATATTTTAATGGGGATTTTTTTCAAAAAAATATATTTTAAAGAATCATATACAAATATTTCCTATTGAAAATTAGATGTTTTATTTTCTAGTATACCTTCCAATATAAAAAATATATTTATTTCTAAATTATATATTAATGGAAATTTTTTCAAGTTAAATGGATTCCAAATTATTTCCCTTTATCACTTTTGAAAATAAAATTTTAATAATGATCTATAACTCATTCCTCTTAATACTCTTTTAAAAAATGTTTTCTACAATTCCATTCCATGATTTCACTTCAATATTCTTATTTATCTTAAGAAAAATATATTCAATATTTATATGTTTTATGAACCACAGATTTAAATTATTTTATGATATTTTGATTTTGGTAACATAATTTTTTATTAGTCAAATTGTTTTTCTGTTTTTTTGATATAAATTTTAAATGTATCATTAAACCCATTATGATTTGAATGTTTTAACGATGTGATGATTAGATTTTATTTCATGTCTAACCCATGTGCGTCGATAATATTTATGTCACATATGTATTGTACATATTTGGATAATCCCTTGGCTAATTCATTACATCTCATGACATAATGGTGAAATGAGTAATGATTCTTGATCAAAAAAATGTGAAATTTGAAGGGATGCCAAATACACTAGGGAAAACTGGTGTTGATGCATGATCCATTATTTAAATTTATTATTATTTTTTTGTTCCCCAAAATTCATTGATATGTGACTATGTGGCGTACCATAGCTTATAAATTATGTCTATTGTCTACACTAACTTTATGCGGGTTTATATATTTGATCATACGATATAAAATGTTATCCTATTATTCTAATGAATAGTTTTAATCCATCAATGTAATTTTAATTATATATTATTATAAAACATATTTTACTATATATACTTCTGATATCACCAAGGGTAACATGGTTTTATAAACTAAATAAATCTATTCATGGGATGTTGAGTTTATTATGTAATTTAATGTTTTAATTATGGTAAAAAATATTGATGCATTCAAAAAATTCCTCATAGATGAAAAAGGTACTTCAATCAAATAATAAAAGGAATAAAAAAATTTAATGGTTGAATTGAAGAAAAAATATTCAATGAAACAAAATTTAAAATTGAAGGATGTGATGAGATGGAAAAAAATCCTTCCAAATACTGCCACTCTACATAGAAGTCTTCCACCTCATTAATAGAAAACGGTTCACAGATGGTTTGGAGACAACATCGCCCAAACATGACAAGAAGTTGTACATCAAAATGGGTTGTCAATTCCACTCATAGAAAAAAAAATTCCCATAATCTAAACAGTTCATATGTAGGGGAGGTAATTTTATAACATATAAATAAAACAAAGAGCTTTTCCGAGATAGGATGATTTCACTGAACACAATGATCCATGCTGACTAAGTAATTTGTGGACAGGGAATTACCCATGGGATATCATGAAATGCACCACGCTTCCCAACCCTGTATGACAAGATACATCAGTATCCAAGAACTATGTATCTCAATAAATAGATCCCTAAGGGGAAATAAGAATAAGAGTTTAGAGGAGACGAATTTTGGAGAAACAAAAGGAGTGTCATTCTTTAGATGAAGGCATCACGAAACCCAGATCCATTCAAGTATTACTCTCAAGTAAAACTTACTACAATGCATTAATTAATAAATAAGAATTCGTATGGTTGTATGTGAACTCACAACTCTCCAAATTAGTAATACCCACTAAGTGAAAACAGATTATCCCATTTTCCATAGGCATCCCGCGTAGAGAAATGATATGTTGGTGAAACCCATAACCATATCGAAAAATATTGCACAGGAGAATCCAGCCACAACAAAAAAAAGTACAATGTGGGTGGGACCAGACCTTGCTAAGAAACACAGTATGCAGGATGAACCCAAGTATATGTACCACAATGGTCTGTGGGTGGTCTACTAATTTGTATAGTAAAATGATATGTGAACGAAACCCTATTCCATCTAAGAAAAAACTATGAGGATTTTGGAATCCCTTGAGATTCTACTCTCTTTCTCTGACCCTTCTTCAATATGTCCTCAGCCCCCATCAAGGTCGTCCATGAACCAATCCAATGGAATTAGGTAAAGGCCTCTTCTAAAGACACCATACATGTATGAAAATATCATAGATAATATCATCATGTCCCCTCATATTTACATACACATGGTAAGAAGAGTCACATGGGTAATCGTTGTAGTAAGGTGGACCCGTTGATTATTCCATGTTTATATTCCCATGGTAACCCAGATTTCGACCTTAGGGTTTGATTTGGACCCCCTATTATATGGACTGAGAGGAACAACTAACATTTCCCTTCAATGAGGGATTGTTTTGAATATTACATTCAATCATGGAACTAATTTCTCTATTCTCATCCTATGGTAATACCCTATCGCATCATCTAGGAGGTGTCACTTATTTATCCTCTATTCCTCAGCCTATGATGTAGCTTGATGGATCACCGAATGTGACTATCCAGTTACTAAAATCTAATAGTATACATGCACACTCAAATCTCTGTTTATATTTACCTTTAGGTTACAACACCAATAATCAATGTATAGGGTATGGTTATGTGGTCATCATATCTACTTCTTCTTGTTTCTCACACTGATCATGACTCTCCTAGGCATAAAGGATAGTAATGATTATGAAATATTCCCAATATAAGACCTTAAAAGAGACTTCTGCATTATATAACCCCTAAAAACACACTTAAAACATTAAGGGGCCATATTCAAAATAAATTAGTAAATAGGGGGGAGATTCTACACATAAGACCCAATCATTTTCCCTTTTCATCCTCCTCTAATTATTGTGTCCCTATTTACCAAAAAATAAGGTTTTTGATTCCCAAAAAACTAGGATACAATGAAATCCTCTCCTCGGTCCAAACCTGGTACTGAAGTTCCCATAATATTCTTTGATTCATATTTTCAGTAGGTTCATATAAAACCATAAGACCACATCTAATCCACACATCTCAGGCCACCTTGGTATAAGTCCCACACCACCTGTGACCATGCACCCTTCGCATGAGAGTCCTCACCACATGCAAATAAACTACATGGATAGGTCCTTGTAACATTACCATAAATGGTGACCAATCTCGTTGAGCGAATCCAACCTACATGGGTTCTAATTTCTATCATGTGGATATGTTGAATCCAAATTCATGGGTATGATCCCAACATAAAATCAAATTTCCCCTGGATGATAGTAAATTGTTGTACACCAAATCAAATGGATTAAGACTAGTTTCTTCCCAATAAATTAATGAAGAATCTATAACTATTCCACTAATGGGTATGATTTATAGAGAAACTTTGATATGTATATATATATATATATATATGGAGAACCTCATATACATACAGATTATTCTAAACAAATGTTATTCATGATCAGTTGCGACATAGGGGTAATATATAGAATCATTCATGGGAATGAACCACGGATTCATGAATATATGAACATGACTAAAATCTAAGAGAGTGTCCCAAAATAAGAAATAGTTCCTCCCAAAAGGGTGTGATGAGCCTGACTTCCCATCCTCTTGACCATTGGGAGTTCATAACTGTCATTGGAAATGATACCCAATGAGAACCTACATTTGGGATATAGGTTGATGAATCATGGTTATAAGAGTTGTTTGATGATTATATATTCACAATAAAAAACCCATTAGAGACCATCTGAAGACTTTTTATCCGACCTCATTGATTTCTGTAACACACAAAAATTATAAAGTAAGAATATTTTATTGGATATCATTTATCACAAGAATCACCATGTGTATAAGAGAATATAATTTCCAATGAATTATTAGTTTTTCTAGTATTTTAAATAGATTCAATATATTCTAAATAATTCAATTCACTCAACACTGAATTATATTGCATTACTTTTAAGGGCAAATTTCTTCAAAAGCTTACATTACATTCAAGATCATGTTTTAACGAATAAGATTATTTTACTAAATATTATTATTTAATATACTATTACTTAACATCTCCATTAAATTAGAGTTTATATATTTTATTAACTAACATATTAAAACATATGGTTTAATCATATATAAAATGATTCAATTATTTACACGTTAATTATAAATTAATAAGGAAACTGATGAAATATAAAAGAAACTATTATTATATTTATTCTCACAAAGATGTTATACCCAAATAAATAAAATTAATTACAATTTGATACTATTATTAATGTCACAAATATATTATATATTCCATAAAATATTTTTATATTCATCCAATATATTTCATAGGATTAATATAAAACAAATGTAATTTTATGCGAAACATACTCTATTTTTATCAAAGTATTTTTACCAAATTTTTACCGAGAAAATATTTTAAATCCAAATTATTGAAATTATTATATAAAATATATTTAAAAACATCATCAATTAAATATAATAATTTGAATTTGGTTTGGGGAAATATTTGGTATTTTTTCCATGAAGTTTCATTTTTTAATGAATAGAAAAAAATACTGAAATTTAATTTGAATCTATTTTTTCAATTAATTTATTTCTACAGATAAATTATGTTTTAGATTGGTTTTAGAGATTAATTATAACACATTTTTATCAATTAATCCAATTTATGTAATTTTAATCAATTTTACATTGATATTGACGATGAAAACATTGCAAACTTCTAGATGTTTTTATATTAAAAACTACATGAGATTAAATTTAAATTAATTTATTCCACATATATGATTGGAATTTTGAAAAAATGATTTCAATATTAAGAAATAGAATAATTTATAATGTTTAATAATAAATTTTTTTAACCAAAATATTATTGAATGTGATTAAAATTAATTACAACGATTTAGATAAAATTAAGCTTTATAAGAGACTAAACCTTATCCTTAATGACAAAATAAAAACTATAACATTTTTTAAAAGCTAATGGATGACCAAAATTAGACCCTATAATATTTTTTATGAATATTTTACAATTATTGGATCCACATTCAACATTAAAAACACACATAATTACTTTTTCAAAATATTACAATAATGCCACTTTGTCTCCACATAAAAAGCATCATCTCCACCAACATCCTCACACATCTCAACGAACATTGGCTGAATCAATATCTACATAAATGGATCCTAAAAATTCATTTTCTCTTCATATAATCCTACCCTTTTCCATAAATCTACACAAGTAAGGCTTTTGGTATAAATGAAATGAAATTACCCAATTAAGAGTCAATGTCTTCTCTCAAACACTCTAGTTTCATTTACATTATCAACCTACTAAAATAATTTTATTACACAATTATATTAAAAAAATCATCTTAAACATAACATGGTCTTTTTATGTAATGGGTTATACCTACAATTACACAAAACTCCATCTAATGGTTAATGAACATATAATTTATACGTAAGAAAAACTACTACTACATGAAATGATGATTGATCATTTTCTCTCAACTACCAATCACTAGGGCCATTATAATGGAATATATGTATATATGTATTATATAAGATATTTATAATTTCTTTATTTTTTCATGTTTTATTTATAAAATAACTTTATGATTTCCATGTTTTATAAATAATATAATTTTATTTGAGACAAATGTCTACTACCTCCCCTTTAAAGCGATATGACTCATTCATGACAAACATGGAATACATAAAGGATGGTTTTAATAATCCTATGTAACATAAATAATATAGATAAGATAATTTAATTTTAATATAAATATGTATCTTTTGGTTTTAAATCATTTAATACAACAATTTAATGAAAGTATCCTTTATACATACATATATCCCACCATATCCATGAACGATGCACTTCATTTATAATATCCAAATATAACAGACTGCTATAAATTCATATATAATGAATATATGTCATAATTAAGTCTTGTTTTACATTCTGGAGATTACTAAATCCTGATATAATTAATAGGAATAACAAATACCAAGTCATGACATACTTGAGAAAACTAGGCAATTAACACCTGAAATAGTTTGAAAAATGAAATAGTGTTAACAAACTGGTAATAAAATATTGACCAAATTTAATATTGGATATTATTAAAATTATTATATTTTTGTAATAAGTTATTAAAATATTATAAAACACTATAAGTGAGGATAAATACCACACCAAAAAATGAAGTTTAATGTACGAGAATATCATCTCAACTTACATTCCATTATGACTTATTTCTTATTTTGTGCTAATTCACTTTTATATGTAGTATATACATAATATTTAATGTAATATCATGAATCAAATAATTTTCATTATATTAGATCTTTAATTTAATTTCATAATTTCAAGGCATTATGATTCAAATTTTCAATTTGGTATGGGACACTTTGGAATGTTGAAAGATTATTCTCCTCAAGAATGTTATTAATGATTGACTATGCAATATCAGTTAATTTTCTATTTTTAATATTCTATTGAAACAATAACATAATTTAAATCATTTTTATTATAAATAATCTTTAATATAGATTACCTCACATAGTGGATATTATTATTTCAAAAACAATATATCATTTTATAAATAGTGTTCACTTTGACAGTTATTTGATTGACTGAGAATAATTGATAAATCCATGTTTCTACTAAATATAGATACATTTTTATAAGACACAATGTTTACTAAATATATGAGGAATGATTTTGACATAAAATATATGGGATGGGTACCATCCTTGGAAATCCCAATGAGTTTGGGACTAGTTAATCAATGATCGTCGATGCATTAGTAGTCTCATTTGGAGAATTAGTTTGAAATATAGTTTAAACTATCTCTTGATGGTTAATGTATCATGTGACTTGGAAAAATGAAATATATTAATTAAGAAAATCATTTATTGATATTTTATTTATTATTTATTAATTTTATTTTCCATAAACATATCTATGGATGTATTTCACATTCAGTTCATTGATTTAATGGCACGTGTTTCCAGTTTCTAACCTTTCCATATTGATATTTCCATATCTAGTTATTTGAATTGACTGTTTATTTATTCATTAAACATTTAATTACAACATAAATTTATTTATTTAATAATTATTCATCTTTAATTTCCATTAATAATAATTTTAGTTCAACTTTATTATGTTTCCTTTCATAAGGTTATGAAGATGAAATATTTTAATAAGCTTTCAAGGATGAAATTGGTTTTTTTTATGAATCATATTTGTATTTCCAATTTCCCATTTTATTTTCTGTATCATGTATGTAATATGCATTTAAATACTAAAAAACTGATTGAACCTTTGAGAATTTTTTCCTTGTAAACATTCCAATGTAGTAAAATAATTCACCATCTCTGGTCTTCTAGTGTCGGGAATCTATAGTTGGTATCAAATGCAGTTTAGCAGTATCCAAGGAAACTAGATTTAGAAAACATAGATTATGGAACATAACCTTAAGATATAATTTTATGATGAATATAAGAGAAAATAATATATTTTTTTGTAAGGTAGATATCATATCAATATTCCAATAAATAAATCCATGTTTGGATACAACAAGTGGGAGGGGTTTTGGAACAAATGTACTTAGGAGTAATAATTCTAACAAGATGTTCTGGGCCTAAGATGGGGTGACTAAGTACATGAAAATGGTCCTTATTGAACACCTTTTTTGACACTCTCAAGGGATATTATTATGATATTTAGTATTTTCTATACCTAACATTACAATGGATTTAAAAGTAAATATTTTCCCAATGTGACCAATAATTGTTATTGTAAGATTCATGTTGAAAATAATTATGTTATGTCTTAAACAATATTTATGGTTATAAAATGTTCCTAATATCATGAGATAATATAGTATATTCCACAATTTATAAATGGTTCCTAGAAGGAAGAATGTTTTCATTACTCATAGAAAATATACAGTTTTCCCTACTGAGGAATCAAATATAGTTGGTGTTGGAACTGAGAAAGTTATGGATATATTAATGTATCTTAGTTAGGTTATAAAAAATAGGATTGAACAAATGTATTAACTTATTCCATAGAGAGAATCTCTAATAATGTATCGCTTTATGTGGTAGAATCCCCTATAGTTTAGTGGTAAAACACATCCAATTATCATCGAGTAATGGATTAAGTATCTATAGATGATATTTACTACCTTAGAATTCCATGAAAATGATAAGGTTGAATTTGTGGTCTGTTTTATCTAAGGGGAAGATGAATGGTGGTGGCTTATGATAAGTAATATGAGGTAGGAAGAAGAAATCTATCTCATGGAATGGAGAGATTTTAAGAAAAAAATATTTTATAAATACAATACTTGTGGTCTTCAAATTGAGATGAAGAGGAATTTACTTAGTTCAAATTAAATGGAGGAAGAAAGTATTTCAGAATATGATGAATCCTTTACCAGGTTATAATGGAATGCTACAGACTTCATATGCAACATATACTGAAATATTGGTAATTTTGTTTAAGGACATAATCTTAATCTCTGATGGGCAGTAGTTTCTTATAATATTTCTACATACGATGAAATATTTTTATGTTCTATCAAGATAGAGAAAGAATTATCCTTGCCCTATGTCTTCAAATAAAACTAAGAGAATGAGATTTCTTTTGAACACCATGAAATATATAGTGACTAAAAAAAGATGAAGGGAATGAAGGATTTTAGAAAATGTTATAACTGTGGAAAGAATCACATTGTAATTGTTTAAATGGACTGGGAGTTTTTTATATGAGTGGAGAGAAGGTTCAACCGACAAAATAATGTAAATAAAATATGGAAAACACATCCATTCAGTGTTTCAACTACATGAATAAGAGTTACTATGCAAGTGAATTCCCCCAAATTAAATAGAATATACATTCAAATAAGCCATGGGATCAAGGTCAAGAATATGTTATCAACATAATTGAAGTAGAATTATTAATGTAATTTTTTATTTGAGATCTAAGAAATTTGTTTTAAATGTATTATATTTAAGATCATATGATTTATGAAATATATGACGATTTAACTCTACTATGTTTTCAATAATTATTTTAGATCATAAGCCTAATTGTGACAATAAAATTTATTCAGTAGAAATTTAAAAATTTAAAAAAATATATTATTAATTTAAAGGAAACCCGTAATATATCATTGTTTCTGAGATAATGATGAAGAAATTATTTATTTGAATATGTATTTATTTCTATGGAATTTATTACTAACATGTTAAAAGGTGTTCTATGCTATCATTCATAGTGTTTACAAAACTTTTGGATTTATGGAATATATCCAATAACTCATGTCTTGAATACGTAATAAGGATGAATTCATGTTTAAAATAAGTTTTACATTTATTTGAATTATTACCATATTTGAGGAGGATACATAACAGAGTAATTCACATGTTTAGAATGTTAATTTTTATGGCTAAGTGTTTTTATTAAATCCTAATGATATGTTCATTTTTAGAAATATAGTAACCATATTTTTTTAGTATTAAATCATAATCTTTTGTAAAATTTATTTTCATATGAATAATATTATGTTGAACTTTTTATGTGGTTTTATATATAGGTATGTCATATCACTATATGATGAATGATTTTCTAAGTGGTTAAGTAGAAATAGATCAAGGTACAACTAAAGGATAATATTTTTCTTATAGAAATGTATCTTATATTCATAGAGAGTGAAATAATTTCTTAACCCCATGAAAAATAATCTTGAAACAAAAAATATTTTCCCCGTACCTTCTTTTTTGATGAATCAAATGGATCTTATATCATCATTAATTTAGGGCTTTTTGATTGTTAGATTTCTCATAACCATTTTCTCTCGTACTCTCAATAAGAACTTGATTATTATATTTTTCTTTATATTTTCTTGTTTTCATTTCTCACCTATTTTCTCTTACTACATAACATTGTTATGTGGTCATTGTAATTTTTTTATTTAATGAATAATATGTGATATTAAACATTTTATGATGTGGTAACTTCAAAAATTTATTATTTTGAATCCATATTTTACTCAAAAAGATGTTCTACCCTAATAAATTAAATTAACTTAAAATGGAGAGTGATATTAATTTGAAATATACATTAAAATATTTTTTATATTCATCTAATGTATTTCATATCCATAAGATAAAAACAAATCATATTTTATACATAAAATACAATATTTTTGTTAAGGTATTTTTACCACCTTTTAATGGAGAACCTATTATAAATAAAATATCGTGAGCTTTTATGGATTATTAATTACAATATACAATTCTAATATAAAATATAAAAATAAAAATAATGGTATGATAAATATTTTATTTTTTTGTGATGTTTTATTTTATAATTATTCGTGTAAAATACAAAAATTTATATAAGAAATGCCTTTCATCCAATTTCTTTATAAGGATAAATTATTTTTACGATTTTTTTAAAAGATTAATCAGGGCCTATTTTTATAATTTGGATCAATTTTGTTCATTGGAAACAATTTCATATTAAAATTGACTATAAAAATAAAGAAAATGTTTGGACGTTTAAACCATAAAAACCTGCATTGTGGCCCCATTTTGCAGGATTAAATTTAAATTAATTTTTTCCACTTTTGGAATTTAAATTTACAAAAATGGATTCCATATTTTTAATAAAAATAATTTATAATTTATAACATGTCCAACTTTTTTTCTGACCAAATGATTAATTAAGGTGATTAAAATTAATTACAACGATTAAAGTTAAATTAAGATTAATAATGTATTAAACCGTATCATTAGGGTCCAAAACGTCATATAAAATTTCATAAAATATATTATATGGTTATATTTGGACCCTATAATATATATTCTCAAAATGGAACTATTATTAAATCCACTTTCAATAAGGAAAACATGCATAAAATCCCATTCTCAAAATAATACAAGAGTGACACTCCTCCTCTGCTATAAAGAGGATTCTTCTCCTAACATTTCTTCAAACCTATCTAGAAAATTTGGATCATCCATGATCTTCCCAAATTATATCTTAATAATCTCTACCCACTTCTTAGAGGCCTTATGATGGGAACAAATCCATCCATGGAATCCTTTTGGTACAAACCAAAATAAGTTACCCAATTAAGAGGCAACGTCTTCTCTTAGGATATCTTGTATCATTTACATTCTCCAACCACTCAGAAATTAATATTCCATGATTATAAAAAATACAAGTATCCTAAATATAATATTATGTTTTAATGATAATGGTTCAACCTACACATTCACACATCTCCATCTAATGGGTAAAAAAATTATGTTTCTATGTACAATAAATCTCTACCTCACGAAACGATGATTGTTCATTTTTCTATTACTACCTATCATGTTGAACATTATGTTGAAAAATACGTTTATATAGTTTATATATGATATTTTTAAATTAATTATTATTATTTAATTTTTATTTATAACACACCGTAATGATTTCCATCTTCTATAAATATGATAAATTTTATTGATGAAGTGTTTACTACCACCCCTTAAAGCGATATAACTCATTCATTCAATTCATGGAATGTATGAAAGATGTTTTTAATAAAAATATATAACATATATAACATAGATATTATAAAATAATTATAATACAAAAATTTATCATTTGGTTTTATTTTTTTATACAATATATAAATTAATGTAGAGTTTATGAATACATATGGTCTACCGTCTCCATGAACGGTGCATTTCATTTCTAATTTACAAATATAATAGACTAATATAAATACATATATAATAAATATATATAATTATTGAGTCTTGTATTACATTATGTAGATGATGATATAATGATATTATTAATAAAAATAAGAAATCACAATTCAATACATACATGACAAAGCATCGCAGTTAACAATTGAAATAGTTAAAATAATTATTGAGTGTTAACAAACTGGTAATAAAATATTGTAAGAATATAATATATGATATTATTGACATGATTATAGTTATTGAATTATTTATTAAAATATTTTAAACCACTTTAAATGAGGATAAATTCCACAAAGCTAAGGTAAGTTTAAGGGAAGGGAATTTCGTCTCAATTTACACTCCGTTGAGATATATTTGTTATTATGCCCCAAACCACTTTTATTTATGGTATATATTTCCTTTTTCATGTTATATCATTAAAAACCATATTTCCATGATATTATATATTTTATTTAATTTCATACCTTTATGGAGATTATGATTTGAATCTTTCAATGTAACATGATAAACATTGGAGTGTTTAAATATTATTCTCTTTAAGAATGCTTCAAATGATTATCAATATAATATCACTTTTATTTGTGATTTTAAACTTTTTCACGAAAAAATCACTTTATTTTAACCATTTTTCATTGTAAATTAATTAAAATGTCCATAATATCACTTAATGGGTGTTATGATTACCTAAAACCATTGTCATTTTACATATGTTGTTCACATAGACATTTATTTTCTTAACAAGGAATTATTGATAAATCCATATCTTCTATTCAATAATGATATATTTTGATAAGGAACATTGTATAATAAATATTTAAGGAATTATTTTTACTTGAAATAAATGGTTTTGGGGCAATTTATAGAAATCTCCATGGGTTGGTGACAAGTTAATGCAATCCCCTCAAAGCATCAATACTCTCACGAGGCAAATTAGTTGGAAAAACTTTTAGAATTTCTCTTGAAAATAATGTTTTCATGACCCTATAAAACATGTATTCCAATAATAAAGAATTTTATTTACTGAGAATTAAATTATTATTTATCCTTGAGATTTTGCGATGATATATCTATTGATTTATTTCATTTTTAGTTCACTAATTTAATGATATTTGTTTTTAGTTTCTTAATTTTCCTTATTTATATTTCCTTATCTAATAATTTGAAAGGCACATGTTTTAATTTGTTTACCTTTCCATGTTAATTTACTTCTATTGGTTAATTATTGATTTTATTTACATACCCTTACATAGTATTTTAGATTAACCTTATTTTATTTAATTTCCCAATGATATGAAGAAATAAATATTTTTAAAATATTTTAAGGGTGCAATTTATTTAATTTTTATCTATCATGTCAATATTTACCCTTTAAGAATATATTATGGGTATCATGTATATAATATGAATTTCCAATACTGCTAAACTGAAAAGTCATTTGCTATATGGTTTCTCGTAATAATTATATTGTAATACAATAATGCTCCAATTTTGGGCTTTTATGGTTGGTGTGCTACAGTTTCACACTATTCAAACCTTGATATCAGCCATTTAGGCCACAAAAATGCCTTTTATGACAACCAAATAGTAACTCGATATAAAAAGATCGACTACAAAACCTCCAATGAAATATGGAAAAGATATATTACCCAGTCCCATTCAGACCATTTCACTCTTGGCCACTGATCAACTGTTTCAGGTGAATGAAAAATGTTGAACCAGATGTGAATCTTTAACCACGGTGGCGGTGTTAGCCAAAGTTTGACCACTTTCACATCCAATCTGGAAGAATGAAAATTAATATAATCAATTATGCATGTGATACTGATATAATAATTTGAAGGGGATTTTTTTTCATTAATTTTCACTCATATTTCTATAAATATGTAGAGATTCATTAAATTCAATGCCATATCTATAGTTTTCTCAACACGTGCTTTAGAAACATCATAGGTGGATAGGTCATCAACAAAGTACATAACTACATCTCACACCCAACATATTTAATGATGGTTTTTAAATGTAGTGGTCAGATAGTATCATCATCAAAATACTCTCCATATCCTAGAGGTAGAAAAGTAATCCCTACATTCCATGAAGACCCATCAAACATCCAACCAATGACGGTTGGTGACCAAGAATAAGGTGGATCTACTATCCCTCTCCAACCATTTAAAATAGATATCTTCAAAATATAATAATGATTTCCTCCCTTACTTTATAGAGGCCGGAGATGTCATCACCAGCAATTTCATCCCTACAGCATAGGGATCCTATCTAGGGGCCCCTTAAAAAAATCATCGCTACTCATTCCATGCATCCGAGTATCCTTACTTTGAATATGGTATTACCCAAAGGGCTCCTACAAATATTCAACATACTTACATACCTCAAGATTCCCATAGAGGGGGATGATCTAAAAATCAATATTATGTCATTACCCTTTTTCATAAAGAAGAAATCCAATGTATAAATACATAAGTCAATTAGGAGGATACACATATTCCTTCTCCCCCTTATCAATCACAGCACTTAAATAAGGCATAAAAATATGAGGAAGAAACAATTCCTGTAAATTCTCACAAGACCCGCCATGTATATAGGCAGGAAAATTGCAGGAAGATGAAATCCCTTACTAATGTTAATTAAGTTCATCAACCAAATAGGATGATATCCGACTATGAATAGGTGAAAATTTCTACTTTTATATGTGAATATCGTTATCTAAATTGGGCAAAAATAAAAAGAATAAAAATAACTACTTGTGAATATAAATCCTATCAATAAAAAATGAAGGAAAACGAATACAAGAAGAGTAAAATTCCCATGGATTCATATAAATCCCATCATCAATTTAATGTAGAAAACGAGTATACACAAGTACATGATCTTGAATATGAAGCCCATTAGTCCAATATGATGGCCCCCAAATATAATAAAAGGAAAATTCTTGATCCCAAATATGAATTATGTCATCCAAATAGGGTGGAAAATGAGTAGACACCGATACATTCTCGTGAATATGAATTCCATCAATTAAATACTATATAACCCAAATAAATTCAATGTATATTTTTTTACAGATGAATATATTGTTGATTATATAAATACAATGTTAAATGATCATACTAAAATTCAATCTTGTTCATATAAATACCACCAATCAAATATAGTGGGAACTAGAGAATACAATTTGTGTGCCCATGTTATGAACCAGTAGGAGACTCATTTGTCTACCACCACATAGGATAATTGCTATTACTCACTCAGTGAAATTGGTGGAGCAGATTAGACACATATTCCTTCTCTGACATCTGAATGGGATTATATTCCAATTCTAACGAAATAAATATCGCAAAAAATATTTGCAATGATTCAGGATCCAATATCACTAAATGACCATATCCATCAAACTTGTCTAGATGTATTCATTTCCATGGAAATTAGAAGAAGTAAATCCCACAATCCCACCTCCCTAAGGGGGTGACTCATCCACACAATAGGGTAGTCACTGTAGGGAAACAATTTATCCATGCTTCTTCCTAAGTTGTTCATCTGCCATATTACATGATTAATAGGAAACCATATCATAAAAAATAACTATTCCAACTAGGAGACATAGATTCTACATGGTTGCTACTCCAGGGTAGGCATATATCTTTTCTAGAACTCATGATTCTTATCTTTGTATCATGGCAACACCATATATAAAGACACGAATTTATTATATTCATAATATGAAATTTAGTCAGGAAAGCACTTCCTTTTAAATTGATGATATTTTCAATTTTAGAGTTTTATATAACTGGGACAGAATAGATTCATAATATTACACCTTGTTAGAGAGTGAATACAATAAAAATAGTTTCCATTTTTTTTCAAAATTTAAAACATTAAAACATAAAACATGAGTCCTAAAAAATTATACAACATTTAACATGGATTTTTTCATTGTCTTACACATCCATTAACCTATGAAAATCATATAAAACTTGGTTTGAGAACAAAAACTCAATATGGTATATAAAATGAACAAAACAACACATTATTCCTTAAACACATGTAACGTATGAAATCATTTTCAAATGACATACATATCACCTATATACATATAATTACATTGTGAAACATGAGATTTACACAATACATAGGAATGTAAGAATAACTCTAAAGGTATATTGGGGCATTACATACATAATATTGTACCCCTCTCTACTCCCTAATTATTTGTAACCCTCACGACTACCTTAATATTTGTGTAACCATCGCAGTTACACTTGGAGTAACTGTATGGTCGACCTCTTACATACACATACCCAATGAATTAGAGGGAATTATAGGTCCCACCCTTCATCATAAATAATTCCCATGATTCGTAACATAATAATAAAAATATAATATTACTATAAGAAAATTGCATTTTACACTGAAAAATAGAATTTTAAAAGATGATTTTAAAAGAAAAGTGCCATTTAAATACCATATATTTGACGTGAGAGATAATATAGTGAATGGAATATGTATATAATTTATAAATATACATAACTAAAAACATAATAATAATATGTCATCAAACAAAAAATTTATGTACCTCTAAAATAATGAAGAATAAGGTTAACTGAAATGATGGAAATTGGGTTAAGAATCCTCTTACCACAGGTTTCTCATACTCTAGAATGGGAATGGAATGGTATTTACATATTTATAGTACCATAATTTATACCATTTATTACTTTGATGTTTGATATGAGGATGATTCATAAGTTAAAACATCAATGATGTTCGTTTAGATAATTTTAGTGGTTCTTTTATAATAATAACATTAATTTGTCATATAAATTAAAAAAATGAGTAAAAAATAATTAATGAACAATCGATGAGACATAATATATATATTATAACCTGGTTCAACAACAGAAATGGTTTCATGACCAGACTAGAATGAATTAATTGGAATTTAAATCACATCGTCCACGATGTCTGTAATTCGACACATCATAGACAATGTTTTTTATTCATTGAATAAGTGGGAGAGGAGAAGAATAATGATGATAGATTTTCCATGAAAATGAGAAAATCTAAAATATACATGATTTTTTAAGATTTAATTCTTCTTGGTTAAGAATATATTAAGAATTAATAATAAAAAAGGAACTCAAAATAAAAGAATAATTGAAAAATCCCTTACAAAAAATAGGCATCCTAATGAAAATATTAAATGGTTTTAGAAAATATAAAAAAGATAGGGGACAATGCTTAACCATTTAGAAATGAATCAAAATAAAGAATAGATTAAGAATAAGAAGGAAATAAGAACATGGTATAAAAACTTGAAAGTTATACCACATAAACAAGAACATGAATGGAAAAAGAAAGAAGTTGAGAATTTTATTACCTGGAAGAGTAACTCCTAGAATGTGAAGGTTGGGACCTTGTGAGATTGAGAAATTTTTGGGAGGGTTACTAGGGAGTTAAAGAGGACATAGATTCATTTATGTAGAATTTGGAATGATGTTATTAAAGGAATGGATTGGTATTTATAGCAAAAGCGAGGGATTATTTTAATAATTTCTAAGGGAAACCTAAATAGTGGTATTGGAAAAACCATGGGCTTGACCATGGTATTTTCCAATGGTATAAGCCACATGGGACACCTCATAACTTATTTTACTATACAAAATCTAACAACATTTATTACATCATTATTAAATCATTAATGATTTCATTAACACACCAAAACTCAAAACTGTATTTTGTTTATTCACTGAAAAAAATATTTTAGAAAAATCACAAAAATTCACTCAAAACATTTATCGACATTTAGAACTAAATAATGAAGTCTTTTTTCGAAAATAACTTTCTAATTGGTTATAATTTAATTTTTAAATAAAATCACAATTAAATCAAAAATTAATAATTTAAAGACTATAACTTCTTTTATATCACATTTAAAAATTAATCAAGATGTCATTATCTTAAAGCCTTGAGAAAATAAAATAATAATACAATTTAATATTCATTAGGGTCATATTACTATTCATAAGGGTATGTTACCATTCATAATAAAATACATTTGTTCAAATAAACTCCAAATAACATTTTGAGCACAATTGTAAATGACCGTTTTTAGAAATTCAAAACATTGAAGCAGAAAAACTATGCTTAAGGGATGCTTATAAATATCTACATTAAAAAATTCCAGATATTTATTTTATATTTAGAAAACCTTGGGGTTTTACAGTACCCCCACCTTTTGGAAATTGCGTCCTCACAGTTTTTTTACTTATTAAACAAGTGATGTTCCCTTTACCTCATTACATTTTTTAGACTAACATTTTTCTTATTCAACCATGTGGTTTCTCGCTAAAACCATTCCCTAGTGGATTACCTTATTCTGCAATACTAGTTCCTTTCGATCATGAATCTGAACTGGTTTCTCTTCATATGAAAGGTTCTCCTCCAGCTAAACTGCTTCGGGACTCAAATCACGAGTCGAATCTGGTATATACTTCCTCAACTGCGAAACATGAAAAGTATTGTGTACTTGAGACAAAGTCAGAGGTAAATATACTCAGTTTTATAATGTTACATTATTCTCTAGGATTTCAAAAGGATTAACGAACCACAAACTTAGCTTTTTTTTTCTTACCAAAACACTTCAAACAATTAAAAGGAGATATTTTAAGGAAAACATGGCCACCTACCTTGAAAGAAAATTCTTTCCTTCTGTTATCTTGATAACTTTTATGCCTTCTCCAAGCAGTCCTCATGTGATGTTGGATCATCTTCACTTTCATAGCCACATCCTCTACTAATTTTAGACCAAACAACTTTCATTCACTGACTTAATCCTAAAACTCTCGAGTATGACACCACTTTCAATACAAAGCCTCAAAAGGGGCTATCTGTATACTGGAATGAAAAATGTTATTATATAAAAACTCAACTAAAGAAAGATGTTGATCCCAACTTCCATGGTATTCCATTGAAAAAACTCAAAGCATATCCTCTAATGTTTGAATAGTTTATTCTGACAACCCATCGGATTGAGGATGAAAAGTTGTACTGAAGTTTTACTATGTGCCCAATGAGTTCTGAACTCCCTTCCAAAAGGTAGAAATGAACCTAAGATCACGGTCAGATACAGCGGAAACAGGAACTCCATATAACTTGCAAATATCATTAAGGTAAAATCGATAAAGCTAATCCAAAGACATTGTATATCAAACAAAAAGAAAATATGCATATTTTGTCAGCCGATCCACAATAACCCAAATTGTATTGTTAACTCAAGATTTCTTATATAGTCCCACCACAAAGTCCATGGATACATTCTCCCACTTCACTTTGGCATTGAAAAAGGTTGAAGCATCCCCTTCGGTAACTGCCGCTCTACTTTAACCTGCTGACATGTCAAACATTTCATGGTAAAATCAGCATGATCCCTTTTCATTCCATCCACCCAATAATACTTTTGAAGGTCTCTATACATCGTAGTACTGCCAAGATAAACCGAAAATGAAGAAATATGATCTTTACACCAAAAATCATTCTTCAACTGTAAATCAGAGGGAATACACAAACCTTTTCAAAATCTTAAAACACAATCTTTATCAGGGTTAAAGTCTTGAAGATTACCCATTTTAAACAATTCTACATTTCTCTGTAACTAACAGTATTCCTTTTATGCCAGTTATTTTTGTCTGAAAATGAAGACTGCACTGAAACCTAAAACAAAACCAATATATTCCCTGCACCAAAAACATCTAAGAAAAAATTCATCAAATCATTAATAAAGGGATCATGTTCCAAACGTAACATGGTTAATAATGCATGATGTTTTAGACTCAAGGCATCTGCCATTTTGATTTAATTTCCAAGATAATAATTGATCCTAAAAGTATAATCCTTTATAAGTTCATGCCATCTTCTCTAACTCGTATTAAATTTCTTATGAATGAATATATACTTTAGAATTTTATGGTCTATATATATTTGACATTTGGATCTATATAAATGATGCCTCTAAATATTCAATGAAAAACCCATAGCTTCCAATTCTTAACCATGTGTTGGTTAATTTAACTCATGATGTTTTATTTTTATTGAAGCATAAGCAATTACATGATCATTTGCATCAAAACACAACCAATTCCCTTCAATAAAGCATCACTATAGATGTTGAATTAACTATTTCGGGAAGTCAAGTCCAAAACTGGAGATTTTACCAATCTCTTCTTCAGTTCATGAAAATAAACAACACATTCTTTTTCCCAAAAACATTTAACCCCTTTTCATGTTTACATAGTTATCATGCTATATAACCGTGAAAAGTTCATAATAAATAATCGATAATAAAACTCAAATCCAAGAAAACTATGTTTCTCTGTAACATGTATAGGTCGTGGCCATTCATCAAACACTCTTGTTTTGGAAGGGTCAACTTTTATTTCATCTTTATTTACAATGTACCCAGGAAAAGAAATTTTTTGAAACCAAAAATCACATATGCTAAAATTTCCATACAGTTTTTTTTTCTTTTAAGGATTGTAAAACTACCGTATTATGTTTTCCATGCTCAACTATATTTTTATAAAATACCAAAATGTCATCAATAAACACAACCACAAACATATACAAGAACTCATGAAATACTCTATTCATAAGATTCATGAATACAACAGGTTCATTCGTTAACCCAAATGATATAACAACATATTCATAATGACCATATATAGTAAGAAAGGCCATTTTTGGGATTTTATCGTCCTTCACCATTAGCTAATGGTATCCAGAAATCAAGTCTATCTTGGAAAATTATTGAGATCTCTATTGATGGTCAAAAAAGTCATCGATATGAGGCAATTGATACTTTTTATTAATAGTGATGTTATTCAAAGAATTATAATCAATGAAAAGTCTAATGGAACCATAATTATTTTTTGAAAACAAAATAAGGGCTCCCCATGGTGAAGTGAAAGGACTAATGAAGCCATTACCATGAAAATACTACAACTAATTATTTTAATTCAATAATTTTTATTTGAGCCATAAAATAAGGGGTTTTGAAATTGGATTAGCATTAGAAACTAAGTCAATTGTGAATTCAACTTCTAGATTAGGTATGACACCGAGTAACCCATCAAGAAAAAATCAAAGTATTTATTTAAAACATGAACATCATCAATTTAAAAAATTCCCTTTTTTTCAATAATATGAAAAAGATAACATTCATTTCCATCTTTCTACAGTTTCTCAGCATCATGATATGATATCAATTTTATGGGTCCATTCTTGTATACAAACAAAAAAACATTCTGAAAAACAACTTATTTAGCTCTACAATCAATCTTATCATGATAAACAGAAATCCAATCCACTCCCAGAATAACATCAAACTCGAATAAGGGTAAAAAAACAAGGTTTGTATGTAAATTCTATACACGGACCACAATAAACACGTTCTTATAATTCCACTTTTCTGTAATATTTCCCCCTTATGTTTTAACAATAAGAACATGTCTCATTTGTTGAGATGATATTTCTAATTTACCCAAAAATTTCTCAGAGATGAAGTAATGTGTATACCTTATATCCAAAAAAACATTTTACAATATCTGAGTGAACAAACAAGGTACCTGACAGAACTTCATTGGATGGACCAAAGTCTACCGATGTAGTCGCAAAGGATCTCACTACACTTTTCTGCTTATAGTCGGGCATCATTGAATAATTCAGTTCTCTATTTGGGAAGACATTTTTATAATGACCCCTTTCACTACATTTAAAATAATTTACAGTTTATTTATCAGTATTATTCTTAGGAACATTTTCATTGAAATCCTGAGAAATATGTCAATTCTTACTACATTTAAAACACTTCCCATTTTTCTAAGACATTTTCTAGGGTGTTTCTTGCCATATTTTTCACAAACTGAAAACTGGACTTTCTTACCATAAAATTTCTTTGGCTGATTCTTACTCATCGCTTGCCAACTGAACCTATTCTTCTCCTTGTTTCCAAAATGAACATGATCATCAGAAAACTCAATCTCTACCCTCTCAGCACATCAGACAAGTTACTAATAACTTTTGAATTCATGGGAGGACAATGCCCTTCAATACCTTGGGTTCAGTCCCGAGTAAAAGCAATTGACTTTTCTATCAAGATCAGAATAATATGTGGAGCATACCTCGACGGTCGAGTGATGTTCTTTTTATACGCAACCACTGAATCCTCCTCTTTTTACTTCAAATCAAGGAATTTATTCTCCATCCTATGTCGCACCACAATTGGAAAAAAATTCAAGGAAAATACATTTAAATTAATCCCACTTTAAGACATAAATATCATCTCTATACCTGATATTATTTACCATTGACCACCTCTGATCATCTTCACCTTAAAAATGTTAAATGTAAAGACATACCTTTCAATTATCTGAACAACACATTACATAAAATATCTTTTAGGGCCTTTAATATATCAATCTACCACTACTGGGTCAAAAGATATATTGAATGTTGGATTTTTTTTTCTCATAAAATTATAAAATACTATCATGTTCTGTTGTGGTACCTCTAGTAGTTCTCTTTCATGGATGCCACCACCATTTATTTCTTTTGTTAGCTGAGTAATTACTATTACAAACTGCTCGGTTCCAATCCATACCATTCCGAGCCAGTTCCTCCCCTCTTCACCTTCCCTGTTTATTCTGTGAACAACCATTCTGAACAAACATATCTTAGAAAAGGCAACATGGTAATATTTAAATGATATATTATATTAAATCAATCATAGAGTAAAAATAATTTATGGTATGATTTTAAAATCATCCTAACCCCTAAAGTTATCTAAACCATCATCTGATACCAAATATAAGAAAACGACCTTATTACATACATAATATTTAATTTAGTCAAAAAAAACTTTCTTTTACATTGAAGATATTTTTATGTTTAGAGATTTATATAATTTTTACATAATAAATTCAAAACAGTACACACTGTTACATTGTGGATAGCATAAAAACTGTTTCTATTTTTTTCCAAATATAAAACTTTGAAACATTAAACATCATTACTTTGAAATTATTCAACATTTAACACGGATTTCTTCTTTGTATTACACATACATTAACCAGTTAAAATCATTTTAAACATGGTATGATCCAAAAAAACTCAGTAAGGGATATAAAAAAAGGAAAGAACACATTAGTCCATGAATACTTGCAATGTATGAAATCATTTTCAAAATACATTCTTATAACATGTATATATGTATATATACTTACTTTTTGAAACATGAGATTTAAACAATAAAAAGTACATAATTAGAAAAATAGAGGTATCTTGGGTCATTACTTAAATAATCATGGAACCCTCTCGGCTACCTTAAAATTTGTAACCCTCACACCTACCTTACTATTTGTGTAACCATCACAGTTACACTTAGAGTAACCATACGGTTGACCTCCAAGATACCCATACCCAATGCATTTTAGGGAAATATAGGTCCCATAATTCATAATAAACAATTCCCTAGATCCAAAACATAATCATACAATATTAATATTATCATAAAAATGATTTTATTGAATTTTGAAATACAGAATTTTAATAGAGGATTTTAAAAAAATGTCCCTTATAAATATAATATAATTGAAGTGAGACTAAATAGAGTGGATGTAATATGTATATACACTAAAAATATAAATAATTAAACATATTACAATCACATTTCATCACAAAAACAATTTAAATACCACATAAATAATGAATAATATGGTGAACCCAAAGGATAGAAATCATGTTAATAATTCCCTTACCTCAGGACTGTCTTACATCATACTTGTTTAAGAATTATGTATAATGGTTAAAAGAGTGTTATTAGTATTTTTAAAGAAACATGTTCATGTTTATAACATCTTATATGATCATTTCATAACCACATTTCACCTATTAATTGTTAGTATGTTTTTCCTTGTACTGTTTTGGGTGAGTTCCTTAGGTGACTTCCAGGATTGGTTCATGATGGATGTTATTGTCAATTGGATGTGAAACTCCATAATTGGAATAGAAAAATATTTTCATAATTATAGTACCATAATTTATAAAATTAATCATTTTGATTTTTATATGATGTTTAATCATAAGTTAAAACATTAATGGTGTTCATTTAGATCATTTTAGTGGTTCTTTGATAATAACATCCTTATTTTAACTTATAAATTAAAACCATGAGTAAAAAAGGATTTAAGAAACATGTGTGTGACATAATACATATATTATAACATTTTTTAACCATATAAATGGTTTCATGATCATAATTGATATAATTAATGGAAATTGAAATCACAACATCTACGATGTTAGTAACTCAACACATCACAGACAATGTTTTTTATTCCTTGAAAAAGTGGGAGAGGAGAAGAATAATGATGTTGAATTTTCAATGAACCTGAGAAAATATAGAATATGAATTATTTATGGTGATTCAATTACTCTTCATTAATAATAGATGAACAAATAATAAGAAAATAAAAGAACTCAAAATAAAAGAATAATTGAGGAACCCCTTACAAAAATTATGCAGTCTAACGGCTATGTAACACGGTTTTAGAAAATATTAAAAAGATAAGGGATAATGGTTACCCATCCAGAAATTAATCATAATACAGAATAGATCAGTAATAAGATGGAAAAAAATAACATGGTTTGGAAACTTAAATGTTATACCACATAAAAGAGAACATGCGTGGAAAAAAGAAAGAAATTGAGAATTTTCTTACCTTCTAGAATAACTCCTAGAACCTGAAGGTTGGGACCTTGGGGGATTGAGGAAAAATTATAAGGGATACTTGGGTGGTAAGTATTCCATATATTCATTGATGAGTAATTTGGATTTATGTTAAATATGGAATGGGTTGGTATTTATAGCAAAAGTGAGGGATTATTTTAATAATTTCCAAGGGACACCTCATTGGTGGTATTTTTAAAACCATGTGCTTGCCCATGGAATAAGCCACATGGGAAACCTCATAAATTATTTTATATTACCCATGTAAACCTAATTTATTACATAATTTATACATACTTAATGTTTTCAATAACACACCAAAACTCAAAACTGTATTTTTTACTATTCAATGAAAATTAAACTATTTCATAATAATTCCCAAAATTCACCCTAACTATTTATCGATGTGTAGAATTAAAAAATGAAGTCCTTTTCTGAAAATAATTATCTATATATTTTTAATTTAATTTTGAAATTAAATAATACTTAATTCAAAAATTAATAATTGAAAAATAATAACTGCTTTTATATAACATATAAAAATTAATCCAGATGTCATCATCTAAAATCCTTAAATTATAAAATAATAATACAATTTACTATTCATTAGGGTAATATTACTATTCATATAAAGATTCATAAGGTTATGTCACTATTCAACAAAAAAACATGATTGTTCCAATAGATCCCAAATAACATACTGAACACACTTGTAGATGGCCATATTTCAAAATTCAAAACCTAGAAGTAGTAAAATTATTTTCAAAGGCTACTTATAAATATCTACATTAAACAAAATTTCAAGAATTTTAATTTCTTTGTAGAAAACCTTTCTGTTTTACACTGCAAGAGTCACATGAACAAGTTATCATATATGAAGGATGTCACCCACATCAAGAAGCTCCAGTTTCCCACAAGAGAGAACCCAAAAATAAATCACACAAAAAGATATTGGGAAATTAATAGAATACTAATGCGCCTACTTTTATGGAAGATAATGTTCTTGGTTCCATCAGACACTTAACTGTAGTGGTTTATGATGCTTAAAATTCATCCCTAATTTATGAAAGTGGACATAATAGTTGGTAAGGTCACCCTCATAGTTTTCACATTGATAGATTACTTCATGGGTAAAAAAGTATCGGTCATGAGAGTCTATCTCATAATTAGCATCATGGTATACCACATCATGACCAAATGATCGAATATGAGGAAGGTACTTCCTTTACTATCAGTCGCCCGGATTTTCCAACCACGGTTTACATTAAATATATTATCCATGCAGTTTAACATCAAGATGTGATGGTATTCCTCTATATTATTTCATTATATATGAATTTTCTCATTGTAGTAACATCTCAACATAGTTATAAGGTCCTCCCCTTTCCATATTCTTCCCAAAAGGTCCTCCCTTAGGTATACACTTCAAAAATTATCACTACTATTTGGAAACAAAATATTATGGTAGCACTCAATATTTTAGAAGCAATTGTAATGGTCCGCCTCAATTCCAAATTCTATATTGTTAGGACGGTACTCCCCATGCTGAATCAAATTTAATAATGAACTCATATGTTGAGATATTTCAATGGGCGGTGTAAATAATATTAGATAAATTATCAATTAAAATCCACATCCTTCCTCAACTAGGAGAAAGGATAAGGCTATGATCATCTTCTGAGCCACCAACAGACAGTTAATATATCAATGATACCCCTACTGAACCCTCTACTTATGATAAATTTTTAAAAAAGAATTCCAGTTGGGAATATTATATAGAAGAGTCTATAGTGTAAGAACAAAACAATTTTTTTCTCTTAAGATGAATATTAGATAGATATGACATACCGATTTTGTTTTGACCCACAACCACTTCTCAGTTTGACATACCAATAGTTTTATTTTGAATAATGTGTAAAATGTTTTTTCTAAATCTCTAGAAAACTCTTCACCATTTGAAAAATATTATTACCGTATTATTCATACACATTTTTTGTCAAAATATTTGGGGAGATTCATATTCTTATCAACATGGAATTTCGTCCATTTGTATGGATACCATAATCAGAGAGGTAGAAGAATGATATTCATCTTACCATCCCTAATGTTATATATAAGTTACGTCATCTTATCATTGACACCCCATTTGGAGTTAATATATGGGAATAGTTAGAGAATGGAGATTTTCATTTCACCCAACATCCATATCAGTTAAAACCACCAAAAATAGCTTCATGTAATGCCATTATCTGAATATGGAAATCAAATGAAGTCCATTTTCAAGAAAGGTAACATGGAAAAAAATGATTTTCATTGAGGGATTCTTAAAAGTGTCAAGCCTGTGGAGATAAATCCATTGAAACACTCAGGAAATAAGAAACAAAGAAAATTTAAGAGGATAATTTCCCAGGGGATGTCAATTACGAATCATTGCTAATGTCCATAGAACCATAAAGAAAAAGTTCTTATCCAACACCATATTCATCACACTCTCGAATAGAAATGAAATAGATCAAGATTGTGGAAATATATTTAGAAAATACAATAGAACATGATCAACCCCAAACTGTAGGGATGGGAGAATTTTTAATAAATAACACCCTAATAAGAGTGAAAAATCATGGATGAGGAACGACAACAAAAGAATGGGAGCAACACCATCTTTTAGGGTTGTGTGGATTGTTACCCCAAACACCTGCCTAGGTGACATCAGTCCTTTTTCACTTGGGGAGGATGATAAGTAGAGAAGTCACCCGATTTGTCCTATTGTGTGATTCATTTACATCAAAAGGGAGATGTACGCTATGATTATATAATGGTTCCCTCTGTGTTACTCTTCACTAAAAAGAACTCTAAGGACCCCAAGTGAGAAGGAGAAGATCAAGAAAAAGATTCAAAAGACCCTCCTATGATTCACCAGCTTGTATGAAAACTATAATTAATTATTCATTGCAAATAATTAGGAATGTTAATCACTCAGAACAGATAAAAATGATTTAAATGAAAAAGAGTTGGGAGAGTATAGTTCCAAAAATAATATTATCCACAGTGAAAAAAATGTGTGCTCACAAATTACCAGATGGTTTTCAGGAATTTTTTTATTCCAGCAATCAATCCTCCACCACCTCCTTCATGATAACTTCATAATGAGAAGACAAAAAATGGATCATAATACCCACCTTTTCATCCCAATGATAATGATCCCATCATTTTCGTGTAGATATTCATTTGATATTAGGATCAAATGAAATAATTTAGGTGAATAAATGCTGAAATTATTTTAGGAAACCAACCTATCAAATATACTTTTTCTAATAGCCTCAAATTACATTTCCATTGACTATACGAAAGTCACAAGGATTTATCCCAGCAAAATAAGTAAGGGCCAGGATATAGGATCAACCCAGTTCTAGGACCATAAGCATACTAGAATATGATCCCACATTGTTATGAATATTTCGATCCATTATGGAAACATTCATAACAGGCTCAAAAAACCCCCAAAGAATGCCTCGAGTCGGGTATATGTATCATGTTCTAGTAGAACTAGCACATCTTATCATACCCCCTTCTATTCCTGTCCATGCTTAGGTTCAACAAGACTCAAATCATGGGATCATTAATACCATCAATTGACTGGTATCAAAATTGAATTTTGTTGAAGCAAATAGATATCCTATACAACCATAACAGAAACCATACCTTGACTAGGTGAGTAACAATCCATCATTGACAAAAATTTTGAACCCCATGTTCCCAATATTCAATGGCTCAGATGACCCAGAAATTTTTTGATTAATTATGAATCTTTTTTTCATACCATGATGGTAATAATTGAGTTGGAAGAATGAATGAAACTAATATGCTTTTCATGAAATTTTCAAGGTTCATCCTTTTTATGGTACAATTATTTTACTGGTCAATCAATAAAAAAATGATAGGATCTTCTGAGGTTGTTCCTTTTCCAGTTTGTCTCAATACTATTGATGCGATTAGCCAGAAACCTCTTGAACATAAAATAGTGGAAGAATTACAGGATCTTAGACCTCATTTCCATATAGAATGGTCGGACCAACTAGTAGAACTGTATGATTCCCAAAGATGATATGATTTCTATGTTCATTTATAACCTCTATGAAGTGATACAAATTCAACTTATCCCAATGATATATACATATGGGTAACAATATTTCTCTTTCCTTTTTTAATGAATAGAAGATTCATTATAATGGACTAAAATCCAGCCATGGGAGGGCCCACCAACCCTATGAAAAATGGTGGGAAGAGGTGAAGTGGCTTCTATTTTTCTTAAGACACCCCTGCACCTACACCATCTTGGAGGCCTGCACCAAATCATGTAGGGCCCCATTAGAATAATAAAACAGCTCTATCCTCAATAATAATATAAGAAGGGAAGAAGGGAAAATAAATTTGAGTAATAGGGAAATAAAATTTTCAAATTCTGGTATGAACATGTCTGTGGCTACATCATAGTTTCCATGCACTACAACTTTCTCCATCTACGATATCCAAAAGAGATGATGAATTAGGTCTCAATGACTGACCAAAATATTTTCCCATCCGTTGAATACTAGGAAACACCATCCATGGGTGTTTAATCATTAAAGACCTCCATTGGAAATTGCATAGTCCTGGGAAGTTAAATTGGGTCCACCACAAACACAAGTGGAATATGTGTGCAATACTTCCACCGATGAAGAGGGTGAGTGGAAAGAAGTTGATAGAAAGAGAGAAAAAAAGCTCAATATTTGTATAACTCAAAATTCAATCAATTGAAGAAATGGTATTCTCCATGGCAAGTTGAATCAACCAACCATACCCTCAACCTATCCTATTGAGATATAACTTAAATCCTCAACCCCACAATCCTCTATAATTCGAATGACCATAAAATAGTTTGAAAATGGAGGATATGTAATGTTCAAGAATATAAAACTGTGTTGAGGACAAAGTTATATCTGAACATCTCAGATTTTATTCTTTTAGATCTGAAATAATTTGAACCACCCCCACCCCCAACAGCACCACTAGAATTAGTCAGTCAGGCAAAGTCATCGGAAGACAAATATTTGATATTTATTTCTATTACTGTCATTGAATTAATGGACCCATTATTCGATGATGAATACAAAAATTGAACACGAGTTCCCCACTCCCAATCAAGGAACTAGAGGAAGAGTCTGTAGGAAACAAGGATATCCAAGAATATGTAGACATGGTAGAAACCAGTCTTATGGACGTACCCTTGCTTAGACTGTCAATGGTCCAAAAATTTTCCAAAGATCCCTTTAGTCGACCCCATCAGAATAAAAAATCCCGATATTCCTACTAGAAGAAATTATTGTCCAATAATTCTATAATATCTATCAGATAAGTATCATGTGTGTAATCACCTGTGGAATGACAAATGGCCAACCCGACCCTGCCCATAATGACAAAAAAGTACCCCCAGCTCATGTCTCAGTGGCCAGTCAATCTATATCAAAAGATCAATCCCTTAATGTTCCTAAAAAGAGAATACCCATACTAGGAAGTGTCAGTCATTACATCAAAATTTTGATATCCTGAAATAGTTATCCTTAATTCCAGCCAAGCTATCAATCCCGGATACCCGTACTTTTTTGGAGATATCATGGAAACTCTTATAAAAGCTTTATTCATCCCTTATTAGTTCAAAGATGATGTGGTAGCTGATAAAGTATATCATATAGTGATGAATCATGAAAGACACTATGTTGTTATCTCCTTCTTGGATCATGATGAAAAAACTTTTATGAATGGGAACATATAAAAAATTATTTTTTCCTAACATGATATATTTTATTGATTTTTAAAAATTCTATATTAACAATGGATCTAGAATCAAACTCATCATAGTGAAAAAAAAATTTTGGATGGGACATATTGAGGGTAACCTAACACCCATAAACACAACCTAGATATGATATAAAAAAGGTAAGAAGAAAATTTTGGGCCAAATAAATCATAACATTCGGTTTTGAGACCACGTAGCTGACTCAGAATTTATGGTGGTCGAGAAAAAAAAAGACCTTCATCATCCTACTAGGAATTCCTTGTTGCATAAGCACACATTGATTCCCTTATAATACCATCAGTGCCTAAAATATTTCACCAATGGAAAAAATGGGATTCTTCATCCTGATAAGGCCTCGTTGAATCATGTGAGTAACACTATATCGATGCAAGAATCTATGAATAATAAGGGAATCATCCATTGGTCGATGGAGTATATTGGGTCACCACCCAAAAATATTTGGAGACGGTCCCAACTAACCCCTTCAAACAAATTAGTGAAGAATATGTGCTATCCATAAATTATTTTGGTCATGCGACTTCATGTCTGAATGCATATTCAACAGCCCTCATGATTTTGGTCAAGGCCACATAGTCTAATAGTGTTAACTAATACACAGACCCATGAGGTAATGGTTACTGTTCTTATATAAATTCCTTTAATACAACCACAGAGTAATATGAAACCCACTCCTCAGTTATTGAGTCAGATGAAGAATAAAATACACCTCTGTCCCTCACTACATCCTCTCTAAGAAATCCCACACTGAAAGCTTGGCCTGAATGAGCCACTTCATCTTCTGAATACTATGATCCCAACTCTCATCCAAAATATGAATATATCACCTATAAAATTGATTCCCCATCTGAAAAATTCAAAGAAGAGGAATTTTAAATAGATTTATAATAGGAAATAGACAAGGAATAAGATCATAATGATTCTCCTCCAGTATTCAGGGAAGGTGTCACTACAGCTATCAACAAAATCAGTGAAATAAACAAAGTTACAATAGAATATCTTCATAAAAATCCTATTAATACAAATATATATTATAATGAAAAAGAGGTATACACGTCCTTATTATTTTAGCATCGTGACTTTCTCACATAGAAATACACATATATTATAAGACTTGATCTTGAGGTATCCACTCACCACCTAGGCCTACAAGAAGATCATTGGGGCTACATAAAATTATTCATAAAGACACACTAAACACTTGCTTCCATGATATAGGATGAGGTTGAAAATATCATCAAAGAAATTTTCTTTCAGGAGGTCTAATATCATATCGGGATTTCCAATATCATCCCCATAAAGAGGAAGAATAAAAAAATTAGTGCTTCAATAGATTTTAGATATCTCAACTAGTACTGTTTGAAAGCTTATTTTTTATTCCAAATAACAAGACTATTAATCAATGTAATATCTAGATATATGGATCTCTATTTCATAGATGACTACTAAGAAAACAACCAAATCTGAATGTACTTATAAGATTGAGAATCACCAACATTTAAAGCCCCCAATGAGTGTTTTTCTATATGGTAATTCCCTTTGGTGTGAATAATTTTTGTGACACAAATAATCATGCCATGCATCAAATCATTAAAACATTCATGAGAATTTGTGTTGAATGCTATGTCTATGACATGAATGATAAATTGTGACTATGGTCAGACCACCAGTAAGATCATGAACCCATATTCAATAAATTAGTATAACATGGTCTAAAAATTAAACCCATAAAATATTCCTTCGGCATTATCTTAGGGAAATTTTTTATCTTCTTCATACTAAATCATCACATCTAAGTAGATCCCCAAAAGATAATGAATATCCTTGGAATATCACCTCCTCACAACCTCACAATGTTGAGAGGTCTTCAAACAAACTTTGACTACATTCATTTCATTATATAAAAACTCATTTTAAAAAGTTTTCCTTTCAATAGGTAGATAAAAAATGTGATGGAATATCATTGGATTGATGATTGTAAAGAAGCATCCAAAAATCTCAAGAATTATCTCTTAATTCCACCTGTAATAATGCCACTTATCTAAGGAAGATGACACATATTGTATGTGATATCCCAGGGAGCCCTACTTATATATAATAATTAAACCAAAAGGCAAAAAATCCACTACTATCTCATCAAAACCAAGATTAATGCAGAGTCACATTACTCAGATATCTAGAAGCATTATCTGAAATTATTATTTGCAGCCCAAAAATATATGATGTACCTAAAACATCACAAGGTAAATATATTTTCTAAAAACAACCCACTCAACTATACTGTTATCTATCCAATTCTGAATGTACATCTATTATATTTGATGTCCATCCTATAAAAGTCTGACATATAGTTCGTGCCATAGAAATCCATCAATGTTCAAGCATTATAATATTTTTTAGCAGATCACCACTTGGAAGAAATTAATTTATTATATAACAAACTACATTATGAAAATATATTATAAGTTCAAAAAATTCCATGATTTGGGAGATGAATTTTTAAGATGAATTTAGAAGTCGAGAAGGGAAAAGGATGTAGGAACCTAGGCTCAAAAATATGGATTTCTAGTAAAACTCGTATCTCTAGAAAAGGTAGTCCTTCTATTATCTATACTACTATTGGAGTGGTTCACAAATATTTATAGAGAATACCTATCATTAATTGCAATTCAATTTATGGAACATCAAGTACAAGTAAAACACTTAATGATTGAAAGCGATTTCGAACTGTTCATCCAGATGGTTAATGATTATTATTCCATCAAAAAGGAAGAACTAGTCCCCTTGTTATACAATTTCAGAGGAATAATAGAAAATTATACCTTAGAACTAACATTGAATCATTTCTCCCATTTTTAAAATCTTTATGTTGATGCAATATCAAATTCACCCATATCTCTAGATGATAGAGACCAAGACAAAAAGTCATCAGTAGCTCACACAGTCAGATGGTCTTGCCAATCATTCATGAAAACATGAAGGAAATAAATGATATTATCCCTATACCAGAGACATATATTAATATCCTTTGCTTGGAGACTCCAATTACAGACTATCATAAAATAAATAGATCTCATACTAGTATGATTCATAAGAGATCATGTATGAAGATGGGAGATTAAATTTGTTCTATATAGCGTCACTAACAATTAATATAACTTGATAAACCTGGACTGGAATGGATACATCTCATATTCATTGATGGACATGGGACCATTTTCATCATGAAGGATGTGAATATATAAGTTTATTGATATCACTAATTAGTATCCAATAATTTCCATCAAATTCATTGGCTTGGATACAAATGGCCCACTCAAAGGCATGATGAACTATATTCACCATGTAGTGTTATTCTTTCCATCTTTATTATAATTTCACTTACCAATCCTTGGAGGTACATCCCCTAGCCAAGTACAGTTTTCATTTTCCATTTGGGTAATGGACATCATGAGACCCTATCCTCCCACTAAGGCAAAGATATTCATGTATATTCTCACATAAAATGACTTATTTTCTAAATGGGAAGAATTTATACCACTTAAAGAGGTCAGGCCATTAAACATTGTCAGATTAATGAAAGAAAAAATCATCCCCAGATTTTTTGTACCTCATATGATACTGAAGGACAGTTACACTAATTTCTATTTAGTTGTGTTTGTGAAATTATACTAGGATAATGGAATAAAGACCAACCATTCATCCTACTATCATGCAGTGGATAACATAAGGATATAGGTATTAAATAATAACATGTACAATATAATATATAAAATGAATATAAGGATAAGTAATCAATTCCTTAAAAATGATACAATAATATATGGGAAAAAATGGACGACGACCTGCACTGCCACTCAAGGAACCCCATAATCATCATTTTGTGGGATAGAGGCTGTACTACACATTGAATATCAATTTCCCTTGCTTCGTGTTTAAATATGTGATCAGATATCTCTAGATGATAAATCCATGAAAATTCTGGATTAACTAGAGAAAATTAATGAATAGATATTCCAAAACTTCCACCATTTATGGATTTATACAATACGAATTTCTTGAGCATATTACAAATTTGATTGCCTCTGGTATTTCCTTGAAAGAGAAGTGGTGTTTGTTTTTAGGACACTAATGATACTCAGAATGAAACTTCCAAAGTTAGAGCCAAAATGGGAGGGAAAAGATTCCATATAGAAGGTCAAATCCAATGCAGTTTACTCCTTCATTTCAATGTATGGGAAGATCAGTACAGCTCCAAAAACAGTTTTCCTAACAAACCGTTTTTTACTAAACTTATAAATAATCCTCAATTCAGTAAATTAAATAATATTGATAATTTCCTAACCAGATGATGTTAAACTTCATCAATTACATCCCCAAAACACAACATTAAACTATTTCACCAACTTCATGATCTCATTAGGATAAACTATATCATAAATCTTCATTGTTCCATGATATTAAACCATATGATTATTATTAATTCTATAAAAAATTTCCCTCACATGAGATAGATCTATATATGGGAAGAATAAAATACTCTCGCTTCTGCGTGGGAGTCATATCCACAGATAAATATTCATTTCCAAGAAAAATGAATGGATTGAATCATGTCCACACATGATACGTAGAGAGACCTAGATTTTAAATCTTGGTCTAGCAGACGCAAAAGAATGGATAGAAGTGTCTCCACCCCCATAGTATGGGCCAAAACTGTGTTGTGAACATTTAGAACTATATATGGCTTGATTACTTTTAAAACAAGATATATATCGACTCTCATATTTTATATCATACTCTAGCCACACCAGAAGTGAAAAATGTCTCCTCCCCATATATGGGCTAGAACTATGTGGGAAGTGTTCATATAAAGAACTACATGTGGCTTGATTTCCATACTACAGGATATGTAGTGGCATACATATTCTATTTTCTAGGCCCATATATGAAATGCATACAATGAACCCTCCCCTACATACAAGTCAATTCAATAGAGGGACTCCCAAACATGCCCTCATTGAGGGACAACCTCAGGAATAAATACCCCTTCCCTGTGTATCGACTTGGCCTATGTAGGGATCCTTCCAATTTAGAACTAAATATGTCTTTACTCCAATCATTGCAATATATGTAGTAATGCTCAAATCTCTAAACCGGGGTCCAATAGTAAGGAATAATAAAAAATTTCCATCTAGTGTATAAATTAGATATTCATAGGGAAGTTACTACATTCTATGTCTGGCTTGATATTCATTTCAAAGAGGTGCCTATAGACACCAGAATCCTACATCCTAGGCCCAACCTCCAAAAATAAAAAAGATTTCCCCAATTTTCTATACATAAATTCATATCTATTAAGAATTCTTCAAGATTTTATCCCAAATCTGGGATCTATCAAGGAACCAAAATTCCCCCTATATATGAGTTCGATCAATGCTGGGAAATTAACGCTTCATGGAAAATCAAGGTTTGGATGGTTTATACATACCTAGATACATCCATTTAAAATAATCTTACAAAATTCCCTAGGTAATTTCTAATAATATTAACCATCCATGACCATCATAAATAAAAGTCATGTGTCCCGATAACAATTTTTTGACAGTGCTTAATATGAAAACCGGCTCCCCATAAGTTTTCAATAAATCATATATCAAATAAGAGAATATTATTGCCTAAGAGAGGAATTTTATACCTTTTTATGGACCTAATGAATTTTATTCGTTGTATCATTCCTTCTGAGATGAGAATCCCTAGGATCATGTTTGACACTCTCATTCCCCTTCACATCTAGGTCCTTCTAGAACATATTAGTCTGATTATTCTCTATTTATTCAGGTTTCCAAGGAAAATTCATCCTAACCACTCTATGATAAACTAAATGCAATCTTTTTCTTATACACAAAATGCTAAACTATTAAGAAAATGTCCAAATCGCATGATGCTAAATTTGAAAATAAATTTACATGTGTTTTGATGTTAAAATTCACATCACCACAGTGTTCTCTACGAATAGAATATTTCCTTCAACATTGGATATCCATCATGCATATTAGATAACTACTTATATATTGATTCCTATCGAAACTAAATATATAGTGATGCCCAGATTCAATATCTTGGACAAGCCACAAACAATTTAAAAAAAGATCTCTCCCTATGTATGGAAAAAATATATACATCTATTTTTCTCATGAACTATGTACGACATAATTTTTATCCAAACAGGATACATAGAGACACATATATTTTACATCTTTGTCCAGCCACCACATAAGAATTGTTAAAAGGGTCCCATTCCATATGTACCTTGGTTAAATTGGTATAGGAAATTTGAAGATCTATGTATGGCTTGATTAATATAAACACAATATACATAGTGATGCTTAGTTTTTACATCATGTTATATCTTCCCTAGAAGTTAAAAATGTAATCTCACCATGTATGTGATATACCTATGTGGGGAGAATTCCATTAAAGAAATATGCATGGCATGATTCTCATTATACATGATACATATTGACATCCATATCCTAGGTTCTAGGCCCATCTGTGAAATGTATATGATTCCCCTCCCATGCATACAATTCAAGTCAATATAGTGGACCCTCAAATTCGCCATATTTGTCAGCCCACATTATAAATAAATATCCCCCTCTCTACATATGGAATGATATATATAGGGATCCATTCCATCTAGAACTATTTATGTCTTGATTCCTGTCATTCTACGATATATAGTAATGCTTGGATCTCCAAACCAAGCTCTAGCTGTGACAATGCATCAAATAAAAAATTCCCCACCATTGTATGGATCAGACCAAATATTGGATATAACTAAGAATGAAGTGGGGTTTGATCCTTATTTCAATGCATTTTGTTGTGACCCCCCCATATCCTACATCATATTCCCAACCACCACAAATAAAAAAATGTCAAATCTTTTTTAGGTAAATATTGATCTATACAGAAGGATTCATGTTTGGATTCCATATAAGGGACCTGTCAAATAATCAAAATTCCCCCGATATATGATTCAAATATATATATATATATATAAGTTTTTGTTTTGTGAATAATCATGTCATATATGTTTCTTAAATATTTAGATACATCATTTCCATTCATCAAACTATGTGCCCCAGGTAATTTCAGATCATTGTAACCCTACCTGGACATTGGAAATTTAGGGCCACTGTCCTGAGGACACCATAGTTTTACGATGCATAATATTTATTGGTGAATCTTCATAATTTTTCTACAAAAAATCATGTATATCAAATGCATATTGAACTTAAGGTGATGCTTTTCCTTCCTTCATCTGCCCAATGGATAACATGTGACATATTGTTTCCTCATATCTATGAATACTTATGGTCATTGCTTACACTATATAACCCCTTCACATTCGGATCATCTCATAACATCCAACCTTGGTTAGGCTCTATTTAATTCATGATTTTTTTATAAATTTTCTTAACCTCATGATGTTAAACTTCTTGGATGTTTTCCTAATCACATGAAATTAAAACATATGATAAAAACCCATTACTTCATGATGTTAATGTATATGATTTCTCATGAACTATGTAAAAACTGATTACTATCAACATTAGATATGTAGTGATGCACTAATTCTACATTGTTTTCCATCCACAACCCTTTTAAAAATTCCTCTCTCACTATGTATGGACCAAAGATATATAGAGTGTTTTCTCATGAACTATATATGGCTTCCTTCGACCCACGTGAGCCTCACCCAACTGGTGAGCTCATATAATGTGCTTACCATAAGATGTTAAAATGCACATCTAAATTCACTTCCATGTATACAGGTCACACCTTTAAAGAAACCCCCTATACACCTGTGTATGGGAAATGTATCTATCCCATTCCAGGAAAATTATGACTTGAAATTCCCCTTTCATTCTTGGTCACCCTCCTTTCATAGACCAAACTCTCTTTTTTTAATGGTCTGAATCCCCATAACATTCCCAAACCATCAAATATGGAGTTCCATTCTCCTTGGGACACCTATTTTGTACTATGCACAACATTACCTTGTGGCTCTGCAGAAGTTTCCCACAACAAATGATTGTAAACTAGAGAAAAATTCATCCACATGAGAGGTTCGTCCTACCTCCAGACATCCTATGAAATTTACATCCCATATCAACAGTTAAATTAAAAAACCTGTCAAATTATAAATTACACCATTTATTTCCCATTATGTATGAATGTGAAAAAACATTCCCTATCAAATTACATTCAAAAAGACTATTTATTTACCATGTTCATCATAATAGATTGATAAATCATAAATGAACTAGTGGTAAGATAGTAAACAGAACCACCAATTCCTTAATTCCACGTTGATAAACTATGAAATGCTTGAACCCTCATTTTCAAAAGATAAATCCATATGGTTGTGGTCCCCCATCCAAACGTGATACAGATTCCTTGATATTTTTTGGAAATAACTCCTGAGCCACATTTCATAGCCATAACATTGATAAATGAATCCGTAAAAATGACTTTTCCATCGAAAATAGTGGGCCAATGTCTTGAGGATTCATCTGTTTGACTGTTCAAAATATTCCCCAGTGTATTTGAATAAGTTATCCACAAAAAAGGCCCATCAAGCCTTGAATAATTATCCCTCTTGAGAGTATTTTCATACCACTATCTTCCCTTAGAAACAACATGTTGGAACCATTATAACAGTTACTTCTCACATGCATTACCCAAATAAAGTTTCAAATATAGAAATTAAAAACCCAAGGTCAATAAAAATCTCTCATTCAATTATAAAAAATCATTAAGGACATTCTCAGCCAATAAACCGTATTGAGGCCCATTGCCTAAAAAACGTGGTCAATGTTTTTTCATCCTAAAACATAAGTATTTTATGTCTGATTGGAAAAAAATTAAACTACCCATGAAAAGAGATAAAAAACATGTGAGATTGAAAACCAGAAAAGGAAACTCTTGGTAAAAGTTGATTATCAGCTCACAAGACCTACACATTTTTTGGTTCAGAGAAAATATTGAACATTCAAGAATTCGAGAGACAAAAATCCTATTAGGTTGAAAACATGCAAAGGGTGGCCTAACTAAAAGTCATGTTATACTCATTATTCCCTCCCCATATGGGGACTCGAGAAATAGTTAGTGCAATTATTGAGAGTCTAAATGTTTCTATGGTACTCTATGTAACCCTAATAATAGTCAAAACTGAACTAACTAAGTCCCATTACTTTGGGAAAAAAGTAGAGTATGATATGATCATTTCAATTTTTTTATTTTATATCATGATTAAAATTAATATCAAGTGGATATTATCATTCAAAATCAATAGAACTATAATTTATTAGAAGTGCAGTAAATGATATAAGGAGAAGAATTGGAGAAAGAAACATTCATTCGAATAAATGGGGAAGAAAGAGCATCCACAACTTGAAGTCCCTCCATATTATTAAATAAAGGTATGACATAACCAAGATGATTATAATGAATATCGAATTTCATTTTTCACTTGATTTGAAATCGTTGGAAGTGGGTTATCAAGACTTTTTTCCAAATGGTTCCTCTATGTATCTTCCACATCAATTAATGGATTTATTTGTTTAACAATGGCTCAGTATCTCTAATTTTTTGTTTAATGGCCTCATGGTTGGTATTTTTATAAAATTTGTGCCATTATCCTGGCCACATGAGCATCTAACTCCCTTATCTCTATATTTTGAAAAACATATTTATCATAATAATTGGATTATTTATCTTCCAAGTTGTGTAATTCTGTAGAAATATACTATATCAATGAACCATCACTAAAGGATGTCCTCCCTATCAGTAAATTACTACATGTGGTTTCTATGACTATAGTGAAAATTTGATTCCATTCCCATCTCTGTATAGACTCGTGTTCTATGAAAACATTGTAACCTAGATTCTATTAATACACCACAAGGGATATATAATATAGAAGTGGGATTATGTAATTTGAAAATCCCTAAGTTGATTTACCCAAGTAGGGAATTCTTCCATCATATTTGTTGGGTGAATTTTGAAGGCTAAGTGAATGGGGCTGGCTTAAATTCCAAAAATTCATAATGTTATTCCTCTTGGGTTGGCCACAGTAGTACTTCTTACTAGGCAAGTCAATGATATGATGTATAAATCACACACAATGAATACATGATGTGTAAAAGAATTCTTCTATGAACGCATGTGATGGTGAAGAGAACACATTCGTATAGTTGTAATAGAGGGATATAGTGAAATTATTATGGGATTAGAAGAATCCAAAGGTATGTTTACTCATCAAACTGACAATTCTAATACTAAATTTGGATATAAAGAGACCCACATTTGATAATACTTATATTAATGTATGTTTCATCCCCAAATGAGGGAATAATGTATTACATATCAAAGTATTCTCGCTTCATCATCATCCATAATTGGAGAAGTACTAAAACGAGAGATTCCCTCTTATCCTGGTTAATTGGGATAAACATAATCTACTGTGGGAATCCAAATTTCATAAAAAAAATAAGGAGTATAAGTCTCAAAAAGATTTATTCTATCTATTTGAATGGATTGGATTCTATCCGGTAGCACAATGATGTAAAAAAAAGTTTATAAAGAGGCTGATTCAATATTAACAACTACTCCATGAGGATCAGGTTGAGGCAGAGAAGGAAATTGAGAAAAATCACTGAAATATTAAATCATGGTTTTTACACTTAATTATTTTGGATGAACATAAAAAATGTTGAGTTGGGTTGGGAAAAATTATAATCAGGAACAATTGTAGTATGTCGATACTCATATCATGGTAAATGACTTTACATCCTTCCATAAAAACTGAAATGGACTTTTATGATGATGTTGTGGTATTCCTTTTTGAATATTTCTCAGTATTTCCTACTTATTTGAAAGGGTGGGGATGTCTAAATTGATAGTATTCCCTTATACAAATGCAGATTCCATAATTAGAGGACAAACTCAATTACTAATATAGACATAATGGGAGGTTTATATCCATATTCCTATAATCAGGGAAAATAATCATGCTAGTATATGATGAAATTATACATCTGATTGTATAATGTAAACCCATGAGATTTATTGACCTACCTCAATGTTATAATAATATGAGCATGGAATGCATTTTGATTATTGGGTTATATGAGTCCATCTACGAGGAACTTTCGGCATCAGTCCATTCACCTATAAAAATATATATATCCAACATTCAAATGAAAAAATCGAGTGGGAATTGAGGGGTTTACAATGAAATATATCATCCATGATTAAAAAATCTCTTGATAGTGAGGATACATTTTCGATGTTCTCTCAAGTATTTTTCGTCAAAATGATCTCATTATACATATTTCGAAGGATAGAAAGTCCCTATATATGATAGATATACCAAAAACCAATTCCCACATCACTATATGTTATGTGAAATGTGTTGATTACTAAACACAATTGACTAAGATGTCTAGTTAACATGCTTACCAATGAATAAATTGAAAATCGAGAAACCCATACTGCTTGGTATAAATTTATAGTGTGTAACAATTCTAGGAATTGCAAGTTGTTTAGGTGCACCAAGAATTCCTATTCCCATTCATCAGATAATCATTGTTCAGACCACATATCCCATATGATGCTCCAACCATAATTAGGGTTACCTCACAAAAGGTTGATAGTAAATGATTAATCATAGATCACTAATTGTAAGGATGTTTCATGGATATATCGATTACTTTTTATCCACGTGGATCCAGTCATGAAAAACATTTCCTTTTGACTCAAATCAATTACGATTTCCCCCATAGTAGAAAAATTTAATCAATACACCACTATGACATATCAAGAAGAATGGTAGGGATGTTCATACCTACTAGTGAAGGAGGAGCATCATCTTGGTGTTTGATGTGATAAAATAGAAATTGACTAGACATTGGGTAGTCCATAAGTTCCAGTGAATGAATATCTTTTAGATTATTCTTCCATTTTAAAAAATGAGATCATAGATACTCTTTAAAATTTTGGTCTATAACCTCTCTTATTTTTGTTGAATTAATGGAAGTGATAATTAGAGCCATTATTATAACTGTATAGGATCATACAAAATAGTTAGTGTCTCACATAATTGGGAAAGGACTAAAATATTTATCCGCATACTAACTATTCATGAAATATATTAGTATTCAAAGAACTGTCCAACAATCCATTGTCTAGTGAATCAAAAGTTCACATAATGATTTATTTTTGAATCATTCCTACTCTATATGGAATTCATAAGTCTCTTATTATGGATTAAAATTTTCCATTCATGGATACAAGAATTCAGTTCATGGATAAGGTAGTCCCCAATGCATTTTGGTTCATAGAAGTGGTATGTGGTTGTGTTTTTTTGGGAGTTACAAGTTCACCGAGATAATTAGTAAGAAGAAAAATTAACTAGTCTCCAATATATAGACATGAATCCCTCTGGTGGGTCCAATTGGGTACAAAAAAACTGGTTCAAAATAGGACTGCTTACTACATAGTAATATCCTTCTATTAAATTTGACCGAAACCCATTCTGATGGGGAGTATTTGATGGTTCGTGATAATTATTCACAAAATAATAAGGTAATTAAATAAAATTAGGAAAAGAATAAAAAATAAATGTAATAATTAAAGGAAAAATATTCAATGGAATAGAATTTTCAAATAATGCTACTCCGTGAAGAAAAATAACTATGTGGACCGTTGGTCCATATAGTGGTCCATAGCCCCACGAAGCTCGGTGAATGAAAAATAGTTCACTAATGGGTTAGAGCCTTTGGGGACCAAAAATGACATGAAGTCATCTATCAAAAGGTGTGGTGAATTTCACTCCCACAAATAGAACAAAGTCATTTGTGGAACCATACAATGACTTTGATGGCCACAAATCCCCTACTAAATAATTATTTAATGGGTCGAGAATTCCCAATGTGCTCCCTTCATAAACTATGTGTGGACTAACCATGGATGATCATCTACACCAATATATAGTTCCTCCAATTCTCTATATATTGAACTCAAGGAGAATTTTGAAATGGAGGACATAAGATACGATATTTGGAGAACTGAAAAGAGATATTTACATAGACAAAGGAATCATTAAACCATGAGGCCTTTAACAAATACTCATAAGTAAAAACATGCTACAGAGCATTAAAGAACAAAAACAAAATTATTCAGCAGTTAGAAAACACAAAACATTCTATGGAAGTATTTAACAAAGAGTGAAAAAGAAATGGTCTCTTTGTGCGTAGGCATCCCACATTGCGCAATGCTATGCAGGTGAAACCCTTCCCAATATAGTCATATGATATGTGGGTGACATTTTGGCCAGCATAGAAAATAAATACTCAATTGGAACCTATCCCCACGAAGAAACACACTTTGATGGCTGAAACCATGTACGCGAAAAATAATGTTATGTAGATGACACTCCAATCTGCACAGTGATATGCTATATGAAGGGAACCCCATTCCATGTATTAAAACACTATATAGATTATGGCACCCCATTTAATTCTATTCTCTATCTCTGACCCATATCAATGATGTAATTTTCCACCACAATGGCCCCTCTATGAACAGATCTAATAAATTCAGGCCAATTACTCTTCCAAATCCACTGGACATGTATGATAGGATCATCAAGAATATTAGCGTGACCCCTTAGGTTTACGCACCAATGATAAGCGGAGTCACATTTGAAATCACTATGGTAAATAAAACCCCTGGAATGTTAAAAACATTAAATTCCCATGGTAACATGGGATCTAATCTTGGGGATTACGTTAACACTCCCACCCCCCTGTTCTAGGGTTTGAGAGGATCTGTAGGCCTTTCCCTTAAGTAAGGTCCAGAGACAAATACTCCCTCCTCTCTGGTAACCTATTTCTGGTCATCCTTCCAGAGGCAGGCCCCTAGAATTTATTTAGGGAGGTATAATTAATTTATTATATTACCATTATAAATGGATATATCCAGATATAACACCAAACATTAATCTGTCTAGTACCAAAAATATAATTTCATTACATAACGCAGTGGTAGTCAGCCATCTAAATGAGTGATGATTTAAAAACCCATTTAATGGATGTGGAGACGGTAATAGGACTTGAATATAAAATAAAAAAATATTTTTATATGTTATATAATGTGTTTATTATATTATAATGGATTGATAATAATTTATTATGGTGTAGGAAAGATGAAAATAAAATCACTCCCTAATGAACGATATATCCTTTTTAGGTATCCTCCTTTGGTATGCAATAAATGCCATTCTAGTGTGTCTCTATGCCCAAAATATGGATTCTAGAATTCGGGTAGGAATATTGAGAAGTTATATGGATATTTTATTCTATAAAAAATATTGATATGTGTGAATATTTTAGGGGAGTGAGTTCCCTTTTACAAGTGACTTGAGTGGCATAATTGAAATTTTTTGAAAGAAAAATGAGTATCTACATTTTTAACATTCCAAAGGGTTAGAAATGGAGTATTATTGATCCCTAGACAATATAATATCCAAATATGTACATAAAATATATTTTTTTACACGTTTTTAATTCAGTTTTATCATTATCTTTTCAATTTAAACACCAATAAATTCTTTTTAACCTTAACCGTTGTAATTAATTTTTATTGATTCCTTATTCAATTTTTAAAATTATTTAGTTGAAATTATTAGAGAATATAGATTATTTTTATTCTAAATATGGAAATCATTTTCCAAAATTCCACTTTCATATGTAGAAAATTTTACTTTGAAATTAGTCCCATTGACGTGACAAGAAAGCAGGTTTTAAAGGGAAAATGTTCAAAAAGTGACATTATTTTTTATAGAAAAATTCAATATAAAATTAATTAAACTACCCTAAATTGTATTAATGGAAATATATGTTAACAAAATTTAGATTAAAAATATTAAGAATATTATGTATTTTTATATATAATTTAAACAAAAATTCAATTTTCAATTAAATTTCAACATTTTTCATAATTCATCGAAAAAAAATCCTATCAGAAAAATCTCATAAAATTCTTGCTAAGATAATTTTAATATTATTATTTTTAAGATAAAGTTAAGATTGTTAAATATATTTTATAAAATTGATAAAATGTAATTTTAAAATATGTGCGCAAAGAGCAACTAATCATCTTTTTTGGAAAATACTATTTTTCAGAAATAATTTTTTTTCTTTTAAATAATTTTTATTATAATTATAACTGACTTATAAACATAATTTTATTATTTTATATACATAATTTAATACACTAAATATTAATTTCAACATTATTATGTGATACTACGTGATGGTTTATTTAGTATATGGGTTGCATTTTCCATAAGATATCAATGAGATTAAATTTAATGAAATATTTTTTGGTTTATTTATATTTAGTGTTCCATGTCACATAAGATATAAAATAAAATTTGAATATATTATAATACATTGGTTTAAAATTATCCCCACATTAAATAAATTTCTTCATCTTAATTAAATATTTAGTCTATAATCAAGTGTTTGATATGTCATTTTTTTACTGAAAATAGACATCATAAAATGAATGAATAAATCATCATTCTAATTTGAGGCAAATGGATATACCAAGCTAATATAGAAGAAAATTTTTACTAGGTTTATGAGTTGGATATAATTGATGGAATGTGAGGATTTGGACATAGAAGAATTTGTAAATAATTATAGAGAGTGATTGAGGTCATAGATCACAACCAAGAGAATGATCAATAGAAAGGTAAGTGCCTCAAAACCATAAATCTGTGACGATTTAGATGACCATATGATTCATATTATATGAATTAAATGTGGCTTTTTTTCAAGAACCATTTACTAAAATTTATGAATTATTTTCCTCAATATAAATATAAAGATATATACTTAATTGATATGTTTTTATTTTGTAAGCATAATTTCATCATTTTTTTCAGCGATAAATATAAAATTCATACACTATTCAATGAAATGAAAATATAGAAATTAATTTCTTTATGAATGAAGTAATAAAATTCACTTTTAGGATTCAAAAATGTGTTAAATGTATTTCATTCTTCATATAACAATACTTAGAATAAAATATGTCCAGAACAAGTTATCTAACATGAATATTTAATCTCTAAACCTCATAATTAACACTACTAGTTCATCATTAAAATTTCTTTTTTAAATATTTTAACTAAACCAACAACATATTATATATTAAATCATGTAGAAAATGGTAGTCACTTAAACCTCTCCATTCTTCAGTAACTATTTCAATCCCAATGACCTTTTATGATGCAAAGGGCTTCCACCCAGCATATCGAGGTCCGTTTTTATAAGACCATATTAATATAATCCTATAACATTCCAACAAATATGGTGGAAATCCTTGAAATAATACTAATAATTAAATAACCTTTTTATTGAGGGTTTTAATACAGTATTTTCTCACAATGTTTTATTATATTATTTTAGTATTATTAGAATTTCATTAATGACCATAATTACCCTAATGGTTATAAAAATCATTAAACCTATCTCCATAAAATGTAAATGAATTATTAATAAAAAAATTATACTAATACATATTCTTGACATAAATTTCAAAAAAAAAATAATTTTGGTATACTCCCATCATAGGAAACCTAAAATGTAGTTTTGAAGACATTGAACACATGATCAATATTAAAACAATTAACTTATTAAAGTATCTATAACTCATATGTTAATGAAGACACAAATGCATCAAAAATTAACAAAATCATTAAATGTTTCATGATTTTTATAACCAAAATAAAATTTGTAAAATACATCACAAATTTAATTAATAAAAATAATAATTAAATACATCATGTATTTTATTTTAACATCGGTCCTTCCATGGTCATGGTTTTATCCTTTATAAGAGGTTTATCAATAAGATAAAGACTAGGTTCCCCTCATTTATGAAAATAAGACATAAATGGATCCATAGGAAAATATTTATTTCCTTCCATGACACTCTTAATTTTTCCTAAAAAATCAATTTTTTGATCATATTTTTTTCACAAAATAAATTTAGCCATACCATTCAGACACATAATTTCAAATCAATGAAAAACTAGATTTAACCTAGGATATTCATCATCACTACCTATTCATACCCTTTCTAATGGTTTGTAATTAATATGTGAATATTACTAAGGATTTCTATTTGGTGTGTGAAATCAGGGGTAAATTTTGGCCTATTTATGTGAACCAGGGGATGACCAAGTCATGTATAATGAAACGTTTTGGGATTTATTACCCGTATATATCTACATTTTAGAACCACATTCACTCCTACAATCCATACATGGATGTATTTCCATGGAAAACAACATAATTACTAAATTAAAAATACATTAGGATATCCATCAATACATATCCTCAAATTATATCATTTGGTTATGATCCCTAATATATGTTTTTCTAAATCATGTTCCCTAGTTTTATATTAAGCTTGTTATAATACCAATGGTAGTAACACTAGTACTAGTAGAAAAGACCTGATGCCTACTTTAATAAATTAACATAATATAAAAGGACTCACATACCAAAGGGCCAAATACATTAGTAGTATTAAGAATTTTGATAGATACACGATTCCCATTTTATATTTGAATAGAAAAATGAATCCATAATTTTATTCTGAGAATATAATTATTCCATATACAATATCCTTGCATACCAAACATAATAAATATAGTGTCTCTCTTGAAAAGGAAAAAAATAATGGTGATGTCAAATTATCCTTAAGGGTTATGTATAATATATTGAATAATAAATTAATTCAAATAATCAATATGTTGAGGTAAATAATAGAACACACATTCCATGTAATGAAGAAATTGAGAAGAAAGTGCATACATAGATAATATAATTACAAAATCATCATATAATATAATCAATATACATAGGTAAATAATTTAACAGACATTCAATTTAAATAATTTTTCTATAATCAGCATCATGTATTAGACACAAGATACATGCACAATAAAGATCTATCATCAAGAGAGTTTAAAACTATACATAGAATCTAATTTAATTGTTTCTTAGGTATTCACCTAATGAGACTAACGATGCATTAATGGGACATCTATAACCAATCCCACCCATGTCTTGTATTTAAAAGTCACTTCCCATATATCATATAATTTACTTAATTCCTAAGCAATGTACCTTATCCTACAATTTTCATATTGATTAATGAATATTTGTTTATCAGTATTTCTGTAGATGAAAAAATTACAATAAATGTAGAAAAAAATATTTATAAATTAATTACGTCCTAATAAATAAATATATACATTATAAATATTATGTATATTAAGGGTACATTTAATGTCAAATGATCATAGAAAGGGAACATTCAAGGGGAAGTTATTGACTAAAAAATGAATCAATTAACTAAATGTCAATACTCTTATCAGCTGAAATAATCATAAACCATCTAGAGGAAGAATATGGTTGGGATAAATAAGAAATAACCATAGGGTAGTATATATAATTTATATTTTTTTCATTGATGAAAATAAGTACCCTAAATATATCTAAAAACAATTCATGAAGATAATATCATTTTCAATTTGAAAAAAAAACATTTAAACCAAGAAATTACTAATTTTGTTTAATATTTCTATTTGAAAATAAAATTTTAAAAATATAAATTTATTTTTCACAAATTTGATATTTCATGATGGTTGGAAATTATATTCATTCTGTAATTGTAAAAACAATGATTCCATTAATTTTTTTAGTAAACTCCAAAAAAATTGTTTTGAAAATTTCATTATGACAACATTACAAACATTTAGTAAAGGTAAAATATGGTGAATTATTAATTAATTAATAATTATAAAAATTTATAAAAACATATGTTGTAAAAAATAGTGAAAATAGTTTTGGTAGAAAACTAATTCCCAGCAGAAGATAGAAAATGAAGTTATATTTTCGTAAAAAAAATTCTCAATTATATAAAGTTCTAACGAGAGGAATAAATTGTAATATTAGATAAAAATATAATTAATAACAATAATATTATAAACTTATATGGTTTTATTTGAAAATTATCAAATAATACGCTTTAACTGATTGTCAAGAACAAACAATCTTGATTAGAATGAGATTGTGAAATAAACCATTAAAATGATGAAAACATTGAAATGAAAATTAGTCAATGAAAAAAATATTTATAGATAATATTAAAACACATAATCCAAGTTTACATAATAAATAATATATTATAATATTTTTACAGGCATAATTTAATAATATCAATGATAAGAAGATTAATATAACCCAATGAAAAGTAATTTAGTTATAAAATTATTTACCACTTGAAATATTATAATTCAAATCCCCTTAGATAAAATAATTTAACTAAAAATATTAAAAAACATTAATAATTAGATATCAAGATATTTAATGTCAAAGTTGTATTATAAACACCATATAAAATAAATTTGGGGTATAACATTATAATGTGACTTTATGCAATGAAATTGAGATGAAGTCCATTACATCATGATTCGTTTAGGTTGAATGTTATATAACCTCATTTTTTATAGTTTTATAATTTTAATTAATATATAATAAAATCACATTAATATTTATAATATCATATAAGATAATTTTAAAACATTTTATGACCCATTTGTGAATAATGTTTCATTATTTATTGTGTTCTATTTGCTAATTTCCTTGTTTTCTCTTGTGCGTTTTTTCAAATATGCATTGGTTTGTGTTAATAATATGTAGTTACATCATATACATAATAATAATAATTTAATAATTATTATCTTTAGAAATCCATTATAATTTTATCACTAATAATTAAATATGGTTTTGAGAAATGATGTATATTATGGCCATGAAGTCGGTAGGTCGTACGTACGCATGTGTAACATTTTAATTTTTCAATGATCATTAAAAAGATAAGGTAAGAAATATTTTATCCGTATAGAATGATTATAATGTTATATATACCCAAATTTTTACTTAAATATAGTAATATATATACATCATCCACATGGTCAGGTGATTAAAAGAGAGACACATCACTTTCATGAAGGCAATAATCCACACTTTCACGATTACTGTTATCATCTATAAGTGAGTGAAAAATGATAGAATGAAAATAAATTATATATAAATATATAAATTTAGGAATGAAAAATATTTCATTTTTAAAATATTTCTTTATTTAAATAATAAATTTAAATTATATTTATCTTTATTAACATCTATGTAATGTTTTAGTGAAATATGAAGCAGGACGCTTCGTGAAGGAGTAATATGTCATACACAAGAGTGACATGATAGTTCCCCCTAATAAAAAGAAATTAAATAGGTATATATGATATCATTATTTTATAGGTATTATTATGTTAAAAATACCATATATATTTTTTATATACATTATCATTATTAATAGAGAATGATGTTAATGGAAAAAAGAATGATATTAGTTCGTGAGGCAGTAGTCTTCCGTACACAAGAATGATTATTTAGTATGTCATTTGATAAAATTGTAGTTGTTTTTATAACTCTAAATTAACATAAAATAAACATTTTTCAATTTTATTATATTTTTATAATATTATATAAAAAACTGTTATCGCGAATTTTTGGATTTAGAGGAAGTAACTAAATTAAAATTATGATTTAATAACATTTCTAATTTCTCAAGTATCCTCAATGGTTTTCAAAAAAACACATTCCTATGAATAATTTTTTTAAAACTAGGGCCTCTAGGATTATAGGAGGGAATTTTTAAAGTAATTTCGGTAGGTCTTGTTCATGCCAAATGTGATGATATTTGATAACAGGTTTTAGTAGTGACTTCTCTCTTATAAGTATAGTGAGTGAAATATTTGTAATTATTTTAATACAAAGGATGTATCCATGTTTTTACAATTCTAAAATAATCAAAAATGGTGTATTATAGATTATAATACATTATATTTTCTATATATGGAAATAAATTATATTTTGGACAATTTTTAGGTCAATTTAATACAGATATTTTTATTTTAACCCCTAGTAAATCAATTTTAACCATAACCATGATAATTAATTTATATTATTTTAAATATTAATATTGGTAAAAAATAATGTTTCATTTCTTGGAAAATATAAATTTCTCTAATTATGAATATGTAATATATATATATATATATATTACATAAACTAATAAAGAAAATTTTAATTTAAAATTAATATCGTATACGAGACAAGAAGGTGATTTTTCAAAAAGAAAATTTTCACTAGTTTAAAATATTTATATATAAAAATTAAATATGAAAAAGAATAAAATAAATTTAATTGGACTAATAGATATATTATTTAACTAAATTTACATTTAATAAATGTAAAATATAAAAATTTGCATTTCAAATATTATAAACATAATTATAATTTTCAAATAATATTTAGTATATTTCTATATTCATAAAAAAAATTAAACTTTTTAGAAAAATACCAAAATATCACCCTTAATATATTTTTATATTATTATATAAAAAGTACGGTTAATTTTATCAAATATATTTTCTAAAATTTTGAAAACATAATTTTAAATTATACATTAAAAGCACGACTAAGAAGCTCTTTAGAAAAATAGTATTTTCTAAAAAAACAATTTATTTTAAATGTCTGTTATTTTACTTCAAATAAAAAGATACCCATAATTATCATATTTATGTTTTTGCTCTTTACACAGGCTAATTTAATGGATATGTTTTAATGGTATACTATATTTTGGTTTATTTAATATCAGGTTATCGTCATCTAATAGCAATTATAGAGATAAAATTTTAAAAAATGCATTTGATGTGTAATTTATGTTTACTGTAGCATTTCCCAAATGAAATGAAATAAAATTTATTTATTTTTTAATTTTAGGGTGATGAGTTTCTATGTTGGTTCAATATAATCAACCATCCTAATTTCATATGTCATCTGAAGAGATGAATTTGAAGTTTGTCTTTTTGGTTATTGGTGGAAAATTCACAATAAAAAACATCCAACCAACCCCCAGCCCACATTTGATTACCATAATTAATAAGAATGTATTTGAATTATGTTGGTTTTTTAAAAGCCAATATAATTTTCTATATATTTTATAGTTTTGGATGAATTTTGTAATCAATTTATTTATTACAATTGTATTGTTATTATACTATATTTTTTAATACTTATTATTATTTTCCAATATTAAGTTATATAAATAAATGAAAATTATTAGTAAAAGTTATTCATAGTATATTATTATATTCTTTAACATATCAAATTTATATTTTTGTCTAAAATTAATAATTTATTTCTTATATTGTTTGTGTGATTCTTCATACGGTGATGGACTGTTCATTAATCCCTTGTATTATTATTTATAATCAATATTATATTTGATTATTTCCTATATTCCACTGATATACTTAATAAAATGGAAGGATAGCCCTCCTATAGTATTTTTTACAGTGTTTCATGGCATTAATTTTTTGTTATTGTATGATACTCAAACATATAATTAATTTATTAATTTAATAGTTTCATTTTATGATTCATTTTATTCTTTATATTAAATTAACATAAAATAATACCTATTTTGAGTGTTGGTATCTACGAGTGGCATAGAAAGATCATAAATTGGACTCCTTAATTTAATAACTAATTTATAAATGATTTATGAAGATATTATGTGATTTAAAAATATGGGGGTAATTATTTCCTTGATTGAATAATGAATGAAATTTTGAATATCAAATTCATTAAAAAATCATTTAATATATCCCTAAAAACCTAGGATCAACCCATTCTCAAATATTTTTAATTAAAATATTTTTTATTTTTTCATGAAATTAAATCACTCAAAATATTTGGTCACCTAGAAAGAAAATCACTATATATAATTCTCAGGTGCCTTTTATCCACTTCTTTGGGCTTTGAGGATTCAATAACACATGTTGTTCTGTGAGCAACAACTTCAACATTATATTAGGTAAATATATATAAACCATTGTTCTTATTAAATCTTCTATCCTATGAGATAATATTTAATTAATTTATTCCTATTTAGTTTCTATATTTTACTTTTATTCTAAAACAAAGAACTAATAATTTAAACATAAATTATTAAAACCAATTAAAGGTAAACATATTATAGTTGATATTTTTATGAATATATATATATATATTGTGATTATTTTGAAATTGTAATTTATATGATTTAATTTTATAATTTATTTCAATAAAAAATAAAAACTCTCATTATTCTTGTAAATACTAACAATCACATTTCATGTGTATCAATCTTTTAGAAATTCTATACACTCCAACATTTGAAAAAAGTTGAACAGTACCATTAAAATATTTATTATTTAGTTGAATTACATATAGAAAACATTAAAATTATAGTGATAAATCACTATATATTTTTAAAAATATTTTTGTATTTTTACTAAAATTTAATTTTAAAACATATTAACAAAAAATAATAGTGATATCGAGAGTTTTGGAACTAGGTAATACAAAAATTTAATAGGAATGGTTTCATTGATGAAGTGTGACTAAATTTGGTCTTAATTCAATATTATTTTGAAAATCATGATTATTTATTGAATATTATAATTCTCTTAATCATTATCGATTGATGGGATATAAATATATGTCGTTATATGGTGTAGTGAAAGGTTATAACATATAATTATTTAACATGGAGAGATGTAGATGAAGTGCCTATCACTGTAAATGATTGATACATATTATATTTTTCTATTTATTTATCATGTTTCTATCACAAATTGTAATTGAGGGATGATTTATATTGATCGAAATGTAATATGATATATCACATACCGTTGTCTCATTTATCCCATATGATTAAATATGAATTCATAATCTATTTTTTGAGATCATACTATATGTAAAAAGTGTTATAATGTTACAAGGGTTTATGCATCAGTAAAGTTAATTATTCATCCCATAGATTAATTAACAGTCTACCCATAAAAAGAAAAATAATCCAATAGTGGTTTTACATTGTTTCGTATTATTTTATATTACAGAAGATAAATATTATTATTGACTCCATCTCCATTGACACTATGGAATTATCAATTTCATAAAATAAGGTAAATATCAACTACAATCAATATTTGTGAAACACACAACTAGTGGATATAATATTAGTTTGTAATAAATCCTTTTTATATCACTGTTTTTATATAAAAACTATAGTAATGATTTAACATTAAAAGAAGGAATATTATTCAATGTTTTAGGTTATTATTCAAATTTATTCTAGCAATAACTATTGAATCAAGTTTAGTAAAATATTATACGGAATTTTGGTTGATGATATTTAAATTATCTTGGATTACTGTTGTTAGATAAACATGTATAAATTTTTTTATACTTTATAATTTCTTTGGTATTCATATATTTATAATGATAAATAATACTATTAGTAGTTATATACCTGTATCAATATTCAGGAGATACAATGTCAAATCTGGAAAATTTATATTTATACATCATATGATATATTATTATTATATTAAATGTTAAATTATTTTTATGAATATTCTATGATTATTAACATTAATATTCAAAATATATTTGATCTCCCTTTTCAATGATGAATGTGAGTGGAGAGAAAATTGTAAATAAAATGTAAAAGATAAGTAGTAGAATCCAATATGTTAATTAAAATTTATTCTCCCTTTTATAATATCTAGTAGTGTATCACATAAATTAATGTTTTTTCTTGATCAACTTCAATTCACTCCTAAACAAATTGTGTCTAATCTCAATTAAATATTTATCCATAAATATAATTTTTAAAAGATAAAATTAAAATTTTCTTCATTGATCCTGATCACCATGAAATAATTTCTTAGGAAAACATAATAATATCATCTTGGTTCTAATAATTAATATATGAAAATATCTAGGAATACCTATATAATATCATGAATGTCATGTTTCATGAACCACTAATTAATGGTCATTATTTTACATAGGCCAAAGAAATTAAACCACAAGTAATTGTTATTTATGGTATTTTGAAGGTCATCATGAATTGGACTTCTATGTCTATAGGAATTTTATTTAGATATAATACCCATAAAAAATTTAATATTAGTAATGTATAAATAATTAATATATAATTTGACCCCAGAAATGTAGTGTAATTCTATCATTCTTCTTATTGACATTCAAATTTTACGGGTTCACATAAATGATCTAAACATTTACTATGCAAGATATAATTACTTTATCATATTAATTTTCATTACATATAATGCCTAATTTTTCAGGATTCACTTGAAATAGTAGAACAAAACAAAATTTACCTCTAAAAATACAATAACTATTTCCACGATGTTAAGGAATATTTTCTTGTACTAATTACATCATTAGAGTTGTGAATATCTTTTATATGTATAATTGTTTCTTGAACTCTCCATATATTATATCATTGTTTCTATAAATATTGGGTATGATGTATTTGATTTTATCTATACCCTTGGCTCTATCGTATTCCATATTTATCAAATAATAATTAATTTTTTGATTGCATTATATTATTAAGCATACCATAATAACAACTTGAAACTGAACAGTCCTACAAATGATCTATTAATATTGATTGATAAACAATAGGATTATCTATGATTAATATTCTAAGAGAAATGTTCAATCGACAATTTTTACACCTTTTAAACATCATGTATGTTGTTTTTTGGATCTATAATTTAAATTTATTCATTAATTAACTATATCATGTATTCATATTTGTTTCGCTCTAAATTGAGGCATTTTAGGATATGTTCATAGATTAATTTTCTATTATATTCCACAAACATAATTATTTTATTCACAATATTCATTAATTCAAATGTGAATTTAGATTCTCTAATTTCAAACATGAATTATCATTGATTTATATTGATAAATTATTTACCCCATTTTGAGAGAGGGTCATAAATGTATGGTTGGAGATTATCCTTCTTCTTATATATCTTTTAAAAAATTAAACATATAATTTCCCCCACTCATGTAAGGAAACAATATAGTATTCAAAGAAGATTGTTTTTATCAATACATATTTTGAAGTATGAATATTTTCATAATAGGATATCTTAATATTACCTTCTCCAGTACAGTAATAGGAATCAAATAAATACTACTCAACTAATATTTATAAATATTTGTTAATGGTAATATATATATATATTGGATAAGAACTATAATAATATTTAAAATACGTAAAGTATTATTTATATAAAAATTTATAGAGTACTCAATAATGAGAGATATTAATCCAATATCCTCTATTGGATGTAATTTTAAAGGGATTTTTATGTATTTATTAAACATTGAAATTTTGTAGTAGAGAAATTGATGTGTTGTTGGAAGGTTTCTTCCTGAAAATTCCAAGATTCATATTTTTTTTGAGAAACTATTTTTCATTACATCACACCTTAGTAGAAAGGGAGAGAAGGATTTCATTATTTCAAATCTTATTTCATTGAAAAATATTTACCGTTATTTGAAAATGTTATAAAATATTGTGAGACTCCTCTAGATTAATCTAATATTTTTTAATATTTACCTTTTTAAAAATAATAATAAATTGATCCATGAATTCCTCTCTCTTCTTATGAAACCTACATCAGAGGTTTTCTACTCTATTGTGTCACTACATTCAACTATTCTCTTGTGTTTCACATACTCTTACCAAAATAAGCACTATGTTATATCTCTGTCTGTGGTGTATAAATCAATACCACCAAATTTTTATGGTTTATTAATATATCGTACTGTTTAGTTTTATATTATAACAGTTCCTCATGTTGTGCTAAAAAAGTTATTTTATGAGGGATCATATCTTCCAAATATATCTTTACTATTTTCATCCAAAAAATATAATATTATAGAGCATACTGATATTAAATATTTAGGGAGTTAATTAATTATTAGAATGATGTTGAATCCCAATATTTAGTATTATAATCCAGTGATACATGATTAGTATTTAAATTTTCCATACTCTAGGGCTTATGTTGAACATGGTTTGAGGTAACTGTTCCCATGTAATGTAATATATTTTATGAAAATTACATGAAGGCATCATATATCACATAATATTTTTATATTTTGGATTTATTTATAATCTATCGTGACACTCTTGGAAAAAATGTTAACCTGAAAATATTTCATAATATTATGGTACTGTTGGGGGTTTATAAGGTTTATATTAGACTATATAAATAAATTCATATTTGTTTTATATTTTTTCTACATTTTATATTAAATAATAAATTTATTCAATTTACTTAATTTAGGCATGTGGTAGACCTTGGCCATTTTATAGTATTTTTTTCATTTTGTAATACCAAATTTATAGGATATATAATATTGAATGATATTTTTATCAATCCTATCTTATTTAATGCATCAATCATGACACTACCTTTTAGTACAAATTTGTAATTAAATTTTTTTCACTTATATACAAACATCTACTCCCAGATATGAATATTTCTCAGTATGTTCTTGAATGCCTCAAAATACGATTCTCTATCTTTTTAAATAATATTTTTAATTTAATTTCATATCTATACAATTTTTCAAGATTTTATGTGCCTATATAAAATTCATAGATAGTATTATATAATAATGACTGACTAGACAATTACGTCGTACAACCAATTATTCTAGGGATATTTCAAATCAGGTAAAAACCATTTATTTATATAGAATTTTTGGATACATTATTCTACTATAAATAATAATAAGTTTCTTAATAAATTTATGAATGTATAAGGGGATATTTATATTACATTATAAACAATTTAAAAATAAAAAAAAACGTTATTCATTGTGTACTAAGAATTATAAATTTTTTTCATGAATTAGAGGTTAAAACGTGTTTAGGGAAGGGCCATCACTAGGTGGAAAAATATAATCCATGATGTTAATCTACCTATATGTGTCTTGACCACAATTTTGAAGAATTTGATCTGGTTACATTACTCTAATTAAATATTTTCTATTGGGAAAATTAAATATTTTAGCCAATAAATTATGATATAAAAAACAAACATATCTATCTCAATTTTTTAATATTGGGATTTTTTTTTGTTGATTATTACATTTCTTATAAATATATAAAATCCAATAGAAAAATAAACTTTAATATTACTATTTATAAAAAATTAGAAAATGAAAAACTTAGTAGAGACTTGATCAAATATATTAATTTTATCAACTTTAATAAAAAATTTGTAGACTCAATGAACCCTAATCTAATACACCAAGTGAAAGCTACTACTATTTCAGTTATCAGCACAAAATATTAGGACACTTTGTCACATAATATAATATGTCTACTTTTAAAATTAATAATCATCAACCATAGAATAATAAAATCCCAATAATGAAATTTTAGAAACATATATATATATATATATCATATCTATAATACATTATATAATAGTCAAATAAATATTAATATATAAGTACACATCCTAAATATATGTAAGGAATCAAAATGATTGATATGTATAAAACCATTTTTGTCACCTTAATAAAGAAAAAAAGACATCAAATACTATACCTCCTACTAATATCTTATATTTTATGTTATCAAAATAAAAGTAAACTAATATATATTTATTGAGGGGTAAGAATAATTCGGTTAAAATGTACATATGTGGAAATATTTATTGTACAATATCCCTTAGAAGTGATGTGAATCACATAGACCACTTGTATTTATTTAAATTAAATATATATTATGTGTGAAAAAAACAAAACATCATAGAACATATCAAGAGTGATCACATCTACGTTTAATATATATTTCATATTATGTTACTGATCACTCAACATTATTTTACTCACCAAATTACAATGTGTAATGCATGTATATATATATATGTATAATTATGTAAGATCTTGACATTTTCAGGAGGTGACTCGAGCTTGAATTCATGTAAATTTTGTTAAGTTCCTTTCAATATGGTCATAAATTGGTGTTTTTTGGGAGAAAATATAGAAAAATACAAGAAAATAGTTATATGAAGGACTGTGACATTGTCAAAGAAAACCATGTGCCCATCCCAAAAACCGTGAAGGCTTAGTTTGTGAGGGTTCGCTCGACTAACACACAGTCTTTAAAACCATGAACCTCAAAGAGACAAACAATGCACCCAAAAAATAATAGGTGAATTATTTGTGTTCAGTTATGGAATGTCATGTGCCCTACCTAGGAAACCATGCATTGTAATTTTAATTCCTCAATAATTGGTCTTCAATCCACCTGAACCCCTAGAAAAATCCGCCATTAATATATATCTTAGAATAACATGATCTTGATTATTTTAGTGATTCCATGAGGGATTTAATGGTCATCTAACTTTCTTTATTTGTGATTCAATGTCCAAAAAAAGATCTTGTCATCTCACTGTATGGGGATTATATCCTGTCGATTATTCAGTTCATCCCCCATTCATTCTTCATTCATTCAGTGGTGGTTATTCTATGTTTTGTAAAATCTAGTTCCATATTTGGTCAATCTATATCTAGGATTAAAGTCTAAGATCTATAATTAATGATATCTTGATACTTTAATATTGTTTTATGGTTTTGAGATACAGAACTATATCTATGTCATTGTGCTACCCAATTGTGAGGATTTCTGTTCTGTTATTAATCATCGACCCTTATAGTGGGTGGTATAAAATTAAAATACCATAGTATAAATTTTGATGATGAGTATGAAAATAATCTAATTTCTATATTTTTTGGTATTATTTTAAAGTTGAATTCATTATTTCGTAGAATTTATTTATGAAGGAATTTCGGAATTTTGGGAGTTAGGGATAATAAATTGTAGAATTTATTATATGACATAGAGGTTTTGAGATTGAAAATTAATTATTGGATTAATTATGAGAATGTTGAACTGTAGAGTTAAGATAATTAATTTTGAAATTAATTATGTGATATCAATATAACGAGGTTGATAATTAATTACTTGACTAATTATTAATATATAGAAATTTTGATTTGAGATAGATAATTGTGAAATTAATTGTGTGATATTGATGTTTTGTGGTTGATAATTAATTTCTTGATTAATTTTGAAAATACTTATTTGTTGATTGAGATAATTATTTGATGAACTATTGTTGGAGAATGATGTGCTAAATTAATAAAGGAACTAATTAAATATAATTTAGTGATGACTATTATTTTTTACCTTGTAATGATATTGAGATGATTAAATTTTTTTTAATTTTTAATGGGATTAATTTGGATAATTAATTGTAGGATTAATTTTGTTAGTCATATAATGGAAACATTGTCATTCATTTTTGTGAAATAAAAATGGTAACATGGTCATTATTTTATGTGAATTTATGAGTGGTAGCATGGTCATTAAATAGTGAGAATTAATGAATGGTAACATGTTCATTAATTTATGTGAAATAAACTATGGTAACATAGTAATTAAATTATGTGAATAAATGAATAGTAACATGGTCATTCAATTGAGAAAATAATGAATGTTAAAATGGACATTCAATTTTTTTAATAAAAAAAATTATAACATGGTCAATCATTTGAGAAAAATAAGAATGGTAACATAGATATTCAGACACACAATATCTCGTTGGGATAATTCATATTCTAGTAGTGTCTGAAGCATATATTGGGGTATGAGTGTCTAAGGGAACCCGAGGTTTATGTTATTAATTATAGATTAATTGATAACGTGATAAATATTTATTTATGAATTTTATTTATTTCATTATACAACTCCATCTACTATTTTGACTATATATTATTTTAGACACCATTGGTGGTGGAATACTATGTCATACTCACACCCTACTTGAGATACCTGATCGGTATACAAATAGACTATATTGATGCATGACTGGTTAATGGAAAGGGTTCTGTGATAGAAGGATGGGTTGGGATGAAACATGGTTGAGGGAACTGAGCATGGCAAGGAACCCTCTTGGGAGTTTTTAGTGTCTTTCATTTTGGTTTTCATTTTTACACACTTGATAGATATAATAGCATGACATGATTTCTTCATTAGTTGTATATTATATTTCCTACATGGAATACAATAATTTTTTATTTTTTATCATTATATATACTTGATATTTTTTTATTTATTATTTTTTCACTCTAATAAAAGAGGTTATAGTCTCCCCATGATCGACTTAACATACCCTCACTATTAGTCTGCAGCCTCTGGCATACGATGAGTTGAACCTGACATCTTGTGAGGAACTAGATTGGGGAACAGGTGTGTGGTACCTTGGTTGGGATGATACAATGTTTTATTAGATGACCCAATTTCTTTCTTCTTCATTTGTCTTAATGTTTCAGAAATGTACATAGTAGATTGGGAGGAGCTAGGTTATGTTAATGAGATCATATATGGGATTTAACAAAACATATATGGGGAAATATCCTAGTACATAGGGTGGGATTATTTTAATTGATGTTTATATTATATTTAGATATTATTTTACCTTGGGTGATATAGTTGTTGTGTGGTTTGGTTGTGGTTTTTTTTAAAATTTATGAGAATTGGATCATGGCATGAAGTGGCAATAGATTTTTGTCTTCATACATTATTCAATACAATTAGGATTATTTTGTGACATTCATCTTTTTATGTTTGAATGGGGAAAAGGGTTTTAGTTAAGTTGGATAACATATAATGTTTTTCTTTTATAGTGTTTTTGAATTGAAAACGGTGTCTAATACAATGTTAAGAATAGTAAAATGATCAAAAATGAGAATAAATGGGTGTCAGAATGAGAAACATGTTGTGAGAATGTGTTTACAACATTTGAACAGGGTCAAGGTGTATGATGGTTATGGGTAGATTCAACACCTAAGTTTTCACCGTATGTAAAGATTGGTGGAAGGACTTGTAGGAATTTGTTTTTATTATCCTATTTCATAAATGTTTTATAGATGGTTTATTATTCCTAAGATTTGTTTTAGTAACTTTAAAGAATATTCCTCCTTGACGATGCTTATTGAGAGGAATACCATGGGGCAAGGCTACAAATGAAACTCTAGTTATGGGACCTGATGTGATGATCTTGTTGGGAGGGGAATTATGCGATATGTTACAAGATAACTTTTCATGCATCTTGAAATTCATGGAATGAGACCTAGGGTGAGTTTTCAAGATAATTTCTCACCTAATGATGGAGTTTCAGTTACAACACCCTCAAACATTTTCAATAGAGGGTGTAACTAAGGGATTTGAGTTCGGGGTTGAGCCTATCAAGATGATAATTAACCATTTATAAAATCGTACTCATAAGAGGAACAATATGGATACATATATGATACAAGTTTTAGTGAATCATGGGTTGGACATTCATTCATGGATTATATTTGTTGAAGGTATGTTATGGAAGAGAATTTTGGATATGTTCTTAAAGAATTTCTACCTAGAGACGTATAGGTTGGAGAGTGAAGCCGAGTTCATGCTGTTTAATTAAGGGATCATGTCTCTGATGGAATATGTGTGATGTTTTACAGACCTGCAATGCCTTTCTCTAGAATTTTTAGCAGATGAGACCACTATAGTGAGGAATTTCAAGGAGGGAGTAAAATACGATATTAATTCACAAGTTAATATATTTAGATTAAATAATATTATAAAGGTGGTGGATCAGGATCTAATATATTAGTGGAATATGAATAAGTATTCCACAGTTGGGAAGATATTTCCTACTATATGATTAAGAGGTGTGAATTTAGATATAAGGAAACATTATTAGGACATATTAAATTAGAGTAATGAAAATTAGTGTACACAAACTATATGGTATCTTGAAAATGACAATGCTAGAGTGATTTATCATCAATATTGTAGGCCGAGCCATTATCATAGAGACTATCCTCGAAATCCAATAAAGGGAAGGTCTTGTAGTATGATGAGACATATATAGAAATTATGTAGGTTATAACGACAAATGGTTAGTGAGGGAGAATCTAGTAAGAGTTATAATGTGGGAAGGGGTCTTCAACAACATATCAGAATAGCAGCTGATGTTATACTGGATGAGGTGATAGAGGTAGAGGATGTAGTACTTTTGGGAAATACCACCAATATAAATAGATTTGGGCTCCTTAGTGGAGTGAGATGACCTCACAAGGGAGAGGGGTAGGACATCTACATTTAGTGTAGACTGGACATGTGGATAAAGAGATTTAACTATGGATAGTGATAGGTACAATTCTTTTTTCATCTAAAATATTTTAATCCTTATGTCATATTGGTGCCTCTCATTCTTTTATATAGAAAAAACATGGTAATGGGTTGATCCTAGAGTTTCATTTTTTATCATAATTATTTCTATAGATACGTTGTTTGGAGTGCGATCTAGATAAATATGTTTGTACAAGGGATGTTTTCCAAAGATCATGGAGTATCATTTTCTCTAGGATCCATATATTATTCATATGTCAAGATTTAACCTAATTATGGGTATGGGCTGGCTATTTTCATACCATGACAATATGGATAATTACCACATATGGGTTACATTTATGTCTCTTAAGGGAGACCAATAAATTCACCATGGGTAGTGGGATTCCCATATAGGTATAATAGGTCCAATTACATAGCAACCAAGAGATATGACATCGATGGATTATATTCTTCTTATGGATGATGGAGGTGTAAAGAATAATTTCTTTCAACTAGTAGTGGAAGTGTTTCAGTAACTATTTCCAAAATAATTTTCAACGCTTCCACTTGAGAGAGATATGATGTTCACAATTTAGCTACTATCAAGAGTTGAGTTAGTATATATTTTACTATATATAATGACACATACAGTTCATCAAGATCATTATACTCAGCTAAAAGAGATAGATGGTAAATGGTTAATCCATTTGAGTATGTCACCTTGTGTCCTCTAGTGTTATTTGGAAAGTAGGATGATGGAAGTTTTCACCTGTGTTTCAATTATCGAAAGTAAAAAATGATTATTGTAAATCACTACTGTCACCTTACAAATATCCATGTCCTTTTTTAACAGTTTATAAGGGATTTTGTATTCATGGAGATTGTCTTACGATCAGAAAATCATCAGTTGATAGTTAATACTTTTTCTATATCTAGGAATGCTTTCAAAATTAGGTACGACCTATATGAGTTCATTGAATTGAATTTTAAGATGAAAATTGCACTTGTAGTGTTTGTGGACTTGATGAATAGAATCTTTAATATGTACCTAGTTCAATTTTTGGTTGTGTGTGTGAATTTAATATTGGTGCACTCTAAGACTCATGATTCATATTCCCAAAATATTGAAATCATTCTATGTACACTCAATGAAAATCAAGTATAAGACAATATATCTAAGTGGCTGTTTTGGATTGATCATGTACACTTCATAGAACACATCACCTTAGAGAAATAAGTATTGGTGGACCAAGAAAATATTCAGTACATGGTATCTGGGCATTATCCCAAGGATGTTTTTGATATTAAAAACGTTCTAGGGTAATCTAGATATTAATAGAGATTCATCTTAGAAATTTCACATTTAGAAACACCACTTAATGTCTCTACCTTGAAAGTGATAATTTTTTAATGGTCAGAATATTGTGAGGAGGACTTCCAAGAGTTGAATATTTATTTTCATTTTCACCAATCATGTTCCTACCTAGTCTAGGTGAAGATTACAGGGTGTATTGATACACTTATAGAACCATAATCAATGTTGTGTTATACAGGTAGATTGAGTTCTGGTTTTTGGGTCATGGAAGCTGAGGCCACATGAACAGAACTACCCTACATATGATTTAGAGCTTGTGGTAGTGGTTTATTATTTAAAGTGATGGTGGAAAAACTTATTGGTTGAGAAGTTTATCATGTTTTCTAATCACAAGAGATTAAGGTACATCTTCTCATAGTGAGATTTGAATCTTTAGTATAAGAGATGGGTTAATTATATGAAGTCATTAATTTTTGAGAATTATAAAAACATGGGAAAGAAAATAGTTTATATGATGCATTTATAAGTAAAAAAGTATACTCATATGGTTTACGAGTCTAGTAATAAGTGTAATATGATGAATTTTTTAAATGAGATTCACTTTATGGTTAAAGAGTGTCAATATCAGATGGCAATTGTATCAGTTTTAGTAGATTATACATTTTTAAGCCATAATAGAGATAGTAAGTATGATGATCGATAATGATTGACTTTGAGGAAAATACCTAAATGTATGGAGTGAACTAAATATTTCATCATAGATGAGTATGAGATCATCTATTCTAGAAATCATGAGGTTGTGCCTAAGAGTATGAGAGAGGAGATAATGTGGGAATTTTATACCCCAAAGTGGGTGTTACATCCAAGTATGAACAAAATGTATCATGACCATCAGAAATAGTTTTGGTGGAAAAGAATGAAAAATAGACAGTATGGTTTGTGACATGAGGCTTCACATATTAGAAGGTGAACGCATAACATGAACGACGTGGAGGATTACTATAGTAACTGCCTATTCCAAAACTATTGTGGGAATATCTGATAATGGATTTTGGGGGGGATCTTATGAAGATCGTTATGAAGAATTATTCTTTCTAGGTTATTGTAGAAATACTAATGAAATTATTATAGTTATTAAATATATCTTAAAACATCTCCATGTAACACCTATATGATTCAAATAGTTATCCATGAAATATATTTTTAGATCATTACTCATATTTTACTTGATGATTCTGGAAGGGATTGTAGATTGATCTTGGTGTATATGTTTTATTTATTATAGATTTTCCCTTAGAGACAGTTAATCATAGCATACTATAGTGGTGCTTGAGGATATACTACATGTGTTTGTTCTTGACTTTAGTGGTTCTTGGGATAAGAACTTGGCCTAAGTGCACATTACCTATTAAAACATTTATCAGGAAACTATATAGATGGAACCATATGAGGCTCTTTATGGTTGGACATGAAGATCGACACTATGTTCGATTGAGGCAAGTGGATCCAGAAAGATTTGGACTGAGCCTCATGTATGATATATCAAATAAAGTGAAACTGATTCAGAAACACATGGCGATGTCTTAGAGTAGGAAGAATTTGTATGCTGATAGATGAATTATATCTCTAGAGATTTCAAAGGGTGTCCATGTATCGATTTGGGTGTCTCCTAGGTTGGGTCACCTCATGATATGAATGTAGGGAAAGTGGAATCTAGGATAATTGGACTGTTTGAGGTTGTGGAGATAATGAGGATGGTGGTATAATGATTGAATATTCCATAGAAATATAGTTTTATGCATGAAATTTTCAATGTATCAAAAATATAATGGTTTCATCCCAAACCCTCCCATGAGATCAATGCCAATGATGTTGAGACTAAGGTATATGCTTCCTTTGAGGGGCATCTAATACCTGTGTCAGATGACAATGAGAATGTTTATCTGGGAATGATCATGCATATAGTTCTTATATTATGGTAATATGGGCATGTGTAGAATGAAACATGGGAAAGGGAATAATAAATAAGGGATCAGTGGCCTGATATTTTTGGATAGGAACCCTAGAAAGGCTTAAGAGTCAACTGAAGTATGAGATGCTATAAGGTGGGTAGATTGTAAGACCTCAACCATTTATAGAGTTTACATGGAATTGAATTCAAGTATGTTTTATTTATATTTTTTTTGGTTTTACATTGGGTACATTTGGATGGAAATTTCGAATAATAGTATAAAAGGGGTTGTTCACAGTTGGAATACAATTTGAGAAAAAAGCAAACTGAGCCTCTGAAACCATGTAACCCCAGATAGTGAGGGTTTGAAAGGCTGGTGCATGGTTTTTTAAATTTTTCACCCTGAAGAGACAAACCTTTCACCACAAAAATAAAAGGCACATGTTTATTGTATAGTTAGTGATAACCACGCAGTGCTACCCAATAAATGAAGCATGGTAATTTTAATGTCGTTAAAATTGGTTTCAAATGCACCCAAACCTTTGAAACATCCCCCATTAGACCAAAAAACATACCAAAATTATTTTGGAAAATTTTATAAATTTTTTTAGGGATTCCCATGTCTTCAGACCTCCATTATTTTTTATTCAAATCATGAATCGAAAATATTCTCCTATCTCAATAATTAGATTATATATCGTTGACCATTCAATTCATTCTCCCTTATTCATTCATTATTTTGGTAAAAATTATTCTATATTTTTCTAGACCATTATCTAGATATTGTGAATCTTGATCATGGATTATGGTACTTGATATATAATTAATGTGATGTTTATTTTTTAATCATGGTTTAGGTTTTTGAGATAAGGATCAACTTCTATGTCATTAGGGTGCCCAATACTATTGATTTCCACTAGGTGATAGATCATTTAATCTTGATTTACGTTGTCTAAAATTAAAATCTCTTATTCCTGAAATTTATTATGAGTAAAAAATTTAAAAAATTTCATTTTTTTTATAAATTATATTTTCAATAAAACTTTAATTAATTGGGTGAATTAATTAATTAAGTAATTTATGAATTCTTTTATTTCAGGATACTTAATTGTTGAAATAATTATATGAAATTGATGTTGTGAGATTGATAATTAATTGATGGATTAATTATGGGAATATTTAATTGTAGATTTGAGATAATAAAATGTGTAATAAATTATGTGATATCGATGTTGTGAGATTTAAAATTAATTATAGGATTAATTAAGAAAATAAAGAACATTATATTTCAGATAGTTAATTGTGAATTTAATAATGTGATATTGATGTGTGATATTTATAATTAATTGATGGATTAATTTTCTTAATATATATTTATTTTCGAATATATTATTATCATTAATAAATTAAAATGAAATACATTCTTAATTAACTAGGGAATTAAATAAAGTGAATTGTGTGATGGTTAATGTTTCAATTAGTTATGAGATTTAGATGATTAAACAATTGCTGATTTTTTATTAGGATGGATGTAGATAATTGATTATTTAATTAATTTAGTGATTTAATGAATGGAAACATGGTCATTAATTTGTGTGAAATAATAATTGTAACATGGCTATTCAATAAATTAATGAATGATAACATGGTCATTAATTAGATAATATTATTGGTATCACAGTCATTAAATCTTGATAATTACTAAATGGTAACATGGTCAATAATTTATGGGAAATATAGAATACTAACATTGTCATTCAATCATGGTAATAAATTAATTATAAGGTTGTAATTATTTTGAGAATATAATCAATGGTAACCTGGTTATAAAAATGTGTGACTAAATGAATGGTAACATGATCATTCGTTTGAGAAAAATAATATTGGTAACATGGCCATTCAAACATGTTATATCCCTTGGGGATAGTACAGATTTTGGAATGGTTCGAAATAGGTATTGAGGTACGAGTGTCTATAAAAACTCATAGTTCACATGGCGTAAGTAAATGTTAATTAATAATGTGATAACAATTTAATTATTGCTTTTAATTATATATTTATATATCTACATACACTATTTGGGTTGGATTTTGTTTTGGAAACCATTGGTGGTGGTCTATTGAGTTGTATTTACACCTACTCACATTGTCTAATTGGTACCTAAATAAAATTTATTGATGCTAGACATGTTAAGAGAAGGGGGCCTATGTTAGAAGGGTATGTGAGGGTGGGACATGTTTAAGGGAACGAGAAATTTTTCTGGGATCAATTATGAGTTTTCAATGTATTTATTTTGGGTTTTAATTTCTATAAAGTTTAATTTTATTTTAATATTATAAGTTTTTCACTTTATATGGATGATTTATATATTAAATTGATTATTTTTATTTTCTATTATTGATTATGGTTATTTCTACTTCTGATATTGTTTATTTTTTAGTAATGCTTCACATTTATAAAATAGGGTATAATCTTCTGATGGTCGACTTAATAGACCCTTTCTTCTACTCCATATCCTCTAGAGTACGGGAGACACTTTTGAGGTAATGTGGTAAATAGTCTTGGGGCACTGGTGCGTGGCACTTGGGTCGGTACATTGCAACTCAGGATTATAAATATTTTATCAATAAGGTTGTACATAAATTACAACTTGGTAAATGAACCTAGAAACCCAGTCATTCAAAAGAGGCCTCAATCTATCCCTCTATTATAGAGAAACTCTTATTTGTCATAAGACACTAGAAATACATGAGATGATTATTCACCTCCCTTAATGAATACTTGAATTTATGTTCATTACATGTAGATGGTAGTTCCAAAATGAAAAAAAATTTTATGAAATGATGATATCATATCTTAATCAACTAATAAATTTAAAATAAAAGGATTAAATAGGCCTGAACCCTTATTTATTTTCTGTGAAATATCACTATTATGAGTCTCATTATTGATCAGTACCTTTATGACTATTCGAACTCAAATGTAATTGGTGGAGCATCTTCCACCATAACCCTAGAATTGTGGTATTAAATGATTCAATAAACTAAATTGAACCATTATATGAGTATATCCCAACACATTATAGATATTTAATTGTTGATACACAATTCTATTATAAAAATTGAAATATATAAATCAGTTAACTATATAATTCAATAAATAAAATATGAAATGATAAAAAAAACTACAGAATCCATGAAAAATATTTTGAACAAATAGATTTGGTAAATATTAATAGAAAAGTATTTGTTTAACATCATCTAACATTTTAAAATCACCAACTTATTAAAATGTTTTGACAGTTTAATACCCGAAAAAGATTATTTCTCTCAATCATGTCTCTATATAATAATTTTATAAAACTTATCATAATAAACTCACATCCAAATTATTATGATTAATATAATTAATTATATTGATATTCCCTCAATCAATACAATATATTATCAATTTTATTTTTGGGGGCAAATACATCTCCCCAAATGAGGACTTTATTTTATCATTCTCTATTATAATAAAATATTCATGTTATAAATTTTTTATTTATAACAACACCAATGAAATACAATGAAATCTATTGAAAATATCTTTATACTGAATGAACTCAATCCAAATCATTTAATAATAATATTTTTATTAAAATTATTAAATGGGATTCTCAATCTTCCCTCATAATTATATTCCCAAACATATTATCATAATAGATCATATTTATTCATTTCATCTTAATTAGTAGTTGTAATACACTCATGTTATGTCTATAGAATGTTATAAAGACTTTCACTATAAACCTATAAATTCAACATTGTTCTGTCATTAATTATTTTCGTGATCACTATAATTATATCATGTCCTCCTTGAAAAATCATTTACTTTAAAATATAAATTTTCCATTTAAAAATGAACATCCTTATCAATACAAAATATTGTTCTTCAAAATTACCATATTCCATGTCTTTAATATTTTAAAAAAGAACCCATTATTTTTTTATCAAAAATCAATCCAACCACTATAAAAACACAACATCATTGAGGAATAAAATTTCAAACCAAAAAAATATACATATTAATGAATGCGTTACATTGGAGGGTGACATGAGAATAAGTACATAGAGGATGGTGGTTATCATAAATAATTATTTTTCAAATAAATTAATCTAAATTACCTATAATCATATAAAAGGTTTTTCATTATGTTTAAGTGTTAAGATAGATTCCAAAAGAAAAGATTTGATTTTGAAAATTCATCTCTTTTATATACCCACAAGTTTTTTCCCTTCTTACTAAATCAAGGGTTTCATATGGATCCTTTATATGAACTATTCCCTTCATCATTCCTCAATCCATGTATGATGAGTCACATCACCCATAAAAATAAATTTGTATTTATTAACAACTATTAAATTCCATTATCATATATGTGAGCTAATCCAATCAAATCATTCAGTACCACTATCCATCTAAACATATTGATTTTATTACTATTATCACATGGTGCATATAATGAAATCTGTGTCATTATTAAAATACAAATGTACAGGTTGTTGTTATCCATTCTATTTGAATGATGTTCAAATTATATGTGTTGTACATCCACCTGATTATTTCTCCTAAAGTGTCACCATCACCATCTTCTATTCAATTCCTCGTACGATCTAAGACTTAGTGACTGATAGAGGTGAAGAGATAAAGTGTCTTATATATTATAAATTATTATATTCTAATTACTCATCTTGAGGATAATATAAATATATTTTAGGATCCATTAATTAAAATTAAATTTCATAACTATTCAGATGTAAATTCAATTTAAGTATAATTTCTCCCAAATATATATCAATTCATATATCATATCCATCTTGTTTGATTTGATTCATAAAATTCTAAAAACCAATATATCATCTTTATTATGTATAATTATTGTTGTCTTTTATTGTCACATATTTGAAAAATCATTCAAAATTTCCTCACTAAAGTAGTATGTTATATTTAGAAATGAGATAATATATTAATCCAATAAAAAATAGTCATCAATGAAGTATTATGACTTAAAAAATTGAAATTATGATAAAGAAACACTTTTGAATTTTTTTAATGAATGAAAGTAATATGATTGAATTAATAGATTAGAAAACTATAAATATTATAAAAGAAAATTTAATTTTAAAATGACATATCAACAAATAATTAAGTACACCATATAAATAACAAGTACATAATATGAAAATATTTCCCAAATTAGTGAATTTGAGAAAAAAACCATTATGTATCATGTAATGTATGTGTCAAGAAACCATAAAATGAATTTCATTAAATATAAATTTTTAACTCATTAATTATGTGTGAATTGTGATAAAACACGCAAATAGGGATGTAAGTACACCACATTTCAAATTATAGGTATATAGTTTAAAAATATGCCTTGATTAAGAAATTATGAAATGAAAATATTTATCCTAGATTCTTATATAGTGGGAAAAACTCCAAAAACATATATATTGATAATATGTTTATTATTAATATACAAAAATTATTATTAATTTTTTTTATTCATACACTTAATTTATAATATACTATTACTAAATTATTTATCATCCTTTGTTTAAATTAATATTGATGTTTTATTTTAGATGTTTGTTCAATGAAATATTCAGTGTGGATGTTCTTGTCCAATATACTTACATGCATGTCCATAAACCAGAGAATGTTGACAGATATTATATATGGCTGATAGATATAGTTCTGAATTCCCAAGGTCTTTTGAGGGATGATTTTGTGATTGTTCATAAATAATGTTTTAAAATATTATTTTTTATGATTTTACATTTAATATAGAGATATAGATTTATTAATGAAATAATATATATGTATTAATATTAAATATCTTATAGAATGTATTCAATTTTTCAATATTAATTCTTATTTCAATAATTTATGTTATCATAGTCATTCTAGATTCTAAAAATATAGCATCATTCATGCAGGGAGTGAAGCCAACCCAAATAAAAATCTGTTATAACTAATTAATGAGTAATAATGAAGAGTTATTACCACACCCAGAGATTTAGGAATATTTATTTTTGTAAATTAATACAAATGTTGATATATTGATTCACAAGCAACTCAAAAATAAAATGATTTAAAATTTTTTTGTTGAAAAAATTTAAAAATTATGATAATAATAAAAATAGTACCAAATAAAGAGTTTTTACGTAGCTAACATTGATTATAATTATCGTATAGATCAAATATTGTGTTTTAATAAGAAATATTTTCTTAAGAAAATATATTTTAATGTGTTGTGGATTTTATCACAAAAAAATTAACATTACCATTATTAAAATATTGTTATAAATAAAAAATTATATTATCATTATTTTTATTTATATAAAAAACATTAGGAGCACTTAAATAAGTTAATATTTTTATTAATTTAGTTTGTTGATATATTTTATTTTCATTTACAAAAAAAAATTTATAAATTTTAATTTTTAAAAATTAATATGGGTTTATAATTTTGCCTTACAAAATTTGAATGGTTTTATTTTTTATATTTCTTGTAATAAAATATTATTAGGTGAATAGTGATAAATATGGTTTTTATGAATAAATTATCTTTAGGAAAATAAAAACAATTAATTATAATTTTAAATATTAAAAATATTATCTGTGGATAAAAATATATTTATGGGGTGAAATAAATCATTTTAAAAATACAATGTTATAAATAGAAAACCCCTCTTTAATATTTAAAATATAATGTCATATTTTAATTAATAAAAAATGCTTTTTCTTTCACATTTACCCCAATTCTCACAAGGTTAAATTGTGTTTTGGAATTATTTGAAATCAATATAACTATTATTTTGATAATATATACTATTTAATTTTAAAAAAATAAAAAATATTTACTATTATATGTATAAAATAATTTGTATGCATAAAAATAATATTTAAAAAAATGGTTTTATGTGTTTTGATGGATAATATTAACTAAAATTTATAAAACCCATAACAATTTTATTTGAAAAGTGGATATCATATTTAGAATCAATCGGTATTAATAATGTAAATAAATTCATTTTAATTTCATTCATAAAAATTATTTACATAATAATTACTTATCATAGTTCAAACTAAAAATGGTAAAAATAAAAATTATAGGGTAATTACATAAACATGTTTGAAAATTATTCATTATGAATTTATAAACTACAAACATTAACCTAATTAATTATTATCCATTATGTGATCCATCTGATCCTTGAATATAGACTTTACAATTTAAATTATAACAAAAGAGACAATCCTAACCCTTAAAAATGTATACACCACCATCCCACTTAACCAAACACAACAATATTCTTATATTTATAAAAAAAACATCCAAAATAACTCTCTAATACTATTATACACATTCAATAGATTTTGAAGTGGCACCCAATAACTGAACTCCTAATCTTGGAGATATAGATCATTTTTTCATAATCTATTTAATACCATGTGATAGTATACATGATGAAATTACATATAATAAAAAATATTTGAACATTTAATCTCAAAATATTCACAAAAATCCCATGTATAGAATTTATTGTTTATTATATGATCACATGCAAATGAAAATTATTTCAGGAAAGTTTTAAACATTTCTCTATATTTGAACTACGTGAGATCAACTTCTAGATATATTCTAGGTTATATGAATCTTTATAAACCGAGGTAATAAAACATTAGATATGGGTAAGGTAAATTTATATATAAGAGAAAAATTTCAATGAATCATTAGCATTAGATGTTTTGAAAGTGAGAAAACATCCATAAGAAGAGAAATATCTAAAAAGGGTCATTGTATTATATGACCACGATAAGGTCCTCAATGATGCATAATTATCATAGAATTGTATTAAATTATATAAAATATATTTGAATCATGGAATCAAGAAACAAATTTAATATATCCTTTAAAAATTGAACCCATATAAGAAAGTAAAATAACCATACGGAGTAGGCATCAGGATCTAACTCTCATAATATAGTGGATGGCTAACAACACATGTATTTTTTAGGGTTGGAATATTACCCAAGTATCTAATAAGTATTTGGGAATAACCTATGTTACTATTTTCACTTTGTAAAGTACATATACATATATCTTTTGAAATAGCAAATAACTCGTGTACCTATTTAGCAATGGGAAACAACTCATGTGATACTTTCGGCTATGGATAGAACACATTCACCTTATTAAGATCTTGTGATATAAAAATTTTACTAATAAATTGGATGTAAATATTGGACCCAATATTTTATAATGCTAAAATATGAGTTCACTATAATGAAAACCAAATATCATATCAAAATAACTCATTAAAATTAAAATATTTAAATAAAATTCCAGAACAAAATAACATAAAATGACTTCAATAATTTGTTTCGATGACCAAAAAACATAATCACCTAAAATAAGTATTTCATAAATGCGTTTATATAGTAATTTATAAATCATAACCCCTATTTTTGAAATATTTTATAATTTTAGAGTAAACTAAAATAACATTAATAGAGAATTAAAAAAACAATTTTTAAACATTCATAAGGAAAGGAAGTAATGGGTAATTTTCATTGGAAAATATTACATGGGGAAGTGAAAAAATTGGAATATTTAATATAAATTGATTACAATTATATGAAATGTTGAAATAGATAAATAATTATCAAAGGAAATTTGGTCTTTAATTAAAAACATATGATCATGAAAGGTAAAAATTTCTTAATTTTTTTGTAGTACCTTCATTGTAAACCCAGATCATAAAAATAGTAATAACAATATTACTAAAAATGGTAAAAAATATAATAGTCATAATAATTAATATGTAATAATGTTTCAAAATTTTATAGTATTACCTTTACAAGAATTTTAAACATGGATATGGAAGAAAAATCACCCCTTAAAGAGGATGTGAATAATTCATACATATTATAATTTAAGGAAAATGAATTCATTCATGGAAAAAGATTTGTATTAAAACTAATTTTACCCAATAAGGTAAAATATATAATGAAATATTAATTGTTAAATGTAATAAAATATATAACTTATAAGAAATATTTTGAATAATAATCATTATAAATTAATGAATGAATTTAGAGGCACCAAAAAACCCTTATGTGAAACAGAGTTTAAGAAGTCAAAATCTTTTGAAGAGGGGTTGATGTGGAAAAAATTTAAATCCCTATATATAAATATATAATACCATATAAAACATTCATATGGAATAATATACATGACTTTTATGAACTAATGTAAACAAGAACAATCATAGATCATTCAATATGGATTGTGTTAAAAAAGCCATGACAAATTGATAAGTATTTAAATCATATCCTCATGAAATATAGAGTCTTAAATTGGAAATAAAATATATTGAATAAAACTATATTCATGATATAATTTAAAAAATTATCAGAATATGAAAAACATAAATGAAATTAGGATCATAATAAAAAAACATTGATCAAAGAGAGGAATTTGAGATGATGACTCGTACCATATATCCTGAAATCTAAAAATAAAATCTATCCACTTATGTAACAATAATAAAAATAATAATTACTTATTAAAGGATATAATTCAAAAAAATAATATTTTATATTACCCATTTATATGCATTATATATATATAGATATAAATATTAAATATTTTCAATATCATATACATGTAATCTTCATTGTTTCAAAAATGTTATATTACAGAAGTGTCATAATTTATTAATATTAATGGTTTAATCATTATCTTATCTTTAATTTTACAATATATTATTAAATATAATTATTTATGATGTTTTAGATTTATTTCATGAATTTTTCATTCATAATCCATGAAGATGAAATTTACAGTATGCATATTTCAATGATTTTTAACCAACGCTGGGTGATTAAATATAATATCTGTTAAATATTGATATAAAATTTATAAAGAAAATAAATAAATAAATAATTATATATTTATATCATATTATACTAGTTATTATGTTCCATTAGTGATACATGAAATAAATTCATAGCATTGTTCAAGTATGTGGTTATGTTACCCCAATTATGAACACACCGTCATTAATGGGTGATTTTGAGATTGGTTAATTTAAATGTCATTATAAAAGATGCATAATTATATTATATAAATTAAAATAGATTTATATATAAAAATGAAAAATAAATATAATAATAAAAATATAATTCATATAATATAATTACTTAGAATGAAGAGATCGTTTTCCTCTTTATATGCTTTTCTGAACAGTTGAATCAACGAGGGTATTTTATATATAATACCATTAATTATATATATAATTTAAATAAATATAATAATAATTTTTTTATGAATGTAATATTTATTCTTTAATACCTTTCTCATAGCCATCCATGAATGTTGAAAATGAAAAACAGAACGCACCTTTCTATAGAAGTGGTAGTCTGCACATAAACATGGATGTTGTTTTCATTTTTCATAGGAAGGGGAAGATGTGTAACATTTTTTACCATTAAAAAAATATATTATATAAGTTATATAAATTACATTTATATATTAAATTATATTTTTAATCCATTTATGTTCTGTGGTGGAAAAAATGGTGAAATTTCATCGTGGAGGCGACATTCCACACAACACAAAAATGTTGGAATTTTATTTTAATAAAAAATTGAATGGTTGTTAATTATTATATCATATATATGATAACATAAATTTATAATAATGATATATATTTTTCCGTTTTATTATGGTTTATTTTCATTTTATTATGAATAATTTCACAAAAAAATCGAAAAGTTAAAAGAGTTGTTAGAAATTTATACCTCACTTCTTGTATTATCTCCATTGTAAATCTAGATAAGACTATAACATATGATATTTTAAGAATTTAAGAACCCCTTTAATGTGTATAGTGTTTTTTGAGGGATTATTGAGAAAATATTGTCTGAACTATGTGGGATATGGGTTGAGGAGAAGTCTGTATAAAAGTTCATCTTTAATAAGTGAAAAGCACAAACATTTTCATAATTACACAAAATATTTCAATGATGGTATGTAAGACTCAATAAATCTGGCTCAAAATTGACAAATAAATAAGATTATAAGATCTAATTTCCTTGAATACCTTAATCCAACATTACCACTCATGTTATAAACATGATCTTTTTTTCAATTTTATAATTTAACTTATAAGATTTTATCTATTATGGTAGAAAATAGGTTTTACCTATTAATATTCTCATTTATATTTACAATTAAAATTATTATTTTTTATTAATATCGGCCTAATGATTTCAAATTTATTTTTAATTTTATTATATTTTTTTTTCTAAATTTGTAACATTTAATTTTAAAAATAATAATTTTATAATTTATTAAAAACAAATCTTCATGGAATAATACTTATGATCTAAAATATTAAACATAGTGTTGTGAATCCTAAGTGACATTTTAAAAATATAATGTTACAGAAAAATATATTTGCTGAAGAAATATTTTTATATGTTTTAGGTCACACATTTATACAATTTATGTCATAATAGTCACATTATTTTTTCCATATTAACATAATATAAATTAGTTTAGAAAAATAAATAAATCACATTGAATTAAAATTGAAACAATTTATAAAAAAAGTTATTTTTTTCAAATTCAATTACTTGATTTTTATATTTAAACATCTAATCAAAATCAGGAAATATAATAACAAAATGTATTAGTAAGAAATTAACTTCTCAATGTATAAACCATTTGTACTCTTATTTATTTTCAATCACTAATATAATTAGAGTTACATACATATATAGATATATATATGTACATAAATATATAGATATATATATATATACATACATATATAGATATGTACTCTTATTTATTTTCAATCACTAATATAATTAACTAATATATACATACATATATAGATATATATATCATTCATATGAAAAATATATTATATATTTTTTATAAATATGAAAAATAAAATTCATTTTATTGAAACAAAATTATTTGTAAATTGATCTTATTAATGTTTACAATTCATTAGTTAATAACAATAATTTTTCATTAAAAGTAAACATGAAAAATGTATAGAATAAAATAAATTAAATATATGTTACATTTATATATAATAGATTATTGTATCCAAATTTATAGTTATATAGCCCTATATGATTTATTTATAGGTTCTAGATATAATGCATGCTATTCTGGGTTATGTGGGTAGGGATTCTGCGGTCATAGATCTCTTGGAATCATTAAAAGATTAAACTTGTCTTACATATTATTTCAATCGTGTCATAGATTTTTGATTTCATCATATGGTTGGTCGAAGAAAGAATCATGGTAAAAAATGTAGTTCCCAATCATAGATAAATGAGCTTCAAAAGTTAGACTTCTTCAACTTAATGGAATTTCTTTTATTTGTATATTTCATAATATTATTATGTTGTTTTATTCTTATAATTTTAATGAATATATTACAATGGTAAATTTTTATTTTAAAATATAATTGTTTAAATTTAATTAATTTGTTCAGGTGGGGAAAGCTATGATACACAGTATTTTTTTAAGAAAAATATATATTGTAATCTCATGTTTTTTCATTATACACCTTAAATAAATTGATTTTGCATAATCATAAGTATCAACTTTAAACAATGAAAATTAATGGTATTCATAAGATATATATGACATAACAATTAATTTTCATTTGTTTTCAACCTTAATAATTTGGGTGAGTCATTGAAACTCATCTATTCCATCTAAAGAGGCATTTCCCAAAAAGGGTTTTTTTCTCATCATTTTAGCTAAACAACCCTCATGATTAATTTCCAAAGGAGTTTAAATCAATTCATGACATGTTTAATGATCATTGGTTGATTGGAGATATAAAATTTGATTTCCCTTTTATAGAAATTAACAATGATTCTATGTCTTAATATCCAATCCTTTCTCAAAACATCAAGATGATCATCAAAATGGATAATTACAACATTCAAATTCCCATAAAATTTCTCCTTGGATACAAATTATTAAAAATATATATAATATTTGATAAAACATCATCTGGGAGGGGAATTAATTCTCTTAAAAATATTATATATATGTTATGGTTGATAGAATAGAGACTAATAATAAATTTATAGTATAGGATAATTATTTATTTCTTATCAAGATCCACATTAATAGTTATTCAATGAGAATTAACATTTTAACATGGAGAAGGAAGATAAAGTGGTTTATTATCCTATTAAGCCCTTGTGTTTGGGTATCAACATCAATAATTCCCAAAATCAAATTATCTGATTGCTTAGAAATTCTTTATTTTTATTTCGAAAAAAATTACATTACATAATTGAAAATTATTATTTCTTCCAATCCAACCATATATCAATCAATATTATATATCTTTGAAGAATCCCCTTGGGTGATTATTAAAAAAATTTAACATGTAGAATATTATATATTATTTCCATCATCAATATCATCTCTTGAGATTGTACCCAACACCATATATACCATTAATGAAGTGTCTATGAATTTTTATTAATGTTATTGTTTTTAATCATGACTCTTTTTATAAGGTAGAGAATAACCACAATAGTTTTAAAAATAGCTTCTATACCATTGGGTTTCTTTTTTAAAAATTTCTATATAGACATTCACATCCCCTAATAACATGTTTAATCCATAATGCAACCATTTCAAAAAATAATAGATCAAACCATGGGTGATATATATTCACATTATAAAGAATTATGAAAAACTCAACCACAAAATGTGTAACTCTATGAAACTATCACATAAGCTTTTAGTTCAACCTAAATAAGTATTATTTGAAGATAAGATTCATTAGGTTAGGTTATCTAACATTCCATAAATTATTTCTTTAATATAATAAATAATACACCAAGGAATGGAATGATAATGTTAATAATAATTGAATATTTCTCATGTGTGTCAACCTAGGAATCTAGTTATCCATGTTTGATATGCACTGGGTGATTATTCAATTAATACCCAATACATAATTTATATGTTTATAACAAATAGTTACTTTTATGATGGAGATATCATTCACTATTATTATCATGATATGGGTTATATTTCATAGAAATCCATAAAATCTATCCATTTCTTAAATTTGAATATGTTATTATATATTTATAATTATCCCTATGTTTTTCACTAATGTTATCCAATTAAAAACCCCAAGAAAATAACAAAACTAGCCCTCTAAAATAACTAAACCATACTGTGATTCCAACAGTGAAACCTTAGACTTGAAATACTAGGATTAGTGCTATAAAAAAAATCATTACATAATTTGTTTTATACCAAGTGAGACGATCCAATCTATTATTAAATATCATTTAAATTTTTTTATCAATACATCTCACCGTAGTCACAATTTACTTACTATTAAAAGGATTGTTTCCTTTTATGACCAACTACATATCATGTTAATATAGAGATACATCTGCACATTTCTATATATTCAATTCCCTATAAATCCACCTATAAACATATCTTTTTTTATAGTCATCTATATAACACCATGATTGAGTATATAAGAGTCATTTTTTATCATATTTCTAGTAAGTAAAAAATTTAATAAATGTTATGGTTCAAATGATAAGTATGTGAGATGAAATTTATAATGGGAAAAATATATGGTAAAATGATCTATAGAGAATTAGACCACTATAAGGTCATAATAGAAGAAAAAATTCATATAATAAATTTTAATAATATAAAAATAATATTTAATAATGAAAACATGATAATAATTTCAAATATCTTATAATTACATCAGAATCATTAGAAATGAATGTCACTTAGTAGAGTATGCTATACAACCTCATTCCTATATCATATTGGGATTGGGATAATAATAATTGTAAAAATTTTAGGATTAGTTTATAACCAATGTGCATATTTAGGATTGGGAAACAACCTATTTACCACATTATTATTAACCAAAAAAATATATGTACCTCTTTAGGAATGGTTAAAATACCATGTACCTCTTTAGGATAGGGAAATAACCAGTGCAATTATTTAGGCTTTGTCTACATACCATCTACCTTATTGAGGTAATGATATATTAAATATTAATAATAATTATTAGAGATATATAAGACCCCACTAATCAATATCCGTACATATTTTTTCTATATGATATAAATAATTTCACATAAAAAATAACCAATGGAAAGAAAATTAATTCTTTAACATTCCTTAATATTATCTCATAAAAAATTCATGATTTTTTAAATTATAAAAGATAAATTACCCAAATAAATTATTTAATAATATAATTTAGATGTGTATTCACATAAAATATCTCCATTTAATAAGTATCTTTGTATATTAAATATGAAATGAAAAGAAACATATTATATTATAAAACATTTTCTAACAATTCATAAAGAGAAGAAGTTTGTGGTAATTTTAAAAATAAATTATTAAAAGGAATTTATGAAAACCTTTGGAAACATTAACATTAAAAATATTATAAAAATGATTCATTAAAAACTACCAAAAGTATCCAAATAATGTTTTAATTAAAGACAAAAACTTTTGAACTTTAAGGTAAAAACCTTTTTGAAATTTCAATGTATGATTGATGAAAAAACATATTAAAATGAGTAATTAAAATATATCCTGGTAAAAGGTAAATGGAAATAATATATTTAAATTATTTAATTTATAATAAGGATAAAAAAATTTTATAGAAAAACATTTACATGAATATTCAACCTAGATTTATATTATTAATCACCACTCAATGATGTTGAGTATAATTCAAAAAATATTATAATTTTATATATAAAAAATTCATCCATAGAAATGTATTTCTATTAAAACATATTTTCACAAGAGAGATACAAGATAGAATATAATATGAATTTTTAAATTTATGAATGTTGATAAATCTTAAGTACTATTATTAATATAAAACCTTATAACGTAGTGAATAAAATGTGAGTTATAATAAATACCTTATAGGAAGCATAATTAACAAAGTAAGACACATTTAAAGGGGTATTGATGTGGTAATAATATAAATCCATATAATTTAATATAAAATGAAAAATAATTAACTAATAGGGATAAATTTACCCAAAATGTGTGATATAAGACTAATATGAAAAGTTCTAACTCAATTAATTATTATTGGATTAATCAATACTCTTAGAAATAGAACATAATTTAAATCGATTATTCATAAAATAGTGAAATTAAATTAAATATAAATTACCATGATTAAAATATACATTATTATTTAATATCTCAAATTTTATTTAAATGAATTACTAAAATTAAATTAGAATCCTAATACAAAACCTAACATAGTAGAGAAATTTGTGATTAAAACCATTACCTTATATCCAGACTTAAAAAAAATTCATTATATCATATTTGATAAATAATAATAATAATAATAATCTATTTAAGAAACATTAATTTCTAAAATAATTTTTAATCCTAATTTATAAAATTTTATTAATATATATAGTTTTTAGTAATGTTTAATATATGTTTTCTGTAATATTGATTATTTCATACTCATTTTTGGAGAGCTCCATCGCTAACAAAGGGAGTTTTATTAATTAATGATTTTATAATTGATGTAAAGTTTACATAAACACAATTAGTCAATTATTTACATATTTATATCAACTTATAATAGATATTATGTTCCCTTAGTCATCCAATTTATTCATTCATATCATTTCTCAAGTAGGTGGTCAAACAGACCCAAACAGGAACGTAATACGTTTAATGATAATTATAAGTTTATTCAGCTGAAATGGAAGTATAATAATTGATTAAAAATCATACTTATTTTAAATTAGTCTGAAATAACATTATTAAATATTAGTATATTAATAATATTATTCAGATAATTTTTTTTTCATCTAATGAATAAATCAATTTCCACTTAATATGGTTGGTTTGAATGGACGAAATAACAGAGAGCATTTGTTTCTCATGTAATTTATAAGATCATTAAATTGATAAAATAAAAACTAAGTGATAAAATTAAAATCCTGTTTATTATTTAATTTCAATGTTATAAATATTTATGAAATGTGGTAAATAAGAATTGAATAATATTGTTCCAATGAGGTAGTATATACACATACACATAGATGATACATTCCTTTAACATAGAACATGAGAGATATGTAATATGATTATTCATATAATATATTATGATATGTTTTATATATCATACATATATATTGAATTTCTATTTTAAACCATCCATATAAGGACATGAATGGAATTGAATATTTTTCATCATGGAGGCAAAATGACACAAAATGCACGGATGATGGTTACATAGTTCTAAATAAAAAATGGAAAGGTGGTTAAATCTAAAACATGAAATATAATAAGATATCATTATAATATAATTTTTTTAATTTTAATATATTTTAATAAAGATATATGAAAATAACTACAGATTAAGGGAAATAAATGTGATATGAGCACATTGAAATTTATACCAGAAATATTTTATTATCTCCTCTATAATTTGGGTTATTCATATGAGGGGTGGTATTTTGAGAAGAAAAGAACATAATTAATATGTATAGATGCTATTTTGGGATACTTGGGTAAATTTTAGTTTGAATTAACTTTTTTATGGTGTGAGGATATGTGAGGGTAGTAGTTTTAATTTTATAAGTGAGAGTGGAAGGTTTTTTTGGTAAATACCTACATATTTTTAATAATAAGAAGATGATATATAGGGAAAAGGATCCAAAATTGATAATTAATTAATAGTATAAGAGATAAAGTCAATAAATTCATCAACCACACATTTCCACACATTTTTAAACATGGTTGATGTAATTTAGTCTTACAATTTCACTTTTACTATTTTATCTTTTTCTGAGGTAACTTATTTTTAGCTAAGTAATTTATCTGGAATGATAAAAAGATTATTTTTTCATAAAAATTAGACACATACATTCTAAATTTTTAATTCATTATTTTTTATTCAATTTTATGAAAGTTATAAAAATTACTTTTAAAATAAATTAATGTGTATTTTTTATATCAATTATTCAAAAATTATTATTTCTTTTTTAATATTTCTCAAATATATTTTCAATTCAAAGAAAATAATTTCAAATATTTAATTTAAATTATAATTTTTTTTCAATTATTTTTTTTCATATATTTAGGATATAATTATATACATGTTTTCCCTAAAAGTATTCATATTTTTAAATATGAGATTTTTTACTTTTCAACTATAAATCAATTATTCTTTAAAAATATGAAAAATAAATATGAAAAAATGATTGAAATTATAAATAAAAAATTAAACATATTTTTTCAAAATCAATTTCTTTTATTTTTTTATTTTATATTTTAAATAATATAATAAAATATAATAGGAACCTTTTTCGAAAAAATTATTTTCCAATGTATTAACCATTCTTATTCTTATTTCCCATAAATTTAAAATAAAAATATCATTATTCTTATATATATATTTTATTCACATTAAAATTTTTAATATATTATTTCACTTTATGTTAGTAACAAAAAAATCATATTTCATTAAAAAAAATTGGAATAAAATGATCTCATGAATTTTATAAATGCATTAGAATCAAAAATTGATTTTTTAAAATAAAAATTAATATAAAAAATGTGTAAAACACATGTGATACATAACTTATTGAATTAATAATAACCTAATTATATTATTTCAATTTCGAGATATATATCCCCTTAATACCTCCACATGATATCTATGGATAAGGTATGTTGTTGTGGTAGTCTAGTGTGGTGATCTCAAAAGAATATATCTCCTAGAAATTTCCAAGAGTATAACTTTCTCTCCATAAAACATTGCTCATATCATTTTTATTTGAGTTCATCTTTTTCCAGGGCCAATGGAAATTTTTTTTGAATCTACCTCTTTCCCAAGAGTGGATAAATAATCTTGATAATTTACACTTCTACTACATGTTGACTTTCCTTTACTCTTTAGATTTCATAATAGGTTTTCATTATTTTATACTCTCTAATATAACAACTATATTATAATAGTCCAAAATTATTTTAAAATAGAATTTTTTTAGTTTAGTATTTCATGTGGGAAAATATATTTAAACTAATTCTTATTTAAAGAAAAATAAATAGTTAAATACCATTTCGTTACCTATAGCCATCTAAATATATCACTTATCAATGCTATAATACAATTAAAAAGGTCTACTTCAATGAAAAAATTTAAATTTTTAAATTACATATTTTCATTCTTGTTCATTTAGTTATTTTTCTACCATTATATAATATAATATTCCCATATTGAAATAATTTCATATTTATCATATTTATATATTTATATTTCTATATTTATTAAATGACCATTTTTACCCGACTCCCAACCATCTGAAAAATTAAAATGTATCTTATGTAACGTGTGGATTTCTAAATTCATATGTGAAATATTATTTTTTTCATAAATCCCATAATATAATAGCTTATAAGAGTTATTTAATGAAAAATATTATACTTAATACCATTTTAATATTATATAAATAAAAAAAAAATCTGATCTTATTTTCTTTCCTTGTAAAAGGAGAATTTCTCCTGTGTGTATGTACGTGCTAAAATCTCTACGAAGTAATATATTACATTTTTTTACCTAGAACATTATTTTTTATCAAAAACTCATAAAAAATTATTCAAATAAATAGAAACATATAAATAATATGATTATACCTCTATAATAATTATTTAATGACAAAAGATATACTTTATTTACCATACTAAACCATAGATTACAGTTAGTTTCTGTTTAGGTATATTTTAATCTTATACATTAACAACACTATAAATAAATATAAATTATGACTATGGAAACCTAATTAATAGTTTTATTGGACATTAATGAGATAATAATTTTTGGATTATAGTTTTGGGAAGGCTATATTACTATTTATCTTATTTTTATAGTACCAGCTTTATTCTTTTTAAAAAAATTAGAAACAAGATCAATATTAACTACATTAGACTAAATCATTAATAAAATTATTATGAATTTAAATTATATCATTATAAATAATTATATTTTATATATATTAGTCATTAAAATAAAATTTTAATTATGAACACTAAATGTATAATAAATAATTATCTCCATATTACAAAAATAATACTAAATAATGAATCAATTCTAAAAACATTTGATGATGAAAAAATATAAATACAAAACATATTTTTAGTAATATATTATATATTATGTCTACATATGTTTATAGGTATGAATAATATTCCTATAGAGGTGATTTGGATATTGAATATTTGTATTCATGAGGATTAACTATGTTTATCTTAACATAAGTAATGGTTTCTGAATTATGAATTTTTATCATTGAGATATGATTCATATTCACCAATTGTTTCATTTTTATGTTGAAAATATTGGATATAGATTTATCTTATCAATATTATTAAATAAATTTAAAACATTAAAAAATAAAAATCATTATCTACCTATAATGGGTTATCAATTTGAGAGATAACGATAATGTAATGGTGTTGCATTTAAATATTCACTATTGAGATCATGTTTAATTTTATGCACATAATTTTATTTAAATAGTGTGTATAATACCTATTGGATATATAATATCATAAATTATATTTTTTCATGGTATTTTATGTTAATTTTATAGACTGTTTTTCTCAAGATTCTATTATAAAATAATTTATTATGACGTAAAGACATTGAAATCAATAAACAGTTTTTATTCTTGAACATATTTCTCCCTTTAATGGTTTCCTCTAAAATAAATATTTTAATATTTTATTTTATCCTCTACTCTAGATTAAATTTTATTTTTTAAACTAATATACTTCAATAATTAATTTACCCTTCATAAAAGAATAACATTGTTCAAAATAATTATCATCCATCCCAATTTATCTATTTATCATTCAAATACATGATTTAAATTACCACTATAGTTTTATTTTATTTTTTCAAATCCAATTATAGGTTTTCTCTTATGATTATAACTTTTATCATTTTCTATTTTTCAAATAATGTCTTATTACTACTTAAAAAATGTAGGATTTCATCAATTGTACTTTTTTATATTAAAAATGGTTTCCCTCCATGTTCTATAATTTTATTTTACATTCCAAATTTACTTGAGATAATATTTCTGTAATTTTCTTAGATAAAATATTAAATGTTTATTTATAGATCAAATTATTTGAAAAAAAAATCTATTATCCTTTTTGAATGAATTTCAATGTGACTGTAACATCTTCTTTTATGCCAATGTTAAAATTTATTTCTAATAACTATTTTATGATTTATATTCTGTTTTTCAATTTAACCCTTGATAATTAATATATTGGAAAATATTTTTCATGATTCCCCCTATTTTTTTTAAATACACTTGTGTGGTTATTAAATTTTGGCTATCGACCATTTAAATTCCGGATGTTAATTTTGTTCATTCCGACAATGTACTGATAAAGACACCCATACTTTCTAGAGCTGGTGGCATGTGACCCTCAATCTTCTTCACCAATAGAATTCATTCTTCCTTATATTCTTCCATATGATAGGGTATTGATATAATTATACCAATCATAATGAGGGGTATGAACCACTCATCTCTATTCTACAATTCATGGAAATTATAATCCTTCTATAAAGTATATCATGATGATTTGATTTATTCGTATTCTATGATAGAGGGTCAAATGTTTTGAAAATTCAAATTTTCTATTTATATGGAATTATTTCAAAACTAGGCACTATTATGATGTGTGATTCTGAGGCAGGGTGTGCCTGGAATGATCCATTGAAAAATGAAAAATTTTAAATACCGCATGTGAGCTGTTATCATGAAAAAGTTGAATATATCTTTAATGGGTTCCCAGATCAGAAAACTGAGGGAATTTTTGTGTTTGTGATGAATAGTATACCCATGGTGAGGCTTAATTTTATTCTGAGTAGACCACCATTGAGAAAACCTAAAAAAGCATAAATAAAAATATCATAATTAAATAAAAAAAATTTATTTTTCAAATATTTAGAACTCACGAACGGTGGATTAAACTAAAAATATGAGACCACCATTGGTTTCGCGAGGGTATTCTTTTGTTAGTCATAGCCTAATGCTAGATAACGTAGGCCAACAATGGAAGTTATTTTTTTTGGTCATAAATAAAATAACAAAGTAAGAATTTTTTATTGTAAAATAATTATAACTCATAAATGGTAACTCATATTGAAAATATGAGAGTACTATTGAGCTCGTGAGGGCAGGTTTCCCATTGGTAGATCTTAACCCTAACCGAAACAGTTCAAAGTTGAATGATTTTTTTTGTGAAATTTTTTAAAAGAATTAAAATGACAAGGGTGCGTGATTATGGACACATCTACACAGGTGCCCATATTGAGAATATGACGGCACCATTGCATCCAAAATTCCAACATTACATAATGATGTACATCTCCTCAACCAGCACATGTTGGAGGAAAAATTTAATTTTTAGATGTTTCATGAAAAAATAAAATAAAACTACAAATATTATATTATTCAAAACAATTGTTTCACTGAAACAAAGCAGTGAGATAAATATTTCATTCCATAAATGAAAAAACGTAGAGACTATTTAACCAAAGTGTAAAAGATAAGTTATTTCATAAATGAAACAGTGTAACAATGCAATGATGAAGCGTAACAGAAATGTTGTGATTCATTTCTCCTTTAAGTAGATAACCGGTTGGAGAATCAAAGCTGGAATTTCTAGGACGGATGACGAGAAAATTATATCCAATAAAGAATGTCGATGAATCACTATCGAAAATGATGCATGTCGATGAACATGACATGAGAGTGATGAATGATGAATGCATTCTCATTTTACAAATTAAAGGATCACTAGAAACATGGCCTGTAGATAAAAAATATAGAACGAAGGCCCCCAACCCCACTCTTTCCCAATCATCTTCTATCCCTAGTTGGGGATTTATTTTTATGTAAATTTGTACATTCCCCATTCTTCCTTTTTTTGATTAAGGTGGGATAAATTGCATACATATTAACCCATAGTTCAAACATTCATACAAGATAGTTAATGTATACAGAAAAAAGAGAATATTTTATCTTATTAATTATTGTATATAGTGCTTGTTTCCGCTAACATGAATAATACTGGACCCACAATAACAAATGATGGTTGTTCATTTGGGTTTTCATATTGATTTCTCCCTCTCTCTCCCTTATCTCTCTTTCTCCTAATCAGTTCATCGTGGCACAAAAGAGTTAGCATAACGGTTGAGAAATCACCAGGTAGAAGGGCCACAGCCAGGTAGGCGGCAACACCAGTGATTGGAGGCAGCGAAGATGAGCTATGGTGGCAGCACATGGTCACGGTGCCCTATCCATGGTAGTAGGAGGGAGGAGGCATGATGTGGCGGCAGTAGCGACAACTAACATGGGGGCTGGTGGCTGGATGCAGGCTAATGCGGCCATTCGGCCATGTCGGAGGTTCTACGCATTATGGGACTGCATCGACGAGCTAGACTGGAACAAAGTCACAAGCCAGGTGGGGGAGACCAGTCCTTGTGAGCATAACAATTAATAAAGGTGGCAACGCTCTGGAGTTGCATGAAAGGATCAGCCCGCACAAATAGGGCCATGGTAAGGGGAATAAATATAGTCTTTCATCACTTGTGGAGGGGGTGGTAGGACTTTACTGGCTGTGTACGATAAAACTGGATACCCAGTGGGCAGCTAGGATGGAGGAAATTGGTCGGCCATTGGGGTAGGGGTGCCCGCGAACTGGGCTACTATGCGGCCTGAGCTTGAAATAATGATGGCCCATTATTGTCGTCCGGGCTAGAGGGATAAAACTAAGCTGTTGGGTGGCCTGTTGTAGGAACTAACAAGTCCACCAATTGTGTTCTCAACTGGATGGAACCTGGTCATTGGGAGACCTGGTGGGCTGGACCCGAGCCAAATCATCATGGTCCAGTGAGGCCCAATGTGCCTATCCCAATATCATGGACGAACTGGGCATGGCTAGAACCTAACTGGGTTGGGTCAGATTGTGCGAACAGGGCCGGGGCATGCAGATCCCATGGGCTGGGTCGGTCAGACCAAGCTGGACAGTGACTGAACAAAACTGATCCAGGTTTACTAAAATACTAATATCTTTCAGACTGGGGATCCGATTGGCGTGTCGTCTATGTCGTTGGGACCGTTTTGATTAGATGGTCTAATGAGCATCCTCTTTGTGAGTTTTCATGGTATTCGTGATACAACTAATGGATTTACTTGAAGATTCTCCAAGAATCAAAGGTGTTATTTACAGAAATCTTGTAGTTGGCTGAGACCTGAAGAAAAAATACCCTTTATGGTGCACGTAGTCGACTTGGAGTACTATAATTGGTTGTATACTTACTGTTCCTTGTGAAATATCTCCTCAGTGTGGTACATAGTGTACTTGTTCTATTCTCATCAGTGGTATACTTTGTGTACATGGGGTACTCTCTTAAGTGGTGTACTTAGTGTACTTCACGTACTCTTCTTAATGGTGTGCTTAGTGTACTTGGTGTACTCTTCTTGGTGGTGTACTTATAGTTCGTTGTGCATACTCTTCTTTTTGGTTTTGGGTTCCTAATGAAAATTGTTTTAATCACCCCAACATAGGCTTCTCACATATGTGTTGTGTCCCGTTCAGGTGATCACCACTTCAACAGATACCTTAGTGGTCCAGGACCAGGTGGAGCTCAATGAGATGGGATGGATGGATGCTTCGAAAGAGTCCTTGGTGGTCAGTGACCTGGTGGTTCTCATTGAGATGGGAAAAATAAGTGTATTTCTATGAATATAGGTAGTTACCCTTCACTTACCTATTCGGTATGGTCTGGATTGGATAGACTGGGGAAGTTGTACTTTCCTTTGTGGTTTTGGGCCTGTACTCTGGCCCCTTTGTACATTCCATTATTGTTTTGGCCTTGTATTCTGGCGCTATTGTAATTTCAGTTAGTGATGTGTGAATTTATACATGTTTAAAGAAAAATGCCTTCTCTTTTCGAGATATTCCTTCTCGGTGATAGTCGCCCGCCCTAGGCCTTTGAATGATAGGATTGTGGTCAGTCACGACATAAGCATCGGGAGATCGCTCATGAAAAAGTGGTATTAGCGGCAGTCGGTTCTACCAGAAGAACTAAATTTTTGTAAATATTTATGGGGAAACAATGTTAAGTGTTTCATGTTCAGCATTCAGGCTGGGGAGTCCAGTGTTTGTGTGGTGACCGACGTATCCATACCCCAGGGCCGTGAATTCCTCTTTTCAACTCATTATCTGAAAGCACTAGTTGAATGAATCTTCAAATGTTTTCTCATGATCTTTCTGAGTCAAAATTTGATCATCAGGTATAATTTATAAATCGTGATTCATCTTTATCACTTTCAAGATTCCTCCAAATAGACAGCCATCCTGGATTCCAGTTCATGCCCAAGAGGAGTATTCATAGAGTGATATGGCTTCGATACATAAACCATTTTCCAGTAACGGTACCTCCAGGTGGTGTCCTAGCTTTCCCTCCTCCCGTTGGTAAATAGTTACTTCCAGTGCTACCTATAGTTTACACATGTAATTTTAGTTCCTTACATGATGTTTTGCGATTTAGACCCCTCAGGTTCTGAGGAGAGTCTAACTCACAGGCAGATAAGTACTATCATGGGGTGGTGACTGAGTTTTCTCTCTAGACAGGACACCATTAGGTTACATGGTTGTCATAGTAGTGATCCTTCTACGAGGCTCGGTAGGGTGATGATATTGTTTGGATCACCTGATCATATGATGATGTGAATTTTATGTGGATGTATCTTGGGATCCACTCTACGAGAAATAGATCATGATATAAAATATAAGGGCTATTTCTGATGAAGAGAATCTCTATCTTCGGCAAGATGACATGTCAGTCGCTGAATTTTCATCGAGGTGTACCGACCCATCTTGGTACTTGATGAATGTAATGTCTCATATTTTTTCATGTGTTATTTTTAAATATTATATAGAATTATTACGAGACCAAGCATTGAGACGACACGTCATTCCAAGCCCCGGTGAGCCCAAAATGGTGGTTTCAACTTTCTTTAAGTTATGCGAGTTGGAAGGAATGCGCAGTTGTGGCAACATCCAAACGGATTACAATATTAAAAATATGAGGGAACTATAGCATATAGGATTATGAATTTATAGAAAAATGTGTATAACTTGGACTAGGGTTTGTCGAGGGAAAAATTTAATTTTCAGATGTTTTTAGTAAAATAAAATAAAATAAAATAATTCAAAAAATTATTATTTTTTATTTTGAAACACTCACTACATCGAAATGATGAAGAACCTGTTTCAAAAATTAATGCCACACCATAATTACTCTTAAATATTAATTCTTACTCATTAATGTCACAACATGATGGAACGATAAAACACATTCACTATTTTTAATGGGTTAATCAAATGATTTTCATTGGCAGAAAATTGAGAGGAACACTATAGAATTCATCGAGCCTTGGAAAGGACTCTCCACAAAATATGATGACAAAGAGATTGATCGATGCATCTTGGATTCAAATAACCCTCAAAAAAAATGTGATGTGGCGATCTTTCTTCAACTGAATCGAGGTAGGGATTTTTTATTTTTTATTCTTCTTTTCTCCAATCATCGAATTAATGGAAAACATGAATCAACCCACAAATAGGTTGATCTGTGAAACGTGTGTTCATGCAGGTGGGTGTTGATTTTTATTTTCTTTTGGTTTTGATTCATGAAATTCATTTGTGATTATTGTATGATTATATTTTGACCCATCATGAATAATATTTCTAATTGGAGAGAATCTCTTCTGTGACGAATGATGAACGAGGTGATTTCCTCTCTTGGTTATTGATCTTTTCTTCATTCTAACCCTATGTTCTTCGCGTTCTTTGCGGGGTTATGAAAAATTTATCACTGCATGTGTATTTCACAATGCAATGATACCAAATTGGAGATACAACATCATGAAGACCCATCGTAGGTGCGACAATGAGGGTAGGGGATGAATAGTCTCGAAACAAGGAGGGTTGTTCTTCGAGCGTTTTTATGAAGATTGATAGAAACTTGTTTTGGGGCCGATGAGAAGACTAAAACAATGGAAACAGCTTAATGGTTTTAGGGTGACCTAGAATCTAGTGTTGTATTTTGATTGCATGGCCGAATCGATGACCAGAGGAGTACCCAGGGCGTGGCAAAGCAGGTTAGAAATTCTGGAAATATTCTAGAACACACGACCTATATCCCAAAGAACATTCCATGTGGTAACATCAGTGGTGGCTAGGGTTTGGGCGTTGCATGCGATGAAGAACACGACATACCTTCAGGGAGACACATGGTGTGGGCCCCACCCAGCGGCGACAACCTTTTAGTGCGATGAAAAGAACTAACACGTCGTTTGACCATTGTCACACGGTGTGTGGGTACTTACATGGACTCGCTGTGTGTCTCAAAAGATAGTCAGACATGTGGTGTGTACACGGTCATGTACTCCACCACATGGCCAGACCAGGCTGGCTTCATGGGCTAACCCATGTACCGGTTACATGGGACGACACACATGGGTAGAAACCATTTACGGGCACATGACCGTGTACACAGAGGGATGCTCAGCTACTCGGACATGGAGTGTGGTATGACTACACTCCGTCTACTTATCTACTTCAACACGACATGTGCTTCTAACTTGTGCCATTTATATAGGGGTAGTACAAAGTGTTGATAGACATAGAGTGTGACCCTTCTACATGTCTTGTATATTCTGGAAGATGGCTTGATCACATTTTCTAATATTCCATGGAAAAGTTTTGTTTGGGTTAGTTTCCATTTTTCTCATTCCCCTGATGGTCAGGTATCGTTTCCATCCATAGGACATTGATCCATTCAGTAGTACTTTCTGAGATAGAGTCGGGTATCCCTACGAGTGGCCTAAAGTGAGACCCGCTATCCATTATTGAACTTAGGTAGTGTCAGGTATCGACGTGCCTAATCCTATAGGATCTCTATCCATAACATAATAGGTAAATATAGATGAGTCGCGATATCTGCCAAATCCCTGGTAGTGATCATCATATGTTTATCCTGATATTTCCCTAAAGAGTGTGTTCTCTCGAAAATAGTCTATCAATCTATCATGTCTTTTCCTGATGAACAATACTTCCCAGATATGCATCATTTTATTGATCATACTCATGTATTTCTCCCATATTAGTGCTTCAATTAATCTTTGAACTGAATCCCTATCGAGGGTATATGGTTATGTGACTTTTCTCTAGACTACTGGTCGGGGTTTTGAGTATATCTGTATGTGTTTCTTAGGTTATATGTTCGGTAGAAATATAATTTATAGATCTGATTATACCTTTTCCTTGTGTATTTATTTTTAGTTTTCGGGGTCCCCTACAGGGTATTGTTATACTCACCCCATCACGGGATTTCCCCGCACATGTCATGTCTTGTGTAGATGAGTGACCTTTTAATGGAGTCCAGGGTGGACCAGTACCAAACCAAGAATTCTGAGTTCCCTACAGGTTGAGGTGTTACTATGGCTATGAGCAGTAGTCCTAGTACCTTTTTGTGCTTACGTGTGTGACTTTATAGTTTGGAGACTCTAGCTTTGGTTTGGATTTTATTCTGTCCTTGTTTACATTCATTACATTACATTCTGTTGTACTCTATTGGTTGAGATTAGTTGTATCCATGCATTTTGTTACTTAGTGGGTTTATTTTACATTTCATTATTTTTGGGCGTGGAGATTTTTGTTTGTTTACATGTACTTGGAGATGCCTCCCATGATATTGATATACCGACTTGGTGCTAGTCTACAGCAGCTCGATTATTGGAGTGGGGCTTGGGAAGTCACGGCGCCGGCCCCACTTGGACAGGTTGTGATAGTGTGGTATCAAAAGTGGTTAGATCTACCTTAGAACCAAGAGTCTATGACAATGGATCGGGGGAAACATTGTTATGTTTTTTAAGATTAGATTTCAGGCCAGAGACTCCCGTGTTGGTATGGGTGACTGACATATCATCTCATCAGTACTATGATAACCCTCTTTTCCACTCGGAACATGAAAAAACTAGTTGAGAGGAAATAAAAAATTGGAAAATTCATCATATAAGAGTGGGACATGTTTCCCATGACCTTTTGTTAGTTATCCAGAAAGACTCGTTAACCATTTTACATCTTTTTTCCTTACATGAGGCCTCCGTGACACATACACCATCAGATTCAATAGTGTTCTCATAATGATGACCCCCCTCAGTGATGAGGCTATTATACATGGACTAGTTCTCCCAAAGATACGTCCAGGTAGTGAACCTGCTATACCACCACCAGCGGACCAGCCTGTGGAACTTGCAGTACTGACAAATGAGGTGCGCATGCTAAGCATGCTCGAAGAGTTCCAGAGAAAAATACCCCTCTGGTTCCAAGGCGAGCCCAACCCTTCGACAGTTGAGGACTGTCTTGAGGCGGTGACTATAGTTTTCTATTTAGTGAGGATACCAGTGAACCAAATGGTGATCCTATAAGATAAACATCATTAGGGTTTGACGAGATGATGGTGTAGTCTGACCGCACAGACTCACGACGATAAGACTCTTTCGTGGAAGGAGTTTGAGATACTCATTAAAGAGGAGTTCTCTACGAATACACTGAGATCAATGCACATTCAGGATATTCTTCAGCTATAGTAGAGAAGTTTGATGTTGTATGACTATTCATTGAGGTTCACCAACCTTTCCTTATTTTAAATGGATATGGTCAGGGATCGATACATAAGAGCATAGATCTTGAAGAATGGTTTATGATGGTATATCTGAGCTAGTTTTAAGACTATATGAATTTCAACTTATACTGGAGTGCTCGAGTGGGCCTTGGTGATAGAGAGATTCTTGGCGGAGCAGAGACAACCGACGACATTCAGTGGTAGGCAGACTGGTGCAGAGAACTCGACAGTAGGGAGCCGACTACAGGCATGGGGATCATGACGTGGGAGACATCACAAGAGGACCCAAGATAGGTGATCGATATTCCATGGAATCTCAGACTTGATCTAGTCATCCAAGGGATAGGCGATGCTACTCATTCCATGGAATGGGACATCCAGCTAGAGACTGTCCAACCCATAGAACTATTCATAGGTATGTGGTGGATGGACCACCAAGGCCGAGGCAGAAAGTTGAGAACATAGACCCGCCCGACGAGGGATGTGCTAGAGGGGAAGGGAGAGCTGCAGGTTGTGGAAGACACTTCACTCTACATCCACCAACACCACCTCCAAGTGGTCCACAGAAGGCTTAGAGGGCGTGGGGACAAGGTCAGAGACAGCTGCGTGTGGTTGAGCTGTATGAACCATGGACTCTAGGGATGATCTAATTTACGGTATGTGTCTTCAATACCGTAGAATCCTTACATATAATCATAGGTTCTAGTCATTCCTTCTGTGCCACATGTCTTCTGTAATACCTTGAAATTCTGGTAGAACTTTTGAGTTGAACCTTATGCTTGGAGACTCATACGGTAGGAGACTCGATGATCACACACATTTGAAGACAATGTGGCCTTACCCTTGGAGGTGAGAGTTTTCGGTTGAATCCTCTTGGTGGTAGCATCGAGTCCATACGACGCCATTATTAGTATGGATTGGTTTTATTTATTCCATTCCCAGATTGAATACTTTAGGCGGAGATTGTGTTGTGTCCAGAACAATGGGGCGAGGTTTTCCATTTTCAGTGAAAATGATACCCAGGTAGCACAGAATGGCAGAAAATATATGAGGGTGCAGGTGATCACTCATGAGTTGTCTAGCCTTACCCTGGGTGTAGCAGATGTTGTGAGCTTCTAGTTCCCCATAGTAGTGGGGGAGTATGAGGATGTCTTTCTCGAGGACGTTCTAGGACTACCAATTTGCCGAGAGATCAACTTATTCATCGACTTACACCCCTGGGATGGAATTTATTTTCTGACCAATATATCAGATGGATCCCACAGAGCTCCATTAGTGGAGGGTGCGATTGGAGGATTTGCAGAGTAAGGGCTTCGTAGGACCCGTTGTTTCACCCTGGGTGGCCCCTGTTTTGTTTTCCAAGAAGGAAGATGGGAGTTTGAAGTTGTCTGTGGATTACCGATGCATAAATCAATTAACATTGAATAACATGTATCCACTACTGAGGACTGAAAACCACTTCGATCAACTAATAGGGGAACAATTTTCCTTGAAAATTGATTTTCAGTCAGGTTACCACCAGTTATGAGTACGGTACGAGGATATACCGAAGACATATTTTAGATGCCTCTATAGTCATTATGTGTACATGGTGATGCATTTCTATGTGAAGGATGCCTCCACAATGTTCATGGGACTTATGAACTGGCTCTTCCATCCATACATGGACATGTTCATTATGGTCTTCATTGAAAATATCCTTTTGTACTCGATGTCAGAGGAGGATCATGAGAGACACATGTAGACGGTTCGAGATGTACTATGAGAGTAGTAAATTTATGGGAAAATATCAAATTTTCATTTATATATTCTTGAGGTCCAAATTCTTGGGCTTTTCATCCCTGAAGATGGAGTAGTTGTGGACACAGCCAAGGTGGAGGCAACTTAACATGGGAGCCACCTTAGAGCATGAAGGAGGTATGATGTTTCCTCAGGTTGGAAGGATATTACTAGGGAATAATCCCTAATTTCTCATGGACATCATCACTGTTGACATTCATGACCAAGAATGGGAAACCATTCATGTGGATGGAGATGTTCCTGCTGGATTTCATGTGGTTGAAATAGTGTTGATGAGCACCCCGATCTTGATATTGACGGAGGAGGGTTTCAAGTACATCGTTCCTTATAATGCATTGGAGACTTTTCTTGGTTGTGTGATGATGCAAGGATAGGTGGTGATTGCTTATGGTTCATTCCAGCTTAGACCTCAAGAGCATAACTATGAAACCCATTATCTTGAGCTTGTGGTGAAAGTCTTCGAGTTGATGATGTGGCGACACTACCTTATTGGCGAGCAGTTTATTCTCTACTCTGAGCACAAGATCCTGGAATACATCATCTCATAGAAGGACCTAAATCTGAGACAAAGGATTTTGATAGAGTTCCTCCACTTCTATGATTTTTAGATCATCTATATTCCTGGGATAGGGAACATTATGGCAGATGCTCTTACCAAGAGATTGAGTTCACAACTTCTGAAAGAGAAGACAGAGTACTCGACCTTGTTACAGTAATCCTTCAAGGATAGGGATGATGCATCTTACATTCATTCGATGGTTTTCACCCCTCTACTCTTAATGAAAGTTAGGGAGGAAAACCTAGGGATGTTGACTTCTAGACATTACATACCCAGTTATCCAGAAGACATGCTCTTGATTGATATTTGCACAGAGGGGAGAACATAGTTATTTTACGGGGAAAGATGTTATATCAGTGTTATTGGGAGAGGAGGTCCTAAGAGAGTTTCATGAATCCCCCTTGGTGGTACACCCTAGAGTGGAGAAGATGTACCATGATATCCAACTATAGTTCTGGTGGTCAGGCATGAGGAAGGTAGTAGAAGTTTTTGTTTCTCGGGCCTTATTTGCTAGGAGGTGAAGGCTGAGCACAATGTTCCAGTAGTGTTAACTCACCTGCTAGATATTCTAGAGTGGAAGTGGGATGGAATATCAATGAAAATTGTGATATTAATACTACGAACATATATGGGAAACAATTTCTTCTGTGTGATCCTCGATCAACACACCATGTCTGCCCACTGTCTAACTACCAGGGAGGAGAGTTTTTTAGAGATCCTCGGATACCTATACGTGCTGAAGATAGTTCATCTTCGTGGAATTCCTACGACAATATTCTCTTATCGATATTCCTGCTTCACATCCCAGTTATGTAAGTGATTGAATAATGCTTTTAGGTATTTTCTATTCTTGATTACAACGTTCCATCCCCAAAAAGATGATAATACTTAGAGAACCATTATGGTTTTGGAGGATATGTTGCGAGCTTGTATCTTGGACTTTGGTCGTAGTTGGTAGGACCACCTATCGCTGGTGGATTTTGTGTAAAACAACATCTATCACTCCACTATTAGTATGGAACTGTTTGATGATTTATATGGGAGACCTTACCAACCACCAATTTGATGGACTCATCCCATAGAGTCATCACTCATGGGTCTAGAGATGGTTAGAGCTACCACCATGAAGGTGCAGATCATCCAGGAGAGAATAAAGACTGCACAATACTGATAGAAGAATTATGCTGACAAATGAAGGATACCTCTAGAGTTCTAGGAGGGAGACCACGTCTTCCTTTGGGACTCACATATATGATTTTTACGAAGATTTGGCCAGGTTGGTAAGCTATCTTTGAGGTTTATCGAACCATTACAGATACAACATAAATTTGGCAAGGGGGTGTACCTCTTAGCTCTACCACCACATATTCACTAGGTACATGATTTCTTCAACTTATCATAGTTGAGGAGGTATGTTCATGACACATTTCACATCATTCACTAGGGAGATCTTGACATTGAGGATGGAGCAAACATTGCTAAGTACCTAGTAGAGATCGAGGATCATCAGGAGAGGATCTTTCACGGGAGATCTATTCCATTTTCGTGCGGCCGATGGCCGCACAAGAATCTTCAAGAGAGCGCGTGGGAGCGAGAGGCTCAGATTTGTGTACAGTACCCTCATCTTTTTGATTGTCCTTGTTTTAGACTTTCATTGACAAAAATCCCCAAGGTGGGGAGAATTTAATGTCCCATATTTTTAAATGTGCTATTTGGAAATATGATATGGAATTATTATGAGACCAAGAGCGTAGAAGACACATCATTATAAGGCCCGGTGAGCCTAGATTGGTGGTTTAAACTATCTTTATGTTATGTGAGTTGGGGGGTATGTGATGTTGTGGTAGTTTCCAAATGGATTCCCATATTAAAATTTTGAGGGCACTGTTTCATTCGAGACGATGAATTTACCTGAGAATGGGCCTACCTCAACCAAGGAGGGTTGATAAAAAAGTTAATTTTTTTAAGTTTTCGGTAAAATAAAATAATATACAATAGAATAAAATAATTCAAAAATATTATTTTATTTTATTTGGAAACATTGGTTGTAAAAAAATGATGGGGAAACTATTTTGATAATTAATGTCATCCTAAAATGACTTAGAAATAGAAACGTTGACTCATTAATGCTACAATGTGATTGAATGTCAAAACGTGTTCCCTATTTTTAATGTGTTAATCGAATATTGGTGGTTGGAAGAAATTTTATAGGAACTCAGGATAATTCTTGGAGCCTTGGAGGGAACTCTCGATAGTTAACGATGATGGTGCGATTGATCGAAGCTTCTCAAATTTGAAGAACCCTTAATAACGAACGTGACACGATGATCTTTCATCAATCGAATCTAATTAGGGGATTATTATTTAGATTCTTAGTTTCCATGTTCAACGATTTACCGACGTTCATAGATCAATCCACAAAAAATTTGATCCAACGAACGCGCATTTTTACAGGTCGGTGTTGATTTTATGTTTCTTTGGGGTATGATTTGGGAAATGGGTTTTTGAAAATTATTGGATTTTCTATTAATTCATTTTATTTAATCCTTATAACGAGAGCGAATTGACGCTATGACGAATGATGGATGAGGTGTGTTCATCTCTTGGTTCTTGATTTCTTCATTTGTCTAGCCCCTCATTCATTGTATTTTTCACAGGGATTTGAACAACAGATCTTTGTGAATCTGTTTCACAATGCAATAATCTTAAATTGAATATTAGACATTGTGATGACCCGGTAGAGGTGCGATAGACATGGTGGATGATGAATCATCTCAAAACAAGTAGGATATTTCTTTGACTATTATTCATGCAGGTGGATCAAAACATGTTTTTGTGGATGACTGGAAGCCCAAAAAAAGGAAACAACTTTACAGCTTTAGGGTAACCTAGAATCAAGAGATTTGTAGCGATTAGACAACTGTATCTATGACTAAAGGAGTACCCGAGGCATGTTGGAGAAGTTTCATGATACTAGAAATGTTCTATAACACACAACGTATATTCGGAAGAACACGATGTGTGGTACCACCAACAACGCTTATTGTTTGGTAACTGCAAACAATGAAGAACATGGTGTGCCTCCAGGGAGACACGACGTGTCGTCTCCACTTAGAGGTGGCTAGTGTTCTAGGTGAGATGAAGTAATAACATGGTGTGTGACCATTGTCACACAACATGTGGGTATTTACATGGACTCGATGCGTTTATCATAAGATAATCAGACAAGGGTGTGGGTACACGGTCGTGTACTCCACCGCACGACCAGCCCAGGATGGTTGCATGGGCTAACCTGGGTACCAATTACACGGAATGACCCATACGGGTTGAAACTCTGTATGAGCACACAGTTCTGTACATGGAGGGAACCATGGTTACTCAGACACGATGTGTGGTCCAACTACACATTGTGTACTTTTCCTCTTCAACATGGCATGATCATCTATCCTAGGTCATTTTGACATGGGTAGTACAGAAAGTCGAGAGACATGGCGTGTGAACCTTCTACACGCCTTGTATATTCTCGAACATGGAATGATCACTTTGTCCACCATTCCTTGGACCAGTTTAATTTGGGTTAGTTCCTCTATTTCTCGTTCCCATGATGTTCAGGTATCATTTCCATCCATATGAGTATGATCACTTTAGTAGGACTTTGTGAGATAGAGTCGGGAATCCCTCCAAGAGGCCCGATGTAAGATCCCTTATCCATTAGGGACAGTAGGTAGAGTCTGGTATCGACATGAATACTCTTACAAGACACCAATCCTCTACATAGAAGGTGAATCTGGATGAGTCGTGGTATCCTCCAAGGCCCTAGAAGCGATCCTCATGATTGTATCATGATCATTCTCCACTCAAGAGTTTGTTATCCCCAATTGAGTGTATCTATCTCTGATAGATTTCCTCGATGAAAATTAATTCTTGGATGTGTGTCATCAGAGCTATCATACTCGTGGTGTGAGTTATCCCAAACGAGTGCCCTGCGAAATCATAAAACCAAATCACTAGCAGGGGTATGTGGTAGTGTGACTTGTCTCTAGACTACTATTCTAGGTTTTGGGTATATCTTTATGTGTTTATCATATTATATATTCAATATACATATATTGTGAAGAACTGATTTTACCTTGACCTTATTTATATCATTGTGGTTATCAGGGTCCCCTATTGGGTATTGTTATTCTCCCCCATGCCTGGGATTTTCTCGAATGTGTCGTATCTTGTGTAGATGAGCGGGCTTTGGATGGAGTCCCAGGAGGACCAGTACCGGACAGAGATTTATCTGATCCCTACATGCTGAGGTGTTCCTACGACAATGAGCAATAGTCCCAGTACATTTTTTTCTTCTAGTTAGAATTTATATTATGAAGTCTCTTGTTTTTTGGTGTGGTTGTATTCCAGACCAGTTTACATTCAGTACATTACTTTTTGTTGAACTCTATTGGTTGGTTTTAGTTGAATGCATGCATTTTGCTCCATTGTGTTTTTTTATTTCAGAATTTGTGGTCTTGGAGATGTGTATGTTTGTGTACAGGTACTAAGGAAATTCTACCCATATTAGTGATATGTCTACCTGGTGCACGTCAATAGCCCCTAGCCTATTGGAGGCGGGCTTGGGGAGTCACTGTGTGGGCCCCACTGGGACAGTTCAGGACAATGAATATGATGAGACATGTTCTCAAGGATTAGACATTTGAGAGAAATGTTTTTAGGGACATCCAATCCATAACTGTTCCTATGTACATTCCTACTTATTCTAGGCTTCTAGAGAGAACCATTGGGGTTGAATGTTCATTGGTTGCCTAGATACAGCCAGTGGATGTTAGTAGTGGGAAAGAAAGAAACCGAAGTCAATCTCAGATACTTGGACGAGTATGATGATGTCTTTCTATAGGATGTTCTAGGACTACCTCCACATAGAGAGGAAGTTTTGTGCATGGATATGTACCTCATGAAAAAATCGATATCTTCACTTTCATATCGGATGGCTTACACAATGCTCTAGTAGCTGAGGGTGTAGTAGGCAGTCATGAAGAGGATGGGGTTCATAAGGCACAATGTTTCACCATAGAGAAGCTCCAGTTTGTTTTTCAAGAAATTAAATATAATATTTTTTTATTTATGGACTATCGATGCCTAAACCAGGTGACCATAGTGAACATGAATCCATTACCAAGGATGGTTGAACTCTTTCATCAGATGAAGGGAGCGAGATGTTTCTCCAAGATAGACCATGGATCAGGCTATCACTAGCTTTGAGTACAAGATGAGGACTTCTCAATGAATTCATTTAGATGTTTCTATGGCTACTAAGAGTACTTAGTGATGTCATTTCGCAGGAAGAACACCCTATTAGTGTTTGTGGGCTACATGAATGAAATCTTACTGACGTAATTAGATGGAATTTTTTTGGTCTTCATTGATGACATCTTAGTGTATTCCATGTTAGATGTTGGAACCAAATACATGGTGTTGTGTGATGCATCTAAAACCAGTATTGGTTGTGTCTAGATAATGGGGAAATTATTGATTGCATATATCTCATGAAAAATGAGACTACATGAGAAATACTATACAACTCATAACCTTAAGTTGGTAGTGGTAGTATTCCCGATGAAGATGTAGTGACACTACCTTATAGGCAAACGATTCATCATCTACTCTGACCATAAGAATCTTAAGTTTATCTTTTCACAAAAGGATCTTAATATGAGAAAGAGATGTTTTCTAGGGTTCCTCTAGGAATATGACTTTGAGATAATCTATACTTATGGGAAGGTGAATGTGGTGGAATATTAACTCATTAGGTAATAAAGCTCACCACTACAGGAAAAGGCCTTAGAGTATTTGGCCTCACATCATATATCCTTTTTGGATAGAGACGAGGAAATTTTTTTCAGTCGATGGTAGTTTCCCTCCACTCTTACAGAGAGTCGGGGAGGTGCAACTCGGAGATTCCATCTGTAAGACCACACATTCACAAATGTACATAAAGAATTCCCTTGAAGGATATTCAATAGTTTGGATGAAAATAATTTATTTAAAAGGACACACCATTATACCAGTGGAATTATGGGAATATGTGTTGTGGGAGTTCCATAAAACCCCTTTAGAAGTACATCTAGGTGTGGAAAATATGTACCAGGACCTCTTACCTCAGTACTAGTGGTCAGGATGATGAATGTAGAAGCATAGTTTTTCTCATGATGGGTTACTTGTTAGTAAGTGAAGGCAGAGAACTGGGTTTCAACATATTTTACACAACCCATTGATGTACTAAAGTGGAAGTGGGATAGGATATAGATGGAAGTCAGGACATGGTCACCACATACATCGAAGGGAAATGATACCATCTGGATGATTGTAGACTGACTCCCCTTGTCGGCCTACTAACTACTCATTCAAGAATAGATTTTAGTAGAGATATTGGGATGGATCTCCATGAAGGTGATAGTTTGACTCAATTGTGTTCCATTTACGATAGTCTCAGATCGTGATGCATGCTTTACATCCTAGATATGGAAGGTATTATAGGAGGAATTTTGGACTCAACTACTCTTGAGAACATCCTTTCACACATCATGGATGGTCAGAGAGAGTAGACCATATATTATTTGGAGGATAAGCATTGTGATTGATTTATTGATTTTGGTCCTAGTTGGGAGGACCACTAACCACTGGTAGAGTTTGCGTACAACAACAAATACCACTCCACCATCAGTATGGCACCATTAAATGAACTATATGGATGACCATGCAGGTCACCGTTTTGTAGGAAATACCCTGGGGCGTTGGCACTCATGGGTATGGTATGGGACACCACTAATTAGGTGTGGGTCATCCAAGAGAGGATGAAGACAACCTAAAAATAACATAAGTCCTATATTGATAGGTGACAAAGACCTTTGATGTTCTCGAAGAGGGGACCACATATTATTATGAGTGTCTCATTGACAAGGGATATAATGGTCGGGGTGGAAAGTTATCTCTGTGGTTCATCAAAATTCTACAGATTCTAATAAAAGATAGCGAGGTGGAATACCACCTAGATATTCCTGCACATATGCACCTGGTTTATGATTTTTTTTCACATATCGTAGCTGAGGAGGTACGTTCATGATCTATCACACATCATCGACTAGGGCGAGCTAGACCATGATTATGGGATGATTATTACAGATTTCCCAGTGAAGATATAAGACCGATTATAGAGGGTCATTTGTTGATGGTTTATTATTCTTCTGCGCATTCAGTGGCGGAATGAAAATGTTCAAAAGAACATATGGGATTAGAAGGCTCAGATTCATGCTCAGTACCACCATTCACTTGTTTATCCTAGTTTTGGCTTATGGGGACATGGAGCCCTAAATGCAGAGGTAATGAAAGGTCCAGAAAACAACATGTAATATTTTTAATTATATTGAATTATTTTGAGACTAGGTGCTGAGAGGACATGAGATTCTGAGGCCTAGATTTCCTGGAATGATCCATCGAAAAATGTTATGTTTTAAATAGTTCACATGAGTAAATTTTCTAAAATGTGGAATAACTATTAAACGAGTTCTCATATAAGAAATCTGAGGGAACCATTGAGTTAAAGATAGTAGGTTTACCCTAGGAGTGTCTTATGTTTATTCGAATCAGGACTCCAGTGAGAAAAATCAAAAAATAAATAATCGTAAATATAATAATTAAATAAAATTATTTTATATTCAAAAAATTTATAACTCACAATAATTGACTCTAAATGAATATCTGAGACCACCGTTGAGCTAGTGATGGTATAATTTCTTTACGAAGATCCTAATGTTAGCTAGAATGGGTCAACAATGGAAGTTAATTTTTTGATGTAAATAAAATAATTAATAGTTATTTTATTTTCAAATCCTTATAACTCCTTAACGGTAACTGAAATTGGAAATCTGAGAGTACTATTGATATCTTGAGGGAATTTTTTCCTTAGGAATAGCTTAACCTCAACCTGGGTGGGATGAGGATGTATGATAGTTTTGGGATGTTTTTTAAGTTAATTAAAATGGTGCATGAGCAAGATTTGTGAAACATCTAATTGGGTTCCTAGATTGAAAATATGAGGTCCCTATTGAATCTGGAAAAACCACATTACCAATGAATGGACCTAACCTCAAACGGTGTGTGTCAAGGGTAGAAGTTAGTTTTTGGAAATTTTAAGAAAAAATAATATAAACATTGAAAGTTTATTTTATTCAAAAGAATTATTTTTCTGCAATTTAGTGATGAGATGAATATTTCATTCAATAAATTATAAAAATGTAGTGACTCTTTAACTAAATTTTAATAGATATGTTTTTTAATATATAAAACAGTGTAATGATGTGACAACGCATCATAACTGAAATACTGCGATGTGTTTCTCTTTTAATGAGATAATTGGTTGGATAATCAGACCTATAATTTATTTGACCGATGGTGTAGAAATTCTATCCAACAAAAAACACCAAAAAATCTCTATAAACAATGATGCACCACGAAGAATGGAACTGAAAAGTGACAAAAAAACACATTATCCTTCTACCCTTTGATGGATCCATTGCAACATGGGCAGACGATCATGAACAGAGATCAAAGGCGCATGACCACGCACTTCCCAACCAATGAATATCCCAAGTAGGAGGGTTATTTTTATGTAAATTGTTAATTTCCATGTTATTAATTTATTGATGACTAATGCAGGTTAGCGTGTCAACAAGTTAACCCGTAGGTAAAATGTTAATACGCGGAGGTTAATGTATGCGGGATAAACCCAAAGGTGTATGCAGCGTGTGATCGAAACAAGGTCTACATGAGAAGAGAAACTACAACCAGAACCACAATCACTATGCATGATGTCATAACCTGGAGACCACAAGAAACAAGGTCTACATAAACCCAAAGGTGTATGCAGCGTGTGATCGAAAATCCCTATAGGACATCACCCAATAAAAAGGTTCCACATGTAAACATTAAATGTAAAATACGTTTGCAAGATAAATAAATGAAATGAAACCAAATCTGGAAGAGTTTTAAATAAATAATTTTGTAATGAAAACACTTTAAAAGAAAACAACTTAAATAAATAAATTAAAACGCCTTTGCATTTAAGGAAAACTTCGACCTCCAAGAAACACCCAAAAGCTATGCTTTATGCTGATGGTGACTGTACCGTAGTCCAAGAGCACCAAAAGTGGGAGAGGCCTTAAAGGTACTAGAAAAAGGAATGGGGCCCTAGAATATCGCGTCTGGGTTAACAGTATATGAAACACACAAAAATACGTTCTTGTGCATGAACCACTAGTAGGGAAACATATGCATAACCTAGTGTTTTCCAATCATCATCCAATGTTTAGTTAGTGTTTTAATCATCAAACCAGCTAGATGAAAGTGGGAAAAAGCCACTTACGAATCACTAGCGAGCTAGATCTAGTCCTTCTACCTAGTACCCAAGATTCCCCTTTTGTACACAAGAATGTTCAAATTCAACATTTCATGTCAAACTCAGACAAATAAAATAAATAGGGTGTAACATAAACCCAATGCAACACTTCCACACACACACAAAAACCATTTTACAAAGTACGCATGCCAAAAGATTTTACCCAACTCAATTAAATTTTTTTTGCATTACTAATAATTCATTATTAAAACATATTAATTTCTTTGTCAAAAAATTAATTAAAAATAAACAGAACAGGAATAAAAAAGAAGAAACAACTCAACCCCCCACCTTGAACAAACATACCTGATGCCACATGAAGAACACAAATCGCACCACTCACATCAATTGATAACTCAATCACATAGTTAAAGGACCATTTCTCCGATTAAACAAAACACTAAAAATTTTATTACACAATTCTATAAGATGAAAAAAGTCATTAAACACCAAAGACGAACTCAAATTCCCTTTTCGGAAAAAACACATATGAATGATACACCAGAACATAAACCGCGTACTTTGCGCATTTTCACAATACAAACGCAATTTTTTTCAAACACTAGTAGACAGTTCAATGTGGGTCTTCATAGAAACAACCCACTCTTAAAACCACTTTCAAAAATAAAAACTAACTGTACAAATTATTAAACACTAATGATTTAAAAATGCACATTTTCAACCAAATAACACACCCACCCATTTGACCATTATACCAAACAATCTAGCACATGTAATTCTTAAAGAAAATTAAATCCTCGCCCAAATTAATAAACCAATAAACAATATAAATGAACAAACCAAAAAAATTAACTCATTAAATAATATTTAAAACACAGAACCACCTACATCGGGTGTAGTAGACCTCACAAATATGGTGCGCAAGGATCGTCTCCCACCAACCGCATCTCAAACAAATCCAAATTGACCCTAAATCAAACAATTGAACCAAAACATCAGGAATTGTCCCCAAATTGGTTGAATTATGAAATCGCACCTAATGTGCACCAAAAATGAACCAATGGTGAAACTTAAATCATGAAATTATACCAACACAAATTAAGTTCAAACCCTAAAATCAGACCCCAAACCCGCTGGAAAAAAATTAAGTAATTGTACCAAATCGGAAGGGAGTTTTACCTAGAGGGGATTCCGGAGAGGAGCGCGCAAGGAGAGGAGGATGCGGCTATGCAAGGTGGTCACCGGAGGTGAGGGAGGAGGTCGGTGGTCTGAGGACTGGCCAAAGAGCAGGGCGCAGAGAGTGTTCAGGGAAGGGTGGCGTAGGCGGACGGTGTCCACCAGGGGTGGTGCGGTGGGAAGGGACTTCAAGGGGGGAGGGACGGGTCCGAGCCGGGGGAGGGAGCGGCGTGAAGGTTGGGAGATGGCTACTCAATGTGACTCTCTAGAGGAAATGGAGGGAAGGCCTTCGACTGGGGAAGAAAAAAATTGGGGGAAGGGGGGGTGTTCGAACGGGAGAAGAGAAAGAAGGGGGGAGCACCGGCCAACCCCTAAAAAGATAAAGATAAAATCAAATGAAAACCAAATATTAATAATAATATTATTATTTTTATTTTTATTTTTATTAATATTCTTAAACTAAAACCTTGAGAATAATATTATTATTATCATTAACACACAATTTATTAAATAAACTGATTGCTATCATTTTTTTCCACAAATTAATTTCATTTTTTTATAATTAATTCATTTATTTAATTATTTGACCATCGAGCAGGGTCATATGACGGACCTGGAGAATCCGTATGGATTCACAATTATTCTTCGCTCGTGCGTCACGTGATGAAAATCCCCAAAAAAGTCATTTAATTTAATTTATTTATTTGTACTTCTTTTTATTTAATTAGTTGCGCATCAGGAAGGCTAGTGGGGAACTGAGTGAGGCCACACAGTGACCTAGGCGAGGTCGTATGTCTTCGACAGCAGCTTTCTGAAACATTGTCGAGGACAAAATGATCATTTATAAAAGAAAAACCCTAGTCGGCCTCGAATCGTATTTCATATCAAAAGAATAATATCAATTATAAGTAGATAAAATCATAAGATGAAAATAAAAAAATCAAAACATGATGCAGTGAAAAGTCATGGTTTGACAATTCTCCCCACCATAATGCTTTCCATCCCCGGAAATCCACAACTAGAACCTAATCCCAAAGAAGAAAACCACACTCCCTTAAGGTTCAAAGGGGATCCCCACAAACATCAAGAAAAGATAGGAAGAAAAATTGATCTCAGAGAATGTAACTCAAAGACAACATCTAGAAATGTGTAAAAAGACATATTGATATGAGTCACCCTCCCCAATAGCTGGAAAACCTCCAGTTGATTGTTTAGGAAGAGGATCCATCGCACCCACGGAAGTCAACATTACAAGCTGAAATACCTCAATCACTATTAAACTAAATCCAAACCATTTTGTTAGAATGAACAAACACAGTCAAACCACCTCCAAGAAACACTCTTATCAATTATCACTAAGCCATTATTAAAAACAGAAGCAAAAGATCAAAATGGGGAGGCCCGAAGGGCTACCAACCATTAGGAACTCACTAAATCTCGAGACGAGACTGGAAACCCGACACTGCGAGGTTCGAGAAGACTCCCCACCCTTAAAGAAAAGTCCAGTACCAATTAATTCTAGAGACATTCATGCGAGACCCCATGTGGGTCTCCCCACAATTAAGAACCTACCAACGCCTAATACGAGACTAGAAAACTAACATGGGGAAGTCCGGGAAGACTCCCCACCATTAATAAAAGGCCACACTGATTTATTCTAGAGGCCTTTGTGTGAGACCCATCATGGGTCACACCGCCATTAGAACTAACAAAGGATATAGAACTTTGAAAAATTCTCGATGTTGACCAAACAGCACACCATAAGGGGAGGGGAGGGAGGGGCCCAACTACTAGGGCGTCAAAAAAGCCTGACCCAAGAAAAACTAGCATTTCCACATTCCTGGATGAGCATTATTCAAATTTGAGACATATTTACCCAACAGACTCCCATAAGGACCACTAAAGCGACTGCATCCAGTGGGATGCAACCCCCAAGACTTTAAGGCAATGAGACGAACATGCCTCTACATGGTCACAAAAACCTTATGCAACCAGACGATTCATTCAGAGCGGAACAACCATAGAAACAATTTTTACCACCAAAACTTTTAACACATATGAAAGAAATAATGTTATGGTCACATACACTCCCAGGGTTCCTGACTACACGCCATCTTCACTACAATTCCTATGGCTGGAGCCCTGTTGCTTCAAGAATCTCATTCCTCGTAGTCAGGTGTTGTAGACTCCCGAGTAGAGATTCTACTTTTGGTGCCACACACAATCATACTGCACATGAGGTAACAATATCATACACAACACACCATGAAATCCAATTACTCTCACTCAGAACACTCACCAGAATGAGAGCTTAGATGATACACGGTCATCACCCCTTGTCACACTGATGGAGAACACGCCACTACAAATTGTCACCTGAACATGAACATTGCTGCTGAGAGGTACATTATACAAGGAGTGACTTCAAATTGAGTCTTAAAAAAACATGATTAGTGCAATAGACAATAGCAGCCTCATATGATTGGGTATGCCAAACAAGAAGCCTAACACGAACCATTTCTTAAACGAAACAAACTAAAGACCAGAGGTCATTTAGAACAATAGACCGCACCAACAACTTCAGGTTTCTTACACCTTTTCCCCACTGGAGTATCCTTTTCCACTTTCAAACAACCGTTGACTGTCAATGAGACCTCACGCTGCAAAATGTCACCCATCCATGACCATTGTGGCTAATAAAATCACTACAAGCCTTTCATGACATTGGTCAGCACCAATAACACTGAACAACCTTCACCCTTCCCTGTTGGAATTCCCTTCACCTTTTCAAGGGGGCACCTTCAGACACAACAATGTCAAACCTCACAACCGATGAGTCAGACATTCAAAATACCAAAACTCCCTTCAACTCCCCTTGCATCTTTCATCCCACTATGAGAGGATCCTCTTAGTTGTAAAAAGGTGAGGTGGGTTCAATTCCAAAATCCCAGATGAGGTTCCTCTAATAAACTAGAGGTCTGGCCAATGGAGAATTTCCTTTGGCCACACTTCAGTCACATGTCAACGCTTTATGGGTGGCATACAGTAGTCAAGAAAGGAAACCATAGACCCAACCAAACTATTGTAACAGTCAAGAAATACCACAAGGTAACACCAAAATTTCAGGGGGAACCACTACAAGGTCTCCCCGATGTACTTTTCAAAAGAATCAACTAGCTACATGCTTTCATACCAACATACAAATAAGAAGTCAAACTCCGGACACAAATCAGTCACGACTGATTTCTCAGCTCGAAACAACTCACATCCAACCTTTCAAAAATACAAGGACAGACAACATAATCACTCGTTATATAAAAACACCAAATTTTCCTTTAAAAATCATTTTAAAAATAATCAAAGCCAGTGGGTCACACAAACACCAATGTTGTCCCACGGGACTCGCACATGCATATTCATGTGCCACAACAGCACCAACCTCATATGCACCCAGGCACTAATCTACTTGTGCCATTAACCCTTTCTCTTTCCATATACACTCATTCATGTGGTTTCTGATGAGAACACTAAGGGTCAAAACGAAACCTTTCCATATTTTAATACCAAAAAATCCAACCCACACTTTTCAAACTTGAAACCTCATTTTTTTAATGTGCTTTATTTCAAAACATTTTCCAAAACATTTTCCAAGACCAAATCATTTTTAAATAAAAACAAAATTTCCACAATTCCAAAACAATGAAACGAGGAATGGTGTAAGTGAAACTAGTGTAAGCTGGTGACTAGAACATATGGTTGGTGGCCATACGCCAATCACGCCATTGCCACATTTGGTATTCTATGATAGCATCCCATGATTCGCATGGTTTTCCAGGCCCTACGAGCTCATTGGGACCACTAACCCTACTCATTTTTTATTTACCCTAAATGAAATTAACCACACCGACCAAAGGTTTAGACAAACATCAACTTTCATTGGTAACTCGGGTCCTGCCACGAGGTTTGCTAGCCATGAACCTTACTCGAAACCAGAATTCCAATTTTCTACAACCTTAATGCCTACATGTCGTGACTCTATCCCAAAAGAACACGGCTCAAGAGATCAACCTCCCTCTGATAAGATTTTGTCATGAACCAGGCTAGGTCGCCATCCGACCTGGTGCCCGACCCGGTCCGAGGAAAGGCACGGAGGGAGTTCCCAATCCCCACAGGCTGGCACAAGTTCCTAGGTATCATGTGTAACATGTGGGAATGGTTTACCTGAAATAAAATATAGAAAAACAACTAATAAGATAAATAAACTGAAACGGGAAAAATATAACCCAATACACCTTTAAACAATAAACATGTTTAAAGTCTACAACTCGAACCAATAACTAAAAAGAAAAGTCGAATGTGGAAACTAAAACTCTGACTCAAACCTCCCAGAAAAAGAGAGGCCACATCAACACCACTCTACATGAGAAGACCAACTATAACCTAAACCACCATCACTAAGGATGATGTCATAACCTTGAGACCACAAGAAACAAGGCCTACATACACCCGGAGGTGTATGCAGGGTGTGAGAGAAAATCCCAGTATGATGTCACCCAATAAAAAGGTTTCACGTGTAAACATTAAATGAAAATTACATTTGTAGGCTAAATAAATGAAATGACTCCAAAGCTCGAACAATTTTAACAAAATAATTTCTATAAAGAAAGGACTTTAAAAGAAAACTACTTAATGAAATAAATTAAATCACCATTGCATTTAAGGAAAAATCAAACCTCCAAGACACACTCAAAAGCTACACTGTATACCGATGGTGAGTGTACAATAGTCCGAGTGCACCAAAAGCGGGAGAGTCCCTAAAGGTACTCGAAAAAGGAATGGGACCCTAGAACACCCCGTCTCGGTGAACAGTATAGGAAACACAACAAAATATGTTCTCGTACACGAGCCACTAGTAGGGAAACACATCCATAACCTAGTGGTCTCCCATTATCATCCAATGTTTAGTAAGTATTGTAATTGTCAAACCATCCAAGTGAAACCGGGACAAATCCACTTCCAAATCACTAGCGCGCTAGATCTCATCCGCCCACTTAGTACCCAGGCTTCCCCTTTTGTGCTCAAGATGTTAATATTCAACATTTTATGTTAAACTCCGACAAATAAAACAAATAGGATGTAACATACACCCAATTCCACACTACCACACACATAGAAAACCGTTTGAGAAAGTACGTACCCCAAAAAACATTACCCAACTCAATTAAAACAATTTTTTCATTACTAATAATTCTTTATTAAAACATATTCAATTCATTGTCGACAAATTATTTAAAAGGAAACATAACACTACTAACACAAAAGAAACATATCAGCTCTCCACCCTAACCAAACATACCTAACGCCACATTAAGAACACAACATGCACCACTCTCATCAATTGATAACTCAATAGCATAGTTAAAAGACAATTTTTCTGATTAAACAAAACACTAAAAAATTTATTACACAATTCTAGAAGATGAAACATGGCTTTAAACACTAAATATGCACTCAAATTCCCTTTTAGGACAAAATGCATATGAATGCTACACCGGAACATAAACCGCACACTTTGCGCATTTTCACAAAACAAATGAAAAATTAATGAAACACTAGTAGACAGTTCAATGTGTGTTTTCACAGAAATAACCCACTATTAAAACCAATTTCACAAATAACAACAAAATGCACAAATTATTAAACACTAACGATTTAATAAATGCTATTTTTCCACCAATGAACGCACCCACCCATTTGATCATTATACCAAATAATCTAACACATGGAAGAATTCAAGAAAATCAAATCCTCACCCAAAATAATTAACTAATAAACAATATAAATTAACTAAACAAATTGATGAACTCATTAAATAATGTTTAAAATGCGGAACCACCTACCTCGGGTGTAGCAGACCTCACAAATATTGTACGCAAGGATCGTTTCCCACCAACCGCAACTCAAACAAATCCAAATTGACCCTAAATAAAACAATTGAACCAAAACATCAAGAATTAACCTCAAATTGGTGAATTCTTCAATCACACCTAATGTGCACCAAAAAAGAAAAGAAGGTGAACCTTAAATCATGAAATCAAACCAACAAAAATTAAGTTCAAACCCTAAAATCCGACCCCAAACCCGCTGAAAAAATAAATAAATAAAATCCCCAAATCGGAAGAGGGTTTCACCCATAGGGGCTACTGGAGAGGATCACAGAGGGAGAGGAGGGTGTGGTTGTGCATGTCAGTCATCGAAGGTGATGGAGGAGGTCGGTGGTCCGAGGGCTAGCCGAAGAGCAGGGCGACGACGAGTGTCCAGGGAAGGTTGGCGCGCACGGACGATGTCTAGCAGGGGCGGTGAGGTGGGAAGGGACTTCGAGGGGGGGTGCGACTGGTCCAAGTTGGTAGAGGGAGCAGTGCGCAAGTGGGGATCTGGATGCGTGACGCGACCGGCTGGAGGGAAAAGAGGAAGGCCTTCGAAGGGGGGAAAATGAGGGAAGTGGGGTGATCGACTGGAAGAAGAGATAGAAGGGGGGAGTGTCGGCCAAACCCAAAAAAAAAGATGAAGATAAAATCAAAATAAAAATCAAAACTAAATAAAAAATAATAATAATAATAATATTATTATTCTTAAACTAAAACCATGAGAATAATATTATTATTATCATTAAAACACAATTTATTAAATCAACTCATTACTATCATTTTTCCCACACATTAATACTATTTCGTTACTATAATAATACATTTATTTATTTAGTTGACCATCGAGTAGGGTCATACAATAACCTTAGAGAATCGACATAGTTTCGCAATTATGCTTCGCCCGTGCTTCGCATGATGACAATCCCTTAAAAACTCATTTAATTTTATTAATTAATTATTAATTACTTTTATTTAATTAGTTGCACATCGGGTAGGTGAGCAGGGAACTGAGCGAGGCCGCGCGGTGACCTAGGAAAGGCCGCACATCGTCGACAGCAGCGCATTGAAATGTTGTCGAGGCCAAAATTCTCATTTATCAACGTAAAATCCCAGTCGGCCTTGGCTCGTATTTCATATCAAAATAATAATTATAATTAGAAGTAGATAAAATCAAAATATGAAAAAAAAAATTGAAACATGATGCGGTGCAATGTCCGGGTGTGATAGGTGCCACATTGAAGGAGCGAACTGTTCAACGAAGACCACTATAGATGGCCAGTACACTGTCTATGACTGTGTGTGGTGGAGGAGGCTGGCTTCTTCTGGCCACATGTTTTCAAATGGGATGCACAACGTGTGTCTGGGATGGAAGAAACCATGCCACCTTGAGGGTCTGTGGTGGTGGGGGGGGACTTCTAGTTGGATCGGGAAGGAAATAATGTCTTCATGCTATTGCGAGATTTTCCATTAGGATAAAAACATGCCACTGGTCGGCCCTGGCTGTGAACGAACCAGCCCACCAGTTGCGGGTCATGCAATACGGAACCAGGTTGTGGGGAGAACCGGAGGGCTCGACCCTAGGCCAAACTCGGCTGGGTCGAGAAAGGCCCACTAGGCCTGGCCCTGTGGTCAGCCTTGACCAAAATGGAATAGATCCAAACTATGTTCGGTCAGATCTTTTTAAATATGCCAAGGCAGGTGGGGCCTTTGGGCAATGTTGGTCAGGTCGATCTGACCGAGTAGGACTAGGCCTAAACTCAACTGACCCCTATTTACTAAACAACCAATATCATTCAGACTGAGCATCCTATTGATGTGTTGTTTGTAGAATTGTGACCCTTGAAATGAGATTTCCCTTTAAGAATATTCTACGTGATTTTTAGTGGATGTAAAGATATGGCCTATGTCTTGAGAATTAGATTCTCCCAGAATCAAGAATGTTACGTGAAATAATATTGCAGTTGGCTGATTCCCAAAGACAAGTGTCCATGTGTGGATCATCTTCTAGAGACCCTATTTAGATCATCTCATAGGGACCCTATGTGGATCTGATCCAATAAACCCTACCTGGATTAGCTCATAGAAACCCTTTTTGGATAATCTCTTAATGACCTTGTGTGGATCAGATCCAAGCAACCATGTGTGGATCAACTCCAAGAGATCATGTGTGCATCAGCTCCAAGTGGATCTGTGTTACCATGATGACCAATAGTACTCAAATGGGATGAGTAACATAATAGTCCATGGTGTTCAGTGTTTCCTATAATAATCTTTCTTTCCATACATTATATAATACTTTCTTGAACTGACACTTAGTTTACTTTGTTTACTATACTCTGTGGTGTACTTAGTGTAATTATAGTACTCTCTCTAGTTATGTAATTAGGGTACATGGAATACTCTCCTCAGTGATGTACTTAGTATACATGGTGAACTATCCTCAATAGGGTACCTAGTTTACTTGGTGTAAAATCATCAGTGGTGTACTTAGTGTATATGGTGTACTCTCCATGGTTGTGTACACACAGTTCCTTGTACGTACTCTGCTTTTTGTTCTATACCTTGTGGTTTGTGGTCCCTAATGAGTATTGTGTTACTCACACCTACATGGGATTCACCCACTCTTGTCGTTTCATGTGTTGGTGATCGACGCTTTGACTGAGAACATTGTGCTCTAGGACCTGGTGGGGCTCAATGAGACAGGACAAACAGACTCTTAGAAAGATACCTTGGTGGTCCGAGACGAGGTGGATATCTTTGAGAGAGGACAGATGATCACACTAAAACGACTACACGTACCTACCCATCCTATACCCTCTATGTATGGTCTTGATAAGACATACTAGGGTAGTTGACCGTTCCCTTGTGGTTCTGGTATTGTATTCTGGACCCTTTGTACTTTGATTTTGAGATGTGTGTGTCTGTACAAAATTAAATAAAAATGCCTTCCCTATTTGGGATATTCCTTCTCCATGATAGTCACCAGGTCCTAGTCATTAGAAATTGGTCTTGGGGTAAGTCATGGAATGGGCCCTGGGGGATAGTTTGTGATAGAGGGAATCATGGTGGGAGGAACTCTAGAACACCAGAATGGAATGAATGTTGGGAAGCAAAAAACTAGAATAGCCTTTTTCTCAGTTAGCTAGATTCTCTATTTTGTAGGTATAACTTATTTATTGATTATATTTAGGTTTTAAATACACCTTTTTATTCCTAGACTAATGGTTTCCCCTTCCCATGTGGTAACCATGGTGTTTTTCATCTTCTTTACATAGTAAGCAAATGGGTTTTTTTGGCTTGCATCCCTGTTTTATCCTATTTTTCTTCAATTTGATAGATCCTTTAGTAGGAAAAATGAGATCTATATTGACCAAATCCGAATAGAAATTTAATAACACAACATTTTACAATTTTAAATTATAATAGAAATGATGAAAAATTTAGTTTTCACATAGATTCACATACAACTTATGTCTGAAATGGGGTTTGTGGGGCTTTATATGGCTATTAGATAGGATATACTTTCTCTTTTTCTATTCAATTGAATAATATTTTTTAAATAAGAGTCCTATGTGTTGGAAAAAAGATCTCGAGTCTATAACATGAGGATATATCCTACATAATAATAAATAGGTAGAACCAAGTATTTATCACAATGAACCCATCAACTAACCCAGCAATGATGATGAACAAAACCAGGAAAAAAAGAGAAGGGGTCCTCATTATACCATATGTAAATGGGGAATTAAAATTAACTAGACAAGCTATATAATATGAACCCCTTATAAAATATATAATCATGATAATTGAAATAATTATTATGGTGTTGATTTTTCTATTGATCCATGTAACTAGGGAACCTCGTCACCATACTAAGATCCCTATAACAAGGAATTTTTATCCGGAATAAAGGATTTACCAAGGTATGATAGAGGATGAAAAGATGTTGTATTCATTTTTAATGTGTGATAATCTCCTAGAAATATGAAATTTTAGTGTTTTTGGGAGACTGATTAGTTGGGATATATAAACAATCAACAAAAAAGTACATCTTAGTGGGAAGCTTCAGTGGAGTAGAGAAAGAGAAAACCCCACTAAATTGTTTAATAGTTCTCCAAGGGGGAGACTGAGCGGGGTTATGTAATGTTTCAAAGAGGTTCTTGAGTTGATCATGATCATATATAAGAATCTATATACAATTTTTTAACAGTTTTGAATTTGATTCATCTAATGTTTTAGTAATATATTGTGGGTATGTATTATGGGGTTTTCTGTTCATAATATTTTCTTTGTTTTTATTTTATCAATAATTTTATATACTATTATGTCTGAATTATATTCCATACTTCTATATTCCAAAAATAATTCTTTTTTCTAATTTTATTCTCTCACACTCATTTAACACGGTATATGTTTTTTATTTGAGAATACATTTCCATCTATATGGGCTTAGGGATAACTATTTTTTCCTTTTTCTTTTTGAAAATATATTTCAACTTGTATAATGCTTTTAAAAATTCATATGATCTTACCATTGATGAAATTTAGATATTTTTTCCATTTTATAGTGTTTGAGCTCAATCCTTTCTTATTTTTCCATATCTAGGTTATGAAGATTATTATAACTTTTGATCACTCAAGAAGAGATTCTATAGTAGACTATTTGAGGATAAATTTTCACAATTATTGTAAAATAATAATCATGCATAGCTAATAATAGAATATAGTAAATCCTTATTTCTTTTTATTGTGTGATTATTTTTGACATTATATATGTAACATGAGGATAGGGTATACAATAATGATACATTATTTCACACAATTGTTTTGAAATCTAGTACTAAAAGAGAGTATTTTTATCACCATATTTGGGAGTGTGAATCTTGGTTACCTCATTTATAATATGATAAAATAATTTTAAAAGTGTCGTAATAAAAGAATTATTACATACTTTTTTGGGATAATTCAAATTAGGATGGGTGGATATGAGAATGTAAATTAAATGAAGGGAGAGGAAGTTGTTACTATAATTGAATCACTACTTCATGTAATGTTTTCCAATTTAATGAAAGACATAGGCCTCTATTGTTTACAGATGGATAAAGTAAGATGTATAGTATATTATTATATGATATTTTGGAAGGTGTTTAAGATAAAACCATTAGATATACCTAGTTTGGATCTTGTGGTGGAGATCTATATTTATCAGTAGAAATTTTGGATATTTCAATAGAGCTATCATTAGGTAAAGAATAGTTCTTGAATCCCATTGGATTTTTGTAAGTAATTTTTATTATTAATTTTAGTATTAACAACAACAAAAATCAAAATCCTTTTAAAATTAGATTATATATTTGTTTATAAATGTGACATATTTATTTTAACCATTTTTATAATTTTGTACTTAAATTAATTACTAATCATGTTAAAAGATTTTTTCAATAAATTTATAAGATGAAATATTTTACATTATTTTTATTTTATAATTCCAAACAAAAACCGCATTTAATATAACTAAATTTAAAAATTTTGAGAAATTTTAATTTAGTTGGAAACTTAAATTATAATAAAAAAACTATTTATATTGAAGAATAAATTTGTAACAATCACATGTTATTATTCTAATTTCATGTCTATTAGTAACCATTACACTGTTTTTTTTAATTCTTCTTGAAATTAAATTTTAACAAACTCATCCTTATTCAATTATATTATTATTTTTAAAAATAAAAAATAATAACTAACAAAAGAATTTTTTTTATAAGGTTCAATTTAAACATTAAATGATTCCATTATTATATTCATCATATTAATATTGAATGAATTAATGTTTTTTCAATATAATATACATAAAAATAATACATTAAACTATATTTTATAATAAAAATATGTTAATGTTACTTCTTGAAGAAAAAAATAATATAAAGAAAATTAAAAAAATATATACATAACTGTGTGTTATTAATTTATTGACATTATATTATATTTATTATTTTACTAATTTTGATTTATTATTTTTATAATTGTTATATTGATGTTATCAATCCATTTTGTTGAAATTATTTGGAGCAAAAATAGATAATTCAAAAAATCAAATTTATTGAAATAAAAAGTATTGTAAAAAATGAAGTGTTTTTAATTTATTCTATTTATATGTCATTTATTTTATTATAAATTTATAATAAAACAATCATATTTGTTTCATATAAAAAAATAATATGTATTATCTACATAAAATTAAGTCCAAATTTGAAATATGTGTACTTGTATTATAAATGAGAGCTCTATATCCTTTTGTAATTTTCATAGTGTTTATATATTAGCATTATTTGATTATATAAATCTATTGAATTCTAATGTTTCACATCACATTTTTTATTCATTGATTTATATTTTCATTTATAATAAAATTATTTATCCATTTAGGTTGTTCCATCTCATTTTAGGATATATTTTACTAATATAAATCCTAAAAAATAAAGATGAACAATGATATTCCATATTTGTAAAAATGTAATTCATTTCTACCCATTTTTTTCAGTTCAATCATAATTGATGTAATCATCCCTCATATATAATGATATATGGTATGAAATACATGGTTTCATGTACATTGTTTTGATATTATATTATGAGTGAACCAGATGATGTATTTTCTTCATAGAATATTGGAAAAAATATCAAATAAACTTCCATTCTATTTGAAAAGTATATTATAATATAATAATGATTGAAATATTGATTAAGAAAAAAATGTTTTCTAAAATATGGGGAATTAAAACCAAGTATCATAATAAATCCATACCCATAAATAATTACCAAAACCATCAGTAAATTTGTATCTCAAATTGACCATTATTATACTGATTTGGTCATAGAATACATTATCATTCAAATGGAATCATGATTTTGATATGAATATAAAAGGGGTCCAAAACCTACATCATTATTTTTTCCCATTTCAAAATAAATGTTTTTAATTTTTATTAATTATCTAAAACATAGTGTGGTTCAACCATTTCTATTTATTCGTAAATAAATATGAAAAAAATCCATTTATTCCAAGAAAAATGAATTTATGTTCTATTTCATTATATATTTTGTTTGTTTCCAGGAGAATATTATACATGGAATAAAAATAATACAATATTTTATAATGGATAAAGTTATAATGATATGGATATAAAAATAATATTTTAATTTAGGTTCTTCAAACCATGATTTATATTAATACTGACCATTTACAGATTCCATCATAGTAATAAATTCAATATCAAATAAAAAATTTTAATAAAACTAATAAAAAAAGTGTGGTGAACTACTATACTGCAAAATTAAATAAACTATTCATTTATAGTAATATGTAGATGCATCTGTACTAGTATAGTCATAATTTTTCATTTGCCTAAATATTTCTAAACCACATACAGGTGATTTATAGCTCAATTAAACTGTTGACATCTTTTAGTTACATGGTGGGTATTATAGATCAAGATAAAAAGTATAAATATATTACATCCATTTATGTTGAAAAAAATTATATTTATATATATTTAAAATATATGTTATGTACATATGTTACTTCTTCACTATGAGATTCTTTTAAAATATATTGTGAATTTCTTTTTTCTGTGCATGTACATTCACTACTAAATTTATGCCACATGAAAAATAAATTTAATGACACATGATATGTTTTCATAATAAACACACAACTATGTTGTTTACCCTTATAATGATACATTAATTTCCTTTCAGAGAGGAATCATGAAAGATAAAATAATCATCCCAAAGCTCATGAATCTTTATAATAATAACTAAATTTAACCAATTCTCACACTCTTCAAAATTTATTTTACATTATGAATTGTAATAGATTTTTATACCTTATATATTATGGTATTATTCTATGTTTTCAATGGTTTAAAATTTTGGAGTATTATCAAATATTATGATACTAGTTCTAAAAAATAATACCATTGAATAAAATTCATAAGAGATTACCTTCGCACATGAATTTCAATATTCCCTTTGTTTATTCATATACCTTAACTTATAATGCAATGGACTAGAAACAAGGCTTCTAAAATACAAAATTTTTATATTTTAAATATTTTATATTATAAATATTCTCTCAATATTGTGAATAATATTTAAAAATTCATTTCATAGATGGACAATGATCATTAATACACCAATATTCACTCAATAAATACCAAGAAAACATATATTAGCTTCAATTTGTAGAATAAAAATTTAGTCAAAATTTTATATGTTTATCATAGTTTTATTAATTTTTATTATAAATGATGGTATACAATACAATATAAATGAATTACATTTAATAAATTATTAAATAAGGTCTATTTTATATCTTCAATATAGAAAATTAAAAATGAAGGATAAATAAATTCTATACAATTTAAATACGTACAAGTAAACAATAAACATTAGTTAGTAACATGACTTGAATGTATAAATCCAAAGGGACATGGTATACCAAAAAAACTAAAACCATGCACACAATTTTTGGTAATAAAAATATTATTAAATATAAGTTATAAATTTAAAATAATAAACCCATAAAGTAAATTAAATAAACAAATGTGAAAAAATGGACTATATATTATGTAGTGAAGAGTATTGTTTTTGGAAATAAACCCATTTAAATAATATAAATACAATAAAAATATGTCTTATATAATAGTAACTCAACCACTACAATTATACAATAACTAATGTCTGTAACATTGTAATTAAATAAGTGCCTATATATGATTATGAAGATATAAAAAGTGAGTAATTAAATTTATAAATTAATCAATTTAATAAATTTAACCCAAATAAAGTAATTGTTTTAGTAATATGTTTATCTCATATTGGAAATTTTATTAAATAATTTACACAATTTATAAATTTACTTTAATAAAATTAATTTAAAATATGAATATCTATTTCTGAACTATCCATTATAAATTTGTACAAAATTTTATAATAATTTTTAATTCAGGAGAAAAATTTGAAAAACATTATAAAAATAAGTATTTCATAAAATATAAACAATTTCTATATTTTTAAATTAATATTTTTGTTTTTTAATAAAAAAATGATAAATTAATTACTCTTAATTATATTTTATAAATGTTGATGAAATTCATAAATAACGAAAATATAATTTTTAATATGTGAGATAAATATTTTTAAATTTAAAAACCACTAAAATAGAAATTTATTATCATGAAACAAATTTTTTATTTTGATGAAATGGTTATTAACAAGGTCAAGAAAAGTATTATTTATTTTCAAATAATAATTAAATATAAATGAATATACATGTAACTATGATATAACAATGTTATCATCATGAAAAAATATATTTCATGATTAATGAAATAGATTCATTCACCATAAATTCTATAAAATTAAATGTAGTATCTTATATATGACCAATAATAGATGACTTTTTCATTAATTAATTTGACATTAATTTATTAATCTCAACATTCATCACCCCAGATTGTAAAAATACGTCTTCTTATTCCATTTGAAAATAACATTAAATATTAATCACATTACCCAATATATAATAATATTTATCCTCTTAATCCTCGTATCTATCTTAAAAATATCATGGAATTACCTCACAATAAAGATTTATGGATTTAAATTTCGTTGCGAAGGATTAATATTCAAAGATAAAGTAATTAATTGCATGAATTACATTATAGATTTTCATTTCACTTTTTATCTTCTAAATAATTAGATATAAAAAAGGAAAAAATATTATACACATAAATATAGGATATATTATATCTCGAATATTTATTTGTATTATTTTAAATTTATATATTAGTTTTTTAGCACCCTAATAATACTTTCTGTAGACACATTTGAGAATGATATCCATTAATTAATTATCACCAATTAAAAAAAATTATTTCTTGATATATATAATATAAACATTTTATCTTAAAAAATTCTAAAATATTAAATTATTTAACTAATATTATAAGACATAATTAATCCTTTAACTATGGTTAGGTTGAATATAATTAAAATTATCATGGTATACCCAGAAACAAAATCAAACACTAATTAAATGATATTAACCAATAATAACCATGTATAATTAATGATTATTTAAATTAATATATTTATTATTTCATTGCAATGGTGTAATAAATAAAACATTGGTATATAATAATCATTGATTACTAGGTAACCAGTGTAATGAATAAAGTGGTTCTCTCACCCAAATAAAATATAATACGGAATTTACATATCTCATATATATATATATTGACATATATTTTTTCAAGTAAATGTTTTTCCTACATTTTTCTTGAATTTGGGTATATTTCATTTCAAATATTTAGATTTTTTGCACTTTGAAAGTGTATGAAATTTACATTCTTATATTCAATAAAAAAAAATTTCATAATATTTTATTTGAATTATGTGGAAATTTATATTTAAATTTCCATTATAATTTATAATTAAAAATTATAGTGATTTAAATTTCCACCTCTAAATATTCTATGCATTCCTTTTACCATAACATGTTATAAAATTTATGGGAGGGGAATTTCTCCTTCACCCTCATGATTTCATCACATTTATACTTTTATTTTTTATTATATAATGGATAATATCAATATAATATTTAATACCAAATGAATATTTCTATATATAGAGTTTTCTTTAATTTTATCCTCACATACATGTTACATACCCATCATTTTACTAATTAATACAATTCTGACAATCTGTTATGATAAAACACATGTCTATTTCATCATGGGTAATTCAGATTATGATTATGTATTTATGTAACATTATTGTGTCCTTTATTTGCCTAATGAAACACATTAATTTTTATATATAACGATATTACTGGTGTGACTATAATTATATAGCCCACTAATTAACTATATTAATATTTAATCGCACGATCTACTATTTATAGGGAATGGGTGGAGAACCTAGCCCAAAAATGTTATTTTCTAATGGTTATAAGCCATGATTATTTCTTATAATGATTGAAAATTATACATGTACCATATTAAATGTCTAATTCATATGATTCCCCTATTATTAATCTTATTATCCTAGGCATAGAATTTGATTCAATTTATTGTCCTCATGCATGTTATCATATTCATTCTTATTCAATCTTCCTTACTATTTTAATTCCATAAAATATTATATTATCCAAATAATAATTTGATTTAATTCTCATTGTGAATTTATGCGTAAAAAGGACCATGATGAGTCTGTAGAAATACATTAATGGAAAAATTAATAATTGTTTTTAAAATTTTGGTTCATAGTTGTTTTATAAAACTAATTTTCTAAGACACAAAACCTATTGACTTTAAAAATGTGTAATATTATATATTAATATAAAATAATGATTGAAATATTACATGTATAGTGTATGGGTTTCTATTGTTTCTATTAGATAACAGTTATAATACTTTTTTAATTAAATTTATTAGTCAAATACCACAATAATTGGGACAATTGATTTTATAAATATATTTAATTATTATTAAGCATTATTTTATTCTATATTTTTTTTCTATATGAAATAATGTTGAAATTTTCCTCTCTCACAACGAATATCAATTTTAAAAAATGATAAAGATAATGAGGTTGCATTTACTTAACCAATGTATTAAAAAAGATATTGATTTCACAAATTTAATTATTAATTAAATGTGAAATAAGGTTAATTAGCACATTGTAGTAATTCAAATCATTTACAGAGTAATGAATAATAACTGAAAACCCATAGAGAGTCAAATTAACATAAAAAATTAATTAGTAATTAATTATTTCATGAATCAAAGACCACTTTCTTTTAGAGGATACTTGAATATATTAATCACATAACAATGAGTAAATTCCATTGAATGTATATATAAATTATTCTCTATTCAATGAAGTACATGGTTACATTGGTTATATATAATTATAAGGATATAGTAATAAATGGTATTCATTGACTAATATTTATATTTCAAAGTATTATATTCAATCAGTTTAGTATACATAGTATAGATAATATTTTATAACAATTATTTTTCACTAACACCTCAACCAAAAAGGAGAGATAGTTTCTAGGCCCCCGAAAAATGAGAATGTATATATTATTTCTTATAACTAAAATGACTATTACATGTATTTTATAACATCAATGTTTTTAAAATCTATTAAAATATTTATAGATTACATAGTTTCTAAAAACATAATATATAATATTTTATATGATTTTTAATTTATTTGTTTCTTTAAAAGGATGAATAATGTGTGATTAAATTATATTATCAATTTATAGAATCTCCTCATAATCATGGTGGCATAAAATGTTTGATTTTGTTTTATACTCAAGATCCAAATACATAATGACTTGAATTTAAAAATATCCAACTCCCTCCATGACCAAAATGAGTAATAAAGCACTATAGAACATACTATTGAAACATCAAAACTATTTTATGTGATGAAATGTAAAAAATCATGAAAATGTAAATATATTAATTATTAGATGGATACTCAGTAAAATAGATAACAGGATTGGACAAATCTATACACAATTTGTGGTCTGATGATTCAACTACAAGAAACTTTGGAAATATAAAATAAATCCAACAAATCTTTGAATTTTCTAGGATAACAAACACAAAAATCAATAAAAATTTGAAAGGGATATTACGCTATCCCCAAAACAGAGTTGGAGAAATTAAATGAATTAAAGAAATGTTAAATGACTATTTAATAAATAATGGTAAAATTTTTAATTTTCTTATGGTAACAATCACTATATCACATATTTTAGGGTTTTAATAAATTTTTAATATACTCGATGAAAACATAAATTTGTGATATATGTGAAAATAAAAAGCGGGGTTATTTTTTCATCCAAATTATACAAAACTCCACCAATTAATGTTTTTGAGATAATTATTCATATAAATACACAATTATTTCATTAGTGGAATTTATTGCAATATTGTTAATGGAATAAATCGCTTTATATAGAACTTATAAAAACTATCATCAAAATGATATATATTTCTATAACACAAACCATTAAATGGATTTAAATAAATGAATGTATAAAAATGAATATATAATAGAATATTATTCATAAGTATAGATATTTGTATCTAATAAAGAATTATATCTCAAATAAGTTATAATGAAAAATGAGAACATCAAACATGAATATATTTCTATGATGATGGATTATATTGTGGTATTCTAAGAAGATTTAATTGGTCTTCACATATAATTTGAATTAGATTTATCAATAAAAAATTTAACATTTTCCGCACTTCACATTTATAGTCTAGACATCATATAAATATAATTTTTCAATTAAAAACATAATTTTTTTGTATAAATTTTTGTACTCTAACTAGTGCATAAACTTATGTTGCACTATTTCTCTCTTTAAATAAAATGTATTGGTCAATATAAATTCACCTTGAGAAATGATATGTCTAATAATTAATAATAAGGTTCATGTGTACATTATCCAGGATTGATAACTTGTTTGACCAACTAACTAGATCATGATACTTTTCATATGTGGATCTCCATTTTAGATATCCTAAAATTTTGGTAAATAGGGAATATTTTATAAAAAACCATTTCATATAAGATATGGATAATTTGAATTCATAGTAATTCAATTTGGACTCAAAATATGTATTTCTATATTTTTAGGAAGAATGTTTAGATCCTTTATAGATCACAATAATATTTATTTCATAGGGTTTATTTATTTAATGTTGTATACCCCAATATTAAAAATGAACTTGAATAAAATCAATGGATTCTGTGATATAATTTATGTAATGTGAAATTATTCTTAGAAATCATGATGTTCCACTTTTGGATATAGAAAGATAAATATATGAATAATTTGGTTACTAGTATGGAAGATTATATGGATCCTTCAATATAATATTTATTGAAAAAATTTCTAGATAAACCTGTGTCAAATATATTCACATTTTTTAGAATGGATAGAAATAGAGATACATTGTGAGAAACTTTACCTGGTTTTTTAACCCATATAATATATTGATATTAAAGGTTGAAATTTACATCCATTTTAGAGAGGGTGCAGATATATTTATTTATATCATGAAAATAAGGGTGACTAATACATTAATCACATTTCACTAATGTTGGATTGGTTTGATATATAAACATAGACTGATGCATTACACAATTTCATAGGTTTATCCCTCCTGAAAAATTATAATCTTTTAGCTTATGGCTCACAAAAATTAATAATTAATGAATAAAACTATCATAACCCTTACCTTAAAAGATTCCACTCTTTATCTAGTAATGGAGAAAGAGATATAAAGACCCCTGAGTCCCACCTCTAGTAGGCCCCGTGGTGGCGACCATCACCAATTGTATAGAATTATGAAAAATTGGAGCCATTACCCTGTTATAGTAACCAATATAGGGAGATAATATTTATCAACCTCAAACAACTCCGACACACACACACACAGACACAAATATATATATATATATATGAAAGAACCCCAAAACCATATGACATGCAAGTTTTAAAATGTAATTGATACTAAATAAAGTGTCTCCAAATTAAATACCAAAATAAAAGCTAAGAAACAACAGACCAATTGTACCCAATGTCTGAGCTTTTACTACCCAGAACGGTTCACGTAGTCCCCTCAGAAATGCTAAAGTTGTTTTTAAATGTAGGATGATCACACAAGAATTATTTTCAAGAAAAGAGAAGTCTCTCATTCACATGTCTGAGAAGCATACTAATTACCCTTTGATAAATCTATTAAACCCAACAACACCTACCAAGGTATAATAGCCACTGAAAACACACCAAAGGTACGCTCACCATATAATGCAAGTCAAGTAAAGTAATATATAGAATATCTATGGTATATTACCCCACACCACTTTCCCATGGATTAGCCACTATCGCAACCTAACAGAAACATCATGTCACTCCCACTTCTTCCGAATCCACCACATCACAAAACAACCGCACAAAAAAATGTGTCTCATAGGTTTTCCTAAAACATGAAAAAATGTAGCTCATCATATCTAGATAGTACACACCTAGGCCTTATATTGACACCCCACCAATAGAAACATGAGCCACATAACACATCACATCCCAAAGACACCTTGGAATAGACAATGGACCATGTCCTAATGAAACATGGGATACCACATCTCATCTCATCTCGAAGACAACTGGGAAAACACAACTCAGCCACACACCTTGGTCCTTACAAACCATTACTTCCTTGAATAAACATGGGATATCACTACTTGGAAGAGGGATAAGGGAAGAGTGTGGGGCCATCCATCCATCGTCTCACTTGTATGTTTGGGAAACACACCCTCCCCCATAAAAATGGGGGTGTTCGACACATACTCCTCAACTAGTGTGGGTTGCATATAGAAAACAAATTAAATAATTGTATATATATAGTATCAAACACTCATAACCAACCTATGGGTACCAATAAATCAAAAAAGAGCCCAATAATACTACCAACAACGTTTCTTCCACTAAATTTACTATCTAACACTAGCAATAGTCATTTCTAATGCTGATAAAAGAATGACATCCACAATAAGACAAACCTCAAACCTACCCCATGTAAAATCATTTTATTAATTATCCTTATTTATTATAGAACGCATTTATTTATTCTATCCTTACCCGGGAAACTACCAACCCCATCACGTATCTAGACACAAAACATAAACCATGATACAAAAAAGAACCATAGTGAAGCATCTTACATCATGTTACCACTTCGTTTAAAACCCATACATACCACTACCAACATAATTCTTTAAAGTAATTCGGCCCAGTCCTACCACTATACAAGAAAACCCTTGACATTATGTGAAACCCTACAACACACCTCATCACAACAAACCTAATTGCCTAATATTATAATAATATCAGCCCAATGAACATAAAAATAGCCCATGCCGAACCTGCAGCCCCACTATTCAACCATTGCTCATCCATTATACAATCTTTCAAACTCACAACCTAAGAATCCCGTTAAATATTTGTACCACCTCACCATACATTCATGCTCTCAACCAATCACTACCCAATAAAAAAGGTAACAAAATATAATGAACAACACAAAAAATATAACCACACCAAACAAATCATTTTTTATTCAGATTTAGAAAACACACATTCCTTAATTACACATTGATAAATAAGGGGTGATCATATGAGTATAATACATTAGAATTCACATAATTAACCAAATATATGTGGTTAATAAATCTTATATAAATAGATACATTCAAGATAAAACAAAAAAATCATCGTCGACCAATTACACATGTGAAAACAATGGTCACCCATGATCGTGATTTCCAGTAAGCATTTAGCCTAAAACAGATCATAGTATTAAAAATCAATAAAACATAAGAATGAATCACTTTTACAAATCCCATATATATAAATATTAAGTATATTGTATAATTTTGTTATTTAGAATTATAATATCTTTACAAGGGAACATTCATACACCCATCCCACATGATACACAAATTAAAACAGATGAAGGGATCCCTACCTAAAAGAACATGTGATCGACAACTTCTCCTAGTAAAAAATGAGGGGGAGTGCATGGATATAGAGATACTGTCACGACCCGACCTCGGGGCCCGTGCCGTGACTACCCCAAGCCCGCCTTCCATAGGCCAGGGGCTGGCGACTAGCACCAAGGCGTAAATCTAGGTAAACAGGGAAGGCATTGCCTTTATAAGTAACAACCACCACAGAGTCAGCAAGCGGAAAGTAACTACAAAGTGTTGAAAAGTAATGGGGGCCGGAATACAAGCCCAACAGAAAGTACAACTGAAAAGGAAAAGAACAGAAACTGAAGAAAAGACGGCGGCCTCGTGTCGTCCACTGGCAATCCCACCTGAAGGGTGGGTACAGATAGCCTCCAGGCTCCTCGGGTCCCACGTCCGCTCCGAGCACGTCCCGCCCAGTGGTCCACCTCCAGGTACCGTCCGGCTCCACGCCCCAACCGTGATCAGCGCTGTCCGTCGTCTGCATCCAACACAACAAGGTGCGGGCATAGCCCGTGCAGGGGTGAGTATAAGCTACTCAGTAAGGACCCCGAGACCCCCGAAGGTCTCCCGAAATCCACAAAGGATATAGCACAAAAAGGAAGGTGCAATCACGAAGTAACATCTGACTCGACTTAGGTATATGCCCATACATATAGCTAAGTCCCCACTTCTAGCTCTGCTCACGAGCTCAAGAACAACTCAATCCACATAGGAAAGCAAGACTCAAATCCACAAAGGAGAGTAAACAGTAAATCCACATAGGATAGTTCAACACAATCCACAAAGGAGAGTAACATAAGATTCAGCTCAACCAGGTATACTATTTAAGATGACGTCAAAGATGATCACTGATCCATCTAAGTCTTCGGACCCACGAAGGATCGATAGGTACTAACCCCCGCAAAAGACCCACATAGGATCGGGCTCACACAGAACCTGTAGGCAGTGGCTCACACAGAACCGGTAGTAAGGACCCACACAGGATCGGGCCCACACAGGACCTGTAGCACTGATCCACGTAGGATCGCTGAGTGCAGTAGTCGACGCAGTCCACTGAGGATCTCTGCACAGTCGTCGCCGCAGTCCACGAAGGATCTCTGCTCTGTCGTCGTCGCAGTCCACGGAGGATCTCTGCTCTGCCGTCGTCGTAGTCCACAGAGGATCTCTACTCTGTCGTCGAAGTCACACCCAGCACTAGGGTTCCCGCACACAGCGAGCTCGTTTAGGAGGGTCCGCTCCACGAGCCGAGAGGCTGATACATCAAATGACACGTAGTCCGATGTTTATGTATCCAAAAGTTCTGTATCGACAACAGGATCTCAACGCAACAGACGACGCGTCAAACGGACGCCCGGTCTGAGAGTTATTGGCATTTTCGTCTCAGGGGCCCGGTTGGTTTTTAGGGAAAAACCAACCCGACCGTACTCCGCCTGTGTCCGATCCTCGGGCGGAGTATGCCAAAAGTTCCGTCTCACTTAGAGGAAACTACCACAGCTGACGGTACGTCGATCGGACGTCCGTAGCTCAAGTTATGAGCATTTCCGTTCCGAGGGCCCGGTTGGTTTCGGGTACGATCCAACCCGACCGAACCCAAAGTCTTCCGAAACCTTGAGTATAATATACCGAAATGACCGTATCGATCCAAGGATCGCGTATCCGCTGACGGTTCGTCAATCGGAGGTCCTAGGCCCATGATATGGGCAAAAGACCGAAGAGGGCCCGAAAACGGGGGTTCTGGGCCCGGGGCGACCCGGCCCGAACCCCCCCTGGGTCGGCCGCACCGGGTCGACCCGAACCGGGGCGACCCGACCCGGTCCGACCCGGCAAGGCCGGGTCCGGTCCGGCCTGGGCGCGGCCCGGCCGACCGGACCGGCCGGCTCGGCTTCGGCCGAGCGGCCGAAGGGAAACTGCCGCGGGTTTGACCCGCGGCTTGGAGGAACGCGGCCCGCGTGCTGGGTGGCCGGACCGCGGACGCGGTCTGGCGGTTCGCCGCCGCCGCGGGCCGCCGGAGTTGCTCCGGTGGCCAGTTTTGCCTCCCGTCTGTGCCATAGCTCCTCCCGGGGGCCGATCTTCACGGCGGGATCAACGTATCGCCCCTGCCGCACGGTTCGTCGTCGTCCGCCAAATCCGCACAACAAAAAGATCGGCGGAGGGTTGCCGGGTCTTGATTGTTAGACCCGCACCCTCCGCGTTAGTCATAAACTCAACGGGAGGAAAAGAAAATAACCAATCAACAATTTTAAAATAAATTAAAATTGTTCGGAGATCGGGTTCTTTATTTTAAAAGAATAAACACGGTGAGTAAAATATTCCAACATCCCTTACCTTGTCGTCGTTGGACGTGAGGTCGTCGTGGAATCGCTCGTCGCGAAAGGAGGGGATCGTCACGTCGTTCGCGGAAGAGACGTTCGTTGCACCGCGGGAAAACCGTCGCACCGACGATCTCCGGATCTAGAACAAACGGATTTAATTAATTAAATCCGTTCTTATTGAAATTAAAAAAAAAGAGAATTAAACGATCTGTTTCTCACCTTAGTTGCCAAACGAGGATCGGCCGCGGAAGAAGGGGCGTCGCCGAAGAAAGTCGCAGGTAGAGCTCGTCGACGTCGCAGATCACGGTGTGCGTCGTCGAATTCCGGTTTCGGCGTTCTTCGCGTTCTTCACGTTCTTCGCGTTCTTCGCGGGGAGGGTGGAGGCTCAGAGGATTCGCACAACGATAGCAATCCTCCAAAATAGACAAGTTTGTCTATTTTATTAATTTGCCAACGAACGCAAACGCGTAAGTAACGACCCATTAAATTCGTTGAATTAATTCAACGAATGAAACAGCCCATTTAATTCACGAAATAAACCGCCCAATTAAATGGTCTGTTAAGAATTAAGGAAAACGCGTCGGTTGACTTTTCAGTTATTTTGACGGGTTTTCGCGGGTGCGTTACTTAGCGAAAGAAACGGCGGGGCTCGTGCGGGCCCCACCGCACAAATATCCTACCAAGGGGTAGGGTATTTCCGGATAGCACCCTATCCGCTTTAACTCAGTTCAAGTGGCTTCCAAGCGGCTTCCAAGCGGCTTAAGTGAAATAAAATAAAGTTGTCGCACAACCTTTATTTTATTTCCGACTTAAAGCCCAAAATTTTAAAAACTACGGTTGAGCAAACGCAACTCCGGAAGAGGCGTTTCTAAGCAAATACCGGTGCTGCGATTTCATCGGTGCCCTCAGAATTCGATTCCGGGCACCGGTTCAAAAGATAGAAAAACCCGCTCGTCCGTTCACTGAACGTACCCGAGCCAAACTTCGGAAATTGATTCCGGGCACACCGGGCCTCGGAATCAGGTGCCGTCTGAAGCTGCGCTCTTGTAAAATTCCAAAGAAAATTAAAAAAAAATTTCCTTGAAATTTACGGGTCTTTTCAGATACATTATATAAGGGTGAAAAAAAGACTCATGGGTCATTGGGGAATAAGGATTCTAAGAACCATGGTATAAAGTAAAAGGTATGTTCATGAGAAAAAAATGGTCTCAACTTTAGAAAGGCCAAATCCTAAATCAATGGATGAATTATTTTAAAATCTATTAAAGTAAGATGATGATAAAGAACATGAATTTAAATAACCTAAAGCCTCTCAGGATTTAGGAAAATATAATATATAATTTATATAATTTTAAATGTCTTCAAAAACATTTATATATGGGTTTAAACTAATTTTACATTGAATAAAATGTTAAAGGGGAAAAAGTGGAAAAAACTTGATATAACTGGAATTCTGAAAAATTGTTGGAAATGACACACTATTGGGTGAGTCAATGAAGTGATTCACTAATGGTGAGTCACTAACATTTCCTACTGATGGCAATTCACTGATGCGAGTCATCGATATAGAGTCATCGATGAAACCTATTGATGGTCAGTCCCCGACATGACCCACTGATGGGGAGTCATCAATGAAAGTCACCGACGATGAATCACTGACATGACCTACCAATGGTGAGTCACTGATATGAGTCCCTGATGGTGTGTCACCGATGCGACCTTTTGATGGTTAAACACTAACGCGACCTACCGATGGTGAGTCCCCAACGCGACCTACCAATGGCAAGTCACCAAAGCAACCTACCAATGGCGAGTCAATGAAGTGACTCATTGATTCCACTCACCGATTACACCAAATAATGACATATTGCATCATCACCTATAGTTTCCACCTACCAACACCACCTACCGATGAAACCTACAACTATAAAATTTTATTTTTGGAGAACACTTAAAATGAGTCACCGTGACTCCCCAAAACACAAAAAAATAGGTTTTGAAAAAGAAAGGGAGAGGAGAGGTCCGAGTTTTTAAATCAGATACCTATCAAAATATTCTCACCGTTGAGAATTCAAAATAAATTATAGAAGAAAAAAGGGGGTCCGAACAACCACATAGTAAGATACATCTTAAGAACACTAGTACTCCTGAAACACCACTACTGCCATCATTGTTTTATGAAAAACCACCCAGTATTGTTCGAAAGATGTGGGGAATAATCAATATCCAAGAACAGATCCATCAAAATATATACCCCAACAGAACAAAATACACACACACACACTCTTTGCAATTACCAAATGTCACACCCTCTAGATATATGAATTGGGGAATTTCTTCCATCCATATCAAGATACTATCTGTTCTAAGAAGCATTGAATTTTCCACACGGGTTTAATCACAGCTCAATTATTGAATTTATATTAGGAATCTGGTCCTCCCCTTTCCACATGATAGGACTTCATCACAAGTTAATGATCAAGGAACAAAATCATCTCTTATAAAACAGGTTTCAATCATAACATTATAGAGGGGAAAATAATAAGGGAAAACATATAACAACTATGGGTACTCGGAACACATCTGCATCTACCTTTCCCATGTACTCTCCTCCAAGTCACCATGCTTCCATTACACATTAACCAACATAATGGTATATCCATGAAGAAACTTATCTTGAATGTCTTGGATCTCTACTGGTTGTTCCAAAAAATTTGCATCATCACCAACATCCAAATATCCCCAGTCGATGACATGGGATTCATTGGGATGATACATGTAAAGATGAGAGATGTAAAAGACGCAGTGGACATTCTATACCTCTGGTGGCATCACTAGCTAATATGAAAATTTTCTAACTTTCTCTAACACCTCAAAAGGTCTAATAAAACATGGAGAAGTCTTTCTACCCCTAACAAACCTCCATTGTCCACATCGATGAGAAACCTTAAAAAACATAGTCCTCCAACTAAAACTCCAAGGGCCTCCTCCAGCGATTGGCAGATATCTTCTTCTAGGATAGTACTACCATCAACATCTCATGAAGAATATGCACATTCTCAGTCATATTCTGCACAATGTATGGACCAAGAGAATCTTCCTCCAAAACTTTTGTCCCACACAAGGGTGAACAACATAGTATCACATAAAAATATTGAAATGGATCCATTCAAATGGAAGATTGATATCCATTGTTGTAATAAAATTACACCAAGGGAAGGATTCAAACCAATGATCTGCCAAAGTCTATAATGCACACCCGCAACATATCCTCCCACATATAGATGGTCTCCTCTTTATGTGAATATGTTTGATGGTGGAAAGATGTGTTAAGGCAAAACTCTATTCCAAAATCATGTTGTAATCCTCTATAAACTCATAATGTAAACTATACATCCTAATATGAGATGATGGATCTTGATACTCCATGCATCTACACCACCTCATCCCTATACCTCTTGGCTAATGAATCCACTATGCTAGACACCTTAATCTCTAAGAGGTGAGATGATTTCAGCATCCAATACACCACTACCAAAATTGTGTCACATCATCCCAGATCTATGGGTAACCCTGTAAATAAATACATCATGATTCCTTCCAAGTTCCACTTAGATACATCTAGGGGATGCAACAAACAACTAAGAACAAAGATCATAGCCATCAATGGCTCCCACACTAAGCACTTCTCCATAAACTCTACCACAACTTGATTAATTTTGGGCCACTAAAATTGTATATTCAAACCACAATACATCTTGGAAATTACCATGTTCACTTATAAAGTAATTATATTAAACCCATGGAGAACTACCTTTCACACATCCATTAGAACAAAAAACCTCCCACAAAACCACATATGATTCAAACCATCCTCTTAACATTCAGCCAGTGCTTCAACATGGTCAGTGTGATCGTGCATTCCCTCTACCTATAAATCTCCCTAATGAGACTCCCCTAATACTTTTATTAATGAATATAGAACTGTCATTTGAAACAACTGTCCTCTACCACCATCCATTCTTATATCCATGTTCAAGTTGGATAATTCCTCTATCACCTTCCATGTATCCACACATTCCTAAAATACATCCTTCTGTAAATATCTTCTCAAAGAATCAGCCATGAAATTTTCCATTCCTGGGGCATAAGATATTTTGAAGCCATTGTCATGGAGGAAATCCATCCACCATCCCTGTAATAAGTTTAGGTCTTATTGTGAAAAGATATTACTCAAGATATTGTGATCTATGAAGACCATAAAGCACCCCCCACCAATGAGTTAATGTTTCCAAAACATCAACACAAAATGACCACCTCTAGCCCCATATCACGGGTGACATAGCTACGTTCTTAGGGACTTAAATATCTATACCCACAAGAGATAACTCCCTACTATTTCATCATCACACATCCAATACCTAGGTAGGAATTATCACAAAACACCCAGAACATCACCACTTTCCATGGAAACTATAACACTAGAGAACTGATCAACTTCTAAATCAGATCACAGAACACTACTTGAAACATGTCCATACAAAAAATGTCATGGTCTTTACTATTCAATTATGTTAATAGAGCTGATACTCAATATATATTAGGTATAATTATTAGGTAAAAATATAATAGAATAATAAAAATGTAAACATAAGAAACATTCATTGGTTCTTCCCATGAAAGAGAAACATTGAACTTTGATGGGTCCACTACTACACCCTATATAGAAACCACATATCTACATAAGTGAAACTTCCATGTACAAAACATACACTTAGACAACTTTTTGAAGATCTAGTGGTGTCAAAGGACCTCCATGTCAGTCCTGATATGTTTGGTATGCTCCTACTATGACTATGGGTTGATCAAAATATCATCGATGAATAAAACATCAAACTGGTCCAACAACTCCTGAAATATGGTGTTTATTAGACCCATGATCATGGATGGATCATTCGTAACACTAAATGACATAACAATAGACTATATGTACCCCTACATATTCCTGCAACCATTCTATGGGATGTCACCTTTCTTCACCCTCAGTTGGTGATACATAGAACATAGATCGATCTTAGAGATCCAAATTTCCCCCTTCATCAGGTTGAATGAATTTTTTATCCTCGGGAGAAGGTAAAAATAATTGACCGCCATGTGTTTCAACCACCGGTAGTCTATGTACATCCTCAAACCACCATCTTTATTCTATTGAAACATGACTCGAGAACCCTATGGTGACACATTTGGCAAGATAAATCCCTTATTCATTATATCATCTAACTAAATCCCCATATTCTACTTCTTTGAAGGTGTAATCTGATTGAGAGACATTTAAATCAGAGAGAAATTGGGTAGAAAGAGTATCTGAAACTCAACATCACATAGAGGGGGGTAATATCACAAATATTTTATGTAAAACATTCAAAAACACCCCAAGATCACTGGTAACATCCTCTGTCTAACCATCCATAGATTCCACTGACATCTCATATAATAAGGAAAGAAGGGGGCCCATATATTGTCTGACCAGCTGATAGCTTTGCTCGTCAATAAATGCCACATGCTGGCAATCCATTTCTGAAAACACTACTATCCTCGAGAAGAAGTTGATAATAGAATGTAATGAGTTAAACCAGTCAATGCCAAGGATGACATCATATAGTTTCATCGGTAATAGGAAAATATCCCCATGGGACTGATGTGATCCCATCCAAAAATATAAATATCATGCACACATCAAATAGGGTCGTCCGACCTTTGACTGGCATACTCAATGCCATGGGTATGAGAATACTTGATATTTATAGCCCCAGATAATGGGATAGAGTGGGTGTGAAAAACGAGTGTTAATCACTCAAATCGATCAAATAAAAAGAAAGTGTACTATAGAAACTGAACGAACTACGAACAATCTATGTATGTACTGAAAATGTTGCATATGCAGCATGTAACTGACCATGCCCAATTACTCTACCCCTCAACTGATGACCGCCTAATTAACAATTCTTAGGCTAAGGTCTCTAAGGAACACCTTGTGGTCAGCCTTTACCTTCCCTATCTCACCTCAATGGTGCAAGAGCCTGTTTTTCGTACTACTAAAACAACCTAAATGAAAAATACTACTGAAGAGGGAACTGAACCTGATGAACTCCAGCATAGAGAGATCGAACAGTCACTAGGCACAAACTATAGATAATTACATGGAATCCATAGATGAAACATACAATCCCCCGACCCACATGATATGCTTGAGGACCAAAAGGTTGAAATGGAAATTGTTGATGTCACCTCACAACTAGTGAGAACCTCAAAGACCCTAGGGCCTGAGACCTACTGTTGATAACCATTCCATTAAAAGAACTAGGCTGACTACCCTCTTGCAGTAGACCATCTCATGAGGTAATAATATTAACTACCTCGGCTTCTTTTGGGCCACCATGTATGTCAGCATGGTAATTCGAGTAACAACCTACTGAAGAGAAGGACAATGTGCCCCCTCTCAGAGTGTCACATGAGACTCCTCATCTATAAATATATATATAAAAATCTGAATTAGATCCTTGAACATGATCCCTATCTCTCATACTGAAAAAATAACATATTGGAGAGAGAGTAAATCCTACCTATTCTCAGCCTATGTGGTCAATGAATGGAATTTAGCTTGGAACTCCTTGAAAAAATCGACTCACATATCATCAGCCTCCTTCATATCACCTGTGTAAAGAATACACTGCTAAAACTCATTCTCCACATCTGGTTCACTTCCAAAGGAACCCATTACTCCTTTAGAGCCCGAATCATGCTGAAGGTGAAAACAAGAATCTCTAACCAAATCACCATCTCTATGACTGAAATGTTTTCCTCGTACGTTTCCAGATTCTATTAGTGGTTAACATATTATGTTTTATACTACTCATCATTCTCCTCCGATGGTTCAACCCACTTTCGATCAACTTTGTTGGCCTTGTGAGCCTCTGCTACCTGTACTACGTGCAGAAAATGACTGTTTCTATAACTAAAAGGTGAACAATGAATTCTTAAGCCCAAGTAGTATAGAAATTTATTTGATGTTCAATTTTAACTCATTTTATTGTTAATCATTCCAAATTTCCCATAGAAACTAATATAAGTTTGAAAAAAAAGTAATTATGATCCGTGAAAATTTCCTAGGGTCTACACCTTTCAAATGGTGTTGCCTCACCTATTTTTTGATAAGCTCAGAGTCCTTACATCATATCATGGGGGCCCTAAAATCCCATTTCCTATCTGTTCATCACTGGCATATGTCACATTCTAAGATCAGCTGACACATTCACCCTACCAACCCCATAAATCATCACCATTCCTAAATCAAAACTCTATCCAATATCTCAACCATCACATATGATTCCATTCTGGAATGACCCCCTTTCTCCAAAGATGTTCCACCTAATTTGGAAAAAGATAAAGAGAGATAATTAACCATGAGTCCCACCTCTAGTGGACACTGGAAAGTCGACCAAAAATTTTTTATTCAAATCTCAAGAAATGGGAAATTTTACATTTTTATAGCGACCATGTTCTGGAGATAAGATGTGTCAACCTCAAATAACTCCAAGACACACAGAAAAGTGCACACACATATATGAAAGTAAAAAAAATCATCCCATATAATTGTTTCAAAATATAACTGATACAAAAGAAAGAGTATCCAAAGTAAATATGAAAATAAAATCTAAGATGTGAAATAACAATTGTACCCAACATTTAGGATAATATTTCCCAACATAGTCTACATATTCCCCTTGGTAACATGTAAGTTGTTTTATTCCATAGGGTGAGAATACATGTATTTTCAGTAGGAAAATCAAAGTCTCTCACGCACATGTGGGAGATGAATACTAATGATCTAATGAGAAACCAAAAATAATTAACTAGTTTACTAGAAACCCCAGCCTTACTAAAAGATCACTTACCAAATAACACATGTCATGTAAAGTAATATAGAAAAAATCAATAATAGTGTAACCCTCACCACTTTACCACTGATAATATTCTGTTATACCCTAAGAAAAAAAATCATGGAGCTCCCAACCCTTCTGAATCCTCTATGTCACAAACTGACCTCCCACACTAAGGCCTCATATCTTGTCTCACCAACCAAACAAATGAATCTCATCAGATCACTCATGTACACACTTGGGCCTCAAAACCACGTCTCACCCACAAACACCTGGGCCACATAAAATGTCACATCCTGAAGACACATGGGAATGCACATTGTATATCATCCCAAACACACCTAGGAAACCACAACTCATCTCATCACAAAGGCACCTGGGAAAAAAATACTTTCCTACACACACCTGGCCCTCACAAACCACTACCTTCTCGAAGAAACATGGGCTATCACAACCTGCAAGAGGGAGAAAGGAAGAGTTAGTGTCCGTCCATCAATCCTCCCACCTGGATGTTTGGGAAGGACACTCTCTCCCATGATAATGTGGATGTTTGGAAGATAGTTCTCAACTAGGGTGGGTGCATATAGAAAGCAATAGTACATGTTTACATATATATAGTATCAAACACTAAATCCCAACCTTTGGGTTTTCAATCTATCAAAAATACCAAACTACAATACTAACAACTATTCTGATACCTCTAAATGCATTATTTGACACCTGCAATAATCACATTAGATGTTGATACATGAAATACATCCACAAAAAGCCACTACACAAACATACCCCGATCAACTCATTTAACCAATTATCATTCCTTATTATTGAAACTGTTTATTCATTCCATCCCTACCCAGGAAACTACCAACATCAACACGCATAAATCCACATAGCATAAACCATGATAAAGAAAAATGACCATAGTGAAGAAAAAACTGCATAATTCTAGTTTGTATAAAACCTGAACCGACCACTTCCATCATTATTCATCGAAGTAATTCTGCCAGGTCATTCCTCTCAATAGGAAATCCCAAACCTACCACCAAAAACCATAACACAACTCATCAAAACCAACTTGATAGCCATACTATATAACAACACCACACCCATAAATATATAAATATCACAACATGAACCTACCATGTGCTCCTTAAAAACTGCACATCCATTCCACATGTAGTTAATATCTCAACCACTATTCGTACCACAACACATTACATTTGTTCTCTCAACCCATAAAAACCCCATAGAAGGTAAAAAAGAAATAACTACACATATCACATAGCCACATCGAAAAAATAAAAGTGAATTCATATTTACAAAAAAATCATTCTTTAATTCCTCTTTGATAATTTTTGGGTGACCAGAGAATGATTAAATTATATAAGAATCCATTTAGTTAACAAAAAATAAGTTGTTAATCTATTTTTTGTAAATAGAAACGTTCAACATAAAAAAATATCATGAATTCACCATCCATCACCCATGCACAAACAAAGTCCTTAAATGACATTGATATTCAATAGCCATATAGTATGAAACAGATCACAATATCAGTAACCAATAAAACATAAGCATGTGTCACTTTTCCCATCCCTTGTATATCATTTTTAAACAGTTTCAGTTATCTTTATTTATTCATAAAACTACAATCATCACAAAATAAAACTCATACACCCACATTGTAGATATACAAATTTAAAGAGATGAAGGGATCCCCAGTTATAAGAATAAATGATCGAAAACATCTCCTAGCACCAAAATAGGGGGTTCACAACATTGTAGGGAAACAAGATCCAGGGGTGCAACACAAACTCATAGTTTCTCGGGGAAGATATTTTATAGTATCCTCACTATCAATAGAATGGTATGTGACAAGAATGGAAGGGTCTCAAATTTTGAAATGCTAGATAAAAATTCAAGGGTGGAATGGTTTTAAAATACATTAAAGTTGAATCACAATCAAAACCATTTGTTTTGAATAACTTAATGACTCTTGATCATTAAAAAAATTAATGATAAATTTTGTATCCATTGAAATGATATCAAAAACACATATTCATGGTTTTGAACTCATTTTACATCTAATAAAATGTTAAAGGGATGAAACTAGAAAAACTCGAGAGAACTGTAATTTTGGAATAGAATTTTAAATGTTCATCGTTGGGTGAATCACTGATGACAGTCACCAATGGTGAGTCACCGATGCAACCTACCGATGGTGAGTCACCGATGCTATTCATAGATGGAATTTCACTAAAACTACCTACTAATGGTGAGTCACTAACTTGTGTCACTAATTCCAGTCATCGATGGTGAGTCACCGATGCGACCCACAAATGGTGAGTCAGCCATGCGAGTCACTGACGCAACCTACCGATGGCAAGTCCCCGACATGACTCACGGATGCCAATCAATAACTCCACCCATCGACACCACCTTCCATCGCCACCTACCAACGCCACCTAACGATGCCACCTATAGAAACCACCTACTATTGGGAGAAAATATTTATCGAAAACTCTTGAAATAAGTCAATATGACCTCCCCCCCAAGCACACCTCAAACACTGGATTTTGACAAATTAATGGACCGCATTGGTCCGTCCCATTAAAGAAACATTCTAGGAAATGATTTGAAATTAGAAGCTTCTACGATTACAATGTGATTTTAAAGGAATCTCATATATGAAGAGAAGTTTGAAATAAATATTAATAAAAACTTCTAAATATATAAAATCATATATATTGATATTAACATGAATCATTTAGATAGTAGGAGTTAATAGCAGGCAATGATGAGTTAATAAATTAACATCCACAATAGGTGAATAAGGAAGCAAACTCCCTTAACATAATTAAACATGATACTATATTCATGATGAGTATTATGAAATTAATATTCATCACATCAATTTAATGTATATACGTATAAATATTAAAAATAAAAGAAATATTTTACCTTACCCATTCTATGAAAACAATATAAATATTATAATATAATTATTTAGATCCATAATAAGTATTTTAAAAAATAATATATTGAATATTTATGAATTAAAAATAGATATATATTGTTTTTTTGGTTTCAAATAGAAAAATATATTCCATAAAAATTTAACTAACAGAAGGTGATATCAAATCATACACGAAAATAATCATTCCTCATCCATACAGGACGTACCAATATGCATCAATATCATCTTGAGCACTTTAATTAGACCATATAATTATACAAAAATTTACTATTTAATATTATTAAATAAATATTATTTTAATATCTATTTCAAAACACGTCCCTGAATTAAACGAAAACATTCATATGTTATTGTCAACATTAAAAATTATAATATAGCTATTAAAATAACGAGTATAAAAGAAAGTATCATTAATATGAATTATATGATGAAAATTTAATGAAATTTAATCGAGTAGATGAAATAAACCAAATTAATACCAAATTTATAATATTATAAGGTAATTATATTTAGTAGGGTTTATCTTATAAAAATTCAAAGGTGAACTTTTTCAATTATGGAATGAACAAAATCGAATACTTGAAAATTTTAATCACATAGATATTTCCTAAAGAACTATGCTAGTGGAGTCACGTCCCTATAATGATAATAAAGAATAAATTTTGATTTGGTCATATAAAGATGTCTTTATGGGACTTATAAATAGAAATTACAATTCTATAATATGTTAATTATTAATGTAATAAGTTTTTTATCGCATGTATTTCATACATTTCACATTATGACTTCTAAAAAATTAAGAAATTATAATGCACTTTAAAATTTTTTTTCACTCTAATTAATATTTATAATATAGTTTCATAAATTTATAAATTTAAATTTTAAAAAATGCGTGAAATTTTTGTCATATAATAATAAAATTTTCTGTATATACATTTTTGAGAATTTTCTAAAATTATTTAATTTTTTTGTCTAATAGTAAATGTATAATTTTTACAAAAACTATAACATTATAAATATTTAATAAATAAATAAAATTATTAAAACATTTAAAAATTTAAAATATATATTTATGAAGAAAATAATTACATTTTAAAAATTATATACAAAATTTGGAAAACCAAATATTTACATTTTATGGATGTAAGAAATATTTTCTAAATAACAACTATTTATGGTCAACTCTTATAAATAAATTATATGTTGATTAATGTTTTTTATTTCATGATATTAGAGAAATAAATTTTTTTTCTATAATAATCTATTTTATAAAATTAATATAAGATATATTTATAATTGAACACTATACAAAAAAATATTTTCTTAAAAATATAATTTTGAAAAGATAGGGTTTACATGTTACTTGCAGTAATTCTAAAAATCATAACTATTAAGCATATACATTTTATATGATAAAATTTATATATCATTTTTAATAATAATGTTCTATTAATTTAATAATAAATATTTTATTTTCATAGATTAAAAGTAAATTACTTTGGAAAAAATTATTTAACATGACAAAACAAAAATTTATAAAAGTGAATACTATAGGTGTGAGGGAATTAAAATCATGTTTTAAAATTTGAAAAAAAGAATATATAAATTATTATAGAACTTATATAACCCACAATCAAATATCCTTAATTTCTAGTATTCTTTTCATGTGAAATATGTCCCCTTTTTATATTATATTGAAATATTTTCAAAAATTAAATTTTTAATACTTATGAAAGTGGCCTCTCACAAATCCTTTAGGAGTACATTGAAATTATTTTTAACATTTAAAATATTTCATTTATCCATTTTTTATTATTAAATAAAATCTTATTTATCCAATTATAACATTATATTTTCAAATTACCTCCATTTATGATGAATCCTCTGATGAAAATGGACATATTAGAATGTGAGTACTCATTGTTTTTCTACATTTCTAATACATTATATATTACTTTTATAACAAATTTATCTCATTAACACATATTTATATATTTTTTAGTTTATATTTAATGTCATTATACTAAATTAACAACTAATAACCACCTTTAACATTATCTATTATTAAAAATGAAACCATCATTTCTGCGTTGTGCAGTCTATCGTCTCCATGAAGTGATAACTTCTATTTTTTACCACCACATATCTTCACTAAAAACAAAAAATAATATTTTAGTAATAAAATATAATTATATTATATAATTATATTTTTTGAGAGAAAAATTATAATCCATCAAATTTCCCACTAATTCATTATGAAATGAAAATTTTAACCAAAAGTTGTGAAGACCACCTCTTCCATGAAGTATAATATTTTATTTTTCATCTAAATTCGTTATTATTTGTTAAAATGGATTTATAATTTTATTCACCTAATTAAATTTATCTAAATAATATCATTATTATTCTATAATAATCATATTAAATCAAAATAAATAACTTTCATTGTCAAAATCATTCATTAATTAGGGTTTGTTCATGTCTAGGTTAGTCTAACCACCTACTTGATCAATTCTACAATATAATATCATGTAAGAATATAAAAAAATAAATAATGAAAATATAATTTATAAATATTTAAATAATGATATTATTTAGTTTTTAAATTATAACATGAATATTTTACTCAATTAATAATATACCAATATTCATTCCTTAAAAATAACCCAAACCAGAGCATAACCGATTACATCTTTATGTTTCACAAACAATTCCATATTAAAAAATTATAAAATCCTAAATAAATATAAAAAATAAATTCTAAAACCATTTATTATCCTTTAATGATAATATTTATGACATGAATGAAAAATAACACCACTAACTGATATACCAATATATTATAATTAAAAATATACTATATAAAGTTATATATATATAAATAATGATACAAATATGTTACTAAGAAATTTACTTTTTTATATAGGTTATTATAAAACATTAGTGGATGTTAGGAATAAAGGTAAGGGTATCTTACCTTCAATGTTTACCCCTTAAGACATATATCCTATTATATGCCATATTTTCATTAAAATATCATATCTAATACCTAATAAGTGTAAATTACAATATTAATGGGGGTTTATGAGAAATTTTATTTTTTATTTTAAAAGTATTTTTACTCAAAAGATACCAATGTTCAAAGGGTTTTTTCATTAAAATGTCAGTCAAATTAAAATGGCTTCATTTTGGATCACATTTTCCATTCATGAATTTTAATTATATTCTATATGGTTAATTATTATTCATTTAATGAACTATAATAATTTTCATTGGATATTCATTCGGTTTTACATATCCCCAAACAAAATATTTTCACCCATAATAAATATTTCATATGAAATGTTTTTTATAATTGAAATTAAACCCACATTCTCTTCTCTATTGGGAGCATCCATTTTTCTATAACCATATTTATTTTATTATTATAAATATTTACTTATATATTAATCAATATTTTATTATGGTCATTTTATTCTAATTGACACAATTTAATATTTTTAAATTCACTTTATTTACATTTTCTATATTTTTTTCTATAATGTTTGAGAATAGTATAATGTAAATATTTGTTTTGTAAAAATGTTTCACATATATATATATATTATACTATATGATTGTTTTTCTCTCTATTGTTCTGATATTTAATATAATTTATTTTTTTCATATTTTTAAAATATTTTTTATTTCTGTAAATGATATTCCATATTTCTTATTAAAAATATTATTTTCTTATTGACCTATGAAATTTTGATTTTAATCTATGTAATTATATTATAAATATTATAAAATAGAAGGAATATTTTCAAGAAATAATATCCAACTTCTTGCTCTATTTGGATTATGTTTTATCTTTCTATTTTAGTTGAATGATCAACCATTATCTGTATCTTTCATTATCTTTTTCAGTTTATAACTTAAATTTTTCACCCAAAAACTTTCCCCATTAATTATAATATTTGGATTATTTTTATTTCTTGGTGTTCACCAAAATTCAATAAATCAAATGATTGGAGAATTTTTTATCTAAAATGTGTACAATTTACCTATATTATGTAAATTATTTTTTTTATTATCATTATTGAATGGTATTTACATTGAATTTTATTAAATATCATTGGAATAACATTTATTTTCCTTAGGATTATCTTGTTATGATTATTGATTATTTCTTTATGTGATTTTATTCGAAATGGATATGTAATAAAATTTAATTCCATGGGTTATTTATGATATAAAAATTTAAATATTTTAATTTGAATGTTTTATAAAACACATTTAATTTTCATGGGTTCTTTATAATTTAACCAGTGAATGATTTTCATGTGGTACACATATATATGTTTTTTTATGTTCATTGACATATATATCCCTATAACTCATTGAATAAAATTTCTAATATCATTTGATATATATATGGTAGATGAATTTAGTTTTTCATAATCATTGGTGCACGTGTGTGATTATAAATGGTTATTTATATTTATGTATGATTATGACATCTCACAAGAATGTGTTCATGTGTTTGATTCCAAAAAATAATAATTCCATATATTAATTTCTCATCCATATTTTAATAATTTCAGATTTTTATGATTATTATAGTTATTATGTTATGATCTCTTAGCTTAGGATTGCTAACCCATGTTTCCAAACTCCTTTTTATAAATTTGTTTTATTATACAAAGATTTATGAAATTATTTATGATTAATACCTCATTAGGTATAAGTTTTTTATGTATCACTATTATACTCATATTCTCATATTATAATCATTTACAATCTATGGTTTTTATCAATTATGTTTACCCTTACTAAGAATATGAACCAACACTTCATTTTATTTCCATGTACCCACTTTTTTAAAAAAATATATATAATTTTTTCATCAAGAGTATATTTGTGGAGGTTCTCTTGGTGATAATGAATAATTATTATTGATTATTTATTTGTTTATATAGTGGGTAAAATTTCCTTTTGATTCAAATTACATGGGTTCTAAAAGATAAATTTTATATTAATTCTAAAAAAAATATTCTTAAATACCATGTTAGAATGAAAATATTATATAATGTGTTAATGATAATTTAATTAAAAATGTGTATCTAATAAATAATATAAATTATGTTGTTATTAAAACTAGAACTAGGGGTGATGATTGAGGGAAATCTCAGTTTGTATCATAAGTGGATTTAGATAACTTTAGAGGTTAAAATATTTGATTAAAATAATTTGAGTGTTGTTAAGTTATGGTTTATTATAATTTAAAAGGAATTGATTAGTATTTTTTGAGATGAGACAATATTAAAAATTTGTAGGATAAGGAAAAAATAAAACATTAGTGAAAAAACTACCTATATATATAAGATATATATATGGGTTTAGGGTAACATCTAGATATTTTGGAAATTTACATATTATGTAGTTCTAGAAATTTAATCCATATCTATATAAATGAATATGGATGTCTTTATATATCAAATTCACAAAGTGGAAATCACAATGAATAATTGTGGTTGATAATTTAATCAATATTCTTTTATATACATGCTGAGTGTGGCTAAGACTACACACCTCGATTAGAAACTCCATAAGGATATGATTTGGTCAATTATATTATCTATATATACTATTATGATATAAGGATTAATTAATTAATTTAATTTATAAGGATGTTAATTACAATATTCCATAAAATTAAGATAATTTGATTGAATTCAATGTATACAAGGATGAAATAAAAGTACCATTATAGGAAGAATATTATTATTGGGTTTTCATATACATATAATCATTTAATGTAACTTTATTGATATCCACTTTTGTTTTAGTATTGGGATAAAACATGATCATGGAAATTTTGATGGAAATGATATGTATCAAATGGAGACTATGTATTATGGAAAAACAAGGGAGAATAAGTAAATGGTTTATAATATTAGTGTAGTTATATTTTGAAAAAAATGTTATTTTCCCAGTATTACCTATGTAAGTGGGAATTATATCATAATAAAAATAGATATTTGATACTATTAGATATTTCACAAATAATTTTGAATTATTGATGATATTATGATATATTCTAAACATTGTTAGGATTATCTGAAATATAATTGGATTTTTAATCATTTTTTATACTTTAGGGGTTTAGAAATATTTATTAAATGGAATCAATAACCTATACATGTGATTTTATAATGAGTCTAGATTGGGTTAGTAGCTAATAAAGGATACATGATTAAGGTACATATAAATATTAGATTTAACATATGATTTCCTATTAGGTGATAACGTTTTGATTTTTATTGTAGGAAGTTTGTGAAATAGTATTGATATCCATGAAATTGAATATTGATTTAATGAAAAATTGAACAATGATATTTTTTGGGATGTCTATGTAATTAATGGGATTATTAATTATGTAAATTTAATATCATTTAATAACTAGATATAAATATATTTTGTGGTAAAATATATAGTTAAATTGTAACGGAATATGTAATCCCAAAATGTTTTAATTTCTTGGAGACTGAAATGGTTTGGGTAAATGTTTGTTCTGGATAATATATGAATACTGTGTATAAATGTGTATTTGATTGTATGTATTGTTATTATTTTTTGATTTAATATAAATAACCTGATATATATTAAATGAAAAGGGTATATTTCTTTTTATAATGTATATCCTTAATTATGAAAAGGTTATGAAAACCGTAACCATATTTTAGAAGATAGTAATAATAAATATTACAAGGGTATGATTTATTTAATGAGGGTGTGGGAGAATGTGACCACACTAAATTTAAAAGATAATTATCCATTAATAACTCTTATAAAGAATTTTTTTATGAAGAAAAATTAATGTGATGCCTTTAGTTAGAAAAAGTTACTCTTATAATGATTGTTTTTTATCCTGAATGGAATTAGATTTATTAGGATTTTTCTTAGGCCCATCCCATGTTAAAATTGAACAATAATAAAATGGGATAAATCCTAGGAAGGATAAATTCAGGCACATTTAAATTTAAATGAGATATATTATAATAAATTACCACCCTCATATGTCCTAGAGCTTAAAATATTATTTTATCACACATAAAGATATTGAAGGGACTATTTAACTAGAAATTATAATGAAATAATCATGTCATTATTAATTTAATACATAATTTATCACTTGTAATTTACACATTTCACAATTTTGCCTCTAAAAGAAAGGCATAATTTTTTGTTTTTTATATGAATATTTTCCCATTATATTTCTTATTTAAAATGAAATTTTAAATATTTTTTTAATAAACTAAACTAAAATCACTTATTGAATATTAATAAAAATATTATCTTAAAGTATAATATATTTTATTTTTCTGGAAGAAATGAATTTTTATTTTAATAGTATAAAAAAATTTCTACAAAAAAAATATAACATTTTAATTATACATATTAGTCATTTAAGTGTATAAATAATTTTAATTGGTGAAATATGTTTTTATAATGTAAAAATACATATTTTAAGAATACTATGTTTAATATGGAAAAACATTGACTGACATATGATGAACATGATGAATATTTTTTGACGAAAAACTATTTTGGGTCTTTTATTTTAAATTAATATAATTTGGGTGAAATTTGTGTTTTAAAATTTTATAATGATACATAAATTTAATTTAATTTATAATAACCCATTTTTTCACATAAATCATCTACATTGATTATTTGACATTGCAAATAAATTTTGAGCAAAAAAATAAATAGACTCTAAAAAATGATTTTTATATGCTACATATGCAAATAATAAAATTAATTTCAATAAAACATAAAAAAATTATCAAAAAATTTATTTCATATTTTTATTTATTGTTTTAATAATATTTAATATTATAATTTTTTTTTGATAATGTGTAGTTTACCAAGGCAATAATTAGTTACCATGCTAAAATAAAAATTATAAATGTGTATATTTTAAGAGTAAGGGAAAAAATGAATTTATAAAATATGTGTTCAAATTAGTTTTTAAGGGATTATATAAATTTTCTCCTCACCCACCCCATTATTTTTCATTTTTGGTCTTTGGTTAATTTTAAACCAGTTCACCCTTTATATTATTGTTAAATATTTACAATGATTCTAATCTAACTAATTATAAGGGGACCTCTAACCAAAGCTTCTAAAACAAACAAAAAAATAATTTTCCTATAAAAAATCATACATTTTTACTTACTTTATAATATAATTAAATTTAATTGGGTATCTAGTAACACGATATTGGCTTAAGACATTCATTTTCAATAAATCATGCAAGGAAAACGCAATGATTTCAATGTGTGTTGTCATTGTGTTTTCTAACATTATTTCCTTTCATTATTATTTTCTCAAATATAATATCATAATTAAAATTTATTGAAATCAGTATTCATATCATAATGAATGTTATTATTCTATGATAATAAATATTAACCACTTGACCCTTTTTCTGTTAAGAAATTCAAAACATCACTTCATGGGTTGTGCAGACTACTGCATCCATGTGCCAAAAAGCATCCATTTATTCATCACCACGTATCTTCATTAAATATGAAATTAAAATAGATGAAAAAATTTAAAATATATTATATTTATTTTAATAATATTAATAAATTATAATCCACTATATTTCCCTCTCAAACTTTGAGAACTGAAAACATTGACCATGTGGTGCGTGGACTACCTCCTTAATTAATTAATATATATAAATTTTCATCTATATTCTTAATTATTTATTGAATTGTATTCAATTAGGATTAAAAAAATTAACAAATATATAAAAATATGAATATTAATTATTTATAATTATATTATAACAAAATATACATGGATTATAATCATTATCATCCATTAATTATTGCATGTAGGTATTTTGGATGATCTGACCACCCATTTAATTCATGATATAAAATAATATCATGGATGATTATGAAAACATTTGTATTGATGGAATATTTAATAATTTATTAAAATAATTATTTTATATTAGTTTTAGAATAATAATAATAATAATAATCTCATTAATTAAGATACCAACATCGGTTTACTAAAAATCACAAAACAATTCTCACCATCTATTTCATCATTATAGATAATTACCAAATCTACCATACTGTAAAATTATATAATTATAAAAAATAAAAAATAAAAAAAATATTGTAACTTTTTTGATCAAGGATTTATAAACATTGAGTATAGAATGGAGAACAATGATACAAATATGAAACTATTTTAAAAGTTTTATTATTATTCCAAGCCCATACAAGAAAAATTATAATAAATAACTAATAAAATTATAAATATTAATTGTAAAAAAATTTATACAATTTTATTGATTTGAATAAGGTTCTTAAAATATTTATTAAGGTAGTTTTATTATATAGGACATTCAGGAGGATTAGTTTTTTCTACAATTTTCATTCTTTTTTTCTGTGTTGCATCTGGTTGAAATTTCTGGATGTTGTATACATGCTCTGTCGATTGGGCGGATCGAAAGAGAGAAGGGTGTGGTAGCGTCCTTCATCTGTCTGTCCTCAACTTTCATTGTTGGTTGGAGACGTTCTCTATATTTTTGTACTGCTAGCATGGTGCAACTCTTGGCAGAGGGGGTGACACATTTTCTTGACTGATCTCACTATGGAAATATCTGACGAGGGGGGCGATGAGGATTTCTAGTTCCTGATTGGAAATTTGATTCTTTTTTACTTGTCGAACCTTTTTGACTTTGGACTTTGAGTCAATTTTCCCTTCTTGTAATGGGTTTCTTCTTTCTAAAATATAAAAGAGGCTCTATATTTTTAATTAAATTAAGTGGGCTTTGCCCTTCAATTTATAAAAAATTAATCTTGAGGATATTTTAAGTTTTGGAGATTTAGAAAATTAGGCCATAATTATAACATATCAACATGAAAATTACATGTAGACACTACTAATCAGTATCCGTTTTTATCATAAAAAACTATAAAAAAACTTTCATAGTTCCATATTTTAGATAGCATGAATTTTCCTTGATCCCATCTTGGAACCTATTCTTCTTTATGTCTTGTGGAAAACATTTCAAAAACATGGGATCCGAATAAAAATATAAATAAGTGTTATAAAATAAGGAATGAAAACATTATCCCATCAATAAATACAAATCAATGTAACCATACTTATTTATCAATACATACCTCATGAAATCATACTATTTATGAACAAAACAGAGAATTCATAAATAAAAAAGGTAAATTTTGGCATACATAGCATACATACATTGTAGCTATCATAGCTATATAGGGTGTTACATTGGAATACCCATCAAATTATATTCCCTAAATATCATAGGAGAAACATTAACGTTTACCTCTGTCACTTTACCCATTGGATTGGAGATTTATCTCGGGCTCACCCACCATAGGTTTATCAATGAACCACTCGTATACTTAAATAATTCCAAATAAACAAACCATATTCATAACACATAAAAAAAGATAACATTTGCACGTTGCAATCACAATATATAATATCAAGATATTGACATAATCGATGCTTCATCAAACAATTTTCAAAACCTTTTAAAAAATTTAATAAAGATATTTTTGAATCAAAGTGTCCATTACCACTTTGATTTTATTAAATGAATTAACTTCTTAAAACATTAATGTCCATATAAATAAATCCTTAAAATAATTTTGAAAACATGGACATTAATGATAATATTTATAAGATTCAATCATTAAAATATTGAAAATGATATTTTTGTTAGAGAGTTTCTAACCAAATGAGAGATTCTTGAATACATATAATTGAGGAATGACATCAATAAAAGCTTATAAAATCACGATAAAAGAGATATTCATGATATAATATGTCAATGTTCAGTATATATACCATATAAATTTTAATTTGTGTATAACAATAAATAAGATTCAATGGAATGTAAATTGATACGATGTCCCTTACAACGATCATATCGTTAGAATAAAGAAAAATCAATTACATAATTATGTGTGAAAAATAGAAATACACCCAATATAAGTGGATATCTAATTTCATATAATCAAATAACATTAAAAAAATTTCATATCATGACATAATCAAGAATTATAAGTTTAACCCGATGAATTGAAATTGGTTTAAGAGGTTCTCTTACAGAAATTCGACTGCCTAATGACGTCACATTAAATTAAAAAAATGTGTTGATGAGAGATAAAAGGTTATCTCATCACATAGACATAAAATTTATAGGAATAAAGATATAAACGTATATATCCCAAAAAAATAAGATGTAAATTAAAATACATAACAAAAATAAGTCTTTTAAAAAGAGGTTGGTGAAAGGTTCCCCTACAAATTTGGTAACTTACGAAACATACACCCCATGAAAGAAAAATCATAAAATGAAGATGTAAATCCATATAAATTAATTTATATTATAGAAATAATACAATAATGGGTAGTAAATACACCACACAAAAAGAAATAGTGTAAAATATTGCATGAATCTCATAGTAATAAAAAGTGATATGAAAACCCCATACCACATTGTAATCAATCGACTCGTACGAGAAACAATTAATAACCAAAAAATGAATCATAGAATTCCAGGAATATAAAATGAATAATGATAATATATATATATCAAATTTATGTACACAATTCACCGCATGCAATAAATAAGTGGTGAACAATGAAAATCTCACAAAATTAAAAGTGAGAAAAGAAACCCCTTAACTTGTGTCCAACATCACCAATTCGTTATTTAATATCTTTAATAATAAAATAATGAAAATTTATACTTTCTTAAGAAATTTTTTAATGTTAATTATTCATTTTATATCAATAATTACCTTCCAATCACAATTAGTTAACTATTTGAGTTCATATCGGACATTTTGTCGATCTTCGGAACATGAGTTAAAAATGAACTTGTTAAAATTATAAATTGTTCATGTTGTCAAAATTCCATTATCTCCCAAATTATAATCATGATTTAGATATCATATGTATCATATATATAGTGTATATATATATATATATTTATTTATAATAGTACAAAATATTTGGAGATAAAAAAATGAAATGCACAGTTCATGGAAACGGTAACTGTACGTACGCTTGAACAATACTTTCATTTCTATTTCATATTTAATGGACTGAAATTTTAATGATAAATAGGTATATTATAATTACAGTATAATATCATATTTAATTAAATTATTTTTGTCCTTTATATTCTCCACATATAGCATGAACGATTCATATCACTTTGATGGGGAGGTAGTCTGCACTTCTAAAATGAAATTATCGTATTTGCCCACTATGGAAACCAGAAAGGTATTTTATAAATGAAAAATACAAGAGAATAGAAACAATTTAAGTATAATATATATGACATATATATACAGTTCCATCTTAATGGACACCATAAGATGTGGTAAAAGATGATTGAACAATCATCATTTCGTGAGGTAGTAGCTCTCCGTCAACAGAATCATTATGTTTATTACCCATTAGCGGGAGGTGTGAGTAATTTTAGTTCATATCCATCTCATAAAAACAACATAGTATATTGAGGATACTTTTATTATTATAAATTTAATTAATAAAAAGAATTTAGGGGGTTGGAGAAGTAAAATAAAAAAAGCACATAAGAGAAGACGTTACCATTAAATTGGGTATCTCCCTTTAGTTTGAACCAAAAGGTTTAATTAAACTGACTTCTGCCTATGGGAAGGAATGTAAGAGGAGGATAGGGATGTAGGGAGATTACATTGGAATATGTTGGATGAGATAAGGTGCCAGATAAGTGTGACGAATGATGTAGAAGTTAGGGATTTGTATAAGGTGGGTGAGGGTCTCTTTTGGAATGTTTAAAAAAGTAATTTTATAATATAATGATATTCAGTTTATAAATGTCCAAAACATTTTAAAGTCTAAGACAAGATGACTAGTTTTCAAAAAAAAATTAATCCAATAAGAATTGGACAGGTTTTGGATAATTTTTTAATCTTTATAATCTTTTTATTTAAATCATTAATTAATGAGTTAAAAATAGAATCATTAGCGTGTAATATTTATTTTTAATTATTTAATGTCTAAATTTTTTAAAAAAATATCATGATGTAGGAAATATTCTTATCTTTAATATTAATATTTATAGTCTAATATATTACTTATATAATCTTATGTAAGAATTGATTTATTAAAAGATAAATGTTTATGTCATTTTCATCTTTACTTTAAATTAATTAATATAATATGTCATTATCACTCCCAAGTGGCTCCATGGGGTTGTAAAATCGATGCAATGATTCCCATGTTCTGAAATGTATCTACCAATATGATTAGGACACATTTTAGGGTAATTTAATATTATTTTAACAATACTTTGTTACCCTTATTTACCAGATTTACCCTTTAACCATGGTAAATAAAATTTTTACTAAAGTAAATATTGATAATGTCTTCAAATAAAAGTTACTTATTTAAAAAATATGGATATCCTGATTCCAAATATGGGATCCTTTTTTCCAAATTCAAAACATAATTGTTGATGAAAATAATTTAAAATTTATTCCCTCTTTCAAAATAAATGTTTGCTTTTAAGAAATAATAACTAACAAAAGATTGACATTTATTTATATACAATTTAAAATTGAAAATACATCCAATGACAAAAATAGGATTAAATAGTAAAATAAATAATATAATTATATTTAAATAAATTAAAAATATAATATAACATTATAAATAAATTAGATTAAAAGGCAGTTTTGAATTAAAATAATGTATTTTTCACTATTTACTAAAAATGAAATTTATCAGAAAATACCAAAAATTTATCCAATTTAAATTGTGAGGTGCTGATTTTAAAGAAAAATTTTATTTTGTAAATTAGAATATATAAAAGTGAATAAAGCTATATTTAAGGAGGGTTCATCATCAAAAGGTGGTAAATCGACCTTTTTATGAATATTATCGTATTTATGCTTAAAAGCATATTCTTTCTTATTATAAGCCTATAAAAATTACTTGGTAAATGTTAAAACATTTCACAAACATGTATATTTATATTGTAGTTAGTTTTTTCCATCACTGCCAATACAACGACTAGGCCTTAACTATCATTTAAAATAATTTTATCATATTAATTTTTAATATAACTCTACATTGTGTGCAACATAAGATTTCAAAGAAACATGGTGTTTTGTATAAGGTATGCCATCAAACATATCATCTCCATTAAAGTAAAATTGATATTTAATTCAAAATTTTTAATAAATTTAAATGGTTATATTATTTATTTACCTGGGATGTTACAACCTTCCCCCCTTTTGGGAATTGTATCCCTGGAAATTTAAAATTGGGAATGGAAACTTCATTGGATGTCCCACATCGAAAAAAGAGTCAACAAAAATATCACATTAAAAGAAAAAATGTTAAATACAATGGTCACCTGAGATAGCCCTTACATGGATTCCATGTAAGAAGAAATGGATATGAATAGAAAAAAGCCATCATGGTTTGATGGATAATGGTAGAAAACATGATTTGGAGAAAGTTAACCACAATAAAATCACAATCTTGTGATGGGTTAAGTATTTTTCTATTACCCGGTAAGAAAAGTTAACAGACAATGTTTTTTTGTTTTAAGTTAGTTTTCATGAATTTGAGGAATTTATTAATTAGATTGACTAAAAACATATGGAATCATACTTACGTGTATTTTAGACTTTCATACTTTACTAAATTTCTACAACAAATTCATCTTTTCTCTGAACGATGAGTATTCAAACTGACTTAGTTACATAAAAAGTGCTAGAATCAACTTATATATTATCAAATAATCCCCAACATATGAAATATATATTTCCCCTATCTTTAGACATCAACCAAAACCAAAACGCTTCGTACAGGACCAGATAATCCGCAAAAATTGATAATACTTTTTAAAAAGAACTCTTAATCTCTAAAATTATTCAAACAATAACCAAAGTTCAACAAATACCATTCAATAAATAGGTGTCCATAAAATTATTCAATGTAATCCAAACTATGATTGAAACCCAAATATTTGAAGGATTTAATCACATAGTCTTCCAAGATAAATCATTAAATTTATCTCCAAAAAACTATAGTTACTCTTAAAATCTCATACTAAAAATTAATTAACCTAATCACATATCTTACATGATAGGTTAATCATTTCCATAAATTAACCAAATCTTCATATATCCAAAATAAAAACCTATATTCTTAAAAAATAAAATTTCAACCATTACTCCACAAATGAAATCCCATGGTATTCTATTTACCTTGAGCATATAATGTTTCCAAAATAGGAAACATCTTCTAATATATAATTTATCACTTAATCACCAAATTATTTTCCTATATTAATGATTTCCATTTTATAAAATATAACTTCCCAAAATCAACTTATTCTTGGTCTATAAAATCATTTAACTTTGAAGAATAAGTCATACTAACTAGGAACATCATATAGGACAGTGGTAGGTGATGCACTCTTGATTCTCTCCGGTTGTTGGTTCGATTCCTATGGCTTTTACAGACGCGATGGTCTATCACCCATCTTATGGGTGCTCCTTTTTATAAATTTCAATAATAATCCTAACATTTTTTAACCTCAATGGTGTTATTATTCCTTTAATTTTAACCCCAATACCTTATGACCTCAACATATAAATTCATGAAGCCTTATATATATCGTCCTTTTTTCTTATTTCAACTCCATATGATAAAATAAAACTATTCATATCCTAAATAACAACATACCTTCATCATAGTGTCTATGGGGTTTCATCGTTATCTAGTTCACATAGGTATAAGGTCCATGAATTTCCAAAATTATTTATATATCTTTCAAAATCATTTACTTCCTTCATCTAAATACAAATTGTACAACTTGGGTCATATGGGTGTTCACAAAAAAACTATTTTGGAAAATAATCATGTATGACATATAATTTCAAAACGTCCGATAAAACATTATTTTTATAAAATAGTCGGACTGAGTTTGAGTTGAAGATTTCAATCAATGTTCTTTTTAAAATACCATAAGTATGTACGAAGGGAGTATATTGCAAAAGAAAATATAAATAGGTTGCACAAGGTTCTCCTTCTTCATCACCTTTTTAAAAATAATAATATTCTTAAATAACCTATTATAAGGTAAACTATTTAAAAATGTCTTGATAATATTTACTTTTCTTGAAAATATGAGAATATTGAAAAAATAAAATTTTATTAATTATATCCAATGATTCATGATGATATAGATGTATAGTGGAGGTGATTGATATCTCAATCAACTACTTGCACTTTGAGTTGAATACTAGAAAATGTTTCACCATCATCTGAAATTGACTTTACAATAATTATTACAACCATGTCATCAAGAAGAGATGAGAATTTCATTTGGGATCCTCCTCCTTCCATTGGTTATTGACGTTCCTTGATATGAAAAAATTTATAAAACATGGATTTAACTAAAATATTAGACATAAAGACTAAACATATGTTTAATGAAAACTCATAATCCATAAAGTTGTTTAAACCGACCTATGATTCCAACTATAAGGACTCAGTCTTAAAACCTTACATAATCATGAATTAAATTAATAATTTGCATTGAAGATCTTTTCAGGTTTAGGGTTTTAGAGAAATAGACCATAACTATTACAAAATGATATAAAAATTACATGTAGACACTATTACTCACTATCCATTTTTTATAAAATAAAAACTATTAAAAAGAAACATGAATATTTCCATGTTTTAGAAAATATGACTTTTCTATGATCCCATCCATGAACCTATTCATATTTAAGTCATGTGGAAAAAATTTCAAACACATGGGAAGTGTATAAAAATCTCAAGAAGGGTTATAAAATTAGGATGGAAAACATTTTATCATCAATAATACTAATCAGTAAAACCATACGTTTAAATCATAACAGACCTCCTGAAATCATAAGATTTGTGAATAACACATAGAATTCATAAATCATAAAGGTAACCTATGGCATACATAACATACTTACATTGTAGCTATCACAGCTGCATAGAGAGTTACATTGGAATACCCATCATAGTATGTAACTCCCTGACCCTAGTTACCGAGAGTCGGTGCATTATTACATAACAATGGCTTGATCACAAAAGATCATGTCTCAACAGACCAATTAGTTTAGTAGCCTTGGAATCACTAGATACATTCATAAATGTCACATTACATCATAATGTGAGAAACTACAATAATATAGTCTCCATGGTCCACACTCATATCCCCTTCAGACTGTCCCTGTAGGTCATTCCTAAAATACTTCTTCACATCCTGGGAAAAATTAAAACATTGAAAGAGGTGAGCACAGATGCTCAGTAAGGATAACAATATACCAGAAACATTCATTAATAAACATAAACATTTAAGGCAATGAATAACTAAAACAAAAGCCTTTTAAACGTGAACTTCTGCATAATATAGCAAAAATTAAATGAAATAATGCCATTTACTTAATCACATGTATATTCTACTAGTAAAATAATCACATGAAATATCAATAACCACTTTCATAATGATGGAATGCATAATTCCAAACTATCATAACCATGTAGCCAAGGCCTCATGCCAAGGCTACAAATAAGATTTTGTCAAGGCCTTGTGCTAAGACACTAATTTGTCACATTAGACCTACCGATGCTTCGAGGAGCTATAGCGGGCTCCACCCGTCACTTACTAAGTCCAATGCATTCCTTATATGAAAAGGTCTAAACATTTTTATTAAAACTAGCATACAAAATGTCAATACTTTACCCATAAACAATGAATGGAAAAAATAACACATCCACAGTCAAACATATCCAAAAACCTTCAACACAATATGGAATATTTGTATCATGATAAATAAACTTCAAAACAAGTTTAAAAATCTATTAAAGGATGTTGACGTTGATGAAAATGATTTGTTAATCTCTTTGAGAGAAATACCCCTTTTTTCATGAAAACATTTAAAAGTCACACAATTTGGAAAAGAAGTAATTTAAAGAAACTTTTGAATCAAAGTGTACCATACCACTTTGAAACTTTTGAAAGGAATTAGCATTTTTACAACATTCCTGTCTATATAAATATATCATTAAAACCCATTTTGAAGACATGGACATTAATGAAAACGATATAGAAGAATAAATATATAAAACATTTGAAATGATGTTTTAGTAAAAAGTCCCTTAAAACAATCCCTTTGAAAACTCATTCATAAAACATATACACGGATAATAAATATGTCCCAGTAGATACTTACACAAAAACAACATTTGATAATAAAGAGATTGTAATATTAACCCTTACCCATTTAGTAACTTATGAAACATACACCCCATGAAAGAGGTATTATACAATTTATATGTAAATACACATAAAATAAAGTGTATTACACAAAGAATTCAATTATGAGCAGTACATACCCCACACAAAAGGTAATAGTGGAAATATGGTACGAATCTCACGAGAATAAGGAGTGAGATGAAACCCCCTTACCTTATAATTTTCCATTCTTTGTGGTAGGTTAACCTACTGTATAATGGTGAAATAATTGTTATTAAATTATAAAATAATCATATACATTAATATGATATCATATTTGATCTTTTAACATTGCTTTGTGAATAATATCTTAGTATTATCGTTGTTTAGGGTGTTAACTTACTCGTTCTCTTTTATATGTTTTGTTACATAATCTGTGTTTATTATGGATAGGATGTATCTTATTAATATCCAGAATGATATCAAGTACCTAAACATTATTTTTAATCATTAAATGAGAATTATTCTTGAATGGATACGATGTGGAATGAATCTCATCGCGTTTGTGGAGACGATAGTCTGTACGTACGCACGAGCAACAATATCATTCTTTTGATATAAAAATAATATATAATTGGATGGAATATCATATATAAAGAATAATTCCAATGTAATATTTATTATTTACATGAATTAAATATCATTATTATACCCATCCAAATAATAGTTTATTGAATAACAATTACACCACGACGTGGAGACGGTAAGTCGTACGTACACAAATATGGTGACATGTCATTCAAAAGATGGATAAAATAATGAATATGGTTGTACTATACTTAGAATAACATCACAGTATATAGAAGATACTGTATTTATTATTTTAAAATAGAAATAACAATGAAATAATATGTTGAAAAATAAAGGAACTTGAAAGAGGGTGGTGAAAACATTACCTCTTCTTTGAGTTCTTCCTTTTGATTTGATCAAAAAGGCTCCATAGGTTGTCTTTATGATCAAACTAAGTCCTCTAGGATGAAGTGAGGGACGGTGAGAGAATAGTTTGTCAGGGGTTGGACAAACCAAAAGGCTTTGATGGTGTGAATAATTGGATATAAGTGGTGTCCTTTTATAAAGGGGAGGAGGGGCTCTTTAGAAAAAACTTAAAGTATTAATTTTTAGTAAATTCAAATTCAGATTCTAGAGGCTCCAAAGTGGATTATTAAAAGTCTAATGTGGGGATGGGTCAAAATACTTTCAACCAATAGATTTTAGACAATTTTGAGTCACTTTATTAACGTTATATTTTAGATTTAACTCTTAGTTAATTAGTTTGACATTTACCATGTCACTTTGTATTTTTATATTATATAGTTAATAAACATATTTTATACATCCAAGAGACCGAAAATTGGTCCATTAATGATAACCCTATCATGATATAAGTTTTTTGGCCTAACCATATATTTTGAGGAATTTAATATCAATTAATAATATAATATTTGTTTTAAAAACTCTTTTATGTCAATTTTGACAATATTTGGAATTTTTTTTTGCAAAATTTATAACAGAAATATTACTTCGAAAAAAATTAATATAACCAACCCTAATATGTTATATTAACATAAAAAATTAGTGTAATTCATAAAAAGGATTAAATTACATTTATTTGGATATTTATAATATCTATTAGTTTAATATTTCATTAATTAGGTAATTACTGGATCACCATTGTGTCATAAATAAATTAAATTATTTAATGCCAAAAAATTATGAATAAATTACTATTATATAAGAAATAGTTTTATATTTATAATTAATATTTATAATCGAATTTATCTTATGTATAACCCTATATTAAAAAAAATAGTGATTAAACATTGATTTTAACTCTTTTAACTCTTCTTTGAATTAAATAATAATAAATGTCCTAATCTAAACCAAGTGGACCTAAATGATAATATTTTATTCCTAAATTTGTTTCTGGTCGAATTAAACTTATCCAATATAATTAATACATGTGTTAGGGTAATATTAATATCATTTTTACCCTTAATTACGGTATTTACTTTTAACAGTGGAAAATAAAAGTAAAAAGTAACTATTCACCAAAAATTATTTATATCTTATTGACCCACATTTTAATCCTTAATATTAACTGTGTTTCTAAAATTTTCATAATTCCTCTCACAGAAGCGGTAAAATTAGGTTTTATATGAATTTTTAAATTATCCTAGGATATGGGTAAAAGATGTTGAAATGTTCAATAATATTTTTATATATCTAAAATTAATATAAAATGACCCCAATGAATTACACTGAACATATATAGGTATTATTTATCTATTTTTACCTAAAATATATTTAAATAAAATAAATATTTATTTAAATAAAAATTCATATTTAATCTATAATAATGTGTTTTTCACTATTCATCAAAAATTGAATGTTTTCAGAAAAATATTGAAAATTCACCCTAAGATAATTTAGATATTCCAAATTCAATAATGAAGTTTATTTTAAAAAATTAAAAACATATAAGTGGAATTTATTAATTTAAAAGTAATTCCCTCTCTCAAAACCAAAAGGCGTATTTTTATGAAATAATAACTATCAAAAGTTTGACACTTGTTTGTTGCCGATTTAAAATTGAAATTACTTACAATGACCAGTATTGGAATGATTGGTAAAAATATAATCTATTTATACTTCATACCCATTAAAATGTATAATTTAACAGTATAATATATTTTGACTAAAAAGTTGTTTTTAGTTAAAATATAGTATTTTTCAATAATCACCCAAATATGAAAGTTATCAGAAAAACACCAAAAAATTATTGAAACTAAATTCTTATGTCACGATTCTAAAGAAGAAATATATTTTTTAAAATTTAATATATAATAGTTTGAAATATTGGATTTTAAAAGGCTTCACCATTAAAAGGTGGTAAAATTTCATTTTTTGAAAAATACTTCTTTTATTTGAAAAAAATGTATTTCTTCTTACATATGTCTAAGAAACTCGTAATACTGATTCTAAAATTATAAGGATTATATATAGTTCAAAATTCAGTTAATACTATTGATAACCACTTTTGAACAACTGGTTTGGTATGTCATGGTGCACTAAAACTCGGTGTTGCGTGTAGTGCATTTTATTAAATTACATTGAAGAAATAACGTACTATGATATATTGGGGTGTTACATTTTTCCCTCATTAAATAAATTGCATCTTCACAATTTGAAATTATTTTTTGGAAATAAAAATTTTGAAAATAGAAAATACCTTTGGGAAAACCCACATCGGAAATTGGGTTAATAAAATTAATCTTAATAAGAGGAAAAGGGTAATGAAAAAGTCACCACCAAATTGTGATCTCGATTAGGAGATAATTAATGGCAATTAGAGACACGCAATTGGAGGAAAAAAAAATTTATAGGGAGTTATTGAGGTTATCCATCACAAACAATTGTAGAATTGTGGGCCTCAAATCCACCAATCTATAAAGATTTAAAATACCATCGATTCAACAAAACATATGGTATTAGGATAACACATTTTTGGTTTTAAGATCCCTTCTATAATGTTTAATAATATATTTATCCATAAAGTAAGAGGGATATATATATATGTCTGTGTATGTGTGTGTGTATACTTGACAAGTAGAGTTTCATCCTACCACAAACTCAATTTTCACTCTAAAATATTTGAATATATATATATATATATATATATATATTCTATTTATATTAATCTTATAGGGTTTCAAAAATAATGAATTTATAATTCACATATCATACCCTTTAAAAAACTACATTATTAAATACAGGATATCTCGTGGGCCAGTGATAGGTGATACACCCTTGCCTCCATTCGGTTGCGGGTTTAAGTCTCACGGCCTTGCCAGATGCGACTGGTTGTCGCCTGACCTCTGAGTTGTCCTTTTTATGAAAATCCAAAAATTACCCTAACAATTGTACCCATAATCCATTCAAACATTTAAACATATCTAAAATACTTCTATCTAAACTCACAGTCCAAAATGTATAAGGAGATTAAACACAGTGAAGATTATTTTTGCCACGTAATAACATGTGAACACCTTCATCAAATATTATTTGAAAACATGGTAACATCCTAAATTACTATAAAACCTTATTGTTTACATTCATGACCCCTTATTACTTATAGAATACTGTATATACTCATTCTATCCAAAAATGTTTTAAACTCTAACAATGATGGAATATAAAAATCATCAATCAGTTTCAAGGTAATCAAGAATATATAAAATAATTTATACAAATCAATCATGTATTATTCCAAAATCACTACCTCCGTATCAGAACCATATTACAGTTTATCTTTCTCTCAACCATATATTTTCAAAAAAATTAACCTACTATTGAGCCAATTTTCTTGGTTTCACACAATCTCAAGTCCTTAATGAAATAGTACTGCAGTACAATCCTTATATACTACATAAATTTTATAACCAGTACATTGTTGATACAACACACAAATTACATAATTCTCTAATAAAATCATAAGAACTCTAATCATTCCTCCTCATCTGTGGTGGTATCATAACTTTATTATTATCCAATAGCATCATTTGAGTTATAATCTGAGGACCAGGACATTGATTCCTATAGTGTCTCAATGCCTTACAGATGAAGCATTTTACATTTGAAAACTTTTTCTTACACTTGAAATCATGTACTTGGTGTCTTTTTTCTCCACACTTACAAAAAACTCACATTCCCTTCAATCATTTACCAAGGCGATTCATTCCACATTTATCACATATTGGAAAATCTTTCTTTCCCTTGTTCCATTTGTCCATATTTCTTTCTAGCATCCTTTCCTTCTTTGGATTCCCTTCAAAGCCATATGATTCAGAGAATTATTTACTGATCTTATTAATACATGATACTATTTATTCATAAGATGATAATACATGGGAGAATATTTCTATTCTAAATGTTGGCTTATTTCCATGAATGATATGATCATTCTTACTATTTGGATCATACATATTACTGGAGTTTACATTCCTTCTACCGGGTTCCATTTCTATACAATGGAAAACATTAGGTTGGTTTATGAATCACAATTCATAATTCCAAACATGTAAAATACCTAACGTAAATGGAACAGTTTATGGATATAATCCATAATCATAAAAATGTTTTATTTGAGTAAGTATATACTCATAATCCCTTTATAGTGGTTTGTAACCAAAATGAGAATTATCCTAAGCATATCCCCCAGGAGTGTCGTAACCAAGAGTGCAACAAGGCCCATTGTCGTGCACCAGTTCCCATTCGAGTCTATCTCAAAAAAGTGTTTTTGGGTTTTACCACTAGGTACATCTGTTCCAGAGCCCCCTCTACCTACTCGTATCCAGACAGGGATGTATTGCTCGAAAAACTCACAAAATCGTTACAATACCAAAATTCTAGGATGTTCTACTATACTAATCTTCAAACTCTATCTTATGGTAATGTTATTTAATCAGAGTTTATCTAAATCTAGTTTCCAAAGTTATTGCTAAACTTCCTCTGATACCAGTTGTAACGCCCCAACCCCAGTTAACCATAGTGTGTGAATTATTACATAACATTGGGATGATCACAAAAGATCATGTCTCAAAAGACCGATTAGTTTAGTAGCCTTGGAATCACTAGATACATTCATAAATGTTACGTTACATCATAAAGCGAAAAAAATACAATAATATAGTCCCCATGGTCCACACTCATATCCCCTCTCGACTATCCCTCCAGGTCATTCATAAAATACTTCTTCACATCCTGGGAAAATTAAAACATTGAAAGGGGGAGCTTAGATGAATAGTAAGGATAACAATATAGCGGAAACATTCATAAATAAACATAAACATTTCAGGAAATCTATAACTAAAACAAAATCCTTTTAAACTTGAACTTCATCATAATATGGAAAAAATAAAATGAAATAATTCCATTACTTAATCACATATATAATCTACTAGTCTAATAATCACATGCAATATCAATAACCACTTTCATAATGATGGAATGCATAATGCCAGACTATCAAAACCACGTAGCCAAGGCCTCGTGGCAAGACTAAAAATACGATTTTTTCAAGGCCTCATTCCAAGATATTAGTTTATCTCATGAGACCTACTGATGCATCGAGGAGCTAGAGTGGACTCCACCTGTCACTTACTAATTCCAATGCATTCCTCATATGAAAAGGTCTAAACATTTGTATTAAAACTAGAAAACGAAATGTAAATACTTTACCCATAAACCATGAATGACATAAAAATAATACATCCATAGTCAAACATATAAAAAAACCTTCAACACAATATGGAAGATTTGTATCATGGTAAATAAACTTCAAAACATGTTTAAAATCCATTAAAGGATTTTGATGTTGATGAAAATGATTTGTAAAAATCATTTAGAGAAATAAACTTTCTTCATTAAAACATTTAAATGTCACACAATTTGAAAAATAAGTCATTTAAAGAATTTTTTGAATCAATGTGTCCCATACCACTTTGAAACTTTTGAAAGGAATAAACATTTTTACAACATTCATGTCCATATAAATAAATCCTTAAAACCCATTTTGAAGACATGATCGTTAATGATAAAAATTTAGAAGAATAAATATTTAAAACATTTGAAATTATGTTCTAGTAAAAATTACCTTAAAAATATCCCTTTGAAAAATCATTCATAAAACATGGACATGGATAATAAATATGTCCCAGTAGATACTTATGTAAAAACAACCTCAGATAATAAAAAGATTGTGAAATTAACCCCTACCAATTTGGTAACCTACGAATCATACACCCCATGAAAGAGGTATCATATAATTAATATGTAAATACACATAAATTATAGTTTATTACACAAATAATACAATAATGTTCAGTACATACACCACAAAAAGGTAATAGTGGCAATATGGTATGAATCTCACTGGAATAAGGAGTGAGACGAAAACACCTTACCTTATACTTTTCCTTGGATGGGGGTAGTTTAACCTCATATATAATGGTGAAATAATTGTTATTAAATTATAAATCAATCATATACATTAATATGATATTATATATAATCTTTTAACATTGCTTTGATGCTAAAATCTTAGTATTATCGTTGTTTCAGGTGCTAAGTTACTCATTTTCTTTTATATGTTTTGTTACATATGTTGCGTTTGTTTTGTTTAAGTTGTATAATATTCATTTCCAGAATGATATCAAGTCCCTAAACATTATTTTTAAACGTTAAATGAGAATTAGTCTTGAATGGATATGATGGGGAATGAATCTCATCGCGTTCATGGAGACGGTAGTCCGTAGGTACCCACGAGAGACAATATCATTCTTTTTATATCAAAATTATATATAATTGGATGGAATATTATATATACAGAATAATTATCATGTTATATTTATTATTTACATGAATTACACATCATTATTATACCCATAAAAATAATAGGGTATTAAATAACAATTACACCACCATGTGGAGACGGTAAGCCGTACGTACGCACGTATGGTGAAATGTCATTAAAAAGATGGATAGATTACTGAATATGGTTGTACCATATTTATAATAACTTCTCAGAATATTGAAGATACTAGAATTATTATTTTATAACTAAAATAACAAAGAAATAAGATGTTGAAGAAGAAAGTAACGTGAAAGATGGTGGGGAAAACATTACCTCTTATTCGGGTTCATCCTTTTGATTTGATCTAAAGGGCTCCTTAGGATGGATTTTTGATCAAACTAAGGCCTCTAGGTTTAAGTGTGGGAAGTTGAGAGAATATTTTAGCAGGGTTTGGCCGAACCAAAAGGCTTTGATGGTTTGAAGAATTGGTTAGAAGTGGTGTCCTTTTATATGGGGCAAGAGGGGATCTTTAAGAAAAAATTAAAGTATTAATTTATAATAAATTCATATTCGGTTTCTAAAGGCTTCATAGTGGATTATTAAAATTATAAGGTGGGTATGGGTCGAAATCCTTTCAACAAATAGATTTTAGAATGGTTTGGGTCACTATATTAACCTTATCTTTTAGTTTTAACTCTTAGTTAATTAGTTTGACATTTACCATGTCACTTTGTATTTTTATATTATATAGTTAATAAACTTACTCTATACATCAAAGAGACCCCCAAGTTGTCCATTAATGATACAACTATCATTATATAAGTCCGTTGGCCGAGGAATTTAATATCAATTAATAATATAATATTTTTTTAAAACTCTTTTATGTCAATTTTGACACTATTTGGTATTTTGTTTTTGCTAAATTTATAACAGCATTATTACATCGATCCAAATTAATCTAACCAAATTTAATATGTTATATTAACCTAGAAAATTAGTGGAATTCATAAAAAGTCTTAGATTGAAATTATTTAGATATTTATAATATTAATTATTTTTATATTTCATTAATTAGGTAATTACTGCATCACCATTGTGTCATAAACAAATTAAATTATTTATTCTGTAAAAATTATAAATAAATAACCATTATGTATGAAATCTATTTAAATTTATAATGAATAATTATAATCGAATTTATCTTTTGTATAACCCTATATTAAAAATGTTTTAGTTATTATACTTTGATTTTAACTCTTTTAACTCTTCTTTGAATTAAATAATAATAAATGACCTAATTTAGTCCATGTCGACCTAAATGATAATATTTTATTCCTAAATTTGTTTTTGGTCTTATTAAACTTATCCAATAGAATTGGTACATGTGTTAGGGTAATATTAATATCACTTTTACCCTTAATTGCCCTATTTACTTTTAACCGTAGTAAATAAAAGCAAAAAGTTACTATTCACCAAAAAATTATTTTTATCATATTGAAACACATTTTACTCCCTTATATTAACTATTTCTCTCATATTTTCAAAATTCAACTCATAGAAGCGGTAAAATTAAGTATTATATGAATTTGAAAATTCTCCTAAAAGATGGGTAAAAGACGGTGAAATGTTCAATAAAATTTTTATATATCTAAAATTAATATAAAATGACTCCAATTAATTACACTAAACTTATATAGATATTATGTATCTATTTTTACCTAAAATATATTTATATAAAATAAATAATTTTAAAAAAAAAATCAGTTTTAATCTATAACTTAGTGTTTTCACTATTCATAAAAAATTGAACGTTTTCAGAAAAATACTAAAAATTCACCCTAAGATAATTTCGATATTTTGGATTCAAAAATGATGTCTATTTTACCAAATTAAAAACATATAAGTTGAATTTATTAATTTAAAATTAATTCCCGCTGTCAAAACCAAAAGGCGTATTTTAAAAAAAATAATAACTATCAAAAGTTTGATAGTTTTTTGTCCAATTTCAAATTGAAATTACGTATAATGACCATAATTATAATAAATGGTAAAAATATAATCTATTTATACTTTAAAACCATTAAAATTTATAATTTAACACTATAAAATATTATGATTAAAAAAGTTGTTTTTAGTTAAAATATAGAATTTTTCACTATTCACCCTAATGTGAAAGTTAATAGAGAAACACCAAAAATTTATTGCAATTAATTCTGATGTCACGATTCTGAAGAAGAAGTTAATTTTGTCAAATTGAATATATAAAAGTTTCAAATATTGGATTTAAAAAGGCTTCACCATTAAAAGGTGGTAAAATTTCATTTTTTGAAAAATACTTCTTTTATCTGAAAAAAATGTATTTGTTATTACATTATGTCTAAAAAACTCCGAATATTGATTCTAAAATTATAAATATTATATAAAGTCCAAAATTCAGTTAATACTATCGATAACCGCTTTTGAACGTCTAGTTTGGTATGTCATGGTGCACTAAAACTCGGTGTTGCGTGTAGTGCATGTTGTTGAATTACTTTGAAGAAATAACGTACTATGATATCATGGGGTGTTACATAGTATATTCCCTAAATCTCTTAGGATAAACAGTAACATTTACCTCCGTCACGTTATGAAATGAATTGGAGAGCTATATCGAGCTCACCTGCCCTAGGTTTATCAACGAACCGCCCGTATACGTAATCAATGCCCTATACCAATAACATATTCAAAACAATGAAAATAATAATAAAAGAAATATAAAATTTCCACATTCAAATCAAAATATATAATTTCAAGATATTGACATAATCAATGCTTCATCACACCATTTTCAAAACCATTTAAAACATTTAATAAATTTATTTTTGAATCAATGTGTCCCATACCACATTGATTTTTTTAAATTAATTAACATTTTAAAAAATTAATGTCCACATAAATAAATACATAAAATAATTTTTAAAACCTAGATATTAATGAGAAATATTTAAAAGATTAAATCATTAAAATATTTAAAATTATATTTTAGTTTGAGAGTTCCTAACCAAATGCTAGACGCTTAAATACAAATAATTGAGTAGTAACATCAATCAATGATTATAATATCATGAGAATAGAGACATTAATGATATAATATGTCAATGGTAAGTATATAAGCCATATAAAAGTGAATTTTATTATAAGAATAAATAAGTATCAATGGAATATAAATTTAGAAAAAGTCCAATAGAAAGATCATATCATTATATTAAGGACAAATCAGTGACATAATTATGTGTGAAAAATAAGAATACACCAAATATATGTTTATATTAAGTGTAAAAAATGATAGGGCATTTAAATTTATTCATATCATGATATGATCAAGAAGTATAAGTTTTACCCAAATAATTGAAATTGGGTTAAAAGTTCTATTATATAAATTTGGCAGCATAACAATGTCACATTAAGATTACGAAAATGAGTTGATGAGAGATTAAAGGTTATCTCATCACATAGAAATAAAATTTACAATAATAATTAAATATAATAACATATCCCAATAGAAGAATATGTAAAGTAAAATACATAAAAAATCATTTAAAAAGAGGAGGGAGAAAGGTTCCTTTACAGATTTGGTAACTTATGAAACATACACCCCATAAAAAAAGTATCAAATAATGAAGATTTAAATAACTAAAAATTAAATTATATTAACTAAATAATACAATCACGGTCAGTACATAAAAAAAATTAAATAGTAGAAAATATAGCATGCATCTCATGAGAATAAAAAGTCAGATGAAAACCTCTTACCACATTGCAATCAATGGGCTCGTATGAAATATTTTAATAAAAACCAAATGAATAATAGAATACCATTAATATAAAAAATCATAATAATTTATATCAAATAGTTGTACACCATGAACCACATTTAATAAATATGTGGTGAATAATGGAAATCTCAACGAATTAAATGTGAGATATGAAACCCCTTACCTCATGTCATGCTTCAACCATTATTTATTTCATCTCATGAATATTAAACTATAGATAATTTATTAATTATTAATAACCTTTTTAATTTTTATTATTACTTTTATATAAATTATTACATTGATTTAACAATTAGCAAAGTATTTATGTTAATATAGGATATTTTGTTGACGTTTGGATGTTGAGTTAAAAATGAACTGGTTATAATTAAAAAATTTCCATGTGATCAGAATTCCATTATCTATAGAAAGATATTCACGATTTAGATATCATATATATCAATTATATCTAGTATATATATATGTATGTTTTTATAATAGTTCCTAACATTTGGACATAAGAAATAAAATGCACCGTTAATGGAGACGGTAAACCTTACATATGCATGAAAGCTACATTCATTTCTATTACATATTTAATAGAATTAAAATGTAATGATAAATAGGTATATTATAATTCCAATATTATATTATATTTAATTTAATTATCTAAATCCATTATACATTCCACTTAGGCATGAACGAGTTACATGACTTTGAGTGGGCGGTAGTCTGCGCTTCCTCAAATAAATGTAACACCCCAAGATTTCATAGTGTGTTATTTCTTCAAAATAATTCAATAACTTACACTACACGCAACACCGAGTTCAATCACACCATGACTTAAAAAAAGGCCATTCAAAAGAGGTTATGAATAGTATTATCTAAATTTTAAACTTTATATAATCCTTATAATTTTAGAATCCATATTATGAGTTTCTTAGATATAATGCAAGAACAAATTCATTTTCAGTATTGCACTTTTATCAACTTTTAATAGTGAACCCTTTTTAAATACAATATTTTAAACTTTTTGGCTAAATGGGGACATCAAAAATTTAAAATAAAACATCCCAAGCTTCCACGGTACGCTTTCCTTTGAATAATACAATAGCGTGTGTTGTACGCAACTTCGAGTTTTAACACACACCACAACCGACCAAACTAGCCGTTATGAATAGTAATACCTACTTTTTGAAATTATATATATTTTATATTTCAAAATGGACTTCATTTTTGGATTCGGGATATCGAATTTAGCCTAAGGTAAAATTTTGGTACATTTCGGATAACTTTCATATTTTGATGAATAGTGAAAATTACTAAATTTTAATTAAAAACAACTTTTTTAATCAAAATAATTAATAGTGATAAATTATGAATTTTAGTAGTTTTAAAGTATATTTAGAATATATTTTTACCATTTAATATAATGTTGGTCATTGGACATAATTTTACAATTAAACCGAACATAAACAAGTGTCAATCTTTTGATAGTTATTACCTCTTAAAAACACGCTTTTTGTTTTGACAGTGGGAATTAATTTTAAATTAATTTCTGCCACTTCTGTGTTTTGAATTTAGGAAAATGGATTCCATATTTGGAATCAGGATGTTCAAATTGTGTAAATAGGTAACTTTTATTTTTAGACATTTTGAATAATTACTACGGTAAATATTTTATTTACCATGGTTAAGGGTAAATCCGGTAAATAAGGGTTAAACAATAATATTATAATAATACTAAATTACCCTAAAACGTGTCTTAACACTATTGGTTGATACATGGTCGACCATGGGCATCTTTGGGTCTATTTTGGGACCCCATGGATCCACTTGTAAGTGATAATGACACATTATATCAATAAAGCTAAAATAAAAATAAAAATGGCATAAGCTTACATCTTTTAGAAGAACAATTTTTACATAGGGTTATACATGTTGGATTTTCGATTATAAATATTCATTAGAAAGATAAAAAGATTTCCTACATAATTATAGTTTATTTATAATTTTTAGACATTAAATAATTTATTTTATTTATGACACAATGATGATGCAGTAATTACTATAATAGTGAAAAATTAAAATAATTGATATTATAAATACCCAAATAAATATAATATGAAACTTTTAATGAATTAAACTAATTTTCTAGGATAATATGATATATTAGGATTGATATAATTGACTTTGTTCGTGGTAATCAATCTGTTATGAGTTTCACAAAAATCATCTATTGATTAGTGTCAAAATTGACATAAAAGAGTTCTTAAAACAAATATTATATTATTAATTGATATTAAATTCCTAAAAATATAAGGTTCTGACAAGAGACTTATATTATGATAGTTTAATCATTAATGGACCAATTGGGGGTCTCTTGGATGTATATAGTAAGTTTATTAACCATATTATATAAAATTACAAAGAGACATTGTAAATGTGAAACTAATTAACTTAGAGTTAATACTTAAAGATAAGGTTAATATAAGTACCCAAACCTGTCTGAATTCTATTGGATGAGTTGTTTTCGACCTATCCCCACCTCATCCTTTTAATAGTCAACTTTGGAGCCTTTAGAAACCGAATATGAATTTTTTATAAATTAATATTTCTAGCTTTTCCAAAGGTGCCCCTCACCCCTCTTATAAAAGGGCACTCCTCCTTCTCATTTCTTCACACCTCTCAAGCAACTTGGCTCGTCCAAACTCTGCCCAACTAAGCTCCTCACATCCCTCTCCTCCTCCTTGAAGCTTCCCCTTAGGCAGAAAGCATTTCAAGAAGTCCTTTGGTTCCAACCAAAGTGAGTTACCTAGATTAAAGGTAACGATTTCTCTTAAATTATTTTCATTTATTTTGCTTCTCCAACCCCCAAACTCTTTTTATTTCCTTTCTTTTGTAACAACACCAGTATCAACAATATACTAGTATGTTGTTATAAGAAGGATTCAAACTACACATACACACAACTCCATCTAATGGATGATGAACATAATGTTTTTGTGGATGGCAAACTAACGCCTCACGAAACGATGATTGTTCAAATACATCATACCACCTCTCATGGTGGCCATTATGATGTAACTGTAATTAAATATGATATTAATGATATATATTTTATATATAAGCTTCTGTAATTCCATTTTATTTCATACCATTATTCGTTTCATGTTGTATATACATACGATAATTTCATTTGAGGAAGTGCGGACTACCGCCCCCTTAAAATGATATGACTCGTTCATACCACACATGGAACGTATAAAGGATGGTGTTAATGAACATAAGTAACATATATAAAATATTATATTATACTGGAATAGTAATATACCTATTTATCATTTGGATTTGATTCTTTTAAAATGAAAATCAAATGGAAGTAGCGTTCGTGCGTACGTACGGACTACCGTCTCCACGAACGCGATAAGATTCATTATCCATCATATCCATTCAAGTATTATTCTCATTTTAGGGTTAAAAATAATGTTAATATCATTCTTATTATGAATAAGATATAATCTATCCATTAAAAACATGTCTTACGTAACCAAACATTTAAGAAGAACGAATCGATTATCACCCGAAATGACGATAATACTAAGATATTATTAAAGCAATGTTAAAAGATCATATATGATATCATATTAATGTATATGATTCTTGTATAATTTAATAACAATTATTTCACCATTATATAGGAGGTTAACCTACCACAACAAAGGAAAAGTACAAGGTAAGGGTTATTTCACAATCTCTTCATTATCCGAGGTTGTTTATACGTAATAATCTACTGGGATTTCTTTATCATCCACATCAATGTTTCTTCAAAATGTATTTCAAAACATATTTATTATTTACAAGAATATGGGTTAAAGTCATTTATACCCTTTTTTGACTTTTTATAAGAGGTTTATAAAGGAATCTTCTGTCGTTTTCAAAACAAGGTCCTTTAAAACTTTTTCGACAGAATTATGGTAAGAATGTTTTTTTTAACTTATACGGCGGGTGCGGCTATTTTCCGCCGTTATAAAATCTTCAAAGCATCCCTTACAATCTTATAAGAATATTTTCAAAGAAAATGTTTTATTTTATATGGATCTTAAATGATTTCAAAATAAAAGGATATATTTCTTTAAAAAGAATTTTGATTTCATCTATGTCAACATCCTTTGATGGATTTTAAGATTATTTGAAGTTGATTTATTATGATACAAAACTTCTATATTGTATTGAAGGTTTTGTGATATGTTTGACTGTGGATGTGCTATTTTTATACCATTCATAGTTTATAGTGAAAGTATTGACATTTCGTATACTAGTTTTAATACGAATGTTTATGTTATGTTTAAACCTTTTCATATGGGAATGCATTGGACTTAATATGTGACGGGTGGAGCCCGCTATAGCTCCTCGATGCATCGGTAGGTCTCATGAGACAAACTAGTGTCTTGGTACAGGGCCTTGACAAAATCTTATTTGTAGTCTTGGCACGAGGCCTTGACTATGTGGTTATGATAGTCTGGCATTATGCATTCCAACATTATGAAAGTGGTTATTGATTTTTGCATGTGATTATTCGATTAGTAGAATATCCATGTGAATAAGTAAATGGCATTATTTCATTTTATTTATTCCATACCATGTTGAAAGTTCATATTTAAAAGGCTTTTGTTTTAGTTATACATTGCCTTAAATGTTTATTCTTATTTATGAAAGTTTCCGCTATATTGTTATCCTTACTGGGCATTTGAGCTCACCCCTTTTCTATGTTTTATTTTTCCCAGGATGTGAAGAAGTAAGTTATGAATGACCTGCAGGGATTTTATGAGGGGTTAATAGTGTGGATTGTGGAAACATTATGTTGTTGTAGTAGTTTTTCATTTTAGGATGTAATGTAAAACTTATGAATATATCTAGTGTTTCCAAGGCTACTAAACCAATCGGTCTTTCGAGATTTGATCTTTCTTGTGATCATGCCAATGTTACGAAGTAATGCACTGACTCTGGGTAGCTGGGGTCGGGGCGTTACAGTTGGTATCAGAGGAAGTTTAGTAAAAACCTTGGAAGCTGGATTTAGATAAACTCTGATTAGAGCACGTAGACCTAAGATTAACTTTGAGGATTAGTATAGAAGAACTTCCTAGAATTTTGGTATTGTAGAGATTTTGTGAGTTTTCCGAGAAATACATCCCTGACTGGATACGAGCAGGTAGAGGTGGCTCTGGCACAGATGTTCCTAGGGGTAAAACCCGAAAACACCGCTTTGAGCTAAACTCGAACGGGAACTGGTGCACGACAACGGGCCTTGCTGCACTCTTGGTTACGACACTCCCAGGGGATATGCTTAGGATAACTCTCATTTTCTTTACAAATCATTATGAAGGGTTTATGAGTATATACTTCCTCAAAGGAGGCATTTTTATGATTATGGATTATATCCATAAATAGTTCAATTTATGTTAAGTGTTTTATAAGTATGGGATTATGTATTTTGATTCATAAACTGATCTAGTGTATGCCATTGTTTAGAAATGGCGCCCAGTAGATGGAATGAGAACTCTAGCAATGCACATGATGCAAAGAGAAAGAAGGATCATATATTTCATGGTCTTAAGCCAGAATTTATAAGAGAAATAGTCTCGCATGTATTATCATCATATGAAGAAATAATATCATGTGTTGATAAGATAAGTAAAGAGTTTACTGAGTCTTATGGCTTTGAAAGGAAGCAAGAGGAGAAAAGGATGGAAGAGAGAAATATGGATAAAGGTAAGAGGGAAAAGAAGAATTTTCCCATATGTGGTAACTGTGGAATGAAACACCCTGGAACTTGCCTGAAAGGAATGGGAGTTTGTTATAAGTGTGGAGGAAAAGGGCACAAAGTACGTGACTGCAAGGGTAAGAAAATGGTTTCAAATGTACAATGCTTCATTTGCAAGGAGTTTGGACACTACGCGAACCTATGTCCCAGTCATCAGACTATGCCACAAATGATGCTATTGGATAATAATCAAGTTATGATACTACCACAGATGAAGAAGAATGATTAGAGTTCTTATGTTGATTATGTCAATTGAGTGTTGTATCAACAATGTACTTGTTATAATAATTATGGAGTATATAAGGATTGTACTGCAGTAGTATTTCATTAAGGACTTGAGATTGTGTGGAACAAAGAAAAGTGACTCAATATCAGGATAAATTTGTGGAAAATATATGGTTGAGAGAATGATAAATCATAATATAGTTCTGATACTGAGATAGTGATTTTGGAATAATATGTGATTGTTTTGGGTAAATTATATTGGATATTCTTGACTACCTTGGAACTGATTAATGATTTGTATATTCCATCATTGTTGGGGTTTTAAAACATTTTTGGATTGAAGAAGTATATCCAGCATTCTATATGAAATAAGGGAGCATGAATGTAACCAATAAGTATTATGATAATTTAGGATGTTTCAGTGTTTTAAAAGAATACATGATGAAGGTATTCATATTCTATTACGGGGTAAAAAGGATCTACATTAAGTTTACCTTCCTTATAAATATTGGACAGTGAGTTTGGATAGAAGTATTTTGGATAAATTCTAGTTTGAGATTAATTTTTGATTACCATAAAAGGAAAACCCAGAGGTCGGGCGGTAACCCGTCGCGACTGGCAAGGCCGCAAGACTTGAACCCGCAACCGAAGGGCGACAAGGGTGTATCACCTACCACTATCCCACGAGATGTCCTGTATTAAATAAAGCAGTTTTTTAAAAAGATCTGGTAGATGAATTATAAATTCGTTTATTTTGGAACCCTCTATGAGTAGTATAAATAGAATATTTTTATGAGGGAATGATGAGTTTTTGGTAGAAATTTATTAATGGATAAAACTCTAATTATAAAGTAAGTATGTCTCCTTATGATCTTAGCCAATCTCATAAATAAATTCCTCAACATTAATAAAAGGAACATAGAACAAAAATGTTGTCCTAGATGGTACCTTAAATCATCACTAATTTATGGCTTTGGGATTGTTGACCTTTCCATAGCCATGTTCTCTACCACTCTCCATCAGATAATTGATGGTTAGATTTCTCCTCCATATCCATATTTTCCTACATGGAACCCTAGTATGTGTTATTTTCGGTAATCTTCATACTTTCCAATCTTTATTTTAAATAGAGGCCTCATTAATTCATTTTTCGATGTGGGATTTCAACTAAGATATTTGAAACGTCAAAAATGTGTTATCCCAATACCCTATGTTTTGTTGAACCGATGGTATTTCAAATCATCATAGATTGATGAGTTTAAGGACCTCAATTTTATACTTGTTTGTGATTGATGACCTCAATCACTACCTATAAATATTTACGTTTTTCCTCTAATTATATGTCTCTAATTGCCACCAATGTTCTCCTAATCGAGAACATAATTTGGTGGTGACCCTTTCATTTCTCTTTTCCTCATATTAAGACTAAATTTTAGTAACCCAATTTCCGATGTGGGTTTTCCCACAAATATATTTTCTATTTTCAACCTTTTATTTTCGAAGAACAATTTCAAATTGCGAGGACGCAATTTATTGAAGGAGGGGAGAATGTAACACCCCAAGATTTCATAGTGTGTTATTTCTTCAAAATAATTCAATAACTTGCACTACACGCAACACCGAGTTCAATCACACCATGACTTAAAAAAAAGGCCATTCAAAAGAGGTTATGAATAGTATTATCTAAATTTTAAACTTTATATAATCCTTATAATTTTAGAATCCATATTATGAGTTTCTTAGATATAATGCAAGAACAAATTCATTTTCAGTATTGCACTTTTATCAACTTTTAATAGTGAACCCTTTTTAAATACAATATTTTAAACTTTTTGACTAAATGGGGACATCAAAAATTTAAAATAAAACATCCCAAGCTTCCACGGTACGCTTTCCTTTGAATAATACAATAGCGTGTGTTGTACGCAACTTCGAGTTTTAACACACACCACAACCGATCAAACTAGCCGTTATGAATAGTAATACCTACTTTTTGAAATTATATATATTTTATATTTCAAAATGGACTTCATTTTTGGATTCGGGATATCGAATTTAGCCTAAGGTAAAATTTTGGTACATTTCGGATAACTTTCATATTTTGATGAATAGGAAAATTACTAAATTTTAATTAAAAAAAACTTTTTTAATCAAAATAATTAATAGTGATAAATTATGAATTTTAGTAGTTTTAAAGTATATTTAGAATATATTTTTACCATTTAATATAATGTTGGTCATTGGACATAATTTTACAATTAAACCGAACATAAACAAGTGTCAATCTTTTGATAGTTATTACCTCTTAAAAACACGCTTTTTGTTTTGACAGCGGGAATTAATTTTAAATTAATTTCTGCCACTTCTGTGTTTTGAATTTAGTAAAATGGATTCCATATTTGAAATCAGGATGTTCAAATTGTGTAAATAGGTAACTTTTATTTTTAGACATTTTGAATAATTACTACGGTAAATATTTTATTTACCATGGTTAAGGGTAAATCCGGTAAATAAGGGTTAAACAATAATATTATAATAATACTAAATTACCCTAAAACGTGTCTTAACACTATTGGTTGATACATGGTCGACCATGGGCATCTTTGGGTCTATTTTGGGACCCCATGGATCCACTTGTAAGTGATAATGACACATTATATCAATAAAGCTAAAATAAAAATAAAAATGGCATAAGCTTACATCTTTTAGAAGAACAATTTTTACATAGGGTTATACATGTTGGATTTTCGATTATAAATATTCATTAGAAAGATAAAAAGATTTCCTACATAATTATATTTTATTTATAATTTTTAGACATTAAATAATTTATTTTATTTATGACACAATGATGATGCAGTAATTACTATAATAGTGAAAAATTAAAATAATTGATATTATAAATACCCAAATAAATATAATATGAAACTTTTAATGAATTAAACTAATTTTCTAGGATAATATGATATATTAGGATTGATTTAATTGACTTTGTTCGAAGTAATAAATCTGTTATGAGTTTCACAAAAATCATCTATTTAATAGTGTCAAAATTGACATAAAAGAGTTCTTAAAACAAATATTATATTATTAATTGATATTAAATTCCTAAAAATATAAGGTTAGGACAAGAGACTTATATTATGATAGTTTAATCATTAATGGACGACTTGGGGGTCTCTTGGATGTATATAGTAAGTTTATTAACCATATTATATAAAAATACAAAGAGACATTGTAAATGTGAAACTAATTAACTTAGAGTTAATACTTAAAGATAAGGTTAATATAAGTACCCAAACCTGTCTGAATTCTATTGGATGAGTTGTTTTCGACCTATCCCCACCTCATCCTTTTAATAGTCAACTTTGGAGCCTTTAGAAACCGAATATGAATTTTTTATAAATTAATATTTCTAGCTTTTCCAAAGGTGCCCCTCACCCCTCTTATAAAAGGGAACTCCTCCTTCTCATTTCTTCACACCTCTCAAGCCACTTGGCTCGTCCAAACTCTGCCCAACTAAGCTCCTCACATCCCTCTCCTCCTCCTTGAAGCTTCCCCTTAGGCAGAAAGCATTTCAAGAAGTCCTTTGGTTCCAACCAAAGTGAGTTACCTAGATTAAAGGTAACGATTTCTCTTAAATTATTTTCATTTATTTTGCTTCTCCAACCCCCAAACTCTTTTTATTTCCTTTCTTTTGTAACAACACCAGTATCCACAATATACTAGTATGTTGTTATAATAAGGATTCAAACTACACATACACACAACTCCATCTAATGGATGATGAACATAATGTTTCTGTGGATGGCAAACTAACGCCTCACGAAACGATGACTGTTCAAATACATCATACCACCTCTCATGGTGGCCATTATGATGGAACTGTAATTAAATATGATATTAATGATATATATTTTATATATAAGCTTCTGTAATTCCATTTTATTTCATACCATTATTTGTTTCATGTTGTATATACATACGATAATTTCATTTGAGGAAGTGCGGACTACCGCCCCCTTAAAATGATATGACTCGTTCATACCACACATGGAACGTATAAAGGATGGTGTTAATGAACATAAGTAACATATATAAAATATTATATTATACTGGAATAGTAATATACCTATGTATCATTTGGATTTGATTCTTTTAAAATGAAAATCAAATGGAAGTAGCGTTCGTGCGTACATACGGACTACCGTCTCCACGAACGCGATAAGATTCATTCTCCATCATATCCATTCAAGTATTATTCTCATTTTAGGGTTAAAAATAATGTTAATATCATTCTTATTATGAATAAGATATAATCTATCCATTAAAAACATGTCTTACGTAACCAAACATTTAAGAAGAACGAATCGATTATCACCCGAAATGACGATAATACTAAGATATTATTAAAGCAATGTTAAAAGATCATATATGATATCATATTAATGTATATGATTCTTGTATAATTTAATAACAATTATTTCACCATTATATAGGAGGTTAACCTACCCCAACAAAGGAAAAGTACAAGGTAAGGGTTATTTCACAATCTCTTCATTATCCGAGGTTGTTTATACGTAATAATCTACTGGGATTTCTTTATCATCCACATCCATGTTTCTTCAAAATGTATTTCAAAACATATTTATTATTTACAAGAATATGGGTTAAAGTCATTTATACCCTTTTTTGACTTTTTATAAGAGGTTTATAAAGGAATCTTCTGTCGTTTTCAAAACAAGGTCCTTTAAAACCTTTTCGACAGAATTATGGTAAAATGTTTTTTTTAACTTATACGGCGGGTGCGGCTATTTTCCGCCGTTATAAAATCTTCAAAGCATCCCTTACAATCTTATAAGAATATTTTCAAAGAAAATGTTTTATTTTATATGGATCTTAAATGATTTCAAAATAAAAGGATATATTTCTTTAAAAAGAATTTTGATTTCATCTATGTCAACATCCTTTGATGGATTTTAAGATTATTTGAAGTTGATTTATTATGATACAAAACTTCTATATTGTATTGAAGGTTTTGTGATATGTTTGACTGTGGATGTGCTATTTTTATACCATTCATAGTTTATAGTGAAAGTATTGACATTTCGTATACTAGTTTTAATACGAATGTTTATGTTATGTTTAAACCTTTTCATATGGGAATGCATTGGACTTAATATGTGACGGGTGGAGCCCGCTATAGCTCCTCGATGCATCGGTAGGTCTCATGAGACAAACTAGTGTCTTGGCACAAGGCCTTGACAAAATCGTATTTGTAGTCTTGGCACGAGGCCTTGACTATGTGGTTATGATAGTCTGGCATTATGCATTCCAACATTATGAAAGTGGTTATTGATTTTTGCATGTGATTATTCGATTAGTAGAATATCCATGTGAATAAGTAAATGGCATTATTTCATTTTATTTATTCCATACCATGTTGAAAGTTCATATTTAAAAGGCTTTTGTTTTAGTTATACATTGCCTTAAATGTTTATTCTTATTTATGAAAGTTTCCGCTATATTGTTATCCTTACTGGGCATTTGAGCTCACCCCTTTTCTATGTTTTATTTTTCCCAGGATGTGAAGAAGTAAGTTATGAATGACCTGCAGGGATTTTATGAGGGGTTAATAGTGTGGATTGTGGAAACATTATGTTGTTGTAGTAGTTTTTCATTTTATGATGTAATGTAAAACTTATGAATATATCTAGTGTTTCCAAGGCTACTAAACCAATCGGTCTTTCGAGATTTGATCTTTCTTGTGATCATGCCAATGTTACGAAGTAATGCACCGACTCTGGGTAGCTGGGGTCGGGGCGTTACAGTTGGTATCAGAGGAAGTTTAGTAAAAACCTTGGAAGCTGGATTTAGATAAACTCTGATTAGAGCACGTAGACCTAAGATTAACTTTGAGGATTAGTATAGAAGAACTTCCTAGAATTTTGGTATTGTAGAGATTTTGTGAGTTTTCCGAGAAATACATCCCTGACTGGATACGAGCAGGTAGAGGTGGCTCTGGCACAGATGTACCTAGGGGTAAAACCCGAAAACACCGCTTTGAGCTAAACTCGAACGGGAACTGGTGCACGACAACGGGCCTTGCTGCACTCTTGGTTACGACACTCCCAGGGGATATGCTTAGGATAACTCTCATTTTCTTTACAAATCATTATGAAGGGTTTATGAGTATATACTTCCTCAAAGGAGGCATTTTTATGATTATGGATTATATCCATAAATAGTTCAATTTATGTTAAGTGTTTTATAAGTATGGGATTATGTATTTTGATTCATAAACTGATCTAGTGTATGCCATTGTTTAGAAATGGCGCCCAGTAGATGGAATGAGAACTCTAGCAATGCACATGATGCAAAGAGAAAGAAGGATCATATATTTCATGGTCTTAAGCCAGAATTTATAAGAGAAATAGTCTCGCATGTATTATCATCATATGAAGAAATAATATCATGTGTTGATAAGATAAGTAAAGAGTTTACTGAGTCTTATGGCTTTGAAAGGAAGCAAGAGGAGAAAAGGATGGAAGAGAGAAATATGGATAAATGTAAGAGGGAAAAGAAGAATTTTCCCAAATGTGGTAACTGTGGAATGAAACACCCTGGAACTTGCCTGAAAGGAATGGGAGTTTGTTATAAGTGTGGAGGAAAAGGGCACAAAGTACGTGACTGCAAGGGTAAGAAAATGGTTTCAAATGTACAATGCTTCATTTGCAAGGAGTTTGGACACTACGCGAACCTATGTCCCAGTCATCAGACTATGCCACAAATGATGCTATTGGATAATAATCAAGTTATGATACTACCACAGATGAAGAAGAATGATTAGAGTTCTTATGTTGATTATGTCAATTGAGTGTTGTATCAACAATGTACTTGTTATAATAATTATGGAGTATATAAGGATTGTACTGCAGTAGTATTTCATTAAGGACTTGAGATTGTGTGGAACAAAGAAAAGTGACTCAATATCAGGATAAATTTTTGGAAAATATATGGTTGAGAGAATGATAAATCATAATATAGTTCTGATACTGAGATAGTGATTTTGGAATAATATGTGATTGTTTTGGGTAAATTATATTGGATATTCTTGACTACCTTGGAACTGATTAATGATTTGTATATTCCATCATTGTTGGGGTTTTAAAACATTTTTGGATTGAAGAAGTATATCCAGCATTCTATATGAAATAAGGGAGCATGAATGTAACCAATAAGTATTATGATAATTTAGGATGTTTCAGTGTTTTAAAAGAATACATGATGAAGGTATTCATATGCTATTACGGGGTAAAAAGGATCTACATTAAGTTTACCTTCCTTATAAATATTGGACAGTGAGTTTGGATAGAAGAATTTTGGATAAATTCTAGTTTGAGATTAATTTTTGATTACCATAAAAGGAAAACCCAGAGGTCGGGCGGTAACCCGTCGCGACTGGCAAGGCCGCAAGACTTGAACCCGCAACCGAAGGGCGACAAGGGTGTATCACCTACCACTATCCCACGAGATGTCCTGTATTAAATAAAGCAGTTTTTTAAAAAGATCTGGTAGATGAATTATAAATTCCTTTATTTTGGAACCCTCTATGAGTAGTATAAATAGAATATTTTTACGAGGGAATGATGAGTTTTTGGTAGAAATTTATTAATGGATAAAACTCTAATTATAAAGTAAGTATGTCTCCTTATGATCTTAGCCAATCTCATAAATAAATTCCACAACATTAATAAAAGGAACATAGAACAAAAATGTTGTCCTAGATGGTACCTTAAATCATCACTAATTTATGGCTTTGGGATTGTTGACCTTTCCATAGCCATGTTCTCTACCACTCTCCATCAGATAATTGATGGTTAGATTTCTCCTCCATATCCATATTTTCCTACATGGAACCCTAGTATGTGTTATTTTCGGTAATCTTCATACTTTCCAATCTTTATTTTAAATAGAGGCCTCATTAATTCATTTTTCGATGTGGGATTTCAACTAAGATATTTGAAACGTCAAAAATGTGTTATCCCAATACCCTATGTTTTGTTGAACCATTGGTATTTCAAATCATCATAGATTGATGAGTTTAAGGACCTCAATTTTATACTTGTTTGTGATTGATGACCACAATCACTACCTATAAATATTTACGTTTTTCCTCTAATTATATGTCTCTAATTGCCACCAATGTTCTCCTAATCGAGATCATAATTTGGTGGTGACCCTTTCATTTCTATTTTCCTCATATTAAGACTAAATTTTAGTAACCCAATTTCCGATGTGGGTTTTCCCACAAATATATTTTCTATTTTCAACCTTTTATTTTCGAAGAACAATTTCAAATTGCGAGGACGCAATTTATTGAAGGAGGGGAGAATGTAACACCCCAAGATTTCATAGTGTGTTATTTCTTCAAAATAATTCAATAACTTGCACTACACGCAACACCGAGTTCAATCACACCATGACTTAAAAAAAAGGCCATTCAAAAGAGGTTATGAATAGTATTATCTAAATTTTAAACTTTATATAATCCTTATAATTTTAGAATCCATATTATGAGTTTCTTAGATATAATGCAAGAACAAATTCATTTTCAGTATTGCACTTTTATCAACTTTTAATAGTGAAACCTTTTTAAATACAATATTTTAAACTTTTTGACTAAATGGGGACATCAAAAATTTAAAATAAAACATCCCAAGCTTCCATGGTACGCTTTCCTTTGAATAATACAATAGCGTGTGTTGTACGCAACTTTGAGTTTTAACACACACCACAACCGATCAAACTAGCCGTTATGAATAGTAATACCTACTTTTTGAAATTATATATATTTTATATTTCAAAATGGACTTCATTTTTGGATTCGGGATATCGAATTTATCCTAAGGTAAAATTTTGGTACATTTCGGATAACTTTCATATTTTGATGAATAGTGAAAATTACTAAATTTTAATTAAAAACAACTTTTTTAATCAAAATAATTAATAGTGATAAATTATGAATTTTAGTAGTTTTAAAGTATATTTAGAATATATTTTTACCATTTAATATAATGTTGGTCATTGGAAATAATTTTACAATTAAACCGAACATAAACAAGTGCCAATCTTTTGATAGTTATTACCTCTTAAAAACACGCTTTTTGTTTTGACAGCGGGAATTAATTTTAAATTAATTTCTGCCACTTCTGTGTTTTGAATTTAGGAAAATGGATTCCATATTTGGAATCAGGATGTTCAAATTGTGTAAATAGGTAACTTTTATTTTTAGACATTTTGAATAATTACTACGGTAAATATTTTATTTACCATGGTTAAGGGTAAATCCGGTAAATAAGGGTTAAAAAATAATATTATAATAATACTAAATTACCCTAAAACGTGTCTTAACACTATTGGTTGATACATGGTCGACCATGGGAATCTTTGGGTCTATTTTGGGACCCCATGGATCCACTTGTAAGTGATAATGACACATTATATTAATAAAGCTAAAATAAAAATAAAAATGGCATAAGCTTACATATTTTAGAAGAACAATTTTTACATAGGGTTATACATGTTGGATTTTCGATTATAAATATTCATTAGAAATCTAAAAAGATTTCCTACATAATTATATTTTATTTATAATTTTTAGACATTAAATAATTTATTTTATTTATGACACAATGATGATGCAGTAATTACTATAATAGTGAAACATTAAAATAATTGATATTATAAATACCCAAATAAATATAATATGAAACTTTTAATGAATTAAACTAATTTTCTAGGATAATATGATATATTAGGATTGATTTAATTGACTTTGTTCGAAGTAATCAATCTGTTATGAGTTTCAAAAAAATCAACTATTGAATAGTGTCAAAATTGACATAAAAGAGTTCTTAAAACAAATATTATATTATTAATTGATATTAAATTCCTAAAAATATAAGGTTCGGCCAAGAGACTTATATTATGATAGGTTAATCATTAATGGACCACTTGGGGGTCTCTTGGATGTATATAGTAAGTTTATTAACCATATTATATAAAAATACAAAGAGACATTGTAAATGTGAAACTAATTAACTTAGAGTTAATACTTAAAGATAAGGTTAATATAAGTACCCAAACCTGTCTGAATTCTATTGGATGAGTTGTTTTAGACCTATCCCCACCTCATCCTTTTAATAGTCAACTTTGGAGCCTTTAGAAACCGAATATGAATTTATTATAAATTAATATTTCTAGCTTTTCCAAAGGTGCCCCTCACCCCTCTTATAAAAGGGCACTCCTCCTTCTCATTTCTTCACACCTCTCAAGCCACTTGGCTCGTCCAAACTCTGCCCAAATAAGCTCCTCACATCTCTCTCCTCCTCCTTGAAGCTTCCCCTTAGGCAGAAAGCATTTCAAGAAGTCCTTTGGTTCCAACCTAAGTGAGTTACCTAGATTAAAGGTAACGATTTCTCTTAAATTATTTTCATTTATTTTGCTTCTCCAACCCCCAATCTCTTTTTATTTCCTTTCTTTTGTAACAACACCAGTATCCACAATATACTAGGATGTTGTTATAAGAAGGATTCAAACTACACATACACACAACTCCATCTAATGGATGATGAACATAATGTTTCTGTGGATGGCAAACTAACGCCTCACGAAACGATGATTGTTCAAATACATCTTACCACCTCTCATGGTGGCCATTATGATGGCACTGTAATTAAATATGATATTAATGATATATATTTTATATATAAGCTTCTGTAATTCCATTTTATTTCATACCATTATTCGTTTCATGTTGTATATACATACGATAATTTCATTTGAGGAAGTGCGGACTACCGCCCCCTTAAAATGATATGACTCGTTCATACCACACATGGAACGTATAAAGGATGGTGTTAATGAACTTAAGTAACATATATAAAATATTATATTATACTGGAATAGTAATATACCTATGTATCATTTGGATTTGATTCTTTTAAAATGAAAATCAAATGGAAGTAGCGTTCGTGCGTACGTACGGACTACCGTCTCCACGAACGCGATAAGATTCATTATCCATCATATCCATTCAAGTATTATTCTCATTTTAGGGTTAAAAATAATGTTAATATCATTCTGATTATGAATAAGATATAATCTATCCATTAAAAACATGTCTTACGTAACCAAACATTTAAGAAGAACGAATCGATTATCACCCGAAACGACGATAATACTATGATATTATTAAAGCAATGTTAAAAGATCATATATGATATCATATTAATGTATATGATTCTTGTATAATTTAATAACAATTATTTCACCATTATACAGGAGGTTAACCTACCCCAACAAAGGAAAAGTACAAGGTAAGGGTTATTTCACAATCTCTTCATTATCCGAGGTTGTTTATACGTAATAATCAACTGGGATTTCTTTATCATCCACATCCATGTTTCTTCAAAATGTATTTCAAAACATATTTATTATTTACAAGAATATGGGTTAAAGTCATTTATACCCTTGTTTGACTTTTTATAAGAGGTTTATAAAGGAATCTTTCCGTTGTTTTCAAAACAAGGTCCTTTAAAACCTTTTCGACAGAATTATGGTAAGAATGTTTTTTTTAACTTATACGGCGGGTGCGGCTATTTTCCGCCGTTATAAAATCTTCAAAGCTTCCCTTACAATCTTATAAGAATATTTTCAAAGAAAATGTTTTATTTTATATGGATCTTAAATGATTTCAAAATAAAAGGATATATTTCTTTAAAAAGAATTTTGATTTCATCTATGTCAACATCCTTTGATGGATTTTAAGATTATTTGAAGTTGATTTATTATGATACAAAACTTCTATATTGTATTGAAGGTTTTGTGATATGTTTGACTGTGGATGTGCTATTTTTATACCATTCATAGTTTATAGTGAAAGTATTGACATTTCGTATACTAGTTTTAATACGAATGTTTATGTTATGTTTAAACCTTTTCATATGGGAATGCATTGGACTTAATATGTGACGGGTGGAGCCCGCTATAGCTCCTCGATGCATCGGTAGGTCTCATGAGACAAACTAGTGTCTTGGCACAAGGCCTTGACAAAATCTTATTTGTAGTCTTGGCACGAGGCCTTGACTATGTGGTTATGATAGTCTGGCATTATGCATTCCAACATTATGAAAGTGGTTATTGATTTTTGCATGGGATTATTCGATTAGTAGAATATCCATGTGAATAAGTAAATGGCATTATTTCATTTTATTTATGCCATACCATGTTGAAAGTTCATATTTAAAAGGCTTTTGTTTCAGTTATACATTGCCTTAAATGTTTATTCTTATTTATGAAAGTTTCCGCTATATTGTTATCCTTACTGGGCATTTGAGCTCACCCCTTTTCTATGTTTTATTTTTCCCAGGATGTGAAGAAGTAAGTTATGAATGACCTGCATGGATTTTATGAGGGGTTAATAGTGTGGATTGTGGAAACATTATGTTGTTGTAGTAGTTTTTCATTTTATGATGTAATGTAAAACTTATGAATATATCTAGTGCTTCCAAGGCTACTAAACCAATCGGTCTTTCGAGATTTGATCTTTCTTGTGATCATGCCAATGTTACGAAGTAATGCAACGACTCTGGGTAGCTGGGGTCAGGGCGTTACCTAAAATTGTCGTATTTACCCACAATGGAATCCATAATGGTATACTATATATGAAATATACAGAAGCTTATAAAGAATATAAATATAATATATATGACATTTAAATATATTTCTATATTAATGGACACCATAATATGTGGTAGGAATGTATTTAACAATCATCATTTCGTGAGGCAGTAGTTCACCGTCCAGAAAAACAGTACGTTCTTTACCCATTAGATGGAGGTGTGTGTAAATGTAGTTATAATCCTTATAATAAAAACAACCTAGAATATTCATTATACTAGTTTTTTTATAAAATAGATGAATAAATGCTTTTTAGAGGTTTGGATAAGTAAAATAAAAAAAATAACATAAGAGAAGATGTTACCTTTAAATCAGGTATCTCCCATTGGTTTGAACCACAAGGTTTAATTGAATTTCCTTATACCTAAGGGAAGGGTTCTAGGAGGAAGAGAGTGATGTATAGAGATTAATTTGTTAGAGGTTTGATGATCCAAGGGTATCGATATGTATGAATGATGGAATAGAAAATATGGGTTTTTAAAAGGGGGGAGGAGGGGCTCTTTAAAAATGTTTAAAAATATTATAGTATTATATAATGATTTTCAGTTTATAAAGGTCCAAAACATATTAAAGTATAAGATAAGATGATTAGTGTTTGAAATAGATTCATCCAATAATAATTGTACATGTTTTGGATAATTTATTAATATTTATAGTTTTATTTATTTAAAACATCAATTAATTATATAAAGACTACAACATTATTATGTCATAAATATTTTTATTTACTTAATGTCTAAAAATTATAAAAACTTATAATGATGTAAAAAAGGTTTTTATATTTCCAATTAATATTTATATTCTAATATATAACTTATATAACCTTATTTAGGAATTTATTTACTAAAAGATATATGCTTAAGTCATTTTTTTTGTTTACATTAAAAAAATTAATATATAGTGTCATTATCACTCCCAATTGGCTCTATAGGGACCCATAATCGACCCAAGGATGTCCATGGTAGGATATATCAACAAATAGGATTAGGACACATGTTAGGGTGATTTAATATTATTATAATAATATTTTTTGACCCTTATTTACTAGATTTACCTTTTAAGCCTGATAAATAAAATTTTAACTGAAGTAAATATACATAATTTCTGAAAATAAAATTTATCTATTTACAAAATTTGGTCCTCCTAATACAAAATATGGAATAAATTTTTTCCAAATTAATATCACAAAAGTGGTTGAAATTAACTTAAAAGTAATTCCCGCTGTCAAAAAAAAGTGTGTTTTAATGAAATAATAACTATCAAAAGATTGACACTTATTTATGTCCAATTTCAAGGTGAAATTACTTCAATGACCACAATTGGATTAACAAGTAAAACCATAATATAATTAAACATTAAAACAAATTAAAATATAATATATTATTATAAATAAATTATATTAAAATGTAGTTTTTAATTAAAATACAATATTTTTCACTGTTCATTAAAAAATGAATTTAATCAAAAAAATACCAAAAATTTACTCTAAGTAAATTTTGATGTCCCAATTCTAAAGAAAAATTTTATTTTTTCAAAAATAAAATATAAAAGTCAACAAAATAGATTTAAAGATGGTTCTTCATCAAAAGGTGGTAAATCGACCTTTTAATGAGTATTAGAGTATTTTTGCTTAGAATCAGATTCTTAATTATTTTAAGCCTCTAAAATTTATTGGTTAAATGTAAAAACATATTAAAAACATGTATATTCGTATTTTAGTTAGTTAATTATATTACATCCAAAAAAAGGCTAGCTGTTATCTACCATATAAAATGATATTATATTATTATATTTCTGTATGACTCAGCACTGTGTGCAGCATATGATTTATAAGAAATTGTTATTGCGTATCAGGTACGTCATCATACATATAATACCATTTATAGTAAAATTATTATTTAATTCATAAATATTTATAAATATTAAAATTTTATATTATTTATTAACTGGGATTTTATATAAATTATACCTCATTAATATCTATAAAAGTTTAATGAAATTTTTCCACATTTTCAATATGAGACATTTTCATCAAAAATTTTGAAACATAAATTTTTTTAGTTTTTCTTATGAATACCTCATTACTGATACCTTTTTTAATTATTTAAATAAATATATATTTGATTTATTGTTTTCTAAGAGAAATTATATTTCTTTTATATTTATAAAATATTTAGTTATGAATTCTTTTAAAATATCAATAGTAAATGTGATTCATGATGATATTATCTTATAAAAATCATAATGAAGTGTATTTGGAGTAATTAAATATATTTAAAATATCTTATAATTGATAAACTAAATTCATCAACATATTATTTATAGAAACACACTTTTCAAATGATAATATTATATATTTTAGATGATTATTTATTACCTTTTTGAAAGATATTCCCAATCATATTAATGTATTAAATTATTTGGAGGATAGTGATACAATAAACATATTTAATGAATGATCTTCAATATCACACAATAATATATTTTCATGTATTAGAATTCATAGATATACCCTTGCTAGACCTTTCCTTATAAACAGGAGAAAGGAAACATCAGAAATGACAGGATTAGATATAAAGTATGATAAACATGGGAGATAACTTTAGATGATTATATGGAAGCCTAATTTAATATTAAAGTTATGGGGTAATCATCATATCTTTAGAATTTTATACCCAATATATCATGGATTATAAATATGATATTTATCATCAAACTTTACCATTTCAAAATTCATGTAACATAATAGTGAGAAATCATCATAGATAAAACCAACAGAAGAAGTTCATTTCATTAATGTGTGTGACCATAAAAAATATGGAATAAATTTCACATGTAATGTCCAGCTATTTAGAACATCTAAACATAATGGATGATGAATAAAAACCTATTTCGAATATCTTAATATATTATGATTCATGACCTATTTCAAACAGTTAATTAGGCACATTATCATTTTTCTAATAATGAATCATAGACATTGAATTTTTTACCATAGTGGGTCTTGAAAAATTGACCTGTCTCCAAGAGTGGATCAAGTCCTTAAACTTTTTTGATATTGTGTATCATTATCATTATCTTATTTCCCTTAGCTATCGCATGAGATATAGAAATATTCCTTATTCATTAGATAGATAACTAATTTTTGGACCACCATTCATTAAATGAAAACCATTTTTATGGGTGACACAATATCATAAAATAGTAATAATACAATTGTATCATAACCTATGAAAATAAAACAGTTTTCATAATCATTTAAAACTTTTGTCATAACATAGCCCTTATAAAATAAATGGGTTTTATAAACATCTCATATTAATAATAATAATAATAATAACAATAAACAACCTAGAGAAATAATAAGGATTGTATAATTGCATAATATCCCTAGTAAAACATAATTAACAATAAATAAAGTTAGCATAACAGAAATTATTCTTAAAATAATCTTTGAAATATTTCTTAAGGAAAATACCATTTTATTATGATATCACATATTTAATATCTAAAAAATACAACTATTAAAGAGAAAACATTATTTTTAAAATAATCATGAAAAAGATAAATTTAAACATCATATAACTGAGTAGTCACAATGACAGTAAATGAAATTCATTCCATATTTATTAAAATAAAACATTCATTTTCATCTTTTGTAAGAAATATAGAAACACATTATTCAAAAATGAAAAATAGTTTCCTTTTAATTAACTTTTTAAAAAGTCAATAAATTGTATAAATGGAAAAAAACAATTATAATAAAATATAATAATAATTTTTGAAATAATTTTTCAAAAGCTTGATAAATAATAAATGGTATTTTCGATGGAAGAGATAAATCAAGTTGGGTTTCCTTAAAAAGATTCTTTCTCTTTATTGAGTACATAAAGTAAATGAATTAAAATGAAAATTTGTATTATTCCAAAATAAATAGAGTAAAATAAAAATTAAATATATCTTTTAGGTATGGATAATATAATTTCCTCAATGGGAATTTATGTACAAAAAATCACGATTAATATGATTATCGAAACATAAATCCCTTACCTCAAGTCTTTCATTCATCATAAATAATAAAACCTCCATTATACTAAATAACGATTTACTATCAATTTAATAATAACTAATCATATATAGCATAAAATTTTAAATTTAAATAAGACATATTATCATCAAATTATTAATAACAAGTTATTAAAGTCACTGTTTTGTGTAATAAATGCTTCTTTTTTCGTGACTACATCAATTTCATAGCCCCGACCCATAATTTTTTATCATTGTTCCATAATCATAAAAATTATAATAATTAAATAAATATCATATATATATATATTTATTGTATATATATATATATATCCATCCATAAAAGTTATAGAGATCATAAATGATTTATATTGTTCATGGAGACAGTAGTTCGTACGTACACATGAATGATGTTATGCTTTTAGGATAGAAAAAAAGAAATAATGGTAAATAAATAAATCATCAATAAAAATAAATACTATAATATATATATATTTATTATATTCATTAAATCTATCTTTATTAATATCCATGATAATATTAAATAAAAATTTAACCACATCGCTATGTGGAAGTGGTATTCCACACGTCCGCATAGGAGATATTATCACTTTCCAACGAGTTGAGATGTAAGATGGTATATCAATTATTATCATTATAGAAAAATAAAATTTTCATAAATATAATTTACATGCAATAAAACCATTATAATAATCATCAATAAATGATGGAGAGTAAAAATAATTATCTTCACAATTTGGAGATTGTAAACATTACGTATTTATGAGTTACCCTTTCCCTTCCCATTGAATGGGAAAGATTATTTATAATGGAAGTTTCATAATCATAACAACATTTTATTATATTCATAATCATGTTTATTTTATGTTATGATGTATACCATGTATTTAATGGTGGTAAAATAATAATTAAAAATAAAGTGATTCGTTAAGGTGATTACATATTCTAAGAAAAAACCCATTTAAAACTTTTTATAAGGACTCCATGGTTGAAAATTTGGAATAGAAAAACCAATTAAATATGAATAATTATTTTTTCATTATATAATTATCAATGTGTTTAAAATAAGATAATGGAGTGTTTTCTTTTATAAAACATGGGAGGGAACTCTAAGAATTTCATTAAACAAAAAATATTAAAAAAATATTTCTCTTGATAGATGACTCAAAATGTCCACATGTTTAAAAATATTATAGTATTTTTTATATATGTAAAAAATATATATAATTGGTATAGTTTTATGTAGTTTTGTAACCTTATCAATTAATTTAACACCTTAGTTATCCTATTTTAACCTTAACTGTGGTAACATATTTTTGACTATTGAAGCATTATAATTTTTCATTTGTACTAACAATTATCTCACATAATTCCATGAGATGAAACATTTTACTATATAATATATACCACGTCCTCTTTCAAAAAATTTATGATTTTTAAATAAAATAATAAAATATTAGTTTCATAATATATCATTTATATCATTTTTTAATGTATTCATTTAATATTCACTAATGATATCAAGACAACTATGAAATTACAATATAATAATTTAACACAACACTAATATGATATATAAATCTATAAAATTAATGTATTAAGAAAAGTATAACACCCCACCTCTCACCATTGGATAACGAAGAGGTTTTGACATTACATTTCTTTAAGTGACATCCCCAAGACACCAAAGGATATAAACAAATGCCAAGGGAATCATTAAAAATTTTTGGTTGATTTCTCCTTTTAAAGTAAAACAAAAAAAAATAAAACATGACAACCAAGCAACCACAATATGATGAATTTCAATAGTGTAATTCAACTCAATGAAGATTCAACTACCAATAATACCCAACTATAACCATGAAACATAACAAATTATAAAGAGGAAACCCAAAACATTAACTCAAAGGTAACCAAAGATATATATCCATAGCTCCAAACATGATCCAAGAACTAAATTTAAAATACATTCCCAATATATCATGATGCATTAATAAGGCAATAAGATACAATGTATTTAACTCTATCTCAATATTCAATATCTAAAAATGCACCACATATCCGAAGCAGGGGGAGAGTGTAGAACTCTTTTCTTTTTTCCAAAATTACTTACCTACTAATGAAACTAGGATAGAATATATTGGAACATTCATAGAAATAAATTTATATAAGTAAATTTAAAATATTATATATATATATATATAAATTCAAAACTGATTTTTTTAACTAAAATAATATTAATGGAAAGAAACCAAAAATATCTTTAATACAATTTTTCAAATTCCATTTTAAGATGACCCATTCCGTCTAAGATATCCAAAAATTCAACTAGACATGTAAACATAGACCTCCCAAATTTCATGGGTGGTGATTCAACCTATCAAAAAGTTGTCATGTAGTGAACCATTTTTATGTGGATTGTTTATACCCTTATTTTTCCTACTTTTAAAGGGGACTAATTCATAATCGTATCCATATGATATGAAAATGAACAAACTCTAGGAATTTATACAACAAAGCATACCAATATATTATCCCAAACAATTTCAACAAAAAATTATTTTATACAAAATAATTTCTAAAAAATATCAATGCATCAAAACTAATAAAAAAATTTAAAAAATAATTTTAAAATCATTTATCATTTTCACATCCCACAAAAAATCCAATTTAAATTTTTTTGAAAATTATCACTAATAGTGGTTTCCAAAAACCATTGCCCAAAAATTTCATAATTCAAAGTAATTCAATAAAAAAATTTAATATAAAAATTTATAGTTCAAATTAATAATACTTGAGAGGTAATACCCCTTCGTCACAAACATATGTGAAAAATAATAACATCCCAAAACCTCAACCAAATTGGCATAAATCTTCCAAAATCTATCTTATATGTTGTTCCCTATAACCAAATTATTCATAAATAATCATTATTGGAATAAGAAAATAGATCTAACCCCAATAGAATTATATCCATTAATCAAATATGGGGAAGAAGAATAAAATAAGGATACCCCACTAAAATGACATATTACCTAGCAATTCGGCCCCCAACACAATAGGTTTCGACAAAAGATCACTCCAAGATCAATTGGTAAGGTCTTAATAGCATTGGATGGGATTGTAAAACTACTTTATATTTAAATAATTAACAATTTATTTGTTAAAGGGATAAAAAAATTAAATAAGAACCCCTATCTAATTTTTAATGATGCGCAATTTTGTTGACCGGTTATGAAAACACTGAAAAAACAATGATCCAACCAATGCTACCAAGAAACTATAGAAATGTTTTATCAAATAGTTAGACAAACCTTTCATCAACCTTTCTCAAAGACTCTATTACACTTTTCAAGGTTTTACCTTGGTGGCTAAAAAATTTATTGAATCTACATTCCAACTGTGAACCACTCTATTGACCTTTGTTTAACATTACATTGTTTCCTAGAGGTGTTGTATGGTTTTGAATAACTTTTATCAAACTATATACCTAAAGAAAAGACCCAAAAAATTTCCAATATCTTTAAAACTATCCAAAACATAACCAAAAAACATAATATACATAAAATACAATAATGGTTATTTATCTGAAAACAAGGGCGCTATAACCACTCAACCATTGGTCATTCCATCCATTTAAATTTTAAAAACACTATTGTCTTGAAAGGGTTTAGGCCATTACATGACCACATTCTTCTCATGATTCCATGTTTCTTTCTAAATTCAACCATGTTTTTGTAGATCCTAAAATTGACTAATACTTTTCCCACACAAGACAATCCCTTGCATATTCACAATATGTACTCGTAGATGAACCAATGATTAATCTTGCTCTAGGTCAATGTGATCCCAATAAATCATATGTTTAAGATCAAGCTAATATATTTTCTAATGAGATATATGAAACACATTATAAACCAAACTAAAATATGGTGGGAATTCCAAATACTATTCCCCACATCCATCTTATTTAGAAACCATTTAAGGTCCTACGTATCTAGGAGATAACTTATCTTATTTACAAAAATGTTGATTACCAGGACATGAATATATTATAAATAACACATGACCACCCACATCAAATAGAAATGATTGTTTTTTCTGGTCTTCATATGATTTTTTATAACTCTGAGATGACTCCAACCCTTTTACCAATCAATAATATGTTATCTATTTTCTATTATATATGGATTCGTCAAAATATTGAGATATCATTTTTTTATGAGAACAAAGTGGAAAATGAAAATGATTTTTATACAATGCATAAAAACGGAACATATGTAACAAGTCTTGATAGTTTTTTTATAAAAATCTAAAATAATGGTATTCCCTCGCCCATGATCTACCATAATCAATTACACATTATTGAAGCATGTCTTCTAAAATTTCAATCATCCTTTAATATTTTTCATCCATATGTGGATGATACACCATACAAATTCTCAACCGAGTCCCAAGGGATTTCCTTATGCATATAAAGAACGAGATGTAAACTTTAGATATTGGGATGACAGTATCAAAATTGGTATTCCATGCTTCTTTACAACTTATCATATATATTTTAGACAAGAACTCCCCAATTTTTGATTCAGGAATAGGGATGAAATGTGATAACATTATGATCTGTCCCACTATCATCCACATCGAAATTTTATTCCAATCCATCCTAGAAAAAACTGTCACAAATTCCATGGCGATCTAATCTCATTTCTAAATAGAAATAAGTAAATATTTCAACACACCCTCTGTCCACTGGTGATCTCCCTTAACTTGATGAAAGGTGAGGAATATCATAAAATAATAATCCGTTCTTATTTTCATGAAATCTCCCCAAAAAATTATTTTAGACCCATATACATATTTATTATTCCATGATGAATATAATTTCATGGATGGTCGTAAGAAATAATATTTTTTCCCTTACAAGACAATGGTATGGCCATATGATCTCGAACACTCAAAACTGAACATCAATCCACTTTTTATCCCTCAATGGCCCCCCTATCAAGAGTTTTGGAATCATAAAAACACATTTTGAATTGGATACATATTCCTCCTCAACATACTCATATAAATATAGATCAAAATAAAAATGAATGTAAACTGCAATAATACCTAATTCCTTATAATCCATGTGGAGGTTGAATATCACAATCCTTTTCTTCTCACTCATTTGAATATTAATTTTACAAAAAACCTTATGATTTTCTTCCTAATACATATTTCACTAAATTTCCTATTCTCAGTTTATTTATCTAATGAATGTTAAAAAAAATCAGGTACCCCATCCATCTACATTGTCTCAAATTCTAATCCCTATGTGGGAAAATGTGTTTCAATATTTTATGATCAATGATCATTGTAAATTTATCACCAAATAAATAATGAGGATATTATATCAAACCATGGACTACATAACCTAATTTTTAGTCATGTGTTTTGTAGTTCTTCTCAGGAAACCATAACATTCATGATCTATAAGAAACAATATAATCTATTTCATGAGAACAAATCCAAATGAGGTTACTAAAGCATCACAATACAACACATAATTTTATACTAATACCATAAATATCATGATCATAGTTGATGGAAGAAAAAAATTAATATCTTGAATCGACTTATAAAACTAATCATTCACATGTATTGGAACATTATTCCTTGTCACACATGTCATTAGTGAAGCTAGTCTTGAAAACTAGGTAACAATCCATCAGTAAGGACCTTCCATACATGAGAAACAAGATATCCCAGATTCATTATTTGGATGATTTCAAAAGATAAAAACCATTATCTTTTCTAGATTCATATAAAATAATATTTTCAGATATAAAACACAAAAATAAATTAACATATTATTTAAAAAAATTCTCACATTGAGAATTTGGAATAAAACCGATGATTGTTCATAATTATCAACATTATCTCTATGCATCACTCATGTTCATCCCATTTCATTGAATAAAACAATATTTTATCCACAAACCCCACCAATATATATTATAAAAATGATTAAAATATCTGATAAATAAATTCCACAAAAACTCCTGGTGAATTCATAAGGAATTATGTAATAACCAAATACTTGTAATGGCCACATATATGTATAAAACTGTCTTATAAATATCCTCCTAATAAAAAATCAATTGGTGATATCCCAATTTAAATTCAACTTTATAGAACCACTAATATCCCATCAATTGATCAAATTGATCATTAGTGGATGGAATTGTATGTTGATTCTATATAGAAATGTGTTAAATGTTATGATAATCTTCAAATTTCCAAAGAGGTCCGTACATCTTTTCCACATGAAAAACTCGACACCACATAGGGATACGTAATTGAATAAATGAATCCTTTTCGTCAAAAATAATTCAATTAGAATTTAAATTCCTATTATTATATTTATTCTATCAAATAATATCAAAGTGATATATGAATGGCCCCTGGTAAGAGATCAATTGTAACATAAACTTCTCATTTGGGTCAGAACACTGAGATGTTTTTAGTAAAAATATTTGGAAACTGATCAATAGTGGTTGGAAACCCACTTTCACGAATCTCATTCATCGATTCCAATGTCAACACTACCAATAGGTATATTATTATTCCATTTGATTGTGGAAACCATCCTATTTCACCTACCATTAAATTTTGTTCTCCTCTAAAGATATGCATGATTCCATCCTCAGTTGGAAAAAATAACAATTCATGTATAATAGTGGATGTGAGTTTTGAACATTTTCTACCAATACATACACTTGATTATTTCATAGACATCCATGTCGATCATATAAATATACCATATCAATTCATACACATAAAATATTATAGATCATAATTTCTAAAAAATATTGACTTTAGATTTGTAGAAGTGGAGTTTTTTGTTTCAGATAAAAAGACATTATCTCAACATGAAGACCCAAATGTTCAATTGAACAATAAGAATAAAAAATAGCATAAACTTGTATCAAATAAAGATTGAATAATAGTTGAATTTAAAATAATCACACCTCTCACCATAGATGGTCTATATAGATCATCCACTATTACATTCTCATCACCGTACAAATTCTTACATGAATCACATTCCACTATATTACCCTTTTTGGATTTTCCTTATTGAGGTGTCATTGTATTAAAAGAATCACCATGGATATCTTGGTTCTACCTATGTGATCTATTATATTTCCCTCTCCCTATTGAATAAAATGTAGTCTATTAAACATGATATGTGACCTAAACATCTGATCATAGAGAGAAACATCAATAATGATTAAGATATACCATTTGGTTGTAGTAGTGGCATTATATAGGTGGTGTTTTACAATCCCCTATCATGTGATAAAATTAAAAACATTGACAAAATCAATGTTTTCTCTTTTATTTTGGAAGATGATTCACCAATCCAACCATCGGATTCTGAGACATTAAACTACCTCGGAAATAGGTGTTCCACTTAGTGTCATTCTTAAAAATGGTATTCACACCTATTTATATAGGTATCATCATTTTTCCTACACCTATAGTTCTTGAGATACCTCTTTATATCACCATTTCTCTATTGACAATTAATTTATAGTGTTTTTTACAATGAATGAAAATATTTGAGTGAATTTTCTTCCACTACCCCAATTCAACAATGTGTTCCTTAAATGGAAAACATGAAACAACATCAGGTTAAAATAAGTCAAAATTCAAAAAAATTTATACTTAGTAGGTTATTGAGAGGTTCTCTTTTTTCAACGTAAATATTTTTTCCTCTCTATGAATCCTGAAGGTGTGAGAACAAAATTATTTTTTGAACAATTTATGAAAATCATATAGTGTAATAAATTTGTTTAATTTAGTATATAATGAAAAATACCACCACTGGAATGGTAGATACTCAATTATATATATTTCCAACATGAAATTCAAATCATATAGTGTGACTTGGAAATCAATGATTTGATTCCTCTTATTTAGCTGCACCACTTATTTCCCCAGTTTTTAATTACCCTGAATGATGGGTGGGCTCTACATCTAGAAATGAATGGAATGATCCACTTTTTGGTTTATCACTTTGGATCTGAAAATCAATGGATTTAAAATCATGAAAAATAATATGAACGTATCATTGGTTCATTGTGTCTTAGGTCTAACAACATTTTCAGCATTAATTTCCAATTGGTTTTAACAATGGCTACATGGTTCCATTTTATATAATGAAAATAATTCTATTAAGTCTAAAAATATAGAAATTGAATGCTTATAAATTTTAAATTTACCATGTCACAAATACCATAATATGGATTTCCAATTTCATCATTCTCTATATTCAATATATTTTATAAAGTCCACCATTCCCTTTGAAAATAAATTATTTTTATGATACTACAACCATGCCTTTCCAAAACCTCGCATTTTTAAAGAAGTTTAACACTTTACAAAAATAAACCGTTTTTTAACATATCATAAATCATTAATCAAATTTATATATTCTCTCATAGTTTTAATTCATTCATAACAATGTATGTAAAGATATTATCATCATCTATACCCAGGAAGATTAGGTCACAAATCCTAGGATTGTCTAAAAAACACATGTACCGAACTCCGCAGAAACATCAGGTTCAAAATAAATAGGACTGTTACACCTTTTTATGATCTATTATTCATGTCTTGAAGATCATGCGCCTTGCTACCATCCCAAAACAAGGGATATACCAGAATATTTTTTTAAACACCCAAACCAATAAACATCTCCCACAATGAACGGTGGATTGGCCAATATAAATACGATTTATAACATACCACCCTCATTTTTGTTTTGGTAAGAGAATGTGAAATTACTTGGAATTTTGGGCCATCCTGATGACACTAATGTCTAGAAATTAATTCTAAGGTCTTCATTAACTATTAAGCAATTAATTTCCCTTTGAATGTAAAATAACTAAAGGAAAATCCCATAATCAAAAAACCACAATATGATGCATTAGAACAATGTAATACTGAATGTAAAAAAAGAAACAAAAAATAATACCCAACTATAGACATGAACCATATCATAATACAAATAAGAAACCAAAAACAAATAATTGAAAGGCAACCAATGACATTGCTCCACCACAACTAACATGATTCATGATCAAACACTATAATCCATGCCAAAGGATTCACTATGCATCAATACAAGAAGTGATACCTTTACATTACCTATGACTCAATACAAAATATATGAAAACAATCCAAATATATCAAGAAGGGACTAATTATAAAAGTTTGTAGGCTTTCCCCAAATGGTATCTCTATTCACAACACAAGGATAGAACATGTTAACACATTCATAAAAAAATTATATAAAAGATTTTTTAAAATTTTATATCAAATATCCAAACCATTTTGAAAACCAAAACACATTTTTGATCTAAAACAATATCCATGTAATGAAACCAAAATATTATTTAAATCCACTTCTTAAATTCTATTTTGTCATATCCCATTCCATTTAGTATATCTACACAACCAACCATGCATGAAAATCATGGGATACCTATACTCGCGAGTGGCGGGTCACGCTTTCACCATGATATCGCATTGTGAAACATTTTATCGATAAAATTTATTCCCATATCTATACCACTTCTGATATAGAAAACCTCATACCCTTAACCATACCATATGAAAATGAATACACTCCATCAATTAATGTCAAAACTATTCCAACCAATTATTTCAAACCATTTCAATAAAATATAATATTATTGAAAAAAAATTCAAACAACAATTACATTCAATATAACTAAGAAACCATTTTAAAACCAAAATTTTAAAATCATTGAATATTTACACTTTCCACAAAATAACCAATTTCAACAACTTCACAAATAGTAACTAAATAAGTTTCCCCAAAAGGATTTGACTTGAATTTCATAATTATATTAAAATATATCTATTTGAAATCAATCATTATAGTTAAAATGAAGAGGATTTTATATATAATCCACCAACCTGACAAATATATGTGAAAATGAATAATGGAACAAAATATCCAAAAAACATGTAATAGTTCATCCAAAAACCACCATAGATATCATTCCCAATCTTCATAAAATCATAAATCATTATGATTGGAATCAAACCACATTGATATATCTACAAAATATATGATCCTTGAATCCAAGAGAGGGAATAAGAAGAAATTATGGAAAATCATCTAAAAAGGCCACTTACTAAGGATTTTAGCCTCTCATGGACCTAGATTCTACAATGGTTATATCCCAGATTGAAGGGAACAATCTCCTCATCCTTTGGGTAAAGAAGCAAATTAATTAGTGTCAAAATAACTAAAAAAATATTTGTTAAAGGGATGAAATATATTAGATCCACAAAAGCTAGTTCTAATTTTTCACACAAAATAGTTTTGGTTAACAGTCACAAAATTCATACACAAACTAGGTGTCAGCCACTACCTCCAACCACCCTTTGCATGAATAGTTTGGATTGTTAGAAAAACCGTTTTCCAGCCAGGATAATACCCTATATTACACTATTTTGAGTTTCACATGGGTGGCCACATGAGATGGAAAAACTATGTGCCTACCTAGTGACCTCTGTTTCCCATAATATGATTTCACAGAGGTGTTTCATAGTTTTTAATAGTTATAATAAAACAATTCACCACTATAAAATTACAAAAAAAAACATTCCAAAGTTCCTTTAAAAAATAACAAACATGTTCCAAAATGTTTATATAATTAAAATATATAAAAAAGGTTAATTAAATAAAAAATTTTGTTATAAAAGAACTCACTCAAATTATTTTACATTTACTATTTTTAAAAAAATTTATTTCATTTTATATTTATGGTTAAAATAATGTGTCGTCATTGTATAGGGATTTAATTTAATTATATAATTACAAAAAATTATAATTAAATTACTATCATTAATTTAATTTCATTATGATCTAAATAATAATAATATTCATTCCAAAATTTTATTCATATGTGAACCCATAAGAGATATTTAATGGACAGAGAGTGAAATTTTGTATTTTTCTTTGACATAAATATTATACAGAAAATAATATTTTAAATGTATCGCTTAAAAAGATAAATTTGAAGCCTAAGGTGATAAATGAATAATTACCTAAATCAAATAATAATTTCTACAAAAAATGAATACATAAAAATTTAGTTTTAACCTAGGATAACCTATTTTCATTTTACCGAGCTGATAACTTTTATCGTTGTTACTATTAATAATGATAAAAACATAAATAAAACTATTGACTAAATCTAGACCAGCTAATTTAAAATTTTAAATCAATTTTTCAAAATTCAATTTCAATAATTAGAAAAAACTCATTTTATAATATGACATCCATATAGACTTGAAACAATTTTTAATAACCAATAAATATATAAAAAAAATTCCCTTATTATGTTTATATTGTGTAGTGAACATAAAATCACTTATAGAACAAAATAAAAACATCATAAATGAATAATTAAGGATATTTATGTATTTCAAGAAGTTAAGTAACCTATACTAATTAAATAGAAACATGAATTTAGGATTAGTAATATGGCTTTTATAAATAGTAAATCCGAATAATGAATAGTAACATCACCCATGAATGTATAAATAAAATTTATACAACAAATAAATGATTGTATCAGGTTATTATATCTGTGTATAAGTAAATTAATATATTAAGAATTGTTAAATTAAGTGTTGATATTTTTATAAGGAATAAATATTTAATTATAATAATTTAATTAATTTAAATATTTTAATGAAAATATATTCAAATAAAATGTTTTCATAAATTATTATTTTTTCTTTATGATTTTCAAATAATTTTATGAGTCCTTAGATAATTTCGAATGTCCTATGAAATATGTTATAGATTTAAAATTGGTATTTTTCGTGGAAAGGATGGTTTTAATTAAGATTTAAATTTCTCATATTTAGAGAATTATTTTCATAAAATAGAGTTAATTTTTAATTTATAGTTTTTATTAAATGGATAGGGAGAATGGTTTTCTTGTTTTTCTAAAATACTTGAATTTTTGGTGAATATTAAGATATGTAAATTTTTTATAAATGATTAATACACGATTTATTGAGACATAAGTGATCAATGGATGATGCAAGCACCCTAGGATTGAAATAAAAAGGACCTACTGCTGTATATTGTAATAAGACTTTATAAAATATCTTGTCTTGAGAAAAATAATAATATAATGAATTAAATAATGAGAAATATCCCCTCTCCTCCACTATAAATACCACCCCTCGCCACCACTTCTCCATACAACTCTAATCCTTGAATATTGTCAAATTTTTACCCAATCCTTTCCCCGAGCATATATTCCATTTTTAGAAGATCTTTTTATTACCCAAAAACCAAAAAAAATCTCCTTAACAACATTTCAAAGGAGGAGTGCTTAAGAGGTAAAATCCTCTTCTATTTCCTTCTAGTTTCTTTTCAAGTTCTTTTCTATTATTTTTCTCTCATCAAATCCTCTATAAAAATGATAATGAAGAATATAGTATCAAATATATTGGAGTAATTATATTATTTTAATGGAATATCTTTACTCAAATTATTTCCTCTCTCTCTCTCTCTCTTATTTTTTCAAAATGAAATCATCATCCAAGAGGTGATGATTTACAACATTCATGGACGAAAAATTCTCATTCTTCGGTATTACCTTAAAGGATGTTAATTAAACCATGTTTATGGTTAAAATAGTCTATTATATAAGTATTAAAACAATTATTATTTTAAATATGTTACATATTTACCATATACTAAATGATAAAATAAAACAAGTTTGTTATGATCAATATCCACCGTAATGATTCAAACTATTATCAACAAATATCATATCTTTTGATTTATCCTCATACCATATAACAAAATGATAGATATATATATTTAAACATATTTATTTTCATTAATTTTATATAATTCAGTTCGGGATAATTATACCTATTCTACAAGAACGTCTATACTCATATACACGTATAATGATCGTGAAAAACCGGGAAACGAATCATCATGAGCAATAAAATTGTATCTTATAACTCATTAAAATGGCCATAATTGAACATAATTAAATTATAATAAATTGAATATAATTATATATGGTTCTTAGTTAATTAATTAATTTATTTAATTTTATTATCATGGACATTAAGTTCTTGTGTAGAACACATTCATACGTACGTTAAGGGTTTTCTTCTCAAAGTTCTGTTTCCATTCGGGTTTTCCTTTTTTCCTCTATAGAATAATGTAATTATTCATTCATTTTATATAACTCATACAAATTCTATTTATATATTTGTAACCCATTTTTCCAGATCATTTCATATTTTTATAAGAATTACATGTTTTTCAGGATTCTTTATTCAATTCAACATGATACACAAGTCCGATTAATGGGAACATCTCAATATCTTAGAAATTTTCAAGTATCATCCATAATATATTTAAAGACACCATTATTTTTATAAAATCCCTATTGTTTTCATGGAAACTATATTTTTCTATTAATGTTTTTTTATAAACAATTATGTCAAATAAAAATTACTTTTTCAAAATTACTCTTATAAAAGGGGTATTTCTCTCAATAGTCCATTGATGATAATATTAGATTATGTTCATTTATTTAAAAATATATATTGAATTTTATGATTTATTTAGATTGATATATTTTTATTTTCTTTTACCAAATGTTATTAAATAGATTTTTATCAGTTTTACTATGGATGTTATATCTTGGTGGCATTCCCCAAGTTACTCGGAATGGAATGTGATTATGACTACAAATTAGAGAAAGTTATTTAAATTGCCTCTTTTTGTGTTGTTTATGTTTATCCCCATTCAAATGAGTAAATGATTTGACATATAAATTGATGTTTGTGGTATGATATATCATCTAGATGCATTTTAAAGACTAATGAGACAAAAAAGAATTGGGTTTAAGGTGAGGACTTACTCTAGTATTTTAAGACGTCTTTCTATGAGGCCTTGATGATATGTTTAAGATTTATAAAATTATAAATTCCCTCATTCATATATTTTTAATTGATAAAACATGTTTTGTTTAACTAGTATAATTTCAATGACTAATGTTTATTCTCTTATGATCAGTTATATATCCTTATCTACTCATCTTTCATTCCTTCCATATTATACAAAAGTATGATTTCATAGGATTTAGTTTTTATTTTTTCACCCTACATTATGTTTATTTGTATGATAACATCCATTTTATAAGATACTCCTAATGGTAATATATGATCACACTTTTATTATGTTTTATTTTCCCCCAGGATGAGAAGATGAATATTATGAATGGATTTCAGGGAAAATTTAGGAGTTATGGATGTTTATATTGGAATTTCTATACTGTATTTTCTTTAGATTTGTAATGTAAATATTATTTTTGTATATTAGTTTTAAAATCTATGAAATTAATAAGTCCTTTATGATATTAATAACTTATAATAATAAAAATTTAATAAAGTAAGTCATCTAATCTGAACTACTTCGGTCGAGGTCTTTACAGTTGGTATGATAGGAATTAGATTAAATACTATTGAATCTTGATTTAGAAAATAATGATTAGGGAACATAACTTAATATAGTCATGGGGATTATAAGAGAAGAACATTAATTAATTATGGTAAGTTATACATTATGTGGAACTTTCGATCAATACACCCATGTCTGGATACTACGAGTAGATGTGGTTATGGAACAAATATACCAAAAGGTAAAAAAGCCGACAATGTGACCTATGCCTAACATGGTGTAACATGGTACATGATAATGTTCCATATTACGCTCATTGTTTGACACTCCTAGGAGATATTCTAAGGATAAGTCACATTTTCCTTAAAAACATTAAAAAGGTTTAAAAGTAAATATTCCCTCAAAGAGACCGTATTTATGAATATGGTATTAGATAGGAATAAAATATCTATTAAAGTAAATTGTTTTTCTAGTTTTAGACTATAAATTACAATTCATAACCTATCTTAGTGTATTCCATAATATAGAAATTTCACCTATTGGAAGGAAGGGAAATTGTATCAATGCACATATCCCACGTAGGGAATTCCATCATAAGAAAGATAATGATGTAAGTATTAGAGCTTCGACTAGTGTTGAGTAAATAATTATTATACTAGTATTGTTGACCGATGTTATGAATAATAACCTTACACATATGGAGAAACATGATCCAAATCAAGTAGGATAAATGTTAGACCACTTTGTGTGATAGTAACCGCAATCATTCAATGGGACTACAAACCCATTTATAGATGATCAGTGGATAAGTTCCTTAGAGAAGACATTTTTTGCATTTATATGTAATGAATGAGAGATGTTTGTTATGATATCTTATAATCTATTGGGAGATACAGATCAATAGTGCTCACTAATTCAAAACACAATGTAGGAAGAAGAAATTGAAAACATGAAATGGAGGTAATTAAAGAAATTTAAAAAAAGAAAATATATTTTTATGAACAATGAGTGGATATGGAATTGAAATTATTGAATCTTTGGAAAAAGGAGGATACTATGTTATCATGTATGAATCCAACATTACAAGACTAAAAATAATTATCAAATACTAAATACGTTATCCAAGGAGAAATATTCATTAATTATTTTATGGTTTAAAACCATTCCTCCCAAGGTCACTGGTTTCCTAAACATTCTCATCATATGATTATATAGAGTCATGTTCTATCATTATAGAGAAATAAATCCCAATGTATTATGACTTTATGGGTATGCAAGAGAATAATAGGGTTATATAAGAAATAATAGATAAATGGAAGAACAAAAAAGGTAGTTTTCCAACATGTGATATATGATAAATGAAATTCCCCAGATACTACTTAAATGGAAAAGGATTCTATTACAATTGTGGAGAAAAGGCCACCAAGAATGTGATTTCAAGGGAAATAAATAAGATACCAATGATCAATTCTACAATATTAAAGATATAAGATATTATGAATATGATTGTCCCGTGGGTAAAGTATTATTTTCCTATTAAAGGCCAAGAGAGAAACAATAATCTTATGTGATCACAACTGCAGATGTTGAAGTTCCTAATAATGTTGTGTAAGGTAATTTAATCATTTCCTAAAATTTTTCCAATCCCTTATTTGATTCTGGATCATAAAATTATTTTATATCATCCAAAATTTCCATGAAAATTATACATTTCAATTTTGATTTAATGAAGTAGTTGTCAGTAAAATCTAATAAGTGGAGTATAATTGCCAAAAAGATGTGTCAATCTATATTCTTTACGACACATAATCATGATTTAGTTGTTGACCATATCATTATATCCATGATTGTTTTTTATATAATTCGGTGTTTGAACCGGATTTCAAATTATGATGTGAAAATATTTTTAAATAAGTAGGAAGTTAAAATTTTGAGAATAACGTAGAGTCTTTATCTTTAGATAAAAAAACCCCACCATATGATTCTTATCATGATCTGCCCCCAATATCTCTACTTAATTAATTTTTTGTTAGGAAAAGAACACAATATATATGGGAGAGGAATAAAATATTCAAATTGATTATATACCTATTGTGAAGAAATATATTTATGTATTTATAGAGGATATACCTGGACCTCCTAAAGATCAAGAAATTGATATTTTTATTTATTTAATTCATAGTGATAGGCTTATATCAAAGACTCCTTATATATTTTCCATTGTGGAATTAATAGATTTGAAAAAACAACTAGAGGAATTGAGTGATAATGGATTTATCTGCCCTATAGTTTCTCAATTGGAGACCCATTTCTCATTGTTATGAAGAAAGATGTACCCATGATGATATTCAATAACTACAGAAAAATCGATGATATTATAATAAAGAATAACGGTCTCTTACCTCGGGTTGATGATTTATTCAATTAACTTCATAGAGATCAATATTTTTAACAGATTTCCCTATGATCTCGATATCATCAGTTTTGTGTGTGGAAGAAAGACATTCCAAGGAAGCCATTTTGAACTAAGTATGGAAATTATGATTTCTTATTAATTCCATTTGGACTGACTAACACATCATAAAATTTCATGGATATAATGAATAGAGTTTTCATGGAATATCATGATGGCATTATTGTGGTATTTATTGGTAATATCTTGGTATACTCAAAATTCTATGAAGACCCTGAAAATCACTTGTGTCTTTTTCTAGAGACTCTTAGAATAAATAAATTATATGGGAATTTTAGAACGTTTGAGTTTTTCGTCTTCAATCGGTTTACTTTTCTATCCATATTGTGTCAATTTATAGAATCTTGGTTGTCCATTGAAAGAAAAGGTTTGTTCACAGTTGGACTATACCAAAAAAACATGACCAAAGTATGTAGTTTTATGGTTTAGCGGGTTATTATCGAAATTTCATTCAGAAAATCACCCAATAAGCAAATCCATCAATATTGATTACTCATAAAGAGGTTAAGTTTGTTTGGAAAAAATATGTAATGAATGTTTTGATGAATTGAAGATGAGATTAGTGAAATCACCTATCTTGACTCCACTATCAAGAAATGGTGTATTTGTGATTTATAGTGTTTTCTCAATGAAAAGAATCAGTTTTTTTTCTTTATGCAGAATGATAGAGTTATTACCTATGCATCAAGGTACTTAAAAATTCATAATTAAAGATATCCAACTAACGACCTTCAGTTAGTGGTTGTAATCTTTGATATGATAATATGGAGACATTATCTCTATGGTGAATGATGTGAGATATATATACATTAAAATAGTTCAAAATATATATTCTCATAGAAAGAACTCAACATGAGGAAAATGTGATGGCTCGAGTTCCTCAAGGATTATTATTTTTGAATACACTACCACCCTGAGAAGGTAAAAAAGGTAGCATATGCATTGAGTAGGATGGATCATGGATTATTATGGAAAATAATGATTGATAAGGACACTATGTACATGGATCTAGAAAATATGGATATGGAAATTATAATGGAATGTATGACTTAAGTACATTTTTATAGGTCTCTCTACCATATTTATTGTGAATAATTAGATGTACTCTGTGTGATGATGATACTCATTAAAATAAAATTAAATCCATGAATAATGGAATGTTTCTATAAATTGTGTGTGAATATGGAATTATGAAATATGGGTGGAGTTTATGTATTCCCCTTAATACCATGAGAAAAATGTAGTAATTGGATGATGAGAATTTCTTGAATTACACTACACACTCTGACATCACAAAGATATATAAATTTCTTGGGGAATTTCTAATTATGTATTATGTTTTTTAGTATGTCAAAGGTTTAAGGCTGAATGAAAACATCCTAGAGGCTTCATGAAACACCTTCTTATTTCTACTTGTAAATGGGATGACATAACTATGTATTGTTTCATTAGATTACCAAAAACTCCAAGAAAGAATGAGGCAATATTGGTGATTGTTGATCGCCTTTCAAAATATGCACCATCCCTTGATATGAAAGATGATTTTTACCTTGATTTTCATGAATGAATATATATTAAATAAGTTGTAGGACTTAATGGAGAACATATTTTTATTTTTTGTTGTCTTGATCCTTGATTTGCGTTGAAATAATTGGAAAATCATTAGAATTCTTGTGATACCGAGCCTCCATTGATTGAGACTTATCTCCCTCAAACTGATGGGTAGTATGAAAAAACAATTCAAACATTAGAAGACATGTTTATATCATTATCCCTCAAATCTCAAGTTATTTTCTATTAGTATTTTCTTTTTATATATTTTTACTATAATAATAATTTCCATTTGAGAATTTAAATGGATCTACATAAATCATTGTATGGAACGATATGTTGTGCACCGCCATGTTGGGATGATGTTGGTGAATGGAAGCTTCTAGGACCAATGATTTTATATGAAAAAACAAGAAAGGTAAAGACTTTTCAATCCCATATCAATGATCGGAAAAGGTGGAAAAATATCTATGTTGATAATCAAAGGAAGGATTTGGAATTACCAGTGGGATACCATGTATTTATTAAAGTGTCACCATAGAAGGGTGTTATAATATTTTGGAGGAAAGGGAAACGAATACCTATGTACATTGGTCCCTTTGAAATAATAGAGTGAATTGGACATGTGTCTTATCATATGAAAATGTCAACTAGACTTTCTATGCTACAAAATGTGTTCCACATCTCCTTGTTAAGGAAGAATATTATGTTGGATCGAATATATAGATATGTATGTCTATTAGATGGAACAATATAAGAGGGGGGTGAATTGTAGGATTAAAAACCTTTGAGTTTTAGCAACTAAGAGATTAGTTTAAAAGATATTAAACTAATACAAATACAAACACCCACAATTGTATTGAATATAAAAAGGTATGATGTATTGTAATACTAATGTAATGTAAAACAATTGTATTCATGATGAACACAATAATCAGATTAATACAAAGATGAATGATTCTACCTTAAAGCGTATCGAATCAATCAATACAATATGTAATAGAATGATTGTAATTGAAACAATTACAATTGAAAATGTAAAGAATAAAGGAAACAATACAAATTCCATTCTAATACAAGTAATAGCAGAAATGTAAAAGAATTACAATTCTTTTAACCCAAAGAGAAGGGTTATCCTTTCACATAGGATAAAAGTTCTGTCTCACCAACACATTGGTGAGCCCTCGATACGATGATCAGACTGTCTGTCTGCCTATCCCCGGAAGCCCTCGATACGATGATCGGCACGTCTGTCTGCCTATCCCCGGCAGCCCTCGATTTTGTAGGTAATCGGTACCTCTGTCTTTCAATCACTTGAAAGCCCTCGATATGATAATCGGACGCACAAGGCAGATGAGAGAAGTCACAGTGTCTCTCTCTAGAATCTTGATAGTTCACAGAGTCTCTTCATTCGTTCTCTTCATTCATCGTTGTTCTCTCAGCTTCAAATGACCTCCTATTTATAGGCCTCGGGTTCCAACGGTCAAATTGCCTCCAACGGTCATATTGAAATAGAAATCACGACATCGTTTTGATTAGTTTGAAACTAACTCAATGACATCGTTTTGTTAAGACATAAGATATATAGAAATGAAAAACATGAGTTCGATTCATATGCAATAAGTGTTTTTTACTATGTATTGAAACAAGAATGTAATAAAAGTTAAGAGTAACAAAATCAATAAAAGTTTCATATTTAGTATCATCAGCATTTTACGATTGGCATGGTAAGTACGATCAGTATTGTATGATACGATATTGTCAGTACGATCAGTATTGTATGATACGATATGGTCAGTACGATCAGCATGATTAGTACGATTAGTTTGATCAGTATCGTACGATACGATATGGATAGTACGATCATCATTGTATGATACGATAAACATAATAGAAGACAATTGAAATTTCATAAATATGATAGAATGCATTTGTGATTTCCAAAACATGATATAGAAGTCAAAAAAAGACTTTTGACTCAACAATATCCCCCTTTTTGGAAATCACAACACACAATGTAAATGTATCAAGAAATACTTATCTCCCCCTGAGTTATTGGAAACTCTTCTGAATAAGAAATTGAATACAACTAACTCCCCCTTAGGTATGGAATTTCCTAAGGATTGTATTCTTAGATTTTCCTTAAGAGTGTTGTAAAGAATTCTCCCCATTTATAAAACATTCTCACCTTTGTAAACATTCTCCCCCTTTGTGATTTACAAAAATAAAGGAGTAATATTGAATTGTCTGAAGGAGTTAGTAAAGCAATACAAGACAATAGAAAAAAAACATGAAATAACAATCATTACGATAACAAACATTTCCAAACATGAAAGCTAATACAGATAACTTGTTTTCTCTTTCTTTATCCTTTTTGATTAACTCATGAAGAATTTCCTTCATCTTTTTTATATCCTTCTTGTCTTCAGAAATAGATTCGCCCTGAGTTCTGAGTAGCTCTTGTTGATCCGCAAAAATATGATCTTTATTTTTGATAGTCTCCTCCTGGACTCCGATTACTTCTTCAAGGGTATCAATTCTGTTTTTCAAATTATTTTTATCTTTGGATAACACAAAATTTTGATTCTTCAACAAAACCATTTCATCTTTGAAAGATGAAACCTTCGAGAAATCAGATTAAAAAACATTCATTCTCTCTTGAAAATCTTTCACTGAAGGAACATCGGCTCTTTGAGAAGACAAAAGATTCAACCTTTCAACCGTTTCTCTGTCAAGCTTATTGAAAGCAACTGCAAGATCATTTGACAAACTTCTTATATCTTCAATAGATATTTCATGATCATTGATTGAGCTCTCTGTTTTGTATTACAACTTGGTCATCTTATTGCAAGCTTTCTTATGAGAAACCAAACTTTCTGAAAGAACTTTTAAAGCGGCTTCTACTGACAAAACATTCTTCTTCAATTATTTTACAGAGCCAAACTTCTTCTTTTGATTATCAGTAATGAAATAAATATTCCCTTCCAGCCTTGGGAAATAAGGAATGGTCTTCTCAACCCTTATCAAAACATGAACAATGTAATCACTCTTCTTGAGAGAGATTGAATGTTCTGAATCAGTATCAGCATCGTTCGATGCTAGTTCATACGATCTGCGTGAGTCAACAACTGGTTGTTTTTCTTTTGCTTTTTCATTCTTATTTCTTTCTTCTTCCACATTGTCACTAATGAAAACAACTTTATCAGTGTGATAGGATTGAGCACCTTGATTTTTTTGAGATGACATTCTGTCAGGAGATCGTGCTTGATCGGCATGAGGATTTTGTTGAACACCTTAACTCATCTTTTGAAATTATTCCTCTCTAATCTTGTTTGAACATTGAAGAAATTTTAAAAGAAAGTCTCCTTCTTCTTCCACTTCTTCTATCTCTTCAATCACATGTTTTTGTTTTCCTTCCTCAGGGAGACTCTGTACGATGGGCTCTTGGTGCACTTCGTCCGTCAGTTGGGTGCTAGCATCCTCAACCATTTTCAAAACTTTAGAGATATAAAAGTCTTGAGAATTTCTTTTCAAAACATATTTCTTTTTATTGTCATCCTTAAGGGTTTCTTCTACCCTTATTCTTTCTGCAAAAGCCTCAGCCGGGTCAAGTCTGAACTTTGGATCACATTCCTTTCTCTGTTCCTTATCCTTTCTCCATTTTTCTACAACCTCCTTGCAGTACCTTGGCTTCTTCTTAGGTTTTGAATTGGTTTGCGTATCAGACTTTTGTGTAACACCAGTAGATTGAATTTCTTTGGCTGGAATCGGTTCCGATTGATTCTGAGCCAATTCAGCTTCTACATCTCTGACAAAAAGTTTTGAATTCGGATCAAAACAAACATTCAACTTTTTCATCTTACTCTTACTAATCCAGGAGGGATTCAAATCAATGGGGTTTCCTTTCAATGTAATGTTACAAAACGTCTTACTTTCAAGAATGAAATTCATAAGGATGGCTGGATACATAATCATTTGGGACTTGATGCCTCCTGTCTTGACATTCTTAATGGTTTCAAAAACATACACCATGAGATTTACTTTTCTCATATTCACAAGATAGTCAAGCCTAATGATATCAGAAACTTTCAGAGTTTCTCTATCCCCTTTCCTTGGGATAAGAAAACCTTGCATCCATAAAGTCACAAACAGATTGTCCGGAGAAAGATGAGACACTTTTCTCTTTTCTTCATTAACAACAAACAAAGTCTTTTCAGCACTTTCTCTATTAAACGTACCAACATCTTCTGGTAGTTTGTGAGATGGACAGAAAGAATCCCCTTCTACAGAAACATTCAGAAAATGTGCCGTTTGTTTCACAGACATGGATAGATTTCTATCGTACACAGAAAAATTGATAGTCATGTCTTTGTCGAAGGATACAGTTTTATAAAACTGACAAACTTCATCAAAAATAACCGGATCTTGAGAAGCAGGTCTTTCAACACACATATGCTACCAACCTTGAAAGAGAATGATTCTTCTGATTGTAGAATCATACGAATCAAAGAAGTCCCGAGAAACTAACCTTTCCCTATTAAAGTCTTTCTCTATAAAAGTCTTTGAAGATATTTCGGCTAGAGTGTTAGCAGAGGATTGAGACATAAAGGCGATGCCGATGAAAGATCGTACGATGATTTAAAAATGGTGGAGCAGTGCTTCGCCTCAAATCCTGAAAAATAAATGTGGGTTTGGGGAGGGGGGGCTATTTATAGGCGAAAAAAGGGGTGACCGTTGATCTTCTATGGTCATTATTAGAGAAAAACAGATCAATGGTTAGGATTGAAAACGGAAAAATTTTTGGAAAATACCTGCCGGAGAACTTAAGGTAGTTGTTGGTTTTAGGATTAAAGAATACACAATCGTATGAAATAAAATAAAATAGTTGTATCAAATGACATGCCGATGGAAAACAATCTCATTACCATGAACTAACAATACGATGGAAAACAATCTTGTTACCATGAACTGACAATACGATGGAAAACAATCTTGTTACCATGAACTGACAATACGATGGAAAATAATCGTGTTAGCATGAACTGATGATACGATGGAAAAAAATATTGTTACCATGAACTGACGATACGATGGAAAACCATATTGTTACCATGAACTGACGATATGATGGAAAACAATCTTGTTACCATGAACTGACAAACCGATGGAAAACAATCATGTTTCCATGAACTGACGATATGATGGAAAACAATCTTGTTACCATCGTCGGTTAGTACGATGGAAAAGAAATTTGTTACCATCATCGGACAGTACGATGGAAAATAAATTCATTACCATCATCGGTCGATACGATGGAAAAGAAATTCATTTCCATCAAAGGTCGATATGATTGAAAATAAATTCATTACCATCATCGATCGATATGATGGAAAAGAAATTCATTACCATCATAGGTCGATACGATGGAAAAGAAATTCATTACCATCATCGGTCGATACGATGGAAAAAAAATTCATTACCATCATAGGTCGATATGATGGAAAAGAAATTCATTACCATCATCGATCGATACGATGGAAAAGAAATTCATTACCATCATAGGTCGATACGATGTAAAAGAAATTCATTACCATCATAGGTCGATACGATGAAGTAAAAAATAAGATTGTCAAGACGATAAACAGAAAAACGAATAAACACATCCAGAGAGTAAATAGTTAAAGAACATAAGATAAAAAGAAACATAAAGACAGAAAGAAATGTGCTCCCCCTTTCAAAGGGAGTTTTTCAATGTTAGGAGAATTTTGAAAAATGAAGTAGATATGAATGATTATTTTAATGTAATCATTCATAGATTCTGTTTTATGAACTCAAACCTATCAGAAGGTATTGCTTTTGTAAAAATGCCAGCAATTTGTTCTTGCGTTCCGATAAATTGTAAAATAATATCTCATTTTTGTGTGTGATCTCTAAGAAAGTGATGCCAAACATCTATGTGTTTTTCACGAGAGTGATGTGTTGGGTTCTTACTAAGAGCTATGGCACTTGTATTATCACAAAGAATTTGAGTTTTGGAGAAACTCAATCCATAGTCAGTGAGTGTGTGTTGCATCCACAATTCATGAGCACAGCAACTTCCAGCTGCTACATATTCAGCTTCAACAGTGGATAGTGCTACTGAGTGTTGTTTCTTACAGGACCATGAAACAAAGGAATCTCCTAAGAAATGACATGTTCTAGATGTACTTTTTCTATCCATTCTACAACCACCAAATTCATCATCTGAAAAACTTTTTAAAACAAAATCATTCCCAGAAGAGTAAAAAAGACCTAAATCCATAGTGCCTTTTAAATACCGAAAGATTCGCTTTACAGATTTTAAATGAGACTCTTTTGGATTAGATTGGTATCTTGCACATAAGCATACAGAAAACATCAAGTCTGGTCGACTAGCTGTCAAGTATAGCAAACTTACTATCATACCTCTAAAGATTGTTTAATCTACTGGTTTCCCAGTTTCATCAAGATTAAGTGTATTTGAGGTACCAATTGGAGTACTAATACTTTTAGTTTTTTCAAATCCATACTTTTTGAGTAAATCTTTTATATACTTATGTTGCAATATATAAGTTCCTTCTGGTTTTTGAGAAATTTGAAAACCTAAAAAGAATGTTAACTCACCCATCATACTCATTTCAAACTCGAATTTCATTAAGTTTTCAAAAGAATCAGTTAAAGATTCCTGAGTTGATCCAAATATGATGTCATCAACATAGATTTGGACAATCAAAACATTTTTTTTCCATTTTGATAAAAAGGGTTGGATCTGCTGTACCTTTTGTATAATTTTTTTGTAAATGAAATCATGTAAGTCTATCATACAATGCACTAGGGGCATGTTTTAGAACGTATAGGGATTTGGTAAGTTTAAAAACATGATCAAGATGTTTTGGGTCTTGAAAACCAGGAGGTTGTTCGACAAAAACTTCTTCTTGAACAAAACCATTTAGAAAAGAACATTTGACATCCATTTGAAATAGTTTGAAATTGAAAAATGCTGTGAAGGATAATAGAATACGAATAGATTCAAGTCTAGCTACAGGAGCATATGTTTCTTCATAGTCTATTCCCTCTTGTTGATTATAGCCTTTAGCAACAAGTCTTTCTTTATTTCTTACAATGATTCCATTTTTCTCACATTTGTTTATGAAAACCCATTTTACACCAATCACAGTTGTTTCATTAGGTATATCAACTAATGTCCAGACTGGATTCCTTTCAAATTCATTTAGTTCATCTTGCATTGATTTGATCCAATCATCATCACCTAAGGCCTCACTTGGACTTTTAGTTTCAAATTGGGAAACAAAAGCAAGATGTTCTATTTCATTTCATAAGGAATTTCTGGTCCTTACGGGTTGATTTACATCACCAATGATGTTATCACTAGGATGATTCCTAAGAAACAATTGATTTGGATTTTGTAAAACCTGTTCATCAACATATGGTAGAAAGTCTTCTGTGGTAAATGTTTCAGGAATACTTTCTTGAACATTTTCCTTATCAGAATGATCTTCTAATAAAGGTTGACAAACATTTTTAGAAAACACATCCGAGGATGTAGGATTGTGTTGTCTGAAAACAAAAGGATCAGTTTCATCGAATTTTACTTGTACTGTTTCCTCAACAGTACAAGTGTTTTTATTGAAAAATCTATAAGCCTTACAGGTTGTAGAATAGCCTAGAAATATTCCTTCATCATATTTTGGTGCAAATTTGTGTAGATTATCTTTTGTATTAAGAATGAATACTTTGCATCCAAAAACATTAAAGTATGAAACTTTAGGTTTTCGGCCAGTCTGTAACTCATAAGGGGTTTTATTAAGAAATGGTATAGTTAAAACACGATTTATAGTATAACAGGCAGTACTAACAGCTTCAGCCCAAAAGTTCTTAGCAATTGAGTACTCACTCAACATGGTTCGAGTCATTTCTTGAAGAATACGATTTCTTCTTTCAACAACACCATTTTGCTGAGGAGTTCTTGGAGCTGAGAAATTGTGAGTAATACCTTTCTTACTACAAAAAGATTCAAAATCTGAATTTTGAAATTTACCACCATGATCACTATGAATAGTTATCAATGGTAGGTTTTTCTCATTTTTATCTTGGGATATAAAAGTTTTGAAATTGGAAAAGGCTTCATATTTCTTTGTGAGAAAGTAGACCCATGTAAATCTAGTAAAGTCGTCAACTAAAAAAAATACATAGTATTTGCCTCCAATGCTTCCAGATTGTGAAGGACCAAAAAGATCCATATGCACTAGCTGTAATGAATTAGAAGTTGAAACTTCATCAATTGATCTAAATCTATTTTTATGTTGCTTGCCAAATTGACAAGGATCACAGACTTTTGAAGAATCATATCTACGATCCGGTAGCCCCTTTACAAGTCCTTTCTTTGAGAGTTTACTTAGGTTTCTCATATTACATTGTCCTAGTCTCCTATGCCATAGCCACTATTGGTCTTCTATTACAATTAAGCAAGGTATGTTTTGGTTCTTAAGGTCTTCTATGTTAATAGTGTAAACATTCTCTTGCCTATGGGCAGATAGAATGAACTCATCCTTGGAATTGTGAACAAGACACTTCTCATTTCTAAAATTCACAAGGTAACCTTCATCACATAATTGACTTATGCTGATGAGATTGTGCCTAAGACCTTTAACAAACAAAACATTTGAGATAAGAGATTTTCCAAGAAAAACAATATTACCTATACCAACAATCTTTCCTTGAGCATTATCTCTGAAGGTAACTTTTCCACCTTCTGTTTTGATAACCTTTTCGAAGAGATCTTTGTTTCCAGTCATATGTCAAGAACAACCACTATCCATGTACCAAATGTTCTTATTGGTACACTTCTCATTTTCCTAAAAAAGAAACAATTAGTTTTTCGGAATCCAAACTTGTTTGGATCTAGAAAGGTTAGATAAAAGAATTTTAGGAATCCACATTTGTTTTTCAAAATGAGCTTTATGAAACCCTAAAGATTGAGTTTTGTTAAGAGGGCAATCTCTTCTCTAGTGTCCACCACATTGACACCTAGAAAAAAAAGAGTTTTTTTGAGGAACAAAATAGTAGTTACTAAAAACCGGTTTGGAATAAGTATAACCAAGACCAGAACGATTTCTAAAAGGTCTAATTTTAGAATACATCCTGTCAAAGTTTTCTTTTCCATGAGTAAAGTTTAACAAACACGTTTTCAAGGATAAAATCTCTGACTTTAGTTTTAAAACCAAATTCTTACTTTCCAAAACATTTAAATTTGAACTAGAGTTAGGCTCTAAAATATTTTTCTTTGAAATTACATTTTCAAGATCCTTAGAAAGTTTATCCTTATCAGATTTAACTTTCTCAAGGGTTTTTAAAATACTTTCAAAATCAGAAGTTTTCACATCAAGATCTTTAGAAATATCTGATACTTCTTTAGTCAAGATTGAAATTCTAGAATTTGCTTTCTCAAATCTCTTCTTGAGTTTAGAATTTTCATTTTCAAGTAATTTAGAAAATCTAGAGACCTCGTCAAAAGAAGGTAATGAATCATCTTCTGATGATGAAGAATCATCATTTGAAGATTCATAATATCTATTATCAGTATAATTTGCATTCAAAGAGACATTTGTAATAGCTTCAGGATTATGTACCTTAGCCATGAGACAATGATCTTCAATTGGTAATCTGGATAAGAGTCCGATATTACTTTGTCCTGCTGTCTCATATTCCGAGGAATCGACTGAGGAATCACTACCACTTGAACTCCATGTATCATTTGCTTTCAATACTTTCTTCGTCTTATAAAACCTTTTCCTATTTATTTCATAGTGTTTCTCCTTTCTATCTTTCCTCTTTAGTAAAAGACAATCAGGCCTTATATGTCCTGCTTTCTTGCATTCATAACAATTTACCTCTAAATCTTTCTTATCCTTCCTATCTTTCTTTTTGAATCTATATTTAAAGTCTTTCTTTCCCACAATCTTGTTCATCCTTCGAGCAAGGTTGGCTAACTCATTATCCGAAAGATTTCAATCACTTGAATCAAATATAACAACTTTCTTGGATTTTGACCTTGTAGGCCTTTCAGGTGTTTTAGCTTTAGATGAAAAGGCTACACTTCCATTCCCATTCTTATTTTTGTTGAAATCAGCATCTCTCTTCATTCTTGTCTCGTGCGGTAGAAGAGTTCCAAAGAGTTCATCAAGAGTAATCTGGGAAACTTTTCTATTTTCATCAATAACTGTCCTTTTCGACTCCCATTCATTTGGCATTATATCTATTATCTTATCAACAAGAGATTCATCATCAAGACCTTTTTCTCCCATAGATTGTAAGCTGTTCACAATCGTCATAAACCTTTGTTGCACTTTACATACTAGCTCTCCATAAGGAAAAAACAAATCCATGATACTCTGCTCGAAGCATTGCTCTCCTTGTTTCTATAACCTTGGATGTACCAAAATGAGTGACTTCTAATTTCATCCAAATACAGTTGGATGCTTCACATGAAGATATCTGACTGTATATATTCCTGGTCATAGAGCATAATAAAGTATTGTGTACCTTGTAATTCAGTTGAAATTCTTGGTTCTCTTGGTTGGTGAAGGTACTAACTTCTTTGTCAAGAATTTTGTAACCTCCAGTAAGCATAATAAAATTGTCTACCCCAGTATTGATAACGAACGTCTTCGTACAATCTCTCCCGTACTCATAATCATTCCCATCAATGATTGGTGGTCTAGAAGGATTCAGATTGTCTATTGACCCGATACTCATTCCTGCCATCTAATACGATAAAAACTTTTCCACTCCACACATTAGTGTAGTAAGTATTCAAGATAATAATATGAAAGAAATAAAGCTAGTAAAACAAATTAGTGGAAAACATCCTCTGATACCAATTATTGGATCGAATATATAGATATGAATGTCTATTAGATGGAACAATACAAGAGGGGGGTGAATTGTAGGTTTAAAAATCTTTGAGTTTTAGTAACTAAGATATTAGTTTGAAATATCTTAAACTAATACAAATACAATCACCCACAATTGTATTGAATATAAAAAGGTATTATGTATTGTAATACTAATGTAATGTAAAACAATTGTATTCAAGATGAACACAATAATTAGAGTAATACAATGATGAATGATTCTACCTTAAAGCGTATAGAATCAATCAATACAATATGTAATAGAATGATTGTAATTGAAACAATTACAATTGAAAATGTAAAGAAGAAAGGAATCAATAAAAATTCCTTTCTAATACAAGTAACAGAAGAAATGTAAAAAAATTACAATTCTTTTAACCCAAAGAGAAGGGTTATCCTTTCACCTAGGATACAAGGTCTGTCTCCCCAACACCTTGGGGAGCCCTCGATACGATGATCGGACTGTCTTTCTGCCTATCCTGGGTAGCCCTCAATACGATGATCGGGACGTCTGTCTGCCTATCCCCGGTAGCCCTCGATTTTGTTGGTAATCAGCACCTCTGTCTTTCAATCACTTGAAAGCCCTCGATATGATAATCGGACGCAAAAGGAAGATGAGAGAAGTCACAGTGTCTCTCTCTAGAATCTTGATTGTTCACAGAGTCTCTTGATCTGTTCTCTTCGTTCATCATTGTTCTCTCATCTTCAAATGACCACCTATTTATAGGCCTCGGGTTCCAACGGTCATATTGAAATAGAAAGCACGACATCGTTTTGATTTGTTTGTAACTAACTCAACGACATCGTTTTTTTAGGATATAAGATATATAGAAATGAAAAACATGAGTACGATTCATATACAATAAGTGTTTTTGACTAAGTATTGAAACAAGAATGTAATAAAAGTTATGAGTAACAGAATCAATACAATTATCATATTTAGTATGATCAGCATTGTACGATTGGCAAGGTAAGTATGATCAGTATTGTACGATACGATATGGTCAGTACGATCAGTATTGTACGATACGATATGGTTAGTACGATCAGCATGATCAGTACGATTAGTTTGATCAGTATCGTACGATACGATATGGATAGTACGATCATCATTGTACGATACGATAAACATAATAGAAGACAATTGTAATTTCCAAAATATGATAGAATGCATTTGTGACTTCCAAAACATGATATAGAAGTGAAAAGAATACTTTTGACTCAAAATATTCCAGACCCAACACTTGTACTCTCTTATGTAGGAATAATATTGGAACCTAACATATCTTACTGGGAAGAGCCTATTTGGATTTTGGACACTAAATAACACGTGTTGTGTAATTAAATGAAGCAGCAGTTAAAGGTACTTTGAAAAGATCATAAATTCTATGAGGTTATGTGGGTTCATGTGGTGCTTATGGTGAAGAACATCTCAAATTGTTTTTTGGGGTGACAATAAAAAAATTTCATGTTAAATTTTTTTTATAGTGGAGGAGAATAAAACTAACCAGAACACTATTAATGAAATTCCAATTCTTCTGTAATTATATAATAGAGCACATAAAATAACTTATAGAACACAATAAAAATGTAATAATTGAATAATAAATGAAATAAGAAATATTTTTAGATGTTAATGAACCTAGATCAATATAGTAGATACTTGACCTTTGGAATAGTAATAATACCCTTATGGACAGTAAATTAGTCTAATTAATATTTACATCACCCATGAAATTATATATAAAATTTATGAACCTTTTAATAGAAATTTTTAGTTAATTATATCATAGAATATGTAAATGAATATTTTAACAAAATAAAATTAAGTGTTAGTAATTTTATAGGTCATAAATATTTAATAACAGGTTTATAATTAATAAAACTATTTTTAAGAAACTATATTCATAGAAAATGTATTCATAAATTATAATTTTGTTCGGTTTTTATTTTATGATATTTTTATAGGACATTAGTTAGTTATTTAATGTATTATAAAATTATTTATAGTTTCAAAATTGGTATTTTTCAAGTAAATTAAGAGATTAATTTTAAAAAAATCTAATATTTAGAAAATTATTTCCATAAAATGGATTTCAATTTTGAATTTTACACTTCGAAAAATGTTTATGGTTAATTATTGGGATTTTTCTAAAATACTTGATTTTTTAATAGAAAATTACAATAATTTACGATAAATGATAAATACATGATTTATTGAGTTATAGGGGAAGTTTGGATGATGTAAGAATAATTATTTCTAACTCACATGCACATATTATATTATTTATTCATAATAATCAACATTATTTCTTTTCATGAGAAAAAATAACAAAATAATGAATAAAATAATGGGAAATCATCCCTCTCCTCCCCAATAAATACCACCCCACACCCCCAATTATCCTCACACCTCTAAGAATTTAATGTTATAAATTTATATCCAATGATCTCTCTAATCATTTCTTCCCATGTCGGTGATCTCTTGGTCTTATAAAAATACAATAACCAATCCCCTTAAAGAGGTTCTCAAGGGGGAGTATTCAAGAGGTAAAATACTCTTCCTTTACCTTTTAGTTTCATTTCATTGTCTTTAATTTAATTATTTTCTCATCACCTCCAAATTCAAAATAAAAAATATTACTCCAGTATCATATATATACTTTAATGATATCATGTTAATGGAGTATCTTTACCCAAACTCCTTTGTCTCACTCTCTATTTTTATTTTTAAAAAATAAAACCAGCATCCGAGAGGTGCTGATTTACAACCTTTGTGGACGACATATTTTTATCATCAATTTTTTTTTCAAGGACCGTAATAAAATCATTTTTTTGTTAAACCACAATATAGTTTATCTATTTCTAATTTTATTATATTATATAGGAAATATATTTTCATAACACTAAATGATGAGTCAAAATGATTCTGTTATGATAAGTATCTATCATAATAATGCAAATGATTATCACTAAATGTATTATCTAATTATTCGTCCTCATACAATAAAAAAAATGTTATATATTTCCATTTAAAAATATCTATGTTTATTAATATAATATAATATAAAATCCTATATAATTATACTCATTCCACATGAACTTCTATACTCATATAAAAGTATATCAATCGTGAAGACCTTGGAAACGAATTCTCCTGAGAAATAATAATTAAAATTATAACTCATAAAAAAGTCCTAAAATAAAAATAATAAAATTATAGTAAATAAAAAAATATATATAAGTTTCTTAATTAATTAATTAATGGATTTAATTTTATTATATAGGATGTTAAGGTTAATTGTTGAACACTTTCAGAAAGAAGGAATCACTTTTCTTCTATATCCTCCATTTTCATTCGAGCTATGATTTCTTCCCCTATAAAATAGTTTAATTATTTAAAATTTTTACATAATTACACTAAATTATGTGTATATATTCCAAACACAAGATTCATGATAAGTTTATCTTTCATTTATAATATTTAAAGGTTTTTTGGGTTCCCTTTTCAATTCTCCCTGAGACCCAAGCCCGATTAAAGGTAATGTCTACACCCCTTACCCATTTTCATGTACCATACAGTTTATTTTTTAAGACACAATTATTTTATAAAAATTTATAATCTTTTCATTAAAAAATATATATGTTCATTAATGGTTTTATACAAATAATTATGACAAACAGAAATTATTTTTCAAAAAAATATATTCTTTGAAAAGTAAAAGGGGGTATTTCTTTGAAGAATTCCTCAATGATTTTATTTGAGTATTATAATATATTTGAACACCTATGTTGAATTTTATTATTTGTTGAGATGGATATCATTTTATTATTATCAACCATTTGTTATTAAATGGTTTATGATAGATTTTACTATGGATGTGCTATCTTGATACAATTCACCGTGCTTCTCTGATTGGTCAGTAATTATGATTAAATACTGGGGAATGTTATTTATATTTTATATGTTCATACTTTTTATGTTTGTCCCTATTAAAAATTGTAACAATTTGGTCTTATAAATTGATTTTTGGGTCCCTCTATACCCCTAGATGCATCGGTTGGTCTCAGAGACAAAACAAAATTTGGTTTTCGCCAAGGCCTTACCCCTACTATCTTCAGACTACTTGGATGAGGCTTTGAAGATATGTTTCATTTTTCTTGGAATATGCATTCACTCATGATGATATCATTAATTGATAAATATTTTAATATTTCACTAGTAGAATATCGATTATTAAGGTTCCTTCTGTTATGATCACTTATATGGATTTATTTACTCATCTTTCATTCCTTCCATATTATGGTATTCTTTAATTTTATAGGAATTTTTTTAGTTATTCAACATGACTAATGATAATGGCTATGAGAACTTCTAGAATATTAATTAACCTTACTGAGTATATAACCTCACTCCCTTTTTATGTATCAATTTCCTATAAGATATGATGATGAATATTATGTTTGAATTGCAGGAATAATCGAGAAGTTAGGGATGATTCCAATGTAATTTCTATATTGTATATCATTTCAATTATAAATGTAAATATTATGTTTTTCACTAGTTTTATGAGCCTAAAAAACTATTTGGTCCATAGGAATAAAACGTCTTTGTAATCATATCGATATAAAAAAAGTAAGGCATCGGATCTAGGTTGTTGGTGTTGGGTTCTTTATATATAATTTTAACAAATAAATGATCATCAAAAAATGAATTTATTTCTATTGCATGATAAGATAAACTATTATAATAATTTTTGAAAATGTGATTGAATATATAATATATTGATTAAATTAAAATAATTCCAAAATAAATTTAAATAAATCTGATTGTGTGAACCATTAATTTGGAAATTGAAATACATTCCCTTAGTAAAATTAATCTAATGAATATATACATGGTTATGAAATGCATGTCTAATAGATAAATAAATTAATAGAAGTAAAAAAGAACCTATGATTCAACTTCGGAAATTAACCAGAGTAGGTTTCACAATAGTTTAAATCCCATCACATCATGAACTCAAAAAATCATGTAGATTGCAGACCAACCATAATGTAAATGTTTTACCAGGCACCCTAATTAGAGTCAATGAATCCAAAATTGCCTCATGTCATTCATCTAATCCCCTATAACATGCAAAAAAATAATCTTAAAAACACCACACATATTAATTAAAACTCTGTTGAGTAGCCTTTTTTATAACAACGAAAGGGACATTTTCGACATGCTTAAATAAAATTCAGGACAATATAGAATATATGGATGAAATATGATCTTAAAGACCTCCACAGAATGGTATTTTCTGCTTACAGGTCTTGTAAGAAAGAAATACAGATCCTATCTAAAGAAAATAGAGCTAGATGAAGACGTCATCCAAAAATACCTAGCAACACAATATACAACCTGATAAATAGTAGAATTGAAGCCCATGTAAGGGTCTTAAAATCCAAATTTGTATTAATTTTAGAATAATTCTCAATATTTGAACCTATCTAGTTCTATATGTCATGATATTTATTAAATATAATAAAACCATCCTAATATAACTTGTGAGACATTCAATCATGTTCATCAATCCATATTTCAAAATCAACACTCGTATTATCTTACTGGTTAAAGGTACCATTCAATTTTTAAACTTTCCCTTCCTTATAAATCATTGGAAAAGACTACATCCTTATTTAAGAGACACAGTAATTTTTTTATAACTATGTTGTCCTTGAATTTTTTATTTTTCATTTCTTTATCATAGAGTAATAACTTCCTTCACCAAAGATTTGATTATTATCCTTAGTGGAACTAGAGTGATATAATATCTATACCACTTTATTACAATTGTATTGATTATCTTTTTCTAAATAATCATCATTTGAAACAAATTCACTTGTTTACTCTAATTGGGAAATCTATTTTTGTGTGTGACACCAGTTTTATCATCAACAATAGTATAAATAACTTCCATCTAGTCTTGTAAAACATTCCCTTCATATGGTCTGGATTTTACTTATTCCTTAGCTTCTAATGGATTTCTTGAGCTTCATAGATAAAAAATAAGGACCATAATTTGTAAATGGACATGGAAATATGTGGAACCATTTAGTTGTGAATCTGAACCATTGGAGGGGCCAATATCTTGTCACTCATTAGTCATTATTCTATCCAAGATCAATGGGTTGATAATTGAGATATGTGTTTCAAAACCCTGTTTGCCTTTCATTATTTGAATCTTCAAAATCTTCCTAAATTTATATTACTCGAGGCCCTTGAAATTGAAAACAGATAACTTAATTATTTTATTTATTTGAAAATAATTATCAAAATTACGAACATTTTTCGAATGACAAATGAAATTGTACATTTTCTTATACATAATATTTAAATTAATGTTATTATAAGTAGTAGAACAAACATTTTTAATAAATGGTTGTGATAAATAAAAATGGATTAAAATAATAACATAATATGAAAATCATAATTTACCATTCTCTATATGAATTTTAATTTGGATCCAAATTGATGAGGATATATACACCCCTTAGAATAATGGGATGTCAGTAATACCACCTAAGACTAAAATTTTTAAATCATTAAAAGGAAAGGAGGTTCTGATCAATGATGTGGCTGAATGGTGGACCCCACATTTAAATGATGTGCATACCAATTATCAAGAAGTCTGAGAAAGATCCCCAAAATAACCAATTTTAAATCTTCGTAATGGAAGATGATATAAAAAAAATCTATTAATGTTTTTTTCTAATTTTAGAAACACCAAACAAAATAGATTCTCATTAATAAATTATCAAACATCTAATGATTTACTCCCCTTTCTTTAATAACACATGCAATGATCAATTGTTTGAAATAATAATTTCATTCTACTATAGCAACCCAATTAGTGATAAAATGTTTTTTATTCCATTTTATAACAATATTTTGGAAACAAAACATCTTTCATTTATGAAATATATTTATATTTTAATATAATATTAGGGTTTCATTAAAATTGTTGAAATATGTCAATAATTCTATCAACGAAATCAAATTATATTTTAAAAAATATATATCATTGAATTGTAGGGTGTAACATTCTACACCGTTAAATTAGTTTTTCCATCAAAATCACAGATCCCCAATAAAAAAATGAGAATATCTCTATTTTATAATATCTTCATGTTCCTATGTAGCATCTAGGAATTTTTAACTATTTTATAGAACTTTAACTTGGTGTGTTCTCTTTTTTTATTGAATCACTTTATTTATTTGATTAACAATTTCTACTAGTTATTATTCCTAGTAAATATTGTTCTTTAGTGTTATGAACTTTGATTTTAGTAAATTCATTGAATCTGGTTTCTGCATTATCAAGAGTGATATACTAAACATGTTGTGAATTTTATAATGGTTTAATGAAAATTCCAATTTATAAGCTATAATCCCTACTCAATCAAATTTCTAAAAGGGGCCCATATTCATAGAGATAAACTTTTATTTCTTTTCAAATAACACAGTATTCTTCCATGGTGAAATTTATAGGAATAACTTTTCATTAACATCAATCTCAAAATCTCACCTATGATGGTGAGAATAAGTTTTTTATCGACTCTATGTTTCTCTTATGTGAAACTGAATGGCTCAGACTTCACTAAATTTTCATTATCTAGATCATGTCCCAAATGATATATTTCCCCTCAAATATCCAATCATATAGAATTTTTTCAATTATATCCACAGATGGATTAATAATGATCCATTTAATTTCTCTAGTGAATGCTATTTTTATATGAAAACCATATATAAGGAATTCGTTCATCCTAACCACATATCAGTATGAGAGAATAAGATCTCATCATATCATCTAGGGATTAAATTATTGTCTTTGACTAACCACTTATTTATTTCTGATAAGTAGTATTGAAAATCAAGTATATATATCCACATAATTTTAAGGAAATATCTAATACATCACGGTAATCCCCGTATCCTGATCAAATATAATTTAATATGGTACTCAATGAAATATCTCCACTTATTTAATATATGACCTAGTAAGCAGACCTAAAGAAAAATATTCTCTAATAAAAATTATGTATGTGGACATCACCATGCGATTCATTAAAACCCGAATATCCTTATGTCATTTAGAATTTTTACTAGGGTTTAACAATGAAATTCATGGTGATTTTCTAATTTTTGTTAACATATGATAAATAGTAGTAACATACCCATAGAATTTTTATTTTTATATATAAATTATTGTAATACTAGAAATCAAGATATATATTCTACTATATATAATTTCATTTTCTCTAACCAAAATTAAACTTTCATAACTGTGTATTTCATCCATCATCAACAATAAATTGATAATTAAGAACTATGAAATTCATCCAAGATATCCTTCTTCACATTTTTAAAGGATGGGTCACATAAATTGTTCCTAAAATTTATCAATCCATCATTGTTCTGGTTAAACTCAAAAACATTTCCCTCAATCGTTCTAGCTATATATTGTTATTCTTCACCTCTTTAATTCTCACATAGATAGATAGTTGAGAATTCATATAAGAAATAAATTATCAATCCCATTTTCTATGGATTTATAGTTCCATATTTTTTTAAAAGTATAAGTGTTATATCTATTAAAATCATAATCGTGGTTACAGTAACATGGTTTTTCCAACATAGATCATCACCAGCATTATTCTCCATCATAGGATATTAATGGAATGTGAAATAATAATCTTTAATCAAATCTAAAAATCATCTCCAGTGTATATTAATCTATTTTTATATGTAGGTATACTTCATGATTTTATAATATTTATTTATATATATCACGCAATTATTTATAATTATAATACCCCATGTGTTTAAGTTAAAAATTACCATCAATAAAATTAAATCACGAGTTGGGAAATTTTTATCATGAAACATAAATTTTCCAAAGGAATTATCAATAACCATATAATTCTATAAGTGGACACATCATAATTCATTATTAGATGCATAACTATACGTTATAAATAGTTCAAGACTATAGGGAAATATATAAATACATGAACAGATAAATCATCTCTTCAGTTCCATGAAATTTTATGCACATTCAACTATTACATGTCACATGAATTCCATTTAATTTAATGTAGTTAGTGGATTAGAAAATCAGGGTTAATTCTCTAAAAAACATCGATAATTTTCATATAATCCTATATAAGTTATGGATCTCAGTCACAATGGTTAGTTATGGATAATTTTTAAAAACAATCATGTTTTATAGATCATTTAATATACCATCTCTTGAGATTATATGACACAAAAATGAAACTTTATATCACCAAAATTCACACATTTTATTTTATTATATATCTCCTCCTTCTATAAGGGAATAAAAAAATCCATAAATGATCTCTAATATCATTAATTATTTTGGAATATATATAATTATAATATATGAAAACTATAATAGACTAATCAAGGTAATATCTATAGAATATGTTCATAACATTCATGAATATATCGGGGGAATTTGGAATACGAAGTGAAATCACTATAAAATAATTGCATTTGTACCTCATATGGAGGTCTATATTGGGAATACATTCACTTTTAACCCTCAAATGATAGTACCCAAATAGGTGATCAATCATGAAAAAGAATTAATATCTGAATAGTTGATCAATGAAATCATCAATATGAGTTAGAGAATATATATTCATATTCATTATCTTGTTCAGTTCTTGATAATCAATTTACAGTCACATTGATCCATGTTTTGTTCTTAGCAAAAATAATAGGTCTACCCCTTTGTGATTCACATGTCTAAATGAATCCCTTTTCAAGATTCCCCATGATTTACTTCAATAATTTCTATAAATAGTTTGTGGTCATTATATATAGAGTCATTAAAATAATATTAGATCCCCTTATGAGTTCTATTGAAAATTCAGCATCACCATATCTTGTAAGGATAAGAAATAATCTAGATAGATTTAAAAAAATCCCAACAAATATGAAAATTTTCTATATTTTGTTTTTCCACGTTAATCTAAGATCAGTAGACTTAATATATACTAATTAATACTCATGGGATAGAATTGATTTCCATTAGAGGTTTGTGTTCATCCTCATGTTAATAAGATATAATATGTCAATTTTTAATACAAAACGTGACTTCCATTCTTTAGAAATTGATACTGGTCCCATATAATGAAATCCAATTCCTGTCTAGAATAACATAAAAAATTAACTAAAGGGTTGATCACATGATTTTATGGAAGAAAATTACTATAATATTAAATCAAAGAAGAATAATATAACTGATATTCAATCATTATACCATTATTAGTTTTCATTAATGAATAAATTCTTAGTCATTTAACTAGTAATTCGATACTATTTAAAAATTTTACAAATATAAAGAGTGGGAAGAGATAGAATAAAATAATAAATTCCATATTTTATAGTGGATTATAAGTATAAATTTCACCACATCATTTTCATAACCCTTATTATATAGAAATATAACATTACATTTTCTTATTATATTAATAATAAGATGTTTTTGACACCAATTATCATCTTATACCATCATATTCATAAACTAGTTGGCATAATGACTATACTTCTTTCATTATATGCATTATGTCAAAGTTGGTGATGTAATTTGAATATTATTTTCTCCCATTACATTATCATTCTAATTCAAAATCTTTTAACACTTCGAGGATTTATGAGATTCCTTTCAATATTTAATGATCCTCACTATTTGATTTAATCAATTCCCTTGATGTTTAATCCTATATTTATCTTAGGGAGACCACTATAATTTCTTCCCAATGTCTGACTTATTTGTGTTTTTATTAGACCCAATCATCTATTTTCTTTAAAAACCCTAGGAATGGTGAAAATAACAAATTTCTATTTTCCTTTGAATTTAAATAAAATTATTTATTTATATCTCCTAAATTATATTAGAGATAAATTCATTTTAATGACATGGTTTTATGTTACTAAATAATTGATCAGTTTTTCTTTCATAGATAATTAATAAAATAAAATAATTCATTAATGTCATGTAAAATTTACCTGAGAAGTAAAAAATAGATTCATCCTCTTTATACATGATATCAAGGATTTACTGCTCTATCCTTTTATATAAAATATGAGGGAAGTTCATATTAAAATAAATCCTCTAATATTTATCCCATTAAATAGATTAAATATCTTAATCTTATCTCATATTATTTATAACGATCCAATATTTATAGGGTTCACATTCCAAATGATAAATGGATTGGTCATGTATTTCATGTTCTAAGAACTAGAGAATTGAAAATATTTTTCCAATGGTGTTGATCCATCACACATCCACTAGTGGATATGTATATCCACTAAATGAAGGTGGATATATTGTCATGAAAGACTCAATAATATGTTTTGGTTTATATTGATGATTTTTATGATTTTCATTATTCATGTACTGGTTAATGTTTTTGATCATGAAAACGTGATTCTTCATTACATCTCATATAACATTTGGTATCTCAAGTGGAAAACCATTACATTGTTCACTACATTCATTTTTAGCAATTTTTATTCCACTAAAAGACATTAACTGAAACCAAAATAGTATTGTTTTGAAATAAATTTTTATTAATCAATGTGAAATATTATAAAATCATGAAATTTCACTCATATGATGTCTAAATTAATTAATTTTCTACTCAATCTACGGGACATTTGGATTAACATATGTTATCCATGGTAGTTACCAAATCCTAACAATGTTATCTAATATGTAGATTTTTCCCCAAGATTTTGATCATAGTTTTCTAATCCAAATATCAAATGATAGACTATACCTATCATCAGATACCAACTATAGTGATAATAAATTTCATATATAAATATTTAATATTATTAGTTGAATATTTAACCTATTTAAATAATAAATTTAATTTAAATGTGGATGCTTAGAGTATTAGGTGGCTATATACACATTATTTTAATTTCGCTAATGATTTTAAAAATATCTCATAAATATATACCCACATAGTAATCTTCATATAAAGACCCTGTTTAAACTATTATTCATGACAAGGGGATGTAAATCTTAATAAAGGACGAGCTTAGATGCTCAATTAAGGTAAAAATAAGAGAAAAGAAATCAAAGATCAAATAAAATTACCAGATAAACATAATATTTTGAGATCATGAATATAACATTAACAGTACACACCCTATCTTTCATGGATTATAAACCTAATAAATTAAATAAAACAATATCATTTCCTAATAAAAGTATCATTTTAGTGGGAAGTCATCATAAATTAATCATGAATAACATGTTCATTTAATAAATGTGTACCAAATCATGTGTTTTGAAACTATATCATATATTTTTCTAAACTAATTAGACCATAAAATAATAGTTGACCAAACATGAAGACATATTTACTATATCACAATAAATCATATATCATTACCTATTTTTTATTATGGATCATGTAAACTGACTTTTTATCATATTAGATCATCCAGATTGATTGGATTCCCATAGTTATCTCATGAGATATATCACATTATAAAATAAATTGGAAATATATATAATTTTAGACCCACACATCATAAAAATTATATGTATACCTTTGTGTGAAAGAAGTTTATAAAACATTCATCACATCAATTGATCATTACCATTGAAATGAAAACATGTTTCATAAAAATTTATCCATTTTATCATAGAATAACCCCTGTAAAATAAATGGTTATCATGAGAATATCATAACCATTTTCAAAAAACATCAAAATAGAGAATAATTATGGATCATTGTATTATATCCCTAGTAAAAAATAATTAACATCATTGTTTTCAATGAGGATAATTCATGAAAAGATTCACTAAAGTATTTCCTCAAAAAAATAAGCATTTCACATGAAAATGAAATATTAAGAAATTAAGAATTTAAAAAAAAATATATGGAAGAAAGTAAATTTAAAACAACCCTAAAAAAGTTTAAATAGGATTTAATGAATTATTTATTAACAATGAAATTATATTCCATTCTTACCATATATGTTGAAAGAAAACCATCTTTTTTCATATTTTTAGAAAGTAAAAATATACTTCACTCTGAAAAGAAAAATAACATTCCTATAAATTTATTTAATGAAATTCAATCATAAAACAAAATCTAAATATTTATATTATAGTATTATACATATTCTTGAAATCATTTTTAGAAATATAGATGTGGATGAAAAATTATTTTCGGGTGAAGAGACAAATAAAGTAGGTTTTCCAAAAAAAATTGTCTTATGATATATTGAGTACACAAAAAGAATAAAATTAAAGTAAATTTTTTTATTAAATACAAATGATTAGAGGAGAATAAAAATTAATTGTATTTACTTGATAATGATAATATCATTTCCTCAAAGTAAATTCAAGCATAAATAATATCGATCAAAAATAAGATTTAAATATCAATACATTACCTAAGGTCTCATATTTCATCGCACACATTCAAAAATACTATATAATATATATTTATTTCGTATAAAAATATTATAGAAAAATATTCATATATATCATTACCTGTGGAATTTACTTATGAAATCTAATTACACTTTTTTATTTTATATTAAAATAACTATTTTTAGTTTTAATTAATTCATTTTCCATTCATATTTATGTTCGACAATCCAAGAGCTTGTAATATAATCATGGTTCCATAATATCTATAATTTTAATTTTGATATAAAAATTATATATATTAATAATATATATATATATATATCCATACATAAAATTTATATATTAAAAACTAATTACACTGTTCAAAGAGATTACATGCCATACGAGTCCAAGATCATTGTATAAATTTTTTTATTAAAGAATTAAATAAGTGTAAATAGTAATTAATTATTATATAAAAATAATAATATATTATATAGATATATTATATTCCGTAAATATATCTTTATTACCATTCATGTATATTGGGTATGAAAAATGAATCATTTCATTTCATAGAGGTTTTTGTTCACATGTAGGTATAGAATTCATTATCATTTTCCAATGGTTTCGTTGGTAAGATGGTAGATATAATATTTTAATTACAAAATCTAATTTTTTTGTTATTATCATATATAAAAAAATCCCATAATAATGTTCATAAACAAAATACGGTGATGTAAAATTAAATGTATCCCTACGTGGAGGTGTTAAGCCATACGTATGATCGAGCGATACATTAAATTCCCATTCAACAAGAAATGTAGTTGATAATGGTTGTTACATAATCATAATTAAATATTGTTATACTATATATTATTTAATTATTATGTTATGACACATATAATATATTAATAGGAGGTAAAATAAAAAATAAAAAATAACTAAACTGTTAAAATGATTGCAATTATTTTAATGAACACTTTTAGATATCTTATAGAGGACTAGAGTGTCAGTATTTTAGGAATAAAAATCATAAATAACCGGATAAGGATATTTATAATATAATAAGGAAGGTTTTGGTCCATATATAATGATCAATTTTGTGCAAGATATTAGGAGGGATGTTTTATAATTGAGGGAAAGGGCACGATTGGATTGTCTAAAAAAATTTACAAAATAAATTCAAAAAAAAATAAAAATGGAAATTTGTTGAAAGATAATGTATTATATGTTTGAAATCCCATAAAAATTTAGATAGGTTTGTATGGTGTTGTAAACATTGTCTTCTGGTTTAAATTTTTAGGTAACCTGTTTTAACTATAACAGGGGAAACACATTTTTCACCATTAAATGGTCATAATTATAATTACAAGGTGACAATTAGATAATAAATTGATAAGTGATTACATATATTACTTTATATTATCTAACTTTTCCTCATTCCATATTTTAATTATTTCAAATAGTTTATAACATATTATTTTCATAAAATATCATTAATGTAATTTTTGAAACAATTTATTTAATTTGACAATAAGGAAAACAAGAAAAATATTGAAAATTAATATCTTAAATTAGTACTACATAAATATTTTAAATTCATCTATAAAATTTTCTATAAAAATATTACTCTCACAAAATATAATACTTTAGTAATTTAGAAATCATTTATTTTATTTTTCTATAAATTGAAGAAAATTTATGTCGGTGTTGCGTAAGATTTAATATGGTTAAATAATAATTATAAATTACAAATTAATTACAATCAGGAAAATCATTTCATTATTTTCAATCTATCAATTAATATTGATTAAATACATTCTTTATTCCCCATATAAACACATAAGATATATTTAAAGCTTAGGGAGAGACGTTTTAGTATTTTATTTATTTGGATATAAAAATTATATAAGTAATTTATATTGGAATGTATCCCAGGTAGAATTAAAATTCACAATTAAGGTGATTAGAGTATAATTATATTTTTCCAATAATAATTAAAATAAAATATGGGGACCTTTAAATTTATTTTTGACCTTGGTTAACCTGATTTTATGTTTACTAGGTTGAGCGATTATTACACTATTATGATTTATAATTCCAAAAAAGGTTACATATTTTGAAATATTGGACATCCTAATTCCAAATTCTTGTCCATTTTTTAATATTAAGTTTTTATAAATATAATACATTATTATTAGAATATGGTAAAAAACATAATGAAAACCATTATTGGAATAATTCATATTAAGCATGAAAATAAATTAATTCATATCACATGACTACAAATGATTTGATGAATTCTAAAACAATTAATTGAATATATAATATACATATTTAATTAAAATAATTTACCAATAGTGGTTATTTTTATTTATTAAGATGAAAATACGCTTCACTCATAAAAAGTGTTTTTCGAAGAAAACAACTCTTTTATTTTCAAATGATTATATTTTGATTAATAATTAATTGATAACCAATTGATTCAATTTATACATATCTAAACCATAATATTATAATATATATATTAGTATGAATAACTTAAAATATAATTCCTAGGTGATAACTTTCACATTAAATAATAATATTTTATTAGTATATCACTTGTTTTTAATCATTATATTGTATTTAAATAAATCTATATATGGAAAAAATTATAGTGAAATATAATATAGAATATATGGGTGTTACATTCTGCCCCCACTTAAAAATAATTTCTTCCCAAAATTTACATTACTCTAATATAGAAACATGATGGAATCTATGTTTATATCTTATCCTCAAGTTCTGAGGTGGCTTATTTTGAATATATGATTCCTCTAGAGAACCTTATACAGGATTGTAGTCTTATTAATTAATGTTAAATTTTTATAATCCAATAATTAAACTAGTTTTCCCACATAGTAAATATCAAGATCTAGTTGTATAAACTCTAATTTAAGTACATGTTATATATTAGGTATGTATTTTTTTCGAAGTTATACTTGGAAAAAATCAATAACTCGAGAAAGATTCAGAGGAATCGCCAAGCTATAAGTGGCCACCACTTATTAATAACAAATATCAAAAGTGTTTTTATACCAATAGCTCAAAATTTATTTCTCTATCAATCTCATAGCCTTATTCATTATAAAAACATATAGATATAACTTTTCACAAAATTTCTTCTCCATATCTCATCGATGAGTTTCATTATAACGTTTTTTTTCAAATCGGAGTTTCACTTATGTGATGATGAATAGAATTTACTTTATCTACCATTTCCCCAAGAAGATTGAGTATCAATAGCTTTACTTATCCAACTTCATCGCATAATATAGGATTTATATACTAATTACAATATATACCCACACCTTTGTCCATTTAAATAATTGATTAAAATATAATATTTTATGAATACTCAACTAGATGGCAGATGGATCCAAAATATATTTGAGTTAGAGATAATAAGATAAAAGTACATCCTCTAGTTCTTGAATGGTTCTTTCATATTTTCCATTAGTTTTTGGGTTATATGATTTATGGATACTGAAATCTCTATTTAAATCCTTCTAGAAACATTTCTATAACATAAAGAATAACTTCAGATCTCAATGAAATACTGTAGAATATGGTATTACATGAAATTACACCACATAATGAATAAAATATCAATATAAAGAAGAGATGGATAATCATTGATGGAAATGAAGTGTTTTGACTTTTTATGGTGATTGAATAACACCCAAATAACATTGTTTACATTATATGTGTTTGGGAGTATGATGAAGATATCCATGGAGATTCTTTCCTATTTATTTTCATGTATTAGTAATAGTCTTAATAGGCACTTATACTTATTTCACTCAACCATAACATTGTAATATAATAGAAATTGAGATATATATTATAAAATATCGTTTTCCATGTTATTCCACCATAAATACTCTATTGGATCTTTATACATAACATTGATTCTAAGAAGAATACAAAACTATGAACTATGAGCTTCATCCTACATTCCCTACATCATGTATGGTATTGAAAGAAAACAGACATGGTTACTGAACATTAACATTACATAAAATTCTAGGTTAAAATCATGAAAATTTATTACCATATTTTGTCTCACTACATGTTCATCTTGTGCCTCACCAACCATCATATTGGTCAATAGTTGAATTTTCATATAAGGGGGATATGATCATTAATTTACCCATGATTCCAACATACATCCCCAAAAAATAAATAATTATTTGATATATTTCAATATAAATTGTAAAAAAACATTCATGGTATTTCTAAATTATATAATAATCCACCTCTGTTCCCTTTGTAGCTTAGAAATAAATTGAGAAATCATAATATTTAATCAATTCCAATGATATCATCTATTTCATATTAATATATTTTCACTATAGATATATACTATAAGCATTTATGATCGGTATAGATACCACACCATTCTTCATTTATATAATACCTCTATATAATAAATGTAAATATTACCACAACATACTCTAAATCATGAGTTACATAATTTTTCTAGTTTACCATATATTTTCAGTAAGCAGAATATAGAAAAAAAAAGTTTCCTTAGGACATATCACAATCCATTCATTAATGAATTATTTTAGATTAAAAACCATTATATAGTATATGATGATTTAATAATAGGTTTACAAACTAACGTCTCTTTAGTTATTTAAGATTTTCTCCGCATTCATCAATATAAAGGAACACAAGTTCAAAGTTAACATTGTTAGTGGATTAGTAACTTGGGAAAAATCATCATAAATATTTGATGATATCCCTACAAACCCCAAATACTATTAATATTAGCTACATTTTTTGTCTTATTAAAATTTTAAATAACCCCAATTTTTAGTGTTCAAATATATAGCCTCACATTAAATTATATGACCCAAAATGAAAAAACATAACCAAAAGAAAAAAAATAAATTTTTAATAAATTATATATTTTCATAGGGTCATAAATATAATCCTAAAATGATCTTCGTACACATAAAATCTATTTGAATATATAATTATATCAAGTATAAATATTATTACAAACTGATCAAGGTAATCTCTAAGGATGCAATAAATAATATCTAGGAATATATTGTGGGTGTTCATATGAATAAATGACATATGTCAAAACTCATACTGATCGTATATCACATGAAAGGCTATCACATGTATGTATTCACTTTTGACCATCAATTTATAGTATCCAAATATAAGTTCAATCTTGTAAATTTATTGATATACCCATAGTTTATAAATAATATAACCAATACGATGTAGAGAATACTCATCATTGGTCAGGATAGTGTTTAGTGCTGAAATATTAATACATATTCCCATTTATCAATCGTTTTTTCTAACAAAAAGAGTAATTTCACACCATAGATAGGCACATGGATGAATAAATCCCTTTTCATTATTATATAGTATTTCCATCATTAATTAATGTAACTCGATCGAGGATATTCTATATAGAGTTTTTAAAATTGGTCTAGCAGCAAGTATGAGTTCTATTAAAAAATAAACATCATTATTTTGTGGAAGATGAAAAAATTATAGTAGAAATACATTAAAAAAAAGAATAGAAATATCTTCAATTTTTAGTTTCTCCCCTACCATATAAAATAAATATCATTAATGTTTGAGAATTAAGACCTGCAAGAAAGAACTAACTCTCATTTGAATTTATTACTCATCCTTGCACAAATAAAGTATCATCGGTTCATTTAGAATATGAAATTCAACGTAAATTCCTCTAAAATTTATATGGGATACAATATAAAATACAATCCATGCTTATAATCATATAAATTCAACTAAAGGGCGAATCATATGATAAGTTGGAAGAATATTCCCTCAAACATCAATTAGAGAAGAATTATATACTGGAGATACATCCATCAAACCATTAAGAATTTTCACCACTAACTCAATATCTAATATTTCATATGGTAATTTTATACCCTGTTAAAATTCAATATATTAAAAAATTTGGTGGTTCTAAGATATAAAAATGAATTTTCTAGACTGGATGATAAGTTTACCTTTCACCTATTAATTTTATAAACCAATTTAGTACTTTTTGTCACATGATATTTCCATATTTATTTGAACATTATATGTTTCTAGTGTCTATAATTATTATGAACCATCTTATTCAATCTCTAGTTTGCATTATTCCAATACTCGTCATATATGAATCATTAGAGCATGAGTGGTTGATTATTTAGTATCTTCATTTACACCAATGAATTAACCTTCCTATTCAATACCTTTAAATATTAACAAGATTTATGACTCATATTACTGCATTTATTATACCCCCCAATTCTATTCAATCAATTCCATTGATGTTTCTTCCCAATATTCTGGAATGTAGATGGATGGAATAACATTCCACCATGTGATTTATTCTAGTCTTCTTGATACTTGACATTGTTTTTCTTATCAGAACAATGACAATTGTGTGAATATCTAATATTAATTTTTATCAAGAGTTCATATTGAATTACTTATTCATACCTAAAATTATATCATATAAATAATCCCTTTTTGAGACTTTGTATTAATCCACTAATTAATCAAACATTTTCCCTTTAGGGATAATTATTAAAACAAAATAATACCTTTAAACACTTTTAAAATTTGAATCATAGGTACTAGTGGATTCAATATACTTATTTATAATCATGATGAATTATATATATACAATTCTATGAAGAATATAAGGGAACTAATTACTAAAGAATACCCTCTTAAACTCATACCATTTAAGGGAGCCAATTTATAACTCTTTTCTTATAATTAAATTAATGGTTTATAGTTGACATACTTCACCTTCAAAAAAATAAATGGATATGATAATATTTTCATGTTTTTTCACACTTGATAATATTATTATTTTTCTACACAGTTCTGATCCATCAACCATCCAATAATAGATTAGTTTAACCATTAAATAATGTGGACGTTTCCTCATGGAATACTTAGTAATATGTTATTCCCTCCTTTAATAGTTTTGAAACTCATTATGATCCATTCTCTGAGACAGATGTGTGAGCTTATAGAAAAGATTCATTAATCGAGATATTGTATGTATTTTTGTTCAGTTGTGTAATAATTTCACTTCTCACTATTGTTATGGATAGAATAATGTTTTCTGCTTCCATCGATTGAGATACCCTAAAATATTTGTAAGAATCAATCAATAATAGTAAGGGTAAACTGTCATATAATCATGAAATATCATTAATTGGACGTTTAAATAATGAAAATTATTTTCAATCTATGGGACATTAGTTGTGACCTTTGTTATCCTCTTTAATAAATTAATTATTAGGATTTTATCCCACACTTAGACATATCTCCAAGGTTTTTACCCAAGGTTTCTAATATTAGTCTCCAATGATTGACTAAACATACCCTCTAATACAAACTTTTGGGACCCATTCATTTTATACATATTTTGTAAATATTTTAGAATATTACTCAATATTTTTCATGTATACATTCTCAGGTACTATAGTGGATTAGAATATTTTGAGACTCGCTATAAATTATTATTATTTAATGAAAGATATTCAATATCTCTCATTTATATCTTACCTTGTAGTTATCATTATTTAACTACATTACTAATAAAATTATTTATAACCTGATGAAATGAAATATAAGAAAAAAAGTGATAAGAATCAAAATATGGGTAAACATAAGAGATAAAAATTAATGAATATATGAATGAATTAGATAATATTAAGGGCATGAGATCATGGACATAACTTACAAAGTTGATACCTAATCAATCATGGATTGTACACTTGATGCATTGTATAAAAAATTATTATTTCAAAATAAATGCATCATAACACTAAGAAATAATTATAAATCAGTCATGAAAAATAAGGTTATGTCATAAAATATTTCAACCATCATAATGTTTGAAACCATTTCATATGTCATGGTTAATAAATGAGACAATAAAATCATAGTAGATTAAGAATCAACACTTCTTTACCATATAACAATGGATTAAAAATCATCAATATTTTTTCATATTGGATCAATAACATCAAATATTTTCTAATAATGGATAGATTAAATTTACGTGTTTCCCATAGTGGATCACAAAAATCAATATGTTTCCAATACTAGATATAGAAAGTTTATTTGTTTTATTGTTGATCAAGCATGAATAATTTTATCCTCTTTTTATATAATGAGCCATAAAACATTACCCTATACATCACAGAAGTATATAATTATAGGCCCACCTAGAACATAATTAAAAACCTACACATGGGTTCCCTAAGAAAAAAAAATTCACCATATCACTATATCATAAACCAAGTAAATAAAATGAGTGTCATTAAAATTTCATTATTTAATTATATAATTTCCCTTAGAAAATAAATTTTCTTCACTAAAATATTATAATCAAATTCATAAAACATTCATATATAGAATAAGGGTAGAATAATTTAATTATATCCATATTAATATATAATTAACATCAAATAATGTCACAATAGTTAAAAATGACTTTAAAATAATCAATAGAATATTTCTTGAGTGAATAACCTTTTCACTTTTAAATCTCTTATTTTGATCAATAAATTTCAAAAATATTAATGAAAACATTTTTTTATAAAATAACTATAAATAAATTTAATTAGGCTTCAAAATATGTAGGTCCATGATTTATTGAAATACCATTTATGTTGTATATATTAAATAAAAATAATTCATTCACACTTTTACCAAAATTAAAAAAGTAACTTATTTTAAAAAAATGGATTATTTTTTAAAAACATTTTCATAAAAAGACAATAAAGCTAAACAATACATTAATTATCATAGTAAGATACTAAATAAAAATTTAAACATTTTAATAGAACACATACAATTACGAAAAATAATTTTCAACCGAAGAGTGAAAAAATATTTGTTTTCCTTAAACAAAATATTTAAATATACATAGTACATAAAGTGAAAAAATGATTTTAAAACAAATATTTTTCAAAAACAACCATTGGATGAAAAACATTTAAGGGATTTATCTAAAAAATATAATATAATTTCCAAAATTTAAATTCAAGCATAAACAATATCGATTAAAATATGAATAAAAAAATCCTTTATGTCAAATATTATTTTCCTCAAATATGTTAAACCATAATATATAATAAATACCACTTTCATATAAATTTGTTCCAAGACCAAACTAGTATCTTTAATACCATATATTTTTTTAAATTAAAACATATCACAAGACTGTTTATAATTTTATATTAAATTCACTCTTAGGGGTTATTACTCCTTCATTATTACATGCATGTTTTGGTTCGACAATATCGGTCCATGAACAATAATCATGGTTCTATCATCTCCAAAATGTTAATATTGATATAAAAAATATAAAAAATTCAAATTTATATTTATTTTCAAATATTAATGGTAGACACAGAAAATGAATTACATCATTCGTAGAGATGGTAGGCAATACGTATGTATTAGCAATGTTTCTGTTTTTTCGATGGATGAAACAAAGGAAAGGTAAATACAAATTAATCCCTGTAGTTTAATTATTAATATATATATATATATATATATTAAATACATCCTTTTTACAATCCATGTAAATATGATATAAAAAATGAATCAAATTTCATTATGGATGTAGTATTCCACACATACATAAAAGATGCGTTTTTGTTTTCCAATTGTTTAGAAGGTAATAAGGAAATATGATATTATCATGATGATAAATAATTATTCCAAACCTCTCATATATGAAAATTATATCATTACTTCTAATAATCCGTAAAATATGGTGACGAAAAATGAATTATAAGGCTACATAGAGATAATAAGTCATACATATGCATGAACGATAATTTCACCTCCCATTTGTTCTGAAAGAGGGTGTAAAATGGGGGTTTCTTAATTATAATATAAATATTTGTATATTTAGTAAAATTAAGTTACTCTGTTATGATATATTACATATAATTATTGGAGTAATAATAGTAATTAAAATGAATGTGTTCAGTTAAAGAGATACCATCTTGTTTGAAATAACTACTTAAAATTTTATTTTTAGGACCACACAACTATTATTTAGGGAATATAAGAACAATTATAATGTGGATATGGATGTTTATAAGTTTATATTTTATCTTTTCTTAATTATAGAAGGTAAAATATTTTGTAATGAAGATAATGTCTCGGTTACATTTTATAAATAATGGGAGGGGCCCTCTTAGAATTTCAACAAGCAATAAAATATAAAACATTATATAGAAAATTATTCCAAATGTATAGACATTTTAAGATAAGTTGTTATAGTATTTATATCCTAAAATAAAATAAATTTTAGATAATTTTAATCAGATTATTGAAACACATCACTTCATTTAACCGTATAGATGATGTATCTCAACCATAATCATTGTTACACATCTTTTACAAATAAATGGTTATAATTTCATTTTCTTCGGATAAAAATATTTTTAAAATAGATAATGGTTGAAATTTAGTTCTTATATTCTACACCTTGTACACTTTTTTTAAGAATTTAAAAGAAATTAATAGTATATAATTTCATAAAATATCATTATTATCATTTTTGAAACTTTTCAATTATTTTGTGACTAATGACAGCAAAAAAATAAAAAATTTAAATTTTATCCTTTAACATAACATGAATATGTTATATTGTTATATAAAAATTATTTACTGACATGAAAAATTCATATTATATAACTTTAAATATTGAAAAAATATTATTTTAAGTTTCTTTTAATTGATAAAATATGACATAGCATTTAGTTAGATTTTAATGTAATAATATAATTACAAAAAATAATATATAAATTAATATTAAGAAAATAATATCCTAATGATAAAAATAAACCATATTAATCCCTTACAAATTTTTTCTTTATTTATGATAACAAATAGGTTATATTTAATTATAATATAGTGAAATAATATATTTTACATTTCATTAAATATTACATATTTAATTTTCATGGGGATGTTTAACATAAAAAATAAAAAATTGAACATATGCTAATAAGGGATGTATTGAAATAATCCATTAAAAATTAAGATTAAAATTGGTAAACATAATATTTTTTTAAACCTAGGTTAACTCTATTAACCATTTATCGATGCATTAAATTTTACCACTATAACTTTTCATAATACCAAAAAATATAAGGGGAATTTTTTCCAAATATAAACCTCCTCATATAAGTTACAAAATCTATTTTCACAATTTTATTTCTATAAGTTTCGTAAATTCACATTAAAATCAGTGCTCAAAATATAATGGAAATCATTTTTTAATCAAATTTATTTTTAATCATAAAACATCTTTTATTTATATCACATGCCTTTTAAAAAATAATACAATAGATTTAAAAATTAATTGAATATTTTATATATAAATTTAATTAATATCAATCACCAATAGTAAATAATTTATTTATTTTTACATAAAGAAATAATGCGTGAAAATTAACTATTTTATAGAATAAAAAACATCAAATTTTTTTGAAATAATTTAATTTTTAATTATAAATAATTGATACCAAATTAATTCATTTTATACATATTTAAAAAATAATTTTTTTTCATAATTTAATTACTCATATTATTTGTCAACAATTCAACAACTTGGTGATAACTTTCACAATAAATACTAATATTTTAAATGAATATCTCAGTTCATTTAAACACGATGTTATGCATACTTAATGATATCAATGAAATAAAATTTTTATAAATAAATATATCACAACACCTACATGTGTTATAGATTATGCATAAATTTTATAAATGGTTCTATTATTTTATATCAGTATCATTCAAAGGAATGATCAATCTCTACCTTTGTCTTTCCAAGTCATCTTCTTCTTATAAACAAAAATTTACTTCGAATATCTTTTATATATAAATACCATATTTTTTATTATTTTGGTTGAACGGTGTTCACATTGAATCAATAAATATATTATTGTGGGAAATTATTATCATAATCATATACCCATTAACAATATGATTTTAATAACATATGAATTACATTATTGATTGATGAATATTTACCTATAATGTTATTAATTTTCATCAGAAACTCATTTATTTTCCATAGGTTGTTTTGATTATATATTATTTTCCTATGTGATTCCATTTCCAAAGGTTATAAAAACCATATTTTCGATGGGATATTTATGCTATATAAATAAATTTATATTCAATTTAAATTGGTATGAAACCATTTTTCCCAAATGTTCTTTATAATTTGATATGTGGATGGTTTTTTAGGGCTCTCGTATGTATTGATGATTTATGGGTGGGGTCCTACATCAACAACTAAATCAAGGGTTAAATATTTAAATCCCATGATATATATGAATATATATGTTGACATAATTTTGTTTTTCATAGTCATTTGAGGAATTTTATTACTCACAATGGTGATATATACATGGATACAAAAATTATTCCTCTAAATCATGGGTCTATGTGTGTGAATCATGAAAGTAATGTTTCAATATAATAATTTATGTTCGCTGGTATAAATGGGTAAAAGTTTTATGATTATTTTAATGAATAAGTTATACTCCAATAAACTAGATTTTTCTTCTCATATTTCCACACTCTTTTGATTGGTTTCATCTATTATGCCCAGCCTTATTACTTGTTTAATTATATATGAATTATTTGTTATAAAATGATTTTATATCATGATTATACTAATAAATTAATCTTTATATCACTTATTATCTTGGATTATTATCAATAATTATTAACTTTACTAACCATTTGATCTCACCCTTTCTTATTTTTTCATTTCACAAGGTTATTAAGAAAATTAATATATATGATGTTTCTTGAAGAGCACCTTTTCTAGAGGATTTTTGGGAGATAATGAAGAAATTTATGAATTATTTATTTTCTTATATAGTATATTTTTTAATAAAATAACATGGCTATTTATAGTTAAATACATATTCTATTCCTATTAAAATATGAATATAAAATGATTCATGGAATATAATTATTATGTTTTGTGTGAAAAATCATCTAATCAATGATATGTATCATGTTTATTGTGTAACTGATGTTGTCTTTCGAACCACGTAAATGAGTGTTGGTTATGGACTATATCAAACCCAATAAATATATATTTTATAAACTAATCCTCTCGGATCTTTGTATTCCACAATTTAAAGTGGATTTTCTAATGTCTAATTAAATGATAAAACCATTACCCATAATAATATTTAAATGGGTTAACATCATCATGTATTTAGTATTGGTTTTTTCCAAATACACCTAAATAAAATTATATATAATGGATTTTGGGGGATTGGATTAAAAAATTTACATAAATTATTTCTATTATGGATGATTTCATAATTGGTAAACATTCTAAAAAATATGTCAAAGAAATTTTGAGGATACTTGGGGGGTCCAAATTTTATTTATTCTAATAAAAATTAACATTTCATAAAAAATTATGAGGAGGAATAATTTTTGATTGAATATAAATATTAACATTAGTACAATCATTCATCCTTAGTCAGATGGTTAATTTATAATGACTATACAAAGGCTTTAAGACATATTGAGAGATATCTCTATGATTTTTGAAGGAAGATGTGATAAATTTCTTCAACATGGTGACCTGTCATATATGAATAATATACACACAATTATCTAGAATGTAGCATATGAAGTTATATGTGAAAATTAATGGTAAAGAATAACATTTTAGTATTAAGTTGGTAAATTGATTAATATTATTCAGGAAATTGTGATTTATATAAAAAAGAGGTTTAAACCATTATATAACATAATAACCTAGTAAAATTGTTCCTAAAGTGTTATGTTTACTACAAATAAAACGTTATTAAGTTTGATGATGGTAATTACTAATTCCTTAATATATATCTTATGAAGATATTTATGTGGTTTTTATTACTGAGATTCTTTTGTCGTCAAACATCACCACTTTAATATTATTTTTAATAGGAATGATATATTTTAATTATTGAGACATCCACTTTTCACAGATTAGTTGACTAATGTTTTTTATTTTTATATCCAGTGAAATTAAATTATATCCATTATATGGGATGAATTGTGAGGTGATATTGCTAGTGGAAACCCTCACATATTATGAGAAACTAGACATGATATTGAATCATAGAGACAATTTTGTACAACCCTAAACAACTAAAATTGTTTTGGTGTTTTAGAGAAAATATATGTGTAAATATGAAACATGGGATCAAATAGATGTGATAATATATAAGTACAATTCTGGACTACTCATTGAGGATAAAAAATTAAAGTTCAATGGGAAAACTATTCAATTGTGGGAGACTATAATTTTCAACATATTGCATTATAGATGAAATATATTTTTTAGTAAACATTTATCTAATAAAATATATATGGAAACACACACAACAATAACATTCTAATTTAGAACATTTTTTAAAAAAAATATAAATTAAATACCAAAAATTAATACAACTGTAATGGGAAAGTAACCCTAGGCTAATTAAATAAATTAAATTTATAATTTTTTTAGGATATTATCTCACAAGGAAGCATTAAAAGTTAATACAAACATAATATAAATATAAAATATTATTGATAAGTCATTATTTAGGTAAAATAATTTGAAATAAAATTTACATATCATTCATAGTATGAAATGATCAAAATTTAAGGATTATTTTTTATTTATTAAATGTTTGCATGGTCATTAGAAATCTCATCACAATAATATGATCTCATTAGTTATAAATATAGTGGTTAGAATATTAAAATGAACACTAGAGTAGTAAAATACCAAATGTGGGGTTTATTTTTAGTATATAAATACCGAAGATAGGAATAAAAATACTCAAAATGAGTATCTGAAGTGATAAATATGATGAATGATTTAAAATAAATCAACTAAATAAATTATTTTATATAATATGTTTATATTATATTAGAATTTTAATTACTCAAAGTATATAATTAATAAAATTATTTTAATAAAGTTATTTATGAATTATAAATCAATATAGTAAAATTAGTTAATATTGTTCTTTTTATAATTTTATAAAGAAAATGATTTTTCTAGTGAATTGTTAAATATAATTTGTAATAAATGAACTAATAATTTAAAAGAAACTAAAAAATATTCCTATGGAAAATCATTAATTTAAAAATTAATATTCTATTGATAAAAACTAACTTGAAATTTATTATTCTTGTAATAATAATTTTAAAAATTTACAAAGAGTTTTAACCTAACAAAATACTTGATTAATAATTATTATATATAATTTTTTTAGTATTAATATTACTTATATATTTAATTTTCTTTTGGTATATGAATTATTATATTTCGAATTGGTGCATAAAAATTCGGTTTGGTCTAAAGTGTTATCTACTTCATAATATTTATAAAAAGAATAAATTGGTTGATATAATGAAATAATGATGTTATAGTGACATAATCATGAAAAAAACCATTCATGTTGTTATATAGTATGTTTGTGCTTAGTGTGTGTATAATAATAGTCATTCTATATGAAACACAACTATGAAAATCTTTGGTCACTAAATAATGTTTTTCAAAATCTTGTCTAAAAATAATTCTTTCCTCCATGTATAAATATCACCTCTCTCCCACCTCATAAATCTCGTCCAAAAAATCATTCCAATGCACAATATCTAACTATTTATGTCTTATTAAGCATCATCTGTGTTATAAATATGTTCTTGTCTCCCTTCAACTCAGGCATTCATAGTTATAGGTCCTTATAAAAGATGTAATATTCAAGGAAAAGGAATCATTTCCAATTAATTCTTTCATTTAATATAATTTTCAGCCTTCTTATTCCCTAAAACATTATATAAATAATTATTATTTAATCCTAAAATATTTATTATAATAATAATATTATTATATATTTAATTATAATAAATTTCACTTTTTCTTTTCTCTTTTGAAATCTAGTTTTACCATCTTTGTGAAAATTTTCAATTATTTTAGTATCATATCTATCATTTTTAGTAATAATATTATATATAATATATTAATAGTTCATCTTATTTATTTTTTAATTCATATAATGGATTTACATATATCTTATTATATATTTATTAATTTCTTTTGTGTCAAGAATCTATTTCCTCTATCTAAATGTTAATCAAATTAATTCAATAATTTTATTATATTTAAAAAATTATTATCTAATTAATTTTCAATAACGATTGTAATTATTAACCATAGAATGAAAAATAATCCTCTAATATATTTTTGAAAAGGGTATTTTTGAATTCCTTTTCAAAAAGTGTGGAAGTAATATTTATTAACGTATACAAAATGAATGGTTTCCCCCTCCATAACCTATAATCATTATTTAACATTGTCTACATGTTTCAATCATTCATGAAATAAAATTATTTTTTATTTTTTATTTTAAATTAATATAACAATTTATTATTTTAATAAATGAATGAAAGTAATTTTTAATGTGATTTATAACACAGTTCTTCAAAAAAGTTATAAAAAAAAGAAAATTTTAATTCATTTTCTTCTATTTTATGTTCTATCATAATAAATACTTGTTTTTACAAAAAAATATTTACTTCTATTTAATTGATGGTATTATTTTATCCTTTATTGAATTGGTGTTTTTTTCGTTGACTTTCTTATTATTATATTCCATATCACTCCATATCACTTCATTAGATATCATTTTATCCTCTACGCACACACTTTTACAATCATAGATATAAAGAAAATCAATTACATTACATTGATAATATATTATTCATAAAACATTCCAATCTATAATGTAAATTAGAGAATTCCTATTATGAAATTTACTTCATTGATTTTGAAATATTCTATATTCATGAATCAATATAAAAAAAATATTTATTTATAAGTGATTTTGAAGATAAATTTAATTGATTATTCAATATTTGAGGAATGCATTGGACATGTAATTGATATGTGATTTTAAAATATAGATATACTCTCAATGAATTAATTTGTATCGTGAGAAAAAATAGTCAGTATTACCTTTTACATGGGTAACTAGTTTACAAATTTTTTTATTGAGAATTTATTAGTTGATACCTTTATTGTAATATTCATGATATCTTGGTCGAGGTCTTCATGGTCAGATCATGAATGTCATGAATTATATATTTCCATTATTGGGAATTTTAAATTCATTATAAATGTGATTCTATGATTTTAATTATCCATTTTTGTACATTGAAGTCATGTTTTTGATTAAATGGAATTTTTTTTCATTTTTACGCAACCATATTGATTATACCATATATGCACCTGCTAGATTATATTTTATGTAACCTATAATATATATATGACCTCAAATTTTTTTATTTTCTATGGTTATTCAGAATCCTTAATTTAATGTTTTAAAGGAGTGGATAATTTGTAATATTCTATTATTTTATATTTTGTATGTTTTATTGGAATCATATATTTATCTATTTTTTGAATAGTATTAAACTAATTGATCATGCATGGTATGATCATATATAACTCATGAAAATGAAATATAGTAAACTTTAACTCTAGGTTATTGGATTAAGGTTTATTTTAGATTCATTATAATAATTCCATGTATCTTATGGTTATGCTACTCTTATATGGTTTTTGAGCCTGGTAATAGTTGTCTTTGTTATATGATGTGCTGAGAGATATTCCATCACTAACTAAAGTAGGAATTGTAGATCCCATGTAAAATGTTAGAACTCAAATATCGATTATTGTATTTTATTTAATATTATTTTTTTAAAATTTTTTATATCTCAATATATAAAATGTGATACACTAAATATATTTGTAATATATGAGAAAACATTTTTTGTTCTCAAACTATGTTGTACTCCTAGCCTACTCAAGTGTCCATGACACTTAAGTAGCTATAAAAACCCCATTGATCACATGTTTAAACTAAGAAGAGGTCCAATTGATAATGATGAAGTAAGATTACATATATTGAATTCAATGATATGTTGAGGAAATTATCAGGGTTATCAATAAATCTCCAATATCGTTATTTATTTATTTATTAAATATAAGGGATATACTAAGTGGGTGATTTATTCATATGTATTTCCATGAATGTGTATTTGTATGAATGCATACTTTACTATTCATTTATTTTATTATGATAGGATTTTATTAATTTCAATTTATCTTATTTATATTAGAGGATATTTTTTTGTTCTTATCTTTTATTGAACATTCTGTTATTGGGGTATCATCTCCCAATGATAAAAGTCTACAACCCCAATGATATTTATTTGAATTTGGCATATGTAGAGGAACATCTGAGAACTACTTAGAAAATTCACTAATTCATGCATTGATTGGTGTTTTCATCCTTGGAAAGGATATTAAAAAGACATATCAAATATTATTGTGACTCATATTTCTATATGTATCTTGGGTTTTTCTTTTGAAATGATCTTTGAGAAAATGGTAGATAGGTTACCTAAGAATGTATCAGAGTTTTTGATTGATATCAAAATTGGTTGCTTTAAAAACAATTCCTGAAATTATGTTTAGATTACCATGGAAGTGGTATTTTTATTTATTAGGGTTTAATCTATATTCAGACAATTTAAATTAGTGTGATGCACATTATTTAGGGATTTATAAAATTTTATTTGTGCTTTTTTCAATCTTAGACTTGAGGAAACAGTTTCTATAAAATGTTCCTATTTGTCAAGTAGGAATTCACAGGACATCCATAAGAATGTGTGTGTTTAATATTGATTCATATAGAGAATTTAACTATTTAAATTATTATAAATAACATAGATAATTTTTTCCCATATAACATGGTGGCTTCATTTTACTCATTAAAACAATAATATATTTTCTTTTATTGATATAATATTTTGATCTAAAAATTTTATGTTCAATAAATATTATTTAATTGACACCCGAAAAAAAATGTATAATGAATCATAGTAGGCAGATACAGGGTTTTCATGCATGATGGCGATTTTGAAAATAAAATTTGTCTATTATTTAATACATTAGTAATAACCTAGATTCTATTAATCCATATTTCTTTTTTCTGGAACTGAACCTAACACCATAATATTCTTATGGTTGTTTTAATTGACCAAATTAGTGTCATGAAATTATATATATATATATATATATCTTTACATAGATGATATGGTGACCCTTAAGGGGATTATGTTGCATGCTAAAGAATGGTATGGATTATCATGATAATTTTTATTCTTAATAGGGTACTCTCATATGCTGATAACTGATGGTAATTGGTGCCCATAGGTAGGATTGTAATTTTATAATTATTTTTATTACATTTTTTATATCCTAGATTGTGTGTTAGTACCAGAGTTTCCATTTTATACATAAAAAGAAGAATTAATGTAGCCACATGAGATATGAAATGTTTGAGATGCAATATATTGGGTAGGTGGGAGGGCCTAAGGTATTGATAGGTAGATTTAGTTTAATAATCGTCATATTATTTTTTAATTGAAATATATGTGGGAAACTTGTGGGAGCGGTTATTATTGAATTTCTAGTAACCTGGATATTGGGGATATGTGTGATGTTTAGGAATATGAGATTTGATTATACGGGGTGTCTGGATATGTCTTATGATCATTTAAATGGATTTTTCATTGAATAGGAAAGAACCATGAGTAATAATTTATGGTAATAGGGTTTAGTTTCTAGGGAAGTATTAGTATAGTTCTTTACTTTATTTATTTAGAATGTTATTTTATTATATAATTAGTGGTTTAGTAAAATCTTCTAGATTATTTTGATGATTTTATTTAGTGTGTAATGAACTTGTGAAATGGGGAGGTAAAAATTTGGGATTTTGAAGAGGTTCACCAAGAGTGTTTTAGATAGATGAGATTGAAACTAAAAGGATATTGAATGTGGGGAAATCACATGATTCCATGATCAATTATATATGACTATGGGATAGTGATTCAAGTTAGGTTATTATGTTGTATAGGAGTATATGACTATTATATTTAGATGTGATCGAGATGGTATACTTTGGTTATTCATGACACCATTTTTAATTATAATTATTTAGGGTTTTGTTTGGTCAAGGGTCATTCTCCATGACGAAATACTATGAGAATGGTGGTATGGAATTTTATAATAGTGTGGTGTATCTCAACTGTGATGTGAGAAAAATACCATGAATGGATGGTTTTGGTATTACCTAGATAGACGAGAATGGATCCAGTGGAGTGAAAAGAATGTGATGAACTAACCAACTAATTTTACACTCAAGGAGTTGTATAAGGAAATATATATATGGTTATTACTGAACCAATGGATTATGGATGGTATGGCTCTCATTATAAAACAGAATTCAGCAGTTTTTGAGGACAAAATTGTTTTAATCCATAGATTGGTTCTAATTAATATAGTTTAGTTATTAATTTGGGGTATGATGGATATATCTAGGAACTGTGTATGGTTATTAGTGGAAATTGAGTTAGGGAGGTGAGATATGTATTGGTATGTTCATTGATATGATTAGACTAGGTGTTGGAAGATCGTGGATGCATCAAGGTGTCAATAGAAAGGTAAGTCTACTTATATATAGTTTGGTAAAAAAATACATGATATGTGATTTAGATGATATTTTTAATGGGTTATGGGTGTTCCCGTCACAATTAAGATGATTCTGACATAATCCAATCTTGTATATGATATGATTTGTGTTAGTGATAAGATTGGGAAAATGTTAGTTTAATTTCTTTTGGATACAGCCACGAATTTAAAAAAATCGTTCACACTACTGTGATTGTTAATAGAGTGATCATTACATGCCTCTAAGTATGTAGGAATCGGGATTTGGTGATGTGATGAGTGATTTCAAAAATGGTTAGATTGGGGTGGATGATACTATGTTTACATGTATAATTTTTTATAGTTTATGGAGAACTACATAAAGTGTCTTTCAGCTACAAGGAATGTGTTTTGGTAAGTGACTATAATTTTCTGGTTCACGATGGATTGAAATCAGCAAGTCTGATATATGCCTGATTTGGGTGATTTCCTTAGTACTATGAATGAATTGATAGATGATACCATGGTTTCTTGGAATATGTTCTCACGTGTTATATACATCTCAATGTATTTGTGATTAGGATAATTTGTATCCAATTTTTAATGAATAATGGGTTTTATATTTGGTGTTTCTAAAAAAATACTTTTGTGTTTTAGAGTAGAATGCAAAATACTCAGCATGAATTGTTGACTAATGTGTATTAATGTTAATTTTTAAAATAAAGCCCAGGATTTTAGGTGAAAATATGTTATATAGTGTGGAAGTTTTAAACCTCGTAGCTTTTTACTGTGTGGTTTTTTTGGGGAATTTATGATTATATTTTGTTGATATAGACATTCTATTAATTGGTATTTAGATCTCAATTTTGAGTGTTAATAAGTATCATTAGGTTCCTTTTGTACATGGTTTGAGTACTCGTATGTAGTATTGTTTTTGTAAAAAGGGTCATAGTTGTCTCAGGAAACCTGAGAGATGATTTTTCTACTATTTCCGTTATTCAGGATAAAAAACATGGGGTTCCCTACTTAAATGGTATCAGATGAGGGGGATTCACTCTACCTAAAATATTTCTTTATTTGAACCATGGTTCACAACATGAATAGAGTTTGGCTGAGTGTGTGAGATCTCTGCCAGAGTTTTTCACTGTATGGACCTCATTTTCATGTTGTTAAAGATGATGGGATGATTTTATAAGGTGGAGGGAGGACCTATATTTTGAGGATTAACACTCTTGTTTTTGTTTAATGGGTTTTCATATATATTCCCTTATGACAATACCTTCCCATATTTCTCATATCTTGATCCTATTCTATTAATGATTTATTCAGGTGAATCTTTCGAAAGACCAATGATATGTTTTCCCTCAATATTTCTTCTATTTTACCCTAAATTTTTATTATTTCAATGTGTTCTATTTTATGTTTCGGAACCAATTCCATCAGAGTATGGTGTAATCTATATATTTCAATTGGACCTTTAGTTTATTTTCATTGAGGGTGTCCCATGATGATATTTCAACAAAATCACAAGTTGATTCATCATATTTACATTTATAGGTTGATTTATTTAAGTCTTTTAACCTAAATATAATTTAATTTAATGATGTATAGGATTTTTTATTCAATGTATTTTTTCCATAATGATGTCAATGGTATGTCATTGGGTATTGGGGAGTGGGTGTATGTTGTTTCAATATGTAAGGAGAGTTAGATGATACTTTTGTTGTTATAAATCATTAAATTATGTTTTAAATAAAATTTTAAACTTTAAAATGAATGATATAGTTATTTATAATGGTTTGGAAGAAATTATCAGATATTATTCCTAAGGATTGGTGTTAAGTACTTTAATATGGTTCTAGAAAGTGTTTGGGTGAGGATGTATAAGCTAGTTTAAAGGATGGTAACTCTTAAATGAGGAAGTCATACTTTGATTATAACTCTGTGGTATTTTATATTGATTATATATATTGTAATGTGATATTTAGTCACTACACCATTGACAGAAAATAAATATTAATTAAAATGAAATGTTTTGGTTAAAATAAAATTCCTTCATTGATAAATGTAACATGGTCCATAATAGAACCTTATGCACTTGCTTGATTACCTTTTTGATAATGGTTGGGGCTTTAATTTTATGAATATTATTCAAATGTATAGACCTAAAGGGTTGAAAAATAGTATTAGTAATTAATGGGATGATTTTTTCCTTAGCACAGGTTTCCTTATTTCTTTGTAGATATGTGAGATCTCAACTAGGTAATCATACATGATGTCCATGATAGTGTTGTGAGATTAGTTTGATCCATTGGTCTAATAGAGAACACTATACTATGATTTCTTATATCTAATTGAGATTGTGTACTTTCGAGGGTATAACATTTATAGATTAATGGATTAGTTAGGTAGGGGAACTTCCTTGGGATGCAATGGGAAATGACATGGGATTTAATGGATCTCCATAAGGTGTTTCCAATGTGTATTTTCCAAGGATTCCAATAAGGCTATGAAGATATTTTGATGATACCAAGATAATATATTTACCCTGATGTATGAGTTTAGATTCTAGATAGGTTTTTCAAAAAATATATGCTAGGAATAATTTTTGTGCAAACTAAGATTTACGTGTCCCCGATGGGTCCCCATGGATATGATTACTCAATATAGGGTTTATGGGAAATGTATAGTAATGATCTTGTGTCTCACCATGGAACCTAATGTGATAATATAAGCCTGAAAATGATGTGTATACTATTTAATTTGACGGTTCTGTTGGGACACACATCCCATTATGATGTATTTTGATATAGATCTTTTCATGGATTATCGAAACATATCTCCAATGCTTTCCAGATGACTATAGAATTCCAATGATATCATCTAGGAATAAACATTGATATTTCTACTATGTAATTACTATTATATAAATTGGGGTTCATCCATAATCATTATAATATGGAATCAACATAGATTACCTTATATGGATTGGTGATGATTCCCGATGACTATTGAAAACTTCATAAATTCTCAAAAATTCACACAAGGAACCTGATCCAACTGGATTACCTAGGGCCACCAATATTGAGTACTTGTAAATCCTAATGCTACTAAAATGCTATTTTTTAGAACCCTATTAATTGACTATGGTTCTTTGATGAAAATTATGCTTCTTGGACCATAACCCTAGGAATCATCTATGTATCCAAATGTTATAGGATTTCTAAGGGACATCTCCCTATGAATTAGATGTACTGTCTGATGATATTGGTTGACCTAGGGGAAATAATCTACAAATTGGTTGTGGAATTATATGAATATTGATTTTTATGGTCACCCCTTGGAATATATTTTAAATAATGATGTTTTTAGATGGCCTATGATGAATCCCTTATGATTCAATTGTATTTATGATATTAATAGATCTCTATAGATTTCTACATAGGGATTAAAGATGATACATAATGACTATTAATTCAATTAGAATACATCATATGCATCATCATTATGCATAAAACTATCAATTTACGTGGGATATTTCCATGTATTATTTTGTTACACCTACAACGATATGGATGGTAGAAAATTTAATGTATGGAATGATTTTGTGATACTCTAAGAGACACTTAAATAATTCATGAAGAAAATATTTTTTGATATTAGGTTTCATATATAAAACCAAATCAACAGTGGTTAATTATTTATCATTTATTAATTTATTTATATATTAATCTTTTCATTTCACATGAGATAAGATGAATCTAGTAGTAATGTAAGATTTTACATTTCTGGTTCCCTACTGAGTTATATTCACAAACATCTCTGGAATCCATGGAACATCTCTACTAGTTTAGTCATCATTGACCACATTTTCTTGTTATGAAGGGCCATGGTAAAGTGTGATCTAGCTAGATAGTTCATACATGATTAAATGACTAGATTAGGTGAGGACTATAAAATTTAGTAGATACTATTTTTTTTTCTTTTATTCATTTTATAAATGTGATTAGCCAAATTTGGTTTCCTGTTTATATGTAATTTCATGACCTTGAGTCATTATATTTTCTTTCGTACTTATGAATTTCTTTTTTACTAATGGGTTTGTTTAATTTATTTCACAATAATGATTCTATTTAATGGATGATCCTTAGTTAGGTTTTTTGATAAAATCGAAATGGGAGTATAGACTCCACATGGTAATACCTTATATTTTATAATTATTTTTACTTATATTAGATTATTGATAATTTATTATTAAATTCACTATTAGGGGTAATTACACCTTCATTATTTCATGCTTGTTTTGGTTCGGCTGTCTAGGTCCATGTATATTGATCATGGTTCTATCATCTCAAAAATGTTAATAATGATATAAAATATATTAATATACATCATATTTATATTTATTTTCATATATAAATGTTAAATACAGAAAATGAATTAATTTATTCATGAAGATGGTAGGCAGTATGTATGTATTATCGATGTTTCCATTTTTTGAAGTATAAAACAAAGGAAAGAAAAATAGATATTAAACCCGATATAGTAATTATTAATATATATATACATATACATATTTTAAATACATCCTTATTACCATCTATGTAAATCTTTCATGAAAAATAAATCAAATTGGCTCATGGATGTAGTATTCCCCAAATACAGAAGAGTGAAATTATAGTTTTCTTATTATTTGGAATGTAATAAAGAAAAATATGTTACTAACATGATGAAAAATTATTATTAAAAATCCCTCATGTATGATCATTAAATATATCCTAATAATCATCCATAAAACAAGGTGATGAAAAATTAATTCTATAGCCAAATTGAGATAATAAGTCATACGTATGCATGAGCGATAATTTCACATCCCATTTTTTCAGAATGATGGTGTATAATGGGGGTTCCATAATTAAAATAAAAATAATTGAATATTTATTAGATTTAGGATATTATGTTATGATAAATTAAATATATTTAATGGATTAATGATTGCGAATAAAATGAATGTGGTCAGTTAAGGTGATTTCATCTTCTTTGAATTAACCCCATCAAATTTCCATTTGAGAACCATGGAGATATTATTTTGGTAATAAAAGACTAGTTATAATGTAGATATAGATTATTATAAGTTAGTATTTTTTGTTGTAATATTGATTGAAAGAAAAATATTGTGTAGTGAATATAATGCCTTAGTTCCATTTTATAAATGAGGGGAGGGTCACTGTAGGAATTTAAAAAAATATATATATATATAAAATTCTCTAAAAAATTATTGAAATTGTATATATATTTTAAGATAGGTTGTTATGTTGTTTATATCTCAAAATAAAATAAATTTTAGATGGGTTTATCTTTATTTTTAAAACATATCACTTCATTTAAACGCATTTATGACGTGTCTCAAACATTATCATTGTAACATATCTTTCACACATAAATGGTTATAGTTTCAGTTATTAGGGAAAAATATACTTTTTTAAATAGTGAAAGGATGTAATTTTTTGTCTAATATTCACCAACATGTCCACTTTTTTATGATTTTTAACTAATTTAATAATATATTATTTTCTTAAAAAACATTATTAAATTTTTTTAATCTTTTCAACTAATTTACAACTAATGCCACTAAAAAAATTAAAAAATTAAATCCTCTAACATAATAAGAATATGTTATATTAGTATATAAAATTCATTTAATGACATGAAAAATCCAAATTAGTTTACTTTTAATATTTTAAAAATAATTTATTTTATATTTTTGTTAATTGATGAAATATAAAATCAGTATTATGTATGATTTTAAGGTAATTATATAACAACAAAAAATAATAAATAAATTACTATCTGGAAAATAATTTCATCATGATATAATTAACCCTTATTAACCAGTGACAAATGTTTTCTTACTATATGCGAACTAATAGTGTATAATTAATTATAAGAGGGCGACATATTAAATTTTTAATTACATTAAATATTACATACGTAATTTTCATGGGGAAGATTCCCTTAAAAAATTAATAATTGATCATAAGGGAATAAGGGATATATTGAAATAATCCAATAAAGTATAAGATGAAAAATTGTAACCGTGATATTTATTTTAAACCTAGGCTAACTCTATTTACCCATTTTTGATGCATTATATTTTACCACTATAACTTTTTGTAGTACTAAAAAATTAGAGAGAAATTTTTACCAAATATAAACATCCTGATATAATTTATGAAATTCATTTTCACAATTTAATTTTTATGACTGTCATAAATTCACAATAAAATCATCGCTCAGAATAGAATGAAAATATTTTTTTTGGAAAATTAATTTTTAATCCTAAAGCATAATTTATATATATCACATTCATTTAAAAAAATAAAATAGTTTATTAAAAAAATTAATTGAATATAATATATATATATATATATAATTAAAATCACTGAACAATAGTGAATAATTTATTTATATTACGTCAAAAAATATTACGCGAAAAATAACTATTTTATAGAAGCAAAAACAACTCTTTTTTTTGAAATTATTATTTTTCAATTATAAATAATTGAAACCAAATTAATTAATTTTATACATAATTATAAAAATAATTTGTTTTTCATAATTTAGTTATTCCCATTCCTACTAAAAAATCCAATATCTAGGTGATAACATTAACACTAAATACTAATATTTTAAAGGAATATCAAAATTCATTTAAAATCGATGTTGTGTGTACTTAATGCTATACATGAAATCAAATTTTTATATATAAATATATCATAACTTCTACATGTGTTATAGATTATGTATAAATTTAATATATAGTTTTATTATTTTATCTCAGTCTCATTCAATGGAATGATCAGTCACTACCTCTGTCTTACCAAGTCATCTTCTTCATATAAACATAATTTTACTTCTAATATATTTTATATATCAATAACCTATTTTTTTGGGTTAAATAGAGTTCAAATTGTATCAATAAATATACTAGTGAGGAAAATTTTTATCTGAATCATATACCATTTACAAATATAATTTTTTTAACATAAACATTACATTATTGATGGAAGAATATTTACCAATAATGTTATTGATTTTCTTCAGAAACTAATTTATTTTCCATAGGTTGTTTCGATAATATATTATTTTTCTATGTGATTCCATTTAAAAAGGATATCAAACCCATATTTTGAATAAGATATTTATTCTATATAAATAAAAATAAATTCAACTGAAATTTGTATTTAACCAATTTTTTCCAAATGTTCATTATAATGTGATATTTTGATGGTTCTTTGGTTCCAATTATATGTATTGATGATTAATGGGTGGAGTCTTATATCACAATCTAAATCAGGTTTTAAATATTTAAATCCCATGGTATAGGTAAATATATATATATATATATATATATATATATATATATATATATATATATTGACATTTTTTTCATAGTCATTTGTGCAATTGTATGTCTAATGATGGTGATATATACATGGATAAAAAATTTATTCCCCCAAATAAAGGGTGTATGTGTGTGAATCATGAAAATAATGATTCCGTATAATAATTTATGTTCCCTGGTATAAAGGTGTCAAATATTTATGACTATTCTCATGAAAAATTTATACTCTAGTAAACTAGATCTTTCTACTCATGTTTCCACACTATTTTGATTCATTTTATCTATTATGCCAAGCCTTATTAATTGTTTAATGATATATGAACTATGGGTTATAAGCTTCTTTTGTATTATTTTTATACTAATATATTAATATTAGGATCACTAATTATCTTAGATTATTTTATACAATGACTAACATTACTGGCCATTTGTGCTCACGCATTCTTATCTTTTCATTTCCCAATGTTATTAAATAAATTAATATATAAGGTGATTCTTGAAGAGAACCTTTTCTGGAGGATTTTTTGGTGATAATGAATACATTTATGAATTATTTATTTCTTTATATAGTGGAAAATTTTTATTTGAATGAATCTACATGGTTTATTCTGGTTAAAATTTTTTCCAATTTCAATGAAAATATGAATACAAATTGGTACATGGGTTGTAATTAATAAATTATGTGTGAAATATAATATAAAAAATGATAAGAATCCAGTATATTGTGTAACTGATGTTGTTATCAGCACCATGTCTAGGAGTGTTTATTAGAGACTATCTCATACACTATAAATAAATATTTTATAATCTAATCCTCACTTCTCAATTTTATTTCACAAGTTAAGGTGTATTTTATGAATTTTAATTAAATTATAAAATCATTACCCATACAAATATTAAAATGGGTGAACATCACCATGTATTTAGTACTTCTGTTTTACAAATAAACCTAAATAAAACAACATAGAATGGATTGTGGTGGTTTGGATTAAAATATTTTACATACATTATCTCTATTTTGGATGATTTATTACTTTTAAAATGTTCTAAAACATATGTCAAGGATGTTTTGAGGATACTCAAGGGGTATATATTTAGTTTCTTATAAAAAAAATTAATGTTCCTTCAAAAATTATTAGGATGCTCCAATGTGAATTGAGTATAAAAATTAACATTAGTATTATTTTTAATCCTTAATCAGATGGTTAATTTATAATAACTGCACTATGACTTGAAGATGTATAGAGAGATATCTTTATGAGATGTGATGGATGAGGCGAAAATATCTTCAACATGGTGATTTATCATAAAGGAATAAAATACTCCCAATTATATAGAATGCAACATATGACGTTAAATATGAAAAGTGATGAGAAATAATAAAATGTTAGTATTAAGATGGTGAGTTTATTAATTTTATTCCTGATGTTGTGATTCAATAAAAAGAGAATGTCTAAACCATCATGTAACACATGAACCTAGTAAAATGTTTTCTAAAGTGTTATGTTTTCAAAAAAATATTTGTTATTAACATTGATGATGGTTATAATTTATCCCATAATATATAACATAAGAAGATATTTATGTGGTTTCTATGACTGAGATTCTCTATTCTAAGAACATCCCCACTTTTAGGTTATATTAAAACAGAAGTTATGTTTTAAATATTTACACGTCCACTAATCATATATTAGTTTAATAATGTTATATATGTTTATATCCTATGAATATAAATTATAGATCTATCACATGGGATGAATTGGGATGTGATATTTCAAGTGTAAATCCTCACATATTATGAGATTATAGAAATGATATTGGATCATAGAGACAATGTTCTACAACAAAAACAATTGAAATTGTGTGGGAGTGTTAGAGAAAATATATTTATAAAGAAGAAATATATGATCTAATAGTTGTGATAATATATATGTAATATTATAAACTATTCATTAAGGATACAAAATTAAATTTCAAAGGGAGAATTATTCCAATATGGGAGACTTTAAAATCCTAAATATTGCATTATAGTTGAAATATATTTTTTTGTAAAAAATTATCTAATGTAATTTTTATGGAAACAACCACTACATTAATTTTCTAATGTAGAACATTTTCTAATAAAAGTAAATTAATTATCTAAAATTAAAAAAATTATATTCGGATAGTAACACTAAGTTAATAAAATAAATAAAATTTGAAAATATTTTGGGATATGGTCTCATAAAGAAACATTAAGAGTGTATAAAAATGTAATATAAATAAAAATATATTATTGATATATCATAAATTATGTAAAATAATTTTTAAACTTATTCACATAGCATTCATAGTATAAAATTTTCAAATGTTAAGGATTATTTTTTATTTATTATATCTATTTATGAACATTATAAATATATTCATAATAATATGAACACATCAGTTAAAAATATAATGGTTATAATAGTAATATGAACACTTTATTAATAAAATAACCAATTTGGGGTTTTTATTAACTATATAAAAACCATAAATGGTAATAAAAGTACTCAAAAAGATAATATAAAGTGATAAATATAAAGAATTATTTAATATAAATCAAAAAAATCTTTTATTTTTTAAAATATTTTTTCTATAATATTAGTATTTTAATTACTCAAATTACATAAATTATAAATTTATTTTAATAAAATTATATATGAATTATAAACCAATATAGTAAAATTAGTTGATATTGTCCTTTTGATAATTTTAAAACGAAAATTATTTTTCTAGTGGATAGTTTAATATAATATGTAATAAATGAAATGATAATTTAAAAGAAATTATCAAAATATTGAATAGGTAAAGATTTTTTTTAAATGTAATTTTTAATTGATAAAAACTACAATGTAATTTATTATTTGTGTAATAATAATTTTAAATGCTTACTAAGAATTTTGACATAATAAATTGATTGATTACTAATCTATGTACATAATTTTTTTAATATTCATATTCCTAAAAAATTAATTTTTTTTGTAAAATAATTATTATATATTGAATTGGGGAATACAAATTTTGGTTGGACTAATGTGTTATCTTCTTCATAATATTTAATCAATGTATAAATGGGTAGATATAATGAAATAATGATTTTATAGTGACATCGTCATGAAAGAAAAACCTCTATGATGTTATAGAGTATGTTTTAACTTAATTGGTGTAGAATAATATTTCTTTCATATGAAACACCACTATGGAAATCCTGGAACATTAAATAATTTTTTTCAAAATTTTGTCTAAAAATAACACATTCCTTCTTGTATAAATACAACCCCTCTCCCACATCTTAAATATCATCCAAAACATCATCCCAATGCACAATATATAACTATTTTTGTCTTATTATTCATCCTATGTTTCATAAATAAGTTCTTTTTCTCACTTCAGCTCAGGCATTCATTGTTATTGGTCCTTAGAAAATGAGTAACATTCAAAAAAATGAATCATTTCCTCGTAATTCTATTATTTAATTGAATATTTAGCCTTAATCATCCCTAAAACTATATCTTAATAATAATTATTAAATATTCACATATTGTTTATAATAATAATTTTATTACATAATAAATTAAAATATATGTCACTTTTTATCTTCTCTTTTGAATGCTAGTTTTACCATCTATATGAAAAATTTCAATTATTTTATTATCATATACACCATTTCTAGTTATTTTATTATATATAATATATTAATAATTCGTCTTCTTTATTTTTAAATTAGTTTAATGGATTTACTTATATCATTTTATACATATTTTTAATTTCTTCCAGTCAATAATATATTTCCTCTATCTAAATGTCAGTCAGATTTTTTTCAAAAATGTTCTTATATTAAAACAAATGATCATTTAAATTCATTTTAAATAACATTTGTAATTATTAATAGTTGAATGATTAGGAATCCGATAATGTATTTTTTAAAAGGGTATTTTTAAATTCCTTTACAAAAAGTGTGAAAGTAATATTTATTAACATTTACAACATGAACTGTTCCCCCCTCTATAACCCTTATTCATTATATAAGTTTTTCCACATGTTTTAATCATTCTTGAAATTAAATAATTTTATATTATTTTCTAATTTAATATAACATTTTATTATTTTTATAAACGAATCAAAGTAATTTTTAAAGTTATTTATAATATAGTTCTTCATAAAATTTATAAAAATATATATTTTTTAAATATTTTATTTTATTTTATTTTCTATCTTAAAAATGGTTGTTCTTATGAAAAAAATAATTACTTCTATAGAATTGATGGTATTCTTTTATCCTTTGTTTAATAGGGGCTTGTGTTCATTAACATCTTATTGTCACATTCTGTATCACTCTCTATCACATAATTGGATATCATTTTTTAATCTATTCACATACTTTTACTATCATGGATATAAATAGAATCATTTACATTAAACTGATATTATATTATCCATATACCACATTAATCAATAATGTTAATTAAAAAAATTCTTATTAAGAAATTTACTTCATTGATATTGAAATATTAAATATTCATGATTCAAAATGAAGAACTATTTATTTATAAATGGTTTTGAAGATAAATTTAATTGATTATTTAGTATGTTAAGAATGAATTGGATGTGTACGTGATATGTGATTTCAAATTACAGATATCCACTCAATGCATTGATATGTATGTTGAGACAAAATAGTTAGTATTCACTTTTATATGGGTAACTAGTTTACACATACCTTTTTATTAAGAATTTATTAGCTGATACCATTATTGTAATTTTCATGATATCTTGTTCGAAGCCTTCATGGTAAGATCATGAATTTCAGAAATTATATTTTTCCTTTATTAGGAATTTTAAAGCCAATTTAAATGTGATTCTATGTTTTTTATTATTCATGGATGTACATCGAAGTCATGTTTTTTGTCAAATTGAATGTGTTTTCATTTTCTAATCAACCATATTGATTAAACCATATCTACACCTAAAATATTATATTGTATGTAACCCAGAATAAATATATATATGACCTCATATTTTTTTATTTTCTATGGTTATGAAGGATCCTAAATCGAATTTTTTAAAGGATTTAATAATGTTTAATATTCTATTATTTTATATTTCATATGTTTTATGGGAATCATATATCTATCTATATTTTGAATAATACTAAACTAACTGATCTTGCATGGTATGATCCCTTATAACTTGTAAAATATAATAAAGTACACATTTACTATAGGTCACTAGATTAATGTTTATTGTAGATTCATTTGAATATTTCAATGTATTTGATGGCTATGCCTATTGTAACATCCCAGGTAAATAATGAATAAAAAATTTTCATATTTAATAATAATTACGAATTAAATATTAATTTTACTTTAAAGGGGTTGCTATGTTCGATAGCGTACCTGATACGCAACAAAGAGTTTCTTTGAAATCTTATGTTGCACACTAGTAATAAAATAATATTATTTTAAATGGTAGTTAACACATAGTCGTTGTATTTGCGGGAATGGATAGAAATAACTAAAATATGATTATATATGTTTTTTAAATGTTTTTACTTTTATCTAATAAAACATAAAGGCTTAAAATACGGAAAGAATTCAATTTTAGGCATATATGCCCTAGTTTTCACTAAAGGTTCACTTATCGCCTTTTGATGGAGAACCGTCATTAAATATAGTTTTGTTCACTCTTATAAATTCTATTAGACCAAATAAAAATATTCTTTTTAATTGGGACATCAAAATTTACTTTGTGTAAATTTCTGGTATTTTTCCGATAAAGTTCAATTTTAAATGAATAGTGTAAAATATTGTATTTTAATTCAAAACCACTTTTTAATCTGATTTATTTATATAATTATATTATATTTTGAATTGTTTTTAAAGTGAAATTAGAATATATTTTTACCATTAAATCCAATAGTGGTCATTGGAATTAATTTCACTTTGAAATCGAACTTAAACTAGTGTCAATTTTTTATACTTATTGTTTCATAAAAACACGCTATTTGCTCTGACAGCAGGAATTAATTATTAAATTAATTAATGAAACTTATATGTTCTGAATTTTGTAAAATTGACTTCATTTTTGAATTCATAATATCAAATATATCTTAGGGTGATGTTTTGGTATTTTTCTAAAAAACATCAATTTTTGATGAATAGTGAAACCACTAAGTGGTACTTCAAAAACTGATTTTTCGTTTAAATGAAATTTTACCACCTCTGTGTTTTGAATTTCCAAAATCCGACATACATGGTTGTAAATAAGATGTAAAATGTGGTTCAATGGGACTAAAATAATTTTTTGGTGAATAGTAACTTATTAAGTTTTTAATCGCGATTAGAGGTAATTAGTGTAATTTAAGGTAAATATAATGTTTTCATAATATGAAATGAACTTGACATATGTTATAACCTAATTGGATGTGTCATGGCCGACCCAGAAAATCCATGGGTCAAATTGGGGACCCCATGAAGCCACTTTGGTTGGAAAATGACATTAATAACAATTTATTTAAAGTTAAAATAAAAATGTCACAAACATGAGTTGTTTTACTAAAACAATTATTACATTGGGTTATACAAATCAGATTTGAATGTAAAATTTAATTAGAAAGGTAAAAATATTTCCTACATCATAGTAGTTTTTTTATAATTTTTATACATTACATAAATAAAATTATTAATGACACCATGATGATGCAGTGATTACCTCATTATTTAACGATTTAAATAAAATGGAAAGATAGTGTAAAATCTAAGACCTACACATGTCAAAAACCTATAGGATGGCTTTATTTCGAACCATTATCACCTTATCCTCGAAACAAATCAATTTGGGACCATTAAAATCCAAAACTCATTCTAAAATAAAGTAACATTTCCTTACTTTCCAAGAGTGCCCCTCCTCTCCTCTTATAAAAGGCCCCCACATCTACCACCTTACCCACACTTCCAAATGCTTTGGCTCGGCCAACCCCTGTCCATTTTGTCTCTCCACATCCCTCTCTTACTCCTTGAAGCCTCACTTTGGGCAAAAGTCTTTCCAAGGAAGCCTTTGAGCTCAAATCTAAGAGAGATACCTGATTTTAAGGTGATGTCTTCACTTGTGTTATTTTGTTTTATTTTGCTTCTCCAACCCCCTAAACACATTTTATTCATTTATTTTGTAAAATATACAGTATCTTCAATATACTAGGATGTTTTTATAAGAATCTATTTGAGCTACACTTACACACATCTACATCTAATGGTTAAAGAACATATTGTTTCTGTGGTTGATGATTTTCTGCCTCACGAAACGATGATTGTTCAATATTCTTTTAAACACATTTAATGGTGGCCATTAAGATGTCATTCTATTTATATATGATATATATTATGTTTATGTTTTCCTTATGATTCTTTATTTTTCATTTGTGGTATACCTTTATGGTTTCCATTGTGGGTAAACACGATAATTTCATTTTAGGAAGTGCGGACTACCGCCCCCTCAAAGTGATGTGATTCGTTAATGCCATATGTGGGATGTATAAAGGATGGATTTGAAGTTATTATATATGATGTTATACTGTAATTATAATATACCTCTATATCATTATTATTTAATTCCATTAATGTATGATATAGAAATGAAAGTAGCGTTCATGCGTACGTACGGCTTACCGTCTCCATGAACGGTGCATTTCATTTCTTATCCCCAAATGTAATGTACTATTATAAGTACATATATATAATGGATATATATGATGTATGTTACATCTAAATGATTAATATAATTCTGGAATTAAAATATACATACCTCTTATTTAGTTTTAATTCTATAAATATGACATAGAAATGAAAGTAGCGTTCATGCGTACGTACGGCTTACCGTCTCCATGAACGGTGCATTTCATTTCTTACCTCTAAATGATTGTGTGATATTAGAAATACATATATATGATATCAAAATCAGGAATTCCATTCTAGTTATAAAGAACCTTTGACCACATGAACAACATGTAATTGTAAGAAGTCCACTTTCGACTTAAGAACCAAATATCGACAAAACAAACATTATTAACATAAATGATTACATAATGTTTAAAACATGGAAATAAGTGATATAAAAGGAATAAGTAACTTGAAAAATTTTCTTATGTAAATATAAATTAACTCATGTTTATTATTCAGGACGTTAAATAATAATCGAGTCAAGTCGGACCCGAGGTAAGGGACTTCGTCTCAATCTCCTTTCATTGAGGCATATTTCGTTTAATACACCACTATCTTTTATACGGTGTGTAAACCCCTTTGAATTTTACTTTTATACAAAAGAAATCTTTTTCTATGAATCATTTTTCTAAACAACAAAAAGGAATGTTTCTTTAAATGTACAAGGTGACAACGACCTTTTCCGCCGCCGCGAGTATTATTTGGTCTTTGGCTTCCTCAACGAGCCGTGTCGTTTTTTTTAAATGAAATAAATACCATATAAACTTTTATATATTTTGGTATTGGAAATGGTTTTTATAATAGATTTGTAATGTCAATATATTTATGTGATATATTGTGATCAAAGTGTGGAAATGTTTTCTTTCCATTATATTTTTTTTATGTATTTTGATTTTATAATTGTACATGGACATTTGACGTGTGGTTAAGTGACAAACCATATGACGGGTGGTGCGGTGAATTCCAGGATGGGTGGTTACGTTATAACCTCCAATGCATTGGGTATGGAAGTCTGCCCTATGGATATTCCGTTAAGTATGTATGGAAGTTGGTCGTATGGCTATTCCATTAAGTGATATGTGTGGAAGTCGACCGTATGGTTATTCCACTAAAGTATGTTTATGTCCCAAGTTACGTTTATATGTTATGTGTTCTTTATATTGGTTTTATGGTAATCCTTTGGTTACAAAAGGGTAAGTAATGTTATTTTATTCAGTGAAGAGTTTTTACTATTTCATGATGGTGAAGGTATTACTTTGATAAAGTATACATGGTTTACTTGATGTTTGAAAAACTAAGAGTTTTTATTCCTTGTGAATCCCTTACTGAGCTTTTTATGCTCACAAAAAGTTTTTTTGAAATGTTTTTCATAGGACTTAATGTGGAATATGGTCAAGGATGGGATCAAGGGAAAGTCATGCTATAGAAAACATGGAACTAGACATGTTTCTTTTTAAGAGTTTTTTTATTCTATGGAAACTTAGTAGAAGTGTCGACTTTGTAATCTTTTGAGATGTAAGAGTTATGTCCTAATTTTATAAAACTCTAAACCTAGAAAGATCCTCAATGTGAATTATTCATTTAATCCAATATAAAGTAATGTTTAAGGCCGTGTCCTTATAGTTGGTATCAGAGGTCGGTTTAAAAAACATTAGGAGTTAGGAAATTGTTAAATTATAAATTAATTTATGGTATGATTGAATTAATATAGCATTTACAGATTACCATGTTTCTTCGATAAAGATATTTCTATGTTAAGAATTATTTTTCATAAAGGAAATAGAGCAGCTTTTCTGGGAAGGCATAAATAGTTGAATGACTTTCCGAATCAGCAACCAGAGATGGTCGAAATCAGAATTGAGTAGTTTACTACAGTGATGACTCAGTTGAATCAGGTGATAAATGGTTGTTGTGTTTATTGATGATATTTTGGTGTTTTCTAAAAGTAAATATGAGCATGAAAGTCCTTTAATGGTTATCTTGAAAACCATTAAAAAAAGAAATTGTATCGAAAATTCAGCATCTGTGAGTTTTGGTTACAACAAATTTATTTCCTTGGTCACATTGTTTCAAAAAATGCCATAATTGTTGATCCTACTAAAACTAAAGTTGTTGAAGAATGTCCAAGACCCACAAATGTAACCGAGATCCGTAGTTTTCTTGGTTTGGTAGGTTACTACCAAAGGTTTTTTGAAATATTTTAACGATTATCTAGTCTAATGAATAAGCTAACTCAGAAGGGTGTTAAGTTTATCTGGGAAAAAGAATGTGATGATTGTTTTCAAGAGTTGAAAAGAAGATTGGTGAATGCTCCAGTTTTGGCACTTCTTTCCAGGAATGGTGAGTTTTTTATATACAGTGATGCTTCGTTGAATGGACTTGGTTGTGTCCTTATGAAGAATGATCAAGTAATTGCTTATGCTTCACGTCAGTTGAAAACACATGAGGTAAATTAACCTACACATGATTTGGAATTAGCTGCTGTTTTTTTTCTTTAAAAATTTCGAGGTATCATTTGTATAGTGTAAAGTGTGAAATATATACTGATCACAAAAGTTTAAAGTATATATTCACTCAAAAAGAATTGAACATGAGACAGAGGAGATGTTTGGAATTAATAAAGTATTATGAATATACAATTCATTACTATCCGGGAAAAGAAAATAAACTGGCTGATGCTTTGAGTCGAAAAAGTAATGCTTCATTAACAATGTTGTGTTTGAACAAGATTCTTTGGTTTTTGATTTGATGAACTTTGGCATGGAAGTTGTTTGTGTAGGAAGTCCTTCTGTTTTGTCTCAGGTATCAGTGAAATCTTCCCTATCAGACAGAATCAAGCATGCATAGAAGCAAGATATTGAGTTGCATAAAAAGGTATAGCGAGTTCAGAAGGGTAAGTTGCATGAATTCAACATTGATAATGATTGTTTTTTGAGGTTTCGCAAGAGATTATGTGTGCCTTGTGATTCATAGTTGAAGAATGAGTTTTTATGTGAGGCTCATAGTTCCCCATTTTCAGTTCATCCTAGCTGTACTAAGATGTACAGAGATATGTGGGAGTATTACTTGTGGGATGGAATGAAAAGGGATATTGCTGATTTTACTTTGAAGTGTTTGACTTGTCATCAGGTTAAAGCAGAGCGGAAGTTATCGAAAGGGATGGTTCAGCCTTTACTAGTGCCAGAGTGGAAATGGGAAAATATATCCATGGATTTTGTCGTGGGATTACTGAAGACATCTAGAGGTAATAATGAAATCTGGGTTATTGATGATCACTTGACTAAATCTGCTCATTTCCTTGCTATACGAGATACTTTTTCCCTAGATCAACATTCTCGTTTGTATCTTAAATAGATAGTCAGGTAACATGGAGTTCCTCTCTCCATTGTGTCTGATCGTGATCCCAGGTTTACTTCTATCTTTTGGAAAGGACTTCAGATGTCGTTGGATACTGAATTAAATTTTAATACAGATTTTCATCAGCAATTAGATGGGCAGCCAGAATGAAAAATTCAGACCTTGGAGGATATGCTACGAGCTTGTTCGATGGATTATTAGGGAATTTAGGACCAACTTGTTTCTTTAGTTGAGTTTTCTTATAATAACAGTTCTCATTCTAGTATACAGATGGCACCATTTGAGGCATTATATGGGAAGTGGTGTCGAACTCTAGCATTTTGGGATGAAGTGGGTGAAAGGAAGCTGATGGGACCAGAATTGGCAGAAGTGATGGAATAAAATATTCATTTGATTCAGAAACACATGAAAACAGCTCAGAGAAGGCAGAAGAGTTATGCGGATAACTGGAGGAAGGATCTATCTTTCGAGGTAGGTGATCATGTTTTTCACAAGGTTTCTCCATGGAAAAGTGTGATTAGATTTGGTAAGAAAGGAAAGCTGAGTCCAATGTTCATTGAACCATATGAAATTCTAGAGAGAGTTGGATCATTTGCATACAGAGTGGAATTACCTCCGAGTTTATCTCAGGTACACAATGTTTTTCACGTTTCGATGTTGAGAAAGTATATGCCAGATCCATCTGATGTTTTGAGCCCAGAGGTAGTTCAGTTGGAAGAGAATCTCTCTTATGAAGAACAACCAGTACAGATTCTTGACTGAAGAGAGAAAGTGTTGCGAAATAAGGTAATTCACCAGGTAAAGGTTTTTTGGAAAAACCATGTGGTTGAAGAGGCAACCTGGGAATCTGAAAATGCTATGAGGGATAAATACCCCCACTTATCTTGATAAGTGAATAAAATTGCGAGGACGCAATTCCCAAAATGGAGGAAGGATGTAACATCCCAGGTATATAATGAATAAAACATTTTCATATTTATTAATATTTACGAATTAAATATTAATTTTACTTTAATGGGGTTGCTATGTTTGATAGCATACCCGATACGCAACAAAGAGTTTCTTTGTAATCTTACATTGCACACTAGTAATAAAATAATATTATTTTAAATGGTAGTTAACACATAGCCATTGTATTGGAAGGAATGGATAGAAATAACTTAAATATGATTATATATGTTTTTTAAATGTTTTTACATTTATCTAATAAAAGATAAAGGCTTAAAATACGGAAAGAATTCAATTTTAGGCATATATGCCATAGTTTTCACTAAAGGTTCACTTATCACCTTTTGATGGCGAACCGTCATTAAATATTGTTTTGTTCACCCTTATAAATTATATTGGACCAAATAAAACTCTTCTTTAGAATTGGGACATCAAAATTTACTTTGTGTAAATTTTTGGTATTTTTCCGATAAAGTTCATTTTTTAATGAATAGTATAAAATGTTGTATTTTAATTCAAAACCTCTTTTTAATCTAATTTATTTATATGATTAGATTATCTTTTGAAATGGTTTTAAATTGAAATTAGAATATATTTTTAACATTAAATCCAATAGTGGTTGTTGGAATTAATTTCACTTTGAAATCAGACTTAAACTAGTGTCAATCTTTTGATACTTCTTGTTTTATAAAAACACACTATTTGCTCTGACAGCGGGAATTAATTATTAAATTAATTAATTCAACTTATATGTTTTTAATTTTGTAAAATGGGCATCATTTTTGAATTCGGAATATCAAATATAGATTAGGGTGATGTTTTGGTATTTTTCTGAAAAACATTAATTTTTGATGAATAGTGAAACCACTAAGTGGTACTTAAAAAATAGATTTTTTGTTTAAATGAAATTTTACCACCTCTGTGTTTTTAATTTCAAAAATCCGACATACATGTTTGTCATTAAGAAGTTAAATTTGGTTCAATGGGATTAAAATAATTTTTTTGGTGAATAGTAACTTATTAAGTTTTTAATCGCGATTATAGGTAATTAGTATAATTTAAGGTAAAAATAATGTTGTAATAATATGAAATGAACTTGAAACATTTCCTAACCTCATTGGATGTGTCATGTCCGACCAAGAAAATTCATGGGTCAACTTGAAGACCCCATTAATCCACTTTGGTTGGAAAATTACATTAATAACATTTTATTTAAAGTTAAAATAAAAATGTCACAAACATGAGTAGTTTTAATAAAACAATTTTTATATGGGGTTATAAAAATCATATTTTTGAATATAAATTTTAATTGGAAAGGAACTAAGATTTCCTACATCATAGTAATTTTTTTATAATTTTTAGACATTAAATAAATTAAATCATTTATTACACCATGATGATGCAGCGATTACCTCATTATTTAACAATTTAAATAAAATTGAAAGATAATGTAAAATCTAAGACCTAAACATGTCAAAAACCTATTATATGGGTGTATTTAGAACCCTAATCACCTTATCCTCGAAACAATTAATGTGGGTCCTTTAAAATCTGATACCCATTCTAAAATAAAGTAACATTTCCTTACATTCCGAGAGTGCCCCTCCTCTCCTCTTATAAAAGGCCCCCACCACTACCACCTTACCCAAACATCCAAAGCCTTTGTATCGGCCAACCCCTGCCCATTTTGTCTCTCCACATCCCTCTCTTACTCTTTGAAGCCTCACATTGGGCAGAAGTCTTCCCAATGAAGCCTTTGAGCACAAATCTAAGAGAGTTACCCGATTTTAAGGTGATGTCTTCACTTGTGTTATTTTGTTTTATTTTGCTTCTCCAACCCCATAAACTCTTTTTATTCATTTCTTTTGTAACAACTCCACAATATTCAATATACTATGATGTTGTTATAATATGCTTTCGAGCTACACTTACGCACATCTACATCTAATGGTTAATGAATATACTGTTTCTGTGGTTGGCGAATTTCCGCCTCATGAAACGATGATTGTTCAATATTCTTTTAAACACCTTTAATGGTGGACATTAAGATATAAATCTATTTATATATGATATATATTATGTTTATTTTTTCCTTATTCTTCTTTATTTTTCATTTGTGGTATAAATTTATGGTTTCCATTGTGAGTAAACACGATAATTTCATTTTAGGAAGTGCGGACTACCGCCCCCTCAAAGTGTTGTGATTCGTTAATGCCATATGTGGGACGTATAAAGGATGGATTTAAAGTTATTGTATAAAATTTTATAATGAAATTATAATATACCCCTATATAATTATTATTTCTTTCCATTAATGTATGAGATAGAAATGAAAGTAGCGTTCATGCGTACGTACGGCTTACCGTCTCCATGAACGTTTCATTTCATTTCTTATCCCCAAATGTAATGTACTGTTTTAAGTACATATATATAATGGATATATATGATGTATGTTACATATAGATGATTAATATAGTTATGTAATTAAAATATAAATACCTGTCATTTAGTTTTAATTCCATTAATATGACATAGAAATGAAAGTAGCGTTCATGCGTACGTACGGCTTACTGTCTCCATAAACGGTGCATTTCATTTCTTACCTCTAAATGATTATGTGATATTAGAAATACATATGCTAGATATATATGATATATATGATATCCAAATCAGGAATTTCATTCTGGATATAAATAAGTTTTGACCACACGAACAACATGTAATTGTAAAAAGTCCACTTTCGACTTAAGAACCAAATATCGACAAAACAAACATTATTAACATAAATGATTAAATAATGTTTAAAACATGGAAATAAGTGATATAAAAGGAATAATGAACTTGAAAAATGTTCTTAAGTAAATAGAAATTAACTCATGTTTATTATTTAGGACTTTAAAGAACGATCGAGTCAAGTCGGACCTGAGGTAAGGGACTTCGTATCAATCTCCTTTCATTGAGGATATTTAGTTTTATACACAACTATATTTTATACGGTGTATAAACCCCTTTGAATTTTACTATTATAAAAAATGAATCATTTTCTACGAAGAGTTTTACTAAACAACAAAAAAGGAATGTTTCTTTAAACGTACACGGTGACAACAACCTTTTCCGCCGCCGTGATTATTATTTGGTCTTTGGCTTCCTCAACAAGCCGTGATGTTTTTTTAATGAAATAAATACCATATACTCTTTTATGTATTTTGATATTGGAAATTGTTTTTATAATGGATTTGTTATGTCAATATATTTATGTGATATATTGTGACCAAAGTGTGGAAATGTTTTCTTTCCTTTATATTTGTTTTATGTCTTATGATTTTATAATGGTACTTGGACATTTGACGTGTGGTTACGTGATAAACCATATGATAGGTGGTTCCATGAATACCATGATGGGTGGTTACGTTATAACCTCCAATGCATTGGGTATTGAAGTTGGCCGTATGGATATTCCATTAAGTATGTATGGAAGTTGGCCGTATGGCTATTCCATTAAGTGATATGTGTGGAAGTCGACCATATGGTTATTCCACATAAGTATGTTTATGTCCCAAGTTACCTTTATATGATATGTGTTCTTTATATGGGTTTTATGGTAATAATTTGGTTACAAAAGGGTAATTAATGTTATTTTATTCAGTGAATAGTTTTTACTACTTCATGAAGGTGAAGTTATTACTTTGATAAAGTATACATGGTTTACTTGATGTTTGAAAAACTAACAGTTTTCATTCTTTTTATATCCCTTACTAAGCTTTTTATGCTCACCCCACGTTTTTTTGAAATGTTTTTCACAGGACTTAATGTGGAATAGGGTCAAGGATTGGATCAAGGGAATGTCATGCTATATTAAACATGGAACTAGACATGTTTCTTTTTAAGAGTTTTTTTATTCTATGGAAACTTAGTAGAAGTGTCTACCTTGTAATCTATTGAGATGTAACAGTTATGTCCTAATTCTCTATAACTCTAAACCTGAAAATATCCTCAATGTGAATTATTCATTTAATTCAATATTATGTAATGTTTAAGGTTGGGGCCTGATACAAAATTTTATAGGGTACTTGAACCTGGTACTAGTTTTCATTGTAATATGATGTGCTTGGAGATATTCTAGCACCGACTAAAGTAAGCATTTTCGATCCCCTGTGTGATGTTAAAACTCAAATATCGAGGGTGGTTATATATTTAATCTTATTATTTTTATTTATTTATTTATCTCACTATATAACATGTGATACACTAAATATATATGTAATATATGAAAACACATTTTTATTTCAAACTATTTTCTATTCAAAGCCTTCTCAAGTTTCCATGACACTTAGGTACCCATGAAAACATCATTAATCACATGTTTAAACTTGGCAGAGGTCTAGTTGAGAATGACCACGCCAGATAACTTATACTGGATTCAATGATTAGATGAGGAGATTATCAGGGATATCAATAAATTTTAAATATCATTTTTTATTTTATTTATAATTTATATGTTATCTAATAAGTAGCCGATCTATTCCTATTTATCACCTTGAATGAGTATTTTCATGACTATATAATTTCTTATTCATTTATTACATTCTGATGAAATTTTATTATTTTTCAATTTATCTTATTTATATTATAGGAAATGTTTTGTTATTATCTATTATCAAACACTCTATAATTGGGGTATTGTCACCCAAAGATAAAACTCTAGTCCCCCAATGATATTTGGTAGAATTTGGCATATGTGGAGGAACATATAAGATTTATTTAGATAATCCTTTAATTCATGTATTTTTTGAGTTATTATCATTGGGTAGGATATTAAAAAGGTATATCTATGATTTTATTTGACTGATATTTCTATATGTATCTGATTTTTTTGTTATGAAATATTAATTAGGTATATGGTAGATAGGTTACATAGGAATGTGTCTGAGCATGGGATTGATATTAAAGAGGCGTGTTTTAAAAACAATTGCTAAAATTAAGTCTAGATTACCATGGATATTTTATTTATATTTATGGGGTTTTAATCTATATTCAGATAATTTAAAATAGATTGATGCACATGCTTTATGGATTTAGGATTTTTTTTATTTGTGATTTTTTCACTCCTGGGCTTCTGGAAAGAGTTTCTATATAATAATTCTATTTTTCATGTAGGAATTCACATGACATCCATTAGAATGTGTATATTTAATATAGATTAATATAGAGAAATGAACTATTGAAATTGTTATAAATAACTCATATACTTTTTTCTCATATAACATGGTGGATTCATTCTACTGATCCAAATGATAATATATATTCTTCTAATGATATAATATTTTGATCTAACAATAAGATTTTCAAGGAATATTATTAAATAAACCACCAAAACCAAAAATGTGTAATGTAGAATAGTAGGTACATAAAGCGTTTTCAATCATTATGATGATTTTGAAAAATTATTTTTTAATTTAATATACTAGTAATAACCTATAAGGTATTAACCCATACTTTTTCTTTCTAGAATTCTACGAATGAAAAAAATATTCTTATGTTTATTAAAATGGACCATATTAGTGTCATGAAATTATATAAATATATATATAAATTTATATATATATGATATTGTGACCCTTGATTGGTGACTATTGTATGCTAAGGAATGGTTTTGATTATGAGGATATTTATTATTCTTATGAGGATACTCTCATATGCAGATATCCAATGGGAATTGGGGATCATAGGTAAAATAATAATTTTATAAGTATTTTTTTACTTTTTTTAGATCCTAGATTAGGTGTTAGCACATGAGTTTTCATATTATACATATAATGGAGAATTAATGTGGCCACATGAGATATGAAAAGTTTGAGATGCAACAAATGGGGTGGGTGGGAGGGGATAGTGTTTTGATAGGTCGATTTGGACAAGAATCTTTATATAATTATTTAATTGTAGTTTATGAGGAAAAATTGAGTGATTGTTTGGAATATTATTTCTCATTACATAGATATTGGGGAGTTGTAATAGGATTATGGATATGAAATTTTTTAATTTGGGTATCTAGATATATCATGTAATAATTTAATAGCTTGTTCATTGAAGTGTAAATAACCTTGAGTATGAATTTATGGAAATGAGGTTTAGTTTCTAGGGAAGGATTACTACAGTTCTTGACATTATTGATTTTTTGATGTTAATGCATTGGTATATTTAGTGGATGTGTATAATCTACTATATTATTGTGATGATTTTGTTTAGTGGGTAATCATGTGTGAAAAGGGGAGGTGAAATTTTTTGATTTTGAATAGGATCAGTAATTGTGTTCTAGCAAGATGATATTGATATTAAAAGAGTATTTAATGTTGTAAAATCACATGATTCCATGATCAATGATATGTGACTATGGTATAGTGAGTTAGGTTATGTTATTAGGTTGTATAAGAATATATTACTGTTAAATTTAGATGAGATTGACATGGTATACTTTGTTTATTCCTGATACAATTTTTAATTATATATAGTTATGTTTTGTGTTTGGGTTGAGGGTCGTTCTCCATGAGGAAATACTATGAGCATGGTTGGTTTGGGTTTTTATAATACTGTGGTTTATATCCATTATGATGTGTGTAAAATGCCAAGAATGGATGGTGTTAGTATTACAAGGATAGGTGAGCATGGATCTAGTGGAGTGAAAAGCATGTGAAGAACAAACCTACTGATTTTACACTCATGGAGTGGTATAAGGACATATATATGGTGAGGAGTGAACCATTGGATTTTGGGTGGTGCGGATCTCATTATAAATGATATTTTTTTAGTTGTAGAGGACTACATTATTTTATTCAATAGATTGGTTCTAATTATTATTCATTATATTTGGGTTTTGAGTATGATGGATACATCAAGAAACTATGTATGTTGATTGATGTAAATTGAGTTGGGGAGGTGAGATCTATGTTGGTTGGTTCATAGATATGATGAGACTGGATGTTGGAAAATTTAGGTGGCATCATGGTTCCATTGGAAAGGTTGGTCTACTTCTATATAGTTCATTATAATTACATGATATGTGATTTAGATGCTTTGTTTAATGTCTTCTAAGTGTTCCTATCATATTCAATATAATTATGACATTATCAAATCATGAATATGATATGTGTTGTGTTTGTGATTATATTAAGAGAATGTTAGTTTTTTTATACAACCATGAGTTTACAAAAAAAATCAAACTATTGTCAGGGTGGATAGAGTGATCATGACATGCCTCTAAGGATGTGGTCATCCTGATAGAGTGATGTGGTTTATTTTCAATTGATATGACAAGTGGTTTCCAAACTGGTTTGATGGGGGAGTATGAGACTATTTTTATATGTTTAATTATGTTTTTGTAATTAAAAACTATATCATTTGTCATTCAACTACTAGGAATTTTTTTTGTATGTGGTTATAATTTTCTGGTTCACAGTGGATTCAAATCACAAAGTATAACATTTGACTAATGTGTGTGAGTTCCTTTGTAGTAGGAAATAATTGATAGATGAAACCATGGTTTCATGGGATACATTATAACATGTAAGATTCGTGTTATTGTTTTAGTGATTTTGATAAGTAGTAGCCTATTTTTGATGAATAATGGGTCTTATATTTGGTGTTACACAATAAAATATACATTAGTGTTTTAGAGTATAATGAAAAGAACTCGGCATGAATTGTTGACTAATTTGGATTAAGGTAAATGAATAAAATAAAACCAACGATTCTAGGTTAAAATAATTTATATAGTGTGGATGTTTATAAACCTCTTACTCTTTTAGTGTGTGTATTTGGTGGGAATTTAGGTTTTTTTCTTGATAAGGAAATTCTATTTATTGGGATTTAGATCTAAATTTTGAGTGTTAATAAATATCACGAGGTTCCTTATGGACATTGTTTGAGTACTTATTGATGGTTTGGGTTTTGAAGAAAGTGTTGTTGTACTCCCAAGAAATCAGGGAGATGAATTTTCTACTATTTCATTTATTCAAGATATGAATTGTGGGGTTCCCTCCTTCGAGGGTATAGGATGAGGGGGTGTCCCTCTACCTAAAATATTTCATGATGTGAACCATGTTTCTCACCATGAAAAGCATATGGCCGAGTGTGTGAGCCCCCTGACAGAGTATTTTACTTTGTGGACCTCCTTTCCTCATTGTTAATGATGATGGGATGATTTTATATGGTGGAGGGAGGACCTATATTTTTAGTATATTCAGTCTTTTTTTAGTTTAATGGGGTCGCGTATATAGGACATTATGATTGTACCTCCTCATAATTCTCATCTCTCGATCCTCTTATATTAAAGAAGGATTCGGGTTAATTTTGAAGATGATGAATGATATATTTTTCCTCCATCATTCGTCTATTTTACCCTATAATGTTTATAATTTCAATGTAATCTATTTTAGGTTTTGGAATCAATTATATCAAAGTACAATTTAATATATATATTTCAAAGCGACTATATGTTTATTTAGATTGAGGGTGTCCCACGATGATATTTTAACATAGTCAAAATTTGATTCATCATATTTACGTCTATAGATTGATTTATTTAAGACTTTTATACTATATTTAAATTTATTTAATCATCTATTGGATTCTTTATTAAATATATTTATTCTCATAATGATGTCAAATGTATGTCATGGGTTATTTGTGAGTGAGTGTATATTGTTTCTATTATGACAAGAGTGTTGGATGATATTTTAGTTGTTATACCAAATTAAATTATGTTCTAAATAAAATTTAAAACATTAAAATGAATGAGATTGTTATTTATAATGGATTGGGATAAATTATGTTCTATTATTCTTTGGGATTGGTTTTTAGTGTTTCAATACGGTTCTAGAAAGGGTTTTGGTGAGGATGTACAAGCTAGTTTAAATGATTGTGACTCTAAAATGAGGTAGGAAATACTTTGATTAAAACCCTATGGTATTTTATTTTGATTATATATATTGTAATGTGATATTTGGTCACTGAACCATTGAGTGAATGGAATTTTTAAGTATAATGAAATATTGTGTTTAAAATAAAATTCATAGATTGAAAAAAGGGGCATGGTCTATAACTGAACCTTATGCACTGGCATGATTACCTTGGTTTTCAATGGATGGGGCTTTATTTTTAAAAATATTAATCAAATTTATAGACTTATAGGGGGTGAAAACTAATATAAGGTAATTAATGGGATGAATTTCCACTTATCATAGGTTTCCATGTTTCTTTGTATATAGGTGAGATATCAACTCGGACATGAAGTCCATGATGGTGTTGTGATATTCGTTAGATCCATTGGGCTAGTAGAGATGAATGTATTATGAGTTCTTATCTCTAATTGATATTTTGTACATGGGAAGGTATAACATGTGTAGATCAATGGATTGGCTAGGCATGGGACCTCCCTCCGGATGACTTGGGAATTGATATGGGATTTAATGGATCTTCATTATGAGTTTCCAATAGGGATTTTACTTGGAGGACAATAAGGCTATGAAGATATTTCGATGATACCAATTTATTATATTTCCTCTAATTAATGGGGGAAAATACTAGAAATGTGTTTGAAAAAAATTAACCCATGAATAATATTTTTACATACTATTATTTCTGTGACCATGGTGGGTCCCTATGGATATGATGACCATTTAGAGGTTTCATGGGAAAAGGGAAGCAATAATCATGGGCTTCACCATAGAACCTAAAATGATTGTTTAATCCTAAAAATGTTGTGGAGTCTATTTAATGTAATGATTCGAGTGGGAAACACTTTCCTATATGATGTATATTGATAAATGGTATTTCGTGCATTATTAAAACATATCTGTAATGCTTTCTAGATGACTATATAATTACAATGAAACCATCTGGGGTTAAACATTGAGCTTTATAATATGTAATAGCTATTATATATATTGGGGTTCATCCATAATGTTTATATTATGGAATCACCATATATTACCTTATACATATTTGAGATGATTCCTGATGACTATTGAAAACATCGTAAATTCTCAAAAAAAATCACACAAGGATCCTGATTCAATAGGATAACCAAGGGACACCTCTATGAAGTAGTTGTAAATCCTAATTAAAGTAATCTGCTATGTTTTACCACCCTATGAATAAACTATGCTTATTGATGTAAAATAAGATTCTTGGACTTTCACTATAGGAATAATCTATGGATCCTAATGTTATGGTATTTCCTAGGGACATCACCTTATGAATTATATGTAGAGTTTGATGCTATTGGTTGACCTAGGGTAAATTCTCTATGAGTTGGTTGTGGAATTAGATGAATATTTATTTTTAGGGTCACCCCTTGGAATCTATTTTAAAAATAGATGTTTATAGATTGCATATGTACAGCCCTTATGAATCAATTGTATTTATAATGTTAATAGATCACCTAGGATTTTCACATAGGGATTGGAGATAATACATAATGACTATTAATTACATAGTAAATCATCATATGCATCATCATTATTCTTACTACTATCAAAATTTCAAGGTATAGTTCTATGTATTTTGTGGTAACACATACTGCGGTATAGATTTTAGGAAATATAAGAGTTGGAATGCTTTTGTGACACACTAAGAGACACTTCAATAATTCTTGAAGAATGTATTTTTAATACGAGGTTTCATGTATAAAGCCTAATAACCTATGGTTATTTATTTATCCTTCCTTACTTTTTTTATTTATTCAAGTATTAATGTCACATGTGATAAAATAAAAATATTAGTAATGTAGGAGTCTACATTATTGTTTCCCTACTAAGTTATACTCACGCCCAACTCGAGCATCCATTGAACCTGTCTACTAGTGCAGACATCATTGAACACATGTTCAGGTTTGGAAGGGTCATGGTAATGTTTAATCTCGCTAGATATCTCATACATGATTTAAATACTTGATCAGGTAAGAGATATGAATTTTAATAGATCCTCATTTTTTTTTCTTTTGTTCTTTTTATAAATGAGATCAGCCAATTTGGTTTTGTGTTTATATATAATTTGACGACCATCGATCAGTATATGTTCATTCATCAATATGAATATCTTTTTTAATAATGGGTATGTCTTATTAATTTCACAATAATTATTTTATTCAATGGATGATCCTTGGTTTATATTTTTTTATTAAATTGATATTCGAGTACAGTCTCAACATTGTAACACCCAATATCCCTATTAAGATTCACCCATGTTATTTTTAAAATGAGTATGATCATATGATTTTTTTAAAAATAACCTGAATAAGAGGATTTTAAAACGTTCTAGTCAAATGATTTCCATTAAAATCAGAAAAACAAGACTTATATGATATAAATCACCAAACATATCATAAAATGAATGATTTATATAGAAATAAACTCATAAAATCATTTATATGTCAAATTTAGATAATATCAGCTAAAATAATCATATGTCAAAAAACTAGGTAAAACCATTCACAAATAAACCATTACCCCTATACATATATAAATATTATATTTATAGAACATTCTATGTTATCTAAATCCCCTCTCAATTATGGGACCACCTTACTAAAATTGAAAAAATATATTATTCATATTAAATCAGTAAATATATATATCATAATATTTCAATTCAATTTAAAAATATAATAAAATAAATAAAAACCTAATCCATATAGTTAAAAAATAATTTTTTAAAAATAATCCCTCACACAAAAAAAGAAAAAATAAAATAAAATCAAAATATCTATGAAAAACACATTTATAAGATTAATCTACCAATAAATATAGGTCATTTTTGAAAAGATTTAATGATTTATCATCAAATGAAAATCATATTCAATATAATATATCATATAAGTAGTGTGTTTAAGAATCCTCAAACCTCACACACGATGTAAAAGTGAGATAAACATGAATAAACATGATGTTTACTTCATCCTCGATGAATATAATAATAGAATACCAATTTAATATCAAAAATTACAACTACTTAATTAAACCACAAAATTTATTTTTTCCAGAATAATGAGAATAATATTTAAAGAAAAAGTAATCAATATTACACAATATATATAGAGTTTCATTAAAAAATGACAGATCTAGTCATATTTTATTTTTAAATAATAATCCAAAATACTATAAATGTTTCCAAAATAGGAAAAACCATGTGGGAGTTGGAATTATGAAGACAAGGTCTTGTATTGATTTCAATATATCTTTTTGGGGAAATAATTAATTAATGCACAGTTTTAATGATTAACCCATAAAACTATGCCTCAAATATTCATTTTTTTCTATCCAAAAGAACCAATGATCAAGGGTTAACATGAAAAATCAACCAATCCATGCATTAAACATTTAACACTCAATACGTTCTATAGACCATCTGATTAAATGGTTGGGTAACTAGTTCATATGATATCCATTATTTATAAAATAATAAATTATTTTTAATTTTACAATCCCATGACTTTTAATAATTAAAACATAAATGAAATCTAACAAATACACTTTATAAATAAAAATAGTGTAATGAATTCATTTTTGGGATTACAATTTTATCTATTCCATATGACCATTATAATAAAATAGTGTAGATATCAAAAATTGTTTCTGATAAAAAAATTTAATCAATAACTATTTATAAAATAATAATAAGAATGAAATCCACTATGTCATCTTTACCATGACTATAGTAAAATTACCATAGTAGAGAAGACCATAATTTATTTGTTTGTTGGAATCAATCATTCAATTTTTCATTTGTGAATCTATACATATATATATCATTTATTAGTTGTTGACTTTATTGTAGTAAATATATATGACTATAACATGAATAATATACATATATGATTTATATTTCATTAATCATATTAAAATTATAATAAACATATCTAGAACATCTTTTGGCTTTTACATTAAAACAATTATATAATATATAGTATTGAATTGAAAATAACTATTATTATTTTTATTCCTATCAAATAATAATTAAAAAATAATTTATATATATTATATTAGTTTAACAAAATATGAAAAATCAAAATTTTAAATTTACTGTATCTTTAATTTTTTATACAGATGTGTATAATGTGTTAATTATTCATATTACCTTATATTATTGAATTTATTAAAACATTTATCACACACTTATTCAATCCCTCATTTATTGTTTTGAACCAAGGTGGTTACGATAGATGGTATCCATGAAAAATATTTCATCAATATTAAATATGAAACAATGGAGTCACAACATGGAGAAGAGTTATAATATAAAACAAGTTAAAATCATATAAATAACTCAATTTCAAAAATTGAAGAATAAAAAGATAAAATGTGTTTTATCTCTCTGTAACTCCCTAACCCCAATTACCCAGAATCAGTGCATTATTACAAAACATTGACTGGATACAAGGAATCATTTCCTGAAAGACCGATCAGTTTAGTATCCTTGAATTACTAGATACATATATAAGTTTTACATTACATCATGAAATAAACAACATTGTGTCAACTTTGAACACTCTTATATCCCTGAGCCTATTATGGAAGGTTAATAATAATATACTACTATTCATCCTAGGGAAAACAAAACATAAGAAAGGGGGGAGCTTAGATGCTCAGTAAGGATAATAATATAGAGGAAACAGTCATAAATAAGAATAAACATTCAAGGCAATGTATAAAACTAGAACCCAAGCCTTTTAAACATAAACTATAGCATAATATGGAAATGTGAAATCAAATAAATACATTTACTTATTTACATAGATATTTTACTAGTCGAATTATAACTTGTAATATCAATAGCCAATTTGACAATGATAGAATTCATAATTCAAAATATCATAACAACACTCTCAAGCCATCGGGCCAAGACTACAAATAAGATTCTGTCAAAGCCTTGTGCCAAGACCCTAGATTGTCTCATGAGACAGACCGATGATTTGAGGAGCTATATAGGGTTCCATCCGTCACTTATTAAGTCCAATGAATTCATTATATTAAAGGGTAAAACATAATCTAAACATTTTTATTAAAACTAGCATACGAAATGTCAATATTTTACCCACAAACCATTAATGGCATAAAAATAGAACATCCACAGTAAAAAATAACTCATTTAATAAAATCTAGATGATTGTATTATTATAAATTACCCAAAATCAAGAATATAATATACTGAAGGATATTGACATAATTGAAAAGGATCATTAAAAATCATTGAGAGAAATATCCCTTTTTCATGAAAACATATAACAGCTTCAATGTTTATCAAGAAGCTGTTTAAAAGAGAATTTTTAATCAATGTTTCCCATAGAAATATGAATATTTTAAAAGGAATTTCAATTTTAAAACATTAATGTCTATATAATTAAAACCATACAACCTTTTTTAAAATAAGGACAACAAAGGGAAAGATTTAGAAGAATATATTTTTAAAACATTTTAAATGACATTTTAGTTAGAAATCCTAACCAAATGAGAATAGATTGAATACAGATTATTGAGGTAATAAAAACATTATAATTTATTGATAAAAATGGGATTCATTGTATACTATTTCATTGTATTGTGTATACAATAATTAAAAGTGAATTGGCGCATATCAACAAAGAAGTCTCAATGGAATGTAAGATGGGATGAATTTTATTTTAAAGACCGCATCCTTAGGTTAAGGATAAATTATTGACATAATTATGTCAGATAAATATAAATACACTCACTGTGATTGTATAATTAGTTTAAATCAATCATAGGACATTCCCTCATATTATTTTAAAAGCAACGCCAATTCATTTGATGTTTAAATCACAGAAAAGAAATTGAGTTAAGATTACTATTATCAAGTTCTTATCGATGACGGGATAATTTAGCAATGAAATTATTATGTGTATAAAAAGTATATCAACATATATGGGAGTGTAAATTACTAAATAATTAAACACATAGTGATTTCACACATAATCTTGGATTAAAATAATGAATAATGTTTGCATAATACAGAATGAGAACAAATTGAAATTTGAAATTCTCTTAGCGATTTGGTAACATACGAACCATAAACCCCATTAAAGAAGGATCATATAATGATTATTTAAAAACCCATAAATTAAATTATATTACACAAAAAATATAGTCATATGAAGTACATACACCACAAAAAATGTTATATGCAAATATAGCATGAATCTCACGTGAATAAAAGTGAGATGAAAACCCATTACCACTTTGTAATCAATCCTGTCGTATGACCAAAAGATAATAACCACAAAATAAATCATATAATATAATGAATATAATGAGAATCAGGGTAATATATATCAAATGTCAGTACAAAATACACCACATGCAATAAATAACTAGCAAACAATGGAAATATCACGAAATTAAAAGTGAGATAAGAAACCCATTACCTTGTAATTTTCCTTAGTATAGGATGGGTTAACCTCCTGTATAATGGTAAAATCATTTTTATTAAATTATAAATGAACCAAAAACATAAATATGATTTCATATATGATCTTTTAATATTGATTTGTTAATGATATTTCAGTATTATCATTTTTTTGTTTGTTAACTGATTCGTTTTCCTTTATATGTTTTATTATTTAAGTCATGTTTTTATGTATAGGCTGTATTTTATTCATATCTAGAATGATATTATTTATTATTCATTATCTGTAATAAAAAAATTTAAATTATTCTTGAATGATTAGGATGGGGAATGAATCTCATCTCATTTGTGGAGACGCTAATTCGTACGTACGCACGAGTGACAATATCATTCTATTGATGGTAAAATAGTATATAATTGGGTAGTATATCATATATAAATAATAATTAAAATGATATATTTTTTACTTAAATACATTATAATCAATATATTTCCCTTCAAAAAAATGATGTTTTTGAATAACATACTTCACAACGACGTGGAGATGGTAAGCCGTATGTACGCACGTATGGTGACTTTTCCATTTATAGGATGGTTAGAATAACGAATATGGTTGTACCATGTTTATAAAAAAATCGTATTATGTAGGAGGTACTATATTTGTTATTTTTTTATGGAAACAACAAAGAAATATGATGTGGATGGTGAAAAAAACATGAAAGAGGGTGGTGAAATTATTACCTCTTTTTGGGGTGTTTCCTATTGAGATGATCCAAAGGGCTCCATTGGTTAGTTTTATGATCAATGTAAGGACTCTAGGTAGATTTTTGAAAAGTTGTGAGGATATTTGCATAGGTTTTTTCTGATCCAAATGGCTTTGGAGGTGTGATTTTTGTGAGAAGGGGAAATACCCTTTTAAAAGAGAGGTCATGATCAATTTAGGAAAACCATGAAATATTATTTTATTATAAATATATTTGGGTTTCTAACAGATCCAAATTGATTAATTTCGAATTTAAGGTGGGTATGGGTAAATATTATCTTAGCAAATAGGTTTTAGACAAATTTAGGTCACCATATTAACCTAATCTTTTATATTTAACTATAAGTTAAAAAATCTAACTTTTACCATGTCTTCTTGTATTCATACACTATATTGTGAATAAACATAATATAAATTTCCAAAAGAACCTCAAGTTGTTAATTAGTGAAATATATAATATAATTAGAGCCCTTCATCAGAACCTAATATTTTTATGAAAATTATATCAACCAATAATTTATTATTTGTTTTAAAAACTCATTTATGTCAATTTTGACAATATTTAGTCATTGGTTTTTGTGAAAATCATAACAACTTGATTACTACAAATGGAAATTATTTAATAAACCCAAACATGTCATATTTACCTAAAAAATAGTGGAATTCATCAAAAGTATCAAATTACATTAATTTGGATATTTATAATATCAATTATTTAAATCTTTCATTAATAAGGTAATTACTGCATCATCATTGTGTCATAAATAAATATAATTATTTAATGTCTAAAAATTATAAATAAAATTTAATAATGTAGGAAATCGTTTTAGATTTCTAATTACACTTTATAGTCAAATATATCTTATGTAAAACCCTATATTAAAAATAGTTTAGTTATAAAACGTTGAATTTAAATCTTTTAACTCATCATTAAAAAAATAATAATAAATTTCATAATATAATCCAAGTGGACCAAAAGGTTCATATTTTATTAATATTGTTGTTATTGGTTGAATTATACTTATCTAATAGAATTAGGACATGTGTTCAGGTAATTATAATATAATTTTTACCTTTAATTACCCTATTTATTTTTAACCGTGGTAAATAAAATTCAATAGATACTTTTCACAAAAATTTATTTTAATCTTATTGAACCAAATTTTAGTTACGGATATGAACTATGTCTCTTGGATTTTTGAAATTCAACTCACAGAATCGAAAAAATTATGTTTTATGAAAATTTTTAAATGCTACTATAATGTGGGTAAAAGATGGTAAAAAGTTTAATAAAACGTTATACATCTAATTTTATTATAAAAATGAATCTAATGAATCATATTTAACTAATATAGGTGTTATGTATCTATATTTACTGAACTTAACAAAATAAATAATTATTTAAATAAAAAGTCAGTTTTTATACAATATCACAGTGTTTTTCACTATTCATCAATAATTGAATGTTTTCAGAAAAACACCAAAAATTCACCATAAGATAAATTTTATATTCCAAATTAAAAAAATTATTATATTTTAAAAAATTAAAAACATAGATGTGGAATTAATTAATTTAAAATTAATTCCCGTTGTCAAAACCAAAAAACTGGTTTTTAATAAGTAAAAACTATCAATATATTTACCTTTGTTTATGGAAAATTTAAATGTTAAATTACATATAATGACCTAAATTGTATTAAATTATTAAAATGAAATCTTATTATACTTCAAAACCATTCTAATGCATAACTTTACACTATAAATCATTTTGACTAAAAAAGAAGTTTTCAATTAAAATTTAGTATTTTTCACTATTCGTGAAAATTTGAATGTTATCATATAAGTACCAAAATTTGATCAAATAAAATTATGTCCCTATTCTAAAAAAGAATTTTATTTCATTAAATTTAATATAGAAATGGGTGACGTATTTTTTTATAGAATCATTTTCCATTAAAAGGTGGTAAAATAGCATTTTTTTAAAAATTCATTTTTATTTGAAGAAAATGATTTTTTTTGTTATATTATGTCTGAGAAACACAAAATATTGAATCTAAAATTATTTGGAGTATATAAAATTCTAAATTTAGTTAATACTATTCATAACCTCTTTTTGAAAGGCTAGTTTGGTAAGTTGTGGTGTGCTCGAACTTGGTGTTGCATGTTGCACAAGCTATTGAATTACATTAAAGAAAATAACATACTATGATATCATGGGGTGTTTCATTCTTACCCCCTTTTAGAAATTGCTTCCTCGAAATTTTAAAATTGGGCTTCAGAACTTATTTGAATGTCCCACATCAGAAAAAGAGTAAATAAAACAATCACTTAAAAGAAAGAAATAAGAGTACAATGGTAACACGATATAACCTATAATAGGATTAAATGTAGGAAAACGTGGATATGGAAGATAAAAGAAGTGTCATGTTCTGAAGGAGTGTGATAGAAAACATGATCAGTAGACATCTAAAAACTAGAAAACAACAAACTTCTGATGGGATAAACAAACATTAGTTTCCCATAATGAAAAGTAAATAAAAAACTTTTTTTTATTTTATGTTTTGTTTCATAAAGTTGAGGAATTTATTTATGAGATTGACTAAAACATAAAGAGGTATAATTACTTTTTTAGTAGAGAATAATACATTAATAAATTTCCACCACTAACTCATCTTTTTTTAATCAATGAGTATTCAATATGGCTTGGTCACACCTAAACCCCTAGACTCAACTTCTAGATAATCATATGATCCATAAAGGATAAACTATACATTTATCTTGTATTTTGAGATTAACCAAAACTAAAATGGTTAGTACATGATCATATGGTCCAAAAAAGATAATCCTTTAGAGAAATAAATATTAATCTTAATTTCTAAAATTAATTCAATAGTACCTATAGTTCAATAAATACCATTAAATAAATAAATTTCCTTAAAATCCTTTCATATAATCCAAACAAATATTGAAACCCAAAACATTGAATAATTTGATTACGTAGTCTTTCACATTAAATTTTATCTCTAAATAACATCGAATACTTTTAAAGTCTCATACTTAAAATTAATTGACCTAATCACATATTCTATATGATAGGTTAATCATTTCCATAAATATCCCAAATCACTATAAATCCATAATAAAAACATAGATAAAAATCCACCATTACTCCTCTAATGAAATCCAATAGTATTCTATTTTAGTTAGGAATATAGTGTTCCCAACAGAGAAAACATCTTCCAAAATAACATTTATCACTTAATCACCAAATCAAATTCCTATACTAAGGATATCCATTTGATAATACATAATATCCCAAATCAACATATTATTGGCCAATAAAATCATTTAACTTAAAATAATAAATCACACTAACTAGGTACTTCATGTAGTCCAGTGGTAGGTGATAAATCCCAATCGCACTATGGTTGTGGGTTTGTTTCCCATAGCTTTTTTCGATGAGACGGGTTATCACACGGACTGTGTGTTGTACTTTTTCAAAAAATATATTTTATAACATTCCCAAAATGAGATAAATTTTCCAAAATAACCATAACAAAGTATCACCACAAATGTAATCTCATACCTCATATTTTCAGCTCAAAATTTAATAACATGTAATTTCATCAAATTCAATGATCATATAAGCCCAAATGGTTATTTAGAACTATATCTACAATATAATAGATAATTATTCTTAAAATATAATTCTGACATAACAAACTATAGGGTTGCACATATAAGAGAAAATTATTCCAAAGTAATCCTATCTACAAAGAGAACTAATACTTTCATACATTTCTCCATCCATTTATTTCTACATTGGTTCTTCCTTGAACAAGAGGTTGTTCTATAGAATAGTGTGTTCACTAGGGTAATTCCTAGGTACCCTAAATTAACAAAAAATTACTTTAAATTGATTCTTGGTATCATTTTTATTTTCGTCCATCGTACTCTTCATTTTTCCTCAGAAATTCATTATTTATGTCCTTCTTTACCACACATAAATCATTTCTTTATTCCATTGTGACAGTTTCCTAGGTGTCTCCTCTATCATTTACTACATGATGGAAATTGAGATTTCTTTTCTACATGGTCTCCACTACTCGAGCTCTAATCATTCACTGCATTTCTCTTAGTTATTGAGTATGGGAGTTGGTTAATATATATATTTCTGATCATATTTTTAGAAAACTTATTCGTCAGGAAAAAGATATCATTTACAAATATCAACATTCCATTTAATTTCTCATTTCAACCATTTTCCCACCTTGAACATCGTGTTCATTGTTATTATGACTTCCTTGGAATGCAGACATTGACTGACTCAAAAAATAATAGTGTGAGTAATAAAATCACTTAGAGAATATCATAATACCTTATTTTCAATCTAAAACACCTTAGGATTAAATAATGTTATTTATTCTCATATTATATTAAAATCCTTCAAATCTGTTTGTAATGAAAATGAGAATTATCTTAAGCATACATCCAGATGTGTCGTAACCAATAGTACAGCAAGTCATATTGTCATGTACTCGGATATCCTAGTTCAAGCTCGAAACTACTTGTCGGAGTATTCAGTCCTAGATACATCTATGACAGAGCTCCCTCTACCTGCTCATATCTAGACATGGATGTACTGTTTGGAAAACCCACATAATATTTAAATTACCATAATGTTTGGATTTTCTTCTATACTAATCCTCAATGTCTATCATAGGGCAGTGTTTTCTAATCAGAGTTTTTTTCTTAATATAGCTTACAAGGTTTGTACTAAACTTCCTATGATATCAACTGTAACACCCTGAACCCAGTTACCCAGAATTGGTCCATTATTTCAGAAAATTTACATGATATAAGGAATCATGTCCCGAAAGACCAATCATTTTAGTATACTTTGAAGTACTAGATACATACATAAGTTTTACATTACATCATTAGAAACAACATTTGGTCCCATTATAACAGTCTTATATACCTTAGCCTATTTCTGTATGTTAATCGTAATTTGCTTCATTGCATCATAGGAAAAATTTAACAGAAGAAATGGGTGAGCTCAAATTCTCAGTAAGGATAACAATATAGTAAAATCTGTCAAAAATAGGAATAAACAGTTAAGGAAATGTATAATACTAGAACACAAGCCTTTTAAACTTATTCTTCTGCAAAATATAGAGAATATAAATCAAATAACTACATTTACATATTCACATGGATATTATACTAGTTTATAAATAACATATAATATTAATATCCTATTTCATGATGATGGAATGCATAATACCGGACATCAAAACCACATAGTCAAGGCCTCAGTCCAATTCTACATATAAGATTTTTTCAAGGACATGGGCTAAGACACTAATTTATCTCATGAGACCTACTGATGAATCTAGGAGCTATTGCGGGCTCCACCCGTTGCTTACTAAGTCTAATTCTTTCCTCATATGAAAGGGTGATACAATATATAAACATTCTTATTAAAATTAGCATATGAAATGTCAATATTTTAACCACAAACCATGAAGGTCATAAAAATAGCACATCCATAGTCAAACATACCTCATTAAAAACAATATATATGATTTTATTATAATAAATCACCCCAAATCAAGAATAAAATCCACTAATTGATATTTAACTAATTGAAAATGATCAGTAAAAATCATTGAGAGAAATATCCATTTTTCATGAAAACATTAAATAGTCTCACTATTTATCAAGAAACTTTTTAAAATAGATTTTTTTTTTCAAAGTGTCCCATTCAACATTGAACCATTTAAAAGGAATTTAAGTTTTAAAACCTTAATTTCCATATAAATAAAACCTTAAAACAAATTTTCAAACATGGTCATTAATGATAATGATATAGAAGAATAAATTTTTAAAACATTTTGAATGATATTTTAGTTAAAGTTCCTAACCAAATGAGAAGGCTTGAATAAAATTATTGAGGTAATAAAAAAATTATAGGATCATTATAATTAAGTTATTCATGATATACTATGTCAATGTATAGTATATACACTAAAAAGTGAATTGTTTCATATCAACAAACAAGTCTCAATGGAATGTATGTTGAGATGAATTCCTTTATAAAGACCATATCCTTAGGATAAGAATAAATAGATGACATAATTATGTGTGATAAATATAAATACACTCAATATGATATGATATTCAGTGTAAATAAATCAGAGGAAATTCACATATATTCTTGTTAAAACAACACGAATGATTTGGAAGTTTAACTCAATTAATAGAAATTGAGTTAAAATTAGTCTTATCAAATTCATATCCTCGACGTGATAATTTGTAAATGGAGTTATTATGTGTTTCAAATGTATATCCACACAATGGGGAGTGGAAATTACAACATATGTAAATAAATAGTTATTTCACACGTAATCATTGAGTGAAATAATCAATGATGTTTGCGTAAAAACGAATGAGTGGAAATTGAAATTTGAAATTCCCATACCAATTTGGTAACTTATGAAACATACACTACAATAATGAAGGATCATACAATGATGATTTTAATACCCATAAATTATATTATATTATGAAAACAATTCAATCATGGGTAGTACATTCACCACACAAAAGGTAATAGTGAAAAATATAACATAAATCTCTCGAGAATAAAAGTGATATGATAACCCCATACCACATTGTAATCAATCAAGTCATATGACAAAAGGTTAATAACCGCCAAATTAATCACAGAATATAATGAATATAAATATAATAATTATAATTTTTAACAAATGGTAGAACACAATACACCACATGCGATAAATAAGTGATGAAAAATTTATATCTCACGAAATTAAATATGAGATATAAAGCCCCTTACCTTGTAAATTTACATAGTATAGGGTAAGTAAACATCCTTTATAATGGTAAAGTCATTGTTATTAAATCATAAAAGAACCAAATACCTAAATATGATATCATATATGATCTTTTAATATTGCTTTGTTAACGATATATTAGTAGTATCATTGTTTTGGTTGTTAACTGATTTGTTTTCCTTTATTTGTTTTGTTATGTAATCCTTGTTTATTATGTATAGGATTTATTTGATTCATATGCATAATTATATTATGTTATTAAAATTAGTTTTAATCATAAAATGAAAATCATTTTTGAATAATTATAATGGGCAATGAATCTCATCGCGTTCATGGAGACGGTAAGTCATACGTACGGACTAGTGATAATATCAATCTTTTGATGGTGAAATAGTATATTATAAGATTTTATATCATATATACAGAATAAATAAAATGTTATATTTTTTACTTAAATCAGTTATAATCATTATTATACCCTTCCAAATAATACTGTTTTTGAATAACAAACTACACCTTGACATGGAGACGTTAAGCAGTACATAAGCACTTATGGTGACTTTTTCATTTATAGGATGGATAGAATAATGAATATGGTTGTACCATATTTATAATAATAGCATAGTATTTAGGAGGTAATTGATTTAGTATTTTTTTATGGAAACAACAAAGAAAGAGGAAGTGGAAGACGAAAAGAACATGTAAGAGGGTGGTGCAATTATTACCTCTTTTTTGGGTGTTTCATTTTGAGTTGATCCAAAGGGATCCTTTGGTTAGCTTTCTGATCAACGTAAGGACACTAAGATAATGATAGAAATGTTAGGAGGATATTTGGGCAGGGGTTGTCTGATCCAAATGGATTTGGAGGTGTTTTTTTAGATTAGGTGAAGTACCCTTTTATAAGAGAGGTGAGGGCCACTTTAGGAAAATCTTGAAATATTATTTTATTATAACTAATTTTCTATTTATAATGGATCCAAATTAATTTATTTAGAAACTATGGTAAGTATTAGTCAATATACTTTCAGAAAATATGTTTTATACAAGTTTATTTCACCATATTAACCTTATATGTTAGATTTAATAATTAGATAAATAGTTTAAATTTTACCGTGTCTTCTTGGTTTTATACTATATGGTTAAAAAACATACTCTAAACTTCCAAGATATCCTTGAGTGGTTCATTAATGACACATATAATATTATTTAACCCTTATGGTCTAACATTATATTATTTCGTATTTTATATCATCCAACACTATAGTAGTTGTTTTAAAAACACATTTTTATAAATTTTGACACTAATTAGAATTTGGTTTTTGGAAAAATCATAATAGAATGATTAATTCGAAAAAAACATATCTAATAAACCCTAAAATGTAATATTAAACTATATAATTAGTTTAATTCATCAAAAGTCTCAAATTACATTTATTTGGATACTTATAATATAAATTATTTTAATCTTTCATTAATAAGGTAATTACAGCATCATCATTATGTCATAACTAAATTTAATTATTTAATTTCTATAAATTATAAAAAATTACCATTTAATAGGAAATATTATTATATTATAAATGAATATTTATAGTCTAATTTATCTTATGTATACCCCTATATTAAACATGGTTTAATTGTGAAACATTGAATTAAACACTTTTAACTCTTCTTTAAATAAAATAATAAAAAATGTCCGAATCTAATTTAAGAGGACCAAAATGATCATATTTTATTCTCAAGGATGTTTTTGGTTGAATTATACTTACCCAGTAGAATTAGGACATGTGTTAAGGTAATTATCATATCATGTTTACCTTCAATTACGCTATTTACTTTTACCCGTGGTAAATAAAAGTCAAAAGATACTATTCACCAAAAATTACTTTTGTAACGCCCCGACCCTAGTTACCCAGAGTCGGTGCATTATTACATAACATTGGCATGATCATGAGAAAGATCAAGTCTCGAAAGACCGATTAGTTTAGTAGCCTTGGAATAACTAGATACATCCATAAATGTTTACATTACATCATAAAAAAACATTTTGTCTTCATATCCCCTCATACTATCCCTGCAGGTCATTCATAAATTACTTCTTCATAATCCAGGAAAAAAAATAAAACATTGAAAGGGGTGAGCTCGGATGCTCAGTAAGGATAACATTATAGCAGAAGCTTTCATAAATAATCATAAACACTTAAGGCAATTTATAACTAAAACAAAAGCCTTTGAAACTTGAACTTTCAACATGGTATGGCATAAATAAAATGAAATAATGCCATTTACTTACTCACATGGATATTCTACTAGTCGAATGATCACATGCAATATCAATAACCACTTTCATAATGATGGAATGCATAATGCCAGACTATCATAACCACATAGCCAAGGCCTCGTGCCAAGACTACAAATAAGATTTTGCCAAGGCCTTGTGCCAAGACACTAGTTTGTCTCATGAGACCTACTGATGCATCGAGGAGCTATAGCGGGCTCCACCCGTCACTTATTAAGTCCAATGCATTCCTCATATGAATAGGTTTAAGCATAAAATAAACATTCGTATTAAAACTAGCATACGAAATGTCAATACTTTAACCACAAACCATGAATGGTATAAAAATAGAACATCCACAGTCAAATATAACTCATTTGATACAATATGGAAGATTGTATTGTATCACATTAACCTCAATCATGAATAATGAAGGATGTTGACATAGATGAAAATAATCATCAAAACTATTTGAGAGAAATATCCCCCTTTTCTTGAAAACATTTAAAAGTCACACTATTTGTCAAGAAGCCATTTAAAAGTAGATTTTTGAATCAAAGTGTCCCATACCACTTTGAAACTTTTTAAAAGGAGTTTTGATTTTAAAACTTTAATGTCCATATAAATAAATCCTTAAAACCATTTTTTAAAACATGGACATTAATGAGAAAGATTTAGATGAATAAGTCTATAAATCATTTTAAAAATGGTATTTTAGTTAGAGATTCCAACCAAAAGAGACACTTGAATACAAATAATTGTGGTAATAAAAACTTTGTAATATCATGAGAATAAAGGGATTCATGATATACTATGTCAAAGTACGTTATATACACCACATAAAAGTGATTTGGTGTATGTCAACAAATAAGTCTCAATGGAATGTAAATTGAGATGAAATCTCTTGTAAAGGTTGTATCCTTAGGTTAAGGATAAATCAATGACATAATTATGTGTGACAAATATAAATACACTAAATATGATTGGATATTCAGTGTAAAACAATCAAAGGACATTCACACATATTCTTGTAAAAACAATACAAACGAATTGGATGTTTAACTCAACAAATGGAGAATGAGTTAAAATTACTCTTATCAAATTCATATCAATGACTTGAGAATTACCAATGGAGTGATTATGTGCATCAAACTTATATCCACAAGAAGTGGAGTGGAAATTATGACATAATCAAATGAATAGTGATTCCACACATAATCTTGGGGTAATATAATCAATGAAATATGTGTAAAGCCAAATGAGTGGAAATTGAAATCTCAAATTCCCTTATCGATTAGGTAACTTTCGAAACATACACCCATGAAAGAAGTATCATACCATGATGATGTAAATACCCATAAATTAAAGTATATTACACAATGAATACAATCATGGGCAGTACACATACACCACATGCAATAATTAAGTGGTGAACAATAGAATTCTCACGAAATTAAAAGTGAGATTAGAAAATCCCTTACCACGTTAATCGACTGAGTCGTATGGCCAAAAGTTAATAACCACCAAATGATTTACATAATAACATTAATATAAAGAGAATCATGATAATATATATCAAATGGTAGTACACAATACACCACTTTCAATAATTTAGTGGCAAACAATGGAAATCTCACGGAATTGAAAGTGAGATAAGAAAATCCCTTACTTTGTACTTTTTCCTTGGTCGATGGTAGGTTTACCTCCTGTATAATGGTGAAATAATTGTTATTGAATAATACAAGAATCATTTACTTTAATATGATATCATATATGATCTTTTAACATTGATTTGTTAATAATATCTTAGTATTAACGCCGTTTCGGGTGTTAACTTACTCATTTTCTTTTATATGTTTTGTTACATAAGTCATGTTTGTTGTATCTTATTCATATCCAGAATGATATCAAGTCCTTAAAAATCATTTTTAAATCATTAAATGATAATTATACTTGAATGGATACGATGGATAATGAATCTCATCGCGTTCGTGGAGACGGTAGTCCGTACGTACGCACGAACGCTACTTCCATTTAATTTTTTATTTTAAAAGAATCGAATCCAAATGATACATAGGTATATTACTATTCCAGTATAATATAATATTTTATATATGTTACATAAGTTCATTAACACCATCCTTTATACGTTCCATGTGTGGTATGAACGAGTCATATCATTTTAAGGGGGCGGTAGTCCGCACTTCCTCAAATGAAATTATTGTATGTATATACGACATGAAACGAATAATGGTATGAAATAAAATGGAATTACAGAAGCTTATATATAAAATATATATCATTAATATCATATTTAATTACAGTGCCATCATAATGGCCACCATGAGAGGCGGTAAGATGTTTTTGAACAATCATCGTTTCGTGAGGCGTTAGTTTGCCATCCACAGAAACATTATGTTCATCATCCATTAGATGGAGTTGTGTGTTTGTGTAGTTTGAATACTTCTTATAACAACATCCTAGTATATTGAGGATACTTGTTTTGTTACAAAAGAAGGGAAATAAAAAGAGTTTGGGGGTTGAAGAAGCAAAATAAATGAAAATAATTTAAGAGAAATCGTTACCTTTAATTTAGGTAACTCACTTTGGTTGGAACCAAAGGACTTTTTGAAATGATTTCTGCCTAAGGGGAAGCTTCAAGGAGGAGGAGAGGGATGTGGGGAGCTTAGTTGGGCAGAGTTTGGACGAGCCAAGTGGCTTGAGAGGTGTGAGGAAATGAGAAGTAGGAGTGCCCTTTTATAAGAGGGGTGAGGGGCACCTTTGGAAAAGCTAGAAATATTAATTTATAATAAATTCATATTCGGTTTCCAATGGCTCCAAAGTTGACTATTCAAAGATTGAGGTGGGGATAGGTCGAAAACAACTCATCCAATAGAATTTAGACAGGTTTGGGTACTTATATTAACCTTATCTTTAAGTATTAACTCTAAGTTAATTAGTTTCACTTTTACAATGTCTCTTTGTATTTTTATATAATATGGTTAATAAACTTACTATATAAATCCAAAAGACCCCCAAGTGGTCCATTAATGATTAACCTATCATAATATAAGTCTCTTGTCCGATCCTTAGATTTTTAGGAATTTAATATCAATTAATAATATAATATTTGTTTTAAGAACTCTTTTATGTCAATTTTGACACTATTCACTAGTTGATTTTTGTGAAACTCATAACAGATTGATTACTTCGAACAAAGTCAAATAAATCAATCCTAATATATCATATTATCCTAGAAAATTTGTTTAATTCATTAAAAGTTTAATATTATAATTATTTGGGTATTTATAATATCAATTATGTTAATTTTTTACTATTTTAGTAATTACTGCATCATCATTGTGTCATAAATAACATATATTATTTAATGTCAAAAAATTATAAATAAAATATAATTATGTAGGAAATCTTTTTATCTTTCTAATTAATATTTATAATCTAAAATCCAGCATATATAACCCTATGTAACAATTGTTTTGCTAAAAGATATATGCTTGTGTCATTTTTGTATTCATTTTAACTTAATTAATATAAAGTGTCATTATCACTTACATGTGGATCCATGGGGTCCCAAAATTGACCCAAAGATGCCCATGGTCGACCATGTATCAACCAATAGGGTTAAGACACATTTTAGGGTAATTTAGTATTATTATAATATTATTTGTTTTAACCCTTATTTACCGGATTTACCCTTAACCATGGTAAATAAAATATTTACCGCAGTAATTATTCAAAATGTCTAAAAATAAAAGTTACCTATTTACACAATTTGGACATCCTGATTCCAAATATGGAATCCATTTTTCTAAATTCAAAACACAGAAGTGGCAGAAATTAATTTAAAATTAATTCCCGCTGTCAAAACAAAAAGCGTGTTTTTAAGAGATAATAACTATCAAAAGATTGACACTTGTTTATGTTCGGTTTAATTGTAAAATTATCTCCAATGACCAACATTATATTAAATTGTAAAAATATATTCTAAATATACTTTAAAACCACTCAAATTCACAATTTATCACTATTAATTATTTTGATTAAAAAAGTTGTTTTTAATTAAAATTTAGTAATTTTCACTATTCATCAAAATATGAAAGTTATCCGAAAAGTACCAAAATTTCACCTTAGGCTAAATTCGATATTCCGAATCCAAAAATGAAGTCCATTTTGAAATATAAAATATATATAATTTCTAAAAGTAGGTATTACTATTCATAACGGCTAGTTTGATTGGTTGTGGTGTGTTAAAATCTCGAAGTTGCGTACAATGCACGTCATTGCATTATTCAAAAGGAAACATACCGAGGAAGCTTGGGGTGTTACATTCTCCCCTCCTTCAATAAATTGCGTCCTCGCAATTTTTAAATTTTTGCTTGGGAATATAATGGAAAGTCCCACATCGGAAAAAGAGTCAATAAAACTGTCACTTTAAAAGAAAGGAAGAGAGGTATAAGGGTCATCCAAGATAACCCATACTAGGATTCCATGTAAGAAAACATGGATATGGATGATAAAATAAGTGTCAAGTTCTGATGGAGAGGGATAGAAATCACGATCAAGAGAAAGTTAACAATGAGAAAACCACAAACTTGTGTTGGGACAAACGACCATTAGTCTCCTAGTAGGAAAGTAAACGGACAACTTTTTTTTAAGTTACATTACATAAGGAAGAGGAATTCATTTATGATATTGACTAAGAACATTATGAGATATACTTACATTTTAAGTATATTTTCATTCTTTAATAAATTTCCACCACTAACTCATTTTTTTTAAAAACGATGAGTATTCAAGAAGACTTGGTCACATTGGAAGAGATAGAATAAACTTCTATATAATCACATGATCCATGAAGGATAAACCATATATTTACATTGTCTTTGAAGATTAATCAAAACCAAAATGGTCAGTGAATGATCTAATGATCCCCCAAAAGGATATTCATTGAGATAAATATGCACTAATCTTAATTTATAAAATTAAACCAACAATACCCCAAAGTTAAATAGATACCATTCAATAACCAATTGTCCTTAAAATCCTTTAATATAATCCAAACTAATATTGAAACCCAAAACATAGAAGAATTTGATTATGTAGTCTCCCATGTTAAATTGTATCTCCAAATGACATCAGATACTCTTAAAGTCACATACTCAAAAGTAATTAACCTAATCACATATTCTCTATTATAGGTTAATCATTTCCATAAATAACCCAAATCACTATAAATCCACAATAAAAACGTAGATAAAAATCTATCATTACTCCACAAATGAAACCCCATAGTATTCTATTTTCCTTGGACATATAGTGTTTCCAACAAAGCGAACATCTTCCAAAATAACATTTATCACTTAATCACCAAATCATTTTCCTATACCAAGGGTATTCTTTTGATATGAAATAAGAACCCAAATCAACTTATTATTGATCAATAAAATCATTTAACAAAAAAAAAGTCACACTAACCAGGGACTTCACGTAGTCCAGTGGTAGGCGATAAATCCCAATCGCACTTTGGTTGTGGGTTCGATTCCCATAGCTTTGTCCGACGCGACGGGTTGTCACACGGTCTACGTGTTGTCCTTTTTCAAAAACTATATTTTATAATATTGCCAAAATGAGATAACTTCCTCAAAATACTATATCATAAATTTAACCACAAATGTTATATCATACCTTGAATCTTCATCCCAAATTAGAATAACTTATAATTCTCTCAAACCCCAATGATCATATAAATCCAAATGGTTATTTATACCCAAATCCACAAGAGAAGAGACAATTCTTCCTCAAATATCATTCTCACATGGCAAACTGCGGGGTTACAAATACAAGAGAAAATTATTCCATAGTAAACCCATCAACAAGGAGTGCTAATACTTTTTAAACATTTCTCCAACCATTTATTCCCACATAGCTTCTTCTTTGACCAAGAAAATATCCTATAGAATAGGACATTCACTCGGGTAATGGCCAGGTCCCCTACATTTACGGCAAATGACTGTAAATGGACTCTTGGGACCATTTTTATCTTCTTCCATAGTACTCTTCATTTTTCTTCGGCAATTCTTTACTTTATGTCCTTCCTTCCCGCACGTAAAACATTTCGTTGTCCCATTGAGACACTTTCCTGGGTGTCTCTTTCCACATTTCCTGCATGATGAAAATTGAGGGTTCTTTTCTCCATGGTCTCCATTGCTGGAGCTCTTATCATTTATCACCTTTCTCTTCCTTGTTGAGTCTGGGAGTTGGTTAATATATATGTTGTTGATCATATTTTTGGAAAACTGATTTGGCATAAAGACGATATCTTTTACGCCTATCAACATTCCATTTTGTTGCTCATTGCCACCACCGTTCCCATCTTGTACATCATTCTCAAAGTCACTATGACTTCCTTGGAATCCAGCCATTGACTAAAACCATAAAGCATTGTGTGAGTAATAGTAGTCGTAAAATCATTTAGAGATTAAAATGTCACCATATTCTCAATTTGAAACATATTAGGATTAACCAAGGTCATTTACTCTCATCTTATATATATATTACTTAAATTGGTTTGTAAAGAAAATGTAAATTATCCTAAGCATATCCCCCGGGAATGTCGTAACCAAGAGTGCAGCAAGGCCCGTTGTCGTGCACCAGTTCCCGTTCGAGTCTATCTCAAAGCGGTGTTTTCGGGTTTTACCCCTAGGTACATCTGTGCCAGAGCCGCCTCTACCTGCTCGTATCCAGACAGGGATGTATTGCTCGGAAGACTCACAAAATCTCTACAATACCAAAATTCTAGGAAGTTCTTTTATACTAATCCTCAAAGTTCATCTTAGGTCTACGTGCTCTAATCAGAGTTTATCTAAATCTAGCTACCAAGGTTTGTACTAAACTTCCTCTGATACCAACTGTAACGCCCCGACCCTAGTTACCCAGAGTCGGTGCATTATTATATAACATTGGCATGATCATGAGAAAGATCAAGTCTCGAAAGACCGATTAGTTTAGTAGCCTTGGAATAACTAGATACATCCATAAATGTTTACATTACATCATAAAAAAAACATTTTGTCTTCATATCCCCTCATACTATCCCTGTAGGTCATTCATAAATTACTTCTTCATAATCCTGGAAAAAAAAATAAAACATTGAAAGGGGTGAGCTCGGATGCTCAGTAAGGATAACATTATAGCAGAAGCTTTCATAAATAATCATAAACACTTAAGGCAATTTATAACTAAAACAAAAGCCTTTGAAACTTGAACTTTCAACATGGTATGGCATAAATAAAATGAAATAATGCCATTTACTTACTCACATGGATATTCTACTAGTCGAATGATCACATGCAATATCAATAACCACTTTCATAATGATGGAATGCATAATGCCAGACTATCATAACCACATAGCCAAGGCCTCGTGCCAAGACTACAAATAAGATTTTGCCAAGGCCTTGTGACAAGACACTAGTTTGTCTCATGAGACCTACCGATGCATCGAGGAGCTATAGCGGGCTCCACCCATCACTTATTAAGTCCAATGCATTCCTCATATGAATAGGTTTAAGCATAAAATAAACATTCGTATTAAAACTAGCATACGAAATGTCAATACTTTAACCACAAACCATGAATGGTATAAAAATAGAACATCCACAGTCAAATATAACTCATTTGATACAATATGGAAGATTGTATTGTATCACATTAACCTCAATCATGAATAATGAAGGATGTTGACATAGATGAAAATAATCATCAAAACTATTTGAGAGAAATATCCCCCTTTTCTTGAAAACATTTAAAAGTCACACTATTTGTCAAGAATCCATTTAAAAGTAGATTTTTGAATCAAAGTGTCCCATACCACTTTGAAACTTTTTAAAAGGAGTTTTGATTTTAAAACTTTAATGTCCATATAAATAAATCCTTAAAACCATTTTTTAAAACATGGACATTAATGAGAAAGATTTAGATGAATAAGTCTTTAAATCATTTTAAAAATGGTATTTTAGTTAGAGATTCCAACCAAAAGAGACACTTGAATACAAATAATTGTGGTAATAAAAACTTTTTAATATCATGAGAATAAAGGGATTCATGATATACTATGTCAAAGTACGTTATATACACCACATAAAAGTGATTTGGTGTATATCAACAAATAAGTCTCAATGGAATGTAAATTGAGATGAAATCTCTTGTAAAGGATGTATCCTTAGGTTAAGGATAAATCAATGACATAATTATGTGTGACAAATATAAGTACACTAAATATGATTGGATATTCAGTGTAAAACAATCAATGGACATTCACACATATTCTTGTAAAAACAATACAAACGAATTGGATGTTTAACTCAACAAATGAAGAATGAGTTAAAATTACTCTTATCAAATTCATATCAATGACTTGAGAATTACCAATGGAGTGATTATGTGCATCAGACTTATATCCACAGGAAGGGGAGTGGAAATTATGACATAATCAAATGAATAGTGATTCCACACATAATCTTGGGGTAATATAATCAATGAAATATGTGTAAAGCCAAATGAGTGGAAATTGAAATCTCAAATTCCCTTATCGATTAGGTAACTTTCGAAACATACACCCATGAAAGAAGTATCATACCATGATGATGTAAATACCCATAAATTAAAGTATATTACACAATGAATACAATCATGGGCAGTACACATACACCACATGCAATAATTAAGTGGTGAACAATAGAATTCTCACGAAATTAAAAGTGAGATTAGAAAATCCCTTACCACGTTAATCGACTGAGTCGTATGGCCAAAAGTTAATAACCACCAAATGATTTACATAATAACATTAATATAAAGAGAATAATGATAATATATATCAAATGGTAGTACACAATACACCACTTTCAATAATTTAGTGGCAAACAATGGAAATCTCACGGAATTGAAAGTGAGATAAGAAAATCCCTTACTTTGTACTTTTTTCTTGGTCGATGGTTGGTTTACCTCCTGTATAATGGTGAAATAATTGTTATTTAATAATACAAGAATCATTTACTTTAATATGATATCATATATGATCTTTTAACATTGATTTGTTAATAATATCTTAGTATTAACGCCGTTTCGGGTGTTAACTTACTCATTTTCTTTTATATGTTTTGTTACATAAGTCATGTGTGTTGTATCTTATTCATATCCAGAATGATATCAAGTCCTTAAACATCATTTTTAAATCATTAAATGATAATTATACTTGAATGGATACGATGGATAATGAATCTCATCGCGTTCGTGGAGACGGTAGTCCGTACGTACGCACGAACGCTACTTCCATTTAATTTTTTATTTTAAAAGAATCGAATCCAAATGATACATAGGTATATTACTATTCCAGTATAATATAATATTTTATATATGTTACTTATGTTCATTAACACCATCCTTTATACGTTCCATGTGTGGTATGAACGAGTCATATCATTTTAAGGGGGCGGTAGTCCGCACTTCCTCAAATGAAATTATCGTATGTATATACGACATGAAACGAATAATGGTATGAAATAAAATGGAATTACAGAAGCTTATATATAAAATATATATCATTAATATCATATTTAATTACAGTGCCATCATAATGGCCAGCATGAGAGGCGGTATGATGTTTTTGAACAATCATCGTTTCGTGAGGCGTTAGTTTGCCATCCACAGAAACATTATGTTCATCATCCATTAGATGGAGTTGTGTGTATGTGTAGTTTGAATACTTCTTATAACAACGTCCTAGTATATTTAGGATACTGGTGTTGTTACAAAATAAGGGAAATAAAAAGAGTTTGGGGGTTGAAGAAGCAAAATAAATGAAAATAATTTAAGAGAAATCGTTACCTTTAATTTAGGTAACTCACTTTGGTTGGAACCAAAGGACTTGTTGAAATGCTTTCTGCCTAAGGGGAAGCTTCAAGGAGTAGGAGAGGGATGTGGGGAGATTATTTGGGCAGAGTTTGGACGAGCCAAGTGGCTTTAGAGGTGTGAGGAAATGAGAAGGAGGAGTGCCCTTTTATAAGAGGGGTGAGGGGCACCTTTGGAAAAGCTAGAAATATTAATTTATAATAAATTCATATTCGGTTTCCAATGGCTGCAAAGTTGACTATTCAAAGGTTGAGGTGGGGATAGGTCGAAAACAACTCATCCAATAGAATTTAGACAGGTTTGGGTATTATATTAACCTTATCTTTAAGTATTAACTCTAAGTTAATTAGTTTCACTTTTACAATGTCTCTTTGTATTTTTATATAATATGGTTAATAAACTTACTATATACATCCAAAAGACCCCAAAGTGGTCCATTAATGATTAAACTATCATAATATAAGTCTCTTGGCCGAACCTTAGATTTTTAGGAATTTAATATCAATTAATAATATAATAGTTTTTTTAAGAACTCTTTTATGTCAATTTTGACACTATTCACTAGTTGATTTTTGTGAAACTCATAACAGATTGATTACTTCGAACAAAGTCAAATAAATCAATCCTAATATATCATATTATCCTAGAAAATTTGTTTAATTCATTAAAAGTTTAATATTATAATTATTTGGGTATTTATAATATCAATTATGTTAATTTTTTACTATTTTAGTAATTACTTCATCATCATTGTGTCATAAATAAAATAAATTATTTAATGTCAAAAAATTATAAATAAAATATAATTATGTATGAAATCTTTTTAGATTTATAATGAATATTTATAATCTAAAAGCCAGCATATATAACCCTATGTAACAATTGTTTTTCTAAAAGATATATGCTTGTGTCATTTTTGTATTCATTTTAACTTAATTAATATAAAGTGTCATTATCACTTACAAGTGAATCCATGGGGTCCCGAAATTGACCCAAAGATGACCATGGTCGACCATGTATCAACAAATAGGGTTAAGACACATTTTAGGGTAATTTAGTATTATTATAATATTATTTTTTTTAACCCTTATTTACCGGATTTACCCTTAACCATGGTAAATAAAATATTTACCGCAGTAATTATTCAAAATGTCAAAAAATAAAAGTTACCTATTTACAAAATTTGGACATCCTGATTCCAAATATGGAATCCATTTTTCTAAATTCAAAACACAGAAGTGGCAGAAATTAATTTAAAATTAATTCCCGCTGTCAAAACAAAAAGCGTGTTTTTAAGAGATAATAACTATCAAAAGATTGACACTTGTTTATGTTCGGTTTAATTGTAAAATTATGTCCAATGACCAACATTATATTAAATGGTAAAAATATATTCTAAATATACTTTAAAACCACTCAAATTTACAATTTATCACTATTAATTATTTTGATTTAAAAAGTTGTTTTTAATTAAAATTTAGTAATTTTCACTATTCATCAAAATATGAAAGTTATCCGAAAAGTACCAAAATTTCACCTTAGGATAAATTCGATATTCCGAATCCAAAAATGAAGTCCATTTTGAAATATAAAATATATATAATTTCTAAAATTAGGTATTACTATTCATAACGGCTAGTTTGATTGGTTGTGGTGTGTTAAAATCTCGAAGTTGCGTACAATGCACGTCATTGCATTATTCGAAAGGAAACATACCGAGGAAGATTGGGGTGTTACAAATTTCTTCTTATTGAACCACATATTACTTACTACTTTCAACCATTTCTCTCAGATTTTTGAAATTAAACTCACTTAGGAGGTAAAAAAAATTTTATGTAAATTTGAAAATTCTCCTAGAAGGTGAGTAAAAGACGGTACAAAGTTCAATAAAATTTTATGCATCTAATTTTATTATAAAAATGACTCCAATGAATAAAAATGATCTAATATATGTATTATGTATCTATATTGACTTAAATAAATAAATGACAAAATTATTTAAATAAAAATTCAGTTTTTAACGAAATATCCCAGTGTTTTTCAATATTCCTCTAAAATTGAATGTTTTAAGAAAAATACCAAAAAATAACCCTAAGATAAATTTGATATTCCAAATTAAAAAAAGAATTTTTTTACCAAATTCCAAACATAGAAGTAGAATTCACTAATTTAAAATTAATTCATGTTGTCAAAACCAAAAAGCGGGTTTTTAAGAAATAAAAACTATCAAAAGATTGACATGTGTTATGTCAAATTTAAATGTGAATTTATGTATAATGACCAAAATTCTAATTAATTAATAATATATAAACTTATTATAATTCCAAAAAATTAAAATGCATAATTTAACACTATAAATTATATTGATTAATAATTTGTTTTTCAATTAAAATTTAGTATTTTTCACTATTCATCAAAAAATTAATGTTCTCAGAAAAGTACCAAAAATTTATCCAAAATAAATTTTTATGCCGCGATTATAAAAAAGAAATTAATTTCATTATATTGAATATATAAAAGTTTCAAATATTTTTTTTAAAAATGTTTTTCCATTAAAAGTTGGTAAAATTGCATCTTTTTGAATAATACTTTTTTATCTGAAAAAAATGAATTTGTTCTAATATTATGTCTAAGAAACACATAATATGGATTCTAAAATTATATAGAGTATATTACAGTAAAATATTAGTAAATAATATTCATAACTGCTTTTTGAATGGCATGTTTGGTAAGTCGTTGTTCACTCAGACTCTGTGTTGCGTGTAGCACAAGATATTGATTTACTTTAAAGAAAATAACTTACTATGAAATAATTGGGTGTTACATACTTCCCCCATTTTTTAAATTGTGTCCTGGAAGTTTTAAAAATTCATATTGGGATCTTCATTGAAAGTCTCACATCAGAAAAAGAGTCAATAAAACTATCACTTTAATTGAATGAAAGTGAAGTATAAAGATCACCCTAGAGAACCCATACTAGGATTAAATGTAGGAAAAAATGGATATGTAACCTAAACTAAGTGTCAAGTTACAATAGAGAGTGATAGAAAAGATGATCATGAGATAGTTAACAACAAGAAAACCACAAAATTGTGATGGGATAAATAGTCATCAGTTTCCCCGTAGAAAAAGTAAACAGAAAACGTTTTTTTTTGTTTTATGTTCTATTTCATAAATTTGAAGAATTTATTTATGAAATCGACTAAGATAATAAAGAGATATACACACTTCTTAAGTATAGGATTGACCTTTAAAGAATTTCTACCACTAACACATCTTTTTTTCCAAACAATGATTATTCAAGATGACATGGTCACACTTAAAGCGTTAGAATCATCTTCAAAAGAATTCCATGATCCACATAGGATTAACTATATATTTCCCTTGTCTTTATAGATTAACCATAACCAAAATGGTTAGTATAAGATCAGATGATCCAAAATGGATACTACTTTAGAGAAAGAAATACTAATCATAATTTCTAAAATTAAACCAACAATACACAATGTTAAAAAATTACCATTCTGTAAACAATTGTTCTTAAAATCATTCAACATAATCCAAACTAATATTGAAACTCAAAACATAGATGAATTTTTTTACATTGTATTCCACATTAAATTGTATCTCTAAATAACATCGACTACTCTTATAGTCACATACATAAATGTAATTAACCTAATCACATATTCTCTATGATAGGTTAATAATTTCAATAAATAAACCAAATTTCAATAAATCCACAATAAAACGTAGATAAAAACCAACCATAACTCCACAAATGAAATATCTAATTATTCTATTTTCCATAGGCATATAGTCCTCCCAACATAGCGAACGACTGCCAAAATAACATTAATCACTTAATCATAAAATCATTTTCACATACTAGGGATATCCATTTGATTACAGATAAGATCCCTAATCAAAATTTTATTGATCAATAAAATCATTTAAATAAAAATAATTAATCACTCTAACTAGGGACTTCACGTAGTCCAGTGGTATGCGTTAAATCCCAATCACACTCTGGTTGTGGGTTTGATTCCTAGAGCTTTTCCTAACACAATGGGTTGTCACATAGTCTGCGTGTTGTCCTTTTTCAAAAATTATATTTTAAAATATTCTCAAAATGAGATAAATTCCTAAAAATAACCATAACATAACTTCACCACAAATGTTATCTCATACTGCTTATTTTCATCCCAAAATTGATTAACAAGTAATTGCCTCAAATTTTAGGATGATATAAACCCAAATAGTTATTTATAACTATCAACACAATGGAAAAGATTTTTCTTTATAAAATATAATTTTCACATAGAAAAATTTAGGGTTACACATACATGATAAATGTATTCCAATGTAATGACATCAAGAAAGAGAACTAATACTTTTAAACAGTTCACCATCCATTTATATACACATAGGTTCTTCCGTGACCAAGGGGTTATCCTATAGAATATGGAATTCCCTCAGGTAATGCCCAGGTCCCCAACATTTTTAGAAAATGACTGTAAATGGATTCATGGGATCAATTTTATTTTCTTCCATAGCACTCATCATTTTTCCTCAGAAATAATTTACTTTATATCCGTGTTTCCCAGACGTAAATAATTTCATGGTTCAATTAAGAAAATTTCCTAGGTGTCTCATTCCATATTTCCTGCATGATGGAAATTGAGTATTCTTTTCTTTATGGTCTCCACTGCCGGAGAACTTATGATTCACCACCTTTCTCTTCTTTGTTAAGTCTGGTAGTTGGTTAATATATATGTTGTTGATAATATTTTTGGAAAATCGATTCTACTTAAACATGATATATTTTACACCTTTCAATATTCCATTTAGTTGCTCATTTCGACCATTCTTCCCACCATGTACATCATGTTCAATGTTACTGTGACTTTCTTTGAATCCAGTCATTGACTAACATGAGAAGGCATAGTGTGAGTCATAAAATAATTTATAGAATTTCATAACAACTTATTTTATATCTAAAACACCTTAGGATTAACAAAGGTTATTTATTCTTATATTATATTCAAATCCTTCTAATCGGTTTATGATGAAATTATGAATTATCTTAAGAATATCCCCTAGGAGTGTCATATCTAAGAGTGCAATAAATCCCAATTTCTTGTAACATGATATCCCGGGTCAGGCCTGCAACCCCTTGTCATATTTTTCACTCCTTGGTACATATGTTCCATGGCTTCTTGTACCTACTATTATCCAGACATGGATTTATTCCCTGAAAAACCCATATAATACTTACATTACCAATGTTTTTTGTTGTTCTTTTATAATATTCTCAATGTTTATCTTTGGGTATTGTTTTCTAATCATAGTTTTCTTCTAAATATATCTTCCAAGGTTTATACTAAACTTCATCTAATACCAACTATAATGCCCTGACCGCAGTTACCCAAAATTAGTGCATTATTACATAACATTAGCATGATACAAGGAATCATGTCCTGAAAGACCGATCTGTTTAGTAGCCTTCAAGATACTAGATACCTACATATGTTTTACATTACAACATGAATAAAAACAACATTGTGTCCCCATTGAACACTCTTATATCCCTTAGCTTATTCATATAGGTTAATCATAAAATGCTTCCTTTTATCCTAGGAGAAATAAAACATAAGAAAGGGGTGAGCTCAGATGCTAAGTAAGGAATTAAATAGAGTGGAATATTTCATAAATAAGAATAAACATTTAAGGCAATGTATAATATTAGAACACAAGCCTTTTAATATTATTCTTCAGTATAATATTCCAAATATAAATTAGTTAATTACATTTACTTATTCACATGGTTATTATACTAGTCAAATAATCACATGTAATATCAATAGCCAATTTAATAATAATGGAATGCATAATGCTGGACATCATAACCCCATAGTCAAGGCCTCCTGGAAAGACTACAAATAAGATTTTGTCAAGGCCTTATGCCAAGATACTATTTTGTCTCATTAGACCTACTAATGTACTGAGGAGCTATAGAGGGCTCCACCCGTCACTTACTAAGTCCAATGCATTCCTCATATTAAAGTGTGATACATAATCAAAATATTCATATTTAAACTAGCATAAATAATATAAATATTATTACCACAAACTATTAATGGCATAGAAATAGCACATCCATAGTCAAAAATAACTCATTAAATACAATATGGATGATCGTATTATAATAAATCACCCTCAATCAAGAATAAAATCCATTGATGGGTATTTTCATAATTGAAAATGCTTAGTCTAATTCATTGAGAGAAATAACCTTTTTCATGAAGAAAATTAAAAGTATCAATATTTATCAAGAAGTTGTATAAAATATATTTTTGAATTAAAGTGTCACATACCACTATGAAAATTTTAAAATGAATTTTATTTTTTAAATATTAATGTCTATATAAATAAAAACATAAAACCATTTTTAAAACATGGAAATTAATGAGAAATATTTAGAAGAATAAAATTTTAAAACATTTAAAAGGATATTTTAGTTACAGTTCCTAACCAAATGAGAGACGCTTGAATAAAAATAATTGAGGCAATCAAAACCCTATAATATCATGAGAATAAATGGATTCATGATATTCTATTTCAATGTACAATATATAAACCAAATAAAAGTGAATTGGAGCATAATAACAAAGAAGTATCAATAAAATGTATGTTGAGATGAATTACTTTATACAGACTGTATCCCTAGGTTAAGGATAAATAAATGAAATAATAATGTGTGAAAATTATAAATACACTCAATATGATTGAATATTATGTTTAAATCAATCATATAACATTCACACATATTCATGTAAAAACAACACCATTGACTTGGTTGTTTAACTCAATGAATAAAAATTGAGTTAATATTACTCTAATCAAGTTCATGTCGAGGACTTGGGAATTTATCAATAGAGTTATTATATGTATCAAAAGTATATCCACAAAACGTGGAGTAGAAATTACTACATAATTAAATATATAGTGATTTCACACATAATCTTTGAGTAAAATAATCAGTGAAGCTTGCGTAAATCCGAATGAGTGGAAAATGAAATTTGAAATTCCCTTACCGATTTGGTAAGGTACGAAACATAAAACCCATGAAATAAGGATAATCCAATGGTGATGTAAATACCCATAAATTAAATTATATTACACAAAAAGTACAATTGTGGGAAGTATATACACCACACAAAAGGTAATAGTGGAAAATATAAGATGAATCTTACGAGAATAATAGTGATATGAAAACCCCTTACCACGTTGTATCAATCGTGACATATGACCAAAAGTTAATAACCACAAAATTAATCACAAAATACCATGAATATAAATATAACCATTATAATATATATCATATGACATTACACAATACACCACATGCAATAAATTAGTGGCCAACATTGGAAAACTCGCGAAATTAGATGTGAGATAAGAAACCCCTTACATTGTATTTTACTTAGTATATGGTAAGTAAAACTCGTGTATCATTTTGAAATAATTGTTATTAAATTATACAAGAACCAAATACATAAATATTATATCATATATGTTCTTCTAATATTGCTTTGTTAATGATATTTTAGTAGTATCATTGTTTTGGTTGTCAACTTATTCGTTTTCCATTATATGTTATGTTGAGTAAGTCATGTTTGTTATGAATATTCTGTATTTTATTCAAATATAGAATGATATTAATTTCTTAATAATTATTTCTAATCAAAAAAGGAAAATTATTTTTGAATGATTACGATGGGGAATGAATGTCATCGCATTCGTGATGATAGTAAGTCGTACATACGCATGAGCGACAATATCATTATTTTGATGGGGGAAATAGTATATAATTGGATGGTATATCATATATATAAAATCATTAAAAAATCATATTTATTATTTAAATCAGTAATACTCAATATTATACCCATAAAAATAATGATGTTTCTGAATAAAAAACTACACTGTGACATGGAGACGGTAAGTCGTACATACGCACGTATGGTGACATTGTCATTTATAGGATGGATAGAATAAACAATATGGTTGTAACATATTTATAATAACATCCTAGTATGTATGAGGTACTGGATTAATTATTTTTTATTGAAACAACAATTAAAGAGAAGGTAGAAGAAGAAAAGAACATGAAAGAGGGTGGTGAAATTATTACATCTTTTTCGGGTGTTTCATTTTGAGTTGATCAAAAGGGATACATAGGTTTGATTTATGATAAAAGTAAGGACTCTAGATTGATGTGAGTGAAGTTGGAAGGATATTTGGGTAGGGTTTGGCCGAGACAAATGGCTTTGGAAGTGTGATTTTGAGAGAAGTGGAAGTTCCCTTTTATAAGACAGGTGAGGGTCACTTTAGGAAAACCACGAAATATTATTTTAGTATAATTTATATTAATTTTATAATGGATAAAAATTGATTTATTTTGAATATTAAGTGGTTATGGGTCGAAATACTCTCAACCAACAGGTTTTAGATAAGTTTAGGTCAACATGTAAACCTTATCTTTTAGATTTAGCTATTAGTTAAATAGTTTATCTTTTACTTTGTCTTCTTGTATTCTTACACTATATGATTAGTAATCATACAATAAACTTCGATGAGAAACTAATGTTTTCATTAATTAAATATATAATATTATTTATGCCCTTTGGAGGAACCATATATTTTTTGAAATATTTTTTCAACCCATAAAATAGTATTTGTTTTAATAACTCATTTTTGTCATTTTTGTGACTATTTAGTATTTGGTTTTTGTGGAACTTATACAAGCCTGATTACATCAAAAAAATATTTAATCATCCCTATAAAGTCATATTAAAATATAAATTTGGTTTAATTCCTCAAAAGTATCAAATTACATTTATTTGGTTATTTATAATAGCAATTGTTTTAATCATTCATTAATAAGGTAATTACTACATCCTCATTGTTTCACAAATTAATTTAATTATTTAATGTCAAAAATTTATAAATAAAATACGAATATATAGGATATCTTTCTAATGAATAATTATAGATGAATTTTTATTATGTATATTTCTATATTAAAAAACAGTTTAGTTAATTTAAATAAAATAATAATAAATGTATTAATCTAATCCATGTGAACCAAAATGATCATATTCTATTCCTAAGCTTGTTTTTGTCGAATTATACATATTTAATAGAATTAGGACATGTGTTAGGGTAATTATAATATCATTTATATCTTTAATTACCTTATTTACATTTAACCGTGGTAAATAAAAGTCAAAAGTTACTATCCACCAAAAATTAATTTCATTTTATTGAACCACATTTTAACTTCTAATGTCAGCCTTTTCTCTTGGATTTCTGAAATTCAACTCACAAAATCGGTAAAATTATGTTTTATTCAAATTTTCAAATTATTTTATATGGTGGGTAAATGACGGTAAAAAGATCAATAAAATTTTATACAACTAATTTTATTATAAAAATGACTCCAATAAATCACATTGAACTAATATGGGTATTATGTGTCTATAATGACCTAAATAAACAAAATAAATAATTATTTAAATAAAAAGTTGGTTTTTCAACAATATCGTAGTGTTTTTCACTATACATCCATAATTTAATATTTCCATAAAAATACCAAAAATTCATCATATGATAATTTTGATATTAAAAAATCAATAATAAATTCTATTTTACCAAATTAAAAACATAGAAGTATCATTAATTAATTTTAAGCAAATCCCCATTGTCAAAACAAAAAAGTGAGTTTTTAAGATTTAAAAACTATCAAATGATTGACATGTGTTTATGTCAAATTTATAAGTGAAATTACTTATAATGACCTAAATTGTATTAATTGATTAAAATATAATTTCATTATACTCTCAAACTATTAAAATGCATAATTTAACATGACAAATTATTTCTTTTAAAAAAGTGATTTTTGATTAAAATTTAGTATTATTCACTATTGATCAAAACATGATTGTCTTTAGAAAATTACAAAACATTTATCCAAAATTAATTTTTATATCCAGATTCAAAATAAAAATTTAATTTCATTAAATTTAATATATAAAAGTGTCAATTATTATTGTTAAAAAGGATTTTCAATTAAAATGTGCTAAAATTGCATTTTTTTTTTGAAAAATACTTTTTTTATCTGAAAAAAACGAATTTTATATTATATTTTGTCTACAAACCACATAATATAGATTTTAAAATTATATTGAGTATATAAAATTCAAAATTTAGATAATACTATTGATAACCGCTTTTTGAATAGCTAGTTTGGTAAGTTATGGTGCGCTCTAACTCGGGGTTGCTTTTAGCACAAGGTATTGAATTACATTAAAGAAAATAACCTACTTTGAAATCTTGGTGTGTTACACTCTCAACATTAAATTTTCCTCTTTAATAATTCATTTGTTCTTAATGACCAATGTGACAGATTTATCATTAAATGAATTCTGATGGAAAATGACATAATACTAATGAAATAATGCACAACGCCGTATCAAGGGAACTCTATAGTCAAATCAATATAATGGTGATGAAAATGGAATCATCAAAATATAAATTAATATTTTTTTCAATATATATGATAAAAATTATAAGGTAATTCAAGACATGAATATTATATTATACTATAATTTTTATGACTTAAGGTTGTACCATATTGAATTAAATGATAGATTATTTTGTTAAAAAATCACTATTTTACTACTTTACATGTGGGGTTATTGAAATGTTTTAAGATATAAAAGTAACGAAGAACATATTCTAGAGAATAAAATATAGAAATCTTGATTAATAATGTAACTAATCAAATATAAGTATCTCATGGTGGTTAACAAATTAGTTTTAGTGAATATGGCATGAGGGTGAATCATGAATGAATGAAATATCACTCAAGATATGATATAATTTTAAAGGATATAAGGATTTTTTATGTTGATCATACTATAGGTGTTGACGAAACAGGTCATTTATCGATAATCATTGGAATTTTTATGATAGGTAAAGGATGATTTGATGGTAAAAAATTAATTATTATTTATGTGTTTAAATTTTATCCATGTTGAACTAAGATTCCTAAGATATTACGAATTAAATAACCTCATATTGAATTCATAAAAAAGAAAAATTAGGATTTATCTAGTAAACAAAAAAAGATAATAAAATTTTAAGATTTATCCCAATAAGATTCTATGTGGGTAAAAAATATAATTGATGAATCATTCAGTATATAATGGGGAAGATAATGTAAATCAATTTTAGAAGAATTCAATAAAATGATGATTGAAATAGAGTATAATGGAATCAAAGGTGAGGATTAGCGAGAATCCATTTCAGACCATAATGTAATTAATGGAGATTCTTTTGAGGATTTGTACTTTTTTAAAAAAAAACTACAAGAATATGTATTTCCAATTCTATAGTTTTACATTTATTATTTGGTTGATATTTAGGTTTACATTGAACAATAAGAACAACTAGATGAGGTTCAATATAATGATCATAATTGTTAATAAATTATATCATATTTTATTCTAAAAATTGATGATAAATAAAATATACTTTATAAAATTAATTTTTATATAGATGAATGTTAAAGGAGTGTTTATTCTCATAAAAAAGAGCCCATAAATTTGAAATTGTAATATTATTTTAATTAAAATACATAAAACTGTGGAATATGAAGAATCATTTAAAATCTAATAATTTCTTTCCAAAAAAACAAAACAATCATCCAAATGGATTTTGTATATTTTTAATAATAAGACAAAAATTATTATGTGTAAGAGTAAATCTTGTCGTAATTGTATATCATCCATAGATTTAATATAAATACAAAACATAAAAATTTTAATGTGAATGTAAATAGAATAATTAGTAAAGAATATCAAATAATAATAAGTTACTTTATAATAATTTTAATTTGTTTTATTAAAATGTTGAATATTGGGAGAAGATTTTCTGATTGGTTAAATGATATTTTAAAAGGAAAAGAATCAGACTATAACATAGGATAAGGAAGTAATAAAAAATTTATATTTTCAATCTACTAGTGAGAATAAAAAATGAAAAAACCCTTATCATACACATCAAAGTAGAAAATAAATCATTGTTATCATTTTTAATTTTCATACTATGGAATTTAACAATGTTGTAATAAGAGAAGTAGAAATAAAATAAATTAAAAAAAATCCCGAATAAAATCTTAAAGGGATTCCATTAATACTATTACATTGAATAAAGAACTATCATTTCTTGGGAAATAAATATTTTACAAATACCATTGTATAATGTATGTATTAATTTTCCTAATTTATAATAGAAAATTTTGAATAAATTTCATCCATGTATAAATAGGAAGATGGATCATAAAACCAGATATATTTAAAAAATACATAATCATAGATAATTGACATGGTGATTCATTTGGTCCCATGAAATAACAAAATATCAGATGAAATATATATTATATCATTTTTTTATTTATAATATTATGTTGTATTATATTATATATATCAATCAACTAAAGGGATTATAGATTTCATTAGGAGTTATCTTAGGATCCCAAAATATAAATGTTGAATGATGATCAAAACATTATAATCAAATAATTTCAAGAATTTACATTAGAAGAGGTAAATACATACCTGCAGAACATATATGTAAACATAACCGATGATTTATGACAAATATTTAAGAAATTAGATTGTGAAGAGAATAAATTTAATGGTGAATTGTAAAGTTAATACATTCATCCTCTACTATATGATCTCATGTTTTTTAAGATGGAAATTTTGAACGGAAATTTGATTCTTAAGTTTATTAGATGGTTTAAATCATGATATGAAATTATGAATGTACATATGGAGGTAAAAATGACTCAAAATTATGTTTTTAGATGTAGAATGATGAATGGATTTTATTTTAAGGGTTTTTGGATCATCATGGGAGGTTTGAGAACTGAAAACATATTGGGAAAATATCAGTAGAGGGTCATTGGTTGGCACACTGTCAGCATTAACCATGTGTCCAAACCATGTAGACCAATTTTTAGAAGTGCATGGGCTAGGGAAACTGTGTATTAGGTCATGATTGACTATGCGGGTGAAAACAGGTTGTTTTAGTCATGTCACAAAACTGTCGAACAGTGTTTTAGATAGTGTTCCATTCTCTTGTGTGGGGTTGTTTCTTAGATAGTGCTAACTACATGGATGGTTAATGTTTTTTCTAATCGGGTTTCCAAACCATGTATCCCATTAATAAGAGGGAAATTTACTATTTCCCTACATTAGTTATTTGGGTAGACCATATTTTTTATTTTCTTTTCCACAATGTGTATATCACTTATCTTTATTTTCCATTGGTCTATTTATCCACCATGTTTTTTAAGAATCAGATATCATAAGGTGTGCTTGAATCTGTGAGGTAATACATCAACTCTCTAAGCCTATGTTGGGTAATTTCATTTCTTCATATCTCATATGTTTCTAAATTTTATGATTTTGGCCCTAATTCAATGATATAATGGTGGAATTAGATAATAGTGATGGGGGCTTCACAGTACTATGGAAGAGGGTGATCTGGGATGCTCTCGACACTTGGCCACATGCGGTTTCATTGTGGTACATCACCATAATAAATTTATATACCACTGATGTTATTTATTATTATATTAAATGGTTCTTTTGAAACTTTTCCTTAGGTATTTTACCTAAATAATTATTGGTTGGGTACCTCTTGTTGTTATCAAGTGGTAGGTCCTAATTCCGATGCAAACAGATTGGTCGGTGACCTTTGAGAATCGCTCACTTTTAGAATAAACGGGTTTTTATTTTATTATAGTTTAATTTTTTATATTAATTAATTATATTTTTTTATTTAATTAATTATTATTATATATTTTTTAGATAGGTCCGGTATGACATGGTTGATATTGGATGGGCCTTGGCACCTGTAGACAGCCTTGGAAAATATATGGAATGATTCCAAAAGTTAGGAGGTCGGTTTTTACAACCCTTTAATATTAATATTTTATTATATTATTTTGATTATTGAGCTCTAAAATGGGGGATATGAGCCCTTTTATATGTCCACTATGATGAATTGTTTACATAAACTGAATGGTAAGATTTTAGAAGATGACCACCCAGGGTTACAAATAATCTTAGTGTACTAGCTTCATCCACTACCAGATGATTTAACCTTGAACAATGTTCCCCTTTGGGATGAAACTTATTTTTATATTATAGGATCCCACAAGGGATTCCATGATTAAATTAAATACTAAATTATTCGAAGATGGTCTCTTCTTTTCACTATAGGCATTAAGATATCGAGTTGGATGCCTCTCTAGCATTTGGATCTAGGGGACCTGTGGTTGCCTAGTGTTTAAACAATCCAGAGATAAGGTGTTAAGGTTTTGGGTAGAGATGATTGTGGGTGAAACCTTAGAGAATCTACTAAAATTCAAAAACTATGGTTGGGGTAGTAGCGGTGGGTTATAAATTCAAACACCCTCACTCTTTACTTACGTATTCACACGGTTTCTTTTGAAGTAGCTATGATAGTTATGTGTCCTTCCTGGTACATGGATGATGTTGCATATGTTATAAAAGAGATTATTATTTTTATTTTATTATTATTATTATTTTATTATTATTATTTTGATTAATAGATTCCCATCCTTGGGACCATATTATAAACCAATGGTCGGATAATGGTATTGTGGTTCCCAAAAGTAATTCATAGAACTTGACTACTGATCCCTTTCTATTTTCTTATTATTAATTTTGGGGTTTCATAATTACTACCTAGAAACCAAATTCTATACCTAATTTTCTTTGGATTTATAGACATATTTTTTGTGGTACAAATTATAATCATACTCTAATTAATAATACAATTACATTTACTAGAAGTCCCTTTTATATAATGGATTCTTCTAGGATAAGGGATATAGAGGTAGGTTGTTGAGAGTTTCTCGAACACATCATATAATTGGTTGATGAACAAATGGAATTTCATCTAGCATTCCAAAGAATGACAATGATTTTTAGGTGGGTGAATTTCCCCACTGTACTAAGAAACTAATGATCTTACCGAGGATCTACATGTCTCATTATCTGATTACTAAGATTCTCCCTAGTATCAGTGGAAGGTACTTTATATATACTCTATATATTTCTCTAGGAATGGGAAATAGAGATGTTCGTTGAATAATTATATTCTTTTATACTAGATAAGGTTATTATCCCTTTTAAATTGATTAAGGGTATTCCATTTCAATGAATATCTGAGTTACAATGTCTTGATTGACTATGGATTTGGTCTTATAAATCAGAAATTGGACTAGATTGTACTTCAGTTGATTAAGAGGATATCTAGATAAATTATACATATAATGTAATATCCTTAAGTATGTAATATCCTTTATAATTGTTATTGATGGAATTTACAAGTGAACCTAGTGTTAGGATATGTATCCACGTGTAGATTCATAGATTTCTTAGATACATTTATGGAATTGTTTAAAAAATGTATTTTTTATTTGGATTGTGGAATTAGAGATCAAATTAATTATTTTTACCTTGAATGGTAATACATAAATCTTAATGAATTTTTATAAGATACCCATATGATCGAGATTATAGACCAAAAGGTCAGCTGTTTTTTATTTTATTTTATTCATCATACTCATGTATATACATGATTATATATATAAGTAGGAATATATATACAATTATATTTTTTAAATATATACTCATGATGGAACATTTCTTAGATGACCAAGATCATAGATCCACGAATACACAAAGGTTTAATTTTATTTAATTATTTTATTTATTTGTTTCCAGTTGTGTCTCAATTAGGTTGAGAAACTTCCTAGAGTATTGACCATATGAATTTTATTTTAGTATATTTCTATTGTCAATATTATTAGTACTGTTACACTAATGATTATCTCAAATATATATATACACAGTAAATTTTATTGGTTATGTATGTGAATGCATCGACAATTCCCTACCGAGTTTTGTTCCCACTACCTCCTCGGGCCTCTATTACCCAGGGGGTACCTATGTAGTCTTTCAATTAGTCATAGGAATATAAATGGATGAGGCTATGGACTGATCGATCATGGTGTATCAGATACGTATATGGTGATCGATTATGGTGTTTATCTTAGAGATACAAGTAGACTATTATAATTTCATTTTAGTTTCATTTATTTAATCTTATATATGTTATTAAATCAAAGGAAAATCAATGTTGTATGTATTACATGGATTTTTGGGATTTTATGGTATTTCATTTTTTTATAAAAAGTGATCTACTTTAGTTTTTTATCCCATATCCACTCCCTTAATTTACATATTTTGATTATTTCTAGTTATTTCTGATGTTTTTTACTGTGACATGGAAGAAATGCCTCTCCACGGACAAAACCTAAGCCATCAACGCTAGTTACCTGCCTCTAGCATATAGTGATGCGAACTTGAAGACTTTTCATGAACATGTTTGGAGAATTGGATTAGTGGAATCATGTTATGTACATTAAAAAGTGGTATCAGATATGTTCTATTACCTATATTTACTATTTTGTGTATGGTTGATATGAGTATTAGGAATGTGTCGAATCCTATGATAGATATCAAAATGGTAAGTCAATAACAATTACTCCGTTAAGAACTCAGGGTTTATAGTTTATGGGTATTTTCATTCTGGATATATGATGTTATAGTTTTACATAACATTATCATTGACTGATGCACATTTTTTGTTGATGTAATAAGTTATTATTGATTTATATATTATAGCCCATTGGCTTGAAGCGATTTACATATTTCGGGATCATGGAGCAGTATAAGGAGCCCAATAATTGATTATTTCTATTATCTGAAAAAAGAAATATTCAACTCATGCCTCATAATCAAAACATAAGATTCACATTTCTTATGCCTTCTAGTGTGTTATTTTTATAGATGATAATGTAAAATTGTTTAAAATAACAGAAAACCTAAATTGTGTTTTCTTCTATAGGATTTTGGGGTAATTATACTCAATTTGGATGAATTATATATATATATATATATATATCATTATGATGGAAGGTGTTGTAGATCTACATTGAGATGTTTTATGGAGAGGATGATGAGTTAGTTCTCATACACAGGAGGTTCATTGACCCTAATAGGTCGATAGAAAAAATGGTCCTAAATTATAAACTCCTAGTAAGTTGTTGTGACTTATGTTTAGTTACATTAGGTTTTAGTAAAAATATATATAGTGTTTTCCTATATATATTGGAATGACAATCTAGTAAAAAAACCAGGATTGTGATCTATCACACAAACCATTCAAATATTGTTGTGTTATACTTTTTGACCCTTATAGGATGATGTCGTATGATGTAACTTTTTTAGAAAACCTTATATGGGTGTATTATTATTTTTGGTTATCATGTTTGGTCATTATGTAAGATAATGATAAATACAAATTAATTTTTCATGAACTGGATGTTTTGTGGTATATTACCATATATAGATTACTAGTGAGTATAAATTCTTCATTCATCCTTTGTTATACAAGGATACACTAATGGTAAGTACATTACTATGATTCTAAATGAGGACTAGCACTCTTTTCAGATGTGTATGTTTATTTTGACCATTGTTGGTTATATTTATCATTACATATCTTAGAGAGGTTTGACATTTGGGGATAGGTGGTTAGACCAAGATTTCATGTTATGATACTTGATCAGTTGAGCTAGGTGGGTAACCTATAGGCCTTATGTTCCAACATAGACACTTATGAGTAAACATATTATTTTAAGTGAAAACATATAGCAAGGTTGGACTTTTTTATGCATACATTTTAACGAATTTTTCATGTATTCACGATAATTATAAGACCTATGCACAATAGGTTCTCAAGATTTGTGATATAGAATGATAGATGACTTCTGTTTGTGAAGAATCACCTGGGATTCTCTTTTCCCATACTGGCCACAATGGAATGGAATATTCCTCTTCCTAGATGTATTGACTGGGGTTTCTGATATTTCTGAAGTATTTAAGGAATGGGTATTCAATCATGATTAGAAAAATATCAATTGATAGGTGGTCGTGGAAATATATTGTGGAAAAAAAGAGGTTCCAAATTTTGAAGATGAGTTCTAAGGGACATTATGGATCTTTTGGAGTGGAATTCCATGTATCATATTTATCATAGTTTTAGTAAGTTAATGTGATGAATGTGCCTTAGTGTTAGATGTGACATCAATGATAAATCATGTTTTGTTAGCTGAATGACCCGTAACTGGACCATGACATGTATTATGGGGAGATAAGATGTTGGGAGTTAGTCAAAGGCAACTATAGCCTATTTTTATGCGAGTGTGGATTCAAAAATATATTCATGACTTTTGATGTAATCTTTGTGTACTCAGAGTTAGAGACGATCTTCACTTATATCATGACATCATCCTGATTATGATGAGAAAGCATAAGTTATACAATAAGTATATTTTATATTAAAATATATATCATGTTTTGTGATATACTCTTTTGAGGATGACCTCCAGGAGAATTCAAAGGTAATAAATGTATTGGGGAGTTCACTATTAGCTTTTTGGGGGTAGTGGCCCTCATAATGTGTTTAAATTTAGTGGTTTTCATATAATCCATTCTTGGGATGTGGTAATGGTTGAGGAAAAATGTTGTAAGTTTACACTCAACGATGAATGGTTTACTATATGTTTAGGTTGTTATGTCTATAATTCAATAGATAATGAGAGGTGGTGATCAGGGCTTCATTTCATTGATGCGACAAAAAGGATGATCCAATTTTGTGTGATGGAAATCTGTTGCATGAGGTAGACCCTAATGTGGGAAGGTCATAAGACTCTCATACTTATCATATGAAGATGGTTTTAACACTATAATGTTTTCTAATCAATTAAACATATAGGGATGAGAATTTCAATAAATTTCAGGATTTTGTTTATTATGTATTTTGTTGAAATCTAGTTGTGGGTGTTAATTCAAATATGGCATTCATGGCCCATGGATGTTGGATCTTGTTTCAATTAATTTTGGTGATATAGAATGACAAAATTATGACCATGATATGGTTATATCAGGATACATTAATGGATTATGGGTATGGGATTTGGTGAGTGTGCTCAGAACAATCTCGTTACACATTGAGAAAAGACCACAGAAATATAATTTTTAGGTTGCATCATTTATAGGAGTTGATATATTATGTGAGTATTCAGACGAAGGTAGTTCATATGGAATTCATTAAATGGGTTTGTGTGGTCTATGGGGTAAATATTTTATTTATCTATTGGGGTGATATGGGTGTAGTTCGAGGGTTAGCCAAGTCTTTTCCAGGAAATTCTGACATGACCAGGTTGAGCTTGGTCAATTGGAGTTCAACTGTTTGATATAATCATGGATTAAGAATAGTATCTTCTAGTGTGATCAGATTCTTCATGTTTAATAACATTCATATAGGATTGTTAGGATTCTAGGGGTGAGCCTATTCAGTATATACCAATGATGGTTGAACCACGGCTCAAAATTGGATTTAGGAAACAAATAATCCATATCATGGAGTGTCATTGTCAAGCAAATGGGAGATATGATGAAATGATCATGTATTAGGATATATGGGATCATAAAATAAAATTCTTAGTTTTTTTATTGTGGTTTTGATTTTTGTATGTATTTTTGATGGATTAGGTACAATATGTCTGAAATCACTCTAGAAGGTTCCTTGTCCATTTTGAAACACAATGCATACATTAGAAATATCCCTGAAACAATATGGATGGGTTCTTTATTTCAATAGGGATTCATGGGTATCATAAGTTCTAAGGTGTGGAGACTATAAGATCTCATTATTTTTCCTAGATATAAATTTTATTAAGAATGTGATAATTCTTTTTATAATATTGGTCAAATCATTATTAGACATTCCCAATGGAATTAAAATGGTTGGAATGCGTATAAACGTTGTTTTTAGACTTGTAATGAGGCTTGGTTTATAGTGTCGATGTGTTAGGAGCATCCCAGGGGTTCTGGAAAGGAAATTAGAATTTTGGGAAAAGTTTTGTAGAGGGGACATGGTTCTTGCATTATTAGTCCTAACTGTGTGACCAATCCATGTGTCTCAACATGTATAAAATAATGGGTTGGGAAAATACATTAGAAGGAAATGGTAATCTATGAAAATTTATATAGGCTTTTTAGAAATGTCAAATTACTAGTGCATGATCTATTAAACTATGTCCTATTCCCAGGAATGTGGTTAAAACTTTATCAGGGACAACCACACAGTTGGCACACAGTTTGACAAACCATGCTGCCAATCATTGAATCCCATTAAACACCGGAAGATTAATCTTTTTATCTAATTTTATTTAAGAGGGGATCCCATTATTTCTCCCTTTACCCACTGCATAAATCCCTCATCATCCTTTCCCTTCAGTGATTTCTCCCCCTTTTATAGATAAAGTCAAAATAAATCATGTTCATTGGAACCCTAAAGGTAAGCCATCAAGTCCTTAAGCCTTTGTTGTGTTCTTTTATTTATTAATCTATCCTAGGGTTCTCACGTTGGGATGTTGGTTTTGATTAAACAAAATCATGGTGGGGATGAATGATATTGTTGGATGTATCACTTTACTTTAGAAGATTGTAACAGGGGATTCCATCTATAGTTTACCTCATGTTATTTCGTTATGGCGTGTGGTCGTCATAAATTTTTGAATATCCATTGATTTTAATTTTAATTTTTAATTTTTTTCACCCCATTTATTAAGGATTTTTCTTAACATGAGTTTAGTTTTGTATTATTTGTTGTTAAAAAAATTTAGGTTATCATTCTGCTTGTACAAGATCGGCTAATGAGGTTTTCATCTCTATTCCATTTTAGAATAAAGTGGTATTCTTATTTTATTTTATTTACATTTTTTCCATCATTAATTAATTATAATATTTTTTATAATTAACTATTCCTAAGGTTATATTTTTGAGATACATCTAAAATGACTCAGTTGATGTTGGGTGGGCCTTTCCACCTAATTCCAGCATTGGAAATTAAATGTAAGGATTATTTATTGTAGGTTATCTATTATTCCTTCCCTACAGTATTTATGAATACATATGGTATTATACAGATTTTAGGGATGATCCTTAAGGGTGAGAAACCCATTTTATAAATTCATTCAGATGAATAATTTAATTATATGAAGTGATTGATTGTGCTGGATGGATACTAGGGGTCACTAAAAACATCATTGTGTTATCTTCATCTATGACCTAAGACTGTGACCTTTACCAATTATCCCCTATGGGATACCTCAACCAATTCCATTATAGGAACCCAATTGAGATTCAATGATTATATAATTACTTATAGGACCCCAAGGGGAATTCCCCTATTTAACATGTAACTTTAAGATTCTGAGTAGGACACATCTCCATTATATTGATCTATAAATCCTAGAGGGTGACTAGTGTTTTACCGAACATGAGTTACTACTTTATGTGTTTTGATATAAATGGTTGTATGTGTCTGATTATAACTATTAACATTCTTTAAACCATGAATCTGTGTTAGTATGGCTGGCTTAACCATTCAAAAACCACCACAATTTTATTATGTATTAATATAGTTTCTATTAATTTATATATGAGATTCAGATGTGCTTCCTAATTTGTGTCCAGTGTTCCAGAAGTGATGTGGTATATTAATAGTTTTATTTGGATTTCCATATATAGTTCATGGTGTCTAGATTTAGAACCATTGGTCATTTATTAGTATTGGTGTACCTCGGCATAATTCTTGGAACCCAACTAGTATGCTTGTTCGATTTGACTTGTATTTTCATTGGATTTTATACGTACAACCTAGAATTTGGATTATGGGAATTATTTTGTTTGGATTTGCAAATGAACTTCCTAGGTTCTAGCTTAGGATATAACTTGATTTAATGACAAAACTACTATTACTAGAATTCTCATTTACCTTTTCGATTCCCCCATGATGAGGGACATAAAGGTAGCCCACTAAGTGTGTTTCATCCCCCTCCCCATGTGTTGGGCCTCTATAGTAATGGATAGTCCACTAGCATTTTAAAGGATACAAATGTCTCTGGGAAAACAAATTCCCCGAGCAGAAGGGCGCAAATATGATCCTTGAGGATTGATGTGATATTCTCATTTGATGCCTATGATTCTCCCAGGGACTGACAGACCCACCATTATAGATACTCAAATGATTTTTCTAGGAATGGGATGTTGAGATATTTTTTAAATAATTATATATTTATGTAGAATATCCGAAGATTATTCTGTAAAGATCTCATATGGTGATCTCCCTAAAAAAATATTCAAGTTGCAATATTGTGATAGCTTATGGACAAAGGCCTAGGAATTAGACAATAATTTTTATTGCACATAGATTTAATATTAATACATCTAGATTAATTTCACATGTAAAATATTTTCTAGCAATATATGATAGTATTTATTAGTGTGATTAGAGGTGTCTACATATGGTCTTAAGCTTAGGACACGTATCATAATGCAGTGAAGTAACTTTTTTAGAGAAATTTACAGTGATGGATGATGTAGGTTTTTAAAATTGGGAATACATACCCAGAGACAAGATTAATTACACACGACAACGGGGGTACAACATCTGACTCGATTCCATTTTTGTAGGATATTCCGAAAAGCTGGATTATGGACCCAATGATCACCTATTTTAGGTAATTTTTTTAACCTTACTCATGTATATACATGTTTATGTATATATATATATATCAGAAATTATATATATATATATATAATATACATAATTACACATTACCAAGTTGAGTGTGATGACAGATCCAGTGATCGACTCTAGTTCCATTTTATTTATTTATTTTATTTATTCATTTCTATTTATGTCTTACAATGACTGAGAACCTTCCATTTGAATGCATTGAATGAATTATACGTTAGTATTTTACATCAATAATTTTTATTTGTAGTGTTATCATAATGATTATCTCACATGTAAATACACTGTATTTTACTCTCTATATACTATAATGTGTTTATAGTAGCTTATTGAGTTATTTATTCACACCATACTTTGGAATCAATTATACTATAGTAAACAAGATGAAATTTACTTGGTTGCAGGTACAAAATGGTTTGAGTCTTGGGAATAATCAAGTAGTATGGCTATAATATATTTGTGAATATTCCCTATGTGTTTCAGATCTAAGATATTAGTAGAGCCTTGTAATTTTACATTATTCTTCTTTATATACTAATGTATATCAGATCAACCTTGTGGGTGATCAGTGTTGTATCTATGACATGGATATTCAAGTATTTATGATATTTTAGTTATTATTTAAACATGTTCTACCTCAATTATTTACTACTTAAGTACTATGTTTATTTATGAAATTGGATGGTATCTATTTTTTTATACAATTTTTACAATGATATGATGGAATAGTCTTTCCAAAGGCACTCTGTAAGCCCTCACATCTTATAATATTCCTCTAGAAAATGTATAGGTTATTTTGAGGGATTATGGAAAACTGGATCTTAGAAATGGTTTAGTGGCATCTAGGCCAGAACATTACATCTATTGTGGAATTAGAAACCATTATCACATAACATGGTGAATATTATAGTTTATTTTTAGAAATAGTATTATCCTGATTTATGAGTAAATATGTGAACATGTCAGTTTTCGTATTAAATATAACCAACTATAAAATAGTTTTAACTATTTGGAAGAGAATACCTCATCATAAATTAAGAGGGAGACCATAAAAAATATACATGATAAAAGGGATATCTTGTAGGAATGACTCATTATGTGGGCCTACATTTTCCTCAGAAAAGGGATAAAAATAAGATTCAAATAATTGATCTAAAGAAAATTATTATTTTATGAAATTCATCAAGATAATTAAATCAAGACAAAATCAATAGAGTGGAGGATTATCATGATTCTCTCATTATTGAACAACCTTATATATTACGTAATGAAGATTTTTAAATTGAGTTAGAAGATTAAATTTATTCTTTAAAAGATTCATTATAAAACTGAAATAGTAATTAAAATAAAATGATCAAATTTAATGAGTTAAACATTCGATTTGGTGAAATGTCTCTTACTTAATCCTTGAGTATAAATAATATTTCCAGTAGAACTAGATTATCTCTTGTAGATACTAAATAATTGATTAAATAATGATGGATAAGTCAGGAAAAAGGTCCCTAAATGAACACATTTATGAAATAAATAACAAAAATTCACTAGATCATATAAAAAAGGATAAAATTACCACAAAAACAACATAAGGGAAGTGAAATTTAATTTCGATAGGGTCATTGATTTTTGAAAAATGAAACACAAAAAATAATGGTATTGATGTGGTAAAAATATTTTTACTGGTTTTGGGGCTTGAATAATTATGATTATTCCACATATTGGAAATATTAAATAAATATACGATATAACATATCTACATAATCATAATACTCTTGAATAAATTAGTCAAAGAATAATTTTACAAATTATCATTATGGAAAAATGTATTTAATATAAAAAAGGATTAATGTGCCTTTTAAACGAACCTTGATACTAGTTTGATTTATTAGGTACTTACAATATTTTAATGGTTGTGGTGTTACCAACAATAGTAATGTAAATATCATCAGTGGAAAAAAATTTATTGTACTCATATTGATTATACTTTATTATTTTATGAATAGAGGGAGAAAACATGTATTTAGTTCACAAACATGATTATATAATGTTATAAATATAAACAATTAGGAAAAATATTTATGAGGATACAAGTGATTAAAATGGATGAGTGAAAATTTAAAATTTAATTCATTTCCAAACCATTACATTGTATTTTCTAGGGGTTGGAGTTTCAAAGACAATATTTCAGGTTGATATAGAGGATAATGATTTATTTTTTAAAAAAATTATGTTTTAAATACACTTTCAATAGAGGTACATGTATTCTATTAATGGTATTTTTTTTTTGAGATGTATTAGTTGGTAATATTAGTGGGATGTGAGTGGTTATAACCATTATGAGTTCAAGATTGAGAAATTTTGTGGTATATGGCATGGATGTATGATCCTATATTCAATACTATTTTGTTCTATTTAATTTTTTTGTTGATCCAATTATGTTCTATTATTTATCCATATTACATGTGTAAAAGAAGACATTATAGGTGTCGTGGACTAAGAGATGCTAATATAGTGGATGTATTGCCATAGAATGTAGCCCAAGATGAGCCAAATTGCCACAATATGATTGGTACCATCCATATGTTAGGTAATGGTATTTGTACAATTGGGTATCCTGTAAGAGAGGCACCAAGCATCTTGTGGTGTTCCATGAAAAGAATTCACCATAGAGTACACCATTGTCTAGATGGTGGTGTTATGAAGGGTGCGATTAATAGGGGTTGTGGTGTCTTTTTAACAATTGACACCACTTTTAATATTCAATTAACCCTTAATTTACCCCTACCTAATGATTTATAAATTCAATGGATTATAAAAAGTTCATTGATCTTATTCAATGAAAATTCTCCAACTCCAGATCAGTTCATCGATCTAGGGATCCCATTTTATTATATTTTTCTTAGTTTGGATGAAATCCACTCATTTCCACCTTGGATCATATTCATACAAATATGAAAAGTTGTTTTAAATGATTTTGATAAGAGGTCATTTTTTTGGAATATTATACCAATTATCAAATGTGGATATCTCATTCATCATTTATAAGGTCTCTGTTCTAGAACAAAAACCTTAAATCATTCTTATTTTCAAGATTTTGTGAAAACTATGAGATCAAAACAACAAGCCATGCACACAATGTAACGAAAATGATAACCCGCTAATTTTGATGAATCCATATTTATAGACGTCTCTTGTAAGTCTTTGGGTTCACTATTGTTGATATCATAACTTGTGGACACATGAGGGGTGTTCTGACCTTTGATCCTTGCATGGAACAAGGATTTAACGAACCTATATCCCCTGATGAAATAATAATTTGCTTATGAATATATTTCATTTAGCGTAGATTGATGTTTTCTTAACATGGTACTTTCATAACATAGTATTTGGGATAATTAGAAAGGAAATGTAACACCTAGATTCATCTGGTTTTTTGGCTGGTAAATGGATTATTATGAAAACACGATAGAAATTAGATATAATGGATTGGGAACTGAAAACATTGCTTAATTGATTTATTTAATGAATTGAACAATTATTTCATTTATTTGTAAATTATCCGATTGGAATGAATGAATTGTTAATTTTTTTATTTTATGATTTGACTAATATGTGTTGCCAATGATCCTGTACCCTAGTGGTATATGATCCTTCTTCGCATCCAAAAGACCCAGGATCAAATTTCGGCAGGGGGCGAATTTCTGTGGTACTATAGTTGGGTACTGTAGTAGCGGTGGACCTGTAGCAGTGGTGGAAATATAGCGGTAAAGGGAGTGTCGTAGGTACTGTAGCGGCGGCTGTACAATACATGGTACTATAGCAGTTTGAGTACTATAGTAATACTATTCAGTGAGGGGTCCTTTGGGCCAAAATAATGGGCTTTCAAGCCTTGCATTCAGGCCACTTGGCCTTGGGCCTTTTGGCTATGTAATGGGTCTCACTCTACCCAGTCTAAAGAGGAATTTTCTTTAAATACTACATTAAGTCTTCGGCCCCAACCTTTTAATTTTTTTTGACTAATATTTAATGTCATAACATGTTTAAAATGTTTGGAGTTTGGTATTATATGGGCCTAAATGGAATATTTTCTTCAAATGACACATTTATATTTGGTGTAGAAGGAATAAGTACATGGTTGAAAATTCCCTAAGGGTAATATGTAATATATCCTACTGATAGATAGATATATTCACAGTAGTATTCTACATGAGGGAAATATTAATTGGTTTATACAACATTATAGGTAGATTCATTGTAACAAACTAATTGGGTGGAAGATGAATGGGTACATACCTCCTAATAGATAGATGCAGGGGTACATTTTTTCCAATGTCTAGATGAACGATTACCTGATACTCGATGGATGGATGTGCATTTTTTGTGCTACATGGAATTTAAATACATAGTTTGGGTGATTCATCTATTACTTAGTAATCCAAAAGGTATAAAGGTAACTCATTATAGGCAGTATAATCAACTGCATGACACAAATGTCTGACATTGTACCAATGTTGGTTGGTTATCCCCTTGTGTGAACCTGGTGGTCATGTTTCACATTTTTTGGATTTTCAACAACAAATAATTAATTAATTACTATATTTTACATACTATTTAATGAACTATATATTATTTCTAGATTTGGAAGACATTGTGTGTCTTGATATACTTAGTTTTAGTCACACCCTATTAGTTAGTTGTTTGGTACTACAAAAGAAGTCTTAGATACTGGTATGTAAAAGGGAATAAGGCCTTGTATCTAATTTATTACATTTGTTGGAAAAAATTTGTGTATAACGTTTTATTTGTTGTCAATAATTGAAAATGAAGAGAAAAATTAAGGAAATCAAGAAGTAATCCAATGAAATGCAGGAATTAAATTCAGTTGATTGTTGTTCTGATTATAAGTTCAAAGAACATGTGTTAAAGGTGACACATTGTTTAAAACAATGAAAAATGGCGGGGTATAATCCATCTAAGGATGATTAGAGAAGAATGGATAATATATGAAGACCCTAAAATTCTTCATGATTGCATGAGAACCATGCAAGAGACTTGTTTAAGAATAGAATCGTATGATTTGTATGAAGTAGAGAATAACGGTTGAGGTATAATCCATCTGATATGGCCATTCCCTTCACATTGTCTCAAAATATAATGATGCTAAATATGATCAATAAAAGGATATATATCGCGATATTGGAGTTTGTGTTGAAAGAAGAAGAGTTTCTGAAGGAGGAAAAATCAAAGAAAGGAGGTGTTGTTGAGCTGATCATGCTTGTTGACAAAGAAAAAAATGACACAGAAATTTGTTGACAATGGAGATTACATGGTGGCATGTCGAGTTCAAGGACTATGGTTAACGATCCATGTTTGATTCAAGAACATCGAGAAAGGAATGGATGATCTGGAGGCGGTAAAAAAAGAACAGATACAAGGTGGCGCTATTTTCTAGTGTTTGCCAAATTTTTTGCCCTCAAAATCGGAAAATTAAGACGTGGATTGTCTGCAAAAGGAGGTGCGCATAAAGAGGAAGTGGTGCATGGAAAATAAGGGATGTGTGTGAAATAATTGAGCTGGGTGTGAAAAACAGCATGGTGTGTGAAAAAGTTGAGCGAATGTTTTCGTGCAAATAGTGTTTCAGAATCAGAACATTGAGAAATAGTAAAGGCATGGGCTGTGCGAAAAACCATAGCTGTGAACAGAAAAATGGGAATGTGCATGGAAAAATGTTGTGTGCAGAATAGCTGGGTGAATTTTTAGTCCAAGCAGTGTATCGAATCAGAAATACCGAAAATCGGCAAAGGTAAGAGGCGCGCAAAAAATCAGAGACGTTCGCGCCATGTGCGTGGAAAATCAAACTGGTGCACATAATGTTGGTGGTGCGCAAAATGTGGGTTTGAAGTATTACACGCAAGAGAGGATTCATGTTCAGAATGATGAAAAATGGAGAAGTAATGAGATGCACAAAAAACCAAGGCGCTACGCGAGAATAAAAGGAAAGTTCCCTTAATTTAATGAACTGAGAGACGGTTTTACACGCAGGAAAGGGTTTTACGCACAGGATAAAAAAGGCTTATAAATATGAGGTGAACCCATCTCATTCAGCGTGGCTCGACACATAGAAAAATCCTGACCTTTGGCTTGCGGAAATAATTGAGGTATAGAGTGGTGCGCGAAAATATGAAGGTTTGCGCGAAAAAGAAGGTGTTACGCGAAAAAGGAATGTTTTGCACGAAAAAGAAGAGTTGCGCAAAAAGAATATTTCGCGCCACAAGTTATTTTTACATGAAAGGTTTAAATATTACGCGCAAGGAACCAGTAAGGGTGAGCGAAAAATTTGGGGGTCCTGTAGGCCTTTGATAGGAGCTTAACACTCTCAAATCTCCATTGGGAAGATGGAAGAACAGTGAACCATTTGGTTTTACGAAGAGAAATGTACCGAACACACATGACTGGTGTCTAACACCCTCATAGTGATTTGCAAAGAGAAGAAGAACAATTGTGCAACAAAACTCAGATCTGCACAGAGAGAGGGAAATATAACGATCCACTCAGGTGTCATAATTGGGAATTGAAGGACGAGATGAAAGAGATTTAGTGCATTCAGGTATTGCACTAATGTAAAAGATTGATTTCAAAAGAGCATCAACTCCGGACTATGATGCAAGAAAAATATCATGCTGAGATGAGACAAAGACATCAATGTGAATTTGTTGATGAGACTATTACATCTCTAAACTGGGCTGGACTTCACCAATAGCAGTGAGCTAGGGGGAGTCAATGAGAGTGACCCGAGGGACGTAGTGAGCTATCCCTGGACCTTTTGAAAAGGCAGTTAGCCTAGGACAGAGTGACTATTCCCGAACCATTGTAATCCACAACTATTAAATATTAGTGGAATTTGGTACGACCCGCAACTTTTTTGAGTATTCTCCTTGGATGTAGCCCTTAGTGGTGAACCAAGTAAAATTTCTTTGTTATATCTTTCCATGTGAATTTTTTATTGCTGATCATATCCATCATACATGTTTATGTTGTTCCTACCAACGTGGGAACACGATCCACAACTTTAAGAAGAAAAAATTGACACCTTGATTCACCCGACCCCTCTTAGGGTGTCCCCGGGTCCTACAACATTGCCGATTGGGATCGGAGTATGGAGATGAGACCATGCATGGGGTCAGGACTGGGGTATTGGAGTACATTAGTTATAAGACAATTTAGTCTTTTACCTATGTGACATTCTCATGACATTTAAATTTTCATACAGTATAAGATGACATGGTTTATTATTATTATTATTATTATTTTATTTATATATGTATGTTTTAGGTTGGATATGTATATATATCATCCAATTTATTATATTGTTATTTATCTTATTTATTCTATTATTTTTAGTATGTACAATAGGGTATTTTTCCCTTGTATACGACTTAAACCCACAATTCTAACCGACAATATATGGAATAAAAGGATAAATTCTTATTGTATAATAATGACATGAATTAGTCATGTCAGAGATAACAATGCTAAGGACATTATAATGTGGTACAATATCTCATATTGTTTCATTAGTTGATTTGAATGGTATAGATGAGACTAGTATAAGTTGGATATTGGATGTGAGCTCTTGTATTGTGGAAACTAATGGATGTGTTTTTAGAAACATAAGTACAATGATAATTTTTTTGGATGTTAACCTATTACAGTTGAGATGTAATTACATATTTGTTGATTTACTTTTTTTATGATACTAATGTCTATTTATATTTTAATATTTGACTGGTATTGTATGTGGTTAGTATGCATGCATTATTGTTGGAAATTCATGTAATATGAAGACATATAGTGATCTTTATAGGTAAATTATTTTCGTTTTCATCATATATTACTATATAATTTTGGAATGTAGTCCCATGAAATAATTGAAAAAATGGTAAATTTTAGGAAATCCCAACTCACGTGTTAATCCATACTATGGAGTTACATAATTCCAGTAGATCTCGTTTATTATGATATCATTTTAATGATGACTTGGTTATGTATTATGCTACTTGAGGACTATGATATATCTTGTTATTAGAATGAATTTGGGTTAGGCATATGAAGAGTGGAAATAAGTACACATGCTAAGCAACGGACCCAGAACATCTTTAGGATTTGGGGAACATTATAGATGATCAATATAGAAATTGATTAATGTGGGTCATGAAATCAATAGATAGGGAGACAAATCATGCTGTGATTTAAAAATCAAATCAAACCAAAGAGTACTAGTTATAGCATCATCCTATGTTCAGAATTTAGAGGCCCCTAGGTAGGCGAGTTTATATTGAGAATATATACATAATCATTAATATCTATGAGACACCCATTGTTTTGATGGAGATTCATATTGCCTATTGGAAATAGAGCCCATACAAATTATGAGGGGATATTATAGATAATTCTAGACAACACAATGATTTATACTTGATAGATCTCAAGTTGAAGTTCATAAATCACTTTTTTTAGGGATGATAAGTTATTAGAGTGCTAGAGAGTTCATGAATATGAAAAAAGGAAGTATATTAGTGGTGTATTTTACTTTAAATTTTACAAACATTAATTATTTGCTCTATATTTTGAATCATTTGAACATTCCATGGAAAGCCTATTTTGGTTGGGCTTCATTATGACATCAATGAACTTGTGAATGTATTATACTCGAGAAACATACTAAAATTAGGAATCACGATCTCATAAAAAATGATGTGTGATAGATTCTATATGTGGAATTTTGGTAGTCGCCATGGTATTCTCATAGAGACTTTATGTAGGAGGTTTTATGGGCTTGTATGATAGATATGATTTTTGAAGAGTATTTAGGGGAGTACAAAGTTTTCCCAGTACCATGGTTGAGAGTAGAGTATTTAGTCTGGTAGTGCTACCAAAAAGATACCACAATTTTCCCACCATACAATGGGTTCTAATTATTATGATATAATGGGTCATATTTGGAGGGTTTTTAGGGAGAATAAATAGTTGAGAAATGCAACAGGATTAGTAAGGCACCATAGTTTGAGAAGGACTTGGATACAACTTAATAGATAGGTAACTAGTGTTATCAAAGACACTCAGTTTAGGTTAGGGGATGTAGTACCCCTACATATTAGTAGAAGTGTCATGGGAATGTTAGACACTAAATGAGCATTAATGGAATTCAAGGGATTGAGGAGATCCCGATGCATGTTATACAATTGACTTCGACCTATTTCGGTACTAGAACTTCCACCTTTATAGGTGAAATTCTTATGTCATCGACCCTTGACTACATTTTGTTGATATAGGATAATCACAATCCTTTATATATTTTTAATTTTAGAATAGAATATGTTTTCTATGGGGAGATTAAATGGTTTTATGATCATTGACACAGCATTAGGGGTGTGAAAGTGTGTATGAGGTTATTTAAAGAGTGTTATCTTAAAATTGGTAGCTTCCATTTGTTTTTTAATTTTTTTATAATTTTATAGGATTCAACATGATTCCATGTATGTATTTTATTGTTCTATACCAAGATAATATCTACTATTATTGGAGTAGAGTGACTTTTATAACTAAACGTGGGAAAAATTTATCCATTAGGGAGAGTGTATCTTTAGGATCAGCAAGTAAAACAAATTTAGTAATGATTGGTCTTTATCACTCCCTAATAGAAGGAAATGATCTGGATGATTGTTGTTTACAATATGGTACTTCCCCTCTAGTAGTCTACTCTATTTTTGCTATATTTTTGTATGAGTTATAGAGATGGAGATCAAGTTCACTATCGAGATGGTTAGGTGATTGAATGAAATTTATATCCCTCCATTATGCTAGAACTAGTTAAATCTTTAGAGATAAATGTATAGTTAGAGAATTTGGATGAAAATTGAATGTAATGGCATAGTAATTTACTTGATGTCATCCCATGTTATATTTAAAATAATGCTAATAGAAATTTTTTATGGATAGATTATTAGAGACTAAATAATATGATGGAAGATAACCAGTGTCACCCTCAATGTTTTGAATACATTTTTGATCGGTTGGGTGGTGCTCATATTTATTATATAAATGACGAGAGGTATATGTACTATCCCTTTCATGGGGATATCGTATGAAATACCATAGAAATTTTTAAGTAGTATATATTGTTGTAATGAGTTAATGGTGATGTATCCTTATATAAATACTTCACTAATGGTATTAATGTCCTTGATGAATCAAATCTTCCCTTTAGTTTTGAATTATTTTGTGGAATTTTATTTCAATGAAATCATTGTTTAATCATTATATATATATATATATATTATGATTCCCAACATCTCAAAAATGATTTTGAGAATACTAATATATCTTTATTATTAATCAAATATTTCTAAGTGTCAGTTTAAGATTGAAAATCACACTTTTTTTGTCTTGTTATCTCTGAGGACATATTTTCAAAAAACCTAAAGATTTAGACAACCATAGTATCCTATTATTTACACATGAACATATTTTTCATCCATAGATTTATAGTTATGGAATTTTATTACTATTATTTCTTCCAAGAATTATCTCATCTAGCTAAAATGATGTTTGGATTGACCATGAAAAATACTATGTTAGTTTGGTTAGAATCTTATGAGATAAGTGTATAGTGGATGAATAGAAGGTTGAACTAATCACTAATTCTAATTTTACTTTAGCCATGTAGGGAATCTATAGTTTTCTATGAATCATCCGGAGATGGATTAAGGTTAGTTATAATGCAAGAGGATCTAGTGGTTGCTTATGGACTTATACAATGGATTTATAATAATAGTTATTACACTTCTCATGATATCATGTTCTCTATAGTGGAAAAATACATGAGAAACTAGTGGAAATATATTTTGGGTGACTTTTTTTAGTGTAAATAGACTAAAATATAATCAAGAACATCATTTCACAGTGGTACAAGAAATTTTTTCAAAGGAGTTGGGTTGATTATATATGGTCTTTAAAAATTTAGTTCTCTAACACTCTATGATATGTTAACATCAGTGCCTACCCCTTGAGTATGAAGTTAGTGACTGATGTATTCTATGATTATTATAAATAATGGTATCTATAAACACATTTTTATATGAACCATGATATTTTAGTATTATAAGGGGGAATAAAATGAATTTTGTATCATCTATTCCCATGTTTTTAGATTATATCATGATATGGAAACCTATAATTTATAGGAATTTACTCTAAGGGAATGTTTATATGAAAGGGATCCCCCATCAAAATGGCCTACTACAGAATAAGAATTTATTATTATCATTAGATAAATCTTGTTTCATATGGTTATATGTGAGGATATGGTTAGTGAATTTTAAGCTTCTAAATGGTAAACACACCTAGATGTGATAGTTATTTATTGTGATCTTCATAAGAAATAAGGGTCTCTTGGGATGATGATAAAGATAAGGGGATTTAAAGAATGATGCATCCCTTTTCATTAGGGTAAATCCCATCACCAAAATCCTTCTAGGTTACTGCAACATTTTCACATTACTTAATGGATGTGATATGATTTCACAATATATATTGTGAAAAAATTTCCAAGTATATCATTGAATAATGACTGGTAAGGGTGATCATGGATCGACTGATGATGGTAGGCCAATTAATTCCAATCATGGATCCAATAATTTGTGATTATCTAGTAACTAATATGTGTGGGAGATAGTATTATTTCATTTTTTATAAGTAGTATCATTTCTGAACATGATCCACATTTCATGTCTCAGTTGTAGTAGGTCCTTTAGAAGGTAATGGGAATAAATGTTCTTCATATTCGAATGATCCATATTATAATTTAATACTAATATGAATGGATCTTTCAAACAATTTATGAAATATTATGATAATTTCTTTTTATTTTAAAGGATATTAGGAGAAGAATCTAGGACTCGTGGAGTTCCATTATTATAACAGCTTCAAGAAATCTATCCAAATAAATCATTTCGTGTAAAACCCTTAGATTTTGTGAAATATATTTTCAAAAACATTTAACCCATAAAATATTTAATTAACAACACAATATTGATTGTATCATTCAATACACATAACACGTTTTTGTATTTTGTAACAAACTATCATAATTTTATCTTCAATTAAACGCTACAACGATTTTAAATGAAACCTAACAAATTATTAAAATATTATTATTTAATATGATAATTATCATATATCTTATAGAACGGTTAGCAACAAAATTAATATATAAATTATTAAATTACATATTACATATAAATATATAATCAATTATTTAGTTAATAATTAATTTTATATAAAACTAAAATCCTTTTTAAAAAACGATATCAACAAATAAAAAAATGGTTTTATGTTCACAAGAATGTTATACATTAAAAAATTAAAAAAAATAACTTTCAATGGATTATATAAATTAAATATATATATATATATATTATATTTAATATAATTTTTATCACTCAACTTCTATGTTTTGTGTATAAGAAATAGAAATAAATCAATTTTTATTCTTAAAATTGTATTTTTCTAAAAGGTAGTTTGTCGCATTTTTATCGAGAATTTATGTTCAATATAATTTATAAAATGTATAAAAATTTTATTTTAAAATATAAAAAACATTTTTTAAATTAGATTATCAAAAATATTTTATGGATAATTTTTGATGTTGTTCTAAAAAATTTTATTTTGTGATGAATAGTAAAAATAATGAATTTTAATTGAAAAATCCATTTTTGTTTAAATAATTCATAAAGTGATATTATATTTTTTAAAAATTCATTGTAAAATAAGATAAATAATAAATCAAATAATCCATTTTATATCATTGAAAACAATTTCATATTCAGTTTTGATATAAACACCTTGTAAACTTGTGAACATTTTCTCTCTAAAAAATAGCTTTCTCGGCACACCTGCTAGATTTATATAAATATAAAATTTGCATTTTATGTGATTAGAATTTGGAAAAATGGATTCTATATTATAAACCAGAATAATTTATTTTAACTAATATGGTAAACTTATTATTTGGAAAAAATGAATCGTGAAAGCTGTAAAAATTAATTATCATGATTAAGGTTAAAATGAATTTACTATGCATTTAAGAAAAGTAAATAAGGGTTAAAATTACCTAAAAACTTTTCCAAAACCAATTTAATGTAACAAGTTAAAAAATATTTACCTTGGCCTCAATTTCAATGAATTTTTGGGACACTTTTTCTTGAAAGTGACCTATAGAATATGTTTTGTAAGGAAAAAGAAAAAAAACCTCCTTTAATATCTATTAAGATTTTGGATAGGGATAAAGCATCATATATTTGGTTACAAATATTATATTTAAATTAAAATTATTTTTCATAATTATAATTCATTTTAATTATTTTTATAGAAAATAATTACATTAAATCATTAAGATACGGTAACACAAATATTGTTATATTATAATAAAATAAAATAAATTATACTAAAAACATTAATAGTGATGTAAATTAAATGAATTTCAATGTTAAATTAACATTTTATATTATTCAATCATTTTAAATAGGCTGAAAAGTATTTTTTTTAATTCCATTATATTATTTTGGTTTTTTTATTACATTTTTAATTAATAAATTCAGAATTTTCATTATTGTTATATTTTAATAAATGATTTTTTAATGACTAAAAGTTAAAAAAGTTTATATTCTCTGAAGAGATTTTTAAACATTAATAAATTTCCATTTTTTTCTATTCAATTTCAAAAAAATTATAATAATATATGAATCTCTATATGGTAAAAACATTATTACCGTGGTAATGGTTAAAGTGGTGTTTTTTATTATTACATGCACACGTATTAAAATTAATTTCCCACACATTTAGTATTTATATTTTATAAATTCTATATCATATATTTAATAAGCGGATCAATATTATATAATAAAGATATTTTTATTTTATGAATAAATTATAAATTACTAGGGTTAAAAATACATGTTACCTTAGTAAAAACCAAAATGGTAAAAGGAATAAAATATACATTTGAAAGAAAATATGTTTAAAAATGAATTTAAATATATTTTATAGGTATTTATGGAGTATATAATCCCTAAAACCATTAATTATCCCTTTTTTAGCCACTTTTTGTAATAGATACATCCCAACTGTGAATAATTTTGAAAATTTAGAAAATCATCCACCCACCTGTACTATAAAAAGTCAAAAACTCTCATCAATTATTCCCACCCCTCAATACCTTTGAAAAAAAACTAAACCTCAAAAATTATATCCCAAAATCACTAATCTCTTCCGAGATTATTATGTTTTTAAAAAATCTAACCTCAAAAGATTTAGTGCAAACCTAAGGATAATATTTGAATAAGAGTTAAAGTTCATCAACGACAGTTTTTGTTTTATTTCATCATCCAACTCCTTTATATATTATTTTATCATGATTTTATAATAAAAAAATTATATTAAATATACTGAGATACTTGTATTTTTCTATAATAACCTAAAACTATTTGAACTCCCATCTAAAGGTTTATGAAGTCATCATTTGTGTGTACGGCGGACTACCGCCTCATGAACCTATGTCATTAATTTTTTCATTTCCACCTATCATGGTTGGAAATAATGGTATTATATATATATATATATATATTATTCTAGAATTATAATTTTACGCATACCATGATGTTTTACATTTTATGGGATTACGATAACATTGCTCCAATGTATGACAGACTACCTCTTCACGAAGTAGTGTGATTTGTTCCCCAATTACATGGAATATTTTTAGGATGGTTTTTTCAAGAATATGTGATATGTAAAAAATAAAAAATATTTTTTAATGTAATTATATATATTTTTATTTTATTTCATTCAATTCTATAAGGAAATGGAAACATTGTTCATGTGTGCATACGACTTACCATATCCATGAACATTGTATATAATTTATAATCACTAAATTTTATGGGTAACATTAAATACATATATACTAAATATTTATGAAATTTATACAATTTTATACATTCCCAATATGATAATACCATTATCTATGTAAGAGGAAAATAATAACAAGTTGGAACATACAGAAAAAACAAATCTATTAATTCCTGAAACATGACCTTAACATGGAATTGTTAATAAAAGCATAATAAATGACAGAAGAAAATAATATACTGTGTGATATATATGAGTATGGTTCTTTAATAGATTTAGAATAAAATTATATTTATAATATATGAGGTTTTATCATGTACAAATGAATTCAATACTTACGGTTATGAAAAATGTTTTTATTTAGGGTATATCAATAAAAGGATAATTTTATAGGATATGTTAAAGATATTTGACAAAAATAGAATATTTTGTACCTAGTATCCTTATACACTAAAATATTAGGGTCCTCAGGCATGTTTTTGTGTAATTGTTTTTAATATTCATCTAAAAATATGTAATATTTATATATGAAAATTATATGTAACTATAGTTGGTTTCCAAGAAAGGTTTTACTAACCGTAGGAAAATAGGATGTGAAAACATTAGCATTATACATACAGACTTATCTAACAAAATTTCAAGGGATTTCATTAAAAATAATTAAAAGTATGAGTAAATTTATAGGAAAATGTCCTAGAATTTCGTTATAGGATAGAATTAGTAGTTTTTATGTAATTACATCCAAGTTTGGATACTACAAGTGGTTTTGGATTTTGTAGATAGGTATCTAGAGGTAATAAATCTAAAATTGTACATTAGTCAGGAATCAATATTCACTTGGTTCTTGATAATAATATTTGTTTCACACGGGGATTTACCCTCACAGAATATATTATTTGTATATTAAAAAACTCATTACAGACCATCATGAAGGATTTAAAATGATCTTGATTATGAGTGGACTAGGATAAACCAAAGGTGTCTTTTTTTAAAATAATGTGTCCTGATTTAGACCTACTAAATAATTTTTATACAATTTTGTTTTATGATATGATTAGTTTTTATCACACTATTCTTTTGGTTTGAGTTTGTAGAAAGAAACTATATAAATCATGTTAATGTTGTGTATGATAGAAAATAAAATGATTATCCTTCAATGAAACCAAATGATATGACAGAAGGAATGACAAATCTTTTTTCTATGCTAATACAACATTCTTAGGCTATGAAACATGATTTAATTACAAACATTAATGGACTAAAAATCATTATATTGAGACCCATATGACGTAAAATACACATGTATTTAGGTTTTAATATGATCTACTAATTATTGAGAAATAGATCAATTGAACTGAACGAATATTTTATATCATTAATTCTTTACAGCGTGAAAAATTTATGTTTGTTGTCTAACATTTGTATGATTAAGCAGTTTAAATGTGCAACCATATTCTGAATACGAGGAATCTTGATGAAATTGACTCAATCTATTGAGAGGATAACACAAAAATATTTTTTAATATGTAAATTACACTTATTCATCATATAATTTTATTGATGTAGTTCTTTAGGCTAATGAAAAATGATGACGAATCTGATTGTACTTAAGAGAAAAACATTAAAATACAATTTGGGTATTCTAATGGAATTATCCTCTAACAAATATATTAGGTTGATCAATTCCTCAGTTCACTAAAACCATGCCTCTGAAGGATGTTATAAATAATAGATATCAGTAGCTATAAAGATATTGTTCAATTTACTATCAAGGTGGAAATCGTGGGTGGATTTGCATACAAATCTCGCATTTTTTTCAATAAATGGAAGATGGAGTTATAATGGAAATATAAGAAACCATATAGAAAAAATATTATATTTACCTTATGTACATTGTTTGGAAAGAAACATGGAAGCAATTTTCTTAAAGAAACTAGTAAATATTTTAAGTGTGGAGGGGTTGTTCACCGAAACATTCATTAATGAACAGATAGTATTAGGTTTTCTAATGATATGAATAGAGATAAAGCTTCACGAGATTGGCCACCTGCACTCTAGTGTTTAATATTATATAAGAATGGGAATTATTCAAATCAATTCCCCACTTTAATAGATAGTGTAGATAATGAGATACAGCCACCGTTAAAAAAAGAATAAAATTGGAAATACTATGAAATCATAATGGAATAATTGAATCCTTAAAATTAAGGGAATAGTCATGCCCCTCAATATTTTTTATTTTCATGATTGACCTTACATTAATGAGTCCCATAAAGATCTTATTGAGAAATATCATGTGATTAACTCCCTCTAAATGTACTCATGACTTCCGGAATAAAAGTTGATGTTTCTTCACTACAAGGATAAGCCCAAGATTAAAATGAAAATATTATTTCATAATATAACAACTTATATAATTAATAGAGTATGAATTTAACATTTTACAAAGTATATGTTTCCATTTAAGATTAACCTATGAGTTTGGGATACGATCACGGGTTTGTGAGTTTTAGGATGATCAAAATTTCAATGTCACTAACACCTATATTGATGTTCTATGTGATGGGATTGTTTCAAGAATAGTGATATTTTATGAGACATTTATAAAGATAAAACCCTTTGGTTTTGTATATATTTACTATGTTATTTTTGGATGAATTCCATTCCACATTATAGAAATATGATTAATGGTGCCAGTAACTGTTCGGGTTTATCATATATTCAATGTTGAGATAATTATGGGTTATATTTGATTAATATATAAATTCAGAACACTTCATTTCCATTAGAGAAGTTTCATATTTGGATATGATGTCCAAAATATTCATTATGGAAGTGGTATGGATTCGTGGAGTAAAATATTCACCATAATTACATAGGAATATATAATATACCTCAATTGTATTGAAATTTCTTCAGAAATATCTTTACATAGAGTTGAGTTTTAGCACAATGGGTCATCCTATAGTAGATAGTCCATTTTAGAGAAGAATTATAAACCTATAGAATATTATAAGATCTTATTATAAGTATTTAATGTTTCTTGGAATACACACTATTCTTATGTTTCTTTTTCTTACAAAATTAGATTTAGCATAAACATTTGAATGAATCCTTGTAAATACATTTATTGAATGATATGCAGAACTCAAACATACTAGAATGTAGTTACAGAAAGAAAGATATAGGGGCTTGATAAATCTGATGGGATGGAATATATGATTAGATTCATTCATATATGAGCAAATCATTAAAATTTCACATTTTTTATGGTGATAATCAGAAATGATATTTATAATTTGATGTTGGTGAGAAGGTATTTTTACAAATTTATATATGGAGGGAAGAAGAAAAAACTATTGCCTAGGTATATCATCCCCATTATAGAACATAATTGCATCGAGACATTAGATTATCATTTCAAGCATACACTAATCCTAAATAAGGTTCATGATTTTTTTCATGTATCACTCATAAGGTAGTACGTAACTAATCAATCACATGTACTGAACTCAATGGTCGTACAACTTAAGCACGCTATTTCTTTTGAGAAATGAACGATTGGGATTATAGACCAAATAGTTAAGGTTTTAATAAATAAGACCACCAAAATATTCAATGTTTCATGGTGAAACCACCATATTGATAAAGATACATGGGGAAATAATGATTTAATTAGGTAAAATTATCCTCATTTTTTGATACCAAAGTGATGAATGTTATGGAGGATTTCATTTTAAAGGGGGGATAATGTTACACCATGTGATTTTTCAAAATTTATTATTTCATTTATATTTAATTTTTTTTAATACATGAAATGAAAATTTTATATTAAATTACTCATGAAAATAGAATTATATTTTGTTACACACAATCCAATGTTTATCTTTTAATACATGAAAGACCATGTTTAAACGAATCATGACATAATTTGAAAATATTATTATTTAATATAATAATTTTCACATAGCCAATGTAATAGAGATAATTAATTATAAAAAAAATGAAATTATGGTTTAAATATATTTAAAAATAATTATATGATTAATAATTAATTATATATTAAAATATAAAACTTTTTTAAATAATTTATTCAAAAAAAACAATTTCAAGTGTACAACATGAATTTACAAAAATATATTAAACGAATCAAATGGGATGAATTATATAAATGAAACATATAGAACATATATTCAATATAATCTATAACATTCATTTGATTTTTTTTATCTGCAAGATATAATAATTAATATAATTTTATGTGTAAAATGGTACTTTCAGAAAAGTGGTTTTGTCACCTTTTTAGGGAACAATTATTTTAAATCGAAATATTGATAATTTTTTAAAAATTTTTTAAAGTTAAAAAAATTATTTTTTAACTAGTAATATAAAAATTATAAAAGGCCTTCTTGGGTTTTTTGATAAGATTCATTTTTTGATGAGTAATGGGAAATACTAAATTTTAATTTTAAACCGCCTTTCCATTTTCATAATTTATGAAGTATAATTATAATTTAAATTGGGTTTAAACAAAAAAAATATCAGTTATACATACATTAATTTAATTTAGTACATTTTAATCATGTTTATATATAATTTTAAAATAAAAATAATTTCAACTTATAAACATTTTCACTTTAAAAACTTGTTTTTTATCAGTTACACTGTATTAGTTTAAAATAAAAAATTTCCACTAATGTGAATGGAATTTGGATAAATTGATTACATATTTAGGGTTATAATAATATATATTTTCTTAAAACTCCAATATAATTTTTTATCCAAATATATAATAATAACAAAAAAAAATTATCATGGTTAAGGTAAATATTGATTTAACATGGGGTTAAACAAAGAAGATAAGGGTTTAAATGACATACCAATAGGTAAAAACCATAAATTATGAAAATATTTTTACCATATTTATATTTTTAATGATTCTTATGATTTTTGGGACACTTTTCTTTGAAATTGACCAATATAATGAGTTGTATAAATAAAAATTCAAAAATAAAGCATCTAATTCGTTAATATATAAATTCATTCACATTGGGAAAACATAAGATGATTAGTTATAAGTATTATTTTTTAAGGTAAAATATTTATTTTTAACATTATAATTAATTTTAATTTCTTATATTATATAATTATTATAATTTCTTAAGAAACTCTAACTAATGAATTATTTAGATAATGATAAAATAAAATAATTAATACAAAAAATATTAAAAGTGAAATATATTGAGTGAAATTTTTCCATTAATGTTTTATATTATTATATCATTTTAAAAAAGAGTAAAAATAATATATTTTAATTCCATCATTTTTATATTTTTTAAATTCAAACTAAATTAATAATGGCAAAGATGACAAATATGTAATATTATAATAAATGACATTTTATTAATTGAATTAAATTTACTAGATATCATATATTATGAAAATTAATTTACAAAATTTATTTAATATAATATATATTCCATTAATGGATATTTTTTTCTTTTATAATTAATATATTTACCCGTAAATAGTGAAAACATGGTTAGGAAAATTATGGTCAAAGTAGTGCACTTTCACAATACATGTGTTTTCATTAAATTTAACATCCAAAACAAAGAAGATTTATATTTTATAATTTTGATATAATATTTATAATATGTGGGTACAAATTATCTAATAAGAAATATTTAATTTTTTCCCTAATTTATTTATTAACTATGTTAAAAATTCTAGTTTGTGTGGTGAAAATCGAAAATGGTAAAAGTAAGGACACAAAATATAAGAATAAAAATGTTTAAAACATGTGTATCATTTTATAGTGGAGGTTTGGATTTATCATATAATCCCTTAAAGTATTTTATTTTCATCTTTGGATCCACTTGGGTATTGAGAGACCTCCCATTAGTTAATATATTTGGGTTTTTATAAAATGCCACTCCCCATCAACAATGAAAGGGAAATCACTCTCTTCATTAAGTTAAAACTCCAAACCCCTTTTACAAGAACGAAACCTACCCAATACACATCCCAAATTCAATAATTTCATCATATAATCGTTAATTTTGGTTTATAGACCTTATTGGAGGGATTTAGTAAAATCATTAGAAGAATACCAGAAGAAGAGGTGATGCTAACAAATGATCATTTCAGTTTTCATTATCCTTAAACTCGTTAAATTTATATTAATAAATATTACTATAATTAATGTAGTGTATTAAATATTATGAAATGTTTTTATGTTTTTTTAATTACATATAATAATCTCTAATTCCCTAAAAAGTGTTAAAAATCATCATTCGTGTTTAGGATTGACTACCACCTCAGGATCTAATGTCAACCATTTTTCCATTTCAACCCCGTCAAAGATGAATCTAATTATATTTTTATTGTTTATATAAGAAAATTATGATAAGATTATTCTTATAGAATTATTATATCCCCCATAACATCATTCATTACATTTTTGGGGAATAGAGATACATTACTCATGGGTATGGAGGACTGTCATCTCAAAAAGCGATGTGATTCATTCATGCTTTACATTGAATGTATTAAAGATGAATTTTAAAAAATATTATATTAACATAATATAAAAATTAATCTTTAATGATAATATATATATATGTATTATTTTCATTCCATTATTTTAATCGATCAAGAAAATGGAAACATCGATCATGCATATGTAAGACCCACCACCTCTATGAACAATGTATTTCATTTGCTATATCTAAATTATATATATTGCTATATAAAAATATATACTGAATATATACATTATATTTATTGCGTTTATTACATTATGAATATAATTAATCCATGATTTAAGTAAGAGGAAAACGAATACATGTCAAAACTCACATGAAAAAAGTAGTTTTTTGCAAAAACATGACTTTAACAAGGAATAGTAAATAAATGGGGAAAAATTCATATGGAAAATATATATGGTATAATATAAATGAATATGGACCTATAATATATTTATAATTAACCAATATTTACTATACAATAGTTATAAATGTGTTTGAGGGATCACTTTACATAAGGCTATGATGAAAGGTTTTAAGTATGGTATTTTGGTGAATAGTACAAATGGGGAAGATATTTTTTGGGTGATGTTGAGGATATTTCATAAAATTAGAATATTTTCTAGTTATTTTGATAATTCACTAAATATTTATGGCACTCAAAAATTTCTTTGTGTAATTTATTGAAATATCATCTAAAAAGATGTAATATTTATTTAATAAAATATAGTGTCACTATATTTCAACGAATTGTATGGAAGTCAATGAAATTATTATTTTTTCTTGTTAAATATAGGAGAGTTAGAGATCACTATACCAATAATCATATATAAGATATCTAGGAATTTATATATGACTATAAATAGGTTGCTGAAAACACATATATAACATAAATCATAAACTGGCCATCAAAGATGAACATTAGTGTTTGATGTGAGTGATTAGGGTTTTTTCATGTCTATACAAGGATGGGGTAATGACATATCAAGAAATATAAAAATATAGATCCTATTTTTATTTGTATATATGTGTTAGAGGAGTAGGTCAACCCAATGGAATTCCACTTTTCCATTCCAATGTGTTATAGTGTCATGCATGTTGTGTTTCGCATGTAACAACTATGAAGATATCATCCCAACCTTTTGCACATGATAGTCACTGATTATGTTGAGATTGATGATAATGATAAATTTAAGGAGTATCCAATTCGTATCATTTACCAAAGTGAGAATAATATTTAAGGTAAGATAGTTCCTCCAGTGTTGGTAAAGTATCATCATGATCATGTTCTATAGGATACTTAGTAGTGGGAGTCATATATATGAGCTTAGTGTCTTGATTTGTTCATCAATTCATCATAGTGATGCTTTATAGCACAAATTATGGAAAATATGCTATATAGTTGGGAGGTTGTAAGATCCCTTAATTTACCCAAGTATATTTTCTATAAATTTTATATTCTATTTCATATGTTCAATGTGTGATCCCTATTAGTATTTTAAAATTAGGATTCAAAGGTGTCGAGAACTTGGACAGGCTGAGTTAGTAGAATTATAGAAATGGAATGATGTCAAGGAGGAGATGAAGTTCCATCAAATATCAAATGTAGTCCACTTTATATCAACTTTATGAAAACCCATACCATTAATATCACATAATTCATTATTTATGACATAAAGATACATAATACAATCCCAAAATTATTATGTTATAGTTTCGTTGGGTAATTTGATATGTTTCTCATTCACATGAAACAACAGTGGAACACCATTATATATAATCTATGATACATTACCATATATTCCACTGATCATATATTACGTAATGAGATAATTATATGATATATAAATGAAATAGGTGAGCTATAAAGGCCATCAAAGGAATAATCACAGTGTAACATGGCGAGAGTAATACATGGGAACCAAGAGTAACATAATGGTGATGTAAAAGTATTCTGAATCATAATCGTGAACATAAAATCATATACAATGATAAAATGAAGAAATCCTACTAATATGAGAACAAAATAATATAAGACATTATAAAGAAAGATAGTTAAACCGCAGATATGTTATAACATAGTGTTTTTAAGATAAAATACTATTTACCATACATGGATTCTGATGAGATATAAACCCTAACAAATGCATTGGGGGAAAACATAATTTTATCCCCCTCATTATTTTCATATAATATAAATTAATTTTTGGGATACATAGATCATACAAAATTAGAAAAAAAATCGACACATATCATCCCATTATTACCGACTATGGGTTTTTGAAATTGTCATCCCTAATTAATTAAGGATATAAACATCAATGTGAATCCCCATGATTTAATATGTGGATGGGTATTCAATACTAAAATGTATGGAGTATAAAATCACAATATAATTTCAGCATCATAACATGAGTACGTAATTAATCATGGAAGTGTTTAACAAGATTGAATGAAAACCTCTAATTACATAGACATCATAAATATTGCAAAAGGACTGTGTAAAAACACATTTGAATATTACAAAGAGGAGATAAAATGTCATAATATAAAAAATGTTCTTAAAAAAAGAGGTGAATGAATGAATACCCTTACTTTTAAAGGGTGATTATAAAATCAATGGTGGAGCCTCTTAAGATAATAGGAACCCATGAGGATATTTTAATAGTGGTTAATAGAAATTAAATTCAAACTCTAAGGGTTTTTAGTTAATAACCTTGGTATTTTTGGTGGGTAAATATGAAAATAACATGGTATTTATTTATTAATTTATAAATATTGGTTTTAGACTCTCTATGATAAAATAATAAAATCCATAAACCCTCTAGTGGTTTTTTCTTAAGGTCTCTTCTAAAGAGGATTCATTATAATGATTTTATATGGCCATGAACCAAACCTACTAAAATAATACTACTTTTGATGTGAAAGGGATTCACGTTTATAATAAATGATTTGAAAACAATAGAAACAATATATGTTTTTTGGAGGATTCATTAATAGTCTATAATATTATTAAAATAACTTATGAAACGCATTATATTAATGGAAAAACTATATATTTTCTCATGTGTCCATTTTTTCATATTTATAACATTATTTCTAGGAAATTATGATGTTATAATATAGAGAGTATATTTGTACAACATCAACATTAAAAGACAACAATTATTCTATCTAAAATAATTTTATAAAAATCACTTTTGGATAATACAGACATTATTATTTCAAAAATAAAATTTATCTTAAAAAAATTAATTCTCTATATATTAGAATCTTCACATTTAATATTAAATCCTTATATACTAGATTATAATTATTTTTCATGACTATAACAAATTTTTGGACCTTATAATGATTACCTTGGACATAATTACATTATATTAAAAATTATACATAAAACAATTATTTAACAATAAAAGTATATAAATTTTTTTAAAAAAAAATTGTTAAATTTATCAAAAAAGATCGTTAAGACCCTATATTATCTAGAAAAGAATTTTTGCTTCTTCACATAAAAATATAAATTTCATCAACTTAGATATAATTGTATATATAAATTAATCATTAAAATTGACACATATATGAATTATTTTATTACCTAGAACATTTAAATTCATACAATAATTTTCTAGATTCAAAAACACATATTACCCCTACTCATTTCAAAAGGGTAAGGCCCGTGATAGTGATACATTATTGGGGTTTTTTGGAAAACATTTTTGATTCGTGATCTCGATTAGATTCAAAATTACCCATAATATTTTTTATTCATGATTAGTATTTAGAATTTTAACTTGGGATCAGCCCAGGGTATGGCCCAATGATTCTATCTCCATCAAAGGCTCCAACAATTGGGCTACATAGGGTAAAATCCTACTAGTTGAGGTCATCTATTCTTTCATGAATGTCTATTAGACTATATCATATTCCTTAATATATGAAAATCATAACCATCACTATAAAACATCTATATTCTAAATCTTTGTTATTCTAAACTACCTTTTAAATATGATAGGTAATATTTGATAATTATCTTAAATAACCAATATACTGCATGTGGTTTCTAAAATAACATTTTTTAATAATTACTTTATTATTTAAAAAATACAACTTCATCAATAATTTTGTGGATAATAACATTATTCCCCACAAAATATAATTTTCCCTCAAAATATCATTTATTTTAAAAAAAATTAAAGAGGGTAATTTTGTTTCATTGACACAACTGATTCCAGTGTTATATCGAAAAACATGTTTTTCCACCACAGCACATTACAAGGTGGGTTTTAATGTTTTATATAACATTTTATTCACGATATAAGGTCATTACATGATACTTCACACATGAAATACAATTACCCTATGGGGATCCATCTAGATTCAATACACATGAGGGGTGTTGTATGCACATCCTTATGTAGGATACATGGGAAAAATCATGTAGTTGGGATATGTTAGGCTATAGTTTAAGTCCATAAGGAACATCTACGACGTGATTAAGGGTATCAAAGGTCTGATGCATCTAGAACTATGATTTACCTTCTTCCAAAATTTTAGGAAAATCGTCAAGGGAGATATATTAAAGAACACCTTATCTTAGAGCTCAAAATCCTTTTGTAATCAATGATTATCTATATAAATTTTCTATATACATTTGTGTGGATTTAATATGATGTAAAATTGTTTCAAACATCTATATGAAATTTTTAATAACATCATATCCCAAAAATTAGTCCCAATAAATTCATCTTATCATACAGTAGACTATCACTTATTCCAATATATATCCATATAATTTTCCATTTTAATTATATAATGGATACTTCTATTATTAGTGAAATTCACAAGGTGACTGTGATAATCCAAAAAACCATGAAAATGAATTGAACAAGATCTCAATACTTAATAGATTATTTTTATGGTTATAACAAAATAAACATTATTATGAGGGGGATATGTAGTACTAAAACTATTCTTTGTATCCAGAATATTCTAAAGGGTTCTCTATAACCATGAACAAAACATTAGATATCCACCAGATATAATGGTTGGTGGTACTCTATAAAGGCATACCACTTCCCTTATGTATACCATTGTGGATCGGTTGAGATATAAATATTCCATTAATGTATATAAATACACAAAATTTTTAAGAACATATAATATCCCTATAGAGTGATATTTCTATTAGATATCATCAGGAGTCCTATGGTGAAATCAATGGTTATGTATTCCCATTTCCATGATTCTATGGGAAATTGTTTCATCGTAACCATATACATTATTCATTCACCAATAAAGTTTTTGAATACAACTAATTCGTATATAAAGTCTACCATATCTCTCATCATGTTTTTTCACCAAAATACTTGATTCATATCCATATACATCCTAGTTATTTCAAGATTAATAGTGTAACATGTTCTATATAAATCCCCCAAAATGTCACCATTTAGCTCTAATTTTTATTTGACACATATTAAATTTCCAGACCTGGTGAATCTATTGTTAGAAATGTTGATATCGAAAATATTGGATATTTTCCATTTCATCTCCACATTATCATATTGGGGATCCTTGTTCATCTTATGAGATATTAGTTAAGCAGTTATTTGTGAAATGATATATGAAGGCCCTTTTTTAATTCCCATATCCATTTTTTGCATTTCCAAGAAGCCCAAATCCATTTAAATCCTCAAAATTTATATGGTTTTGAGGATAATATATAATCATAGAATATATGAATTTGTTCTCCTTCCAAGGATGTTATTGGATTAAACAATACTAATCCTATATTATCTCTAACAAAATTATTTAGAGCATATTGATATTTTTTTAATATATACCATAGGATTTTGTGATTTTTATTTATGTCACAATTCTCTCCTAGAGATAAATTCTCCAAATACATAATGAAAATATCACCCAAGTCTATATCATGTGTTGGTTATTTCAACTCAATGATATTTAATTCATAAAATGAATATGCTCTCACATTTTCATCATTCAGGAGTACATAACCCAAGAATTTTTTGGATTAATCATTGTAGATCTGGAATACATCCCGACATGTGGGTAATAAGATAACTTGTTTAATTATTAGCCTCTTATTAAAATATTTATTATTTTTATAGAACTTATTAGTCTATAAAAACATCACACTATTCTGATTTGACTTGGGTGGTGCGCTTGATGGATGTGAGATGTTTCTAAAAAATCAATGATAGTACCCAACAAATCTAATGAAAATACAAATTCTTGCCACATATTTTGGTGTATGATATTAATCAACGTTTTCCATTTTTGAAGGATCTCTAGATATAAAATTATTTGATAACATTCTCCACGAATATTACTTTCTCTTATTATATGTTCAATTCAGAAATAAATATCTAGTTTTGGAAGAATACATGACCATACTTTGTGGATATATTTCTATCATATGGGGAATGTTATCAAGGATGATATTTTCCACTTTATAAATAATTTTAGCTATATAAAATTTCTTTATAGGAAATAATTTCCACTTTTAGTTTAATATTCTAAAGGAGATCTATCCTCCTTATTAAAAGTTTATAGATTTATAGGGTGAGTTGTCTTATAGAGGGTGGTTTATTTATATTGAAAATTTGTATTTTCAACATATATGATAAGATAATACATATCTTGAATTGAATTTAATTATGATAAGGGGAGTACCAAATTATTTTATGGGATGTTTGGTCTAAAAATATAGAATTTGGAGGAGTTATATACATAGGATGCAATAAGTTCCCCATTTGACATTTTCAAAGATAGCTCAACATCCATATTTTAAGGTCATGATACTACAGTTAAACTAAACATGTTTGATATAATGTAATTCATAGAACTATATTCATATAATGGGGTTTTTAATTAATTAATTATGTGGATTCCTTTCAGTTTTTATTATAGATCTCAAAATTTACATCATAAAAAATAAACATTGGGACAATAATTTTCAAACTATTAACAAACTGGATACTATAAAATTTTATGGAATATCATAAATGTGATATAAACTATGTAATCAATGAATATATAGGGTACAATCTATGTTATTCTATCCCTATTTGAAAATATTATATTTTATAGGAATTCTGGTTATGTTCATAATAGATTATAAATAGCCTCAAAATTAACCAAATCATACCACAATGGAGTGTAAAAAATGTGTTTAATAAGGATTATTTTTCACTCACTAGATAAAGATTGTGTATATGTAAAATGTTCATATTTTATTATTATTACCCCTTGGAATAACTATGACAAATCCACTTCAACTTTTATTATCTATATATGGATTTCGTTTCATGAAAATATGTAATTATATTCATTACCAAAATTGATTGATTCGTTCCTATGATTAGTAAAATACAAGAGGGTTTATATATAGAATTATAATCATTATCCCCCAAAATAACTAGACCTTACTCAGATGCCAACTATGAAAACTCATATCCTTAATACAGCTTATTTCCTTATTTATTTCATAAATATACATAATAAGGTCACTAATGATCATTATTCTTATTGTATCTTTCTAATTATATATATATATCGAAAAATAAAATGTAACATTGTTAAAATAATATTATTTCAAAACTCCAAAAAATAAACGTATATTCCATTAATCAACTAATATTGTAAGGGATAACAAATGGATGTACATACGAATGTCATGAGCTATAAAACCTGAAAAGTGATTAAACAAAGAATAACATGATAAATAAAATAATTTGGATTTAAGATGAATATCTAGGATATATAAAATTATTGAGAATCAATAACATTAACATTGAATAATTATTTGAAATGACAACCTCAAGGAAACATAGTAATGTGGAAACAAAATAAAATTAAAATTAAAAGAATTACTCAACAATAACTACCAAGAAATAATAAAAAAGTATTAATAGGATATAAAATTAAGTATCATATTGGGTATCCCTAGATATAAAACAAAAACATAATTCATTGGATGGATATATAATTATGATCCCACCCATCACATTCAAATCATGTACATGATTTTTTTCCCAACATAGATCATACCCCATAAAAATTCCTTTCATCACATTTAATCCCAAGAGTAAAATGTATGGGTTATATATTTTTATACCAAAAATCAATGAAGGATATTCACATATAGGTTTAAAACATTGAGTTAATAAGTGTATGTATTTTTAATGGAAAATTATTTGGAATGGAAATTTGTAGGATAAAACCGGTAGCATTATGGGTGTTTGTAATGATTCAGGGAAGGGTTTAATTAGAGTGAAAAGAGGTATCTAATTAAATGAAAATGATATTAATATTAAATTTTTTTTGTAAAACATATTATAATATAATGAATTTTAATTCACATGGAATAATATAGTGAACTTCATGAATAAAGAGGATAATGAAATATTTTCCTCACCATAGTAGGGTATTCTAAAATCATGGGAGCAGCATAGTAAGAGATTTAGAACAATTTTTTTTTGTATTTAGAGAGGGATAGAGATATAAAATTAAAAATCAATTTATTTTTAGTAAAGATGTGGGGGTGTTGTGTGGGTATTTATAGTAAAAATGTAAAATTCTTTATTAGTTTTTAATCCTAGGTTTTGGAAACTATTTGATTAAAATATTAAAAACACAAAAATTATTATGGGTTTTAACTATGAATTATAAAAATAAAGGATGGTTTTAAATCACTCATATGGAAAAGAATATATAATATTAAAATAATTCCACTACTGATTTGGAAATTATTGATGTTCATAGATATTTAATTTAAAAATATTAAAATAGAATATTAGTTTTGGAGGATTCATTAAATAACAATAAATTTAAAAACATAACATCAAAACACAATATTTTATAGGGGATATATATATTTGTTCATGTTTTCATTTTATATAATTTATTACACAACTTTTGGTCCATTATTATGTCTTAATACATACTATATATTTATACATTATTTATGTTTCTCCAAAAAAATTAATGTCTTAAAAAATTATGACAAATTAACAATTTGTATATTTTTTTTTCGAATAAAATATATATTTTATAAAAATAAATATCTAAATACTAGAATAAAAACATTAAAATTAAAATCATTATTTACATGAATTCACTTGTTTTTATAATGATAATAATTTATATCAATTATAAAGATTATGTTGGGATGAAATAAATTATATTATCATTTTTATATAAATAAATATTACTTATTATTAATATTTTATAAAGGTAATATTTAATTCAAAATTCATAAATTTATCATAAAGAGTGTTGAACCCTTATATCATCTCAAATAAAATTTTGGATATATCATATAAAAGACTAATTTTCATCAAACCATAGATAATGGTATATATAGAGAAATAATGAGAAGTAATACGTATAATAAAAACTTTATTACAAAAAGAAAATGAATTCATATTCATTCTAATAGGGTCTATATACATATACCCTTATTAATCTAACATATTCCATAATGTTAAAGAGTGTGATGGTGGTACTTTCCTAGGGTTATTTTGGGAACAAGATTTGGCTCTTGATCGTAATAGGAAAAACTATTCCTATAAAAAATTCATTCATGCATCAGTTATTGAATTTAATCATGGTATTGGTAAAAGGTAAGGCCTAGTGTTTCCTTCTCCCACATAATATCTATTTATTGGAATTTATAAGGTATGGACCTACTGTCCATGACCATCAAATCTTCTATTTGATTAAATTAAACAACATCAAAACCATTATAATTTTGTAATATTAACAGTAACCACAAAAAATATTTGTTATCAATAGTTTATATTAATAACAATATTTTAAACAATATAGTATGTTTTTTATAATTTTCTAAAATAACATATTTATGCATGTGATTTCTATAACTACATTACATAATATGTGCATTACACATTAAAGAAATAGAATTTAATTTAACAATGTTTTGGTCATTATATTGTAGGAATTTTTATATTATCTCTCCTATAGGAGACCCATTTGCCTATTGGTGGGATCCCACTAATAGTCCAGTGTGATTCGTAACCTTGAAATACACTGGATGACACCTCTTAAACCCGACTCCGTTGAGTAGGGATAGGGAAAATAGGGACTATGATATATTTTTACACAATAGAAACCAATTTTAATCACATATTTACCCAAATTTCTACCCAAAATCAGGATATTTGAATTTAGTAGATTTTGAAAATCTCTAGTAACTTCACCAAAAAAATCTATACCTATTTAAATATTTTCATATCTAATTATAAATATTTATATGTTATTATTATTTTGGGTGATGTCCTCTTATTTCCTCCTGTGATCCACTTCTTTCAGTTAGGTATAGAGGTTGTAAACACTAGAAGAGATCATTGTGTGTCACATTGTTTTGGTGAATGAACTCCAATATATGCTTCTTTTTTCGTGAGGATAGTGGTTAAGAAAATTTATTAAATTTGGTCTTACATTCTATATTATGTGAAACCTGTTATATCTTGTTGAAATGTTGTGTTTGTTACCAAAAAATTGTAACCCAATAAATTTAATGAAATAATATTCATATATGTATTTTAAGAACTATTGGGTCCATTGGAGGTGAATCTATGACAAGTAGACACACGATAGGTGTTCCAACCTATGACCCAGGTTTAGAATATGTATTGAATGAACTAAGATACCTTAAAAATATTGGAGTTCTAAGAATAAATGATGGTATTATTGTTAATATATAATTGATATAACTAATTATTCGTGGCATTCAACATGGTATAGCAACACTTGACTGGATGTGGTTTTTTGATATGAATATGTCTTGACCAGATAAAAATATATAATGTCGATATATTATAATTTGTAAGAGAAACATGTTTTAATCGATATGTATAGTGAATTGTATAATTTACTTGATTATTTTTATCTAGTATTAATGGAATAAATTTATTATTAATTCGTAATTTATGGAAATGACAAATATGTATAATATTAACGTGTTTTTCATGTTTATGTTTTGTATTATAATTTCTTTGTTAGAATAATTTACTGTTATGATTCCATGATTATGATTGATACTAGAGTACTAGGTGAATGGATTTTTTTTAAGAGCTAGTTGCATGGTAACATGACACATGAGGGACAGATTCATGGCAATGTATCTTTATTGGGAAAGACGTATGGTTCCATACATATATAGGGATTAAGTCATCGGTGCATACCATCAAAGTGATATATTCAACGGTATATAACCCTAGGGGGATAAATTCATGGGTACATACAGCATTATGGTTAAATTCATGGTTATAGAATGAACGATGGTGGGATATAAATTATATTAGATACATAATGGTATGATAAAAAGTTTGAGTGATTTATCCTTAATATGATAATATTGATTTTGAAAATGTGATAAATCATTTGATGGAGGTTCCAACGGGTTTCATAGATATTCAACATTATACTAAAGCCTGTTTGGATGAATCAAAGTGTAAACCTAGTGATAGATGGTTGGAACATTAATTTAATGTTTGAAATTAATTTTTGAAATAAATAACCTATTTTTCATTATTTTTCATGCACAACAGATTTAGGATGTACATTTTAGACACCATGTATTTTGTTTATTGTGTTTTACTCAAACCCTACTCAGACACCATTTTCTAACCACATATACATCATAAATTCTCGCATGGAAAAGGGAAAGGGTCCCAATATTTTATGGATTTCATTTCATGATGGGATTAGAGAATGGAGACGGGATAAGGCATGGGGTTTTGGACAATGGTTTTGAAATTAGTTAATTATGATTTGGGTAAGTCTCTCTATTATGTCTCTTTAGAATGAAATTTATATTGGCATGTTGAATGGAATGACATTTTTCAATATTTATTATGAGTTTTTTGTTATTTATACATGTCGGGTTTTAGTAGGATATGGAGTCTTTTTTACTAGTTGATTTAATTTTTTCCTTATTTTCGATTATGTTGAAACCCTTTACTTGAGGGTGAAGTCTTCTAGTACCCCACACTATATTCCACCCATCATTTCTCTGATATTGTTGGACACAATACCTCACGCTCATATCCCCAAATTCTAGAGGCTACCTAAAAAATGTGAGGGCCTTGGTAAGTCTATGGGGAGTCTATTCTCTCATTGTCTAATTAGTGCACAAAAATATAATAAGTTATAAAACAATAGAACTGATGATAACATTGACATAGTACGTGAATCTAAAATCCTAAACATGCAAGGTAAGTAAATAAATTTTTTAATATGAATAAATTAACATACGTCACTAATGATGATAATATTTCATGTGTTAAAAAAGTGACTATGTAATGGGAAGGGTAATTCAACCATATACAACATTATATAAAAATAATATAATCAAAAAAAACTACTAAAACATGATTCCTCAATCATTGGCTTAGTCTCATCTCCCAACACCGTCCTAGATATTTAAATCATGCATTGGGAGATGGATAATTAACTTTATTTGTACAAGAAATCAAAAGTATACTCGGGATCCAAAGCGCCCAATCAGGTTGTAAGATACAATCTTAGTAGTCCATCACCCATAGTTTCTATGCCTTTCTATTTCATTCTACATATATATAAGTATTTTTTCATAATAATATAGTCTAATTCATAATTAATAAAAAAGAATAATTAAAATGGGTTTTATAAGGGACCCACACAACTACGTGGTTCGTCTTAAGTATGCGTGTCTAGACCAAATCAACCTTTAAATGTAAGGTGAGATGAATAATGTGCCACAGAATTGACTATACCAAAAACATGTACATGGGCTTGGAGGACATATCCCTACACATAGAATTCCAAGGATGTTTTCCCATTTTGATTTTTTTTATTTCATTATAAATCCAAATTATAATACATATTGAGACACCAATATATTGAGGATTAAAATACAAGAATATTTTTTATGTATCACTCAAGGGGTATTCACATAAGAGATGACATAGACTCTATACATTTTAACCCATGTAATAATTCACACATCTTACTAAAATCATGGTTAAAAGTCGAAAGAATCCTCTGAGTCTGTACCTGATATCGAACATAGGGGACTAAGTCTCTCTTTATTCATAGATCAACCAAACATGCCTTAGTAACTATCCAAGTGGTCTCACCTAGGGAACTAGCATAAATCATCTAGAGGTAAATGTTATTAAGGATCTAAGAACCCATCACAATCATATCTTCTATCATTCATAACCTACCTACTAATCATTAAAAATTATAACAAAAGGAACACGAGTCATTAAAATGGGTCCATATGTTGGAAGCCCTTGATTCACCCACATCTACTAGCTATAATCTTTTAACAAGCATTTAATTTAAAATAGATCAAGAAGGATATCCCATTTCGTTTAATTTATGTAATTATATCACATTGGGACAATTATTCAAGGAATGTCATTGGGAACTTCCACTCAACTCATATGGAATGCAGAATTAACCCATATCCAATTAATTTAATTCAAAAATATCACTCAGGCATAGTTCATAATGTATAACTCATGGCCCAACATTTAATTACACTAAACATATGTCTGAATTAATTAACTATTTGATGACGCATAATGGTTCCATTAAGATAAATTAGATAAATGGGCCATTTATGCCATAAGGGTTGAGCACACCCATTGGAGTGGCCAAGTAAATGAAATAAACTAATGAGATAATTAAACATTTGTTTGGAAATTAATAAGCATTCAAAACCATATAGAACAATTTAATTAACAATTTGAATGTATCACTGGATTGGACAGATAGGTTGAACAATGACATAGTTTATATAATGATGCTAAATAATAGGAATATTCAATGACCACCTACCTTAGCCTCATAGAGCACCCTCACCTATTATAAATGATTTATTTGATCTAGGAAAGAAGAAAATAGGGAAACTATCAAATCACTTGGAAATAGGGGAAATGGGATGGCTCTCCAATATCACAATGGATGGGAAGTAGAACTTATACTAGAATGGAGAGGATTCCAGATCGTACCTCTAAATTTATAATTGATTTGATAGATGATGAATTTGAGATCGTATGGAGGCTCCACATTGATTTATATATTTTAAAATAAAATGGGGTTTCAATGATATGGAGGGGTTTATTTCCATTGGAAAAATTAAAAAGAAATGATATAAATATTTTAAAACATTTTAAAGGGGAAAATGAAATATTTACCCATTTTTACACTATGAATGGTTTCATCATATGTTTTAGCCATTTCACACAACAACCATGTTCATGTACCTACTATAAGAAAAACATAACATAGTTTGGCACATGATTTTACTAAACATATACAAACCATGAAAAATTGATCATTAACAAAACATGCATCACTCACACGACCATGCGCCCTAGGCTGTATGATTTCAGACCAATTGTGTAACCCCTTATATTCTATCTATTTCAGGATTTTGGGCTCTGAACGAGTCCTAAATTCTCAAAGGACATTCTTATATAATTTAGGAATCATAATTAGGTTATTTAAGAAGAATAATAACAAAAAACTAATGGTCCATACCTTTATTAATGTTTGGGATGTTAAAACCTCCCAGTTTTATGAATAACATCATCAAGTTACCCTTATGATGGTAGTATATTTTTATCATAGAATATATCCATCCATTTCCCATGTACATAAACCTCCCACTCAAAAGCCTCATCATGTATGCATTTGGGCTTCCATGGCAGTAAGAAAAAAGGAACTGAACTACCTCAAAGAACCGTTATGCTTTGAAAAATGATACGTATTGGATTCTCATCGAAGGATACATTCGATTCTAGCTCAATATCCTGAGGTTCAAATGAATGAGATGGGTTAGTAAGATTCTCTTTAAATTAAGAACCTGAGAATACATGCTACCTGAAATGGTGCCTCTAAGGTATCAACAAAATCTACCAGACCGACTTACTCCACTATCTCAAAAGACCTGACATATTTCGGTGATAACAATACCTATCTTTTAGTTTGTATATAAGCCAACTTGGGTGATACACATAGACATTCTTAATGTAACACCTAAAAATCTAGAGTTCTATAACAATGATTCTCATAACAATTTTTCTTATACTGAGCTATATACATATGCTTTTGAATCTTCTAAACATGATATGAAGTCTCCTAAATAAGATGAGGACCCAATAGAGTTGACTCTCTTACCTCCATCTATAATATAGGTTAACATCATGGTCTACAATGTAGAAGCTCGTACGTGGCCATCTAAATAGATACCTAAAAGTTCTTATTGTAGGAAAACTCAACCAGAGGAATATTATTTTCCCAATAAAATATACAATTAATGATATTGGCATGTAGAATTTCCTCTATCATTGTATTGTCCGCTCGGACTGGCTGTAAATATGAATGTGATATGAATTACTCAATATCACCTTTGAAGACAATTATTTTTTAATCCCTTTGCAAAATGAGCATGTAAATATAACGTATCAGTAAAAAATGATTGCATGAGGTATAACATGACATCATACTACCTCCAGGATATCCACACTTTAAAAATAATATATAGAGGTGGTCATTTGGAATGGAGGTAAATAGTAGAATTTGGTCAACCTATCAATGATCACACATACTACATTGAAACCATGAGGGTTTATCGGCAAGACTATCATTAAATCAATGGTTCCATTTACCCATTTCCACTCCAAAATATACAAAGGATTTATAATTATAATAGGTCACTGGTACTCTTCATTAACCTACTCTTAGGTGGAATACCAAGTGACAAATACATCAATTTAACTCTTCATACCTTTCCACCAATACTGGTAGAATATTTCCAGATACATCTTAGTGATACCAAGATGAATTTCCCATTTATAGGCAAGTGATAACCTCACCAAATCTTCCCGTACATCATAAGGTATACATATTGGACCATGGAATAGTCAGATCTAACTCAACCCCACAACCCATCAAGGAGGCCAGGTATCTCATTTAATCCTCTCCCTTATAATAAGGAATTCTAAATTAGATAAATTCCCCATCTGAAATCTTTCCAGAAGATAGAATTGTGCTATTAGAGCTACTATAAACGATTTACCATTATGTTGATGAATCAAAAGATTCATTTCCTAAAAATATCCATCAACCGCCACTCACTATTTGAATCCTTGATATATTTCATATGAGTCTTCCATTTCATTGTTTCAGCCATTTCATTACCCATCCCAGGTGTGTAAGAAAGATCACATTCAGCAATTGAAGGTATTCCACCCACCTAAATTTCCTCATATTCAAATATCACTAAGTAGAGATGTATTTGATACTTTTATAGTTTGTTTAAATGATGATATTATCCCCAATATGAAGTGCCTATAATATTATAGGGTGTGAGCCACGAGTGTATGCTCTAGGACTTGATTACAATAGTTCCTCTCATGAGGTATCACTTAGAGGGATCCATATTCAATGAATCAATCACCCCGTATTAGTACTACTCTAACCTAATACCTGAGGCATCATAAAAAAATCTATAGCTTCATCCCAACTCAAATAGAATTAGGATCGATGATGAAATGTGTCTAGTATTCAAATCATTAATATATATCTCACAATATTCACTCATGAAGAACTTCTAACCCTTCATGGTCAAGACAGTAAGCGTCACTACCAAGAACGATAATTCTATAATGAATCGATAATAAAAGATTTATAAACTTAAGAAGCTATATATATCAAACTCATTATTGGGATTATCATAGAAAACCCCATAAATCACTATATATCTGTTATTGGTAATGCATGAATTATATATAATAGACCAAATAAATGATCCTTATTGATCCAGAAGTGACATTTACTAAGCGTCACATATTGATGGTGAAATCTCTATGTACTCAACATGTTGTGATAATGATTTTCATGTTAGTGTTTGGTGGGATAGTACACCAAGATTAATTCTATGTAGACTACAACAATGGAATAAATATATGGGTGAAAACCCTAATTCAAAAAATCCATGAAGACTATCGGCATGTTTTTCATCTTGAACTGCATAACAATGTACTATTACAAGCCATACATACTCACTAACATTGTATGTGGTATGTCTAATGACCTCCCATGAATCTAATGGGAGAAAATCCACAAATCAATATTATAGAAAATTATTTCTACTCAGAGATAGTCAATGAGGTTATCTATCCAAGGAAAAGGATAATGGTTATTTACCTTGAGTTGGTTGCACCGCCTATAATCCACACAAAATATTAGGGAACAATTTTTCACCTTGGGGAAATAGACTAGTGAATTCCATTTTGTTGTGATGGGGTTGATAAAAACTTAATCCCATATGTATTCATGCTTATTCATGACTTTATGGAGTTTTTTATGTTCCATCCTATATAGAGGAATGGAAATTGGGGTTGCACCTGGAAAAAGATCATTGGTGAAAATTATATCTGTCTCGAAAGGAATGTTTGATAAATTGTGTCGGAAGAAATCCCTTAAACAATCCAAAATAGGATGGAATTCTGCTAGTTTCTTAATTTTATCACCCATAATGAGGCTAGCCACCTGTTCTATCACACATTCCAGCTGACTATAGTTGAGTTTAGATCGACTGTCTTGAAGATCCCATCTTTCCTAATGGATATCCATGTTTCCCTCGGGTGATGTAGAATGACACTCGTTGGCTATAACAATCCACCAATTATTGATAAGGCACAAGACATTCCATGCCAATAATGAAATCAAAATTGGTTATCTATAGGAAGAAGAAACACCATTGAAAATAGTAGCAACTGAATTTAATGTGAAACTCATTGAATTATTGTAAACCCTTGTCTCAAACTCCCAATTAAATTTCAAGGTTCAAAACACCACTGTATTACACAATTTATAAGATCATAATTCTCTTAGTTAATGCATATATATTAGAGTGTGATGAACCTATATTTCAAAAGGAAGATGCTAAAGTAGAGACTAACATAATTGAAACTCTAACTATAGATGGACATAAACACCGCTCATTTGTTGTAAGAAAACTGAAATAGATATGGTCTAAACCTCGACCTAAATATTATTCATGAGAAGCCTGAGTAGTTGCACTTTGATGAAGATGTAAATATAAAATGTGAATACTAAGAACTCGACCAGTTTCTCACCGGAAATGCTCTATAGAAGAAAATATTATCACCTGATGATGTCTCACTAACCCTATACCGAATGGTTGTATTGTCATAGAACCACACAAACATGGTACTCAAGGAAAGTAACAAAATAAGTGCTAGAGGTGACACATCTTTATGCAATTCCAACACTCTATTGAGTTCCATGTATAATATGGGTTTTTGTGACCTAGAATGATGCACTGGTGACACAACACAAAGCTGTCAGTGTTTGCTGCCTAGCTAGTGTGGCCCTAATTGGTACACTCAAAGAATCAATTATTGATTATGCATACAAACCTAAACACAATCCTAGATGTTGAAATTCCCAACATCACATCACCTTAATTTGTTAGGTTCCACTTATTGTTTAGGTATTGGTTCATGATTTTAAAACAATGTTTAGCCAAAATATATTCAACTATGAGTAAATGGAATAATAAATCACATCCTCAAAGGACCTCATAGTATTTATATTATTTCTTCTCATGATTAGTGTGAAATGATACAATTCTATCAAGAGAGCATAATATTCCATCACTGACAGTCACCTTGCTTGAGTTACATGAATTCACAAACATGATACGTTCTAAATATTTGTGGGAAGATGTTTTCCAAGAAGGATTCTTGGATTTCCACCCATACCATGTAAATATGTCAATCGTACTAAACTAGAATATCCCACCAATTTTTTGTAGTGTATTGTAATAAATAGTTGGAAATAATGTACCTTTGCACTAGAGGTGTCTCAATGTGATGGAAATCTGACAATATTTGATTCCAACCACTATTCAAAAGCCTAAGGTCCACCATCTCATTAGAAAGCGGGAGGATATTCTTGAAATATTTCTTTATTATAGGAATGTAAAATCATATTGTTATTTAGGAACTAATTAAAAATATTCAATTATCAAAAAATGGAACCTATGGGTGGAACATGTTTGTTGACACCCAAAATTGAGATGGGTATTTACCGCATGAGCATGGAAATGAAACTACTATAGGTATCAACAAAAATACTGGTTAGTTTTGTTAATTAAGGTTTGATATATTTGGGTATCGAGCCTTAGGTAGATATCATAGGAGAACTCGGATGGGTATAAATAGTACGATCCCATAAGATTAACAAATACAAGAGCTTTATAATATGTACTTTAGATAGAAAAAAATTATCAAACTAGTTTAGTTTCGTATGTGTTTATGAATGAGTGAAATTGCGAGGAAATAATTTGGTTGAGGGGGTAAACTGTAACATCAAAAATTTCAATTGAACATATCTATTTAGAAATATAAATATAAATGCTAAATGAATTTATTTCATTTATCAATACAAATATTTTTAAATAATTATTACACCATAATGAGGGATGATTATTAATTTAAAAGAAAAATATACAAGGCAATCTCGTCATAGTTGTCAACATAAATGGTGACCAAGTGCATCACATATTATAATATTCACACATTTGGTGGGAAATGAACCCATTCTAGGAAAAATCATGATATTACTACTATGAATATTCCATGATAAAATAAATTCTACAACCTTATTTCTTGTACACCATGTATGGCTAACATACACCTAAGCACTAATGAGTGAATTGATGCACAAGATGATATCATTGATAATCAATGTGGCAATCGCACTCTTGTATAGTCATTTGTTGTTGATTAAAGAGTCCTTTTCTACAACCTCAAGATTAATACTTCTTACATTACAAATCCCCATGCCATTAAGAATTTTCCATGCCTCCACTGTTAGGGTGTCTCTATGACTATTATCATAATAAAATCATGAACCTAAGATCCCCTTACATCCACAACCACATCCCTATCCAAATAAATCACATTCAAGATTGAACCATTGGGGTTTTATTATATTTAGACATTATCTAGACTCCATATCATCCATCTTACAAGAGAGATAACCCAAGGAGGCCTATAGGCGGGGTTACCATCAGAAAATAGCATCCTCATTGATGGATACTTCTTCTAGATCTTGGATAAATTTACAAAGACCACATCTAAATCATATGACCTCCCCAGCAGTGTGAGCTAGGAGCTCTGGGTTACCTCATATTTTATTTTATTATGAGCCTGCCAAATCATCTAACAACCAGTAATAAGAGAAACCTCCCATGCCTTTGATTCACATTTATTTTTACCAGTACTGTTAAACAAATTTTGCAGGAAAATATCCATTTAATCACAATGAACTCCACTATAGTACTCTATCTGCCTTATCCAAGTAGTAAGTACCCATTCCCCAAGGAGGAAAAGATGAATCTTATATTCAATTCTTATCCTTAAGAAACATGGAAATTTTGATACAAGAAAGATTCCTCTCCATTGTAACTTAGTATCACCTAACATAGTATGATGTCTGATACCCCAAAATATAAAGTATATTTTTTGTAATATCCTGACACTAGAGAATCCTCTCCCATTCATCACTAGGAAGAGGCTTACCACGAAGAGAGTGATAGTATTTTGATTTAAAAGTACTTGATGGGAAAAATGAGACCACCAATTTATCTTCCTCGTCATTAATCACAATAATTTCATAAAAATCACACTTTTGAAGAGTTAGAGTATCTTGAATGATTAGTGGATATTTACTATCGTCCATGAAGGAAATATTCTACATTATGCATCTTGGGAAACCTAATGTTATACATAGCTAGTTCTGATTCAAAAACTGATATCCCCATACCCAATAGCCCATCAAGAGTGGTGAGGAATCTACCTAGAATTCCCATGAATCCTTTTACACATTATAGTAGCTTGATCAATTGGAACAAGAAAAACCGAAATAAAATTCCTCAAAAATAACTTCCCCCAAATATATCAAAAATCAAGATCATCCCAAGATAACTTTTTATTTCACACGTTGCGAAGACACCTCCATATTCCTCACATTAAGGATGACTGAGTCATTCTACTTCTCCATTCCAAACACCATCTCGAATGAAAAAAATTTCTATTCTGTTTGTTGATTTATGGCCCACACAATTTGTTTTAATATTCAATGATATTGTTGAAGAATTATATATACCTACTACATCGAATAATAAACATGAAAATTTTCATTAGAAAGAGTGTGTGAGGGATACCACTGATATTGGGTCTGCACAGATATGGTATAATGGATACATCATCTATACCCTTCTTGATATTTCTACTTAGATCATCTTCAGAAATGATAAAAATGATGGGAGTCAATGGATCCCCCTATATTAGACCAAAATCTTCTTTAAAAATCCACATTTCCACCCCATCAGAGTCACCAAGAAAAAATGTTGAACTATATCATCTGAAATTAATATAAATAGCCCAACCAAAAAAAACAAATTATTAATATTACCTTGATGTTGATGCATCATTAAATTTTATCATACACATTGTTGATATCCACAATAATTTAAATAGAATATCCCAATGTTTTGATGTGTAGGTTCCAAATAATCTCTTGACCCAAACCAATAAAAACATGAATAGATATCCCTTGGATAAAACATTGTGGTTCCTCCAATAAAAATCCATGAAAATGTAGGGCTAACCATTAATTTATAATACTGGCCGACACCATATAAGATAATGTCCACATGATAATAGTATTGAAATGAATGATGGAGTAATGGTCCTAATGATTTGGTATAAATATCATAGTTGTACCACAAGATTCCTTTGGAACTCCCCCAAGGAAATACTAAATAATTCCAATCAAATACGATTTAAAGATGTTCCATGATTCCCTATAGAAACCCTAGGGAATTTATCAGGTCCTGAAGCACTCTTAGGATGGATATATTTACTAAAAATAAAAATTTACTCCTCATTAGGAATACTAACAATATTACCATTCACCAACTCCGGATCCAACTTTGTTATGTTTTCAAAGGGGGGATAATTCTGGGTTGGACATCTATCTTGAATGTTGGGAATAACTTCAACAAGAAGTGATTGGGAGTGAGAGACAAACACCTATCCAACAATATTCAGATAATTAATGTAGGTTCCATCACCATGTTTAATTTTAGGAGAGATTTACCTCTTATTTACCTTGATATCGGAAAGATAAATTGAGGGGATATGGTCACCCTCAATGCACCACAATGCTTTATAATGTTTACAAGTCAACATATCTTCCTCCAAATCTAGATATGTGAACATGGACTTCATGATACTGAGGTCACCAAAAATTCCCTTATCCATTTATTCTTCTGACCTTGCCTCATCTTGTTCAATATTACGTTTCATAGGCTCTAAACCAATAGATGGTGGTTGTCGACACATACTCCAGCTAATAGGATCAACATTAAGATGCTATAATTTTTTACGAATACTCACCCATGAAGTATCTTGTGTGGGTTTACTCACGGAATAATTAATTATATTCCCAATGGTTTGATCTAATTTCTATCATTTAGAGAATATTAATTTCTTTTTCTTGTTTGATATGTAATATTGGAGAGTTAGAATTAGAAAATGATTAGATAAGTATCTTACCTAATGAAATTTACTCATTCCTAGAAATGCAATAATTGCTTGAATATGGGCTAGACACCTGCCAATCCTACACCGTGTTCACCGCCTTCCCTCCTAATTATCACTCCATGTAAAAAGAGCACTACAAAACACTAGAGCCAAGAGACCACTGTAGAAAAATACAAGTGATGTCCCTTTGGCTCTTCCAAGAGACCGTACGACCAACATTCTTCTTTGATGGGTTCATAATAGAATTAAAACCCCATATAAACCAAGGGTAGATCCCAAGATTAATTGTTTCAAGATCCAACCATATGGACTCCTTGACTACCACATCGTATTTTCTATAAAAAAATATAAATAAAGAGGCTGGTTACCAATACTAATTTTCTATAAATATGTTGCTCAAACAAAGAATGCTTCTCCACCAGATACGAGGCATCTTAGAAAATTGATATATGGTTACATACTAGATCACCATGTTTGTAACCCGATAGAATAATTCGATGAGTGAATTTTTACATCATAATAGAATGCATCATGGGTTCTGGAATAGCTATAATCAAAACAATGTTAAAACACTTTTCATAAACAAGAAGATTATATTTACCCTTGGAACCAATAAAATGGGAATTCCATACAAAAAACAGAATCATTTGAACTAGTGGAACATGTATTTGGCCCCAGTAACTACTCGAAATGATGATACCACTCGAATTGAAAGTATGGATTTCTTCCTAGAGCCAAAAATTGTGCACAACACACCGATTGAATAATCATCAAAATTGACCACAGAGGAAAAATTCCAAAAGAATGAGGCATCATCAGAGGCAATATCTCAAATTCATACCCATTTGATTGAGGATTAGAATCAGTGGAATGATGAGACACAATAATCTAAATTAGAGTAATATAAAAAACACCCTCAAATTATAAAGACGTTGGATATGAATCATTTTGAACAACTAATAATGTATTTTACCTGTTATAAGTCGAGAACCTGAAATTAAAAGAGGATCTAGGGTTCCTTCATGGTAGATGTCAAGATGTAGATTTAGGTCGAATGTATTATTTCCTTTTGACTTCAAAATTTGTAGAACTGGGGATGTTTCAATGATTCCTAAAAACTAATAATTTTCCATCCATAGATGAAAAGATGTATAGTCCATGCAAGGGTTGGGTGAAGGTTGAAACCAAATTAGAAAATAAACCCCTGGGGTAAAATTTTATATACCACCATTAACATATTCAATCGGAATAGATAGCTAAACAGATAAGATATATGTCTCATAGTCCAGCATACCTCATCTTCCACTACCTAGGGGAATATTCCAATTGCAAGACGAGAGAATAGAATCTTGATATCTACATGACATCACTGCATGGAGATGGAGAAAATAAATGGAAGAATATCGAGGGACTGGCGGATAATGTAATGATTGACCCCTTTCCAGACCATCATTTACTCGTTGAATAAGTTTCACTAAAGGAGGGGAGAAGTGGTCCATGGAAATGCAGATCCAAGCCATAGAGGACTCTTGGAGAAGTATTTGTGTACTAATATATGTATAAAAACTCACCCAAGAGATTCTTAATTCTTTCCAGGAAAGCATCAATATGTATGGGAATGGGAAACCCTAGATAGTTTTTGGGAACACACCCAATTATGGGAGTTCATTGAAGAATGTTGATGTTTGGTGCAAGGGAAGTCTTCCCTGGTTGCAACCAAGTACCCATATGCAGTTGACGTGCAACACCCAGTGATGAAGCGACTAGTGACTGAATAACATTCAAGGGTAGATGAACCACACTTTCTGTTTCTAAATATCTCCATCTATATAACGGGATTGAATCCCATTAATTGAAATAATTTGTAAAATATATGTTGAAACTCTTGTGTATCAATTTAAAAATTCATCTAGATATGAATAACATAACCCCCCCATTATTTCATAGACGTTGGAAACCTTGATGAACCACATAAATGCTTATGTGTGATCCATTTTTATTCCTCTTTTTTGTTTTATTTCATCACCATGAAGCTTCACTGCCCTAAAAAGTGGTATTGAAGGGTTTAGGTTTAAAATGGTGATGCAACAACAATGTTTTCTAGATACCAGAAAATTGAACGTGGTTGAATGATTTTTGAGGTCGGATCTATGAAGAGTACAAAAATATGATTCCAATGGTGCAACCAGAGTTAGAAATGGAGAAAAAATGAAAGAGATAGACTCAGTCAAGGTTTGGTCATATCATAGGTTCCACAGTACCCCATGTCATATAAGACGAAATTGTTCATGCCGGCAGTGACTTTCCAATGATTTTTCAATGACCTTCCAGAAAATATTTCATCACACCATGTCATCACAACATTAGAGGTTAATTTAGATTATTGAAACTATTTTCGTCATTTCTCATCCAATTAGAGACCCAAGAGTTGATTCCTACAATTTTGACCATTCCAGTCACATCTGTATGATCAAGTTTCTAAAACTAGAACACCCAAAATAAAATAAAATATTGGTAATATAACAACTCAATATTAAAAATTAAATTATCTCTTTAATTTAAATTAATAGCTTATATTTCATGCCACACCGACTTGGTTGGCGTTATACATAAATTTCTGTTTCTGCAAAACAACACATTAGTATTATAATTATTTAAACAATATATTTATTTGTCAATTAAATATTGTAATATGAATAGTAAAAAATAAATTTTATATGTTATTTATAATGATTTAAAATAAATAAATCATATTTATAATGAAATGTATAAGTTTGGTTAGAATAGTTATATGTATAGTAAAAAAAATATTAAAAGAAATATGTTTTATGTCAATTTGTGAATAATAATAAAATTAATTTTAGACACTGTTAAAATTTTAAATTCATAAAATATAATTCATTTTTTATTTTGGAATATCAAAATTATCTTAGGGTTAATTTTTAATATTTTTCTGAAATAATTCAATTTTTTATGAATAATGAAAAATACTGCCCAGTACATAAATACCAAATATTACATTAACTAATTATATTTAATTAAAATTTATCTAATTTTAAATTCAAAAATAATACATATATTAGTCTAATTTATGTCGTGTGAGTATTTTTATAATATGTTTAGATATATAAAATTTTGTGAAACCATTTAACGTCTTTTTTCTATACAGATTTTAAAATTTGCAGATAACATAATTTTACCGCTTTTGTGAATTGAATTTCAAAAATAAAAAGAACAAAGATTTCATTAGTAAGTAAAATTTCATTCAATAGGATGAAAATAGTTTTTGGAAATACTAAATTTTTAATATTATTTACCATAGTTAAATGTAAATGTTGTAATTAAAGGTAAAAATAATATTATAATAATATAAAATTACACGAACACATGTCCTAATTATAGAAAATATTTTTTTTGAAAAAAATAAAGACTATTAATAAAAATTATCCTCTTCTGTCCCACTTTTATTAGATTAGGTAATTTATTATATTTTATTTGAAGAAGAGTTAAATGTTTGAAATTCAAATTTTAACAACTAAACAAATTTTTAGATAGTGTTATAAAAAATATTAATTACACTAAGAATATTAATTATAAAGTGAAAAATATTTCCTACCACTTTGTATATTATTTATACTTTTTATACTTTAAATAATTAAATTTATTTATGACACAATAATGATGCATTAATTTCCTTATTAAATAACAATCAAAATATTAATATTTTAAATATTAAATAAAATATAATTTGAAATTTTTGATGCCATACATGAATAGTTTGGACGAAATTGACATATTTTAAATGAGTTAATGACTTTGGATTGTAAGAATCATGTTTTTATGACTTTAAAGAAATCAATTACTAAATACTGTAAAAATTGACAAAAATTTGTTTTAAAAAAAATACTATTTATTTAAATGATATAAAAATAATTAAAATCAATAGTTTGTCCAAATTACATAGAAAATTATAAAAATGTAATTTATGAACCACATTATGTTCCCTTGAAATATATAGTAAACAACTTAACCATATTGTATAATAATACAAGAAGACATGGTTATAGTTAAACTGTTTAACTCTGGGTTAATCAAAAAATATAAGAATACTTTTATGACCAAAACAAGTCTAAGACTTATTTGTTGAGATTATTTATACCCATTCTCATCTTATCCTCAAAATAAATTAAATTGGAGAAATTATAAATCAAAAAAAATTATTATAAATTATTATTTCTATCTTTTCCTAAAGTGCCACTCACCTCTCATATAAAAGAAAACCTCTCATTCACTTCAATTAACACCTCCAAATCCATTTTACTGCACCATCCACTACCCAAATATCATCCCATCATATCTTATCTCATTCTAGAGGGAATATATTCCACATAAATCCATCTTATGGAATCCTTTTGTTACAATAAATAAGAGACACTTAAAGAATAGGTAATCATTTTATCCCTTCTTCCAAAGTTCATTACTTCTTAAACATATTATTACTATGATGTTATCATTATAAAATAATAACATAAGCATATAATATGTACTTATGTTTTTTTATTAGGTTTGGGAAAAAAATATTCCTCTTTTTACCAATCGTATTAAAAATAATACCACCGTATGTGCGTGCGTACATATGACTTACCATCTCCACACTATGGTGTAAATTGGTTTTCATGTACACATTATGTATATAGGTATAATGATATATATATTGATTTTAAATAAAACATATAACATGATATTTTCTCTATAAAATTAATATTCCATCCTATTACATTACATTTTTACATTAAATAAATGAAATTGTCACTCATGCGTACTTACAGCCAACCATCTCCACAATGCGATGAGATTCACTGTCCTCATTAACTATCCAAGAATAATTATAAAAAATATATATTATATATAATTATGAAATATTTTACATAATAACTCTACTAGAATTATATATATATATATATATTTCATTCCCTTTACTTCCATTCAATATGATACGAAAACAGAAACAACATTCCTGTGTATATATGACCTACCATCTCCCTGAACAGTGTATTCAATTTGATATATCTAAATATTATATATATTTATATTATGAATATCTATGACATATATATCGTATTATAAATTCTAAAAATAAATAAATCACTATTTAATTGATATGATCATAAATAACAAGTCAAAACACGTATAATAAACAAAGCGATATTACCCAAAATGTTGCATTAACAAGGAATTTTAAATAAATGGGTAATATAAAGTCATAAAAGAATCATATACAGTATGATAAATATTATTATAATTCTCATATAAGTTTTTAATAATGTTAAAAACATTATACAGGAGTTTCGGACATGTACAGAGAGTATTGGATCTATAGTAACAGTTTATTTTATAGTATCTTTATTATATGTGGTTATTTATACGTAACTATATACTAAGACTTATTTATAATACAAATATGTGTTTCTTATAAATTAATTTCAAAACATTATTACTATTTCCTAGAAAATGGATAAATTCATTTATATCCCTATTTGACTTTTTATAAAATGTTATGAAAGGAATTAGTCCGTTGTTTTCCAAACAAGGCACTTTATGAACATTTCGACAAATTAAAGAAAGAATGTTTTTAACTTATCTGGAGGGTGTGGATATTTTTTACCATTATAACACCATACAAGCTTACCTTAAAATTTTATAAGAATATTCTCAAAATTAATTTTTTCTTTTATAATTATGTTACTTTTAAATGATTTCAATGTATAAAGGGATATTTCTCCCAAATAGTTTTTGGATTGATTTCATATGTGTCAACATATATTGTTAGCTTTTATGTTTAATTGAAGTTGATTTATTATGATACAATATTATATTTTATATTGATAGTTTTATGATATATTTGACTATGGGTGTGCTATTTTTATGTCTTTCATGGTTTATGGTTAAAATATTAACATGTTGTATGCTGGTTTAATAAAAATGTTTCTTTTATGTTTCACCATTTTCATATGATGAATGCACTGGACATAGTAACTGAATGGTGGGGCCGGATATAGCCCCTCCATTCATCGGTAGGTCTCATGAAACAAACCAGTGTCATGAAACAAGGGCTTGATAAAATATTTGTGAATGATCTTGGAACATGGCCTTGAACTAGTAGTTATTATGTCCGACAGTATGCATTCCCTCATTATAATATTAGTTATAACATGTGATTATTCGATAAGTAGAATATCCATGTACATGTTTATATGGTAATTTTTTATTTTTTTCCATATTACATTTAGGTTTATGTATAAAAGGATCATAATTTTATTATATATCTGGCTTTATATGTTTATAGATTCTGCTGAATTATTTACCATTACTGATCATCTTAGCTCAACCCTTGTGTTTTATTTTCCCAAGAGGTCAAAAAGTGTATTATGATTGATATTCATGGTTAATCTAGGATAGTAATGGTATTCTCAAAGTATTATTTATGTTGTTTTTTATCTTAGAAATTTTTATGTAATTTTAATGTATGTAATCTATTTTCCAAGACTTCTAAACTGATCGGTCCTTTGGGATTTGTTTCTCGTAATCATGCCAATGTGTTAAAATAATGCACCATCTTTGAACTTCTGGGGTTGGGGTTTTATATTTGGTATCAGAGGAAGTTTATAAATAACCTTGGGAACTATATTTTTGAAAAACTATGAACGGAGAAGATTAACCTAAGACAGACTTTGAGGATTAGTATAAAAAACATCATAGAATTCTGGTAATGTAGAGAATTTGTGAGTTTAAGAAGTAATACATCTTTGTCCGGATAATACAAGTTGAAGTGGTATTAAAACAGATGTACCTTGGAGTAAGAACTATGAAAAGGTGTTTTAGCTTGACTCGGGGTAACCCAGTACATGAAAACGGGCCTTACTATGCATCTGGTTTGACACTCCGGGGGGATATTTTTTTGTACAATTCACATTTTTATTACACACCATTATAAAAGATTTATGATTATATATTTCACTAAAGGAACTATTTTTATGATTATGAGATTATATATGCATAAATTTATAATTTATATAATGTCTCTTAATATTTTTGGGTGTATGAGTTTTTTAATAATGTATATGCCACTTTATAAAAATGGTTCCTTGCAGAAGGAATGAGAATCCAACCAATGCACATGATCCAAAGAGTAAAAAGGATCATGTATTTCAAGGGATTTAATCCAATATTTTGAATAGAAATAATCTCCCAAGAATTATCATCATATGAGGACATAATATCACGTGATAGTAGGATATGTAAATAATATCATCAGTATTATGACTTCAGATAGAATAATGAGAAAATAGGATAGATGTGAAAAACATGGATAAAGAGAAAATGAGGAAGATGGATTTTACCACATATGATACTTTGGAAAGAGTCACCTTGATAAATACTTGTAGGGAATGAGAGTTTTTTATAAGCGAGAAAAAAGGACACTGAATTCATGATTGTAAGTGTATGAAAAAAGGTTTCCAATGTACAATTCATCAACTATAATGATATGGGACACTATGTGAATAAATGTTTTAACCATCAAACGAATATACCCTAAAATCCAATGTTGTATCATGATCATGATATTGCTTTTACCATAGATAGAAAGGAATGATTAATGTGCCTATTATGGGATTGAATAATTATACCATTTTTTTATTGTATCAATGATGTAATGATTATATAAATTATGGAAATAAATAAGGATTTCACTATAGATCAATTTCATTAAGGAATTGAGATTATGTGGCACCATGAAATGTGAATCAATTTCAATTTAATATTTATGGAAAATATATGGTTGAGGGAAAGATAAACCTTAAAACAGACCTCTTTTAGAGATAACGATTTTTGAATAAGAGATAATTGATTTGGATATTGTATATTTGATATTATTGACTACCATTGAAAAAATTAATGATTTTTATTCCATAATTGTTCGAGTTTACAACATTTATGTATTTAAGGACTATATCCATTACTTTATGTTTTAAAGAAGGAACAAGGTAGTACATACATAGTCAAATAAAAATTTATTGTAATTTAGGTTGTTATCTTATTTTAATGGAATACATGATGAAGGTATTCACATGTTGTTATTGGAAACATATATCTTCACTATGTAATATTGACCTTCCTTATAAAATTTTGAATGGTGAGTTTGGACACATGTATTTTTGAAATGTCTAAAGGAAGGAATAGAGTAAGTTAAACACATGAGATTTTGTTTGAGGTTAAAGTATAATTTATTAGTTACTTTGACCTAATATTTTGGATTTTAGTAAAAATGTAGAGAATGAAGGAAATACTTTTGGAACTTATGATTCATCAAATTTGCTTCTGGTGTGAAAAATTCATTTTTTTAAAATCATTTCTTATTGTAAGGGATGAACTGAAAATAGGTCAAAGCAAAACCAAATGATGAGAATATGATTATGGAAAGTAATAAAATTAAGTATGTTTTCTGGAGTTATTTTCTTGATAGTAAATTGATCCCTTATCTTTAAAAAAGAAACTAATTTTTTTCCTAATACCTTATGTTTTGTTGAAATAATTATATTTAAAATCAGCATAGATTAATGGCTTTGAGGCCATAAATTTTTCATTTATTGGTCACTTTTTTGTTATAGATGACGTCAATCACTCCTTATAAATATTTATGTTATGCCTTTGATTTTTTGTCTCTAATTTCCACCAATATTATTATATTAGAAATCCTAATTTGGTGGTGACTTTTTCATTTCCCTTTCTCTCTTATTAAGGATAAAATTTTATTAACCCTATTCCTGATGTGGGATTTCCAGAATTGTTTTTTATATTTTCAACATTTTATTTTCGAAGAACAATTTCAAATTATGAGGAAAAAATTTATTGAAGGAAGGGATAATGTAACACCCCAATATTTCATAGTACATTAATTAATTAAATTAATTTAATAGATTATATTTCATACAACACCGACTTGGCTTGCGTTATATGCATGATTATGTTTTTGTGAAACAAATCATTAGTATTAAAATTATATAAATGATATATTTATTTAACAATTAAATATTGTAATATGTATAGTAAAAAATAAATTATTAATTTTATTTATAATTTTTTTACATAATTAATATATTCATATAATGAAATGTATATGTTTTGTAAAAATTGTTATAAGTTTTGAAAACCATATTTCTTAAAATAAACTAGTTTTTATGTCCTTGTGGGAACAATAATAAAATAAGTTTTAAAAACTTATAAAAAATCAATTTTTTAAAATAGATATAATTTTTGATTTGGGAATATAAAAATTAGCTTTTGGTGATGTTTTGGTATTTTTATGAAAACATTCAATTTTTTATAAATAGTGAGAAACACTGCATTGTACATAAAAACTGACTTTTTCATTTAAATAATTACTGTACATAAAATTTATCTTAAAGTAAAAAATAGATACATAATACATATATTAGTTCAATTTATTTCAATTAATTCATTTTATAATAAGAGTATATATAAACTGTAACACCCCGAGCTTCCACAATACGCTTCTCATTCAATAATGCAATAGCTTGCATTGTACGCAACTTCGAGTTCTAACACACCGCGAATAATCAAGGTAGCCGTTATGAATAGTAATAACCACTTTTTGAATTTATATAAAATTTATAGTTCAAAATGGACTTCATTTTTGTATTCGTAATATCGAAATTAGCCTATGTTGAATTTTTTGTAACTTTCTAAGAACTTCCAATTTTTTATGAATAGTGAAAAATACTTAAAGACAAATTTTTTAATCAAAATAATTTATTGTGATAAATTATACTATTTAGTGGTTTTAAAGTATAATTAGAATATATTTTTACCATTTTATCCAATGGTGGTCATTAGAATTAATTTAACATTGAAATTGGACATAAACAATTGCCAATCTTTTAATATAAATTGTTTCTTAAAAACACGCTATTTGTTGTGACAGTGGGAATTAATTATAAAATAAATTAATGCAACTTATATTTTTTAAATTTTGTAAAATAGACATCATTTTTGAAATCGGAATATCAATTATAGCTTAGGGTGAAATTTTGGCATTGTTCTGAAAAACATCAATTTATGATGAATAGTGAAACCACTAAGTGGTAGTTAAATAACTGATTTTTCGTTTAAAGGAAATATTACCACTTCTGTGATTTGATTTTTAAAAATCCGACATACATGGTTGTCATTAAGAAGTAAAATGTGGTTCAATGAGATTAAAATAATTTTTGGTGAATAGTAACTTTTAAGTTCTTAATCGTGATTAGAGGTAATTAGTGTAGTTTAAGGTAAAAATAATGTTTTAATAATATGAGATGAGCTTGACACATGTCCTACCCTCATTGGATGTGTCATGGCCGACCCAGACAATCCATGGGTCAACTTGGGGACCCCATGGAGCCACTTTAGTTGGAAAATGAAATAAATACCTTTTATTTAATGTTAATGTAAAAAATGACACAAACATGAAATGGTTTACTAAAACAATTTTTACATGTGGTTATACAAGTCATATTTTTGACTATAAATATTCATTGGAAAGATATAAATATTTCCTACATCATAGTAGTTTTTTTATAATTTTTAGACATTAAATAAATTAAATTATTTATGACATCATGATGATGCAGCGATGACCTCATTATTTAACGATTTAAATAAAATGAGAAGATAATGAAACATCCAAGGATTACACTTGTCCAAAGCCTATTGTATGGGTAGCTTTCGAACCCTTATCACCTTATCCTCGAATTATATAAGTTTGGGACCTCCAAAATACGAATCTCATTTTATAATATTGTGACTTTTCTTTACTTTCCAAGAGTGCCCCTCCTCTCCACTTATAAAAGGCCCCCACCACTCCCACCTTATTCACACATTAAAGCCATTTGAATCGGCCAACCTCTACCCAAATACTCTCCCAACTTCCCACCCTTACTCCTAAAATCCTCACTTTGGGCAGAACTCTTCCCAAGGAAGCCTTTGGCTGAAATCAAAAAGAGTTACCCGTTTTAAAGGTAGCGTTTTCACTTATGTTCTTTTGTTTTATTTTGCTTCTCCAACCCCTTAAAATCCTTTTATTACTTTCTTTTGTAACAACACCAGTATCTACAATATACTAGGATGTTTTTATGATATGGATTTGTTTTACACTTACACACACCTTTGTCTAATGGTTAAAGAACATACTGTTTCTGTGGGTGGCGAAATACTGCCTCACGAAACGATGATTGTTCAAATTCTTTTAACACCTATAATGATGGACATTTTGATGATATTATTTTCATATATGATATATATATATATATATATATATATATATTATTTTTATTTTTTCCTTATCCTTATGTATTTCTCATTTATGGCATACTTTATGATTTCCATTATGGGTAAACGCGATAATTTCATTTTAGGAAGTGCGGACTACCGCCCCCTCAATGTGATTGAATCGTTAATGCCATATGTGGGATGTATAAAGGATGGAGTAAATGATATTGTATATGATATTCTACTTGAATTATAATACACCTTTATACTATAATGATTTCATTCCATTAAATATGAAATAGAAATGAAAGTAGCGTTCATGCGTACGTACGGCTTACCGTCTCCATGAACGGTGCATTTCATTTCTTACCTCTAAATGTTATGTAATATTATGAATGAATGTATATACTAGACATATATGATATATATGATATCTAAATAATGAATATAATTCTGGATATAATGGATATTTCACCACATGAACAACTTGTAATTATAATAAGTTTATTGTTGACTCAAGTACCAAAGATCGACAAAACGACCGTTATTAACTTAAATAATTACATAATGTTCATATCATTGTAATAAGTGATATAAAAGGATAATGAAATTGAAAATGGTTCTTAATAAGGTATATATTAACTCTAGTATATTATTCAGGAGGTTAAAGAACGGTTGAGTCAAGTCAGACACGAGGTATGGGAATTTCTTAACCCAATTTCTATTCTTTGGGTTAATCTCCTACTTTCAAATTATGTCATGATATTATTATGTCTTATCTTGTATTTTTACATTATTTATGTGTACATATAGTGAATACACATTATAGATGTACTTTATTTAAAAAATGATCTTTTTAAGGACTTCGTCTCAATCCCCTTTCATTGAGGAATATTTGGTTTTATACACAACTTTCTTTTATACGGTGTATAAACCCCTTTGACTTTTACATTTATTCAAAAAGAATATTTTCTTTACGAAGCGTTTTGATAAACGACAAAAGGGAATGTTTTTCTTTCCGTACATATGCGGCGACAACGACTTCTCCGCCGCCGTGACCATTATTTGAGTTTCGGCTTCCTCTACAAGCCATCATTTTTTTTAATGAAAAATAAATACAAAGTTTTAACTTTCTTTTATTTTGGTATTGAAAATGGTTTTGAAAGCGTTTTTATTATATCCATGTGTTGTATTGATATCTTGTGATTGAAATGTGGAAATGTTATGTTTCCTTTATGCATGTTTAATGTGATACAATTATGTTATCGTGTATGATATGTTTAAACCTATTCATATGAGGAATGTATTAGACTTAATAAGTGACGGGTGGAGCCCGCTATAGCTCCTCGATGCATCGGTAGGTCTCATGAGACAACTAGACGTGGAATTGGCTGAGGCCCTTTCCCAATTTGATTTATGGTTTTGGCCGAGGCCTTAATCATTTTAGACGTCTTGGCCGAGGCCTTGACAAAATGTTTCAAAATGTCTGGCATTATACATTCCCTCATAATGAAAGTGGTTATTGATATTGCATGTGATTATTCGACCAGTAGAATATCCATGTGAAGAAGTGAATGGAATTATCTCATTTTACTTTTGCCATATTATATTGATGTTCAAGTTTAAAAGGCTTTTGTCTTAGTTATACATTGCCTTAAATTTTAATGTTTATTTATGAAAGCTTACGCAATATTGTTATCCTTACTGAGCATCTGAGCTCACCCCTTTCAATGTTTTAATATTTTCCAGGATGTGAAGAAGTATTTTATAAATGACCTGCAGGGATAGTCAGAAGAGGATATGAGTGTGGACTATGAAGACTTTGTTATTAGTTTTTCACTTTACGATGTAATGTAACATTTATGAATGTATCTAGTGTTTCCAAGGCTACTAAACTAATCGGTCTTTTGAGACTTGATCTTTTGTGATCATGCCAATGTTACGAAGTAATGCACCGACTCCGGGTAGCTAGGGTCGGGGCATTACCGTTGGTATCAGAGGCAGGTTAGTACTAACCTTGGAAGCTAGATTTAGATAAACTCTGATTAGAGCACATATCCCGAAGATAGACTTTGAGGATTAGTATAGAAGAACTTCCTAGAATTTTGGTATTGTAGATATGTTGTGAGTTTTCCGAGCAATACATCCCTGTCTGGATACGAGCAGGTTGAGGCGGCTTTGGCACAGATGTACCTAGGGGTAAAACCCGAAAACACTTCTTTGAGCTAGACTCGAACGGGAACTAGTGCACGACAACGGGCCTTGCTGCACTCTTGGTTACGACACTCCCGGGGGGTGTGCTTAGGATAATTCTCATTTTGTTTACAAACCACTATGAAGGGTTATGAGTATGTACTTCCTCAAAGAAAACATTTTTATGGATTATATCCATAAATAGTTCAATTTATGTTACGTATCATACAAGTATGGAATTATGTATTTTGATTCATAAACTAATATAGTTTATACCATTATTTAGAAATGGCGCCTAGTGGAAGGAATGGAAACCGTATCAATGCACGCACTCCGTGCAGGTATTTCCCTCCTGCTCAAGATAATTATTGTGGAGCTAGAGATACAACTGGTGCTGATCAACTTATTACCATACTGGGACAACTCACTTAGGTTATGAATAATAACCTTACTCGTATAGAGCACCCTGATCCGCAACGTGGAGGGTCAATGTTAGACCACTTCATGAGGCAACAACTGCCAACTTTTAATGGGGGTACAAATCCATTAGTAGTTGAGAAATGGATAAACTCCTTAGAAAAAATATTCCTTGCCTTGGGGAGTAGTGAAAGGGAAAAGGTTATCATGGCAGTTTACCGCCTCACTGGAGATGCTGATCAATGGTGGTCATTGATTCAAAATACAAAGGAAGATGAAGAAGTATCAAGTATGGAATGGAGAGAGTTAAAAGATCTTTTCTTAGAAAAATACTTTCCACATGACCATCGAGCAGATATGGAAAGGCAATTTCTAAGTCTGAGACAAAAGGAGGATGAGAATGTCACAAAGTATGAGGCCAACTTTACAAGGTTAGCGAGGTATGCTGCAGATTATATACGTAACTCGAGAAGTAAGATTGATCGTTTCTTTGATGGGTTAAAACCATTTCTCCGTCGAGCTTTGTATCACAATCTTTCTCAACATACGAAGATATTGTCTCGTGTGCAATCAAGACGGAAAAGGAATTTTCTAAGTCTCATGACTTTAAAGCAAAGAAAGAAAATAATAGAATGGTGGAACAAGAGACGGATAATGGGAAAAAGGGAAAAAAGGATTTTCCATTATGTGATAATTGTGGGAACAATCACCCCGGTGCTAGCCTAAAAGGAATGGGAGTTTGTTACAAATGTGGAGAAAAAGGTCACCAGGCACGTGATTGCAAGGGAAAGAAAGAGGCTATCAATGTTGAATGCTACAATTGTAGGGATATGGGGCATTATGCAAATGAATGTCCTAAGCGTCAGGGAAACTTACCTCAGAAAAGGCCAAGGGATCAAGGACAATCTTATGCTGTTACTTTAGTTGAAGCGGAATAATTATTGTATTTGTGTTTTTGGACTCAAGAACTAGATTATGGTTATAAGAATAATGTGATATATATAAGGATTGTACTGCAGTACATGTTGTTTTCATTAAGGATTTAATATGATGAAGGTAATCATATTTTTAGTATGTGACAATAAGAGAAACTTTACTTTGTTTGGGGAATATGAGGTTACAATTGATTTTGGAATTTAGAGACCTTTTAGAGAAAGTCTGGACGGAGGCATTTTGGATAACTATAAAGGTTGGAATGGATTAATTTGATCTTTGGATATTATTGTTTAAGGTTAAAACATTTCTAAAGATTATTTTTGGAATATTATAGTTTTAGGAAAAGGACAACCTGCAGGGTGGGGCATAACCCGCCTTTTCGGACAAAGCTGTAGGAATCGAACCCACAACCATAGTGAGACATGCCTTTATTTCCTACCACTAGCCTACAAGAAGTCCCTGGTTATTACAAAATATTTTTCCTAATCTAAATGGTATGTGGTAATATTTTGAACCTTATACAATTAGGATGAATAGAATATTTTTGAGTTCTATTATCTTTTTGAGTGAAAAATGAGTTTGCGGTAGAAATTAGTTAAAGGTTGAAACTCTACTTGTCAAGAATATATATATATACCTATCTCTTATTCTATGAATAAATTAATTCATAAACTTTAGTAAAGAGATATTCAAACAAAAAAATGTGTTATCCTAATACCTTATGTCTTGTTGAACTGATGATATTTTAAATCAACATAGATTGAAGGCTTCGAGGCCCTCAATTTTACAGTTGGTTGTGATTGATGACCACAATAACTCCCTACAAATATTTACGTTTTTCCTCCAATTATATGTCTCTAATTGCCACCAATGTTCTCCTAATCGAGATTATAATTGGGTGGTGACTTTTTCATTTCCCTTTCCCCCTTATTAAGGCTAAATTTTATTAATCTTATTTCTGATGTGGGTTTTCCACAATAGTATTTTATATTTTCAACCTTTTATTTTCCAAGAAAAATTTCAAATTGCGAGGATGCAATTTATTGAAGGAGGGGAGAATGTAACACCCCGAGCTTCCACAATACGCTTCTCGTTCAATAATGCAATAGCTTGCATTGTACGCAACTTCGAGTTCTAACACACCGCGACTAATCAAGGTAGCTGTTATGAATAGTAATAACCACTTTTTGAATTTATAGAAAATTTATATTTCAAAATGGACTTCATTTTTGTATTCGTAATATCGAAATTAGTCTATGTTGAATTTTTGTAACTTTCTAAGAACTTCCAATTTTTTATGAATAGTGAAAAATACTTAATGACAAATTTTTTAATAAAAATAATTTATTGTGATAAACTATACTATTTAGTGGTTTTAAAGTATAATTAGAATATATTTTTACCATTTTATCCAATGGTGGTCATTAGAAATAATTTAACATTGAAATTGGACATAAACAATTGCCAATCTTTTGATATAAATTGTTTCTTAAAAACACGCTATTTGTTGTGACAGCGGGAATTAATTATAAAATAAATTAATGCAACTTATATTTTTGAAATTTTTTAAAATAGACATCATCTTTGAAATCGGAATATAAATTATATCTTAGGGTGAAATTTTGGCATTGTTATGAAAAACTTCAATTTTTGAT